>JBAMBI010000135.1:0-2803498 GCA_037043535.1 Drosophila putrida
GACGATTGCACTTTGAGTTTGTCGAACAATTTAATTAAAACATTTGCCGCAACGTTGACGATGACATAATCTCTCTGTCTCTCAGTCTGAGCAGTCATTAGCCACCCTCAAAAACTCGACTCGAAAGACACCTAAGGCCTGGTTTTTAGTTGTTTTTGTTCTTGTTGTTGTTGTTGTTGTTCGGCATTGTCTCGCCCCCAGATGTCTATTAGAGAAACTACTTTGAGATACATATGTATCTTGTATCTCGTAGACTCGCAAGTATTTAGGCTGGCGCTGTGGACAATAAATCTGATTAATGCGCAAATAATTTTCGATTCAAGGCAAGTTTCATTTTGCTCTCTACTCTGTGGCACATTTAAGTAGCACATTTAACTTTTATGTTTCTGTTGTTCACTTGACTTTGATTTATTTCAGTTTCGTATGCTTGCCACTTGCAACATTTTCATTTTCATTTTAATTATTTTTGTGTCAACATATGGCCAAGACGATTGTAAATTTTCATATTTATTTGTAATACATTTTTCGCATGCTTTTTATTGTTCAAGTTGTTATATTGTTGTTGTTGTTAGTGTTGTTGCTAAGGGAGCTTTCGAGACACGCATGAGGGCGTTAAAAAATCATTTCTTTTCTTTCTTTCGGCTTTGTTATTATTAGTTATGTGCGGGTCGCCTTTATTTGTGTTAATGAAAATAAATTGCTTAATTTGTAGAGTTCACATGAAATTAAAAAGTAAATTTGAAAATTTCTGTACATTATGTATTTCCATCCATTGTAATGCGAATTTACATGCAAAATTTCAAAGTACTTGAAATGAGGCCACTAAGCGCATAAACAAAACTATGAAAATATTAATTAGAACATGTTCTGTTGTGTAGTGTACAGCATAATCGTAAAAATGCCAGACTTTGTATCCTTAGCAGCAGCTGTAAGTAACAGCCGATGTATGAGAGTATATATATATTTAGTATACATAGACTTTATGCTCATAGGTATAACGCAATTTTCCAATTTATTTTTGTAGAGTGTTGTTCTTTTTCCCTTTCTTTTTTTTTTTTTATTTTTTTGGAGCTCTTTGCCAGCTGCCTCTGTTGTGGCAGCTACAGGAAGTCATCCACTCATCCACTTGGCAAAGTCATTCAGCCGGCAGGAACACAGGCTGCCAGTCATTGAAAACTGCGCCAACGCCTGCTGCACATTATTAACTTTTGCTCAGTAGTTGTTGCGTCTCCTCAACGTCCTGTGCTTGAGGTCAATGCGCCACAAAGCAGGACTCTCTTGCAACAACGGCAGGACTTGTGTTTTTGTATGAGTATCCTGTTAGTATATGCTGCAGGCAGTGCCCGAAAAGCCGCAGAATGAGCCACTTTAATTATGGCCAATCATTTATCATAAAACGAAATGCCATTTGCAAAATGTGAGAGTCATAAATAAGCAGAGGAGTTGCTTTAGAGAAACAGAGTATGAGAGAGTCAGGATGAGAGACAGAGAGAGAGTTGGTCGGATATAGCTGCATGTCTGTTTGCTGTTTGCTGAATTTTCCATAATAAATAAAACAGAAGTATAACATTTATTTAATGGAAATAAATTATGTTCTTAAAAAAAACCAAATTTATTTACCACAAATAAAAGTAAAACAAATATGAAATATTTTTAATAAAAGTTAAAAGGCAACTAAGTATTTGCATTAGTGCAAGCTTATTGAAAACAAATAAAATTGGGTGCTAAAGTATCTGTTCTGTTTTTATTGAGTTTTCCTTTTACAAAAAATATTAAAAATAAACTTTTAAGTTTCCTCGAAATATTTATTTATTTACTAAAAATAAATAATCAAGTTTTATATTTCATAAAAATTAAAAGTTAAATATTAAGCATATGGCATTGTCGTTATCCTGCTTCCAGTCTGTTTCACTAATTTTATTTGTTTGTTACTTCAGGTCCTTTTAATATTCAAGTGCATCCTCATTTTTCCAATCTATGCGTTACTTGGAGACAGTCTTTAAAAACCCGCACACAATGTGCTTCTAATGGACTGTACACAGTCTCTAGCAGCTTCTAATCAACACGAGACATCGTGCCACGCTCACACACTCTCACACACACTCACATACCCACACAGACTTTTACAAGGTTGATCAACGTCTTGTCTTCCTTATGTCGCATAATCCAACGATAATAGAAAACTGCTTTGATCCAATGCAATGTCTTTTATGGACAATTTGTATGCGACGCCCCTTCGGGTCCTCTTCTCTTCTCATCTTGGCCGTGTTCTCTGTCTGCTATCGATGCTTGAAATTACCAATTTCTGGCCATTAAATGAAAGGAGGGAACAAGTTGGCGCCATTATCCAAACTCTCGTCATTCCATCCGACTTTAAGCTCATTTTATTACCAACATTATGAGGTTATACGGCTAAGCTTTTGAAACTACTTGACGTTGCATTGCATCCTTGCCACATTTTCTTTTCTACTTTTTCAATTTATAGAATTTTTTAATATGTTTTTTTCTTTTTTACTTCGTTTTTTCTTGGCCTGGCCTTCGTCTACAAAGTTACCAATTAGGCGCAAAAGTTTTGCATAAACATTTAGCGTCAGCTGACCACTTTTTTAAGCCCTGATGATGGTTGGTCAGGCAGTGACCTCAAAGAAATCGTTTCAACTGCTGCACCTGCTCCTTAAAAAACACACAGAAAAATACCCAAAAGCGAAAAGCCAATCAATTTTATGAGTAAGCCTCGCGAGCATTGAAATTTGGTTTAGAAATTTAAATAAATGGAAAAACGAAGGGAAAAAAACAAATAATGAAGAAAATGAAACGTGCTACTTTTATTGCAGCTATTTATTGTTCAGTCGGTGTCAGACACCTTTATATTAAATTGTGTCTGTGCAAACGAAATGCCATAAAATGGCAATTTAAAGCTCAACGATGTCAGTTGCCTAACACCCAAGGATCCAAAGTCTTTTTTCCCACGCATACATATATTTGTATAGGGAGAGGGAGAGAGAGAAACGCTTGTCCTTCGTTTAAATAATATATAAATGCGTCAGACTTGGGGCGAAAAGTCTGCGTGCCGCACATTTGCCAAATGCCTCCCGGCGGAGGCGGCAGGCAGCAGGCAACAAGGTCAAAGCACCCGACAAATACTCGAAAGACGAATAGGCCCCTGCCACAGCTTCCTCTCTGCCTCTCTGCCACGCAGCCTTGCGTCAAACACTCTTGCAGCAGTTTATTAACATTTTACGCAACCCAAAATGTCCCAAAGCAACATAAACATAAAAGCCGAGTCAAAGTCAATGTCGAGGCAAATACTTCCCAGCGCCTACGCAAAGGCCAAGTGCAAGGACAGGCGCCTATTTGATGTAGGAAGGAGTCAATTGGAGTTGAATTGTGTTGAGTTTGAGTTGGTGGTGGAGGTGAATTTCATGGCCATGGCCATGGCCACGGCCACAGCTATAGCTGACTCGGCTCATTGTCATGGCCATGGCCATGGCCACGGGAATGCCGGCCGGCTGGCAGAAAAGCTTTTTACAGGCGCCTATTGAGAGGGAGCTGCTATGACGCCTGCGCATTAACTGCATTCTCTCTCTCTCTCGCTTGGTATCTCTTTTCCCTTCCTCTCTCTCTGTGAGTCGGCTCGGGTTTAATGTCCTTTGCAGCCGTATAGATACTTTTGCTGCATACTTTTGAAGCCTCCTTGAAACCCGCATCAAGTTTTCGCTTTTTCCACGTGTTTGTATCTTGTGGCTGGCAAATCGAGAAAGTTGTCGACATTGCTGCCATCAAATTTGTCCCTCTCTCTCCTTTCGCTCCTATTCTATGCCCCTTTTACCCCAACTCCATGACTAATGTGGCAGGCTAATGACGTGCCGCCTCCTGGCGGGGAGTCCCCGTGGTCTATTGTATGATCCTGTCTATTTTTGTAAACTTTTGCCTTTTATATAGCATACTTTATGGCGCTTAACATGTGTTTATGTTTGTAAGCGTAAGAGTGTGTGTGTGTGTTTTAATATATGCATGTGTGTGTGTGTAGAGGAAATACCCATGCGTTGTTTTGTGCTGGGACTTTTGGCTGACTGTTAATTTACATGGGGGTCATTATCTGGCATTTGTCTAGCCACCGCATGTTGCAAGTACCACACTACGTAGATTTGTTGCAGCCACGTTTTTGCTGCATCAGCAAACAAATGGCTGGCAAAAGAAAAAAATAGAATTGCACTCTCTTTACACACACACGCGACAATTTTCCAGCGCCTCGTCAAGTGCCACCTCCCAACTCCCCCTGGCTCCTGAATGTCCTTAACCCTCCCCTCATCTCCTATTTAACACTATACGCTTTTGTCTGTGCTTGTAATGATTAATGCCAAGTTTTTTCTCTGCCTTTTGCTCTGTTTACTATTTTATTTTTTTCACTTTTATCTTTTCAATGTTTGCTCTTTTTATTTTGCTGCAGTTTTTCTCTCATTTTGCTTGCGTTGGCGTCATCAGCATTTTAATTTTGTTTAATGAAAAATTGCGAGTTGCATTTGGTCTTTTTTTATTTATATGAATTTTTTTAACGTCTCTGCAACGGAATTAAAAGCGAGCTTAACTGAGTGACAGAGTTGAAGTCATTTAATTGCCATAAGGAAAGTGAGAGTTTTGTCAGGCTGTGGGGCGATTAATGATGATGATAATGTTGATGAGGAGGATGATGATGATAATACTGGATGCAGCTGCAGATGAGGATAGATAGATACCCTTCCACATCCCATTCGTATTTCCTCTCCCCCTTTTCATTTCATTTTGAATTTCCTTCATTTGCGAATGATTAATGAATCGGTGACGTCATGTGAATACACTTGCGGCTTGGCTTCATTGTGGCACGCAACATGTAAATGATGATGATATTTCTGACAAAAAGTAAGAAAAATATAGAAAAAGAAAACACTGCCGCATTTACATTGTTTTGTCGTGGCTTTCCACGAAAATTAATGAACATCGCTGACAGCTGTATACTTTTATTTCTTGTTGTAATCATTTTCATTTTCATTTTATGCATTTTAAATTCGCCAAAAAAAAGAAAGACATTTAAATTGACTCATTTTCATTATTATTAATAACTTTTCACTTTTTTTCCACAAATATTTAAATGTGCATTGTTCGAGTTTATTTTCTTTTAACGCTTTGTTAAATATTTTAATGATTTCGTTAATATTTTTTATGGTCATTAATTTGAGTGTTCACAGTGGGGAATGATTTAATATGGCAATTGTAAAAATCAGCAGGACGCCAAAAAGATTTCCAATTAATCATTTTGGTCAGTTTGACGATTTACATGAGTTTTTGGTGTGTATTTAATGTGATTGGATGATAGGGGTTATAGGTGAGAGGGGAAAATCGTTTTATTAACGCTTCAACACTTGCTTCCTCAGTGTGACATCCTTAGCTGTAGTTTCAGTTTCCGCATCCTCAGTTTGACAGTATCTTCCACTTGAGTGAAAGGCGTCGTCTGGGATGCTTTGATGCATTAATTTCTTACCTTGTCTGCGTGTTGTGTGTGTGTGTGTGTGTGTTCATCTGTGTGTGCTTGTTGGCAAATGCATCCATCATGAATGAAAAGCAAAGGCGGCAAAGGCGTCAGACTGTAAACTATGAGATACAGCAAACAGCTAGCAGACACAGATACAGGCAACAGCCAACAGTTGTTGGTTGTTGTTGACTGACTGACAGTGAGTGCAAATTATTTGCCCACAAGTATTTGTTGCCCTTTGGCAGCGCGTTTTTCTTTTGCTTGCTTCTTGTTGTGCTTTTATTCTGGCCAAAAAAAAAAAAACAGTTTTCTCTCTTGCCAGTCACTTAAATTGCCATTTCAACAGCTCATTTCGCATGCCAGGCTTAAAGATACTCAGAGTCTGAGTCTGAGACTGACACTGCCACACCCCCAGCGCCCACTTTAGCTACCTATCTACCTGGTGCTTTCACTAAGTTTACTTTTAGCCTGCGGGTTCGTTGTCTGCTCTCTCCCTATGTGTGTGTGTGTTATTCCGCACGTGCAAATCCAAAAGGTAGTTCAACTGCCATTTATCATACGCACTGTTGTACGAGTCGAGTATAAATTTGAGTGCGCATGTGAGTGAGTGTTGGTGTGCGTGTGCGTGTGTGTGTGAGTTTCTGAGTGTATTCAATACTAAATAACTGCCAAAAATTGACGCGTTTGCTGCACATGTTAAATGCGACTGATCAAAATGCACAACAGGCAACATTCTGTTATGCTTCGTCGGGCAATGACGCCAAGGAGGAGAAACGAGTAGAGAGCGAAGGGAAGTGCTGACAGAGAAGAGAGAGAGGGAGAGTGAGACAGAGGGGAAAAGAGGTCAGTTACCAGTTTGAGTTGTGCTTGCGACCACATGCTGTTTGTTTGTTGTTGCATGCTTCTCTTATCTGCAACAATTTAGTGGCACTTCCTTACGCCATGTCGCCGGTCAGCAAAAACGTCAAGAGCAGCCGCAACAACAACAACAACAGCAACATGAACAACAATGAGAGGAAGAAGAAAAACAACCAGAACTACAACAACAACTACGACAACAACAACTGCTGCTGCTTCTTGTTGTAGGTTCATTGCTCGTTAAGTTATTGTCACCTTTATGGCCGCTCGACCGGACTCCAAAAGTGTCTGCACAGGACATGGCAGTAGACTTGGCTTCTAAGTGGTTTCTTTATGCTCCTTTCTTGCCAACTTGTTAGTTTTTCCCTCTCTCCCTCCTTCTCTCTCTCTTTCACGAAATTTGCACCTCCACACAATTGTCCAGATATTGTATTGGGGGCGTCTCTCAACTGTCGACTCTTGAGTTGTTTGCTGTTTCGTGTTGCAGATGTCGCGACGTTGATAACAACAATTTTTTTTTTCTGCCGCATCGATTCGTTTCCTTTTGGTAACAAGAAAAGCGAGAATCAAAAGAAGGAGAATAAGAGTAAAGAATGAACTAACTGTAGCAAGTTTGTTGCTGTCTACACTTCCGTTCAATGATTTATACTTGCCACAAAATACCAAATATAATCGTGCACTTAACTTGGCTTAATAATGCATTTAATCAGACGCCAAGTAAACGAAAGTAATTCAATTTGGCCAACTTGCTGGCTTGTGGCTTCTACTAATTATCTTATTTACTTTGTCTAATTAAAGTTTGTTAACTCGCTTAGTCTCTCTCCCTCTCTCACTCTCTCTTTCTATCTCCCTCTGCTCTCCCTTTTCGGCTAACCCCTTTTGTCGTTGGCCATTTGAATCAATTTCGAGTATTCATGAGTATTCTCGGCACATCTATTTAATATGCTTGAGCTCAACTCGAGAATCAATTTCCATACATCGATTGTGTATGAGTATAATTCTCTCTCTTCTGCATTTATTTGTGCACTAATAATTTGTTGCATTTGCAACGTCGTGGCGTGGCACGTAGCAAGTAGCTTTGAGTGTCGGCAATGGTTCAATAATAAATGGCGCTGGCTTTGTCAGGATTACTATTTGAAGCGTGCTACTTCACCTGATTCTCCGCCTCTCCCCTCATTGAGTCTCATAATAAATTGCACCTGTGCATGACATGATGCATGATGAAGTGGCAACTTCAGGCAGAGGCAACGTCATCAAATTAATTAAAGTAGTTGCACTTTAAACACATCACTCCCTCTTTTTTGTTAGTTGCCTCTTTGATGCTGCAGCTTTCGCTTTTTCTTTCTTATTTTCTCCTCTTTTTGTGAACTGGGCGCCAGTCTGGTTGGCTGCCAAGACAACGGGCTACGGGCTCCTTTTGGTGGGGGCATGGGGCAGGGCAGGGCAGGAAGCTGGCGTGCCACAACATACAACATTTCCGATTGCCTGTTTGCCAGACATGCATTTTTATGCGCTGTTTGCTTTTGCCTTTGCCCCGGAGATGTGTTTTTTCCTACACATGTCTATGGCATTTTTATGGGTAACTTTTTATTTGCACCTCATAAAAGACCAAATGCGATGCGCCGCGATGTATGCAGCACTAAACACAATGCCACCAGACGGAAAAGCATGTGCGTGTGTGTCTGTGTGTGTGTGTGTGTGTATGTTTGTCTGCCACAAATGTGATATTTATGACGCCGGTCGCTATGTTGCACGCGGACAAAGGCTGACAGTTTCCTCCGTGTTCTGTAATGGAAAAATGCTGCTTGAAGTAAATTTTTTCCAGAATTTCCACACTGTTGGGAAAAACTTTCACTATGGAAAAGCAGATCTGCAGCTCTGCTCCAATTTATATGGCAGACAATCTTGACCCGACTGTAATTAAAATTTAATTTCAACATTGCATAAAATACAATTTAATTGATATTAATTTCATACGTGTTTACCTTCTATTTCTCTCGTTGCAGGTACGTTTCCACTTTTCTACATAGTTAGTTGCCACATAAATCTATGGTTGCACCGAGTCAGGTGTAGGGGTGAGTTTGGAAAAGAACACAAACTTTAACGATAAATGACTGAAACTAAAACTTTATAGACACTAAACAAAGTAGCAAAAGGCTGGAAAACTTTGCTTTGGCAAGTTTTCTTCACTAGCCTTCACATAAACAGGTCCTGATTAAAACTTTCAAATTAATTACTTTAAAATGGAAGAAAAATGATAAACTATAAATAGTTAAATAGTTAAAGATAAGTTTGTCTCTATAAGATCAGCTTAAAGAATAATTGACACTTTTCTGACTTTTTAATGTGTCCTTTTTAATTTAATAAATTATTTAAAAATAAAGTGATGAAATAAAAGTTGGGAGAAAACTGTAGAAAATTGTTTAGCTCAATCATAGTTACTTTTCCTCTTTATAAGATCAGCTTAAAGTTTAATGTCACTTTAATGACTTTATTTCTCAAGGGTTTTCCATCTACAGTTCAGGATGTTGCACCTTGTGGCACGTCGTGGACATTCAAATATTTTATAGACCAAATTGTGTCATTCCTTGCAGTCTGAGTCTTTTCTTTTTTTGCATCGTGCATTTTATTTACAGTGCATAAATGCGCTTAATAAACGCGTTGCACGTAGAACGTTGCAAGGCGTTGTGTGCTGTGCGTTCTGCGTTGTTGCACCTTCATGGCTTGCTTGGAAAAAGCAGTTGTAAAAATGCGAAATAGTTTTGTCCAAAGTTCCGCAGCATTAAACTGGCGAAAAACTTTATTAGTTGCGACCTTAACGAATTTCTGAGCACATTGCTCATACGACGCGTTGACTGTTAGAGCTTGAGCTCAAGCTCTGAGTTTATGGTCGTACATTTTATTAGGAAAGCAACACCAGTAAAAACAACAACAATGGCTAAATTTGTACATTTTTTTTATTAGCGCATTGCACACTTTTTATTGCCATTCATTGTTGTTGTTGTTGTTGCGCACTCTCAATTGAGTTGCCGCTTGAGGTGGCAGCTTCAAAACGGTTGATGAATCTTCTTTTCACCCTCCCCTCTGTTTTCTTTTTTTTTTGTTTCTGTAAAGGTGAACAAACTGCGCTTGCCCATTGTTGTTGCTGCTGTTACAGAGTGTATAGAACTCTGATTGTGATCAATTGACGCTCAGTGTTGTTGGCATCTATTTGCGTCTCTATTTGACTGAGAGAGCTGTTCTCTATTGTTTTTCGTGTTCAACTTATCTGCGGTTGTCTTTGCGTCAATGCCGACAACGCGTTGAGTCCTTTATTCAAATGTCACATCAATTTTTGGCTGACAAGCGACACGTTTTCCCTTCTTTTTTTCGTTTCATGCGCAAAAAATATCCTTTGATTCGTTTACTGCGCATTTTGGTTTCTTTGAGACGCAGTTGGCAACTGCGCAGGTTTTGAACGCTTGATTGCCCAATCCATCCTGAAGGTATCCTTCAACAATTAATTGCCACATGGCGTCGCCATTTGCCATTTACCATTCGCCAAGTCAACGCAAAAGTCACTCAAAACGGCTGTCGAAGGACAAAAGAAGGCACAATAAATATACAAAACGAAGTCCTTTCCGTTTGCTTAACCCCTTTGTAGAGCACACAATGTAGCCAGGAGGCAGAAACGAATACCAGTTTTAAAACTTGTTGACATTTTATTAGCAACACGAGCCTCATGACGCAACTATAAACCGTCTGGAGTTAAGGATATTATAAGAGTATGTAAATAGAAATGTCTGTCAAAAAATAGGGATAGATTTAATTACATATTATTATACTTATAGTTCTGTTCTATTGTAGTTCTTCTTGTTCTAAATACAAACAAATATTATTTAAACCACAAGAATTTAGTATTTAGTTTGTCACCAAAAATGTGAGTTTCAAACTAAACTATCTTTCAGCTACAATTAATAATTGTAAAGTTGATTTTGCAAGTAAAATTAAATTTTATAATCAGTTTAATTTCCACTTCATTATTTATTCCTGCGTTGTTTAATTTACTTAATTTATTAAATATACTTATTATATTACTTATTTCTTCAGAGTTTACTTTAATTAATTAAAAAGGTCTTAGGTCTTCAACTACCTCTCATTAAATTGTATTTAATCTTCATTTTAAAATCGTAAAGTTGATTTTAAGAGAAAATTCCGATAACATTCCTTTCATCTGCTTAATTTACTTTTCCATAAACATCAATTTCATTTATTATGTCCGAAAAATGAAATTCATTTTAACTTGCAGCTCAAATATGCGATTCCGATAAAATATTTCGAATTTATGTAATTTCCACATTCAAATATGTGCATATAAACTTAAGGGTTGCCCAGCCAAGGATGTCTGGGAGTCACGTGCAACCCTTGATGCTGCGGCTGTTGCTGTTGCTTGTGGCAAGTGCAAGTTGCAGTTGGTTGCACGCCGTTGTCTGCTAATTTATGCAACAAATTTTAATTGCCTCTTAATGCAAAAATGCAGCACGCCGTTGCATAATTGCAATACCCTTTCTTTTTTTTTTTTTTGTGGCGCATGTCCTTGCAACTAAATTGGAAATACATTTAAATACATATAGATTTCTGTATTGTTGTTTTTGTTTGCCGTTGGCAATTATTTGCATAATCCGCATTTTAGTTACAGACGTTGCAGACCAGCGACGTCGCTCTGGGATTAGCTGTTGCTGTTGTTGCATGCCTCCTTTTGCCTGAGTGACTGCACAATTGTATTTGTAGTTGCAGCTTGGCAATTTAAATAAATTTTATGCATTGCCAACTGTGAATGCAAAAATTATGAATTTAAATGTTCACTTGATAAATCACACAACGAAAATGTCTTGGAAAATGTTTTCATTTTCACAAATTTATCTCTTATATTTTCCCGTTTTTCCCATTTTCTCCTCCTTTGTGCCGTGTCCTTTGCCTGCAGTCACTTGAATTTTCTTTCTGGTCCGGACAACGCGTTGTCCTGTCCTTGCCACAAAACCTTTACTCCTCTCGAGTCGTTCAGATGCCGTTGATAAAGTGCATTTGGTGCTTTTGATGCAAATGACAACGAGAACGAGAACGTCTGGAATGTTGGATAAAAGGATGTTGTAAAGTTAAGTAGAATTGTTATATTTGGTCCAGACGAAAGCAAAGCTTTAAAAATATGTCCAACTCTCTCTGGGGCTACTGACTTAATTTCCGACGCTAAAAAATGTAATTAAAAACATATTACACAC
The DNA here is from genome assembly GCA_037043535.1 of Drosophila putrida. Taxonomy (NCBI): domain Eukaryota; kingdom Metazoa; phylum Arthropoda; class Insecta; order Diptera; family Drosophilidae; genus Drosophila; species Drosophila putrida. The sequence continues at coordinate 11,626 of JBAMBI010000135.1, forward strand.
ATTTCACTTGCAATTGCCGTGCCATTAAACAAGGTGGTTGCCTTGCCTGGTGATGGTGGTAGATGTAGATGTAGATGGTGGGATGTGGCATGCGACAGTTTGTTGCCGCTTTTTATGTGTCCTGCATATTAAGTGGTGCTCAGCTTCAGCTTAACTCCGACTTGAATTATGCACAAATTATTTTGGCTTAAAACGAAAAATTTACGTCAATTATGCATTTTATATGCAACGCATTTGCTTTTGGCAGCATCTATAAAAGCGATTTATGACAAAAAGGATACAATTTCAATTAATTTTAAGCTCTCCCACCTTCACATTTATTTTCCTCTTCCTTTTTTTCCTTTCTTTTTTTATATTTATAGAAATTTAATTTCACTTGCCACGCGCAAAAGGGTTGCAGGCGCCTTTAAGGCTCATAACTTGTGTTTATGCCGCTTTAAACTGAATTGTGTGTGGGCCATATAAAGCGGATTAAGCTCATAAGGCAGCAGTCTCAGCTGCTGAAATGAAAGTCCACTTCTGAAATTGGTCGTGCTGAAATAAACTTCGGGGCCCACTCGAAAAATCATTCAATTGTGGCTCTCATACTGTCATTTATGTATATCCAAAGAGTAGTATTGTTTATAAGTTTATAGAAAGACAATTGCTGTGAGGATGTTAACGTTATTAAGTTATCATTTACAGTAGAATAAATGGAAAGCTGTTAAAAGGATTATAGATTTAAAATATTTTGAGACAACATGAGAAATTTACTTGAAATTATGTAAGAATATCAGATTATATTGAATAAAAAAATTATAAAAGGCAAGAAAACAAATGTTGCTAAATTCCCAAAGAACAGATTACCATATCAAACAGAGCGGTTAAGCTCTATAAACAGAAAGATGAGTTGGCCAGCGGAATTATGACTATATATGATTATATACTAAAGTGAAATCTTGTTCTCTTTTTATCAGATCCAGAAATTCTGAAAATTGAATATTGTCATCGTAGGAGGGAGTCTTGTTTTAATAATCACTGATGCCAATCAATTTAATTAAAAATCATTAGGTCTTTTTGTTACAAAAATACCACAAACTCGGTCTACTCTCCATATAAATACCATATCCATAATTACAGAAGTGCTTACATATTCAATCTGTTTTTTTTATACCTGCTCTTAAGAATGGATCCGTCTTAAATTTCCCGTGAGCAGCTTCTGAGATTTCATTTGCTGCTTCTTCTACTTAATTTTTTTCCTTTTTTTTAAGAAATTCTTTTCAATGAAACCCAACAAAAGCAAAAATCTTATCGCAAAGGCATGCTACCGAATTATAAAAATTATTTCTTACCTCAAGGAATGGATAAAAAATAAAAAGAAGACAACAAAAAGAATTGCCGCATCGCAAGTTTTGTCTTTTTGGCTGTCGCCTCTACCTGAAGGGCGAAATTAGAACCTGAAACAGAGCCAAAAAATAAGAAGAAAAAAAACCAGAATCAGAACATCTTCTTTCCTCCCTGTTCTCGGATCTGCTCGGGGATCCATTGTTAATGCCGAGGATCGATCCTTTGGCCAGGCACTTTGAAGAGGGTCGTGATGGGTCGGTGTGTGTGTGAGTGTGTGTGTTGCAGTGGCACGTTGACGTTGCGGCTGCGCATTGTCGTTGTCTCAGCTTACCCAGCAACATCAACATCAACAACAACAACAGCATTGACAATGACAATAGCAATAAGAGGCAACCACAACTCGCTTATCAGATTACATAATGTGACATAATTAATTTCGAAACGCTTCGGCTTTCTCCCAGAGACTGCTGCTCTCTCTCTCACACTCCTTCCCCTATCTCTATATTTGTGTCTCTCTATAATATATCTAGGGCTATCTATGTTTCTGGCTAGTTATTTAAAAGGTCTATATGTTCGCAGCTAGTTAATCAAATTGAGGTCATCAGTCACACGTGTAAAACGCATTTTCCAACTAAATTTGTATTTGTAGAGCGAGCACCTTTAAGTCATGTCGTGATGTGATGTCTGTGTGTGGCTATCGTAACTCTGGAAATCATAATCAAAAGGGCTAACAGAGTCAACGGACGGCAACTTCTCGCTAAATACGGTTGAAATCCAATTTTCAACGACTCTTGTAGGCATATATTTTATATAAGAATTATTTGTTTTTATCAGGCCGCACATAAATCAAGCAATTGCCACAACGATGGCCTGCCTGTTCATACTATATACGTATGTACATATATATAGAAGATACACATATATATTTCTTTAAATATGCGTATAAATTCGTATGTTGTCTGGCAATTCCCCCTTTGCTTCTCTTTCTCCTTCTCGCCTGATCATAATTCTCGGTGCCTTTTGTTTCAATATGGAAGAGAATTTTGTTGTTGTTGTTTGTCTTGGACTGGCTTTTGTAATAATTTTATTTATCACAGAAATTGTATCGTCTGCTTTTGGTGTTGTAGTTCAGTTTCTTCTGTCACGCATAAGACAATGAGACATTAACCCAAAAATAAAGAATCCGGACAGTGTAATTTGTTAAAATGTTCAAAAGCAACCAAAGAGATGGTGAGAGAGGGGGGAAAAATGTACAAGACACCGCTAGTTAAGCGATACCCTGTAAAATACAAGATAAGAGTCAGTAATTCTCTGTAATACGAACACAATCTATTACTATATTTGGCATTTGATGAAACTACATACCAATTAAGGTATGTCCATTTGTATCTTAGTATCTCAGATCGTCAGATTTAATATGAGTTCCTTATAGGGTCAACTTACAAGCACTTACATAACTTAATTATACAAGTACAGGGTATACTATGAAAACAAACTGCAAATTTTACTAAGTGCCTTGCCAGAAACGCATTAGGGAAATGCACACAGATATACACAATAGTGTGGTTGTTGTTGTAGAAATTTACATGCAAATTTTTAGAGCGCTTTTGTTGTTATTTTTTTTTATTGTTTTTTACGATTGTGCGGCATCCGTTGCAAAAAAAAAATATCAAAGCTTTGCATAAAATTATTGAATAAAAATAGCCAAAATTACGTCATACAACAAAGTTGATATACTATAGTAAATCTTATTTATAGTATTTATTTTTTATTGTTTCTTTTCTGCATACATATGTATGTATATTTAATCAATTTCACAATTGCAATTTATATCGACCCAATTAACAAAAGCAAGAGTTGACTTTAAATCCCCCTGAGGGTTGGGGCTCGTTGATAAACAAAAAAAAAATAAATACAAATGTCTACAGATACTAATACAAATACAAATACAAATATGAGCAATCAGAGTCATTGCTTCAAGGATGTAGAAACCATAAAAAGCCATACAATATTCAAGTCATAAAAATGTGAAAAAATGGTTTTTGTTAAGCACAAGTTAATCAGTTGTAGGAGAAATACAGAGTAATGGCTGAGGGGGTGTTGAACGATAAGAGCATGAACATATATACATATACACATACATATACATATGTACATTAGACACACAATATTTATTACCGACAGAGGCAAATGGCATGTAATGCCTTTTCTTATGTATATGCGTAGTTGTCTGATATGTAAAGCAAATAGTTGAATTCTCAGTCTCATTCTCCGACTCATTTCCATGCCACAGGACGTGACTTATGCGTTATAAATTTCTAAGTGGACGCGTCGTGTCGTCAGGTTTTTGGTTCGAAAACAAGTCCATAAACCTTGTCTGGGTCACATACATATACTAATATTCACATGCATAATAAAAATGAAAACTGAAACCGTAATGTACATTTTAGTTTAGCATTTTATGCATTTTTCATGTGCAATTTTTTTTAGCTTTCTGTTATTTTCCTTATTATTAAGTTTTTGTTTTGCGTAAATTAAGAATTATTATTACACAATTTTTGAGAATGACAGACTGCCGACAAGTTGGCAACCCTGCCATTAAGTTGCCGCTAGTTTTGTTAATTGAATCGTAAAAATGTTCAGCATAATTATCGTCGCCTCCAATAGTTGTTATTGTTATTGTTATTGCTAATAAAATGTGTGTGTGTGTGTGTGTGTGCCAAGTCGTAATTTTTACACTTAAATAATTGCATTCCTCTAATATTATTATACTTAAACTTATTTCTATAATTGCTGTTGTTATTGCTGTTGTTATTGTTGTTGTTGTATGTGCATTTTCCATTTCCATTATGCCTGAATGCAAATCTATGTAAACAAAAGCCAAAACACAAATACCGCCCCCAAGTGAAGAGGGCAACCAACAACTGGATGGAGATGGAAGGCCGCTTGAGTTCATCGCTCCAAATCAATGCTACCTATCTAGGTAATACCTATGAATAATGGTGAGAGGTGGGTGGGGTGGCTGGGTTGACTCGTCAGTGTCCATTGACCATACACCGCAACAGTAGCAACAACACAAACACAACAACAACAACGCAGCCGCCACACGCATCTTGTCAACATTTTGCGCAATTTTGGACGCAATGCAAATTGTAAATTGTAAAATGCAAAATAAAATTGTGCCCGAGGGCGGTAAATGAAATTTATGACAAACATCCCATCACATATACCACTAATTGGATATAAAAATAACCATGCATTCCATTTCGTCATTAATTTTGAATGATGGCACGATAAAAATTGTTATTAGACACTTAACTTGGTCATGAGATGTGTAACATGCATAGATGGCAGCATTTTATATAAATTGCTTGGTTAGTAAATGACTAAAAGTTATGTATAATATTCAGTCGGAATTATTTTTGTTTACCACAACTCTTTCTTTTAGCTCGAACTAATTTAAACTTTTCCAAGGCTTCCCAATCTTAGCAACTAACTTGGGATCAGTTCAGAAATTTCGAGAAGCCTCAGACTTTAAAATTAAATGATTGAAATTTTATAACTTATTTTAAAAATTGCTTCTCGACTGCTTTTAATTGATGTTTATTAATATACAATTATTAATTTATAACTATATACTATATATAATTTTAAATACGATAATTTGACCGTTAGTTATTGAACCGCCCTCGTATGGTGATGTTGTGTATGCCGCACGTTAGTTTGTTTGGCATGCAGCTGATGCGGAGGGCAGCAGCTATTGACACTTGGCCGTATTGCCATGAAGCGCATTCCGAGTGCATTCACTCCGATGTACGCGTTGATCTTTGCCAGTCACACGTCGACGTCATCATTTGCAACAGTGCTGGCCATTTGCATAGTTCAACCTTGTGTTGTGTTTACAAAAAAAAATACGATTGTAGCGATTTACTTAATTGAATACGTAATATATAACGACAACTTCATTACAATTCAATCACAAATGATTAATGATTGACAATCAACCATAAACAATAAACATTTTGCAGCATCTGCTGCTGAGCGGCTTAAACATATGACTTTGATCAGTTTTGAATGGCATTGTGTTAATGCCAAGCATTCATAACTATGTATGTTAAACTGGTTTAGTATAAATCATTGCATTAATTATGTCAGTTTAATGTGCAAACTCGTTTATTCGCTGTGCGTTGCGATAATGAGACAGAGACACAGAGTCATTAATTAGTCTAAATACAGTTAATTAACATGAATCGACTCAAATCTATAGAATAACAATTATGTTTCTCTGTTGATGGACTGAAGTGCACTCACTCCTTTCCCATTTCCAACGGTGCTTTTGGGTGCTGTCTGTGTATTAGTGTGTGTGTGTGTGTGCCAGATTCTCAAATCGCAATCTTTTCAATCACACTCTCGAAAACGATGCCAAACATCCGCCGTATTGGCTAAAATAAATTTGCTAAACATTTCTTTTTATTTTTATTACACTTTTTTTTTGTTGTGGTTCTTTCTTAATTTGCTGTGGATTTTAACCAAATTAAAACAATGCAAATTAATGTCAACATGCGACATTTAACATTAGAAGTTAAGCAGCTGCATGTTGCACACACAATTACAACAAGAAACAAAAAACAGGCAATAGGCAACTGGCAACAAGTGCAACTATCAGCTGAAAACATCAAAAGCGTTGCACATGCAACAAATAAAAGAGATAAAAAAAAACAGAAACTGACATCGCTTGTTGCAATTAGTCAAATTTGCCCCCCAGCAACAACAACTAGAAAACGCACATACAAAAATCCATAAAGGCTACAGTAGAGCACGCTCGACTTTTGAAGCCCCTGTATAATACTGTCCGTCTATATTGAAAATGATTTGTATCATAACGTACTCTTGTATTTCGACGTTGCAATTTGCTATTTTTCTATATTGGTTGGTGTCTCTAGTCTCTGAAATTGCTTTATAGACTCGACTGTTCATCAAGAACGTACATACTTTGTAGGATCTGCCACGCCTCTTTTAGCCTGTTACATACTTTAAGCTAACTTACAATACCCGCACAGGGTAAAACAGCAACAGCAAATGATGAATTTCATTATGTGATTTGCTAATGTGACGCTGCCTCTGCCTCTGTTGCCGTCGCTGCCAACGCAGCTGCTGTAACGGCCAAGAGCGCAGCGGCAGCGCTGTCGACGTCTCCTAAATGAGGGCCGCCCACGTCAGCGTCGAACGTTGAGCAACGAGTGCAATGCACGACGCTCTGCTGCCAACAACTAAAAACGGCAAACAAAATGCAATGAGAGAGAGGAAGAGGAGGAGGTAACAGACAGCAACAACAACAACAACAATTGAAACAAATGTACAGGCAATTGTTGTTTTTGTAAAGACATAATGAAATTGTTACGCGCATTACATGACTGCACTGTCGACGCTGACGTCGCTGTCTGATAATAGCAAAAAACAACAAAAAGCCGGCGACATCGTCGAACAACGTTGAACTGAACAACTGAACAGCAACGGCCCAATGACAAAAAGTGTGCGATAGGTCGGTGTTGTTGGTCCATTTTTTTGTCGTTGTTGCTGTCGTTTTGTTTCTATGCTTTGAGCAAAGAGTAATAAAGGGTATGTACAGCCTATGTGTAAATGTTATCGATATAAAGTAGGATGATTAATAAAGTAAATATTGAATGGAAATTCACTTATTATTAGAAATGAAAAATTTGTAGTTAAACTAAATCATTCTCTGCCTTGGACAATCGAACTCTATTTAATTATGCAAATATAATTATGTATATTGTATTTATTCCAAAACAATTGTTTGTTTGATATACCCCTTTACCACTACACTACATATAAGGTGTATTTTGTTTATACACAGATTTTTCCTTTAATAATAATATGTAATTGTTGCCCGTAAAATTTACAACATTATGTTTGCTTTTAATGAATGGAAAAATTTAAATAGGCAAGTAATGATATGGATTGTTAACAGATCAAATTTAAAGCAAAAATCCACTGAATGTATGCCCAAAATCATTTTTGGTGACTGTTAAATGTTAAAAGATAAAATTACGCATATATATTAATTATAAATGAAATTGTTTTTAACTGTATTTATTAAAGGAATTAAAATATTATTAAAAACTAATAGATAAGTGGCAGCTTTAACTAGAATAATGACAGTCTATTTTTGAGACTTTGATAAATTAAAACTATGAGATTTGGTTCGAATGTTATCAACAACAATTGTCATCACAACTCATAGAGATTAATAGAACATTAGATTTACTAGTTAGGGTATTAGCAATTTTGTAGCTTGCAAATGTAATTTTTTCTATTTTTTTTTATATTTTCTGCTATTTGTATTGTGCTTTGTTTCAACTGCTGCGCGGCTGCTAATTGTTTGCATTTGACTGCTGCCACTGCTACTGCAACAGTTGCTGTTGCTGCCTGCCTGCCTGCAATTTGCATGTGTCGCGAGTTTATTGACCGCGGCGTGGGCAGCAAAACTATTTATAGATAAGAAAATGTGGCGAGAGTGCCAAGAAACGTTGCGCAAGCGACCGCGTGACGGATGGAAAAACTCAATTGCAAGTGTGTGTGCGAGAGAGAGAAAGAGAAAAAGACTTAGAGAGAGAGAGAGAAGAGTTAGTGCAATTATTGAGATGGCATTTTATTTAATATTGACCGGCAACAAGTTGTTGTTGCTAACCCAACCCACCGGATGTTGAGCTTGCCCCTTTCTGCTGTAATCATAGAGCAAATGAAGCAAACATTTGCTGTTAACAACTTAATGCGCTCGATGGCGTCGCCCCGCTGATTATGTGCCTCAATCAACAGCAAGAGCAACAACTACAAAAACAACAACTACAACAACCAACTACAACACGACTGCACTTCATAATTTTTGCTATCTGAGCTGTTGTCGCGCTCGCTTTTTATTTCACTTTTAATGCAATTAACTTGGCACTTGTCTGACTATCTGTCTAACTGGCTGACTGTCTGTCTTTCTCTCACTCTCCCTGTCTCCCTCTCTGTCTGTCGCCAGACGTTGCCGTCTTTGTCATTGTCGCCGTTGGTCGTTTTCAACCTGCAAGTGAAGTGGGTTTTTGCCTCTGCTCGAGTTAGTTTGCTTTATGGCCAGCTAATGCTGTTTTTATCTGTTTTTCTTGGCCAAGATTTATTTTATTGTTATTGGAAAAGCCGCTCGGCAAATACGTATATCTATGTAAGTGTGTGTGCGTGTGTGTGTGTGCATGTTGAAAGTTTCAATAAAAGTTGGCAGCAACCATGGTCCAAAGTGGAAGCTAATGTGGCCTCAACTCGGATGTGAATGTGAATACATACTTGTACATACATATGTATGTGATTGAATGTGCTCTCAGCCTCTTAGACTCTTTGCTGGTCTGTTTGTCTTATTAATACACCATTAAAGCGTGATTAATGTTGTTTATTTCGCTTGAAGTTATTAGCTAAATGTGTTAATTATGAGTGCGCCGATTAGTTAGCTGGAAGTGATTGTTAAAAGCAGATGATCGCAGAGTGAAAGAGACAGCTTAACTGTTCAGTAATTGCACTACAAATATTAAATAATATTCTACATTACTTATTTTTGTATATTTCTATTTATAAATTGCAGCCTGCATTCAAATGATTCACTATAACACCTACACACAAACTACTTAATAAATAAAACTCACGTCCCTCAGATTTTTGCATTGAAAATAATAAATTGTTGATTTTTTCAATTTTTTCTATTTTTTATTTAATTTCACACCAAACATTTAAACACAAAAATCAATTAAAATATGTTTGCCAATTGTCTGAAGTGGGAGGTGGAATTGAAGCTGCGACTGAGGAGAGTGAGGGGGTGAATGAAGTTAGTGCCTTGTTCATGGTAATGACCGCAGCCCGTACGGGTTGAAGTAAGTTGGTGTCCATGACAAAAATGCATAAATAACAAACGACAAAAAGGCAAACATTCAACGAGACGACGACAAACAAACGAGTCGGGCAAACAAACCAGCTCCAAAACGTGTCAAAATTCATTTAAAATAACTAATTTTGTATGCAAAAACAAAAGCCAAAAACTGAAGAAGAAACAATGCATATTTATAAATTTTTTTAACGAATAACTTTTTGTTTTAACTAAAAACTGCAAGCATAAATTGAAAAACTTTTTTTTGGCATGTAACTACCATTGGTTTCTGACATAAAATATGTATTGTTTATAGCAGAGAGACTTTACAAAAAGCTCTTTAAACGTTGTTTAAAAACACACAAATTAATATGAAGAGTAATATAAATAATTCCTGAAAAATTAAAGAATCTTTTCGAAAGCGTTGAAAATAATATTGAACATGTTAAATAAAATCTTTATACTTTTTCAACATTTTAATAACACAACATGCAAAAAAAATTTAAATTTAGACAGTTTGTCTATTTTCAATGACTTTCAAAGCATTAGGAGTAGTTTCAACCAATTTAAAACAGTCCAAATAATATATATGAATGGATTTACAGTACAAATTTTACATATTAGATTTCCTTAGTACTGTAGTTTATTCACTTAACTGCTTTTTTACAGTGTAGAGCAATAAACTAAAAGCCATACGATTAAAATGTAGAATTAATTAGACCCAGTACTTTAAAAAAGTACAAATGGGTCTATTACGTTTGTGCAAAAAAAAATGTGCGTAACAGGCAGAAGGAGGCGTGGCAGACCCCATAAAGTATATATATTCTTGATCAGCATCAACAGCCGAGTCGATATAGCCATGTCCGTCTGTCCGTCTGTCCGTCTGTCTGTCTGTCCGTCTGTCCCTTTTTTGAGTAACTAGATCTCAGAGACTATAAGAGCTAGAGACACCAAATTTGGCACGTAGGTACATCTATATCTTGCATTGAACGAGTTTGTTTTAGATTTTTGCCACGCCCCCTCCGCCCCCGCAAATCAAAATACAAAATTTCCAAGTCGAATTACAAGAGCACCTTTAATGCTAGCGCCTTGATTTTTGGTATGTATAATACAGACTATAGTTTCAACCTATCCTGCAAATTTCGTCCAAATCGGATGATAAACGCGGAAGTTATTCAACTAACAATGTTACGGGCAAAATCAATCTCTGAAGTGGCGCCATCTATGGAAATTTTTTGAAACTGAAATAATCTGTAGTAATCGCATTACACTCAAAAAGTACTGGGTCTCCTACTGTCGAGCTTGCTCCACCGTAGCTTAATGCATTTTTTACTATTGAATTGCATAGTTTTCGAATTCCAAATGATCTCACGACTAAAGTGACACCTCTGGTAACGATTGTGAGTTACAAGTATTCGGTGTGTGTTCTTGAAAACTTGCAAATGTCACTCTGAAAATAATTGCTTTTGCTAGAAATGTGGATGAGGAATGAGACGATGAGGGCGGGGGGCGTGACAACAACTATTAGTGCTGCATAATTACAGGCGCTGTGCAACGCAATTGACAAATGACAAACGACGACAAGTTTTGGGCCGTAATTTGACCTTAATGAGGCGCCTTTAATTCAATTTAATTACCACTTGTCTGGCTTTGTATGTGTATTATTCTGTCTCTATCTCACTCTCTCTCTCTCTGTTTAATTAACACCTTTGTGCATAGACATAAATGCAAGTTTATGTACACTTCACACTTGAGCTGGGCTGCTGTCGAGTCTCGTTTTATATATATATTTTTTTTTTGCATAATTTGTTGTCGTCACGCATAAATTTTAACTGCTCAGTCGACCCTCGCACCCACAATGCACTGACAGTGGGTCAATGTCAACAAATGTCGCTCATCGCTAATTTAGACATTCTGCCATTTATGCGATGCCAATAAACATGTATGGTTGTTGCAACTTTATTAGCCAAGTTGATCACCGGCTGCTGCTGTTGCTGTAAATTTATGTATAGTATGTCTGTCTGTCCCATAGCCTAGAACACACAATTGGCCACAAAAATATTTACGATGCCTGATGGCCCAGGGAGCCCCAGCTTAGTAACTCACTTGTTGGCCAATCTATTAGCCAGATCAGCCAAGCAGCAATTGCAAACTCTGTTTCGGCCAGCTGGCTAAATGGCTAGATGACTCGCTCTCTCTCTGTCTGTCTATGGAGTTGTGGCTATCTTCTCCACCATCGACTTTTGGCCATATGTGTAAGCTTTAAGCATTTGTCAAATTGATTGCAAAATAAATTGTTGGCTTATTCGCTTTGACTGTTGCAATTGCCTTCTGGCCAAATTAAAGAGACAACGTCTGTGTGTGCATTGTCCAAAAAGATGATGCATGCACCTCCTTAGCGCTGTCTTACGGTTATCTCCATAATTTAATACTAAATTATAGACTTTACAAAATGCAAATACACAAAAGGAGAGTTTCTCCATTTACATTTACATATGTGATTTTTTTTTCTTTGACGTGATTGCTTTGCTGCATGGCATATAAGATTTGGCATCTCTTTTATTACATATAATCACTTAATTTGATAAAGAGCGTGTATATCTTGAATTTAGCTAATTACATTTAAAAGCTTGTTAAAGTCTTTATTTTCAATGGGATTATTTTTATTACTATTTAAGTATGGATATTGCAAAAAGTAATTGTAAGATTAGGCTTAAACAATATTGCCATTTTTTATAGAATGATATATAGCTACATTTATAGACAGATGGGCAAAAATGTAGCAGATAAAGATAATTGTAAAATTATAGATAATTCGAAAAGAAAATATATATTTATAGATTGTAGATAGATTGATTGATATGTAGATTGAAGTATATATAAATATAAAACTAAAGTTATATTTGTGGAAAGTTTGATATATAAACGAATAAATATATCTAGTAATTTAAATATGATATTTATATATTGAAAGTTATTTAAAGAAAGATAGACAGACATGTCAACGAAATGAGAAATGTAATTTGCACACTGCAAAGATAGAAAGACTCTTTTATAAATAGATAAGTACGTAGATACTTTAAGCATATGCCTATTTTAAGCACATTTAATTATGCATTTATTTCATTAATAAATCAATGAACTAATCGTAACTTTGTCCACTTTTTATTGCAGGTATGTAGACCCTGTACATTTCCTAGTACGCGCTCATTGAATGACTCATTAACCGCAATCGTGAGTACTCGCACAACAAACCGCAAATGCTATCAAACTTTGATATATGCACGAGTGTATATCTGTCTATAGTCACATATGTAAATATTACCTTGATTATATGCATAGCTTGTTTTGCTTTTGTCTGTGTTGTTGTTGTTGTTGTTACCCCCACATTGACTTTTGTCTTCAGTCTGGCATCGCATCTGTGGTAATTTGCATAATAAGCGCACAGCTGTTAATTAATAACGGTAACGGGTCAGCTGGCCAATAAACACAGCAACAACAACAGCAACAACAACAAGGAGAATAAACACCTTCGGCATAAGATCAAAAGCTGATGATTAAAAATGAGCAACGACACTGACAAATCAAGATCCCAAAGCGTATCACAAATTTCAGGCTTTGAACTAATTTTTATGATAGCTACATACATACTTTATAAGTAGGTGTATAGGTGGGCTAGTGTGTGTGTGTGTGTGTGTGTGTGTGTGTTGTGATCAATTTGTTGAACCAACTTTCGGGTGGGCGTTGCTTTATATTAACCGAGCCGAGGGCATTTCCGCTATTTCGACTCGAGCTCAGCTTGAATTTATGCTCCCCTTTTTATACCCTTGCCAAGGGTATTATCATTTTGTCACCAAATGGGAAATGCATTAAAGGAGGCGTGTAATATGGCTGCGAATGAAAAATCAACTTTTGTTATAAACAACTTTAATGTTTCTTAAAAAATCCTAACCAAACTCACAGATTATGGGCTAAATAAAGTTTTGTATCACCTGAGTTTGGTAAAAGTCGGACTTATATATTAAATAGTTTTCATTAGTTCAAACTTAAAGGGTATAAAGTCTTAAAGTCTTATTTTATGCTTTTGCATAACATTTTTGCAGGCACTGTTAAATCAATTAAGAAATCATAGACACGGCCACGCCCCCTACCTTCCATTCAGGCTAGCAAGCAGGCCGTCGTCAATTGACGCCGACGCAGCGACGACGGCAATTTTCGAGTTTGCGGCGCCACCAACGCGCAGCAGTTGCAACCGAAAATGAAAAAAAAGCATGTTGCAATTGCACGTTGCACTAACAGACAATACAAATACAAATACATTGTACAACATTTGGAGTCGAGTTGTGGTGTTGTAAATATGTACAAAGTAGTCTGAAGGGGAGTGCCAACTGTTGTTGTTGTTGCTGTTGCAGCTTTAGCTGCTAAAATTGATTTGTTGTGGCAATAAAACCGAACGTTCAATCAAGCATGCCAAAATCTGTCTAACAGATCTACAACCAACTCTCTTTCTCTCTCTCGCACTCTCTCTTTGCTGCCACTCAAGCGAGATGCTGCATGTAGATAAGGAAAAGGCAGAAATGTTGCCACAATAGTTGCAACAGGAATTTGCACTTAAAATTCTACATAAACAAATTTTGGCTAAGCAATAAATAGTTAAACATAATCCAAGTTGTTGCTGTTGCCATGCCACATGTTGCTGCAACATATGCTTTTGCATACACAGGAAAAAAACCTAACCACATCAATTTCAAGTTTCAATTTCTTGAATGCATGGATTAGGTGAAAAACAAATTAAAAACCATACTTACTTTAAATCATTTTATTTCGCATATCGCTTATTATTTTTTTTTATGTGTAATGTGCATGCAACTGAAGGCATGTGTCATCTCTCTCTTTCTCTATCTAAAACTCTCTCTGTCTCACACTCATAGCGAGGGGAGTACGTGCCAAACGGCACAGAAAAAGTCGCTGCCTCTTCTGCTGCCTCAGTCGACGTCGCTGCTGGCGTCGGCTGTTGTCGTTTGGCCGCCATCGCAATCTAATGTCAGATAGTTTTGCGGTCGCTAACCCGCCTCACTCACTGTGGCGTCTATTGCATGTGTGTGTGTGTGTGTGTGGAAAATGTGAAAAATAGAAATAGCACAACGCGACATACACACACATACACACTTTTTGCAATTAGTTTGTGCGCTGATGATGAATGCAAATTAAGAAAATAAAATGAAAGAAAGATAGGGAAGCTCTAAAAAGCGTACAACTACTTGTAGATACTCTAACTCTATAACAAATGTATAACAAAATAAATGAAAGATTAGGAAAATAGTAACTTACAATAACATAAAATATTCACTTTTATTATTGTCAATATTCTTCCTCAAGGAAGAATAATTTAAAAGGGCTTTTCTATCACAAAATATTTATCAACTGAAAATTACACTTTTTAAAATATACAATTTACATCTTAGCCAATAGTAATAATTCTTTAAAAATAATCATCTTTTGATTCGTCAAATATCAAATATGCATATCTAATGTTAAATCAAATATGATAGTTATAAACAAGTAATAGAAAGAATAATACAAAATTACTAATACTAAACAAATATTAAATTGCCTTATGCCAATATTTCCACCAAAGAAATAAAACTGAAAATAGTAATCTTAACTTGTTTTCTGTCTAACTTAAGCGACTCTTTGAGTTAGAGCATAAATAAGTTTAGCGCTCCTAGAGAGTCTCTTACTTAATCGTAATCTAACATTTGAGCCTCAACCTGAGTTAAACTGAGCAATAGCAAACATGAAGATTGTGGCAAGAATGTTGCCATCTATGTGCACAAGTGTATATGTGTGTGTGTGCCATAAAACGCCAACAATTGTTGACATCTGCCACACGCTGTCCAGCTGTTGCTGTTGCTGTTTCCTCTGTCAATCAAACTCCAACGTTGTCCACAATTATCCATTCTAATGACAAACGCAATGCAATGTTTGTTTATAAGCAGCAGCAGCAACAACAACAACAACAAAAGATGGCTGCCACATGTTGTAGTTTGACAGAATGCCAAGAAAACTGCGTGGCAACATATGCAGAAGTTGCCCCAAAGACAGGCTAAAGCACTTAAATTACATACTAAAAATGAGATTCCAAAAAAATAAGATGAAAAAAGAAATAGAAGTAGAAGAAGAAAAAAATACAACCCAAAAGATGTCAGGCCACAAATTTTGCGATTGCCTAATGCTTGGGCCAGTTGCTGTTGTTGCTGTTGATCTTGTTGTTGGTGTTGTTGTTACTTGGTAATTATTGCGACTGAGTTGGCATTCTACAAAAGCTTTGCATGTGTTTGTGTTTGTATGTGTGTGGGCAACATTGTTGCTGTGAAAATACTTAAAATGCCAACAGAGCGCCATAAAAATGGCAACAACAGCGAATAGCAAACAACAAACAGCAAGAAACAACAACAACAGCAAGAAAAAAATGCTTGAAACACTTTCAGTTTCTCAGCAGCTCTAAATTTTTATTACTTTCGTTGTTGCTGTCGTCGTCGTCGTTGTCGGCGTTTCTGCTGCTTTGGACGCTGCCTACACTAACCTATGACAATAATTAGCAAAGCATTCAGCAAACAACAGCAACAACAGCAGCAGCAGCAATAACAACAACAACAACATCTAGAATAAAATAAACATGCAAAAAATGTAATCTGTTGCTGCTGTTGTTGCTGTTGCTAACGAATTGATTGCGATACAATTAGCACAGAGCTTTTGCACCTTTCGCTCTCGTTCGTTTCCCAAGCTCTCTCACTCTCGCTCTCATTGAGCGCATTTCAAGGCCAGCCAAAAAGTAGACAATGAAATTTTATGAATTTAAAGTTACTCTTAATAGTTATTAAAATAACATTTATTTATCTAATCGTAATTTTTTTAATTTGTTGCTTACTAGTTACTTAAAGTTTTTATTTTATCTTAATATTTGTTTTACAATTTAGTATTTTATTTCATACTTAAAATCATATTTGTTTGTTCAATATTCTTTATGCCCATTATATTTATTATTTTTAAACACTATTTGAATTTATTATTTCAAGCTATTTATTTTTTATACTTCATATTTATTAAAGTCGTTTACACTAATATTTATTAGGAATATTATTGGCAATACATTACTAAATGTTTCTCGTAATATGCATTGCCTTAAATTTTGTCAGCGTTCATTGACTTGTTAGCCAAGTTAAGCTGCCAGTTGGCAACATTTGCACGTTGACTGTGTAAACGGTTTGTTTGACTTAACAATGCAGTCAAATTTACTTATGTACAACACATACAGATGCACACCTACACTTATATAAACACAAATAACGTTTATAGCTGCCAATTGGCTAGACAATTTCTATTAAAGGCAGTCGATCAAATTACCTGCCCCCTTCGGTTGCAACTGCTGCTGCTGCTGTTGTCGTCTGTTGTGCAACTGGACCCCCAGGGGGTCAACACTAGCCATTTGTGGCAAGTATAAACGGTCTGCACACAGCGCCGAGCATAACACCCACGACTGATTATGGACAATAATTTTGCGGTTCACTTTGGCTGTTAACGGTGCGAATGCGTAATATTTTAAGCAACGGCTTGGCTTGGCTCGATTGGCTCACATGTTGCGCCAATTAATAATTGCATCTATCAGATAAGAAGCTCGCTTATTGCAGCTGCTTATCGCGCGTGCCACCGAGCCACCGTGCCACAGCAGCTGGCACATGCAACAACAGGCACAAACACAGGCAACAGTCAAGCAGACCAGCAAATTGTTCAACGCCCCTTCGTGGAAAACTTAACATTAACAATGCTGCTGTTTCTGTTTCTGTTGTTGCTGTTGCTATTGTTGTTGCAATTGCAGTGCAACAACTCAATTAAGTGCAGCTAAAGCAACTGCAACTGTTGCTGCTGGTCATGATCGTGTCTTTATCGATCGTTGCCAATCGTCGCCCATTTCCTTGACTTGAAGTTGCCAGAAGATTTGTCACGCTTCTACAACTTGTCTGTCTGTTTGCCTCTGTTGCCCCTATTCTCCTACCCCTTTCCCTGCCCCATCTCGCTCTGCCCAACGCCCACATTCAGTTTAAGAGTATTCCATGTGGCGTGGCACGAAATTGCAGTTGCAAATTTCGTTTTCATTATAGTTGCCTGTTTCACTTGGCTCGTAAAAAAAGTGCCTAAAAATAACATTTTAAAAACTTGGCAAAGCAACAACAACAAAAACAACACCAAGAAAAACAAGAAGAAGAAAAAACTCGCGCAGTCTGCTGCTAAACTTCCACTTCAATCGACTTGTGATTGTGAGTTTGAGTGAGTGTCGGAGAGTGTGTGTTCATGTTCATGTTTGCTGCCTTTGATTCATTCATAAGCGAATGTCGCTATACCCTGTAAGCAGCTATTAAATGAGTATGCTCTTAAAATTACTTGATAATCAGGCTTAATTAAAAAAAGGGAAAGAAAACTGCATTTCTACTGACAAAATTAAATATGTATTAATATTTATATTTTTAATTTATAATTGAAGTTATACAAGTAATTTGTAATATACATTTTAAATAAAACATATCAATTTATAAATTAATTTTTACATAGCTAATAAGCATACTTATAAGGCGTCTATAATTTTATATTTAACTTCAACTAAAGCAGTCGAGACAGAATTGATTTAATTATAAACATTTAAGGTTTGTCCATAGAGATAAATATTGAAATTTACGACTAAACCAAAAGCTAATTAATAAGTTTTATTTAAAGCTTATGCCAGGTAACCATAAGTACTACAGGGTAACTTTTGAGTATAGCATACCTGCCGCCCCTTTTCTGATGCTGTTGATGTTGATGATGACGTTGACTGGCAAAAAGGGGCTTCGACTCCGTCTCCGGACGGAGCTCATTTCTGGCAACGATTATGCTGATATTTGAAGTGCCTTTGATGCGCATTTCGTTTTTGGCCATTTCAAAATGTATTTTAAAACAGCGAACCCGACGAACGTCGCCGCCTATTGATTTTTACGAGGCAAAGGTAAAGTTCGTTGAACCCCCGAATTGGACCCTACCTGAAGGAAGGGAGACAGTCAGGGAGGGAGGGAGGTAAGGGCTGGTAGGACAGCCTGGGTAAATTTGTGTGACCATTAATTTTGGTACAACGACAGCTTCAAGTTAACACCAATTAGTCGCATCCTCTTCTTGACTTTTTAGCACATACACAAACATTTGCATTTCATGTTGGCCTTTATTTGATTGCCAAATATATATTGCTGTCCGTTTCTTTTTTTTTTTTTAACTGCCAAATCAATGCAACTAACTTGAAAATGGTGGAGGACAGCAAAGTCATTGACCAGCAACTGAAATTAAAGCTTGACCTCAGTATGGAGCAAGGGGGCTTCACATGAGAGTATTGTCTATTGACGTTTTCCTAGCTATTTAACTTATTTGACATGGGTCAAAACCATCAACATTTTTTAGTTAAAAAGACAGAAAAAAAGCAAACGTTTCCCATGCTGCTCCATTTATTTGTCTATTTTGTGGTGTCTGGCGTGTCCTGCATGTGTCCTTCGTGTCTTGTATTGTGCTGGGGGCTGTCCATTATGTTGGCTTATTTGTTTTAATATTCACTGCTCGTCTGTCTCGCTAGTTTTGGCCAAGTCTTTTGCATATCCCTCCAGGCTTATCGTTAACAGCACATTAAAGGATTTTAGCTTGTAGCCTTTGGCTCTGCAAAGCATTTTGCTTATTGACTTTTGTTGTTATAGTTGTCGTTGTCATTGTCATTGTCATTGTCGTTGTCGGCATTTTGACGCCTTATCGTGCCCATTGTCGTCTACACACAGATTTGCTTTAAGCCTGGTTAGACACAAATACAGTCAAAACAGCATGAAACCTGTATATAACCATATTTCCGGCTGTCTGCGTTTGGTCACGTGCATTTCACGGCCTCTTCTTTAACTTCCTGCCACAAAAATTTCATGTTTGTCGCAGTCTCAAGGCCAAAAAGAAAACCGAAAACAGAGAAAATCGATTGTTCCCATGTTATGCTGTGAGATTGCTTTAATGTGTTGCTCGTTTTGTCTGATGCTCTACGGTTTGATTAAACCAATCCATCAACTTGACAGTCGCTCGGCAATTCAATCAAAAATTTGCCATGGCATGCACAAAAACAATTGAGGCAAGTCTGCCTAGCCATGGTAAGAGACTTTGGTACTACCTTTTCCTTTTCAGCCTTTGCCACTTGAGAGTCTCACTTGAGAAAGCTCCTTTCAGCTCCTTACTTGATGTGTCCTGGACACGCCCCAATTGTGTTTTTGGCATTGTCTAACGCATTGTCGCTGACAGCATCTCAACAAGGACGAGGACGTGGACGAGCAGGACGACGCGCCCGCCGTCGACACTTGTCTGGTCCTAGAGATCTCGACGTGAATATTTTAATGTGCTCTTCGAGAGAGAGAGCGCACAACGTCGTTTGTGTTAATGTCACTTGGTAAACTTGGCAAACTTTGACTGCAGCAATATTCGTCCTTCCTCTGCCTCTGCATCTGAATCTGCCTCAGTCGTTGTCCTGCTCGTTATCTAGCGCTAGCAAACGGCAACGACAGGCGGCAGCATTGATTTAATGACGTTGACGCGACTCCTTTGACTCCTACTCTACACAGTGTCTACAGACCCTCTCTCTTTCATCTTGCCACACACTTTATGCTTTATTTATTGATTTAAGTTTGCAATTTCTTTGCCATATTCCTCCATTTTTTTTATTTGATTTTTTTATCCTTGAATCGCATCGACTCTCTCTTTTATTTGTGCAGCGTTTGCAAAATTTATGCGCTGCCTTTGCTATCAGGCAAGCGACCTTCTGCTCCTTCTCTGTGGCTTTGTCTAAGCATCTTTTAAATAAATAACCAAAAAAGAAATAATACAAAAGAGACAGAGAGTGAGAGAGAGAGAGAGAGAGTGAAAGAGAGAGATATCAAATAAAGCGCCTCGCGAATGGTGCAATGAACCTGACAAATCAGCTCTTAACTCCAACTGCTGCTTTAACTTTAGCTGCATTTATTTTAGCCATGCATTGCTTTTATTGTATTGCTTTTTATTGGTTTTTGATTTGTCTTTTTTTTACCTTTTATTTTCTTGTGTTATATTTTTTTCGTTGCCGTCTTCTACATTACCAATAAGGCGCTTAGTTTGAAATGTAATGCGAGCGTAGATCCTTGACGGCAAAATTAATTATCGACGAGTGTCGACACGCCTTCTCCGCCTTTTTTCCCGCACTTTCCTCCCCTTCTCCTCCCCATTTTTTATCTCATTGTTTTGGTAAAAGTTGAGCAAATCGCAGTCATGTTACGCCCTTTGCTTGTTTCTCGTCTGTTGCTTTGAAGTTTTCGCATTTTATTTGTTTCTTACGACTGCATTTGTGAGACGTATGAATGTATGTACGTGTATGTGTGTGTGTGTGTATATATATGTAATGAAATTATCTACAATGATAACATAGCCAGGCAATAAGCAACATGCAGGCTCCTTATTCCTTCCCCTGCTATCCTTGAGAGACGACGCAAGTTCAAAATACGTCCTTCAATGTGGCAGCCACAAGTTGCTGTCTGTGGTGCCAGGGACTCCAATTTAATTACTCCTGTGGTTGCTTTCGGTATCCATGTGTATGCGAAAGTGCTTGCCACAAATGTTACCTAACCAAAAACGACGGCAACAACAGCAACAACAACAATCCAATTTGGCCATTTTCCCAACAAGCTGCATTTACCTTTCGCCAGGGTATACAAATACCTGAATACAGTAGAGCTTGACCAAATATAACTATATTTTGTGGCATCATTTTAGGGAATTTAAAAGGATTTTAAAATTTTTAGCAATTGAACTGATTTGAACGTTACAGCTATAAAAATAAAAGAGTCAATTAAAAGTAAGGAAAAGCAAAGTAAGATAATGGTCACAAGAAAAAGAAAATTTTAAAACATTAATAAACATGGAAAGCTTACTCCAATTGAATTAAAATAAATATCTTTATTTAATAATACTTCCAACGAACAAAAGTTTGGTGGCTTACATTGCAATGCATTCAAAAATAAATATTTTGTGCCGTTTAAGTTAAGAGGCTCTACTGTAGCTTTTTGTGCATATGAATTGGACTCTAAGGCTGACCCGTTCAAGCTGACCTTTGAAAGGACCTCGCTTGCCTTTTCTACATATAATATTCATTAGTTTGATTACCCTAGCTGCCTCTCGCAGAGTGTAGACTCTCTTTGGCTTTGACTACGCAAAGTGATGAATTTCAATTAAAATTTGTTATTTTTTGTTAGCGTGACGAGGAAACAGCTTACTAGCCTTCAACGGACTGTCTGTTGAACTTTAAACTTCAAAAAACTGTACTTAACCAACACATAAAAGACAAAAAAAAAAAAAGAAAAGTTGTCAACAAAAGGACGCCCGTTAGCAGTTCGCTTGAGGTCGAGAAGGATGTGGATGAGGACGAGAATCCTGGGGCGCTGTCCTCGTCCAGGAGCATGTGCTTTAAATCATTTTCATTTTCAACAGCTGGTGCTGCTTCTCCTTAACCATTTACCATTGTTTTTGTTATCCTTGGTCATTGTCCTGGCGCTGGCGCTGATTTCACTGGCTGGTCACTTATCGCACCTTGTTTAGTCAGTTAAACTGTCAGCTCCTCTCGACATTAAGTTTTTTGTTTGTTCTTCTCATGCCACATGCCACAGCCGCGGGTGGCTCTTGATTAATTGCAATTTGCGTGGCACTTGGCTGAAAGTTGTAAGTTCGTTGAGAGTGTCGCTAATTATTAATGTAAATGTTTTCACTTTAAATGGACCTCACAGAGTCCTTTCCATCAAAAAAAGAAAGGCGTTACTGTCTGGACACGCTTTTGAATAGCCGCTAAACATGCGGTTAATAAGAAGAAAAACCTGATGATTATATGTGTGTGTGCGTGTGTGTGTGGGTGTGACTGTCTGGCAAGTGTCATTATCCTGCTACTCATATGCAATACTTAATTAGAAATGCTAATCAGAACGAACACGGAGCAAAGCCACTTAGGCTACGTTGCGTATACGCCGTGTCTGACACCTTTAGCTACGTCTTTAGAGCATTGTGCGATTAGTGGCCTCGATGAGTGCTACAAATGTTCATATATAGATTATTTCACTGGGTGAGAGTGGGTGTGTGTGCGTGTGTGTGTGTCTGTTCTTATAGCTAGTTAGGTACTCCTGTTGTTTTCAGCAGCGCTGCTTCGACTTTTATTGGCCTTTAAAAAGTCTTGGAGTGCACTGGCTTCACTTTTTGTGTGGAAGCTTTTTGGCATTTTCCTAGGGGTAAGCTTTTTTAATGTCGTGTTTATTTTGACATTTTCATTATGTGCGTTGTTTGCTTGTCTGTGTCTGCGTCTGGAATCTGTAGCTCATTGTTCTCTTCTCTTTTTAATTATATATTTTATATATATGCATTATTTTTGGCACTGAAATGTGGCTGTGCAAAGTTACAGCCGAAAATTGTTTAAATGCATTTCACATTCACAATTTGAAGCAAGTTTCAACTTGAGCTTGAACTTTCTGTTCTTTCTTTTAGATTTCGCGGACAAAAAGTTGGTTTTCTTAATCAAAGTTTTGCCATGAAGTTGCAAGTTGCAAGTGCAACTCAATGCCCATTTTGGTGGCCATTGTTATGCTTGAGGTTAGAATTTTCACAGCATTTTCTTGGTTGGTTTTCGGTTGTTGTTTTTACTGGAACTGTAATTAAAATGCAGACAGCCATTTTACCATTTTGCCATTTCAGTTTTGCTTTGCTTTCCGCTTGGCTTTTTGCAATTATAAAGATATGCTCAAACTGAGTCCACAGTCTCGCTTCGCTGATAAAAAAAGAGAAAGAACACAAGAGGCCAATGCTTAAAATGCGAAAAAAAAATGCAATTTGGTTCAACTGTGCCCCCAAGGGAATGACCAACGGGACAAACCGAGACCAATTAGTTAACTGCAAAAAAAAAAGAGCAAAATGAAATGATGGAAAAATAAAAAGTGCAACATTTGCAATTCTTGCTGCAGTCAAACTCCTTATCGCTGGTTTAAATGCGAGTGCATTGCCTATTGCCAGCCACTTTATCAGCTGGTGCAACGCATCCAGAACCTTATTAGTGTGTGGTGTGTGTAAAGTTCATTGATCCGCAACGGCGATAAGAATAGCGAGCAGCGGCCAGCAGAGAGCCCCTATAAAAATAGTCTAGTTTATCACTCATACGCACCGTTCCCGTTCACAGCTGATAAGCGTGCAGCAGCAGCAGAACAATAATACACATTGTAAAAAAAACTATCTATATACTACTTATAAATACAACTGTGTATGTGTATGTGCCTGTGCATGTGCATGTTTGTCTAAGCGTTAAATCGACGGGGCATTAACTTAAGTGGAAGAAATTACACCCAAAGAGCACACACACACAACATTGTTGTGCCTTTGGGTCTGTCTTCTTTTTAACCCTGAGCAAATGGCTTACAGTTCGTTTATGCCAGAGCTTAAGTTCCAATCAAAGCAATGTACTGTAACTTCATAAAATGCATGCCACACGCGTCTTCCACATTGCAAAAACAAAAAAAGAACAAGTAAAAAAGGAAAATAGTAATAAAAATAAAAATAGCCAAAATGTCGGCAAATAGAAAAATAATTAAACAATTAACTTTTATAGTCGCCAAGCAATTTGCACCACTTTTTCTGCTGTTGCTGCCGCTGCTGCTGCTGCTGTTGCATGGAAATTGGCCATAATAAAACTATTAGTGCCGCCAAATGCATTTAAATTGCTTGCTTAACAAAGGGGGCGTGGCACATTCACAGCCAGTGGAAAATTCTCCGCTTCTAAAGCGTATTTGCATCTTGAATTTTATTTGGCAAATGCTTGGAAAATATATGTAGAAAAATAATTGCCAAAGGGAATATCAGTTTGTTTTTTTTTAAATACCAAAATGGTTGGACTAGGAGTCAAATGGAGTAGAGGATCCTTGGGGCAGTTCAATAAACTTAAAGAAGTACATTTTCGTAGCATACTTTCACGGGCGCTGTCGAAAAATATTTCAAGATTGCATTTAGAGTATTTTGTTGTAGTTGTAGTTGCTTTTAGACGCTGGCGGCTTTTAGCTTTGGCATTGGCATTGCCAATAAAAGGCCATTATGCTATAGAACATTGAACGCAACGATAAATAAGAGCAGACGAAACCAACAACAACAACAGCAACAACAACAACAAGAACAACTTAAAAGGGCAAATACAATTTATTTGCAAATTGATATTTAAGGGTCAGGCGAAAGCAAAGGCAAAGTCAGCGCATAAATAAGCACACAGAATGCCCGACAACGACGACGATGACAACAGCAACAAAAATACTGATATCAACAACAACAATAACAGAAGCTGCTTTAGCTAATGGCAAATGCAAAAAATGCCAATGCCATTGAAAATTGGATTGGGGATATAAAAAAAAGCGAATTAAAATCAACTGAAAGTGAAGGTTAGCAGACAAATGCCAAAAAGGACACTCTCCCAGAGATATCAAAATGCTCAATTGTACATTTAAATGGTCGAATATCCTTCAAAAAGATGTTTGTTAACTGAAGCATATAATAATTTCAGATTTCAGAACAGAATTCGCGAGTTCACTGAACTAAAAAAAAATAACATGCCACGCGCCACAAGCTGCTTATAAAAATATCAAAAATGTCACTCACAGCGCCTAATGAAGTTATAACAACGCGTAAACGCAGACGTAAAAAACCAAAAAAAAAAACACTGTAAAATATCTACGAATTTGTTAGCTTATTTTTCACTTTTCTTGTATTTTTATTTGTATTTGTAGTTTTCCTTTGGCAATTGTGTCGCGCATTTGAATTAAGTGCAAATGACACGAGATTGCCAAAAATGCAGGTGGGGCAGATATAACCAAAAACGACACGCTTTTAAGCCACTTCGAGTAGCGTTTAAACTTCCCTCTCAAACTGTTGTTTCTTTTTGTTTGTCTTAACCTAAAGTCGGTTCTGTCTGGCATTGGTCTGGTATCTGTTTTTGGTTCGTTTGCTCGTTGGTTCGTTGGTTGCCTGGTTTGGCACTCCTTTTGCGTGTTTTTCATTGTCTGGCTGGTTGCTGGTTCGTTTTTTGAATTTATTGAAATGTTTGTTTGTCTGCAACACAGCGACAACTGCTGCTGCTGCTGCTGTTGCATTGTTGTTTAGCCAACTCTCCTATGTGCCACACGAAGCACAGCTGCGTCCTGTGCAGCCTTTTTTTTTTGATGTTGTTGTACCTACTCCTCCTTATTTTTTAAACCATTCTATTGTACTTACTCCTAGCTAGAGGATCCTGCTGCGTTTGTTGTCGCAAAATATTATTACTCCATTTCATTTATAAGAGTGCCGTTCCCATATCTAAAGTGAACCCAAACTCCTCCCAACCGCCCACTGCTTCATATAATTTGTACAAACTCTCTTGCTATGCTTTAATACCCAGTACATTAAATAGTGCAATGAGTATGCTACTTTCGAGCTACTCTACGAATGTTTTTAATCGCATTTTGTATTTTGTAATGTATTTTAATTACAATTTAAAACATAATATTTGAAAATAATCTGTTGGTGTCACTTTTAATATTATTATTAATAACTTGTAAGCATCTTCTTTTTAAATTGAGACTTGCCATCTATTTTAATAGGGTATCTTCTTGTGGGTCCTTCCCTTTCTATCCAGTTGCATTTCAAGTTATTCTCTTGTATTTCATTTTAACTGTTTGGCTTAAGAGCTGCTGTTGCTTTTGCGAGCTTAGGTTGATTTTAAGGCTTAATGTTGGTCTTGTTGTTGTTGTTGTTGTTGTGACGCAGTTGCTCTGCATTGGCTTGAGGGGATTCGCCTCTGTTGCCGCACAAAGAAGAAGCAGCAGAAACAGTAGTTGTGGATGCCACATCGTCTTGACTGCTACTTTAGAGCTGAACATGTTTGCAATACCATTTTCATTGTCAGTGTCATATGCCGTCCGCTTGTTCTTGGTCTTGTCATTGGCTTTGAATGCTGCCAGTTAATCTGCCACTGCCACTTTTGATGTTGTTACTGTTGTTGTTGTTGTTGTCGCTGTTGCAGGCTAAAAGTTGGCAAAACTCTTGGCTCGTTGCATGTTATGCTCAGCTGCCTGTGCCACACAATATTAAAAGTCATTTGATGTGGCTGCCACTTGTATAAATTAAGCAGCCTGCCACGCCCACAAATCCCACCTTGAGTGGCATTTTGTAATTCATTTTGTTGCAACTTTCTTCCATCTTCTATTGTCTTTGATTGTCACCCACTCGAAAGCATTTCCTTTTCCTTCTTCTCCTCCTTTTTTATTTAACTCCTACTCACAATCAGACAGTTGGCAATACAATTTTTCAATTTCCACAAATGACAATCGTCAATTGAGGCTGATAGTTTTAGTTTTTCCGGGTTTGCTTTGCTCCAGGGGATGGGGAAACTTTTGGCAGCCTTAATAAAATCGTTTGACATCAAATGACTTCAAAGCGAGAACGCCCACAGTGAAAACTCGCTAAAAAAGTTGCCTATTGGTATGATTGTATGCCGTAGGCTTTGCTACTACTACAATTTCATTTGTGGATTAATAAGGCGTTACAGTCTGTCGCATAAATTATGGCACACTAGAAAAATAAACTTAAATATTTAATAACATTTAACATCGCGGATAGACCTGAAGCAGATACACCAAAAGGGAGTCTCATGTTTGTTTACTGTCTGCACAAACACACGCACACACAACACACACTCGTACACACACACACACATTTACACGAATGTATCTAAAGTTCAGAGTATTTCAAAAATAAGTTAAAAAGCATAAAGCCGCTTTATTGCTTTTTAATACAACACAAAGAAAGTCAAGTTTAAAAGGGTCTGAAGTGGCAGAAAGGGATGGACTTATAGAATGACAGAGACAGACAAACACATTCAAATTTAGCAAACAAATACAGACAAGCTTTAAGGATACATTTCTAAAAATAATATGCTTGCTAAAAATTAAATTTAAATTTCATATACAATTATGAATCAAATTATATGAATTTAACTTTGCTGCTAATTTATTTTAAATTCTTTATAATAAATGCTCTAGTAAATAAAATAATGAAATCATTTAAAAGTGTGATTTTAAATTTGATGCAGACAACGTAATTATGCTAATTGAAATCAACTACAGCTGATTAAACTGCATTCAAAAACGAACAAGTAATTAAAATATTCAATAATGAATTTATTCATGTATGAGTATTCGTAAAGTGCAAACTCATTCATTCTCATTCATATCTAGTCTGGATTGTGAGCTGAGGAAATGCCTGACTAGGGCTTAATATTTATGGCCATCAAATGGCCACAGAAAGCAGCAACAGTTTTAATGGATTCAGGCAACTTTTGAGACACTTTTCCAATCCCCCTTCCACACTTTCCCTCTTCCTATTCCCCTCCCATTGAAATGCAATTTAATTTAATGTGTTTATGAAAATCGTAGCACTTGGAATGGAATTAAATTGCTCTTCAATCAGCCATTGTCTTGTTAAAAAGGGCGATAGGGGTGTGACCTATGTATGTATGTGGTGTGTAAGTGTTTGCACGACTAGCAGATACTCTTTAACCACCAGAAGTTATACGATAGGATCAATGTAATGTTGAAAAGTGAACAAATAATTATAAAACCTTTAAATACTAAGAAAATTTCCTTTAAAGAATTTTTAAAGAAACAATTAAGAAAATTCAATTAATATGTTGTTTTAAAATTCAACCCAAAAAAAATAGTGTATGCTTGTAGCCATGTTTAGACTTGAATTCAAATCGAGACTTCTTTCGGCGACACCCTACTACTTATAGGGTATAGAAATGCCTCGACTTTGATTTGTGGCACCGGATTGCGAATGGTTTTTGGCTTTATTTTTCTTCTTCTTTCGGTGGCCAACTCCCTGCTCTAATAGAGTGTTGATATTTATGGTCAAAGGGAAATGTTGGCAAAGCTGATTTATGCGCTCAATGTTGGCCAAGGAAATGACAACTGAATGGCTTCATTAGCGCCAGATGTGGTTGTTGTTGTTGTTGTTGGTATTGTTGCTGCTGCTGTTGGACAACTTTGAGTTAATGCACGAGTTTATTGCACTTCGACTTTTGACTTTAGCTTTATTCTTTTTATTTCGGTTACTTTTTGCATGTGCCAAAAGTTTCTTGCACTTGACAAACTCAAAACCAAAGTCAGCCAAATGAAAATAAAGTTGGCAAAGAAATAGACTGAAAATTCCACAAGCATTTCATCAACGCACGCGACATTCATAAATTATGAAAATGTGTTGTGGCATTTTGGCATTGTGGCATGCGGCATGTGGCATGTGGCAGTTGCATCAAGTTGTGGCGCGTTCAATGACCGCTGGTCAGGCAAATTAGTAAATTGTCACGTAGCAAAAGGTTAAAGAAATGTATTTTATTATTATTATTTTGTTGTTGTTTTTTTCAGTTGATGGAATGTGTCTTAAGCAGTTGTTGTTGCCACAATGTTGCTGTCGTTGTTGTTGTTGTTGCTGTTGCTGCCCCATTGTAACCCTAGACATGCTATTGTTTTGGGCTTAAGCAACAATTGCTGAACAACCCCGCACAAACAATCAACTCAATTGCCAACTTAAGCGATTTCATTTCTTTTGTTTAATGAGAATGAGAATTTCGCTAGATATCGCTTACACTCTTTCCCTTCTCTCTCACTCTCTCTTCACTTTCCTTCACTCTACTTTCTTCTCCCCTTGAGTAAACTGAAAATATGTCCAAAAATAAATGCAAACATTGATTAATCGAGTTTAATGCCACCTTGTCGAGTTGGATTTTATTGTTACCAAGATTTATGAGACAACCGCCTTAAGGAGGGAAGAGTGAAGAGGCGGTGGCTTTGGTGGGTGTGGCATCTTGAACTCTGTGCAAATATTAATTTGCTGATGAAGTACGTCTACAAAAGTACAAAAGTTCTTGGCAAATATTTACACAGCATTACAACAAATTCTTGTATTATGCAAAATGTGCTTAACAAAATAATTTAGCGACTCTGCGAATCTGTCGAGTGCATACTTCTGGCTGATTGTGAGACTTAAGGTTCTATAAGGTTTGTACTGCTTAGTGACTTATTAAAAGTGCATTAAACTTGTGATGTCTCGAACAGACACAACCACAAACCACTTACACACACTCACACACACATTTCTAGGTACATATAACACGTAGAATTGAAGTCCCATTGCAGCAATTGATTAGGACTACGTGTCCTTTCGCATTTCGTTATCATTATTACTAAATAATTCTCTAAATAATTCCACATGTCTGTGTCGTTATTTGTACTGCTTCTTCTCACTCTCTCTCTCTCGCTCGCTGTCTCTTTCTCTTTGTGCGGTCACCTGGGCAAACGGCAATTACCTGTGTTGCAAGTTAGAGTTCGATTCAAGACACACATCAAGCAAGTAATAGCAACAAGAGCAACAACATTGATTAGTGTCTGCCACAGTTTGTTCAGCTTGTGAGAGTTTTCCCATATTTTGTGCATCCTTCAACACCTTTTGGCACCTTTTGGGCTATTGACTTTGGTAACAGCTCTGTTTCTGGCTCTGGCTCTGGATATTTGACGGCTTTATTAGAAGCCGCGGCTCGCCATATTGATTATCGATTGGGGAATTCAACGAACAGAATTTGCTCTCTCTCTCTTTCTCTCTCTCTCTTTTCTCTCTATGCATTGTGTTCATTGTGTGACTCTGTCTGCTTTCAATTTGGCCGTCCTGTTAGCCATTTGGCTTAGCCATGTCCCTGGCTGCCTGGTTGCCTGAGCACGTTTGGATTTTATGGTTCATTTGTTGCTGCTTAGACGCCGTCCTCCTGTTTTAGCCACAAACACACACACAACACACACACACACACACACACACACACACACCAGACAAACATCTACATGCATACAAGTTTATATTGAAAATTTTGTCTTGGCACCTTGGCATTGTTATAGTTCTATCTATCTCTCTAGATCTCTCCATATGCTTGTACATAAATTTGATTATATTTTTATATCTCTTATTCAAAGTCTGCTGGAGTATTACAACCTTGTGGCAATTTATGCAACAGACAGCAGAAGATATATTTGACAACACATATACATATATAACTATATTCTTGATTACCATCAGCCTGTACACTGATAGAAATACGGGTCTTAAAAAAAGCTAGGAATGCTCTTAGTTTTGTAAGAAAAATGAGCAACAGTAACATTGGAGTTTTTAAAATTTAAATCTTTTTAAACATAAGCTTTTTATAAAAAAATATTCCTTGATTTCTTTTTAGACCCAGTACTTTAAAAAAGTACAAATGGGTCTATTACGTTTGTGCAAAAAAAAATGTGCGTAACAGGCAGAAGGAGGCGTGGCAGACCCCATAAAGTATATATATTCTTGATCAGCATCAACAGCCGAGTCGATATAGCCATGTCCGTCTGTCTGTCTGTCTGTCTGTCCGTCTGTCCCTTTTTTGAGTAACTAGATCTCAGAGACTATAAGAGCTAAAGACACCAAATTTGGCATGTATGTACATCTATATCTTGCATTGAACGAGTTTATTTTATATTTTTGCCACGCCCCCTCCGCCCCCGCAAATCAAAATACAAAATTTCCAAGTCGAATTACAAGAGCACCTTTAATGCTAGCGCCTTGATTTTTGGTATGTATAATACAGACTATAGTTTTAACCTATCCAGCAAATATCGTCCAAATCGGATGATAAACGCGGAAGTTATTCAATGTTACGGGCAAAATCAATCTCTGAAGTGGCGCCATCTATGGAAATTTTTTGAAACTGAAATAATCTGAAGTAATCGCATTACACTCAATAAGTACTGGGTCTCCTACTGTCGAGCTTGCTCCACCGTAGCTTAATGCATTTTTACCTCTTATATTATACAGTTGACAAGGAAACTTATGATTCAAACTTAAAGTTTCGTACATAAGAAAAACTCAGTTATTTATTTAAAAAGCTTAAGCCTTTCTTTGCTTAGATCAAATTAATTAACTTTTATATTTTTGTGTAAACTATTCTTCGCGTTTTTAAAGGTATTTTAATTTACTTGTTTTAACTTTTCATTAAATATGAAGTCTGCCAAAGTAGAGTTGGGGTTCTAATTTTATTTTTAGCTTTAAATTGCATATGCTCTCGAATCGTATCTAATTTTCTTTTACGCTTTTTCTTATTGTTCCATTGCAGATTGAGGACGAGGGCAATCATGGCAACGATGAGACACGCCTCTTCATACTCTCCTCTCTCGCCCAGTCGCAGATGAGTCGTGTTGCATGCATCTTGTGTGAGGAGCCGTTGCTCGTTTTTGATCGCTATCCGTTGGTCGATGGCTCCTTCTTTCTAAGTCCCAAGCAGCATTCCAGCGGCTGCATTGAGGTAAGTCAACCAACTGCAACAACAGCAACAGACATCATAGTTCATCATTAATAAATGTCAAATGTTGTCATGTGACACCCACGTGTATTGTGTGTTGTATGTTGTGGCAGGCCGCTTTCACTACGCCCACGTGCACCAAGAACTTTCCAGCCTGCAATTAGCCTGTGATGCGAATGTTGTTGTTGCAAATTTGCCAAACGAAAAAGAAAACTACATTTTGTGCCACACGCCGCTGCCAAGCGGAGGCATAAGTCAGAGTCTGTCTGAAGACATAACTACACAAATTATGGGAAATTGTGCAAGTTGAGAAAAGGAAATTTAGGGAGAGGGAGGGAAAGAAGGGAAAGAGGCAAGGCGCACCTCTAGCTTGCAATTTATGACCCATTTAAGTCAGCATAATTACGGCAGCGCCTAATAAACTGCCAAAGGTGCAACGTTGCAAGCAACCCACGTGCAACCTACGTATTTGCTTACCTCCTCAACTGAACTCAACTCAGTCTCAGCTGCCCAACTCTCCCTCTCTCCTTCTCTCTCTCTCTCTGCTTTCCCTTCCCAGCTTGTCAGACTTGGTCTGAGATGGCGCCTTTTCTCCTTTGCTCTCCCCTTTTGGCTTGTTTGCGCTTTAATTTAAACCTGGATTTATAATTCATTGCCAACTGTTGTGTCTGGGCTCTTGCCTGGCTCTCCATTCTGGGCTTCCTCTTGGCCATGGCCAATGCCACTGCCACTGTGACTGTCAGGGACTGTGTCTCGTGGGCGTTTGCCATGCATTTTGCATTTTATTTGAAATTATTATGTCGCGTCGCTTGCACTCTTTACAAGCCCTTTTCATAGCCACCGAATGAGAGGAATAAACTGGCTGGGGAGAAAAGGAAGAAGATGTGGCTATAGAAAGAGGGAAACGATACGAATGCCGAGTAGAAAGTTGCATGAAATCATTTTTCATTGTTGTGACAATGAATTATGCGACTGCTTGGTTTACCCTCACTTTGCCACGCCCCATATTTAATACATACTTTCTTTCGCCTCTCCCATTTCAGGTCAAATACGAGGGACGCATGCTCTACTTGACCTGTGTATGCATGAGTTGCCTGGACGGTACCTCCAGTAGTCGCCTCATCAGCTGCAGGTAAATCCTCTTGATACCCCAACTCAAGCCACCCATCAAGGGCTTGACTTAATCCCAATCCAATACTACAACAATTTGCATTTACTTTCATCCAATTCAATTCAGATTCTGCAATGAGCCCTGGGATGGCTCCAGTCTGGTTCTGGGCACCATGTACGCCTATGACATCTTTGCGGCCATGCCCTGCTGTGCCGAGCGTTATAAGGTAAGCTTTTTTTAAAGCACATTGCAAACTTCTACTTACATATTACTTAATTGAATCTCTGTGAATCTTTTAAAGCACGATTAAAGCTCTTGAAAGTTAGATAATTCATAAATATTTGATTAATCGGAACTTTGAAAACATTGCATAACACTACATAATCGTAAAGTAAACTCAGATAATTTTTATCTAATTTGTTTATCTAAGCTTTTAAATGACATTTAAAACTCCCTATTAAAAAGCTCACTTAAATATCACTTAATTATTACCAACTTGATTAACTTTTCAAGCTCCCCAATTGCAGCTGTTAAATTTAAATGGTATTTTCTGTATCTTTGCAGTGCAATAATTGCTACAAGATGTTGATGCATCCACAGCAACGGCTGAACTTCTACAGTGATTACTCGCATGGTGTCACCTGTCCCTATTGCAACACACAGGATACACACTTTGTGAAGCCATTGAACTACTGCTATGCCAAGAGCAACACGACGCGGCTGCAGGCGATCGCATAACATGAGGCCCCGTTGGAGTCTCCAACGGTCACAGGTGCAACTGTCGCCAGTGTCGTCAATGGTGCTCCAACGGCCTCCAAGCAGCCGCTTTTCAATGCGGCCATTGATTATTCGGCCCCGCTACAGCAGCAAATCAATCCTGATCTTATTGGCGCTCATCCGCATGCTCAGCAACATCAGCAGGTAAGGCAGCAGCAGCCACAGCAGCAGCAACCACAGCAGCAGCAGCAGCAAACATCACAACAGCAACCACAGCCGACACTTGCTGTCGTCAATCAACCAGCAGTAGCAGCAGCAGCAGTTGCCACTGCAGTTGCAGCAACCACGCAACGTGCAAATGAGGCTGGTTATTTAGTATCTGCAGCAGCTGCTCGTGCTGCCAGCTATCAACAACAACAACAGCAACAGCAGCAACAACATAAGCTGACCTTTACAAATAGCCTAATGGCCATGGCGGATGTAATGAGCAAGTTCCAGCAACAACAGCAGCAACAACAACAACAACCACAGGCACACAAGCAACTGGGCCACTTGAACCTTGGCCATGATTCCAACGGCCTTTTATTGACCAACATTAATAGCAACAACATCAACAGCAACAATAACAGCAACAACAACAATGGTGTTAGCAGCAGTATTAGTAACTTATTAATTAGCAATAATTCACATAACAACAACGTCAACAGCAACGTTAACAAATTGAACACCGCCTGGTCCCAACCAATGGGAGCCCAAGCTGATGCCATCTCCGCATTGTGGGGCTGTGGCAGCAATGCCTCAACCACCGGCTCCACCAGCGGTTGCTCATCGGGCAGTGGCTCACAGCCATCGTTGAGTCCCACCAGCAGTCATAGCAAGGAGTTGCTTTGGGCTCAGACATCGCCCAATTGTGGCCAGCTCAGGGAGAATTTCTATGCGGCCAAGGAGTTGTTGCCACATGCAGCATCGCCCACAGCATCGATGACCAGCTCATCGGGTGCTTCGTCAACTGGTGGCTGGGGCAACACGAATGCTGCAGCACATTATGCCAAGTTGAGTGCTGCACAGAATATCTGGGAGTTGCCGCCGACAAATAACAACAGCAACAACACCAACAATAGTCACAACAATGCAGCTTCTCTCGCCCACGACATGTTCAGCGATCTCTTGTGCAATTTGCACATTAGCCAGGATGGCAATCAACACAATAAACCAGATGCTAGCTCAGATGTTAGCTCCAATTCATCCTCATCGGCTGGTGAGCTACAGGAAGTGGCAAATATTTGGCGTCACAGTGCCGCCGCCATCAATGCACGCCAGCAACATCTGTATGAGGAGCCAACTGGAGGTGCTCCCTGCATGCAGCTCTTCAATGATTATTTAAACATGAACTAAAAAACAAAAAGATAAAGCGAATGTTACTCTAGCGAAATTTAACAGAGAATAGTAACACTTACAGTAACAATAACATTAACAGTAACGAAAATCGAAGTCGTTACATTAACAGTAGAAAAAGCAACAGCAACAGCAATCAAAGCAAATTTCCAACTACTTTTAGAGAAAAATAATAAAACTGTTGCTGCATGTGTGTATAATTGTAAAATGATAAATGGAAAAGCGATTTTACTAAAAGCGTAAAACTTGAAACAAAATGATGATAACAAAACTTCGTATAAAACAATTTATCCTGTTACTTTTGTTGAGTTTAATCATTTTTTTACATATTACAAAAAAAGAAAACAAACAAAAAAAAAAGAAGAGAAACAAACTTAAATGAAAGCAATTTTTTAGTTTTATTTTATAAAAGAAATTTTTATATTTAACCAACCAAAAACAAAAAAGAAAATCGAATCGAAGCGAAAGAAAAACCAAGAAGAAATAGTGCGATTTACATCACGCGTTTTTTGAGGGGTTTCAATTTTCTATAAGTTAGCAAAGCGAAAGAAAATGAGGAAAACTAATTGAAAGCAAAGCATTATATGTTCGTTGAATGAAATGAAAATTGCTGTGCTGCTCAATAACAACAACAAAAAATATAAATAATATGATATATATATATATATTTACTTAAATGATATATATGTATTAATCGAATGTACGACAAAACACAAAAACAAAAAAACACAATTTTCTACAATTTATAAAACATAAATTTTACATACTAAATTAATCGATAAGTTGCACATCTTTACCTAAACGATTGGTAATTATTTCTAGTTTTTAGTAAGCGAATTGGAAAAGCAAAACGCCCCCCACAAAAAACAACAACCACAACAACAACAAAATCACTTTCTCAAAACCTTTCCAAAGCAAAAACTTCAGAGTAAAATTCGTAAATTTAAAATAAATTAATAGATCGATTGCATATCGATAACAATTAGCGGCACATGCAATTCAAGAACTAAATAACAGTTTCCAATGTTCCTTCCGCCAGCCACTTTAAGGTATTTTGAAAGAGAAAAAAAAAACAAACCATTGCCCGCCCATCCTATGATATAAGATTTAATAACAACAACGACAACAACAACATCAGCAACAACAACAAACACAAATAAATCATTTTCGGCGCAGCGTGATTATTAATTAGTAAGTTTTAAATAAGATAGTGAACCCAAATTAGGAATGTACTAGATATGTAGGCATTTTCACTTTATCGAATAGATTAACCACATTTCATTTTGTACTATGTATGAATATGTTTAGGTCTCTTCCCCCTTTCCTCTCCCTGTATCCCATTTTTAACTAACTATCTTTCTATCTAGCTATTTATCTATCTGTGTGTATCTATGTTTAGTAGTATTGTAGTAAGGCAAGGCAACTTAGCAGAACAGCCGTATGTGATGGATCTCTGTAAAGTGTTTTGTTTGTGTGCTTTGCACTAACACACACACAACTCACACTCACAAGCTATCGATAGGTTTAATAGGTTTAAGCGAGTTTTCTAAATTTTACAAGTATTTACGAGGTATGCAAACATCCCACGATTTAAAGAGCGGTTCAATGTTTCCTGTTTTTTGTTTATTTTTTGTGCATCAAAAAAAGTCACCAATTTTCCCATAAATATAAGTTTATTCATATTATCCAGCTACCCTACCCCTACTCCTACCATCTATCACAAATCCCCATCACTTAACTCAGAATTGTGTAAAATTATTTAAAGATTTCAATCTTTGCTTTTAATCAAATTAAAAGAAAAAACCAAATTTGATAATTGACCAAAAAACTGTGACAGAAAGTTTTTCACACCAAAACTTACAAAAAAAAAAACTGTGGAACAGCAGACACTGTGTTAAAAGTTTTCCAACTCCTTTTGTCTGTGTTTAGCGTTCGAAACGAACTGATCCTTAAGGATCAATTTTGTATTTCCATAAGTTTCGTCAAACATTCTGTGAAATGCGACACGCGTTCATTGGATCCATTTGTGATTTTCCAAATTAAGTTCGCGTGTTGCACTCCCTCAATTTTATCTGTAAATGTTTAACATAAACGAAAATTTTATAAAAATTAAAAAAAAAATCCCCGACCCTGTGTTAAACATTTTAAGAAAATGTCTAAAAATTACCCTAAAAACCCAAACCCAACACCAAAATTGCCTCGATTATAAAAAAACAGCCAAACTGTGACCCAGACCCAAAAAAAAATATATATGTGTTAAACATTTCAAATGCATTGTCGATTTGTGAGTTGCCGTTCGTCAGGAACAAATTTTTCAAAAAAATTCTAAAAACCCTACAAATAACTGTGAATGCGTTTAGATTAAGTACATTTTCCATATACTTTTCGAATAACCTGTTGTCTCTCATTTCAAATCTTAAATTCTTCATGTCTTGTGATACAATTTTGATATCGATATTTTTCCACCACCTTGTGAAGCTACGTAACGTAAATAATTTTTGAAAAAAATTACAAAATAACAGATAACAGCAGTGTGATAAAGTTGATATTATATAAAGTACCCATCCCAATAACTCATTATTCATTTATTCATTTAAAATCCCATATTTCCCACCATTCCCTTCCCTCCCTTAAGCGGTGAAACATTTAACTGCATTGGTGACTTTTGGCATGGTTATTTGTTTTTTTTTTTTGAATATCCTTAAAGTTGATTCGGCTGGCGCCTGGGAATAAGATACGGTTTGTTTT
The DNA here is from genome assembly GCA_037043535.1 of Drosophila putrida. Classification (NCBI taxonomy): domain Eukaryota; kingdom Metazoa; phylum Arthropoda; class Insecta; order Diptera; family Drosophilidae; genus Drosophila; species Drosophila putrida. The sequence continues at coordinate 49,330 of JBAMBI010000135.1, forward strand.
TGCATGTGCCGCGTTTTCCAACACTTGAAATATAGGCATCTAGATTTGCCGCCATTTAACATACCAAATAATACAAGTAATTAAAACGATGCGTACATTTTCAGAAAGTAGAAAGCAGATTGAAGAAAGCGAAAGTCGAAAGTGGAATGGAAAAAAATTGAAGTGATAGTAATTTTTATTCACACGATTCATGGAGAAGCTCGTTTGCATACTTACCTATATAGAATTATGCTTAAGTTATTCAAGTACATATAAACATAAACATATACCTAAAACCTAAACCTAAACCCAAACAACACAACTTTTTGGCATTTACTTGAGAGAATTGTATACTTACTTGTATATGATTTTCGTCTAAATTTAAGATTTCAATTACGTATAAAGTACATACACATAACTATACTATATATAAATTAATGAAAATTATTTATAGGCAAACGACAACACATACAACTACACATACAACTACACGTACACCTACACCTACACACACACACCTATAAAACTATATACATAGTTGTTTAGATATTTAATTGGCATTATATATGGACATATGATGCAAATACCCTATATGCAAAGGTCGAAGGCAGCACCGCACCACCAACTACCGTATAAGTCAGCCCGTGTTTTAGTTTAGATGCCCAATTTTTTATTTAGTTTTGAATTTTATTTTGTTTTAGTTAAATGTGCAAGTAAAATGTTAAACTATAAATCTAAACTCTTAACTCTTCTTGTTAAACGTATGCATTGAGTGCAAAAGTTGAAACAATTGGACAGTTGAAATGTTGAAGCAGTTGAACGAACAATTAACGATTCAATTACTTCAAACTCATGCCCACCTCAGCCACCAATAAAACTAAAAAAACGAAACAATTAATTAATTAAATAATACCCAAAACTAAAAGGAAACTCTAACTAAACTAAATAATAGTCAGACTTTCAGTTTTACCTAACGCAAATAGCAATACATATAAACAATTAAAAACAACTAAATAAAAAACATTTAAAATGTAATTTATATTACCTCCTTAGCAAAAATCAATAACAAATGTTTTCTAAATAACACTAAAAATAATATATATGAATATTATGATAATAATTATAATAACACAAGAATACTTAAAACGTAAAACAACAAACAAAAATGAAGACAGTTTCTGTTTAGTCTTATTTTAAAAAAATGTTTAACAAAATATAAAAAAAAACACACACACTTTAATACTACAAAAATCAAAGCAGAATATTTTTTATTATTTTTATTACTCTTTAAAAAAAAAACATTACATTTGCACGCGGCTTAAAAATTAAAAGTTCATTTCATTTTCATTTTCAATATATTTTTTATTAATTTCAAGATACCAAATCTTGTGTACAGATCGAAACAGCAAAATGTTTAAACTTACACCAAAATTCTTTAAAAACAATTTTTGAAAGCTCCCAAGGCTTGCACAAGAACAAGTTTCCAACATTTTTGAGGACTTTCACTCACGTAGCATCCACGAGCTCTCTCAGATCATCTGATGACGAAATGTACAAATTGGTAAAGTTTAGGCAATTTGAACTGTTTGGGATGGGAACACAAGCGCAAAGTTTCTTCGACACAACAACAACAACTAAGAAAGCGTAGCAAATGATTGTTTTGTTTTTTCCACTTATTTAAATACAACTCAGTTTATACATTTCGATTCCTCAAACTCAAACTTTAGTATGATTTCCTTTAAATCCATCTGTACACACACGAACACACACACTCAAAACTCATTTTTAATTACAAAATTTAGCACACTTTTTTGGTTTAAGCATTAATTGTTTAATGTGTAATATAATACTTTGTACCTTTTATTTTTCTTTAAATTATATTATACTAAATGGAATGAAAGAAACAGCCCAGTGTTGTAATATTCACATGCCCCTATTTTTATTTGTGTTTCTTCACCTTCAACCTACGCCCACAAATTCCCATCTTGTCTACTACTTTTTAATGTAATTTAGTTGAATATTTTAGTTGATTTTTTATTATTATTATTATTACTATACATAAATGAAAACTAAATAAATTTAATTATACTTCAATAAAAAGATATACATTTATAAATACAACCACAACAACAACAACAAAATCACAAAAAAAAACAATTATACTACATAACTTTTTGCTATTATTATTACAATTAATAAATATACAATTTTTGTTGATTTTTCAAATGATTAAACTGATATATTTGTATTATTTCAAACTGATTGGTTATTTGATATGCAACATTTTGTTTTTCTTTGGTTTGTATGCAATTTATTAGTTAAGTTTATTTCGAAACTGCTTCACATACATACATATATGGTATAATAATTTTAATTAAAATATATAATTGTCGGACGATAAACTGCCGAGTTTAGCATACTTGCGTCATTTACTTGCCACATGCCACGCTGCAGCCAGCAGTCAGCAGCAACCTTTACCGAAATGTATTGCTTAGCATTTAGAAGAAAGCCCTGTCGGTCTCTGCCACATGGTGTTGAACTCCAGTCAGCCAGTCAGCAACTCTGTTCCCGGCTGAAGCAGCAGCAGCAAGTCCTTATACCTCAGTTAGTTGCATCTTTAGATACAAACATACATACACACATAAATAGTAATTTGTACAACGTAGGAACATGTTAATCGCCGCATAAATACATAGAATAGCTTAGTAATTGCATTCGCGCCTGCCCCCTGGCGTATGCAACACTTGCTTCACTTGCAACAACGCTTCACAGATCAAGATGTGGTGGCATGCCACAGCAGCAGATACGAGTACGTGTTTAGAGAGGCGCGTATTTGAGAAACTTATCGTTTGATTTTTAGCAAACTTGCTTACTGAGTTACCTGTACAGTGTACATCCTGCCTAGTATCCTACCTCCTTGCCCCATGCACTAAATCAATTTCTTAGTTGAATTTTGAGTTGAACGCGCCGTTAGGACACGTCGAGCGTCATCTTTGTCTTTGTCAATGTTGTAGTCGAATTTTTGTTCACGTTTGTTCTCGTTATGTTGAAAATTTCTTGCCAAAGTACAAAAAAAAACACAAAAAAAAACACAAAATACAATTAACAACTAAATCAATTCCTTGTAATTCCTAATTGAAGATGTGTACGTACCCTTTGAGTTACCTGAGCATTGATGGTAAAGTTTGCCCTCGATTTAAGCGAGTTCATATTATTTCGGTTTCAGTTGAGGTTTTATTTAATAGTATTTAACATTTGATTTGAATCAACAATTAGCGATATGTACTTAAATATATATTTCTAATCATATACTTACATATAGTTATGTGTACTTTAAATGGGCTGCACTTGTTTAGCGTTTAAGATAGAATTGTGTGTAAATGATAGATGATCAGAAGACAAGAAGAAGCATATGATACAATACTTATTTGAAACCATTTGTGTTGCCATATTTACGTAGGCGTCCCAAATGTGTCGCAAAGGTTTTGCTAGAAACGAATTTGTTTGTTTGTTCTTTTAACTAACTATTATCGTATCGTAATACACATTCGATTTGTATTGGTATTTGTATTTAGCATATTGTGTATTTATATATTTACTTAAGTTAGGAAGTCAAACAAACACACATCGGCTAACTTTAAGCACTACAACTAAAACCGATAGATGGTCACCATGGGAAGAAGAACCGCTGGTAAAGTGGACCAACAATCGGTTAAACATGCATGAAAAATCATAAACCAAAATAAAGAAAACAAAACAAAAACACATTAAACATAGTACATTATACATTAAACATTAGCATAGGCTTAATACAGCTGCAAATAGCGAGTAAAAGCAAACGAAATGAAAGTGTTGAGCAAGCAATACGAGCGATGGCCCAAAGGCCCCAGAGTCGTGGCCTGGTCTCGCCAAAAAAAAATCCCCCTCCTCCCCCATTAATACATAAGGTACTTACTAATCGTATACTTACTCACACATGCATAATTGTATATGTATGTATGTGTACTCGTAATTATTATTTTAAGGCGCCTTCGTGCTGAATATGAATCTGAATATGAATTGTCGAACAATCGTTGCCATTTATTTCTCTCTATAAGTCTTACAATTAGAAGTCAACTGTGTCTATGTGTTGTACTTAGGTTTTAGCAAAGCCCTTTGTTCATTATGCTTTACGCTTTACTGTACTTGCTTGTACTTGAACTCCTTTACTACAATACTTAATATGTAGTCGTAAAGTCAACGATTTTTCAATTCCTCCCCCCCCCTCGATGTTGTGTTTTTGTTCTACATCTAATTATATAGTATATTTACAAGACATTACACGTTAGTGATCTAAGCCAGCATTTAACTAATCCAGCTAGTATTAAGTTGCAATCAGCATAAGATTAAGCTAACGTATAGGACTGATGGCCAATAATAAACAGCAAACAACAGCAAACAACAGCAACAACAGCAATGTCGATGTGTTTTGTGTATGTGTCTGTGTGTAACGAATTTGTGATGTGCGCCGATAAGTATGCAACAGTAAGAGTAACAGACTAAGAGTTAGTTACTGTATGTAGGAGAGCTACAACTAGTAGCTAACTGGTTAACGGTAAACAGTGTATGCTAAAAAGACTGAATGACTGAAAAGTATAATCTCTCGAATAACGTAAAGACATAACGTATATAGGAAGCAGACAACGTGATGATTGATTTATAGGACATACTCTTATCATAATACGACTAAGTGTATCTCTATATAATCGAATTGAAAAATTTATAAACATCCAAGCAATTCAGGTATTTGAACTACAAAAGCAAAATGATTAATTCAATGGACTTCCAAGTATTTAAGCAAAACAAACAAACAAACAAATAAAACAAAAACGAACTCGAAAACGAAAACAAAAGCAAAATAGAGACTAATAAGACACCAAGTCGAATAACGAACTGCAAATAAAAAATTTCTACCTCATTGTTGATAACTATGTAAAAAACAAAAAAACAAAAAAAAAACAAATGTATTGCAGCGCCCAAATACCTCAAATGCAAAAATGAATTAAAGTTAAAATGTGAATAATGAAATGTAATGATATAAAAATGTGTAACATTTATCCACCGATGAATGTAAATGTTTAATAATCAACCAACATACATAAACATCACTTCATGTCACCAGTCATCAGTCATCATCAGTCCATCAGTCATCGACATACAAGTACATACATACACATATTACACACACACGACGTACACTCACACTGCCACAGTCAACTCCAAAACGTTGCATATTTAATCAGTCATTAAATATATACATATATATATATTTTTTTTTTTTTGAATTAAAAGCATCGTAAGAAAACAACACCAAACAAACATTGAATTGATATAAAAAAAAAAGAATATTCATATTCATTCGGCACTAAACACTCACATGATAAGACCATAAGCAATTTGAATAGTTATTAATTATTTTAATGACAGCCACAAAAATTATTTCGTACGCATTGGCATTACAAATAAGGAAATTTCAAAAAGCAAAATATATTCATATAACAGAAATGAAATGAAATGAAATGAAATGAAATGAAATGATGGATGCAAATACTATCATTTTTCATGAACATAATTTGATTTGCATTTTCTAATTTAAGAAATAACTATTTTTCCTTTTAAAAAAAAGAGCTCCCCGATATGTGATATTTAATTGGTAAAGGCAAACGAAAAATTTGATAAATCTGATACGAAATTTTGGAAAATTAATTGTGAAATTGTGAGAAGCGCAAAGCATTGGCAACTTTAACTCATACTCGTACTCATAACTGTGAGCATTGGCTTAGCTTTTAAGTTGGAAACAAATACTTAAACTTATGTATATGTATTGTGGAATATTTTTCAAAAATTTCGGATTCAAACTGTGAGCATGAGAAATGATATGTGGTATTTTTGAATGACCGCCCAAAAACTAGTTGGCAATTGATAAATTGGCAATTAAAAAAGGAAATTAATTTCTATATCTATTTTGAATAATTTTGATTAAGCTTAAATTAGGTTTAGATGTTCAGAGATTTGAACAACTTGAGTCTGCATCAAATTGGCAAATTGGCAAATACAATCAATCATTGCATTAAACATCATTACAACTCATAACTGTGACAAATTTTACACACACACCCAAGAGGAACCTTATAAATTTGCTCACAGAGCAATTCAAAATTTTGGCAAAATAATTTTGTGGCTGCTTGAGAATAATCTAAGTAACATTTAACAACAACACATTCAATCATCTTAAGCTTTCAGTGTCAACTTAATTATTGCTTCGATTCTACATTAGAGTACCATATACATATATATTCAGATAATTCAGATATATCAAATGGTAGTAGTAAACTCTAGATTCTAGACTAAGCACGCTTCTAGGACACTCGAATTGGGTGAAAGAAATCGTAATCGTAATTGTAATAACAATCTATTTATAATTATAATATGCAAAACTTACACACACAATTACAAATTAATGGAATACATACCTCAAATTAGAATTTTTCTAGTTTAATTCTTACAAAATATACATACATATAAATGTTAAAAAAAATCTAAAAAAAATACAAAATACAAAACAGAAAGGAAAGGAAAATATCAAATGTACTACCAAAAAGAATACTTGAATGCAATTTATGAAAATTTTAATAGTATAATTCAAGAGCCATTTATTAAACAATATATAAATATAAAATACATTCAAGTTCATGCATGCAAACCAAACTAAAATGAGTTTTTAACGTTTCCAAACTAAGTACGAATAAATAATATTAATAATAATAAGTACTGCATCATTCAATATATTCTAATAAATAAACTCATGTAATGCTGCCAAAAATCAAAGCTGCCACAAATAACTCAACTCAACTAAACTAAAATCAACTCAAATCAACTCAAAACTCAACTCAACAATTATTGTAGTGAAATTTTAGCAGTAGCTGCCCGAATATGAACACCGAAAGAGCTCCTAACTATCTCGATCTCAATTCAACCACTCAGCAGATATACGAGTATTTAGGATGGTTTATCTTTAAACAAACAAAAAAACCAAAAAAAAAAGAAAGTAAAAGAAAAGAAAAGAAAAATTAATATGGCTATTAAGTACTTATTATTGCATTATTACGCATTATATGGAATATGGAATATCTATTATATATGGCATATATTGTATATGAAGTTTTCATTGTACTACTTATATATAATCTATTTGAAAGTCATCATTATTAAACTTTGTAGTATGTTTCGTTATAAATACACACACACTCACTTACACACACACGCTCACACTTTAGTCACATACACACACATACACATACACTGATACACTCCTACATATTAAAGAGGATTTGTAGCTTGATGGCCCTTCCAATTCTGTAGAGCCCACCCAAGTCTACGATCCGCTGTAAAAATGGCGCAAAGATTTCCGAAGTGACGGCGTAGACGCGTCTACTCACATAGAAGAATTTCTGCTGCTCAGGTATGGGCGTGTCCTTCGTCCGTTTCGGTCGGAAATCCTTGACGCATTTGGGGCGTAATGTGCCAGTTTTAAGTTTAGTTTAGTTTAGTTCTCTCTCTTTTTCTCTCTCTTTCTGTCTATCCCTCTCTCAATCTCTCTCTCTCTCTCTCTGTTTCTCACTTCGGAGGAGTTGATAGTATGCTGATGAAGGGAATGCGGAGAAAGAAGAAGAAGAAGAAGCCATAGTGGAATTTTGTTTAAGTTTCTTGTTTCGTTTCTATTATTGAAAATGAAAATTTATGCAAATCATATAATTATGATAATATTTAAACAAAAGTACACTTTACCTTATTTAGATGCAATGAAACTTTAATTCCTTGAATTAGTCAAATTTGATTTTGGACCTGAACAAAAAACACAAAAAAAAAAACGAAACAAAAAAATCATAAAACCAAGCATAAAAGTTATTGTAAAACCAAAGAAAACAAAACTAAAATAGACAATTGTGCAACAAAATGGGGCACGGACAAGCGAAAAGGATAATGCATAAAATACCCAAATCCTGCAGTCCTTAGCCCATTACTGCAGCTCTCCATTTGGTTTTGTGTTCAAAACAAAATACAAAAACAAAAACAAATATCTATTGTATCTGTTTGATTTCCTTGTTAAAACTAAAGCAAATATACAAAACGAATATTTTACAAAATGAAAAGAAAGAAAGAAAAGAAAAAAAATGAAGGCGAGAAATTACAAAGTAAAAAACATTCAAAGATACAAAAAACATGAACCTCAGCACTCCTGCATCCTACACAAATGTAACAAACAAAAGAAAAACAAAAACAAAAACAAAAAGAAAAGAAAATAATAAATAAACTAAACTAAATGAATCCCTAGCGAAATCAAACATAATAATTATAACACCGATGATGGCTAAGCGATGGCTAATAAACAACAAACAAGAAAAGTAATATACAAAACAAAACATAACAAAATGAAATGTATTAAAAAATGCGCCCCTCCCCCTTTTCGAAAGTACAAATTGTTTTTATTGTGAAAAGATTTTTTAAATAAAATAAAGATGCGTCAAATAAAATAAAGCGTATGCAAAGTTGAAGATGAAACGAAGATGAGAATTGAATGCAAAGGCAAAAGAATGCAATTAAAGACAAAGGTCCCATAGAAATAAACCAAACCAAACTCTGATCAAAATTCATCAATTTTATTATGTACTTTCATGTTCTCACAAAAGTTTTTAATATCCAATGTTTCATTTCCAGCTCTTAAATACGATATTTTCGCTCAGCTTAGAACAAGAAGAACAACAATAAAATTAAATACAGAAAAATAAACTTAGCTTAACGAAAAATTGTAGCCGCAGCAAAAGAAATAAAAAACAATTAAAACTTAACTATAAGCTAATCAAAAATTAAATAAATAAATAAATAAATAAAAGAAACGTAAAGAAAAAAGGCTTTTGATACAAATTTAACAGCATAAAATATCTAACCAAATTTATAATAATAAATGAGAAACAATAATTTTGCAAAACTCTTTCTATGCTTACACAAAACTATTTACAAGAAAACAAAACAAAAACAAAAACAAAAATACAAATTACACAAACACTTAAAACATTTTATTGGCGAAACAACTTAATTATTTATGTCTTAAATAAAATAAACAAAAAAATTTAAATGGTATCTACATACACTACATATTGTAATCCCATTTAGCACTTAATATATACATATATACAATATAATATGCGTATTTGTCTTTATTAATAATAATAATAATAATATTATACAGAAAATATAACATTTACTATATATTATATGATAAAACGATTAACACTTCTAATTATATATATATATATAAATATATATATATATTTTATATAAGGCAATAACAAAGTATTGCAATAACTCATTGAAACATTTGTAAATCGGCAGACATAAAAAGAAAAATAACAAAAAAAATATATAAAAACAAATACGAAATGGAAAAAAATCTTTCAATAAAGTGCGACCATTGTCGTTTATAATCATCAAAACTAAACTAAAACCAATTTAAGTTATTTATTTCTAAGTGATGGGGAAATGGGAAATAGCTCAAAGGGTTGTCAATGGGGTTGGAGACTATTTAGGGTTGTCCTGCTACGCATTTAGTCAAAACAATCTCTGCTTTGATAGATGCCGATAAGTCAACCCCTTTTGAGTCCACATTCAATTGGCCAACTCAATTGAGTGACTGTTTGAGCCGATAAGCCAAAGTGGCAGCTAGTCTTGACTGTAAGAGCATTCTCAATTTGTACGCTTGGCCAATTAGTCGCTGCACCTGTGTGGCTAGCTAATTAATTATGGCCATAAAGCGTCTTAGCTTAGCAACAAAATTGCCAACACACAATGTACAAATTCAATTGCAACTAATGCACTTCATCTCCAGCTTCCACTTTGACTCCGACTCTGACTCCGATTTCATTTGAAGTCGAGTCTGGGGAGCAGCAACAAAAGTGGCAGCTGGAGCCCAGCGCACTTAGCTGCAGACATGGACATGAGCATGGACATGGACTAGGATGTGGATGTGGATGTGAATGTGGACGTGTCTGCGTGTGAAGTTTAAGCTGTTTAGTGTCAGGACGAGTGGGTGGCACCCGTTCCAGAAAGGTTTTGTATACACAGCTAGTCAAGGAGCGGAAATCAAACAAGACGCACCAAATAGCTACAGCTTGCCTCAGGGGCAGAGGCAAAAGAAAAAGAGACGAAGCTGTTGGCTGTTGACTGCAGCTGTGGCAAGGCTGCGTGGTACGTGGCATGGTACGTGGCGTGTCTGCAATTGTCTGCGTGGCCAGCATGGCAAATATTTAACACAAACAATGCGCTTAAATCAAAAGCAAGCCATGTCTGCCGCATAACTACGCGACAAGCAATCATGCCGTCATTCCAACAATCCATCCCACATTCCATCATTATTCCCAACGAAATCTATTTAAACCCGACTTCAGCTGACACTGCACATTTTGTTTTTAATGCACTCGCTCTCAAGGATCTCTGGGCATTTATTTGAATAGCCTTTGAACTATGCGATTGGGTTGTTTTAAAGTTCCCCGAGTTCAGCTGAGAATGACTCTCTTGGGAAATCCCCCTGCTCGTATTTGTTGGCCATTGAACTGAGGCGAGACCCATAAACACAACACACACACACACACACACACAACACACAAGTCAGAGTGCCGCCTGGCATAGAGTTTATCTCAAAAATGTTAAAACTTTCGCCTTGTGCCAATGGAAATGGTCAGTTAAAAACTGTCAAAGCATCGCAGGGGAATTCCCTTTATATGGACATGGAAAAACAAAGAATTTTCAACTTAAAAGTAAGTTTAAGTATTATATAAAGTAATAAGTCTGAGCATGCATAATTAGAAAACTTTTTGCCTCGGGCTAGATACGAATAAGTCATATTTGTTGTTTGTCATTCCTGCTGACCACAACATAAAACTTACAGCCAAGATTTATGCAGATTATCGAGAGGAAGTTAAGAAGGGGGATGGGAGTGGGTGGGAGTGGGTGGGAGTGGGTGTAAGGAGAAATTAAACATGACAATGTGTCGTTATCTTTATAAATCAAAGGGAATTACAAGATGACCACCCTTCTGCCACTTGCAATCTTTGCATGCCACAAATGCTTGAAATTGTTGCAAACCCCTGTGGCAAGTAGCTAACTGGACAAAGGCTTTGCCACACACCACACATATTTTTAATGATTTATTTCCAATTTAAGCAAGATTTCGTGCTTGAAATCCTTTACCTAATGGCTCCCAAGCAGCCAAAGGCCACAGTGTTTTCCTCTCAATTCCCTCAGCTCTCAAGGGGTTCACTCTACCTCCTCCTCTTCCACTTGTATCCTCCCTCTTGTATCCTTGCTCGCTGCTGGTGTGCTAATATGCAAATCAAATTTATTGCATTCGCACTCGCATGGTCCTGCCGAAGGTCGCCACGAATCCTTTTTATCTCTCTACAGGACGACGGACGCATAAATCTTGTATAAGTTGCTCCTTGCAGGCGGCAAGCAGTCAATATGCTAAATCAGCAGACGCCTTGCCTCTTCTCACCTCCCCTGTTCCTAACCAACTCCTAAGAAGCTGCATGGGCTAGAAATTGGGTGGCGAATGGACTCGATGGGTTCTTGGGTTGTTTGGACAGCTGCTGAGACATTTCAATAACGCTTTGGCATTCCGATTGCCAAGGCAAAAATGTGAACACACATTTTGTGGGAAGGGACAAGGATGTGGAAACTCTTTGAGCATGTCTGCAGAATTTTAATCAAACAGCTTGACGACATCATTTCATTAGAGGTGTGTGGAACCAGACACACATTTGTGTTTACTAAATACATGTCATTAAGATAATCAAGTTCAATTTCAGACACAAATATAGTTTATCCATGAAATTTACTTTCCTATCTAAGTATTCGAGTATATAATCAAGTTGAATTTGAATTTTAATGAATTATTTCCTAACTTTATAAGTGCACAGATACTTGTGATTTATTGCGCAAGTCATAAGTAAATTATTTTTGAGTCTAATACAATACAATAAATTGAGATATAAAAATACAATAAGATATTATAATGTATACAAAATTTAACATATCAAACCAACATGTTTTTTTCTATTATAATAATTTTATTATATTTGAAGTTATAAACGATATTTTCTATAAACAAAAAAGATTACTATCGAATCCTAGACAATATTTCCTACAGGGATATAAGTTTAAAATCATATATCATATCAATAATATAATATACATATATGTGTCAAACAATTTCAGCCTCACTGCTTTTTATTAAAGTTTCATAATTGGAAATAACCTGAATGCGATGATGCTGAATTTTCCATATTGAGGTTACTTTTCCTGATAATTTTTCTTCTTCTCAATTTATTTAAATTCCTGGCAGTCGTAAGACATTAATAAATTATTATATATAGTCAGGACGGATAAGCCACATTTTGGGAATTTTTCTAACTCATTTTTAGCTTACGTTACAAATGTTTTTATAGTGATCTATAACACATTGTGATTATTTATCTAAGCCCCTAGACAGAAGATGAAACAACTAAATATAATTAGCAGCCTTGCTTGGTTATTAATTTTGACATGGTGTTTTAAAAAATAAGTTAAATATATGTCAGATAAATCTGCGACAAGTGTGTCAATTATACACATATGAAAAATTTTATTTTCGGATGTTTTGTTTAACTTATAATAACGGAAATAGATAAATCGTTGTGTTTTGTTTATATGTGACATATAAAATCATGTAGTTTTTATCGCAAAATTTACTAGTTTATGTTAATAAATATATAATTATTTTTTCAGTTAATAATCCGAATAGAAATCGAAGAATTAAAGCTAAGGAAATTTTGGATACACCCTGTACTTCAATGAGAACATTGCATCTGACAAGTTTGTTTATATGTTCATTTTATTTCTATATTGTTCAAATACTTTTGAAATGAACTATTTAATTTTTGAAAAAAAGGATTTTTTTAATAACAAAGCAAATTTAAAAAGATCTTACTGTCTATTTAATTGTACTTTGATTTCATAGCAAATAGATGTTGGGCGTTGTACTTGTAAATAGTTGAACGCCTTTAGTTTTACAACAAGTTTGTAGAGACCATCCATTTGGGCGTAGGGCGAGGTTAAATTAAATAGCAAATTATATGGGTTGTGTAAAAATTTGGTCTGAAAGAAAGCATTGATTGATATACAAATTACCATGAATATATAGTACAAGATTTTAAAACTTACTCCTGGTAGAAAGCATTTCGCCTTTACTGCCTTTTCATTTTCTACATATTTTGCCCAGACACCGTACCATAGTTGATTTTTGTCATACAAAATAGGACACACACTTGGTATACTCATCGAATAGACAGTTGGTTGCCATGAACCACGATCGAAGTGAAATAATTCACCGTTTAACTACAAAATAAACATACATTTATAAACAAAACTTTAAGAAAACAAACACTTGGAAGTAACCTGAATCCGATCATTTGGCCGAATGTCCCATATAGAAGTTAAATTTCCTCTTACATATATTTCATCCCCTTTAAGATCAATTGTCAGTTCCGAAAAATCAAAAAGTCCGTGAATATTAAGAACTTCGGCAGTTTGATCTTTACAGTCGTTGAATACTTCATCGTCCTCACAGGTTCCTTTATAAAAGTACGCCTTTGAGAATCCAGCATATATAGTCAGGAATACGAGGAATACTAACACCACGCGATAAATCCACATCTTGGCACTTTCCAAACTGACTTTTTGACTGCGTTACATTCGCTTAAATAGTGCTTTTATTCTCGTCATGACAAGATTAATAATTATTATAATTATCAGTCTTGCGTGTTACAGATTTTAAGATTTTACAGATAAAGCTTCGAAATGTGAGTTAAGTATTCCTTTGGATGATAAATTATTTGAGCTTTGTATATTCTACACTATTAAAGTTAGATAAATCGTTGTTTGATCCGAGTTTAAATACCTTTTTTGGGCTGATTTTACATTATTGATTATATCTCGACAACGTGACAGCCGATTTTACAGCTTTCGAAAACTAATGATAATATATACTCATCATTGATACATAGTTTTAATTTAAATAAAGAGTTTAATAAATTATATTTTTAAAATTAATGAAAGATGATTTTAATTACGATTTTTTTACTTTAAAATTCAAAAGAAATCAGACAATAATTTATCTTTATAATTTTTTAGGCATCGTTTATATCAAGGTTTGAATTTTTCTCAAAATGTATGATTCCCTTATCAAATCGAACTTTATGTTAAGTACTAGAAATACCGCTTCAAACTCATTTTTAGCTGTTTGGTTTTGTAATCACACTAACTTATAATTCAAGACTCCAGTAGAGTAAACAACTAAATAAAAAAATATTAAAATTAATCATTTAATCCACCTAAGAAACAGTTGATAAACAACGGATCCATTCTTTTTTCTTTTGGGATTTTTTAGGAATTTTTTGAGTTCATGACAATGTTTGCTAACATCCTTTTGCCTCAGTAGAATAATTATATTTTAGTATAAGCTAATTTGAGATAATCTGTGGACAAAATGCCCTTAAAGTGTGAGAGACATCTAAAAATTTCGCCCCTCAGATTTTTTTAATTTAATCGTGTTTCTTTTACTTATGCAAAAAGATTCTAGAAATTCTTAAGCGTAAATCGAAATCCCCGAATGTCAATCCATAGTTTTGAGTATTGGTAAACTATATATACTATATATAATATTGATTGAAAATTTGTTATCCCTTTGGCATCCCCGAAGGATCATTTTTATTATAAACAACTCTTTGGCCCATTGAATTCCCTCCATCGTGAACTTAACGAACCGGTTTCGTGCAACACATTTAACCCGGCATCACGCTTGTCATGCCTCACGATTGCTGGAAAAGATTTATAGTGTGAAAGACAAACAGCGAGCGGGAGAAAGTGCGTTGCTTTCACTAAACAGGAGCGTCCAAGACAAAGGAACTGCACGGTTATGAATTACGAGTGTGTTGCCATGATGTCCTGCGGTGCACGCGGCTGTGGCTGCCACTTGAATCAAAATGGGAAATGGAAAATGGAAAATGGGAACCGGTTAAGGGGCGACCCTAAATCAAATGGGCAGACCTCGTCAGTCAACGTTAGGGGCGCAATAAAAAGGATTTCAACTTTCTTCTGACAATGCATTTTCACATATCCACTTTTCCACATTTCCACATTTCTACATTTCCATTTCATGCCCATTGAGTGCTCGAGTGGCAAATTAAGGGGAAAGGGCGAGACGAAGACCGAGGAGGCAGACAGATAGGCACGTTGGCCGTTGGCCGTTGCAAATTTGTCAACAGGCACAACAAATGTCAATGTGATAAGCGGGACAAGTTTTTATCAGCGTCCCGTTCACTGAATAAATCACTTGCACGTCCCCCAAGCCGAAGATTCGGACAAAAAAATTCGCAAAAAAGAACAAAAAAGTAAATGAAAATGTCTCGAATCGAAAGTGATTGAGTTTAAGCTACCCTGTATCTATGTGCAACAATTTCTTTACTGTTCCCCATAGACAGTGAGACCATTTATAAACTCCCCTTTTGCACTCTACGCATACAGGGTATAGTAACAATATTTCGGCATCAAAAAATGCAATAAAAATGATGGCCAAAACCAAGCGCGTCCAATTCCAAACTTGCTATCATGGAAATTTGTCGTGGTTGTGCAAGATTAATAGTTGACCATGGCAAGTGCACAACGTTCATTTATATGCCGGACCAGACTAGAAGGACAATTCCTGCCCCCTCTCCTAACAGTACAGACAACTCTCCTCATACTCCTGTAACAGCCAGGTCAATCAATGTGCGGCTCAAATTGCGTTTAAATATTTGAGCGGCTTGCCAAAAATTTGCGGCTATTGTGTGGAGACCGTCAAAATTGATGCAATTTTAAAACCATCCCATCCCCGCCCTTTATCACGCCCATTAGCATGTTTTGGCCTAACGGTCTAACGGTACATCTGTTCAAATATTAGCTTATGAAATTGTTTAAAATGCGCATCGAGCATTGACAACCCATTGACGATTGACGTGCACATTGGTCACGCTCGCCTGCACGTCCAATCTTTTGGTCTTCCATATGGAAAGGGAAAGTAAAGAAGAACACTAAGGCTAAACACAAATAAGAAACATCATCAGAGCCATTTGACAGTTGCCACAATTTATCATAATTCAATGCATGCCATGTCCTGTCAATCATCGACAACGACATCGATGTCGACATCGACATCCAAAGGGTGAAGAACCCACATTAGCTGAACTTATAGAAGGGTGAGGATACCACTCCCAAAGTGTCCTGGGGCTGAGTCTATTCAAGTGCACGACATTTTTACAAGTGACTTATGAATTATTCTTTATATCCATGTCCCATGTCCGGCAGTCCTTAACCCATCCCTGTCACATACGCCTTTCGTTTTATGGTTTGCTTTTTGTGTTTCCCAAATCAGATTAACCCAATGCTCCCTTTACTTAAAAGGGTCAATAAATGCAAGGGTTTCTTATCAAAAGGAATAGACAATGTGATTTCCAAGATTAGACTTACATCGCATTTGTAACAAATACGTGACCATAAAATACTCAAATCGAACCAACGACAGATCATCAGCAAATCCATTAACGTTTTGTTGCAAGTTTTATGAGAACACTTTCTCGAAGAGTCCTGGCAAGATCAGTTACTATATTTATATTACAAATTTAACATTATAACTT
This sequence comes from Drosophila putrida, assembly GCA_037043535.1. NCBI lineage: Eukaryota > Metazoa > Arthropoda > Insecta > Diptera > Drosophilidae > Drosophila > Drosophila putrida. The sequence continues at coordinate 66,114 of JBAMBI010000135.1, forward strand.
TAAAATACTGAAGTTCCAACTAAACTCAATTTAAAAAAAATAATAAGAAAATTGTTTGCAAAATTTTGGACTCTGAACAAAGGCCCCCCTTTAAAATTTCAAATAGAAAATTGGGATTTAAAAAAAAACTAATTCAAATATTTGAATCAAGATGTTTCGCTTTTGATCAACTCCTGTTGATCAAATTATATACATATATTATATAAGTAGATTTAACCAGAGATTCAAGCCGTAACCGAAACCGTAACTGTTAACCGATATTAGCCGATTGAAATTTGTAACCGTAACCGAAAGAAAACTTTTATATTATTCCGATAAACCAAAATTCTTCTAGCCGTAATAACCGTTTAGAAACCTATTCATGACTTACCGTTTGTTTCGGTTTTTTTCAGCGACTAAAGTTTAATGAACTTTTTAATTTGGAGTAGATTTCATTTGGATTTTTAGGCTTTTTTGAAACCAAAATCATACCGGTATTTCGAAGCCGAAACTTGGGAAATACGGTGAACCATTACGAAACCGACATACCAATATTTTACGAAACCGTCAATCGGAAACCAAAACCCGAGCATAACCTTAACCGTAACTGAAACCTTTATTCGTTTATTTATTTATACCAAAAATCAGACTAAAACAATCATAGTTTGTTCGTTTTGTTTATTTAACCATATGTAATAACTTTATTTGCTAATTGACAGAAAAATATATGTATTGTACTTGCGTATAGTATGTCTAAATGTATGTTAATGTTTTATATAATTTCAGATGAATTCTTGCCTTGAAAACTAAAGAAAATCACGGGAGACCTTTAGCATGAACTTGAGCTCGTATACTCGAGGCGATAACGAAATAATTATAACATATTGTAAATAAATCACAACTTAGTCTGTCATTTACACGTTTTGATAAACATTTGCCGCTTGATTTAGTTTCTGACCAAGTTAAGTCCAATCAAAAGTGGCCAGCAATTTGGTTGATAAGAAAAACTCGTTGATTTAACTGTGCATCGGAATGAAATTGAATGCAAACAGAACGGAATATTTATTGGCCAATGTTTGAAAAACACAAAAAAAAAGATTATTTAACTTTTCAAAATGATTTAATTATGGACTAAATTTGGCAATATGTTTAAATAACAAAATACTTGATGCATCCATGCTTTGTTTTTGTGCTGAGTTCTAATTGATGTTGTTTTTTCTGCGGCTGATAACAGTAAATTTTAAATAATAGTTCGAAGAGCACAGTTAAAACTATGAATAGTTTGCTAAAGAATGAGTTGGGAGGTCCCCATGGGGCGTGACGCTTTACATTGTTTGATCGAACATCCATTCGCCAACTTCGCCATGAGCGGACATCATCTTTTCCAATGTGGTGATCTGTCCAGCCAATTCGCGTTGGCCAGTCAACTGTTCCTCCAGATAGACACCAGTCAGATAGTCCACCAAATGGTAATCGTTATCTTCACCGTTCTTGGCAGTTCCCTCGCAGGTCTTAATAAGAGCGCGGATGGAGTTGGTCACCTCGGTTTCCAGCTTGAAAGCTGCCTCCAGAGCAGACAGACCAGTCCATTTGTGTACTTCAACAGTCTATTAAATAATTATAAAATTAAATTTAAAACAACACATATAAAAACAATTAAGTAATCAAAGGATTTCATAGACTATAATTAACACTAACCGGCACAGTGATAAGGTTGTTCACACTATCGGTTAACTGACCACGCATGGACAGATATTCAACCAGCTTCGAACCATGCTCACGCTCCTCCTTGGCGGCCTTGATGAAGTGCTCGGCGAATCCAGGACGATTAACGGTATCGGTGGCGAAATGAGCAGCCATGGCAAGATACTGGGTGGATGCATAGATCTCCTTTTGAATCTGCTTGCGCATGTGCTCAATGCAGGGACGCTTCATGTCGGGCCATCCCTTGAAAACCGCATTCGACTTGATGTTGCCTGTAACCCAAAAGATTAACGATTATAGTAAACCACAAGTCCATATACTGAATGAGTAATTTTTAAGGGGAATTCTACATTCTTCACGTACATGTGGAATCAAATGGGGATTCTTGCATATTAATCGTCGACTTGATTTCATTATTCAGCTTTTTCAGCTCCTGCACAACACTGGACTGGCTAGCTGAGGGAAGGAGGCGGGCAGGGAGAGGTGATTAAGGTTGGAATTGCATAAGCATTGTTTTTCGATGCAATCGGAAAGCTAATTCTAGATTCTAGAACAAGTAGAACAAAGCATGTGCAAAAGTGCAGACACTCACTCACTCTTTCTCTTTCGCTATGTTCTCTTTGTGGTAACGTGCGCAAGTGTCGCCATAGTAACGGCATTTGTTTTGATTTTGTACCGTGTGCAAAATTCAAGCTCTCACTTTCCTTCCAACTGTCTCCCTCACACAGCCACAACCGCGCTTAGGCTATACATATAGATAAAGTGCCGTGTGCAAAAGCAAATGGCAGAAAAAGCGATTTGAAACTGAGAGTTTTAAGCTTCCGTTACCCACACTTAACATTAATCAAGCTGATAAAATTTATACAATATTCAGTCTGAAGTAATATGTTGCACAATGAAATCAAGGTGGCTGGCAAATCGCGACTTGCAAAAACATAATTGAATTTAAATTAATAAAGATTTAGGAAATTCCCATAGTCTGCTATAAAGAGAGCACTTAAACACAAAGAGCAGCAACAGCTGACCTGACGCGCTCTTATCCATGCTCATACGAGCGCACTCTCTTGCTCATGCTCACTGTTGTCTGCTCTTTCTCTTTGTTTGGCCTTCCTCGACTGAGTCGCAATCGAAGTAAATTGCGTCGAAATTTATTGGTTTTTTCACAGAATGTTTGTATTTTTAAACAAATTGTAATAACTGAATGTAAATAAATAGTTAATAAGTATACTTACACTTAAGACTGTCAGCCTGGGCCTGATTGGCCACAGCCAGAACGACCAGCAGGCAAATACTCGCAAATAATTTCATCATGTTTGTTCTTCGGGTTGTTGTTGATGTCTTTACACAAAATCACAGAGCAAATTTATCACTTTCAGTTAATAATTCAATGAATTCAATGCTTAGTTATGTTTGTTGCCTAAATGCACAAATGAAAATGAACCGTTTTGGTTAGATAGCCAATTTTAAATAGAAGTTTCGAGTCAGAAAGTTATCTCTTAAAGCTGCCTTTACACACACTGGCATAGAAGGCGGAGCTTGCTCTTTCTATCAATTGGGCTTTAGAATTATGCCACAATTCGATTCTTCCGGTACCTTATAATTCTGATTTGATTCCTATGCTATGACAGGCAATATTATATTTTCACGTTGAACGTTTCTTTATTCTTCTGCTTTACGCGCCTTCGCTATGTGAATGCAAACTGTCTGTGCCACTGTCGGGCAAAACACTTTTAAACGCTTCGTCGCTGGCAGCTCTCGCTCAGAAAGAGCGCAGCCTGTGCATGTATACATTCGTGTATGTCGTGTACGTGTGTGTGAGAATGCTCTTATCAATTCAATATGTCGTCGACGCTTGCTTTGTGATTGTTGTTGTCGCATTGATAATTTAATATGCCATTTGATAGACATACTTAATTTACTATACTTACTTCCACACGTCCTCACTACTAAACTGCCTCTATCAACATTACTATATCTATATTATTGACTCTAATGGCCACGGCAATATGGCTACCGAGTGACCGTGGTCGCTCTCCAGTCAGCTGTTCTTTGTTACACGTACACCCTGTAAAAGGGGTATATAAAATCTTAATGAATAAATAACCAATACAAAAGCTTAATAAATCAATGACAGTCGCGTATAAAGAAACTTCCGTGGTGATTTATGTAACTTACAATAACTTTTATTTTCTGATACTATTTAAAAAAAAGAAAGTTATGTGCTTGCATATAAATATCGTGCATCGCAATTAGTATAGGGTATAATAAGTTCGACCACTTTGATTTAAAGATAACATGTTTTCATGTTAGCTGCAACACGTCATGGGTTGCCAAGTACTTTTTGGACATGGATTTAAAACTGACGGTTTAATACCTTACTTTAATGGAGCTACTAAAAAAAATAGGGATATTATGTGATCAATCAAGAATCTGATTGACTATCAGTGTAGACATGGCAACTAACGACAGGTGTTGATGATGACACTTGATGCCTGATAACACTATTATATGATAACATAATAACAAAAAATCCTACTGAGAACTTTGAAGCAACATTAAAATTTTAATAACTGATTTTTTCAAAAATGTGGCTATTAATCATTACTTATTTACAAACATACATAAGTACAATATTCCATTTATTTAAACAAATACATTTGTAATGGTCAGCTTAATACCACATGATGAAACTCTACTGTTTAATAGTGAAAATCATTGAGTGGACTTTGAGTACGCTGGTAACCCTATAGGGCCGTGCTGAGCGTACGAATGAAATGAGGAGTGAAGTGTCTGCTGAGTCACAAAGAAAAACAACCGCATCAACAACAACAAGAGGGGCAGCCATATTGTTGGAACCATGTTTGACTGACAACAAAATCCACAACAGAGAGGCGGCGAGTGCAAAACAAAATACCCATACAATCACAATTGTACTCACACTGTCTTACTTACTCACACTGGCACAAAGAGCGAAGCGTTGTCGACGGCATAGAAACGAGACAAACGCAACGCTATAAACAGCAGTTCACGATTTGCGTTCCAACAAGAAGCACATAAGAAACATAAAAGCAAAGCTAAAATTGAAATTTCTACGGTACAATTTAAAGTAAGTGTTTCCGTTCAATTGCTAACTAATTTCTGTGGCTATAACTGTAAATATAACTAGTGCAAAGGCAAAATAATCGTTTATTTGAATATTGTCACAAGCAACCTGATTGCGTGCTCGGGGTCGCGAGAGTAAGAGAATATTCAGGAAAACTCTACGACGCAAAAGACGGATTGAGGCTCGATTATTTATACCCTGTCTTTGTATTTGCTTTTGTTGTTTTACATTCTGCCAAATGACAGATTTTGAAAAAAGCCTAATTGTGAAATTCCGTTTATTCTAATTCTAGAAGTAAACACAACAAAATGAAATATTTCATCGCATTCGTTTTGGTTGCTGGCCTCTGTGCTCTTGCGCAGGCCCAAGAGCAAACCTGCCAAGTTGACGTACGCTCTGCTTGCAGCACTAACGGTGAGTAAACCCCTGCATACTAAATGCAAAGAGAGTGTGAATGGAAGAGATTGAAAGAGAACGAATGTAAGAGCGTATGCATGTGTGACTCGTTTCGGTTTTAACTGTAACTGTGTCTTGATTATGAATATTTATGTCTTTAAAAATAAACAAGCTATCACGGCCTTTTTCTCAGATGAAAGTAAGCAAAATATACTTCCTTATAACAAAACATTATCATCATCTTAACTTTCTCCACACCCTTGCATGTTTATTTACTCTGCGAATTTACCTTTTTCACAGGTGGAATCAGTAACTGTAATGCCCGCTATGGCGCCATTGGACATTTGGAGCACAAGATGCAAGATTACATCCAGTTGCAGCTGAAGAAATCATATGAGTACCTTCTCTTGGCCACCCACTTCAACTCTTACCAGATGAACCGCCCTGGATTCCAGAAGCTCTACCAGGGTCTCTCCGATCGTGCTTTTGACGATACCATCGCACTCATCCGTCAGGTAACTCGCCGCGGTGGCGCCGTTGACTTTAGCAAGCCACATACTCATGGTGCCGCCGAAGTCCCAGAGGTTCACCTCAATGAGCTGGAATCTCTCGCTCGTGCTCTTGATGTGGAGAAGGAATTGACCGCCGGAGCAGTCCATGTGCACACCAGTGCCACCCACAGCTCTACTGAGAACCGTGAGCACGATCCCGAAATGGCCCACTACATCCAGGAGAAGTTCTTGGCCAAGCAGGCAGAATCTATTCGCACTCTGTCGGGCTATGCCAATGACCTTTCCAAATTGACCAGCGTCAAGGAGCCTTCCCTCAACGTTTATCTGTTCGACGAGTATCTGCAGAAGCAATAAACTGTTGAATCAATCCCTACTACAACTCCAATTAGCATCTATCAAAATTTCCTTCTCGTTTTGTTCTAATTACGAGTAATATCTTAGTATTACCGAAATTCCAAAAACAACCCTCGCTCTGCGTTTTTATCAAGTTAAATTGTCATCTGAGTTATAGTAAATAAATCGAAGCGGAGCAGCAGCAAACAACAAAAAGCAAAAAAACATCTGATTTACAATCGCTTATTATTTAACTTTGATTTATATAAACACATACACACACACACTCGACACACAACATACACACATCCGCATACACATGTTTGTGATAACGTTTAAGCTGCAATCACTTGAACAAATGTATCTTTAAATTATGTTACCGAGTTAAATAAATAAATACAACAATATATACGCAGTTTTTCGCTATTTTTATATTCAACATGCAGATAAAGTCACAAAGTCTGAGACGTCTCTGTCACTGGGTTTAGTTTGCTTTCCTCTGCTGATAACACACACCATCTGTGGGTGTACTATATTTCGCTTTGCATTCAACTCTGATTATATTTTACAGGTCAGCGCAAAACATTGTGTTAAGTATACAATATTTAATTACAGCAAACATCAGAATTTTCAGAAACGTGTAAAGTCAATAACAACTTTGGTTTCTGATATGGAATTAGGAAAGAAACATGTATGATTGAAAAATTATTTTGTTTTGAGCTTTGTTGTTGTTATTTAGACAAAGTTAATACACACTACAATCAGACAGTGTATGCAATACAATAATCATATATGTATGTAACATTACTTATAAGACAAGTGTTTTTTTTTAATTGTTTCTCTTAAAGATCGTATTATTGCTTCAAATCTATTATCTGTCTATATACTTAGGAGCCAAAAAAATATATAGATAATCAGAAATTGAGAACGGTTGACAGGAGAAGTTTTGATAACATAGAAAAGAACATTTTGGGAAAACTTTCTGGAAAAGTCGCTAGCGACTCAACAATGGGGTGAGACTTTTCCAGAAGTTCGTCAGGCTCACTAGTAAACTAAGCACCAATAAAAATATTGCTTCTTCTAGTTTATATAAATTTTATATTTATTTAAAGAAACAATATTTATAAAAAAAAATTATGTTAAAAAATTATTTGACATGTAAACCGGACTATATTCATATTATATTATAAAAATATAATCGCTTGACATTGCAGATTTTTAAAAACTAACTTTAAAAACCAACTAACTAAAAAGTAATGTAAACTTATAGGGTATGTTTGAATGAAAGCTTAATTTATGTGTATTAAAGTACAATGCTTATTAAAGATTATCACTTAATCAATGTTATATTACCTTTCTCCGTGGCAGCAGACTTGTGGAAAACTAACAATTTTAATAATTAAACAATTTTAGTTTAACCCTTAGCTTCAGAAAGAGATGAGTCTTCTGTAAAGGCTCTTTACCATGTACAGGAAGTACACATAGCTGACTTACTAGAAGATTGACATACATGTTTAAAAATACTGCATTTAATTAAAAATAACGGTTTTCAATTCAGTAGCTCCTTAAAGTAATAATGAGTATAGACATATGAAAATTTTACAGAATTTAAATTAACATAAATCGAGTATTTAAGCATCATTAACTCATTTTCTGAGTTCTGTCCCTCTACTATTAACTTAACTAACTTAAGATTAAATTTTTAGTTACAAAAATTAATTAAAACGTATTACTTATGTACACACAATTAATATGTAACATATCATTATATTATATATTAACATAAACTTTCTAAGGTAAATTCAACCTTTAACTTGCGGCTTCCAGACACACTTAAGCTACGCATATGGACATTAGATAAGTAATCTTACTGCATTATTTTTATAATTTACAGCCCAATTTTGTGAGCTTTCTGTTTCAAAGAAGAGAATCCATGTGCCATTTTTGATAAGACATGTTGATTGAATTGCATTGATAACATAATGATCTAAGGTGAATCTAAGCAAATCTTTAGTTCTTGAGGAAGTTTATATCTTATCAAGGAGCACTCCAAAAACTGATAATTGAAGTCATGTTTCTGCACACTGTCCAACAGGAACACGTCATCAGTTGGAGCACGCTTGACGTACGGGTTTATCGGTACTCGTAATTGCACACGGCTTTGCCAGACAGTTCCGGTTAAGTGGAGAGTCCATGTTTTATTATTCAGTCAGGGGACAACCATTTTGTCGTCTGACTAAGAGTAAGACTCAGCTTTACGTAAAACGCATAATGCAGGCTTATCGCACGGCTTTTTCCAGCTGTCTCTATAAATGGGGTCTGGGGCTGACGTGTTATATTTGTGAACTACGTTGGAGCGCAGTTTCCTTATCAACAATTCAAATGGAAATTGCAATATTCATATTGTAAATATTTTTACGAGAGCAATTCTCCCATTCTCCCACTCTTTCTGTCTCTTTGTCTCTCAATATGGGAGTCAACCACGCAGAAGATCCATTTATCAATTAGTGACGCCCATTCAATAAGGATTTTATACTCGTATACGGGCAACTTGCACGTAAAATGCACGTCAATTTGGCACGAATAATTATTTGTGCCGGTCCAGAGGTCATCAAAATCCTGGCAATAAGCGCGTGTTATGCTGTAATTAGAATATGACAAACCAACTGTGTTACTATAAAGGCAAGCCCAAAACTGAAACTGGAACTGTAATCATAAAGGCAATAACATCATAACAGTTAAGACTGCGATTATGATACGGCATATGGGACTTGGATTCGGGCTTTGGACTTCGACCTAGAACTTGGACTTGGACTAGAACTCGGAGTCTGTACGGGAGTCAGTGAGTCTATGGGTGCGTGCATTGGTCATTAAATATTAATCCACTTAATATTAATTGCACTGATTTGCGAGCAAAAACCTTGTGGCAAGAAGGAAACAACTTTATATGGTCATAATAACATAAGCTTAGGGTTCATAATTGCGGTCATTTCCAGTGCATTTATCGTCGCGTCGTTCAAGGAGGGGTTTAATGTCTTTAATGGGGTTCTTCAAGGGATACACATAAGGGATCATAACCATACCATATTCCATTCTATGTCTAATTGTTTGGCCATAAGCCATTAGACATCGCACAAATTGCGTGTCCTAAACCCTTTTTAAATGCCGCACATGGTCCACATCCATAAAGGTGCTTTTACCCAAAAAAATTCACCATTAATTTATGCATTTTAATAAACGCGCCAAGCAATTACAAATTTTAAATTTTTTGGGTCTCCCAACTATGAAACTATTTTGATTTTGTGTACTTCTAGCGCCGCCAGCTGTTGTCAAAGGATTCTCATGTGTTACTGTTGTTGTTTCTTCCATTATTATTTTGGCATGCAGACAAAGAGCTCATATCAATTTATGGTGTGTTTGTGTGTGTGTGTGTGTGTGGCATATGCAAAATAGCAATTTAATTTCGTTTTATTGCAATGCCATTTGCAGGCACTGTAAAGCAGCTGTGCCACAATTTCTCCCACTCCTAGATTGCAATAAATAATCCTTTCTTCCTTTCCAATGAAAATTTTAATGAATAGTCTCGTGAGTTTGTGTTGAAATTATTTGATGTGCTTTTATAGCTTCATAGCATTTATCAATGCAAAAACAAAATACCAATATAACGCATTAATTTTGTTTTAATTAAGAGTTATAATGCGTTTGTGCAATTTTCAGAATAACTAGCTAACTAAGAATAAACACAACAATAGAAAACAATTAATAATAAATTTATGAAATTTCTAAATTAAATATTGAATGGTAAGATTTATCGTTCCTATAGATAAAAGACTTTTCAGACTGTTGCAGATCTGATAAAAGTTTTGAAATGTTGAGACTAAAGTAAAACCTGAAAATAAAATAGATTTTATTCAACTTTCTGTTTGGGAACTGAAAAGTAAACGAGACTTTTGAACTACATTTGCTATAGCCTTTAGATAAGATTGTAAGAAATCTTTGTTTGCAATTCTGTTGTAGATCTGATTACAGTTCTTATAAACTACAAATGCGATTGTTATGAAAATGTTAGTACAGAAAAACTACAAATAAAAATGTGATTGACTTTCTAATATGTTCAATTTGCGAATTGAATGATGAAAAATCCATTTTTCATTAATTTTGTGTTACTATAACTAAATTTTCTACAATACTTTTCAGATAAAGATTTTCTACCAATCGGAAGTCGACTCGACTTTAGCTAACTAACCATACAAGTATTTGGTATGCTTGTGATCATCTTGAACCACATTAAATTTCCATTAAATATGCATATTTCTATAGGCATATTGCGGATTGCAACAATTTGTGCGTAATAAATCCATTTGCATAGTCAAAATCATCCGCTTTGAAATCGATACGCGGTTGGCAAAACAGTTTTGGCCAAAGAGGAACAACAATCCGTTGGGATTGAACGATTAGAAGAGCAATCGAATCAAGTACGAATACTCACTCATATATAATCATTGAAAACAACCTAATGGATTCCCAAAGTGCGCGCGATAAGCGTTCCATTGATAAGAGACTAAGAGCCCAAATGCGTTTTGCCTTTTGTTGTATTTTTTGCTTGTTACTTTTTTTTTTGCATTAATGAAATGTTTGGCAAAATATCGTAGCGGTTGCTTTGGATTTTGCAACCTGAATCCATAGAGAGATTCAGTTCCACCCCAAAGAGGCACAGCTGCTGGCAGTCAATTTGAATAAATCCACTTTTCAAGGTCAGTGGGTAAAACAAGTTGCGAAATTTAAGCGCACCCCATTGCAAAAACAAAGAAAACAAGTCAGAATTATGTAATGGCAAGTCTAACCAGCATTGAGATACCCTGCACAAAGTTTCACATGCTTTTTCTAAGTAAGCAAAGCGAAAAAATTGCTTTACTTTTAATTTTGTAATAAGAATAAAGTGTGATTTTGTTAGCATTACTTTTTTTGAGTGCTTAATGTAATATAATTATTTATACTATTTTGAATGCTAATTAAATGTCAGTTTACTATTTTTAAAGCTAAGTAAATTTGATAGTGAAATGTGTGTTTCATTGTCATTATTCTTTGTAATGCATTAAAATAGCAATTGTTTAATTCCAACATTGATTATATATCCTTTCAAGTTGTTCGCATATCAGTTAGCATACCCTATCCCAAATTTCAAAGGGTATTAATAGCAACCCTATGCAAACTTCGCCAAGAGGGTTGTGATTGTTTTGTTGCTGTTGCTGTTGCTTAGAGCCTTCATGCGAAAATGGTCAAAAAAATGACATGTGGCCAGGCCGTGCTGGGAAATTTGCATACGCACATTGGCGTTGGCAAATTGCATAGGGTCGACCCACGCCAGGAGCAAGAGCAGGAACAGGACAAGGATGAGGATGAGTAACAGGACCAGAAGCAGGACTTCCCACCGTCAGCTGCTGGTCATGCGTAAGCAAAGCACGCGTCAAGCTAGAAAGCTGAAAGGCAACTGTACTAAGGATGTGGATGTGGCCAAGGATGAGGACATAGCCTAAGGACTAAGGGATGGCGCACTTTCAGAATATCCGTTCATAACTTGCAATGAGCGTAACTTTTGCTGGGCGCACTCAAATATTTATGGCAAATTTGCTGGAGCACTAAATTAAAATTCAATAAATCATCATTTGTTTTTGATAACTGCACTGCACACGCTCTTTCTTTCTCGCACTCTCCCTCTCTGTCTGCCTCTTTCTTTATCTCTCTCCCTCACTCCCTCTGTTATCTTATTATCTGAGTGTCTCTTTCTTTTTGTCGCTTGGCTGCCTGCAAAAGTTGATCGAAATTTCATTAGTGTCTGCGTTTTTGTTTAAGTTTGGCATTTAGTTTTGCAATTATCCTTTTACAATTTGCCGCCATCCTGTGTCCTTCGCTTCTATATGTACAAAACTTTAACTGCAACAGAGAAAGTTTCAATGTGCAGTTTTTCCGCTTGTTTACCACGTACCATTTTCGTACTTTTCTCGATTAAAGCTTAAGGATGGAACTCAAAAATGCCATTTGTAAAAAAAAGAAGAATTTTCACGCTCGCTGTATAATTTTGTTATTTCTAAGTCTTCTCTGGAACTTAGTAAATTTTAATATAAATTTGGTTAAGTTATGATCAGACTATGAGACTTTGAAGTTTTCCAAAAGAAAAAATTAAACGAAGTTTTTGATAAATTTTTAATTTAGATGTAGATTAAAGCGCCAAGCTATTTTTAAATTGACATTTCGCATGAGAATCAGTAAAACCTTAACCATGTAACGACTTTTTTAAATTTTAAAGTGTTTATAAGTGTCAATTAAATTTTTCTTAGACACAAATTAAAACAGTTTTAACACACAGCCAATTTACTAGTAATAAGATGTTATTCATTCAAATTGTGCAAGTTCTGCAAAAGTAATGAAGTAATCAGGCTTCCAATGAAATGGAAGATCTTAAATATGTATTATTTAATATTACATAAGTAATGTCAAATTCAAAATCTAATACTTAATTTAGTATTACTTAAGTAATATAGCATCATTTATTATTACTTAAGAAACGTCAAATTAAATATTTAATGTATTAGACTAATATTTTATATTAGATTAAGTAATTTCAATGTTTTCATTAGAAACCTAATTTATTTAATGTGACTAGCGCAATAATGTTAAAGTAGCAATACTGTAGCGTTAGAATCAATGAAATTAATAAATTAAAATTAGTAACTAATACATAATTTAGTATTACTTAGGTAATATAGCATCTTTTATTATTACTTAAGTAATGTCAAATTAAAAATCTAATACATCATTTAGTATTACTTAATAAATAAAACATAGTTTAGTATTACATAAGCAATGTCAAATTAAATATCCCATACATAATTTAGTATTACTTAAGTAATGCAGCTTTAACTAGTGAAAACAGCTTCCAATCTTGTGATGAGCTGCAATTTACGGCTTCAATTTATTGCAAGTTCAAACTGAATTTTTGGTGCCTGCTAATTAATTTTTGCGTGTCGCCAACGACTCTGTCGACTTGCGGCTAATTGTTATTGTTTTAACTACCGACAAGCGACCGTCACGAGGCTAAAACCCGCTCTCTCCTCCTCCTCCTCCACTCTATAAGGTCTCTCTCAATTTTCGATGGCAGTTTTGCGGTTTCAAATTTACCAGGAGTCACCGAAGTAAGCTTGAACGTGCAACGTGTGTGCAGCAAGGCGAAAATTTGTGCTATAAACATAAAAATTAACGACTGCCACAAGTTGTAAAAGACAAAGGAACGAATGACTCCCTCCCACTGCCTACCACCACCCACTTATTTCCCACTCGTTGGCGTCTTTTGGTCAACATTAAAATCTGTTTTTATGTTCTAACCACACCTACCAAATACAGGAACGTGACGAACAGTTGGTTGATTAAAAACCAACAGGAAATTCCAAATGACCGGAAGCTTCGACCAATGTGGCATAAGTATTAGTAGTACATGTATTTGTGTTTGTATATATGTAAATGTATGTATGTGTATAACTGCAGCTTAATCTATGCTTCACTGGCTTCCTTGGCTCCTTCAGTGGAATAAGCGGATTACAGTCTCGCTGCGACAATTGCCGAAAAAAAGAAAAAAAATTTAAATAAAAATATGCTTTAGGATGGCTAAGGATTCATGGAAGTTGGCCGGGCACAATAAAGTGGCTGAATGACAGCGTGATTAACTCGCTGTAAGCCATAAACGTTGCAAGTGCAATGTTTCTCCACCTCCACTTTCTTCCCCTCTTCCTGTCCGCCTTCTCCTCTTCTCTACTGACTCGACTCCTCCGTCCGACCGCACTAATTTTGTATGCATGAGCTGGAATGAAGAGCAATGCGAAAAAATGGAAACGCATGGGCGTGGGACACTGCGAAAACGCCTTAACGTTCATAATGTCCTCTTCATGCTCTATGAAGGAGGCACTTAAAAATCAAGCCAACGCAGCCACAGTACGGCTAGAATGCCAGTTTATTCCCCCCCAAACAGACACTGGCAACATTTTAATCCATATTTCTTGCCGCCTGGCAGACAATTTCAAAGATAATAGCATTTTTTTTAATATTGTTCGTACGGAAACGAGACGAAACCGAGGATTACGATTACCATGCGCCACAAAGTTACCAGGACGCAACATCTGGCTGATGCTGATGCTGATGCAGATGCAGTTGCAGACTCGACCCGTAACCAGACGCCGAGACGAGTTATTGCAACAGCCGTCGGTTGTCGGATGTCGGTTGTCGCTTGGCAACAGCAATTCACACGCCAGGCGATGACATGGCCAAAATAGTAGCATTTGGCCATAAATTGGAACAAACACTTGGCCAAAAGCAGCAGAAGTTTTCGGGTTTATCAGAGAAATTAAAATTAAGCTGGAAACAGATAAGAGTGTGAAAGAATGTGACAAATGGATGCAATTTCGATTGATCAGTTTAAAAAGGACAAAGTGAGACGGCCAATGATCCTGACAGAAATGGACAATCATCTGGTTAAATTATTGGCTTTCCTTATTCACTCTAACATGTAGAAATTGTTAAACGTCTCCTTGTTAATAATTCGAACATGTCATCCCTGTTCGACTCCCAGGATTATTAGTTAATTAATACGTCACATTGTTATTAATTTTACCATGGGCTACACTAGAAATGGGCAAACTGAAGTGAAGCCAACTATTTGCCCTAAAAACAGGACAAGAAAAAGCCGAAAAAAGGATACAGAAGAGGAAAGAATATAGTAGAAATTGTTCTTTATTAAAGTTTTTTACTTTTAATAAACATTAAGGTTATTCAAAAACCGTAGTCACGATATTATTTTCGTTAAAGTATTACTCATTATTACATTGATATACATTGACTCACAGCGTAATTCAACCAACATATAGGATAAAACCAATACTATAACGTCTAAAAACATAAAGAAAACATTTAAAAAATATATGAAGTTTTATTTCATAACTTAAAACAAATGGCCAACAACCCGCATTTAAATAATTTGGATTTCTATTTAAGTTAAGATGTAATTGAAGTTTTTATTTAGGTTTTCTTTATGCAGACTTATGTTAAATAAGCTGTCGGCCCCTGTAGATCTATATAATTTACAAAGGTAGGTTTAATATAGCGTCAGCTGTTTTTGCCCAAATATCAGTTTTAGAATTTATAAAAAACGCTATATTCTCCTGGCTTAACTAAATTTAAGAAG
Organism: Drosophila putrida; assembly: GCA_037043535.1. Classification (NCBI taxonomy): domain Eukaryota; kingdom Metazoa; phylum Arthropoda; class Insecta; order Diptera; family Drosophilidae; genus Drosophila; species Drosophila putrida. Next base: position 81,373 of record JBAMBI010000135.1, read on the forward strand.
GTCCGATGTATCCCCAAAAAAGGCTGAATCGACAACACGGACGAGAAGCCTAAAGTTATTTTAGACTGTTAATTCTATTTAATAAATACATGTTTCATAGATAATAATCTTGGAGTTGCCTAAACTAGACATAATTAATCCATTTAAATGAAATGACAATTACATCTGTGCATTTAAGAAAATAGACTTCAAAGTGGTCACTTTGTTTAATTAAACGAATTGAAGTTGTCGAAAACGTGTTAAACATGCGACTCCTTCCAATATTATTCATATAAATGCAATACAAATGCGTCATTAACTCAACCCGTTAACTCAATGCTAAATGCAGACTTTCATCTGTCGAAAAAGGGGAGGGAAGGCGTGGCTAGGGATGTGAATGGAGATATGATTTGCAGTTGATTTTCGGTCCAAGTTCAAGTGCCGGAAGCGAGAATTTCAATTAATTTCCAGTCGATGAAATAGGCAGCGGTTTTGCCATGCATTTGAATTTGATTGGATTGGTTTGGGACACGTTCATCGAATATGCAACACTTGCAACACTACAGGCTATGTATTTATGTATGTAGGTATGTATGTTGAGCCCACCTCGACCTCTGTCCAGTCATTATACGCCTTCATGAGGTTGATTGAAAATGCGTCGTGTGATATGGAAACAAAGTAGCCAAGTTAATGCCGTGGCTGTCGAAACTTTGTCAGCATTATGATAGCTGTACAATGAACTCAATGTCAAGGCGGGGGCAATAGGGTATTGGAGGAGGAAGGGACTCGGGAACTGGCCCACAACAAAGGCCGCGCCATGGCGGCGGCACGTAGCAAGAACTTTTCAAACAAGATAAGCAGATTTACTTAAAGTTTTTCGCCAAAGTCGAGAATTCCCGACGTGCCACTGTCTGCCAATAGATGCCACGCAGCACGTCACAGATAGGAGCAAATGAAAGTGGGCGTGGCATGCTGAAATCTGCAGTATGTGCACAGGCAATAAGCCCCACTCCTCTCCCTCCTGCTTCTGTGGTGTGTGTACATTTGATAATTAGAACTGCAGCTGATTAGCAACAACACCTTCTCAATCCTCGCCTTGCCTTCCTAGTCCCATAATCGGAATACCCTTCAATGCATTTGACATTCGTTTGCCTCTCCTCTGTGGAAAGGTCCAACCTATCCGATCGGACGGACGGACGAACGGACAGAGGGACAGACGCAACACGTAAATGCAATCAACCCGTGCTCACGTAGCGATATCGAAGCCTCCAACGTCGAACCTGTCACAATCGCGAGCTACGGGTGAAATTGTATTCCCTACGTTGTTTGGTTCAGTTGAGAACTTGGCATGGACTCGGTGGTATTTGTTTGAAGTGGATTAATCAGGCCAATTGCGAGTGACGTTGTCTGACGTTCTCTGCTTTCAGTCTCCGATTTTTCAGTTAGTCTATGGGCACGTATCAGCACACAGAGTATTTCATGTGGTTTTTAAATTGACGCTCGTAAATCAAACAAAGGCACTTTATACACATTCTCCATATCAATATATGTATATATATATATGATACAATTGTGCATTAAACACCATTGACAGAACTACTTACTATTTCATTTTATCGCAAGCATGAACAAATGCGAATAAATATAAGTTTACATCAGCATAGCAACAATAAGTTTGTGTCTTTCTTTTGTCAAATAAAATATACTATAGGAGTATTTTATATAATGCAATGGGAATGAGGTATCATTGGTAGAAAGTTCATGTTATATTCAATCGAATCAAGAATGAATAACACACATATTTTAAAATGTACATATTTTACAACAAATGCGAATATATATAAGTATACCTCAGCATAGCAACAATTATAATTATTTGTGTCTTTTAATTTTCATAGTAGGAGTATTTTATATAATGCAATGGGAATGAGGTATCATCGGTATAAGGTACATCGAATCGAAAATGAATAACACACATGTTTTACATATTTTACAATAATATATGTACAATGTACTTTGTACATACACTGCTAATTAAGTGAGGTAACCATAAATTAGGTATAAATATAAAATAAACTATAACATTTAAATACAATTGTATTTTTGTATGTTTCTTTAATCAAATATTTCCCTAATAATAAGAACAATTTCTTGGTTAACCATAAATAAAAGAACAGCAATATGATAAAGTTCTTATAAATAAATACATTATAAACATAATCTACCTAATTAAGTTATACTTTTTGAACTTTTTAATAGTTAAATAATTGCCAAAAACCAGTAGCCAACTTAATACCGACTTATTTAACTAGATACCATGCTCTTGTTTAAAGACTATACTGTCAACTGTACTGCATAGACGACACTGTAAATAGGTTAAGGATCTAGGATCGTCACCAGTGAACCGCAGCAAATCAAAATAATTGCGAATTGGGAATCGGGAAATGGAAAATGGGAAGCGGGAAAAGCATAAATCCGACGAGGCCGCTTATCGGCACGCATGCAATGCGATTTTAATAACATTTTTAGAGATATTGCGCCGTTAAGGATGCCCGCAGGATACCAAAAGTCAATGTTTATATTGCAAAGACATCAAACATCTAAACGGAGAGCTAAGAAAAATAATAAACCATTCTGGCAATTGTCTCTTGATCTGTCTCGGAGCTCGCAGCTCGAAGCTCGGAGCTTGCAACGTCAAAGCCAAATAATAAAACATTTTAACTCGACATTTGATGGTTGTTTTTATTTGTGTGGCATTGCGACTGGCAAATAAAAACAAGACTGACACGAGACCTAACCGAGAGCTAAGGTGAGGTGGTTTTCCGTTGTCCTCCCTCAAACTGGGGGCAAACACCTTGGAGCGCTTTAATTTTTATGATATCCAGTTTATGCCAACGATATAAGAACAGATACTATATAACGAGACGAGCTGTGCCAAATTTATGCAATTAGAAATTAATATTATACAATTTGATGTGCTGCCAGGACAACACGCTCCTAGTGCCATAAAAAGTGAGTCTGACTCATGTGCCAACTGCATTTTTATGTTATAATTTGAATTTTTATGCCACAATAAGGGGGCGGTGCGTGACTTATGACCTTTTCAATATTTTAGTACGCATTTTCGGCAATTGTTAAAATTGTAACACTACAATGACTGAGAACAGTGGCAGCAACAAATTCGCATCGCAGCCATAATCATTTTTATTAATCATTTAATCCTCAAAATGACTACTGTGCTTCCATTGATAAGTCGATTTTCCCCTCCCCCTCATCCCATTGAATAACTTTGATATTCAAAACAATACGTGAGAAACGCACAGCTGGACCAAGTCCAACTCTCAAGTCGAAGATAGCCAAAGGGCTTAGCCAAAGATACAAAGTCATTACAACGTGGCAAATTCATAATTAAAATATTTACCAAAAATCGGACAGGATAGCTACAAAGTCCTAGTTTGTGGGAAGAGGATCAAGTGCAGCAAGCGTAAAAATAATTTTATTAATTAGGCAATACAGTTTGTTGTTTAAACTGAAAGTCTAACGACTACGGAATACTCTGGAATTTAAGAGGTGTCTAGTGAATGTGGATGAGCACTTTATTTATGTTTGTTTCAGTAAGAAGTGTGCTTATTTATTAAAATTAAAGTGTTTTAAAAAGAACGATTTTAATGCAGTTTGTTCTTTCAATTAAAGATTGCCCTCTAAATTCATAACAATGTTTTTTAATTTTGAAAACAATTATTTGGTTTTGTAAAAATTAATAGTAGCTGCAAGCGGAATCGAATTAGCTAAAATCGGCTTAATATATTATATAGCTGCTAAAGGGTACATAATTACTTTTCATGTGGTTTTAGCTAAATACAAAAATTAATAAAGCTAATTTTGCATTTATTTATTTTGACGACGTTTCTTCTTATTTTCATATTTATTTAAAACGAATGTTTTTATCTAATAGCTTTTTAAGTAAAGAAGAAGTATTTTTTTTTTATGAGAAAGATAAGCCAACTCTTCTTGTCATCATCAGGCATTAAACGTTCTCTCTGAAACAATAATAAATAAATCTGTTCTGATAACAATTTAATTAAAAATGCATAGTTTTGGAAATAACTTTACTTTTGAGTATTAAATGAATACTAATTGATTTCTTAAGCTAAAACTGGGAAAAATGCAAGCTCAATAATAATGCCAGACAATGCAGTCTGTACAACAGTAGCAACAGGAAAATGAGATGAAGGAGTAATAAAAGGAATTGTATGAAAAAAAACAACAAACCTTATGGCCAATCCTTAAGTCTGTTGACAACCCCCCGCGAGGGCTAATTACAAATTCAGGCAAATGCGCGTTAAAAAAATAATAAAAACAATTTGAGAGGGAAGCAACCCCCTAGTTGGATTTAGTTTCCTTTGGGGGAAATTGAAACAAATCTAATAAATGGAACCAAAAATGTGCGTACATCAAGGCGGTAATGGATGGAGATGGGGATGGAGAGACACTCTACATAGCTAAGTGAATTTGTTGTTGCACAAATCGAACTTTCACTTTTCGCTTTTCCATTTACTTTTCTTTACCTTCTTACATTGCTCACTTACACAGGCAGCACACGTAATGAGATGCTCGACCAAAGACAGGAAATAGACCCGGATACGGATACGGATACGTCGACGGATTGCCGCGACCCTTTGGAGTTACTTTAGCGAAAAGCAAAAAAAAAGAGAAAATTTGCATAATTTCTTCAGCAGTTTTCATTAATTTCCATGTCTGCATTTCAAGTAAGTTTTTTCTTTTCATTTTCCTTCTGCTTTTTCTGCTTTATTGTAGCATATTTTTTGGGTCTGGCCGAACCGTGGCCCATTGCAATTAAACGTGTAATTACTCGTCTACTTAAAAATGCGAGCACTGTCCGAGGGGTGCTATACAACCTCTCTCCCTGCTCCCTTCTACCTACTCTCAACTCTCAGGTTACTTGAGTCTCTTGAGTTTTTAATTTGTTGTTGCTGGCAACACGGCTTGTTGTTGTTTATGTTCCTTCGTTTACGGAAGTTTTCACTTGTTTTCATTTGATTTTCCTATTTATTATGGTCTGAGTTATTAGCGAACTCACTCATTACAACAACTCCTATCCAAAGTTCTTCGGAAAGTCTCTGTTTACTTGTTGTGACATTTTCAAGTGGTGCATAAAAATGGCTAAAATGTTTTGGGTGGAATGCTAATTTGTGGCTCACGGCAACACGCTTTTTATTCCCCTTATTTGATTATTATTTTAAAAAAAGGGAGAGAGTTTTTTGTTGTATCATTAAATTGGCATCAATACGAGGACAATGAAGCTATCAAAAGCACACTCGACACTAATCTCTTCCAAAAGCGGATATTGGATATCTTTCAGTGTCTGTCCAAGGATTCTCCAGGAAAACTCGTTACAACTCGTTGCTTTCGGGCGGGCAAAATGTCAAAGTCGAGACAAATGGACAGGCTGCACTTAAGGATACAAGGATACATAAGGACACTCAAGATACGATGCAGACAAAATGTCTGGCAAGATAATAACAACAACACCAACAACGATAACTAAACAAAAGCAAACGGAAACTACAAAAGCTTCGATATAATAAAAATGATTTCCTTAAAGCGACGCTGGCAGCGGAAAAGTGAAATTGGCAAAAACGGCAACAACAACAACAACAACAAAAACGCGCTGGGAAACTCTATTAGCGAGACTAGACAAAGAAGCATTTCCTTAGCTCCCACTTCCACTTCCACCTCCTCCCACCAACATCAACTTCAACTGAATAGTTTTATGATTTTTATAGCATGTGACAACAGCAAGAGAGTTGGGGAGAATTGAGGACTTGGCCATCAGGATATAGCCATCAGTTAGCTTTTGGCCAAAAACCTATTTCACTTCATTCACATTCTTTTTGACTTTTGCTCATTTGCGATAACTTAATGGTCGACGCGACGCAAATTAAATGCGATGTTTGATGTGGCAAGTGCATTAGTAAATACACAACGATAAAGCGTGTGGGTAAGAGGAGGGGAAGGGGGCAAGGCAATTAGGCCAAACAATTGATGTCCGTTTCTCTAACATTTCTTTTTGTTACCACCACAAATAGACTCGAAGAAGAATAAAAGAATAAGTCCATTTTGCATAAGGACTTGCGTTGTCCTTAAACGTGAATTTCGAGTACGATATATACGCTCAACTGTGCAGAAAATCGCCATGAAAATTGCACAGGATTAGACCATGTTGATGTCTTGTAATTGGCTTTAAAGTTGCTCGTGACTCGTGTCAAAGTTTTAAGCACATGTCATATGTGTGTGTGTGTGTGTGTGTGTGAGAGAAGGAGAGTGTGTGTAAAAGTATGTGTGGTTTTTGTGTCTGTGCGCGACGCTAAGCTTAGCGCTGAGTGTTTGCTGCTTTATCACGGCTTTCACTTTGCCCCTTGTGCGTACTTTTTAGACCCTGTACTTAAAAAACATACAAAGAGTCTACTAAGTGCGTAGCAGGTTAAGATCATAAATCATAAATCACTGAAACTATTTAAAGGTCAATTACAAGACCACTTTTAAAACTAGATTCTTGATTTTCGTTACACATTATTTATACAAAGGGGTTACAAATAGGAATGAAGTTGAAAGCCCAGAAGATCACTAATACCATATTTCCTAGGTTTTTTTTTCTTTTACACTGTGTAACATATTTACTCCGAAACTATCCTATAAATTTAATTGCTATAGAACAGACTTAGAAGCTGTTATCAAACAATACTGCACAGCGTCGGGCTAAAGATAGAATTTTAGAATGTATATGTACATTACAGAGAAAGTACAGGGTGTCTCTTAGTCGCGTATGCTCCACTGTAGCCTTTATAGATTTTTGCATACTCATCCCGCTTCGAGCGCGTGTGTGTGTGTGTGTGTGCTGTGCGTGTCTGTGTGTGCTGCAAGTGAAGGAGTCGTAAATCTTTTTTGGCCAAAATAGCGCGTAGTGCGTCGCGTTCGTCTGTCTGCATCATAAATCATATGCAGCCAAGTATGTCCTAACACATACATAGACATATAGATACGGATACTAGTATCTGTAAGTACGTTTATCTCAGCAGACGCAACGTAAACTTCACTATTTTTACGCTTTGACATGCGAATTACTTTGGAAACAGAGAATCAAGTAGCGTATCCATTCGTAATTACAGTTTGAATCACTTTGAGAATTGTTATTCGTTGTAAAGCTGATGTAGTTGCAGATAACAATACAGATGCAGATACAGATACAGATACTTTATCCTTTTGAATTTGCATGACGAATGAGTTGTGAATTCAGTTGTTCAATGAGCTTAAGAAACTATTCATATTCTTTTACTGATACATTTACAGAAAATGAATTTGCATGTATGATATATTTGCCTTTACGAATTCATGATGATGATTTCATTCTTTAAAAAAAGTTTATTTTAAGAAAAATTACTTACAGATACACGTACAGTTGTAGATAAAGTATCTTTTAAAAAAGTATTCTTATTTAAGAAGTTTAATTCGTAATAGTGATAAACCGATCTATTGATTTATAATCATAAATAAACTGTATGTTTCCCAATTTATTTATGATTTCCTTCGTTGAACAAGATTATTAGGGAGACTTTATTTAATCGTTTACAAATAAATTGACAGATACATTTAATGTTATATTGTTGAATAAGTTTTTAACATATTTCTAGCTTAAGGAAAGGGAACTGTACCTTTTCAGTCCACAATCTTCTTGCATTTGAGTTCTTTCCAAATGTCAAATTAACTGTGGTAAGAATTAATTAAATAATAATATTGATATTTCTTTTTCTTTTGTCAATAATCATTCATACAATAATTTCATTTCAAGTGGAACATCATAATATTATCGCGGACTAAGTTTTGTCTATAACCCTGTTGCCCTCAATTAATTCCTTCAGGAAAAGCAATCTCAGCTCATGACTTGGGGCCAATACTAGCTAAAGTTAAGTATGAAGGAAAGGGATGTCGCACCCAGGAGACAAGCTGCCAATTAACAGTTACATGTTTGTACAAAATAATTGGGTTGCGTGACACGAGGATAAGCGACAGACGCAGGATCAGAAATGTGTTTTGCGCTAAATAATAAACAAATAGAGGAGAGCTTCATTTAAAACAAACACTGACAGACACACACACACTAACAGTGTACTCTATAATTATAGTTGTAGTTATTGTCGATAGTGCAACATCATCATCAAGCCAACTATCATCATCATTATCATCAGGGTTTTCATCATCAAAGAGTGCCGCAGGACAAGGGCGTTGCTAAAGTTATTAACGCGTCGTGTGGCGTCAATCAACTTGGGCCTTGGGCGCGATTTGCATGCGTGGCACAACAAAAGCCCAAAAGACCAGCTCCTTCCCATTCCCTTTTGGTTTTTGGGCCAAAAACAACAGAAAACGTGTGCCATCAAAATCAAACAGACGGCCAAAGGATTACTAACTTCTAAGGCTGCTCGATGACTGGTCTCGAAATTTATGTTAATTTAATTGCAACACATTAAAATAGTTTCACGTCACCAGGCTGAGTGATGAAATCCTGCAAGGAGCAGCTAAAGGGTTGACTTCCCCTTCCACACACCACACATACACATAGTGTGTGTTGGTTGTGGGTAACCCACGATTGTTTGCCTTTTGTGGCTCCTTGGTTGCCATTGACAAATATGAGGCACCAGCCTCAGAATCTTTAATTAAGTTCCATGGAGCTGAAGACTGATGCTTGGGTTTGTCCTCAAAGTGGTTGCCATTGACGTATCCGTTACTCGTTTCACATTTGTTTGCTCATGTGAAATGCATTAACATCATTATCGATAGTTTCACATTTGATATGCCTACAACACACATCAAAGACAGACGCATCAGGCTCCATAATAAAATTTAAATTAGAATTCCAGCCTAGAGGCCCAAATAGAAGAGACTTGGAGTCAGAGTCAGACTCAAGCACAGCAATTGCTCACTTTTGATATTAATTTGCATTTGCAGGTGATTTAAATGTTTGACTTAATCTTCATCTAATGAACTTTGCAGATGTATTGTATCGAAAATGAGTTCCTTTAAAAATAAGTTTGATAATATAAGAAACATTATAAGATATATTAAAAGAAACTTAAAATACCTAATAAGTAATAAATAATTTAGTGTATAAATATGGTTATTGTATTATTATTTTTAAGTTCGGAATTTTTGTGATTAAAGCGATGAAGAAAAGATATTTGTTTTGAAAAATGTAGCAGATTTTACACGTGCTGAAATTTTAAAGGACTTTTCCAAGAAGTCGAATTTTCCAAATAATTTCTAACAAAAATTAGCTGTGTATGTTTTATAATACATAAAAAATATATATATAGTAAAATTTAAATGAATACTAATAATAGTTTGAATTGAAGACAATCGTATGTATATTTTTTAAATAATACAAATTAAGGTAAAAATGGACACTGTATTTTTCCGTTTACTTATGTAAAGATTTAGCAAAAGTTAGAATTTATTAGAATATATATTTAGGTAATTGTAAGAAAGTAAACAATGTCTCTTCTTGCATAAAATATAATTGCTCAGCAAAACGGAAAAAAGTCTGTTAAGTATTTGTGAAAATGCGGAAAAACTTTCATAAGTTGAACGCTTGGCTGATTGTTTATTTATGGATGCGCAGTTTGTATTTATGGCCGAATCATGATGACAAATGTCAGATGTGGCAAACACTTGAAATAGACACCACCAATCCTCCAATCCAAACAGCAACTGTACGAACCACCCTCTCATAGTGTGGACCAAGAACTATTTGCAAATATTTTGTTAAGGCAGAAAAAAATATAAGAAATATTTATAGCTCGCTCAGCACATTACACACCTAATTTCTGTATTAGTTTTGTTATTGGACACTTGACCAATGTCCAAACTGCTGAGCCTGAATATTTATACAGCTTGATTGGATTTTCGTCACGCCTTTAGAACATTTCCCTCCCTCTTCCTACTCGTAGACAAACCATTTGTTTGGTCATTTATCAAGAGGAGCCAAAACTAAGCGCAGCTTCAATATTTTTATGACCCAAAACTTTATTTCTATTTATGGCCAGCTCATTAGACCTGGCTCTTTGTTTGCAAAGGGTTTACGCTTAACAAATGATTGCAATTTGTGTTGCAAAAATACAATACAAAAGCTTATCAAATAAGGGGAAGATAGAAGAGGGAGCTGCTATTGATCACATCTGAAAATTATTTAATCGTGCGTAAGTAATAGTTATAAATTTGCAATATTTACGCATAATGCTAAACCATTGATCTATGTGTAGAAAGAATAGAGGGAGAGTAAAATAAAAACAGAGAAGAGAAAGACAGGGAAAGTTTTCATTCAGCCCATAAATACTGACGGCTGTTTACAACTTTATCAAAGTTTTCATTAAAAACTCATAAAATTGATTTACACACTTGGACTTCGACTTCAACCAGGGCAGCTGCTGTTATTTATCAGCCAGGGCTGCATAATCAGATATTCAATACAGACGCCTTAAAGCAGGCAACACACAATTAGAGGGCCAATAAATCGCATGGAAAAACGAAAGCAGCATTAGCACCTCATTACCAAAAGCCGTCGGAAACGTGTCCTAATGGCAAAAACAAGGGAAATAAAGCTAAAAAAAGTACAGATAAAAAACGAAAAAAAATTCTGCGCTGGACACGCTGCAAATTGTTAAGACAGCGGGTGGGAGAAGAAGGTCCTGCCACATTTTATTGCTTTGAAATGTAATATCTTTGGTCTTTGGTCGATGGGTCGGCATCAGAGTGTTAACATGTTAACGCCGTCGCTAATCCGCAGATGCTGAATATAAACTTTACCACATTTGAAAAGTCAGAGCGTGGCGAATGTAGCCAGGACTTTTAAGGAGAGGGACAGGACTCTCGAGGGGAAGGACTTTCTCTGTTCTTCGCTGGTCGACAAGTTTATGTTTTTGAATTGTTTCCTTTACATTTGATTTGCATTTCAAGCTGTCAAAAGCGGTTGATTTATGTATGTACGTATATGCCCCGGTCAGGTACAGTAGCCCCTCGCTACGAGTACTTTTTGATCTGCGCATAAAGCGTATAATTTATGCCAATTTAATTGAATGCGCCGCATTCCCCCATCGTTGCTCCCCAGGGACTAAACTAAACAGACTTGGCCAAGACAATTGCAATTGAAATTGAAATACATGAATTGCAAATGAATTGTTAAATTGAATTTGCTCCTCATTAAAATGGGCGCCACTTTCAGTTTTTAGCTGGTTACCAAATCAATTGTTGGTGGAGGGAGGGGAAGGCAACCTGGAAAACCACTTAACCACACACGCGAGCACATTGCCACGCCTATGCTCAGTCATACGCCCACGCATTTGTTGTAGCAGCCGCCATTTTGGTTAGCCACAGCAACAGAGACACGTTTACGACGACGCCTCATGGCTATAATTATGGTTATAATTTTATAATATTGTAAATTATGTGTAGACATATGCAAATGGGCTGCAGTTTAACTTGAAACCCTTTTAAAACCATATGTAGGCACACGGGTGGCTCCAATAATACCATAGACATTATAAGGAAATTATGAATATAACAAAATTATATATATTTAAAACAAAAAATACTTAATAGAAATTTAAAATATAACAAAATTATATAGCTAAAAATACAAGTCAAAGAATACTTTATCAATTTAAAAATTGTACATTTTAACATATAATTAGTATACAATTAAAAATACTTAAGAGAAATTTAAATTCATTTAGTTGAATAAATTTATGATAGATAACGTAGATTTGAGAGATTTTATCGCGAGTTGGAAAGAATATAATTTATAAGTAAAAGAATCGAACTATGATAAACTTAGGAGTCAATTCAGAAAGCATCTAAGTATCCACAAATATATAAAATTTCTATATTATATAATTAATTTTATTTAAAATTGAAAAGCACATTGATAAAAATAAAATTTTATTAACAAATAAATTTCGAATATTCTTCGTCTTTTCTTTGTTAGATCGCATACTTTTGATAATATGTAGATTTAATATTTATCTAGTTTTCAATAGTCTCATTCCTATCTACGCGTATGTATGTTAAATATAATTAAATCTGTTAAGGCAGAGAGAAAGTAAATATTTCATTACTGTTAGAATGTCTTCACTTTATTCAGATTTGTTAAAGTATAATATTAGCCGGGTGCTTTTCGAGCTAGCCTCGCACAATCATAAACCAGCTGGCAGGTTCAATCCCCGACAGATGTCTCCTCCTCAGCTTCGGTTTGGAACGGGCTCCACCATCTTTTAATGGCCTTATGGCGTTTGAAAATCGCGTTATCATCAACTTTTACCAAAGAGCGATCATTGCGTCATTGTCGCTCCCATCCTCCGCTTCCGCCTCCGCCTCCACTTCCTCATCCTATCCCCTCTCCCTTTTGGTGGCAATCCAACCCCATCTTCAGTCGTTTTCGCAGCGAGCTGAACATGAATTTTAATTATTTGAACGAGTTCTTGCCGTTGATATTTGAATTTTGTGCGTTGTCTCAGGCAACGGTGCAGTTAATTTCATTAATAAATATTTATGGTTGCTGTTAAGCCTTTCGGTGGGCGTGGCAGTGTAATTTATAGCGCCAACATAAACCCCTTTACCCCTTCCTCCATTGACTCAATCTCAATTTCAATTTCAATTTGAGACTCATCCATCGCTCATGGTCAATGAAGTTGAAGTTGAAAACCTCAGCACAACTAAGCGAAATTACGTGCTCAGTATTTATTTTTTGTGTCTTTTATTGTTAGCTGCTATAGGACATTGAGAATCGAGTTACACACATGAGAGAAATCCTTATTGGAATCCAAAGACGGCTCGTTAGTTTGCCAATTGATTGATGACCAAATTGAGGCATGTCTCAATGGAATGTCGACATAACAAAGCAACGCCACGCATAGAAAAGCACTTATCACACCTCTGTTCCCTTGGCCAACTCCTTTAACTTGGTCGACAGCTGCAGTGGCAAGTGGCATCAAATAAGCGCGGATTTCAGCTGGGACTTTAAACAGACAACAACACGTACATTTGTTGAGTACAGTCATTCCACAAACTAAACGAACTTCGGCAAAAACCACCCGTTAAACTTGCAACATCATCAGCCGTGCGTAGCTGCCGCTTTTAAGTCCTTTGGCAACACAGAGATTAACTCAAATTTGTGGCGCTACAATAAATTTTCACGGCCCGGCATTAAAAATTAAGCGTCGCCACAAAACGAGTTGTTGCAAGGCTTTTGCTGCTCGGCTTCTTGCCACAGCACAGCATCCCCTTCCTTATTACACTGTGCAACGCATTTGCGACTAAACTAATTTCGAATTCAATTCGAGCTCGCCAAAAATGTAATTAGTTTTCGGTTGATATTTACATGTATGTTGAATCTAACTTAGTAAAATAATAAATAGTAAGAGTTTACATTATTTTAGCTTCTAGGAATCAACTCGACCTCACTTTTGAATAGAAATTTACGAAATTTTGGAGACCATAATAATAAATAATAACTCACTATTAACATTAAAACTTAAGAGCCCTAAGCTTCTTTAAAACTTTTTCAAAATGATTTGTGAAAGTAAAGTTAACATAACAATTAATATAACAAGTTGTTTTACATATTCATCTACATTAAATTAACTTGCATTGTATTCAATTTCCTGCTGCATAGTGTTACTTTTTGTCAAGTTTTCTTACAACTTTTTATCCACAATAAATTTTACCTGAGTTGTCGTTGTTACGCCTTTGCATATGTCTGATGTTTAATTTATGTAAGGATAGTCTCAGATCCTTCAAAGAGTGTGAGTGAAAGTGTGTGAGAGTGACTGTATGTGATTAAAGAATCCTGCAGGTTGTCTACTCACATTTCAGTTCAGTTGAATCAGTCGAGTGAATTAGTGGGATAACTTTTACTTCTCACCCATTCCCACGCCTTAGGCTGATCAACCCTCGGATAGAAAATCTAATATAAAAAAAATTGGGAAATCCATTTGCCGGCCTCTGATAAATGTGGCAATTTTTTACTCATATTTCAGCGAATTTTACAACAGAAAAACAAATTACAAAATGCGAAATAAAAGGCATATTTTTCAGGTTTATGAAGTTGATGTTGAAAAAAAGAGCACAGGCGTTCCGGCCACGCCCCCTAAAAAGTGCGGACTACCCCCCGCTGCTGTGTGTGACCATTTACCCTTATTAGAGGCGCAGTTCACATTGGTTTTATATTATTTTCCTACTTTCTACATTTTTTTTATTAATTTTGAACAAAATTTACATAATTTATGGCCAACAACAAAAGTCACAGACAGCCCCGCATTTCCCTCTCCTATCTCTCTGTGTTTTTTTGATTATTAAAAATTTGTTTAGAATTTACGATTTTTTAAACTACGCACCATTTCGAGGCGCCACCAACAAATGAGGCGCAAATTATACGACTGTTCAACGCGTGTTGATTTCATTTTTTGACTCTTACTTGACTTTGGCATCGCTTCATTAAGAGCTCATTAAAATCTTAAGGACAACAAGTTATTTTTAACATTTTAACACGTTTTTAATTTTAATGCATTTTATGCTCTTTTAACGATGTCGCTTCAAAGTTAAATCGCCACCCTTTCTCCTTTCTCCTTGTTTTTTTTTGCTCCCGGGTCTGACTTTCACTTGTTGACATTGACTGACGCCGCATCCTTTTGGCTGGAGTTCAAGCGCGTCAGCGTCATCGCACATCACGTCAAAGTTCATTAGCAACTTCTCCAGCTGTGGTAAGGGTGCACATCCACATCCCTTCCCTTCGCTGACATCCCTGCCACGACCTGGCGTTCCTTGCCTCCTCTGTCTGAGGGTTGCGACAGTTTGTGGTCTCTTGTCGCGCCCGCAACGCTCATTGTTTTTATGGTTTTCGCTAATTAGTTACGAAGTCATAGAATTTTACAGAAATTACTACTGAAAGTTATTGTCATGTTGATGACATTCAAGTGGCGCCCTAGGGATGTGGCAACAATCATTTGATGCAGTCATCATTTGTTGTGACTTCATAACAGATTTGTGGTCTCAGAAAAACTATTGGCCACAAATTTATCACAAGCTGACCACCGACCAGGGAAGGATCTAAAATTAAGGATCTGGGATTAAGTCAACATATAAATCTGTAGAAAAATCGTTTACAAATCCAGCATGGAAGCCAATTACACAAAAACTCATTAAACAAAGTGAAAGTGGGCAGAATTCTTAGACGCATGCCTTAAATAAGATGTTGGCTATAAATTTGCTGGACAAGACGCACGCCCATGCCACAGATAATTATGCAGACAGGCTGTGGCAGGCAAAAGGGTTGTCGTTGTCTCACAATGAGGCAAAAGGACACTCGGTTGCTTGGTTTGTAAATTAAAAATACCACGCCCCGTTGTTATAAATCAAAGTCACCGGCTTTGTGTTGGATTTGCCAAAGGAATTTGTAGCCAACTAAAAGGAGAAAGCCAAAAGATGAACCCCTTCTCCTTCCTCTTGAACTTCCCCTTCCCAAGCCAATGCCAGTTGCCATTTTTCCGTTTCCTGTTGCATGTTGAATGGAACTTGGAGCTTGGTATTTGAATAAAGTTGAACCATGTTTTGAAATAAGCAAATAAGTGGCGCTGACATGTTAAGACTTCTTAGAGATTTATTGCCCAAAACAAGGGGACAAACACAAGGGACAACAACTGGAGGCCAATTTAAAAATTGAATTTCAAATCATCATCGTTAGTCCTTTGCTAATCATAGGAGTAGTACATACATATATGAGGGACACATGTGTCTTCTTTTTAGAGAGTCCTTCTGTCATCGTTGAAATTTTTGACACATGCCGCAAATCCGTAAACAACAATTGCATTGTCTAGTGACTGTGTGTGTTTGTGTGTGTGTGTGTAATGGGATTATTTGTTGTTTTATCTACAACGAAAACCATTTGCCACTTGACGATGCCGAAAACTTTGATTAAATTGAATTTGGAAATGCTCATAACTGTCACACATGGCAGGACGAAGTGTTGACAGCAATACATAGCTAGAAATTCGGCCTAAAAACCACCCAAAAATGTCACGCAATTTTTCAATAAACTCATCAAAAGAGTGTAAGCAGTTGGTCGCTTTGAACTCGCATCCCTTGAATCCTCAAAGATGTCCTGCGGCTACTCGTAAACGCAATTTGATTTATGGACAATGCTCAAAATTGAAAATTGTCGCATGGTCACTTTAATATTTGAGTTATGCGACTTTAAACTAAATTCATTCGCATTCTAGGGGATGACAATACACCACACTCTTTCCGCACTTAACACATTCCATACTCACACTACAAAGTGAACGCACGTTCATGTCACAGGAAGTGAATTATATCGTGTTTTGTGAGGTTATGTAATGATGACACTGACACAAACAAGCGACCCACTACTAACGGTACTACTAACGGTACAGTTACAAACCAATAGCGACTGTACTTTTGCCCGGCGTGTGAAAAACGTAGCCGCCACGCGTCCCTTGTTAGACGAGCAAAAATTAAAGAGCAACTCACGGAGAGAAATCCTTGTGATCAACCCTTGTGACCAGTCCGGGGATATTCCATGGAATGTATGTGAGTGTAAGTTTGTCTTTGTTGTCCGCTGAAGTGCCTCAATGGTTTTAGTGTCAGCTTATAGTTTTGACATCCTGATGCCTGATAACTATCAGACTAGTCAGAGTGATGCTGATGGATGCTACAGCTCAGCTGAAGTGTGAAATATGCTACGACTATTTCAATTTTCTCCACTCATTTTCATTTGCATAAATTAACACGCACTTGACCGACAACATTGCCCTCACTTTCACACATTAGCATTAACCCCTTCAGACTTCAAAAAGACTTGACCAATTTGGCAAATATTGGAAATGCTCCAAATTGTTTTTTAATTAAAAAATACTTGAAATTTGTCCCCCCACACACACCCGACTTGGCCACTTTTATGCTTGCCTGCACCTGCTGCATGCAATTAAAATCGAAATCCAGACAACGCAACTCAAACTGACCAACTTTTCTGCCAATGTCATTTGGTTTGAGGAATTTTTCCGGGCTTTCATTTTTCATGGCTTTTCCAATTTTAATTGAAATTTATGCGCACATCGCGTAAAAAGGGGTTGTCCCAAACAGGGACTTTCGGCATCGGGTCGCATGGTCGCGTGTTCGCCAAAAGTGTTGCAAATTGTTGAAAATTTGAAAATTTACATGCCCATTCACATTCACATTCACGGTGGGTACGCCTTTCGGGCTTGATTTACAGCCCGCACTCTCGTTATTTACGAGCTTGAGCGCCCACTTGAAATTTTCAAAAATACATGGAAAAGTGCATGCAAAACATTTTGTTGTTGCGGTCCGACATTTTATTGTAGCTCGGTGTGTTCATGTGTAAAATTTGAAATTGTTGTAAATAATTACCCTAATGGTTGACTGTCTGACTGTCTCACTGGCGCCCAGCTCTCATTCCCTCTGCCTTTTCCATTGACTGGGGTACAGTTGCGACAAGAAGTTAATTTGTGAGCATCGGCATCGGCATCGTCGCCATTTGTAATTAAGCTTAAACCGTTAATATTTTAGCCAGATAAGAGCCAATTCCAATGGTTGTTGAAACCCCGCCACTCTGCCCTAGATTTATGTGAGGACCAAGGCAAAGTTAGTCCATAGTCAGCCGAATTGTTGGCAAAACATTTTACGGTTCGCCGAAAGCAAAAATC
Source organism: Drosophila putrida (assembly GCA_037043535.1). Taxonomy (NCBI): domain Eukaryota; kingdom Metazoa; phylum Arthropoda; class Insecta; order Diptera; family Drosophilidae; genus Drosophila; species Drosophila putrida. The sequence continues at coordinate 99,159 of JBAMBI010000135.1, forward strand.
CTCCGCCTTGGGTGTTAATTTGGGGCCAGATTTTTTATCTGCATTGAAAACGAAAGCTCTAGCTCACGACTTGTTTGTTTTTGTTTTGTAATTGCAAGAATTTAATTAGCATCGCCAAGTCGTTAACAAGATACAAAAGCCGGTAAGTTATGCCGAGAACTCTATAGAATGGAGTATAATGAAGGAGAAATATTTGTAGAAGATAAACATAACTTTATTATGAAAAGGGTCTCAAGAATTCTATGAACGTCTGGCAGGTAAAAACAAGGCAGTTTACTTATAAAACATTTTATTATATTTGCAATATTATACTATATTTAATACATCCCAGCATTGGGATGAAACTAAAAAATATCTTAAGTACAACTTAATCTAAATATTTTAATCCCAAGTCGAAGAACGCGATTCAGCCAATATGAATATCTGCAAATATAAATTAAAAGTTGGTTATTATTCTCATGAAAATGGTTAATATAAAACTTACTATTATGATGGATATTTATGTTAATTTTAGGCAACTTGATGGGAAATTTTTTGGGTTTTGCTCTGCGTTTTGGAGCTGCCGAAATATCGCCTATGCATATCAAAAACGCGATCAATAAAAGCCACTGCAACTTGAAGTATTTCATTGTTAGCAACGTTAACAATAAAATAGAATTAGCTAAATGTTATGTTCTGTCAACGTTAATAAGCAGACTGAATCATTCACATCTTTGGAGACTCTTAAATATACAATCGAAATTTATTAAAATGTCATGACCTCGCAAAGCATCTATTATCAGTTTGGGAATTACGTTGAGCGTGCTCACCAATAACAGAAAGAAAGTAAACCCCCGAATTCGCTTGAATCTGATCAGCGGAAAAAAACACAATTTGGCGATAAGTGTGTTAACCCATTGAAAGTCTATTGGGTCGATTGTCAACTCACTGAATAGACTAATATAAACATGCATAAATTGCATTATAAGAGACCTAAACAAAACATTGAAGCACTCAAAATGCGTATTCAATGCCTGAAACATCCTTAATGCACGGCTTGCGTTCGACCCTTCGCGTTAAATAACCATAACTATTCATTATCGACATATAAACTGTGCTCCGACCCCTTGGCAAAGTACTCATAACTTCAGATTTTTATTAAATAGACGTAACAAAACAAACGCAGGCCAAAATGTCACACATAGTGGGAAATAGAAATGAAAGAGAGACGGGGGACTAGAATGAACATATGTATGAGCATCCTTTTGACCCACAAAATTGAAAATATCAAATGCATGTGGAAGAACCCTTTTTCGTACCATCCGCATCCACATCCACATTCACGTCCGCGTCCTACATCCTGCGTAATTCAATATTTAACTATATGAGATTTATGGCCACAGGGTCTAGCGACGACTTCCGCTGTTTTGCGTGCGTTCCTGTTCGCATCGACGGCGTCGTTTTATTTGTATAAAGTATAATTTTTGATTTAGTGCGATTTTGTGTCATCGGGTTGCCCGAGACTTGGGATGTGAGCAAAAGGGTTAACGCAATAGTTTTGCAACATCCCAAATATGACAAAGTAGAAATTCGTTTGTTTGCATTGGACCATGGTTGCGGATATGAGACCACATGCTGATTGTTATTGTACCGGTGCCTTGGCCAGGACGAGGCGGGTGGTTTTTATTTGAGGATACTACAAAAAACAACAGTGATGGCCCTCTCAATGATATAAGGACATTTATCAATATATTTTACATTTTTAAAGAAGACAACATCTTTTTGCATGAGGAAGAAGCAGGAGAAATATCTATAAAACTTTACATTTATTATTATGTTAAATATTTTATGCACAAACTGAATGAAAAGTCGAAATTCAATAGATACTTGGGTGGCAACAAATTGCTTTGTTTGTCGACCTTGTTTGAATACTCGCGGGAATTAGTTGATGTGACTTCCCCGAGTTTATCATTGGGGTTGGCAAATACAGGATGCAAAGGCCGTCGATAAGGTACAAAACATCAAAAAATGTTTGGCAAAAACCAATTTGCACAGCGAAAAATTTGCATATAACATACTTATAAAGAGCTCGAGATGTGGGGTGCTCAAAGAAGTGAGTAATCAAAGGGTTGCGCACGGCCGGAAGTGTAGGGCGTGAAAATTTATTACAGGTTGCATTAAATTTAATTTGAAGCGTGTGCGGAAATTTCAAAATGCGAATGTCGCGTTTGTACGATATGATGATATTTTGTTCTTCTTATTGAGTTACCTCTGTATCTTTATCCTTAACGCCGTTTCATCTCCTCTATTTGCTTAAGCAACAACTGCATGCGATCCTTCATCAAGGGCTGCCCGCGTTGTGTGCGTTTGCTGATGGCTTTGGTTTTCTCAAGTCTCTGCTTTTTATACGCTTTGATACGTGCCTCTTTCTCTACCTGTATCTTTTGGCGCTCTGCCTCTGCCTCGGCAGCTTTCTTCTGGCGTATCATTTTTCGTATTTCTACTTTATTGGGTTTGTTTTCCTGCAAAACAAGACGAATGTAGAAAATATGCAGCCTGTTGATTTACTTAAAGAGTCTAAAGCATACCGATGCGGGTTTCTTTTGCTTGTATTTCTGCTTAAAGTTTGGTTTTTGCTTCTGGCCTGCTTTTGCATTGATTGGGGTTGGCTTTTTGTTAAATTTGCCTTGGTTCTTCTGCGATTTGGGTTTCATCTTTCACAAAAACTATATTCAAAACACAACTACACGTGCGATTTTATATGTGAAACAGCTGATGAAAATATACAATTTGGGCTTGCCAACACTAACAACGTGAGCGAAGCGGCCACCCAACCGTTTAACAGCACTGTTATTCGATAATTTTAGTGCAAACATTTTAGAGCGAAACAGCACAGCTATAGTTAACATTTTTAACTATTCCACGTTAATTACAATGAGCTTGGCCAGCATTAAACAAAAGGAATTGAAAGGCAAGAAAAATGTGCTGCCCAAGTTGCGTACTATCTTAGCCAATCCATACAAGCAACACTGGTGAGCGGCAAGGGATAAATAATACTGGAATGTCACAAACTAACCAAATAATATTGTTGCAGTCCTGTGCTTCCAGATATTGAAGTAATGGAGTTTCGAAACCTATTAAAGAAGACAATTAGTTGTAGTCGTTATTCCTCTCAAACATTTGCAACTCACACACACATTCATCTTGGACTGGAGAGCTCTTTGCGCGCCATAAATGGACGACGCTTCTCATGTGTATTTGTTTCTCTCAGCATAAGACCCTCACATCTTCTACGTCTTATAGCGAGCAGTGCTGCGGTCAAAAATCCAACGGCTCCCATTTATGCTCAACCGAAACTGGAGGAAATAACTCATGACCTGTTTGGAGTGCGAGCACTTACGCTAGTGCTGCCGCTAGAGTTGGATTGTATTAGTGCTGACTTGGCCAAATGGGTAAATGCTCGTAGAAAACCTCTACTTCAGCTTCCAAAGGCTCCACCAAAAGCTGTAAAGAAACTAAAGATAAAGAAGCCAGCACCAGACATACTACAGAACGATTCAATTGAGCAACAAGTTGCAGCGCCAAAGGAAGAAAAAGAGTGGAGTGGGGATTACATATCCTGCTTGGATGGAGACGTATTAAAGCTGGACCAAATCGATGTGCAGGTGGAAAAACAACTATTGGGCCAAGCACTCAGTAATATGGCCATGAAAGCGCAAACAAAAACCGCAGTACCTGAAAATACTGTGAAAACAAAAACTATCGAAGCAACTCTGACAGTTGAGCGCATGCAGATGGACACAGATGAAGATGACTTTCTGCCAGAAAGTGAATTAAGTGATTATCAACCGGTTACCGTGCATCAGATTTGTCCCAATCCCGATAAAAAGCCCAAAAAGAAACGCAACAAGAACAAACAAAAGAAAACTCAACTGCCACTTAATAAAACCAACGCATAGTTGGCAACGCGGCTAAATCAGCTGTTGATTTTTAGGTTATGTTTTGTTTTTATTGTTATCGTAATTTTTAAAAGCCGCACAACAATATGCTCAGAAGTATACGGCAAATAGTCAGACTGCGAAAACTTGCTGCAGCACCGACCTGTAATTTACTACTTAACAAAACTGGAGCATCATGTGCCATATCAGGAAATATGCGGTCTCAACTGCACACCAGCAGCATAGCACAGAAATACGACAAGAAATCCTCCAGGCGGACAGAAGACATTGATAGTGACGATGAGGTAGATGAGGATTTTAAGGATGATCGTGACTCCAAGGTGGTGAAAACTAAAGTGAACTCACTTCGCGCCGACTTGCTGTTAAAGTCAGGACTTGGCATGGCAAGAAAGTGAGTGCATCTCATTGATTAAAAGAGGAATACTAAAAGTTGCGTTTCCTTCCAGTAAAGTCGAACTTCACTTCTATGAGAGCAAAATCCGTGTGAATGGGAAAAAGCTGCAGAAAAAGAGCGTGCAGGTAAGTTGCTTTCTAATAAGCAAATCAAATAATTAACGACAATGTAATTAATTTCTTACAGCTCGATGTGGGCGATGAGATTGATGTAATACGCGGCTTCAGTCAGTCAAATCCCTCACACTTGGTTATCGCACGTGTCGTTATATTATCTGCCACCGAAGGGGAAGAGGCTCTCAATGTACATTTGCGACGCTACAAATCTTTGCTCATTGAGAACTATAAAGGCCCCAATGCTTACAAATCCTCAGAGGCTGTCGTACATTAGCATTAGACATGGCTGTTGAGTAAATAAATCGAATCGGACGTTGACACGAATAACCAGGCATGCTTTTAATCAAAATAATTTGTGCGTAGTTTATACATACATACAAAAATAGTTTATATACATACATACACATACGTATTTACATTAATTATTTAATGAGCATGCTCATGCTTATCAACAGTGATTTACGTCGTACTACCAGACGCGGCATTTGCTCGAAATGGGATTCATTGGACTACCAGATGGACAATTGTACGCCTGCGCGAAATCCTCGTTGTTAGTAACAGCACCAAGGACTCGGTATTTATCCATGGCATGCTCATTTGTTAACTCCTCCCAATAGTGTTCTTCCTCGTAGGCAGCACACCACAGCTGTGCGAAGCCCACGAAGAATAATTGCTCTGGTGATAAATCCAGACCGGGCATCTGTTCATTATTCAACACATTTGAGGAATTGTTCTCTTTCAACGACAGCTGCTTCATGTGGCTTCGATACGCACTCATAGACTCACGTAAGCCACCACTGTCCGCAATATTCTCGTCCTTGGTTAGGTTGCCATTGATCTTGCGATTAATCTCTGGTATTAAAAACTTATTAAAATGAGTCACATAACAATTTGCGCGATCCTCGAACACCTCGATGGATTTTTTGGTCCACCAATTGTGTGGTTCGCCGGTGCTGTCGAAATGTGACCCAACGCTATCGAATCCATGTGTCAGCTCATGCCCGACCAAATAGCCGATGGTGCCGAACTTAAGCGAATTGGGCCAGTCCTGATGGTAGGCTGGCGGATGGAGAATTCCGGCCATGACATTGATTGAATTATCCAAATTAAAATAGAACGCGTTCACCTGCATTCCCACCAGAAGCTCTAGGGGCTTCGTTTCATTGGACATCTGTTGGTGGTGTAATCCGTTGTAACGCTTTAGATTAATGCGAAAGTGTCTTAGGTTAATGTTGTTCGTGGCGTAACTGCCGGGGACAAAGGTGAGGTTGTTCATTTCACGTATGAGCTTATCGGTAAGATTGTCATCTTCAAATGAACCTATCCGAGGCTCAATGGTAGATTCTTTAAGCAGAGCTTGCTTACGTGTATCCTCATCTAGCCAGTTGGCATTTTCTATCAACAACACCAAACTCTTGCGCAACTCCACGATAATATTGTCAATTTCGGTTTTGGTTTCATCCGGAAAATATTTCTAAAATCAAGAAAGTTATTGTTAATAATGATTAATAAATAAAAGCTAACCAAAACCCACCAATAAGTAAAGCTTGTTCAATATATAGGACACCGAGAAATGTACGTTGAGCATACAATGATCGCGCTGGAATTTAGTGGATTTCAGTTTGAAATCCATGGTATAAAGTAACTTCATGGCCAAATAATTTGCGACTGCCGGTTTGTGCTTGGCACACAACTTATCCAGCTCACTGTAGTAGAAATCGCAGTAGCGATCACGAGACTCTCCAAAAGTGAGTCCACCCCAGGCAATATCATAATAGTTTTCCCATAAGGGGAAAGGCTTTAACTCCGCAGTCGTGGATAAAAGCTCACATTTATCTGCATCCTCTTCAAAGCGATCGGCCATCTGCAGGACTTCACGCCAGAAGGCAAACACTCCGGCAGTCACATTGGACACCTGTTCATCAGAAAGTCCATATGTCTTAAGATAACCTCGCATACGCTTCTCATTCAGCTTGTATCCTTTGGTGTCATTGGTGGCAATATTATCACTATGGACGATGTAATCAAAGCCGAGCTCTGGCAGTTCAAAGTATGGCATAAAAGGATATTGCGGCATAATTTTGTCATTGATTAGTCCTTCCGCACCGTAATTGGTCAAGTGAGCGCTCATGTTAAACCAACTAAAATTCGAGGCCTGCCATGCCTCGCCGTCCACAGCGGGGAATCCACCAATCGACCTGATAAGCGTCAGATAAGCGGGGTCGGCTGCTGGCATCGGATAGAGATCAGCACTAAGGCATGCGTTGTAGAACTGTTGTGCAATATTCAGTTCATTAGCGTAGCCCAGATCTTTGGCCAACGTGGAATTTGACAACAGCAGATCCTCTGTTTTATCGATCAGAGTATATAAAATATCCAGGAGATTACTACGTTTGTGCTGAGATTGCCTTTCCGGTTTTACCATCTTCCAATTGCCACACGCGTATTCATAGAAATCATCGCATGGTGCCACAGTGAGGTTCATATAGCTCAGCATCTTGGCTGCATATGACTTAAGGAATTCTGTTTTATCATCTGTTATAATGTTTTCATTACTTTCTTCACTGGTTGCTGTCTCACTCGCTGGCTTGGCCACACATGTTGCCAATAAAGCGCTGAGAATTAAAGCACCACACATCACTTTTAAGCTTATCTTAATCTCAAACATTTTTCCTTCTATAGATTCACTTTCATAGGTATATTTGTTAGGTAAACATGTATTCTATATAAATAGCGTATTGAAGATAGTAGTCATTGATAGATTTAAGTTAATGAAAAATGTCTCGGACCCTTCGCACAACTGATTCATTCAGAACCTAATTTAAAACTGCGTGGCATGGCGGAAACACAAATTTGCTAGCATTTAGAACTCAAGGCGCTCTCGCTGGGAAGCTGGAAATACATGCGCTGCTGATAACGATTCTATTATGTTAAATCTAAAACATGACCTATTCAAATTACCACAGATAAGGTTGCTTCTCTTTATACTCTTTTAATAAATTCGCTTTCATATAGTACAATTGCAGTTTCACAATTTGCGCGCGCTAAATTATTTGAAAATGGTGGTGGTACTAACAGATTTTTTATTAATCGATAGCTAGTTACAATATATTTTCGATCGATGAAACGAACGAGGCCAACAAACTGGCAATTTTTGCTTGCATACTTTATCATGTATTATCAAAAGGGGCAGTGGAGTTTGGGAGAGTAAAAAAACGTACGATGATAAGATTTTGTTAAATACATCTAAAACGTGATCTATTCAACTTACCGTAGATAAGGTAATTTATTTATTCTAATAAATAAATTTATTCGATTTCATATTGCAAAATTGAAGTTCACAATTGGCGCGCACTTCAATATGTTACTTGCCGACTGCTTTATCAAATCCGCACATGGATTTTCGGAAATTATCTTCACTTGCTTGTGAGAAACGGAAGTTACGGTACTAGCCATTCGCCGGCACCTGCGTCGCCCGCCCTACCATATGCTGATCCCGATCTTCTGGGATCAGCACCCTATTCCGACAACTCCGGTCGCGTGGCACCTCACCCCATTTGAAGGTATTTACACTTTAATTTTTTTGTTTAACTTACACAAACGTGTATTTATTTAATTTAAACATTTCACTTTATATATGTATATATATATGGTTAAGTTAGATGTTAAGCACTGTAATAATAAATAAATAAATAACAATTAAATTAAATAATAAACATGACTAATACTAAATACTACAAATTACGCAGAATCCCTTTTAATTTTTAAACAGCAGACAGCGAGAGCTGCAGAATCTGCCTCGGGCACTCCCTCTATGGCAACAGGGAAAGTTGAAGCTAACTATTTTATATAGTGTATAAAAACCTGTGGCCACCCGGAGACGGTGGTCAATCGCTCCTCCGGTGGTGTTCTGCTCTGCTGCTTGCCTATGTTGCTCCTGCCGGCTGTTGGTATCGCGCTTATGATGGTAGCACCAACTGCGGTGAGCTTCACAGTTTGAATTTATTTTGACGATTTCTATATATTTCTTTTATTAAATATATATGTATATATATTAATTGAGGACAAAAACGCTTGTCAGCACGCATGGACTCTTCTTCTGCTTCAAATTTTCGGATTCTAAGTCCACAAAGGAAGCAAGGAGAAATCATAGAGGAGAAACCTTGGGGAAATTCTCAAGCGGCCAACCGCCCTCAGCCCTGGTAAATATCGCGATCGTTGCTCCTCTATCGATATTCATCCGATATCGCGATTTTTTCCATCTGTGCGCATCAAATTATTTGCGTACATTATTTTCAAATTAGAATTTTAATTCGTAACAAATATTCGAAAATGTGTTGGTGGTGGACTTAGTTGTAATCGATAATCTCGATAATGAAGATAGTATGCTGGTACGAAGCCATCATATCATAAACTATCGCCGCCAATATCAATGTGGCATTATCGCGAAGCAACACTACGTCAGTTTTTTTTTGTTCCTCTTTTGAATTCTTATTAAAAATGTTATTCTACAGCATCGGCGAATTCCGCACAGTTTTGCAGCAGTATAAAGTAAGTAGCAGGAGCTACTTTTTAACAAATAAAACTTTATCATTTAGTGAAGTGTGAGCTTTTCGTGAATCACATTCAGGTGAGGATCAGGGCAACAGACGAGTACTTGAATGCTTCAAAGACGCTGCTTAAGAATGAGGCGCTAACATCAAAAGATTTGGGGTGGTGCTCAAATATATGTCCCCCGAGGATTTAACAATTGTTAGTCCCTATGCGAATCCCGACGTAAAATCAAAGTCAACCCAACTGGAAAATGGCAGTGATTAAGTCAACAACAATTCGGTTGGCCCTAACCCGAGGAGCGGGTGAGGATTGCTGACAGATAACTGAGGAGTGTCCATCAAATCTCTGATAACTTTGATTTTTAGTGCAGTCGATAAGGCAAAGAAGACGATGTTGCGGGACAATGATAATGACCCATCAACTAACAGCAATCGCTCTCCAATGGCAAGTCGAAAGCGACAGCGCAGATCTGTTTCACAAGACAGTCACCGCCAGAAAGAAATGCCTTTAAACTCAAAAAATGAGAATACATCTCACAAAAGTCTTTTTAAAACTCCCCTTCCAAGGTATTTTAAAATGCGTCAACTTAAAGAATATTTAGATCTCATAATTCTATGGATTATAGAACAAATTCCGATGAGCTGAAGCCTGAACTTCGTTCAGCACGTTCTCCTAAGAAGCCAGGTCATTATAATGAATTCATTCTAGGGTAATTATGATAACAATTGTAATTAATTTCCAGTTCAGTATTTATCATAATCTAATTGTTACCGCCTTAAAAGTTCCAGCTTTGAAAGAAAGTCATCTAAAAGGGAACCTAGTACAAGGCAACCTAGCGTAAGAGAAAGGTCATCTACGATGGATTCCAGCTCTGACAATAAGGCAACCAAAAGAAAACCAAAGGTAGACAAAATAAGGAATAAAGCAGGATCATCTACGTCTTCGAAAATAAAGAAACTTGATGAGCCGATTATTGATAGTAAAGCTCTTAAGAAAATAAACGACATGCTTGAAGTTCCCAAGCCACGGAAAGTGAGGATTTTGTGAGTTAAGAAGGTAATTTGTTGAAATGAATTTCTAGTTAATTATATGTGTAAATCTAAACCGACAGACTGCTCGAAGACATGGATATGGCAACAGTTTTGAACACATTTGAGACATACCGTGAGGACTTTGAACGACTGTACCAAGAACGCCAGCATAAGTTCCAAACCATGAGCTACATGACGATAGATCACTGTCATATTATGGACATTCTAAACAAAAATATATCATTCAGTCGGGAGAGCCCGACAGAACGCCACTCAAATTTTCTATTAATTATATTTGTGTTTTGTATTAGTGCCGTCTCTTTTGTATTTAAAAGTCTAAGCCACAATGAGCACGTTATTTTAAAACTAACTAAATAAAAACAAAACAAACAAATTTAAAATGTATGACAAAAATTTAAAAAAATAAATAAGTAAAGAATTTAAGTGTGCTATTACTGGGACTCGAACCACGATCTCCCGTCTGCCTACGTGGCGCCTCTACCACTTGATAACTTGAAAGAGAGAGGGAGAGAGGGCGAAAACTCACAACAACAAAAACCCATTAAATTAAATAATTGAATAATTGCGTATATCTTCCGTGTTTATTATCCGATCTTGATCAAATGTTCACGATGCATTCAAGTATTGTTCGTGCCGAAGCTCAAGTCTCTAGCTTGATAATTACCAGTGTTATGTATTTCCGGGCGAAGGGGGCGTGGCATCCAAAATTAGTATATAGGAAGTCTTTACACCAAATTTGGTGCTTCTAGGTCTTACCATCTCTGAGATCTCGTTCACACGGACAGACAGACGGACAGCTTGTCTCCCTGATCAAGAATATATATACTTTATGGGGTCTGCCATGCCTCCTTCTGCCTGTTATATAATTTTTTTTTAACAAACCTTATATACCCCCAGGGTATAGAAATACGCGATAATATGATTAAAAGATTAGGAGAATTATATAGGAAATCAGGTGTAAGTACTAAAATCTATAAATTAATAACTCAATATCTGACCTGATCTATTTATTTGTAGGCTCACGGTTCATTGGCTATAAATGGTCTGTTGCCTTTGTGGATAATTCGTCTCTTTATGGACAAATACAAGTTTACGCAGGATGAGGCAGTGCGTCAAATTTCCGATCAACTAAAATATAACACCTACCTCAAAGCTGTTAACAATGAGCCGCTTAGCTCGGAGTTAGAGGACTGAAATTGAATTAATGCATGATTGCATGCTCTATCATTATGAATAATATATATGTAGTATCTTTATTAACTATTTTTTGGCAGAATTGAATTATATATTTGTTTCTATTTAAATCAGTTTAATTTATCTCATTTGTTTAAATATTTAAATTACGATTTATTTGAGCATTCAACTACGACTCACGAAGTTGCCGCAGAGAGCTTTAATGAATGGAATATAACGAAATTTTTCTTACTTAGAACTAAGAACTAAGCATGTGGCTAAAGAGAATTACTGTTGATGCAACGGTAGTGAATCCCTGCTTCCATGCATAGAACATGAACTCAGTCTGTCTGACACGATCTTATATATTTACACAATTCGTATATATGCATGTGGGATGGGATATGATGCATATCGGAGACTTAGAGCTCATCATGCTGTTGCTCCTCATCGTCTTCCTCGGCATTCGTGCTTGCCTCGCTGTTGGATGCTTTCACATCATCGGCATCGTCATCATCCTCCTCATCGATCTCGATCTGTTCATTCTGATCAACGCCAAGGGTCTGTTGCTGTCAGGTAATTATTAACGACAATGTAATAAATCTCTTACAGCTCGATGTGGGTGATGAGATTGATGTAATACGCGGCTTCAGTCAGTTCTCGCACGTGTGGTTATATTATCTGCTACCGAAGAGGAAGAGGCTCTCAATGTACATTTGCGACGCTACAAATCTTTGCTCATTGAGAACTATAAAGGCCCCAATGCTTACAAATCCTCAGAGGCTGTCGTACATTTACATTAGACATGGCTGTTGAGTAAATAAATCGAATCGAATAACCAGGCATGCTTTTAATCAAAATATTTTGTGCGTAGTTTATACATACATACAAAAATAGTTTATATACATACATACATTATTTACATTATATACGTATTTACATTAATTATTTAATGATCCTGCTCATGCTTATCAACAGCGATTTACGCCGTACTACCAGACGCGGCATTTGCTCGAACTGGGATTCATTGGACTACCAGATGGACAATTGTACGCCAGCGCGAAATCCTCGTTGTTAGTAACAGCACCAAGGACTCGGTATTTATCCATGACATGCGGATCCTTTAACTCCTTCCAGTAGTGTTCTTCCTCGTAGGCAGCACAAAAGAGCTGTGCGAAGCCCAGGAAGAATAATTGCTCTGGTGATAAATCCAGACCGGGCATCCGTTCATTATTCAACACATTTGAGGAATTGTTCTCTTTCAACGACAGCTGCTTCATGTGGCTTCGATACGCACTCATAGACTCACGTAAGCCACCACTGTCCGCAATATTCTCGTTCTTGGTTAGGTTGCCATTGATCTTGCGATTAGTCTCTGGTATTAAAAACTTATTAAAATGAGTCACATAACAATTTGCGCGATCCTCGAACACCTCGATGGATTTTTTGGTCCACCAATTGTGTAGTTCGCCGGTGCTGTCGAAACGTGAACCAGTGCTATCGAATCCATGTGTCAACTCATGCCCGACCAAAAAGCCGATGGTGCCGAACTTAAGCGAATTGGGCCAGTCCTGATGGTATGCTGGCGGATGGAGAACTCCGGCCTTGATATTGATTGAATTATCCAAATGAAAATAGATCGCGTTCACCTGCAATCCCAACAGAAGCTCTAGGGGCTTCGTTTCATTGGACATCTGTTGGTGGTGTAATCCGTTGTAACGCTTTAGATTAATGCGAAAGTGTCTTAGGTTAATGTTGTTCGTGGCGTAACTGCCGGGGACAAAGGTGAGGTTGTTCATTTCACGTATGAGCTTATCGGTAAGATTGTCATCTTCAAATGAACCTATCCGAGGCTCAATGGTAGATTCTTTAAGCAGAGCTTGCTTACGTGTATCCTCATCTAGCCAGTTGGCATTTTCTATCAACAACACCAAACTCTTGCGCAACTCCACGATAATATTGTCAATTTCGGTTTTGGTTTCTTTCGGAAAATATTTCTAAAATCAAGAAAGTTATTGTTAACAATGATTAATAAATAAAAGCTAACCAAAACCCACCAACAAGTAAAGCTTGTTCAATATATAGGGCACCGTGTAATGTAAGTTGAGCATACAATGATCGCGCTGGAATTTTGTGGATTTCATGTCGAAATCCATGGTATAAAGTAACTTCATGGCCAAATAATTGGCGACTGCCGGTTTGTGCTTGGCACACAACTTATCCAGCTCACTGTAGTAGAAATTGCAGTAGCGATAATAAGGGCGATTTTTAAAAATGAATCCACCCCAGGCAATATCATAATAGTTTTTCCATAAGGGGAAAGTCTTTAACTCCACAGTCGTGGATAAAAGCTCGCATTTATCTGTATCCTCTTCAAAGCGATCGGCCATCTGCAGGACTTCACGCCAGAAGGCAAACACTCCGGCAGTCACATTGGACACCTGTTCATCCGAGAGTCCGTATGTCTTAAGATAACCTCGCATACGCTTCTCATTCAGCTTGTATCCTTTGGTGTCATTGGTGGCAATATTATCACTATGGACGATGTAATCAAAGCCGAGCTCTGGCAGTTTAAAGTATGGCATAAAAGGATATTGTTGCATAATTTTATCATTGATTAGTCCTTCCGCACCGTAATTGGTCAAGTGAGCGCTCATGTTAAACCAACTAAAATTTGAGGCCTGCCATGCCTCGCCGTCCACAGCGGGGAAGCCACCAATCGACCTGATAAGCGTCAGATAAGCGGGGTCGGCTGCTGGCATCGGATAGAGATCAGCACTAAGGCATGCGTTGTAGAACTGTTGTGCAATATTCAGTTCATTACCGTAGCCCAGATCTTTGGCCAACGTTGAATTTGACAACAGCAGTTCCTCAGTTTTATCGATCAGAGTATATATAATATCCAGAGCATTACTACGTTTGTCTTGAGATTCTCTTTCCGGTTTTACCATCTTCCAATTGCCACACGCGTATTCATAGAAATCATCGCATGGTGCCACAGTGAGGTTCATATAGCTCAGCATCTTGGCTGCATATGACTTAAGGAATTCTGTTTTATCATCTGTTATAATGTTTTCATTACTTTCTTCACTGGTTGCTGTCTTAATCGCTGGCTTGGCGACACATGTTGCCAATAAAGCGCTGAGAATTAAAGCACCACGCATCACATTTAAGCTTATCTTAATCTCAAACATTTTTCCATTTAATTTTAAGTTTTAAGTTAATGAAAAATGTCTCGGACCCTTCGCACAACTGATTCATTCAGAACCTAATTTAAAACTGCGTGGCATGGCGGAAACACAAATTTGCTAGCATTTAGAACTCAAGGCGCTCTCGCTGGGAAGCTAGAAATACATGCGTTGCTGATAACGATTCTATTACGTTAAATCTAAAACTTCACCTATTCAAATTACCACAGATAAGGTTGTTTCTCTTTATACTCTTTTAATAAATACGCTTTCATATTTTTCAATTGCAGTTTCACAATTTGCGCGCGCTAAATTATTTGAAAATGGTGGTGGCACTTACAGATTTTTAATTAATCGATAGCTAGTTACAATATTTTCTCGATCGGGTAATATGCTATATATAACAAGCGAACAAGGCCAATAAACTGACAATTTTTGCTTGCATACTTAATCATGTATTATCAAAAGGGTCAGTGGAGTTTGGGAGAGTGAAAAAACGTACGGTGATAACAATTTTGATAAATTACATTTATAACGTGATCTATTCAACTTACTGTAGATAAGGTAATTTATTTATTCTAATAAATAAATTTATTCGATTCCTTATTGCAAAATTGAAGTACACAATTTGCGCGCGCTTTAATATTCGAAAATGTATTGGTGGTGGCCTTAGTTATAATCGATAGTCCCGATAATGTCGATAGTATGCTGGTGCGAAGCCATCATATCATAAACTATCGCCGCCAATATCAATGTGGCATTATCGCCTGGAGAGGCGAAGCAACAAACACTACGTCTGTTTATTTTTGCTCCTCTTTTGAATTGTTATTAGAAATGTCCTTCTCCAGTATCGGCGAATTCCGCACAGTTTTGCAGCAGTATAAAGTAAGTAGCAGGAACTACTTTTTAACAACGATTTTACAAATAAAACTTTATCATTCAGTATGGAATGCACAAAATATTCTGTGTCATTCAAATACTGCCGGATAAAGTAAGTTTATTCGAAAAGGAAACGAGGAATGACTTTAACTGGATGACGGCTGGTCGTTGGACAAAGCTGGAGAGTAGCTTATGCCGACTGTTTGACAGTTTAAGCAACTGGAAGCATGATGCACACATGCTGGAGTGTGAGCTTCTCGTGGATCACATTCAGGTGAGGATCAGAGCAACAGACGAGTACTTCAAGGTTTCAAAGACGCTGCTTAAGAATGAGGCGCTAACATCAAAAGATTTGGCATTGGAGATTGTGCTCAAATATATGTCCCACGAGGATTCAACAATTGTTAGTCCCTATGCAAAACCCGACGTAAAATCAAAGTCACCCCAACTGGAAAAAGGCAGTGATAAAGTCAACAACAATTCGGTTGACCCTAACCCGAGAAGCAGGTGAGGATTGCTGACAGTTAACTGAGGAGTGTCCATCAAATCTCTGATAACTTTGATTTTTTAGTGAAGTCGATAAGGCAACAACAAACAGCAATCGCTCTCCAACGGCAAGTCGAAAGCGACAGCGCAGATCAGTTTCACATGACAGTCACCGCCAGAAGGACATGCCTTTAAACTCCAAAAATGAGAGTACATGTCGCGAAAGTATTTTTAAAACTCCACTTCCAAGGTATTTTAATAGGCGTCAACTTAAAGAAGATCTAAATAATCTCATCATTCTATGGATTATAGAACAAATTCCGATGAGCTGAAGCCTGAACGTCGTTCAGCACGTTCTCCTAAGAAGCCAGGTCATTATAATGAATTCATTCTAGGGTAATTATGATAACAATTGTAATTAATTTCCGGTACAATATTTATCATAATGTAATTGTTACCGCCTTAAAAGTTCCAGCTTTGAAAGAAAGTCATCTAAAAGGGAACCTAGTACAAGGCAACCTAGCGTAAGGGAAAGGTCATCTACGATGGATTCCAGCTCTGACCATAAGGCAACCAAAAGAAAACCAAAGGTAGACAAAATACGGAATAAAGCAGGATCATCTACGTCTACGAAATTAAAGAAACTTGATGAGCCGATTATTGATGGTGAAGCTCTTAAGAAAATAAACGACATGCTTGAAGTTCCCAAGCCACGGAAAGTAAGGATTTTGTGAGTTAAGAAGGTAATTTGTTGAAATGAATTTCAAGTTAATTATATGTGTAAATCTAAACCGACAGACTGCTCGAAGACATGGATATGGCAACAGTTTTGAACACATTTGAGACATACCGTGAGGACTTTGAACGACTGTACCAAGAACGCCAGCATAAGTTCCAAACCATGAGTTACATGACGATAGATCACTGTCATATTATGGACATTCTAAACAAGAAAATACGCGATAATATGATTAAGAAATTGGGAGAATTATATAGCAAATCAGGTGTAAGTACTAAAATCTATAAATTAATAACTCAATATCTGACCTGATCTATTCATTTGTAGGCTCACGGTTCATTGGTTATAAATGGTCTGTTGCCTTTGTGGATAATTCGTCTCTTTATGGACAAATACAAGTTTACGCAGGATGAGGCAGTGCGTCAAATTTCCGATCAACTAAAATATAACACCTACCTCAAAGCTGTTAACAATGAGCCGCTTAGCTCGGATTTAGAGGACTGAAATTGAATTAACGCATGATTGCATGCTCTATCATTATGAATAATATATATGTAGTATCATTATTAACTATTTTTTGGCAGAATTGAATTATATATTTGTTTCTATTTAAATCAGTTTAATTTATCTCATTTGTTTAAATATTTAAATTACGATTTATTTGAGCATTCAACTACGACTCACGAAGTTGCCGCAGAGAGCTTTAATGAATGGAATATAACGAAATTTTTCTTACTTAGAACTAAGAACTAAGCATGTGGCTAAAGAGAATTACTGTTGATGCAACGGTAGTGAATCCCTGCTTCCATGCATAGGGTATGAACTCAGTCTGTCTGCCACAATCTTATATATTTACACAATTCGTATATATGCATGTGGGATGGGATGTGATGCGTATCGGAGACTTAGAGCTCATCATGCTGTTGCTCCTCATCGTCTTCCTCGGCATTCGTGCTTGCCTCGCTGCTGGATGCTTTTACATCATCGGCATCGTCATCATCCTCCTCATCGAACTCGATCTGTTCATTCTGATCAACACCAAGGGTCTGACGCATCATTTTCTCGATGCTGTCGGCAAAGGTTGAAGTCTCCTGCAGCATGTAACCAGATCGCAGGGTGGCAGTACGGAACATCATGACAGCCATATCCTTGGCTGTCTCATCGGCCTCATCAGCTTCGACACGTCGCAACAGCTCACGCATAAGCGGATGCCTAGGATTGATCTCCAGTGTTTTCTTCTGATTGAGGTAGTAACTACGTTGTGGATCATCAGCCTTTTGATGGGCATTCGACATGGCCAGACGCTCCATATTGCCAGTCCAGCCAAATACGCCGGCCACCAGGGCGCAAGGCGAGTTGCTAAGACGTTCGGAGACTTGCGCCTTGGAGATCTGATCCTTAAGGGCAACATCATTCAACCATTTGACCAATGGCTCGAAATTGTTCTTTAGTGTCTCAAATTTCTCCTTGCTCTTCTCAGACTCGTTCAGTTTGAAGCCCTCCTTGGCAACGTTCTGGAACTTCTTGCCATCGAATTCGGGCAGAGCTGAAATGCAGTACTCATCAACAGCCTCAACCAGATAGAGCACCTCATAGCCCTTGCTCAGCAGACGCTCAACGAAGGGGGACTTCTCGACCTCAGCACGGTTAGCACCGGCAATATAGTAGATGTGCTCCTGCTTCGACTTCATGCGTTCCAC
Organism: Drosophila putrida; assembly: GCA_037043535.1. NCBI lineage: Eukaryota > Metazoa > Arthropoda > Insecta > Diptera > Drosophilidae > Drosophila > Drosophila putrida. The sequence continues at coordinate 117,378 of JBAMBI010000135.1, forward strand.
GTACTCGGCCAGCGAGGTGACGCTCTTGTCGTTCGATGTCTGGAAACGCAGCAGCTTGGCCAGACGTGAACGATTGCTGGGATCCTCCATGACACCCAATTTGATGCTTAAGATAAAAAAGGTTTCAATTAGCTTGAAATCTAGACAAAATAATTAAATATTATACTTACTTGGTGGAGAACTCTTTCCAGAACTTCTCGTAAGCAGCCTTGTCAATCTTCTTAATCATGTCGAGCACCTTACGAACCAGTTTCTTCTTGATCACCTTGATGAGCTTGTGTTGCTGCAGGTTTTCACGTGACACATTTAAAGGCAAATCATCGGAATCGACAACACCACGAATGAAACTTAGATAGTTGGGCATCATGTCATTGAACTCATCAGTGATGAACACGCGACGCACGTAAAGCTTAATGTTGTCGGATTTGGTGCCATAACGATTAAAGGATTCAGATGGCTGAACCTTTGGAATGTACAGTAAACTCTTGAATGTGACTTCGCCCTCAGCAATGAAGTGGGTTTGAGTGAGAGGCTCACTCGAATCCTTTGTCAGACTCTTATAGAAGGAATTGTATTCCTCTTCGTTGACTTCAGCGGGCTTGCGTGTCCAAATGGGTTTGCTGTCGTTAATGAGCATCCAATCCCAGATGGTCTTTGAAACCTTCTTGGTCTTGGGCTTGTCATCTTCAGTGTCCTCCTCAACTTTGGCATCCTCATCAGCATCCTCGACATCATCTTCAGTCTTTTCAGTCTTAGGTGCTTCCTCCTCCACGGGCACTTCCTCATCCACAGTCTTGCTAGACCACATCAAAATTGGGAAATTGATAAACTGTGAGTATTTGCGAATCAGTTCGCGCACTGTATCCTCCTCTAGGAAATCCTGAGCCTCGTCCTTCAGATACAGAGAAATGATGGAACCACGTTTCAGGGTGTCACCACGAGGATCTTCAGTAATGCTAAAGCTGTTGGCATCTGATTCCCAGACGTACTGCTTGTCATCGTTGTGCTTGGTTGTGACCACCACACGATCGGCGACCAGGAAGGCAGAGTAAAAGCCCACACCGAACTGACCAATCATGTCATTCAAATCCTGACCCTCTGACTTGCTGGGATCCTGCATTTTGGCCAAGAAATCCGCAGTGCCAGACTTCGCAATTGTGCCCAAATTGTTAATAAGATCCTGATGCGTCATGCCAATTCCAGAATCCAAAATATGCAGAACCTTATTCTCCTTATCAGCCTTAATGCGAATATGTAGCTCAGGATTTGTCTCAAGCTCCTTGCGGTTAGTCAGGGCCAACAGGCGAATCTTGTCAATAGCATCGGAGGCGTTGGAGATCAGTTCACGCAAGAAGATCTCCTTGTTGCGGTAAAGTGAATTGATAATCAATTTCATCATACGATTCACCTCCGTTTGGAATGTAAACTTCTCCGCCTATAAAAACAATGTATGTATATATGTTTAATTAGTATTTACTCATTCAATAATGCCGAGTTCCCACTGGGCCATAAAGCGTAATGAATGAATTGTGCGTATGCGTGTGTACATATGCATGTGTGTGTATGTTTTTGTACGGGTCTGTTTACAAACCTTTTCGCGTATTTCTTTCAGTTGAGCCACATTAAGTCCGTCCAATTTAATGGCTTCTTCTTCCCGCTTAAGCGTATCGGAATCTATAATGAATATATAATAACACATTTACATACATACATATATATATTAGTATTTAGATAAGAGGCGTATAGAGGCAACTGCAACGGTAAATGCTTAACGCTGACGTGTACAAATTGCTGACCGGTAGGGGGCGTGTAATAAGAGTCTTACCTGTTCTTGAACCTTCTTTAAAGGATCCCAAGTCCAGATCAATGGTCTCAGAGCTGCCATCATCGCTAGCTCCATCAGCGACAATTTGGTTAATTCCTAATATAGCATGAACATATATGAAAAAAATGTATGAGAAAATTAGGTTAACATGCCGGCAACAGTTTACAAAGCGTGTCATTTACACGAAACGAACCTGCTAATAGCAATATACTTAGAAGCAGGAAATACTTCATCATGTATACAATTTTATTTACTGGATCACAATACACTTAATTTGCCTAAAGGCCACGTCACTACCAACTTCCAGACGTTCAGTTAATTAAGTTGCAACTTCCCACGTCAGTACGGAACCAACCGAATACTTTTCGCACAGAAAGAGAATGACGCCGTTGCGCCAGAGAACAAAGTATATAAATACGATTTGCTAGAGTTACCACGCATCAGCAATTATTTCGTACCAGTATTGCCACTACAGCAAAGCGATATGTAAGTATTTTTTAGTTACAGTTTTACACAACTTCTTTGGAAAAAGCTCTTTATTGTTAATTTAATATAAATTAATAAAAAAATTATAAACATTTTAACTGTCTGATTTTGTATGGAATTTTAAAAGATACCACCCAATCGCAGATATGTACCCTGCTTATACCGAGCCCAATTAACACATTAATATCATAATATGCTGTAATATATTTGATTCTAAACACCGATTCATGAAATCGATTCGTCATTTTCTTAATCGCAGTTTGCTGTATAAACAGCAAGCTATTTTTTATTAGGCAAATTGAAAAATTCAAGAATGCTCCACATGAACGTAGTAATAGTAAACTCCATACTTGGCTTAATTCAGTGTGAAACTATTCGATAACATTCGGTACAAGCTGTTTTTGACATTCCTCTTCATCGTCAATTTTCTCACATGCACACACACACATACACATGCACGTGCACTGGACACACAAACACGCAAACACGACTAAAGATTTTTGTAGTTGGCTAAGAAATAAAGTTCATCATTTGCGTGAGTTATCACAAATACAATAACCATTGGCTGCTAACAATTATATCTATAATATATCTTTAGCATACACATTAAATAAAATGCGCCACGGAAGCAGCGCTCAGTGACAGCAGCGAGTCACTTGAACGTGAGCGTGAAGCGAGCAGCAACAAAGTCGGCAACGGACAGCAGCAACATTTCATTATATTGTTCGTCGTGTGTGGAGGTGGAGCTCCCGTCAATTATATAGTGCTGAGTAGTGGCATACACCCCCCTGTCCTCCTCTACGCACACATAGAAAGCCTGTGACCGTGTTATACAACAAAATTACAAGTGAACAAATTAATGTAGACCGGCAATCAAAAGAGTAATTGTCCTTCAACTTCAACCCAGAAGCGACACCCTGAAACCAAAACCGAATCTGCAAACCACAATCATAATTTAAAAAAAAAGCAACATCCGCGAGAGAGTGCGTGTGTGTGTGAATCAAAGCAATATCATTGCCCAAAGTACGCAAAACGAGTGCGTTGCTGCTTATCAGCTGCTAAGAGTAGCTGTAAACTCGCTGTGCTGCGAAAGTTGTGGCGAAAGACAGAAGCGAAGAGAAATCACGCTGTCAAAGCAAAAGAAACACCAATAACGCAAGTAACTGACTACTGACTGACTGGGAATTCAGTAATATTTTAGAAGCCGTAACCGTATCCAACAGAGGCTAACGCCATGAATATCGATGACTATGAATCGTTGCCGACGACCAGCGTTGGAGTAAATATGACTGCTGGCGCTTTAGCAGGCATATTGGAGCATATTGTCATGTATCCACTGGATTCGGTTAAGGTGAGTTCAAGTTGCCCAATGTTGTTGTTGTTGTTGCTCAAATGTTGCTGTAATCAAAAAGTAGTGCATAAACATAATGCACCTAACCTCACAATTGCGCATATCTCAATACATTTGTTTGCATACATGTGTATGTGTGTGTGTGTGTGTGTGTGCGTTAGTGTTTTCGTCTTATGCCAGGGCATAATCGTGATGTAATTCCTTGGATTTTTTTAGTGCTCAGCAATGCGCGCGTTGCTCGCCACAAGTCAAAAGTTGATTGAGAGGGGGGCGGAGTGGAGTGTGAGATTGAGTACTCAACTCTACTACTACTCAGCTCAGCTGGTTATTTGGCGTCAAATTACCTTACCCACCTCTTTGGTGCTTATCAGAGCACGTTCTTGTCGTATTTATAACATTGATAAGATTAGCTCTCTCGTTAGCACTGTCACGCTGCCTTGTGGTAGTAGCAAGCTAAGTCGAGCATTAAAAACCAACTTTAATCTGGGGTGTATAAAATAATACACAATGCCGGCATATTCGTTTGTTCTGAGTTTTACAATTTGCATACTTATTTGTATGTTAGTACTTGAAAATGAAAAATACTTGACCAAACACTATTGCATTCTTATACAGTACATACAGTTCATTCATTTAAAACATTCTAGGTAAAAAAAAAGCGTATATCAGAATTTAAAAAAGAACTTTACCCTTTTAAAAAAACTATTTATAGTTAAACAAAAATTTTACATTTTTGCCAAACTTTTTTTCTATGTACTGGTATTTTTAACCCCGACTTTTTGAAACCCAGAATATTTTTGAAATCCTGATTCATTTATTTGTCAAAATATTGATCGCTGTGCTATCAAATGTACATACTCTGCAATCATAAAAAAATAGGCAGATACAAAAATATATATGTATGTGAGTACTTATGTACTCGTATGCAAAAGTATGTGCGTGCTTATATAAAATTGGATGAAAGTACGAGAACTTTGCTATTGAGCGGCATTTTCATTGCTGTGTCGTTATAAGCGCATATATTATATGTTATTTACACATACAATACATGCAAATATGTATGTACATACTATATAAGTAGAAAACATTCTTTGTTTTATGAGCAACATTCGGTTTTTGCGAATGCATTTCCCTTCAGCTTGGACCCGAACGTTCATCGATTTTCTCACTCACAAAACATAAGAATCAAATGTTTGTTAAATGTCAATTCTTATACGATCCATATTTGACGGCCAGCGTTCAATTAAATGCCAAATTAAAGCTTGCCAGGGATTTCCCGGCGTCATCAATAGCCGAGTAATCATATTCATTGTCACGCTGACGAGCTAATATTCTATAGTATATACAAATGTACTTACTATGGTATGTATATATTGTATATGCTTGTATGTTACGTCGTTCCGAGTAATAGCTGAACCAGAATTATTTTAATAATACGTCTACATACATACATACAACAACAATAATCGAGTAGTAACTCAATTGAGCGATAATCAAACAAACTACTTTACTTTTTTTTCTTTCTTTCTTTAGTTTATAAATAGTTATTGTCAGCGATTTGATTTTTTTTTCTTATCTAAAAAATCTTTTTGCGAGATCCCGGGGGGTGGGGTGTGCGGTGTGGGCGGTGGAACGTATCTGTATGCGGTATCCAAGTCTGTGGTTCATAGAACAATCATTGCCAGTCTGTGGTGAAATAACCTTATTTTGTTGTTTCAATTTTTATCGGTAAACACTTTTATTCAGAGAGAGATTCTATACTATGTACTTACATATGTATTTGCTTTAATTATAAAGAGTTTTGATAGCTCATCAAAATCATCATCATCACACACACTTGACGTGGCTGTTGACTTGAAAATGGTTGATTTCCATCATCACCTTGGGCCGCCTTCTCATTGACGTCTCTCTTGGAATGATAGCAGACGTGTACATACAGATACACATATGTATTTACTTGGGCACATACTGGTACACTTACTTACTTACTTACAAGTATACAGACTTGGCACTCGTATTTTGCCATATGAATAGATAAGTAAGCTGTTGTTATTGCTGGATTATCTTATCGTATTCGTGCCGCATTCATCATCGTCAGAATCTCTGTAATTTACAATATGGATGCTGTTCTCGCTTTGCCCTAAAATATATTAATATATATGTATAAGTATAGCTTGAACTCTGATCAATCAGACCCATTTTTAACAAGAAATGCACCCAAGATTGCATTCCACTTGAAAAAGTGGATGTAAAATTCTATAGAATTTTTATATAATGCAATTTCATTTGACAAATAACACATATACTTATTTGTATTAGTATCTACGTATCTTTTTATATGACTACGCCTTAAAAAAAACTCACGCACCTGGTGATTTCGTTGATACATATATAAAACATATACATAGAACCCATTTTTAAAGAAATATGCAAATGTCTTGCTGCAAAATAGAATATTCCATTTAGTCTATTTACGGATAACTTCTATAAACATTTTATTTGAAGTTTTATCTCAAAATTGCAACATATTTATTGTGTTTAAATTTTTATTAAAAAGTTACAAACAAACACTTATCTATGATTCATTTTATAAAAAGTCCATTATATGTTAAATTTTATTTATAGATTTTTAAAACAGTATAAAAGGAATACATTTTAATTTAACTTTTATTGTAATGTGTAAATATATATTTATAATAATTAAATAAAATTAAAGTTAAATTAAAACTGATTTAAATACAAATTTAATTTGAGCTATGTATTATTGGTTATTTTGAAATAAATATTTAAAACAGGCTTAAATGAAGAGGTGCTTAAGCAATATAAGAACGATATATATATTTTATCATTTTTATCATTTTTATTTCACCACTTCTAATAGTTGTTGTCCCTGGTGTAGAGAACATCCTGAATCATCCAAAAACAGAATAAACAACTTCGTAATGTCATGTACTTGATGCATGGTAGCGAATTCTCAGTAAAAATACAATCTTATCAATAGTTTTATGGGAACACCCTAAAGATCTGTGTGTGCATTGGGCCAGACACTGAATTGAGCCAAGTGATGCAATCAAATAGGACTGACTGCAGCTGTTGCCCCATTTAAAAGCTTCCATTGTATTTCTAGTGAAATTCAATTTATGCAATAAAACCACAAAGTTGCAATTCAATTTCATTGGCGAACTTGAAAATTTACCAAGCTTTAAGGTCACACACATTACAATAAAAATAAATACATGTTAATTTTTAAATGTTTTCTTTAATTCTAAGATATTTGCATACATGCATTAAATACGTATTTCTTATTTAATTTTTAGACCCGCATGCAGAGCCTGACATCGCCCAACTCGCATCTAAATATAATGGGTACCTTCCAGAACATGATCAGCCGGGAGGGACTGATGAGGTAAGTACATAGATAGTTCCAAAGAATGCACAATATATCTAATAATTGAATTTATTTATTTTCTAGACCGATTCGTGGAGCAAGTGCCGTAATACTTGGCGCTGGACCGGCGCATTCCTTATATTTTGGTGTCTACGAGATGACAAAGGAAATGCTGACCAAAGTCACATCACATAACCATTTAAATTACGGTTCGCTAACTGAAAACTGACTTTGAATGAAGTGCAGATTGTTAATGTTGTCAATACATTCACTTTTCAGTTTTGTCTGGTTGTTTGGCGACCCTCGTCCACGATGCCATCTCCAATCCCACGGAGGTTATTAAGCAGCGCATGCAAATGTATAACTCGCCATATACCTCGGTTGTGAGATGCATGCGGGACGTGTATCGCAAGGAGGGAATGCACGCCTTTTACCGATCCTATTGGACGCAGCTCGTCATGAACATACCATATCAGACGATCCACTTTACAACATACGAATTTCTACAGAATATGGTAAGCAGTAGGCATCTTCTATTTTATAGATCGCAAATTTGATTAATTTGATCTTTATTTTGATAGTTAAATGTGGAACGTAAATACAATCCAGTTGTCCACATGGTAGCGGGTGCAGCAGCTGGCGCCTCTGCGGCGGCCATAACAACACCATTGGACGTTGTCAAGACGTTGCTCAACACACAGGAGACGGGCCTTACCAAGGGTATGATTGAGGCCAGCCGAAAGGTAATCCTCTATAGAAGAGATATTTATTAAAGGGACTAATGTCGAAACAAATAATAATACGTTGTTATATATACTAATGTTTAACGTTTAACTTTCAGATTTACCGCATGGCTGGTCCAAGGGGATTCTTCAAGGGCATGACAGCACGAGTGCTCTATGCAATGCCGGCTACGGCTATTTGTTGGTCTACATATGAGTTCTTCAAGTACTATTTGTGTGGCATGGACAAGGAGAAATACAAGTCGTCAATTACGGGTCGCTCTGAGCTGCAAACACCTACGCGGAATACCAACTACGTGCTGCCCAAGAGCGATGCCGATGAGCATAAGGAGGAGACGTTCGAGTTGACGAGCGGTCTATCCAAGGATGGTGGAGCATTGCATCCTGCACCACCGAGTGTGAATGCTGCTGGTGCCATTAAAACAGTCTGTGAGCTATCCACGCGAACTGCCGCGCCCACCATTAATCTGCACACGAGGCACACGGAGGTGAAAGGTCCATATGAGCGAGGATTCTCCAGTACGTAAGCTGAGCGTAAAGACGCGGCCGCGAGCGGGGCCAGCGTTTATCGCGCGTCAACAGCAGCGACTAAAACATAAGCGTAGCTTTTAGTTAAGAGCAGGAGTGGAGCACAAGACGGATGAGGGCGATGCCATTGTTATTGCCACTAGACACGGTGTTTGAAACGTCTGTCGAGAGTCGAAACTAAAGTCTGTGCTCCATTCCAGCTGCTTGTATGAATACTCGACGCGGAGTCGGTGAGAGAGTTTTATCACTCCATATACCATAGTCGGAGGTTAAATTGTAGTTGTTGTTGTGCACAAAACTCTCGCTCTCACACACACTTACGCAAACACCCAGCAGACATACATACACACACACAAACACACTCACCCCATACACTCCCACACACACACCCCCATAACACACACACATACACACCACATACGAGACAGTCATCTGCGAAATTCTTGTTAAAATTACTGATAATAATATTGTATCTATGTTACTTGGAAATTGAGCGAACCTACTTGTAAAATACTATTACCTAAAATTATGTATTATTACTACAATGATTTTTTTAATAACAATTTTAAAAGTATATATACTTATATGAATATATATTTATGTTTATGTTGTTAAAGTAAAACAAAAAGAGAAAAAAGTAAAACAAAAGAGCAAAGCAAAAGAAAAACACAAAAATAAAATGTTTCGCAAGAAAATATTGATTTGTAATCAAATTACAATTAAAACAAACACAATGCTGTTAAAAAGAATTCAATTATTTTCGAAAGACAAGTGTAATTCGGACTATTAATGTATTGTATCATACTATATATTTGAGACATCAGATCTTTACCTCTGCCATGTGAATCCAGAAGTTGTCCACTCGCCCAGCGCTTGATTGTAATCCTTAATTGTTAAAGCTTTATTTTTGTTTTCTTCCCACATACACACCGACCAGTGATCAGACAGCCTCTTAATAATTGATCTATACTTTAAGCACCAAAGTTATTGTTCTATACAAAAGAAAGAAAATGTCTATTTCTGTTATTAGCGCTACAGTCAAGAACACAGGGCGGATTGGACTTGGATAATCTACCAACACACATGATTATTATGTTTATTTGTTATTTTTATTTGTATATACATAAATACATCAATGATGTATGGTCTATGTATATGACATATTACACTTGCTATTAGTAATTGTAAATGTAGCCCTAAAAACAACATAATATATTGTTAAAGAATTCAACAAACAAAATTGAAATTGAAACAAACTATTGAAAGCCCAGACCCATTAAAAAAGATGAATGAACACTTGTTTTATGTCAAATGCAACAACAACAATTGCCTTTTTATTTTATTGCTTTCTCATTGATAGTAAGGGATTTGATTTATACACTGCAGGGAGCATGCACCAGCTAAAGGATTGAATCCAGACCACGACGACGCGAACGCTGCGATAAGAGTGGACGGGGCTTGTAGAGATCATCGTTTGTATAGCGTTGCTGCTGGCACAACTTCTGGCTAAGACGCCTCGAAGACAGATCACCTGAAATGTAGATCAATTAGTGAGTTCATTTGATTGGAACTGTGTTAATGACGACCATTTAAAGCGGCAAATGGGCGATAGGAGATGTGAAAGATTTGCTATTTGCTTACCCAGGGTAGATCTTTTCGAGAACTACTATATATACATATATATTTTTAAGATTTTCAGGGTATGCGAACGGATGGCATGTGAAAAGAAGATAAAGGCGTATGTACTTAGGAATATATGTATGTCTATGATGAAGGTGGACAACATGACAATCCAGCTACGATTATTACTACTAATTGTAAGCATGATGAATACTTGTCTATCTACCTTTTTCGTGCTTTTCCTGTTCTTCATTCTCCTTGGAATTTACGCTAATCTCTGATGGCGTGGGTGAGGTCTTGGCTACTTCACGGCGCGTCCTTTTCACTTTCTCATTAGGACTGCCTAAGCTGCTGCTGCTGAAGCTGGAGCTGCTGTGCTGCTTGGACGAGGATGCCTCGCTGCTCAGCCGTCGCTTGACACTGTTGCGACGCGGAATACTTGTGTCCTCAATCTCACTGAATACATTAAGCAGCAGACGACGATCCTTGATGTTGACTTCAATTAGTTTCAGACGTGCATTAAATTCCTCGGCATTCTCCTCGAAATGGGTGAATGTTTCTTCGCTTTCTTGAAGTGACTGCAGCGAAGGGATTTCTTCAACTGCATCAGCAGCTATTGCTTGCTGAGAGTCCACATCCATGCTGGGCTCAGCAATTGAATTCACTGTCTTATTTGATTCCTCAGAAATGTTCTTTATGCTTTCAGTTTGTGCTGAGATATCTGGCTTCATCACAGGGTTTGACTCTATTACTGCTTCCTCAACAGGTTCAGTTGCGATATTTGTTGCTGTTGAGATCTCTGCTTCTGTTGACATGGGTTCTGGTTCGGTGCCAACTGAGTCTGCAGCTTGAAGCTCCGATTTTGAGTCTGTTTCCCTGGCCTTCGCTTCTGCTAGTTTTTTAGCTGCACTCCCGCTGCTCAGCTCAATGAAACTGGCCGAAGATTGTTGCAGTATATCGGTTACAATAATCACATTGCTTGCATCTACAGTAGCCTCCTCAACAGACTCGTTGTTGCTTTGAGTTTGATTGTCAGTTGTGCCATTGGTACCATTTGTTCCATTAGTGCCATTAGTTTCCGATGCCTTACCATTCTGAGCCGACGTATCTGCTTTCTCTTTGGCTTGGGACTCGGCAGATTCTGTGGGAGATTTGCCAAATCCTCCAGGAGGTTTACCCTCATCATTCGAGTCGTTGCTGTGACGCTTTTGTAGCTTTGCTTTGATCTCATTGTGGTCGTCCTGTATTACTGCTGGAATTGGATTACTGGAATTGGTTGCAGGATTGGAGGTAGAACTTGAACTTGACTTGTTGCGATCTCGATCCCTGTCACGATCACTTCTTTTTGAGGTGCCACTACCATTGTGACTGCGACTATGATGACTATGGCTGTGGCTTTCTCTGCTCTCTCGGCTTTTCCTTCTGTCCCGATCGGAACGTGACGATGAAGAGCTAGACTTGTGTTTCTTATGCGTGGATGAATCGTGGCGCGATGAGGAACGTTTGGAAGCGGATGACTCATGATTGCTGCGACTCGACGTTGTTGATGCGGATCTTTTGTCGTATTTGGAAGAGCTGCTCCGATGCTTCGAGCTGGATGAATGAGAGGAAGAGGAGGGTTTCGAGCTGGAAGAAGTTTTGCTGCGTGATTTGTCGTGTTCACGGTCCCGATCTCGTTCCCGTTCCCGTTCACGCGATTTCCTGCGCTGCTTGTCATCTGAGCGAGATTGCGAATGATGTTGCTTATCCTTATCCTTTTCTCTGGAGTGCGAGTGTTTCTTTGATCGCGACGAGGAGGAAGCTGATGCAGGCGAAGTTTCTAACTCAGCCGATTTGATGGTATCATCTTTAAGCTCCTCCGTTGCAGTTGGTAACGTTGAGGATAAAACTTCAGGATCAGGTTCAGGTTTGATTGCCTTTGCCCCGTCTGGTTTTGTCAATTCTTGCTTTATTTCAGGTACTTCGGTTAGATCGGACAACTGAGGCGTCGCAGTTAGGCTATCTTTGGGATTCTGCGAGTTTGGTGTCGAGTGCGAAAATAGACTAAAGTTATTCTCTGGTTCTTGCTCTGTTTTAATTGATTCTGGCTCTGGCGCAAGATCCGGCTTCGTCTCTATGGTTACACTATTCACATTATCTATATTGGCCTTCACTTCGCTCATGATAGCATCCTCAATTGAGAGTGCATGTGTGCCATCACCATTTGTATTCTCTGATAAAGAACTCCTGCGCTCAGTTCCTAAAATCAGAAGAAGATTAGTTGGGAATATGATAAAAGCATTTCTCTCCTACCCTCGAATGTAATTGCATCCTGTTTAATGTCAAAGTGCAATTGGCGACCGCTGCTTTCATTGGTCTCGCTAGAGTTTTCGTTAAACTTGGGCATTTGAGCCTCCTCGGACATGTTGGCTGCTATGTTCGAAGAAAGCTCCACACTATTATTAGCAGACGTTTGCTGCGGTGCATCCGTGGAGGCAATGGTTAGTCGACTGTCGCTTGATACCTGTGAAAGCTGAGAGGCTTGCGAGGCGCCAGCGTCCCGCGAATCATTCGCCAGCTCCTTGACATCCCTAATGGAATCGGATGTGTTTAACGAACTATTGTTGATTTCTTCTTTAATGTCTGCGGCAGGCTCAAACGCTGGTGATGTTGTATCATCATAATCCATATCATCATCGTCTACCCCAGGCGGAAGCTCGTCGTCCTTCATATAAGATTTAAAAGTTGCACGATCTGAATCCGGACTAATTTGTTCCAGATCTGTTGGCAACAGACTTGCGGTTGTTTCCACCTTAAGCATATTGTCACCATTCATATGGCCAAGAGTATGACCAGGGTATGGTGGTAAGGGAGGAGCTGGTAGCAGAGGTGGTCGTGGTGGCGGGTTTGTTGGAGGCGGCGGCGGTGTAATTCCCAGATATTTGTAGGCAATGCTCTCAATCTTTGGCTCAAATATTGTAGCTACCTTTGGGTTGACCACTTGATCTACTATGTGATCCACGCCCTTGTCCAACACATCCGAGCTGCAAGTACATAAAATTTAAAGAGACATACCCATTTAAATCTTGTCCTATACTTACTCAAGTAAATGTTTTCGTAGACGCTCCCGCAACTGCACCTTGTTTGTGTCTGGTGTCCATTGTTGTTTGGCCAGAAAATCATTGACAGCTGTCTCCACACGATTGCGTACATTCTGGTATGCTGGCTTTGTGTCTACATCCGCCAAACAGCAATTAAAGCGAAACTCATCGAAGACGCCCTGTGACTTGACTTCCTCAATGAGCGTCTTTACGAAATTGTCCATCATTTTGTGGACAGGATTAAACCGTTTAACAACAATACAATTTCTATTGTGATTTTGTTTTTCTGGCTAAGCACGATTTATCACCAAAAATATCGATATTATAATTATCGTTGCTTACGCCATCTTTGGTTTGTTAGCGCTTCCTGCTGAAATGTTGTTCATTTTAGGAACTAGATTTTTATTGTAGTCTGGCAATCTTCCCAGTCGATTTGGAATGCAACTCTGCGTAAAATTTGGCGCAAGCAAGCGCTGGTTTGCTATCGGTCGGTTTCGTACGCTAGTTAGTTTTTTACCACCAAATTAATTAAATATAATAATGAAATTAAGTGCAAGTAATACACTTATAGATATGCAAGGCGACGGTGTTCCTGAAGCAAATCCAGACTCCACGAACAGCGCGACTGCAGGCAACGTCGCGTCTGTTGTGAAAACGGATGCAAATCCCGCTCCGGTTCCGCGAAAGTCGAAACAACGCTTTCCAGGAAAATTGCAGCTGAAGCAACGCCGAAATTTAGGCAACGACGCCGAGTCTGCAACTGATAGTAGCGAACAATGTACTGAAACCGAACTACATACAGATCAGCATGAGACGACGCCTGCAATGGGAAAGCAAAAACATAAAGTGATAAAGCGTAAGTACAATGTAATTAAATAAGTTACAAGATGTTAACGTCCGCCTACAGGGAAACGCGACTTGATCAACTTACAATCAAACCTCAGCCCAAAATATATTGGATATGCAAATGCCAACTCACCCATAACAATCCATGATAGTGATGATACAGTGCGCTCAACACGTCGACGTAATCACACGCCAGCACTTAACAGCAGCTTTGAGCTAAATGCCAGAGATATAGAAACCCCACCGAAGCCCATGTTAATAACCCCCCCACAACCGTTGACAAACTGCAACTATATGAGCCCCATTGATAAGCTGCTCATCAAGAACGGAGCTAACTCGCCAAACAGCACGGGCTTTGAGGCTGATGCCGAGGATGTGGCAATTCTACAACCGTCTCGCATACAAATTAAGCGTAAATTGAAGCGTGGTCCACGATCAAAGAGCAAATCAATGGCTGTACAGGAAATGGAAGCAATAGAAACAACAGATAAAGCAGCTAGCGAACAAATAATTGAGAAAGAAGAGAGAACGAGTCCAACGATAAAAGAAAATGAACAACCTGATGTGGAAATGAAAGTTGAGTTAGCGGAAACTGAAACCACAAGCGAAGCATTTCAAAATGATGTAGACACTGAAGTCAAGTCAAATAACGAGAAGGATCCAGAAAGTAGCCAGGTGGAGATGATGTTTGCCTTGCCATCGGCAACTTCAACAGAGATTGAATCCATAAAATCACCCCCAGATCTAATGGAGGCACCAAACAAAAGTGAACAATCCATTAAATCACCATCATCAATTAGCATAGATAGCGCAAAGGGATCGTCAATATTAACAGAATCTGGCTGGCCATCTTATCAAATAGGCGATTTATACTGGGGAAAGCTGTTTAATTATTGTTATTGGCCTTGCATGGTTTGTCCCGATGAATTTGGTCAAATTGTGGGCAATCTTCCTGGACAAACGCGTAAATCAACGGATAGTACACAAGGTGCGTCTGTGCTTATACAAGTGCATGTGCGCTTCTTTGCGGACAATGGTCGCCACAATTGGATCAAGTCGGAGAACCTGTTACCGTTTGCTGGCCTTAAAGCTTTCGAGGAAATGCGCGAGGAGATGCGCATCAAGTATGGAGCCAAACACGCCAAGTTTCGCCAAATGGTGGCAAAACAAAATCAGCTGCTCATCTGGCGTCAAGCCATTGAAGAAGCCCAAATTGTCAGTTGTATGTCGCATGAATTACGACTGGATAAGTTCTTTGAAATCCACAAGGAAAATGTGTACGTAATTCAGATACAAAACAAGGTTGCAAAGCCCATTCGGTTACGGATCATTACAGTTTTTTATGTTCCCTTTAAGAAATATTGCGTTTGTACATTCTTTATAACTCATTATTATTTGAAGCTTCGATTAAAGCTCGTAAAGATAACAATAGAAAAAAATGTCAAATGTTAAATGGTCAAAAAGGTTTCAATACTTAAAATGTATTATATTATTTATCATACTTCTATTTATCAAATTGTATTGAACCGTTCCGAACCGAACCTTCTACAAAATTTTGTGGGACTGCAACCTCGATATAAAAAAATAATACATATATTTAATCTGTCTTTAATTCCGACAGCAAATCGAACAAGATGAAACGAAAACTATCTCGGCATATGCAACAAGATACCTCAGATGTTGGCAGCAGTCTGTATGATTCCACGGACAATCTGCACGCCAAGCATCTTGCTCAGTTGGAGATTGCTGTAAAGCGTGAGCGTTCCTCCTCGCCATATAGTCCGGCCTTTTCACCGGTTAAGCACAACCGTGATATGCGAGTGAAGCGACGTAAACTCAGTGATAGCGTTGAAGCGCATATGGGATCCAGTTGTACGTCGGAGACACAGGATGAGAAACCACTGGCCGATGTGGTGACCTATGAGAATCCTGAATTTGGGCAACTACTCGATGCAATTAAGGAGTATGTGTTGGTGCATCGGAATGATGAGATTGTTGAGAAAGTCCTTTTGGCGGTGGTGAGAAATATCTGGTCACTTAGGCAACTACAACTTCGCGAAATGGAGCGAGATTTGGTCAGTGGTGACACCGAACTTTTGGGCTCGGCTCGATTGGAAACGGAACGTGGTCGAGGTGTTGGCACTATTAAGCGTCTCTCGAATCGTCTTAAGACCATGGTGTTGAGGCGTAGTTTAACCCCAGTTGTGCCATTCAACACAACTGTGCAACAACGACAGACATCTGAGCCCGTCGATACGGAACGACATCTCTCTGAGCCGCCCAAGGTAAAGAAACCCGTTGGCCGGGATATCGATGAAGTGATTCATGATATAATGCAGCTTGACCGCAAGTATCTATTCCGTGGTCTCAACCGGGAGCCAGTGTGCAAGTATTGCCACGAGCCGGGTGGAGATATTGAGCGTTGTTCACTCGCCTGCAACAGTTGGTTGCATGCCGCCTGCCTGGAGCAAATGAAGTCAGCGGGAAAACTGAGCACTAAGAATACAAGTGGTCGTAAAAAATTGGAACCGCAGAGCACATCAGAGATTGAGACAGTAACTACTACTACACCAACTCCACACGTAACTGGAGATGTTGTCGTCGAGAAAAAGACTGATACGAAGCCAGTGATCTGTCATGAATGCGCCATTGGGAAGCCAGAGCCTTGTTGCATTTGCCATGAAGAGAAACTGCCACCAGACTCACCGCTTAAAGAGCCAGCAACAACTAGTAATGATGAAACAAAGTCTCAACTAATCCTCTGCAGTCAGCCGATGTGCACGAAAAAGTTTCATCCCAGTTGCTGCAAGTATTGGCCACAGGCCAGCATCAACAATTCCACATCCCGATGTCCCATGCATGTATGCCACACTTGTGTGTCGGTTGATCCCAGTGGAAAGTACCAGCAGCTAGGAAGCGCCAAGCTGATCAAATGTGTCAAATGTCCAGCTACTTATCATCAGGATTCACGTTGCATTCCCGCCGGTTCCCGCATGTTGACCACAACTCATCTAATCTGTCCCAGACACAACATTTCCAAGGCTGATGCCAATCTGAACGTGCTATGGTGTTACATCTGTGTGAAGGGCGGCGAATTGGTTTGCTGCGAGACGTGTCCCATTGCGGTGCATGCTCATTGTCGCAACATTCCCATCAAGACCAATGAGAACTACATTTGCGAGGAGTGCGAAAGCGGGCGACTTCCACTTTATGGTGAAATCGTTTGGGCCAAGTTCAACAATTTCCGTTGGTGGCCAGCCATCATACTGCCTCCAACAGAGATACCAAGCAATATACAAAAGAAACCACATGGACTGAGTGATTTTGTAGTGCGATTTTTTGGCACTAATGATCATGGATGGATATCGCGTCGACGCGTTTATCTGTATATTGAAGGTGACACTGGCGATGGCAATAAAGGCAAATCTCTAATGTCTAAACGCTACACGGCTGGCGTCGAGGAAGCTACACGTTATTTAAAGATTCTTAAGGAAAAGCGGACTGAACAGGCGATCGTCCGTCTTAATGGAAACAAACTGCATCCGCCGCCTTACATCAGGATCAAAGCCAACAAACCTGTGCCACCAGTGCGTTTCACCTACAACGAGGAGGATGTAAACGTTTGTGAATGCAAGCCTGGCATAAAACATCCATGTGGTCCTGAATCCGGCTGCCTTAATCGGATGCTCTTCCACGAATGCAACCCGAGCTTGTGCCAGGCAGGCAGTCAATGTGAGAATCAAATGTTCGAGATGCGTAAATCACCGCGTCTTGATGTCGTCTATATGAATGAGCGCGGATTTGGTCTCGTATCCCGTGAGTTCATTGCCGAGGGTACCTTTATTATTGAGTATGTGGGTGAGGTGATCAATCACTCGGAGTTTCAGCGACGGATGGCCCAAAAGACAAGTGACCGTGACGAGAACTTTTATTTCCTTGGGGTCGAAAAGGATTTCATTATTGATGCTGGACCCAAGGGAAATTTGGCACGCTTCATGAATCACTCGTGCGAACCGAACTGTGCGACCCAAAAATGGACAGTTAACTGTATTAACCGTGTGGGATTATTCGCTATCAAAGACATTCCAGAGGTAAGTAATTCTATACTCTTTTAATTACAATTACTAACTAGCGATTGTTTTGCAGAATACTGAGCTAACGTTTAATTATCTGTGGGATGATCTAATGAATAATGGAAAAAAGGCATGCTTTTGTGGCGCCAAGCGATGCTCAGGAGAGATCGGTGGCAAACTGAAGAACGAGGAGAACAAGGTAAGCTGATTTAACCAACATTTGTACACTCTATTCTCATTTATATATACGGTTTTTAGGAAACTGGTACACAGTCTAGCAAGAGCAAGATGAGCTCCAAATTGAAGCATAAAGGCATAAAAATCCATGTCAACGCTGCCAAAAAGAAATTGATTAAGAAGTCCAAGTCCGTGTCAGAGGCGGATCCAGAGTCTGTCGACAAAGAATAGTTATATTTTATTTTTTTATGGCATTTCTGTTACTGAATAGTTATCATTTTTTATTAATACTTGCATATCGCCGAATTGAGGACGCTTTTATATTTACACATGCATATTTATTTTTGATTGTTATAAGTTAGAAAGTTGTAAAGATATATTATGAATTTTGTGAAAAGATCTAACGCATGGGTTTCGTTATACTGTACAACCTTACAAAACTATGAAAAATAAAGCTTAAGGCCAATTCGATGTACTTCAAATTTTTATTTCTTCATTATTAAATCATTACTTTTCGAAGTTATAAAGTATATTTAATTCAATTTGCTTTAATATGAGCACATAAAAAATATATGTTTTTATACATTTTTATACACTTATGTTATAGTTGATATTTGTTCTGCTTTTGGTTTTTTGTCGCTTAGCTGCCTACGGAAAAAGCGTAGGAAGCTCTTTGGCATCGGCGTAACTCTTATGTACGTCTTAAAAACAAACTAATGATATACAAATTTATAGACCTTACTGTTTAATCTAATTGTAAGAGTATGCTCTTTAAACTTAAGTAGTACTTTATGATGAGAGAAAATATAAATGAGTGCCAAAAAATAAAAAAGAATGATCCAAAATATACGAAACGCATTATTTAAGCAGACAAGTCATTGAACATTTGTTGGCGAAAATGTCCTGACTTATATTTTGGCATTACGGCTTCAATTTTTTTGACAATAGTGTTAAGTGAATCACGCGACATCTCGTAAAGAGTGTTAAGCGAGATCAGACGCATGCCACGCTGGTTGCACACCTCAATCACAGACCATTTCTCTAGTAACTTTAGGCAATTTCTCACGGAGTCCGTCGAGATGCTTTCAGCTGTTAAACAAAAGAAGTTTCTTGTTGAGATTTAATTGTATTTGGTTGTGTTGTAGCACTTACCATATGGACAACTGCCATTCTTGACTTTGTTGGAAAGATCATTTATAACGAAATTGATAAACTCCGACTCCAGCATTGAGCTACGATGAAGAATTTGCAGCGCCTGCGCCACAGCCACATATGTTGAGGCAAAGGGAGCAAGCACTTCACAAATGTAACGTTGCTGCTCGAGAGTTTCAATTACAGGTAAGAGCATATCGGCAGCATCCTCTTTACAGTGCTCCACATGATGATAGTCTTCATCATCATCTTCATTCTCGTCCATATCTAGGTCCAGATTGTACCCCAAGCGTTGTGCTGCTTTTTGATCATTCACGTCGTTCGACTACAAAAGGTAAATCAAATAATTTCATTAGATAATATAATGTGTTTTGCTGCTTAACAACAAGTCCGCTTAAAGTAAACTTTCTAATGATGTTTACTAAATGCTAAGGTATTCTTGTTTCTATCAATAATATTAATTTGGTGTATTTTAACCTTTTCTGTCTATGCCTGTGATTTCTACCAAAAAAAAAATGGTTAATCTAAAAGTTTAATGTTTTGAACAAAACAGCTTATCTGAGAAACATTTTAGAAACAAAACAAAAAACTGAGACTATATATAAAGTAAACATAAATTAACCTCATTTGTGCGCAGGAAACCACAGATTAGAAGATCGTCCAGTTGCTTCTGCAGCATACTCTCTAATACTTGTGTAGGCTTGTTTAGTATGAACTCATAGCGATAGACTAGAGAGTTCTCTAAAGCCGTATCAATAAGTTTTTTGCGGGAAACACCTGTTGTTAGGTCAGCAACATTGTCGGGTAGCTCTGGGGCGGGCAAAAGTGCATGAAATGTGGTCATCAGTATTGAGCTCAGTGCAAAGTGCGGAGTAAGCATGTTTGAATAATATCCCAACTCAATGAAGCTTTCCACCGACTGAACAGCACGTATAAAAGCACGTCCGTTCTCATCCCGTGTGCGTGTAACCAAACCTATTGAAATGGACAAATGATAGACAAATAAATGAATGAGGTCATACTGATATTGATATACTATTTCAAGTTACCTGATCCAAGCAGATCGCAGGCATAGGCCACAATGTGGGAGGACTCGCCAGAGAAACCCAAATCCTTACAGCCAGAAAGGGAGTTACGTAGATCATCTAATGCTGCAGCAATTAGTTGCTCTTCTCCGCCATTGCGATACCGGGTGAGAAGCAAGAAGGCTAAAGCATTGGTAGACATGACGGAAGTGGCTGCGGCGCAATCAAAAACAACTTGTCTTGAGATGCTCTCGATGAGATTGCGATGCTCCTCGCAAACAACATCGGTGCCGTATAGTGAAGATGTTGACTGACTATGCTGCAGTGTTCTGAATGCCCAAAAAGAGCATACATAAGTATATTAATATTGAAGAGTTCATTTAATTGCTTACTTGGAGGCGGGTTTGTAAATCTTTGTGCTGCCATCCTCACGGGCAATTTTATTGTACGAGTTAACGAGTTCGCGTATTGAGTAAGGCTCGTTGAAATCAATACGCATTAGGCCATAGTTTGAGTTGAGGGCCTTCCAAATGCCCGAAATGGCTTTCCTGAATGTTTCAGGTATTTTCTTCTCGCCTTTCTGTTCGCGAACGAAATTACCATCGACGAGACGCTCATAGTTAACCGACACGGGAACCAGCAGGGCGTCGGGTATGCTGCCATCCATGAAGGCATTTACAATCACAGAAAGAATGCCGCCCTTCGGCATGCACGGCTTTCCAGTACGTGTGCGTCCACCCTCGATGAAGAACTCTACGTTGTGGCCTTGTTTGAGTGCATGTGTTAGATACAAGTGTAAGGCTGCGCGATAGAGAACATCCTTTTTGCCCTCGACTGGATCAATCTTGCGTTTTATGAAGAAGGCGCCCAGGCCCCGAAGTAATGAACCAAAGACGGGTATCTGTAGATTATTTCCAGCGGCAACTAATGGACTTCGTATGTCATTGTTAGTCAATATGAAGGTAACCATAATATAGTCCAAATGGCTGCGATGCAGCGGCACAAATATCAGAGGTGTGTTTGGCGCACGCTTCGAGGCGTTTTTTAACATTTCAATTTGTTTTGTATTAGTCACAACACCCGACAGAAAGCAAGGTAAAAGCTTATAAAGGAGCCAAGAGGTGATCGCAAGAAGAGTATTGTTTAAAGTCGATCCCATTTCCTTTAGTATGGATACAGCGCGTTGCTCCTGTTTATGGAATATCTTCTGATATGATGCCCCCTTGGCATCCTCATCTTCCTGCTCCTGCTGCTCATCCTGATCACCGCTTATGCTTCGTCCAAGCGGTCGATGTCCATTTTTGGCATAACGTTGTTCACGCATCGTTTGCTCTGCGGCTTGTTTAATGGCATGCTTTAATATAACGTCATTATGCACGATTTCAGTAACCTGCGCATAGAGTTGTAAAGTGTAAAGCTAAGCAAAGGTTTATTAATGATAATAATGCGCGTGCTCACCTGTCGGTAATCAAACTTCTCACTTCGCAAAGCCTGAGCCACATAGGGGAACAGATTATCCCAGTTTAAAATTCTTTTGAATGGCTTTAAGCCCGCGTGTGGCGTTAACTGTAGCATATTTTGCGTGCCCACGCCATGCTCGACAAAATTTTGTGGTTTCGGCTCCTGTTTCAGCAATAAAAATAATGATAATAAAAGTTAGTATATGTATGCAAATCTGTGATGCAATTCGACCGCGCAAATGCTTTGCTAAGTATACATATACATATGTACATATAGATTTTATGTGTTTAGCATGCGAATAAATATGAGTGCTTACCTCGTACCAGCCGCGCGCCTGAAACCCATCCATTATAATTAAGAGATTCGTTTAATTTAGTTCGAATTTTGTTCTAAATTCACATTTCTTTAAGCAAAGCGCCGGTAACCGAGAGTTGTGACCGATAGCTTTTTGTCTAGCTTTTTCTTGAGTTTATCGATTTAGCGGCAAACTATCGATTGGCAATAAAACCAAGACGGCAACTCCGAGGAAATTTCAAAGTTTGCGGCACTTGATGTAAAAATATATACTTATGTGTGAATCTATTATGAATGGTGTGATTTACTGAATGAATAGCTTATCAGCACTATGCCTACATATGCTTGTATGTATTTTATGTGTATTTGAGGCGCTCTAAGGTTATATTATGCGGTACATGCGGTTTGATAAGCTAATAAAACTTACATTTGATGCACGCAGCGTGATCAGTATATCGCTGCCAATGCTGTTGAACTTTCCCAACGATGAACGATAGCTTAATTTCAAATTGGGAAACAAACTCGCGATTATAATGGGTGCTCTGTAAGAAAAATAATTTTATATTTACATGTTGCATATTGTAACTTTCACCTCCCCACTTAGCCAATTAAGTAAATGAATGTTAACTAGTATCAAATCAGAAGTGGACAATGAAATTTACGACACAGTCCCAGTAAAAATTTATAACACCTCATACAGTCTGTAGTCCAACTTGTAGTTATTTGTTTTTTTTTTTTTTTGAGTTCAGTAACCTAGCATATATTTTTTATATAAATGTATATGTACTTATAAGTAGCTAGCCTGATAAGTTCTTAGTTATCGACAAAAACAAAGACAAATTGAACTTTGCACCAGGAGAATTTGTGCTGATTTAACTAGTGGAAACTAACCAACTAATAGTGATGTAAAAAAACATCGATCATTATTTTTGCTTTAATTATTGCTATAGATTTAATTTGGTCAGCTTTGTTAATAAATTTCATGGTATAATAACAATATTATTATTGGTTTATTTATTTATTATGTATAATATAAATAAATGGTATCAAAGTTTTATTTCGAAAAAAAACTTCAAGAATCCTTCAAATTAAATAAGTTTAAGTAAAACGGAATAGTGTGAACACATCGGACATGTGTTACACAACATCGATTTTTAATTTTAAAAACATCGATGAGCATCGACATCAAAGTTTCATACCAAGTTTACATCACTACATAAATAAACAACTGTAAAACAAGTGAATTATCATCCATCTTGAATATTTCGCCAAAGTCGCAAAGTGTTGCCACATAGTCAAATTTGCAGTTTCCGTTAGTTTTATTTTGCTGTGAAAAAATAAATGTGATGTTTCCCAAACGCTGCAACATTTGTTTTAAGCGCAAGAATTCGCTTCAATTAAAGCGTTGCAATCATATCATCTGTGGTAAATGCAAATCCAAACCCCCTAATGAAAACAAGTGTCCGATTTGCAAACGGTCATCAAAAGGTATTGACTTAACACGTGATATGCCCAGCAAAGTTGCCAGCTACTTTCAAGATCCCGACGTGTATTTGAAAATGTACAGGAGTATTTGCAAATTTCAAAGCGATCAACGTGTAATCTATTACAAACACTTTCTTGAGGTGCAACAAACCATACCCATCAAAATGGAGAAGCTCCAAGGATATTCAAAGTTGGAGACGCATCTAAGCCAGCAGGTCGACAAGGAGAAAAAAGGCATCGACGCATTAACTAATTACATTAATTATTATGATCAACTTGACGAAAATAATGTCAGTTCCAGCTCTTCTGATGTCTCTGGGATTAACTGCGGAATGTCCCGCCCCCAAACACCTAGTTTCGGTGATACAACCGATACTGATGATGATGATGACTTCCTAAGAGAGTTTAAGGAATGGGTCAAAAGCAAGGAGACTAATTCCAGTCAACCGACTGGAAGTCAGAAGAAAGAAAAAGGTTGTAAGGTTGATGATGAAGATAGCTTCGGAGGAGAATTTAAGGAATGGGCAAAGAGCAAGGAGATTAATTTCAGTCAACAGAAGAAAGGAAAAGGTTTTAAGGTAAAGAGAGTAAACGATTTTTTCCTTTAAATTAATACAGTTTACTTTATATATTCTTATATTATGAACAAATATCTTGATTTAAGCAATTACTAGATTAATACATGCTATATTTTGTTTCTATAAACTCTATTATTATAATGATAACTTCGGAGGAGAGTATAAGGAATGGGTCAAGAGAAATGAGACTAATTCCAGTCAACCGACTGGAAGTCAGAAGAAAGGAAAAGGTTGTAAGGTAAAGAGTGTTAAAGATTTTAACCTTTAAAATAATACAGTTTACTTTATATATTCTTATATTATGAACAAATATCTTCATTTAAGCAATTACTAGATTAATACATGCTATATTTTGTTTCTATAAATTCTATTATAACTATAAATACAAATACATCAGAATATTATCTATATCATTTAATCACTTCGTGCTCGTTTTTTAAATACCTTTTATCACTTTGCAATAAAATTAGCTAGCTAATCAATCAATATATGGGACTAATAAAGAATCTTTGCACCGTGGTAGCTGCAATTAAAACAGATTAACTTTATTGTCCGATTAAAGAGGTGTATAAACAAAGTAATAATAGCAGAGCACTAATCAGTTAATTTGCTATTTACTTCATATATATTGAACAATGTATTGTATACAGGTGCATGGGGGGGCTTTTTCAATTACGATAAGTGTTGCCAAACGATCGAACGAGCTGCTTTTGCTTATCGCAATTCACGAAAGCAACAGCGCATCAGAGAGTGGGCGGAAGAGAAAGATAGAGAGCGAGAAAGAGAGAGTAGTAGGAAGCAAAGGTGCGAGTGCATGAAAAAAGAAAAATTGAATATGCGTCACAATTGCCATTGCAATAATGCAAATGCAAATGACCTTTAGGCATCCTTAGACTCAGAATTGACAACAATCTCATTCACCTCCTCCTCCACAAACTGTCGATTTGCACGTGCTTGATAAGAAGGAATTCAACACACGCCAAAGACACGTCCGTCGACGCAAATATTGCATGTGCGCTAAAAAAAAAAAACAAAGACAGAAAGACGAAGCTCTAAGTGCAAAGGGCTTCAGTAACCGGTGGGCGTAACTCAAAACCACCTGTCAATAACGAAAACAGAAGCTCATTTCGTATGCATTGAATTACATATAAACGATACATGGAAAACTTAGACCATTTTAAATACACTACGTTGTGCGAGTCTAAAAATAACGCCGCTTTTGACCGTCAATTTACATAAACTCACACACTCAGAGACAAACAAAAAAAAACATAAGAGGGATTCCTGCAGCTGCTTTGCCTTTGCCTTTAGACTGCAAAGACAAAGACATTGCAAGAATCCCCTTGTGTTTGCACAGTGTCTGCGTCATTAATTGAACTTGACAGACGGTGATGATGGTGATGCTGATGATGGTGATGATGATGCCAGTATATAACCACTGTTGCCGCCACATTATTATTACTCTGGCTTCCCATGTCATGCCCACAAAGATACTCACCTAGTTTTTGCAAATACGTAGTATACAATAAGTGCAACTGATGCAATTTCGATCCCTCCGAGCAAAGAAATTTCCGCCACGCACTGGGCAAAGTTTAATATACTCGTTAACATTATTATTGTAAGTGCGTTATATACGTGTGCGTGCGCTTATATGAGTATGCACGTGTGCGTGTGCGTATAAACGTGTGCGTGAGCTCGTTGTTTATGGTTGTTTGAACTTGGATTAGCAAAGTGCGGTGAAGATTTAATGTCCCGCCGCCTTATCAATAGTAGTGGCCCGCAACTAAGACGCCACCCAAAATGCGGCACTACTTAGCAGTACAATGATTCCTCTGATGTGACATGTACTTTGTACGCCAGCTTCTGACCGCAATCGTTGCGGAAAATTACGGCGCGCATAAGAGCGTCGTCAGAGTAGCTCCTTCTTTCTCTCCCTCTTTGGACGTGCAAGAGTGTATGTGTGTGTGTGTCTGTGTGTTTACGTCTGATTGCTTTTGTATGCACGGCTGTGGCTGCCGTCTCCTCTCTCCACTCTCACTCAGTGCTATGATTTTGTGTATTGCGTTCTACTCTACATAACATAACCAGACAACATCAGTGTCGCGACCCGCAATTCGCGAGACAACGAAGTGAATAAAGTATCGTATGATTTGGATTCTGCGCGTTTTAATTTATTTTTATTGTGATTCGTTGATTTTAAGTTCAGATTTTCGAATTTTTATGCATTTGAATAACGTGTTGATTCATCGTTTTTTCTGAATGTGCAATAAATATACAATTACACAATTGTTTTTGTTTATTATAATTTCGCATTGACACTGCGCAATCGAATTCTTGTCCTTTCTTTTACACTTTTCGCTTTGTGTTGATGGTGGATTGGGTGCTATTGCCGGCTCCTTTGTTATTTGTTTTCACTTGCCAATTGAACGCGAGACTGTAACAACCGCTCGGTTCGAGCGCACACTGAGGAATAAGAACACTTGCAATCGTTGCTATTCAATTAAATGTCAATTAACGTGTGACAATAAATATAGTAGTCCGTATATAAAAACGTAGTTCATGCCGAAGATCAGCATCAGCAGTAACATTTCACGAACCGAACGACAAAAGCCGCCTCGCAGCAACACAACCGATAAGAGCATCGATAGGCAACGACGGAATGTTATCAGCTGATGTTGACAGTCGAAGCGATAGCTATTTGCTCAAAAGAGCGCCGCAAGAGAAAACATAAAATTCAATCGGGAGGGCCAGTAATAAGATACCCTGTAGATGTAAAGGACGCTGTTAGATTCCTTAACATGCACAGAGTGCATGCACATCTCAGACATGCATTTAACATCACAATATTGATGGTTAAGAGGGTCTTGAACGATCGGAGTAGCTCCTTCTCCCACAAGTCGGAAGGGCCCGACTGAAAAATACCCTGTAGAAGTAAAGCGCGCTGCTATCTTCCTAATATATGCAATCAGCGTTAGCTTGCTCAAATATACTTATATAGCGTCCCTGTATTGAATAATGGGAATTGAATATCTTCCGTGATTATTATCCGGCTGAGATATGTTGCTGATCAAGAATAAATATACATTATGGAGTCTGCCACGCCTCCTTCAGCCTGTTTTAATACTTAATATAGCCGCACAGGGTATAAAAAAGCTCGAGAAGTGGACGGATGGTAGCAAAAAGAGGCAACAACTGTAGGCCTATGACTAAATAGTTTAATAAGATATAACTTTCGCACTGTATTATGAATAAAATTCATACAACTTTTGTTATTTATTATATAAAAGAGTGGTCTGCTATTATGTGGAAAGTAAATGTGGTTTACTTCTTAGCCGCAGGCTTCTTGGCAGCGACCTTCTTCTTGCGGGCGGCGAGCAGCTTAGCGCGGTTGGCAGCAGCCTTTGTGGCGACGTTGGCAAAGTGGGACTTGGCCAAGTCGACGTTCTGTTTCTTGGCCTTGGCCAAAACCTTAGCAACGGTACGCTTCTCTGCTGCCAGGGCAGCACGACGCTTGAGGACCTCAGCATAGGGGTTCAACTTGATCAGTTGACGCACATTGGTTAGAGGATTCAGACGACGCACGCTGCGGAACACACGCTTGCGTGGATCACGCAGAACCTTGCGGATTTCCTCAGATTTCAGGATGCGCGACAAGTCGGTGTTGGCCATCTTAGGCTGGGGCAGATTGTAGCCCTTCTTCAGAGTGGAGGGTTTCTTCCAGGTGCCAAACAGATCGTTCAGGCGCGAGAAAGCAGACTCGGTCCAGATAACAAAGCGACCAACATGACCACCTGGAGCCAGCTTCAGCAAGTTCAGCTTGTCCACACTGATTGTCTCAATGCCGGGGATGTTGCGGAATGCCTGACGCAGACCCTCATCCTTGTGGTAGACTACCAGAGGACCACGACGGGCAATGCGGCGACGGTCGCGCATTGTACCACGGCCAGCACGGAAGCGCTGCGACTTGTACACCTGCAAAATGTATTACATATTAGCACAAGTCATTAAATTAAAATGGTGTCACCTTTTAGAGGTGCAACTGTAGCCCTCCACTGCAAACGGTTGTAGCTTTGATAAGACAACAAACGTAACGCCTAGGAGGGCATTTAATCTAGCAACGCATAAGAAAGTGCTCCGAGGAGCAAGTAAACAAAATCCAAAATAGACGCATTTCATTTACAAGAACGTTGCTAAAGATTTGTTTGTCAGTTTAGCAATACATACCTTCTGAATATCAGCCCAGATCTTCAAACGACGCAAGAAGACGACAGCTTGCTTGGTCTTTTGCAGCTTCTGTACTTCATCGGAGACAACCAAGGGGAACTCGGATACGCCATCGATAATGTGTCCCTTGGACTGAACAAGGGCTGGAACACCGGAGGCAGCGATAGCCGAAACCAGAGCATAACGACGCTGGTTAACATTCACCTTGCGGTGCCAGCGACGGAAAGTTTTGGTTGGGGCGAACATGCGTCCACCACGGCACATGTTGCCGAAGGCACCCTGGCCGGAACGGTGAGTACCACCACCACGAACACGAGGGATACGTGCGACGGCACGACCAGTACCCCAAGATTCGGCAGATGTCTGGTGACCTGAAGTGATGAAATGCCAAAATTTGCTTGTATTGTTTACAAACAATTCAAATATGGGATGCACTTACCTGCAAGCTCGCTGACAGCATAGGGCTGACGGTTGTTGCGGCGCATCAGTTGGTGCACGTCGTTAACCACATCCGGGCGGATTGGGGCCTTGAACACCGCGGGCAGGCAGATGTTCTTCTCCTTGACAGCTTCATTCTTTTCCGTATAAACGGAGACCAATGGCCTGGCGGTGCCTAAGCTCTGTAAACACACAATTGCAATCCAAATTCAAAATCATTTCTACTGTTATTTTTGCAACGCTGCCATCAACGTCGCGCTGTCAACGCTGCCGCACACTACAAACACGTGGAGGTTAGGATAGGTTTCAGGCCATATTTTTTCATGTTTTTCGCACTTTTTGTTTGTTAAACGATTGATTTTATAGTTAACGGCAGCCTGGACATCACTTGAGCACACTTTCTCACCATTTTCGCTAGTTTTTAATCCCAATAAATGGTGTTAAATTTTCTGCAAACGCAGATGCCGTCCTCTATTTTATAAGAAGAACGAAGAAAGAAAGAGAGCTGCCGGAAATGGCCGAAAGGTGCTGCCAATCGCTTTTAGATAGCACGGTTGCATTTTAGGCAACATGGCTGTACGACTGTCAAACTTACCAGTGCTCGAAATTGTTGACATACTATCAAGCGATTAGTAAAGGTTTTACAGCACTGCTCGCAAATTATAAACAATTTTCTTGTACCGTGCAGAAAAGATTTATTTATTTTTAAAATAATGGCCGATGAAGTTATTGTGGATGCATTGCCATATATAGATCATGGATACGACGACGTGGGCGTTCGAGAATCGGTATACGAAATGATGTTTTGTTTTAAAAACCCGGTGATAATCATCAGTTTATTTTTACATAGGCGCTAGCTATGGTCGAGGAGGAATGTCGGCGTTACCGACCTACAAAAAACTATTTGGATCACCTGCCCTTACCTGCCAGTTCACCATTTGAAACGCCTCTGATGATAAATGAATTTGAGCGCATACAGAATCGTCTGCCCATGGAGACACTTTCAATGAAGCGCTACGAATTGCCGCCACCACCGTCCGGAAAGCTTTCAGAAGTATCGGCTTGGCAGGAATCAATTGAGAACTCGATGGCACAGCTGGAGCATCAATGGGTGCGCTCATTAAATCTTGAACTGATGCTAGACTACGGCACTGAAGCCTGGAAATCTTACCTTGAAGTGTTCACAGCCATGCAGGCCAAAGCTCAGATCCAATTACAGCACATAAAGAAAGACATGCAAGATGTTAACTGGCAACGCAAACAAGCACAGACACAAGCCGGAGAGAAATTGCGTGCTCTTGAAGCTCACTGGGTGCTGCTTGTCTCCAAGAACTATGAAATTGAAACCGAATGCGTTGAGCTAGAGAAAGTGGTTCAAGCTGCTCGCGAACAGTTAGAGAAACTAGCACCACCAAACAATGACCAGACACCGCCAACGGAGCAAACAAATGGACATGAACCAAAGGCAGAAAGCAGTGGAGATGATGACAGTAATGATGATGCTGAGGTCGAAGAAGAACCAGACGAAGCCATTAATGAAACGTAGTGTCACCGCAGTTTATTGTAATTTGTACAATTTTCAAATACATATATTGAGTCATATAACAAGCAAAATGCGAATACATTGTATAAATATAGGATTCGTGTGTACGCGTTGTGAGTAGCTCGAGCTACCTAGTCTAGAATCTAGAATCTCGATTAATTAATTGTATAATGTATACATATGTATATGTAATTGTAGTTAATACAGCTTCATTTACGGGTCAACGTCACCGGCTGTCAGTTAATTGTATGGCACATTCGTGATACTATCTATTGATATGGCTGAGTCCGGAGCGGTTATCGAGTGGCGCATTGCGGTGGGAGCAGCGGCAGCAGCAGCATTTTAAGGAGCGCGATATGAGTTACAAAAGACAAGGAAGGAATCATAGCGGTAGCAGGATATGTGGCAGGCGTGTGCACCTCTCAATACATCGTTACGCCGCTCCGGAACGAGCAATCATCATAGACAATCCTTACATCTACAGTGTTGTCTCAGGAACATGATCATTATTGTGCAAATTGTGCCGTTGCAGCTGTTCCTGCTCCAGCCGCATATCGCCAATCTTTTGCTCCAATTTTTTAATACGCAACTGATATTTGCGTTTGCTCTGCTCCAGCATCTGGCTCAGGTTACTGCATAAGTGATATAATATTTATATAATAAATTATTTATAAGAGAGTACTTCTAAGGTAACTTACTGATTTGATTTTTGCAATTCTCGCAAGTTTTGATGCATTTGTTCGCACTGTTCGTCTGTGACCTTTTGTGTGGCATTGATATTCAGCAGGGTTTGAATACGGCCCTTTAACTCTGTTTCCCGACTAAGGGCCTCGACTAGCTGTTGCTCGGTTAGTGCTGCATGCTCGGCCTCCGAGTAAGAGACTCGGTTTGCTGCCTGCAGCTGTTTTAGGGCCTCGTGTAGGATACTCACCCGCTCATTGGCATGCTGTTGTTCTCGCTCAGCTTCATCCTTTTTTGCTTTCAGCTGTTGGTTTTGATCACGCAACTCAAGTAATTCCTGCATTATTACAGCCGTCTCCAAATCAATGGGTGACTTTTTCTCCTTGTCTTGGTCACGCAACTCATGGCTCTTCTCCAATGCCAACCGTTTCTTTTCGTACACATCACTGAAAGGTGATTCAAGATTTACTATGGTATGCTGCACCACCGAACGACGTCCCTTTAACTTGGAAACATGATAACGCAAGCGATTGTCATCGTCGACACTCCATTGGCGAATGCCCTTCGGCGTATCCTCTGCACCCAGATTAATATTATGTTGCCATGGTCCTAGACTATTCTCGCATAAGTTTTTCTCGCTTTCCAACCTCACTAATAGATGATGTGCCACCGATTCCACTGCTCGGCGGCTTTCCTCGGCGGCCGCCGACTTGTCGCTGAGCAGAGCCAGTCTATAATTGAGTGTGTTAATTATTTAAATAAACTTTGTTTTCTCAATGAGAAACTCACCTGCTTTCCAGCAGCGCTAGCATCACGTCATAAGCTTCAATGGCGCGATCGCTGCAATTCAGCGCCAGTTGAAGAGCTACAGCATTCGACTCGTATTTTCCGCACAGCAGATAGAGATGCTCAGTGTGTTCCTTGGATTCGTCTAACGTTAGCGACAACAAAGTGTTGCGCATTTTCACTTGCTCCAATTTACGTTGCAAGCGTTCCAGTTCCACTTGCAAAGGTGCCAAAAAACTATCCATTAGCGAATTGGATTTGCATACCAAATGTTCGACGAGATTGATGTCCTTTTTAACATACGTATAAAGGGTAATATTTATGAGTAAAGGTGGACAAATAAATAATAATATTATTTCCTAATATTAATATAAGATTTAAAGAAAAAGAGGCGATCTTTGTCACACTAAAGATTTCGATCCCTAGCAGAGACCTGTATTTAATTTTTCAGTGATGGTTTGATGGATAGCTATACGATACAGTAAAACAATAAAATACGGGTAAACCAATTTGGTAAGGATAAATACATATGTAGTCTGTGAATCTGGATAATATATTTCAAAAACATTAAAGCTTTTCATTCGTAACGCTGCATTTTGAATACAAACGCTTTTAAATTATTTTTAATAAAAAAGTTAGCAATCATTCTATCTAAGGATTATACGTTTTTGAAATATTGTTTCTTGAGATATCTTAACCAAACTCTCAGATTCAAAATCTTATAGATACGAAATTAATATTCAATACACTTTCCATTTTCTTGTTAGATTTTTCCCAATGCTGGTTTCCTGAATTTAAGTTCCCAAGCTATATTTTTCTAATTTATTTTCACCCATTATTTTTCTTAAGGTGGTTTAACTCACTTCATTGCTTAGATCCGTATCATCATCAGGCAAAGTTTCTGATTGTGGTTCGTGTTTACTGGCGCAACGAAGCTTAACGCGCTCAGCCATTTTGACGCACTTCTGAGGACTTGTCACTGATACGCAGGCTACAAATAGTTGATAATAAGTTATAGTAACTGACCACTGATTCTTAAAATAATGGTCTCACCATTCAAATCATTGAGACTCTGCTCGTTGGGTGCGCGATCGTTACCATTTTCATTGGCCTCCAATTCGCAGGCAAAGTAGATGACATTGCTTTGTTCCTCCTCGACAACTGCCGAATCCTTATCCTTGGTGGCAATCTCGGCTTGCAGTAATGCAATCTGTGCTCGTAGATGCAACACCTCCTCCTGGAGTGCTTCAAGTTGTCCCTTATTAATAGCATCCTGCGCTTTGATATTATGACTATTGTCCGCACTGGAGCAGGCACCTTCAAAATCCTCAAGCGGCTCAGTTTGACACTCAATCTCGGCATCCGCATTGGTGAGATTTAGCTCAGAGTTGTACACGGATCCTTCCTGATAACTTAGCTCTGTAAAGACGGAAAAATATTACATACTCTGAACTTTGCTTATTATTGATTGTTATTTTGGTGCTTACCGCTACCCTCCCCTTCGGGCTCCTGCTCCTCCATTATGATATGCTCCTGTTTACTGCGTAATTTCTTACTCAGCTCAGCAATGACGCAATGCATTTCTGTGATGCGACACTCGTGTGCTTGACTGATCACCTCCAAACGCTTGTGACACATATCCCGCTCCACATTGCTCTCCGCCAGTTGACGCTCAGCCTGTTGCAGACGTTGCGACAGTTCACGTACTCGATTTTCCAATTGCTGCACCGACAACTGTTCAACCTGCAGCAATAAGATGGGTGTTTTATTATGTGTCTAGGTCATTGTTATTATTATCACATTAATGGGTCGCCGAGACATTGGTTGTGCCATTAGTGTGTATTCCCAACTGCGTCGCTTCTCAGCAAGTGGCATGCCCCCGCCAAGAGGCGTGTCACTGCAGCACATGCAACTCAAGCTGCGTGGAAGCAGTTGCTCCGATATCATGACCAAAAAAAAAGTAAAATTTTTGCCAATGATTACGTCGTCGTTGTTGCCCGTTGTCCGTAGTTTGCTGCAACTTGACCCAACGACTTGCAACGCACCTGCGCAGTGCGCAACGCATTGAAATTTACATACAGTTAGCCAAGTAATTTTCTTGACAAATTTGTATCTTTTTTGTTCCAAACACCAAACTTGAAGGTATGTAGGTTCCTCTAAATCTTGTTTATTTTCGAATTTTATCCCCTGCACGTTTAATGCCTTAAATTTATAGGAATACAATTTGATTTAAATTTTTTTTAAATATTTTAAGGGTAAATATTTTGAAACTTGAAGTGCGGTCTATTTTAAAATTCATTAAATTAATAAAATCGGCACATAGTATTTTTTTATAAAAATTACGTTACTTTTATTTTCGGGCAAGGGCTGAGGTTTTTTAAAGATGTGCCAATACAGTTTTTATAAGATAATATTAATATCATTAATGGTATACGTAAACCATGAACAACAAAAATATTTTTGTTTTTAAATTAGATAAAAATACTTCCTCATAAAATTGCCTGTTTCTTCCGTTTTTGTTCTTAATCAATTTTAAAAAGCGATTTAAAAATCGGACTAATTAATAAGAGGTGGGCCAATATTTTTATGATTAACTGTATGTATGTACACACCTACATATGTCTGCACTAACTGCATATGTAGCTGTAACTATAACTGTTACTTACTTTGTTGACAATGTCCAATGTAGAGCAGCTGGAAATGTTGTTGTCACTTTCAGTTGTGTCGCGTTGCGTGTGTTCCGGTGAATCCATTTCATAGGAGCCCACAACATGTTTATGCTGACCCAGACCCGCACTTGGACCTCCGCCTCTTGGTGATATACTGCCAAAGACAAATTCGATGTCATCGTCAATGACTCCGACGCCTCCCTTTGATATGCCTTTAATTTCCCTATGTTGTTGTTGGTGCTGTTGTTGTTGCTTCCCCTGCCTTCGGGTCACATCAGAGCCAATCTTGGCAACGCGTGCTATTTGCACATCGTTCGACATCCTTGGACTCACTGTGGTGTCTGCCTGTCTTCCTTGGTTTTGTGGGTGGTTGGGCTGGTATTGCGGGTGGTGGGGGGTCTAGGCTGTTGGCTTTGTTTTCACTGCGTTTATTTCGCGGCTTTGGCTTACTTTTGATTGACGCTCCATTTCCAAAGATAATGGCACTTGAATTTACACGGTCTCCGTGACCCTATTGAATTTTTAAGGCATTTTTAATTCAGAATTTATGCATTTGTTTTCGGTTTGCAACAACTACAAGTTTCTTATCAGAAAATGTATACTATAGCAGCTCGACAGTGTTGGACATCACTGGCGAATTCGTGCAGCAGTGTTGTAAAACTACTTTTACTTTAACGGAATTCATATTTGAAAGTTTGAAAAATATGTAATTTCATCAAGGCTTATACAGCTGCGTTTATTTTACGTCTCCAATAATATACAAATATAGATAATTATCATGTATATAACGATATTTGAGGTTAACCATTATACTATTGTATTGTTTAAAAAATAAATATTGAACTAGTTAACTCAGCTCATTGTTGCAGCATTCCCGCCACGTATTGTAACCATGGCCTCATAATCACGCATATCCAAGTCGTGGAGGGCCTTTTGCACTAGTGCTGCCAAGTGTGGAGGCAAATCCTTCAGATCCTCCATACGTTCCCTGGCCACAGCACTGGAGATGCGAGGAGTACTATTGCCGCCAAAACCACCATTACCCGAATCCGTTGTAGCCGAAGAAGATTTATAAGCGTTGATGGCAACATCATTCAGTCGAACATCAATCCCATATACGGAGGAATCTGCAGACTCCGATGATAGCGAGGACATTCCATCATCTGATTGCAAAGCACCAGTACAATCATTGGCAACGGTCTTTATGTCATATGGCTCGGATAATACTGTGAGTCCTTCCTCTGATGCAGCTGGTGTTGCTGCTGCTTCTGTTGCTCCTGGACTCTCCACAAGCGCCTCAATTCCCACATCGTCGACCATAGACGCACAGTAGCCATTAAGCAGCAACTGCGATGGCGCATAACCATAATCCTCATCTTCATTCTCATCGTCGCCTGTGGGATTTTCCGATTCACCGCTTAAAAGCTGCTGCCAACGTTGTTCCAACTCTGCCATCTTAGTCGCAAGTATTCTGTGTGTAAATAATTCTTTCATTAGATAATACATTAATATTTCTTTATTTATTGAATTATCTACTTATTAGTTCTTTTCTGATGCGTCAGCGCCAAATTCTTGTCATTCAAGTTGTCGAGTAATGCCAAGCACAAGGATTTAAGATCGTGAATGGTTTCCGTTTTACCAGGTATATCAATGCCACTTTCCAGAATAGTCTTAACTGCAAGTTTAAAATAAGTTAATCTATTTCTTATATTTTTTTCACCTCTCACCTTGTCTAGGACTCAATAATGTTTCATCATTGCTGCTGCTGCTGCCGAGCTTAACGATTCCTTTTTTGCGTTTTGTCTCCAACATGGTCTGTCAACAATAAGGATTGTTATAGATTTAAGAGTTTTTTAAAACAAACAGGAAAGAAAGGGTCAATGAAATTTGGTCATAATGCAATCTGAAATTTGCATAATACAATCTGTGAGTTCGGTTAAGATATTTTATAAAACAACACAGTTTTTAATACTAAAGATTGAATTTAGATTGATCGTGCTTTAAGAAGCAAAACAAAAATAAGAATCAAGTATATAAAGAAATTTAGAAAACTGAACGCATGTTATGCTTAGAAACAGAAGGCAGTCCGACCGACAGACAATACCAACCTTTCTGGACAAAAGTATGAAGAGTCCTACCTTACCTTATACTTGCTAACCGACTGTTTGGTCAGTTCTAATTCACTATCTTGAATCTTCACACGTTCATGTAGGTACTTGTTTTCCAGCAGCACGCCATCAATATCCAACAGCTGGAAAAGTCGATAGTATTATTACTTATAACCGACATCAGTCAAAACTTTAAAATTACTCTCTTACTTTTGGATGCATTTTGTTGGCTTTCAATGCCACCAACAGTTCGTGGTTTAAACGATGCGCCTTACACTTGTAGGCATCGCGTTCCGTCATGAGTTCTTCCTTTTCATCAATAATCCCTTTGAGATCAAACGCCAGTTGTGCGTTCTTCTTTTTTAAGCTCTCCAAATGGCAAATGAAATTTGCCCGATCCCGTTTCCATTGCAGCTCCTCCTTGTTGTGCGCAGCATTTTCACATACCATTGCCTGGAGTCGGGACTTGCTATTGGCTTCCCTTTTACGTAGCAACTCCATGTCGCCCTGAATCTCATGTAGCCGTTGTTTCAATGCTTCCACCTCAGTATGTAGCTTAAGATTTAACTCCCGCGTCTCGTGGAGAAGTGCAGCCAAACTGGAATTCTCGCTCAATGCTCCACAGGCATTTCCATTCCCACCCAAAAGTTCGCTATTCCTTTTCATGGCAGAGTATCGAAGTTGCAGTGTCTCGGCCATCAATTTGTACTGATCACGCTCCACTCGAAACTGTTCCAGCTCCTGGCGCAGGATTCGCAATGCTTCAACTTTGCTGTGCAACTTGCGATGCACCGCTGAGGTCTGAAAATTAATACATAACATTAAACATACATGCAATATGTACATATATAATATTGCTGACCTCAACGTTATAGGTTTCCATATGTTCCCCGAACATAAAATCATATTGGCTGACATTGACACCATTACTGTTGCTGTTACTGGCATTACTATGTCCATCGTCCATGTCCATGCCGATGCCGATTCCGTATTTCTCCATATGTTTTGAGAATTTGAACCAAATGTAACGGTTAAAGACAACCGCAAATTACACAAAGTCTACGTCATTAAAGTGCTTTCTATTAATAATATTAATAAATTATCGTATTATTATTGTTCCATATGCAATTGAAATATATCACAAAGTTGTCAATGTTTGCCTCTATCGTTATTCATGTGAAAGTCCGTGTTAGACTAATCAATTTTTACCATGGACTTGCGCAGTTGAAAATCTGTAATATACGATGCTGCCAACTTAATTTTGTTAGGGACTTTTTGGGTGGCCATAAGTAACGGGACCTTTTATGTAGGACTTTTTGTGGTTGTAACGGCCATTTGATTGGTGGTGTATTCAATTAAGTGGTCCAAAAAAAGGGATGTTTTTAAAATCAACTTAAATTTTATTAAACTTTTATGGTATACATTAAAATTTATTGATATTCAATGCGTAAGTTTATTAAAGGTACGGATTGTAGCTCAGATTATTAGGAGTAGTTCTTAAAGTGGGAAACTTTTTATTGGTCAATGGGTTTGCCGTGCAGCAGAACGGATGAAGATGATTTCGCTTGACCAAAGCACTCAGTATCATTTTAGCCAGTACTTTGACATTCGTAAGGGTCTCAGATCGTACACTAAAGTGTTCAGCTTCAGCCAAAATGCTTTGAACTGTAAAAATATAAGATATAAAATGAGACAATATATATAATAAATTATTAATATAACATACCCCTCTGGATAATCTTCTTTTGATATCGGATCTGTCGTATGGGAGTCTCTTCTATATCTGAGTCAAATGAACAGGATTTTTCTTGACTTGGTACCATGGATAATTGACCTATTTGCAACATATCCTTCATTTGGGTTTTGCATTGCGACCAACACATATTTTTCCGGTTAGACGCATTGCAGGACCAATGATGGAGGTTATTTGCATCAGTTTCCTTATTCATTTTATCTTGACGCATCAACTTTAGCTGATTGCCTACTGATAATAGATTTGTACCCAGTACATTAATTTGATTAGATAGCTTTAATTCCACGTCATTATTCAGCATATTGTTCTTATCCTTTAGCCGGCATTTATGGTCACTGAACAGACTTATAGTGACGAAAAGCTGAAGGTCAAAAGATTATTACCATACATGGATATAATATAAATAATATGATATTTAAAATACCTTATTTTCAATAATCGCAAGCCGTTGAATCAGCTTTGTATACAAATCTTCACTTTCGCAGTCGTCTTTGAGAATTTTTCCTAGACTTTGCTGATTGGTCTGCAGGTTGTCAAATACCATTTGATTGGATCCGAGAATGTCCTTTAGCTTGTTAATCTGCTCCGACAAGTTATCATTATACTTATTTGCCTTTTGCAACATTTTCTCCATACTCTGCAAATGTCGATTTAGATTTTCAAGTCCTGCCTTATCTTTAGTCTTTTGCACCTCGTTATTGCTTAGCATTTTTTCTTTAATTTTCGTCCTTAATTTATAAATAAATTTTTTTTTTGCCAGGAAATGTTTGTTTAAAATTTTCAATCGAACATATAAAGCAATGAACTGAATAAAATAGATTTACGAATAAGTAAGGGGGTTACTACTACTAACTTATAATATATTCTGGACATTTGTACATATCAAATATGCATGGCATAAAATAATTAAATTGTTAGTCATTTATCTGCAGCTCATGGCATTGGCAATCGCTACCATTTTCCGAACAACGTTGACATTAGTGCCGTAGTAAGGATCAATGTCCTGTTTGCCCATTGTTACATCACATTCCATCCGCGTTGTGTTCGGTGCACTGTACTCCTCTCCAGCAGTGTCCATAGCTGAAGCGTGGAATTCAAGACAGCGACTAAACGTTAGTATCTCTTCCAAGTTGGATACTTTGATTCCTGCACCAGGCATTATAATAATGTCGCGTTGATGTTTCGCTATCAATTGAGCCAAAAAGTCGACTCCCTCGGCTGCGGATTGACGAAATCCACTAGATAATACCCGCTTAAAGCCCAGTTCCTTAAGTAGTTGAACATTCTCGTGCATGCATTTCGGGTCAGTGAGATCGAAGGCACGATGAAAGGTAACTGGGAGACCACAAGAACGCTCCATAACTCGACGGCACTTGTCAATATCTATTGTTCGGTTTGTGTTAAGTGCGCCAAAAACAAAGCCATCGGCACCATAAGCTCGAAGTAAATCCATGTCCGTCAGTGTCGCCTGTAGCTCCTCCTCACTATAGACAAAATCAGTGCCACGTCGTGGCCGCAACATGCAATAAATGGGTAATGTGAAAGGCAGTTCTTTTAATGTTTTAAGCGTTCCCGCGGTGGGTGTGAGACCGCCTTCTTGTAGAGCTGCGCACAATTCGATTCGAGAGGCACCTCCTTCCTCTGCTGCGAATGCTGATTTAATGGAATCCACGCACACCTCTAGTTTTATTTCGTGAGCAGACATTTTAATCACGTCAGATATGACAAATTACAACGTTTTAAATAATATTTTATTTTATTGCTGTAGCGATTTGTTTGTTTTTATTTTGTCTCATTTTTCCTGTAACATAGTTCCAAAACTAGACGGGCTCTTTTGGTGGTGGCGCTAGCTTCAGATTCCTTAGTTCCAAAAGTCGACAGCGTATGGATTCTTGGGGCTACATTTTCCGTATTATGGATCCTTTTTGTTTTTGGGTAGGCAAGAAAATGCGACACAAAAGCTATCTCCCTAAAACTTGGTAGGCTTGTTCTTCTTAATCCTTGTCTAGATCTTCGATTGCTTATAACTTCTATATGTCCAGTGGACATTGTCCACAAAGTCGCTGGTACGGCGGGTAAAACAATCATTCGCATAAAACTTTTCCGTTACTCTGCTTGTGCATTTAAAAATATACGAAATGTGTTTTTTTCTTTTTCGGATGAGGAAATTTGAAGGCTCCTAGCGGCGTTATTTGAACTAAAATTTTGTTTTTGTTTTCTTTGTAAAATTGCAAAAACAACAAATTCAAATTATGGCGGGTGGGAAAAACACCTCTCGCTTTTGAGTGCTTGATATATCTTGCCACGCATCAGATTATAACTTTAGATGAATTTTCTGTGAATTTTTCTAAGCTTTTTAGTAAAAACCGCAGCTTAAGCAGAAAGCTGTGAGCGGATATTGACCTTCAGTGGATATAATATAATAATAATAATAAATACCGAGACATGTTTTAAATGAAGTAGGTTAATTTTGTCTAATTTTAGATAAACTTATTTTGTTGAATAAAAATCGTTATCCTGTTTAAAAAAAATTAATTTAAGTTTTTGCAATTTGTATGTTTTGTTAGTGCCAAAATATCCCAAAAAGGTCGGAACCAGCAGCTGGTACAAGTGATATGCTCACACTATAATCCCGTTCAATTGAGCTACTTATTCAGAATGAACGACAACTCTGCAAAACACAACTCTGTTGTTCGTTCTAACCTTAAAAGTGGCTAACAAAACAAAAAAAGTTGCCTCGAAATAATATTTTGTTTTGCTAATGTATAAAACACTTTTGTTATAAATAAGTAAATAATATTGAACCGATGATGGCGTGCTCGCGTTTGAAACATTTGCAAGTATAAAACTAAACAAGGCAACTAAACGTCCATGAAAATAAAACAGCAGAAGCAGCAGCAGCAAGCAGGACCGAGGCAACAAAAATACAAATACACAAAAAGAGAACACACAAATAAATAAATAAAAACTTAAAGAAGCAGCAACAAGACGATACACAGAAATAGAAAGTGTGAAGTGCTAAACAATGTTTCAGTTATTTACAACTTTTGTTCGCTTCTTTTAATTGTGCAGCTGAAATGAAAAATGCTTTAAATTACGATTTTTCACTGCGTTCTCTCTGGCCAAGAGCTGCCAGAGGAGTTGCTTTGACTCCTACTCCTGCCACTTTAAATCGCGAATATACTGATGAAATATGTCCAAAGTGATTTAAGTATATAATACGTCCGCAAATAAATACGTAAATAAATACACCACCCATCGTCGAAGGAATTTTGACGGATTTTGACTGGAGCTGGGAGAGAAATGCACTCAAAGACAATCGCAATTACCACCTAACAAAATCAGATTCCGCCTGGTGCTACCACAAATCCACAAATAAAAAACCATTTTACCGGCGACTGCAACTGCAACTGGAATTGTTGTCGTCATAAGCCTTGTTTAGC
The DNA here is from genome assembly GCA_037043535.1 of Drosophila putrida. NCBI lineage: Eukaryota > Metazoa > Arthropoda > Insecta > Diptera > Drosophilidae > Drosophila > Drosophila putrida. Next base: position 159,135 of record JBAMBI010000135.1, read on the forward strand.
ATTTAATTTGGTCGTTTATTGTCGCCATTTGCCGTTTTCGTGCCTGTCTCTCTTGTTACATTCTTTTGTTGTTTACGTTTATCGGAACGCGTTAACGTTAACATTTTATTGGCACATTGTTGAACAATCTTAGATCATTTTTACTTGTGCAATTTCCAATTACTCTGATAGTTATAAAATTCTTCGTTGAGCATTTAAATCAAAATGAAAACTTCCTCATCGTATTTGCCATCAAAATCACGTCCAGCCGCAACAGCAACTGCAACAAAAATAAAATTACACCCGTCCAAACCCACCTCGTTACCACCATCAACGCATTTGCAACGCACGAGGTCCACACACTATCAACCGCATTAAAGAAATTTAATTACAAATAATTTGAAGGTATGTATTAAGATTCATTATTCATTTTCGTGTGAGAATAAATTTGTTTGACTTCGATAATCGATACTACTTTAAAAATTTTAATTATAAATATTAATTATTAATTAATTATTCAGGAAAACATTTGACAATACAACTGCGACAGCCTATTTTCGATTTTGTTATAATCAGTTAAAATGAATGTTTGAGATGAATAATAAATAGATAGTAAGAGTTGAGACATTTAATTATGCTCAGGAAGTCCGAAAAATCCTTGCCCTCAGTCTGTGTATGTGCATAACGGTAGAACGGTAGATTTGAAAAACATTAGCGATATTAAATGAAAAAAAGAGAGTGCAGAAATCTCCAAATTACAACATAATAGTAGAAATCAATTAATTTTATTAAAATATAATAATATAACTTTATATTTATGATTGGCTTTTTCGAGTCTGTACTTTAAAAAAGTAACAAAGAATCTACTAAGTATGTCAAAAAAAAAAATGCGTAACAGGCAGCAGGAGGCGTGGCAGTCCCCACTATTGCCTTCTACCACTACTTGTTTTTTTTACACTATTCGCTTTTTCCTACTATTTGCTATTTCCCAAATACAACTCCACTGTAGTTTAATGTATTTACTACTACTACTAAACTATTTACTACTAAACTATTTACTACTATTTACTCCTAAACTATGTACTACCTTTAGGAATCCCAGGTTCTACATTTTTTGCTTGCCATTATCATCAAATCACTTTTTTTGTATTTTTTTTTAATTCAAAACTATATTGAGGTTTTTTTTAATTATTATGTTTCCTAAACATATAAAGCAAAAATATTGGTTGTTTTGGTTTATATTTATGTTATATTTAATATGAAACCAGTTTACCTTTTTATATATATTCCATATTCCAATACTATTTTCACTCACTTAAGGAGCAATTAAATTAATGCATAATAATAAAACTGCTCAAAGTATTGAGTGAAGCCATATATTTACATATATCCTTTGTACATTCATGTCTTTTGTCAAAAATACATGTGTAGTTACTATACATAAATATACGAACAATCACAACATTCTTGTAACGTATGCATCAAAAAGACGTGTTAAGAATTCTTTCTAAAAAATGCGATAAAATATTTGCAATAATTCTATCTAACACTCAAACCGAATGTATTCGTGCGAAAAATATTTCAATTTTCACCCTTGGAAAATAACTTGCTGACTGGATTCAAACCACATTTTTAAGGGTTATTCAATTTGTTGTGCAGTGCACACAAAAAATTCACTTCATACAGAAACAATTTTATTACATTTTTCGATTGTTAAACCGATGTACTTTAATTCAATAACTACTAAGGGAATCGCATGTTAGAATGGGCTCAAAGGGGAAAAGCAACTGAAATTTTGAATGAAATGTCTCAACACAATAAATATCAAATTTTGACATTAAAATCTGTAATTCAAATTAACTACAAATGAAGACTAGTTTCATAATTATTTGCTGGGTTTTTGATCCTACCTACTAGATTATTTATAATTATTTAAATACAATTATCAAAGACTTAATATATCTTCACCATGTGTTTTATCTGTCTATATGCATTATTTTCTTCCAATACCGATTTGTTTTTTATTTCTACATTATTCAGACCTTTTGATTGTGGGATGCATTTTGTTTAATTATTTGATGTAAATTATTACTGCGTTTGTTTAATGGTGCTAAAATTAATTTTTTATTATATATCAACTACAATTGGAGAACTTCCGAACGATAGATTACAAAGATCAGATATTCCATTATTAATTACTTAAAAAATAATAATATAAGTAATGTAATTGTATTTTCTTAGTTACCCTACAATCAAATTAATTATTTCTTGTTTATTTGGAAGATTTCTTCTAACTACTTTATTTTTTGTTCATGCAGTAATTGCAATGAAAATCGAATCGAACATGAAAAATAAATCCAAATTATCTAAGAGAGTAAAGTAAATAAGAGATTCAAAGTATTATTCATTACACATTCCTCATATTTTTCAGAAACTACTGTTTTTGGAATCCCACGAACTCCTCTAATACCCACACAATTTTAATGCGAATTACACATGTAAGTTTTTAAATAGCAACTGCACATAAATTTATTTGCATTTCAGTTTATAATTGTAATGCATAAAGTATTTAAACTATCTTCCTTGAATCTCGAATAGTTTAAAAGTTCTTAAGTGATTTAACATTTGTTGAATTTTTATGTAAATGAAACTTTTTGATCATATTTACAACAGCAAATAGATCTAGTGAGATTGCTTTAAGTGCATTAGATATGTATGCTTTTATGTATCCACATACGTAGGTCTGCATGGATGCATTCAGAAGGCCAAATGAATCATTCATTCTAAATATAGATACTCGTTATTCTGCACAGCTTCAAATGAATGTTAGTGAATGTTGTTGTACAACTTTTGAGTGTTTTTGAGTGCAGTATATAGTACTGTGGAGTTTGAAATGAATGCATTTATGCAGACCTCTGCTATATAGATATAATTAGTTAATAAGTTCAAAAATATGGTTTAATATTACAATTTTACCTATGTTCCGAGTAAAAAGAAGAATCATGGAGATTCGAATAGGGAACTAAGTAACACACAACATTTAACTTGTTCTTCCTTAATTTGCAATACATACTTTTTATCAAAGTCTATGTAAATAAACTAATAAGGCTATAACCAAAGAATTCAATCAAAAAGCTAGATGAGTTAAAAGATTAACGGATATTCAAAAGTGAATACTTCTAACCGTTTTCAAACTAAAAATTTTTCTATAATAATATAATTATTATTCAAGAGAATCTATAAATTTCTAATTTATCTGTGCACAAATTGATTCTTTGTTTGTGCTAATTCACATTTTAACTATGTGTATTAAAGTTAAACATCAAAAGTATGTCGAGTTTTTTCGTGTGCATAGATTTATGGTAGATAACCGGGACAAAGCTTTTAAAGGCACTTCTAAGCTTTTAAATATTTAAAACTTATATATTGGGGGCATTCAGCAGATAATTCAATAAGTGCTCCTTTGCTTATGATAAATCAATTGCTGATTGAGATGATACTTTTTGTACAAATCCGACTACTATATATAACTTTTCAATAAATCAGCCTACCACGGCTTTTTTCACATGAAAAATCTGTGTTCTACTTTCGAAAAAAGGATTCGCTGGGGTAATTCAGCAGATAATGAATTCAGTAACCGCTCCTGTACTTGTGATGGAATTGAAATTTCTGCTGAAAGTAAAAGTAATAATCAAGTATCATGAATAGTGATCAGAATTACGTGCTAAATGCCCCCTTTGGTTATTTCTCATGCACTTTCAATTAGGTAAAGGTTTGAAAGCTTTTGATTATTTTAATTTGTTGAAATATGCTGTTCCGAGGAGTCGTTTGAATGCTTGCACATCGTTAATAACCAAAACATTAGATTTCAAATTAGATTGTTTAGAACCGCTTCCTTTTCTGGGTCGTATAGTTTCGAAATCTCTTTGAAAGCTTCATAATTTCATGGATTCGGAATCTGTGCCTTAAAAATGTTATGACGAAGCTAGATTTTCCCAGATAGACAAAGTATTACTAAGCTTAATATTGACTCTATATCAATGATTAAAATCGTAACCGTTAACCTATACTAACCGATTAAAATGTGTAACTGTAACTGAAAAAAAAGTTGTATATTATTCCGCAACCGATAAACCGCAATTCTTCAAACCGAAATAACCGTTGAGAAACCGATTCATGAACAACGGTTTGTTTCGGGTTTTACCAGCGATTTGGAATAGATTTTAAATATTTACTTGAGTGTAATTTAACATGAGTACCACGCTTTGATATCCTCTTTTTCTAAGTGATCATTGAATTTAATCAAAAATAAAAATTTGTTTTTTTTTCTGTATTTATTGAATTGTTATGAATTTTTAGGCTTTCGTATTTCGAAACCGAAACTTAGTAGAGACTTTTGAGCATTACGAAACCAATATAACAAGACTTTAAGAAACCGTTAACCGAAAACCAAAATCCGACTATAACTGTTTAAATTCCTGCTCTAAATTATTTGATATGTTCAGTAAAAAAAAAACTTAAAAAGAAGGACCATGAGAGAGCATAAGATCCAGAAAATATTGGATTTAGTTACGATTTATTCATTTATATTCCGCCAATGGTTATAAGTAGTAAATGTAATCATTAGGATATAATCCAAAGAACCTAAAAAGTTAAGTTTGCACGGAAATATATATCTAGGGTTGAAAAAAGAAACAAACATGTGTTATAAGTTATAAATATAAATATAATAGTGCTGTCATTGTACAACTAATTAAATACGAAATGTTGGCAAAAGTAAAGTTGAGCCGTCGACATTGTAAAAAACAGAAGAACTAGGAAGGTCAATTGGTGTTCATGTACGATTACGAGGACAAGTACAAATACATGAACATGAGCACGAGTACGAGAATTTTTCCCCCAGTTTTTGTTATTCCAGTCTAGACTTGAATCAGACTCAACATTGAGCGGAATGGCGGTCGTTTACTATTTGCCTTTAACCTCATTAGAAACAAACTGTTAATTGCAGACTCTAGAGCAGCTCGAACTCGAGCTCTCGGGGCACAGTCATCATCAGGCTGTGATGGTTCATTGTTTTAAAACTTATTGGAAAATAATTTCTCACATTTGTTTTGAAGCGTTCTACAGCAAAGCCAGAAGAGAAAGAGAGATAGAGGAGAGGAGGAGAAAGGGAATTGGTTTTGGGTTGTGATGTGGTGGGATTGAGGGAGGTTTTAAAACTATATAAACGGTGGGCGAAAATGCAACCCTCACCCATTGTGTATGGATGGATGGGATGGTGCATATAGCGTTCGAATTGTATAATGCTACTCTCCTTTTGGGTTTGTTTGCTTTCCTTCTTCGTTGGTGTTTTTTTTCTTCTATTTTTTTTTTATTGTATGTACGAACAAGCTGTGGACCTGCGCATATTGGTTCGCACACACAATGACTCCTATTCCGTAGTGGCATCTCGTTCGCACACACACACACACACAAACAAGTTGTGCCACAACCACTGACACTTTGAAAAGAACATCCTTTGTATTTGTTGTACATGAAGCATCATTATGTTGGCGGTCAGGCAACATTTCAGTTGAGTTTTGTTGGTGGGACGCCTGTTGGCCAAGTGGTGGCTTTGGCTTAGTCATCATCATCATCGTTATCCTTTTCCTTATTTCCAGCTTTTATTGAGATTTCAAGTGTTTCTAACATTTTCAAATAAATATATTCAAAAACGAATGAACAAAATTGGCAAAACGCTGCATTAATCTTCAGTTTAGCATTAAAAGCGCACATGCAACAATTGTGGCCGCATCCCGTTCCACGCTCTCATGGACAACCCCAAAAAAAAAGATTGTAATGATTATATACTCTGGCTTCCTTATGTACATACATATGTATGAATGATAGGGTGTGTTTGTAGCGTATTCTACATGGACGCTCTGTCTGCCTTGGATGCGGCTGTCAACGGCATCAGGATTCAGTTTGACTCTTTAGCTTTGTGCCGTTGCTCGCTTTTCGTTTTTGTCAATGGATTTTTGTGGCTCGTGGTTAACAGTTTGTCATCAGTTTGTCAACAACAACAGTTTGTGTCTCCTTAGTTAACAATCTTAACAAGGTGCCGCCCGTAAGAGGATTGAATGTGCGAGTGTACCTGAGATTTCTATTGTTATTAAACTCAACTCAATGTGTCACTTGCTGCCAGTTCAAGTTCTTCATTGGCCAAAATCAGGTGCGCTTACCATTCTGTAAGTATGCAGGCTTAAGGATCCTCGACTCAACCATAGTTCATACGATGGCAATTATCCTTGGCGGCATCGTTTTTCTTTCCTTTTTTTCAACTCAACTCTATTATGGTCTTCACCAGAATGGCCTGTCAATCATATAAACTCATAATATGTAGGCTGGAAGCATTTATCCTGTGAAGCGTAAAAAATTTAATAGGGATAATGCAATTGTTCGTACCTCAATCTGCTGTCGAGGGGATTTCTCTCTCTTCCCCTGAGGCGTCTTGTTATTGTCTGCCATTCAACCGTTCGGAACTAAGATACAAAAGAAATCGATGCCACAATAAGTTCACATTATTATTTTTATCATTATTATTATTTAAGTATTTACTTCTGTTTAATAAAGTAATTTCCTCTTCAATTGCTAGAATAAACTATGTAAGCAATTCCCATTCAATTAAATTGCACAATTTTACCTTATTCAAACGAAAACTCGCTTACTTCGTTTCGATCGTGTAGATTTCCTTTTAGGAACATATTAAGATAAAGGAAAGTATTTCGTTTATTATTTAACTAATGGTTTCTTTTTTACTTCAGCCAATCTTCAACTGTGATTCGGCTTTAAAGCTATTTTAGCTTAAGATAAATGTTAAGCGCTAACACTTTTATTCCCTATGGGACATATTAAGTTTATTCAAATAATAAAAGTTTGTTACAGGCAGAAGGAGACGGGACTCAATAGAGTATATATGTACCTGCATATATTTGTGATCAGCATCAGAAGCCGAATCGAAATAGCCATGTCCGTCTGTCTGTGCAAACGAAAGAATCTCAGAGATTGTAAGATCTATGACACAAAATTTTATAAGAAGACCTTTATCAAATTTTCAAAGTCCTTGAAAATAAAAACTATATAATCTAATGCAATTTTACAGCCATAGACGTATGTTTGTGAGGAGATTACACACCTCAAGGATACTATGCAATGAAGAGATTTAATGATAATTATTCAATACTATATACTATAACAGTACATATGAGCAAGTTAACTCTGCATTAGGAATCTAACTTATCGTTCCGGACCCTCTTAATCATTATACATGCCAAATCTTAAATCTGTAGCTGTAACATTGCTTTAGTTATATCGTTTTTTTCCATATGTGGGCGAAAGGGGCCTGTCATCCAAAATATAAAGTAAACTTGATCTCCCTGAAATTATGAGAAGTCTTTATACCAAATTTGGTGCTCCTACGACTATCTATCTTTGAGAATTGACGGACAGACGGTTATGGCTATATCAACTCGGCTGTTGATGGTGATCAAATATATATAATTTTTATAGGGTCTACCACACATCCTTCTGCCTGTTACATGCTTACACTTTTTTAACAATCTTAATATACCTTGACAGGGAATCAAAATTTGTATGAACATTTTACACTTATAAACTCTGCCTAATAGTTTTGTCCGTCCTTTAGTTTTCATTTTATATCTAGTCCTTAAAAGCTTCTTCTACTTATTTTCTGGTCAGACTTATTTTAGAGCTGTCATAGCAACTCATGTAAAAAGTTTTATTTAAAGTTGACTAATCAGATTCTAGATAGAGTCAGAAGTGTCCGAAGGCAAATATTGGCTGCATCGATTCCTTTGTGGGAAGACATCTTCTTTGAATTGTCATACAAATCCAATTATTTACAAAACGGGTACGAGAAGTATAAAGTTGTATATGAACATTTCCGACGGTAATCAAAGTTATGTGCTTAAAGTAGTGTATTTTAAGCAATAAAAGTAGTTTAAATCATAGCTTAATTGTGCTATCTGTGAACATTAACTATTTTTTCATAAAGCAATAAAATTATCTTAAGTTTTTAATGCGGTTCAAACACTTTCTACAGTCTTCTATTGATTCAACTTTACGTAGCTTCTAAATGCTTTGAATTACTACTGAGCAAATGTAAAATAAAGAATTCTTTTAATTCATAAGATTATACTCTTAACAATTTGAATAGCTTTTTAGTTGAATTTGGACTCAGTCTTTAGGGCAAATCAAAGAAAGCCTTTTATAAATTGAGAGAGACTAAAAAGAAGTGATGCTACCTTAGACAGATTTTCATTGAAGCAAGCATCTTGCATCCTTGTTGCATTAGTGCACTAGAAACAGCTATTATGCCACTAAAAGGCAGTTGGATCTTTGATGTTGGCATTTATAAAGCGTCTCCAGGATTTGGTTGCATCTTTCACTTGTCATTCGCGAGGTTTCAACGAGAAGGCGCCGCACATTTTCAATAGGTTGCTTTTACTTTTGCCTTTGACTTCGGGTGCCGCACAACTTTCGTACGCTCTGTGGACATGGAGGGGACTTCAAGTGGCCACCAGATTCTAGTCATATATATATATTGTGTATGTGTGTATGTGTTTAGGGGACTATGATCCAATGTGGGGACCTAGTTCTGTCTCTGTCGGCAAAAACGGGCTCTGTGTTTTGAGCGTTTTAATTGTGCTTTTCTTTGTTCTTTTAGCTGTAATGGAGTGCTATGCAAATGGCGTTTTGATGAGTTTCCTTGGCACTGGCGCTCTCTTTGTTGTCGCACCAGACGTTCATCCCCTTTTAATACTCTTTTATCTCTGTGTGTGTGTTAGTATAGTGTGTGTGTGTGTGTGTGGCTGGGAAGGGCTGCTGTTGTCGTCCTTTGTGATTGTTGTTGCCGTTGTCGTTGCTCTGTTGTTGGCGGCGACAGTGCTCTCATGTAGTTGTGTAGTCCTTGTTGCTTTGACTGCGGCAAAAAAATTTGTTGATTTTTATGCGCGTCAGACAGAAGCAGAGACTGCACCACCACCATCTAAAGCACCACCACCACCGAACCCTGCTTCCCGTTCTCTATGTAGTATGTGTGTGTGTGTGTGTGCGTTCCATTTTCAAATTTCGTACATAATGGATTATTGTCCTTCCCTTTGCCATGTGCCATGTGCGCCATGGGCCCTGGCATATATTGTATTGGTCGATATTACGAACCAATCACAAACGCTCTCAAAATGGCCGCCACCGTTCAATTTCTTAGAAATCAAATTATTTGTATGTATGTACATCGTTTGAATTGTACAAAGTCAAGATTGTTCCTTTATCCTCTGCTAGAGCAAACGAGTCCAATCATACACCTCACTTGCTCCCAAGGAAGCTCTACAACAATTGAATGCAGCAATTAGTATAATGAAGGTCCTTTTACGTTATTAATCAAATTGCAACTTGTTTCTTTGTGTGTTGTCTTGCTAGGGGAAGTCCTTTGGTTAATTTTATATTTAAAATGGGTTATTTATAAATTAAATTATAAATTATAATTAAATTTCCTTATAGAAATATAAAATTTTCGTTTTACATTTCGTTCAAGTTCTTATGTTATAAATAGTATAAATAACCCTTGCCAGTCCAAAACGTTGCCAAATTTAAAATTGGATAATTTTGTAAAAGCTTAACCGATTTTGGTGTGGAACATTTAAAGCAGATTACTTTCGAAAATCATTATTTTTGAATTTTTTAAAATATTGATAGCGGAGTACTTTTTAAAAATACAGATAAAATACAAAAGTTTTAATCCACGAGTTTTCACTTTCAATTAACTCCTTGTGGCCAAGTTGGTATAAGACAACATTTAAATTTGATTCTTTTACGCTTCAAATCGAAGCCAAAATCGAGAAATATTTTGACTTGTAAAACACACTTACAAAGTGTAAACATTTCGTAAAACCATATTCGTATTTTAACAAATTTAAATTGAATTTTAATTTAATGTTAATGTTAAGTAATAATTAAAAATTTAAATATTTTATTTGTTTTTTTCAGGCCTTGTCTAACTGCCTTCCAAATTCGCAAACGAAATATACCAAGAACATCTTCCATATCCCAAATATTTTTAAAATATCTGGCGTTTGTGATTTGTTAAAAGTTAAAAGTAAACCTTTGATTGTATTTAAACTTAAAGATAGGAATAGTTAAAATATTTAGCCAAAACACTAAAACATCACTAACGGCTTCAGTGTTGGCCTACAAAACAAGAAAGAAAGAAGCGAGCGAATTTAAGAGTGGCATGAGCCATCCATTGGGACTCCGGAAACATGATGATAATGAGTGTAGTGGGCCACGACCACCTGTACCCGGAGAAGAGAGCCGAGCTAAAAAGGTAATAATTAAAACCCCCACAGTGTTGTTGTGTACTCGATTTGACTGATTTGATGTAATGTGATGTGATTGAACAGATGACCGAAGGGGTGATAGACACCTCAAAGAACTCACCTCCATCTTATCTGAACTGGGCCCGGACGCTTAATCATCTGCTCGAGGATCGCGATGGGGTAGAGTTGTTCAAAAAGTATGTCGAGGAGGAGGCGCCCGCCTACAATGATCATCTCAATTTCTATTTTGCCTGCGAAGGACTGAAGCAACAAACAGATCCGGAGAAGGTGAAGCAAATAATCGGAGCCATATATAGGTAGGTTAATTCCTCCCCAAAAAATAGTAATAGTAACTAATTGTTTTAACTGTTATCCTTGCAGATTTTTACGCAAAAGCCAACTGTCCATTTCTGATGATTTGCGTACGCAAATCAAAGCCATTAAGTCAAATGAAATCCCGCTCAGTCCGCACATCTACGATCCCATGCAACAGCATGTGGAGGCCACCATCCGGGACAACATCTATCCGAGCTTTCTCTGTTCCGAAATGTATATACAGTACATTCAGCAAATGTCGGCGGTGCAGGAACGCTTCAGTAGCAGTGGTGCTACCGCATCGGGTAGTGCCGGCAGCAGTGGCAGCGCCGGCAGTTGTGGCAGCAACAATGGCAGCGTTGCGGGCGCCTGTGCTCTGCCAGCGGCAACATCCAAACAGCTGTTGGTCACCTCAGGCGCCCCAATACCGCCGGGAGTCTTCATCAATTTGCCAGTGAATAGTGGGAACATTTTACCAGCAGGTACTTGCAGTGCCAGCGGTAGCGTTTATGGCCCATCAACGTCCGCCAGTTCAAGTGGATCCATTAGTGCCACAGACACATTGCCACGCAGTTCAACGCTGCCCACGTTGCACGAGGATTCGGAGCTATCGCTCTGCGATGATTTCGAGAAGGTGCAAGTGGAAGGCGGAGGGCGTGCCCAGATCGATTTTCCCATGCGACTGACGCGCGATCTTTTAATAGCAACTCAAAAAAGAAGACTGGAAATTAGACCTCCCGGGTATGTGATACGATATCAATGCCATTGTCATATATATTTTCATATCTCCACATTTTCCGCTCAAATGCAAAAAAGATTTTAACATAAGTTTCCCATGCATGTTTAAAATTTGCAAACATATTTTTAATAATTTATAATTTAAAAGGGTTTATAAGATAATTTGAATTAGAAGTTTTGGTCAAGTTTTTAAAAAAAATTTCTTAATTTATAGAAAGTAGTTAATTTTGCTTGTTAGACTTGTTGCCAAGAATATTGTTTTGAAATAGATAATTGAATAAACTTGTGATTTTGGCAAGCTCGTAGCTTTTTCTACCACTTTTGTTTACTACTTATTATTAAAGTCCTGTTGTTAAACTTTGATAATTTTCAATAATATTCTACTTTTATGTCAAGTAAATAAACAATTTATAAGCATGAAAATAATATAATTTTCGAAATATATTTATAGAAACACTTAATATTTTAATAGCGACAATACTATGTAGTTTTTTGAAGACAGATCTTTTAATTGTTAAAGTTTAAGTTTTGATATTTTCCACAGTTTAGAAAATGATTTATTTAACTCATTATTTGATTAAGTTCTTATTTATTTATTTATTGTGTTAATTTGTTTTATTGATTTCTTTTCATTTACATATTTGTACGATCACCACAAAACGCACGCACGTATCCACGAATCCACCCACAACATGACCATGATATGTGACACGAATCCCACTCATATACTCAAATACACACAACATCAACACGGATTTTATACATCATTTGATTCTGATTTATTTATATTTCTTATACTTTTATTTTATTTATGGAACTCGATGATTTTTGTATATAAAAACAACAAACAAACACAAAACAAACACATAATTTCGCCGCATTGCATGGATCAAAACAATTATGTTTCCACTTTATGAATGCATTTCCTGCCATATATGCATGCGTATGCGAATAGAGCTCATGGTTATGTGTATACGGCGAGCACCAATACATCCTTTGTGCCCAATTCACGAGTTGATTCGGAGAGGGCAAGCGTTAGCTCCGGCGGCCGTACCGACTCCGATACCATGTCACTGTCCAGTTGTTCAATGTGAGTCCTCCTCCAGCTTGATCCGCACATTAAGCGACCTGCAACACACACAGGCACACACACTCTCGGCAGTAGCCATTGTTTTGCACACTTAAATGACTACAAAATCATGAATATACCAATTGTTTTTTGCTTTTTAATTTTTTAGGGATGGCCGACCTTACATTGAGCGCAGACACAGCTCGACTGAGAGCAAGGCCATACGCCAGAGTGCCATGGCGAATAAGGAAACCAACACGTTTCAGGTAAGAGTAGTGAAAGGGAATGGACTTTTTTTGATATCATAATTATTATAATGGTATTGTATTGTTATCATTCAGGTTATACCTCGCACGCAACGATTACATTCGAACGAGCATAGACCGCTTAAGGAAAACGAACTCTTGGCCTTGTTGATACCCAAACTGGAGGAGGTGAAACGCAAACGAGATTTGGAGGAACGCGCCCGTTTAGATGTATATTATCTTACCTCTATATTGTGAATGGTTTATAAAGTTTGATAATTACAGAGAATGCCGGGATCTGCACTACCAAACAACGAAAGATCCAGTGCCAGTGATCGTGCATTTGCCGAGGCGATACGAGAAAAGTTTGCATTGGATGAAGACAACGACCAAGACATACTGGACCAGCATGTGTCGCGAGTGTGGAAGGACCAAACGCCACATCGCTCACCTGGCACAATGTCACCTTGCCCGCCCATACCATCGAGAAGACGCACTGCAACCCATGACTCGGGCATGGTCAGTGATGGTGCCATGAGTTTGAGTAGGTTACCTATACTATTCTATTCAAGCTTGTGAGCTTTACTAAATCTGAAATACTTTTGACATTCAACAGGTGGTCATTCTATGAAGCACTCAAAGTCAATGCCCGATCCCAGTTCCTGCTCTAGGAAGCTAACGAATAAATGGCCTTCAATGAACACAGATAGCGGCATCAGCATGTTCTCAGCTGATACCGTCATGAAATACAAAGAGACTAGGTATAAACACAATCGCATATTATATTACACATTCCTAACTAAAACGATTTCTATATAGCTCCCGCTCTGGTTCAAGCACGGCCTCAAAATTGGAGGAAGCAAAACGAAGACTGGAAGACGAGCCGCGTCGCGCTCGTCGATATGCCCAACCGCCGCTGCAATCCCACATGGTGCAACAGCAGCAGCAGCCCCTAGCCTCCTTCAGCAGTAGCAGCAGCGGCACCCTGCACCATCAGGCAGTGGCGGGTCCACCTCCCCTGCCGATTAAGCCACCGGAAACCGTTGTGGTATTTTTATTCTGCGAAGAGCCAGTTCCTTACAGAATAAAAATACCCGGTACTCAGCCGACCCTGCGCCAATTTAAGGACTATCTGCCCAGAAGGGGTCACTTCAGGTGAGCGTTATTTATTTGTTAAATATATCTTTGAATCTAATTTGTATTCGACTTGCTTTGCAGATTCTTTTTCAAGACGCATTGTGAAGATCCAGACAGTCCAGTGATTCAGGAAGAGATTGTTAACGACTCCGACATACTTCCGTTGTTCGGAGACAAAGCGATGGGTCTTGTCAAACCATCCGAATAATATTAAGAATAAAGTGTAGATTTTGTATTAAGCTAAATTATGAATGGGGTCATGATGGTGTATGTACATCTTAGAGATACAATTTCAGAAGCTATTCCCAAGAAATCAAAACTTAAATAGAACTAAACTGTACATTCAATAGGCTTTTCTAAGCATCACAAACTATTGTACGGAATGGGGAAGGGAATTGGGGGGGTTGGGAAAGGGTTAAGGGGGAGCAATGTGTTTCATAATTTCGTCCTTTAACATCTGGAGGTATTTTTTTAAATATACATTAATATAATTAACAAACAATTATGAATTAACACTGACAGACAACGTTAAATTTATATGTATGGTATGTGCGATTATTTATACATATGTAATAAGTCGAGTAACACGAATCGTACACGAATATATAATTTGTATTTGTATGTTTCTTTTTACTATAAAAACTCAACGAAATGGAAAGATAAATCAATCCGAAATTCGTTTCCCCGTACCGCTTGGCAAGACTCAGAACACACAATAGAAATGATTGAGCACTGCACAAAAAAATGGACATTTAATTGAAAAGAAAGTTAATGTAATGAAAGTTTTATGGGTATTCCTGAATTCGGATTTGTTTGTTACTTTGTACTAACTATGGACTGCCTGCAATAAATTTTGTTAATATTTTTATAATGTGCATTTTATGATAAAGAAAAATGAAAGAAGAAGATATGTATGATGATATTAACAAAGTTCTATTCAACTCGACAAAAAATCAAAATATAATCTGTTTTATTTTTGTATAATCTATTATACTGCGTATAGAAGTATGTACATTTGAATTTATGTATTTATATATACATATATGTATATGTATTGTGCTTTCATCTACATCTATTGTCTATTATATATAAATTGAAGATTGGACAAATTTCATTTTATAAACAATGAGTGCTAATTGCTCCAATAGTTGCATAATTGCTTGACGATTGATGATTAATTGATTAGTTCTACTTTCATAAGTTAAAATCATACAATAAATATTTTTTTAAGAAAACAAAAATGAGAATAACCGCAGAAATACGAAAATAATGAATACATTTATCATAGTAAACATATTTTATTTGTGAGCAAAATGCATGTAGATTTAATAAAAAGAAGTACATAAATGGACACTTAAGCTGCTTTTATTCAATTGTAATTTTATTTTTATTTTAAAAACGGTCATTTGTATTCTTAATTTGAATTATTTTATTTTATGTACAATATTCTACGTAAATTCAACACTCCGGCGATGCTACACAGGCGTACAATCGTCCTTTTGACAATGGGTTAAGTAGTTTTGCTCATTAATAAAGGTGTGTGTGCATTTTGGACAGTGGAATCTTCTGTGTCGGTTGCTGCCAGGATTTTCGTGCTCCCGCAGATGAGCCTTCATGTTGTACATTTGAGAGAAGCGCTTATTACACACAGGACAGGCAAAAGGCTTAGCGCCTGTGTGGGATCGTGTGTGCCTTTCCAGATGGGCTTTTGTTCGAGTCTTAAAGCCACAGACTTGACACTCTAGACGCTTGGACTCGTTGTCATGGATCATTTTGTGCTTATAAAGTGCAACCTTGTGCACAAAGCGTTTAGAGCAGACTTCACATTGAAAGGGCGTTTCCCCAGTGTGCCATTGCATGTGATGTTTTAACCGAAACTTGCGGCTGAAACGTTCCCCACAGTGGGGACACTCGAACTGTTTGACGGGCTCATGATTCTGTAGATGACCAATGAAGCCAGAGTAAGATTGAAGAGTTTTTCCACATTGATCGCACACATAGCCGGGGAAGTGTTCACGTTTTGTATGGGCATTGTAGGCCCGGCGACTGCTAAATTGTTCTGGGCAGGTTGGACATTGTATGTTTACGGTATAGTCGCCAGAACTATCTTGATCCTCTTGATCGTCTGAGATAAGGTATTCTATTGTTCCGTCAATTTGATCTTCAAATTCACTCAACATGTCCTTTTCCTCTCTGAATACTTCTAGCTCGTCGGAAGCTTGCTTCCCTTCTTCATCGACATCCTCTTCAGGCACCCCTTCATTTATAACAATCTCGTTTTCAATGTCCAAGTCTAAGTCAACTGCCAGAAATTCCCCTTCGTCGCACTCAGAACTCTTCTCTATAAAATCGTCTTCTTCCCCCTCCACTTCTGCCTCCGTTTCCAATACAATCGTTGAGGAACTCAAAATTGTTGGTTTAGCTGCCACCACATCAGATCCGTCGTCATCTAGCTCACATGCATCCACAGTCTCAACCACTTCGATACTCCCATCAAATCTCTCAACGTCCTCGATTTTGACTTCATTACGAGAGATTGCCGACTTAAAGTCCTTTATTGTAAATGGACTTCGTATTAATTCTAGAATTTCCTGTCGCAGTTTTCGCGCAATTTGTAAGGACTTATGGTAGCGTGTTAATTTCTCACAACATTTCTTGCATATCGCCGAGCCCACTTCGCCAATCACGTAGTTTGTTCCCTTTATGCATTGCTGGACCAAATCACTTATCAATACTGGAGGCTTTCCGATTGATTCTTCGTATATATTTTTAGGATTGCGAACGGAAAACTGACAAATACAACAATTCATTGTTAAGTCGAATATTTTTATAAAATATCAAGACATCAAATATTGCTTGCCGAAAAAACATAATTGTTCAACACCAAGTGCCAGTGTTGAAAAGCTTGGAAGCGTAGACACTATTTTACTGCGTTTCCACTGTTACGCAGTTGTTGATGCATTCACTAAACGATAGGGCTATTTAAAACTATTTTTTAAATAAAAATTTCTATTTTTTTAAACAAACTGTTGTACTAATATTTTTGATAAGCTAAAGTGGATTCTTAGGCACAATCCCACTGAGTACATTCTCGGGGAACGCATGTGAACGGTGTTAAATGTGAAACACCGATTCCCACTGTCAACATATCACCTCAAGTCAACTAACGTCAAAAGTGAATTAGTGAAATTTTGTAAATTGTTGTAATAGTTTGGAGTCACTTCCAACATTGTGTGCCAAGTTCTTCACGAGTTTTGCACAGCAGTTGTAAAGTAGTTTACCGGCATATGATGCCAAACTTTTTGTGTTTTTAGTGGTTTTGAAAATCCAGTGATGTTAATTGGAGGCTCAGCCTTCCGATCTCTGATGAAGACCTATCAATAAACTATTTGTATTATTACAAGAAACCTTCAATTCAGCAACCTCCTAAAAAGGATCAAAAGAAGCCAGCGCAAGAGTTACAAAAGCATTCAATTAAGCAACAAGTTGCGGCACCAAATTCACAAGACTGTAGCGGCGGTTACATATCCTGTTTGGATGAAGATGTATTAAAGCTGTACCAAGAAAAACCATAATTGTTAAAGGAAAATTTTTATTAACTCTGTGCATGTAGTATGGACATGTCATCGAGGTGGAAAAATATGAGCATAGATATTTCTCTGGTTAAATTTTCGAATATTAAATATTCTATTTGCCTACTTTTATTTTATAGTTTTTATATGGCTTCCACGACTTTAGAATGTTCTTGGTTCTGTAGTGATCTGCTTTCCCAAAAGTCTGCAAAATCATTTTTGTAGTTTAAATTCACCTCTAAACTAATAACTTTCTTACCCTGCACATACTGTGAATTTTTATTTTTTTAGCTTTTCCATCAACTTTGATTACACCACCACCTAGAGGCTTCATGCACAGTCCGTAAGTCCGCCATTTCGGATCGAATCTTGTCGTAAAGGTTTACTTAAATAGAATGAATGGATTAGGTAAAACCGATATTAATGAGCAACAAACTAACTGTGTGATTTTTGTGGCCACGAACGACCGTCCTTGCGAACAGCGTCTCGCCATGGACGTAGATTGAAACCAGCAAATAATTGTTAGTTCCCTCCCCAATTGACACTTTCGGTTGTGCTAATAATGCTTTTCCAACTTTTTGGCTTGCAAAAGTTCTAACTATAATCAAAATGTTTGTGACAAATGTTATGTGTCGACAGATGTTTATTTTTTAAGCTTACGAAACTGGTGAGTATAAACACGGAATGGAAGCGTAACTGTTGAGAGTTTCATTTCTGATAATTTTGAATTTTAGATTTGGGAAAAATTTTCAAAATGTGTTGCCTAAAGGGGACGCACAGCCGAACTAAATCTTTTCAATGAAATCTAAATTTATTTTAAGTACGAACTTTCTATGCCCACTTTGATTGCAGTAAAATATAATAAGTGAGTTCTGTTGGGTCTATAATCTCATCTTATTGAGTAGGTATGTATTTAATTTACACGTGATATTAGAATATTCGCTCATATAAATGTTATATGAATTTAGTATCCCTCATCGGATGCCTCGATTTCATAGTCCTTATATTTGGAACTTAAAATTCTCTTTGATTCCAGATGATCAGCTTTTCCGAAACCCTGGCAAACAAAATATTGTTAACAACACTTATACAATCTAAGATTAAACTGGAACCTACCTGGGAATAGCCATAGATCTTTATATACTTCTTGTCTGGGTTATGTTCAATTCGACCTCCACCTAGACATTCAGTATCCAAGTCAACCTTTTTACACAGCTCCTGTACGCGGTCATATATGTCAGCTAAAAAATATTTAATCGTTTATTATCTAAAATTAGAATATAGAATATAGCTTACCATGCCAGGTACAATCTGCGTAACCACGAACTATAGTCTTGCTTGGTTCCTTGCCATCGGCGGTCTCTTTTCCAAAGACTTTTATTAGAATATATTTAAAAATACCCTGGTCATCAATGTCTACCAGAGGTACAGCTTCAAGATTTTGTGCGGTCATTTAGATAGATATTTATTATTCCTCTCTTTTTGATAATTGTTGGCGAATGCATTGAAGAGCTGCCATATCATAGATTTTTAGGACCAAGACTGCCAGACTGAGCCTATAAACAGAATCTAGTTCTAAATGTAAACAACAGAGCAGCAGGAGGCGCTAACAAGGTCGTCGCAGTGTTTTTTAGTAAAATAATTTATTAATAAACAAAACGATTTTTTTATATAAAACAATGAAATTATAAATTAGAATATTTTAATTCTTTTAAAACATGTTTTGCAATTGTTTGGAGCCTCTAAAAATTATAGGAAATTCATGACAATAAGAGAAATAAAATTTATCAATTAAATTGACAATTTTGCCCATTTTTGAGTGAATTTTCAAAAATGTATAAAGCCAAGGCTGCCACGTTTTGCGTATTTGGCGTCATCTCTGGTTTGTTAACGCCGCCACTGTCTATTGTTTATATTTAGAACTATATTCTTATTGAAGTCTGGCAGTCTTTACTCATGAGCAACATCGTTCCGACCACAATTTTAACTAAAAGAAAAAATACAATAATTTTATTTAAATCAAACTTTGTGCTTGAAATGCACATGTTGTAAGATACAGAGCTAAGGAGTATCGCAATTCACAATGAGCGCAACAAAACCCTTCTGTTTTGTGTGTGGCAAAGTGAAGACAGTTGGAGCTGGAGCCTTTCAGCTCATTGAAGGTAAGCTTTATTTATACTAGGTTAACATTGCGGCACAGAGCCTGGCACAGGGGTGCATCCTGAGCGGCTGAGTTTATGCCAAGGTCTGTGGAGCAATGTGAACCTAGAATATGTTTTATTCGACGAATTGCAGATAATAATAAAACTAATAATTGTAACAATTATTTACTTAAGGATGCATCGTGCCTGGCACCTTTAAGCCCATTAAAGATATATTAAAGTACTTTGAAAAAGTTATCAATCAACGCTTGGATTTAACACCAACCTCATCAGCCTGCAGGGATTGCTTGGAATACTTATTTAATTACGACCGGCTTGTTAGGAATCTGAGTCAAGTTCAACGTCAAATTGCAACCTCTTTGCTAAGTTGTCGTAAACGAAAGCCAGGAAGTTTGCCGCCAAAGAAGGAAGTTATAAAAGCTAAAGCACCGAATGCGAAATCTAGAGTTTCCGAAGATAATTCTCAGCATATATCAGCACAGAAAGCGGTTAAACTAGAGTCGCAAGATGATGAAACTTTATCTATTGGCGATGATCAACAACAGGATTTTCCGTTTAGCGAGGATGACGACAGCATGGAATCGTCGGAAGAAGAACAATTCCTTGATATACCTTGCCACATATGTGGTGAAGTATTTTCAAACCAGGATCTTCTGGAAAAGCATATTAAGACGGATAATTGTCAAAAGAACGAACATGCCACCTGTAATATTTGCGGGATTAAAGTAAAGGACGAGGAAGTCCTTGATTTGCACATGAATCTGCACGAAGGAAAGACTGAGTTGGAATGTCGATACTGTCCGAAAAAGTTCTCTCATAAACGAAACGTTCTGCGACACATGGAAGTGCATTGGGATAAAAAGAAATATCAATGTGAGAAATGTGGTGAACGTTTCTCTCTGTCCTGGCTAATGTATAATCATCTAATGCGACACGATGCCGAAGAGCATGCGCTTATTTGTGAGGTCTGTCATCAACAATTCAAAACAAAACGCACCTACAAACACCATCTGCGAACCCACCAAACAGATCGACCGCGTTACCAATGCCCAGATTGCGAAAAGTCCTTTGTAGACAAATACACCTTAAAGGTGCACATGCGTGTACATTTACCGCCTGAAGCCACACTGACTACATAAAAGAGTATTTCTTAAAATCACAAGACAAAATAACATTTTGTCATAAATTTTGCATGCATTAATATTCAAAAGATCATATGTATTTTTAAGTCATGTACCCATAAATTGGATATAAAACAAATGTTAGATTAAAGTTGTGGCACTTTATAAAGTAGATACCTACATACCTACTTTATTTTGTGTTATCTCAATAAAGTCTTCTTTCAGTAAGATGTAAAAATATTTATTTGCCGCTCAGGCAGGATTTAGTCTGAACCTATTCATAATCCTTATTCAAAATAGAGATTATAATGAATTAAAAGTTTACCTGCGAAGACATTTATTTAAATATTCGAAGACCAAGCCGGTGCAATAAAATAGCAGATGTTTTTAAAGTTAGGTACCTGCTTTCCAAATTCGAGCCCATATAAAGCAAGGAATAAGAACATCTGGTGTTAGTTGAATATTTAACGCTGTAACGTCACGTCAAGAATGGACAAATTATTTATTCAGCTAAGCGTCTGCTCGGAACTAATTGAAAAGGGAAGCACAGGAAATATTTCTTGGTTAAATAAATTCTGTGCAGCATTCCATAAGTTTGCCAGTCAATTTAAATTGTATTTGCCGGAACTAGCGCCCAAATATGATCTAGAGGGCAATGTTAAGATACAAGTTGAGACAATATTCCTGTGTTTTACTCAGGTACTTACTTGCATCACCCAGTTGGAGCGAACTATTAATATTGAGGAAAGTCTTGGTCAAGGAGTCCATCTTTTGGTAACACGTACACACTTTCTCGATCGGATTAATTGGTGTGTTCGCCGCTTACATGCATCCCTATATCAGCTTGCTGAGGAGGTAGCTGTCGGCACCGAAGTACAGCTGGATGATCTATCTTTTGTGGAGCTTTTGGATCTGTCACTTGACAAATTGGAATCCTATAACGAGATTGTGACTAAAAGTCCAGATGATGGAAAGAATGAAGCCAATAGTTGCCCGGATCTCAAAGAAGAACACAATAATGCGAATCATCAACTATACAATGAAGTTAATCATATCATTAGACATGCTTTGGCCTTTGCAAACGTTGCTTTGGAGTCGGATAAAAAGGCGCTGACTGAGATCTGCGAGACGGTTTTGGAAGAATGTACCGTCTTCGAGAAAAACTTTGATGATCACACTCCCGGAGAGAGAAAACTAGAAGCATTATCACTTCAACGCGCCTTATATTCTTTGGAGACATATCTCAATGATGCTCTATTGCGACTAATCTTTACTAGCTTCCTCGACATGGAAAAAGTATCAGTGACTAGGCTTAAGAACATTTTACAAGAGTGTGAAACTTCAAAATCTGTCGATAACCTAATCTCAGAATTTGATGTTAATATGGATCGCATTCAACAGATTGGAGTAATTGCTATAGCATTCACAGAAGATGTTAAAACGAAAACTATTGTCCGCAGTTGCCTGGCGTCATTCGAATCTTTGGATTCCTGCATTGTGCCGGCATTCCAACTACAAACATCGAATTCAGGCTTACAGCATGCCAACATCCTGGAACATCACTTGAAGGAGGAACTCGTTATTTTTTGCAATGTTATTCACGAAATTATTGACAGTCGAGCCTTAATTAGTAGCTATTTGGATATATTATCTGAAAGTATTCACAATGCAGAGAAACTTTACGCCAATGGTCATTTATTAAATATTGCTCAAACGGGCAATGTTTTGCATCAACATTTACAGCTTAAAATGAACTATCAAGACCTAGGGGAAGATGGTAAGCGTTATCATCAGGATTTTATACTAATCTTACGCGAATGTCAAGCGATACTTGAACTTTCTGTCCATGTTGATCTAAAAAGAATTATAAAGCGTTTAAAAATTCTATATTCTGTCTTGGCCAAATTGCGCGATGCCTTTGGCATGCGAGCTGTTCTAGGAAATGAAAACTCTTTGACAAAGTCCAAGAATTTTTCTATTCGCCATCGTTCCTTCGGCAAGTCAAAAACAAATTGTAGTATTCCTATTGATAGTGATCGTGAAATTCCTTCAGATTCATTAGGACAAGATAATGATCTTATAAGTTTCCAACTGACTGAAATTCTTAATATAAATTAAATATTATTTGTAAAAATTAATCATAATTTTAAATAAAAAAAATTATAAATTTTGAGTGAGTTTCTTTTTTGGTTGGGCTGACAACTCTACGCCATACTGTGGCGTCGATTTTGTGAGAAACCGATAGTTGTAACAGTAGCAGATTATCGAAACTGTCATCGATTGTTTTGCAACGCTGCGTATAATAAATTAGGTATCTAGAAAAGGTTGATTAAAGTTAAAAATCTCTAAAAGTGTTTTCACCCGCATAAATATTATCATATCGGTCCATCCCTAAATCACTGACATCCCTAAAGCAAAAAAGCCGTTTTTGTAAACATTTTTTCGGCATAAAAACAATAATAATTTGCCAACCATGAATACATGCTTCTTTTGTGGTGCCGTCGACTTAAACGGCACTGCAAACTATGAAAGGTTGTCATCAAAGGTACCATCATCGCAGAAGTCTGTCTCTCTGGTGCTAACACATCTTGCCAACTGCATGAAAACCGATATGAATCTGAAGTCAGATACAAAACTATGCCCTAGGTGTTTTAACGAACTCTCTGAATATGATAGTATAATGGTTAACCTAATGGTTACCCAAAAGAAACTTACCACACAGTTAAAAGCTGCACTGAAATCAGAGTTTGAGGACGAATCGTTGGTTGAGGACATCGATAAAGCGGCCCAGGAAGATGCCGAAGCTGAATCCTTGTTTGCAGAGATTGTCAGGGAAGAGGACGAATCAGGGGCGGATATTAGGAGGAGTACGATGATGACGATGACTATGAGGAAGATGATGATGACAATGATGAGGAGTTCCTTTGCGAAGTGAAACCAGAATCAGTTACAGTTAAGCTTGAAGAAGGTTCTTCCGATAGTCAAGGAAGATTCATGGCAAAGCGTTCAAAACAGGAATGTACCACTTGTGGAAAAGTGTTCAATGCACGATATCAATTACAGAAGCACATCAATGAGGAGCATTCCAAGACGCAAGCTCATGTTTGTCCCATTTGTGGCATCTTTCGACGGGATGAAGAATACTTGGAGCTACACATGAATGTCCATGAGGGCAAGACTGAGAAGCAATGCCGATACTGCCCCAAAAGCTTCTCGCGTC
This sequence comes from Drosophila putrida, assembly GCA_037043535.1. NCBI lineage: Eukaryota > Metazoa > Arthropoda > Insecta > Diptera > Drosophilidae > Drosophila > Drosophila putrida. The sequence continues at coordinate 183,066 of JBAMBI010000135.1, forward strand.
CAGTTAATACGCTTCGGCACATGCGCATGCACTGGGACAAGAAGAAGTATCAATGCGAAAAGTGCGGATTACGATTCTCCCAGGACAACCTCTTGTATAACCATAGACTGCGCCACGAAGCCGAAGAGAATCCCATTATTTGCAGCATATGCAATGTGTCATTTAAGTCGCGCAAAACATTCAATCATCATACTCTAATACATAAGGAGAATAGACCCCGGCATTATTGCACCGTGTGTCCAAAATCATTCACTGAACGTTACACACTCAAGATGCATATGAAGACACACGATGGTGACGTTGTCTACGGCGTAAGGGAGGAGGTTCCGACGGATGATCAAGTGGTTGAGGAGCTACAAGTCGATGTCGATGAATCTGAGCAGGCCGTGACAGTTATAATGTCCGATAATGATGATAATTCCGGATTCTGCCTGATATGCAGCACAAACTTTGAGAACAAAAAGGAACTTGAGCATCACTTGCAATTTGATCACGACGTCCTTTTAAAGTAAATAAGTCTACTATAGCTTAAGCTAAAGCAGACACATTATTGTATTTCACATAGACTTCAATTAATTATCGCTATAATTAATCCCAGCTCTTATATTTCTTACAAAGCTCCTTTGTATAAATATAACATACTGCAAATAAACTTAGTTTGACTTAGAACTCCAAGTTGCATATTAATTTGAGGGAGAAAATGGGCTAAAATAATCTTTCCAGCTTTCGTAATTTAAATTACCGTTATTTCTGGCACCACTTTTTCTGAGTGAACCTAGCATAAAGATCTTTATTATTTGACTCACAGAATATTGATTAATTTATAGTTGTACTTCACAGCCCAACCAATAATCATTAATTTGGATCAAGTTAATAAAACTCCTTGATGTCATTTGACCTACCTCTGACCAGTGACTATAATGTGAAAACAAAACATCATAGGTAAAGTGCCAAAATGTGACCCGTGGGAACCCAGAGTTACACAGACAAAACACACGTATTTTAAAGAAACAAGAAAAAATGTTCACTTTTAACGTTTCAAATTTGTATTCCGACGTCGTTACAAAAAACTCGATAAAGCGAATTTTAAACTTAAGCTTATTCGTTCTCCTGAGAACGCAGACGACCGTTGGGATTTGTCACACGCACTGACAGCTGCTTGGCACGCTCAACGATCTCCTTACGCTTCTTTGAGGAGACACCGTGAGCAATCTCGGCACAGTAGACGCGGTTCTGCATCAACAGCACCTCCAGCTCCTTAACGTTGTGGACCAGGAATTTCTTGAAGCCAGTTGGCAGCATATGACGGGTACGCTTGTTGGAACCGTAACCAATGTTTGGCATCAGATATTGTCCCTTGAAACGACGACGCACTCTGTTGTCAATACCCTTAGGCTTGCGCCATTTGTGCTGCATGCCACATAAAATAAAAGATATATCAATTAATATCAGAGATCCAATTTCAGTTTCATTTTCGAACTCACCGACAACTTGGCATAACGATCCGACTGATGACGGATGAAGTGCTTGCTGCGCTTCTTAACGATCGTGGGCCGATATGCTGGACGAATGGTCATTTTGGAGCTGCAATTTGAAAAACTTCGTTTAGCCTTCGATTTTACACCTTTGTATATCCAAAATGTCAACAATGTTTGATTCGCTTAAACACTTTGCAAACGCTTTGTCCAAACGTAATCTTGGCACTATTCACATTTCGTATCATTTAGTTGTTGTTTTTATTCAAAATAAAACAACACTAGATGATGATGTTTATAAAATTTATAGATTTAAGAAATTGCACGAACCGCTATTATGCTAAGAGCACGTCAAAAAGAGAGGGAAAAGACGTGAAGTTGGCCGCGCTTGACATTCGTTAGCAGTGTCAGTGCGACCAGACATGCCAACTTATGCTTCCGCTTGATATTTGCTGCATGTCATACATGTTTGACGGATTCATTTATTATTTGCTTGTTTTTAATTTTGAATTTATCCTCAATACGATCAATTGAAACAAACTAATTTAAATATAAACTAGATAAATTAAAGGGGATTCTTTTAGTATGTGTTTTTTTATGTTTTTAGCCTTGCTGGGAGCGTGCTAGTTCCTTCAATCGGCGTTTGTGAAATCTAGGAAATTCAGGAAAACTAGAGAAAATTCTACAAAAAAACCAAGCAAAATCTCAGCTCAATCGGTTGTGTGTCGCATTTTCAAGAAAGAAAACTTTTCTCGTCTTCGATTCCGAAAAGCACTCAAAAAACGGACAAATCTTTTTGTTCGCTCAACCCAGTTAAGTCGTTCATCCTAGTTCAATTGAAGGACTAAGTTCAATTGTACTATTTTGTAGTAGTTCATGAATTACTGAATAAGTTCATTCGCTCCAATTAATGAGCCTTTCATTTGAACTTATTCAGAACGGAACGACACAGCTCTAAAAAAAAGCAGAGTTGAGATTTTCCGTTCAATTTGCTGAATAAGTTCAATCGATAATTTTTGAATCGTGAACTAAATCAGTCATTTAGTTCACTTTGCTAACTCGAAATAAAAGAAATCCGCTTAAAATTTTTAAATTTATAATTAATTTGGTTTGCTTTAATTTAATCTTCTGCCTTTAATAAAACAATTTTATTTATTTGATTTGAAGAAGTTTATATGAGAATCTATCGATATCGATATATCAATATAGCTTTAACACCTTTTTGTAATAGGTGGCGCTTAATTTTAAAAATTGAGCGACCGTTAAGCTTAAAAATATTGACTTGATTGTTCAATTTAAATTTGTGCTATGCCGTTTATTTTGGGTGGGTGCATGTGTGTGTGTGTGTTGTGCGTTTGAGCTTGTAAAGTATTTGTTGCTTGGAATAATTCCAAATAATGAAGACAAATTATATAAAAAAAAAAAAATAGTTCACCAATGCTTCTTATTAAATGTTGATTCTTTGATTTCAATTTGTGCACAATTTAATTGCAATAATTGTTGAGAAAATACGTACAATTTGTTTGTGTTCTATATCACAGCACCGAAAAAACAATTAATTTATCCTTATTCCGTGCGAACTCAAAGGTCTGCACCGGACGGCAACTAAATTGCTACTGACCGGTCCACACAACGCAAGCCGGCCAACTAGTCTCAGCAGCGGCGCAACAGTTGAGAGAGAGAGAGCGTCAAGTACAAGGAGACAGTTGGCAGCAGCGAACATACACACGCACACACTCTGAACCGTTTAACAGCGAACAAACACACGCACCCTCTCAATCGTTCAACAGCGAACATACACACGCACACACTTTGAATCGTTTAACAGCGAACAAACACACGCACCCTCTCAGTCGTTCAACAACGAACATACACACGCACACACTCTGAATCGTTCAACAGCGAACAAACACACGTACACACTCAATCGTTCAACAGCGAACAGCAGCGCTCTCTGAGCAGCGCGCTCTGAGCAGCGCTCTCTGTGGATCACCGTCCATTGCTTAGAGAGCTGTTGGTGTGGTAGGCGCCGTACACTGGTATGAGTGCGTGCTACATTTATTTATGTCCGCTTGCTACTGCAAGTTGAGGGCATTCAGAATACAGACGCCGGTGCGTACACATGCCAGGTAGTGACCGCCTCGGTGTGTTCTGCGCCCTTCATTATCGACAACTCCACACAATATATTATACATAATTAATTCTTGAATGGTATAGGTGTATAAACATTCAATTTAAAGTTTAAACAACTCATATTTAAATTTGTGCATATTTTAAACTTGGTGAAAAATAACCGCAATAATCGAAACTAACGAAAATAATTCGTTGACGAATAATCGACCAACTAAGCAAAATATTCGATATAGTTAATAAAATACTGAATAAGTTCATTTGTTCATTTCGATGACCCGTTCATTTGAACTTATTCAGAACGAAACGACCCAACTCTAAAAAAGTGTTGCGTAGTGTGTAAAGCTGCAGGAGTGTGTCTGTTGCAATGAATTTATAAATAACATACATGGCAAAATAATCAAGTTTATATATTTCATAATTGGGAATCATATCCCAAAATTGTCGACAAAATTAGTTAGTTAAGTGCAATGTTTACATGATTGTGTGAACTCGACCACACTGGACTGTCGCCGTGAAATTTGCATTCTTCATTATATAATTACTAAGCGAATTCAATGTGAATGCAAGACCAAAACAAAGAGCAAACAAACAAGAAGTGTGCAATAAACAATGGTAACAAGGTAGCACACGACGTATACATTGTGACAACAGCAACATGAAATCTGATGTTGCTGTGGTTCCCCCAACAGACGAGAGCCAAAGCCAAACGGCGCCGGTGACAACAGTGTCAACAACAACAACTCTGAACAGATCCTACAATGCAAACATCTTTTTGGACCGCTTCTTTGGCTCTTTTCAATGGGAGGAGTTTGCATGTGGATGTGGTTCGGCTTTCGTCAATATCGCGGTCACATATCCCATTTATAAAATTATATTTCGACAAATGTTGCACGGAGTTCCAGTCGGATCGGCTCTGTTGCAAATTCGTCATGAGGGTCTTGGATTCCTATATCGCGGCATGTTGCCGCCGTTAGCACAAAAAACCATCTCGTTGTCCATCATGTTTGGCGTATTTGATGGCACAAGACGATACTTGGTTGAAGATTATCGTTTAAATGATTATGGAGCTAAAGTAATTGCCGGAGTTGTGGCTGGTAGCGTGGAATCAATTTTATTGCCATTTGAACGCGTCCAAACGTTGTTAGCCGACTCCAAATTCCATCAATATTTCTCCAATACGCAAAATGCGTTTAGGTGAGTGATAAAAACCAAGGCTGCAAAACGGTTCTTAATCGAATCTTGTAGTTCAACCAATATCCATCTTTACATATCAAACCTTCTCCAAAACTTGGGAGGCTTTCAACCTTGATAAAACCCACTTTAAATGCAATTTTCTTTAATATTGTCACATTTTCAGATATGTAGTTACCAATTATGGATTTCGGGAGTTATACAGGGGCATTGAACCAGTATTTTGGCGTAACGGTTTGTCGAATGCATTGTTCTTTATGCTACGTGAAGAGGCCAGTGTTCGATTACCAAAGAGGGCAAGTATTTCGATTACATATTCAACTATTTTTATTTGATTATCTTTATATTGATTACAGAAATCGGTATCAACAAGAACTGCACAAGAATTTACTGCTGGTGCCGTAATCGGTGCAAGTATAAGCACATTGTTTTATCCGTTGAATGTGATCAAGGTGTCGCTGCAGAGTGAAATGGGTCAGAAATCGGAGGGCAGTTGGCATGCCTGTAAGAGAATATATCGGGAAAGGGACAGTCGGATTGGGAACTTCTATCGCGGCTGTGCCTTCAACACAGGTCGTTCATTCATTAGCTGGGGCATTATGAATACTGCCTATGAGAACCTCAAGAAGGTGTTTCATCAACACAAGCTGCATCCGCATCCGCAGGTTGTGCCGATGAAATCAACCAAGTAGAGGAATTTTGCGTTACAGGTTAACGTGTATCATGTGCTATGTATTACGTAATACGTAAACTAAACTATAACTATTACTATTACTAAATAAGCTGAATGTATACAAATGTTTCCTTCTGCCTTTAACTAGCAAATTTTTGTTTTTAAGTCATAATTAAGTCGTTTTCGTTGACGAATGCTCAGTTTTAGGCATTCATTGTATGTTCTCATACAACATAAAAGCTGATAATTTCATATTTGTATATCATACGTACATACATTTATATTTGGTAAGTGTGTATAGACTGCAAGACCTAAACAAAGTTCGAAATGAAGTCGAGTGTTTTAGTAAACCAACGAAATTGCAATGCAAGGCCAATAATTGTAGGACTTGGTATGAGTACAATAATTGTGAGCATTTAAAGAACCCGAAAACCAAAACCACAACTAGTAACTTAATATTGTATATACAAATTGATTTAAATAGTTATGTTGTTTATGTATATACTTACAATAAAGTTTGTGATTCATTGAAATTAATAAATTAATTCAATTTTACATTGAAGAATGAGTACTTTTAATTAATTTAGACATTACATAATATTTATTCGAATTCAGCATAGTCGCACATTTAGTTAGAATCTACCACTAAATTGACTAACAATAAATTATTTACAATTAATACTACAAGATAATTTGCATCGAATATTGGACACATATCACATAAAATAGAAAAAACCAGACAGCTTTTGGATCTTAACGTTTCTTTAACGAGCTGCGATATCTTTGATAAAAGTCCTCCATGGCTCTGTATTCCGGCTCTAATATATCGGGTATTTCCTTGTCCAATGATGCAAAGTAAATCATTCCAACCGAACAGCTACCTCGTAAGTCTAGCTCATATTGTCGCAGCTGTTGAAAGAATCCAGAATTGGGTCGGACTTTGGGGCGTATGGATTGTACATGAGTGTAAGCTTCTCGTAGACTCATTCCTCCGTATTTCATGAGATAGGCCAAGCACAGGGAAGCCGATCGACTGACTCCAGCAACGCAGTGTACAAGGGAACAACCACCACTCAGACGTACTTCCTCTATCAAATCGGCAACCTCATCGAAATGGGCAGCCAAGTTGACTCCGGCTCGGTCCTGGGCGTTAATGCGTAAATATAATGGATTACTGACACTCGACAACGGTGTGTCCGGTAGTTCGGGAGCAACATTGACAACACAGCTTACGCCCAGTTTGTCCAGATGGGCGGGTACTACGGCTGCAGCACCGCATAGATACAGGGCCGGAGTCAAACGTGAGATGCCTGGATAAGGTGTATGGTTATCCGCCTTCACCTGACTGAAACGAGCAAAAAAATAAAAAATATTGTCTCAATAAATAAAATATTTAAAAATATGAAAATATTTTCAAAAATTAGTCACTCAACATAATTATTTTAAGCCCATATACATGGCAAACAAACTGTCAAAAAATATATCTTATTTCTCATTTAAGAAAAGAATAAAAAAACAATTCAAAGACGTAAATAAATAAAGAGATTGTAAAAACAACATATTTGTGTTTTATTTAACAAATTTCTTTGCCTGACAACATTTTATGAATGGGCATAAAAATAACATTTTTTATTGTTTTCATAGTTTGTGCTTTTGTTTTTGTGCGAAGCGTATTAATCTTAGAGATAGCGGAATGTACGTCATTGTTTTTTTGCACTCCTACGTATGAACTACAAAATAATAAACATATTTACACCTACAAAAAACATATGTCCCTATGCACATATACATATGTATGTGTTCAAACGCATACTTGTATGGATATGTATATTTTGAAAGGAATTTGTTTATAATTAGTGGCTTCTTCGTGTTTAATAATGCGCATTATAAAAATAGAACTGATTTATTATGTTATTTGCTTCACTGGTAAACAACAAAGAAACAATTTGTTTTCAAAACGCAAAAGGTAAATGTGCTGAAAATGGCTAAAAGAACAACCCCGCGCACCTGTTAACTTCCCACAATTGAATAAATATTCAAAATTGATGACAGAAAATGTTGAAGATTAAAATTCTTTCACAACTGAAGCCAACCTTTAAAGTTTAAACAGTTTCAAATTGAGCTCTCTAATACCATATTCCATTAAATTTTAGTAACCAGATTTAACGCTATTGTTAAATTTAAAAAAATGTTATATTTTTTAAAATAAAATCGCTAATATATTTATAGCTTCTTAAAGGATCTATTAATAAGAAACTAAATAAGTCGTTCAGTTATTGAGTTAAATATATAAAAAAAAAATTTTCTTCTTGGTTGACAATTTGGCAATTACTCTTATTTGGACCACTTGGTGCGTGTTAAGTGCTGACTGGCAATTTGGCTGACAGATTCAATCACACCTATAGCTGTGGCATCGAGGAATGTTAATGTAAACCAACAACATCAAACCAATTTATTTATAAGTTCAATGGATTTGTGTATGGCGACATTTCGTCGTCATTAAATAATAATCACAAATTCCGCTGGAACATTGCCAAAATTAATCATCGGACACTTTCACTTGACCACGCCAAAATGCCATCTACAAAAATATGTATGTACGTATGTATGTATGTATGTAAAATGGTATTTATAATTTTCCTCCTGTGAAATGAAAATCATGAAGAAAAGAAAATGAAAATAACAAAAACAAACACGAAATATGTGTATTTTGCACATTTTGAGGCTGTGGGCGACACAATGATTTTGTTTATAAAGCCTAAGTAACAATTTCAAATTTTTTTATTCTTGAGTAAAATTTATGCATTTTGGCTAAACTTTTGATATGTGGGAAAGTAGGGAATGAAAGGAGTGGGGAGCGGGATGAATCTCTTATTCTCAGAGTGCTGTTGACACTCTATAATTTTGCAAATAAAATCATGTGATGACTGACAAAGGGAAATGGGTTAATGCCATAAATAATTTAGTTCAGCCTTGGAGCAATTGTTGTGGACCCGCTTTATATCAGATATTTACTATATATTTATATTCACCTGTGTTTATGCAATTTGACAAAATGTAACATATGTAAATATTGTCTTACAATGCGGATAAAAACATTGGAATGTGTTTTGGGAAGTCACCTAGGCATTTCGAACATGCATCCCAAGGTTAAAAATGTTGCCTATTCCTCTTGCCAAATTTTTTGTGCTTTTTTTGTTGAATTTGACAGGCAACGTACTGACAGACAAAAAGACAGAGAAATGCAGACCTTCATCTGCCTCATTATGAATAATGCTTTATTTTATTTTAGCAATTATTGTGTCCTTCAATTCAATTGTCAGAGTCACGGCTGTCGATAATTAACGTTAAGAAATATGCTGAATATCTATTTTCGTTCAATTTTTAAATAAAATGAACAATTATTGCCTATAATATAGACTTAGTCAAGGAAATAGATACGCTAGGAAAATCTATTAGATACACTACAAAAATTTCAGTTAAAGTATTCTCTGAGTTAATTATTTGATCTCTATATATGTATATGTATAGCTTTTATATAAAAACAACTTCTCAGTTCATCAAGATCTATGCATTAGGTATATATCTAATGTTGACCAGGTGTGTAGCACTGATGAACTACTCTAGAAATACCTTAACGCATTGCAAAGAAACAGGGGCAGATCTGTAATAGTATTTGGCATGTAATTTAGCACAACGAATCGAAATAAAAGTTCTTGCTGCATTGCCACATTTCAGTATAGTTTCATAAAATGGCCATGTTTTATAAACCACAATATAAATTTGTACACTGTTCTCGTTAATTAAAACCCTAGGAGTATAAAACTAGAGTATAAGACTAGTTTAAATGAAGATTAAAATGGGTTTATACAAATATTGATACATACATGAAAGCTTTTAAAATAACTTAAAGCATCTGCTACACTATGAAAATTCGAATCTTAATTGAAAAATAATCTTCTAGTTGATTTGAGGACTTAATCTATAGTAAAATTGTTTCAAATACAGTTTTAAAATCTTATTTAATATAAGACTGTGCGTTTTTTATTTAAGCTGCTGGAAAATGTTCAAAGCTGTAAAAAAGCTAGTGAAATTTGATTTAGTCACGCATTATTATAGAAAAGTACCGTACACAAACGTAAAGCCCACCTACGAAAGCAAAGTGAACCAAACCCATTTTAACCAGAGAGCTTTGGGGGCTCATGACATAAGCGCGACCTTGACTTGTATTGAACGAGTTTTTCATATAGTATAGAATTAATATATAAATTTGTACTGAATAAGGTAGTATAAAGTAATTTAAGCACTCACATTTGGCAGTCGGTGGTTTCAACACCATCACAATTGTCAGAAAAAACTGCTTTCGATATGTTATTAATATCGTCGACAATACTTCTGAGTTTCTTTTGTGTGTCTGTTGCCAAGCTATTTGGCAAATTGGGAATGGTAATTAACTCTTTCATGTTTATGGATTCCTTGTCCGATTTCGCGCTCAATATTTTGCGCCAAAAGATATAAAAATTCCACAAATTCCAGAACGAATATAAAAACTATTTGGAAGCGCTTCAATAATTTCTCGTAGCTGCGTAAACAAATTTGATTAAATGTTCGGAAAATACTCTGCTCTGCTGAATTTTCCGACCCGACGTGCAAAAGTCGACTGACTCATTAGACGCTAAACACATTTCAAAATAAATATTTTCATTTGTATCGTAAACAGACGGCGAGGTGAATTTTGAGTGCGTAAGGTGTACTCGGTGAGGTGAGTTGGAAAGTGAACTGATTTTGTACCTGTCTTCTTTCTACAAAAGAAATTTAAAAAAAAATTTGTAAATGGTATTTATTTTGATGTACAGAATTAATTTTAAAATACAATACTGATCAAAGATAAGTTTTTTATCTGGCGCCTTTACAAGTCCAATAACAATTTTATGATTTGAGATTTGAAAACTTTCGAATTCAAAACATCATATAAAACTATAAAATTCGTTTAGTCAGCAAACAATTTGTATGTTTACATTGGCAAAAATGGATGTTTAACTTTATTATTTTATCAAGCACTAATAAATAAGTAAAACGTTATAAATAAATTTATTTACATTGTTTAATACAAAAATTGGTATATTTTTATTTATGCTGCGCGCCAAATTTGATTTTGAGAACAGCTGTAGCAACCGATAGGCAGCACTCACACGTCACTCACACGCCAGATTTCAAAACGGTATTGGTGCCATGCGTTGTTTACTAGCGCCACAACTAGTTGTCTACTTTATGAACTAGGATTTTAAATGACGAGTCTGGTCAATTTGTCACGGAATTTATTTTTATCAAAAAAAAAGTTATTTCTGGATGGAAACAAAACCAAACAAGAAGGATTTAAAAAAAAAATCAAAAAAACTTATCACACAAAGAGTCTCTTAGTTTTTAATTAAACTTGGTGCATGTCCGTCTTTTAGCATTTTCCTATTGTTATAGCTCTTTAAGGTTCAAAATAACTACGTGTAGCTATAAAGTAGCTAAAATTGTAACACTGCTTGTGAATTGCGAAGGAACAAGAAGAAGAGATCAAAGCGCGAGTTTCTGGGGAATGAGAGAAATAATAGCAGCAGACGGACGCCGAGTGAACACAAACAAATTAATATTTCAAACAATTTTTGAAAACATCAAAACGTTAAAATGGGCAAGGAAAAAGCTGGAAAATCATTTAATATTGGAGATTTGGTATTTGCCAAAGTGAAGGGTTATCCAGCGTGGCCAGCAAAGATTACAAAGTATAACAACAAAAAGTACAATGTTTACTTTTACGGGACCGGAGAAACCGCCAATATTAAGTTGGAAGATCTTTTCACGTATGCGGATAATAAGGAGAAGTTTGCAACCGATAAGAATATGAAGCGTGCCAAGTTTAACGAGGCCATCGACCAAATAGAGAGCGCACTTCGCGGTGAGGATTCGGCTCCGATCGATTTGCCAAATACCGATGAAACCAGTGAGAGTAATACTGAAGCAACTTCAGAGGCAACCGATGCGGCAACGGCAACTTCATCGACAGTTGCACCATCATCATCAACTGCAGCAACTTTAGCGGCGGTGGCACCAACAACAGCCACAACTGCAACTGGTAATGAAGTTGCTGAAAGCAGCGAACAAAAATCTCGTGGTGCAGCCGGAGGAGGAGGACGAAAGACCAAAATGCCACCACGTCATGTTGACGGCGATACTGAGGATGCTACTTCAGATGCTGTTGATGCGCCACCGCCGCAAAAGAAACGCGTTCCTCCCGAAGGCATTGGCGCCCCAAATTCGAACAAAAAGTCCGTCAAGAAATCAAAGCCCACAGCTGCCGTGACTCCGATGCAAAAGCGTTCACGACAAGTAAACGTAAGTGTGAAATTAAACTACCGTGTAATACTGATGTTTCGTGGTATCCAAAGTAGAAGACTGGTTTTAAAAGAACTCGTCAAAATAAGCCGAAAAACTTCGCTTTCAAGGAATCGTGGTTTAAATTAAGACTATGTAATTGCAGCTTGTTAGAGCGAGACAACATGTCTTCAGGAGTGCATTTGGGTGACCTTTGCTCCTTTGGGGTCTTTAACTGGGCAAATTTTCGATCGATCCACAGGATTCCGATGCAGAGGAATAATATGAAACCTTTTGAACCAATAACTAACGAAAAAGTAAAAAAAAGAAACAACAGTAAAAACGCTAGCTACAAACTCGCTCTCGCTTGTCTCGCTCTATCCTGCTGCCTAGTACAGTTAAGGGAAATTTGATATGAACTGAACTGAACTTTGGCAAGAACAGAGTCTATATTTAAACACCGATGCCTCGGAAGCCAAGTCCTAAGTCGACAAAGTTTTATTCAAGTTTTTCGTCTTATTTTGTCGAATTTTACTAGCCTAATTCCGGTCAACAGTTTCGATTTGTAATTTATGTAATCTATATTCGTATTTTTACAGATCATACATAATAATCTACTTATGGTCTACATGCCCACGGCCAAGTGTCTAGGCATTGACATCAACTATAATAAGCCGAAATCTTTTGAAAATGCTGCCGCGGAACAGACTTGGCTAGAGAAAGCACGCATGGAGGCTATTAGTTTGAAGCTAAAGTTAGAATCAGGACAGATTGATGCTGAGTCAATGCCAGAGAGGATTGTGATTGAACCAGTGCGTAATGAAATACCCAAGCAGGAGGCAGCGCGTTTCATCGAGGAGCTGGTTGAACAAGAAGATGCCCTGTTTATGGAGCGTGATTTTATTCAGCTATCGCAACAATTGCGGGAGTGTTTGGGACTAAGGCGCGCCAATGTGGGCAAATGCCTGGAGATACTTGAGCAGTTAAAGGATATTGAGTTGACTAAATTGATGCTGCTACGCAATCCCGAATGCGTTGATATAATGCGACGATTACGTCGCTATGTTGGCAATTTGGAGTTGTGGAAAATGGACATATCTGATGAATTGGAATTTAAGGAAAAGGCGAAAATAATACGTAAAGTCTCAACTGCCATATATGATGGCTTCAAGACTATCTTCAATCCCGAACCTGAGCCAGAAGAGAACTTCTGGGTAGAGTTTTGTGAGAAAGTTCGAATCTACAAGAACTATACGAAAAACATCAATGATAACCTGCGCGTTTCGATGAGCGAGTCAAGTTACGATAATTTAGTAAAGGCAAGACTGGAGGAGGCTGCGTCCAAGGACATTGCTCAAGAATAGAGGGTTACAAAAAAGGCGGCTTTAAGTATTTAAACCTGACCTCTTTGTTCCACATAATTGTATAAGGTACTTTGTAGACAGCATCTTTATAATTTATATAATGCATATATTTTTCAGTTAATTTTAAGACGCCCGTCGATTAAGGGAGACGCATTATATTGAAGCCCTGAACCCAACCCATCCCTGAAGTAGACACGTGAGCCAATTATGGACTGTTTGCAATGTCTGGCTATTAATTATAATTTCATTATTGAAATTATGTTGTTTCATCCTACGAGTTCTATGTCTTAATTCTTCATTCGCAAGCTGTACACAAATTGAAAATTACGTAAAATACAATTAGTTTATGTTATACACAATTATGAAAATACATACGTGTAATCAGTTCCATTAAAAAATAAACTCTTGACGATATCTATATATTTTACAATGGCAGGGAAAAAACTGGGATTGCAAATATCAATTGCAAGATGTAAATAATCAAACAACTGTTGGTCTTCCATGTCAAAGAATTTCTTTTTTGGAAGTCCGAAAAACGACTACCAGTACTTTATTTCGAGATATCCATAACGTTGTATTCAATTTAGAAAATAATTGATTTAAACTCAATATATTTGAAATTTTATCACATCTCGACAATTTTTTGTTGACATTTGAGAAGCAAATCGCTGTATATGAAATGAGAAAATCCCACATATACTTAAATTAAATAAATTCTATAGCAGCAGAACATTTATATTTTAGAATTATTTTTAAAATTTTAATTTTTTCAGTACTTGATTCAAACAAATTTAACGGGCTTACGATTTTTACTATATAATCGCTGATATTCACGCCGCGCAGCCTTTTGGTCAGCAGTCTCTGTTTGTCTTCTCTTGGCCAAATATCGACGACCTTCCTCACGTTTTTTGGCCATGCGCACTGCCTTCTGTTCCGGCGTTTCCATGTTCCGCTGTGTCCTAGTCCTGGCTATCTTTTTGTCGGTCTCCTTGCGTCTATAAGCAGCATCAGTACTTGCCGCTCTTTGGCGACTTTCCCTGGTCTGCTTTGCACGCTTTTGGCGTCTCTCGGCCAATTGCTCATCGGACAGTTTTAACGTGGCCAACATGCGCTGCTTCATGCGCTTAATACGATCCCGCATTTTTTTCGTAATTGGAAATAATGGCTCTGGCATTGTTTCAGTAGGATTGCCCTCCAAATTGAGGGATTTCGAATGTATCTTTTTGGTTTCCACGCCAGCATCTTCCGTTTGTTGCAGCTCATTTTGCTTGCAGCGTTCACTGCGTCGCAGAGGTTGACTCTTTAATTGGCCTTCATTATTTGCTTCATCCTTGTACTCAACTATAAGAAATGATTCGGCTTGCAATGCCAAAGGATCAGAATCGTCCGGCTGTAGCTCCGGATTAGGTAGTATTTGCTCGTCCAAAACATACTGCACATTTCTCGTGGATATCGGCAGAGACAAATTGCTCTGTATTTCAGATGCGTTGATGTCTTCTGTGACCGCTAGATTATTAATACACTCTGTGTCCCGATTGTCCCCAGGAACATTCCCATCATTTTCTGGGTGCTTTAAAAATGTTGCATCGGTTAAACGGAAACTCGACATTTTTTAACAACAAAATCAATTTAGAATTGCTACAATTAATAATTTTACTTTTCTCTTATTTTTATTTGTTCTAATAAGTAGTTTGAACATAAGTCAATACAATAAGTTCAGATATCACCTAATAAACTGTCTTCGGTAGTTCTTTAATTTATTGTGCATTTACACAAATTTTTCTTTTGTTTGTAAACAATAGTGGAATTCCGAATACAGATTGAAGTACAATTCGCCTTTATTTTGATTTTGCGAATCAGCTGTTCACAGCTGCTGCATACAATATGTGTAGTGTGACCATACTGCATTACCCTTGAGGACTTTTAAACAGAAAACTATACAGACTTACTGCAGAGCAATTGTTTCGTTCGTAAATTGGATCTGTCATTAGATAAATTGTCTTGCGAATAGTATTAATTTATTTATTATGTCCATAACAGTTTATATTTAGTTTTATAAATTATATTCTCTGTTATGAAATGCACTTAAAAGTGAAACGAACATATATATTAACAAGCTATATTAATCTTTTTCTGGCACATCGCCAATACCATCCGGAAGTATAGCAAACATGGCTTCAGATTCGGGTAAACATGGCGAGTCGTAGATTTTGCATATACGGGCATCTCCCTTTCCTTTGCGCAGATATAGGCGAGTGGTGGATGCATGAGCCATGATGTGTCCTCCTATTGGCTTTTAGCATCCGCTTGAAACATTGCAGCGCCACCATCTACCTGTGCCGTCACCTGATTTGTGATGACCACCGCCACTCCGAATTCATCAGCCAGACGCTGCAGCATTCGCAAAAATAATCCCAAATGATTCTGACGAGCAGCGAGCTCACCACGTCCAACGTATTCTGAGCGATAGAGCGCCATGGCACTATCGACAATTATTATAGCATATCTAGAAAGAAATTGTTAAGCGTATAAAGTGATAGTAACTGTCTGGATATTTTGTCTAATTTTAAGAGATTCCAGCACGCACCTCGATTCAAACATCATGCCTGCTGCCATTTGAACTAGTTTTGTCTGCTGATCCGTGTTATGGGCACGGGCACAGGCCACATTGTCCAGTACATCTTGTTCCTCCATTTTGTAGCGCTGTGCAATTGCTGTTAAACGCTCTGGTCGAAATGTGCCCTCAGTATCAATATATAATGCTTTGCCCTCGCCCCCGTTTTGGCTAATTGGTAACTGGCAGGTGACTGCTAGTGTATGACAAATCTGCGTCTTGCCACAACGAAACTCTCCAAAGATTTCAGTTATTGAGCCCGTCTCAATGCCGCCACCAAGCAGCTTGTCAAGCTCTTTAGAGCCAGTTGTCAACATGACAACTTCCGAGCGCATTTGATGAAAGGTCCGTGCACTTGTGAAGTTCAGAGGCACCAGCTTGGAGGCCTCCTTCATGATGTGATCCACTTTGGACTCGCCTAGTCCTTTGATATTCAACAGTTGCCTTCGTGTCGCATATGTCACTGACTCCACGGTGTGCAAGCTCGCTTGTTGCAATAGTTTAATGTCTCTGGGGTTGATATTGTTGCCCTGTCAGTTAAAAATGTTGAAGTAAATACAATTACTTGGTATGCAGTCGTTGTACCTGTAATTTTAAAACATCCAGCGGTCCTATGTCCTCCTCATCTTCGCTGACCACAGCCGTTGATCCCGTAGCATCTGCCTGTTTTTGAGCCGTGCGTTGTTTTTGCTCCATTATTAGCTACTAGTTGATACAATAAATCACTAAATCAATGATATTTTGCTTTTGATATAAATTTCATTAAAATTTATAAAAAATTTGTTGCCACTTTTGTTAAAACTACGCGCGCGCTTTGTTGTGAAATGTTTGTCGTTCCATTTCCATCAGAACTGTCAGCTGTTTAACCAGCAAGAAAAGAAGAAGAAGAGAACGGAACGTCAAAAATGAAACATCAAAAGGCGATAGAAACAGCAATTACATAAAATAAAAATTATTCGCCGGCATTTACAACGTGTTTCTGAGAGAAAACTAATTTAAGGGCGTGCAGAAGCAGAGAATAAGGTAGCGAATTGTTAAGAAAAGTATGATCAAACATCATTACTTCGATGTTCAACTGTAAGTACAAGTTTAATGCAAGAATTTGTTACAATTAGAAGCACACGTGTGTGTGTTGGTATTTTATTCCATATGTCTTGTAAATAATAATTTTTTGTTGTAATTATAGGAAATTTCGTGACTTTGATTCCGTTGTACTCACACCTGTCTATTTTCGGGGCTGCGTTCAAAACTCGTTGGAGAGATTATTTGGAGAAATTGGTGGCGGAACAAATTTGGAAATCATTAAATTTAGCGTTGATCAGCGACGTGTTGTCTTTCGTGTACCTGAGGAATTCCTTGAGCGGACGCGTGCAGCTGTCACCTTGATTGGGTATTATCAGGAGGTCCCGTGCCACTTTCAAGTGCTGAAAACATCTAAGACACCTCTGGACTTTGAAGGGGACGGAGAAATCGAGAATTGTGAAGAGCTGCAGACAGACGAAATTTAACTAAGAACAATGTCATTTTGCAAAGTCTTTGGTAAGGACAAGGTGATCTTTGCCACCAAAGAGGATCATTCTACGCCAAGCACAATCGAGTTGCCTCCACCAGAGGCGCCAACAGGTCTAATCACAAAGGATGGTGATATAAATTGGAGCTGTCCCTGTTTGGGAGGCATGGCCACAGGTCCCTGCGGCGTTGACTTTAGAGAGGCCTTCTCATGTTTCCACTACAGCGAGGCAGATCCGAAGGGTTCTGATTGCTACGAGGCATTCCGAAAGATGCAGGATTGCTTCCAGGAGTATCCCACGGTATACAACAAAACCAATAGTGGCGATGATGATGACGATGCTCTCGGCGATGTTATGAATGCGGACAATGGATCTAGTGTCAAGGATGTGGATGAACTGTCTGGTGGTGCTGGAGCTGCGGCTTCTGTAGCTGATAAACAAATATCCAGCAATGTTATCTCAAAAGCTGAGTAGAATGTTCCAATAAAAAATTACAAAATCCAATTGCATTTGGTAGTAATGTTGGGTTTTTTCAATCTATTATATTGAAATTAACGATTTTAAATGTTCCATGTCAGCTAATAGCAATAAAATATCCCCTCGTAGGAAATTTTATAGCACTAGCCACGCAAACTAAGCAGCCACCCTGGCGTTTTCCAGCACATGCAGCTATCAATCGTCCGACCGCCACAATATATCGGACGACCACATAAGAAAAATAAGAAAAGTTGTGAAAACCGTGACGAAAATGTTATTAAACGCATTGTAAAATGCTTATAGTAGCTTATAAATCTGACATGTGAAACGCTTAAACGTGAATTTAATATCAAATCTGTGCAGAATTTCAAAGTGCAATAGCTAACTGGGTAAACAGTGCAATCAGACGACCTGAAGGCAAATACATAAATAAAAACAAGCAATAACCTTGTGGCAATCGCTTGCAGTTCGAACGCGCTCCAAATCAGTAACAAAATAGAAAGTCCAATTACCAACAGCCGCCAGTGTAGTGAGTGTTGTGCGAATTACTTTCGTCAAAATATCAATTCGAATTTATTCCAAAAACAAAAGTTCAACCTGCGATAATAAATTAAAAGTTTTTCAAAACAGTTTCGTTTTCTGTGCAAGGCAACTACAATATTTGAGGTGTCGCACACTAACAAAAATAGTACGTACACATACAGTGACGTTATACGCAGTTACGTGTGTGTGTTCATACGAAAGACGTGCGCAAAAGAAATCGAAAAAAATACAAAAGTAATTCCATTTGAATAGTTTAATTTGAATTTGAAAAAAATACAAAATAATACGAAAAGCAATATCGATAACCAAGAGTCTCACCAAGAACACAAAATACATAAAACACAAACAGAAAAACAAGTTAAGCAACAACTGGAACAACAACAACAACAACAACAACAAAAGTGATTAGCTACGACAACAGGGAACGGAAACAGTTAGCAGCAAGAGCAACACATCGATAAATTTGAATGCTGCTGCGGTTTTATCATTTCAAAGAAAATGGTTTCGTTAATTGATACAATCGATGCGGCAGCGGAGGCTCAAAAGCAACGTAGCGCCGCTGCCGCTGCAGTTGCAGCAGCAACGTCATCGCCAACAAGCCCCAAGAATGCTGGCAACGCTGCTGCACCTGCAGCTTTGACTGCCAGTGGCAAGCCCAAGGAGAAACGAAAGTGAGTCGTGTTCCTATTTAAATTGACCTTTATATTAATGAGAAATAATATAGTAAATATGACAAGCAAAAATACAAATATGAACGGCTCCTGCCCATGTGATCTTTCGGATGGGCCGTTGCCTATTGCATAAGCGTTTTGCTTTCTTTTTTTTTTGTTTTTTTCTTCAACAACTGCTGCTGCTGTTGCTGTGTTGTTGTCGTCAGCTTTGCTGACGCTAGCTGCGCATATTTTCTATTATTTTTCCTTTAGGGTTGCGAGACAAATTATCCACACAAATTGCACACTACGTCCGATAATGGAATTCTATGTTCGTCTTTTATTAGAGTCGTTTTAAAGGGTTGCATGATGCAACTTGCATCATGGTGTTTTGATAAATTGGACTTTTGTTTGATGAGAAATTACACAGGGTTTAGTTCAAATAGAATTTCTAGTTTTCCCTTTCCCTTTGTGACGCATTAAAAACAGTTAGTCAAGTAATTATTTTGGCAAATTAAAGATTCAAATATTTGTTCTATATATTTCAAAATAGTCAAACCCATTAGGTCTCTTTTTTAATTTTCTTAACAAGTTTAACGAGCCATAAGAAACTATATTAAGTTTAGGTAAGAAACTATTAAAAATCATAGATACGATATGCAAAAAAAACAATATGCAAGTGTTATTATTATGCAGATTACACTTTCAGCTATAAACTATCTGAAATAATAAGTAATGGGGTTAGATGTATTTTAAACTTACATACATACATTTAAAAAAAATCTTACATAAATGCCCATTTTTTAGTTTTAGTTGATAATTATTTTATTTTTATTGATTTATCTTTGAATATAACATTAGTTTCTATTCATTTTACGTTAGTTTATCATTCAGATAGGCATCTGCGAAACTATAAAGAATATGAAAAGAAAAGTAACGTGAGTAAATAGCGATATTGTCTTTTCTACTTTTAAGTGACAAGGAAAGGGAACAGCTTATCACATATTTATTTAACTTGTGTAAAGATTGAATTTTTGACTCGTGTTCAGCTTACAGACAAACTACAAACATGTGTGTGTGTGTGTGTGCTTTGTATGGAAAGCAATAGGGCAAAGATCAGAAATAAAACAAAAGTTTCCACACACACACACAGTAGTATAAGAAATCTAAACGCAATCATTAATCACGCTTGGTTTTTGCATTTGCGATAATTATACAGCTTTCGACGAAGGCAGACAGTAAAAGAGAACGCGTTGACCGAGACCTTACCTTGAATGTCGAAAGAAATAAAAAAACTAAATCCAATCCGAAAGACACAAATGGACAACTCATAATTATTTGCTGAATTGGTCAAGTAACGAGTATTTGAAACGAATCTTATCACACCTGTTACCTGTTGTGATACTTATCAAGATATCCTTGAACTACGATGACAGACCGAGCCTAGGTTTTTTAGATCCTGTACTTTAAAAAAGTACAAATGGGTCTATTACGTTTGTGCAAATGTGCGTAACTGGGAGAAGGAGGCGTGGCAGACCCCATAAAGTATATACATTCTTGATCAGCATCAACAGCCGAGTCGATATAGCCATGTCCGTCTGTCCGTCTGTCTGTCTGTCTGTCTTTTTTTTGAGTTCCTAGATCTCAGAGACTATAAGAGCTAGAGACACCAAATTTGGCATGTAAGTTCATTTATATCTCAAGTTGATCAAGTTTGTTTTAGATTTTTTCTCATTTATTTACTATATTTATCCCAATGCGTATATCCACTCTGCACTCGGGACTTCTTCCTCTTTGCTACGCACATTTCTTGTGTTTGGGTTATTTTTAAAAAATCCACAACATAATAAAAAAGATGGAAAAAACCTGTTGTGCTCACAGCAGTAGCATAACCAGTTTTTGTTTTATCAGTCTGTTTTGTATTTTTTCTTGTTATTGTTATTGTTTTTATTTTGTTTTGTTTTGTTTGCGCCTCATAGGCGTGGTGACGAGACCCGCCCCTTAAGTAACGGCTACTCATTTTCTATATCATTTGCTGAGCATAAAACACATCAAATTATGTTGTTTATTAATTTGGTAAATTTTATAAAAAAATATGCAACATTTGCATTAACTCGAAATATTTTTCGTTTGGCCTACGTGACTTCAGTTAGCTGAAAAGCGGTTCTGTAAACGATTAATTTTTTAAGAAAACTGATCAAGTTTTCCGTGCACAGATTGTGAACTGGTTTCTGGCATAGATTAATTTGTATTTGATTTGTATTATGGAATATTGATAGCTGATCGATAGCGACAGCTATGGCTCTTTATTATAATTGTGCTTGTCTTTTGACTTAAATTGAGATTGTTGTGTTTCCTAGAGATGGTCACGTGATTGATCACCTTGTTTTTCACGAAAAACACACAGATTTTGTTTATTTATTTGTGGGCTAAGTTAACCTTGTGATGATTAGCGGAAATTTTATTCTAATTAGCACAACATCAATTCAAATTGATTTGTTGCTTAAGATTTTTAAGCTATTGTAAAACACTGTTTACAATATTGATCAAGGATGCATTAACAGTAAACTATATTGTGAAAGATGTGACTTGTCCATCGCTTAATTTATTTACATTAACTTATAATTTAATCATTTATTTATTATTGATTATGATTTATTTATGATTATGATAGACTCACGACTCTAGCAGGATTTCTTTTTGTTCTTTCATCTTTAGATTCAACCTCGTTGTGAACTTGCCTGTCGCTCATTTGTGATTTACTTGCTAGACATTTTAACCTCGTTTATAACAAATTATATGTAGATTCCATTAAACGACAAACAACAACAATAAGTTGAGTTTTGCAAATGTTTTTCTTTGTTAAATGAAAATTGCTACTTCATTCTGCTAAGAAGAAGAAATCACATATTGTAGTAGTAAACAATGTAAACAGATATAAAAGAGATATCATTAAGTAAAGTCATAATAAAAATTGAAATGCCCATTTTGTATTTTTTATGTAACTTTAGAGTTAAACACTTGTTGCATTGATATATCTTTTTCTATCATTTTTTTTGTTAATATTTATAGTTATGGTTCTTTTTTTAATTAGAAGAAAAGAGAATATGACATATGAAAATACTCAATATCAATTTTAGAAATTACGCTTCCAGCTCTTTTTAAATTTTAAATATAAAATGAAGAGTCACATTTAATATTATTTTAGGTATTCTTATTGGTATTTTAGGTATTCTTCTTGGTATTTTAGGTATTCTTCTTGGTATTTTAGGTATTCTTCTTGGTAGTTAAATGGTTCTTTATTTAAATATAAACTTTAACGTTATCAAAGTTTTGGGATGAGTATAATGGATTTTAACTCGATATTATAAATTAAATTTCCATCCACAAATTCAAATTTAGAATAAATGGAGAGAAAACATTAAGTATTATTATAGGTTTATTGTTTTTCGTATTTGGTTACCAGACGAAAGTAGAATGTATTAAAAAATGGATAAATTATATTGAATTTCAACGAATATATTCAACTGCAATATACCCTGTGTTACCCTTTGGCTACCGGGTGTTTTGAATGAAAATTGAACAAAACAATAAATACAATTTGTATATATTTCAATACCAACAACGCAAGGCGAACGCACAAAATTAACACAAGCTTACGCATACAGTGTTAAATATTTAAATGATATGCCTCATTGTTGTTGTTATTTGGTTGGTTGTTGTTGTTGTTGTTGTTTTTATGATTGTTGTTGTTGCTGTTGTTGTTGTTGTCGTTGGCCGCGGCAGCCTCTGTCTGGCCACGACGACCTACTTTTTGCGCAATCGAACTAAAATGTGACGGCATGCGGGGTGTAAAGAGTGTGTGTGTGTGTATAAATGGTGTGCCTGTGTTCCGTATTTACCATGTGCCTGTTGTTGTTGTTTTATTGCTGCTTTTCTTTATTTTCATATAAAAATTGTTGTTGTTGTTGTTGTTGTTTAACTTGAATAATTCGTCTTTTGAGGCTGAGACAAACACACGCTTCTCCAACAAACGAATTTGTTGCCATGCAGCCGCCAAATGCAACAGCCTGTGTATCTGTGTGTGTATGAGAGTGTATCTGTGTATGAGAGTGTATCTGTGTGTGTTGCTCGCTCACCGTAGTATCTTTTGTCTGCCGATTTATTTACACGATATGTAATAATTGCATTTTTCGTTGTAGGAATTATGAATATTATATATACCCTGTAAAACTTAAATATTATGGTATTGAATTGGTATCAAACGAATTTTTAAATGTTGCACTCTCGATACACAAAGCTTATTATATTTACTGCTATGTCTGTTTCGATATGGCATTAAATTCAACTTGATCTATGAAAATATGTTCAAGATCTTAGATTTGATAGATAAAGATAAAGATAGCAGCGAAAATATTTTAATAAGTACTTTTTAATCTTATATGCTTTGGTATCGCGTGTATCTGACTTTATAGAATACTGAAAATCTCGCTATAGGGTAGCTTTTAGTCTGCCATTCTTTATGGTACTTTTCAGATATTTTAGCAGGGAAAGTTAATTTATGTAGCCTATTCGATTGTCAGAGAGGCAGCCTTCAAAAAAATCATAATTCTTGAGAGTTGCGCAAAATCTCAGTTTGCTTGCACCTATACATTGTTGTTGTGGTTGTTGTCCTGATGTTTCGTTGTTGTTGTAATACAGACAATTTAAAAATGGAACGCCTCATTATTGTCTTTTTTTAAGCCATAAAAAATTCAACTTTACAGGCTTGCACTGTGTTCTCGTATTTGACCTCATTTCGATGCAGAAAACTGATTTTTAGCAAATGATTTTTTTCTACTTTTCTTATGAGTTTTATTCTTATTTTTAAAATATTTTTAACTTTTTTATACCCTTGCAGTGGATATTTTAATTTTGTAATATAGGCGTTGCAGGTCCCATAAATTATATATATTATTGATCAGGAAGACAAGCGAGCTACTCCTGGATCTACAACTAGTATAAAATACTTCAAATTTAATACTTCAACTTTAAAATCTAATTCTGTAGAGCATAATATATTTTTTTTTGCTCATTGATTGTTAAAACTCAATCATTCATGTGGAACGTCATTTTATCCATGGTTTGATTTATAAATAAATTGTGCATTTAAAAATTGTTTTGTTTTTGATTATAACTTTAAGCTATAGTATATTTTTTGCGCTTCTACCATTTTAGATGAAAATGACTAATGCAGTTTTTCTAACATACTTTTTATGTGACGGATTTTTATTTATGACAATCATAATCAACCATCTTTGCCATAGTAGTACTTCCATCATAGCACTTCCATCAATTTCCTGTAATCGATTTGATGAGTTTGATTTTGTTCAAAGAAGATTTTAGTTTATGAGCTGGAGAGTTAATCAACATACACCTTTCAGATTACCTTACAGAGTTGAGGGCCATTTACAATTTTGTACTGAATAAGATCTAATGTTCCCTATTACTTAATCGTCCAAGTGGTCGTATTTCTTTGTTGGATTCGTTATCTTGTTGCTACTTTTTAGCACATGTTTGCCAAAAAAGGGAAAAACAGAACAAGTCAAATATTTGTCAAATGTTATGTTCTTATGTTATCACAGATGAGGGGAATTTTTGTGTGTGGCATAAAAACGTTGCTAGTTGTTAACCATTTTGGTTGGCCAAGTCAGTTAGCCAAGCCAGTTAGCGTTTGATTTGTAAGCGGTTTATTTCATCTAATATTTGGCTAAAACTACTGCAGTTTCTGACTCATTACGCAAATAACTTGGCTAATGTCCTTCATAGATAAGTTTCTTAAAAAACATGTGAGAAAGAGATAGCAATAACATTTAATGCGCTCAAGAGTATGCAATACTTTTGACCCAGTTAATTACAAATTAGCCAGAAGTTAACAAAATGTAATAATTTTTTGATTGCTTTTGTTTTTTTTTATTCGCTTTTGTTGATTTTTTGATACTGTTTTCCATTTTGCGCCCACAGCTATCTGTCTTATCTGGTCAATTTGCCCATATAGCCAGGTCGAGAGCGGTTGAGAGAAATGAGTGAGTGTTTTGGCTTTTGTTTTTTGTGTTATCTTATCAGTCGCTGAGTCGCTAACTGATAGGAAACAAAGCTTTGATGTTAATTTGTAGTGTAGTACAGCGTTTTCATTCTTACCTTTGGCCAAAATAATGAATGCCTTCCTCTCACACCAATTGATACTTTGTTGTTGTCTAGGATTTCATGGGCTTATATGCATGTGTGTGGGTGTGTGTGGTTGTATCTGTGTTTTGATATCAGTTTTTCTGGTATTTGCGATTTTCGTTTGGAGGCCTATAAATATGAATTTCGTGCTAATAGAAATTTCTGTTCATTTTAAATGTTGGTACTCGTCGGTCGGTTGTTTTATGGATTCTTCACAACGATTGTGCGTGGGTGTGAGTGTGAGTGCGAGTGTGTGTGTATTTAACACTTAATCTATGGCTTAAGCCATTGAATTGAATAATGTATAATTCTGGCAATGCTTGGGAAAACTGTGATTTTTCCTGCAATGAAAATACTTTCTATGGCGATGATGCCACCAACTCTTTTTACGATTCGGATGTGAAACCTCTACAGCTACAACTCCAACAACAGCAACAACAACAATTACAACAACAACAGAATGTAGGAAATGGCAGTCTTTATGGCTGTAGACCAATTAATGAACCAGCTGTTAACTTTAACAATGGCAATTTCTACAACAATTCCACGTCACGGCCTCAGTTTGTTCCTCAATGTGGCAATAATGGTGGCGCCATCTACAATAGTTCCGGTGGCATGGAAATGTCCCGTTTTCATCCATATCAACGGCATCAGTCTGAATTTGGACAGTATTCCAATGTCTATGGGGGTCAACAGACCCAGAGCATACCCTATATGCAGCCAGGCATGAGGATGCTCAATCTGCAGACACCCTGTCGTGAAAATCAGCCATGGAGCTATGAATATTGTTATGGCTATGCTCCAAATCATCCAGAACCATGCCAGTATAGTCAGTTTGTGGATATCGAGGACTTTATGTAAGTTGCAATATTCAAAACGATTCTAGTTATGTCTGCAAACATGCGGGTACTTATAATATACATATATAGTATATACCAGACCACTGTCTGTACTCGCAACTCATAACAAACAGTAAACAGTCTCTTATCACAACAACAACAACAAGAAATGACAATAACAAAAACAACAATAAAGTAACCCAAGTGGGCGCACATCTTATCTGCATTCATTCTCTATACTATTATTATACATTTTACATGTGTATGCGCACATTTCTCTTTCTATTCTATATGTACTTGTATATATATAAATATACTATATATGTATACTTTGAGTGAGATTGAGAGTCGGTCAGCACTTAGCATTTGATTAATCGACATAGTGTGTCTGATCCTATTTTCATAATATTAGTCAATAAATAACAACTTTTCCACCAAGAATTTTAATGTAAATATTAACAAATATATATAGTTGTACAGACTCCCGATCAGAATAATAACTACCAACGATAACTTCATTTTGTCTGTTTTATAGTAAAAGTATTCTATTCATTTTTAAGCTCAGTTAATGCAAATTATCAAGTAAAAAAAACATATTTTTATCTACACTTATAGTCTTTTGTAGCTGTCTAAATGAACTTAAGTTTTATCTGATTTCCAAATTTAATATTCAAGCTTCTTATCAAAAAGGGCAATGATCTATTGTAAAGTTCCAAAACGAAAAAATATATAATATAATAAATAAAATTTAGCATACGTCAATTAAATTAAATAAGTATAAATTAAAAATGCGGAACATGAAACATTTGTTCGATTTGTTATCAATTTGAACTATGTAATCTATGTGGCTCCGTATTATATTATTGATATCTGGGGAAAACCTTTTTTATGCCATCGCCAGGGGAATGACTTTTTGTAATAGACTCAAAAGAAAGAGAAATACAGAGAGCGGAAGATTACAGAGATATCACAAAGTCTAAAAGTACAAAAAATAGTCGAAAGCTAAAATCAAAGTATGTATAATAATAGTCTGACAACGATAAGGAATAAATGGTCTATAACCAGACAAGGCCAAAAATATTGGCATACATATGAATGAGTAACCGAATGATATTCAAATGGAACTGAGATCCTTTACAATTTTGCTTGTCACCTACAATATTTCTTAGTCTTATTAATATCTGTGGGGAATCATTTTGAAAACAAGGCTATATTTATTAATTGTCGCTTCCCATTGACGCAGATTTTTTTAAGTTCCCATTCTGGATGCCATTGGCGTGCAAACGTTAAATGGCAAACGCTCTTTAAATTTGAAGAAGCTTCCATGATCGATTGTTGTGTGTGTGTGTGGGATTTGTGTGTGTTTGTGTGTGTCTCGGTTGCGCGTGCTTAACAAGATTTTGTTTACCTTTGGCAAACCGCAAACGAGCCGCACGTTTAGCCATAATATTTGCTTATCTATTGCATATCCGAATCCCATGAACATTTATACTTACATACATACTTTTGCAATTAGCATTAACGTCACTGGCCTTAAATGGCTTAAAGCAGGGCTTAGAACTTGTCTAGTTTGATGTAAGCAACTGAATTTCGTAACAGAGTTCAAACATTTTCATTTTCATTTGTATATATTTTACTTTAGACTTCTATTAATTGACAGTTACACTGATAATCCTATAAGGAAATATTTTATGGGACATCTGAAGTCATCGTTTTCCCTTTTAGTTATTAAGTAATTGCAATTTGAGTCAATAACTAAAGCTTATCATACTAAAAACTTTTCTGTTTGATTGTAACAATCTTAGATGATCTTTTAAAAACATAATAAAATAAAATAAAGTCTACTTAATGTATTTAATTTTGATCATGAACCTTTAAAGGGTATCTCGCTGGCAATCACTCTCACTTGTAACGTGATTACTTGTTGTGTAATCGATTATGTAAAGCATGCTCTTATATGATTCAGGTAATTTATAAAATTGTTTAATTAATTGAATTATAGACTGCATGACTAAATGCTCTAATGTTATGAAATCTTATTTAATGGCTCAATCTTAAGCTCAATCTAAAGCTCGAGCTTATATTAATAACGAGTTATTCAAGTGATTCACATTTGAGAGGTCTTTAAATGGATTTCTTTTAATTTTTGTTTTTATTAAATGTTTATTATATTTAAAGTACTAATTACAAATGTATATGTCCAAACTGTTGCACGTGTCAAGATCATGCAACTGCTTTTGTTGTTTCAATAGAGCCATGAGCCGGAAATGCTTCAAACAACAAAAGCAAACAGTAGCAAAAAAAAAATATTAACAACAATAGCAATAACAACACAAATAGCAACACTAAATAAATTCATATTATATACTTAAAAAAAAAACTGCAGGCGCTTTGTGAATATTTAAAAGCAATTCAATTTCTTATGAATTGTTTAACCGATTTCGCCCCCTTTTGTTCGACAAGTTGTTTAATCAGGCTATTAGCATTCAGCTAAGGTAATTGGCAATAAGTTAGGGAAGGTGTGAGGGGTGTGTATTATATTGTATATATACATAAGTATATTTATGTATGTGATTTCTTGTGATAGTATTTATTTATTATTTCTTATGTATGCAAATAAATTAAGTTAAAATCAAGTGTAAAGGAAATACTTGACGTAAAGCTACCCTCTACTATTAGATCAAATAAATGACGGTTTTACAACTATTACCTCTTACATTGTATATAGCTTTTAAATAGCTATCATATACCTCAATATTGCTATTGTTGCTATTTTTATTTAGTCTCTCAAAACACTTTCAAAGTTATTTGTTGCCAATTGCCATATGGCTTTAAGTATTACAAAGTGTGTTTATTCTGTCAATTTGCTGGGCCACACGTCGTATGAGTAACGTTATGGAAATATTTCAATTTCCAATGGACAGCCACAACTTGCAGCTAGCCATTTGTTATTGTTGTTTTTGTTTTCCTTTTGTTTTTGGTTTCTCTGTCTGCTTGTCTGACTGTCTGCTTGCCTCACTGATATGGCGGTGTCTTTTCATACAAATTGTTTGACAAGTAAAGCTCGACCATCAAAAAAAAGGAGTGGGGGGGGGACAACAACGGAGATTTCGACCTGCAATTGTTGCCAAGCGCAAATATTTCAATTTAGTTTTACAAATATGTGTATTTAATTTGTTATCTTTGCTTGGTTTGCTCTTTAGTTTTTTATTGCTAGACTCGATAATTAATTTATTCGAAAATGAAATCAAATTTCATATTTGAATTTCACAAATTTTGTTACAATTTCGCGAATATTTCGTATGAAATTTTTGCTACGTGACAAAGTTGTCGCAAATTCGCGTATTAATTTTGTGGTTGTTGTCATTATGTATATACAATATTCATCTATTAAATACATTTATTTGCAATCATAAGCATAT
This sequence comes from Drosophila putrida, assembly GCA_037043535.1. Taxonomy (NCBI): domain Eukaryota; kingdom Metazoa; phylum Arthropoda; class Insecta; order Diptera; family Drosophilidae; genus Drosophila; species Drosophila putrida. Next base: position 212,525 of record JBAMBI010000135.1, read on the forward strand.
GTATATATTTATAATACGACACAGCAATGTTTTTATTGCTAGTTTTCGACAGCTCACGAGTTTTTCTTGGCAACTGCAACAAAACACAGTTCGTTGGGAATTATGTGAGAATTTCTTATAACGAAATTGGCAGCGAAATGTCTTTGCGTGAGGTCAGTGTACTCTCCAACAACAAGTGTATATATATATATATTGAATATATATAGTATGCTTAATGTGTGGCCATTTTCCTAAGAATTCTTGTATGTTCGCTGATAACAAATTAAGCATAGATTTATAAACTTTGGTATGCTTAAGTGAAAACTTGTTTGAATTTGCTTATCTTATTTAGTATTCTTTTTTTTTCTCCGATGAGTAATTCAGTTGTCGATGTTAAACATTCACTTGCCCTCAGGTTCAATAACATTTTAATGATCTTTCGAGTTGTTAATTGCATTAACATGCGCTATAAAAAACTGCATAAGGAAATATTCCATTACAAATGTATTTTTATATGTACATATGTATCTGTTGTTCTTGTTCAGTTGTTCTGAAATGGTGCCAAGGTTTTTGTCTTGTTATTATCTACTTACTTACTTACTTAGTATATGTCAGTAGGCTCTGCGTATCTTAAGCCACTAAACACCGACAGTTGAGTTGTTTAGTCCAGTTGCCAACAAACTGAGTGGGTGGTGCAACAGTGAAAGGCGTCAAAACTCGATACGAGCAGGACAGTGTAATCACACATGATTTTAAGTAATTACGAAATTTCTTTGCACTTACAAAACATACGTATTTGAAAATGCCAGAATTATTCAATATGAATTGTTGATAAAGATTTTATAATGAAAGGCTTTAAATGGTTTTGAGTTACTATGATAGTAACAATTAGCTGCAATTGGGATATTTTTTAATAAACAATTATCGATGTCTCAAACCAAACAAATTAAAATAATGCTGAACAAGCATATATATACTGCAAGTAAACTAATGTGTTGACAGATTTAAAAATATTTGTATGTCCTACTTTGGGTTGAATTTGAGTTTACTTTAAATTTCTTAAATAACTACATATTAATATTTATAGTAAGTACTCAAGTTAACGATTATGAATTAAACCTTAGTTTATTTTAAAAATATTTAAAAACTACATTTTGTTATATATTTGGACAAACAATTTTGAAGTTTGGCAGATTTAGAAAAACTTGTATTTATGGTGCTCTTGGCCATTATTAAATTGCAATTGCGCTATTCGTAACTAAGCAAATAATCAGCAAGCTTTTGAGTGAAATTTGAATTCAATTAATTTTCATTTGATAGTCGGAATTAACATTTGATTGCTTTATTCGCAGTAGTTGCCATGAACTTTGACGCCTTCGCCTTGCAAAGCGAATGTGGCGAATGTGTTTTGCTCAATTGAAAAATTTGTGCGCTGACCGCGTCAATTGAATCAAATCAAATAAAAACGCAAAACGCAAACGCACTAAATCGCAACAATTGGAATGTACGCATTTCTGTGCAGTTTTCTATCCCCTCGGTTCCCTCTTAATGTAAATTTTGCATACGTCGCGACGTCAAGAGTGGCCTACGTGATCTGATGATTGAAAGCCATCTAGATTTTACACCTTTACAACTTTCATGTTGCATAAACTTATGCATATCTTTCGTTTTATCTTTGGCAGGAACAATGAGAAGCGCAAGGAAAAATCACGAGATGCAGCTCGTTGTCGTCGCTCTAAGGAGACAGAGATCTTTATGGAACTGTCGCAGGCATTGCCACTGAAACCCGACGATGTCAATCAGCTGGATAAGGCTTCTGTAATGCGCATTACAATTGCTTATCTCAAGATACATGAGATGCTGCAGTTGGGTAAGTTATATCTCTTTTTTTGTAAGCACGCTTGATTAGCATATTCATCAATTTGTTCTATTTACAGTGCCGAAGATACGTGAAGCGAGTGAGCGTATTAAACCGGATATTGACTCCGACGGAGGAATGTTGATGATGCCCAAGGTGAAGAATGAGAACGAGGATTGGCTAAAGTGTGCCGAGGCCGGTCAATTGCTAAAACAGACCATGGATGGCTTTCTTCTGGTGCTATCCAATGAGGGCGACATCACTTATGTATCTGAGAACATTATTGATTATCTGGGCATTACAAAGGTGTGTTATTAAGTGTGTGTTCTAATGTGGGAACGTATACTGAAACCGTTGACCGAAACTAACCGTTTCATATGTAATACTTGAACTGAAAAGAAACAAATTCTTTTTCAAGAACTGTACTCGAAACGGCTCCAATACTTTTCTGTCCGAAAGTAAAAAAAGTTGTGGAACTCTAAATAAGCTTTAAGATAGCAACAAATTACAAATTTTTATGTAAGATTTTTCCTCCTTAAGATTTTGAAATTTGGAACCGAATGAACGAAACTAAAACTGAATCTTTTCGGCATTTATATCTTTATACTTTCGTTTCGTAACGTACCCAATCCGGATCCATATTTGTTTTAGTATTAATCGTTAAAACTCTATGTATTAAACTCCTTAATTCCTTTCAGATTGACACGCTGGGCCAACAGATCTGGGAGTATACACATCAATGCGATCATGCTGAGATCAAGGAGGCGCTCAATCTCAAACGCAATGGCATCGCTGACAAGATCAAGGATGAACAATTGCTCGAATCGGGGGTCAGCACACATCATCGCGATCTGTTTGTGCGCATGAAATGCACATTGACCAGCCGCGGACGCAGCATTAATATCAAGAGTGCATCATATAAGGTATGTTATATATTCTACAATTTATTTGTCTTTTATTAATGTAGAGTTTACTTTCTTTAGGTAATTCACATAACCGGACACTTGAGGGTCAACAGCAAAGGCGAACGTGTGCTTATTGCCATTGGCAGACCCATACCACATCCTTCGAACATTGAAATACCGCTCGGCACCAGTACATTTTTAACCAAGCATTCGCTAGACATGAAGTTCACCTATGTGGATGACAAGTGAGATAAATCGCAGACGCAATCATCTGTTTTACAAGTTATTCTAATTGATATAACTGTTTATGTTTGTAGAATGTTGGGTTTGCTTGGATATATGCCTGGTGATCTGTTGGACACATCGCTATTCGAATGTCAGCATGGCGCCGACTCGGAGAGACTAATGGCCACTTTCAAGAGCGGTAAGTGCTCGACTAGGGAAATTTGTGTCGTTTCTTCATTAAAACTAACTGCAGCTAACTAATGTTAAACTAATTACTTTAATGTACGAAATTAAAACGGTGTCCTCGTTGTCCCTGACACAGCAAAAGCGAACACGATGAGTTGAGGCAGGAGTTGAAGTTTGAGTAGGAGTAGCAGTAGGAGTTGAAGCCGGAGTTGGTGTCGTGTTAATGTCCTTGCACATCAAAACAAAGTTGTCACTCGTTTGCCGTGGCTGCCGCCTTTATTTTTTGTGCGTCACTTCCTGTCCCGCCCTCTGTGTCGTGGCAGGACCACGTCCAGCAGTTGCCGGCTTGCTTATTGCATTTAATTAGTTGTAGCACACCGTTGCCCAGCGTTTTCGTCTCCTCCACCGTCTCAGTCTCCAGCTACAACTCTGGCAGTTAGTGTGACTATAGAAAGTCCATTGTCGTTCGCTGGCTAGCCTGACTTTGCTTTAATTTCACTTTAGTTGCTAATTAGCTTTTGCAAAACTAAATAAATAAATTGTTCAGGCACCTAGCTAGTCAGTCTCTAGGCGGTTTCCGCTTCAGCACCCAAAAAAGTTTCCTACGCTCTTTATTAACTTTGCTTTTATTTTGTATGACGCATACTCATCAAATTTGGTTTATTAGTTTACAAACATTATTGCTGCTAATTAGTCAAGCAATTCTTTTGACAGATAATTGACTCGGTAACTATATATATACCTATAATTGTCTATATCTAATTTGTAAGACTGCTCGCTTTGTGGGAGTTTATATTATTGGGATAAACATAGTATAAGCGTGGAGCAAAACTGTAGAAAAGTAATGTTAGTATACAGTGTTTAATGAGTTTAAAATATTGTATTTATAATTTGGTAGTAAAACTATAATTGTATGCAACTTGTTAGCATTTTTGATTTTTCTTGCACTACAATTGTTTTGAATGTTGTTTTTAACGCTTAATTGAACATGTTTTTATGCATATTTTCCATATTTATAATTGCCATTCAATGTTAGTTCGTAATACTCATTGATGAGCTGAATGCCCATCAAACATATGTTATTATTTGCTATTATTCTTTTTATTCCCTTGCAGAGGGTATTGTTTAATATTATTTCTTTGCATTATGGCATACTATTTGCAAATGTAATGGATATATTATGCCATTGACTTAACTAAATATTTATGAATTCTTAATTTAAAATTGTGAGTTTTTTTTAAATAAGAATTTTAGAAAACGGCCGGAATTAATGGGGGCAAGATACCTGTTGACTACTTCTTACATTCAGCAGGAAATTTTGGACAATTAGTATCGTAAAATTTTGGTATCAGTATCGAAAAAAAAGTATCTTAACAAGAGTGTATTACCTGATACTGATAACCTATATTGCTAGATTTTTTATGTACTTTTAAACGACTTAGTGTGCTGATTTAATAAAAAGATATCATATATTTAGTAGGCGGATCTGTATGAAAAGGTATCGTGTCATTCAGCAGGTGCTGATTTCTGATAGATCATACAAATTTTATGATTACTGATCAGTATTGACTGCTGAATGCGCCCAATTTAAAGATCGAATCACAGTCAAAATGACATGCCATAAAAATAAGTCTAAGCTATGCAAATTTAAAGTCTTTTGACTCTTGGGACTGGCAACTCTACAATTGCTGAAGAGCTGAAAGTTACAAATTGAAATTAAAATGGTTGAAAACTTTCAAACTGCAATAATTGTGATAATTTTGATTGCAATCAATAATGTTATAAATGTTCATAGTTTGTATTAAGTGCAATCAAAGTGATTTCAATCTTTTACAGCTCTGATAGTTAGCATGTCTGTTAATCCAAATAACCAGCTGAATTGTCAAATAGTTTATTGGTTAACCTGCATTTATTTAATTTTCAAAAAAATGTTTCTTCCTAATAGTTCATACTTTTTGAACTGCTTGAAAATACTTGATAAACCAGACAGCTTAAAATAGTAAAGTCTGTCTGTCTCTCCTCCGTCCTAGCTAATTATAAAGTCTATAAAATGCCGTTAGTATGGCGAGTCATTATTTAAGTGAAGCTCGCCAAAGTATGCAACGAAAAGTAAAGAGAGGAATTTCAAGAAATGAAAACTTCGTTTTGCTGTGAATTTTGGATTTGTTGCGCTTAAGCGCTTTACTAATTTCTTCCTCTTGGCTCATCCTTGCAGCCTTGTTTGTAGCCATATTCTGGGTAAAAGTTTGCTGCCATTGTTTGCTTATTTGTTGCGTTTAATGGCCGCGTCATGTCGTCTACATTGACCAAATAATGTCGCTGCTGCTGCTGCAGCAGCACTTAAAATGCCAACGTTGGGCAATAAAAGCGCTGCTGACCATTGTTGAGTACATTGTACCCAAGATGCAAGCGCATCCTTAACAAAAACAACAAAAATACCAAAAAAAATGGAAAGAAATTGTCACTGCACTACAATTGGAATTATTATTGGCTGCAATGACTTTGGCTTCTTGGCCAGCCAACATCATGGCCCAGACACGTTCTGTGCGAAATGACTTTCGGTTTTATGATGCGACATGCATTCGCGACCAGGCTACGCCCAAGCCGGACCACGGACTTGACTTGACTGGACAGGACTGGACTGGTCCTAATACCAACTTACACTCTGGATCTTTGCTTAGGAATGCAGCTGCGTTCTCATGTTGGTTTTGCCTTATTTTAGTTTTGTTTTTTGGTTTTGTTTTTGTCTTGCATATCGCATATCGTTAGCAAAGTTGGCAGCAAGCTGTAAAAATGTCTTCGAAAGTCGTAAAAGTATTTCATACATTTTTGTTTTTATTAAGTTGCTACACTCTGCAGCTTCTCGGCTAAACAGCTGCCACGCCTCCCGCCCCGCGTTGGTAAGAACTTTATACTCATTTTTAGTTATGTTACTTGTCTTTCTATATATAGTATAGTATAGTATGTTTGCTTGAAAGCTCCATTCGCCATATTATTGTTTATGAGCGCTGTCCATTTTTATTTCCATTTGATTTTCATAAAGTTTACATGCTTATGATTCTCTATATATAAGAATCGAGGGTCCAGGGTTCGGTATCCTGTCTCGAGGGTCTGACTTAAAGTTCTCGTTCTCGTTCTCATTCTCATTCTCTCGATTATTGTCAGCACCATGTGACAAACAGTTCAATAAAATACAAAATGTGCGGAAAATCGCAAATGTCATGCGGGTGAGCATTGAAATCTCAAAACGTTTTCCACGTTTATCCAAAGATGCTGCTGCTGCTGCTGTTGCTGATGTGCATTGAAATGGAAATGCGAAATGGGTAACGGGAAAATGCGAAAATTGTGCACAAGCATTTCCATGCTGCAAATAAAGACGACAATTTGGCCTGAAGGCGAAAATTATGAAAAAGCCAAATGAAAAATAAGAAGAAAAAAGAATTCGTTGGGTTTTCCTGCTCAATGTGAATGTGCATGTTGTCCAAAGTAAATTTAACGTGGCAGATAAATAACCCGCCCAGAGAGATAAAAGAAGAGCGCGTGGCAAATGTTGTAATAAATTTGCAACGAAAAACAATACGAAAAAGTGACTTTGGCTAAGATTTTGCTTTGACTGTTGCGTGAGGAAAACTTTTGCAGCACACAAACACTTGGTGAGTGGCGAAGAGGGAGGAGAGGAGCTGAGGAGGTGCCAGAAATGCATTTTTGTTAGTGCATTCGGGGGCATTGCCGCGGCATTTGCCAGGCATTCAACTTTCAACTTTTGCGTGTGGCAAGCAAAAGTTCCTTTCCTTGGCAACGCTTTGAAGGGGCAAATGACAGTTGCTGCTGTTTGTTGCAAGTTGCAACTACTATTTGGTGTATCTAGTTCCTGCTATTGCTGTGTATTTGTTAACCTTTTTTGTGTTTGTTTTTGTTTGTTGTTTGACAGACACGTACGTGGCATGCGGCAAGTGTTGCCTATGCAAGGAACTGCTTTAAATGTATCCCAAAATGGACAACATTTAACATGTTGTGTACAACATTTTGACTTGCCTCTTGCCACCTTACAGTTGCCTCATTTTCAAGCGCAACTTTTGGCTTTTAACTTTATTTTCGATAGTTCGCGCGCAATGTTCGTTGTGTAATCAACATAACAAGCAACTTGGCAGTTTACGACTCTGTTAATGCCTCACACACAAACACGCACATATACTCATACTCATAGATACACACGCAAATACAGCTACACATCAGCGTTTTGCACAGACATCCACCTAGACGCGCTTCCTGTCTAAAATGCCGTCATGTCTGTGCAGGCAAAACGCTTCCTGTCAAATGTGTCGATTAGAGATGACAACTTGGCTGGGAAGACGCTACATTATTCATCGTTTAGTGACGATAGCTTATTCAAGAAAAGTTGATTAATCACGGCAAGTTTAATTTTTTTTCTTATAGTAAATTATATGATAATATAAATAAAAACATTAAAGTCATACTTATACATTAAATTTTAACATTAGGTTAAAACTAGTGTGACTCAATAGTTGATAAACTTAATAGTAGGTTCTCGTATTGAGCAATAATTGTAACAAGAAGGGAATAAATTTGCTTATAAAGACTTAGAAAATGTTGCTAAAAAGAAGGTAATTATTTGTATAACATAAGATAACAACATTATAATATAAGTAGCAACAAAATATATCATAGGCTTTGTATTAGCAGGAGGGGGTTAAGAGGTGATACTTTCAGTCAGACAGGCAGAAGTTATGTGTTGTTTGTATTCCTAAGGAGTGAAGTAAATTAACATTCATGAAAGTCACCCGAAACCTAACGAAAGTTGATATTGTATCGATGCATGGTATATTTTGGAAGAACTAGATTTCCTTATTTTTATTACTGACTCCTTTTCCATATGATATCACGAATTTAGTCGAGACAGCGACTTATCACGAGCACATCTCTAATGCTGCTGTCGATGCTGTCAAGTCGTTGCACTCATCAGTTCTATATACCCTTCCTCTACTTTCCTGCTGCTGCTGCCACGAAAGTTTATTTATCTTTTCTGGCCGTTGTGGGGGGCGACTGCCAGTTTATGTTAATGCACTTAAAATTTTGGGCGTGCGACAAGAATGGGCGTGGCAATGCAGTAGTGGGCGTCAGTTGCAGTTGCTGATGAGTCGCCGCATTTTATTACATGCATAATTTCGCCGTGGGATCGGGCGGCGACTAGACCAGACCAGACCAGACCAGACAAGACCGTATTAGACCCGACCCGACCAGACCAGACCAGACTTAACCAAGCGAGACGAGACCGCGGCTTGTTCGGGCTCGATGCTCGTCTTTTATTTATTTTTCTGACTGCCGTCTGATGTCTGGTTCCGTCTGGGCCATGAAAAGCGCCAACTAATGCCGTCAAAACTAATGGTCCAATTCGAGTGGCTTGACGATGGTGTCGGTGTCCTTCCAGCTCCTGCTGATGATGATGACGATAACGTCGGCGCCGTTTCTAATCCTTGCCTGCTGCTGCTGTTGCTCGTGTGGATTGTAAAATTTACCAGTTAATTTTAGCGACGTTGCTGTTGCCATCGCATGCATTTGACAAATTAAAATTGCATGAGCGGAAATGCGGCTTAAAGTTGCCACCGGATGTGCCACGAGGCAGCGTGTGGCATTTCCTGTGAGAGTTTCTCAAAATAAATTACTTTTTCTACTTAGCTGTCACACACAACGTACACAGGCTCGCCTGAACGTGCAACAGTCACAAGTTCAAGGCTAATGCAACTGATATCCAAGCGATTCCATTTATTATCGTTTTTTTTATGATGGATTTCCTCCATTTCCTTGGATGAAAACTGCACTCCAAGCTGGGCGATCCTTTGACACAATTTATCCAGGCAATCGTTAACCAGAAAATGCGCATTAATTTTGACAACCGAAATATCCAACCATCCTTTTTTCAGGTTGACTGGATGTCAAGTTATCGACGCTGAGATTTGTTTCAGTATTTGTCAGCATCAATTTCAACAAATCAAATAGTTCTGTGTGTCTTATGTGCTCAATCTGCTTGAAAAGTCGTAAAATTCGTGTTCCAAGGAATGTCGAAACTGTCTGATAGAGTTCGATAAGAGAGAAAGCTCGATTTTCATTGTGGTCAGTTGATTTATTGAGTGTTGTAAAATTGTATGATTTACGAGTATTTTAATAGTTTAATTAATAACTATGGTGCTAGTTGAAGTGATTTGATTTTGGCCAAGGAGAATCTACTGTTAAAATACTTAAATTTAAGTTTTTACTGAAAATCTGGTAAGAAGAATATTTCTCTTATTTCCTGAAGTAAAATTAATTTAGTCACGTGCCATTTTTGTTCCCATTTTTGACATTTCGGCAGAATTCATATTTTCTTTTCTCAGGAAATGCTTTGATGTCTTTTCTCAAAAACCATTTACATAAATCCACAAAATTAAGCAAGTTGAAATGCTATTTTATGCGTGTATTAAAACATTTCCATGGAATGCTGTTTAAGTTGTTCAGTATCGTTTCAAGCATTTACTACGAATACTTTATAAAATGGTAATGGCTTAAGGGGCCCGGGAATGGCAAAGTAATTTGGCTAATGTTAATGAATTACGTCTGCCATGCGTTAGCACAAAGAACGTCTTATCATTTAACCTGTTGATTTATGGGAATCCCCCGATGCCAAGTTTGGAGCTGGAGTCAAGAAAGATGCCAGCACTCACTTCATTTTGTCAGTGTTTATTAAATATGCCGGCATTTGCTGGCATTTGTTTTGGCATTTTCTTGTGTTTCTGTGTGTGTGGGTGTGTGTGTGTGTTGCGACTGTGCAACGCGGCTGCCAGAACGTGGGGCAAATGTTAATGGTTGCCTGCCACAGGCGCCGTGACTTATGCAGCACTTTTGTGCATCCTCAAAACGTAGCGCAGTTGATTTCATTAAGTTCATAAAAAACAACTAAGAATGCTACTGTTGAGAGCGAGTTGCACGACTATAAAATACCCTAAAGAATTACAAATTAAAATTCTATATAATCCATATTATCTGGTTGATATTCATTACTTAAGCAACTTATTCTGTAATTAGTTAACAGTGGAAATATCTCATTCTGAAAACTAACTATTTCATGAATAAAGATATAATATCTTATACTTTTACCTTTGCTTGATTGAGAGATACCCTTAATGCAGCTTATTCAAGCTGATTTATTGCATACTGAAATAAAGGTTTCAACTCTATATTAATACTCTTTAGGTATTTCAACTGCTACCTTGCACATACGCCCTAAGTTATGTTACAGGGTATACTAACATCATGACGGCTGTTGACTGCTTGTTTGCCATGGCTTGGCTTAAATGGGAAGGGAAGCAGTTTTGCAGTTTGGCAAGTGGAAAATCTTGTTGCTTCCTGGCAAATTAACAATGGCTGCAGCTTCGTTCCCGTTCTCATTGTTGTTTTGTTGTTGTTCTATTGTTGTTGTTGTTGTTAGTTGGCTTACCTTTACAGCTCTATTTGATGGTTGCAGTCTTGCTGTTTAATCCTTGGCAACAGTTCCGCGGGCTCTGGACAAATATTTCATTTTATTTCATTTCATTTCGTTTCGTTAGTTGAGTTTCCATCTATTTAGTGTGCGGGGCAGTGACTTATGATGATGAATGCTAATGGCACCACCCAACCAACCACCAACCAACCAACCACACTCTTCAATTGCAAGTGTCGGCCTTTGCACTTTGCACTTTAAAGCTGCCGCATTTGGTGGCAACTTTGAATTTGAGCTGTGCAACGCAATACGTGCCGATTGCAATTGTCACGTCAGAGACACTGAAAGTTGGGAAGTAGGGGAAAAAACGGAGAGAATCTTGCCGGCCGTTTGTGCTGCTAACAAATGTGGCAGCATCCCCCCTCCTTTTCCCCTATCTTCATTCTTAACTGCATTTAAAATTAGATAACCATTCAATTGAACTCTACACAATAAGCATCGCGTCGCATCGCATTTCTTGTCTCTAAATGCGTTAATAACATTTAATGTGCGTGAGTTGCATGTGGCAAGTTCCCTTTCTTTCATTCCATCTTTAACCATCCCTACTACCTTCACCATTTGGCCAAGTTAATTTCGATTCTTGTGCGCTTTTATGGCACAGTTGCCTGGCTAATTGACTTTATCGTCGGGCAGCGTTCAATGGCCGCTCAACGATGGATGCCAAGGATATAGGGACACCTAACGATGGATCCTGAATCACTGTCAGATTCTTCCGTTATCAGCGTCGTTGCATACTTTTCTCCTATACTCCTATACTACTCTGTTCAGTTAAAACTTTGCCGTTTTGCAAGTTTTTCGCAAGTCTTGCAGAAAATTATACAAAAGGCAAAAGTGTGAAGAGTGGAAAGTAGAAGGAGATTGCAGGAGGGGATGGGAAATGTAGATGTGGTGTGGTGGGTGTATTGCTGCATGCAAATATGCATTTGATTACACGCCAAAAACTTGCAGCCAAACAAAAGCAATGCCCAAAGTTGCAACAATGGGCAAGAGGCACCACAGTCACAGCCACAGTGGGCTGCTGCCATCAGGAAATGCTTCCAATATTTAAAAGAAAAAAATTATAACCAAAACCATTTTAAATAAATTGACGAGCTTAAATTTGCATAATTATCTTAAACTTATTTAAATTAAACTCAGATTCCATAAAGCTCTCAAAAAATAAAATACTAAGATAAAATCTATAAAAATTATGGAGATAGAAAATTTTAAATTAAACAATTATTAAATTGTTTTATTTTAATATTATTCTAATAGAAATTATGCATTAGTCAGACAATTAAAATGATAGCTACATTTTTAGATAAATATTGTATGATATTTGAAATATTCTGAGTTTTAACAATCATTTAAAGATAGAAATTCAACTTTCGGAATATTACAACTAGCTGTTTAAATCTATCAGTAACACAAACAAACTTTTTCAGAAGTATATTTTAACTTAAATAAATCAACTATTTAAGTCTTTATTTCTGAAAGTCAAATCATTTTTTGTTGCTAGGCAACAGAGTATTTAGAAAGTCACAATTGATAAAATCGAAATACAAATTATTCAATATTTTTATTTCTATGGCTAACAAGCTGCTTTATTTCTAAGTAAATGAAAATTGAAAATAACCCTGAGTTTTGATCTATTTTTGGTTAATTTTGGCTGATTTTTGGGTGATTTTCTTGTGATTTGGAGACACTGTGCAGCAGAGCCGCGGATGGAATGACTTTTTGCCGTCGCTGGCGGGCGGCATTTAAGACGACAGCCAAGCAAAGTAAATTTGTGTGTTTATTTGCAAACCCCACGGCGTGTATACATATCTCAGTGTGGCTCAACTTTGCACATTTTGCACCGCAAGCAGCGACAAACTAAAGCAGTTTGAGGAACGTGAGGAGAGTGTGGGATAGAGAAGATATAGAGATAGCTGCAAAAGACACAAAATGTCAATCGGCGAAGTGGAAAATTTTCATTAAATTAAAAAAGCGAACACTTCTCTCACACACACATTCACACACACACACGCACACGAAAATTGTCGACTAAAGAACAAACGGAGAAAAGAAAAGCAAAAATTTCCAATGAATGTGCAAAGTTTTATGTTTTGGCTGCCGGGCGGAGATTTTCCCAACTACATTTACTCTTTCCCTTTTATCTCTTTGTGCATATAAAGATGTTTATTCTGTTGAGGTTGCCTTTGGGTTTTTCCAGACAAAATAAATGTGCTTAGGCAAGCGAAAAGGAGCGACAACTAAGCGACAAATGCTGTCAAAAATCATGAGCCTTAAACTATGCAACAGTTTTTTTTCATCTGCAACACTTTTGGCCCCGTTTCAACTCCTAATTGACTCAACTTGAAGGACCTCTTTACAATCAAAGTCGAAGCCGAACAAAAATTGGTAATCTGCTGAGAGCCCCCCAAAAAAAAGAGAAAAAAGAAAGCAACCAAATATTGTGTCAGTGAGAAGGCTGTGAACCTTTTCTTTTCGCACAATGTCGACCACAATTTGTTTAACAAAAAGGCTTTTGACTTGGCTAAGGACCGAGTTGCTCTCGGCTCAATCAATCAAAAGCGTCTTGTGGCTTTGGCCTGCCTGTGGCGTTAAACAAGTCGTGTAAACTGGCTAAATATTTGCGACTTGTCCCTCTGCTTTCCCTTCTTCCCTTTTCTTTGTTTTCTTTTAAGCTGCTCTCATTGTCGAATCGCTTTTTGATTGCTTTAATGAGGTGTTTGTTGTATGGCAACATTGCGCATACGCCGTGTTATGTTGGCAAATTATGACAAAATATTTTATTCACTGCCATCAATATCAATTTCACAGCTTTCTTCTTTGATTTCTTGCCGTTAATGTTGTTTTCGCTTCTTATATTCTTATATTTTTAGCTTGGTTTGTTTATTTGGTTTACGATTTTTTTTGGGGGACCTTAATGTGCTTACACGAAAATCATTTTAAATTGTTGATTTTGGCGCTGTCCACGCTCTGTCATTGTCAATTACATTTCGGTTTTTATTTTATTTTGGTCCTGCTGCTCACAAAAAAAAAACAAAAAAGCCGCCTCGAGCTGTGGCCTGTCTATAGGACTTTTTCCCCCCCAGCTCTTCTGCTCCACATGTTGCGTGTCAGCTGCATTGCGTTTACATTTCTTTCTTTCCTTCCTTTTTTCCGCGTCATTTTCTGAAATTGGCATTTAGTGTGCGACGAGCGGGATTTACACACACACACAGACATACACGCACACCCATCTAGATTGAGCTGCCTGTTTGGCTGTCTCGCTATGGTTTAGTTATACAATGGGTGCATTCACCTACGCGACATCCCGCTGTGGATGCCACAATGGCTTTGGCTACAGCTCCGACTCTGACGCTGACTCTGAATCTGACTCTATTTGTGGCTCTACACAAGGGCTGCCAATTTAGCCATTTTACGGTTAGATTTGTCGATAAATTGTCAAACATTCTCTACCCGAAAACGTATTTAGCTTAATAAATTCTAAAGTCGATTAGTAGAAATCAAATTTAATAAATTTTCGGTCTCTATTAATAAACTAAATAGGAGTAATATCTAAGAATGCTAGGTAGAATAATAATGATATTACGAAGTTCAATTATATATCGTTTTCCATTTATAATATTTATTGAATGTCTACAGGCTTAATATAAAACTATTTACTTGTATTTTCTCTGCTTTTTGTAAAATATTTATCAATTTCTTCACTTTTTTCTCTTCAATTTATCCGTTTTTTTGAAAGATAATTTGACATCACTGCTTAGAATTTTTTTGTTGCTTTGGCTGTTTGTCTGTCGCGTTTCCTTAACATGACTAGCTTTTCTCTGTGTATCTATATGTGTGTGAAAAGTGTTGCCAGTATCTGTTACTGCATCGCTGCATTTGTCTATATCTGTGTCCTCAGTCTTTCTCTGTGCTAGTGTGTGTGTGTGTGTGTGTGAAACCGCTCACATTTCGTTTATTAAATGACAGCACGATATCTGCAAATGAAATTTTCCTTCAACGCATTTAGACTCTTTCAACGTCATTGTCGTTGACGCTGCTGCTGTTGCTGCCACTGCTGCCACTGCTGCCACTGCTGCCTTCAATTGCTGAAATTGACAGTCAGACAGATAGATTGACATTTAAGCAACACTTTTGCATTGAACGCATTTCGCATTTAGACGGATCATAAAATTTTGTGTTGTGTGCTGCGTTTTTTATGTGCCTCAGCACTTTCAACTCAAGTGCCGACAAGTATTACACATACTTTTTGGCTTTCCCGCTGCTCATCATTCCCATTCACAAAGTGGCATTCTGATATTTCTATTTCTTTTCTAACTAAAGTACCAATGTACTTACTCACATTACCTTATCTATTATCTGAATGTCCTTCTTCGCAAAGCTTAGAGAATGCTCAGCTTTTAAATGAATAAATTACAGAATTGTTTGAATTTAAATAAAATATCTTATCAGCTGCTTGACTTGCCATTGATAAAAAGTTTCTTTAAAGCTTGCGAGTATTTTAAAGCCAAAAACTTGGACAATTATAAGTACGTGTCTATATTATTCTCCCTCTTCAACAAGATTAATCAACGCTCTTTTGGCAGAATAAATTAGAAATCAGAGGAAATTCTAATTTAAAAAATGTTATTATTAACATTACTTGGAATATAATTACATACAATTATTAAGAAAACTGTAAGCTATTAATCTAAAGACAGCTTAAGATTTTCTCTTTTACCAGTTGTAGTTGGCATTAAAAATTTAAATTTAGAGGAGTATTAAATTTATTTTAAATAATAATTTAAAATAACATGCAGTCCCAATAAAAAATTGAACCTTTTGATTTATTGGTGTCTAAAGTGTTAGTTATAAATATTTGTTTAGCTTCTCCTTAAGCCCTTAGCTATTTATATATTTCTTAAACAATCAAAACTTGTTTTGGCATTTCAATGTTTTACATTCATTAGTGATAGTTAATACTACGAAATCTTGCCCTAGAACTTAAGGTTTTATGCTAACTCGAGTTATAAGAGTGACACGTTGCATAGTGTAATTAAATACTATTTCTGTCTTGAGTTAAAATCGATATTAGAGCACACGGGGCAAAGTCACAGCTGGACATTATTAAGTAAATATTAATAAATATTTGAGTTATGTATTAGATGTAGCCTTTTGTTAGGTCACCCGTTGCGTGTTCGCTTAGAAGGCTATTGAAAATTAATAAATTTAGGCAAGTGACGGATATTTTGGGATGATTAGGCACAGTCATCGAATAAGCCAAGAACTCAGCCCCTTCAAGTGAATTATTGGCAGTGAGTTTCAAGTAAATGAAAAAAGAACGGAAGAAAGCAGAAAACTAACAGCAAATCTCTGTAGAAATCTTTAGCAAGTCCAATTAGACGTTTGGCAAATGGACAAATAAACAGCAAGCCGGGCCAGGACCAAAAGCAGGACCGGGAGCAGGACCCAGGACCAAATAGAATGAAGCAAACTAATTGTACAACATGAAGCAGCAAAAAACAAAAAAAATTGGAAAAAATGATGAGAGAAACACCAGAGAATATTGCAGTCAAACTTTTCACTGTATATTTTTGTTTTTTTTTCTTGCAACAATTGTTGCAAGTCAGTTGGCGCCGCTAATGAAAAACGGCAGCACCGGATACATGCGGGGCAGGACGAGGGGGCGCCATTAAATTTTGCTTAATAAAGTTGCAGTTGGCGAGGGGCAAACAAAAAAAATGGCCAAACATCAACACTTAATTGTTTGCCCATGGGAAAGAGAGAGAAACAGAGAGAAGAATGGGGTAAAAAGAGAAAGAGTGACTGGCAGTGACTGCTAGAGCGTGACTAACAGTGAACGGTGACTAGGAAACTCTGTAGATGCTACGTGCCACAAGTTTATGCTTCCGCGCTGATTGACAGCCCGTGCAACAACATGAGATATGGCCTGAGTACATGAAAACACAGCTGCTTTCAGCTAAAGTTGATTTCCTATAACATGTGAGAATATGTTAGACGATCAATTTCGATGGTACAAAAAATATAGGAAAATCTGTGAGAAGATCTATCTTAGTCAAGAAAAGAATATGGGAGAGCTGGGTACAACAGAATAAAAACATTTGATAAAAAGCAAATTAACATACAGTAAAAATTAAAATCCCCAATATTAATTCATCATAATATTAAGTTTACCTTATGTTGAAAAAAATCTATTTAGATACTTAACTTCACTAGTTTTTGAAAATTTATAATTCATCTTATTGTAAAATTGATAGATCCTTGTTTTATGATCCTTGAAAACTCACTACAATGTTAGCTTAAATGTTCCTAAATAGTGTTATGTTAAGCTCCTCAATCAGAGCTTAAAACGGTCAACAATGTTATCTTAATATGAAAGAATATACTGCCAAAAGAAGAGTGTTATAAAAGACTCCTGGGATTCATGAAATGAAATCCCTTACGTACAGAAATTAGGTTCACATAAAAGTAGAAAAATTTGATTGTTTGAGTTGTCAAAGTCTCTGAAAACAAGGTGCCGAGGGGCTTTCTTGAGTGTACACATACACAAGTACATAAAATTTACTTTTTAAGGCTGACATTAAAGGAGCCTGCTAAGCACCTAACATCTATATTGGTTTATAAAGAATGACTCCCGCCCCTTCCCTCTTGAAGTATGTCGCCATGGAGATGGCGGGCTCCCTCTTTAGACTCGTTGATGATGTCTTTTAACGCTCAAATTGAGTTAATTAAAACGCTGGATGCAACTGAGATACAACTAAGAGAGAGAACTTACACCTACAATTTTAGACAGGTGCGTGCGAGTGTCGCCCTCCAACGAATGGAATTAATGAGCATTGCCTTGAGGATAGTAGATGGTAGATGGATGGATGGGGGGTAAGTGAGGATGGGGGATGTCTCAATGAATGAATGTAATGAAATTGAAATACTCGTTGGCAGCATTGCGGCTATTTGGCTTATTTGACGGAACGAAACTGTTGGCGGCGGCAAAATGATTAAGTTGCTGATTTCAGCAGACGTTGGCAAAGTTTTCAATTACCCCGCATTTATTTTTGTTAAATTTTAATTAGTGCACAGTGTTGAGATAAACAATCGCTGAAGATTCAAGAGCTTGCAGCTCGAATCTCGTAAGCTTTGAGAGTCGCAAAAGTTGCTGCAATTTTAGCCATTTAATTATGAGTATAACACAGAGTGTGAGAAGAAGAAGGATGAAGATAACTGCGGTTACAACTAAGCCTGTACTCGAAGTTTTTAAGTAGTTTTGAATAGCATAACTATGTATATACCCTGTAAACTAAGGAAGTGTGTCTCACTTACTTTCTATGCAGCCTCTACTGACTACAACTGACTGCAGGGTATTTGTCAGCACAGCACACCTTCATGCTCGTTTTACTTGTGTATTTGTCTTTTTTTTCGACGCTGCTTTTAAATGATTTAAATTTGCCTCGCGAATAAATAAATATTGACTGTGGCACGTCGCAACGGAAGCCAAACTCAAATAAATATGCAAATTCTTTGACTTTTGTTTTCAATTAACTGTTTTTTCTCTTTATTTTGTTGTTCTTTCGCTCTCTTTCTCTTATTTTTCCCTGGATTTTCACTCAGTGAGCGCGCGACAATGGTGGAATTTTTAATTTTCTCTTATAGACAATTTTCCGCCTGATGTGCCGTGATTTTCCTGTGAGTAAAAACGGAAGTCTGTCTGTTGTTCATGTAGTGTGCAAATTAAACAAATTTATTATATGTTGTGGTATGCAGAGAAACCACAGGAAAAGAGAGCGAGGGAGCGAGAGAGAGAGAGATAGAGAGGAAATCCATTTCCGTTGCGTTTGTGCAACTTTATGACCGTCCAGCTGACATTTTGAGTAGTTTTTAATGGATTCACCGCAAGTAGCCACAGTCAAAGGACTAAACCTTCTGACTTTGAGCCGCCCTGGGCGGTCTTAGCTTACTACCACTATGAATATCCTTGTGCCGTTTTTGTCGGTCAGTCAGTCGAGGCCAAATAAGCCGCAAACATATGTGTGTGCGGGTGTGTGTGCGTGTGTGTGTGTGTGGCCAAATGGGAGCTAAGCGTCTTGTGCTTGTCCTCGTTCTCGTTCTCGTCCTGGGATCGGGTGTAACCGCATTTCCTTCTTATGGCCCACCCGCTGTGCTATTTTCCCATTCATGTTGGCCTCTTTTGCATTTTGCGTTTTGCGTTTTGCCCACAGACTCATAAAATATGCCAACCAAGCCGCAAAAGTTGTTAGTCGACTTGGGATAATTTGCTGGGTGGTTGGATCCCATTTTACGGCCTTGTTTCAGAAGTGACAACGCATAGCGAAGGCATGAAAAGGACATCAAATACAAATACAAATACGACATTTTATTATACTGGACGTGAAATCCTTTAAATGATAAATAATTTTATGATGCTTGTTTCGAAAGGGCAAAATACATCATTTAAATTAATATTCAGATTCCAGTTTCTTAAACATGCTTTATTAGAATCATTTCTTTAAATGTAAAATTTATAACTGCGACTTTAAAATTGTGCATACATGTTTAGTTGCCAGAAAGTAATATTTAAATATCCGTTAAATATATATGTATAAATTATAACAGCCCTTCAAATCAAGTTGATTTAGATCTATCTACTGTAAGACTGCGTAGAACGCACAGACTACGTAATCTGTGGTATTAAAAGTTGTTTTATGGGTGCATATATACCATTATTAAGGAAATATGGAAATCTATATATAAATAAGTATAGATTTTAATCCGTAAATGTCAATATAATTCACAATTGAATAATTAACACAGAAATTTTGATAGAATATAATAGAGTAATATAATTTCACACTTTCACTAATTAGAATTCCTAGTTTATAAAAAACTTGGTTTATTTGGAAGTGAAAAATGTTTACTTTCAAACTCGAGCACTTCACAAAGCAAAATTTTTTCGTAATCATTGTGATTATCCTGATTGATCTAGGCAATTAAAATTGTTTCTCAATCCAATTTGAAGGCCTGGATACCCGTTTGTTAAACCATTTCAACAGAGTACAGGGCATATAAAGAAGTTAAAAAGATATTAAAACATGGGAAATAAATATGAAAGCGACAGCAAAAGGACCTGAGATGTATCTGGGGCGAGTATTTCGTGTAATTCATGATTATGGCCAAAATAGCCATTAGTCAATTTATGTCCATTTACGAGCATTATGAAACCTTTGTGTATTGACAACATTTTTTGAGTTATGGCCACTTATTTTGGCTTTCGATTTAAAGGCGGGCAACAATCTGGCGAGAGCTGCGATTTGGCCATGTTGATGCAGGCACAAATCCATGCGCTTCTGTTGAAAGTAGTAAGTTGGCATTAGGGCCAAAACCCTTTCATGTCGTTGGCAGCAACTTGCTGAGCTACACGGATTTGCACGGCTTGGGCGCGGTCTTGGTCCTGAGCCTTGGCCAACACCAACAGCAACGTCAACAACGAAGTGAAGGTGAAGTGAATGCAATTTAACGCTCGACTGGCGGTTATGAACAACGATGACGACGATGACAACATTGAAGACGCTTTTCAATAAGCTGCAATTGAGTTGCTCTGCAGCGTGTGGCAATTTGCATAAATTGTGCTTAGACACCAATGTACGAGTATCTACTTCGTATTTTGTATTAGAACCTTAAAATGTTGAGCACTTTAAGTAACATTTGCTTGGCTTATGTCACGGCTTAATTCAATTAAAAAAGATTACGTATACGTCACGTGGTATGGCAAGCCAAAGGTCAATGGCAACAGAGACCTTGTTGTTGTTGCTGCTGCTGCTGCTTTTGAGGATTCAAGTCAACTACCTTTTTTGGGTAGTGGTGTGAGCTGGCCGAGAAAACAATCCGCAAACAAATCCTTGATTTATGCGCACATCCTTGCGCACAAGCCAAACATTTATTTCCTTATCCACTTGTTTGCCTTATCTTTTGGCTTGGCCCTGGCCAGCAGTAAAAGTCGCACAGACAACACACATAACACACACAGACACACACACACATACACTCCCGCACACCTACTTATACGGGCAATCAAATGAAAAAGGAAACTAGCGAGTGGCTAACTGCCATTGTCAGGATGTGTTTGCAGCTCCTGGTTGTGGTCAGCTTGCATTGACGATGATTTAGTATTATGTTGCTTCAAGGATTTAGTCGTGTACTCGAGCATGTCTGACTGGCATCCTTGGTGTGTATCCTTGCATCCTTGCATCATTGCAACCTGCTTGATGCTATTTATATTTGTTCAACTTTGATACATAACCTTGAATGCGGTTTGAATGTTTGCCTTGCCTTGCATTCATCTCAATCTCAATGCGGAATGAACTTTTGCTGTTTGCTTATTTGTACAAATGGCTGCTCCTTGTCTGCCACACACATCCTTACGCTGTTGGCCAATGCATTCGCATTCGTGTTCATAAATTCACCGACTGCTGTTGCAACTCCGGGAATGTTTCGAAAAATTCTAGATAAATGATCTTTTGTCGCTGTTGTTGTTGTTGTTGTTGTTGCTGCCTGTGCGCGCGTAGATATTTTAATATTTTTGCCTTGAAAGTTGAATGACGCCGTCGTCCTGCCGTCGGGCTGGATAACAGTCCTTGACTAAGGGCAAATCAAGTTCATGGCAAATGCAACAGCAGCTGCACTCTGCTAATTCCATAAACACTGGCAAATCGTCTGAGCTGCTCTACTGCTACTCTTCTACTTCTTCTTCTTTGCCAACACAGACACCGCGTGCTCGGAATGTTGTGCAGCACAATTTTCAATTGCATAGTTTTGTGCGTCGTGGGGCAGAATGTAATCCCAAGACCAGCTATAGAGAGAACTCTGGCTAAGCTGGAATACACAGAAAGAAAATCATCTGGCATTTCCGGATAAAATTAATCCAAATGGTGTCAAAAGTTGGGCCATCTTGAATAATATACGTGATTTAAGTAGGGCCTGAAATTCACTCTCAGAAAATATTTTATTTATTGGGGTTCTCAATTTAATATCTTACGCTTATTTGCCTTTTTTAGTGCAGAGTTTTTTCTAATTAATCCACATATAGTATTAATTAAACAAATATATTCTGAAGTCTTTTTTCTTTCTGTGTATATAAAATTGCGCTAAAACTATGGTCATAGGTGTAGGGCATGCACATATGCCACATGTTGCAACAACACGCCGCCTTTTCGATGTTGCCTTATTAATGAGTTGGTGTAATTATACACAGACATAAAAACAAGTCCCGCACATTGGTACTTTTAAGCTGCAATAAAGTGAACTTTATTATTTATATAATTACATTTCATTTAAACAGAAAATATGAATTATCTTTTAAATTTGAATGTAAAAGTTAAATTTACTTGAACAAAATAGAAGCGTTTTAAATTCAATTATTTATTTGTTATACATCCTTATTTAAAATAAAAATAAAATGTCTCTTTAAAGATTTATAAGATAGCTTGTATTTGTTATCTTTAATATGTTTAATTAATTACAAAAATGATTAACAAAGAAATTGTTTACAATTTTAACTTAATTTAATTTAAATTTTAATATTTACTCGTGCTCTTCTTAATTGAACACAATGCTTCCACACAATCTCAAATATCAAACACAGAATGCAAATGCCACATAAAACTCCATAGGTCTTTAGGGGAAGAGTTAAATCCTTTAGGATCACGCCCCTAAATGGCAACTTCTCATCCCGATACAACTTTAATAAACCAATTTTCTTAGCCTGCATAAAGCTTAGCTCGAACCATTTTGGCATAAAACCAAAGCGATGCAATGAAATATAAAAAAATGAGAAATGTTTTCGAAATGGCGAATTACGTTGCATGGGAATAAGTTTAATAAATTTGGGTGTGCAGAGTTCAGGGCTGGCACGTCGGAAAAGGGGACGAAACAATGGTTTCTGTAGCAAATTGATAATACTCCAAAGTTCACTTGTGATACAGTAGGCATAGCTGGTGTTTCGATTCCTCAGATGTTCTTGCAATGTTGATGTATTAACTACCACAAGACGATGTTGCAGCTCCTGCGGCAAGTGCCCAGGAGTGAAATACATTTCAACCTCAGTCTCTGTGAGCATAATCCTAAGTGAGGACTGCAGAAAATCCTCGACATTATCAACTTGTTGGCCCAGACCATTAGTGCTTATCAGCGAGGACGTAAATGCGCTTCTTATAATCCAAAGCAGAAATGAGCCAACAAGTGCGGATAGATGTATGAACTTGTAGGCAGTAATGAACCTAGCAAAGACTCTGCCATCCAAAGATTGCATAAAATATGCAGCCATTGCGTAACTTAAACCTCTTCCTCCATCTTGCATACAAATCTGCCATCCCAGTGGCATTGTCAGCACCAAGACCAACAACAAGATTCTATTGAAATGAAACGAGTACTGTAGGACTTTATCCATATGAACCTCATGTTGCCAGGGCACCATCAAGCAGGTTTGGGTCAACAAATTTGTCGATTCTCCCTCGGCCAGAGTGGAATTCAACGTCATCTGAGTAAAGGTATGGACACCAAAATCTATCTCATTTCGAGCTGCCGCCAATAGGGTGAGGGAGCGGTAATTATGCTGGTTTACATTGGGTGTTTTCTTTACCTCAAGTTGTCCATTAATGTGGGCGACGTAGGCGGAAATTACCGATCCAATAACTCCAGAAAGTTGTCCATTAGGTAGCTGAATTTGAGTGCAATGTTCGGAATAAAATAACATTTAATGAGAATATAGGTTTTTCTAAACAAATCAAGTTTTAATTAAAAATCTTAATTAAAATCTGAAGAAGAATTACATTATGTGTAAATTTAACTCACCGTGAAAGCTGTGGGAATGTCCTGAAAAACGGGCACATGAAATTTATATCCTTGCACATTATTGAGATCAATACGTTGCCAATCATAATCGATCCCATATTCGGTTACATTCAATAGTCTCAATTCTGGAAAAGGGCTATAACTGAAAAGCTCATTCCTCACTTTACGATTACCATTTGAAAATGTAACCCATTGAAAGCTCAATGCCACATTAAGAAAGTTGCATTTCCAGCACCATTTAAAGAATTGTCTTAGTTGATCTTGAGTTGGTTGATCTTTTTGCAAGTCCTTTATCATGAATAGAACCCGCTGTTCGTGACGACCATTCAAAGTTTTATCGATTACTTCCAGCAAGGGTTCCATTTCTGGTGAAAAGGAATTGATTCTAGCAAGCGTCATAGTTTTGCTTGTTATGATATTGTAGAGTGTTACATTGTTTTGAAGACCACAGATGACAAGCGGCATTCGCAGATCCTCCATCAATGTGCGTTCCAATGAACGAATAATGAGCTGGGGCCATGAAGATTTTTCCAGTTTGCGTTCGTTGGCGAATGTGACAAAAGTCTGAAGATTGTGTTTCACATACAGTTGTTTTGTTAAGTTGAAAACGAATTCAATATCGTAATATTCCCGATTACTGCCCAATATTGGCAAGAATAATCCATTTAGCAGACACATTGTAAGAAAAGCAGACAGACGAAAAAGACTTCTGTGAACTAACATTTTGTTTATACAACTGAAGTCTTCAAAAACTTTGAAAGCTTATTAACACAAAGTTTGCGTTAAGATTAAAGTTGAAAAGTCACCGAAATTAATTAGATGACGCCTTAGATATCAGTTAGGCCTATGATAATTAGACTTATTATTATTATATCAGAGACAATTACTAGTAGCTAATAGGTATATATAAGAGTTTATCTATTTAATTGCAATTCGTTTTTAATGAAACTTGAAGTTAGCAATTAAATTAGACATCTAAAAAAACCTAGGGTTCAATGAACTTTGCAATAATTATCATTAGTTAAGTTTGTAATACAATGTTTAATGATATTTCTTACAGTATTTTCAACGATAATTTATTTACGATATTTATTTTCTAATATACCTGATTAGAGTTCAATGAACTTTGAAATAAGGTAGCACTATTTAAGATTTGTAATACAATTTTAAATGATTTTTCTAATAATATTCCCAATGAAACTTTTAATGAAATTTGTAATGCGATTTTTAATATACCTGCTTGGAGTTCAATGAACCTTTAAAATAATATGCATTATTTAAGATTTTTAGTACAATGTTTAATGCTTTTTCTTAATCATATTCCTCATGTTACTTTCAATGAGATGTGTAATGAGGTTTCCAATTTAAATTGTTATCATATGACTTTTTGTATGCATGTTTAAAATATGTAGATCCTGTATATTTTGTATATTTTGTTTTACTACATTTAGTTAAAACTTCAGTAAACTTTAAAATAGAATTTGCCACACTGTGCGTTGCTTCAGTTTCTCAACAGAAATTAACATGCGGCCACTAAGCCTCAGCAGAAGCGTTGGCACAATGGAGAAACTAATTTTCTGCTGATGATTTTAAATTAACTGAATGAATGACTGAGCGCACAAGATTGAGATAAATAACAATCTTCACATATTTCTACTATACATAAATGCCATTTAGATGGCAAAAAACCAGAGGCTCTTCAGCATCCGCTCATATTTCACGAGTACTTGCAGATTTTTTCCTCTGCTCTTCTAATGGGTACATACTTTGGCTATCAAGTAGTATTTATAAGAATGTATTTCTGTGCACCTGCGCCTGTAATTAGGCTTTGGGAATTATGGTAGCTGCCCATTGAAAGTTGCCTAATAAAAGACCAAGGATGCATAACTTTGGCTGTCGGACAGCGTGGAATGTATCAAGTACCATGAATTTCAATTGCTTTATCCCAAGTACCAAAGACAGAGTCCTACTCAGTAGGTTATGAATTTTCATCAAAGCCACGTGCGTTTTTATGTCCTTGTTGTGCGGAGCACATTAAATTTTTATTGAGCTAACAGCAAAAAAGTGTCCTTGATACTTTTACAAAAATATATGCGTATGAGTTTACTTACCTAGGAAACCAGAGCCATAATATCTATATGTATTGATTTGATTTAATTTTATTTTTGGGCGGTTTTAATTAAAATCCAGTTGATGGTGACGCAAATCGCTTGGCAACACACCCACTCATGCTTATACCCTATAAGCTATGGGCAAAATATAGTCAAATTAAGCAATAAACCACGAAAGCGAGCGACTTTTGACACAACCACATTTAGCAGAAGGGAGACTGAGGCTTCTGTGGTTGCTATTATTATTTAATTTTTATGCTTGAACGCATTTGACATCGTCATGATACTTGACGAGATTTCGCAAAAGATTTCTGCCAAAACCAAAGCCAGGGATGGGTAAAAAGAAAATGTGAAATAGAATCCATTCTATCGAAAATTTATTAGATATAATTATGATAATTTCCAATATAAAGATCATACTCAGCTTAATAATATGTAATCTTTTAGAAACTTAATTTTATTAAGAACCTTATTAAGTTATTCAGGTACACAAAACAATTTTCCCTTTATAAATAAAGTTTACCTTTTCCCTCTCAAAACATTCTTCAACTTGATCCATCCCTGGCTGAATGAAAACAAGAAAAAATCGCATCTTGGGTAAACCGCAAAACAGTTTCAATTGTTATGACTGTTAGTTTATTGTCGGTCGCAATTGGTGATGTAACTTGATTTGTTTGCCAAGTATAACATTTGTATATTTAGTTTTTGGTAATATTTCTTAACTAATCAAATCTCATTGACTTTGTTTATTTACAGTGCTGAGCAAGGGACAAGGTGAGACTTGTCGCTATCGTTTTCTGGGCAAATGTGGTGGCTTTTGTTGGATCGTGACTCAGGCGACGATTGTCTACGATAAGCTGAAGCCACAGAGTGTTGTCTGCGTTAACTATGTCATTAGGTAAGTCGACTCGTTTACATTTCTACTAACCTACTATAAGCATAAAATTGTACAAGTACATATATGTACTTGTATTTTAATGAGTCTGAGTCTGAATTGAGCTGGTAGCAGGAAGGAAACAATGCCAAATATTTGCTCATTACATGCGGGTGTACATTCGTTGGGGTCTATCTCACTTTCTACAGCATTTTTATCTTTTAATTAAATGATGATAAAGACGGTAATTTGTTGCCGCAATTTATTATTAATCAAGCGAATTTAATTTCCCGTTGAAAATATTTAAACACGCCTTTTTATAACATGCCATTCCTTAACCCAACTCCCAAGACTCTCCACACTCCACACTCCACACCCAATTCCAACTAAATTCAATCCAAAGCAGCTTCCGCAGTCGCTTCATTGAGCTGCAAATGGCGAGGGGATTGAGGGGTGGGCCTAGCTTTTCACAATGACGCACAAAGCATTTTCCGCTTTCGTTTCATGCAAAAAAAAAAATAAAGAAAATGTGAAAATAATTGTGTCAGTCAGTCAGCGGCAGGCCGCAGTCATCGGAATTGATTTGATTTGATTTGCTAATCTGTCTTTCTTTTTTTACACTTTTCCATCTCGTTCTTCTTTCAAATATTGTCGCTCTACATTTGATTGAAAACTCGATTGGCAGCTCGGCCACATGACGTATACGCAATGAGTTACCGAATTATCATGCGTCTGTTTCTGAAAAGTCTTTTCATATTTCAGACTCTACACGTGTCCTTTCGATGCGCGTATAAGCGTCTTTTTATATCCTTTCTTGAAAAAGATAAGATTTTTTTTTAAATGCGAAAGTAAAGAAATCATATTTTATGTATTTATAAATTAAACAAAATATATCTTTATATCTTTATTTGACAGTAGATACAAAATGCAAACAATACTCAAAGACTGATGTAGATACATATATTTTATTTAATTTATGAATAATATAGTAAATGAAATGTAGTTTTAGTTTCTTTGTAAGTCCTTTATTTGTTGCTCTCAAAGATGCTGAAAGTAGTTATGGACAGATAGATAAACTTCAATCTTCAAGTAAATATATTTGTATTTGTTTTAAGTAAATGTACATTTATTGATTTACCCAGAACAAATTTTGAATGCTTTGCAAAGCTTAAATTTCTATTAGACTTTTACTCACAATTAGTTTAAATCCCAAAATTAATATGATAAACTCTTAGGTATAGTTTCCAACAATATAGTGTATTTATCTATGAAAAAAACTTTATATACATCGCTTGAGGTTCTTTCGTTTCCTTTTCCCCTTCCTGTCCAGAAGTCCAATCCATTTCCACATCTTTTCTACCTTTTTCAGCTTGCGCGTAAGTAATCACAAAATAATTTGATTATATTTTCTTAATTTAAGCGTAAATGAGCAAATATTTGTGCATTGTTTTGCCTACACGATTTCCTGTTGTCGTGTTTTTTTTCCCATTTCTGTCATTTGAAAAAGGAAAATTTGTTTTTAATTGCTGAATAAACTGATGTCATACTGTTTTTATTTCTATATATTTATTTTTTGTTACAACGCCTAAAGTATAATTTCATTGAAGAATGATGAACACGTGGCGTTGTTGAAACACTTTATGTTGATTCAAGCAAATATTTGATTAATCAGTTGCCTACACAGCGACGTCATCAACAAACAAACAAAACTAGAGAGAGCGAGAGAGAAAGAGAAAAGTAAAATACCCAAAAATTCTCTTTTGCTTTGCCAGATTACACAAAAAGTTTTCAATTTATTTGGCATTCGGGATTGGGATAGGTTAAGTGCTTGGGGTGAGGTTTGTGTTTCTGTTTCTGTTTCTGTTTGATTTTATTTACCTGCAGTCTTAGATGCGAGAATATATTTCTGTGTGTTTATTTTCATTTCGTTTGATATTTGAAAATATCTGTGTGACATATTTAAACAAAGTGTTTGTATTACTTTAACCTTCGGGCTAATGAGTTTGGCACTGAGTCAAGGCCATCCAATGAGATGCGTAAACACCATTTTTATTCAAGCTATTTATGGCCCTATGTCGCAGTTTGTAATTGCCAAAATATTCTCTTAAATAGTGAGTGAGTGAGACTGTTGATGGACTTGGTTAATCTGGAAGATGTATCTTTTCCTAGCCTACTTCTTTGCATCGCAAACTTTGTTTATTTTCTATGAATTTAATTATAAAACAACAACAAGTAAGCTGGTTTCCTTAAAGTCGCCAAATTATGCATATATATAAAGAAAGGCTCGAGAAAATTGTCAGGCGGGCTAATTAACATTGATTAGTTTAGCAAGGCTACAGAATTTGCATATTTATAGCGCGTGTTGCATAATTTTTCCTCAGCTCAAAGTTGGCTTTAATTGCTATTGTTGTTGTTGTTGTTGTTGTAGTTGCTGCTTCCACAGTTGTTGTTGCTGGTGATTTATCGCATTTGACTGTGAGCTGGGGAGAAAATAGGCCTAGTAAAGTTTTTTTTAATGGAATTTACACGAGCTCTTAACACTTTAGCAAAAGTTTCCCTGAGTTACCCGAAGAATAAAAAAAAACAAGCCTTAATGTTTTGGCAGCAGCAGCAGGCGGCAATTTTGTGGCAACAGCGAGACTAAAAATTAAAACAATAAATTAAAGCAGCAAACAAGAGGATCAACAAGAAGAAGAGGAAAGTATGCAAAAAAAAAATCATTGCATAATTTTGGGCAATAAAAATGAGTTTTTATTGTCGCCTGGCTATAAAGTGTAAAAGGAAATTCATTTCGGGAAGCCATATAATTAAATAAAGAGTTGTTTTCTCCCTTTAAACTTTTGTCTAGCTCAAGATATATCAATTTTGTTAATTATGCAGCAGTCGAACCTTTTCCGAAGACCGCAAAGAACTTGTTCTTGTTCAACATGGCGTATGAGTAACGCAGCAACCTGAGTGTTGTGTGTGTGTATAATTCAATCAAGCCTTGTTGTTGTTGTTGGGTTTGCTTTGGTCAGCGTGTTTTATCCTTTTTTATTATCCTTCATTGCACAAAATTTTGTCGTCGTTTGCTTTGGGGCAGAAACAGAAAAGTAAAAATTTCGTTTCTTTTTCTTCACTTTTTATTTTATTTGTGTGGGACGGTTTTCGTTTTTATTTGCGCTATTTGAATTTTTATCGCTTGTGGCATTGAGAACGCTTTTTTTCTGTGTCGTGACAACCCTCGATTTCTGTCTCCTGTCTCCTGTCTCCTGTTAGGCTGTCCCTTTTGCGTGGGGCTAATTTCGATTTCTTTCCAAACGATAACTTCGGTCAGTTGTTTAACGTGGCCAACAGCACAAAGCAAATTGAAAAAGTTGAGGTAGTTACGACCCATCAAAGGACAACAACACACAGTATTGACCTTAATTGCCTTCGTTTTTATTTATATAAATTTTTTTCAAATCAATCGATTTTGTTTAGACACACGTTATATTAACACCCTTGGCTGCGTGTTGTCTCTTTAATTTGATGCCGAAATAACTGGGGATCAGCGCAATAAGGCAAAATGCGCGTAGACTTAAGATTTATGGCCACACAATTACCCCAACGTCTGAGAAGCCTACATCAGCCGTGCTGGGATAACTTGTCGAATTGCATGCTATATGATTTGGCAACTGGTCGAAAAAGGACCACAAATGACCTAATAGGCTTATCTAGTCACGTACTCAGCACAGCAGCACATGTATCTCCTACCTCTGATATATATAAGTATTTGCGAGGGCTGCTTATTAACTAGGGAGCCTATTGCTCATTAGAAAAACAGACTGGCAATTTATTAATTTATTTCATCCTAGGGCTATAAGCTAAAATATGTCAATATTAGTTATGTTTTCAATTAAATTTATTTCTATAAACTCTACTATTACATGATTTCAATTAACATATCATAATATCTTTCTGATTAATTAACAAATAAAATAGAAACAGTTCCTTTTAAGTTTATCATTAAGCATTAAGATTGGATACATATAACAAAAGTAAAGACTGTAAGTCCAGCTCCTAAAAGAATTCAGTAGCTTGTAATTATTCATAGATTTCACTATTTACGGGTATGTTATAGTGGGTGTCTCGAATAAAGCATTGTTTTTTATTTTATTTCAATGCTCTTATCAATTTTATCAGACAACATTATCATATCAAAGCTGTAATCGACACATTTAAAAAAAAACAAGTTTTGTTTTATTGAGAAGCCATTAAATCATAACATGTAATCAATGTTGTTGTGTTTGACTAGAGTAAACGTTTAGGTATATCTATCTTTATCTGTATCTCTTGACCATATAGTTTAGACGAAATTGATTTAAAGCAGCTCTCGCATGCATAACGAAAGCGTTGGCCCACGTATCGTATGCGTATTATGTGTGGCTATGCAATTGAAATGGCTATAAAAACTAAATTATTAATATGGCTAAGTGAATAAGTGATTTTTCTTCTTTTTTTATTGTGTGTGTGTGTATGGCTTAATAAACATATTCATTATGTACATATGCAAATACAAGAGTACTTGATATTCGATTGGTCCCAGCGCAGAAAAGGAAGTGTTTGTGCGTTTCCGGTGCGGCGTGGGCTCAAAAGGGACGATGAACTGGACGTCAAAACTCTGACGTAAGCATAATTAACAGTAAATATATACAAGTAACTCTTTTACACTTTGCTGGTATGTATTTGTATGTGTGTGTGTGTGTGTGTGTGTGTGATTTGTGTGTGTATTAATGCTGCCTTCCTGTGGCTGCCATTTTGCTTTATTTACTATAGTCGGCGTAAGCATTTTACACACGTGTGAGCCTACGAATTAGAGCCAAACGAGTTGGACAGGCTTTCAGTCATCACCTCTCTCTTTCCCCTCACACACTCTTTCTGTTTTATTTTCTCTCTCTCTCTCTCTCTCTCTCAGAGTGTTCCACTCTCATTGTAACGCACAGAAGAAGCTCCTCGAGCGTTTCGTGCCTAAAAGTTTTCCCTTCTGTTGGAATTTCATTTGTGCCACGTGTATTTTGCCTTGCTTCATTGTGGTCGTTTGTAAACGGTATTCGTGATGAGGGCGTGACTTTATTTTGTACTAAAATCACGCGTGAGTCACGAAAGTATAGCTTTGTTTAGGTGTGTTCTACGAAAGTAACGCCAAAGTAATTTTTGAGATCCTTAAAGCAACAAATTTACTGAATTAATGGATGTTGCTTTTTTAACTGAATAAAATGGCATGTAATACAATTTAAATTAATTTATAAATGTATTAAAATATAGAAACAAGCAATATCTGTGTAGAACCTCAAAAAATCCGATTTTTTGGCTTCAAAAAGTGTTATAAAATAAGAAAATCTCTGACATTTAAGAACACTAACATTAAGAATAGTTGTTTTAAATAAAAAAATGTAGATTACAGTTCTTTTTGTATTAATTTTCGTTGAGATCTTCCTTCTTTGATTAAACTCTTGCAATTTGAATAAATGTATGTAATTCTTGACTATAGTATTCATATAGCATTCGCTCTCTCGCTCACACACATGCACGAATCACGTGCAGGCATCAGCTCAGCCTGAATTGTCGCATTCATAATGTAGCAGCCTTTTAGGCGACAATGTCGCTTGTGGTAGCAAACGTAAATGCTTGCTTTATCAGAGACGCAGCTGATTATATTTTGATGAACTTATGCCAACATTGTGACAGGCGTTGGTCGAGAGACGACGACCGACAACCGACAGTCAACGGTGCGTATACGTAATGCATAATGGGTGGGCGCGTAATTCGTTTAGCAGTCAAACGAAAATGACAAATTCATAGACGTCGTGTGCAACAGCAGCTGAGCTGAGTTGGGGAATTGTGGAAATGTAGGAACCTGAGCCAAATCAGCTTGTTTGCATTTTGATTAGATGTGAATAACAACAAACTGGATGGATAACAAACAAAATCCAAGCTAAAAAGGAGTGATAGACTAGCAGAGACCCTAGTCTGTCATAAACTTCTAACTTGGACATTTTAAATATAATAAAATACATTTCTCAAATCTTAAAACAAGAAACAAGGCTGTAAATTATTTGAAAGTTAAAATGTTGTATTTAAAATTCTAGGATCATTTAAAATAATGTACAAAGATATGAAAATTATATCTACAACAATTATATAGAACAGCTCCTCCTACAAGCTGCTGAATAAACCCTTTGAAATCAAAGGTCAATTTGAAAAAGAGTTTAGACAAAAATCAGTCAGATCTTTGCTCTACACCTGTATGCTTTGTTAGTCAAAAAAAGAACGAAATGCGATGTGTTTTTTATGAACGGAAATTGCATTTTGATTGGCTTGTTGCGGACGCTGATAGCGCAGCTTTTCCAGCTAGCTAGAAACGGGGAAAATGGTTTATCTTTTGGGTCATAAAGCAAGGGAAACGTGCGTTGCACATGGAAAACATGAAAACAGATTTTTATGTCTGCGTGTGACGTATATAAAAAATAATATAAAGAACGCATTGTCTTAACAATTTATGCGTTTCACTCGTAATGTAAAACAAATATGTTTAAGCGTTATTATAATTTTTTTTTTGTTCTATGCTTAAATGGGATATTAAAAAGACGTGTACATTGCTTAGCTGGAATTGTGGGCGTGTGTAGGAAAGGAAATTACAAACTTGAGGCTGTGCGTGGTCTCGTGCTGAGTTTGAGTCCCAGTCGAGTGCAAGTCCATAATTTGATTGGGTTGTGGGCCTTAAAAGTTTATGAATCGGGCTTTAACTGTGGCCCCCAAAGAGTGGGTGGAACATATTAACATATCTGTGGTAAAATGCCAAGGTCTTCTGATACGCACAATAAAACCCGATAAATCCTCTGTAAATCACAACTCAACTTGAGGACTCTTTCACACGCACAGCGAGGACGACAACGGGCTATATCACGCACATGTTTCGCTTTCCTTTGCTTCGTTCTCATCTAAGTATATACACTGATAAAAATAGATGTCAACAAAATATATTCAACACTTACAATTTTAATTTACTGTCAAATACAGAAAAATTACAAATTATTGTAATATATCGATACCCATCCATTAGATTTTGGAGTCTGTCATTTTTTTTATCAGTGTACATATGTATATTATGATGCCAGGCAATGCCAAAATATCCTGGCGACGCTTATTTGAATAAACGTCAATGTAATTGACACTTAAAAGAAAGTGAGGAGAATTCTCTGGCAAAAGGTAAAAATGGGGAAAAAGGCCAACTCAAATTGTGGGCATTGAAGCGGTGTTGCCATGCCCATGCACACAACTTGGCCAGGATATACACGGAAGTCATTCGGTGCCTTGCCCTGTATCTGTATGTATGTATGTGTGTATACCTGGACGCCACAGGCGTCCTCTTTTGCTGCCACATTTTGTTGCGCAATTGTTACCAAAAAAAAAATCAAATCACTTTTTTTTTGTAGTCTAAGATATCCATTTTTTAAAGTTGCTGCGCAAACAAAAAAGAAGTAAAAGAAAATTATCAACATTATTTCTATGGGTTGGAAAAGTCGCGTTTATGACTTTATCGCCTCAATTCGTTGTCGCAAGGGAAACACAACACAAATACTTTACAGCATATTTTTAGGCGCCTGCCTTGGCCCCCTCTCACTTTACCACACTTTATGGCTATAAATACACGCGCCACAATTTGAACGTTTAATTTTTTTTTTTGGGGTAGGCGTTGCCTTTAATTTGAGAAGTGTGAATTCGAACATTTCCTTTAGGCTTTCTTCTCAGGCAGTTGATGGAAGGGTCAACAAACAAATCCATTGTAATTTCTACATGACAAAACAAATTAAGCTTTCTCTTTATAGTGTTTCAATCCAAAACAACAACAAGACACGGCACGGCATCATATGTTTTATTGCTTTGCAAATATTGCGTCGCACATTTTCTTCTTGCCGTTTTTCTGTATTACAACGGAACTGAAAGTTGGTTACACACACAAACAAACATAGACATAGTCTTGAATTTACTCTCATCACCATTCCCACTCTCTTTCACTCTCGCTATTTATTGCGCTCTCTGAGCGTGTAGGCAGTGTCGTTGACTGCTGAAAGCGAAAGTTTCTGCTCATTTGCTTTGCCGTTTGCACAGCCTAAATGTTTATTCGCTCTCTCTCTGTCGCTCTCTCTCCTACTCGCTCTCTTCCTGCAGCGAATTACATAACAAAAACAGGCGTAAGGCGTTAGGCAAAGGCGAAAGCGAAAGCTAAACGACAAAAAAATTCGAGTTCAAGGTCTCGCGTAGGCCGCATGCTCTGCTCTCCCGCGCTCACATGGTGTCACTCATTTTTATTGTTTGTGCTCGTCGAGCCTAAAAGTAGGCAGTAAACGCTCTTGTGCTCTCCCGCTCTCACTTTCTGTCTGTCGCTCAATTTATGTTGTTTATGCTCGTTTAGCCTTAAAGTAGGCTGCATACGCTCTTTTACTCTCCCGCTCTCACTTCTATTGTTTGTGCTCGTGGAGCCTAATAGTAGGCTTGTTTGAGTGGAAATGGCTTCTGCCCGGGCTGGAGAATCTTGGGCCTGGGTAACAAATTTTTGTTTGTATCTGCGCCTTTGCATGCCAGCTGAACAGCTGAGCTGAGCCGAGCGACACCTGTGTGTGTGGGCCTCTTGCAGCTGTTGTTGGCCAAGAGATGAGGGCAGGAGAGGACTTAAGGAAGAGGGAAACTGTGGTGTGGGTAGGCACGTGTACGCCACATTACAGTTATTTAAAGAGAGCGATTGCAGTTATCGTTTTCCTTTCCTTTTCATCCTCTTTTTTTTGTTTTCCTTTCATTTGAGTGAAGGGAGTTGGCCGGAAGTGAATTTTTCTGGCCCTTCTACCCTCCTCGACAGCTTTTCCGATGTGTCGCCGAGCGTTGATTTCTTGTATCAATGTTTGTTTTCTCTTGTGTTTCTTTTATTTCGGCTACAATTTGGCGTATTATCCTTTTTCTTGGCTCCTCACAATGCCCATGGCTATCTTATCTAACAAAAGCAGCTTATAGTTACACACAGCAAGAAAATAAATCTGAAAATCAATTCTAAAATCTTGATTTTAGCATACATTTTTATTCAAGTTCGGAAATGAAGATGAAGTTCAAGTGAAAAATTCAGAAAACAAATAAAGAATTCATACTTTAAACAGTGACTTTAAGAGAATGTAAAATCACTAAACTTTTGTCACCACATATTTCAGAATTCTGTTGTTATTTCTTTTTGTGTAGCTTCCGCTTATAGTTTTTCAGCCGGAGGGTAAAACTTTTCGGCGTAATTGCAAATTACGCAAGAAGACTGAAAAGCTGGCACAACTAGACGGAAAGCAGCCCTAAATTTCCTCGCTCCTTGCTCATAGAGTTATTAAACTGAAAATATGCGTGGCTCCAGAGCGACTACACAGAAAGTCAGAGGAGATGTGAAAGAGAGAGGGAAAAGCGTGTGTGTCGAGTAGGTAAGAAGAAAAATAAAACACGCCAACAATACATAAAATTGAAGCTATTGGCTTGGTCGACAAATGTTGACAAAGCCCAAAAACACGGTTAAACTACTCTATAACGAACAAGGCTTATATTTATGTGCACTTATATTGATCGTTATTATTATCACAGTTCAACGGTGTCTGTCATTTACGATTAGAAATATATATATATTTTAATATATTTGGATCTCAAAGTCATAAACATGGCCATAAAGAATTTTGTCAGATTAAGAAAAGATTTTGAAATCAACAATTTTTGAGGAAAACTTTCGTATTTGGCGAATAAAGTCAAATTGTTTATGAGACAGTGATGGCTACAGTATAATAATATTAAAACTAATGAAATAAAGCAAATCATAAGTATATAATAATTACAAATATAATGAAATGAAATTATAAACTCTACTGTAACTTTGATTTGAATTTTGCTAAGGAAAATAAAAGGCAATTTGATTGTAAACAAGATATAGACCTTGGGATACTTACAATTTCTTTGACTGTCAGTTAGTCAGTCAGTGAGTGAGTCAGTTAGTCAGACAGTCAGTCAGTCAGTCAGTCAGGCCTACGTGAGCTGGAGCAATGCCAAGGCCTTAGCGACTATTCAAGAGCAGGCGTTGAAAAAAAATAATGAAAACAGATTCAGAAACAGGAAAAAATATAGCATTTGGTATTAGCAAATTTACAAAAGGAAAGTGAGAAGTGAGAAGAAAAGAAATATAAACAAAAATTCCGTACGATTAAGCTATTTTTATTAATGATAATTTGGCACTTAGCATCAGGCGACAAAAAAAAAAAAACGCTAACAAACCACGAGCATAAAAAGGCATCGCATAAATCTTGAGATTCTTTTTTCCCTCTCGCTTTTTTCTACTTAATTTCATATTTGTTTCGCTTACTTTTCTTTTGGTTGTATTTTTTGGCTTGCAACATGTGACAAGGATAGCCCACGCCATTTTCATTTTCATTTCCATTTCCATTGACATATATTTACTTTTAATAATTTCTTTTATATATTTTTTCCACTTGCTTAAATAGTGAGTGGTGACCCGTCCAATTTTTCTCGTTCAATTCAATAAAACTTGTTTACACAAAGCCGAAAAGCACGAAAAATTAAACGGAATTCGTATGAGGTTTATGTCAAATTTATTATATTGTAGGTACCCTAGAAAAAAGACTGAATGAACTGTGGGCTGGCTATAGTTGTATCTTGAATCTAAATATAGTTTTAGTGTCTTTTTATTAGTTGTAAGGTAAAAAGACAAGCATAAGATGATGATGATTTTTCTTTAGAAAATGATTTTTGTTTTTCAAATTGCTATTTTTTTTAGAATCCAAGTCAATAGCTTAGATAAAAATTAAACTATTTTATTTTGCATAACTAAGAAAGAGACAATTTTAGAAATTAGTATTATGTATTGTTCGTAAACCTGTATTAATTTTTAACTATATTTTAAAATGAATACAATTTAATAATATATAATTGTTGTACTTTTCAATTAACATTGCTTTTGTTAGCATATTTTTAAGGTTCTTTTTTTTAGGGTATTTACAAACGCGCATAGATTTTGTCTATGATGTTTTGTTGTTGAAGTCACATGAATTTTTGTCAATGTATGCATATAGATTGATTTTATTGCTGTTGTAGTAGTTGCTGTTGGATTGTTGTATTGTTGTTGTTATGAATGATGAAACATTCGAGTGAGTGGGAGAATGAAAGAGAGCGAGATGGTGACATATGTAGATATACCTACTTAAGTATCTCTCTGTGGGAAGAGGCATTCGCGCGTGTCATGAAAATTTTCCAGCACTACCGAAAATACAAATAATCATAGTATGAAGTCACATGCATCGAAATCGTTGAGCACGTGGTCCACTTTTTTTTCTTCTGAATGTGGTGTGGGCGTTATTTTGGTTTCGAAACGAATAAATGACCACAGCCGGTGCAGATGGATGGGACAGACACTAGACACTTCCTAAAAAGGGAAAGGACATGGCAAAAAGAGAAAGGCACATGTTCTTGAGTGACTTTTGAAGCAACCATGTCAACTGTGCCCCAAATCAAAGCAACTGACAATAAGTTGATGCCTCATTTCTCTGCTTGACATCAAGCGGCACATATGTCCTCATCATTTGCAGGACACTTGGACATATCAGTTCTCTGTTGATTTTTGTCCAACTTACAAACACTTTAAGTGCACAGAAAAAAACATAAGTATGAAATTATTGTTTAAAGTGCAGTTTGTCATTTTACTCTCAACTATTTAAATTTTTTAAAGAGCTTTCTAATTAGATCAAAAATAAATA
Source organism: Drosophila putrida (assembly GCA_037043535.1). Taxonomy (NCBI): domain Eukaryota; kingdom Metazoa; phylum Arthropoda; class Insecta; order Diptera; family Drosophilidae; genus Drosophila; species Drosophila putrida. The sequence continues at coordinate 250,835 of JBAMBI010000135.1, forward strand.
TTTAAAAAATTCGAGTTGAACTTGAATTTTAGATTGATTTTTTTTCCTGTGTAGCAATTTAAGTTTTTTCGTTCCTTCTTTTATTTGTACAGCTCCTTCCCTTTTTGACCTTGTTATCTTTTCAATTTGTAAGCCAACTTATTAATATTTCGGCGCTGGATTTGTTTTTTGGGGCTTTACGCATAAATCAAACTGCTTTTTGGCATATTTTTGTCTGTTTTCTGTTTTCTGTCTGTCTGTCTGTCTGTCTGTCTGTCTGTCTGTCTATCTTCACACGTGCGGGACACGCACTGTCAGCTTGGTTTATGAGGCAGCTATAAAAAGCATCAGCCAATTGTCGAAAAGTAGAGCTATACTATATAGAGATATACTCACTGCATAAAAGGGTAACAGATGAAAGTATATATAAAAAAACTGAATCTTTGAAAGATCTTTCTTATCTTTCTTATAATCGCTACATTTAATCATAGTCGTAGTTCTTCCCTTTTATATACTTAATTCTAAGCTAATGAAGAAGAAAGAGTTCATTTCTATTTACCTAATTTAGAACAAATCCTTATTAAAATATTGGCATATATATTGAACCATAATTGAGATTTGACAAATGTTAACTGTCGTGATTACAGCTTGTTTTCCAGATTAATGTGAATAAAATAATCCCATTTTTAGCCACATTTTATTAAATCCCTGTAGGGATTTATTCAAAAGATTGTGCATAAATTTAGGCGAAGGTTTCAGCCTATGTACACAATTTGTCATCTCATTTATTTTCACAATGATTACTCACAATAATATAAGTTTTGCAGGGTATTCGTTAGCTCAGTATTGTGCTGTACATTTGGTCTTACAGCTGTTACTTATTTGCAAGCATTAAATGTTTATGTCAGTGAACGAGATCCTTAAATTGCGTGTTCTTCGACCCAAAAGTAGACTACAAAAAAGAAAACATTGTTAAGGCCAGTCAGTCAGTCTTTTTGTCTGGTTTGTTGTCGCTGTTTATATAATTTTTTTATATTTTGTATGTTTTCAAAAGATGGCTTAAATGATAAGTCATTGAAGCAGGCAATTCGATTGTGGATCCATGGCACGTGGCCACACCCAAATAATGCCCCCAAAGTGAGGAGTCAACAGAGCGAACCATTTTTTTTTTTTTTTTGGACATTGCGTGTCGCTTGGTAATTATTTGATGGTTACTTTGTGGCGCGACTTGTTGTTGTTGTTGTTGTTTTTGGCCTGAGCAAATAGCACAAATATAATACTAATTCACATTTTGGTGGAAATAGAAAAGACACAACAATGCAAACCAAGGAACCAGTTTGAATAGCCAACTAACTGACATTTTATTTGATGACTTTGTTTCTTTCAGTTAGCCAAGTCTGGGGCTCGTAGTATTGACTTGGCCGCAATGATGACGTTAATTTCCTGTACTGCGTTTCAATTGTAACCATTTTTTTTTATTTCGTATTATTAATATTTCAGTGTCCGAAGCTTCATTAAAGAGACACATCCATCATCAATCATAACATGAACTCAACATTTTATATTCTAAAAAAAATGTAAGGTACTTCATTGTTGTTGTTGTTGCGTGTCAACTGTCAACTGTTTGTTGTTGTTGTTGTTGTTATTGTAGTCAGGCTTGTTATTTTAATTAAGCGTTTCATTATGATACTAATTTGTCGAATTCCAGTTTTTTCCCCCTTTTTGAAAAATAATGAAGGCAATTACAGCATCTCTGGCCGCAGAGTGTAAATTGTTTGTATTCTAACTGAAATTATTTCCAATTAATATAAAGCACATTAATCTTCCGGCTAGAATATTGTGAATCAAATTTGTATACCCTGTATTTAAGGCTGGAAAAGGAGTATAGTGGGTAATGGATAACTTTTCATTTTAATAAACAGAAAAATGTTACACTTAACTATATAATAAATAAATAAGTTGTTATAGTTAGATAAATGTATCTTAAGCTGTAACGTCGTATATTCGTTAATTAATAACAGAGTATTCCCAAGTCGCGCTCACTTCACTGTATCTCTTTTATTTTTTTTTGCTTGTTCTAGCTTTGTCTTCGGTCATGTCAACAAATGTGCAAATAATTAGATACTTCCATTGTTGGATTCACACACTGCAAACTATATCATCACATTCGGTGTGTGATTGTGTTTGTGTGTGTGTATCTGTGTGTGTGTTTGGATATAATTTATCGCCACCAACATGATTTCTTGCTGAAGGTGCATGAGCTGGACGCCTGTTCAACATTGTTTGCCTTCGGCTTTTGTGGCATTTTATTGCTTGGTGCTTAGCTAAATATATCTAGAAAGCAGGAGAAGCCGTTAGCTTCCATTGAAAGATACACTCTAGAGATACAAATACAAATAGAGATACAGATACAGATAGAGATAGAGAGATACTTAGTGTAAGCCTACTTTCCTTGTATCAGCTGTTGTCAACATTCTAAGTCGCATTTGTTTGTGTATTTATTGGATTGCACTGCAAATTGCGTCATTTAAACAAATTTATAGATTGAAGAAAGCTTTCATATAGAAACTTGTTTAAGTATGAATATTTCAATACTTTTTAGTACATATAATTATTAAAGATACATCTTGGCGATTCTAAAATACGCTACGTATCATTTAAACACTTGCTATAAATATAAACGTGTAAAAATATGATTATTTTAATACTTGTCAATACATTTAATGGAATAAGATACTTCCTAGAGCCTTTAGATACATTAAAGAGGCAATTAGATACTATAGCTCAAATATAAATATCTTAATTGTCAAGTGATGTATGTGTCTCATTTTAATCACTCGATTTAATAAGCATTTAATGTCCATCAATCAGCTGCCCCTTTTTTTGTATCTTTAATCCCTAATCAGCATCTATTGACAACTGTTTGGCATGCTTCATGCTTGAGTTTATCCATCGAATCATAAGAAACGGCACCTGTTAGGGCCAAAAGTCTTTAAGCCATTTGATATGTGGCTTATTGTTGGATCATTTATCATGCGAGGCGTCAAATTAGGTGTTATGCTCATGTTGAGATACAATATCTATGTATGTCTACACGAAACTCGAGTTCAGACCAAAGTCCTGTCTCTTTGGAGAATGAACACAAGAACACAAGTAGTATCTTTATATACATACATATATACACGTTTGTTTGCCAGCCCCTTTTTTCTGCCTGACATATGTATCACAAATACTACCAAAAAACAGCTAAAAGCCCGAAAACACAAACTCTCTCAATATCTCATCAACGTTCTTGTTGTTGTCGGTGCTGCTGCTGCTTTTGCTTTGTTTTGTCTTGAGAAACTTGATTTTTGGGCGTCGCAAAGCTGCTGTTCTGCTTGATACCCTAGAAAATCAATTAAAATGGGGTATACTTAGGCTATAGAGTGTATCAAGTGAGCTCAGCCTTCGGCAAATTGACTTCAATTATATTTTTTTAATTGTTTATTAATGAGTTTCTGCTTAATGAACACTGTAATTAAAAAAATGCATTAAGCTACGGTGGAGCAAGCTCGACAGTAGGAGACCCAGTACTTTTTGAGTGTAATGCGATTACTACAGATTGTTTCAGTTTCATAAAATTTCCATAGATGGCGCCACTACAAAGATATCAGTTGTTAGTTGAAGAACTTCCGCGTTTATCATCCGATTTGGACGAAATTTGCTGGATAGGTTGGAACTATAGTATGTATTATACGTACTTAAAATCAAGGTGCTAACTTTAAAGGTGCTCTTGTAATTCGACTTGGAAATTTTGTATTTTAATTTGCGGGGGCGGAGGGGGGCGTGGCAAAAATCTAAAACAAACTCGTTCAATGCAAGATATAGATGTACATACATGCCAAATTTGGTGTCTCCAGCTCTTATAGTCTCTGAGATCTAGGAACTCAAAAAAGGGACAGACGGACAGACGGACAGACGGACAGACAGACAGACAGACAGACGGACATGGCTATATCGACTCGGCTTTTGATGCTGATCAAGAATATATATACTTTATGGGGTCTGCCACGCCTCCTTCTGCCTGTTACGCACATTTTTTTGCACAAACGTAATAGACCCATTTGTACTTTAAAGTACTGGGTCTAATGAATATATATGGATATGGATACTTGAATCGTTACCTTGCTTTTCAATAAACAATATTAATATATTTACACATCTATTTAAGAATTCTATGATAAAGTGTCTCTATACATTGAAAAATCTTGGTGATAAAATAAGCATTCAGCAATATAATTAAATTAAAAAAATTAAATATTTTAATTATTCCATAATATGAATAAATATAATACCTTGACATTATATTAAAAATAAAATCGATTTGTAGCTACTGATATTTCTCTATTACAGTTCGCTTTAAAGTTCAGTGTTTTTAGAGCATCTGAAGTTTAAATTGAAATATTTGCAGCTTGGCAAATATTGCAAATATTTTTCATATATCTCTTTAAGTTTTCTTTAAAGTATCTTGTAGTTTACTTAATTGTTGTATTGACATTTCTTCTGCAATTCTTACGTCTGTCTGCGCCTTTGTTTTGCTTATCATATTTTGCACTGCCACAAACAACTATACACGAGTTTGTTGTACATTGCCAAATCAGTGGCGCTGCCTGTTTGGATTTTTTTTGCCAAGTGAAAACCAGTTCCAGCTACAACAACAACAACATGAGCAACAGCCGCAGTCGCAACAGCAACAGCAACAGATGCCGGCCGGCACACATTTTGGGTTAATTCAGGTCTGTCAGCCGATCAGACGATCGAACGTCAACTTCGCTCAGACTGAGAGAGAGAGAGAGAGTGTGAGAGAGAGCGAGAGTATATAAGTATGAGAGTATGAATATGCTGCTTTCGTCTCTTGGAACTGAATCTCTCTCTTGAGTTTATTTATATGCTCTGTCTGTCTGATTGTTACTCAGTTGCATTGCAATTGCCGCTTTTCACTGTGGCAGGCAGTACACGCTAGTGACGAAAGCAACGAAAGATGACTAGCAATATATATGTACATACAAAAGGAAGGGAATGTTTGCTAGAATAGTTTGATGAGATTAAAGCAATACTCTTTTAATAGATTGTTGTAATAGAAGATATATCATATAATGATCCCATTCATTTCATTTAGTATTGCCCCTTGATTAGACATATTAAACAGTTTTCTGTGGTCTGACAAACAGGATTAATCCACATTTTACATAATTTATTACTATAATCAAAAGGTATTCTCTACTTCCAGTTTTCTAACTTAAGAATCGAATATATTTACAAATAATTATTTATTAAAATGAATATGTTTCGTCACAAACTTTTATATTACAAATTGTAGGTCATGAAACTGCTTTCGTTACTAGTTTTTCCTATTGAAAAATAGGTTTGACTGATTTCAACTTGCGTTGATCTTCGCTCATTTGACATGGTAAACTGGCCAACACGCACGTAGACCAAAGCATAGACAGACAGAAGAAGCGAGCGAGAGCGAGAGTGATAGAAAGAGATAGTTATAGTTTTTACACCTGGTAACGCAGCTTGATGACGTGATTTTGGCGGCGCGTCGTTTCCCCTTTGAATATGTGAATTTCATGTTACTCACAAACATTTCGCAAATTATTTGGTAAATTACGTGGCAACAGCCACAACAACAACAACAACAACAACAATAGCAACAACAATGCGTCGCAATTGTAAGCGGAACTTATGAAATGTTCTCCTTACAATTAGATGCATGCCAGAGACTTGCGACGTTGCACAAGGAGGAAAGGAGGGGACAATGGGAGAGGGGAGTGTGTGTGACTGTGTGTGTGGACAGTTAACTCGATTTGCCACTGCGCAAATTGTTTTTTTTTGCTAATTCGTTGCATTTGGCTTAATGTCTCAATAGTATGTGGGCTGAGATACATTGGCGTGCAATTGCGAGTTTATTCCGTAAATGGCTGTTTACGTGAGATTCGTCAACAAACTGAATAAGGTTGGGCCCATTGCACTATTTTATAATCAACCCAAATTCAAAAATAGTTAACAAGTCATTGAGGGAACGAGGAAAACGATGAGTCGACTCCTAACTGACCTGTCTTTATAAAGTAATTTTTAGTTTTGCAATTAATTTTACATTTCAACTACTAGAGAGGTTGGAATAAAGACGTGATAATCCTATAAATTAAATTATAGTAGCAATAAATACTATATATTAAATACAATAATATAATGTGGATCTCATAAATAGCTTCAAAACAATTTGATGCTAATTGTTGTCTGAATTTTTGCTTAATAAAATAAATATATTTAACAAAATGTCTTCAAGTTTCTTAAAAATGTTAATAAATTTAATAGCCAAACTTTTCCATTAATAACTGAAATTTTACCAGCTCAATTGAGCAGATAATATAGCTGAAAATTCAGAAATTGCCCAAACCAGTTTTCATATAAATTTGTAGCTTAGTTTTTTGTCATATACCAAGTTCTTAAAAGTTAAAGCTATTATTGTAATTGTAACAAATATAAAAAAAGTCAACTTTTTGTAATGGATAACAAAATTATAAATAATTGAAGCCATTTCAATTATATTTATTATGATAAACATATAGTAAACAAAAGTAAAGCAATCTCAGTTCGCGTTACATATTTTCAAACCCTGTACTTTATTTTATAAATTAGTTGTTTAAAAAATGCAAACAGTTTTGTCGCAGTTATCTATTAGCTGTTTTGTTGTTGTTATGGCCATTGTAATTGTTGGTATTCTTATTAATCAGCTTTGGTGTTGACTTTGAATTGTGTTACCACTGAATGTTGACTGTTTAACTATTTGTATTTTGATTTGGGGGCTCGTCTGCCCCATGACGACGCTGACAGCGCATGATTTGGCAAAATTTGTGTAGAGCGGAGTGTGGGAAGAGAGTGTGGGTAATATGAGCTGTGATAATTGAAATATACAGTCACACACACATTAACACACAGTCCGTCATATGGTTATTATAATTTGCTGCTGCCTCGCAATCAACGAGCAGAAATTGCTTTTTTTAAGATAGTATACTATATACATTTATTTACCTCATATTTCAGAGAAATTCTCGTCTGACTCTGTCTCTGATTTTTGTGCAACCTTTTAAAGTGATTGAAGTCCGACACTTGATTTGCATTGTATTCTTTTGTTTTGTTGTAAATGTGTTAAGTGAATTGCAACACATTTCAATCTGTCTGCGTTGAATGTACATACTATACATATATCTGAAGTCTTCTGTATTTCCATTTCCTTTGCAGCGGGAGGGAAAGCGGTTGATATTTTCCAAAAATAAACTCAAAAATACCCACACATTTTTCCCCAACTCCATCATGGGTAAGAGAGAAAAAATTAAAGGGGTGCACATTTGTGAAAATTCTGTCGCTTTTGCTCAAAATTCCAGCAAAAGATGCGTTGCGTTGTCTTTTAAGCCATTTGAGTGTATGTGTGTGTGTGTGCGTGTGTGTTGTGTGTGTGTGTTGGCACAGTTTGTATTTATTTTTAACACATTATATTTGCACTGCCAAAGAATTGCTTAATGTATACACTGACAAGCGCTGATAACCGGGTTTTATCTACGTATTTATATTTGCAAACATTTCAAACGGCATTTCTATACACTTACCGAAAGAGTATACAACTTTTGTCATACAGTTTGGAATGTCAGAACTTTCAACTATTTGATGTTGATTACATCAGAATAATAGAAGAAATACATGTTTTCAAGGCAGCATCTGATTTATATTTTTAGTTATTGACTCAATATTTATTGAAAGTGTATTAAATTGTCATTGAAGCACTTTCTTGCTTCATTTTATAATTGCTGTTTGCTGTCGTCAGTCTGCTGTCATTTCAAGTTGTTTCAGCATCTAGATTCTAGAAAATAAACCAAGCTAAAACGAATCGAAATCATTCATTGCTTAAACAAATTATTTCGGTGGCAAGTTTAATCAGTTTAATAATAGAAACAAAAATTTTGATGCAACTTTTAATTCTATAAATTTTATTTTAAATTGAATTATAAAATGTTTGTTTGGCTTTTTCTTTTTTTTTTCGGTTTTTGGCTTCGTGAACAGTGTGTATAAATCGTATTTATTTTTGTCTCCGTCAGTCGAGAAACTGCATAAACATTTTGAATTTATTTGAGTGTTGGCCATTTGTTTATTTGTTATTTGTTCTTATTGGCTGCAGCGAGATATTTGAAACAATTTGGCAAAGTTAAGTTAGCTGTTAACTGTTTGACGTCGGAATGTTTCACATTTGCCATCTGTTCGCACAGTTTTCCCAATTTTTATTCAGCCTCATCAAAATGTGGTTACTTTAACCAACTGACGACCTTTTCAACACACCGAGGATTATGAAAATTTCATCAGCGTTACGTAAAATTTTCTCTAGAAATTGCAGTCAAAAGTGCGAAGTGTTCTCATACATTCTCCACACACACACAAACACACACTCACAGATATTACGCACGCCAACACATTGACAGTTTATTACATTTTCAAGGCAGCCCATCAAATGCTTCAAATGCTTTTCAGTCCTTCCTAAAACCCACCCCACCTCTCACATCCCAGCAAGCGTGCCTCACGTGACTGTGTTTGTTAGTCCACCGGCCCAGCTAAAACTTTATTAAATATTTTACTTAAAAGGAAACTATAAAATATAGTTTGACTGTTAAAAATGTCATAAAAAAACTTTAATTTTAGCTGAGGTATAAAAAATATTAAAAAAACTTAAGGTGTGTCAATAATATTATGGAATATTTAATATTTGTTATCAATGGAAGATACTTCCCTAAAGATGAATAACGAGAAACAATCATTAATCTTTTTATAGAAGTTCTTGCATATAAAATACTTAGGTTATCCGATAAATTTATTAATGATAGAAAATAGAAAAATAGGCTGATTGTTAAACTGCTTTAGTTTTAATATTACAATATTTAAAATTTGTACAATTTATGATTCCAAAATTATTTTAGATATTTGATGAAAACTTCAATTCAGCAAGTCTGTGAATAAGGAGTATGTTTTCAATATGATTTTCATGCAACTCAGTTCAGCTGGGTTGCTTTCCTTGTAAGTGTGGGTGTGTGGGTGTGTTTGTGTGTCCCTTTTATGCCCATCACGCAATGGCTTTAGTTTTATGGCGAAATTAGCGAATGTCTGTTTGGAAATTGCGCAGCTTCAGTTTCAGCTTTGGCAATAGCGGCTGAAATTTGTGAAATGTACGTCTAAAAACATGAAGATGCTTTTTCAACTCACACACCCATACACACCCACAATCACACACTTACATCGATATGTACAGGAAATTAGAAGAGCAATAGGTTGGTTGGTTGAAAATAATGTTTGTGGCTTTTAAACTTGATTTGTGTTTATGGCCCCCTCTTTCTCTTTACCTCTCTTATGTGTGAATTTCATCCTTTAACGACCTATTTTTTTTGTAACATATTTCTTGGCGCTTCAATCGAATCGTTTGAAAGTACAACAAAATAAAATAAAACTTTAATTGCTGTTAGCGCTTTATCACGTTATCAGCGCATTGCATAGTTCAGGTTTACAGTTAGATTAGGTCTAGCACTCGGCTCATAGTTCATTCTATATACATATGTTTGTATATGTATATGTATGTGAGACGAGTGAGTATTTTGAGTCTGTTTTCGGTTGGTTCGGTCCATTTTAACGCAAAACAATTAGCGCAAAGCTCTCAATTGCTGAAGCATGCAAATTGAGTAGCCGAATGTGAATGCAAAATGAAAAGCAGGCAAAAAGGAGGCCGCAGCTTCATAACAACAAATACAGTGACGGGGCACATTTGTTTGGCATGCAAACAATAACAAAAAATTCAAATAAGAGCGTACCCAACATTTTGTGTTTGTTGAATGACTCAAGCTGATAGCAAGAAATTAACTCAATGGGAGTGCGCCGGCGCTCTTTTGAGTTCTTTCTTGCTTTGCCACTCAGAACAATTGCGTTGCGCTCTCTTCGATGCCGATTCTCTCGCAGGCGCAGGCAATCGACAGCGCCGCGACATCAGCTACAAGCTTTCAGCTGCGCTGGCATTCCACTCATTCGTCTCTGGTACGTCGTCGTTTGTGCAGGCAAGCAGCGCTGTCAGGCGCTCGAGTTTTTTCCGTGTGCACTTCTTAAATCTAAATCCTAAATACTGAAACTGAAACTGGACTAGGCAACTTTGCCAAATATATATGTAAAAAACAGTATAAAAAGTTAAATAAAACTAAAAACTATTAACTATCAACTACGCAGTCTTCAATTATATCCTGAAAAAAGCAATCGTCGAATTTGTTTTTATTTTGTTTAACTTCGTCAACTTGTGCAAATAAATACAACGCAGAATTCAAATATCAAAATTGAAACCAAAAGAAAAAAGTCAAAAAGCAATAAATAAATAAAGTCAACAATTGGCAACTTTCGCTGGCTTCTTTAATGTAAATAAAACTTTAAAGTTTAAACGATTGCATTTCCGTTGTTTTTCTTCGCTAAAACAAATAAATAAATGAGTTAATTCAAATAATTAACAACAAAATGTTTTGAACAAAAAGGTAATAACAAATGTACAAATTTAATTGATTAAGATCAATTTTCGTTTTACTTTAACCCGAAAAAAGACTTGAAAAATTACATAAAATGCGAAGAATAAAGAAAAGAAACACGAATTGTTTTTAGAATTTTATGTGTCGTTTATTTGAACGCGAAATAAAAGTTTTTATGCTCCATAAAAAAATATACAAAATTTAATTAAGTATTATATTGTATATTTGAATACAAATACTAAGCTGAAAAAAGAAATATATTTTTGACAAAAATAAACTTTTATTATGCGTGAATTTGACAACGACAAACAAATACACACACAACCACATACATATTCATCGATAATATATAAATATACATAGGTATATAATTATGTTTGTGAGTGTGTGTGTGTCAAAAAGATTATCAAAAAAAAATTGTTCAACTTTCAAAACAAGAAACTGAACATTGTACAAAAATGTTAATAAAATTTTGGAAAAAAAGTGCGCACGTTTGTTACACGCGGCTACGAAAGCAAAACGAAATTATAAAATAAATAAATAAATCTGATCGTAAAGCAATGCATATTAATTAATAAACAATTACAAGTGACGAGCCAAAAATGTTTTACACAACACTCGCACCTAACCTACAAACTAAATGCTGTTGCAGTTGCAAGCGCAAAAACAACAACAACAACGAAAACGTTTTTATTGCAATCTGCGTTTTTAGTTGACGCTGACGCTGACGTCGACGTCGACCGACCCCCACAGCGAAGAAACGCACGATCTGTCAACTGTCTCTTTGCTGCCCACTCTCTCCCTCTCACTCTCACTCTGTATTGACGCCTACTGCGCTCTCTCTGCCGTTCTTACTCTCTCAGAGTGCACACACACATTGCAAATCTCATTGCAAAGCGGCGGCATTTTATTTTGTTTCGTTTTTATTTTTATTTATTTTGGCTATTTGGCATTTCGTTTTTTTTGTGTTTTGGTGGGGGGAGAGTAGAACTGCATTTGCATTTGCATTTCGCATTACATAAAATTGCTGAGCGAGTTTAATTTGTTGATGAAAACTAATTGAATTGCGGCTTAATTAGCATTCACATTGAATTATGAGCAGACATTGTGTTTGTGTGTGTGACAAAAAGCATAATACATCTAAATATGTATTATATACAATATACAAATGTACACTCACCTACGCATTGAGTGATTACACAACTTGACACTGTGCTAGTGTGTGTGTGTGTATATGTTGTGGCTAAAACGCGTTTGTCGTGTTTATAGTCAACTTAATTTATCTTCTATTCTATACATACAAATGTATATAATCTGCCTCTTTTTTGCCTACTGCTTTTTATTTTCATTCAATTTAATACACATTGCCTTTTATGTGCGCACACACACTCATGTACTAGTGCACTCACTTACTCTTATACATACACTTGGGCAAAAAATAAAAAAGGTTCGTCAAAAGCAATTACTGCTATTTTACGTTGAGTTGAGTTTCACATGATGATGCTGCTGCTCCGTTATTGCTCTGCAATTGAAATCAAAAGCAAAGGCAGAGGCAGAGTCGCCAACAAAAACAACAACACAAGTGGAGGCATAAGAGCATCAGAGTCTGACAGAATTCATTTGTTTTATTCTTTCACTCGCTCTCTTTATCTGTCTGTGTCTGCGTCTCTTTCCCTGATTGTCTCCTTGTATCTCACAGTATGTCTGTGTTTCCCTTTATGCGACTCAGTTTGTTACACAATAAATTTGTTGCTTCAATTTAGCTTTCAGTTGAATCAACTTCTTATTTATACACATGTGTATGTAAATATCTACATATATATTTAGGATTTTCCATTGCCAATTGACAATGCATTACTAATGCGCCTTTAAGTAATTTCCACTATACCTCTATAGTTTTAGTCGCACTCTTCTGCCTACCCACCTTTGCTTCTACTCTCTTTCGCATTCTCATAATTAATTTTTATGCACAAGTACAAAAGCGTGCTGCTGAGAGTGCACACAAGTGTACGTGTTTGCCCACGTGTGTGTGCCAGAGAGGAAGAGCGAGAGAGAGAGTGTGTAACTACGACGCAATCGTATCACGCGATCACCCGACTTTGACTAGGCTTGAGTTACACACAAAGTTCAAGAGTTGAAGCTCTCTCTCTTTCTTACTCGTTTGCATCTTATCAGCGCTGCTTGAGGTGTCGCTTTCGTCACAGCTTCAAAGCTTCAATTAAAAGCTCAAAAGGGTTGACAAACATTAAAGTTAAATGATCGTATGCCTATGCCGCATTAGCTTAATTTCAATTGATAGGTACAAGTTTTTATGGTTGTCTTCAATATATACACATATCTTTTTTGGCAACTTAATTAAAATGATGTAAGCTTAGTTTGAGTTCTAACCGGCTGCAACTGGCGATCTAAAGTATCTAAAAAAAAGCACACAAAAAAGCAAACAACAAAAAATGAAGCAATTATTTAAGTGTGTTCTGTTTGGTTTGGTTCGGTTTGCTTGTTTGCTTTGTTGCTATTGTCGCTATTTTCGCTACTTTTTATACATTTTTTTGTAGTCCATTGATTGCCTTCCGGCTTATTCCTCTATCTCGCTCTCTCAAGCCTCGTGTGTGTGTGTGTGTTCAGGTAGAAGGTGAGGGCTTTTGTATGTGCATCATGGGTTTTATAGTGAGTTTTCAATATTTTTCCACTGTCAACAACCCCAAAATGACATTGTTCATTATCTCAGTGGGCCGGTCACTTACTCATTGGGTTGTTGAGTGCTTCCAGAAACCTTCCAAAGTCAACTTGAACGTCGCAATGCCAAATTCAACGTATATTTCACCAGAGTGACGAGCCCCCAAAATTTGTTTTGTTGTTTGTCATCGTTGACTTTGAATTATAAATCTAATTTTTAACATACGCACAATTAATTTTTCCACCACTTGAAAGCCAAAAAAAAAAACCAAGAAATAAAAAACACTATAAATACAAATCAGATATAGGCTAACAATATTTGTACAGAGGTTTATCGCGTCTGACAAAAGTTTTATCTCAACTCGAAATTCGCTAGGAATTCCACGATTCTTACACGGAACTTTCACGGGCTTTTCACGTGCTATTCGCACTATGCTCAGTCGGTCTGTGCATGCACAATTGAGTCGGCCGATTGTTCCGTCCGTATCTTATCAATGAGTCGACGCACAGGAAAGACGTGATGACGATGTCTCGTCATATATTGTAGTTGTATAGAGAGGCATACAGGGAACACTCGAATTTCATGCTTAGATCCAGCTTCAGTCACGGGCGCAGTGTATGCATGATCAAGAATCTATAAGTATATATAGTACATATAGTATGATTTTGATTCTGGTTTTGTTGCCATGATGGTAGCTTATCAATAGTTGTATGAATCGCTTTAATTAGCTCGTCAGACACACCCACTAAAAGCTTTTTTCTTATCACTAACGCCGTCGTCTTGTCTTCCCCTGGATATTGATAAGCCGAATGGGGTATTTGCTTGCTCAGAGGGGAAAGGACAGAGGTAGGGAATGTAGGACAGTAAAACATAAGCTTTCAGTTAAAAATGTTGCAAGTTTTCCTATAAGAAATGCGAAATATATTCAGCGCCAGCTCAAGACTCATTATTCGAATTGAAACTTGTTTATAATGAAATACATTTATTATTATTACTAACAACAATTGACAATAATTATTGCACATATATCATATATCAATTTGCATATAAATGTAATATATATAATATCTATATATATTACGAAATACGCGCGATTTTGTCTTCGGTCTGTGGTGTAACAAACGAGTGCAATATAAATTAAAAAAAAAGAAACAAAACAAAAAATAACGTAAAGAAAAGATAAGCGTCAAAGAGAGAATGAGAAATCGAAAGAGAGTGAGAGAGAAACTCTCTTAAAATGTAGTATATGATTATCATTACGATTCGCGTTTTGTGCATCACTTTTTGCAGTAATCTTGAGAACAAACATGAGATTTGTTCACTTGCACAACAAACGGCGGCAAGTGAGCAACAGCAGGAACAGCGGCAACAGCAACAACAACCACAGGAGCAACAGCAACTATTGCCTGATACTAACAACAACAACAGGAACTGTGAAACAATTGCAACAACAACAATTGAGGAACGAGTTGTCGTTGAAACAGAAACAACAGCAACAGCAACAACTTTAGAGTTTGTTGAGAAACCCAAAGTGATTGAGACTGCAAACGAAACTATAACAATAACAACAACAGAACCAACAGTAACAACCACAACAACAGCAGGCAATCCAACAACAACAACAACTGCAACTGCTGCTGCAATAAGCCCACCAACAAACACCACAACAACCTCAATTTTAAACAATATCCACAGCAACAACACCAACAAACAAACTGAACAACAAAGAGAGTTGTTTATTAAACGTGAAAATATTTCTCCTGGACCGCGTACCATAACTGCTCAATTATTTACCAATTTGCCTGTTAACAACAATTGCAACAACAACAACAGCAACAGCAACAACAACTTGCTGCGTCTCGAAGAGAAACGTCCCAAATCGGTAACCGCATCACTCATACGCCCCACACCACCCCCATCTAACGTTGGTTGCGTGAACATCAAGAGAAATTCATCGATAAATTCAACAATTGCTGCGGCTGCAGCAGCTGCTGTTGTATCGCAAACTTTGCCACCCACAACAACAGCAACGGCTGCAATTTTATCATCAAGCAATCAACAACAGCAACAACAACCACAGCAACAGCAACACCAACACCAACAACATACCCAGCAACAACAAACACAAGATATGAATAAAGATTTCTTATTATTTGCTGATGAAGGCCGAGGTTCAACAAGTAAGTAAAACTACAACTTATATATGATTACCAACTGATAACCTTACGCCTAAAGTGCAGTGTAAAGGTGTACAAAAAAAATAATAATAATAATAGGCAGTACTACTTACGTGTAGTGCAGTGTAGCCAGCTGTCAAATTGATAAGCGCCACTGCAATCAGTGCAATTGGCATATAGCAAGTTCTACGATTACGCTAATGCAATAGGTCAGTGATTATACGGTGTCATAGATAGACTGAAAATGAGGAAAGTTTTAGAAAATATTCTTATTAATTCCTATGAATATGATACGTATTCAAAATGTTATTTAAAAGAGTTCTACTTTTTAACTAACATTCTAAATCTACTTGACAAAGTTTAAAAAAAAAAACCTTAAATTTACAACTGAATATTTTAAAAAGTAACAATGTTGCAGTAACAAAAAATAAATTTATTATTTATTATCCAGACAAATATTCTTTGCTTTCGTATTAAAATCTCAATAAATAGACTTTTTGTTTAGAAAATTTCTCGACAACCAAAAATTTTTAAAAGCTCTGAAAATATCTTGATTGCTTTAACATTTATTTTGGTTTGTTTATTATTTTTTTGCCTAAACAAAATTTAAAAACCAATATTCTTGATTTGATAAACCGGTTAGTTTTTTTTTAACAGTCTGGGCGTATTACAAAAAAAAGTTATTTACTGCTTAAATCATTAGCCCGTATTGAAAAAAAATTGCGGTTTATACTTTTATTATTTGCCTTAACAATTTTGAAAATCTAAATGTAGTTTCATTTTCTTTGTTTGTGTTGTCAACCTGTTTTTCCGTATTACAGCTGAAAAATCCATATACTTTTTGTAGTTATTTGGCAATATTAAACACATGTTGAAAGTCTGCAATTTGAATTTTAAGTACAAGTATTAAATATGCATATAAAAATGCAGTAAATTTGAAGTTGCGAAAAAAAGCTAAATGTTAACCAGAATTTAAAAAGGTTGATGAAAGATAAGCCTAAATGTCAGTTGTTAGATAAACGTTTAATAATGTAGTTAGCATATTTAATAGCTTTTGTCGATATTACAGGGTATCAGCGAGTGGTAGAGAATAAGCCCGAGTATGTGCATAGACCTAGTCAATTTAAATATTGTATATATGCAGTATATAGTATGCATATTCATACTGCCTGCTACTGTTGTTGTTAGTCGTGCCTGTTTATAATGTAATATAAGCAACAACAACAACAATTCTAACAACAACAACAACAACAGCGTATGACGTGCGCCGTATTTGATGTGATTTGACGCATTGGCGCAACGTCGAGCGGCTATTTAATTGGTCAAGCTGTCGTTTAGTCAATCAGTCAATTGTTAAACTAGTCAGTCAGTCCCTTCGACATTCAGTCAGTTAGTCAGTGTGTCAGTCAATCAGCTAAATTTTTGTCGTTTGCTTATCAACGTTTCTCGTTGGCCGCAATTTGCGCAAATCAAACGATTTATTTGTTAAGACAACAGCGCAACATTAATTAACAACAAATTGTTGTAAACAAAATGCTGATATTGAGCTAAGCACATAATATTATAGTATATACTTAATATACATATATAGTATGTTACTTTTAGATGGATGTATCAACAATTTGCCGGTTAACATTTTATTTTCTATTATGTATTTCCTATTTTCTGTCATAATTACAAGTGATTGCTGTTATTACGCATACGCCGCGTAAGCCACAAAAACCGCAATACATTTGTGTTTTTTCTGCGTGTGCTGCATTTGTCGTCAGATTTCTTCTATGAATATTTAGTTGAGCCAATTAATATGTTAAGTGATGTGTCTGTCGTCCAGTGTCGTCCACTGGTCAGCCCAAAGTTGGCGCGTGTGCCAAGGTTCTTTGGCCATGGATCATGTTGAGACATGTGTGTGTCTGTCGGCGGCACACAACATTCCCCTGCCTCATGACACAGCCATTGACTCCCACACACACACACACAAGAACCATCCCCCACTCCACCTCACCTCGCAGAAGATGAGCTACCTATTCCGAATATTTCCATTCTTTTTGAGTCTTTGAGTTGGCGCGTGTATTTTTAAAGTCTGTTGCAGTTCGCTTGGAAACTGCTCGACAATTGGTTTCGTTTCCTTCTTCTCTTCTTTTTTTGTATTTTGTTAAGTTTTTTTTTGGTGTAGATTCTCGTTTTCTGTTGTCATTTTTTGCTGGCTGCAGACGCCGCAGCTACTTCAGTATTTTTTTTTCTGTTTCTGTTTCTTTTTCCTGTTCTGTTCTTGACTTTTTTGTATTGCTTTTATTTTTGTTTTGTGAGAAGTGTCTATATTTATTTTCGTTTTAGTGGGAACGTAAATAAACAGGGAAACACTTATTATATTTATTTTTGTTTTTTTTTTAGATAACTAAATAGAATTGCCAGTTATAGCATTTGATTTGTCTTTCGATCATTCGATGACTAAATAAGTATTGTGTAATAATCTTTCGGGTTTTTTTTAAGTCATTTTTCAAGTGGCTGTAAAACTTCCACTCGCACTTAAGTTAATCAGTTGTAAGAGTTTATAAACAGATAACAACGTGATCAATATTTGCCGGATTTATAATTATATTTGTAATAATCTTTGGCATAGTCAAATATTTAATGTTTAACATGTGGATGTGGCTGAAAGATAATAGGACGCCACGAGTTCCTCATAATCAAATTAATGCTTTAAATATTCATTTTATTTGTCAACTGTGGGTGACTTCTAATCTTCCCTAGTCAAAATATAGCTTTGTTTTTGTTTCTTCTTAAGTACTTGTGTCCGTTTTTTGTTTATTTCTTGTTATGCTTAGTTTTCCGAATTTTGATTTGGGATGCCACGAGCATCAACGACGTCATGATAATAATCATAATGATCATACATAACATACTCATACTCGGTATTGTCTTCATTATGATTTATACGATTTAAATTGAAATTGTGTCGAGTGCTCCAAGTGTTGACAGCAATGTTGAAGCCAAGTCACGGTCCGTTCTAGATAAAACTTTCAAAAAGTATTTCAAGTGCATTTCGAATGTGGCTCAAGTGCAGCTGCTGCAGCATCGTTTAGGCCTGGCCAAGAGGCACGTCACAAGTCACGAGATGCGACGACAGTCACTTTATTCATATATTATTATTATTTTTTTTCATTGCATAACGCATAGTAACGAGCACATTTGTGCTCAGCTAATTACCTTGTAAACTGCCCACAGTCCATTCTCCGCCTTTGAAATTAGTTGCTCAACATTTTCGCATTGAATGAATGCATATATGTACATACATATGTATATACATTTTTTGTTTTGTTATTTTAAGGTCTTTTGGCCTTGCACTTTACACCAACAAAACTAGTAGTAAAACAAAGTGGCGCAAAAAACTACAAAAAAAAAAACACTTTGTAAACATTCCCGAAAGGCACTCGAATGTGTAGGCCTCGATAAAAGGAAGATTCTATTATCATGTGCCATAATTTGAGTTTGTTTTTTATTACATTTCTCTTCTACCTCTTTTTTCTCTGTTTTTTTATATTTTTCCTCTTTGTGGCTTTTCCCGTATCACTTGTGAGTGCCATAATTACAACGTCGCCCTGGGGGGTCAGGTGATGAGGAAAGGGGTGTAACTCTGTATGTCTGTATGTCTGTCTGTCGGTCTGTCTGTCTGTGTGTGTTTGCATTGTTAATTAATTTGTTTGTGCCGCAACTGGAAATGATGTGTGTGTGTGTGCGTGTGTGTGTGTGTCAGTGTATATAAAAATTACGAGTACCTGCCATAATATACTACTACTTCAACCATACATAAGTATAAAGTGCAGTAGATCGTTTGGATCGCTAAAGCCCTCAGCTTTGTTTTTATGCCCCTGCAGTGGATCATATAACTTTGTTAGTGAGTAAATTTATAGAGCAAATTCGGGAGAGTCATGAATTATATTTATTTAGAGACTTTAAGTTGGTTTTCTAAACACTTCCTTATTATAATAAATTGACACAGCTCGAAGTTTCTTTGTTATGTACGAGTGTTTATTATACTGAGTAATAGGACAAATAATCTTAGCAATATATGATCTATATATGATCTATATATGATCTATATATGATCTAAAATAACCATCCGAAAGTATAGAAAACAGTGTCAAATTCAAATATATCTATCAATTAAACTTATATGGGCCTTAAATTTCCCAGAAAAACTAATTTATAAATGATCTTACTCTGGACAAGAATTACAATTTAGAAATATTTTTGAAAACTAATTCTTAGCTTATTTTTGTAATAACAAGAAACTTACAAAGTCGTAGTTTATTGGCAATATTTCAAGAGTATTTTTCAAGTCCGGTTTCTCAAGTGCATTTCTTAATCTTTTTTTTTTTTTGTATTATTATTATAATATTTCGCCCACTTTTTGTTGTCGTCATCAAAGAGGTTCAAAGAGGGTACAAAAAATAAAGAAAATATTATGAATAGGTGCTTATAGCTTATAATATGATTGACGGCAATGCAATTGTTGTGTGCAGAGAACTTGAACAACTATTGATAAGATAAGTGCTGAGAGATATGGAACTAGAAGTGCATCAACAAAAAGTGCAAACTGGTAACACAGTTAGGATTAGACTTGTTATTGGATAGGTCTAAACACAAAAAAGAACTCTAGTATATTCCTATCATCAAAGTTACAAAGTCAACGATGTGGGGGGTGTTTGTATTAAATAAATATCATAAATTGTGAAACCCTTACTATCCAAGTATTCTATTCTATTGCATATACTATGTATGCTATATTGTAATCAAGTCGTG
Source organism: Drosophila putrida (assembly GCA_037043535.1). Classification (NCBI taxonomy): domain Eukaryota; kingdom Metazoa; phylum Arthropoda; class Insecta; order Diptera; family Drosophilidae; genus Drosophila; species Drosophila putrida. The sequence continues at coordinate 271,054 of JBAMBI010000135.1, forward strand.
CTGCCCGTTTATACCGGTTTCTAATAGGCGCTCCCTATAACAGAATGTACTATATACTATATATAGATAGTTTGTACATACATATATGTAAATAGTATACTTATTATGATTGTACACTGAAGATGCTCGTGACGCGAATCCAAATCTCTATGGACGATTGGGATGACGATAAGCATCAGCAACCGACCGTCAAGCACCTCTGTTGTTACGGGGCCTTGACACTTGTTAGGGGTTAGTCTCTCTCTCTCCTAGGTGCATTACAAATAGTTGCATTTTTTATGATAGTACGTCAGAAGATTGGAGGTATTTCAATCTTTATCAGCTGACTGAAAACTTTTCCGATGCTGATTAATGAGCCGAGTAAAAAGTCAAAAATAAAAGAAGGCCATTAAAATCATGGCTTGATTTCTAACAGTCGCCAGCAATTGTAGCACATAAATCAACTAATTCACCCCAAAAATTCAAAGAGAGAGAGCACAAGACTGCGAGGGAAAAAGAAACTTCAATTAGTCTCAATTGAAAGCTGTCAATTGAAGAAAATGAAATTTTGTTGCTTTTTTTTTTTGGACAACAACAGTAGAGAGGCGCCAGTCCAGCATCAGCATCTTATGCTGTGTGTGTGTCGTCTCCAAGGGTCTGATCTGATGACAGACTTGAGGCATTAATTAACAGCGAGTTTTTAGGCGACGTTTGCACTTAGCACTAAGTTTTGACACCTTTCAACAACTGCACATGTCAAAGATAGAGACAGAAACAATAAAAGATATAAATATTAAAAGAAACACATGCCAATTTACTGTGAAATTCATTGGATAATAATCAAACTTTTTTAATTCTCTATCACTTGTTTGCAGTGCTGAAAGAGGAACCTGATGATTTGTCACATCATTTGGCCATCCAATCGGATGAGATGACGGCCTTTGGCGAGATGATTGTGGGTCTAATGGGCACCTGTTCGTTTCTGCCCGATGACATCTCACTGGATGCAACAACCTGCTCGACAACGGCGAGTGCACAACACTATAATGGCAGCAACAGCAATAGCAACAACAGCAGCTACAACAACAACAGCAATCGCCATAGTTTAAGCAGCACAGGAACAACAGTTAATGCCACAGTCAATGGCAGCAGTAACAATTGCAGCAGCAATAATAGCAGCAATGGCAGCATAACAAACAGCAACAGCAGTAACAATAACACCAGCAACAGCCATCAGCATCAGGACAACAGCAACAGCAGCAGCAACATTGATCCGCTTTTCAATTATCGCGATGAATCCAATGACACAAGCTGCTCACAACATCTGCATTCGCCCAGTGTCACAGCAAAGGTGAGAATATATTTAGTTTTCTGTTAGTGTGGAGATATTTACTAATACTTTTTTTGATTTCATCTTTTGTAGAGTCCTGAGGTCAGCAGTCTGCCTTCGTTGTGCAGTCCCAATTCGTTGACCCAAGAGGATGATTATACCTATGTGGATTATGGCTTGCGTGCTCCTTTTATTCCCATTGGAGATGATATGCCGCTGTTGATGGAGAGAGATCTCATGTGGTGTCCGTCGGTTGATTTGCTTGGCTTGGGTACCAAAAATAACGAAGTTGTACAGCAACAGTTGCCACAGTTTAAGCAACAACAGCAATACGGTAGCTATCACCAGCCACTGCAAGAGCAACAGCAGCAACAAACACAGCACCAACAACAGCAGCAACAACAACAACAGCAGCAACATTTTTCCAGTTCGCTTTGTTCCTCACCCGCCTCGACAGTTTCATCGCTGTCACCATCGCCCGTACAGCAACATCAACACCAGCAACAACACCAGCAGCAACAGCAACCGAGTGTTTCAACAACTGTTGCTAGTGAATTGGCCGCTTTGCTTGGCGGCACTGGCAACGGTACACTCTCCATTCTGGGAGATGATCGTTTAAAGCAACAACAACAGCAGCAGCAGGAGGAGCAAGAGGAGTTGCAACAACAGGTGATCAGCGACATTCGCAGTTTCAATCAATTCAGGCAGGAACTGCAGTTGCTAGAGGAAGAGCAGCAACAATTGGAACAACAGCAACAGCAACAGCAGCGCCAGCAACATTTGCAACAACAGCAGCAGCAACGGCAACAACACGAGCAGTTGAGTCTTAGCATAGAGTGCAAAAAGGAGAAATATGATGTGTCATTGCCGGCCAGCTTATGTCATTCCATGGAGGATGCATTTGAGAATGACTACAGCAAGGATTGTAAGTATGCGTAAAGTGTGACAAAAAAGAAAGTTTTGAAATATGCAGCAAACGGAGTGATATATATTTATAAATAGGTATATAGATAGAGATACAGATACGAGTAGAGATACAGATGCATCTAGTAGATATAGGAAGAGCTAAAAACAGAAATGCCAATGCAAATAAAGATAAAGTTGGGCAGATAAAGGTGTAACTATAGATGCAATTTAAGATACATATACATGCAGACAAAGATAACAGAGAAGTATATTTACATAGTTAAGTTCAGTTTCATAATTATTGAAAAAGAGATTAAAAATTTATGTAGGTACGTCTTGAAATGTTGTGAAAAGTAGAGACAAAATTAAGGATATGGGCATAAATATAGAAATTGTTGATTTAGATGGATGTATCAGATGGGTAGATGGAAGATGCACTCACATATAAATTGTAGTTTATTGTATATTATTCAGTATATACAGATACAGATCTTGATTAACAATATCAGATACATCAAAAGATACAAGTGAAGATAGAGCCAATAATACAGCCACCTTTCAATCTAGAAATACAAATACAAATACAAAGATATAGATACAGAAATATGAATATATTATAGATGGATTTGCCACGAGGTATCGATAATAGATTTACCTCTCTTCTGGCCACGACGTCAGACGACAGACAGACAGCCTGTCCCGGCTAATTATGTAGTTGGCCCAAGTTGCCACACAGCAGCAGCAGCAGCAGCAACAGTGGCATTTTCCACATTTTCCCCACACTCGCTGGTGACAAGTTTTTCTTTTCTTTTTTTTTTTTTTTGTTTGTTTTCCACAATTTACTGCATTTGGTTGGAGAGGCCTAAATTTTCGATAGATATGCGGGATTATAAATAGAATCCGAAGCAGTGGAAATACTCAAGCTTTCATATACACAGACACATACACATAAGTATGTAGCTATGTGTGTATGTAAAAATAGATGAAAATAGAAAGAAAATTTCCACAATTATTTGGCATTTTTTGTATGTTTAGTTTTAGTCGAGAAAGTTGACAAGTTGTCGCGGGGTGGGAAGTGGGAGTGGGAGTTAATTGATGCGGGTCTTTAAGCTAGCCCCAAACAATGTCAACTATTTATTACGAGTTGTTGCCACAACAATTACCAATATATTGTTGTTGTTGGTGTTGTTGTTGCTGCTCTCTTTGGTTAATTATGTGTAATTTTCACACATCCTGAGCGTGACACGCCTCTTCTTACCTTTGACACATGTCACATAGCAGCAACTTTGATTGATGCCTACTCTGAAAGAGGGTTGAGGTTAGAACTCAGAGTGTACTTAGGATCGGAGACTGTCTGTCTGTCTGTCCATCTGTTTAGACTATTTGATGATTTTGGTATCGTTTATTTTGTTTGGCAACTCGACAGCTGCTTGTGGAGTCGATTTTTTCACTTTTTATGCCCATCTTTCTGTCGCATCTGTAAAAGTATCTGTATCTGTAGCTGTATCTGTATCTATATCTTTGATGTATATATTCTCAAAATTTGGCAAAATATCTAGCTAGAAATTTGTTTGTGCCGCGAGCTAAATATTATTGTTTTAAATTAGCATCAATGTCATGGGCAAAGGAATTAATTGCTCGTCTGTTCGTTTCGTTGAGCAGCAACAACACGCACAATACATCAATAAATTACGTGTATCTGTGTGTGTGTGTGTGGCATAAATAATGTGAGGAAAGCGCGAGATTAAAATATAGACGATACACACGCAAAAATGTTGCTGCATATTTCGATCATTTAATTTGGTGTTCGACTTTTATTATAATCTTTTCTCTTGAACATGTATTTTTTAGCCACAAATTTGGATTGTTGGAGTGATTTGTTGCAAATGAATGTGGGCGAGGCAGCGGCAAGTCCAGCTGTGTCGCCAGCGCCCAGCAAAGTAACAACATTGCAGCTGTTGCAGCAGCAGCAACAAGTGCAGCAACAACAGCAGCAGCAGCAACAGCAAAACATCATAATAAATGCAGTGCCATTGATAACCATACAAAACAGCAAAACATTGTTGCAGCAGCAACAACAACAACAGCAGCAACAGACGGAAGAGGAGTTGCAGGAGATGTTGTTGCCGGGCAAGTTGCCAGCAATGAGGCTGTTAAATGGCACAACTCTTGGCCCACTCAACACTAAGGCAACCATACGTCTCGTTGAGAGCAAGACAAACAGCACGCCAATAGCAAAGACAACCGTGTTGCAAGCATTGGTGCCACAGCAACAGCAACAGCAGCAACATGGCAATAAGCGACATTTGAATAGCACATCAGCTGCTGGAAATCCAGTGGAATCGAAGCGTCTCAAGAGTGGCACCATGACCGTCGAGGTGGTGCAATCACCACAATTGTTGCAACAATTAATGGGCAAGGATCAGCAGCAGCAGCAGCAACAACAACAGCAGCAACAGACGCAGCAAGCAACAAAGCGACAGTCGAGCAGCGAACGTTGGTCAGCAGCAGAGGCCAAGCAACAAAAGCAGCAGCAGCAGCAACAACACCAACACCAGCAACATCAACAACAACAGCAGCAGCAGCAACAACAGTCGAATTCGGTGCTAAAGAATCTGTTGGTCAGTGGACGCGATGTAAGTGCCGGCTATTGCATTGTGCCAATGCGGCCAAAGAAGCAGCTGGCCAAGGTCTAGAGGCAACTGCCACATGCCTCACCTGCCTCAAGAAAACAAAACAAAAACAAAACATAGAAAAAACTACACTTAAACTACACTTTTGACTTCACTTCAATCAATTAGCTAATTGAAAAACGGACAAACCCATTTCTACAATTTGTACTTTGTAAATGGATCGATTTTATAGAGCCTCCATCCCCTTCGTGCCCTTCATCCTCAATCCACAATCCCCAATCCACCAACTAGCTTAATACTTATCCTAACTCAAGCAGAAGCTATCCTTAAACGACAGACGCGATGGCATTGCGTGTGTCAAGCGGTTAGTCAGGGCATATATAGTTATATAGTCGTATATTAGTCTAGTTATAGAGTTATATAGTCATATAGATATCTACCTTATAGTGTTTAGCTTTATGTTTAGGACTCTAGATGTTTAAGTGCTGCGCCGACAGCGACAGCAGTGTGGACTTTAAAATTATAAATTTGTAGACTATTTAAAATAGTGCGACGTCGTCATTTTAATGCATCATTGAATCTACGTTTAAGCCTCAGTTTTTAATTCATTCTCTTACTATTATTATTACTATTTTATTATATTTTATTTTATTTTTATTTTTATTTCGATTTTAATTTCTAGTTCTTTCTTTTCGTTGTTGATTTCATTTTAAGACAAATGTTGTTATATTTTGTTGAGCAATAATAATTTGTTGTAAATATACATACTTTTACGTATAATAAATGCTAGCTACTAGTTTAAATTTAGTTGAGCGTTTTGGGCTACTACAGTGACTACCAGAAGCATCACAACAGCAACTAAATAAAAAAAAAGAAAACTAATTCAATTGCAATAAAATTGTCGAGAGAAAATTTAACTAAAATTTAAATAGAAAACATGACAACATTTAGTTAAACTATATACATATAAATATATAAATCTATTTTTGTTTATGTTTTGTTTCGTTTACTGTGATAGCATTTTGCGTTAATATTATTAACTAAAGTTCACTTGATTTCTTCAATTTGTTAAATGTAAATGTTTAAGCATTTCGACTGAGCCAGAAGCAGCGCCAGCTTTAAAGAGTGCGAATTAATTGTAAAAAAGTAAAAGTCGACAGCGTTCTTTTGATTCGAACTCATTTGATTTTGTGTTGACGAGATAACGAAGAGAATACGAATACCCTGTAAATTGTAAACAATGTGAAATGTGAAAAAGTAACAAAAAAAAAAAATTCAAATTCGAGCGCTGATGGTACAAACAAAAACACAACAACAACAACTATAACTACAACAAAAGTTAATAATAAAAATATTGAAAATTAAAAAACCAAACAAAACAAAACAACACTATTAACTAGATAAAATTAATTATAGTCAAAAGTCGAAAGAAACAATATAACTGTAGGCAGCAGACAGAGATTACCGAGTACTAAACATACATATATACTATATATAAATATACATATACATGAATAGCTATAGATAAATCTAGTGAACAACTATTAGCAATTACAACAAAAGAAAACACGTAACAACATTACGTTTATCTAAGGCGTTTCCTAGTGCAGCGCAGCTCAGTCATAAAAGTCATAACAGAGAAGCTAAAAAGTTAATATGTTTTTTAAGATGCGAGAATAGGGTCAGAAGATCTGATCAGATGAGACAAGGTTCAACGAAAACCAGTTGAGAATTAGAAGAACAAAGCTCATGACATAAAGATCCCAACTCGTATTCAATACAATGACGACGCCCAACTTTAGCCACGCCTCTATGGAACAACGGTGTTTTATCTAATTTTAAGTTTCAACAAATATTGAAGGATTCAACAAAAAAAAAAACAACAAAAAGATACATACAATTATTTTGTTTATTTTATTTGGTTTTTGGTTATTTCTACTATTTGTGTGTGTGTTTTTAAAGTGGTATTTGAAAAGCATTATTGATTTTTCATAAATACTGACCCACATTGCGTGTGAGTGATGGTGGCCAACAAACTTTTCATTGTGACTTTAATTAAACTTTGTGTGCTGCGAGTTGCGTGTCTAACGCGCATTTTCGTTTACCTATTGATAAATAAAACAACGCACCACCTACAACCACCCAACCACTATACCAGCTAAAAGGAGCTATCATAAATAAGCAGACGACATTAATTTACACGCAAAGAACCTTTGACTTCCTCTATGAATACTATGCGTATACATAATCTCTCTCACTTTTCCAAATATTTTAAAATCCAATGTACGCCTACAGGTATGCAACTCTGGAGACTCTCGAGTCTATTGACACTACCTGGTGCCAGGTAAATTGGGTTTCGATTTCGTATCCCATTAATATTAGCATTTTTATTATTGCCTATTTAATGGGTATAGAGGACTTAAAGACAGCACGTGGCATTATTTCGTATTGATTTTACACCTCGTACCTAAATGTTTTGTGTCTATCCTTTAATGGTAGTTCAGGCTTTCCTTTGCTCAGTCTTTCCTTTTTTCTTCTTATACGCTTTCAGTTTCATTTTTACTTTCACTTTTCACGCACAGCTCACAGCTGATGCGCTCTCAACTTTTCTCTCTCAATCATTTCTCTCTCTCTCTCTTTTTTGTTTGTTCTCTCTCGTTTTCTCTTTTGGGGCTTCTTCTTTTTATGGCCAACACGAGCCGTGCTCATTTGTAGGCTGACACAGTAGCTTCCCAACCTGCAGGAAGTTGCTGTTTATTCCTCTTGGCCACGTCCTGTAAATGTCAACGACTGCTGCAACAACATGTTTAGGCCAGGCTGTTACGAAATTTGCATTACTTTTGGGACACTTGTGTGTGAGTGGGGGTGAGTGTGTGTGTGTGGGTGTTTGCTCCATCTTGAAAGTCTGAAAAGTGCTGCCTACTTTTGTGCGCACATTAATATCATTTGCCTCTGAGATTCATTTTATTTCATTTGTTTTATTTGCCGTTTTTTTTTCTTGGGTTGTCGTCGAAATTCTAGCGAAAATTCAAGTAAATAGTAAAATTGTTGTTGATGCCAAAAGACAAAATAACTGAACCGTTACTACCTCGCGTATATGGCAGTCACAGGACCGTAACTACCTCCCAGGACATGCGACAACAAGTCTCGTAACGAACTCGAACAATGTGCTGCATAGGAAATTTAATTGTTAGCATAGAAAGAAATTGAAAATTGAAAATTGATAAGCAATCCTCTCAAAATCCTACCTACATACATGTTAGTGTTAGTCGTTTAATATTTAAGTGTAATGCGATTAATCGTAAATCGTAACTAGACAAATACCAGGACAATTAAAGAGTATTTCCTTGATAATCATTTAGAGTGTCAGAATCCCAAAAACTGATTGCAAAATGGTGCAAGTTGAAAATAATGAAAATAATTATAGCCCGAAAAGACTGCGAGCCAAAAACTCTCAAAATTATTATATTATACAAAAACACAAAGAAAAAGCCTATAAAATAATTAACTAACAATATACATAAAATACATAAATATGTAAGGAAAACATACAAAAGAGTGCGTGTACATAGAAGAGAATGAGGGAAGAGAATTTGTGAAGCGAAGCAAAAACACCAGGCATACTTTTTGCAATTGCATTTTGCCTAGAAATCGACTAGAAAAACTCTTGAAAATTAATTGATGTGGCTTTAACTAAACTAAATTAAATTATTATCAAAATAATAATAATAATAATACTAAAGAATAAATGAATAGCGAATAACACTCAATATACATACATTTACATATAAATTAAATTCAAAGTCAAGTCAAATTTGTTTAGCATTAATAATAGCGACTACTCGTACATATACTCCATGCATTCATACATACATACATACATATATACAAATCTATTCATATAAGATTTAGTTGAAATTTTTTCGCGTTACGTATGAGAAATTGAATGGAAATGGGAACGAGAACGAGAACGAGAAGGAGATAGAGAAAGGAAATGGGAACGAGACGATATAGCTTTATCGAGACGTAGTGCAAATCGAACGAGTACAACTCGAACGAGTGCAGCTTAAACGAGTGCAACTCGAGCGAGTTCAACTAAGGCGAGTGCGAATCCAGCGAGTGTGCCGTTCCAGCGAGTATAACTCTAACGAGTGAACGACAAGATCGAGAATCGAACAGAAAGTACATACAATTACAACAAATATACCACATATACCTCAGTACATGCATAAGTACATCTCTGTGTGTGCGTGAGCCTGTCTCCGCACTCCAATTATATACCTCGTATATAACAAATACATATACATATACATACATACAAAAGTACATACAATACATATAAAAAAAAAACTAAAAAACTATTTGAAAGTCTATAAATTATTTATCATAACTAAAATCTACAATAAATAAATACAAATTAAAGTAAATACGACCTTTGGATAGTTGAATACACCTTAGTGAATGTTGTGCGACCATTTTGAATACCCGAAACGAATACAAAACGAATACAAATAATGTTTTTTACTACCTCCCAATCTTGTTGTATGTGACTCGCATTTATAGTAAAGCAAAAACCCAAGCATAGCAATCGTAACGAAAACTAAAACTAAACCTAAACTAATACTAAAACTAAAACTAAACTAGCGCAAGTAAAGTAAAAAGTAAAATAAAACTAAATGTTGTGTAATTTTTATAGCATTATATTAAGTACTTGAACATATCAAGTATATGTTCAAGTATCAGTATCGTATCAGCCGTAGTAAAAATACCTCAGAAATGCTTTTCAGACAAACAACTAAAACAAAACCTAACTCATTGTCAACAACTAACTAAATTATAGCAAAATTTTTTGGACTGTATCCTACGATTCAGGACAAACAAAATTAGCTGCAATTTTTCGGCTAGCAAATTGATAAATAAATACTTATACACATACTTATATACACACACGTTTATATAAATAAATATAGATACGTACAATCTACAGCATCAGCATACAATATATATATTTATATAATAACAAGTACAGACATGTCAGAGTCCCCTACACATATCCGTTTTGGCCAATTTGTTGAGTCATCATAACTCAAATCGCGACAGGCTGACGAAGCACTTTCAGTCCGCTGCAATTGATTTTGGGCCAAGTTGTCAGTGCCAGTTTGATTAATGGCCAAAAGGGCATGAGAAAGTCAGTTTTGTTTACTCTCAAATACTCTTGTATTTGCTGTCAGTTCGAAGCCAATCAACTGTGATTTCAGCAACTTCATTTCAAGTACATTTTCCTATAACAAATGTTACTCATACGCCCGGTTGGTCAATGGCCAACCCTTGATTAATTGTGTGTAAATTATGTAAAATTATCAACAGGTTCCACAAATACACACACATTTCAATTGTGTGTTGTTGCAAACTCTTCTCTTAACCCACTTTTCATTTTCCCTTTCTAACTTCTTCTGTCTAACTCTCTGTCTCTCTTTCTCTGTCTTATGTCCTATTTAAATTGCAGCTCATTTGTCAAAGTGTCGACGCGTCGCATAAGCAAATGGCCAGCAATTTTCATGCGGCATTAGTTTTATTTACGTAGCCAACAAATTTTCACACACACTATAATAAAAAAAGGCCAACAATTATTTGTGCTTGTGTCTGTCTGTCTCATAAGCAGCTTAGAAAAGCAAATTTTTGGGGCTCATAATAATGACCCTCTTTTCGAGGGTACATCAACAAAATTCAACTGCCAGAGAAACTCGCAAATGTCTGTACTTTTCAGTTAACATTTTGTTTTTCTTTTTTAAGTTCAACAACAACAAACCAGAGAATACCTCCAACTAAGTCAAATTTTACACAAAACGAAGCGAAATTGAAGAGATATAAATTGTAGCATAAATTTAACTAGCCTTGAATTTGACTCCAATAAATGGAATATACAAGCAGCAAATTGCAAATTGCGAAAAACAAATAAATAATTATAGTTATAAACGCCGCAAAGTATGCAATATTATACTATGTACTAAGTATATACACACATACATACATATACATACATATATATGCCGAAATAGTAATTAAAAACATCAAGAATACGACATGTATATGGATATTGATTATGAAAGTATTTTAATAAACTTTTAATAAATATTTTAGCAAAAATAAAAACAAAAGAAAAGAATGCCAGCAAAAACGATCAACCTCAAAATTAGCTACAAAACATAACAAAAATTAAAGTAAATTGTGTGTTTCCTTTTGGGGATAGATAACAGATAGTTTTGCATGGATGGATTTATTTTTCTGCTCTCGTTTTCTTGTAGATTTATGTGCATAAATATTATGTTTGCCGAAATAAAGTGGACCTGCTATAGGAGTTGTAGATATAAGTATTTGCCTGCCAGCATATTTATTGAGAAAAGCTAAAACTTGATTAATCTCATTCACTTTCCATAGCCACGCCCAAAATGGACTGGACTGAGGCCATTTATAAAAATCTTTGATTGGTATAAATGATGCTGCCTGCCATTGAGCCTAATCAAGTTGCCTCAACTTTTCGCTTTTCCCCTCTCTCTTCCTTTTGGTCTATTGCTTCCTCTTATCAAAAGCAGCCGGAACAAGTTGTTCTGGCTATTTATTTGCTCCCTACAAAGCAACTTTCGGCGCAAGTGACGCACTTAAGTATGCTAAGCACACACAAAGATAACACACACACACACACATAGACAGAGGCATACATTGTTGTGTATGTGTGTGGGAGTGTGTGTAGGAGAGTGTGTGTATTTCTATTCGAGCACCCAAAATAACTTTAAATATTGTCATCAGTGACAAGAAATTTAATTTGCCAATGGTTGAGAGTGAAACAATTCTTATTACGTATACGCCACGTTGCCTTTGATACTTGCTCCTGTCCTTGTTCTACTTCAGTTTATATTGATTTTGATAAGCATGTCTGCAGGCAAACCCTTGGCAATCCTTTCGAGTATAACATCAAATTGAAAATCTGCCGCTGACAAAATCAATTTCAAGTTTTGCTCGTGACTCTACTCCTGTCCATCAGGACCGTCGTATTCCCAAGAGTTTCCTCGAGTTTCGAGTCCTGCCGCCTGTCACACAAATTACGCAATGTAAGTGGCAAAAGTCAAACGCCTCCTGCGCCGCCAAATTTAAACAGCAAACGTAACTGTATACCGTTAAAATGTTAGGAGCAGGTGAAAGGGGACAGAAAAGAACTTTTCCAAGATATAGGCTAGCATTTTGTGTTCCCCTTCAATTTTTGTCAGTAAAAGTTTCGACTTTAATTACTTTGTGTGCTGCTGTTGCTGCTGTTTAAGGCCAAAAGCAGCCCAAGTGACTCATTTCACGTTAGCACGTAATGTCAATGAACCGAGTCCAATAAAAAAAGAAGCAAGCAGAATGGAAACCAATTAAATTGCTTTAAAGAGCTGCAAAGCTCAGCAAATATCATTTATATATATGGGATACTCCCTAAGGATACTTTAACAATTATTGTAATGTAAGTAATGCTACTACGCCTTTTCTGCGCTTTAATAATTTATTATTGTGGCATATTAGGTCGATTGCCAAAGTCGAAGTCGATGTCGAAGTCGATGCTGATGCTTATGAATGTAAGTCGAACAATATATCAAACAATAAAGCTATTACAATACATTTGGCATTTATGTTGGCCGTGTCAGGAGGGAAGGGCGGGGAAAGCAGGGAAAAGTGAGCCTGGAGGCGCATGGCGTGTGTCGAGCAATAACAATATGTGTATCTCTTAGGGATGGGATCGTATTGAATTCATTTTGTAATACAACATGACAGACAATTGTCAGGACCTTAACGCTACATAAAGAACTCTACCAAATGTGCAAATTGCTTTGGCTTCTTATTTATTTAAAGCGTTATCGAAGCTCGATAACTTGTTTACATGTCTTAGGTGGTAAACGAATAAGTTAAATTTAAAATCATAGTAAGACAAAGTTAAAAGTAGAATGCAGCTTGATAGAGAGTAGATTGTAGTGTAAGTGAAAAATGCGGAAGACGAGGTATTTTTATTAACAATAATTAATACTACTATTTACAAAAGTGGTTCCTTACGGAAAAGTCGCTAGTGTAGAGCTCTTGAAACTTAAACAATATCTTGCTTACGAGATTCAAGTGGCAAAACATTAAGATAGATAGATAATAATCAAAGTAAGACTAAGTAGAATCATAACTGCAGATTGTTAAAGAATTTGTTGGAGTTAACTAGTTTAGAAAAGTGCTTAAAACATTCTAAAATATTTGTTATAGATTAGAAAAGAACTTAAAATCTTCTTGAATATGAGTAAATTTCAAATGTAGAGCTCAAGAAACTAGCACAATTTGTTCGTTTTAATTGCAAATTAGTTACTTTGGAGTACTATTAATCTTAGAGTTTAATTTAACTCTAGTTTTCTTTTGGATTGAAAGTGGTGTTAATTTCAAAGCAATAGATAGAAAAATATTGCACACTATTAATGTTGAAGTATTATAGTTACAAATATAATGAGTTTGCTTGGTTTATCGCAAGAGGCAACAACGATCTTTATTAAGTATATTCATATTTATATTAAGTATGCAATACATCGTATTGCTCAGTTATCGTATAAAATCACGCACGACTCTCGCTGCCAGCTCTAGCTAGCATCTACATTTAGATACATATTTATTGGTATCTTTTCATATAAACCAGCAGCTGTTAATGTGTCGCTAAAGGCAACAGATTTGTGCCCTGCTGATGTGACGCAAAACTGTTGCCCCCGGGTGGCAGCCACGCCCTTTCCAGTTACCACTTCCTCCTCTACTTTGTCTCCCTTTGTCTATGGCTTATTTGCGCATCGATCAATTTACAGCACTTTCGCTTTCGCTTTCCATTGACGAACTGCAGCAATTAGTGAAAGCTGTAAAAGCATTGCAAATAGTTAAATGATGCCAACAATGGTTCAATAAACTGTACTTGAACTTTGACCACAGCAAAAAAACAAGCTCAAAACATTTTTGGCAACATCATTATGATTGTTATTATACTCATTATTGAAAATTGCAAAAGCTCACTCTTCCACTTTGACTAAGAGATTGATATGTGCCTGATTTCCTGTGGCAGGCTAAGAACTCCTTTGTGTATCATAATCATATTCTTTCAACGTCTTCGGTTGTGGTTTTTTGGCTCTAGTTGTTGTTGCCTCCTCATTGCCGTATTCTATTACAGGGAGTAGAACAAGGATAAGTGTAACGAATTCCGGCTGGAGCCATCATTAAAATATGATTTATAGCAAGCTGCTGTGTCGACCGACCTCCTTCGAACGTCTTCCTTCGACTTTTTGATGGACTCAAGTGTTGGGTTTTCTCTTCTCCCAGGGGCTGTCTTGACTTTAAATATTTTGTGTGCGACTTTCTCCATCTCTATCTCAACTGGCTTAGAGACCCAAATCTTATGCTCAATTTTAGCTGAATTTCAAACTGGATTAGGCTGTAAACTGTGCTGTGCTGTGTTGTGCTGTGGGTTCTGGCCTGGCTTTTAGGTTTAAAGTATGAGTATCTCGTGCTGCTTATCAGTTATCTCTTCCTCTGATTCTAGGGCTTTTCTAATTGTCCGTTCACGCTATGAATGTGAATGAGCATTTTCGCCAGGACTTTTCAGAATTTTTAATGAGCTGATTGTTGGCTGGTGTTTTTAAGATTGCATCGAGCATAATTAAGCCATAAATTGTTTAATTTAAGTCGAATTTAATTGAGATTATTGTACGCTAATTTAAGCTAGTTTATTTATTATTTAAGCCAATTAAGAAAGTTCCCTAAATCGATCCATTTACAACAATACAATTAAATATTAAGAAAATGATGTACCATTTGTTATCGATAGCTTAATTTAATGTAGAAAACTAGGATTAAATCGACTAATTTACACAGATAAAACTAACCTGATGATATCCTGAAAATTTAGAAATTCACAAATCAATGACACAATTAATTTTTAAGCAAGTATGTAATATTTTTTTATCGATTACCCAATTTTATTAAGAAAATTTAAAAAAATATCCTTTATCGATCTATTTCCAAAGATAAAATTAACGACATTATATACGGAAAATTAAGAATTTCTTTTAATCAATTCTCCTTACTATTTGTTTGTGATAACTCAATTTCAATAGGCTTTTTTTATATTAATAGAATTGTCAGCTGCTTCTTTGATGTTTTTATTAAAAGTTTTTATAAATTGAACGAAGTTTAGTTCTTCGATAAATTTATAAATACGCTAATTAATAACTCTAACTAATTGTGTATTGTTTTTCTCTCTCTCTCCTTCTCTGCCCCCATAAAACAGGTGAAAATCACTGTAGATGGTGCCGAACCCATGATTATTGATGACAACTCAATGGACCAGACCATGTCCCCCATTTATGGATTGGTTGACGCCTCCAAATATGCCATGCCATTGCATTGTCACACATCGACAGCTTCGGTGTTGCGTAACTATCGTCACAATCCGTTGATTAGTGGCACAAGTTTGCAGCTATCACCGGTATTCCCGAGTCCGAGTCCCAATTGCGATGGTGATGCCAGCTCAGTGGCTTCATTGGATGATTCTATGCCGCCGGCATTGACAGCCTGCGACACAGATGCCTCCAGTGACAGTGGGATCGATGACAACAGCGCGGCCATGTCACCACAAAAGAAGATTCCCATTTTGACCAACAACAATAACAACAGTGAGATCCTTGAAGAGATTGAGGCAGCTCCCCCACCACTTGATGTGGGCTCTGTGTCACCAGCGCCACCGCCACTTGAGGCAGATATTGATGAGCAGGAGGCGGAGGAGGAGGCGACAATTGCCTGTAATGGGACCAGTCGTAAATCCTCAATATCCTTCATGGACAGCAGCAATCCCCTGCAGCATCATCCATTGTGGAAGGAACTCTGCACCGCTGACTACAACATGAGCGACATCGAGTTGACCGAGAATCAATTGGAGACTGTGTTGGGTTGGCCAGAGATGTCCTAAACACACACACACACACAAACACCTTACAAAGGATTCACACTGCATTTTTACGTAGGCATTTTCTGAGTCTTGTCTTTTGTTTATATTCTTTAACATTGTTTTTGTTTGGCATTTGATGATGAAAAATTTAAAAATTGACGATAAATTAAGTGAAAATCAAAGCATAACCAAAAGATTGATTTTGAGCCTTGCGTATAAATAGAAGAAAACAAATAAAAATTTAAATTAGTTACAGACAAACAGACAAACACAGATACAGATACAGATACACTTGAAAACAGGAAGAGTTCAATATACATATATTTTGAATAGTTTTTGTAGCAACTTTAACTGCCTAGAACAGATGAATATACGAGTATGTAATTTAGTCTTAATGTTTCTACATGCAACAAAAAAGTTGAAAGGATAACACAAACAAACAAACAAAAAATAAAAATAAAAAACATTTACACACATTTATTGCATAAGAAAAGTCTTCAACAAAAAAGATAAGAAGAAAACAATTTTTTGTTTTTGCTTAAATGGCTCAAGTAATATTTCTGGTGACGGTTGTAATCCCAACAACACTCAATCGCAAAGCAAACAAAAGTTAAAATGTTCTTTCTTAAAAAAAAATCACAAAAAAAAACCTTATTAAATAACGTAGTTGTAAGTTCAATGTTTTGAAATGATACCGAGTAATTTAACGTTTAAACCATATTTCGTAATTATGTTAAAGATTTCTGTGTCAACTTCAATTCAATTTCTTATGTTATCAAAAAGTTTACTTTTTCAACAGCTTACCACAATTATTTTGTCTTTGAAAATTTCTTGATTTTGTTTAAAAAAAATGTATATTAGTTTTTAGTTCTAGAGGACGCATAATTCACAAAGCATCGTCTGTTTAGTTAAGATTCTTTTCATTAATACTTTCGATTGAAAACCTAATTTTGTTTAATGTTCTTTCACAATTTCTGTTCAGCTAATAATATTGATAAATAAATGTAGAGTTCGTTTCATGATGCCGTAAAAAATAACTCATTTTTTTCTTAAGGGAGCAATCCAAAGGGATTTTTTACAGCAAAATTCCAGGAGAAATCAAAACTGGCTATATAGTCTCTATATATTTGGATCAATTAAATATCCAAAATGGCTTTAAGAAATATCAATAATGGGAAAACTGAAACTCACACTTCTGACAAATAAAAGTACGTTCTATATTAGGGAATATAAGTGCTGAATATGATCTATTTTTCAGATATTTAGTAACATTAAATCGACAATAAATAGTTTCTGGTTAAATTTGAGCTTAGGTAAATTGCACATTATTATTTAGAAGATCAAGAAGTTGCTCATCGGGCGCTGTCCACTTGCAACGAGGATATTTGGCGTTGCAATAATGTGAGGCACCAACTCTCCCAGCTTCAAGAGCCTCTCGCAGTGCCGATTGCTCCAGCCAGGACAACAGCCAGGACCAATTGGAGGCACCATCTAGTATAAGCTCCACATCCGTAGCTTCACCACTTTGTACATTCCTCATTGCCTTGTGGGTAAATGTGCAAATGGATTTGAGCAAGCAGACGGGTAGATCGATGTCCTTCTCCAAAAAACTACGCTCAATAGTATCTATTAGACTAGGTAGTCTAGTATCTGCATAAAAGAAAGTATATTTAAGGTAAATGTCTTGAAATTGTTATAGAATTTTACTTAGTTAGACTTACCAACACGCTCACCAGTTGCATTGCGATAAACGAGTTTAAAGTTATCGAAAAACTGAAGAAAATTCTGCTCCTCATCGAGTAAACTACGTGCTGTGTGTTTGGCGGCATCCTCTGACTTGGTTTCGGGTATAATGGTCTCCAGACCCATGCTCTTTATCAAATGACCAGCAAGTAGACCACCAGCGACAACCAGTCCACAACTGAAGATGGCAGCAGAATTGATAATGACCAAGGGCTGAGAGGGAGATGAACAAGATTCCAATTAATGGTATATTTGATCTACAACATTTTGTTTAACCGAAAATGTTTTTTTTGGTTTGGAATATTTGGGAAAAGTGCAACTGTAATTTTTAACTTAAACAGTCTTTTCTAATAAGCTTTACACTCTCTAAGAGCTAATCAACAAATCTAACTTTTGGTAAATTTGTAGTTACTTACCTTTTGTTCATTACGCTTGCGTTTGACTGGCACCTTGACAAAGGGCAGCAAATAGTCCAGTCCAATGGCAATGTCCTTATCCACCGCATCAAAGGATATTAATCGAAATCCTGCATTATTATTTTGCCTTGCCGAAGCTGAGGAAGAACTGTAGCCAATTGCCCAAATCACAATGCATCCAGCCAGGATAAGGATCATTTCAGCTAGATTAAAGAGCTTCATGTTTCCGCCTTGAGGTCTGCAGTCGTGAATAGCTGCCACAGTTTTGAAAACCCATTGAAATGATCTGGGTCTGGTTAGTTACGTGTCACTGTAAAATTTGTCACTCAACGCATCGTTGCCTCTTGGCTGTGATAATTTGTGGCATGCTTCTCCCCACTTTGTTGCCGTTTTCTTTGGCTGTTGCGCATGCGTGACATAATCCCCTGGTCTGAGGTGTGAAGTGATTTGTTCGTTTGAGGAACAAGTCCAATGCTCTTCCTGTATTTTCCAGCTAACCACCCACGGCATTAAAAATCAGGCCATTATTGCCGCTTTTATGTTAATTACAATTAATAAAATATTTTTAATTGCTTTGAAAACCAGTGCATTATTTATTTTAAAAACTTCAACCAACCAACTTTGTTTAATATATACTATAAGATTTAAAACAGATTTAAAATAAAGTATATTCAATATTTAAAATCATGAAACTTCATATTTAATACAACAATACAATGAGGGCATTCAGCAGATAATTCAATCAGTAATCGCTCCTTTGCTTGCGATGGATCACTAGTCGGGACCTGATAAATGGACATGATACTTTTTGTACAAATCCGCCTACCATATAATATCTTTTTGTCAAGTTAGCACACTACATCTTTTAAAAGTATATGAGAAAAATCTAGAAGTATCAGTAATCAGTATCAGGTATCACACTATTTGTGAGATACATTTTTGCGATACCGATCCCAAAATTTGACGTTTCTTTTGACTGTTGAAAATTTTCTGCTGAATGTAAAAATTAGTAATAAGGTAATCAATAACTTTATTTTGCTCTTGAGTCATTACAGTCAATCCAAAACTGACATAAAATTTGATTTGTCAAAAATACAAGGTTCTCAAAAACATCAGGCAGCTCTAAGATTAAAAAAACAGAATTGCAAGCTGACTTTCTAAGCATAATTGAGTATCTAAGCTCGTCTTACAGTTCAACTCTCACATAAAGAAATTTAAATTGAAGTTAAGAGTAAATGTTCGAAAATAATTTAGAAATAATTTGCATAAAAAAGACTTAAATTTTGGAAAACTGACAACCTTTAACAGCACTTTACATCGGCACTCAATTCAAAACCAATCAAAATTGCACAACAACACTTGCAAATATTAATTAAAATGTAATCTTTTTATTCAATATAGGAACAACAAATAAATAATTTAAAGCTAAATAATTAAAGAAACAAACGTCCATTGGCATACTGTAAAACATTTGGCCAAGTTTTGTGGAAAATGCCGCCTTGAAGCTGGGGCCAGCTGCAACTGCGATAGATGTGGTTGCAGTTGCGGCTGTTGCGTGCCACATCAATGGCACTGAAGACAGCGGTGCCATTGAGAAGAGAGTCCGTCCAGCTGGAACTGAGGAAACGATTGAGTTTAAGGTAAAACACAATGATATATTGTTTAGTTACTAACTTGACCAAAAGATTAATGACTCGAGCAGCGCTTTGTAGAGTCAGAGGGGCATCAAGGCGCTGCAACTGTGCCGCATTATGTTGTAAGTACTGGCAGATAGCACGTTGGGCACACACCGACACATCAATATTGTGCTCATCTAGCTGCGATTCCAGAACCTGTGTTAAACTGCGCACTATGAGGGAGGGCAATAAGAAAATGATTATCTTGGATGAAGTATACAAATTAGAAGCAACTCACTTCCTCGACTAATGCTGCTGCTGCTGCTCTTGGGCGACTCATCGTATTCCTTGGCTCCGTAACCGCCATAGTTGTTGGCCATTGAGGTGAAGACTATGGGTGCCAAGACGAGTCGTACTATTCCGGCTATAATGGCACCTGCAACCACAATAACCGCCGTGTTGAGCAACGCTCCCTTCTGAAGATTCAACACACTCATCATAGCATCCCGGGCCAGTTTTATGCTCCGCTTGACGGGTACTCTGACAAAGGGTACGATAAATTCCAGTTCCACATTGACATCTTCGCCGCTGGCATTAAAATGAAATCCACGTGCCTCACGTCCACCTGCCTCATCACCTGCTTCATCTTTCCCCAATCTTGCAACGTGTTGCCGCGGCTCAAAGTCATGAAAACGCAACAGTTTCATGCTGGCATTAGAATTGTTTTGGTAGTAATAATCAGTGGAATAGTTGAGGCTGGAACTATCGCCATCCGCGTTACATTTCTTGCTACTGATCGCGAAAATAATACACATCAATCCCAAGTTGCGGAGGAAATTATGCCACTGCCAACTGCTGTGCCACATTTTGGGGCGTGCTGCTCGCTGAGTGGTTCGATTGTCTCTGAGCGTAGCAATGTCAGTTGAGCTACCCTTTGTAGAGTTATAACTACACTGATTAAAATTTTTAGTAAGTTTGTTTTCTTGATCTATCATAAAATAACTATTTTTGTATTAGTTTAAATTTTGGTTCATAATTGCTTCATTTAAATTAATTATTAAATTTGTACAAACAATTCTTTACTAATCATTTTCGAGGATTGTATAATCTATAGCAAATAACAATTACATTTCAAAATATTTATTTTATTTTCAAATTAGTCAAATAAGTTCTAATAATCTCTAACGGTTTTGAAAAGAATTGTACTTGTTCTTTAAATGACAAAAATTTTTCAAACACTGCCACCATAAATTTTTCCCCATTTTAAACAATATTATGTTCTATTTGAATATTTTATATTACTTATTAAGAATATATATATTTTTTAAATTTTTATTCAAAGAAAGCTATTTTAAAATTTTTTTAATTTCAAACAGTATTATGTATTATTCAACTATTTTATATTACTTATTTTTAATATATATTTTTTTAATTTTTATTAAAATATTTTATTTTATTCAAACTATTATACAATCTATTCCAACAAATTTTAAGCTTTATTGAATCTCTCAAGAATAATTTACAATTGTTTAAACGTTGTTTTATAATAAAGAAAACAGCTGGTTATAAATGTTTTGGTTATGGTATAAATTATAAAGAGTAATCAACTTTAATTTCTCACAGTGTATTTAATGTAGCGGTACCATGTGAATTTCATGCCTCATGCGTTTTCATCAAGATACCGACTCGAAGTTCATTAAAACTGAAGCGTAAGAGTTGAGCGAGATTATAACGCTTTTAAGATGTGGGCTAAAAAGAGAGAAGAGGAGGACTTTGAAAGGAGGGACACTTGGATCGATGGGATTGTGACAAAGGACAAAGTTATATAATCGACAGTGTCTGGCTTAGATTGTAAAGATAGATATCGCTTTGTATCCACTATGTAGATCAGCGTCAAAAACAGTTTGTGGATGCAACAGAGCGCGACGAAAGACGGCTAAATTATTTATTTATTGCTTGGAAAAACGACACAATGTGTGGCATATTGAGATACTTGGGATGTTTGTATGTGCCACCAATTGCAAGTACTTAAGAGTTGCAGTTGCTGTTGCTGTTATATCATCGCTGTCAACAGCGCGACAAAGGTTAGATAAACAAACAATTTTGATAAATCAACATTTGTGCAACCAATGAAAATTGGGCAATAAAAAGAAGTTACCATGGAAAACTGTTTTATTTACATGACATTTAAAGACAAGGTCAACTACGAGGTAATACATATTGAATCCTTGTACTTTTAAAGCGCCCTTGATGATATTAAATTTTGAATAGTAAAATTAGGAATTATACTACTTTGGACAGGAACTAAAGACATAACTACAAAACAAACAAAGGCAAACTATTTTTAAAAGTATAATAAATAGACCAATACATTCCGTATGAAAATCAGTAAGGTTTTGCATATTTGAAGTTCAGAAGTACTCAAGTCAGAACTCTCGGCCAAAATCAAACTCCTCAAAATCAAGGCGCAAGCATTAAAAGTGTTCCTGATATTAGACTTTAAAATTAGGCTGAAGTGGATCTGGACAAGATATAGAGAAACCTACTTAACAAGTTTGATGTCTTTAGCTTTCATAGTCTCTAAGATATAGGTGCTTAGGTGCATTGCAATATCGACTCGATCAAGAATATATATAATTTTTAAATCACAGGTTAATGTATCACTTTAAATAACAAAAAGCTTCGTTAATAAAAAGCACTTTACGATTATAAAAGTATAAATGATGTGTAAATTATTTATTTTGCTGTTTTTCTCGAAACTAGAAAGTTCTGAATGCCTAACTAAAACTGTAAAGTTAAAATACCATAATTTTGAATGATTATATAATGAAGTTTTCGTTCTGAGTGATATCGAACCGGACCCTTTTCGATTCGGGATCTTTCGATTGCTGGAACTGCAGCGCTGTAGGGGGATGAGAGGCTCGACTTAATCGCTCCAGGCGATCCACATGAGGAGGAGCCGTCAGATGATAATCACGTCTTGTGAAATACTTTAGACCGGCTGGTTCATCGGTGGTAAAGCCACCTTCTTGTCGGGGTGCTGGAGCACCAGGGAAGGGTTTCTTCGGTTTCTTTTTGGGTGGATTACGCATCTTTGGAGGCTTTGGCTTGCGATGCACATATCCTTTGCCGAAGATCCAATCAAATTTACCCTGACGCTCGCCAACCACACAACCTCCGTACTGAACCTGAGCGTTGGGCGGATGCGGATACATTGTAGGCATGGCCCAATCATTCTCATTGTACTGCGTTTCCGTGTGCGTTATGTGCTTTGTCTTAAGGCGTTCGGGATGCATAAGTCCCGCTGGGGGAGTGACACCAAAGTCAAACTCTGCCTCGCTATCGGTGGTGTCCGAGAGGACGAGTTCATTCTCACAGCTGTCCATGTTCCGTTTGTCACACTGCCTCTGGACCTCGTCGACCAGTTGCTTCTTGTCGATGAAGCTGCGACAATAGCATCTCATCACAGGCTTGTGGCAGGTGCACTTGCTGAAGCCCATGTTCTTGAGGCAACGCTTCAATTCTCGCACCTGTTTCAGGAGAGGATTCTTCACAATTCGGATCTGAACTGGTTTCATGTTGGCATAAGGATTTGCAGCACGTTTCAGTGTTTCCGCATCCTTTAAAGGTCTCAGAGTGATGAGATACTCATCGTTCTTCTTCTCGATGTGGAGTGTGGGTACCTGAACCAGATCCTCGAGTTTCTCCTCGTTATCAATGGATGGTCTTTGCTTTTGCTTGTGGTAGGACATGTATTTCGATATGGGTATGCTGTCAACCGGAAAATCCTTGAGGAAATAGCTCATTAGCTCCCGTATAGAACGACGGATGGCACCTGGCTTCCATCCCGGTCGTTGGGCAAGCGGACATTGTGTCCACAGCCAACCCATGTGAGCGGGCACTTTGCGTTCATCCTCCCGACAGTGGCTGTGGCCATGTCTGCGATGCGTAAGGGATTCAACGGGAGAGTAGAGCTTTGACTTTACATACATTTTTCTTCCTTTTGAATGCCTCTTTTGCATCTTGAGCACTCCACAGGAACTGCCACCCTTGGATGATGATTTGTGGACACCTCCTCGTCGTCTGGTGGCCCTTGCCAGCTTGCAGGCTTCATCGCAAATCTCTTTGATTTTCGCTTTCTTATTCTCGTCGCCGTCGTTATCTTGAAATAGATTCCTCAGCTCCGTAAAGACATTGACCAGATTCTGAGGCTTTGACTTCTGTGAAGTACATATCTGAGAGGACTTGCATTTCTTGATGCTCTTCTTGAGACTCTTGTAGTCCTGTATTATGGACTCGAAGCCCTCCGATGCCTTGCCATCAGTTTGTTGATCACAGGTCTGAAGACCAGCACTTCCAGATTCCGGATCAGGACTATTCGCATCACCGCCCAAGGAATCAAAGAATTCAACAATTATGTCCTTGGCCGTGGCTTTCTCATCGTAATCCTTTTCCACGAATTCGGGCAATGGTTTGTAGCCGCATTGAGGACAGGCCGAGATCTGTGGCAGCCAGGACACATCCTCGTGGCAGACAGGACACTCCCGTCCCCTCTTTATGCCCATTTGTTTTAACTTTGGCGCCGAAATCTGTGGACACATGCGATTTGTATTGCCGCTTCCCAAATGGGACGTAAACGAGAACTGTGCGCCAGGACTAGGAGAAGCCTTTATCTCCAAGCAACCCGTATTATTGTCCGGGCAACCATATACAGAATAGGGGCCAGCCATGTCAATCAGTTTCTTACCCGACTGAAATAGAAAGATCATTAGTTTGCTTAGATAAACTGAAAGTCTAATTCACCTCAGTTCCGGCCTTTTTTCTGGAAAGTTTATGGTCGGAGCTTTTGCAAAAGCCGGTAGAATTGTCAGAGAGATCCTCAATGCTAACGAAGCCCAGACAAGGATCCGTGGATGAACAGGCACTACTCTGTGAATTGTCCCCACAAGCGTCGTCGTCGTCGTCATCTGAGCTGCAAAGGTCCGTGTCCGTTTCCATTACTCTATTGAATTTCAGGGTATGCGCTATCGCCTTTTATATTGCTCCTTTCCAGGCTCTAGCAGAGAGCAGAGGAGAGGAGAGCTTACTTACTCATCGATGTTTGGACACCGCATTAGCATCGAGAGCCTTATAGTGCATGTGCCCACGGTACAGCCTTTACAGGTCAGTTCAACGTTGGCGGTATAAACGACTTCCTGAAGTGTATTTATCATCCGGAGAATGACTGACTCGGGAGGGACGAAGCATCCACTTCCTGAAGGATGTTGGTATTATTAGTCAGTTATCAAGTTAAATAAAGATTTACTAATTGTCTATTATTTGCCCAAAAAGAAAAAGTCCGATTAAAATTTACCCTGTTAAAATATCTTGGTTTCAGTATTTTCTTTTTGCGTTTTGAAAATCCCATTAAAAAAGTAAAAGTTTAGAAGGGGGAAAGAAGACTTAGTAGAGCGCATAAAAGATATTTGTACATACATAAATTCTTGATATTCTTGATCAGCAGAGTTAATTCTGTTTGTATATATACCGAATTTGACAGTAATTATAGAAAATGTGGAATGATTGAGGTGGAAGACTGCCTACAAGACAAAGAGGAGGTCGAGGCACAGGAGATTTAACTGCTATATTTTAATCTATTTAGCTATGGAAATTGTGCAATCCATATAAATTTAAGTGCTCTTTATCAATGCTGTTTTTTCGTGACATTTCTTAATATTTCGAGGGGGCTATCAAGGTTTCTTTGCGAACATTAATAGAACAGACAATTAGCAAATACTATTCAATTAAATCTAGTTAATATTCATATTCATCTGCTTACCGATCTCCTTCTTCATATACTTGACGGACACAGAGATACCCTCGTTTAGATCCTTCTCCAGGCATTCGGGTGGCATGGAGAATCTAGCACTGGGCTCTTGGGGCAGACAGTTGACATTTATACGATTGGCGCATAGAATTGGCTTGCAGCCCCGACAAATGTTAGCAATGATCTTTAATTTATCGGGGCACACAAAGTCTTGACCAGGCATATAGAGTTTCATGCAGATCATGTTTGCTGTGAAGCATTTTAAGCTCTCCTTATATTGTTTATTCTTTTTTCCCTTCTTTGCTGGACTACAATCCAACTCCTCGGAATCTTCAGCCATTTGCATTCGGAAAGCCGTCGAACAGCAGACATTCTTGTCCTTATCCTTACCCTTGTTGCCCTTCTTACCCTTGCCATCATCACATGGCGGCTGATTTTGTCTTGTAGAGCAGCGTATATAGTCCTTCTTATCCCTGCTCAACTCATTGGACGCATAACAGCACGGCGTTTTCGACATAGCGATGTGTTTTTAATAAAAATTATAATTTGGATTACTAGACCTAGTTTTTATCAAGGCACAAACCAATAATTTTACTGCTACAAATTTATATATGCTAGAGCCTGGAAGCTAACGCAGTGAAATTTCAATAGAGTATGATTTAAATGCCTATAAATAAGTCCCAACAATGGACAGAACAATCTATGTAAATTTCAAGGCAAACTTGATGGCAAAAAATATATAACTAAAGTCATGAGATATTCTTTGAATAATGAATAATAATAATGACTCCTTCTTTTTACAATAATAAATAATAACAAAAATAATAATATTCCACTCAATCAATCATTGCAGTAAAAAATTGTAAATTGTATTTGCGGAATAAAACATTTATTTACATCTTACATAGAGTTTAGATTTTACTATCAATTTTTTTACTGATTTTTATTTAGTTTTTTTTTATCACCGAAGTGGTCCATTATCGTAGGTAATTAATGTTGGATTAGCAGCATTCGATTTGTGCCAATTGCGTTTCATTGCATAAGTATTTTGAAGATTGCCATCATAGCCACCTTTTTGTCTTTCAGTCATTTGCTTGGCAAACTTCACATTCTTGGGCTTGTTGATCTTCTTTGCAGGCTGTGGTTGCCGATGGACGTATCCTTTTCCTAGAATCCAGGGGAATTTCCCCCTACGTTCACCGACGACACATCCAGCGTATTGAACTAAGGCGCTGGGAGGATGTGGAAACATTGTAGGCATGGCCCAATCATTGGGATCATATTGAGTCTCGGTATGAACTTTATCAGGTTTATGCAGACGCTCGGGTTTAACGAGACCCGCTGGTGGGGTAACTCCAAAGTCCAATTCATTCTCACTATCACTTTCGGAGAGATCATTGAACACAAAGCTATCAGAAATGTCTTCCCAGCCACGTTCTTTGGTCAACTTTTTCAATGCATGCTCAAGAATCTTCTTGTCAACATGGGAACGACAAAAGCAATTGGAAATTGTTTGATTACAGGTGCAAACGGGAAAACCGCTTTCCTTTAGGCTAATCTTAATCTGACGCTTTCCTGACTCAATAGGATCCTTGACTATGCGAAAAACAATGGGCTTCATGTTTGCATAAGGATTGGCAGCCACTGAGAGGGTCTTGGGATCCTTGAGGGGTCTCAGTGTGATTGTATACTCGTCACGCTTCTTGAGGATGTGCAACGTCGGATGTTGCACCAATGGTTCCTGTGCATTGTATCCATGTGCCCCTTCTTGACCCCCCCGTCGACGACAATGTCTACGAGAAGTGCTCATGCTGTCGACGGGATAATCACGTAGAAAGTAGGACATAAGCTCTCGAGTTGATTTTTTGATGGCACCTGGCTTCCAGCATTTGTGACGAGCCAATTCACTAGCTGTCCACATCCAACCCATGTTGCAAGGCACTCTTCCACTGCCCCGAGTGCAACAAAGATGTGTGGTCACTGGTTTAACTGGCTCCTTGCGTTCCAGGAAGGTATATCTAAAGAGGAGTTGGCATTAGGCTTCGAAATTAGACCTGAATAAATAGGGTAACTTACCGTTTGGAGCGTGTACGTCGTTTAGGTTTTTGATTCTTCTTTTTCTTCAACTTTGGATAACTTTCATCAATCGCCTTGAGTATCTTCTTCAAGCTGGTAGACTTTCCCGATTTTCCCGACTTTCCTGATTTTTTCAGCAGAACCGTTTTGCAAATAGTCTCATCCTCTGGTTCCTTTTTATTGCTGAACTTTTCACTCATCTCTGTGAAAATGCTCACCAATTGTTCACGTTTTTGTATTGGCGTGGATGTTTTCTTCTTTACAGACTTGACAGAGGCTTGGGAAGATGGCTGTAAGGATGTCGGCACCTTCGTCTTGCTGTTCATTTTGAAGAGCTTCTCACAGAGCTCTCGAATTCGACAGCGTGTGCAAACTCTTCCCGAACTGCAGGTGCATTCCTTGGGTAGTTTATGGCTAGTAGCCTGATCTGATCCTTCGCCATTTACACATGCAGAGCGCTTCATCGAGCTATCATCCTCTTTGTTGAATCGGCTCTGTATGAAATGATTGCGAAGTACTTCTGCTGCAGTGGCAGTCTCATCGAAAGGCTCCTCGCTGGGTTGGAAATCAAAGTCCTTGTATCCACAATAGGGACAAGCAGCGAACTTGGGTAACCAGGTGATGTTCGCTTTGCACACAGGACACCGAGTTGGTGGCGTATATTTGGTGCTCATCAGAGCTGGAGAACCAATTTTAGGACACACACCCATAGTACGTTTCCGATTCTCCTCCAGCTCCTTGATCTGATGAGGTAAGAGCTTAGGACTATCCACATTTTGTAAGTCTTCCTCGTCGTCAAACGACCAGAATTCTTGGGGAGAAAATGAGCTATTCTCGCTGCTCCCTTTGAACTTGCGACACTTGCAGCGCTCTCTTCGAGACTTGTCATGTCCAGAGGGTGGAGTCGGAATGTGTTCTCGATCGATATCCAGGTCGATAAGCAGTTTCTTAAGCAGTTTCCGCTCACGTTCCTTTGATTGATCCAATTCTGGCGGCGGTTTGACACCCCTTATTAAGCAACCACAATCTGCTCCAGTTGGAGCACTCTTTACATGGACGCAGTTAAATGGAGCTTCTGCATGTGAAATCAAACGTTCGTCCGTGATGCAAGTGGTGGCTGCACATTTTCCCGATCTTCCCAGAGTAAAAATAACATCACGCGGATTAACAGATTTGTCCAGAGGTCGACAAATATCATTGCAACCAAATTGCTGCAACCGAGTGCTGAGTGAAGAGAATCCCTGTTATTATCCTTAAACGGAAATGAATGATGAACTTACTCCAAATCAGGATCCGCGGAACTTAGTTTAATATTCAGCTCGAGCGAACCTATTTTCTTTTTATTCTTTTGCATTTGCACAGTGACGACTTCGTTGGTCTTGAACGTCGGATTCGTAAGAGTGCGAAGCACGGACTCCGACAACACTGCATTTCCGGATCCTACTATCTCATTATTATCATAGACGGTTATACACAGACCCTTGGAACCTAGCGCTCCAATCAGATCACAAGGACTAGACACAAAATCAGCCAAGGGTTTGCTAGAAAAATAATTAGTCAATATTCGATTTGGGGGCAGATCAACAAAGTCCTCGAATAGTCGGACACTAAAAGTGCGATCCGCTGTCTCATCCTCTGGATCTGGGAGTTTGGCCTTAAGCACAATGACATCAAAGGTATAATTTTGCTTTTGAGGTTCCATTCCGTCAATTATCTATATCTATATCTGTACAGACTATAAAAATCTTTACAAATCCAGATTCGCAATTTGGCAATGTTTTTACAACTTTGTAAAAATAATTCAAATTCAAATTTAAATCATATATAAAATTTGTTACTTAAAAAGCGTTGTGTATTAAAACGAGAAGATACTGAAAAAAAGAAAACATAAATAGGAAATGAGTTTCACGAATCAATTGTCGGTTGCTTAGTTTCTCAACAAATCAGAAAATCCTTCTACTTTGTTGTTTTAGCCAATTTAAGTTGTACAATAGATTTTTTTTATAATAATAACATTTATTTTGTGTTCTTAGCGTCCGAAATGTAAAATAATTTGAGTGTAGTTCAAATAATTCCAAGAGAATCATTCACTGTCTTTTCGAGTTTCATAATTACGAAAAATTTAAATAAATAATGAAATCAACAGTGACTAACATAGAATTTTAAATTACACTTCATTACTGTTATCGAGTGGCTTCGCTAATCGATAAACAACAAATTAAATGTGCGCTTAATGCAATAAGTTTCATATCCGGATAACAAGTTCTTATTTTTTGGGCAGTTTTGGAGCTGCTTTTCAATCCAATCAAGTTGATGTCTTTTACTTGCGGGCATTGATGATCTCAACGAATTCGGGCTTCAGGGAGGCGCCACCGACAAGGAAACCATCAATGTCGGGCTTCTTGGCCAGCTCCTTAGCATTGGCAGCGGTCACAGAGCCGCCGTATTGAATGCGCAGGGAATCGGAGACATCCTTGGAGACATTGTCAACCAACCACTTCCTCAAGAAGGCGTGCACTTCTTGGGCCTACAAGATAAAAAGTATATTAGTATATTAGGGTATCTAAAAATTAGGAATCTCTTCTAACCTGATCGGGTGTGGCAGTCTTGCCGGTGCCAATGGCCCAGACGGGCTCGTAGGCAACGACCACGTTCGTCCAGTCCTTGATTTTCTTGGCATAGGCGCACATCTGACGGGCAACTACCTCGTTGGTCTTGCCAGCCTCACGCTCCTCGAGGGTCTCACCAATGCAGGCAATAACCTTAAGGCCCTCGGCCAAAGCGTGCTCAGCCTTTTCGGCGATCAGATCGTCGGATTCGTTGAAGATGGCACGACGCTCGGAGTGACCCAAAATAACCCAATTGGCGCCAATGTCCTTCAACATGGCAGGGGAAATTTCACCAGTGAAAGCTCCCTTGGCCACTTTGTAGGCATTCTGTCCGGCAACGTTGATGGTGCAGGGCAGCAGATTACGGGCGTACATCAGGTAGATGGCTGGGCAGCCAATGACCACTTCTGTGTTGGCATCCAGAGATGCATCGCTTAAAGTCTTGCAGATTTCGGCAATGGTCTTCTGGTCTCCATTCATCTTCCAGTTTCCACCAACGCAAAACTTACGGCCAGCCATGTTGTATCCGGTTTCTGAGAAATTTGCAAAAAACTACGCAAGCCCAAAAAGAAAAGGAGAGTAATAAAGATGGTATAACAATGCAGCTATTAGTACTTGAAATTTTTGATAAGTAATTCCAAAGATTTGATTGATAAATCGCCGAAAAAATCCTATCGGTACGAAAAACACACCCACCTCGAATGTAATCAACTGATGTACTAACTAACCTTCTTCTGACCTTCATATGTCTTCCACTGGCACTTAAAAAGCTTTGGAAAAACAGCTGTGAATTTGCCCAAAAAAGCTTGCGACACAACGCTTTTTATCGCATCCAGCGTCAAGTCTCTCGCACTTTGGTTGTTGTCCATGATGGACTTTGGTTCAATCGGTTCTTTTTTACACTCTAATATCTTTGTATAGACTCGATGATTAAATTGGTTGTTTCTTGTAAAACTGCAAGACACGCTCGTCGAACCCAAAAACATTCTGCTTAAAAAATAATATTTAATAATTTTGTCAGTTGTTTTCAAAAACATTTTGACTCATTTTCAAAAGGTGCTTGAAATTAATTTAAAATCTATTAGTTCTCGCATTTTAGTTCAATTTGTTCCCCTTAGCGAAGACACGTACCCAAATTGAGTTGTAAAGCTTTGGAAAGCCACAGCTGTTTAGTTGATGTGTCAAACCATTCCAAGCGAAATGTCCTAATAAATATCAATTACTCAAACTGACTATTTATTAGTAATTGGATTTATTTTTATAATTCGTCAACGAATTTTTTTACTTTATTCAGCTCAGAAGTCGCTGAAACTGACCTTGAAACCATTTGATTTATTTAATTTGTTGAAGCTCAAATGAGAATTTATCGATATCGATATAGCAATATGGGCTTAACACCTTTTTGCAATAGGTGGCGTTTTATGTTAAGATTGAGCGACCGTTAAGCTTAAAAATTTTGGACTTTTCCGAGTAAAGCAAACCATCGTTCATAAAAATCGGTGATTAATTATAGGGCAATTTAATGATAAAAATCAAGTTCTAAAATTTTATATTTGTCGATTTTCGAGCGATACATTAATATCGATATAGAATACATTTATATCAATTTAAAATATTTTAAGTGAATTATATCCAAGCGCCTTGAGATTCCCAAGGCTCCCAGTCAAATGGGCCGAAAAACAAATAAATTTTCATAATTTTAGTATTCAATATATTTATTTTAATTGATCTTCAACTATACATTTAAACTACACATAAACATATACATATTTTGGTTTTCACAGACGTTCCAAGTATACTTTGATAAATACACATGCATATTTAGGATTAATTTATATAACACCCAAAATGTTTTAAGCGAACCACATACATACATATATTTGTTTCGCTTTTTTGTTTTTTTAAATACGAGTATGCACAAAATACATTAATTTACTTAAATTCACTTTAAGTTTAACATTAGGCTTTAGTTCAAACAATTAACTAATTAATAAATGTCATTAAATGGAAAATAAATGCGCATAACTTACTATTTTCAACTGGAACTTAATCTAGATCGAAATGATCTTAAGTTTCCAGTTGTGCGATACATTGATCTTTTTACTCGGATGAACTTAACGAATAAAAGCTTAAACTTGCGAGTATTTGCCTAGAATTTGCCTGCCGCTTGAGGAGTGGGTGGAGTGGATGGCTTGAGGGGATTGGGTGGATTAGGAAGGTCGTTGACCCGTGGTCAACTGTCAACGACAAGGGATGATGAGGACGAGGCTGATGTTGAGGTCAATGCATCGGTGATCCGCCGAGCAGGTGGCGCTAATGTCGCCATTGTTGGATGAGAAGGAGCATCCACATTGGCCTTAGATTCCATGGACGTTGTGGCATGTGGCTGAAAGAGATTGAAGAGATTGGAATGCTGCATGAAGCTGCCCACCGACTTCAATGGACTAAAGAAGTGTTCATGGCTCTGCACTGGCGGTTCCGAGAGCCTAAAATTATTGTTATGTTGCTCCGTGGAGGATGCCTCAACTGGACTCGATAGCTTCTGTTCGTTGGTGCAGGAGCAGGACCGACTCTTCTTACGTGAATTCCTTGTCAACGCCGTGGACTTGCGATACTTGGGCTTGTGACCAGGATTCGTTGCACTATCGATGACGTAGACGGGATTGGAGGCGCCTGTCTGAGGCAGGGGCAAGCAGTGATCGCTGCTCGAGTTGCCGGCAAGCAGCTTGGAACGCAGCTGATGCGGCAAAGAGCCATTGCTTGGCGAGGTGCGTGTGGAGCTTGGTTTAATCTCCATTTCCCGCTGCAACCTCTCCGAGGGTAACTCGTTGTCCTGAAGCACACGTTGTTGGCTGTAATAATCGGTGTCATCGGAGCGCAGTTTCTCCCGCATGACACAGGCCAAGGAGCGACGCAGCTCGACAGGATCTACACCTTGGTAGTTGTTGGTATTGTTACTCTGTGGCACAAAAACATCTTCGTACTCAAGATCCTCTGGCAAACTAATACCATCCTCTGGTCCAGTCGAGTAATTGTGGTTATCATAGGAAAACGCACTCTCACAACGTTGCTGTGATTGCTGATGTGGTGACTGCGCTGTTGCCGGATCTGAGACAGAGTTGCTGCTACCGTGAACACTCTCCTGTTTGGCACTGGGAAACTCATAGCTAACCTCGCCCAGCTCAGCACCACTGGAGGCCTCCACAATGTTCCACATGTCCCGCTCAATGTCTGTGGTGACGGCGACAGCAGCAGCCACCGTTTGATTGATGTTGTTCACACAGGGGCTGAGGACTCCACATTTGGGCAAGAGCTGGGAGTTCTTCAAAGCCTCCTGCTGTTGCCGCAGCCAAATGGGAGAATCTACAAAAGAATTGAGGATCATTAGCAAACCATTTCCCCAGAGACTCAAAGAAGACGACGCGCACTCACACTCACCCACATACATGCGCGGCTGCGTGGAGCGCATATTGGAGTCCATGGACTGGAGACGATGTTGGCTGGCCAGAGAGAAGCGATGTATGGCCTCCGCCTGCTGATCAATGTCCACACCCATCAGTTTTAGCATAAGGTTCTTCAGTGCCAATCGAAAGTCCTTCAGATGATACGCATAGAGTACAGGATTCACTGCCGAGTTCAGGTGAGAGAGAATAATACAAAAGAGTGTCCACTTGGGATGAATATAGCAATCCGGACAAAATGCTTTGATGCAATTGATCGTGTATAGTGGAATCCAGCAGATCATAAAGAATAGCACTATAATGGACAGATTCTGTGTGGCCTTCACATCCCGCTTTCTTGCGGCACCCAAGACACGCAACATGGTGCCCGTATGTCCAGCTCTTCCGGGTGTTGTCACCTGCATCTGGGCGGTGGAGGAGCGGCGACTCAAATCCGATGCGGGATTCATGGTCACAATCTGTCGCACCTGTTTGATAATCACTCGATAGATGTGCGTGTAGAAGGCCAACATGAGCAGGGCCGGAGTAATGATGGTGGCAAAGTAGAGAAACACAAGATAGTTGTAGTCCATGACCTCCACAAAGAGACACTCCTGATCATGGGGCACGTCCGCATGCCATCCAAAGAGCGGCAGAAAGCCCACAATGGCTCCAGCCACCCAACACACAGAGATGATGACTGTGAAGATGAAGAGGGATGTACACTTGGATTAGCATTAAACTGATGAAGCCCTATTCAGACCATATTCATGGTCCTTGAAATGCTGACGTCACAGTCCAGTTCCAGCCCCTTGACCACTTTCCTTTGCCTTCTGTCCTCTTTCCTCTCCTCTGTCTCATGACTCAACTGTCAATGGCAAAATGCTAATGGGAATTACAAATGTGTATTGCACTTGTAGCATTCTGGCCATGATATTGTTTGGCTTTGCATCTCCTGACAGTACATTGAACCACATGCACCACCAACCAAATGACGCACACTTCACCAACCCAAAATACATTTAAGCTATCTAACATGTTCGTTTTTATGTTCTTTGCCTACCTCATCAATGTCTGGCCAAAAGTTTATGCGTTCAACAAAACAGTTTAATTGATTTTCTTGCTTAGCAGAAAGTGCTTCATATTAAAAGATACTTTTATGTGCTAAGAACAAAGACAAATTAAAATTATTTTATCTTTATTAAATCAATATGCAAATGTCTTCTATGGCTAAGCACTCGTACACATTATTATAGCTTCAAAATCAAATAGTGAGTCAATCTATTATAATTGAAGTACCATACTTTTCAATTAGCTGATTGCATTAAATTGCATTTGGAATACAAACTTGCAAAAGTCATTTTCCTCCTTGTGACTTGAATATTAATGGTATGTATTTTCATCTATTGATTGAATCTGACAATAAAACTGAACAGCACGTATTATTTTAGATAAATTATAGTTCAATCAACTCGACAAAATAAAAGAAATAAACTAATAAAAGGTAGATAAATTAAATCAAATGTAACTGTATTTTATTATTTATATTAATTATTTTCATTAATAGCAGAGATTGAAAATTTATGGTTTTTCTTTAAAGGATTCTTGGAAAGACACTTTCTTGAAATTCCGAATTAAAGTTTTAAATGTAAGCTGATTGTTAATCATTTTTCGTTCCGTCCGTGAATTACTCCTTTGTGATAAATCACAAATATATCACTAATAGTTACAAACTATATTAGAAAATTGAATTTTAAAGAGAGAAGGTTTTCAGTTATACCACGTTTTCCCCACTTCTCATCAATACTTGTATTTCATTATTAAGGCTTGGTTTTTGTTGCGTAATCTGCCACAAAGCTGCAAGTTAATCATGGTCAAAGTTACAATTCAGAACAATATGCAATAAGTAAAATACAGATTAGTTAGCCATTAACAGTGTTTTGTGGCAAGGACTTTTCTTTTTAAAACAAAAGACCGACAATGGACACAACAATAGACAGGGAAAGTTGGTCAAAGTGAAGGATATTTTCCTCCGGAAATGTTTCCTTCATCTGTCTTGTGTACTTACCAATGGCTGTGCGAGTGCGAACATTGCGGGAATAGGCCATGGGATAGAGAATGGCCCAGTAGCGATCCACGGATACGGCGACCAGGCAGAATATTGAAATGGTGCAAAGTACCACCAGCAGGGAGACAGTGAAGAGGCAGGCATGTAGATTCTTTGGCAATCCAATGGATGCCAATATGGCAAAAGGAATACCCAATGATCCGACCAGAAAGTCAGCCATGGCCAAAGAAACTATATAGTAATTGGTGCGACGTCGAAGTTTACGTTCACGTCGGAACACAATGATGACCATCAGGTTGCCAATGATGCTGAAGATGGCGACGAGAACCTCAAAAACGGTATATGGAATGTCCAGCTCAATTTTCGACTCCTCCACTTGTGTCGTACTGGCAGCGGCATATTGTGTTATTGGCAGACTTATCAGATCTGATCCCTTCGTTCGGTATGTGAAATCGCTGTACGAGATAAAACGAAACTCGGACATTTTTTGGGAGGACAGAGAGACCTTTGCACGTTCTGGCAAAGATCGAATTGACTAATTAACTGGTGGTTTTTCAATTATCTTGTGCTGCGATGCGCAATGTTGATGTTTTTAATTGACTTCGAGCGAGCATAAATAACACATGTATTCGCCATGTTGCGTATTGCCATACGCCGTGTG
This sequence comes from Drosophila putrida, assembly GCA_037043535.1. NCBI lineage: Eukaryota > Metazoa > Arthropoda > Insecta > Diptera > Drosophilidae > Drosophila > Drosophila putrida. The sequence continues at coordinate 307,324 of JBAMBI010000135.1, forward strand.
GTCCCACAGCAACAAAGCGTCCTTCAAGCGCGAGTCATTGCATGTAGCTGCTGAAAAACAGAAAGAGAGGAAAGGAAAAGGGAAAAACAATGAAAGGAAAATTAATCATTGTTCGGCACGTTTACACACACCGCACACACACACACATAAGTAATTGTAGCAATTTTTTAGTGCCATAAATTGATAAATATTTGCCAAAAATACGCTCAACGTCGATAAGCCCACAACACGCTGTCTAAAAATATACAACAACAATTTAGCTATTTGGCCACTATCTTTACCGTTATATCTGTAACTATTTTGCGTGCAGCAAATGCCAAAACAAAACCTTGTTGTTGCCTCCGCTTCTGTCTGATCAGGATAAGACTTGTTTACCGGAAGTTGAGCATGAAAATGCAAGTAGACCAGCTTGTAACAAGCTGTATCCTTTTCTGCCAAAGACAGGAAGCTCTCTTGAGCTCTCAAAGGACATGAAAAATGCACTTTGAGTCGACAGCATTCAAGTGAACTCTCTTGGCAACGGCTTGGCTTTTTTGCGGTGGCATCAATCAAGCGATGACAACAATTTTCGCGGCATGAAAGCGTTTTCCATTTAATTGGCCCCGTCGTCCTTGGAATGATTTATCAGCCCACGTGTGTGTTGGTGTTTGTATTTGTGCCTGTTGCAGCTAAGTGAATTTTGTGGTAACTGACTCTCAAAGCAAGTGGCATGCCACACTTCATCATCAGCCAGGCGACACTTTAAGTGGCAACTCTCTCTCACTCTCTTTCTCAGTCTGGCCTAAGTCGTTTGGGGAAAGGCTTCTCAAATTAACGCTGCTCTTAGGGGGCTAAACGGACATGTCATAAACGATTGCTATTCATTTATTGGTCTTTGGAATTTATTATTTCGGTCTTTGCCAAATCAACCCTGAACTCGGCTCCCATACTCCTCTGGTCTACTGATCCCCTGGGACAACTGTTGGTTGCGTGCCAATGTCGGTCATTTTGCCGTAAGTCGCTTTGCGTAATTGGCTTTTGTCTAATTAATTCATTTTGAATGGCATTTACAATAACGGCCAGCAGGCGGCAGGAAACAGTCAACAGTCAACAGCCAACAGGCTACAGGCAACAAGGACTTGCCATTGTAAAATGGCATTTGGTATTCCAATTCGCATTTCCATTTCCATTTCAATTCGAATTCACATTTGTATTTCAGCTAAAAGCTGGCAATTGTTAACCTCTCTGCGCTGTCTGTATTGATTTAATTAATTTTTGGCTAATACAATTAGCGCCTTGGACTTTGTATTTACACTATAATAAATTGCGTGCGAGAAATTTCAAAAGTTGTTGGTAACCCAGTATCTGAGAGTCCCAGTTCAATGCACCATCAGAGCCATCATCAAACGACAAGTTTTGATTTGTTTGAAGTCATTTGATATGCAATATGAAACGCTTTGAATGACAAGCATAATTAAAAGTGTTGCCTAGGACACAACACTCTACTATGTATGTACGTATGTATGTACATGTGATTGCGGTACGTGAGTGGCAAATCAATTCCTTGTGGTCCCCTGTATGTGACCTTATGCTATCTCAAGGCAGGCTGCCCACTCTGCGTATGCGTAACGCGCATAACTCATACGTCCCATGTGCAACCCCTTCGAGCAAACTGTTCTCAACTTTTCCCACAACCATAAACTGAGACGAGAAATATGACATTGTCGTGTCGTGATTGGAACAAGCATCCTCCCTTCTCGTGTGCAAATGCTGTCAAAATCAGAACAAAATGGCTCTTAACACTCTTTGGCCTTGCTTCTTATCGAATCTGCTCTTTTTTTGGCAAATGTTCAAAAAGTGCCACCAACTGGCTGCATTTATCTTAATGCATTCTGCTTGCTTGCCTCCTGCTTTCCAGATGTGCACACCCCCATGACCTTCTGTCACAACGAGAACTGCATGTAGTTCTGAAAATGATTCATGGTCTCTGATATGAAGAAACCTACAGAAACTCGGTCATTGCGATTATTGCTGCATCCGCGCCTTAAACATTCTTATGTATTTCTTGAAAAATATAGGCTCACACAATTATCGCTGGATCTATTTATATAAATATAATTAACAATTAATTTCTATATCAAGTGCTAAACGAAGTCAACATACATAAGGGTACCAAAGTTATGAATTGAATGGGTTCAAGCTTTCTAAGAAGTAAATTGGCCTTATCCCTTTGTAATGCTGTCAAATATGGGTGCAATCAATTTTGTTTCATAGAATAATAAACTGATAATAAAGTATGAACATTTTACAACATCATTAATTAATTTCTCTTAATATAACCGTAAAATTCTTAGGTTTAATTTCTTAACATTCTAAATATATACATTTAAAAGTAATGAATTCAATTTATTACATTTAAAATCGTTAAATTTGGAAATTATATATTACTAGTAATAAGTTACAAGTTACATCATAAGTTATTTATTCCTTTAATCGAAAATCAAAAAGTTTTTATTATAGACTCAATTTAATACGTTTAAAAATATTTGACATCGGCTTTATTTAACAGAATTATGTACTTTTCTCTGCTCTCTTTTTTCATTCTTTTTTAGTTTACATGCCTTTTAAACTAACTTTTTAGTATACCAACAAAATTAATCCCGATTTCAGTCTCAGCCCATATTTCATATTCTCAATCCCTCAACATTTAAGTATATGCTAGTCAGGTACGCAGCTACATTGTTTTTTTCTTATTTGTGCGTCGTCATCGGGCAGCATCGTTAATTCTTTTTTAATTAAAAAAAAAACAGGTGAACGCACTGAAATCGAAAGTGGTTGACTACCTGATTCCCCGTAAGCAATTTAAACAGACTATAACATAGCTTTTCATATGACTAGACCTTTTACTCCTTATTTGTAAGCAAACATTTATTAAAGCTGCTTTGGTTTTCTTTGCCCAACACACTTATATACTCTAATATAACAGTTTCGTATCTTATAGAATTTCATTAAAAAAAGGGTATAAGGTTGAGCCAGAAAACAATTAAAGCCGTGCACAGTTTTTTGCAGGAGAAAAGGCAAAAGCAACAAATGAACTGTATTTAATTAATTGCAGCTGTTCGCTTGGAAGTTATTTAGATTGAAATCGAATTTATCTTGGATTCAATTCAGTTTTTATTTAGTAGAGGAGGATATTAGAGGCAGGTTGCGAGTGTATTTAATGAGTTTAAAACTTAATTCCCATGAATAATCGAACTGTGCAGCATTTAGTGTAATGAATGAATAAAAGCGCTGTCGTAATACGAGCATATGAATTCTATTGTTATAGACAATAAAAAGATCAAATAATTCTTATCAGTTAATCAGAGACTACATATGTACTATCAATATCGGAAGTATGCATTCTAATGAACATACTGCTGGTATTTACATGTTTACATCACGTGCGGTTGTTGCAACTGGCGAAAAAGTCTACGCAATTATAACTGGAACTGCAGCTGGAGATGGTGATGGAGTTGGAGTTGGGTAGACGTATCATCATGACGTATATCGTTTACTTTGGACAATCCCATCATTCAAGTAGCTTCCACATGTGCCACATGTGACGCGCTTCCCATGTCAAGTTGAGTAAATAAACGAGGCAAGACGAGGGGAGGGGAGGAGAGGGTGGTGTCTGCTGGCATTAGATAAATATGCGCAACAGTGTAAAGACCAGTGAGTAACCAGCGGACAACTAAGCTAACAACATGTGCCTGTGATAATTTTGGCAATTGCCAAAGGTAGCCAGGGCTAAAATGCCATGTAACCTACTATACACTTCTCCCCTTTTCTCCTCTCCTCTCTTCCCTTCTCTTGAGCAATTGTTGATTTGTTGTAGGTACATTGTCCTGTCAGGGGGCTCACATGTTGCTATCAGCAATTGCCCATCAATTGTTCACATATCTCAATTGTTTGGCCGTCTAACGGAGCAACAACAACAAAACTCTTATCAACTTTGGTGTAAACATATAAGTAAATTGCACGTAATTAAATGTTATGAATTTGTTATCAACCGCAAGCTATTTTCTATGCTATTTTCCATTTCTCTTGCTTCAATGCTTCAATGGTTGACATATGATGTTGCCTAATTTGCAATTCATATGCTCGATTCTTAGGAAAAACTTCAGAGTCCAGTGAATTGATTAGTTTTGTAGTGAAGCCATCCTTGACATTGCTCACTCCACTCGGCTCGACTCGACTCGACTCCGAATCAATCAAACAGCTTGCCGCTATGCCACACAGAAAATCTTGTCTAATACCTTCCTCGGCATGTGGCATATAACAGAGTATTTCACAATATTTGGCAATCTCCCAAGGGAAAGCTGTCTCTGCTTAGTGCTCCCTGAACTGCGGTGCGTATGAGTAATATTCTATGCTTCAACTACTTTCACAAGAAACTCTGGCCATGTCAAAGGCAATGGAAACCATAAAGAAGCACACAAAGAAACCTCTCGTTGCTGTTGTTGTTGTTGTTGTTGTTGTTGCTCTTATTGTGTAATTGCAGAGCCAAGTTGTGACCCCATTAAAAGCAGCTCTGATTGAATTCGGCTTACGCTTGAAGAGTCAAAAAGTCACTAAGCAAATCCATCATAGTCCCCACTCTAGTCCAGTCCAAAATGAAGACAGAACTTGACTTTAAAACTGCTTAAAAAGTCCGCTGTCAAGGACACGGCCGAAAGGAAAAGTTGTGACTTTGCATAAGAAGCACTGCTTAAGGGACTTTCGGGGTCCGGCAAACACTTTAAAGGGATAACGGCGAGGACAACATAAAAACAAAGGGAAAACCCAGCAAATATTTATAAATCTAATAAAGATTCTATTGATGGTGGTTTGTTTTACAACAGTCTTGTTGCCTTTTTGTAACCAATGTAAATGTGGCAGATTGGCCTTTCATTGACATTGACTGTCCCCAACAGTCAAAGAAGGCCAAATGGCAAATAGGAAGGTGCCACCAATTCACATTCCCACTCCCACTCCTATTCACATTCACATTCACTTTCACATTCTCACCCACATCCAATTGGAGACAAACTCAACAGCGCACACATCGTTTGCATTTTTTGTTGATTTTGGCGCAATGACACGCATCTCGTTACAGTTGCCAGTTCATGCTCCTCCTTTTAGCCCCCCACCCTTCCTTTTACCCCTCTCCTGTACTTGGCTATTTGCGCAGCAGTTTGTTCTAGACAGCCTCTGTCCACAATCGTGAAAATGCGTATGAGAATAAACTAGAGAATGCCAGAGTCACTGCCAGAGAGAGAACCACAGCCAAATCCTCTGTCGACAAGTCAGCTTACGAGCATGTCCTGTCAGCTAATGTAGATTCTGCACTTTTCATCCTGACAGCTCGTAAATTTTCACGTTTTATAACTTTGTTCTAATGTGTGTGAGAGAGTGAATAATTTACGTTTATCTGTTAACCACAATCCTACACTGCTTTTACAGCAGTTCTTCCATGATATCATAGTTTGCCTCAATTGATCAATTGCTACAATTTAATTTTGATTTGCAAATTTAAATAGTAACCTAATAAAAAAGTAGACTCAACTAGAGACTGACACCAAAATAGTAATTTGAGCGAATTTCAACTGAACTTTCGTTTTCATTACCATTTTCTAAGGCCAATATGGTACACCATCTTGTAAAATACTACAGCAATAAACGTTGAAAGTTCGAGAGAGATTTATTACAAAATAATAAATAAAAATAATAATAAAAAAATAAACAAATATAGTAGGTCACAGCTTTTTCCTTTACATATAAGCAAATTATATAAAAAGCATAATAGATTATATATCTTTCAAGACAATCAATGTTTGGGGGAATATAAATTGTTAACAGGGCAATGAAATATATTTAAACAATTTCTACAATTTTGGATATACAAAAAGAGAAGTAGATGAAACCGCCTGCCAAAAAAAAATAATTTGAATTTAACACATTTGATAAAATAGGACTAATGTGTAGATTTAATATTACTATAGAATTTTGATTGTAGAACTAAATGGTTAAAAAATCAGAAAGTGAATAGCAACAGCTTTTCATACACTTTCTTCTCTCTATTGTTAAATTTAAATCTAAACTTTACGTCGTTTTTCTCGTCCAGTCAAGTATACTTGCCGGTAAGGGAACGAAATTTCAAATAAATCTCGACTGTAATGCTATCGTAAATTTGTTTTCTCCAACTATCTACAATCGTCTGACTAAAGCTACTCCTAGCTTAACGCTGAAATTCCATGCCTAACCATATTGAAATGTTTGTCAACAGTGTCTGCTGTCAGTGTGTGGCTGTCATAAGTCAATGCCTTTGAAATGAGCGTTTGCTAGGCAGTTAAAATTAATTACAATGCCCAAAAGCGGCCATTCGCCAATTGCTGTAACTGGAGAAGGGAGCGTGGAGGAAAATGCTATGGACACAGGGACAGAGGGACATGAGGGGGGGAGGGATAATGACGTGTGGTGGTTGTTGATGCTCTTCATTAATGGCGTCACAGCTACGTGACCTCCTGACCATAGGCAAGCATCCTTTAGGCATGTCCTTCAAGGACAGTAGTTAAAACTAAAACCATTTCAACAAGTGGCGCACTTAGTTGAAATTTAATAAGCTGCCAGCCTGAGGAGAGCTAAGTACACAGAGAGAAATAATAAGAAAATCTAGCCACTCTTTCTTTTTTAGGTAAGCAGAAAAGTAATTTCTACTTTTTTTCCTATTGTCTAGTAGAAGTTGCTGATTTCCGGCGGATGTGATTCGCATAGAAGCTGCCACGAGCTTAACAAAGATGCACGAAAAAAATTAATGCAAGCTGCGTGCTGAGACGGGAAAGGGGTGTGTCTCGACCTTGACTGCGACTCAAACTGTAAGCTGAGGCCACATGGACAGTAAATCCCAGTTGCCAGAGTCAGATCCCAAGCTATTAAAAACATTTGATTGCCTGCAGTTCGGAAACAAATTGAGCGGCATTTGCATTTAAACGATCAGAACAGCCAAAGGTTTCATCTAATTATATTAAAGCAATGCCAACAATGGCAACAACATTAGCCGTAGACCATAAAAATTATTATTAAAATGCCATTTCATTTAATGTTTCTTTTTTGTGTATCTTTATTTCTTTTATCTTTTTTATTTGTAAATTAAGGCAATGCCGTGACGCGAAAGCCAAGGATTGCCCGAGACGACGTGCAACTGTTCAGGTACGCCATGGCGATGAGGTAACAACACCGCAGCACCACAGCTTTATAATAGTCACAACAATACCACCAAAATATGAGCTGGTCAAGTTTTTGAATATTTGGGTGGTTTACCCGTTCAATTGTGCTGTTTATGAGTCATCGATTAGAATGAAGCTGACTTTAAATCAAGTAGATACATAAAGAATATAAAAATATGCTACAATTTGATAGTGTTTAAAGTGTAAATTAACACTCGTCCCATGAGTGTGTGGCTGCTATTTCGAGTGCTGACTGAACTGCAATATGAATAACGAATACTTTTGCGAGTAATTCAAGCTTATGATTTATTCACGCTCATTTATAACAACAAAAAGATACATAAAGATGCTGATCTATAGATTAATTAAGGCAACAGACAAATCGCAACTGATTGAATGATTGACTGATTGACTGACTCACTGACTGACTGATTGCCACAGTGTGGGACAGCAATTATCTCGAGCAAAATTAATGTGCAACGTGTGCACTGACATCGCTTAATGGCAAATTTCCACACAGTACATTGAATTCGCTTTGCTCTGTCAGCACCACGTGCAGTGTGGGTGAAGGTGAAGGTGAAGGTGAAGGTGAGAGGAGTGAGGATTGTGGGTGGTTGTCTCACAAAATAGTTGCCAAAAATTGCGACACAAATGTGGCAATGATGTGCCGCTGACATGATGCCCCCCTGATCACAAATATGACCTTGCCCCAGGCATAATTTTATTATTGCAATATTTTAATCAAGCATCGGCATGTGAAATACAAACACAATTTTCCACAACACGTGTAATCCACTTTAGCTGGCAGTCACATATACATTCGCACAAACTCTCTAACACACGCACACACACACACGCACACAGATACTTGTGGCAACACTAATCCCAGAACTGGAAGCTGCATCGAGATACGACTGCAACATTATTATTAAAGTTTATATGAGGCTCAGCAGCAAATGGAAAGTTATGACTTTGACTAGACTCTAGTGGTTAAAGGACAGAGTGGAGTGAGTGGTTGGGTGGTATTGTGTGTTGTATAACTTCTTAAACTCAATTCCATTTCCAATTCCAATTTCAATGCTGACCAATGAAAAGTTAATGCAATTGCGCGTGTAAAAATATAAAATACCCCTTTGACTTAAGTTAAAAGTTGTTGTCAGGAAAGAGTTGTATTAAAGAGCGAGTTTTATTATTATTTTGTTCAGTTAACATTGCCAACAATTTCTGGAATTCCTTTCTAATACGTAAGTAAACTAAAAATAATTTTGTTATTTTATTTAGTTATCAATAAATGAAATGTTGTTGTCAGGGAAAAGTTGAATTGAAGAGTAATATTATTCAATTAACATAAGCTACAACTTCAGAGAATCTATATTATTTTATTTACAATTTGCTACAATTTCTGGAAATCATTTATAATTAGTGATTAAACTAAGATTAATATTGTTATTTAATTTAGTTATAATTAGCTATAATGAACATTAAATGCAATTGCTTAACTATGTAAAAATATAAATATTATCCTTTTGATTTGAATAAAAAGTTGTTTTTAGGAGAGAGTTGTATTAAAGAGTGCTATTATAACATATTTGGTTGACATGAGCTACAATTTCAGGGAATCTTTATTATTTTATTTAATTTTATTTACTTAGCATTTGCTACAATTTCTAAAAATCATTTCTAATTTTTGATTAAACTAAGATTAATGTTGTTATTTAATTTAGTTATAATTAGCTGTAATGAGCATTTAATGCAATTGATTTTAATGAAAATTTTTTTCAGGTGAAAGTTGAATTGAAGAGTATTGTTATTATATTCAATTAACATTAGCTATAATTTCAGGGAATCTATATTATTTTATTTCCAATTTACAATTTGCTACAATTTCTGGGAATCATTTCTAATTAGAGATTAAACTAAGATTAATATTGTTATTTAATTTAGTTACAATTAGCTATAATGAACATTTAATGCAATTGATTTAAATGACAGTTTGTTGTCAGGAGAGAGTTGTGTTAAATACCATTATTATTATATTCAATTAACATTTGCTACAATTTCTGGGAATCATTTCTAATAAATGATTAAACAAACATTTAAACAACACCTTAAAGTGCCTTTTAAAGGTGTCAAAGTAAAATGGTAAGTAAATAAAATGTTGCTGGTATTGTTTGTTGTTCAACATGCAGAGCAAAGGTCACATGGTCACGAATGTGAGTTCGTGTGTGTAAGTGTGTATAAGTGTGTGTCAGCTTAACTGCCCTCAACATGCCACACATGAAGTCTGTTGCAAGCCGTCGTCGTAAAGGGTGCCATTAAAGTGACCAAGTGCTGTCAACATTAGGTGGACCACGCCTATGTTTATGCCCCCGGTCCCACGTTTAGCAACAACACAATGGATAGAAAGAGAGAGTAAAATGTAATCCATTGGGATTTGCCAGGCATCCATCATATCCATGCACTGTCCGTTCCCTCTACTATCCTGACCTCCTCTCCCTTTCATGTTGGGGTCGAGCGAACAAGCTGTCAAAATATTGACATTGGGTCTTTAGTTAACCCGAAGGTCAACTGCACATTAATTGCAAGCAAAGAGGCTGCTTGTGGGTGCTCTTTTGGGGTGTGGCAGTTTGGCATAAATAAATCTGCGACAGTTTCAGGCCCTCGATAAATTATTGCGCGTGCCAATTTGCCATTGCAATTAGCGGTGTATTCATTTTCTAATTGAATGTTAATGGAAATGGCCAAAACTTTGCTCGGATTTTGAGTTTGGAATCGAAGTCGCAGTTAAATTCGGACTCAGTTACGATTTTTCACTGTATTTGCTTGTCAATGGCGAACATGCTAAAATCTTTGACTGTTTACAGATTCGTGACTTACTTTTAATTCAAATAATCATAACCAAATCAGACTTGTCCACTCTGCCGCTTGTTTTGCTTTTGGCAACAACAAACAAACAACTAATAAACAAACAGTCACACAAAACAAATAAACAACTTTTCTGCAAACAAAACTCTACGCAAATTCGCATTCAAATCTCTCGCAATCGATGTCCATTTTACAGGTTGACGAAATATGTTTTTATTTTTTTAATAACCATCAATGAGGGGGAGGGAGGGAAAGGAGGTGTATACATTGGTATCATTCCGTGCCAGCTAAGTAGCTGCGGGTGTAGATACTTTTGTATCTTTTTAGTGCTTTAAATAACGTCTAATATTGTCTACGTTGCGCATTCGAACCGTTGCACACACTGTCTGCTCGACAGAAATCAAATGAGCATCAAAGCCTTTGGCATTTCGTAGGTGCTTAAAATAAATCTCATTAGAACACACGGCAAGTGTCTATAGATAGCACTAAAAATGTATATTTAAAAGGATTGATAACATTATTAAGACTGTTGAACAAATGATTTGAAAAATGCCAATTAATAAGATGATTTATAGAATTAAACGAACATCACATTTGTAACAAAATAAGAGTCAAATTTAAAACTAAATTAAACTAAACTAAATTACTCTTGCAATTATGGAACCCACAACCACAAAAGTAACTATTTCTACTCCTACTTGTGATGCAACTCAACTTAATCGGTTAACAGGAAAATAAAGCGCTAATTATAGTTATAAATAAATAAGTGAAAATTAGTAATAAATAGATTAAACTATGCTGACTTTATGTTTATCGAATAAATTGTGCAAAAATAAATTGCAAACAGTAGATAGAGAAATGAAAATGTATAATAGGTAAGCCTTTGATGATATCATTTATTATATGTAGTTCTAAAATAAGTAGAAATCTACGTTACATGTTTTATATTATATAAGTATTATTGTGGTGATTTTAAATGACTTTAATGTTCATATTATAACATTAAAAAGGGTGTGCTCGGACCTTTAACGAATGCTTGGGAACATTAAGTAACTGCTTCTGCATTCTGATAATGATAATAAAAACGCATGTAATCTGTAAATGTAAATATGTGCAGTTATGTCTCAGTGGTCAACAGGGAGCACGTTCGGCATTTGGGAGGCTTAACCGGAAACTTTTAATTTAATTAATTTATACACAAAGGCGCAATCAACAAAAGACGATTGCAAATGTCATCCCCTTTCGACCGCAGTGAATGCGGTGCATATGTGCATATGTGAATTGCGGTTACAGAGGTCAGTGAGTGCATCTGTTGGATACACGCAGATATACCATATAGTATATATGGATAGATAGACTAGATTCCCAGTCGTTTACCCAGTGGCTGCTCTCAAGACGATTCGCCCAGACATTGCAATGCTTTTTGCTCGATTTGTTTTTAGATATGCAAACAGTTTTGCCATAATTCAAATAAACAGCGGGAGGTGATCTTTTACAGCTTCTTCTTCCACTTCTGCTTCATATTCATCCAGAGCGTGTCTCAATTTGTTGTTGGCCCACGGGGCGTATGAACAACGGTATGCAGAGTGCACTTGGCCTTGGCAGGCAACAGGTGAATTTCAATTTGAAATTGTTTTTTGATTTCATTTAAATTTTCTTTAGCCTCTCTAACCCTACTTAGTTTATTTTTAAGTAAGTTGATTCAGTGAGCTGGCGACAGATGAATTGCTTTTGATTCAAGTAGAACGCACAAGTTGGGAGAGAACTCGATTGACCGGACGGAAGCAGCAATTAGCAATTAGCAACATTATTAATTTATCAAAAATCAACTAAGTGGCAAAGCAGCGCGAACTGTGCAAACAACACAACGTGCAACAGGTCAGCAACAGGTGATTTGAATATAAATATTTACATTAAGCATAATATCATATTACCACCCTGACCCTCTCCATCTCCATTCCTTCCTTTCTTGATTACCATTTTTTATTGATTTTTTTATTAGTGTTTTTGTTTTTGTTTTGTTTGAGCATAGCATATGTTTTATGTATTCAAATATTAACACGAAACCATTAAAGAAATGGAAAAATTTGCGAGAGTAACTATTTAAAAGTCAGCTCAGAATTATCCGTTTGTGATTTATTTAGATAATTTTACAAGCAAGCCTTTTAGCCGTAAATTAAGTTTAAAACTCGCCTACGCAATTTACAATATGTATAAAAACTTACTTTATACAGGAAACAACAAGTTGAAACCGGAATACATTAAAAACAAAATAACAATTAGAACACTCATAAACTGATTACATCAAATTGTTTAAACAAACATTAAATATTTTACCTGTCGCTTAACCGCTGCAAGTTTTCCTGGGAGATGTTTCGCTTAAGTTTTTGGACTGCTTGGTTTATATGTACACACAATCACAACACTCTCGGGATAGCTTCCGGTTTTGGATGGGAGAGAGATTTGGGAAACTGATTTTTAATTTCACTTTGCTCTTAATTAGTGTGAATTAAGTGAGAGCATTTAAAAAGAGACGTTTGTCAAGGGGATGGGGTCGGGATGGGGCACAGTTACTACTGACACCTGTTGGATTAATCCGAAATTTCAAATGCCGATCGATATTGGCGCGTTAATTCAATTGACACTTTGGACAGTCGAGCTGCGAGTTGCTTCGCGGGCAATAAAATGTTGATGGAAAACTTCAGTTTCAGTTTGGCGTTTCATTGACAAATATATTTATGAATTCCTCTACCGATTCACATTCGCACTTGAATTCGGATTCGTATTCGCATTCGCATTTGGGTTTGGGTTTGAAATTTGAATTGAATTTGGATATGGATTTTGATTATTAAGTTTTATGGCTGGCGCTGTTTGGGTTTAACTAATTTTTATTATTATATCTTTTTGTTTTTTCTTTTATAAGTATTATTTTATTGTATTTATTTATTAAATTATTGTTGGCACATTCACGCCTGCTGCGAAATTCATCCGCGCTGCCCAACGCTCGATGGCAAAATGCGCAAACAATTCACTGGGATACGGCGTTATTGCCGGATAGCAAATGTATATACATGTATATAGGTTGACGATAGCGCTCCCTACGGCTGCGACTGCGGTGACGACTGACGACTGACGACTCTTGCAACTGTTGCGCAGCGGCTTCTCGGCACAACCCGACGCGGATTCGACTGGATTCGGGCGGGCGAGAATTCCCCACAGTCCCACAGTCCCACAATCCCACAATCTCCATTGTCATTTGCCCATTTGGCAGCCCCTTTGATGCTTTCGCATGTTGAATATTCAACTCAATATGTGAGTGTGTGTTGTTGTTGTATTTGTGGTGAGTTTCGAGACGGTTGTTCTATGGCTGCTTCCATTTGAAGTTCACACTTGCCCCATAACATAAAAGAAAAGCCGGAAAATCGGCAAATGTGGAAACGAATATGAACGTGAGTATAAATGTTTATTCGCTTTTTAGTAGCGCATAAAATGCCACTCAAATCTTTGTATTCATATTAAGCATACGCCATGCTGGCTGCGTTTATTTTTGGGTCGTTGTAAATATCTTTTACATTTTCAGGGACATTTGGCCAGCCAAAAATATATCAATATATATATATATTCAGAATAATTTAGATATAAAAAATGTATTTCTTCATAAATAGTTCTTTGACATTTTAATGAATGAGAACGACCGCAAGAATTGGCGGCACTTTCAATCAGCATCGACAGTTCAAGATTCATTGAAATTGATGACCATCCCGTTGACATCCAACGGGAACTGATGTGGATGCTTTCGGCTGTGGTATATCAAGTTAAACTGTGGCACCACTCTGACTACCATTGCCTCCATCGTTACCTAGACCCTCGGCAAGTTAACGGCTTGGAATGTGCCAGACTGCACGCAGTCTATAGCTCAATCAAATGCCTATGAAACTGGCTAAAATCAATTTGTGCAATTTTGTTGCTTTACGAGCGCGGCCAGCGTGAATTTCGACGCCTCTGCCGACGTCAACTGCGACGCCAACTGAGGGTATCGCCTGTGTCGCTACTGTCAGCTATAGCTTGTTAGCAGTTCAATCAAAACGGTTGGACGCATATTAATTGAACGCATAGCAGTTGCCACTGTGCACGATCGTATTATATCGCATTGTTATTATTAATGCTTTATATGTGTATAGAAACATCAATTTATGGACGCTTGACGCACGTGACGGACTTGCCGAGTTGCGTTATTCTCTCTAAAATCGATAGCCCATTTACAAATACAACAACATTTTGACCGTTTTTTTGTTTTTATTTTTTTTGGTTTGGCTTTAAAAATGCAGCTTAATATGGCGCTTACGTAACCGTTTTTAAGCATCTTAACGATTTCCGTGACAATTGCAACCCATTTACACGTTATTTTCCTGTCTCTTACCTGTTTAGAGAGATCCCCAAATCATTTTTAAAATCTTGACAGTTGCGCGCCAGAATACAGTGCTGCCAATTCAAAGTACAATTGCGAGAAAATTGCAAAATCATCGGCCAGCGGGAATTCTGGATGTTTTGAAAATGTTTTTTTTTTGCGCTTTTTTTTAAACAGTTAAGCTTTTTTCTGTCATTTAAAAACATCTTTTTACCTTCAAAAAAGTTGGCAGCACTGCCAGCAGAGAGCATGCACAAGTACAAAAGCTGAACGCTACGTTTACAGTTGGTGCCTAAGCTAAGGGCTGCTGTCACAACTATGTAGGCTGTTAAGCTTATACTTGACTTATACCATATAAGAGTGAGTATTTGTGAAACGCTTGACTAAAGCTGAATGCTACGTTATAGTGTGTGTGTCTAAGCTAAAGGTTGCTGTCTACGAATTGGCGTATAATTATATTAAATCAAAATAACTATAAAATATAAGACAACAATTAATAAATAGTTTTAATATTAAATTTTAATCTACAAAAAAATAAATAAATAAGGGAAATTCTTTGATAACTTGCCAAAAATTAGTTCGGGTGCAAAGCGAAATATTCAAGATTAAGAATTTGGTTTATTATTGCATAGGGAACCACAAGGCAGGTGCTGGGCTCCATCATGTCTCCTTCAGACTGCGAGTATCTAAAAGAAATAAGATCTCTGAATGTCTATGTAATTCAAGAGGAGCACAATATTACCCCAAGAGGTGGAGAAAGAGCCGAGGGAGTAAGCTGGAAAAAACGATGAGTAACTTGCGCTGAGATAGGTGGATGGGGTGGGGTTAAGGTTGGGGTTAGAGTTAGGGTAAGGGTTTTGGGAATGCGCATGTGTGCTGTGTGTAGGGTAGGGAGGAACATATTTCGAGCGTGGAAATTGTTTACAAACTGTCACAACTTGTGGGAAACGAACTGTGCCCAAGTTGAGTTGATCTGCACTTGGCTGCGCTTCCAAGACTGTGACAACTTTTTCGATATCGAGTTACGAGCAGGAAAAAGCAATATAAATAGCAACAACAATAACAACACCAGCACCACAACATAAACAAATAGTTGCACTCCAAATGGTAGAAGTTAACACTGTGAATGACTAGGCGATACCCTGTACTAAGTGAGTTTTTAGAATACTCTTAAAGGGGTTAACGTAACTAAATTTGAAATATTGTTAACGACAATTAATACAAGCTGTTTTACAATAATATTGGACGACGAGAAATATTTATCTTTCATACCACTTCCCATCATCATGGGACTTCTAGAAAATACTCTACTAGTTAATCAATAGCTCTTACGCCTAATTAAATAATGTCATTAAGTTTCTACACGATATATCAACTTGGTTATTACTACATATTGTCTGCAATCAAAGTAGTCCCCTGTTTTCGATTCATTCAGTTGATTACAGGGTATTTATATATAAAATATGTTTGTATATATTATCTATATGATATTTACATATGGTCATTATTCACACTCACACACACAGATAGAGAGAGACATGAACGACAACTGAGCTGCACATTAAGCACATTTTAATTAATAGGCACTGCGGCTTCCATCCAGACGATAGCCGGCTCTGGGTTGAGTCTTTTTGGCGCTCAGTCTACAGTCTACAAAGTCGAGCGATCGTGAAAGATGTGGCGGAATGGCAACGGAATAGAACCAGAAATAGAACCCGAAATTGAGCCCGAAATAGATATAAAAACAATTAGCAAATCAACGAGTCAAGGCTAAAGCTGAGATTGAGATAAAGGGAACATTTCTGGAACGAGATCATGTGCTGGTGTGCACGTGTCTATTGGACAGTTCTGCAGAATCTATTTGCGAGATTCTACAACAATCTGACGGAGCAACAATGTAGCTGCTTTCGACAACGTTGTTGTAGTTGCTGTGGCAACTATCGACGACAGGCGAGTGACGTCGATGTCGACGAGACTGACAAACGGGTTTCAGAATCGTTTATTGATGACGATCCGCAGCGACCACAACAACATGATTATGTCATTGTTGGTAAGTTCTGAAAGAGGAGTGTCTCTGATAGCACTCACTTATCACACTCTCGTTTTGTCTGTAGATGATGCCGATGCCAACTATGTGGAGATCGAACAGCGTCAGATTGAGACGGAATCGTATTATTTTACTGTAGATCGTGCCATGGCAGAACACATGCTGTCAGATCGTGAGGATGGTTCCTGCTTAGTACGTCCTTTCAAAGCAACAGATATATGCATCAAATATATTGTGAGCATCTATGCGGATAAGGAATATTATCATCTGTTTGTGCGTCAAATCGATGGCAGACCACGTTATGGCATTGGCCAGTGTAAACCTCATGAACGTCACTTTCCTTCACCCTGCGACATCATCGAGTTCTACACGAAACATGCACTTCTCTGCACAAATAAACAACGTAGTCAAAGTATTTTTTTGAAACCCATTAGCTGCGCCTAGCTGGGAAAAAAATAGGGGCTTTTGCGGATAAAATCCATCCAAATGTTTGACAACCTTGGTTTTAGTACGTTATTTTATTTCGCACCCAGCACATATTTGAGTTAAATGTATGAGAACATTATAATTGAATCAAGTATCTTAGGCCTGTTTGCCTAAGTTAGTGATAAATAATTGTTAATTTTATCCGCATATAGTTTTAACTCAACAAATATGTCCTAAATGCGTACTTAAGATTCGAGCTAAAATCAAGAACTTTAAATTTGAAGTTTAGAATGATTTCTTTTTTCTGTGTTGAGACTTCGGCTTAGGTTATCGTTTATTGGGTTTAAATGTAAGATAAATTATGTACAAATTGTTTAACTTAAGATTAGAATAAGTAGAGTAAGGCATTAGGTGGCCACAACGGCCTTGAAGGCGCACTGATTATTCTGCATGAGGGCGGGCCAGAGGAAGGCCTTGATCAGATCCGATCGGCGATCGGATTGTGGATGACGTTCGTGTTTCTCTGGACGCAGAAAGCCTTAGGGAAATTGTAAACAATAACAAATTAATTATTTATAATAATTAAATTAATAAATAGTTGTATTTACCCAAATTGAAATCCGTATCCAGATAATAGGGTGCCTTTTGGTTGATCATGCGCCAAGCAAGTCTTACACAAGCGCTGACAAAGTGCGTCAATGGAGGACATGATTCCAGGCAGGGATATTCATGGAGCGTGGATAGCACCTGATTGAACACGGTACGCTCGATCTCACCCAGTGGGAAACTATCAATTGTCTCATGTAAATGATGACGTACTGATCGATCCAGAGCGAGAGTCGTCTCATTGCTGCTGTCGAGTGCGCAGTTAAGTACACGGCGCACCTCCAACACCTTGCGTTCCCGCATGCCGTGGCACAGGCGAAAAGAAAGCTGTAGAAGATAAAAAACGAAGAGAAGAAAAAAGAGAATGATACAGAGAGAGAGTGTGATAAAGGTATGAAATATGCCAATCATTAGCAATGGTTCAATAACTGCCTACGGCTTTATCATCAAAAATCCCATCCCAAAACCAGCTGATCTGGCCAATTGCTGGTGTCATTCATCTTTTCACTTGTCTCTCTCTCTATTCAGCACGAAGATCGAAAGTTATTCA
This sequence comes from Drosophila putrida, assembly GCA_037043535.1. Lineage (NCBI taxonomy): Eukaryota > Metazoa > Arthropoda > Insecta > Diptera > Drosophilidae > Drosophila > Drosophila putrida. The sequence goes on from JBAMBI010000135.1 coordinate 325,452, forward strand.
TCTACAACTTTTAAAGCAGCAGCTCCAGTTCGCCAACGTAATCTCTAAGCACCTCAAGGCGACATTTTACTTTCTTCTATGCCATTTAATCAAAGCCACAATCTTAATATTTAACGATGCAAAAATTGATATTTTGCAATAACAATATGCTGCTTAACTGCATCGGACAATGAGTTGCTTCCAAGTTGCCTGCCAGCTGTTTCACTTCCAGCATCATAATCAATATGATCATTTAATTCGTTTCCATTGCAATTAAGTTATGAAAATAACTAGAGTGATGTAGCTATAAGTGCTGAACATGGCGTTACCCTGTGATTACTTGTTCTCCTACTTCGGTTATAAAATATATGTACATAGTATGTAAAACTCTTTGTCCGACTTAAGATAGTTCTGAAGAGACAGCGACATAAGAAAAATTCCATTTTCTTTCCTCACTCACTGATCATCGCACAGCCAAAGAGTTAAGAGCTAAGAGGCTGAAATTTTTACATAGTTAAGAATATTTCAGTTCATGGTTAATGTTTTTGTGTTGCTTGGTATGAAAAGCTTTTTAACTTCTTGAGCTGTTTTAAATACAGATTGTTTTTTAGGGACTCTCTAAAACAATCTGAGCCCAATTCGATGAAAATTAAAGCGTTCACTTATACATGAAAGAATTATACTTTGAGTGCAACGTAATGAAAAGAATGTTTATGCTAGAAGCAAAACTAAATTTGCAGCTTCTTTTCTTTCTGCTACTGTCGACACCGAGCAGTATTACCTCATTTGTGGTGTTAGCAGCTAACAGGGTATAAGCTTGTGAACTTACCACAATCATGGAGAAGAGTATCTTGCCCTTCAAACTGTGCACATGCTTCAGCTGTGGCAAGCTGTCCAATGCCTCCAGGGCGTCCGCTCGATTCTCGATGTAGAGATTTCGATAGTGTGACACCATTTCGCTGTGGAGCAGAGAGATGAAAGCGTAGGCAATGAGTGAGAGTATGTGAGTGTATGTGGAATGTGTGTGTGTGTGTGGGTGACAGTACAATTGAACCATGTCAAGTGGCAAGTTTGAAGAGAAAACAGGTCTTTGATCTTTAGATCTACAGCTTCTTCTTACCTGCCATCCTCACTGGTGGAGTCGTCAGAGTGATAACCATCACTGCAACTGCTGTTGCTGCCAGTGGCTGTGGCCTTGTTGACTGCCACAGGGCTAGGGGGCAAGCTCTCAGGTCCCATCATGTGAAGCACCACCTCGCAGCCGCGAGAGAAGTTCATCAGGAGCCCAGCAGCAGGACGTTTCTCAATATGAGCCTGAGGATCGAGACGTTTCACTTGTCCCACACAGGACAACACATCCTTGTCGTTCTCCACGCGAGTGCTAAGATTCTCGACCAGAGTGTAGAGCTGTTTCAATGCCGGCTTATCCAACATGGTCAACAGAGTCTTATTATCGATTAGACGCTGTTGAATATCACCGTAGTTAATGGCCAATAAACGTTGATGGGAGGAATGTGCTGGATCCTGATTGACAGTCACCATGCTTAGTTCCTCCAGCTTATGTATGGCCATCTTATAAGTGTCCACGTGACGCTGCAACTCCGTCTTCAGTGCCACATGTAGGGAAATCAACTGACCAGAGACATCTGTGGTCAGACCATGTACTCCAAGACCTTGAACGGCATTGTCAAAGCTGCGTCGACGTTCCCTCAGAGTCTGACGAAGACCCGGCTCGTATTGTGCCAGAGCGTGGAGCAACTTGGAGCAGCGTTGTCTCAGACCAGGCTCATGGGGATTGGCAAAGAGACGGACCAGGTGCCAAGCAACTGTCTCGCTAGGCACATCTGGTTTCGGGGTTGTGTTCAATGTGGTCAACCTGTAAGGACAGAAAGATAGTCGGAAAAGCATTTAGGAATCAACTACAACTTACCTTGTGTAGAAGGATTCCAGCAGGTAGGCGCTGTGTGGCAAGTGCTCCAGCAACAGATCGATGGGCAACTCGGCAATCACGGAGTGCAACACCGATGGACCCAGACGACCCACAACTCCCGCCGCCTCCCGATACTGTCGTCCCTCCGAGAGTAGCATCAGTCGCCGTAGCACCTGGCGAGGACTTGTCAGGAACTCACGTCCATCTCTCGACGGACCACGTATGCGTTCCCGACTATCGGCCATTGGCACACAGAGGGATTGGGACTGGAACTGCGAGTGGGTTTGGTAAATGGCGTCCTGATGATTCTTCAACAGCAACTGTTTCCTGTCGACGAATCCGAATCGGATTACAGTCTGGATCAATGGATTATGTACGATATGAATAATGGATAATGGTCATATGCTTCTATTGTACAAATGCGAATGCAGATGTGGATGCGAATACGGATGCGTCTAGATGCGGGCTCTTACAACAAGTTGGGCTCCATATTGTTCAAAATGCGTAGGCGTTGGAATCAGAGTCAACGACAATCTGAGGGATTTGATCTATGCGTAGTTTTTACTGCTGGTGCTGCAAATGGAAATGAAAATGGAAATGCCAAGGCAACAATTGTTAATAACAAATAGGAAATCTGTCTCTGGGTAAGAATTCGCCTACAAAACAATTGGCACTTTCACCACAAGGCGGGCCTCATAATTTATCATAACTTAAGGCCTCACGCATAATCAAAACACTCACACATCAGGAAGTATAATGCAGTTTACCTACTCAGGTACTATGTGAATTTTGAATGTGATTGCAAAAACAACAACAACAACTACAACGAACAGCAACAAAAGATACAATTATTGTGGGAGTTTTTCCATTTCACAAATGACAACTAGGAAAATGCAAGATACTAAACAATAAAATACAACCGAACAGCCAAAGGAGGTGGCAACACAATTTGATTAATATTTAACATTTTTAGACATTTTTGAGTTAATAAAATGAATAAAGAGGCTTTCGAACATACTTTCTAGGCGTTTAGGTATTAAATACTTTTAACTTGCTTTCTACTAATTTATTAATTGACCTTATACTGAAATATTGTTTCCATTAAAATTTCAATTACCCGAAAATCTCTTCGACGAAGTTGATTTACGAGATGTGTAATTATTTTCCCAAAGAGTTTCGTCATTTGAAGATTTTTTTCTTTATAAAAAGTATTAAAATTTGATAGGTCATATAAATTATTGTTTAGAACTTTATATCAAAAAGTATCTGTTACAGGTTGATTTTTAGAATAAAATGCTTATGAAATCACGTCTTCTTTATAATTATTTATAGATTTAGCTCAATCTCAGTGTTAACTATTATCTATAGCCGTACCTTAAATATATTTTGCTTATGTCTGTTTTCTAGCTACTAGTTCTTGTTAAGACTTTTTAACATTTCTCCACTTGTTTTTTTCTGGATGTACATAAATGCATTTACATGGAATTTAAGCGTCAATGCGCTGAAGCCGAACTAAGCACTGTTCAGGACGGGGAACGGGGGAGTGTAGAAAATGGGAGAGACAAGAAATATGTTTGTGTTACCAAGAATTAAACATTTTATGTTTGTTGTTTAGCAACAATTGTTGTTGTTTTGGTCTTTGGAGACCACAAGATGCATAAATGAAACGCAGCCAACCGCAGCGGTGGTTGGTGGTTCAGGTGGTGTCTGGAAGTGACCCACCCAAAAGAGTTCAAGCTTCGTGCATTACTTGTTCTATGCCAGCTTAACGGACAGGTAGACGCCTTAATTGAAGTCCCCTTCAACCGCATCCCCTCTTTCTATACTTTTTACTGTTTGCTTTGCTTTGTTTTCATTCTAAATGCGCTTTGGCAATAGCCGCAAATGCCGTTAGTACGAGGTGTGTTACTGTGAGAACAGAATTTAATAGGCTAGTTAAGTTCCTATCTTGAGATATTAATAAAAAAAAAAAACAATTTATATTTTTAAGCCTTGATTTTAATTAATTATGAGCAACTGCTTCTATGGGAACTGAATACGAGTTGACTTGCAACGTGTTGCCAAAAGTGTGCACAGGATTTGTTTGCTCTTTCACCGTTTACTGAAGATGGCCCAAAACATGACAACCGACAAATCCACAAGATAAACATACACGCAACCAGTGGGAGATTTTGCTGAGCTCATGCAGATTCAACTTCCTCGGGGCCAGAATAATAAAAACAAACAGTGATTAACATGAGCCGACACAAAGCAAACAGATTTTCAGATACACACGCACAACAAGAAAAACCACACAGAGAAAAACCACTAAAGATATGGATGGGTCAAAAGAAAGGGCGTTGCGATTACAATACAATTATGCCACATGAGGCAGGGCGACAAATTGAAAGACACATGGAAAAAGCCATAACATGACACTTGAGATCGGTTTGCGCTTCGCTGAGCTGTGAGTTGGGCTGAGTTAGAACTGAGATGGTCTATAGGGCGTGTTATGTAAACTTAGCCACTAGTAACTGCCAACTGCCAACTGCCGACTGGTGACTGGTGACAAAGCTGAGAACGGAAGCCAAGTTGAGAAGATTTCTGCGGTCTATTCGTATGTTATGCTTTTAGTTACACTTCGAGTCGAGCCTCAAGTTGACGATGGTTTAATGAACCCGTTCGTCAAGTGGAAATGTGAAATGATTTGTTGTTCAAGCTAAAGACAAACATAACTCTTAGCTCTTTTTTTAACGAGTGTTATTACAACAATTTGTTATGTGTTTGCTGCCTGCCTCCCCATGATACTAGTCTCTATTTTATACGTCAGGCCAACAAACTTCTAATTGCCTTGGCCAAGACACATGCAATCGAGAGCGACTTTATAACGAGCTCAAAAGCTGATGCTGATGATGAGCCTGGCGTGCGGTTGCCATTAAGATTTTATTATTATTAAGAATCTTTGGACTTTTGCTCCAGCACCTGTTGCAATTAACTATAGCATTCTGCCAAAAAAAAAAGAATTAAAAGCAACAACAAAAGGGGAAACTACCGCTAAAGTCGTTAATCAACCTTAGCTACAACTTGACTCCAAAAATAGGTTACAAGACAATGCAAATGCCACGCAGATTTATTTATTGTTTAAGTACAACACAACGCACAAATTTTAGCATAGCAAAAGCAAATTTGGGCGCTCTCAATTTTGGCCACAAAAGCCGGGTTAACTGTTGAATCTGGCCATAATCGGAGCCCCAAATACATGTGCCCATTTCGATGTATTTAACTAACCATATTGATTGATTCAAGACAAAGCGTCTAGCTGTTTTGCTGGAGGTGTTGCCCATAACAAACATGACAGACTTTCTGAGACATAACCCCGAGCAACGTTCTACCTATTTTCTTAGCCAGACTGGCTTATGGCCAGAGTTTGGAGCTCATTATAATTTGGCAGCTGGCTTCTTCGACAATCTTATTCATATTAGTTTCTCTCTTTCTTCTTAGGGTCTTTGGCTCAAAAGGCAGCGGTAGGGCAATTATTATGAAAATAAGACAAAGACCGCTACAATTTTACACAAAGTTTTTACAACGTCCAAAAGTGGGTTAATTTCATTCAATTAGAATAGACAGATCCCAGCCCAACTCATCTCTCTACAATATCTTTATTTTCTCAAAACTATTTTGTATATTTTTTATATTTTACATTTTAATGGGTAGCTCAAGTTGTGCTGCTAATTGGACGCGCCCTAAGAGCTAATCGAGAGTTGCGAGCTGTCTATGGGAAACAATCTCCAGGCGCATAAATTAACACTATTCAACGTGGTTGTCAATTCAGCTGGGCGAAGACAACAAGCTTAAAGTGAAATTTTTTGTACAGTTTGGAATTTGAAATATTTACTTAAAAAAAACTTACAATTCGTTCTTGGTAAGCGACTAATCCGTGTTGCAAGCAACTGACAATTTTCTCATTGAGTCTTGCTGATTTCTTTACAATTTTCACCTGGCAGCCAAGTGGTGATTACTAGGGCTAGGTCTAGGGCCAGGGTCAGGGTCAGGCTCTACAACCGCAAATCAAAGCGTTCACAGCAATTTGACGACACCAACAACAGCAGCAGAGACAGAAACAGCGACAACAAACATTTTTGCACTTCATTAACTTTTCAAACATTTGTGGCAAATGCCACAGTGAATAGAAATTCTTGCTACAATCGCGCACGTCTCTTCATTCACAAGCCACGATTTACCGTTCACATGCACCGCGCACGCGCCCCCACACAGCAGCAGCAGCAGTAACAACAATACCAACAACAGCAACTGTCAACGCCGTCGTGCAGTGGAATCTTTCACTCAACGATTTGCGCAGACGCAAAGACAAAATAAATGACAAACAGAGCGACGCGTAGAAGAAATCCCAACCGAACGAACCGAAAGTCAAATGCAGACTGAACGAATGTCATGACCGAAAAACTACCAACAGGTAGCGTTCATGGCGCCCGGCAAAGCGAAAGAGCAGCAGCGGGAGCAAGAACTAGAGAGTGAGAGCGCCCACAGCGACAGTTGCAGAGAGAGAGCGACGTCAACAGCGCATCTTGTTGTTATTGTTAATGCCTTTCGATCTCTTTGTGTGTATGTGTATGTGTTGAAGTGACCATCACACAGATGTCGCTGCGCCTGTGCAACTGATTTGAAATGTGCGCGCCAAAAATACTTACGATCAACTAATGGACGTTGTTTGTTTGTTTTTATACCTCTTTATCGAAGCCTTGAAGGGTAGTCTAAACGTGCAAGCTAATGTTAATAAATTATAAATTGTCAATATTTAATATACAAAATTTTACAATATTATTATTCGTCAGAGCTTCGCTGAAAATTAACAGCATCTAAACCAAAACACTAAATAAATTGTTCAATTGTTCTAAGAATATAGCAAAGAATATGGGCTTCAAAAGATACCAAGTATTTTAAAATAAAAAATATTATAAATAAGTAATAGTAACAGCAAGGAAATATCAACATCCATCATAAAGTTTCAATAAAAATACAAAAATGAACAATTTATTTTATTTATATATTTTTAAGAATGGCAATAACAGTTAATTTATTTAAAAAGTTTGAAAATGTCTTATTTCATATAGTGTACACAAAATAACAATATTATTAACTGCAATTGCGATGTTAATTTATAATTACTAAGTATTAATGATATGGTCATTATCCATGTCAGAACTGTTAAGTAAGATAAGATAATACTAAATAATAGTAAATAAAATTTACTTGTTTCTATTTATTATAAGAAATCCAACAAATAACTGACATTATTCCCAATAGATATAATTACAGGGTACATCAATTGCAGCATTTAAGTTTTCTTCGTTTCTTTTTGCTACTTTTTCATTTAGAGATTTGAGCACAAAGTGCAAGCTATTTGCAGCTGCTTGGTTTTGCCATTTGCCGATGGTTACTTTAATCTTAGCTGCGATGCGATGATGGAGCCAAAGACGGAAAGGCTATCCAAGTTAAAGCCAAAGCCACAGCCATAGCCAAAGTGTGGCAGCCTCAGGTATTTGGGTTAGTGTGCGCGGTTTTTTGACTACTGAAGTTGGCCATAATCATTGGCAATTATTAACAAATATAATTAATTAATTGGGAATTTTCAACAGCGTTTCAAGTACAAATCGGCGAAAGGTCTTCAATGGAGACAATTATCTAGTTATGATACAACTTTGAGAAACCATTTATGATTGTTTTATGCAAAAAGCAACAGCAACAACAATTACTCTTACTACTTACTACTATGGTGGGATGCACTTCCGACTACGAGACAGAGTCAAATAACAGCCAGCAACCAATTAGTCTTAATTACCTTAGCCAACCAACTTAATTCGACCAAAATGCCCAACGGCGTCAAAGACACACACAACACTAGCAAAACTTGTAGATAGAGCAAGAAGACAAGCTAAGACGGAGATCAAATGGGAATAGGTGAAAAACAAAACCATAACAACAACAAAAATGGCAGGCGTTTTGCATAAAAATACCGAAACAAAAGTAAGTGGTAAACTCCCATCAACAAAGAGATTTCCATCAACTGATTAACGCTCATTGCCAGCCTCAGACTTGGCCTCAGTCTTGGCCAGATTCATAGCTGCATATTAGTCTTAGTCTAAGTCTTAGACTGGAAAACTTTATCAAGTGCGGCAACCTTGCCGGAAAATTGCAAAATTTTCACGTGTTATTTACGCGTTAATCGTACGCAATTGAAAGACGCCAAAAACGCAGTCGCAGTTGAAGCTGGTAAAACAATTAAAATCAAACTTTATGGTAGAGGAAGAAAAGAGGGGCACTTATTTGCGCCAGGGTTGCCGCAGTGCTATTTGCATTTAGTCGGATTAACAGGGCGTTAAGTTTCGCCACAGATAAAGCTATAAAAATACAAATAAACACATTTTGGTAATCACCATATGGCTAAAGTTAGCGGAGCATTAGGGGGGTGGGAAGGCAATGAAAGGAGGTGCAAAGTACAGATACTTCGCATAATTAAGGTCTTACCAAGTCAAGGTTGTCTTTAATTGTGCGAAGATTTTCACAGCAGTCTCAGTCTCAAACTCAGCTGAGAGTCTCAAATGATTCCTTTTCCTTTCTAAAACGCATTTCACTTTTCGCCAACGCATTTCACTGACTGCAACAACAACAACAACAGCAACAAATAAACAAACTGGGCAAATACGAGTATTTTATGTGAAATTGTTAAACAACACTAAAGCAGAGCAAAGATGTACAGTCAATACTTGTACTCATTTTTTGTTTACTGTCTGGTCTGGCTATTCGCATTTCGAAACCGCTTACCAAATCAAGTAATTAGCTTTTTGATTAACTAAACACGTTAAATTGTCAACTAGTGTGTTTTATTTCTCTTGCATTTTCCTCCTTCTTTTTCCTTTTTTCTATGTTTGCATCTTCTTTTTTCCAAATTGTATTTCATACTATTCGTGCACATTTCACCAGAGCGTCAACAACAACATTAAACAACAACTATACGCAACCACTTGACTTAGTTAGTGGCATCAGCAAAAACAACAACAACATCATCGACATCGACATATCTATAAGCTGCCAATACGCGTGGCATTTGTTGTTGTTGTGGGTTTTAACTTGGTTGCATTTTCCCCTAGTGGGACATCACGCCAATTGGCGATTTCTCTTTCTCGGAAAAGTTTTGCAATAATCATAAAATTTTAACACAAATATTGAGCAAAAGTAATTATTATACATAAATACCGCAGTCGGTAAATAAATTCAAGATGTCTGCATGACATTGCCACAAAATGTTGTACAAGCTTTAAGAAAAACAAATGACTATGCAAATAAACATTACAATTAATTAATTACATGTGTGTGCATGTGGAGGTCACAGAAAGGGGCAAATGACACAGAAACCTATTTCATTATATCAAGAATTTAAGAGAAATTTGTATATGCATTCAGAATAATATAATCATCTGTCATTTCTAATATTAAGTAATATTAAATTGCTGAATAAAGCTGTAATTAAAAAAAATTTATGTTCCCTTTACAAACAACCACCACAAAAAACACTTTCTAAATAGTTCTAATAATAGATTCTTGAAGAAACAATACTATGATAATAATTTAAACGTTCTAAAAATAGATCTTAAACTCAACGCCAACAACGTTGTTGTGGCTGATGTCATATTAACCCAGGTTAGTGAATTTACCTACATATAGCACCTATTACACCATTATCTGAGCCATGTTATCAGACAAACCTGTTTGTATTTAAGTTGCAATTTCGAATGCTAGAGGCACAGTACGAATTCTATCGTTAAATCGTTCACATCATTTAAAGAATAATCATTAAAGTTTTATTTAGCCAATTAAATTTAAATACGAAAATTAAAGATGTTCTGTTCCAAAAACGAAGACACTTCTTCGGCGTCTAAGAGCTGCGACAAAGACAAATCTTTTGCGCCCTGGTGGAGAACTCAACACCACCATCACCATCATCATTACCATCACCTACATTTTAATGGACTCAAATGGGATGCAGAGCAGAAGGAGAAACATGGTCACTGTCACAGGAGCAAGTCTTTTGGAAACTGGTGGGGACATCAAAGGATCGCTCAAGAATCCCAGCTCAAGGATTTCCACAATAAAGCTCCATCAAAGCCAAAGTGTTTTTTTCGTGGCATGCCACACAAAGACAATAACCAGAAGTCCGATATCTTGTTTGACTATAGCGAGAACTACAATTAGGCGTACACTATGTTTATCTTTAATATTTATACTTTTTAAATTATTATGGAGAAAATAAGTTCATTGATCTTTCTATAGATTTAAGTTGAGTTTAGCTTTAATCTATCATTATCTGGAAATAATAAATATATTAATCTGTCATTAAACAAAAATGATAAATGAGCAGCGGACGTTATTAACTTGTTAAACACATGGAACACAATGGAGATAAGCAAATTCATGAATACGAATTTCACAATCCAAATAACTTGTGTTGTCAATAAATTGTTTATAGGCAAACAAAGTGAAATCAAACTGATAATAAAAGGTTAAGAACTAGGCTGAATAAATAAAAGACACTAATTATTACTTCCTTCCTAGGGGCTTAGAATCTGAAGCGTAGTTAGGAGATAAACCAATTAATATTATTTATATTAAGTTAAATGCTTAAAAGTTTCAACTTTTAACTTATGAATAGACAGACAAAAATTGACTTACCAAATTGGGTTAAGTCCCTTCTGATTTTCTTTTACATACAGAAAAGCCACGATATTCGTGAACAGACAAGGGCCAAAATCTAATAGATAAACATCATTGGGTTGTGGATTTCCGCTGTTGCAAGTCGCCTGTTGCATGCCCTTTTGAATTGATTCAGGTTTTGGGTTTAATTATAATCTAGGCACTGCGATCATTGAGTGAATTGTATCTCATATCTCACGTTGATGCTTCCCTTCCGCAACGTTGCAACGGATGCTGCGGCATAATAATGCAATTTCATGCTGCATTAATGCTGCTCGCATTCGTTTGTTGTTATTGTTTATTGTTTTGTGGCAAGTGTTGTAGTTTAATTCTTATATAATATGCACGAGCTGCTAGATCTTAGGAAAGACAGAAAAGGCAGGAAAGTGTGCTGACATTGACAACATTGATTGATTAACTTGCGAAGTGAAAATTAACTGAGCCACAAATGGCCATAAGACACGATCAAAAGCTTTTTCAATTGAAGGAGAAAATTCATCCATCCATCCATCTATTCCTATCCAATGCCCAATCGCAGCTCGTTGACGGAGAGCGACAGCAGGCACATCATCTGGCTGATATGTGGCCAAAAGTGGCGCGACTCTTGTTGCTGCAACTGCTGCTGTGGCAGCAACTCCTTGGGAGGCAATAACCACTTTCACAAACTTCTTTGCCATTCGCCAAGTTACTTTCTTGGAGTGGACCTGCCTCTCTGTATCCAAGTCCATCGTCTGCAATTCTTATTACAGAATCAGGTGCAACTTTTGCTTTTGCAGCTGATCGTTGTTGCTGCTCGTTGTTTATGTCACTGAACTGCATCAATTAGGCCGCACGTTCAGTTGACAGTAAAAGTAAGCAGGAAAAGTGAACGCAGTCGAAGTCGACCCACTTTGAGATACATTCTCAGCCGAATCTCCAACGGATACTCAAGCCAGCACCAATAAGATTGTTGAAAACGCATGTGGTACGCAGCTTGGGGCACAACATATTTTGGGAAAATCTTGGATGACGATCGGTTGGTCTAAAGCCAGCGGCGAGTGTCGTGTGTCAGTTGTAGAAATTACACCAAAATAAAACCGGCAACTGCCCCTCCTTGTTCCACATTCCCCTTGGACATAAAAGCAACAGCGACTAAAAAATACGATTTACAAACGAACTCGCGCCCGAAACGAGCAATTGGCGTGACTTAATGATGCATAAATCAAATCGAAGCCAGTTCGGAATAGCTATATAGGAGTCTGTATATACCATCTTCATCTGCATTTGAATATGTGGGCAAAACGACGCTTTAATTGTGCACATTTTAGACGGCAATGAAAGTATCTTGCTAAGAGACCAAATGAATAAATAAAAGCCAAAGAAAACTGAATTTCCAGATAACCAGAATTTCCAGCCAGACAGCTTGACGCATAAAAAAAAACACAACAGAAAAAATCTTCCTTTTATAGTATTTTTGGCAGTTGAATCAAAAATTCTTCTTTTACTTTTTCATTTGCAAACATTAAGAAATTTCACTAGCTGTCCACAACAAAAAATATTTTAGTTCTTTTTTAGGTAAAAATAAAATTAATTCTCAAATATGAAGTTAAAATTGAAATTTCAAAGGTAAGTATCAATTTAACAAATACACATTAATAAGCAATAGTATATATTTTGACTTGCTTGTAAATTAGAGATTCATTCTATGAATAATCAAATTTCAATAACATAAAAGCCTTATTATAGTTGTTAACGATGCCATTATAATAATTTAGACAGGTTAAATTTGTGTACTTTTATCTATTACATTATTAAATTGAAAATTTATGTCAAAATTTGTATTATATTTAATCAACGGTCATGGCCATAAATTTTAATTTTGAAAAAACAATATTACGCCACAGTACAAAAAAAAAACACACTCGACGCCAAACGGTAAAGCTTTAGTTCTAAAAAAGCGGCGCTAGCAAACAAGGGATGGCGTGATCATCGTGAAACGCAACAGCTCTGGGTGTCGCACTTTTGAGTAAGCTGCTCAAATAATAAAAACCCTAAAATTATGCAACAAAAAAATATTCAGCTTGAGTCGCGCGCGTTTTTAAAAAGAAATTTACAAAATATACAAAAATACAAATTCCGTTTTTTAACTAACAAAATTTATTTTTTCCTGCCAACCTAAACAATGTTTGCCAACAAAACGGTGTTTGCCAGTAGCGCTGCTGGAAAAACTGTAATCAAAATACTGAAATATTTTGGAGATGGCAGATTCGAAAAAATAGCAACAGCTATAAATTATAGATGGAAGAGTTAATTTTTAAGAAGTGCATCAGGAACTGATAAGCAATTGAGAACCGTATTTTTTTGTCTCAGACCAAATGAATGTACTTTTCAGACTAATAATAAGCAATATTGGTAGGACAGACATCAGAAACTGTTAAAGGTTGTGTGTGAATTAAGAAGCTTTCCCACAGTTCGCACTTTCCTTCCCCTCTCTTGACTAAGCCATTTAAAGAAATTTATTTAATTAATTAATGCCAACGAAAATATGACATAAATACTCAAAATTAAAGAAATTAACTATTGTATTATTATCTCAAACTATGCAATCAGCTAACAAATTGTTAATTCCGGGAGCTTATCGCTCGTCGAAATACATAAACCACAAAATGCTGTCTAATGCTGGCGCCACAGATGCTTTCAAATGAAAGGCTTTCACTTTTCGTGTCAGTTTGCAAAAACAGTAGCTTGTCATAAGACAAACCACAGACAGACCGAATGTCAGACCAATTTGTGATACATAAGTATTCACCTTTCACACGATTCCCTCAACGCATACGAACGAGCTTCATTAAGTGCGTCTGCTTCTGAATCGAAGAACGAATAACAAACAACCATCAGCGAATGGTGAATACCGAATAGAACGAAAACAAACTTAAAATGAAAGTAGAATTCAATGGCCAAGATATGCTAAGAGCACCCACAAATACTTGTACATTCATATAGCCCCCAGGTGTGAGATGCGCTGCAATTAATCAAACACGATTTGATACTCGACTCGCGCGGAAAGTCGAAATCAAAATGCGACAACTGTTGTGGTTATTATGATTATGATTATGTGATGTGCTGCCCAATTGAGTTTATTTATTTATTTCGAAATAATTTCACATTTAAAGCGATTAAATTTCGCTTGTGGCCTTGCTTGTTGTCACTGGCCCTCGAAGTGTTGTGTTTGCTTTTGTCTTGCCACTTCAATTACCTTTTTTTTTGCCTATTATTATGATTTTTACTTTGGCTCACGTCGTTGTCGTCTTGTTGACGATGAAAGGTCTCCTATGACTCTCGATAAACATCATTAAAGATGACTTAAATCTTTGTTTTCCCATGTTTACTTTTATGCCGCTGAAAAGTTGTTACCAGTGCGTATGATTAATGTGTCAAGCATGGCCGGCGTATACATATAAAATAAATAAATCAAAACCTAGTTGTACTGTCAGCTTTATGCAATTGAATAATGCAAAAATCATAAATACATGCTGCTAGAAACATATCCACAGCATTCTGAACCACAGTGCGTATGATTAATGCGAGAAAATACTATGTACTTATTATGGTATGGAGTTTATAAATTAATATTTTTCATAGTGTTGAAATATTTACTTATTCACAAATCATTTGCATTTTGACATTTTGAATTCTCCACATCAAGTTAAACGCTTAACAAACGCTTCTACTACGGCATCTTCAATTGTAATTAGCCAAACTCTTCAGAGCCATTCACAGTAGCCATTCATTGGGGCTAATAATATACGTAGAAAACAAATCATAGAAATCTTATCATAATTTACCCAGAGACAATAGACAAACAAACCCAACCAATCTTTTAGCACATCGCAAATATTTGCTAATTAAACATTTCTACATTTAACTCTTGGTTATTATTTTTCTCCTTCTCTTTTTTATTATTTATTTAGTTTGTTAATAATAAATTTGACATCATTGCGCGTAAGAGCATAAAAATTACTTGTTGTTATTGTTATTTATAGATGCAAGCAGCTGAGTAGTTAAGGTCGAGAAGTAGCTTCGTTGATTGATAAATTCTCGACAGCATTGACCCTGCTTAACACGACCTAGTAAACAATTAATAGTGAAAATAATGCCAATATTATTGCCAATACTAATGGTAATCATAAAAATAATAATATTATTGTTTTTTGAACATGCCGACGACTCCTTTGCAGGTTCATGCCCAAGCCCAACCTCATGCCAAACATTTATTTACCTTCAATTTACAATTCGTCGGCAGCGCATCGACGCTGATGCCGACGTCAACGTCGACGCGTTTGACACCGACGTCTCTGCTGCCGGGCTGGCTTTGAGTCTGGCTTGGGCTTGACTTGGCGACTTGGTAAATGAAGTTACCTGGCCTTGTCGCGCGCCAGTCTGCGTTTGGTAGTCAACGCTGCCGCCTCCAACTCGCACAATCTTTGATCACAACGCGCACAAATCTTGTCGACTCTCAACTCGACTCGACATTCGGTTTGTTATATTTTTGGCAAAGGCTTTAACTTGCGTGCGACCAAAGCGGCTTAACTTATAGAATCCCATTTGCTCTGCGATTTATCAGTCAAAATGTCACTGGCAAAACTCAAAACGGTAATTACGAAACGGGAACCAGAGTAACCACAACAAGTGACCAAAATTAACCACAAATTATAGATCTATTTATTGATATAATAACCAATTGAGATAAACATTAAATTTACACAAAGTTTAAATAAATAAATTAAAGTTCATAAATCAGACAATAAAATTGGATATACTGTATACATACCAAACATTACTATTGGAATAAGAAATTGATATGATTGCATTTATAATAAAGTGCCTTTGCTAATGTTCAGTGATCTTCAGATTAATCCACAATCCCATTTCCCACTTAAATGTCATATTGCTCTATCATAATGATGAATGATCTCACAATTAAATAATTTCCTTAAATTAATTGATAAATGTTTATTTGACCATTGTTTATTTCTTGTTCACTTTATTACGATCGTGTAAAACCTAACCACCCATAAGTACATAAATCATAAGACGATTAATTTAATACTTGTAACAAATAGATGTTAAGTAATAATTAATCTAGCTTTATTTAAATTAATCACTGAACTACAGTGTGATTGTGTATTGATTGACAAACAAGTGTCACATTAAAAAATTTTGTTTATAACCTTGATCTATGCGTTATACAATAAATGTAGATATTTTTAGATAGAGCTTATCCTAATTTGAAGTCTCTCATATCTAAATTATATTGATCCACTTGCAGCCCCTGTCGTTACTCTCGCTCTGCATATGTCTCTGTTTAAGGATTCACACAACAGAAGCAGCGCCTGTTCCACGTCTTGATGATAATCTCACTATATATCCCACATCACCTAGTGAGATCCTCCCCATTGAGCCCCTGTTAATCTATCCGGAACCACCGGAAATGTATTACCAGGCACGCACCCTGGGCGGCGATGGAGAGCGGGACATTATCTTTGTGAAGCTACTTAAGGGAAAAGCCAGTGGTTACCGGCCAAAACAGCAGCGAATCGTGGAAAAAGAAAAGGAGCAACGTCGCAAGGAGCTGAGCTTTAAGGATATATTCTTTGTGAAGGAGCGAGCCAACGGACAGTTTAGTCATGAGCGTCTCAAAGTTTACCGACTGCCGGAGTTCTATGCCATCAGCGTTTTTCGCAACGATGAGAAGTGAGAGGAGAGGAGAGGGAATGGGTTGCATTCTTACGATGCAGAAAAGTTGTTTAAGTTATGTGTAAGACGCTATAAATAAATACCTCAACAGTTGTTTAAGTGCTGCATTTGTTCTTTGCTTATATTGAGAGGCTCTTATCATTTACATGGCATTTCAATTATTCATAAAAAGAACAGTCGATGATCTGTAATGCTGAAAGATGGGCGTCAACTCAATGTCAGCGAATACTTCAGAATCTGCGCCAAAATCTTTTTTACAGCTCATTTCACGTCAGGTTCACGACAAGCGGCAATTAATAACTGTCAGTCAATTGGTAGCTACAACTTTAGACGAGTCAAAGCT
Organism: Drosophila putrida; assembly: GCA_037043535.1. NCBI lineage: Eukaryota > Metazoa > Arthropoda > Insecta > Diptera > Drosophilidae > Drosophila > Drosophila putrida. The sequence continues at coordinate 342,188 of JBAMBI010000135.1, forward strand.
CCAGCTTCAGCAACATCTTCAGCTCTAGCTCTCCACAACGACAAAGAATTAATCCCTTTTGTTAATGGGCGACCGCAGGCCAAAAATTACGTCAAAAAAAGCAAAGAAAGCCACAAAGAGAAACAAAGAAACGTGAATGGGAAAAACTATCTCCAAGTCGTTGTGTTAATGCTCTACACTTGAGAGTCTTAAGAGGTGAATCAAAAAAAATACGGTTGAAAGGGGAATTTTCTTTCAATTAATGAATATTTTTAAATCTCCGATAATGCGTCACTAAAAATTTCTAATGAGTTCATTTTACAAAAAAGTATGTCAAAAAGGGGAATTTGCTAATTGGTTAATCCAAAATATAAATTTTTAGTATACATACTCGTAAGGGGAATTTGTTTTATATTAAAATAACTCATAATATTGAAACCCCAAATTAGCGTAAACGACTTTTTCAATTATCCACAATATTCAGTTGAGAAACAAGCAATGTATCTACTGCAAACCTTATGAAGACTTTCGCCAAACTTTTTTTGTGACAGGGCACGTTTCCATCTTTAAAATTCAGCTCAGGCATTTGCTCCACTTTGCATCACGGGGAGCTTAGAAGACAATTGACAAAGGGCTTCACAAAGTAGACATGCCACACTGAGGTTGTCACAATTTGTGTAAATTTAATTAATTACATACTAAATGAGCGCACAATTCAGCTCGACAATGATGCTTACAATAGGAAATATAATAAGATTTAGTTGACCATAAGCCGGGGTGCGATGTTCATGGACATGAGCTCCTGGAAGAGCAGCTTGGCCGCATACGGCAGACGCACCTGCGAGATTTGCGTCTTATTCTTGCAACCCTTGCACTCGAACGTGTTGTTGCGTAGATTGGCAATGGCAATCAGGCCACAAAAGTTACAGATGTGCACGCGATACGGATCGGAGACTTCGAACAATCGCTCTCGCAAGAATTGTGCTGCGCCGTGAGAGATCTGACAATCACGCTCCATTTCACCGAAACGCAGGCCGCCATCGCGGGCTCTGCCCTCCATAGGTTGACGCACCAGAATCTGAACGGGACCACGAGCTCGCGAATGGATTTTGTCGTCCACCATGTGCTTAAGACGCTGGTAGTAAGTGGGACCAAGGAACACCTGCAAAAATTCCATTAAAATTATCTTCTTTAGTACAAGTTCCCATGTTACTCACCTGAGCATTGATCTTGCGTCCCGTGTGTCCATTATACATAATTTCATTGCCACGCAGATGATATCCATACTCCTGCAGGAAAGTAGAAATCTTCTGTACATTCACAGCATCGTTAAAGGGCGTAGCATCACCAATTTCTCCCTTATTCGATCCCAGCTTGCCCTGAAGGCATTCGATCAAGTGACCAATTGTCATACGAGATGGAATAGCATGAGGATTAATGATAATATCTGGAGCCAAACCCTCGCATGTGAAGGGCATGTCCTCTTGTCGATACTGAATTCCGCAAGTTCCTTTCTGTCCGTGACGCGAGGCAAACTTGTCGCCAATCTGTGGTATGCGAACTGAGCGCACACGAATCTTGCAGAACTTGTAACCTTCACTATTCAATGTCAACATAACTTGATCCACAATTCCTGTTTCCGAATTTCGCAAGAATGTGGATGCATCTCGTTTGGCAAAACGTTTTGTATTGCTGTCCAACTCATCTTCATTTTCGGGTAGTGTAATTGTCTTGCCAATGACAACATCATCTCCAGACACACGTATACCAGGTGCAATGATGCCATCGTCGTCCAGTTTGTCATAGTGAGCATTGCGCATACCTTGGCAAGTGCCACGATGTGGTTTCTCAAAGTTTTCCTCCTGATCGCCGACGCGCTTGTTCTCCGAATCCTTGTACGAACGATAAAAAACTGATCGGAAGAATCCACGCTCCACAGCCGAGGCGTTTAGAATAACAGAATCCTCTTGGTTGTAGCCAGTATAACACAAAATGGCTACAATCGAGTTAATGCCAGCGGGTAGCTCTCGGAAACGCAGATACTCCATGGAGCGTGTGGTGACCAGAGGCTTCATGGGATAGTAAAGCACATGGGCCAGGGTGTCCATCCGCACATGGAAGTTGGTTATGTAAACTCCCATAGCTTGTTTACCTAAAGATCAAAGAAAGAGGTGTTTAATCAGTGAGTTAGGCAATGAGATAGTTATCTACTTACCCATAGCACTTTGATAGGTGTTACGTGGACTCTGGTTGTGATCGGGGAAAGGAATAATGGAGGCACAAACACCCAAAATCATAGCCGGATGAATCTCACAGTGTGTGTATGTGGTACAGTAGGCATAATCCTTGTCCTGCTTGAGATCATAGGGCGACATGGCAATCATCACCGTCTCCTCCTCGAGCGTGTCAATATATTCAACAACACCTGATGCCACCAGCACCTGCCAACTGTAATTGTTATAGTCACGCTCCTTTAACATTTCCACATGGGTTTTCTTCAGCAGAAGCGTGCCATTTTCCACGATAAGCAGAGGTCTACATATACGTCCTGCATCAGTATAGATCCTGATCTCACGATCACGAATATCTCGAATCATCGACACTTCCGACACAATGATATCCATCTGACGACGCAGTTTACGCAGCGTGGCCATCAACTGCTCCGGATCCCTATGAATGCCTACCCAGCAACCATTTACAAAAATTTTGGTTGCATCCGCAATCGCTGAGGGCGCTATTTCTTCCAGATTCTCCATGGACCACTCCTCCAAGAACTCCAAGATCGGCGATGGTTGTGAACCCACCGAAATGTAAGCCATGAGTGCCAAATTCTTGACCAAACCGACAGCAGCTCCCTCAGGTGTCTCTGCTGGACACAACATTCCCCAGAGTGTGTTGTGCAGCTGGCGAGGCTTTGCCAGCTTTCCATCCCTTCCAATGGGAGAGTTGACGCGACGCAAATGGGACAAAGTTGAGGCAAATGTGAGACGATTCAACACCTGCGAGACGCCGGCACGAGCCTGATGTGCCTTTTTCTGATCTCCCCAATTGCCAGTGGCCAGCGAGTAGCGCAGACCATCAGTAATAATGTTTGTCTTAATGGCTAACTCCAAATTGAAGTCCTTGCCACGATCAATGAACTTTTGTGTGTACATTCGCACCTCTTTCATTAAATTCTTGAAGAGGCCACGGAACAGAAAGGCCAACAATGGTCCAGCCAGATCCAAACGCTTGTTGCCATAGTGATCACGATCGTCGAGCTCACGGCGACCCAAAGAAGCCAACAGCAGTCGATGCACCATGTAGCCCAGGAAATAAGCTTTCTTTGTCTCACAGAAATCGGAGACGCCTACATGCGGCAGCATTTCCTTCTGTAGAATTTCCTTGGCGTACTTAATACGCTTGTCCTTTGTGACGCCAGGACGTGCACCACGAGCGCCAATGAAATTCAGGGCAACATTCTGCTCCTGCACAACAAAGGCCTCATCCAATGAGGGCTTGACCATCTCCATCATCTCTGGATCGTCAAAGTCATAGATAATATGCTCTAAGATATCGCGATCGGCCACAAAGCCCAAAGCACGAAATACAATCATAATGGGTATCTCCTGCTTAATATAGGGAAGAATGGCAATGATGCGTTGTCCAATGGCCGACTTTTTAATGTTCTGCGAGCCACGTGCCATCATGTTTACCCAGAGCGTCGAGGTGGGACGCGAGCTGTGTTCCAGACATGACCTAATTTCCGTTTTGAATGCGTATTTGCCGTCTTTCATGCTAAAAACGTACACTGTGTTGGTTGCCATCTTCTCCTGGGCGATAAGCACCTTTTCCGATCCGTTGATAATGAAATAACCACCGGGGTCCAGTGGACACTCATTTAACTCTGTTAAATCACGATCGGTTAACTGGGAAAGCAGGCAATAAGTTGATCTCAACATAATGGGAATTTTGCCAATAAACGTTTTCTGGTGTTGTGTCTCAACGGGATCCAAGCCTTCCACGTTCTTTGTCTTTGTGATATCCACATAAAGTGGCGCCGAATAGGTGAGATTCCTCAAACGAGCCTCGTTCGGCATCATAGGACTGGGTGAACCGTCCTTCTCCCAATGTGTTGGCTTGGACAGATAAATCTGTTCGAACTTCAGGGAGAAACGCGGAGGTGTCTCCACCTCTCCTGAAGTATGCTGTGCCTCTGCTTGCAACTCTATGGCAGGAGAATCCTCTACAATACGCTGTACAGACATCTGAATAAACTCATCAAAACTGTCCAGCTGCTGACGCACCAGACCCTTTTCATCAAAGTACGCGTTGATCACAATCCAGCAGGCTTCCTGCCACAACTCATGGGAGATTTCCTCCGCATTCTCCTCCTCGTACATCTCTGCAATATCATTTGTTTACTATTTGATTTTATGCCCAGAAGAACGCTAGCGCTTCATGTCCGCCATGTTATTTTTTTTGGCAAACAGCGTGCGTTGCAATTTTGCTAGAAATGGTTTACTTACCTTCCTCATTGTCGTACATCATGTTGCCTTAATAGCTTTAATGCACTTGGTGCGCGTTAACACAATGAAAGTTGTTATGCACTTCTTACAATAATTAAAATCTGGTGAAATTGCCACAGAAAAAGATCCGCAATACGCAAGTTGCGGCTTTTTACTTGGGAATAGTGATGCGTGAAAATACATATCGATAAGCTATCGATATTATGTAAAATTATATATCGATTTCCCAATTTGCTATCGATTTAGATTACACGGTAAGGGTTCAAAACCATCATGTTCAAAACGCTCTTATTATTTGCAGCCTATCGTTTACAGAGCTGAGATTTTCCGTTCAATTTGCTGTATAAGTTCAATCGATAATTTTTGAGTCGTGAACTAAATCAGTCATTTAGTTCAGTTTGCTTACTCGAAATAAAAGAAATCCGCTTTAAATTTTTAAATTTATAATTAATTTGGTTTGCTTTAATTTAATCTTCTGCTTTTAATAAAACAATTTTATTTATTTGATTTGAAGAAGCTTAAATGAGAATCTATCGATATCGATATATCAATATAGCTTTAACACCTTTTTGTAATAGGTGGCGCTTTATTTTAAAAATTGAGCGCCCGTTAAGCTTAAAAATATTGACTTAATTGTTCAATTTAAATTTGTGCTATGCCGTTTATTTTGGGTGGGTGCATATGTGTGTGTTTTGTGCGTTTGAACTTGTAAAATATTTGTTGCTTGGAATAATTCCAGATAATGAAGACAAATTATATAAAAAAAAATAATTCGCCAATGCTTCTTATTAAATGTTGATTCTTTGATTTCAATTTGTGCACAATTTAATTGCAATAATCGTTGAGAAAATACGTACAATTTGTTTGTGTTTTATATCACAGCACCGAAAAAAAAATTAATTAATCCTTATTCCTTGCGAGCTCAAAGGTCTGCACCGGACGGCAACTAAATTGCTTCTGAACGGTCCACACAACGCAAGCGGCCAACTAGCCTCAGCAGCGGCGCAACAGTTGAGAGAGAGAAAGCGTCAAGTACAAGGAGACAGTTGGGAGCAGCGAACATACACACGCACACACTCTCAATAGTTCAACAGCGAACAAACACACACACACTCTCAATCGTTCAACAACGAACATACACACGCACACACTCTGAATCGTTTAACAGCGAACATACACACGCACACACTCTGAATCGTTTAACAGCGAACATACACACGCACACTTTTAATCGTTCAACAGCGAACATACACACGCACACTCTCAATCGTTCAACAGCGAACATACACACGCACACACTCTCAATCGTTTAATAGCGAACAGCAGCGCGCTCTGAGCAGCGCTCTCTGTGGATCACCGTCCACTGCTTAGAGAGCTGTTGGTGTGGTAGGCGTCGTACACTGGTATGCGGGCGTGCTACATTTATTTATGTACGCTTGCTACTGCCAGTTGAGGGCATTCAGAATACAGACGCCGGTGCGTACACATGCCAGGTAGTGACTCCACACAATATATTATACATAATTAATTCTTGAAAGGTATATAAACATTCAATTAAAAGTTTAAACAACTCATATTTCAATTTGTGCATATTTTAAACTTGGTGAAAAATAACCGCAAGAATCGAAACTAACGAAAATAATTCGTTGACGAACAATCGACCAACTAAGCAAAATATTCGATATAGTTAATAAAATACTGAATAAGTTCATTTGTTCATTTCGATGACCCGTTCATTTGAACTTATTCAGAAAGAAACGACCCAACTCTAATCGTTTAGTTAGTGTCTACTGAGCAATTATGTTATCACACATCTACTTTCATAATTTAATTTGTCATTTCATGGTCTACTGAACAAATGCTTTCTGCTCAGAGCTAAAAGAATCTTTTAAATTAGCATTTTCAAGCATGAATGATTTTAATGCTAATATCGTTGAGCTGGATGCACAATGCGTTAATAAAGCCACACATATTTTAAATGCAAATATAATAAAGTTCAAGAAACAAGTTCAACAGATTGGTGGTTATCCTAAAATCGATATTTTAATATTTATATATCGAAAACAGCAATCAGCTGTTAATCTCGTCGCATGTTTTCTTCTTGTTGATTTTTGTTTGTTATTCAACGGCTCCAATGAGATTCTTTACAAACGGTGGTCGGTTTCTAATAGCCGGCATTTTGCCGGGCATTGAACGCAGTGCCGATGATATTGTCAATAAGGAAACCCCCACGTACAAGGCATATTTGGAAAACAAGGGACCGGAAGAAACCGGCATGGAAAGGCTGAAACAAATGTTTACCATCGAGTAAGAGGCTGATTATAAAATATTTATATGTCTTCCAGCTATTGACTATATATAAACTTGACTTTAGTGAATTTGGCAGTGTATCATCAGAGTTAAACTCTGTATATCAGGCAGGATTTCTGGGATTTCTTGTGGGAGCCATCTACGGTGGTGTTACACAATCGCGTGTCAGCTACATGAACTTCATGGAAAATAATCAAGCCACGGTGTTTAAGAATCATTTAGATGCCAAGGTAAGAGCTTTTGTATTATCCAGTATTTCATTTTATTTATCCCTTTTGCTTTTACAGAAAAAGCTGCAGGATCAGTTTACAGTCAACTTTGCCAAGGGTGGCTTCAAATGGGGCTGGCGTGTGGGTCTCTTCACCACATCCTATTTGTAAGTGTATCCTTATAACAACCTTAAGCCAAGTTCTAACTAATAGTGTCCTCCAAAAGCGGCATCATCACTTGTATATCTGTCTATCGCGGCAAGTCTTCAATTTATGAGTACCTGGCAGCAGGTTCCCTTACAGGAGCCGTCTACAAGTTGAACCTGGGCCTAAGAGGCATGGCTGCGGGAGGCATCATTGGTGCGTTCATGGGTGGTGTTGCGGGCGTGGCTTCGCTGCTTATATTGAAAGCATCCGGCACCTCAATGGAGGAGGTGCGTTATTGGCAATACAAATGGCGGGTGCAGCGGGACGATAGCATACAAGAGGCATTCAGGAGTCAGGCACAGAAAGACGCACCAGAAATTTTTAAAAAGCACGATACTCGCGTTGGCGAAAAGATCTCACTGGACTCGGTCAAGTGAATATGCTTAATCTTTGTTAGGTTTTATGTTGAAATAATTAACATTTAAATAATGTAAATTTAGTTGACTTTTATTTAAATAATAAATTGCAATTATGTCCATTTAAAGTTGTATAGACAAGAAAACAATTAAGGAAGCCCAAGTTGGCCACTGCTATGCGTTTTTTCAGTTTATGCTTAGTGCAACTAAAGATACAGATATGACTCAGTAAACAGATAGAACATGAATATGGAGCACTCTGTTCTCCCGATACAATAAATTAAATGCTTTGATAGGAAACAAAGAAAAGAAATATGTATATGTTGACTTTCACTCGATGGGATTCAGACTTAGACTTCGTCTTCATTGGAGGGACGCGTTAGGCGCTTAGCCCCGCGATTCGGTGGGCCCTTTGGTTTGGCAAATGCTGGTCTATGCAATATTTTCTTGGGGTGCAGTTCGTCTTGCAGGTATTCCTCGGTGAGTTCGTTGCCGCTATCTATTTCCAACTGCAATGCAAATACAAATATGAATATATGATTCTTGCAACTACGATTGGCTACTCACTTTTTTGACTACATCCACTCCCAGAGCAGCGAGTTCTTCAAGGAATGGAGCCTTACAGCTGGAGTACATCATGCGCTCGCGCACAGAGCAAGAGTATCCTGGCATTGAGTATATAAATACGAAGGACTCCAGATAGTCGCCTTCGTGGGTGTGCCTAAACAGATACAGATGATAGCGCGCATGATCTTCGGGCACCTGTTTGGGCAGATCAATGAGTGCGACCTTTGCGGCCTGGGAGACATGTATGCGTTCCTCCTCAAGGCTAATGCGAAATTGCAAATAATCATAGTTGCCACGCAACAAATCCACAACTGCCGCTCGTGTTGCATCACTCAATGGACAGGAAATACCACCTAGAGTCTGGTGACGTGTCTCCGTGGATATCTCAGTGCGCACCTCTGTTTTACGCAGCTCCTGAATCTCTTCCTCACGTGTGGTAAGCGGCGCCGGCGCGGCAAAGTCACGCTTATGCTTTTTGTATCCCTCTAGAGTGGTTTCCTCCAAGGTTGTTGCGTGGAGCTCTTCTGTGATGTACGCTGTACCGAATTCCGTCTTTAACGTTGCCTTTGTGGAAGCGTAGACCATTTTCTGACGAATGCTGGCTGTATCCGGTGTCCAGCTAATTAACAGCCACCCATGGCCCAAGGGTATTTTGGCATCCAAGCGATACAATATATAACAGGGAACATTTTCCTCATAGAGCGGTCCCAATAGCTTATCATAATCGCGTTCCCAGTCCTTTTTCACATCAGCTGTGGCACTGCAGCTGAGCTGTTCTGCGCGGGCGAATCATTTTCATTATTATCAGTATAAATTTGTATATATGTACATATAAATCTGTATGTATGCATATTCCACTCACCATTTTCAATTGATACTTTTATCACACGTATTTTTCCATTTTTGGCCTTGCCGAAAACTTTCGATAATTGCTCGTTGGCTGTCAATAGTTAAAGAAATCAGTTAAATTGATTTGACTTTCTCCGTTTTTAAGCTTACCCTTGATGCCTGTTTGATGCGACATGATTAACTAAAATTTAGCGCAATATACTAAATCTTAATCGTCGAAAAAATGTATTACTCACAAGTAAGTAGAGGTGCCAGCCCTTCTATTTTTAGCACACTGGCAGCACCGTTGTTTTGTTTACGTTTTACAGGGAAAGACTGTGAAGTCTGGCAGCTCAAATTAGAGTTGCATTGGATCGTTCCGATTAGGTTCAATTGAACTATTTACCAAAGTGATCCAACAACGAGCCAAATTCCTTATTATTATTCATATAGCCTACAATCAGTTGCCTGGTTCGGTCGTTTAATCGTTCATTCAAGTCCTAGTAAATTAGAGTACATATATAAATATATATTTAAATTTAAAAAAATTTGTGACTTAATTAATAAAACAATAACGTACGAATTTTTAATTTTCTATCAAAATTCAAAACAGAAACATTTATATAAACACATTCTATTGTCCGTGCCTCAAATTGAACCATATTAGGACGGGAACAAACTAAATTAGATTTTTTGAACTATATGAACTTTAATCAGGGATCTAGCTTGCTAGTTCACTTTGATGAACAGTTCACTTGAACCAAATCCGAACGATACGATACAACTCTATTTTTCAGCACTGTGGCTTTACTCTGCGTTCTTCTTTTCACGTCTGTACAATGTAAACAGAAACTGCATTTAACTGCATTTATCGCGAAGCAATCTACATCAAAATATATTTCAAGCGTAAACGGGTACTCAATAAAGTGAGTGCACACAATAATTAACTGCCTATTTGCGTGGAAAGCCCCAAACGCTGTACGGTCCAATTACTAATCAGCACAGCGCTTGACTCCACCCTAAAATGTTTACTTCCGCTTGTACCTTTGTTGTAATGTGAAAAGTGAAACTCTTTGTGTACGTTTCCTTGCAGCATCCATACCCATGTTAACCGAAGCCCCAATGGCCAGTGACAACATAATGGACGAACTAGCATCTTTGATACGCACCGAGATTCCCGATGGCCGCCAGAGCCTGCGTGACAGCTATACGAACCTTGAGCGGGTGGCCGACTACTGTGAGGACACCTACTATCGGGCGGACAACAAAAAGGCGGCCCTCGAGGCGACCAAGAACTACACCACTCAATCCTTGGCCAGTGTAGCGTATCAGATCAACACGCTAGCGTACAGTTACATGCAACTGTTGGATTTGCAGGCACAACAGCTCAGCGAAATGGAGTCGCAAATGAACCATATTGCCCAGACGGTGCATATACATAAAGAGAAGGTGGCCAGGAGGTAAGTCAACCGGAACAACAAATCGTTTACAGTTCTAATCTTATTTTCTGACATGCAGAGAAATTGGCGTGCTGACGGCAAACAAGGTGAGCTCTCGTCAGTTCAAGATTGTGGCACCCATCAATCCCGAGAAGCCTATTAAGTATGTGCGCAAACCCATTGACTATTCCATGCTGGATGAGATTGGGCATGGCATCAACTCGTCGGCTCAACATGTGGTTCGGCAAAAGCATCGTGGCTCAAGTCATGGATCTGTGCAATCATTGGTGCCACCATCGGTCGGTCCACCGCCCACTACCAAGCCGCCAACGCCACCGCAAATGTCGCGTGCTGGCAATACAGGCACTCTGGGTAAGTCGGTCAGCAATACCGGGACACTTGGCAAGAGCTCGCGAGAATATCGCACACCACCTGTGGTCAATCCACCGCAAGTGCCTTCGCACTATGCACCCAACTATCCGATTGGACATCCCAAGCGTATGTCAACGGCTTCGTCAACTACCACCACTGGTGGTGGAGCAGCCGGCAATGAGCGTGCCGCCGGCTATAGTGCACTGCCCATGCCGCCAAGTCAGCAAATTGCCACGCATGTGAATCTGCCCTCGGCGGGCATGATGCAATCGTTGCCACCACCGCCGCCCACCACTTATGATGACAGGAGTAGCATGCCACGTAAGTTAAGCCATTTGCATTAAACGCAATTAAAATAGACTAATGAACCTTTGTCGACTCTTAGCAGCGCCACCCTCACCGCTGACCGTCTCACAGCACGAGATGACGGAGCAGAGTCACATTGGCATGCACACATTGGGACGCAATATCAACAGGTAAGTCAATGCACCTTTTATTCCCCCATAAACTATCTGCCTGTATATAACTCATGTCATACTTTCTATTTAAACTGCTTCCACTCAGGAATCCCAATAGGTAAATTGCATGCTTGACATATTTGAAAATGTAAAGGAATTTATTATTAATTCAATTGTTTTCATAGGAATCATTTTAGCTTGAACTTTGCGCGTCCGGGTTCGCAATCGCCACCATTGCCACCACCACCGCCACCAGAGGACGAGCATCAGGACTTTGGACGTCCACGCACATCAACTGGTCCGCAACTGGCGCCTATTGTGCCCGAGGATCAGAACTTGCCCGGCTGGGTGCCCAAGAACTACATCGAAAAGGGTAATTAACAAATCGGTTATGTAAAGTATCTTTATTTAGAATCGAAACTTATTTCAGTGGTGGCCATTTATGATTACTACGCCGACAAGGATGACGAACTCAGCTTCCAGGAGAGCTCGGTGCTGTATGTGCTCAAGAAGAACGACGATGGTTGGTGGGAGGGCGTTATGGATGGTGTAACCGGTCTGTTCCCTGGCAATTATGTTGAGCCATGTGTCTAAGCACTGCTAAGTGGAACTAACAATTAAACAACAACAATAAGACGATAACAATTTGAGCCTATTGATAATTATATACAACTACAACATCAACTAAAGCCACAGCCACGCTCGAGAAAGTATTCCATATATAGCATATAGTTGAATATGTAAAGAAATTGTCAACACACACACATGGTCCTATTTATACACACACTCCAGCAATGATTGAGCAATCAATGCATTTAAATGAGCACTTTGCTATTTTCTACGTAAACTATAAACTAATTAAATAACTTAATAGCCGAAATAGCCCAAAAAACAACGAAACATTCAGAAGCACATATAAATATGACCTACATAGTAAACTGACGTAGACGAATTTGGCCCAGCACCCCACCTTCCACCACGCCCGCACTCCGTTTAGACGTGTTTAAATATTTGCCAGTTTTGTTTATACTGAGCTTGCCCCGCCCACACCGCCTGCCCCGCCCCGTTCCCCATGTCGTAGGTTATACGAATTTCAGTTAGCCTTAAGTATTGGCCAGTTGGTATTGCGTTTTTTATAAAAAATAATTACACATTAATTAACAATACAACAATATGCATACTAAATATTTAGTTAAAATGAAATTACAACAAAGAGAAAATCAAATTTATTAAATATACTATAATATAAAAATATTACACAAGCCACATGCATTATATGGTATAATAGCTAATAAAAAATTTCCATTTTCAAATCCCGTTTCTTTTTTTTTGGTGTTTGACCATGTAATTTGGCCATCTAGTGACCTTTTCGTGCCGGATGAAAAATAACGCTTAGAAAATCTTTTATTTAAATTTTGACACGGCGTGAGAATGCAAAACTAGGGCCTTGGCATGCACATGTGAGTGACGCATGCCTCGACGTGGCATGAAACACGAGGGAGTTGTTGTGGGTGCCCCAAATGAAATATTTACAAATGCCAACACTCATCGAGCTCGCGCTCAAATCTATCAATCAATCAAGAATTGAATTGTGAGCTCGGAAAATATAAATTTCAATTCAATGTCGCGCTCGTTTCAGGGAATCCCGCTTAGAAGAAGGGAGAAGGACTCGGAAATTAACGCTTTCGTGCTGATATGTGGCACTCTTCTTTTTGCAACATGTATTATCAAGAGGAGGCAACTCAATGTGGAATGGAAAGTAGCGGAAATGCTTCTACTTCTTTAGCCAGGTTCCACTGTGTCATGGCAAATGATTTGCATAAAAAAAGTGTTAACGCGGCTAGCGAGGGTCTGTCCAAAAGCTTCCATTTTATTCTATTTAGTTAAATATATGTATAGTAACTAAATAGAATTTCTTGTGTATAAGAAGACATTAGAGGGATAACTAATAGATAGGTTCGGTAACTTGCATATTGAAGTGGCAGTACAAGTAGCTTTATTGATATTATGGGGTTGGAGTCCTCATATAAGGCAATAACTATACAAACACACTCCCAAAGCTAGAACTGGCCAACGCCAAAGAAATGTATGCAAAATGGCGCATTAGCATTTCAACAATTCGGAAAACGAGGGAAAAAACACAACAACATCAACAACAAAGTAGCAACAATGAGAACTAAGAAATTGATTGAGCCACACACAGCCCCACACACTAGCCAGGACCCACCCAACTCTAGACTATGCCTATAATTTCCTTCGTTCTGACCAGAATGAGGCAGACCAAAGTCCAATGGTAACGCTCGCCTTTCAGTTTTGTTTTGTCAGTCCACGCGAACGGTTCGCCAGTATTGCGAGTGCCACGTCAAGAGTTTTTCCAAAGTTTTCCACCATACGGTTGTCCCTTCGAACGTATTTGAATAGTTCGCGAGCAAACAACATTTCTAAGTGCGGAATTTTGCAGAGGTGCTGAAAACTTTACTTATCAAATGGCCAAAACTTTTGTTGTTTTATATAATCAATGATAAGTTTGGGCTAATTTTTTTTTATTATTATTATGAGTATTTGTTGGGTTGACGGGTTCGTTCTTTGCGGGTTCCGCATATAATTGACCTACTTGGTAGGCTTATCGCGGCGTTCATCTCCGCTTACATTGGATTTACTTTGAGACTTGCTGTAAAATATTACATTATTATACCCTTTATCCATTTCAACCGCAAAGGTAATATTAGTTTTTGTAAAACTACGAAAAGGACACAGATACACAATAATGAATTTAAAAGGTGTGAAAAGAAACGAATATACATACTTAAACAATGTGTGCTTAAGAAACATAAGCGAAATATTAATTATATTAAAATAAACAATATTACAAGAATTATTTCAATCTATTATATCAAACAAACAAAAAAATGCAAGTTAAGAAACACTTAGATCCAAAACTAAATTACCATTACAATTAAGGCAAAGAAGATGCTGTTTTAATTCTTTCATAACTTTTCATTACTGAACCTATTTCCATGTTATTATTATTGTTATTTGAACTTTAAATAAGTGCTGTATTCTAAAATGTATATTATTTACTCCCAATTTTGTATACATGTACTTTCTGGATTCCTAATCAGAGTTCATTTCAAATTGACTCCCTCGTCCATTTTTGTATACTTTTGTTTGCATTAATTGTGATCGTAAAGAGTACCTGCAAGTTGAGTACTCTTTAAATTGCGCACCCTTGTTTTCATTTTGAGATTGGGGCCAGCTCCGCCATTTTGTTTTGAAATGTGCGAAATATGCGAAAACTTTGGTAACTGAAGTAAACAATGCGGAGAAGTTGGCCCACTTAAAGACGGGCCAAGTTCTTGAGATTGCTGCACGCACACATCTTTTGTAGAGTTTTCCTGAGTTTTTAATTGCGGCCATCGCTAATTGCCCAACTTGAAGGTTACAAGTTTGCACTGAAACAACAAAAAGTGACGTCAGTTTGGCGTGGAAAATCCTTTTAGCAAGGATCACACTTAGAGTAATAAGTATGCATACACGTACTATAGAATTAAACTTACTCATTCCATTTGGTGAGTTCTATATATAACCATCAGACGGACTTCCCTTCAGTAATTACCTGTTCACCGCAACTTTTGACCATCAATCACACTGCCCCGTCTGCTTTGTCGGAATATAATTATTATTGTTGAATTATTTTATTTTGTTTTACCTTTATAAAACCTAATCTAAAGCTGAGTATTATACGAACTAAGTTCGACTTTTACTACTCAAGAAATTATTATGATATTCCCAGAACTTTATTCTTTTTGGAGAGCCAGTGAACTCTAAGCTTTATTAATGTTAAGAGATTTGACGTCAAGATATGATCTGCTATATGCTTTTCAGACCTGAAAGCATGTTTTCTAAGCATATAGATATAATTATATGAACTACAATCTATTTTTATACACTTCTTGTCTATTCATTCACCTAGCATTCAATATTATCAGATAACTTCATTTACTCCAATAGTCAAATGATAGACTCCCATATTCAATGTTCACAAAAAATATTAAATAGCCAAATTTTATGTTTGAGACTTTAATACAATTATTAACAGATTTGTAGGCAAAGCAATATTTCTAGACAAGAATTCATATTAAAAGTTAAATAATTTATCTGACAGATTACCTAAGTAAATTAGAAGTTAATTGCAAAATAGTTATAGTTTGGCACAAATCACAGCAAATAAAATCTAACAAGTGATGAATTTTAGTGGCAATTCTCATGCAAATGGGCCGAGACAGTGATTTAGACCAAAATAAATGTAAGCTGAGCACGTTTACCGCTCCAGATACTGGTCAGCACACGTGTCCGGTAGATGGGCGAGTGACTGCCCGTTATGAATATGATAAAATGAAAAATGAGGGCTTATAGGAAAGCTCATTGAGGGCACACGCCCTGACACACCATTATTTATATAGTATGTACATACCGGCTACTAATTAGCCCCACTATGAATCAAACCACACATAATCTGTGTCTGCCTCATCGCTTTGAGTGGGTCGCTTTATGGCTACTGTAGGTTGGAATATACGATAAAAGGGAGGAGACGAAGTGGGAGAGGGGACAGAAACCAAATCAAAATGCGGCATTCCACAATATTAAAGCATTAACAACGAGCGTGCCATAAAGGCAAAGACACAAGTTCCATTGCTGGACTTTAGCTGGACACCAATGAACTCCTGGTTGTCGTGTCTGCGAGCAATTTACACAAATTCAATAAGCCACAAAGAAGGAGTAGGAGAGAAAGGTAGAGGGAAAACAAACAAACAAACAGCATAACATAGAAAAACAACGGAATGCCGGCTAAACAAGAGAGTTTGAAAAAGTGTTGCCGCTTTTTAAGGTAAATTCAGTTGCGCGCTTCGAATCGATTTTAATATCAAATGTGTTAAAGCCTCCTACATCGATATAGTAAAGAGAATGCCCCTATTAGCTCTACTTGGAGGCCTGTCTTTCCATTTGTTCCATTGACACTGAAGGCCTGTAATTTGAAGTCCAACTTGTGTTTGTTTCCTGTAATTTCTGTCACGTATGAATATGACATATTTACGATATGGAGGCTAAAACAAATTTAATAATTCACGGCTTTCACTGTTGGCCAACAAGCTCACTTTGCTGACTGCACGCTTTATAATTGATTCGCTTTTAAGGAAATTGACCTGTTGGAGTAAGGGAAATTGGGTATGCAGGTGTGAAGTGTTGACAGCAGGTGCAAGGAGTTTCACGAAAGGAAATTTTAAGATAAAAATTTCATTTGAATAAGTTGACATTTCATCAGATAAAAAAACTATTTTTGTTGAACATTATTATATTATTAGATGTATAAAGTGTATTTGATTACAAGATCTCACAATTGATGGTAATGAAAATTAGATGGTCATAAAGTTTATTTCTGAATTCACCAGCTTAAATATAATAAGCAATTTAAATTCATAAAGTTTGTTTCTGAATTCACCTGCTTAAATATAATAAGCAATTTAAATTCAATAAAAATCCCTTTGCTATGCAACTTACTTGATTAATTTAAGTTTTTTTTTTAATTATTTTAAATCACTTTAAAATGAATTGATTTTCAGATTCCTAAGTTTCCTACTTCATTTCAGTTTTAACAACATATTTTAAGGATTGCTCAGGAATAGTAATTAGTTTGGTGCTTAGAAATAATTAATGTCCGAGTACACATTTTCTTTTCAAGGCTAAGAGTTGATTAGCATTTGAATAAGTAACACCTTGGATTTGGTTAGTCATGAGTCGACTTATGTTGCCTTCTTGTTGACCTGCCATCGAACTCTGAAGGGTTTTGGGCTCATTGATTTGCATGCAGAGACACGCAGTAACACGTCGACGTATTCAAGTTCACGGCTTGAGTTATAGCACACGCTAACTTGGCCAGCTCGTAAACAAAACCCACAGGACTTTCGCTCCGACATCGCATTAGCGCCAACAACATCGATTAGCCAAGTCATGTTAATGCCGGGGAAGACCTTGGCGCCAAAGTTTACAATCCATTAAGACGGGGTTTTTCATTAAATCGATGTGGTCGGGAGAGGGTGTGCCACGCCCAGTTAATGACATTTTTACGATTGTTGACAACAAATTGACACCATTTGTAATCATTTGTTTTTGTCGATGTTGTCGCTTTGCTTAGGTTATCAGCACGTCGAGGCGCGTGGCAGTCCATCGAAGGTCATCTGTACTGATCAAAGGATGGCAGCTAGTGCCGGAGCCAGCAGCTGGTCGGGCAGCAGCGGGGGCAGCACATCCTCGCAAGGACGACAACTGGCGACTGCTCAACCCGCCCAGGAGGAACGCTTGGTGGTGAGTAAAACATATTTCCGTAGCTTAGTCGTTGTCATTTCAAGGATTTCTTCATTTTAGGTGGCGGTGCGGGTGCGTCCGAGTCTAGAGGCCACTGAACGCTGTATTGAGGTCATCTCGGGTGGATCCCTGTTGTATGATGATGGCGGCAAGAGCCGACCAAGGAAATACTCCTATGACCATGTCTTTAAGGAGAATGACACTCAAGAGCAGGTTTATAGAACAACTACCGCACCACTTGTAAGGGATGTCCTCAATGGCTACAATGCGGCGGTGTTCGCTTATGGAGCAACTGGTTCCGGAAAGACACACACAATGCTGGGTCCTGTGCCGCGCAAAAAACCCTCGACTGCGGACCGTGGGCCGTCAACAGCCGCAGGATATGAGGCAGATGTCAACAGTCAGGACATTGGCCTGATGGTACGTGCCATTGAGGATATTTTTGGATACATTGAGGCCGCGGGTCCAGAGAGTGCCTGCAAAGTGTCTATATCGTATTTGGAAATCTATAACGAACTCATACGGGATCTATTGAACCCCGGCGGTCCGCTGGAGCTACGGGAGGATCATCGCGGACAGCGTATTACCGTAGCCGGACTTTCTGAAATAACCACGTCTAGTCGCAAAGAAGTGGTCAATCTGCTAATCAAAGGCAACAAGGCACGCACCATGGAGCCCACGGCGGCCAATCAGACATCCTCTAGAAGCCATGCCCTGCTCAGCATTACCGTGCAGACGCGTACGCCTCTGGGCACCAAGCAGGGTCGACTCTTTCTAACCGATCTCGCTGGATCGGAAAGAGCGAAGAAGACTAAGAATCGTGGCAAGCGTTTACAGGAGGGTGCCCACATCAATCGGAGTCTTCTGGCACTAGGGAACTGCATCAATGCGCTGTCGGGTGGAGCACGTTACGTTAACTATCGGGACTCGAAGTTAACCCGGCTGCTCAAAGAGGCACTCAGTGGTCGCTGCAAGACGGTTATGATTGCCCACGTCGCACCAGAGAGCAAACATCGCGATGAGACGAAGAATACCTTGGTATATGCAGATCGTGCCAATAGCATTACCACCAAGCTCCAGAGTTCGGTCTACATCGATGAGTTTAAGAACTTTCCAACCAAGCACTATCAGAGCTTGGTCTCAGAGCTGCGAGATGAGGTCACCCGCCTGCGCACTAAGATGCTAACCGAACGTCCGCGAAGTGGAGCAGCTGCAGTCGCCGCTGCCGCCGTGACAGCTCAACAGCCTCCCAGCGAGGAGCTGAACGAGCAGCGGAAGACGGAGCTGCGATTTTTGCGGGAACAGATTGTGTTGACCTTTAAACAGCAGATGAAACTGCGACGCAAGCTGCTTGAGGCTGAGAGTCATCTACTCGGCCTGGAGCTTGATGCCGAGCGACAACACATGATCATTTCCCATTGGCAGGGACGCATTGGCAAGCTCTATGATGTTCCAGGAGATGATGGTGGGAAAACCGTACTAAACTCCTTCCTAAACTATAATATCTTGACTTTTCTTTATCAGATCTCGAGTCGGAAGGATCAGTGGCTCTAAAAAATGCCTGGGGTGAATTGGCAGCTATTGAGAAGGAGACACGGCGCTATAAGGAGATACGTGAAAACACAGAGCAGGAGTTGGAGCTGTGTCGTCAAAAGGGTGTCAAGTTGGAGGATGTAAGAGTCTAATCTTCTATAATCTTCAAAACTTTAAGCCTATATATATTTTCAGGAGCTTCCGGAAAGAATTTCTAGCGACGAGGAGCGCGAACTGCTCGCCCTGCTCTGCCGTGTGCATGAGCTGGAAGCGGACAAGGTCTCCCTGCAGGCAGAGCGATTGGCGCGTCAAGCGGAACTGCGACGTCGTGATCTGCAGTTGTTGCGGGCCGAACGACAGCGACGATTGTGCGAGGACATCATTAGTTCCCAGCGTCGACTTATCGAGGAAGGCAACGTGGAGCTTCCGGATGAATTGCGTGAGCTCTACGGACTCTATCAGCAGGAGATTCACGCCGGCGTAGTCACGCCCAGCACAAGCAACTACGAAAAGAAGCTGCCACCCATCTACACAGCTGGGTAGGTTAGCCTTCTAACATCCTAACCTCCTAAGACCTCAGTTTGCTAATAGTATCAAATCTCAATGTAGCTCCGACTCACCTGGTTCCAGTTCGAGCTCAGAATGGTCTCCCGCCTCGCCATTGCCCCCCATCGAGGGTCACTCCGAGCACGCATCTTCAGAAGGTCCGGATCGCCTAATGGGTCCGCCTGTCAATCCACGTCTGCCTCGTCTGTCCACTGCGGTCCCTGCAACTGGCATGCGTCGTCCCTCGTTGCGTCTGGGAAAACAGACGCATCCTTAGAGGCGACAGCGCCAACTCTGTTCGAGTTGCTCAGGTATAGTTTGTAAAGGGTTAGGCTAGAATCAGACAGGCGGGCAGAATTAAAAGAAGGAGAAATGCTCAATATTATTAATACTTTAATTATGTTTACACTAACATATCTAATTGTAAATTTCGAATACATATCTTAAATAAATGCGTAGCCTAATGGAACCGCATCAGTGTGTTGACTTAATTAAACAATTAAATTGATTATTGACTGTACTATCAAATTGAAATAAGCTGTGATTTTCTTAAAGAGAAAGTATTATTTTTTAATTTTGCGCAAAATATTTAAAATGAGGGGAACACCACTACTATTTGTCACTGACAGACATTTTGTTCGAGCAGTCTGGCAACGCTCCAGAAATAAATTCAGCTATGCGTGAAGTTGGCTGCATTAACCGTTACACGATTAGAAACAGAAAACAATTGCGCGCCAGCAATAATATTTTGATTAAATAATTCTTCCAAATGGACAAAAATAAAGCAAAGGAAAAACCTTCTGAGGTGCGTATTTCATAAATAAACATAGCTTGTAGACTGATTTATGTAAGTTGGCAATGTTTGAGTTGTAATTCCTAACAGAAACTGTAGATTTTGTATGAAAGTTTTGAGAGGGGGTGTTTCGCAATAGCGCAACTCTTTAGAATTTACTTTTATCATGTAATTGCGCGAAAGATAATCGAAATTATTGCCACACATGACGTAGTTTTCGTTTGCTAGCCCTTCATACTCTTGAGGGTCTCCAAATGTTTGCGCCATAAACACTAAGGTCACTACTGCCGGCAGCAAACAGAATTTTAGTTTCTGGTTTTTTTTCGTTGTTTTGTAAGTGGGTCAGCAACAACAAACCAAAACAACCGGAGAGCGCACAGATGGAGTGAGAGAGTAAAACCAAAAGGTAGAGCGAGAGATGGCGAGGGAGCGTGTACGGAAGGGCTCAAAGTGAGAGAGAGGCAGAGAGAGCGTGAGAGCATGCGTTGCTAGGGAAAAATTTATCTATGAAGTTAGTTGCACAAATGTATCTGACAGTTTGATTTTCATTATTAGATACACAGCTGTGTGCCCTGTGCGTGGTCTGCAACCTTTGTTACTTGGAAATTGTAACTCAAACTGAGAGCAGGTTGCTGTCGAATAAGAATTAAATCACCACTGAAAAATATAAATATTGAGAAATCGAACAAATTTAATTATAAAATTAGGTGTTATTAAAGTGCAAAATATACACAGCAATCTGTGTAGAAAAGTCGGTGGAAAACATAAATTGATGCGCACTTTAAGGGTGCTGCAAATAAAACTTATTTATTAATCATTCCATGAAAACAATTTAATTGTCTGTATGGGAAATAACTTGTCAACGAACGGGATTGTACGGATTGACCGGGGAAGAATCATATTCTTTGATAGGTGCATTGAGTCCCAGGTAAGTGAAAATGTTGTGGGTAGCTCAGAATCAACCATCAACCAACATCCATTGCATCAGTGTGGGTGTTGTACGGGTCAAAGTGCATGTGTGCACTCAAATCTACATAATATGTATGCCTATGTGTGCGTAGTAAACAAACCTTATTGTGAGTCTGCGTAAGTGTTGTCGTTGCAATGCAACGGACACTGTAAGGGCTGTTGCCCGGGCAATCTTATCACCTGTACTTGTATTGAGGTAGCCGTGACTGCTGCGTACATTTAACCCTTTTTGTCAAACCTGTGCTATAATATCCCATTTATGAACTCTTATTGGTACACCTGAATTTTCGTACATTTTGAGGGATAATTGCTTTACAATTCTCAGAAAAGGATTGAACAGTTTAACAAGTTCCACAAATTGAAATTAGTATACAATGGGTAACGCTATATTTATTTCTTAGTTCAGTTTGCATAATTCAATGACACCCATTAAACTTTAATTATACTTTTCTTTAGTTTTAATAAAAATCAATAAATCATTATTATTATTATAACTAAAACTTTTTTTTTAGAAATATGCATAATTGAGGCAACATTTTCAACTGTTGAAAATGACATAAAAAATCACTTCTCTTGATACATCGCAATTTAATTTAAATTATTTCAATATTTAAAATAACAAAATTCTTTTAAAATATTTGGAAATATGAATGTAAATCAATATTCTACTTAGATACGACATCTACTAAGAAATTTGTAGAGTAACTCACTACTGTCTTTCTTGATTTTAATTTGGGATTATTGAGCGCACTGCCTTCTGTCCTCTCAGAATGAAAAGCTATTTCTCCGAATTGGTGGGTGATACGTGGGTTAAACTGCACTTGTGTGTACCTGCAGCAAGCTGCGTGGTTGAAAATATCCGGGCTCGAGTTCAACGTCAGAGTTGCAACGAACTCGTTAAATGTTGTCCAGGCAACCAACCGTGTTCCCTGAATCCAGGCTGTGGTTTCCGACTAAAAAAGGTTCTTGTGTGGGAGCAAGCTATGAAGTATCTAATATAAAGAGGTGCATTTAATGCAAAGCTCAAAGCAGACATTTTATCAATTTTCAGCTTAATTTCTTAAAATACCTCTGATGGCATTTAATATTTCTATAGCCTGAGTTTACAAAAGAATATTAAAATAGTTTAGGCACAACAAGAAAGTTTCCTATTAGTGAAGCTTACCTTAAAAAGCATCCTTCTTTACCTTTAATCAATGCTAAATTAATAAATCTGTTTTTTCCAGGAGTCGAAAGTGGAGCTAGAGATGGAGTCAAGTGACGAATCGGAGACGACAATGACTGGGACACACATCGAGCAGTTGCCGAATGATCTATGGATAGAGATAATGTCATATTTGTCTTACATGGATCTTCAGCAGCTACGTCTGGTCTCATGGCGTTGTAGAGATTTGGTCAATCGTCGTTATTTCTCAAACAAAGGCAAGGTGATTGTTACAAAGGAGAATCTAACGGAGATGAAGTCACATGTGGAGCGTGGAATTTCCTATCTAAGCTTTGAGTACGTCGAGTTGCGCAACTTGACACAGAGTCGCGAATTGGACCAGTTTCTAAAGCTGGTGGGACCCGAGGTGAAGGATATGCAGGTGCGTCATTCGCCTGTTTTCCGAAATATGGATGGAAAGTTGCCCAATCTAAAGATACTTAAAATAGCCACCACTAGCTTCTTGGAGGATGAGAGCATGACCGTTGATGGCATCAATTTAAAGCAGTTTCTTCATCTGAACGGTTTCGAGTGCGATGGTGTCAGCTTGGATTCATCCTTAAAGCTGCTGATGCTAATGCAGCTACGTCGTATGGAGAATAAAGTGCGTTTGCGTCATCTACAATTCGAATATCGCCGAAACAACGAGTCCGCTCTACTTCAGGTGCTCTATGACCATGCACCCACCTTGGAATGCGTTGACATATTCTTCAGCTGCTCGCCCGGCATTGATACAGAGGATTGGTGCTTGGCTTTTGAGCTGATGGGAAGGCTGCGCACTCTTAAGCTCTCTGGCAACTGTCATCTCGTGTTACTCGATGACATTCTGTACTCGATTCCGGAGACTGCACCACTCCGGCATCTGGATCTTACTGGAATGCTTTCGCTGACCAATGATATGTTGATACGTGTTGCCAGCAAATGGCACAGAACTCTTCGTTCACTTGATCTCATGTTCTGCGTCCAGCTGGATGTGCGTTGTGTCCAGGCTTTGCGTCAGCTAAGCGGTTGCCTGCAGTCTTTGACCTTGGCTTATTGTCGGGCGCTGACAGGCCGAGGATTGGTCGAGGGACTTACTTCCCAGATAAACAATACCCTACAGGAACTGTATCTGGAGGATGTGTGCTTCATTGATGAACCATCCATTTGCACACTGCTAGAGCGCTTGCCCAAACTTCGCAAGCTCAGCTTGGACAACTGTCGCCTTGCGACCACTGATCAAACTCTGGCTACAATCTTCCAACATCAGACTCTGTTGCGTGTCCTCAAAATCGACTACTGTTCTAGAATCACGGACAGCGCTTTCACAGGCTTTGGCGATGAGCCGTATCCCATCACTCGGCTGAGGGGCCTTCGCAAGCTGAACGCGCGAGGATGTGCTCATCTCACGAATAAGTTGCTTAAAAATGCGCTGAAACTGCCGGAGCTCCTTAGTTTGAATTTGGACTATTGCAATCACTTGGAGACAAAGGGTATTGCTGAACTTACCGTTAATTGCCCCGCCCTTGAGATGATTTCTTTGGCCAGCTGCTCATTACTTGATGATGAGGCAGTGCGCTATATGGTCACCAATCTTAAACGTTTGAGGGCTCTTACCGTCAGCAACTGTTCGAAGCTCACCTTAAAAGCTTTCCGTCATATTGCAAATAAAGCCCACAATCTGAGAGACTTGGTGGCTTGCGGCATTGATGGACTTGATCAGGTGGCTGCCCAAAAGATTCTGGCCCGACGGTTGCCACATTTGAAGCAGGTGCTCCTATAGCAGGAGAGGCTCGTTCACTGACTAGACGATAACAATCCCCACGAAGGTTGGGGAACTGACGACGAGGACGAACCCGAAATTATCGAAATTGTGGTATAAGCTGGAATAGACAAAGGAGTAGGATTAGAAGCGAAAGGTGATGCAGATGGAGGGGCAAAAGATGAGCACATAGAAGAACCAATGGAAAAACAATAAAGAACTAACAGAAAGAGGAGTTAAAGGAGATTCAGATGGAGTAGCACAAGATGGAGAGATATTTAGGAGAAGAAGTGAAAGCAGAGATAATGAAAATGATGAATAAAACTATAAACAGAGATACCAGTTAAGGAGGGATCATAAGAAGACAGAGTAAGGGAAAGCATATAAGAAAAAGCAGCTCAAAATTAAGCACAAGAAGGAGCGTACAGAGAAAGAGAAGCTGAAGGATCAGCATAAAAAGGAGCAGGAGCAGTGCAATTTGATCGAATCTGTTTATTATTTACACCTAAAATCTAAGAAATTAGTTTATCGTTTGTTTTATTTTTATTTAATTTATATTACTAAAAAAAGTTCAAATGTGAGAGAAACTTGTTAAAACTGTGGTGAAATCATAGAATTATTTATACATCTAACGTATTTGAATTTTTACTTCGTATAGCCATGATCAACTAAAGGTTTTCAACTCAAACAATAATACAAATACAAGCCAAGAAACAAAATACAAGTCAAGTACTTTTAATTACCCCCTAATTAAACGTAACTGAACATTTCAAATATCTTGTTCAAGATTCTCTAATAAAAACACCAGGCAGCTATGCAATATACATATTTATAGCGAATAGATTTATAACAGATAATCTTTTATGATGTGATTAAGGTAAAATCTGAAAATAAAACAAGCGTAAAACTAGACAACTAAACGAGCTTGACTAAGACTTTGATTATGAGCTTGAATCATTTTAAAAATTTAAATATATTTAAGTTTTCCGGATATACAAGAATTAACTACTGAAATACTGTCAGCATTTACAAGAATATATATATCTTTAAGCATACATATATATATGTACCAATATTCTATATAATACTATATTGCCGGCCATAATGGACTTGCTAAGCTAATTCAGTGTTCAATGTCTTAACGAGTTTACTCAATATCTCTCGATGGAACTTAAGAATCCATCAGTAGAAGAAGTTATATACGATGCCAAACTAAATATTTATGGATTGTAATTGCCCGAGTTTTGGCCATATCTACAAGTATTTACAAGTATTAAATAATCATGCACAAATTGCGAGAACAGACCTGTTCTTAATTCCACAATCTCACCCGATTTCACGGAAATCTTAACTGCTCTGAAAAAAATGCTATGTAAATTTTGTGGAATCGAGAACTCGCCTTTAATATTATAATAACCGTACAATTTATAAATGTATCTGAAGAATGTATTTTACAATTTACGACGATAAATACCGAAAAGGAAAGGATGAAATTTGATTTCTCATGGAGGCTGGTAGGATAAGATACTTTCGTTTTATTTTTTATAAATGTATATCCATATATCTCCATATTTATACGATATATGACATAATAATCGATTCTAGATATTATATATACTTACATATAATCAATATCATACCCATCTTAAGAGATCTTCTAGTTGTGTTGGAGAGTTTAAAATATTTTTGGATTATTTGTTTTCCAAATCACATGCTTATTTTAACTATGTCTATACAAATTATAAAAGAATGAATCCGGTGACTATCACCTGGTAATGGCTGGTTGAAAAGTGTCCATTGTTTTAATGATATATTTAATTAGCTAATTTACTATGCTCTATATAGAATATATACAATGTATTCACATATTCACTCCTTAAATATGTTTTTCTGTATGCTAACGAATGATACTCAATCTCTTCTAAGTTGTCTTTAATCTTATACATGGGTCTATCACAATATAATAAAATTGATGTCGCACTATTAACTTATTGGGTGGTCAATTTATTCATTTATTTATTAAGTGAGAATAAACTGGACGATTTTATTGCGAATGTACCTAAATAGGAGGTGTAAGTAATTAGGGTTTACATGGTATAGATGGGTTTATCACAACATAATAAAATTAATGTCACACTATTAAATTGGGTTTCAATTTATTCATTTATTTATTGAGTGAGAATACACTGGACGTTTTTATTGCGAATGTTACTAAATTTACATACACCTCGTATGGCTTTAAGTAATTAGGTTTATATGAAATGAGACAGAATATGATGGTTATTGACTATGAACTAAACGAGTTTTCACATTCATGGCAAGTGCATGGTATATGGGCGGTAAAATGTTGATAACGATCTAGGGACTCCATAAAATTTAAAAAAAATTCACAGACCGATATGAATGGCAATGTCATTTTAATCATGATTTTTTCTATAAATTAGTTCTGCGGTAAAAGTAATTCTATTTCAAAAATTTAATTTTTCTTTAAATTTTGGAAACGTAACTTAAAAATATTTATGTTTTTTCATTCTTTTCTTTTTAAAACTTGAGCTTTTATTTTTTTGTTTCTGCCCAAAGTAGTAAAAAAACAAGTCGAATTTCATTCAGAGGCGTTTTATTATTCCTTAATTTAAAAAAATCCTTTTTATATCAAATAATTGTTATAAGAAATAAAAATTCGCATTAATTATACCTATATAATACAATAAACTTTTGAGCTTCATCGCCTGAATGTAGTGCAGACGATTGCAACTATTTTAGCAACCTGAAAGTTAAATAAAACTTCTGAAAAATTAAAAAAAAATTAAAAATTTAAATTTAAAACTGAAAGGATAAAAGACTTTTGCAGATCAAACAATTTTCACCTTAGTTGACAGTCAAAATGATATATTGTATTTCATCGCGCTAACGATGTGTTCAAAAATGAAAGTACCTGCTTTAGCTACCTTAAATGTGTAGAGCACTTAAGTTCTTCAAGATACGTCTTTTAAACCGACTAAAATGCCCGGTTGCAATTAGTTAGGTAGAGCTTTTAAAAGCACACGTGCAAACACTTCTCGAAGTTTATCTAAAGCTTTTTGCAACTGACAAACAAACAAAAAACACACTTTGATACGGGGAAGAACACATGGGACCAGCTTCAATCAACGTGTGTGTGTGTGTGTGTGTGTGTGTTTGTATCTATGACTATTTCAAACTCAGCGCACGCACTTTGACGCCTCTGATGAGAAGTGGAAGTGATGGAGCAGGGTATGTCGAATTAGTTAGTGTGGCGCTAAACGAAATAAAATAAATGAATGAATATATGACTGGGGCAAAGAAAATGTCACTCATCAGCGACAAGCAATGGGGTACTAAGGACGAAGTGAAGGGGAAGATGGGTGAGATGTGGAGAGGGGAGATGGGAGATGGGGAAAGGGGGCCTGGCAAAACGACAAAACGCATTCGCATAGAGCAAAACGAATTCCACTTTTTTGTCAGCGTTCAATGTGGGGTTTCTTATTGCCCATGTTGTTATTGTTGTTGGCTCGGGGGCTGCGATTTTTTCTACTTCTTGCCACCGTGAGCCAAAAAAACAATAACAAAATCAAGCAGAGAGCGAAAATACTTATGAGCATGCACATGGCTGTCCGCAGAGACGTTGGCAGAGGCAGCGACGCTGGCGGCGACCGAGACCGAGACCGAGACAGAGACAGCGAAGACTCGACGTTCATTGTAGATAGAAATCTGAATGGAATTGTCGCGCAGCTGCTTATCAGATAGGTTTAGAACGAGCAAGTGTACGGTTCGAAATTATATTCATTGTCAGATTCGGGTTCGGGTTCGAGTTCACTGACAAATTGACAGCTACTTTAAGAGTGTTTCGTTACCTGAACTTATGTTGAGGTCGGTTATAGCCAAGTGAAGGCAGCGCCTGCTGCAATCGCTGGGCGAAATATTTACTCTGTCGGGTACGTCTCCGGGTACGTGTATGGTTACGGATCCGTCTCCAGGTGGCGACCTCGCTAACAGAATAACGTTTATATGTTGCGTGTTAAGTCAAGTCAAGTCGATTCGATCGAGCTTTATGTCTCTGGGAATGCGTCGCTGTTGCTTTTTATTTGGTCGTGACATCAAATTATAATAATTAGCATAAAGGGAGACATTGCCAGATAAACGGCGAATCGGAATCAAAGTTCTGTCAAGTGGAAATTTTGATAAAAATATAAACAAAAGTTAACGCTAAAAGTTAACAAACACAAAACATGACGCCGACGCCAACGCCGGCATCGTTCGATGTTGCCAATCAAACTGCCGCAACAATCAATCAATTGTTAGGCGCCCAACGTGATCCTCTGGCTATCGTCATACCCGTTACGGTCATCTATTGCCTCATTTTTCTCACCGGCGTCGTGGGCAACATCAGCACCTGTATTGTGATCAAAAAGAATCGTTCCATGCACACGGCAACCAATTATTATCTCTTCTCATTGGCCATTTCGGACTTTATGCTGTTGCTGTCGGGTGTGCCACAGGAAATGTATTTCATCTGGTCAAAGTATCCGTATGTCTTTGGGGAATACTTTTGCATAGGTCGTGGACTTTTGGCCGAGACCTCAGCCAATGCTACAGTGTTGACCATAACGGCTTTTACAGTGGAACGTTATATGGCCATTTGTCATCCATTTTTGGGACAGGCCATGAGTAAATTGAGTCGCGCCATACGCATCATAATCCTCATTTGGGTATTGGCCGTACTTACAGCCATTCCCCAGGCAGCACAATTTGGCATTAATAGCTATGGTGGTATAATAAAGTGTGTTGTTGTGCGAGTTATAGTTCAACACTCCTTTCAGCTGTCCACATTCATCTTCTTCTTTGCACCCATGTCCATCATTCTGGTGCTTTATATGTGCATTGGATTGCATCTATATCGTTCCAATGTGATTGGAGGCGGTTCAGCGGCAGACGAGGGAGTTCAGCGAAGACCTCAGACATTGAAGACGGTTCAGAGTGATACCATACTGTATCGGTATGCCGGCACTGGTTCTATTTCGGGTCCACAGCTGAGCTCAGTGCGGGGACGTCTCAATCATTATGGCACGCGTCGAGTGCTGAGGATGCTGGGTGAGTTAAAGCCTTTTAATTATGCAAAATTCGACGAATGATGGCCCCAGGCTGTGCCATAACTATCAACTGCTCATCTGCTCAACTGCCTAATACCCGGCCATTTATCTAACCCAGCGAGGGGTTTGGGGGACAATGAGTGCCACGTTTAATCAGCCATTCACTGGCCAATTTATTGTGTCTGACATTTATGAAGCGCGTGTGTCCCAAAAAATAAAAAGTTATACAAGCTCATAGCGAGTGTCTGTTATTAGTTCGTTTGAACAATTGTTTGTTTATCTTGTCGTTTTTATAGTTGCCGTTGTCATCTGTTTCTTTTTGTGCTGGGCACCATTCCATGCACAGCGTCTGATTGCCATTTATGCGCCCGCCCATGGAGCCAAGTTGCATGATCATCATGAGCTGCTCTACACGGTGATGACATATGTCTCTGGTGTGCTCTATTATCTCTCCACTTGCATCAATCCCTTGCTCTACAATCTAATGAGCAACAAGTTTCGCGAAGCCTTTAAGGTGAGTTTAGCTTTAACTTTAAGTTGAGCTTTACTGATTGTGAGAGAAAACATTACTCTCTATTTTACAGGCTGTATTGCTGGGCAAGAAGTACTCAAAGGGATCGCTGAATTCGCGAAATCAGCTGGAATCTCATCGACTGCGACGCACTACAACGCTTAATTCATCGACACAAACACAACGCGAATCGAACGAATCGAAGCACACAATAATGCAGGTCTGTAACACACGTCGTATGAGCAACATTCTGATCAATTGTTTACAAACGCATTCCTCTGTTCTCTCAATTTCTATCGCTCTTTTTTCTTTATCTTTGTAGACTGCTCTGAACGACCGTCTGCTGGAAACCAAGTCTCAACTAGTTTCGTAATTTGCAATTTTCAATGCACAATGCAACTAATTATAGTCTTTTCAGTAGTCTCCTTCTATCGATATTTATGAATTACCGCAACATCGGTCGCTAATTTGTGCAGTATTCTATTTCTGAGTGTTATTTTATATTAATTTATCGTTTGTTTACCATTAAGTTTTCCATTGTTGCTGTTGTTATATTACTGCTGCTACCAAATCGTTAAGTTCAAGTTTTATTTTCGTTTATTTACATCTATTGTTATTTTCGTCTGAGGCAATGCAATTAAGCATTTAATATTTATAATTTCACACTGTTTACTTAATATTTGTACTCTTTTAATTGAATTGTTCAACTAGTCTCTCATATCTCAAATCAACACTATAATATTATGATAAACAATAATAACTATAGCTATTTTGTGTAATTTTTAACATAATTAAGTTTAACAGTCTGTTGTTTCACGAAGCGTAAAAACTGTAAAGTTTATTAAAACTACTATTTTATAGTTTATTGAATGAAATTGGCTTTCCATATATTCAATGTTCTGGAAACATCTTAAAAAAATTTAGTATTTAATTATTTACACACATCATACATGTACAGTAGTCATTCGATAATTGAACTTTGCGCAAATAAAAACTGTGATTTTATTTATTTATTTTAGTTATATAAAAAAGTCTTTTATTTTTAATTTAATTATCTTCTCTTCTTAATAAAAAAAGTTTAATAAAGAAACTCTTTTCATATTCAAGTCGAAATTAATATAACTTTATATCTTTACAATAAAAATAAGCTACAGCTATTTTATTGAGGAGAGTTTACTGTATTATAAATATGAAATTTAATTTTCGATCGATATGTGCATTAGTTCCGTTATCGAGCGTTTACTGTATTGGAAAAAGGAAAAATTTTAAATCACTAGTATAGCGGACTAAATCGCAGATTAAATAAGTATAATAAACTGATTTATAAACAATTGATTTGTCATTTATTCAAAGTAATAGCTTACACAAAGTTGTTGCCAAAACAAATTACAACATTTTATAGAGTACATAAATTTAAAATAACTTTTGTTGAAGCTCACTTACATTTTTTTGATAAACTTTTATGGACCCCCATGTTCAGAAATGATTGAACGGTTGAGGGAAAAGTTAAAGCTATTTTGAAAACATCAACTGGGAAATTAAGCGGAAAATGTGAGAGAAATGCTGCTGGGAAACGCTCTAACTGACCCCGGCCAATGTTTAGCTGCGTGAGCTTTGCTTTATCTTGAAACTTGTGCAAAACTAAATATATAAAAATGTATAAAAAGTGAAAGAAAAATCGTTGTATATGTATATACAGTCATTTTGTTAGCGTTTGCTATGGCTTCGCAAACTTGATTATTTTTAGCTCTTAAAGATGTCAGCGTAATTAAAGTGAAAAATGTAATTTGGATTCAATGAAATGTGCATAAACAAAATTTTATCGATTTCGATTTGGCATGCGAATGGAACTGTGAATAGAACTATGAATGCCGCCTGCATGAATAAGTACTATGTTAATGAAGCAGTTTTCCTCACTGCCCTAGATACCACACTTATCTTATGTTGATAATCGCCCCAAGGTCACAGGGAAAGGGCTGCACACACGGCGTATGAGTAATGTGTAAGAAAGTGGTAGTCAAAAGTGCATTTGGTATGAAAATGTAATCAGTAAAATGGAATGATTGGCCAAGACAAAGTCCACAAGCACACACTCGCACGTCACACACACTCTATTTGCAGGTGTGACTGGATTCACACCCCCTACTGCATCCAGACATTATCGCAACTTTTGCGTACGTATATAAATATGAGAGTTAGCGTACTTCTAGCATGTGCTCATAAATTCTATATAAATGCGTCATTTTGATATGTGGAATCCAAAGCGCAGCATGCCATAAACACCATAAACTCCAAAAAAAGTTTCAAACAATGAGTGAAAGTGTCTTGAGAGTGATAGACACAGGGATACCTTATATTTAATGAGTAAAAGTAAGTTTATTTAATTTTGCAGCTCTGCGGCAAGGAAAAGGGATGATCCCCGTGTGCTAAATATAAAAGGGTATACGCTTTAGGGTGACATTAGATACTCATTGTGAATATTGTTAATTAACTGCATACATTATCGTCCCTATAAGTATGCAATGTTTTTTACAATATTCTTATTTTTTTAATAATACAATTAGTGAAGGTTCGATAAAGATTGGCATAACGATTTCGAGATATCCTCTTTCCAGTTTGTACACACAATTGCCTACTTGACTAATTAGACAATGACAAATAAACCAATATTAATCATCAGCAGTAAAGAATTTAAAATTATTTTTTGAATACCTATTGTGTTTATAGAGAATATAGTATAGTATTTAAAAATTAAAATAGATTATATTTGTGTCTATTTGAAAAAGCTTGTTAGATCTTTAGTTTCTCAAGATTCTCAGTCAAAAAATATTGTAAGCACAATTTAAGAAAGTCTGCTTTTACTTACATTTCTTATTAAGTTGAAGAATCGTATATCTCAATGCTAATAAAGTTTTTACAAAGTGTTTATTCTTTGTCCATTTTTACAGGGTATAATTATTATATTTTCTTCATAGGGCATAAAAAGTTTCCATGTACGTCACATCCAACTAACAAACACCAAAATTCCAATGGAATAATACAGCAAAAAATAAAAAGGCAACCAAAAGGAAATTATGCACACTTATACACACACACTAGCATACGCACACACACTCAAACACACACACCCGCATACACTGTCATGTACAGACACACCCACTGACAGAAAGCCGCCCGCAAAATGACGTAGAAAGTGTGAAATATTTTGATTTACGAGCAAGTCGGCGAATAATAACAACAACAATAACAACAACATAAGAGTCATAGCAAAAACAACAACTAGATTGGCAGCAAAAAAATATGAAACCAAAAATTGGTTGGGAATTAAGTGCCTGCAAGTGCGGCAAAAAGCGACTCACAACCAAACGCTTAGACAAGAAGCCAAACAGGAAACAGACAAACAAACACATCCGCACGCCCACAGACACCCAGACCCACATTCACATATACACTCACATTAAATAGCGGTTAGTGCGCAGCAGTGCCAACAGGTGGCGCTGACGCGTGTAGCGTGGGAATTTCATCAAAACAACCGCGTAGTGCCAAGGCAAAAATACACTCACATACACATACTTTTTATAAAGTTTTTACCAAGTTCTTTAAAGCCAATTGCGAGCCCGAAGCAAAAGCTAAGGAAATGATTTTAGAGTGAACCCAAATCAAAGTTGGCCATAAACTGAGCAACATTTATTTTCGAATCGAGTAGGCCACAAAAAAGCTAGTAATAATTTACAGTACCCACTAACTTCAGTTTGTTTCTGGCAATCGAGCTGAAAGGTCCTAAAATATAAAAAAATCTTAAAAATAAAAATCAAATAATAAAAATATTTTATTTTTGGTATAAATTTTAAAGCAAATTTATTTTGATTTTGATTATTTAACAATAACAAATTTCTTTCAAGTAGGACAATGTCTGGCGTTATTAAGAAGGTTCTACCGATGCTGGATCGCATTTTGATAATGCGTGCTGAGGTGAAGTCTACAACAGCTGGAGGCATTCTGCTGCCGGAGGATTCAATGCCCAAGGAGTTGCAGGGCGTGGTCGTCGCTGTCGGACCAGGGGCACGTAATCCCGCCGGAGCTGGACATTTGCCCTGTGCCGTCAAGGAGGGAGATCGTGTCCTGTTGCCGAAATACGGCGGAACTAAGGTCGAAATGGACGACAAACGCGAGTACGTGCTGTTCCGCGAGAGCGACATTCTGGCCAAGTTAGAGTAATGTCAACACAATCACAAGATACACATACACTTCGCGTCGTAGTTTGAGATCTGATTATGGAGAAATATCGGGGCTGCATACACTAATTACAATCACTTTTTTGTTCCCCAAAAACACAAAATACACACTACTACACACTTGCGTTCGAAACTAAATGATGAAATGTTGTATTTGGTAGCTACAAACACAACAACTACATTTACAAAAACACTTTAACTGTAAGATATACTAGAATAAACAATTGTTCAGTTTGCGTTTTTTCTTGACAGAGCATATCCGTAAAAAGTGTGTTTTCTTTGAACTAAATAGAATTTGTTAACAATTACAATTCTCTATTAAATTTTTAATAGGTAAGTGTAAATTGCCGTAAACTTGCTGTGCTTACTCATTTGAAACTTAACGATGTTGTATTTGGTAACCAAATATAAAAACTACAATTAAACTAATTTTTCAGTTTGCATTTGTTCTTTACTTGCAACGTGCTACTTGCAACATACGGCTGTTGCAACAAGTTGTTCCCAACGCTCATAACTTGTGTTGTACTTCAAACCCAGACCCCCATCCCATTCCCAATATCGGCTCCATCCGGCCTCCCAAAAACTCATACGTCAGCCTGTTGCTGCCCCATTCGCAGCTCTCATTGGCGGCATTCACTTCGTGCGTTGGCGTCCTCGTATCGCACTTCGTTCGCTTTCGTATTGGCTGTCGTTATCTCTGTCAGACTCTGTTCTGAATGTTACGGTAACCTGCTGCACGGCCCAGTCTAGCTATAAAAGCCGCAAGTCTACCGCATTTTGTTGGCAATTCGAAAAGTGTTTCTAACCCATACGCAGTTGATACCAACGTCCAACGTTAAGACAGTTTTGTTGCACAAACTTCAGTGGCAAGTGCATTAAAAAAGTTGCAAACTTCGTTGAAGGAAAATCTCTTAAACTCAGTTTGATAGTCAAAAATTGTGCTTAGTTTGTGTGAAGCAAAGTCAAAAAATCTTGTTCGAAATGTGGTACAATAAATTAAACTGGACTATTTTGGCATTTTTGGTGCTTTTTACGCTTGTAACAGGTAAATAATTTTTTATAGAACTCAAATTGTTATTGAGTGTTGACAACAATATCTATGCTTATATACATAAGTTAAAAAGAGGTTTTAATTTCCGATTCATTTGCATGTTTAATGAATTTGATGTCAGTTAATCAATATTTGTACAAACTAAAACTAATTTAATGGAGAGTATTTTTAAATGCGTTGCCTTTTTAATTGGTTGATTCGAGCTTATTTTGCGAATTAAACTTTTGATATACATACATGTGATATTTATATAAGATAGAAGAAAAATATATAATTTTTAATGCAAATTCTTTTTGCTCTTTTGTAAAATGAAAACATAATTATTTCAGTTAATTTTAATATTTGTTTCAATCAGCCTAAAGGTATGCTTTAAAAATAGTTTAAGTCTGTATTAATTTTCTTTTTTGGAATATAATTATGAAATTTTTACAAAAGAAAAGTGTCTTGTTTAAACTGATCAGAAATTCAACTGAAACTAAAGAAAATAGGGAAATAATTTTTATATCACAACATAATAACATAAGAGGAACAGAGGAGGTTTTTTGGAGTAATACTGGGAAAGATGTGAGGAATCAGCTCAATGTGAGCGTGTATATTTATGTACAACTTGTGTTAAAACCCGATCCATAAGGTCTTGAGGATGGCAGCGTTTCAATCTTTAATTAAAGTGAATTTAAGAGAGAATAGACCTAAATTGCATTAAACCATTTACCATAAAAGATAGAAATGTTTATAATTAAAGATACTAAGATTATTTCAACGAAAATCTTTATTTTAATGAAGTATACGCGATGAAAATAATTATAATGATAATCAGGGGTGTTCCTCGAGGCTCTAAAATTTTTGCCGACAGTTGCTAAATGTTGTTGTTCCTTAAATGTCAGAGATTTTAATTGTTCGAACAGTTTTTCGAAGTAAGAAAACTTGTTGTTTTTCATTTATTTCGAGTTTCTTCAAAATTATTTATTATTGCTATGTTTTAAAAAATGTATAAATTTCTTTAGGATGTATTCCACGCCTATTTAATACATTAAATAAATAATTAAAGTTAATTTAATAAATTAAAAGTTTTATCAAATGTATCCACTCTTAATATTTAAAAGCAATGCTCAATTGTTTTGAGGAACATCAAAAATTTATTCTGGAGTTGCTTTTGGGTTGCTACAGTTTTTTTGAGCTTGCCTGTAAATAAAGGATTCCAATGAATGAAGTTGTGGCGATCTCTGACAGAAATAAACTTCACAATTAGCCAGTACTAAGTTGGTTTCCGAGAATATATTTCATACATATATATTTAATATTAATAATTGATAAATAAAATTATAATTTTCAATAGAATCGCTCCATTTATCTTGTTTATTTCACAACTAAAAGCAGTCATCATTCCGTGATTGCAAATCAATTTCACGTACATTCAGAAATATACAAAATTGCGTCATGCAAAATTCCTTTTAAGAATTCCCAGCGATATTAGCGTGTGATATCGAGCACGTATCCGTATCCCGTAGTCCGTATCAATGTAGGCCATAAAGTGACAAACTACCTTATTAGTATACATATACATATATTGTTATTACTAAGTGTAATGCGCATTATCTATTTTATGCACATTTTCCTGTTGCTCTTTGGTCCCGCCCTGATGCCACGCCCAGTCCGCCCCTTTTGCGGTGTTTCTATAATTTGGTTACGTTGCAAAGTCACCTGGCTCGATTGTCAGACAAATGGCCCAATGATTTTAATTGCAGTCGTAAATTAGTCCAAACTGCGTGCCACATAACAACAAAACCAACAACCAAAGGAGCTTTAGCAACAACAACAACAACAAGAGCAACAACAACAATAGAAAAAGAAGAGCATTGGTGACACGGCGTAAAAACGTGTGAACCACTCAAGCTGTGCAAGCGTCAAATTGACACCACTGCAATTGTGGGTAGTTGTGGCTTAGTTCGGGTTATGCTTACCCTCAACAACAACACTCACACACGCACACACACCCGACAAAGTGATGGCTGTTGTTGGGCATACAAAAAAAGTAGACAAGCACAACAAACATTGTTCCAGTTAAGATTGTAATTATTGGCGGCATTTGCTTTTGAACTAAATTGCAGATAAGTAATAGATCATTGGGTTAGGTTCAGGTTGACTTAATAGATTAATAGATAGAAAAGGATATTAAATATTCGAGAAAATTTTTTTTTATATATATTTTAAATTACATTTGTTGAATTTAAAAAATTGTATACCGCATTAATTAAATCCATAAATTTTAGATCTATACAGTTTTAGTGGAGATTCTAAAATAGTTTAGGATTAATTTAAAAAAATATTTTATCACTTTTTTTATGAAGAAATAATTGCTGTTTATTTATAAATAATAGTGAATAATTGTTAAGGAATTATAATCACTTGGAAATAGTGTGAAAAGATTCAGCAGATTCCAGTTGCTGGTTTATAAATCAGAGAACCTTTTATTATATAATCTTTAAGTAATAAATAATAAATTTAAACACTCGTACTTAAGAACATTAACAATTAACAATGCTTATATTACTTTTATACACATTTGTATCAGAACCGAGATCTGTCTTTAATGTGTGGTTGAACAATTAGCATCCCACAATTCATTTAGTTAAATAGTTTAAATAGCTGTTGATTACTTAAAATATATTTTTAACTGCCAGTTTAAATGCAGTGTGATTCCCCAGGAAAAATGTAAGACAACATTTAAAAAAGAAATGAAAAAGGTAAAGGGGGTTTTGTTCAGGTAAAGATATTCCTAGAGAAGACAATTAAAAATAAGTTTATTGCTCGATGGCGCAACAGTTTCAACTTGATGTGCGACTTTTGTGGGGCTATAAAAAAGAGAAGAGAAAACATTAGCCAAGAGAGGGTCAACGTCAACGCCAACTGACCATCGACTAGCGTCACGGTCAGGGGTTGACCCCAATAAAGTGGATGGGAATGCTAATTATAGGCTCCAATGAAGTTTTCTTTGGCCTTTAATGACAACCCACTCGATGCGATCCTGGCTATCTCTGATGGCCCGTCCACCACAATTAATCCACGGTTTAAGTAATTGACAAATGATTACATGTTCAACATATGGCTGTTAAAAGGCATAAGGGCGTTAGCAACAGTTGAATGAGTAGCGTCGAGTCGAGTCTATAGATAGAGTCATTGTTGTTCGACAACAACGTGATAGAACATTTATTTTTATCAAGGGCTTATGCAAAGGCCTTACCAACATTTGAGTGCAGCACACATCTGTGGCATGCCCTGTTGCCAGGAGATGCTGACGCTTGTTCTGGATTCCCATCTGGCTCTTATGTTGACTTTTTGACGCCTCTTTCTGACATGTGAGCCAAGAGATAGTCAAGTCTATTGTGTTGACGACTGACTTGGCCATCCATTTGTACGATTAGTTTTTCTGGCCAACACAATGAGCTGCAGCATCAAGGACATTGCATAATAGTCCATCTCATCCCAGCTATTTTGTGTTAACCACGCACTTCATGCCACCTGAGTGCTGCTTTCAACACATTATTCAGCTGTTCACTTATTACCTAGTAGCTTATATGACTCTCTGTAATGGTGCACATATATCAAAGGTCACGACACAACATAACAACAGCCACATCAACAATAATATTAACAACAGCCAACGCAACCTGTAACTTTTTAAGCCAAGACATTTGCCCCGCTGTTTGAATTTTTAAGCCCTTTTCCTTCCCCATTCATGATCTATTCAACTCAGCGGGAGCTGAGGAGAGAATAAATAGATAGACGGGGGACTTTTTTCAGCCACATAAATTTACAGGCAAAGCTTAACTCTTCAGCTTGATGATGATTTGTGTTAAATTAGTTGAATAACATATTTTTTCATACTTTGTTTTTAGGTTCCTGTCTGGAATATGGACACTCTTGTTGGGGTGGTAAGTCCTATTCTGTTTTCCATTCTTAAATATCACTTTTAAACTTGTCTTTCCATTTTCCTTAAACAGCACATGGAAAACGTTCGGGAAACAGGGCAGCAATTGCTGCGAAGCCGGTGAGTTATCAATTATACGAATTGTTTCTAATGTTGTTGACAAACGCACATAAATCACCGCGATTAATTTAATCTTATCCAACCAAGCATATACCATATATTAGATATATAACTGAATCAACGGTTTAACCAAATTAAATTAATTTGCGCCGTTTGTACGAATAATTTATGGCATGACCAGGCAAATGTGTAAGGAAGTGAATAAACCAATTTGTTCTCTTCTAAATAATGCATTTAATGTGACATTTCCGGGTCAATATTGTAGTTAAAATCCATTGAGTATTCAACTAAATGGTCTTCCTGATGTTTCAAGTCCCAGAAATTTTGTGAAATCTTATGAGATTTATAACTTAAACAGACTTTTTGAACAATGCTTAGCTGGAATTAAAATTGTTTTGCAATGCATACTTCTCTTTTTACTTATTTATGAGCTGAATTTAAAAATAATGAGGTTAATAATAGTGTAATATAATTTTTACGTTGTAAAATTAATATTTTTTTTTGTTTGGAAGACTTTTTCGTTATTAATTGTATTCGCAACAAATATAAGACTTTTTAGAAGAAAATTGTTCGTCTTAATATTTTACTATAATAGCTTTTCCTTTCCAGTTGTCTTTCTATAACCTTCTGTTTCTTTTCTACTTGACACTAAGCAGTTACGTATTTGTACAATAAAATTTATTAAATTTAAATTTCTGGGTAGCTTATAAAGCTATATAAACTATATATCTGAATTTTAGGGGCATCTCCGAAATCATAATTTCTTAATGGTAACAGCCTGTACCTTAGTTGACTTTAAAGTTTAAACTGATGTCTTTCATATAGGAAGAATGTAAAAGGACCTTTTCATTGGTATATATAGTATATATAGAATATACACACATATATCAATTGACCAAACTTAAAAATCTATGTAATTGCCTTGTTATTTTCTATAAACCTTGTGCTCAGATATGTTTTGTTTTAAAAAGATTGAATAGGATAGAAATGTACTAAAAATTCAACTTTTTACGAAAATAGGGCAATTATGTTAAAATTCTTTTAGTCTCCATTCTAGATTTTACTTTCGTTCATGATTGAATTGATTATTGATCAATTTGTTGTTCGCTTCTTCTTTCTATAGGCTGCACCCTATGCTGACAACTTTGCTGATCAGCTCCTCAACAGCAACAACAACAACAACGGCAATAACAATGCAAACTTTATGGATGATGACAGCAACAATAGCAACAACAACAATAATAACAATAAGCTCAACGATTTGCCGCTGACTGCATCGGCCTTGTCACCATCAAGAGAAAGGGAAGAGGGAGATGCAACGCTGTCGCGTGATGTGAATGATGAAGGAAAGTGGAGGCAGCTGCTGCGTCAACATCGCTACCAGCTGAGGCAGTTGCAGCGTCAGTTCGATGCCACCGATGCGGCTGAGAGTTGGCGCAAGTTGCAACAAGCGATGGCCGAGGCAGAACAACAGCGACAACAACAGCAGCAACAACTGCCAATTGGCGATTTCTTTGAACTCAAAAAGTGAACTTTGACCCGCAAATGCTAAACAAACAATACATACACACACACACATATAGACACAAACACACGCACACACAACGAAACGAGAACAATTAAACGATATTTATGCCATCATTCCGAGTGATCTGCACTTAAGTCTCGCATTGCATGCTGTGGCCTAATTATTAGCACAAAATTGCGCATACGCAGCGTTGGCCAACGGGCAATACTAAAAAATACATTTACCTATATATACATACATACATAATAAAATTAAATGTAATTGAAAAATAGTTTTTTCTTTTTGTTGTTTTGTCTTATTGTTTTATATATATATATATGTATTTATATTGTATATTTATAATATATGTAATGTATAATGTTTAATATTTAATTGTGCAATTATTAACCACACTATATATGCATTAATCATATATTTTGCAAACACAATATTGCGTCACTGGCTGGATGTCGCAATATTGCCCCACAGTTTTTTAAACAATTCCATATTAACTTAACTAATCGTTACTCTTACCTATTTTAATCATAAACAAATAAAACTTATAACCTTGCGAAGCGACTCGAAACTCGCAATTGGCTTCAATTGGACTTATCTAAGCCTTAATTTTAGCAGGTATTTGGAAGCAGGCAGCATCGCCTTGCTTATCGCCGAGTCCCCAATGTATCTCCAGACTAACCGTCGGATAGACTGGGAGTATCTTGAAGCTATTCTTATAGGTGTATGTTTCGCCAGCTTTCAGTGGACAACCGACTTTCTTCTCTCCCGATGCGTCATAGATATGCGGACAGGCGCTGGTGCCATAATACCCTGGGAATGGCAAAGGCACATCCAAAATAATACCCTGTATATCCGATGTGAGTTCGGCAAAGTCACGGTCCGGTTTCAGCTTCATTGTAATGCTTGCCTCCGTGTTGCGCTTCAATATGCATTTGTTTTTGGGGCAGTTGGAAATCGTCACTTCCTCGGCAGTCAGAGCACGTGCCTTGGCTGCAGGTGGCAAGGATTTAGTTGTAACAATATCAGTTAACAGATTTTAACTTACACTTGGGACATGGCTTCACATCAGTTGCCGTGGCAAGTCCGAGTACTGCAGAAAAGATCAACAGCAGCGTAGTATAATTCATTTTGGCTGTAAGAAATTAAATTCAAGTACTTTAAATAAAGTTTCACAGCGCGTGCTTAGTTTGCAATTGTTTGGGATCCAAGCTTGATCCAAACTTAACTTAAACCACAAGCAATTAACACTCGTAAATATATAAACCGGTTAAAGCGAAAGATTGACCTTGACTTCAAAACGTCAAACTCTTGTTAGTGATTTGCAATCAGATGAAACTGACTGCGGTTTGACGAGTATCTTTGAGATATATTAAGTATCTTAATCTGGATTGACTTTTGACTTGGGAGTCTAAAGTCTAGTTCACACACACTATTACTTAATATTTAGTTGAACTTAAGCTCAGAATTGTGCAATACTTTTTTTTAAATTTTAATTGTATCTTTTAGCAAGTAACTGCAACTTTTGTTATGTTGTTGTTAAGTAAATATTCAGTTAGGTTGCTTACAGCACAACTGTTGGTTTTGTATCTTTGGCTTTAACTTATTTAGTTAATCGCACTTCCAGAGTGTAGATGCAAAATGTCTCTTTGTATCTCAAGCTTAAAGCGCAACTGACGACTGACAAACGGCAACTGAGACAGCGACGCCTCTGACACAAAGTATATATACAACTGACAGACAGATCGCTGACTAATCAAGCTATCTCAAATGGACTCTATCCGATTCCTTTGGTAGTTTCGTATGCGTGTGGCATACAATTATCTCTAGAGACGAGAGAAAGAGAAATTGACGAGAGAATGAGAGACGCATCGGATCTGGAGACGCGGTATTAACGTAATTTGTACAATTGGTCGCTTCTTCAATTGGACGCATCCGTGACGTTCTAGAGACAGTTTGATTAGCTCTTTGTTAAGCCTCAGCACACATTCCGTGTATCCACTGTACTCATTTGTTGTTTATATGTTAGATACGTTCATTTACACTCACCTACATCAGCTGTTGGCGTTGAGCACACAACAAAATCGAATCGATATGTCAACATAACTGTGCAATTCAACTCAAGCTAAGTCAAGTACTTCCCTAAAGCCTATTTGGGCTTCAGCACAATGGGAAGTGCTAATGCCGATCCAAGGCCAAGCCCAGACTTAAAGCTTCTCGGGTTATTGAAAATAAAAGTTTTACGCCGGGTGCAATTTCCTTAGTTACGAGTATACAACAACAATAATATCTATGAGAAACTCAGGATGAGAATTTCTCATACATATATGTCTTAAAAGATTTTTCATTAATTTGTTAAGCATT
Organism: Drosophila putrida; assembly: GCA_037043535.1. NCBI lineage: Eukaryota > Metazoa > Arthropoda > Insecta > Diptera > Drosophilidae > Drosophila > Drosophila putrida. Next base: position 385,409 of record JBAMBI010000135.1, read on the forward strand.
TATAATAGACATTTTCGTAATTATGTTTATCTCATTTGTCAGATTTCTTATAATTATCGTATATCTATAGTTCTAAAATCTTTTTGTATTTCCTACTTCACTTAAAGACTTTTTATTTAGATCTCAAAGATATTTTTTACATCACTCTAAGATCTCATATATGAACTATTTTTGGCATATCTTACCCAACTTTTAAAAGTTTTTTTCCCGAACTTGATAGTCATTACAATAATAGACCCTACTCAAGTACTCAATCAACTTTAAATATGAGTATACAAATAGACATTCGCTTATAGAGGCTTGCAAATTGAACTCGAAACAAAACAGAGAGTCAAAAGCTGTCAATGATTTACGGAAAATGAGTATATGATACATACATCTATAATTGAACAATCGTATATGTTGACTTATAGGTCTCTAAATAGTCAAGATATTAGCATACGATCATTGCCCGTTTTATGTCTTTACTGTCTTTGCAAGTACGTGTAAAGTGTGTCATAAAATATAATAATTTTTCTATACTTAAATGGTTTTCAAATGTAAATGGCGTGTTCCCATTTCCGAATTCACCTAAAGTATATATTCATATATTGAGTTTAGATCAAATTTGAAGTTGTCTCCTTGAAAATTAATTTTTTTTTGGTCTACTTCGGAATTTGTTAATTTGAAAAAATTATTTAGCTCATTTTTGCATTTTGATTTCAAATTGTCTGTTTTCCTACTCTCACATTAACGATTTAAAAATAAAAAACTTTCGAGAACGAATATGACTGAATTAAATTAAATACTTAGAAAAAGGTTAATTACTTTGGATTCTGATAGATTTACTCAAAAATTCTAAAATGTATAATTACAAAATTACATTCCCTATTAATTTGCAAGTTAATGACGAAGGTGTTCACAATTATTATGCTGAGCATGGCATTTAGATAAAATATTTAAAATGTTTTCAATTGAACTTTAAACAAAAGCGAAGCCATCGCTTCCCTGACTATCGACGTAGTCAGGAAGTTGAATAGGCTTGGAGCGTGAGACGCCTTTTAAATGTCTTTCCAACAGCTGATCAACATATGTAGTTGAAGAGAGCACTCAACATTAGCATATAGAAAGTTAGCTTAGCACAAATATCGATCTGAGGGCAATTTAATTAAACTAGTTTAAAAAAGTTACTCACGTTATTCAAGTCTTTGCAGTGACCGCTCTGAGCACAGTTTGAAATGCAACTGAAAATTGAAAGCGAAAACTGCTTCAGCTTTAAATGAGAATTTGACAAAATGAGTGAATGAAATGTCGACTCACAATGCTTGTTTTTTTTTAGATGATGTTGTTTTTGTTGTTGAAAAGCGACTGAGCCGGTTTAACCATCGCCGTTTAACACGCTTTACACAAGATTTGAGATTTGTTTTCGTTTTTGTTGCAGTTTTTTTCGTTGTTTTTTTTGAGTATTTGCTACGCATTCGACAGAATTGAAAATTTCCGGCCTTTTGTTGCCCACTATGCAATCCGCTCACATGTACAACGCATAGACAAACGGGACTGTCAGAAGAGCAAATACCCTGTATAAAATTCTGAAGTAACAAACAGACCTTGAAATACAAGCACACAAATGTACATACTAGAGTACATGCTCGTATATATGTATATTTTCATATCTGTTTATAGGAATCTTGACTTTTGTAACAAAAGTTTCCAACAAATGTTTTGTGAATAACTTGCGTGTTTATTATCCGACTATTATGAAAATGTCAGAATACTGAATTAACAAATTTCAGCTTGAATATACCTATAATCAAAAGCTTATCTTCAAAAAGTGATTGAAATAGTCCCTTTTTCAATATACGGAAATGTAAAAATTTATCAAATATCTAAAATTAAATTAAGAGCTGGAATTGCTCTTCATGAGGATAGTACATTAGATATTTTATCTTCAATGAATAATTTGCGTGCTTTGAACATTTTAGGAATACAATCAAAAACTTCGATAAGCCTATAATCCAAACTTCAAAACGCAAATTAAAATCGTTCTTTTTGATTTGCAGAAATGTTGAAAATTATCCAAAATCTTGTCATGAACTTTGATGGTTAAACTGGTTTTAATTAGTACATCAGTAATTTTATCTTTGGCCTTTTTTTATAAATTGAACATTTACAGGGTATTAGCTCTATACATCATAGCCTAGTATTTACATATACATATAAAGTAGGGGGTGTGTAATTGGGTGTGTGCGGTCAACGCACAGCTGCAGCAGCAGAAGAAAAAAATTATGTATAAGTAATTAAGTGTAATTGATTTACAAAATATTTGCTTTACAAATTATAGCAAAAATGTAAGTGCAAAGTGAACTTTAAACAGGGAAATTTGCATTCAACAGTGTCTCAAGCTGTGTAGTAAATTAATATTTATTTCTAACCTCTTGTAAGGCATAAAGTCGTTTATTGCGTTTTGAAAGATTGAGAAGTCTTTTGCTACTTTTTGAGATAAGTTTGTTTAGTTGAAAACAAACAATTAATCAGGTTACGCTCGCATCTCATACGAAAATATTTTTAAAAAATTTCCCTTGAAAGGTACTTGGCTAAATGTACAGAATAGGTGTCGATTTATGTTTCACTAGAAGACAAATGATGGCGCTGTCACGTTTCAAAACGTAGGTCGCGGCTTCAGTGGTTTGTTAGCGCCACAACGTACGTGTTGTAATTTTGCAAAAGTAGATTCTTATTCCCAGAGTCTGGTAAGTCTGTCACATCGGTTGCGCTTCGTTCTTTTTTTATTTATTTGAAATTTATACTTATTTTTAAAAAAGAAAGAAATAAATTAACAATGTTATTATAGATTTTATTAAATATAGCGGATCATTTCAAATATTTGGTTCATTTAAAACTCTTAGGAAGAAGCTGCGCAAACAAATTGTCAAAACTTTGAAAATGCACGAAAACTCGATAATTATTCTAACAAAAATTTATGCAAATCTTAACTTAATTGGTTCTATAGCATTTGTGGGTGGATTAATGTTAGGCCGACTCATTTTTAATTCCACTCATATGTATAAACCAGGGCTGTAAAATGTTTCAAAACGGTGGCGCCATCTGTTGTTTGTTAGCGCTGCCATCTGTCGAGTGGTTTACTCTAAGAACTAGATTCTTATTGAAGTATTAAGCTGCAGACTGCAGTAAGAAGAAGACTTTACCAGCAACTACATCGGAACGCGCACAAAATTCAATAGTAAATACATAAATAATCAAAATTCGCTCGTAATGCATAAGCTGGCGCAATTGTGTTAATTAAGTGATATTTTCTTTTGTGTTTTGTTCTTTATTTACCTCGATTTGCATATACATACCAACAAAATATACATCTAAATTGACAGTAATACACACATATGCGGGACACAACACGCACATCTCTATAGGGCCTCTGTGTGTGTGTGTGTGGACTGTGTTGGACTGTGGGCAACAATAAACAATGAAAGGTGCAAGTGAATCAAATTTTGTACAATCATTATTATTATTTGCTTGGCTTGTTGTTGGCTGTAGAGCTCTAAGTGCGACGGACGATGAAACGACGATGCACAAGAAGACAACGAAAAGCAAAACAAACTAATAACAAGGCCAGTAGCAACAACAGCAACAACAGCAACAACTACAAGTATAACAACGATAACATCAATAATATTAATAAAACGCAAATACATACATATTATATAGAAGCGAAAACAAGAAAACGAGAAATATCGTAACGAAAAATACACTGTGTAATATTCGCGTGGTGTTTGGTGTTGTGTGTGCAAACAAGCAAAATTACGTGGCTGTTGCCATTAGGCGCCTAACTGTACATAGCTGCCGCCCTCGCCATCCCCCCACGGCCACCCCCTTTGCATTCTACATAACAACTCTCACATAGCTCTGCTTGCTAAGCGCATAGCAAAGGAGTAGCAGCAACAACAACAACAACAACAGGGGAACAACCACCAAAATGTCTTCGCTCAAGGTTGCTGTGAGGGTTCGCCCCTTTAACACACGGTAAGTGGGAATCTAGTTGTGATTTTCGTATAGGAATTATAATTCGAACTAGAATTCTAATTGGGATTTGAGCTTGATAAGGCAACTGGTTTTATTTACAGAGAAACGCCCCTCAAAGTAACTGTTGCACATTTCCACTTTAAAATTAGTGAATAATATAAATATATATAAGTATGTTTGGAGAGACCATTCACCAAAAAATGTATTTACGCTGCTGACGTTGCCAAGTTCTTTTTTGGCCAACAACAGTACGTTGGCCCTCTTCAGTTTGCCCAACGGCTACTTAAAACCGCATTAAACAAAAATCTTTCTGCTTTTTACGTACTTGTTTTGTTTTATTTTTCTTGTTTTTGTTGCTGCTGCTGTTATTTACCTGGTCTAGCAAGCGGTTTTTTTGTATGCTTAACGTGTTGGATCTTGGCGCGGTCATTGCTTTTGGCACAGTTTTTACTTGGCTTAAACAAAGCGAACAAAAGCCCGAAACAAACAACAAAGAAGCTGAAGCTCTCTTATGATGTCATTCATCTCACACATATTTATTGCTCGATAATAGCAACAAATAATTTGATATACAAAATGAACTTAGCTGCTTCTGCTTTTAATAGCATGCAAAATTGTGCATGCAAAATTTGTTATTGCCACAGGTGCGAGTAGATCTATCTCTATCTCACTCTCTAATGCACTCTCTAATAGCAGTGACGTCATCGGTCATCTGCTTTGTTGCTGTATAAAACAGTTTGCAAATATTTATAGCTTAGTTCCCACTCCACAAATTACACACACACACACACACACAGAGGCCCAAATAATTATTTTGTAAATATGTATTATTAAACATTTTTGCTGTTTTGTTTAGCGTGAACGCAAATTTTTTCCATATAATCGCAAGGCTCTCCACTGAGGAAAAGAAATGGGAATATAGGTGTTTATAATTTGGGAACAGAAAATGTAGTTAATTTTATAAATGTTGTTTGCATATTATTCAACAGTTAATTATCAATTTTATTCATGTTCTCTTAAAACAAAATAAACAAGTATAAATTTAGTTGCTTGATAGCACTTAGTTACTATCTAATCTGTACTTTAGTTTTTTTTTCTGCTGTCAAAAATAATATTCAACAATTTTAAAAAGGCAAGCAAAATGAACTTTTGAGGTACACTGAACACATGACTAGAGCATTTAATCTGAAATATATATAAGTTTAAAGCTAAATATAAATAATTGAATTTATTCACAATAAATGCTGTTTCTTTTATAAAATCTCTAACAAATAACTTATTTTTTGCAGTGTTATTTTAAAAAAATAACAAGTAGAGGGCATATATTAATTAATGTTAATAATATTGACTTTTAATTGTATTATTACTATCGATCTCCTAGCAGCTTTAACTTAAACATTGTCATATTTGCTAAAATCAATAACAAAATTTTGCATAGAAAGAAATAGTTGACTTATTGAAAATGGTGTTCGAGGCCATTCCTTTCGCACAGTGTAGTCATGGAAGAGCGAGCGTCGCGAGCAGAAATCATAGCAATACATTAAAACGTTTGGTTATACGAATACGTAGACTTGAATATATAATACTAAATAAAGTCCGAGTAGAGTTTTCATTAGGATCTCTAGATATGGAAAGATGTATAGATGTATTCATATTATGCATAAAAATCTGAACACGCGAGTTTAAATCAAGCTACTTCCATATTCATTGTGAGGTTTGCTAACGATTCATTCATTTGTTTTGTTTTTTTATTGTTGCTGCTTGAATATGAGTCAGATATTTGGTCATAATTGAAGGCACTGCACAATGTTTATTCTTGTGTCTGCCGGTGTGTGTGTTTGTGTGTGTGTGTGTTTGTGTTGAGGCACAAATCAGTGCCACAGATTCAGATAAAGTGCTAAAGGGGAATGCGCAATAAACTGAGTCAAAGAGCTCAGCAAACCAAACAGATTAAAAATTAAAACCACTCGCAAGCAATGAAATGAGTGGAGAACTCATACTCAGACTCACACTCACACTCATACTCATACAAAACGAGTGTATTCAGAAAGTGGAGCGTCAACAATGCGCATTGAGCCTATGAGCAAAGAGGAACGACCTAAAATTGTTGCCACAAATGGGGGCAAGACGCGAGCAGATAAAAAAAAGAACTTATCAACTAAACTAAACTGAAATAGTAATAAAAAAGATACTTGCAACGTCTGTGTTGTTGCTGGCTGGCGGGGTCTTTGACTGAATGAGTCAATGTGGCAAGTCTTTTGAATTGGGTGGCACATGCAACTGCGGTGGGTGTACCATGAACTCGATAACAAAGTCAACCAGTTCCCCATATACCCCTTATTTCCCATTTCCCATTTCGTGTTCCATTCTTTCATTCCCCTCAACCCAAATTCAAAAGTTCTAAACTGACCTCTGCGTCTTGTCTGTTCTTTGCTTTTTCTTTTCTTCTGCGTTTTGCGTTTTCAGTGTTGCAATCAAGTTTTCATTTAATGATTGCCCACAAACCGGAATCTCTTTTGTGTGTTGTGTGTGGAAAAGTCATGTGACTATTAAAAAGCTGCTAACTCGTATGAATTCTCGTGTCATTCAAACTTTTTCAGATCATGCAAAATTCTTATAAATAGCGCTAGTTTATGACCAGGTCGTTTGCGAGCTGTTAGCCAAGTTAATGGGGCCCTAGGGAAAATGCTCTAACAACTATAACAACGACAACAACACCTGTGTATTGTCAATTAGCTTAAGTTTATTTTCTATGGGCCAAGGTCATTTACAGGGTATGCTAATGCCTTCTCTCTGCTCTCCCCGTCTTTCTTTCTCATTATAGTGAAAATGATATGGACGCTCAGCTTATTGTGGAAATGGATAATAAGAAAACGCGGCTAGTTAAACCACGTTTGCAATCCATACGTGATGCAGGACGTGAGGCTTTTCACGATTTCACCTTTGATTACTCCTATTGGTCATTCGATGCGGAGGATTCACACTTTGCCACACAGGAACAGGTGTATAGCGATCTGGGCAACGATGTGGTCGATTGTGCCTACGAAGGTGAGAAGCTATAAATAATTATTATAATTTGTCATGTTATTTCAAATATTTAAACTAATTTTATTAAGCCTCGGAATATAATTTCGAATAGTTGGAACATTTAACAATTCAAATAAACAATAAAAGCGTATACAATTTAAAATAATAATAGAGAAAAAGCCTTCAACATTTCTTATCTAAAATTGATTTAAGACTTAACAATGTTAACTAAAATGGGGTGAAATATATTTGACTTAAATTATTAGCAATTGAAAAAGAGTTGAAAGGTTTTAATGCTCTTGGTGATGACGTCAGACTATGACGCAGTTGCTGTCTAAAGTTCATATAAATCAAATACAAATTACTCATACCACTCATTGCTCAGTTCACCTTACAACATACAGTTTTTTTTTGGCCATGACTTTGACTCTTTGTTGGTCTTTTGTTGTTGATTTTGGCTGACAGTCTGACAGTCTGTCGATTTGCTGCATTAGTGTTTATTTGTTTACATCTCTTTTGATCTTTGATTTTGATTTCAGTTTTTTCCCGAATATTTTTTGGCTATTTGAATAAAATGCGTGTCTAAAAATAAAACAGACCCACTATCGTTTGATCCACTGGCATTTTCTTTTGTGGCGTGCTCGTATAAAGTATATGCCTCAGTAATCATGCAAATTTCCGCTTTACGTTGCGGCTACGTAATATTTTTCCTTTACAAAAATAGAAAGAGAGAAAGAGACTCTTGCTATCAGCTGAAGTTGCCCCTAGTGTGTAGGGATTGTTGATTGTTGATTGATTGTCGACACGATTGTGTCACGTGCCTGGCAATGATTTCCATCAGTGCGTAATATTTTATGCGCTTTCACTCGCGGAAAACTGTAACAGAAGTGGAATTTCTTTTATTGTTTGGCGAAAAATTAAGCCGAAAAACAAATACAAAACTAACTTTCGCCCACAACAACACACAACAGCTAAATGGTAAGCGAAATGGAACAGCTGTTTATTGCAGCAACTTGTTGTTGTTGTTGTTGTTATTGTTGGTCTTGTCAGTTGTTTTTGTTGCTGCTGCTTGGCACGCTTTCAATATCAAATTACCCGAGCCAAGATTGGTCGAGTGGGAATGACAAAACGAAACAAAACAAAACAAAAACTGCAAGTGATGTCCACACATAGAGCCTGGCTTTGAATAGTTTGCTGACTGGCTAAAAGCGGCAGTAACTTGGCTAAACAATTTTTGTTGTTTTTGTTGCTGCTGCTGTTGCGCCACTTGTGCGGTCTCAGATGACACCGTCAACTGGTAATGGGAGAGCGGTCCATTGAAGCAACCACTTGGCTCTTGGCTCTTGGCTAGACAAGCTGTTGAGGTGCTTGGGAGGGACCTCTCTGACTGTCTGTCGCACTGTCTCTCTCTCTCTCTGCCGACTGACACTTGAGCTGCAATTACAGTAAAAGTGTTTTCAGCCTGGTCGAGACAGGTCATGCACAGATGTGCAATGTTTTTAGCATCTCATGACTTATTCACAATTGTTTAACCAAGACTTTAACACATAATTCAATCATGTGATTAAACCAAGTGATTCACAATTTAGCTGATTTCTACTTAGGTTTGTTCCCCATATAATCCTCATGAGTGTTTCTTATAATTAGAGCTAATATTATTTATTACTAATCGATTTTGTGAGTAATATGCTTTGGCCACAATAAAAACCATAATAGATGGTAGTCGAATACGGATTTCAATTTAAACATAAATAAACCTTTCATTTTATAAAATAAATTAAACTGCAGTTAACTCATATTATTTTTTTAATAGATGGTACTATAATTAATAGCTAGCATGTGTTTCTTATGGAACTAACAATATATTAGGTTATTTAAGGATAATCAGTTAACTAAAATCTTAGTTTCTTAAATATAAACGCTTTTATATATTTTAAGAAACGAACTGTTAATGTCGCAATTTGTAGTATTTACATTTCTTTCTACTTTATAAACTTCTTTAGTTTTAGCACATTTTTTTTACTCCTCTTAATCGTTTTATATCTTTACATATATGGAATGACCATTTATAATATTGTTTAACAAATATCGTTAACTATGGTTACAAAATTTATAATTTGTTAAACATGTTGTTGCCTTCATTGTTACAAACCTACATCTGAGATGGAAAGCGAATTTCACTAATTTAGATGAAAATACTTTCATCGATTTTTCATGAAAATTACCCTAGTTAGATAAGTAAATATTTGTCATGGCAATATGATAGTGATTAAATTTCATAAATACTTGAACCATTTTCAACTTGGCAGCAGCTTTGAATTCGAATCTGAAACCAAGCTGCGCACTTGATTTTAATTATATTCCAATTAAAGTAGACAGCTGACCTTGTCCTTTGAAATTTGCAACTACTCGACTGAAATAATGACATGCAAAGCGAGTTTGTATCCTACTACGGCTTACCATAACTCATAAAAGTCAAGTGCTAGTGGTAGTTAGCTAACGTTTGTCAAGCGTGCTGCATGCAACATGGCTACAATCCGTACATAATGTATAATTATGGGGCGGCAACCTTTCACCTATTTTAATCAACTTATTTAAAATAGTTTATTTTATTAAACATAACTTTTTATTTTGCTTACAGGTTACAATGCTTGCGTCTTTGCCTATGGACAGACGGGATCAGGCAAAACGTTTACTATGATGGGAACGCCAAACAATCCGGGACTTATACCACGTATCTGCCAGGAGTTGTTTGCGAGGATGCGTGTGGGTCAGGAGTCGGGCACGGGATATCGGACACATGCCAGTTACCTGGAGATCTATAATGAGAAGGTGAAGGATTTGCTGTCGGTACAGAACACGGGACATTCGTTAAGAGTGCGTGAAGATCCCAGATTAGGTCCTTACGTGGTGAATCTGTCGCAGCATGCAGTGTCTGACTTTGAGGAGATACAGGTGAGTTCAACAGTTGATATTTAGATTGAAGAGAACTTGATGCTAAATGTAATTCTCTGTATCTTTCAGGAGTGCATTGCACGTGGTAATGCACATAGAACTACGGCCAGCACCAACATGAATGATACGAGCAGTCGGAGTCACGCCATCTTCACAATCACATTTGTGCAGGCCGTCTTCATGAATGACATGCCAAGCGAGACAGTTTCCAAAATCCATTTGGTCGACTTGGCTGGCAGGTGCGTAAGCGGAGCATGAAATTATGATTGCAATCATTCAACTATATACATATATATATTTCTTTATGCAGCGAGCGAGCAAATGCAACAGGTGCAACGGGGGATCGTCTGAAGGAGGGTGCCCACATCAACAAATCCCTCGTAACGCTGGGCAGCGTCATTTCAGCATTGGCAGAACAATCGAGTGCCGCAATGCATAACTCTACCTCACTGGCCTTAACTCCAAATAGCGCTACAAAGCGTGTACTTTATATTCCTTATCGTGACTCCACGCTCACCTATTTGCTCAAGGACAGTTTGGGTGGCAACAGCAAGACCATTATGATAGCGGCATTATCGCCGGCGGATTGTAATTACAGTGAGACATTGAGCACGCTGCGATATGCAAATCGGGCCAAGAATATCATTAACAAACCCACGGTCAATGAAGATGCCAATGTGAAGCTGATACGCGAGCTCAGGGAGGAGATTAACAAGCTGAAGTCCATGTTAACTGGAGATATTGTAAGCATTTCAAAAGTTGAACTATTTTTTTATTTTCGTTATTAATTTCCGTCTTTCTCCTTAGCATTCGCTGCAGCCTTCGCTCAAGGTGCTGGCTGATCTCCAAAAGAAGGAGGCACAGGAGAAAGTCCTCACTGAGGAATGGACGGAGAAGTGGAAGGTAGCCCAGTCTATATTGCAGGAGCAGAAGAGTCTGGGATTGCGAAAATCAGGCGTGGGCGTTGTCCTTGACTCGGAGATACCACACTTGATTGGCATTCACAATGATGTGACGACTGGCGTTACCCTCTACAGCTTGAAGGAGGGTGAAACCTGCATTGGCACAGAGGATGCCGATCTGGCACCTCACATTGAACTTGTGGGCGATGGCATTCGACCGCAACACTGTAGAATTGTGGTAAAGGGCGGTGTGGCCACTCTGCATCCTTATCCTCAAGCTCAGTGCTGGGTGAATGCTCATCTCATCGACGAGCCTAAACAGATGTCGCAGGGCGACATCATACTCCTGGGACGCACCAACATATTTCGTTTTAACAATCCAATCGAGGCAGAGAAGCTGCGCAAGGATTTAAATCGCTCGCAGTTGGATATGTCGCGTCTATCGCTGATTACCTCTTCCAGGGAGAATTTGTTGTCATGCCCCGACATTGATGAAGATGCGATGACGGGCAGCACCTCATCACCCTATAAACGCTCAGACCGACAGTATTATCCACAGCGACCCATTTCTCGCGATGATCCTGAGCTGCAAGATGAAAATCGCAAAATACTCGACACCATTGAGAATGCCCTGAAGCAGCTGAATGTGGTAAGTAGAGGCTTAAGTTGGATAAAATCATGTTTTTAACACTTTTAACACTTTTAGGAACGCGTTCAGATGCATGATCAGTACAAGACGAAGGTGAGAAAGCTGACGGAGGAACTAAAGCGTCTAGAGCTGGAAAAAATGGATGGCATGCAGCTGTTTAATTGCAGAGAGCAGGAGCTTATTGCCCGCAAGGATATGTTGCTCTGGGAAAAGAATAACGAGAAGGTTCAGGTGTGTACTGTCTGCTCTTTTTTCCATATGGCATGAAATGCATTCGATTGTTTGTTATTTTATGCTTAGTTTATCATTTTGTATGTCTTGGCTTTTGTTTCCTTATTGGTTTTCCGTTCGTTTCATTTTCGTTTTAGATCGACATTGTGTGTAGACAAATTTCCGCATTTCAAACGCAGCTCGACTCTAAGAAACGTGATTTCTCTGAGTATGTAGCGAAAGAGTTGCAGGAACTAAATGATTGTGGCAAACTGGATGAGGTTTGTTTACTTTCTTTATAATTTTTCTTATTTAAATATAATTAAGTTGCTTAAGGCTTGTCATGAAACTTTGCTGGTTGACTGTTAATTAATTAAATTTACTTTACAGATGGGCATGAAAATTGAGGAGGGAACTCCGCTAAACGATGATCTGCTGTTACAGGTGTCCGACTCATTGGATTTGTTTGCTGCGCAGTTTATTAAGGATACGGTGCGAAGAAACGTAAGTTTGAATAACAAATATGAGAAGGAAGTGTCTTAATCAATCAAAATGTATTGCAGAATGAGGAAATTCGCAGACTGGATGAGCAAATAGCGGAGAAGGAACGCATACTCAATGCCAGCACCAGTAAAATAGCCAAAGTAGATGAGACCATGTTGGAAATTCAGGCGGAATTGGAGCGCCTGCGTCAGGAGCGTGCTGAAAGTGAGAAAGAATCCCAGGCAATTCGAGCCAAAAAGCAGAGTATGCAACTGCAGGTGCAGAGCTCCAATGATATGGACGATGTGTCCAAGTCGGACACATATAAAACATGTGATACTTTCCCCTCTGACTTCTCGTCTCCCACAATTACGGAGGGACAACAGTCCCCGCTAAGCAATTTCTCGTGTGAGGCTGGAGATGAGGCTGAGGATACTCCCAAGGATGACTTTTCGGGCAGCAGCGAGGATGCTTCACGGACCTGTACGGCGGGTCCCAGCAGTGGAAGTGGCAGCACCTCAGTTGCCCTCAGCTCGCAGGCTATCATGAGCGATAGCGGCGTCTGTTTGGACACTCGAAATCAGGCGTTGATTCAAAATGGTGTCGCCAGTAATTACAAACACAACATGCGAACCAGTGACGAGGAGACGGGCTCATGTTCATCCTGCGACATTGGCGGTAACACGGGCATGACTCGAGCTTACTGCCCGCTGCATGCAAAGCGTCGAAAGATTGCTGCCCAGAAGGCGTTGATAATGAAGAATCTCGAATCGGATGTTAACAAAGCAGAGTTAGATGAGCAGATTGCCGATCTGCAGGACTTACAACGAAGTTACATTCAATTGGAACAGGAATTGCTGCAATCGGTGCAGGATCTTGAGGCGCATGCTCTGTGTTGTGCTGAGGAACGTGCAGGCCAGATGTCCAATTCTATAATGCGTTCCAGTGCAATGAGTCCAACCAGCATGGAGGAGTCCACCTCACAAATTTTTTCGCCCAGTATGACCAGATCGTGTCCGTCAATGAGGGAGTTTCGTAAGTAAACTATAAATGTGTTAGTGAACCTGCCTTATTAATCGGAATAACTTTTATTCTCACAGCTGAAGGTGAACACTTCATAACCATCCCCACATTTGTAATGCGCGGGGCTGGAAAACAGACACATTACGAGTACGAGGTGCGAATAGCACTCCCAGATGGAAAACTTAATATATTGCGTCGCTATAGTCGCTTCCGTGAGTTGCATCTGTGCATGAAGCACTGCTATGGCGCTAAGGCAAGTCTCCAATTATTCTAAATTCGTCTCTGATATTGTAATTGTTGATTTCCTCTTGTAGATCTCTGCATTGCCCTTCCCACGCCGAGAACTCTTTGCCTCGAACAGTGAGCCTGTGGCCAAGCATCGTCGTCGTCTGCTGGAACTCTATTTAAGACGCCTTTTCGTCGTCTGCTCGAAAATACCACAGTGTCCCATCTATGATGGACCTGGTGGACCGGGCCTCACCCGTGCCTCCCTCGTACAGTTGTCGTCTTTTTTCAAGAAAGGCCTGTTCGAGAACGGAAAGCATGGGACGGGATAATAGTTAGCCTACTGCTGAATTATCTCCTGCCTACAGTGTGTCTATTTATTTATTTGTACTACCTGTTAAGCTACATGAGCGACAACATGGACCTGTTTTGACTAGCTAGCCCAAGTAATCGATAATCTGTATAGACTGTAAGACCTTGTATGTACTATGTATGTATGTGTTTAAGACCACCAGTGTCCTTCCAATATGTTATTATTTTGATACCAATATGGATATATCTAAATATACATAAAGCTGAATTCTATTAAAACAATAATGATCAGTGTATGGAGCCTTACCTTAAACTAAACTAAACTGTAAATCTAACTGCCAACGGCATTATTGTATCTTTACATTATATACATTTACATACTATATAAACTACGATATTGACTTCCACATGGTTGAGATTTATCTATCAATATGCTCTGTTGGTTTGTTCATTTGTTTGTTTATTCACAGGGCGATTGTCCATTTTAAATAGCTAATTTTTGATCTAGTTAAATATATATACATACATACCATTGCATAAGTTATTCCAGTTATTCAGTCTGTGATTATCAATTGAGAAAAAAGATCGTTATATGACAAAAATCCAAATGCAAACAAAAAGTACGAAACAGAACATTTCACAAGTATGAGAAACCAACTTAAATAAGTATATGTATTATAGGAAAATATTTATATGATTAGCTATGTAAGTTAATAGAACACTGATGGGTCTTGGGTAGGAAGATATTTAGCAGTAGGTGATAAGCAATATTTAGTATTTAAGCAAGCATTTAATCATAAGCCGAAAACGTCGCAATTACACTTTACACTAATTATGAGTACAACTAACCGCAACAAGAAACATGAAATGTTCGATAAAGCCTAGATTAAGATAAAGTTAATTGATCGTTGAAGTTAAAGTTGCACTTGCTCGATGGCGATCACTGAAACAATAATAGCTTAATTGTTTAAATAAACTCATTTCATATAAAGGTAAAAAGTAACTTTTACATTGTTGAGTTAACAGCCCTGTTAACTGTTGAGCTTTAAGCTTTCATTGAGCTTTGCCGTTGTCTGTTAAACTTAAACGTCGCTTAGCCGCCTGTTTGGCCTCCAGCATCGCCTGCAGCTTAAACTGAATTAAAATTATTGTATAACTGATGATGGTGACAACCATCTGTAAACCACATAATGGAAGAAATCAGAATACGTTTTTTTTAAACGATTCATTTAACTTACGCCTGCAAATGACTTGAGATTGATATCGAAAAATCCACCGCAAGTGAATCGGAGTTTTAAGTGCTCCAACTGCAGTGCATACTCCATGAGTATCATCTTGAGCACCTCCGGAGTAACCAGGCCACAACCACCGCGAATGTTATGAAGAATGCGGCCAAAACTGTTATACTACAAACCAAAACGGAGCTTAGAGAGGAATATATTTACTAGTTATTCAAATGTTGACTTACTGTTTTGATGCAATTGTGGCTTACCCAACAGGGTATCAGGAGATCGAAAATTAGTATCAGCAAGTGCCCAAGGCGCCCTGTTATGCAAATATAAAGATATACGAGCATTATATGAATAAAATAAATCCGTTCATTAGCTTACAGTAACGACAACAATCATTGGGATTGACCGCCTGTATAAAAGCCCAATTAACAATGTGTAGCAGACATACACCATTGTAAAGAATCATCAACATCATTGGCAACATAAAGTATCCTTCTATTTCACCGACAAGCTTCCAGATGCGAGATAGTAGGTGTTTATTCCTTCGCATGGACTGACACAATAATTGCAGAAGTTCACTTTGGTCGCAAGTTGTCAACTGCTGTTCAACCTGGATTAGTTTGTGGCGTAGACGCAGCAATAATTCTTGGATTAGCATCACAAACAATGTGTACTCCAAGGTTTTGAATTGCAGCACAAGTAATATGAACTCGGTGAAAATCTTATCACGCCAGGCCATATAGTCCGTGAGTACAGGGATTGTAATAGGCGGAATAGCAACAAATAGAAATATAGCCCATAATCCGATGCGCGTAAAGAGATAGACTCGGAAATTAGATTGCTTTTGTTGATTGCCAAGAGATTGGAAGAATGCATCGATGTCCAGCTCTAAGGAGAAAATTTCTTTATAAATGCTACCCAGTCTTCCATAATAGATCAGCATATAAAGTGAGTTAGTTGCCAATAGAACAATGTAGAAGACTTTTTGAACCCAGCCCAAAATGTTCGTGAAATCCTCGAGGGCCAACTCTTCAACCTCGACGTTGAGTATCATAATGTTGTTGTAGCTAACATAGATACTCAGCAGGCAGGTGCAGCAGGTGTAGCAACTGAAAATGAGCATCAATAGCTTCCACTGCCAGGTGCGATGGTTTCTCACATAGCTGCTAGGAGGCGGGGTTAGGCTGAGGAGCGAGAAGAGCTCCAGATATGGACGCGCTGTTGCCAATAGTTGACCCTCCATGGTGAGACTGAAGTAACGTTTAAAAATATTACACATACGCCGCTTGTCCGCAGTACCGCCGTCACGTTCGATTAGTTTCAGAGATAGTTAAGCGAGTAATTTTGATGAAAAGGCTTAACTATTTGCATAGCTAATTATCATATTATAGCAAATTGTATTTTCCAATTAAAACGATATATGGGACTTGCAATCGCTAATTAATTATTTGACGCTCATTCTCTTTTTCTCATCTCTTACTTGGCTACTTTATCATACCTTTGCATAGGATGCCGAAATGTAGAGAAAACAATTAAATTCTGATAACTTTTTTTTCTTTTAAGCCAGTTAATAAGAAGAGTCAAAATATATTGATTTATACCTAAGCAACTTCTCAATAAAATTATAGAGAGACTTAGACAAATGTAACAAATTTTTTACATAAAAGTATTTGCAAATTCGTAAAATTATAAAGTTTGGCAAGTCCGTGTCAACTCAAGTGGGTTATTGTTTCACGTCTATGTACAAATCTTTTTATTATCCAAAGCAATTCCCATGAACTACACAACCTTAGTAGGGGAACAAGTACTAATAACAATTTGTTAAAAGATCTAAATTCGATGGAAATCAAATCTTTTGAAGATTTGCTAGATATAACTTTTCTTTTTTCTTTTTCCTTTTTTTCAGCAATTATTCCTTTCCTATGAAAGCTCTGACGAATATTATTGTAGGAATTCAACTTAAACTTTTGCAGTTAATATTTATATTGCGATAACCGAAATATAATATATATAGTACAATTGTTTAAATAAACTTTATTTATTGAGATATATTTTATTTTATTTATTACTCCAAACTGTTAAGTGTTAAGACTTTATTGTCGCATAGCAGCCTGATTGGCCTCCATTTTGGCTTGCAGTTTGAATTGAATTAAAATTATTATGTAAGTGATAATGGTGACAACCATCTGTAAACAGAAGGAAAGAAATAAATATCAGTAGAAGCTGGTGTTAAGTCCACTTTACTTACGCCTGCAAAGTGTTTGAGATTGATATCGAAAAATCCACCGCAAGTAAAGCGGAGTTTTAAGTGCTCCAACTGCAGTGCATACTCCATGAGTATCATCTTGAGCACCTCCGGAGTAACCAGGCCACAACCACCACGAATATTATGAAGAATTCGACCAAAACTGTTATACTACTAACCAAAACGGAGCTTAGAGAGCAAAATATTATACCATAGTTGACTTACTGTGTTTATACAGTTGTGACTGATCCAGCAGGGTATAAGGAGATTAAATAGTAGTATCAGCAAGCGGCCAATGCGCACTGAAATCAATATATAAATATTATATACTATGTTTTAAATACTTTACTTACAATAACGACAGCAATCCTTGTAATTGACCGATTGTATGAACACAAAATTGGAAAGGTGAAGTATGCAGAGGCCATTGTAAAGAAAGTACGCCATCATTGGTAGCATAAAATATCCTTCCAGTTCATCCACAAGTTTCCAGATGCGACCGAGAAGGAGTTTGTTTTTTCGCAAATCCTGACATAAGGATTGAAGTAGGCTACCTTGTTCACAGGCTGTCAACTCCTGCTGTATCTGAATTAGATTGTGGCGAAGACGCATCAATAACTCATGTATTAGTACTACAAACAAGGTATACTCCAGACTCTTGAATTGCCCTACAATCAATATGAACTCGGTGAGAATCTTGTCTTTCCAGGTCATATACTCCGTGAACAAGGGTATTGTAAAACGCGGCATGGCCGCAAATAGAAATATGGTCCATATTCCAATACGTGTGAAGAGATATATTCGGAAACTGGAACGCCTTTGTTTATTGCCAAAATATTGAAAGCTGCCATCGATTTCAAACTCCAAGGCGGAAATTTCCGTATAAATGCGACCCAGTCTACGGTAATGGATGAACATAAAAACTGTATTGGTTCCCAGTATAAATACGAAGAAGATTTTCTGAACCATGCCTAAAGCAAAGGTAAAATCCTTCACAGCCAGATCCTTAACCTCGGAGCTAAGTACCACAATATTCGTGTAGGTGACATAGACATTCAGCAGACAGGTGCTGCAGGTGTAGCAACTGAAGATGAGCATCAATAGCTTCCACTGCCAGGTGCGATGGTTTCTCACATAGCTGCTAGGAGGCGGGGTTAAGCTGAGGAGCGAGAAGAGCTCCAGATATGGACGCGCTGTTGCCAGTAGTTGACCCTCCATGGTGAGACTAAAGCGACGTTTGAAAGCATTACGTATACGTCACATGGTCTCATTGCAGCCCTTACATTCGATTAATTGTATAGATAGGTAAGCGTATGTGTATGTAAAAGAGAAGATGCTTAACTTTCTGATTAGCCAATTTTAATTTACAAATTTTAATTTTCTAATTAAATGGATACAACTTCAATCAGTTTCGTGATATCTTACTTTTATTGTAAAAAATTATAATAAAATAGAGTACAATTTTGACTAGTTAAAGTTGTTAGTCCCATTTGTACAGAGATTTGAAGAGCTCAGACTGCCTTACTACCTTAAAAAATGCACTGATTTCTTAATTCTGTAATTTCTGTACTTCATTCACAAGAACTTTTACACCTTTTCTTTTTTTTGATATAAATATGAACAGCACTTTAAATCCTTAAAGTCTTATCATTTCTTTATTAGAAAATCTCTTTGAAACTCACAAAAATGTTCATGTTTCTAAATTCAAACTTTTAAATACTAAATTTCAATCTTTACTAGCTGTTAAATGTAGAGCTTGAACCCTTCATTAAGCTTTTCTGCTAGTTGTTATGCTCAAATGTCGAGTATCCGACTGTTTAGCCGCCAGCTCCGCCTGCAACTTGAACTGAATTAAGATTATTATATAACTGATAATGCTGACAATCAACTGGAAAGTAAATGATGGAAAAATAAGAGTAAGAGCTACTAAAAAATAAATTTAACTTACGCCTGCAAATGACTTGAGATTGATATCGAAAAAGCCACCGCAAGTGAAGCGGAGTTTTAAGTGCTCCAACTGCAGTGCATACTCCATGAGTATCATCTTGAGCACCTCCGGAGTAACCAGACCACAGCCACCGCGAAAGTTATGAAGAATGCGGCCAAAACTGTTATACTGCAAACCAAAGCAGAACTTAGAGAGGAATATATTTACTAGTTATTAAAATTTTGACTTACTGTTTTGATGCAATTGTGGCTTAACCAACAGGGTATCAGGAGATCGAATATAAATATCAGCAAGTTGCCAATGCGCACTGTAAATATTATAATAAAATTCAAAATTAAGTATGTTATTTCGGGTATATGTGCTAGCTTACAGTAACGACAGCAATCATTGGGATTGGCCGCCTGTATGTAGACCCAATTGACATTATGCAGAACGCATATGCCATTGAAAAGAAAGACGATCATAATTGGTAGCATAAAGTATCCTTCCAGTTCACCCACAAGTTGCCAGATACGAGCAAGGAGGTGTTTATTCTTTCGCATGGCTTGACACAATGATTGCAGAAGTATATTTTGATCACAGACTGTCAACTCCTGCTGTAGCTGAATTAGTTTGTGACGAAGGCGCAGCAACAATTCGTGAATTAGCATCACAAACAAAGTATACTCCAGACATTTGAATTGCCCTACAAGCAGTATGGATTCAGCAAGAATCTTGTCACTCATGGCCATATAATTCGTAAATAAAGGAATCGTAAGACGAGGCAGGGCAGCAACAAGGAATATGGCCCACAATCCAATGCGTGTCAATAGATAGATTCGGAATTTGGAATATTTTCGTTGACTTCCAATAAATTTAAAAGATACATCGATGTCCAGCTCCAAGAAGGAAATCTCTTTATAAATGCGACCCAGTCTACTATAATTGATCAGCATATTAGCTGAATTAGATGCCAGTATGAGCATATAGAATATCTTCTGAGCCATGCCCAAGGCGTGGGTAAAATCCTTCAACGACCTTTCTTTAACCTCGTCATCAAGTACCGCCGTACTGACATAGCACACATATATATTCAACAGACAGATGCAGCAGGTGTAGCAACTGAAGATGAGCATCAATAGCTTCCATTGCCAGGTTCCATGGTTTCTCTCATAGCTGCTAGGAGGAGGGGTTAAGTTGAGGAGCGAGAACAGCTCTAGATAGGGACGCGCTGTTGCCAATAGTTGACCCTCCATGACGAGACTGAAGCGATAATTAAAAACATTACGCATACGACGAGTTGCCGCACTGCCGCCGTAACATTCGATCAATTTTATAGATAGATTAGCTTATGAATCTGATAAATTATTTGCTAAGGAATTTATACTTTTACTAATTAAAAGGACAAATATGACTTGATGTTGCAGGCTTTGCAACCTATGGCCTTGCCGAGCGACTGGAATTTGTAGTGTCGTTTTATACTAATTAGAAGGTCAGGAGTTGATGAAAAGCGAAAACTCCACATTGTAAATTGCGAAAGTTTTTCCCCAAAATTCGTAAGTTATCATTAAGCATATTTTCTAAAGTTAAAAAAATAGTTATTTTTAAATTGGAACTATTTCTGAATTTACAATTAACCCATAAAGACAATCATAATTAAGGTAAATATTCCATATGAAAATCGATTCAGTTTTGCCTGTAGCCCTGTGGTCTCGCAACTTTTTATAGTTCTATACTTATTCCATATTATTTGAAAACTATCTAATATCATCTCGGTTTTCCGTTTTATTAAACATTTTTTATAATTATATTTTCTTTTGATTTGATGAACATTATTGGACTTCTCTCTTCATTCTTCGTCTGTTAATAAAATTTCACTTATTGTGCAAAATAATATTTCTGTATTACAACAGAATATTGAGAAAATTAACGGTAAAGTTGCAGATTTTAAATAAATGAATTTCATTAGAAATTCTGTTAATTCTTGATCGATTATCAATCTTTTTCCTTTAGATTTCCTTTGTTAAGCTCAAATATCTCGAAGCCGTGTGCTTGGCCTCAAGGATTGACTGTAGTTTGAACTGTATCAAAATTATAATAAAACTGATGATAGTGATAACCATCTGTAAATCAATTAATTGGTGAAGTAAGAAGAGTTTTTTGTTTGTTTTCTGTTTAACTTACGCCTGCAAAGTACTTGAGATTGATATCAAAAAATCCACCGCAGGTAAAGCGCAGTTTTAAGTGCTCCAGCTGCAGTGCGTACTCATTGATGATCATCTTGAGAGATTGCGGCGTAACCAGACTACAACCACCTCGAATATTGTGAAGAATGCGACCGGAACTATTATACTAAAAGTGAAAAATACACTTTGAGAAGAAAATGCTGTCCCAAAATTAACTTACCGCGTTGATGCATTTGTGATTTATCCAGCAGGGAAATAAGAGATTGAATAGAAGTATCAGCATGCGACCAAAACGCCCTGAAAGCGATATTTATAGATACATACATTAATATTACATCTCAATGTTTATTTCTTGGCTTACAGTAACGACAGCAATCATTGGGATTGACCGCCTGAATAAATGCCCAATTGACAATGTGCAGCATGCAAATGCTATTATAAAGAAAGTAAATCATCATTGGTAGCATAAAGTATCCATCCAGTTCATCAACAAGCTTCCAGATACGAGCGAGGAGGTGTTTATTCTTTCGCATGGCTTCACACAACGAATGAAGTAGGACACTTTGATCGCAGGCTGTTAACTCCTGTTGAAGCTGAATAAGTTTGTGACGCAGACGGAGCAATAATTCCTGTATTAGCAACACAAACAAAGTATATTCCACACTTTTAAATTGAAGTATCACCAAGATCAACTGGGTGAGGATTTTGTCGCGCCAGATCATGTATTTCGTGAGTTCAGGGATATTAAGACGCGACAAGACCACAAACAGAAAGATAGCCCACAATCCAATGCGCTTAAAGAGATGGGCTCGAAAATTTGA
Source organism: Drosophila putrida (assembly GCA_037043535.1). Classification (NCBI taxonomy): domain Eukaryota; kingdom Metazoa; phylum Arthropoda; class Insecta; order Diptera; family Drosophilidae; genus Drosophila; species Drosophila putrida. Next base: position 407,623 of record JBAMBI010000135.1, read on the forward strand.
CCGCTTTTGTTGGTTACCAAAACTTTGAAAGGTTGCATCGATGTCCAGTTCCAAGGAGGAAATTTCCCCATAAATGCGGCCCAGTCTTCGATAATAGATCAGCATATTCATTGAATTGGTTCCCAGTAGGACCATGAAGAAGATCTTCTGGGCCAGACCCAAGGCGTAAGTAAAATCTTCTACCTGTAGTTCATTAACCTCGACGTCAAGTAACACAATGTTGACATAGGAAACATGGACATTCAGCAGACAGATGCCGCAGGTGTAACAACTGAAGATGAGCATCAATAGTTTCCACTGCCAGGTGCGATGGTTTCTCTCATAGCTGCTAGGAGGAGGGGTTAAGCTGAGGAGTGAGAAGAGCTCCAGATAGGGACGCGCTGTTGCAAGTAGTTGACCCTCCATGACGAGACTGAAATTGTTAGTCTGACTGACGTTTGAAATTGTTACTCATACGCCGCATTGTCGGCGTCGTATTCGATTAATTGTATAGATACGGAAGCGTATATTAAGATGCTTAACTATTTGCATAGCCAATTGTCATGTTATAGCAATTGTAATTTTCCAATTGGAAAGATAAATGTGGCTTGCAATTCTACTTTTTTTTTTGTTTTCGTTGTAACCATAAAACCCAGTGGCCATGTCCAGCAATCATTAATGCATTCTACTCGCTCTGTTTTATTTTTGCATACGTTTGCCAGCAATTATTCCACTTTCTTTCTTCATTTACCCGTTTGTGCACATAATTGCACTTCTTGTGCGCTACGATGTGCAAACATAGACAGGATATGCATCCACACATATATAGTACATACGTATACGTGTATTTGCAACATGCATGAGGACGTGGACAAGCCAAATCAAATGAAAACATTCTCCCTACTTCTCTCCTCCTTGTGTTAAATGGAGTCCAGCCGGAGTGGAAGTCCGCCTGCTAATCTCGAATGCTCTCGTTGGCTGCCTGGTTAGAATTTCACTTAGCGACAGCACCACTGACAGGATCATGTGTCCTTTTTAATTTTAAACTACTTCACTTTAGTCAAGCTGAAAGAAGTAGAGACGTGGATGTGTGTGTGTGTGTGTGTGTGTGTGCTCTTTTTCCAAGTCCTTTTCTTTTCAGCTTGATTAAGCACTTTGTGTAAATGGGGCACATGCAAATGGCACTTGGGTTCATATAGCTGGCCATCACCCAATGGCATTTTTAATTTACCAAACTCAAGATTAGTGTCAGAGCATCCTAGAATAAGATATTATTTAGTGTCCGTTGAGACTATCCATGAAATTCGAATTATTCTCGTATTGAATGATGTTGTCCCATTCATGCAGCAAACAATTATTGGAATATAATAAAATTAAATAATTTTTAACAAGCCACAGGAAAACGGATGTGCTCACACAACCAACACACGCACACACGTATACAAACATACACATAAGCTGACACAAAAGCCAATCTCTTCACATCGCACACAGATAGTTTTTTTTATTGCCTTTTGTTGTGCTTATTATAAATACTCTTGGGTATTGTTTAAATTGCATTCTGTTAAAACACAAAAAAATTGAAAATAAAAAAGAGCCATATATTTTATTTGCAAAGGTAAATAAATTCGCATAAAGGCGTGTAAGCTGACTTCTGAATGTGTGTGTGTGTGTGTGCGTGTGCGTATGTGTAATAAACAAATACATTTTTATTATTTATGTATTCATGGCCATTAAACGGATATCCGTGGCCACTGCGCGTTAAATTGCAATGCATCCCGTTTCTCCCCCTCTCCCCCTATCGTTACTCTCTTCACCCCATCAACTTTAAACTGGACAGTCTCCCCCATATGCATGTACGTATACTTTTAGGGGTAACTTTAATATGCACTTTTGCGTCTACATATGGCAAGAGGCAGCACTCACATGTTATTAAATTAACGCACAAATTAACAAAATTACGTGAAGCTTAATGAAATTTCACGATTTTTCATTCTGACACTATGAGCTGAGCTGATCTGAGCTGAAGCTCACTCGTAAATCTGTTTAAAGACTTGACCTGGCTACAGAAAACATCAGAAATTATTCAAGCTGATTGTAAATTATTTGCATTATTCTGAATACAATTATTTTCCTTACACTGACAAGATTAACATAATACATTTGTATTAATATATAATTAACTGATGTATTCTTTAACTTTAAAAGTGAATTCCATATAAATAACTTAAGTATTTTTATCTTCTTTTCATAACTTTTGTAAACACGATTTTTAAAGTATACTGCGAGCATATTAATCGTATTGAAAATAATACTTATTGGTTAGTCCTACTAGTATTCAATTCCCATAAATCTGCTATTAACCTGTTTATTTAATCAAGTCAATGAAACTATTTTACTTAATGTACCCAGAACTGAAGGTTGTTCTTCTTTATATTATATTGTGGCTTTATTTGTCATTTATTTTCGTTCTTTATCGCTACTCAAAATCTCCTTGCTTCACGTTAGATCAAATTGTACGCTACGTATACGTAACATGAGTGTAAACTTTCGCAATACTAAATACTGTGAAATAGGGCAGGTCCTGCACCTCTAATTGATAAGTGTAACAAATTTTTGGCATTGAGTGTGGCTAACAGCATCAAATAAGTGGGCTAAGCAAAAGAGAGTCAACGAATCCAAATCCATAAACATTTCGTTATCGCGAGAAAGCTCATGCCTAAACTTGAAGTACCGGCAGAGTTTCCTTGAAAATTGTAGGAAATATCAATTGTCATGTTGAAACGAGACGGTTGGCGGTGGCTTGTGGTTGCCGATGGTTGGTTTTGGTTGATGGGTGGTTTGGGTGGATATCGGTTTTAGTGACTTCAATCTGGCTAGACGTTCAACTGCTCGGCATCGATATGTAATCAATGCTTTCAAATAACTTTGCAATACTCAACACGGCTTTTGTTTTGTACAATTCAAGTGCGGGAGCCCAATCCCATGAAGCTGGAAAACAATGGAGGCTTAAGTGAAGTGTGGAAGTCGAGTAATTGTATAGATATGAAAGTGTGTATGTGTATGTGTATTGGAGTGTGCTTGTTATCCTTAAGGCGCACGAAAAAGGATTTCAATAATGCGCCACACAATCTGTGCTGAAAGCTTAAACAATAAAAAGTGAAAATTCCACAAGAAATCCCATACGTAGTAGCATAATGTGGTTAAGGATATTATCAATAGAAGAGCCCATCTCTGTCTGTCTGTGTCTATCTGTCTGTCGGACCCAGAAGCCGCTGGGCGAGTTACATTTGCGGTTGGCAGCCTCAAGACAATGCGACATGTGTCTCTTCAATGTTTCAACAAGACAATGCAGATTAGCTGCCTTAGATTGGGCTCAAACACAATGAAGACTCCTTCGGACTGGTTTCAAGACCACTTGGCTTTGATTTAAATGAATAACAAGGTTCAATTCAGACCCGTTCGGTTGTAAGCCTCACTGAAAGACAGGCACCCACATCAATAGCAAGGGGATGTTCAAAGACAAGAAGCACGTACTGCATATGAGTATGAATATGAATACGAATATTGATTTAAATGGAAATCAATTTCCCTTACATATCTCAAGTGCCTGTTGTAGAGTATTTTTATGTTTTCCTTTTCTCCTGTTGAGTTAGTGACTGTTTCTGCATCTCCTTCGGTCTGTTGTCTTCTTACCCTAAATTAGTTTGCCTGATTGCCAAACAGTTGGCAGTATGCAGTTGGCAGTAAATGTCTTTCTCAACTCCCTCTGTGGAAATTTATGCTTTGGACTTTAAGCTGCAACTGATTTATGTTAATAGTCTTGCCAAATATTTGCAACCACTTTGGTAATATTACGAACACGAATACGAGTATGATCATTGTTATTAGCCGTGTTTGCCGCCATTGTAAGACTGTCACACGTGTCTGGCCTGCAGTTGCCAACATTTGCGGCAGTTAAACAGAAAAAGTAACTAAAGGAGGTTAAATAAGTAACAATACTTTTTGAGTGGCTGCTGGACAGGAAGATACCCTGTAGAACTAGAATTTATTTGAAGTGCAGCCAGATACATTCTTAATTCTTCTCTGTAAATTTATTTAAATCTTTTGAATTGCTTTGTTTTTTTACTATACATACACTTGAAAATATATGCATACAAAATAATACAAAATAAATACTTTGCTCATTTTGTTTCTGGCTTAAATAAATTTATTTCTTATGTTGAACTTTTATTGATTACGCAAGTTTCATGTTTTAAACTACATTAAATTTGTTGCAAACTTTTGTTTATTATAAATATTCCTGAGGATAATATCAGATCTTATCACATCATATGTGCGATGTACTCCTATTCCTGAGTTAAGTTATAAGCTTTAACTATAATCTTACTATACAAAACAATATATAATAATAATAATTTAGCAAAGAAATTTACACATTTTAAATTGTTAATCTAAGTTCAACTCAAATACTTAAAGTATATACAAATTTATCTTCCCAATCTTTGAGAAATATAACTATCCTTTCAGAGTCTTGATAGGGTATGCAGCATAGAAAAACCCGAGTTGAGCTGGGGCTAAACTGGACGTGTTGTGCAGCGGACAAGCGCGAAACGTGACAGACGTGATGTTTATGTGGAATACTCATGCAGCATCCATCGACATCATCAACATAATTTGCAAAAACGGAGAAGAAATAAAGAAGGGATGAAGAAAACAGAGGGCAAATAGCAAATGGACTAATAGCAAACTAAGCAATAAGCTTCAGATCGGAGTTGTGCGTTTGGTGGAAGCGATTGCGACTGCGACGGCAACAACAGCAACAACATCAACAGCAACAGCAGCTGTTGTTGGCGTTGAGCCGCTTTGGCATTCATATGCATATCCTTGGCAGCAACACTTAAAGTCACCCGAGTGCCCAGGCAACTACGTGACAATGCCAAGCCCAAGGAGTGCCACGTTAACTTTTGTCTCGCCTTTCCACTTTCCTCTCGGAAACTTGTCGCGCATATGTTGCCAAGACATCGCCATGCCAAACGATACACGGCACACGGCAACGGTGGCGTCGCCTTTCATCTCCTTTCTTCTCGCACAGCCATTCGTAGTGTAAATATTTAAACAATAATAAGTTGGCGGAAAAGCGCAGGAAAAGTCTTGTGTTGTCGCGCGGCAAAATAGCGAAAACTTTTGTTATCTTTTCACCATGAAAACGGCACAAAATAGGTAAGGGCTGAAGGTTGGACTTGACTCGTAGAGCACTGAACGTGCACTAATCGTGGTTGATTGAAGGAGAGGGGGTGGGGGCAATAAGTATACGCCAAGAGTGACATGCACATGGGGTGTTTGTCTATGCTGCGATATATCGCATTTCATGTTTTCAATTAGCGTTAATGTCACTGCGACGTATGAGGTGCGACTAAATTGAAATTGTATATGAACTCAGGGGTGAACTGCGTCAAACTTAGGATCTCAGAAAGATATGTTTTGTGATGCTCTACTGTTATATTTCTGAAATAAACAAAAAGGTTTTAAGTCAAAAGAATGCAATACTTAGTAATTTGTTGTGTATTATAAAAAGATATAGAAAGCCTTTAAGCCTAACAAGATTAAATGTTTAGGGAAACCAATTCGAAACTCTGCTCTAATATTCTATAAAACGCACAACGAATTTTTGAAGACAAACATATATCAGTCGTATTTCCAAGGCCACGAGCCACGAGCTTGAATAATTGAAGAGGCTCGGCTTTAAGTAAAACACAAGTTGACTTGTGCCTCTGGAAGTGGAAATAGATTTCATATTTTGGTTTTATGTATGTAAATGGGTAATGGAATGTATAAAGGGGTATATTTATGCAGTTGCTGCTTTATAAATATTGTCATACTCATAGACCTCCCCAAAAGAGTCATTTGCATAACTGTCAATCATACGCCGCGTGTACCGCAATGTTGTTGACTTTGCCTGCCTAAAGTCTCTCGCAACAAAGTACACGAAACATATGACGAGAGTATTCGTTGTATGCCACATTTTTCCCTTTCTCCTTCTGCACGTGCTGCCAAATAAAGCGAATTTCGCTACTCGATTCGCGTTTTATTTCAAAATTGAATTTCAGCACTGATTATGTATAGTACATGGTATGTAGGTTTGTTCGTATAAGTATTCGTATTCGTATGTACATACATATATATTCGTTCCCATGGGTATTCACTCTCAGTATTCGTTGGCTTTTTTCTCTGTCTGTCTTTCATTTGCCCGGGGTGCATAAATAAGCAAGCGCCACTCAATTATTCGTGTTGTGGCTGAAGCTATATTCGTAATCCTTTATCCTTGTACCTGTGACGTGCCGATTTGATTTGCCTTTGCAATTTATTGTTAAATCACTCACACTAGACGTAGCATATGGAATCTATACACAGAATATATATAAATCTCAATATTGTTCTGATAAATGTGTTATAAGCTATATGTTTATGCTAATGTACTCGCCGAGATTTAAAGATCTCAAGTTATTCGGATTAAACTTCAAAAAGTTTCTGATGCGATACTTATTGCCGTAAATTGAGCGGAAAATAAACCAAAAAAATTGCTTTGTTGTTGTCCCTAGGTTGAATTACAAACCTTTGGCACCTATCCTCCAGGCAATCGGTGAAAAGTTCGAGACTCGATGAAAATTCATTTCATTTGATGTGAAACGACGCTAAGAATTTGTCTGCATTTTGAAGCCATTTAATTGTGGCCCACTTCATTTTTATTTGCAATTTGCCTTTGAGGTTTTTGGTGTAGCATTTAATTGAAAATTTCTGTTCCAAAAAGTTGGTCTCGAACCCTGATTTTTTCATTTTGTTTTTTGGGTTTATTTTCTTCCCAAATGAGCAGCTCATTAAAAAGCGAAATGATAAAGTTTATTCACCCGCTGCCATCGGAAATTATCGTATCATTTATAAGGTCGTTTGGAATTGGGTGGGAAAATTTAACCTATTTGAAGGATTTATACTTTAGTTTCCATAAAAATGTATTCTAATCAATTAAAATTAATTCCTCGCTGTTTTCCTTTTAATTTTTATTAATTCACATAATTCGCATTTAAATATTTGATGTCAAAACCACAAGAATTGATGGACATTTGATACCGCTAATGAAATGTCAGTGAGTTGACACTGTGACTGGATAATTGGGTATACTAATTATATTTTGATCGTTGCATAAAAATTAATATAAATTAGCAAATGAACGCCGAGTGCATTTAAAGTGTACTTGAAGAGTAATTAAAAGCGCAAAAAAAACGCAACCAAAAAAAAAATGAACAGCCCGCAATTTAAAATAAATAAATATATTTATACGAAGGGCATAAAAATTTAACGAAATTCAATTGATGATTATGATGTTGCTGTTGTTGATGTTGATGATGATGATGATGATGATTCATCATGAACAATGTCAATTTTTCATCCGTATTTAAATTGATGGAAAAAATGTCAGCAACAGTTGCCATGGCAGCTCCACGAGTTAATCGAAAAATGAAAATGAAAATAATAACGAGTTGTGATGTATTGTCTGGACGCTTTCTACTGCGCTTAACTACAGTGTTCGCTCGCAAATTAAAACTTTAACCAGTTTAAAATATTGAGACACATAATTTAAGAACAAGTAGTATTGAATGATGATAAAAGTATAGTTATGTAAGTAAAAAGCAAATATTTTTAACAATTAAAGACAAGGGAGATTACTGTATAGACATTGACTTCTCAGTTCCCCCTTCACTCTCTCACATTTCATGTACTATATAACAAGTTATTATTAAATGCAAGTAATAATAATCTTCTTCTTTGATAAGAAAACCAGTACGCACAATCTTCATTGTTAATAGTTGCGAATATTTCAATTAAGCTGGCCTTTGTTGACCTTACCTGCCTGTTGGCCAATGGTCAGCGAATTTATCATTCAGAAATATCCAAATTTATATATGAGAATGTGTGTTCGTGTGTACATATGTATGTACTTATGTATATACGTTAGTATATGAATGGTACGGCAACCACCGGACTTAATTAGCATCATTGCCATCGGGGAAAGTTGGTCAACGAGTTGACTGTTTGACAGACAATCACCCCATTTAACTGACAATTCCACTTCTGACAATCTACGGCCTGGCAGCTGACAAACCTTATTATTAAGCCTGAAAATTCAATATTTGAGGTCAGTTGTGAAAGTCAAGTGTTAACAATATTGTACATTCTGTGTGTGCAGCGCAAATACCAAATTAAAGCCCCATGGGAGAATTATATTGTAATTGAAGTACAGTTGTCAATCGCAAAAGTATCCTTCGTAAAAGTACGCCTATAAACTCTCGAAACTGCCTACAGAGTATATCTTATTTTTGGTTAAAATAAAGCAAGTTTTCATTGATATTTTCAATAGAAGGAATAATACTTAAAGTGTTGTAGATACGGAGTTAATAAAGTGATCAAACAATAGTCGAATTACGATCTAAGCGTAACAATTTTATATCGTTTTAGCTTTAACAGAGTTATAAGGATTTTAATTTTATAAAAAGAGTTAATAAATAAAATTAAGAATTTGAAAAGTATAAGACAAATCGAAAATTTAGGAAATCAATAACAATTTCTAACACAAAGTATATTTAATGCAAAATTAGTTTAGTGAATAAATAATATAAAACATTATTCATCAATTTCGGCTTCTTTTGGAAATAGTTATGTGAACTCAACGTATTTACTAATATGTAATATTTGAATACAATATATTCACATAAACTAGTAATAGAAATAGTTACAAAAAGTTATAATGCATTATTTGCAATATGTGCCATCCTGTTGATATTTACTTTGACTGCATACCACATTTAATAAATATTAATTATAATAAATTATGATTCGACATTTCCATTAGAAGTATTAAATTTTTGATGATTTATTCATTCACTTGCGAATCATTAGACAAATGATTTATGTTAATCCCCATATAATTAAGTAATGCTTTTTTAAGCCTTGCAGTAGATTAAAGTTTATAATTCAATTTTTATGTTTTTATTTATATTTTTATTTCAAATCATTTTAAACATTTAATATTTAAACATGTCTCGCGATTCACAGAGTTGAACTAACAATTGATAATTTAATAAGTTATTCCGAAATATGCACATCAACAAATCCAATTCGATTGTTTGCCAACGGGAAATGGAGCAGAAATGAGAAAAGGAAATGGGAGGTGAAGAGGGAAATATGCAATGGCCATAAATTGAATGCGGTCACACTGAATAGACAGTGGATTGGTCAACCATTTGGTTAACCCAAATGGCAGCAAATTAGAGCTCAAGTGTTTTCAACTTGTTCTAATTCTTCGCCTCACTGCCCGTTGAAAAATCGAAGTCACTCTCGCTGCCTGCCACAGGAGTTGCCCCCGCTGCAATGGTTGTTGGTGTGGGGTTGTTGCTGTTGGCGGTGTTGCTGTTAGACGGTGGTGCCTCCTGGACTGGTTTCGCGCTTGAGCTATCATCCGTTTCGCTGCTGTCAACGAAATTAACGCGCTTCTTCTTTTTCTGCTGCTGCTGCTGCTGGGGTTGCTGCTGTTGTTGTTGCTGATGTTGCGCATCATTAGACGCTGCTTGTTTGTCTGTCGACGCAAGTATCGATGTGGGTTTGACAGGTTTGGTGGCAGCAGCAAGTGAGTGAGTGGCTTCGCTTTTTGCATCAACGCCGCCATCAATGGGTGGTGCAAGTGGTGCGATGGTTGCTTGCTCCATTTCCTGTGGCTCAGTTGCTTCGCTGTGGTTGCTGTTCTCGGACATTGAATAAGCGACTTCCTGTTGTTCCTGTTGCTGCTGCTGCTGCTGTTCCTGTTGCTGTTGCCCAGAATAGTAGTCATAGTTTGCTGTGCCGGCATCATAGTCCTGCCCCGCGTAGCTGCCATCTGGGGCATACTGTGTGGCATTGGGATCGGCAATGTATTGGCCAGTTGTCTCGTCGTATATGTAACCTGGGTAGGCATTGGGATCATAGCCAGCTGCATATTGTGACGCATCGTAGTTGCTATAATCCATATTGGAGTACTCCTGCTGTGCTCCCTCGCCAACAACATCAGCAACAGCAACAGTCTCAGCTGCAGCTGTAGCTCCGGTGGCTGCCGTTCCAGTTCCTGCCTCAGTTGCTGCATTTGCATCCGTTGCATATTGCTGATAGTCTGTGGGATTTCCGATTTCACTGTAAAGCGGCTCGCTCGATTGCTGCTGTGGTGGCTGCTGCTGTTGCTGCTGACTGGACTCGATGCTGGCATAACTGGGCTCACCTGGATCCACATAACTAATGGCATCATACTGTCCGTAATCGAGCTGCGTCCTATGCTGTTGTTGTTCCGGCAACAACGTTGCCATTTCCAACTCTTGTTGCTGTTGCTGCTGATGCTGCTGTGGTGCGTGCTCGAATAAACCTAAAGTTGATGTTGTTGCCGTTGCTGCTGCTGCCGCTGCCGCAGCTGCCGTTGTTGCTGCTGCTGCTGTTGTTGCTGTCAAACGTTCGCCGTAAATGGCATTTTCAATATTCTCAATCGACACTCTGGGCTTTGAGGATGGCTCATTGCTGTTGGTTGCCGTTGGTGACAATTGATTACCTCTTGCCAACTGCTCATCAACCGCAGCCGCTGCCTTTTGCAAAGCTGCACGACTCGCTTTGACTTCGTCTAGCAAATCGTTGCTGATGCCAAGGGAACTACCTCCAATACCATTACCAAAATCTCCAATCCCTCCAATTCCTCCAACTCCTCCACGCACGTTCAGCTCTAGTTTGTCTTCAAAATGTTCTCGGGGCCTTGTCATTGCTGTTGATGGTGTTGTCGTTGTTGTTGGCGGTGGATGCCAGGGCTCATCGATTTTCAGCTCGCCAAAGTATGCTTCGAAATTGTGTTGCTGCTGTGGTTGTTGCTGCTGCTGGTGTCGTAGTTGCTGATGCTGCTGCTGCTGCTGTTGACGTTGGCCTGGCTCATTATGGCTAGCGACACTTGGCGATTTTTCATGCTCGACTTTAGTCACGCGTGAATTTGGCCAGGCATCCTGCTGCTGCTCCATTGCCTCCTTCGGTTGTTGCTGCTGCTGCTGATGGTGCTGCTGCTGGTGTTGCCCTCCCGCTATTTGTGGTCGCCCACCGATGTCATCGATGCCTGCGACAGTTGCAGCCGGCAGCTCAGTCAACGTTGCCGTCTTTGGCAATTTATCAAATGTCAACGAGGATGTTGCCAGCGTTGAGGATGTGCTGCTCAATTCCCTTGCACTTTTGTCTCTTGGCGTAGTTGTTGCTGTTGTTTGTGTTTGTGTTGGTGTTGGTGTCGTTCTGCCTGCTTGATATTCACCTGCTGCTGCTGCTGCTGCTGCTGTTGCTGCTCGGGCTGCCGCATCAAAGTGCGTCATGCGCTCTGGTAAATCGGCATTCTCATTGTCCAGAGCACGCAATGTGGCACGTAGATCGAAGAGGTTCGAGGTGCCCAGAGCTTGTCCTCCCCCCATATTAAGACCACCATATAGATCCGGTACTGGCATATAAACGGGTTGAGGTGTAAACTGAGGCGCTAATAACATGCCACCTTGTGCTGGAGTGGGCGTGGCCATAGCAAAAGCCCATTGCTGTTGAGGTGCCGTTAGCAACGTCTGACTTGGATTTGAATGTGGATTTAGTACCGACCCAGCTGGAGTTGGACCCATTGTTGTTGCTGCAGCGGCAGCTACAGCTGCTGCTGTTGGATTTGATATTGCTGTTGCCTGCTGTGGCTGCAACAGTACGGGAATTGGCATTGAGCTGCAACCAGCTGTTGTTGTTGTCTGTTGAATGCTTCTCAGCGTTTGATGCTGCACCAATTTAGCAAAGTACATTTGATATTGCAGCTGGGGAAAAGGAGAAAAAGCCATATGGGAACATTAATTAAAGACGCCAGGACAATGCCATTTTGACGAGGAAGGCAATCACAACACACCTTCATCATTTTAAGCCTCTCACTGCGCTGTGACATGGCTGCAGTTTGTTCATCAATCCGTTCCAGCATTTGCACCAGCTTTTTGTTGCGTTCGTTGCGTTTTGCCTGCTCCTCCAGAAATTCCTGATATTTCTGACGACTCTTCTGTCGTACGCACTTATCACTATGGGATACCGATGGGTATGAACATATGAACGTTGGTTAGAGCTCAGTCCTTTGACTGGTAAGTCATACACAAAAGCTACTTACAGTTCACTCCGCTTTTGTAGTACTTTATCCAGTTTGTGCTCCAGTTGCTGACGATTGTCCTCGCTGTGGGTAAGGATGGCAAAATCATAGTGAGTTTAAATAGACAGAGAGAGAAAGATAGCCGTTTTTAATCATCTAGTTTCTAAAGGATTTTCTAGCCGTCATTTATTAAATTAAATTTAGCCCAGAGCAAAATGCATTTATGTAAGAGTATAAAAGAAGATATCCTAGAGGAATTATTTTTAGGTTTTTACTGTTCTTTTATATATCTTTCTGTGTAATCGTAGCCCTAAATTTATTTACTATTATATCATCCACAATTTCGTAACAATATTAGTTTTGTTACCCTGCGCATGCTAAAAATCGATTGACATGAATTGCAATAATAACCCTTTGCCTCTTTTGGCTATTTAGGGAACTCATTTACCAAAGGGTATATATTGTTGAATATCTATGACAAAGCCCTTAGTGAAGCTTGTTTAGTTTACACGTTAAGGTTTGTTCATTGCAACTTTAAAAAATGATTTGTTTTTTAAATAGATTTCATTATATACAATAAGCTAATAATAATAATAATTTCATTTTATATTGGTCGAGTATACTAACAACTTTTTATGTAAAATATATTCAGAATTTAAAAAAATGCAACGCAACAGACAACCTTTTATTCAAGATGGAAATAAGTTCTGTGCATTTGCAAATTAAATAATTTTGAATAACTATCAGCTAGTTAAAGGGTATACGCAAGTTGCCTTTTGTCACTCTTTTCTTGACTAATAACTATTTGAGGTGATTATTATTTATAAAGAGCATTTGTAGGTTGCACAAAAGCACTTATTTGGAATGGATATAAGTTTATTTTTAATGTCTAAACTATCTCCAAGGTTGCTTCTTACCGAATATGCTAATTTCTTTAAGGGAGTTAAGATTCCTTTGATTGTAATCGAATATATATTCAATTATATAAATATTTGCACTGACCTGCGCTGTAGTTTTTCCTGTAGCAGCTCCACTTGCAGCTTGTAATTCTCCAGCTCAGCCTGCGGATACATCATGTAGATATCTAATGTTTCTCCCGCTGCTGATTGAGCTTGTTGTCCTAGTAGTTCTAGTAGTCCTGGTATTTCTGATCGTTCTCGTCCGACTGCCAGCAGCAAACTGCACTCGAGTATTGACACAGTTTGCGTGGCAGCGAGCAACTGAACCGCGGAATACAATAAATGCGACAACATGTGCTATTTTTAAGGCAACTTTATTTGAATAGTCGCATTAAACGAGTGTGTTCCCACGAGTGTGTGTGTGTGTGTGCGTGTGTGTGTGTGTGTGTGTATGTACGAGTTTATTTACCATTTGTTTATTGAGTCGCTTTGTTGTCATGGCTACCTTATTTCTTAGCTCTGTTTTATTTAGTGGTTGCTTGGCATTGGCCCCTGAGGCGACTGTCGAGCGACCTGCCTTTATTGATTTTGCTTTGGCCCTTTTGTAGCATTTGCCACTGAGTGTGGCAAGCATTGAAACCGGCTGACTAACTTTCGATTTTGCGCATCATGAATTATCCATGCTGTTGTCCAGGGTGGCAGCGAGGTGGGGTACTAATTACACGCCCGCCAAGTGGGTCACTTTTTGGACATTTTAAAAAAACTTCTGCCACGCCCCCTCTTTGGGAGGAGTAAGGAGTGAGGGTGAGGGTGAGTATCTGCTGCTAAGGATAGCCAGAGCATTTGTCATGCATTGCACGAGATTTGCCTGCACGAGCGGCCATAGCTTCTCCTCCAGTCCTCCTTATTGGGCTTGGGTAAAAACACATGTCGTTCCCACACTCATGTATGTGCACTCAGAAAATTAATGGGGGATTTGTATATTTACACTTTTATTCGACTGTGCAATTTAGTCAAAAGTGTGTACACAATTAAATATGAATATATTTATTTTAGTAGATTTTAGAGCTTAAATTCAAATTTTCATATTTCGTATTAATAATGTTGTAATTAAGTGATTTGTTTAGTTGAATAACAATACTTTTAATTTGTTGCGCATTTTTCTAATAATTTGAATGTTTGTAATGATTTAGCGTTAAACTGAATCGTATTTTTTTTATAATTTAATATAAAGTGGCTTATATTTAAATTTGATTTAAATCATATATTTTATATTTTATTTAATCATGTCCTTTTTCTCTGAGTGTGTTTAGATATTATACTGGAGCAAAGTTGGGCAGCCAAGCGTGCGGCACCTGAATGTGAATTAATGGTAGCGTCTATCACTCGCCGGCCACAGACAACAACAAAAACAGCAACAACAACGACGACACACTGACATTTTCACAGAGTCACCATCATGCACAATGCCGCGACAACGTCGTCGGTTAGTGGACACGAATTTCTTCCTTCCCCTGTCCTTAGGTCCTGCACCTACCCCTGTACCCTTTTCTCCCTCGGCGGCTTGTCGTCACGGTGTCGTGGTTACGGGTCGCGATATACATTTTTTGGTTATTTACACTGGCCAAACTAAAGCATGCAACATAAGTGCGGCTGGTTATGCAAAGTGTAACTGTGTGTGTGTGTGTGTGTTTGTTAGACTTTGTATAATGCATGGGCGCAACTTAAAAGGATTTGTTTTTAAAGATAATATTAATTAGCAGTCTTAAATAAATCTGTTATTTGTAGTAATTTTTACATAAAAATGAAAGCCTTCCAAACTAAATAAATCTATCAAAAATTTTAAAATTGTGTAAAACCATATATTAAAATTAATGTTAAGTTATCTTTTAAAAAATAGTTTCAAATTATTGGTAATGTTACCAGCTCTGAATGTTTCTGAGTTTTAAATGTTTTTAAAGACAAACCGTTTTAGTATCTAATCTTAATAAATAGTGTCAAAACATTTTAAAAAGGTTGTATTTTGTCAATAAATAAGACTTTTATAGTTGCTAGTCGAAAGAGTTTAAATAAGACTAGAGAGTAGTAGGTTAGAAAACTATAAGAGTTGAAATTCAGAAGACTAGAAAGACAGGAAACTCGTGGAGTCGGAGGTTAAAAAACCAAAAAAGAACGGGACTAAGAAAAATAGATGACTTGGAGATTAGAAAAGAAAGAGACTCAGTAGAGCCTTACAAAATTATAGAAAGTAGGAGTGTTATAAATTGAAAACTAAAAGACATTAATAATAAAAGTATTGCCTGACTATACATATGATAAATAGAACACAATAATTACTGGTACAAATTTAGACAATATATATGGATATCAAATAATTTCCCTAAAATTTACATAAGTAGATTGTGAATTGCTTAATGGAAACCCCTTTTGTAGAGACTTCTCTGACTTTTAGTGAGGTCAGCAGCTGACGAAATGAAGCTGTTGCCAGGCAACTGGAGTAACTGAACCTGCAGCACGACAGACATCAGTGCACATACCACATGCCACATGTCACACCCACTCACCCTAACGCCCACTTGAAATAACTGCTAAATTACTAAAACAAAGTTTTGGATTGTGAAAATGTAGTTGACAATGGCAAAAATATACACAGATGCTGGTGAATCATATTCGTATGAATGGATCGAATAGAGCGAGTGACTGATTGATTTTTGGTATATCTATATTAGATTTTTAGTAGATATGTATTTTTTTTGGCTTGTCGCGCAATATTTATTTATAATTTCAACAAAAACAGTTTGCGCCAAAAGTTTTTCTCTTCTCTTTGAATATTCATTGAATGCGATTCGAATTTGATAATTCATGAGTTGTCGCAAGGAAATTTGCATAGAGAATGTTGAAAGCAGAACTGCAAAAATTTGGTCAATGTGAATTTATGTGTATGGCTTTATGCCACACACTGAGTGTGTGTATGTGAAACTGTGTGTGTGTGCGTGCTGCTTATCAGTCGTTGCACAGCATTCTTTTTTGGCGCACTTAATTTTAGCTGCCGTTCCTTTCAGAAAAGGGGGGGCAGCAGGGTAAGGCGACCTCTTCTGCTGTGGCGCCTTTTTCTTTACCCGATTCAAAGTCAATGAAGTGGAAAACTGAAAACTTTTTCTTTGCAGTCTATTAAAAATAATGGCCGTTGACAGCGAAACCACTCGCCAAGTGCAAGAATGCTCCACATGCAGTCCATGGGAGTGTGTGTGCTTCTGTGTGTATGTGTGTGTAAGTGAGACAGTGGCAGACATTAAATTAATATATATGTATATACATATGTGTGTGTGCGAGGTAATTTCTCATAGCGTTTCGTTGCATTGGCCACTTGCGGTTACCCCTTTGTAGCGTTTGACCTGTAGTGTAAATGGGACGTTTAGTTACTCGACGTGAACTGATAACTTCATACAATTTTACAAATAAATATAAAGAATCAAGAAAAACCCGAAAATATTTAAATTTTTTTATTTATATACTATTAAATAAATATTTTTAAATTTTTAAAATATCATATTTGCTTTTTGGGTTTCTTTTGATAATATAATTGTTAACTTATTCCTTAAATAAATATTCATATTACTTTAATTCTGCTCAGTCACAGGAGAAAAGACCATGGTAATTATTTTTTGACTTGTGACTACTCCATTTGAAATTACAGAGCATTAAATAGTTGCCATTCTGCCTTGTACTTATAGTATGGATAAAATGTATAGTGCTGACAGCAGGATACTTTTAAATTTATTTTAAACTATTGTAAAACCTAAATACCTGTATTAAGCGTTTTGTTTATTACAGATTAAAGCTAATTACATGATATCTACTAGTTAATTGGAGCATTGTGAATTTAGTTTAAGTCCTAATATTTGAAACTGTTATGTGAAAAATGTAATTTAGTTTTAAGTGGCTAAATTAAAATCAAATTTATTTTGAGACTATTTAATTTTGGCTTAAAATGTAAGTTATCTAATATTGAAACATAAAAATTGTGCGTACTTGAAATATAATCGAATCTGTTATGAGTATCGTGTTTATTTGATTTTAGTAGTACTTAAATGTAACTTTTAATTAAAATTGGTAGTCTTTGCTTAGCAATAAAATAGTACTTAGTATACATTTAAGGTAGATTCTGTCTGCTTAAATCTCGCTGCAAAAAACTGACAATACAGGTATATTGCATTTGATTTTTTTATTTATACTTTTTGTGAAAATTTTAAAAGGATATCTGCTAGTCCCATCCCAGGAGACCTGCACTTGTTGGCATTGTCGCTGCGGGCTTGCAGAAAATATGAGAAAAGAATTGGCGGGCAATGCCGGCCAATGCTGAACAGTACTCTGGTTTTGTGGTTAATGCGATAATTTAATTGTAATGCGGGTCTGGCGTCTGGGGTGCCAATAATTTAACTTGCAATCAGCGCAGCATTTATTGGGTTAAACATATAAGCCAGCAGCGAAAGAGAAAGATGGCCCAGACAGAACAATGGTTATAAAGAGAGAGCTATATATGTATATATACATAGAGGAAGAGAGAAGGAATGTGACGCACACATGCCAGTTGGATGGCCAAGAAGTGAATGAACCCAGCAAGAAGCAGCCGCAAACGCAAAAGGATGCAATAAAGGAGCTGGCAAATAAATTCAACGATGGCTCCTGCTGCTACACCAGCTGCTGTCCTGTAAAGGCGCCAGCAACAACAGCAGCAACAGCAACATCAGCAGCAGCAACATCAGCAGCAGTTTCGGCATTTTTGCACGTAAATGTTGAGAAACGAGGGCAGAAGCCAACAAATGCGTAGCACACTTATTGGCGCTTGGCCAAACTGAACAGACAGCGATAAAGACAAAGAGAAAGAGAGAAAGAGAGAGAGAGGGAAAGAGAAAATGAAAAAGGCGATAGACTGTGATAGCGAGTGCAACACCCTTTCCTACCCTAGAGACAGTTGCCGTGTCAACATGAAATATTTCATATAAATACAAAACTTAGTGTCGGTTCAGTGCAATGTCAGAGCCCTTGGCATCAGGTTGCAGTGAGTTGCAGCAGGTGAAGGAGCCGACAGACAAGCAGTCAAAGAATCCAATAGATCGCCAAATAGAGGAGCAAACTAATGAACAGTCGAAGCAGCAGATTGAGCACCAGGCAGACGAACAAGTAGAAGTTGGAGAGCAATCGGAGGATAAGGCAAAGGAGCGTCCGGAATGGCAACGTCTGATGCTAAGTGTTGCTTTAAAGGATGCCGGAGATCAGTTGGCGTTGCAACAGCGTTCCCAGCGCTTGAACATGCAGAAACCACTGCCCCCGCTCCCTGCCTCTTTGCGACGACTGCGAAGTTCTTCAATTGGCCAAAAGGCTGTGCCGGAGCGAGTGCTACTGACAGGAAAGAAGCTGCCGCGATTGCAATCTTTGCTGGGTGAATCAGAAGAGGATGCTGATCAGCTGGACGAGTGCGTGTTAAATGCACTGAAATATGAACGGGATATGGATGCATTGCGAGCATTTTTTGAGGCGGCCAGACAGCAGGTCTTTATGACAAAGGAGGAACTGCAACGGGAGCAGCCAAGTCGATTAGAGATGGCAATTGGTGCATTAAGTGGCAATAATACCCAGGAGTCTGTGGCTGCTAAAGAACTGCAACAATCCAAGGAAGAGCTAAAGCAGCTGCAGGCCAAGTTGGAGGAGCTGAAGATTGAGGGCGTGGCCAAGCTGAATGATTACGATGAGCGAATTGCCGATGCCAAGTACAACTTGAAGTGCGTCTCGCAGGTCAATGATCTGGAATACAGTCTGGTTGAACGTTGGGAGGCAGCGCGTGTTGGTCAAGCCGAGATCTGGGGTGAGAATGCTGAGCGAGCTTACCTGCGGGACATCCTGGACTTTAAGCAGCGTCTGTCCCGAGAACAACGTGTTAGCCAGGAACTGAGCTCCTTTCGTAGTCGGGAAAGGGCTGATCTTCAGCAACGCATCAAGGATTGGCAGGAACGCTATGCGAGTGAGCTGCGTAGGGTGGAACGTGAAAGCGAAGCCTGGGAGTTACGTATTCTTGAGCTGACCAAGTCCCTAGCCCGGCATCGCGAAGAGAATGCCCAGCATGTGGCATTTACGAACGAATACAATGCCAAGAAGGAGGAGGAGCAGCGATTGCTGGATCTGCAACTGCATCGTATACAGTGTGCAATCAAGTTGCAAGCTTGGTGGCGTGGCACAATGGTGCGTCGTGGTCTCGGTCCCTTCAAAAAGAAACCGAAGCGCGGCAAGCGCGGTAAACCAAAAAAATAAATAAATAAATGGCCAGTCATTTTCTTTCCATTGCTAACTCTTTCTATCCTTTACTTTGTTTATACGAAGAGCATTTTATGAAATCATTCCACGAAATGTTGTGTGTATTGCTCTGAAAAGCTTTGCAGGGATTTTCAATTGAAAAATATGTCTCTACAGCAGGCTGGGAATATTTAACAAGAAGTATGAATTTTATTTATTGTGAAATTACACTTTGAGGATTAATACATACAAAAAAGGTATGTAAGTTTTTCTTATCTTTGTTTTTAATACTTCCTGGCCCAACAAGAATGTTCTTAAATAAATGCACATGTCGCTAACAAAACTTCGTTTATATACTTTGAAGTTATTCTAGATACAACTATTTAAAAGGATTTATTTATTTGACATATTGATATCATAGTACTTTACCTTATTAAAGCTATTATTATATAGAATAGAACTCATATACGTTTTATGGTTTCTTATCTGTTCGACTCATGTAATTTTAAGAAAGGCTGAAACGCAACCTAAATTTTTAATACTTATCTGGCAATTTATAGGTTCTTCCAAGGTTTAGAGTTATCTAGATCTGAGAACTCATGACATTTGTTGGATTCTTTCTGTGATTACACGAATCGAATAGACCTTAAGAGCCTCTCTCTATCTGTCTCTTTCTCTCACTCTCTCTCTCTCTCTCTGTTTCTCTCTCTCTCTCTCAACTACTCTATCTCTCTGTGACCTGTCTGTCTTTGCCTTATGAAAATCAACTTGCGACTTAAAACCAATTAAAAAGTTGACTCGCTGCAGTTAACACGTCAGCGGTCAGAGGCCTACGTCAGCCTTAATGACAACCCGGCCCCATTGTCAACAGCCTTGGTCATTGTTTATGCCTTGCTAATGGGCCACACAGGCAATCCAGGCAGAGTGAACTTGCAACTGCAACTGCAACAGCAACTGCAACCCAAGTTGCAGCATCAGCTTTGCCACAGCTGAAGTTGAAGTTGTTGTTAAAGTTGTTTTTTTTTTGTATCCTTATTTTCCATTTATTTTCCTTTTTACTTCATTTTTTTCCTTATTATTTTGTTGCCTGACGCTGTCCAAGTGGTTTCCACTGGCAACAATGGCCTGTCACTTTGTTGTTTACGTTGTTATCGTTGTTGTTGCTATTGTTGTTGGTATTGTTGTTGCTGTTGTCCTTTGTTGTTGTCGAGTTGGTTGGATGCATGGCGATAAACTGCGACAATTTGCCTGCTGAATGAGTGCAACTTTCTCTCTGTCAGGCAACATGGTAAAAAAGCAAAAGTAACCCATGTGTGTGTGTGTGTGTGTTCTCGCTTATGTGTGTGTGCATTGTAATTTAAAATATAATTAATGGCCGTTGCCTTAATTTATTGAATTTCCATGGAACGCCAAGAACATTGCCATTGCTTCTTTGTCTCTTTCTCTTTCATTTTTTCACTCTCTTTTTTTGCACTTTTCCTCTCTTCCTTTCTATCTGTTTGTTGGTTATTGTTTGGCTTAATGCTCTCTTTTGTTTTATCAGCACAACAACAAGAAGAACCCAATAATGACTACCGCAAGTCCATTTCGTTGTGAGGCCTTTTGTTTATTTGCTGGCGGATGAATTAATGGAAGATGCTGCACGATGAATACCCAACATTCAGCAAGCAATATTCTACAAAAACAAGCAAATATTCATATCCTGTAAATGGATTAGCTTCCTAGCTGTTCAGCATTAATATACACTAAGAAACAGATCGATAAATAAGTTTAAAACATTACTAACTTATGTATATGGAAGTTTCTGGCATTTACTTTAAGGAAGTATTAATTACAGGGTATATTTTAGTTACTTTAACTTCACTGCACAGCCATCCCACCTGTCATTTCAATTTTCTTATCAATTTGTACAGCATTGTAACATGTGGCTCTTTATTTTGTACTACTTACTTAAACTTTAAAGCTATTTAAATGTTGATTATTAAAAGAACGTCTTACCTCGGGTTTTGCGTACCTTGAAAAACTTGTATATCAGAACAATATAATACTCTACAATCTACCGTTTAATTCGAAGATGAAGTTCTGTTCTTCAGTCTAAAAACATTCCTAAGTTTCTGTTATTCTTATTTTTTATTATTTTTGTCTCATTGATTATTCTTCACTTACTCATATGACAAGTACCCCAAAAATCTGTTCCCCTTTGGTTGCATCAAAGGTACATTCTTATTAAAATACATCTAACTAAACCTTGTATTCAATGCACCCCATTTGGGGAATTCTTATGTGCGTTGCTAGTTGAAACATACTTAAAAACAAAATGGTCGCCGAAATCCTTTAAAAATGGCGGGTCGCAACTTTCGAGGAGCTTCCTACGGCCCTTGGGAGAAAGGCAAAGTGAGATGGGAAAGCCCAACTAGGGCTTCCTAAAAATTTACATACAAATTAGGGTTAATGAGCAGTGAAATTGTTATTTAACTTCAGTTGGCCGTTAAGCGCTTTAAAGTGAGCAACACTTGAGCATTGAGTGGGCTTAAATAACCACGCAGTTTGCGACACGTTTTAGAAATTTCCTAGTGCACGGAAGAGTTTTTGCAACAGATTTTTGAATGGATTTCAAGTGTAATGGGTAACCTGCATAAATTAATTGAATATGGCGCATACGCCACGTGCCGCCCAGAAATTAATTTCATCTTTTTACAGCAGTCAACATTTTATTTAAAATTTAATCAAACACTTTAATTTGATTAACAGCGCACGTCTTTCAATATAAATTTATGGCCACACGACGCATAATCAGAGACCAGATCCAACGCTGACCAGCTGTAAAAAAGGGTTATTTGCCATGGCACATTGCCACCATGCCACATACACCGCCTTGCTACCTTACACTCGTCAGAGCTTTCAACACTCCAACGCCGTCATTTGATATGCGTGCGTGACGTGCCCCACCGCGGGAAGGGAAGGGAAGGGGAGGGGAGAGTGGGATTTGGTGTCGATGTTTTAACGTCTAATAGCAACACGTACGTCTGATAAAATATTTTATTGGCATGTGTGGCTGCCGTCCTGTCGGTCAATTTATTTTATAGATTTTTTAAACGCCCCTCCACTTTAGATATGATAACTTACGACTCCAATTCACAGTACACTCACAATTGTATGCTTTATCATTTCTCACAACAATAACATAAATTTACTAATTTTAATGTTCACTACATTTTTTATGAGTCACTCTGCTATTTTATATATGAATACCTTTTAGCAGTCTGTAAACTGTAGAAACTATTTTTCTTAAAAAAATGTTCAAAATTAAATACAGTTATAAAACTTGAGTTTGTCTTGTTTATCTAGTTGTCAATGGATAAACATATCCCATCAAACTCATTGAAATTTACAGTTAATCCATGAGTTACATAAAATTTTAAAAAACATTTAATTTTATTGCTAAGTAAGTTATCAGTTTTACTTTCATAGATTTAACAGGATTAATTTATGATACCCAAATATCTCTCTTATTTCATTTAACTCAAAGCGAATGTACAAAATATACATTTCGTATATATTTAAGCAACTTTTGGTTTTATAGCTAGGTAAGTTTTATTTTTACTTACATAGACAGATAAAAACATGTTTGCTAAGTATATTTTAATGATGTCAAGTCAGGATTAATGAGGACTATAATATGAAAACATACTTAGCATCTCTTAACTTCCATTTAATGTAAAGGGTATATTTTTTTGCAAAATTGATGCCAAGGTAAAATTGAAAGTCATAGAGTAAGCATTCATATTATTATTAATTTATACAGTTTATGTTTTGGAATGCATATTTGATGAAATTATGTAAGGTTAAATTCGTATTAGAGTGGTCTGCCTGTACAGAAGAGCTCGCAGATATAAATCATTTTAATATACAAGCTAAACTGTAAAGCTAAACAAACACCGGAGGCACTTTTATTTGCCTACGTGTCGTCCTTTGTGTAGGTTCTGTCCACCCAACTCTCCCCGTCCTCCCGCCCACAGAAGTAGTACTACTTATTCCATATTCCCTCTATTCTTATTCTTACTCTTACTCGTACTCCTATTCGTATCTCATCATGCAAATCTGAAATAAATCTTTCATTTCTGGTTCACGGAAATCACGGCTGGCGGTCGGTCAGCAAAATTTTGTTACCGTATTCGTTATAAATTTAGTTGTGTGCGCGTGAGTGTGACTGGGTGTGAGTGGGTGTTAGAGTGTGTGTGTTTTTACGTGTAGGTGTGTGGGTGTGTGTGGCAAATGCCAAATGCTATAGGCCAACTGGCAACTGCTGATGCCAAATGTTGATTCAGTTTTGCGTTTGTCTCTGTTGTGAAGCGGCTGCTGTTTCCATTACCATTTGAGAAGTCGCTATGGGCATTTGTTTTGTGTGTGTGTGTGTGTTGTCATTGTTGTGTGCCGTGAAGCATGCTACGTTTTTTTCTTCTTTTATTTTTGGCATAATTCAGCAATTAGCCGCCATGCGAGGCGCAACATTGATTCGCATTAGCAGCGCTTCGTTCAATGAGGCAGCTACAAAACTTTTCCAAATCAAAGCACGACATCCAAAATTCAATTCTCTATAAGCAGCGAGAGAGCGAGGGAGAAAGGGATGGAGAGTGTGTGAAACAGAGATAGTGAGATAGAAAAATATTCTAAAATGTAGCGTGAAAAGTTTTTGCAATTCGTTGTTATTTCGTTTTGCTTATTTTGATGTTGTTGTTGTTTTTGCCGTGCCGTTTGGAATTTTAAATATGGCGTCTGTTTTGTTTGAAAACGGAAACGAGTGTCTGTCAGTTTATTTGTTTGTTTGTTTGTTCGTTTTGCTCGTTTGTTGTTGATGTTGATGTTGTCGTCGGTAACGTCAACGACCCAAAATGAAGTCAAGCAACTTTTATGCCGCGTTCTTTGCGAAAGGAAACGCCATCTAATGTGTTAGTTCTATGTGCATCTGTAACTGTATTTGTGTGTGTGTTTATTTGTAAATGTCAAGGCCAGTGGTGTTGTCTAACAAAATATAAAGGGGGTAGCTAAGGCACACTATTTCTTTATTTAATTATAATTGCATAGAACACAACCAATTTTAATTTAATTTAAATACAAGCGTGCTTGATAATCCCCCTTTGAATGGCTTTTATCTACACCTTTGTGCATGGTCTGAACACTTTGCTGCTTATGAAATCAACTCACATAAACACTAACAGCACGACTGTGTGTGCGGCTGTGTGCACTAATAAAGTTTGCTTTGCATTTTTAATCGTCTACTTTTCGGCGCATTAATTTTAATGCAGCTATTTTTCCCAGCAAAAGAGAGAAAGAATGAAAGAAAGAGCAAGAGAGATTCTCTGCCAAGCCGGAAAGACCTTAAAGTTAGTTTAACTAACCGTTTTCACTTCACAAAATTAACTTGCCATTCATTATACGAGCCGGAGATAAACAAACGGAATTATATGCAATTTGATTTTATTGATGCCCCACGCGATTGTAACTCACTGCCGAAGGACACTTCAACATAATGTTTATGAGAGGGAAATGAATGCAAAAGTGTGCCAATCGCTTATCGCGAATTTGCAATAGTATTGCCCTTTGAATACGTGACACAAACACAACTACAGTTGAGTTTATAGATAGATATGACAGAGTGTGTGTGCGAGTGTGTATACATAATATTTATGCAAATTTGTCATTTTTATTTTTATAATGTTGTATTTGCAGCAGCTGTAAGAGATAAACGTGCCAATAAATTAATGTGCTTTGCATTTCATTATTTGCTGCTGTCTTTCATACGATAGTAATTTTACAAAATGTATACAAATTATATGAATTGCATATTTGAATAGCCCCTTTCCACTTCCCCTCCCCCATCGTTTGTTATTGTCCTTCAACTTCTTTCTAACTGCATTTTCCGGCTAGTTTGGCATTACACACAAATTTAATTAAACACAATCTGCTGCAGGCAATGCGCATATGTAAATGAAAATAGCTAACGATGAATGGGATTTGTTCCAAAAAAAATACCAGAAAGTACTTATTTAGTATACAAAGCAATGCGATTCAAGGAGCAGGGAGTACTCTGTCATTAGGTTAATTTTATTACATAATTTATTTATTATAAATATATAAATAATATATTTTATTATACATTTCTCATTGTTAAAATCTAATAATTTATTTATTAAAATCGATAGTTGGTCACAGATTCTGTTAACTCCATCTATATACCCAAAAAATTTAAAGCTGCCTTCCTCTTTCTTATTAAAAACTACATACAAACCGAATAAAATTCTCTACTCCCAATTGATATGTGTAGGGTATTCAAAAGTAGTCCGATTACATGACCAGACCATTAGAGAGGTAGACTTATCTACTTTTGTGTCACACAGAGTGCTCGGGATGCACTTGCGATAGGGTTTTCATGAAATGATTTACATTGGCGAATAAAGCAGCTCATTTACCATTTGTACAACGTGTGAATTCGTTGCACAAATTTGTAGAACATGTCAAATTCAGTTGGAAAATAAAATAAAAAATCTTTATAAAAAACTAAATAAAAAATCAAACAAATTTGTTGCATGTAACCCAAAATGAAGAGGAACAAATTGCGAGCTGCTGTTGCAGTGACAGATGTGTGGACATTTGGTTGGAAAGAGAGAGAGAGAGAGAGAGAGGAAAAATGGAAAGCTTGGAGAAAAACAACAGAATGAAAATCAAGAAAAAAACAAATACAAAATGACTGACGCCATACACAAACAATTTGCAATTCAACAGCTGAAAGGATCAGCAGTGACAAGCGCATTTGCTGCATTGCATGCTTGTCGGGGGAATATGTTAAGAATGAGGCTGCAGGGGGGACAAATGGATTGCGGGGGGTACAACTTTTGCCACCCAAAGCGTCAACCATACACATGTTTCGGTTCCGTTTGGTGCTGCCAACTCTATATCTGTGTACTTACACACAAATGCACGCTCCATTTTGTAATACCCTTCTGTAAAAAGCATAGCGGTCGAGGCGTTCAGTATGTTCAGATAGTACGGCTTTTAAGAATACAGCCATCTGTTTGATAATACCTTAGTTTGACATCGACAACAATGTGAAACAGATTAAAATAATTTATCGTTCTATTTTTGTTTTGTTTTTGGCAAACGGCAATTATGAGTTTCACTGATATCTTTTTTAAAATCTAGTTATTCTCAACTATTATAGAAAGAAATCAAAGTAATATTGTAGTTTGAGGCTACCAAGTCATTGATAGAAGTACTGAAACTTTCCTCCCACTTAATAATACTTTTCATTTAAAATTTTACTATAAGCAACAAGTTAGAGTATTTGTTAGTCTGAGTGTAATGTGTGTGTTCTGTGTGCATTTTTTATATCTTATGCTTTTGCATGGCACTCGCAAATGCATTTGTTATTGTTGTTGTTGTTTTTTTGTCTTTGCTATTGTTGTTTTTGTTGGCACACCGATTTGTTGTTGGTCTTGTTGCCTTTGTTATTGTTTTTATTGTTTTGGGCATTCGCATTGTTGAAATTAATGAATTTGTTCGTATTGCATGATGAGTGTGTACATGATGTGTGTGTGTGTGTGTGTGTGTGTGCGTGTGTGTCTCTCTCTGTGTATGTGTGTGTGGGTATTGTTTTTGAAGCATCCTTAATATGATGTGGACAGAACGATAAAATAAATGAAATTTTGTGCGTATAAGAAAAGATTCATAAAGTTTTTATGCTCATCCATGGAAATGGGGTAAATCGACGCTGTATACTCTACATTCAAGGGTTTATTGTCAGAAATATTAAAGTTTGAGTCCATTTATGACTGCTTCGCTTTATTGATATTTTAACTGTGATTAATAAAAGAACTCAAATGTGGCTTAAATGGGCTTTCGAGTACTAGTATCTTTAGCTTATTGTGCAAGTTAATTGATTATTGGACATTGAGATTAATTCACATTCTGTAATAACTTTTGTTTGTGTGGCCAATTAGTGTCGTGAGTGGCAAAACACCTTGTTCTGATCGAAATTAATTGCTTATTAATTAGCATTGTGTTGCATAACCTGTGGCTAATAATGGCCAATCAACTGTAACAATTGAGAGAGAGAGAGAGAGAGAGAGAGCTATTTAGTACTTTATTAATAATTTCGAGTGTTGGTTTTAGCCAGCATTATTATGGGGTATTAGGTTAGAGTTGGAACGTGGTTGAAATGTCTAAAGGGAAAGCACTTAATGAAACTATTACGCGAAAGCGGGCAAATTGAAAGCGAAATGCATTTTAATGCCACATTTTCAACTTAAATGAAACACACACACACACAGACACACACACATACTAAGGCGGACACATCCGCCTAGCGGAAGCCACAATGCGCCATAAAGATTGCAATGGCGTGGGCTGCCTGACAGACGGCCAGGGTCAGTTCCAGCTTCAGGGTTGTTGCAAGTGGAGTTACTGCGTTGCAAGCACGTAAAGATCGTTGCCATTGATTTATGTGCCACGTGCCAGGGGCAGCATGAAGCGTGAAGAGTAAAGCGTTGAGCGTGCAACAAGCCAAGGCAAACGCGCCACATTTACTGTTGGCCAAGGGTCAGCTGCTAAATAAGTGTGTCAACGTAGACTCTCTCATCGTTCACTCCACTCAACTTCAGTCAACTCAACTCCAATCAACACAACTGGCAGTGTTCAGCATTCAGCTAAATGAAGCGTGCGCCAAAGTATGCTGCGATTTTTCCTTCTTTTATTTTTTGTGCAAAACGTGCCCCAGTCGCACTATGGAAATTTGAACAATTTCTGTGGTAATAATTCATTTTCTATAAATAATTGCATAGTGAAGACCTCAAACCATAATGTTACACAACATAAGTGTTAATATAACAGTTGAATGCTAAACCATAAACTATCAAACTTAGCTCTTGTAAACAGGAAGCAAATGATCTAATTCTAAGCAAAGCTTGTGTACTTCTTTAAAATTATCATTCTAAATTAAAGTTACAAAAATTGGAAAAGCTTCCATAGTGCATTGGCTTCAACTTGAAGCGGTAGCTTGCCTGCCATTTTATGCTACAAAATTTGATTAAGTCCACGCCGGCGATAAGTTCATTGTGCACTGAAAACGCTTCGTCTTGCCATGGCCATTACCATTTTACATAATTTGACATGGTCGTGATGTTAACGTGAACGTGAACGTGAACGAGCATAGCAATTAACTCACACACACACACACACACACACACACACACACACGCACACACATACAGCTGTTGTGGCCTAACGCAATTACAATTGCAGAACCAAAATTGCGCCTGTCGCCGACATCGGTGTTCGATTTTTGTCACGCATGACATGCGAGTAGGGGGCGTATGTAGGTAGCTTGGGCGTGGCATTTGCGGTGGACATGCCCCATTTCAGGATGCCCGCACACATTGTCACAAATGCCACAAATCGAACCATGACGGTTGATGCCAGCGTACAGTTTTTGCGGCTACAGGCAGTTAAAATAACTCACAATCCGTGTAATTACTCATACGACTCGTTGGTCGATTTTAAATCTGATTTTCTCAAGCATAACAAAGCAATTGAATATAGAGTATGGAAATTTTATGTTTTTTGAATAATATACTTTTGTATACTATACATATATATATAGATCTAGTTTTTGAATAACTAAAATTGTCTTGATCCAACGATACTAGGTTAACTTCAGAATGAACATAATAAGGAAACATAAAAAATTGCATTTTGAATGCCAAATGAGAATTTTAATGATTTTATAATCCCTCAAAATTATATTTTACAATGATTTTGCATAATATGCGTAGGATATTTGAAGGATGGAGGGTTTAATGCGTTGAAAAGCAAAAAGGAAGATTTATCAAAAATAAACCCATTCTTTGAGCAATCGTTCCTGGTTGTTACTGAGAGCTTAGCTGGATAAACTGACAGATAAACATAGAAAAAAATTTATTTTTATTAAGCCGATGACGCGTATACGTAATGCACTCTTAACAAGGCGAGAATTGCTTATTAAAACTGAGGCGGCCTTATTTATATATCTGATTGGAAGTATGTAATAATTTAAAACAAAAGCAAAAAATATTTTTATATCAAAAAAGTTCTGATTGAAGTATGTATAACAATTAATTTTTTTCATTTAATGTTCTATTATCTGAATTTTTTGAAAGCCGTTTCGTTGGCTACTGACAGCGTTTCAATTATTCATATTTGCTGCGGTAGCCTGTTAATGTTATAATGAGCTCAAATAAATGATAATATATGCATGGGGAGAAAGTGCATAAAAACTCAAGAGAGTCAACAAATAAAGCAATTGAGTGATGACGTGGAAGGGGGATGGAAAATGCGACAGGATGGATGCCACGAGGCAAGCAATTTCCGCAACATTTGCACAGCTGCATCCGACGTGATTTGCATTAGCCACGCCCATCTCTCAACGCCCCCATCTCCCATCTCTATCTCTCGGTAACTTTTTTTATTTGAGTTGAGGCACATTAGAAGTGAGTTTTTGTGCAATCTATGTGCATGTTGCACGTCATGTTTAGCTATGTTGCACTTATGGTTTTATTATACTATATTGCGGGCAAGGATTTATGGCTCAGCCGTTTATTTGCCAGTTTGCTAGATGTGACCAAAAGTTGCAACCGTCTGCTGGTGTCCCTTCCCTTGCCCCTGCTCCTGATTCTGTATCCTGTTGCAGCTGCCGTTGCCGTTGCCGTTCTCGTTCCCGTTGCTTCAGATTTATGTGCGCTAACGACAAAACCGCAAATTGCGACTTAAGACAACGTTGTACAAATAAACTGCTGCAACTAATAAGCGCAGCAGTGGCAAAAGGATGCCAAAAACAAATTCGGACTAAAAGTTGTCTCAACTTTATGGTCAACTGAACATAAATCGTTTCATTGAGCGTGTCAGTTGAGCATGTTGCATGCTACAACAAAGGAGACAGGACAACAAAACTTGGTCAGTTAGCAATTGCACATAAGTTAGCTCTGGCGAAATTTGTTAGAGGCCAATTGTTGGTGGCTAATTATTTGTATGGGCCCACATTGCTAAGAGTATTTGGCCAAGCTGCAGTCTCAGACATTTTATTTTACACTTTGAATTGGCAAAGAAAAGTGCCCATAAATTCAACTTTGCCAACTTTTTGCGCTGTCTGCCAAGCGAGGCAAGAAAAGAATGCCAAAAGAAGTGCAAAGCGCGATAACAACAATAAGTTGCAAGTTGCAAGTTGCTCAGTTGCCCAGTTGCTCAGTTGCTCAGTTGTTCAGTTGCTCGAATGCACAATGCAAGAGTCGATAGTTTTGAAATAGTTTTTGGCATTACCAATGCTCCTTTTATCCCTTTTCCCTTCTGTTCCCCTTTTGATAAGGCTGTCGAAGAGTCAACGCCGTTTACTGTCACTTCAATTTCCAAGGCGAAGGGAGGTCAAAGTGCTTGGCCAAAATTTATGCCATTTTAACAAGCAGCCAAACAACAACATGAAGTTCCGTTACAGTTTTCATTTCGTTCAGTTTCGTTGCTTTTTTTGCTGCAAATGGGCATAAATTTGCATTTAATGCAGCTGAGAATGAAATGGACTAAAATGAGGATAGCAAATGCCAAAAATTATTTTGCTATTTAGTATATAATTTCCTGGACTCAGCTTTGGCTCTTGCTGCTTGTCTGGCTGTGGTCTGTAGGTTGTAGTTTGCAGGTCGCAGGTCGCTGGTCGCAGTTACCGCTAGGTGCCATAAAAGCGGCATAAATTTTTAAACTTTGCTAAAAATTTGCATTGCAAATACCTCAAACACACACACACACACACTCACACACACAAACAGACTCGTTTGCAGTAGTATTTTTCGCGTTTTGCATGCGGTTTTAACAGCGTTTGGGTCAGTCTATTAAAATGCAAAAACCTCAACACCCGCTCCCGCCTCCCCACTCCCCGCTCCCTGTTCACGTCCGGAAGTCCATTTTGTCTTGTCGTTCACGTCATAAATATGGCCAGGCAAATGGCGTCGCTGTTCATGGCTTAGTCTCCGTCTGAATGTGTGTGTGTGTGTGTGTGTCCGTGTGTGTGTTTGTGTGTATGCTTGTTTATGTGTGCTGCTTTTAATGACAATTTGCTTGGGGTTTGCATTAAATTTGAGCGAATTTCACTTGACACATATACGTATGCACCTTGCCTTGGATTTGTTGTTTGGCTTTTATTTGAAGTGCATAAATTTAAATAATTTCCACTCTTTGCATTTGCTTTTACAACTCGCTTTCTGTCTCTGGGTTTTATTTGTGGTTAGTGCCAGTTTTGTTTGGTCTCACGAGGTGATGATGGGTCCCTTGGCAACAGAGTATTAAAGCTGTCAACTTCACTTATTTCACTATATATCTTCACTTTAATCAGCTTCAATTTTCAATCGATTAATTTTCACATTGATTTTCCTCGTTCATCATGAAAATACCACAATATTTATGCCAGCTTTATGAGTCAAGGTCAATTTATTTATTTATTTGAAAATCAAAAAAAATGTCAATTGCCTACAATTTAATTGGTTTCGAATAGATAAATGAATACATAAATGAGTATATAATATATATGGTAAGGTGTATGTGCAGTGTGTCACACTCTTTGGTTATTATATTCCACACGAATGCTTTAACATGACAGAATTTACTAGCCAAGTAGAAGACGAAGCTGTCGCTTGTCACTTAACGTGAAAAACAATTTTTCTCCAGCTTCTATAAAGCTGTATTTGGCTATGCTGTGTGTAAGTCTGTATGGCTGTGTGTGTGTGTATGTGTGTGTAGCTATCAAAAAACCAATTTTCGGTGCTAAATTGATGTTTATAGCAATGTACGATGATGACAACGACTAGCGACGATGGTGTTGCTGCCTTCGATGGCGATGATGAGCTTGTTGTGACCACCAAGCATCTCTTCAGTCAGCTGGCTCCTCTTCCTTAACACCCCTCGCCTTCCCTTTTTCAACAGCCGCTGATGAAGACAAAGTGTCAATGCGAAAAAAACTAAACGCCAAGCCGACAGTCTGGGACCTGACTTGCTACAATGCGGCAATGAAAATCCTTTTTAGACTCAACTCAACTCAACTCGACTTTACTCGACTTGAGTCGACTCGAGTCGAGTCTCCTCTTCTCTCATGGCAACTTGATAGCATTTTGATGCTTCCGCTTGTAATTTATGTGACACTTGCAGTACCATAGATCAGCAGAGGAGCTGCGGGCTATATCATGATATCACTATGATGTGGTTGTCGTTGTTATATTGGCTTTTATTAGCTATTTTCAGGCAGCTTATGAGCTGTTGATTTGCTTGAGCAAATTCCATCAAAAGCTATCAGGATCAATAAGAGTGCATTGTTCACTAGAATGTCACAGACATGCCAGTGTTGCTATGTTCTAATCATTTAATTATACGGGACTCAAGTTCACATTGACACACACACACACACACCCTCAGACACACACAAACAGCTTCCTTTTGTTACGGATTCGCGCTGCTGACGTTTGCACTTGAGAAGCTTAAATGCAATTGCATATTAATTGAAACTCACTCATACATCAGCGCCAGTCGCTTAAGGGTGGAATGCACTTCAAAACTTCTGCTCGCTGCATCACACATCAATTACATCACCCTCGCCCTTGTCCTTGCATCATACGCCCCGTCAGCCACTGACACTTGCCACTTTCCACTTGCCACTTGCCGCTTGCCGCTTGCCGCTTTACGAGTATTCTGAGTAAATTAAAACGTTTCGTTGCACACTCACATTTTAATGAATGCCTTTCAAATGCTTTTCTCATGCTTACAATTCGATGCACTCGAGTTCTCCCCTCACGCCCTCCTCAACAATATTCAGTTAAATTTTGCATATGTCTAAGTCAGATCAAAGCCATGATACCCTAGTCCCCTTTGACTACAACTCCATGCGGTATTTAAGGTAATTAGATGCCGGAAAGACGCTTATGATATCAGCGGCATTTATGACAAATGTCTCCTATTGTACTTGGAAAGGGAAAACTAGATTTGATAGTAAGAAAATTTGAATTTCAACAATGGTAAACATCTTAGTGAGCTTATTTGTAATTTAATATGTTACTCAAATTCTTTAATTTACAGTCATTTTCATTATTTATTTAATTAATTAATTAGTTTATTTATTTATTTATTTATTTACCTCTTTATTTATTTATTCAAATAGTTTTAGAAATTTTAAATTGACACATTTAAATATTAAATGAACTTTTAATGTGACCAGTACCTAAATTAATGTTAATTTAACGACAGACATAGTTTAACACATTAAATATCAAACTTAACATGACTCATTGTTTATTGATTTATTCTTCGTATTTTGATATTTTCAATTGACATTTTTAAATTGTTAATAATAAACTAAAGCTTACGTTTCTTATAAAATAAAATAAGAAATTAAATAACATTTTATTACAAGAAAAAATTAATAAATCAATTATTAAATATAAAATGCATCATTTCTTGTTGCTATTTTCCACATAATTTTTCAAAGATTGATGGTATTTTTAAGGGAAATTTAAAATCATCACTAACTTATTTTGTTAATAAATAGAAACACCGTAGCTCTTGGGACTTAAACGGTAAGAGCGCTATAAGATTTAAGAGCAACAGTTGTTGGTGCTTTTAAACGGAAGTTCAATTAAAGTTGGATAAAAGTACCAACTTCAGTTGAATTGCTATTATTGTTTTACTTTTCTGAAATAGGTTGATACTCTTTGATTAGTTAATAATTGCACAGCTGTTTTATTTTCGAATTTGTGTCATTGCCATCATCTTTTTAGAACGTATTTGCCAACCATTAGACATTTGAAGCGATTAACTTGCGGCTGTAGCTTCAATTTGGCTTCTTGTAATTGGCAGTAAGATGAAACTGTTGGTCTGGGCATGTTCTTTGTGCCTGATTGGCAATGGCGTAAGTGGCGTTTTCTTTGACGGATTTAGCCAATTCTTTGGCGGAAAAACTGAGGAAACTTCTGCTGGGATGAAACCTGTCAATTCAAATGAAACAACGTCAGAAATTCTTGATGAAATGGAGCAAGCAGCAGACAGCCTCGATGGTCTATGGTTACAATTCCGAAAGGTAATACGAGTAGTCCAAAGGAATCATAAATAGTGAACATTATGTGTATTTCAGGAACTGCTTAATCTTGCGAACAGTTCCAGTTCGAGCGATGACGTTGATGGACACAATACAACATCCACGGTTCCCTCAACTGGTAATACTATAATGCAACAGAAGCCCAAACCTAACGAGATGAATGCAAAAACGACAACAACAACTGTTGCTACACCAACATCAACATCAAAAATAAGTGTTATACCCACTGAAATGCATGAGTTGCCTTCGAGCACACCGCTTCCATAATGGAGTAATGTAAGAGGAATAAATTCATGAATTAAATACACAAATTTAAGTGAACAGCAGATACTTTTTATTTACAAAACATTGAACTGGCTTAAATATTTACCCAGATGTCGTCTGTCTTCACAATACAGAATATTCCCTAACTTTACAGCGATAAGCAACAGTTCAATATAATTTGAACAATGGGTATGTTGAGCCCTTGTTATTATCTGCCAATACTTTTGGTAACACTTCATGCATCGCTGGTGCAGGTATGTCTTAATAATTGCTAAATCATTGGAGATTCTTTGATTAAAGTGTGGTTAGACTGCACCCTCAGGTGTTGCTGTAATGGCCATCGATCGCATTACTATTCCCGCGGATATTCCGGATTTTCATTATGCTTTGATTGATAAGGGAAAACTGCAGCAGTTAAGAAATAAATTAAAAGAAGCAGGTAAGTTTCTGTTTAATTTCTAAGTATGCTTCGTTATTCTAATAATTTATTCTGTAGAGGTTAACATGATGCTGATGCAGCTGTTGCAGCTCAACATGATGAAAATTATGTTTATGTTAGATGTCATCATCTTAATCTGCCTTTTCTTTTATGCCAGGGAAAGCAGCAAAAAGAATTAAGTGTACACCTATTAACTAAGATATCTACTGTCATTTATAATAAGTATTTGCAAAGTATTAAAATAAATGTATATGTATTTGCCAGGCAAACACAGCTGTTTCTATAATCTTGTCTTTTAATTATTGACAGAGGAGAAGAATTTTTAAAACATTTCAATGCAATTTTAATGAACTAATAAAATTGCTTAGTGTTCTTTCAACATTTGATTTGCACATATCGGTTGTTGATCTCTGGTTTAATAACATCTGGCCTTACACATTTTTATTATTTTTATTTGAAATAAATTATTTAAATTCGAAAATGCTTCCCTTAATATAATATTTATTCAGTTGCATCAGAAGCAGAAATGTGAAATAAATCATCGTAGCTTCTTCGTTTATCTTCAGTCTTCGGTTAAAAAAGAAATGCAAAGGTTCTCAGGGATTTCAATAGCGCTTGTGCTAATACAATTTGTATTTCCCTTGCAGGTGTGTTTTTTGAAAAATTTTTAATTGAAATACATGATAATTAAAACAAATTTAAATACGCATAATATAGTCTGCACCAGTCAAGGATTCAGCTTTGGTTTTAAGTTTCATCAAAGGAGCTGATTTGCCAGATTTAATGCAATGGAATATAAGAACATCTTTGGAAATGGAGAAACATATTTTAAGTGAGTAAAGGAATTTATTAATTATTTTAATCAACAAGTTATTGAACTAATTTTATTTTTCTAGCCTTAGAGCTTGAGCGCCAATTGGAGTTGCAAAGGATTTTTGTAGTTATGGCACTTATAACTGATTTCATTGTGATAATATGTCTTTCAATATGGTATTTTAAAAGAGAAGAAAATGTCATAAAGCCAGTGATTTAAAATGTTCACTAGAAATTTGTATTAGCTATAATTAAGATGTTACTTCCATTCGCTTTGCGCTCTGTTGATATTGTGTATACGCCGCATTGGCTGCAACAAATTTGTTCTATTTGTTGCATTTGTTACACACACTCGTGCATTAATTATAAGCCACTTTACGCTTGGCATGGCCAGAACAACGAACAACGAGCAACGAAAAGCGAACAGCGAACATCGAACAACGAATACCATCGAAATCGATTATTAAATATTGGCAGCTGGTCATTGCGCCAAGAACTCAGTGTGCCAATTGTTGTGCGCGGTATATGTTCGTGTGTGTGTGTCGGTGTGTGCAGCAGCTGCTGTTGCTGTAAAAGTTGTTGTTGCGGACGTTGTTTGTTTGTTTGTTTGTTTTGTTGGCACTCTTCCACAGTTTCGCTTCATAAATATTAACAGCTATTAAAACACTGAGCAGCCATGCAAAAGCAGGCTAAAAATTAATTTTAAACTTTAAAACTGTTTGCCGCGGGCCTTACGCGCAATTTAGCAGACAAGCTGCGAGGAGATAGGGAAAAGCGGGGAAAGATGAAGTATATTTGGTCCATACATGTGGATGTCCGCGGAAAAGCATCTACTGCATTTGTGCAGCCTCAATCTAATGGCTCATTTAATTAAAAACGGAAAAACGGAAGTGACCGAGGAACGAATGAAAGTCCGAGACCGAGAACGAGCAGAGTGTCCGGCTGGCCAAGTGACCGGCATAAAGTTTTTACCAAGTTAAAGGAAATATTAAAAACGGAAAACACTTTGCAGCTAACTAATTCTCTGCCACTTGGCTTGCCTTGGCTTGCTCTCTTTAGCTCTTTAGCACTTTTTGGCCATTTTGGCAGCTTTTGTGGTGGGTTTTGAGACTTGGCCGGTTGTCCACTTAGCCATGCAAAGTGAAAGGGCGTCGAGTGTCGACTGTCGAGTGCCAAGAAAGGAAGCCAACGCGCTGCAATTAGCAAGTTAATTGCATGAAATTATGAAAGCTTAATAAAAAAGCCGTCGAAAAGCGGAGAGAGCAAAACAGGGACAGAGAAAGTTAGAGAGCGTGAGAGTGTGTGAAGTTAGATGGATGTGCATATTAAAAAAAGACTCGAACTCAAAGTGCTGGCAAGTTAATTAAAAGGCTCACATATTTGAAAAGTTTGCCATCGCTAGCGCCCTCGACAAGCTCAACGTAGTTTAATCATGTAAGTGCTGGCAAATTGTTGGCTAAAATTAGAGCCAGATAAATATTGCGCATACGCCTAGTACGCGCGTGTTAAAAGGATGCCAAGCAACCCACAGGCCGGGTTTAGTTATTCGTTTTGTTCTTCCTGCATGGCTCTGCTCTGATGATGCCAAGTTTTATGCTAATGGCTTTCGTTTAAAGCCAAAAGTAATTTATTGTTGTCAGTGGGCACCATCAAAAATGTTGCTGCACATTCATTATGCCCAAATGTATGAGCCTCTTTCTCCCATTCTCTTGTTGCCCTCCTCTCACTCTCTCACTCTCGCTCACTCTCTTTTCACGCATTCACGTATGTTTGCATGTATGCATCCTGCACTGTATTTGTATGTGTATGCATTAAAATTTTAGCCGAAAACATAAAGACACCTCCCTGCCAGTGAAAAACTTGCATAGAAATTAAGTTAGCGAAGAGGAAAAATGCTTAAAAACGAAATGAAATGTTTTTCCGCATGTCTCGCAACTCTTTGTTGTGTTAACATTTATGATATCCTGTTGAAATTCTTAAAGAGTATATGTGATTGCTATTGTTGCAGTAATCCATGGACAAAAGAACATTCCTTATTTAAAATCAATAAAGTTTTGACCAAGACTATATGGTAGTGTTATGTCCTGTACATCTGAAATTATTAAAAGTTAAAGAAAGCCCTTAGCTACAGGAACTATTCGAAAATAAGAATGAAATCAATTGAATGTAAATTTAACCGGTCAAAGGGTATCTACCAGTCAAGTGCTCTTATCTGTAGCAACCTCCTTTTTTATTTAGCATTAAACAGAGAGTTCAAAACAGCATGTTTTATGTCCACATTCGTTGTGCTTTGTTTAAGAACTAAATTTAAATATTTTAGCAAGCGGTTGGGAGCTGGCCACGCGACACGTCTTTGACGTTCTGGCCTCCTCGTTTCGTTTCATTTCGTTTTCGTTTTCTGGCTGCCGCAAGTATGCAAAAGATAAAACGGCCGCGAACTTTGCAACATGTTTACGGTAAAAACGTGATTTTCGGTTCAAAAAAGACTCAGACCGGTTGGCGCTGACCAAATGTGGCCAAGGCTGAACCCTTCACCAACCGCAAATAAGTTAAGTTAAGTGGCAAGACACACCACAGTCACCCCCAGCACCATCGAACCACATTCACCACTCACTACCACCCACCACTCCGTAGGCCAACAAGAGTTATAAAAATTAAACATTTGTAGCTTTGTCACGTTTGTGTTGACACTTTCTTATCACAGCCCAGCAAAATGAGTCTCCGGCTCTGACTCTGACTCCGGAATCCAAGCAGCTGTCCACCCCCAGAGCACTCGACCTGGCCTAAATATGTGGATGTGCGTGATAGTTTTGACTGCGGCTCTCTGACAGCATCTCTCCCTCCCTCCGACTCTCACCTGACCCAAACTCATATAAAACTCGAAACTCGAACTGCACGTGTGTACGCGCTTTGCAACGTGTGGCATGAGCATACTATACTATATATGTATGTATAAAGTATGTAGATAGGTCACAACCGTGCCCATTTATACATTTATACACACATATCTGCAAACTCACACACACACACACATTCACATTCACATATGCTGCGTGTTTTCATTACGGTTGAAATGCCCAAGTGCGATGACAAGATGTCAGGCTGAACAACTGCCTTTGCCAAGCGGATTTGTGCGCCATCATTTGCTCCACTTTTATACCCTGTACGCATCAAATGGATGAACTGAGTATACACAAATTAGGCACAACAGAGAAGAGAGATAATAGAATCAGTAAGTATAATAAAAGCTTGAAATTTAAGTGCATGCACATTAAGTATACGACCTATTTCACCTACATACATTAATTTCTTAATTAGCTAAGGGCCAACTTAAGCAGTTGGCACAAATATTTGTACTACAGATTAAATTGAAGTTAGTGAAATAAGATTTTTAAAATGTAACTTATAATCAATAACTTATATTAAAATACAATAAGCAACATTTAAAACTCTAAGCTCGATCAGTTTTTATATATTTTGAATTTAAGTTAGCTAAAGACAGGACCTGAAAAAACCTTCAAGCAGAACAGTATTGAAATATAAAGTGATGATAAATATAATTAAACAGATTTTATTCAAAACATTTCATCTTTTAAAGCTGGCTCTACAGTGATTGATAGTCGAATACTCGCACTTTTCCTTTTCGAATTGTTTTAGACCATAATTGATTATATTTTCAG
Organism: Drosophila putrida; assembly: GCA_037043535.1. Lineage (NCBI taxonomy): Eukaryota > Metazoa > Arthropoda > Insecta > Diptera > Drosophilidae > Drosophila > Drosophila putrida. Next base: position 447,344 of record JBAMBI010000135.1, read on the forward strand.
CCAAGCTAATTGAAGCCAATATTGCATTGCATTTGCTTGAACAAAGTGTACAAATATTGGTTTATTTCTCATTCTATCAAGCACAACACTCATGTGTGAATCTGAGCAATAGCTTGAACTTTTAATTCATTGCCATTGCTGCTGGGGCTCAATAATTTAATTTGCATATTTAATAAGTATGAAATTGTCGTTGGCAAAGCTGTGCAATGAGTACGTTTTCATTTTCTGGCCGAGAAATTTATGACAAGCCATTCCGGCTTGAGTTTCAAGTGTGCGAGTAAAAGTATGAGAACGAGTAAGAGTAAAAGTAAAAGTAAAGTAAAGTTGTGGCCAACTTTGTTGCCATGCAACTTTAATGAGTCGTCGCACGAGACCACAAAACTTGACAGCCAAAGGCTTTAAATTGAAAAAGTTTAATGAGCATGCGTATTTGATTAAGGCGAACACATACATAAAACAGAAACAGACTGAGAGGGTGAAGGTGTAAGAGTAAGTGGAAGAGTAAGAGTAAGAGAGAGTGGGATCAGCACCTTTGTCGTGGTTTTGGTCGTTGCACCACATTCGGTTGCCTTTCAGCACGAATGCAATCATAAAAGTTGACAGCGAACCACAGCGCAAGTTTATTGACAAGGCTGCATTTGACACCTGCCTTGGCAGTTGATAATACGTTTATATATGTATGCTGCTCGCATACATGCCGCGAAGTTATGCCATCAAAAATCGTATTTCATTTGCTTTTTGCCGTTTGCCATTTGCCATTTGCCATTTACCATTTGCCTGCCATTGACCGGTAGAAAGTCTTTTCTATTGCCTGCTGTGCCGGACCATTTTGGAATACTACGAGTGCCAATAGGAAGTGACTGACAGGCAGCCGAATTCTCTTCACCCAATCCCTTTTCCATTCTGGTCTTTCTGGCAATTCAATTAAACGCAGAGCTGCATGAAATACACTTTGCCGTTCAACCGAGAGACTTGCCACAGGCAACACCAATAAAGAACAAAATGTAAACGAAGTGAGCAGGTGTAAGATTCTCTCTCCCTATTTGTATACCCAGTTTATTAATTTTGTAAGGGGTAGACTGACCTGTGGAGCTTATCAAAAATATTTGTAATAATCCAAAAATAAGAGATAAGCAGAGATATTTCAGATATATTACATATCCACTTTAGAAGATTACAGAAAAGACATGTCTTTCCCCACTTTATAGGGTACTTCCAAGTCGGTCTCACATGCGCTACAGGTAAGAAAAAGGCAGGTATTGCTGCTGTGAATGTGAATAGGAAATCCATAAAATGCATCAAAAGGCTTCAAAGGCTCGAAACTTTTGGCATAGGTGCCAAGACGTTTATTATTGTGAAGAGCTGTGACGCTTTTGGGCCAACAAAATTTGTAAGAAATCCGTTGGGTAAAAAAAAGAGAAAGGATGAGAAAGAGGGGGGAGGGGGCAACTGGCACACATACGAATACCCTACTCGTTGTCGTACTTGGTTTTATTTGTCTCAATGGCAATCAAAGTTCCAAGTTTTTTGCAAGGCAAATGGCACAAAAGTTGAATTGACTTGAGCAGGAAATTAAGTTGATGGTTTCTCTTGCTCGATTTTGAGTGCAATGTCTTTACTTTGTTTCTCTGAAAGTATGCATGTGCCACTCGAGAGAGATTTTATTTTACTATTTGCAATCCTTGCAACGCTCCTCCATGTATTCTTTAAACAAGCAGCTCTGAAGCTCTGAAGAGATTTCAAATGCATATTAAAAACCTCTTGGATGTAAATAATTGATGCATACTACAAACAGGATGCATGCTTTATTTTAGGACCCCTGAGCATATGAAACGGATATCTTATGAAGTCCTGGAAGTTGGATTTGCTTTAATAAATTAATTAATTTGCTTAGTGTTTCTCTCAAAACAAGAGTTTAATCAAAAGGTGTAACTTGGGCTACAGTTCACAGTCCATGAGCCCATTGCTGGTTTATACGTATACGTAATCCGCTGATTGAAAGCCGAAATTAGATCGAGTTGCATAGCACGCTGATTGTTGTTTTGTTTGCTCAAAGTGCTCAGCACATCGGGAGAGAGGGAGAGACAGAGAGATGTCGAGACAGAGAAAGAGAGTGGAGAGAGGGGGAAGGAATACAGTTAACAGCGCAGTTGAGTATATTTAGCAGGATGGCCATTTGCATTTCCCATAGTAGTTTGTTAAACTTTGAACTTTTGCAAATTACATGAGTCCTGCCACAGGATGCTGTTTTCCTGTTTACGAGGCACCGATGTCGCTTTACTTGTTGTTGTTGTTGTTGTTGTTATTGCTGTTGTTCTTGCTGTTTTTGGGTGTATGTTTGTATGTGCTAATGTATCCCAATCTGAGATGCAGCTGTTGTGCAAATCCTGACCCGTAACCATGTCCTGTCAGGTAATGAAAATGCATTTGGCCTGGCCAGCATTTACAGTTTTGGCACTTTGAAATTGAATTTGTTATCAAATTAGTTGAATCAAATTACCATTAGCACCCAAATTGTTGATGTGGGACGAAGCCATTCAAATATGTGAGCTCATAGTATATGTTAATATGAATAGAAGGAGCTACTGAAAGAGATACTCATTGAATTCCAAATAGTATAATTACGCTTTTCAGTGGTTAGACATTGTAAGTTGGAGATAATCCGGTATGTTAGTGGTATACTAACTTCGACTTGCAACCAAACAATGCCTCAAGCAATGTTGTACGATGAGTTCTATAATATTATGTTGTGGCAACATTCTATCAGCTACAACATTGCCCTAATTCAGCAGCAGCAGCAGTAGCAGCAAATTCTACCATCTGGCGTTGGGTCTTGTTATCTGACTGAGTATACACGATGGGAATGTGAATATGAGTGAAAAGAGAGCAAATGCTTTTCGAGGACTCTGCAGTTAGCGCGGCTGGTGCGACAAGTACATTACAGCATACGAGTGTAAGGCTATGATCTATGTCTTGTCCCTTTACTTTAGCCTCAAATTCAACGACAAAATATTGACAAACATGCTTATAATATTTCGGATTCAATCAAATGGAAAACAATATTGCAAAATATATATAGACTACTTGACAAAATACAACAATCGTTACAATACTTTTTGGTGCTTCAAATAATTGCCACTTGATGCGTTGAAAATAAATGGTAGAAGGCGAACCAGAAACAATAACTGACTTTGAATTACAAAACACCAAATACTCTATCTATAACTAAGAGGCAGCATTAAGGTAATTTATCGTTGCTTTGTTTTTGGTTATTATTAAATTTATTTATATAAAAATAATGTACTTTGTATTTTAGTAAACAATTGTTGCTAAAGCAGTTTATAGATATTGTGATCTGATTTACAATTATTCTTCACACAAAACAAAATTCTCTTGCAATCGAAGATTAAGTCCTAAAAAAAGCACACTGGTAAATTGCATAAACGATAGATTAATAAAAACTACAAATGCTGACTATTAAATGAAGGAGGTAAGGAAATAAATAAGTTGATCAATAACTGAATATTTTTCAAACACTTAAAACATGTAAAGTTCTGTACTGCTTTATGTGAGAATCATACATAAAACTAGCTCCATTCAAGAGTCAATTGATGAAAGATGCAGCAAAAGGCAATTTCTTCATATGCACTTACAGGAAGTTGGCAATGTATTTGCACAATTTGGCCAAATAAGTTTGCTTGAACAAAAATTGCGGTTTTATTTCGAAAACCTCTTTCATTTACCCACTTTGATGAAAACTGGCTCGAATTGAGGTCAGTTGGACTTCAATCAACCTTTACGTGAAGTTTTATTTGAAAATATGAAATATTCTTTTAAAATGTATCAGAAGGGACGCAGTGCGAAGAATGAGGGAGTGAAAGGGAGTGAAAAATAGGAGAGTTCTTTTTGCTACAATGTTGTCTAAATTGATAAACGAAATACACTCAAAGAGTGCTGCTCTCTAAATTAGAAGACTCATATTATAAAGTAAACTTTTACAGAAAATTCTTTTAGCCAATCCGAGTGAATGGCTAAGAGTTGAAACTGATAAATGTATATTAAATCTGACTCTTGGATCTAATAATCATTAAAAGTTAAAGCTCATTTCTTATTTTCAATATGCTTTAAGTAACTTAGTGAGTGTGAATTTAAAGGTGTTGAAAAGTAGGCAACACTTTTTGGTTGCGGGTGTTTCTTGGAATCACGCCAAATTTTTCATTTTCTGCCGCTAATGCTAATGGCTTTTGGCTCCGAGCACCTAGCTCCGAGCTCCTTAAAAACATTTTCCCCAGCTCCTCGTCTCATAATTTCCAAATTTTGCTAGGAGCTAGAAAATGCACTCAAGGAGGAGGCATTTGAAAATACAATTAACAACAAGCGCCCAATGCTAAAATCAGTTAATACTGTAGAGTTGCTGCATCTTTCTGTTGCTGTTGATGCTGCTGCATGTTGCAGCAACATGTTGCAAGTGTGTTCTTTGCTTGCCAAGCAAACAGTTACTTGGCAAATAATTAAATACGTGAACTGACAGCACAATTTGTCGGCACATTTTTAACATCTTTCCAGCTGAGCATTTGGCAAATATTTACACTGCAATTATTTAAGTTGCAGTTGTTCAATATGAGGCCCAATTTGTGTTTGGGATTCCCTAGATGGCCAATATTGTCGCATTAGAAAACTGACGATGTGGCAAAGTGGCAGGTACGAAACCCAAAGAGACCAACAGTCTTCGAAAAATGTGCGTTGTCAACTGTCGTAAATGTGAATAATGTTCCACAAATAAACAAATCAGGTGCTGCTCGAGTTTGGACCATTTTGTTTATAATTTATGACATAAACCGGAAGGGTACCCAAAGCCGACGACTAACTTGGCCAAGAGTCGACTCGAGTCGACACGACTTGACTTGGCCAGGGCACTCCGTGAGGCAGGCACTAAACTGAAATATTGCTCAACATTTTTATTATTTGCACACATTCGCATTCACATTCACATTGCCTTTCTTCTTGCCCAAAGTAGCTCTAGTTGTTGACTGTTGTGTATTGAGAGTTAGCCTGGCCAACAGCGAGCCAAGTGGCAGCTGTGGGATCTGTGGGAGCAGCATTGGCAACTCAGCCAGCAAAAAAGGCTCACAAATAAAACCCAGCAAATGCTGACTGAGTTTTGTGGCTATGCTTTGGACATGGTCCATACAGAACAACAGCAGTTGAGAACAATAACAACGCCAACAACAACAACAACAACAGCAGGAACAACAACAAGTACAACAATGACAGTGGGCATCTTGTGCTACTTATTGACCATAAATCTATAAAGATGCCAAGCAATTGTTCTTCTTACAGCCAGCACACGTCCCAACTGACCTCATTCTGTATTCTAAGTATTCATTGGGCATTGAATATTCATCTTCCGAATCTATTGTATACTAAAGTTAAGTCAGTTTAACTCGAACAAGGGGTATTTCTTAGTCGTCCATTTATAGAGTATCTTTAACAGAAGCGGAGATATTATTAAAGTTCTTTTTTTACCAAAGAGAATTAAAGGGCTGCAAGTTCTAAAAAAGATTTTCAAATATTGAATAGGGTTTCTCATGTTTTAACTAAATGTTTTTATAAGAGTTATATAGTAAATTGAAAGTTTGACATTTTAACTTAAATACATACTTAAAATTTATTTACTAAAATAAATTTCAGTCATGGAATTGTTAATTTTTAGGTTGCTTTAAAATTGGATGTGTGTGTATTAACCAAAACAAATTTTAAAGTGACTCGAAGTTTTTAAAATACTTTACCTTTAGGAATCGTCAGAAGTCTCTTCTAAATGGAACCTTTGATATCTTGTAATAAGCTGAAGAGAGTCTCCATTTGTTCTTTTAATATATTGTGATACAGAAATTATTCCAGCCACAATCCCTTTGACAATCATATGGTGAGCTTCGCAATTATTAATAGTTATATGAATAGTTAATTTCTCATGTAATCAAGCGTTATGTCTATCTATCTATATCCACAATAGGATCTAAACTGTGCACTCAGAGTGTTCCTTTGGTTGTCACTTAACTCAACCATAAATTCCACAATTGTCGAGCACTTTAGCTGGGTCAAACGGCCATTGGCATTGTGTATATTGTTGTTTGCCTTAAATTAGTTCAGTTGCTTTTGCCATTGCAGTTGCAGTTGCAATAGCAATAGTAGTTGTAGTTGCCCCACAGCAAAGGGAGTTGTGTATACATACACACAGCCATTGAAAAGCCCTTGCAATATTATCTCGCATTTATCGCTCATTCACTATGCTCATTCGTGCCACAGATCAACGTGCAACGTGCAACGTGAGGCAAGCGGTCTGTTGTCATGTGCAGCGCTGATTGTGGGTTATTTGTCATTAATATGCAAACAGTTAACTACAACATGTGCATGCGAATATGTTCACAGTGTGTGTGTGTGTGTGTGTGTATTGTGCATGCAATATTGCAACTAACTCTGTCTCGCTCTGGCTTCAATCAATGCCGGAAGCGGAAGTTAATTGTGCTCATGTTACTCATGCAGTTGGCGACCGTTTAAGCGTTTTGCCCTAATGACAATACTTAAAGTCTTTGTATTAGTAATGCATGTATAAATTGTATGCAATTGCCATTTAAACTCGAATACTGTACAAGAATTCAATAAACTGCTAAAATCGGGCTAACACACACACCCAAATACACACATACCACACACAGGCTGCTGGGAGGGGAAAAAATGAGAGAATGTAATTTGTCGCTAGCCAAGTGTGTACTAACCTCATTTTACTAAAAGCATTAAAAATAAAATGTAATCACATGCTTCATAAAAGTAATAACTACACATACAGCTATATACTCTCACACACACTCACACACCCATACACACTCACACACACATATACAGTCATAGAGACACGAGTTTCCTGCACTTCAGAGCATCACTGACTACGTGTCGCTATAAAAGTGCCGCTGAATGTGTGGGTGTGTGTATATGTGAGCGTATGTGTGAGTGTGTGTAAATGTTTATAACTGTGAAAGCCTTGACGTCGCCATCGCATCGCAGTCACTGCCAACAGCCATAGATGTAGACGCGTCATCCTATGCCATTGTCTATGTCAAAGCACGCACAAAGCTCACTGTAAATGTATATGCGGATGTATATGAGTATATCTGTGTGTGTGAGTCTGTGCATTAGTGTGCGTGTGCGCGTCTGATTTTTATGAGACGATTATGGCTTGCTTTTTATTATTTGCCATTGAGCTAAAGTGTTGTGGCATGAAAACCGGCGAAAACATTCACTAGTGCTTCGATTTTCCCTCTTTTTCTTACTCTTAGTTTCTTGCTCTCTAACAATAAGCTAAAATTCTTGTGAGTTAATTACTGACAAGCTAGAGAATTTGTCTGTCGAATCTGTCCAACTGGTTGACCTAACTACGTATTACTCATTATGTCAGAAGATTGTCAGGTGAGCTATAGAAAGCCAACTCTCTGACTGTCTTTCTGTCGGCCTGTCGGTTCGTCTGTCTGTCTGTCAGGCTGCAATTGCAACTGCAGCTCGTTAGTGCCAAAAATCCAGAATACCAATTACAATAGACTGACATTTCTCGAAGCAGTTGGGGACAGACCTCTCAGCTCCTTCTACATCTCTGTTTGTGGCATCGATACTGCAACTGAGCTCTGACAAATGTTGATAAATGCAGTGTCAACGAAATGAAATATTAAGGCTCGTAATCGAAAGTTCTATGGTAGTAGCTATGAAATTGGTGGATTACGAATGTGTCAGAAATTTGCCCAGATTCTGAGCGTTTTATCGTGTTGCATATGACAGAAGAAAAGACAGCAGGACCGACAGACCGGCAGATAGTCAGATAGACAATTGACAGTGCGACGAGGCAAAAGTTATTAATTTGTCAGTGTGGAAATGTGGAAAGTGAACCTAAAATTTCAGTTTAAAAAGCTAATTCGAGCTAATGAAGTCCCCTCAAGCTCAGGCTTCGGCTCAATTCATCATCATCAACAGTTGGCCTAGGCTGAATGTTGAAAGTCAGCTCGTGCGCACAAGTGAAGAGTGAAGAGTCCTTTTTAGCCTGTTCTATCTTGGCCTGGCCAACAGCATCTTGGCCTTATGCACGCTCACTTACGCACGAATCTGTGCGTGGCAACAATTGCCAACGGCGCAAACATGGCCAATACTCTGGGATACTCTGTGATATGGGATAGTTAGTCATGCGTGGCAATTTGACCCAAAAAATACTTCCAGTTGGGCACTGGACAGTGGACAGTGGACAGTGGACGGTGGACGTTGGCAAAAAGTTTATAATGGAATTTGTAAGCATGAATAATTATGTGCATGAGACTTCTTTGAAAATTTCTTACAGATGTGCTGTGCTCGACTTCTGCACGAGTTCATATTAAATTTTGTTAAAGTTTGCTAATTAACTTGATTGGATTTGATTTGTTCCTACTTCCTCCAACGCAGCCACCTGGCGTATGAGTAATATAATACATCCTCTAGTTCTATCCATCTCTCTCTCTCTCTCTCTCGCTCTCTCTGTCTTACACTGGTTATTCACCTGCCATTTTGCTGATTAATTAATTATTTTTGCTGTTGTCCTTGATAAATGCTAATTGCGACACTTCAGCTTGGTTTTCAATTGCTTTTAATGCTGATTTCTTAGAAAATGTATAACAACAAATCCGCAAACAGATTTAAGCCAAGAACAAAGCATCAGTAGCAACTGTGACAGTCTCAACGGCATCCGCGGGGCTTTTCGTTAACAGAGACATTCGAAATTGTATGCAAATGACAATATAGCTGGCCATGCCAAAAATAAACTAAAATGAAAATGAAATCGCAAATCTTTACCACGAGTCTCAAATAACTTCGCTCACTCTCTTACCTTGCCCAACGTTTCATTGTTAATAATCAAGAAGCCGCCGGCACTAAATTGGCAACTCTCCTGGCCCAGTTGGGCCGAAATACGTAATAAATATGAGTTCAATCGAATATCACGACGATCTGTGTTGAGTCTGTGGAATATCGATCGAAATTGACGATGTAGCAACTCACAGCGATTCCAGATCAAACAGGGAACAAGAACTTCCAGAAGCTTGCAGAGCTCCTCAGCTATGCAATCTAAAAGAGAGAAATTTCTTATATCAAGCAGGATAATATTAAGTTTTACCCACATTGCACAACAGAAGGATTCGTCTGGTTAAGCACATTGATGAAAATCCAATAGGGCAACACGAAAATGTCCGCAAAGAGTTTCATCATGACTGTAATCACACTCAGCTCAAAGTGACCCTCAATGGAACGTATTGTGCTCCAAAGTATACCATGAACTTGCCGCAAAGTAGACAAGCGCTCCAAGGATATTCGATGCACAGAACACACCTCAAAACGTGTCCTTTCGATTTCTAGGATAAGATTTAAGCTGACTTCCCACAGCTCCTGATAGAAGGCCAAGATCAGCGAAGAGTACAAACTAAACTCGCTAAATCGTATTAAAAGAACAATTTCTGAATAGAAATTGTAGTATAAAAGCATAGATACATCCGTGACCATATTGTTGTAGACAGTCATTGCAAAAAGTATTGTACACCTCAGGAACAAAGATCCATAGATGGCTTGACAATAGCGACGAATTCTCAATAGATTCACTTTATAGCCGAATTGCACTCTCAGGATGTATCTGATTTTTTCCAATTGTTGTTCAATCTCATCGCTTCGATTCTTCCATAGCAGCTCCATGGCAACAAGAATGTGACTCGCGTATAAAGCCACAAAACTCAACACGTCGATAATATGAGAGAAGCTATCCATTTGTATATCGTAGACAACGTGATAGTTAAAACCAATTCGCCAGCGATAGATATAGCCAAGATATATGAATAATGCTATCATGTAGATAAACTTTAGATACCGCAATGGGCGTGGCGTCAACAACAACAGACCATGCATCAACCGACGCATAAGGCGCAGCGAAGCTTCGTGCAACTCAATTGGCACATGCCACATGACTGAGAGACTCCTCGTCAATACCTTTGCACCCTGTCCGAGTAGATATACAATCAATGGTTAATGGGTTGTTCCATAATTGACACCTGGAATCATAAACAAACAACTGAAAAGACTGTCTGCTTATTTGTCGGACTCTAAAGTCCATGAAGGTCTAGAGCTGTATTAGCTTTACAGTGCTCTTGCACTTAAGTTAAGTTTTTAATATTACTAATTAGTTGTATTCCAATGATTTCTTAAATGGTAGCCATAAAATTATTCAACACTATTTTTTTTATTTATCTTTATCATCTTTATCATCTTACTGACTTATTTAATATGTATTTTATGTATTTTTATTAATTTTATGAAATAAATTAAATTCCAACTTATTCAATATGTATTTTATACATTTTCATTAATTTTATGAAATAAATTTAATTATTTTATTAAAGTTTAAATTTTTAATATTTTAAGCTTTGTCATAGTTAAAGTTAATTCTTTGTTTATCTTAAAAGCAAAATTAATTTATTTCACTTGAATAAAATTATGTCTTTATACTAATATTTAGAAATTAATTATTTTTATTCAAAAAATTTAAAATTGTATAATATTATTTATTGCATGGTTTGATGAAGGACAACAATTGCTTTGACTTGGCTTTTGAATTTAAGATGGTTACTTTATTTTATAAATTGTGCATATGCTATTTATAATTTGCAAATATACTTTAGTTGGAGATGCAATTTAAATTTTGTGGCATCCAAAATTTGTTAGTTTGAAGAAAAGTCTTTGCTTCCAGTAATTCGTTTAAATTTAGGCCAAAGTATGATTATGCAATATTTTTGCCTCTAAATCTTGAGCATCTTTATTTATGCGAAATTGTATGCAAATGAAAGTGTAACTCACAACTCCGAAAAGAAACTGTTAAAAGTAAAGACAATGTTAAGGTAAACAACTCTACAAAATAGTTACCAATGTTACTTACTTTTCCCAACATATCATGGTTAAGAGTCATCAAACCGGCAATTCTAAAAAAGCATCTTTCCTGTCCCAGCTGATTTGATATACTAAGTAAAGCCAAGTTTAGTTCCTCATTGCCGCGATCATTGGAGACACCATGAAAAAGAGAGCGGAAATTCCTTTGTAAATGATCACAACGTGTGCAGATCCAGCAAGGAATACAAATCTCTAGAAGTTTGCCGACTTCCTCACTGAAACACCCTGAAGAGAAAACAGAGTTTAGAAATTATTCTATGGTATATCTCTAACTTACAGGTATGTAAAGCCACATTGTCAAGATCTCTGCTGAGATACAACCAATATGGTATTACTGATGAATCTAAAAAGTTTTTCATGATGACGACAATCAAACTGTGCTCAAAATTCGACTCAATGTCACGATGAGTTTGCCAAAGTAGTTGATGCAGCTCTTGTAATACGAGAATACTCTGCAGAGATGATAGTTTCTTAGTCTCCAATTCGGAAATAACTTTTGAGCTGGCGTCATGAAGTTCCTGATAAATGGAAAGAACAAGCACTAAGTGCAAAGTGAACTCGCCTAAGCGTAATATGAGCACAGTTTCTGAGTACAAGTTCCCGATCAGCAGCCAGAATGTCTTGGTAGTTACATAGTTATAAAAAGTCGTCGCCAGGAGTGTGATTACCCGCAAGAACAGGAAGTAATAAATGATATTGCTGTGCATTTGAAATCTTCTGATGTTCACTTTACGTCCCAATTTTTCCCGTATTATAAGTTGAATTAATTGAAACTTTTGATCTATTTGAACACTTTGATTTCTCCAGATTAACTCCATGGCAACTATTAGATGTCCTACGAACAATGCAACAAAGTTGGCCAAATCGATATGGCGCGATAAATGATCGTGTAGATAGTCGTAATTGGCCTTGTACTGAAAACCAAATCTCCATCTCGATATTAGTATAAGATATACCAACAGTGTTATATTATAGATTAAATTTAACTGTAGTTGTGGGCGTGGCGGAAGCACCAACAATCCGCACATTAAGTGCCACATGCGACGCAGCGAAAAGTCGTGGAATTTCAGTGATAAATGCTCCATGACTGTGGCGCCACTCATGATACTGAAAAAGTACCTTGACGGTGTTTTAAACCATTATAATTAATTGGATAATGAAAAGATTTTGAGATGTGCGAAGAACTAAAATGTCGCAGGTAAATAGTTTTTCTTGCAAATTACTTTTAATCAAATTAGTGTTATCAACTGATAGATCTTTATGGGTGCTATTATTCTTTATCATTCCTTTTTTTTACAGTGCACAAATTTATAATTATGATAAAAGACAATACGGCGTTATTATATGTTTTATAATTATTCTGTTGGACTTAATAGAAAGTGAAATTTTGGTCAATGGAAACTTGAGTTTTCCAACGAAAAAGTTTAGGTTTAAATTTGAAAGTTGTAATTTAATTATACAGGAATTTTTATATAAGTTATTACTTAATGTAAATATTTTGCCTTCAAAATATAACTGAAAGCTTTAGTAAAAAATTTCCTTGGACAAAGACTTGAAGACTTGAAGACTTTACTACTGAGATACATTTTGGCACAATAAGGCAACGTTGACATCTTCTCTCAAGGCTTTTTGCAGTAAATATTATACGAAACTGTATGCAAATGATTAAATAGCTGGTCATGCCAAAAAGAAACTGAAAATGACAAGTGGATTAATTATGATATGTTAAATTTATATCACTAAACTAGCTCACTTTTCCCAGCATTTCATTATTAATGCTTAAGTATCCTCCAATGCTGAACTGACTTCTTTCCTGTACCAGTTGATTCAGTATCCTAAGAAGAGCAAAGTTAAGCTCCTCATTCCGACGATTTCGGTAGACTTCATGGAAAAGTGATCGGAATCTCCTTTGTAAATGATTACAACGTGTGCAGATCCAGCATGGAATGCAGATCTCCAAAAGCTTACCAAACTCCTCGCTTATGCAAACTGTAACAGGATTAAAATTTTTAGACTAAAATATTTGAAGTTGAGGCACTTATACATACACAACTGCATGGCAATAGTGTTTATTGTGGTGCTATTGAGATACACCCAATAGGGCATCACTGAGGTGTCTATAAAGCTCTTCATCATGACAACAATCAAACTTAGCTCAAAGTTTCCCTCAATGTTTCGATGTGTTTGCCAAAGCAACTGATGGAGTTTTTGTAGTGTAGAGAGACGGTCTGTAGATGAATTACATATAGATTCAAGCTGAAATTGAGTATTGTTCAACTTGGCCACAATCTCGTTACCAACATCAATCAGTTCTTTGTAGAATGACAAGACAAGAATCGAATGTAAACTAAATTCAATGCAGCGCAGTGTCAAGATAATTTCCGAGTACAAATGACAGATGAGTAGCAAAGAAGTACTGGTAGATATACAATTATAAACAGTTAATGACAATAAAATACCAACTCGAATATACACTATTCTATAGATGACATTGCAGTAGCTGTCAATTCGCTTGAGATTTATTTGATGTCCAAATTGGATACGTGCAATATATTGAATCTGTTGAAGTTGCTGCTCAATCTGCTGACTGTGATTTCTCCAAAGCAATTCCATGGCAACTACGGAGTGTGCCACAATCAAAGCTACAAAATTCACCAAGTCCAGAATACGGGAGACGTTATCGTTGACAGCATCGTAGATGACATTGTAATTGAAAGCAAATCTCCATTGAAAGATGCACAAGATATAGGTGAACAAGACGATATTGTAGAGAATCTTCCACGATAAATACTGATGTGGTGGCAGCAACAGAAGAAAGTGCATCAAACGTTGCATGAAGCGCAATGAGACGTTGTGTAACTCGCCTGGCACATGCCACATGACTGTTGCAATAACTAAAGTGGGCATTTGACTTGGTCAGTTAATTAGCAAATTGTTTGATTGCAATCAACAATAATGCACTTGAAAGCCAATTAAAAGTAATCCTCTTTGCTAAAGGTATACACTTAAAAATTATAAAAGATACATACATATTTGTAGAAAATATTGTACAGAATAATGAAGTCAAGCTGCTTAAAATCAATATCAAAAGAACAAGTTGAAAAGATAACGATTCTAAACTAAATATTATTATTGTGCCAGTCGCATTAGTTTTACACGATAAAGAAATTATGAAATACACATACAACAAAATTTCGAAGTTTTTTATTTTACTATAGTATTTTTTTTGTAAAAAAGTTATCTTTTGTTGTCCCTTATACTATACTTGCAGGCAATTAATAGCGTCCTAGATTGGAGAGTATTTTATGTTATTGTTTCATCTGATGTCTACAAATGGGGAGACATGTAAATAATTGTGGTCTCAAGTGATTCATTGGCTTTCATCTGCTGTGCGCCTGTTTGAGCTGATAAGAGTCTGTTTGTAATCACTTTAAATGCCATTTGCCCCATTCAAATTACCATCAAAGTGACGTCAACAACTTGAAATCGGGCCATGAGAGGAATTATTTGTTAATTTCATTACACCAAAGTAAGTCTCATGCACATTCACATTCGCACAGACCACAAAGAACGTTGAAAATTACTTATCAAAAAGTGTGGCCATGGTTGCGGCAGGGGGCGGGACAGGGGGCGGGCTAGGGGTCGGTTACTTGGGGGTTGGCTGTCAAACACACACAAAAACACATTACATAAATTTGCATGCCTTTATTGCAGCTCAAAAAGAGAGACAGGCAAACAAACAAACACAGATACACATATACAGTCACATACAGAAACACACACACACACACATACACTCACACAGTTTATGCAACCACTGAGGAGACACTTTGTTTGCACACTTGTAAAACACCTACATATACATACGTATATGTACATATAGCCCCGTGGTGATGTTGGCATCTGAACGCCTCCAGTTATTTGAGGTAATGACTTAATTGCCACGCTACTGCCACGCCTCCTACCACCCCCACTTCCGCTCGCAACACTTTCACTCACTCGCGATACTTGGCCTGCAATCGGGCTTCATAATTTGTGCAGGTGTCGAGAACACTTTGTCTTTGATTGCGCGTCTGGTGCGTCTCTAATCTCTGCCAGCCACATCGCAATCATCTGAGAAACAGCGAGGGAGAGACGGAGGGAAGGGAGAGTGGAAGGTGGAGCAGGAGCAGGAGTTTCCTTTGTGCTAATACTGCTGCCACTTGAAGCACTCAAAGCAGCTGCCAGTGTTGTGGCTAAAGAGGAGGATGGGGCGGTCCTTGCTTAAATTGAAGCAATCGTGTGGCGTTGATTTGTATAATTTTGTAATTTGTATACCAAAATGTGGCCACACATGTGTATTTGCATTAGACTCTGAAGCTGGCAATTTTACTTTCCCTAGGCCATGCCAAATATATATAAATAAATTAAAGTACAACCGCTCTTACAAACATATACTTATTACGTGAATATATACGTAAATGTATGTGCCACGTGGGGAGCTTGCAACAATTATAAAACCCAAAGGGAAAGTTCAAAATAAATATATGAACAAACTTTAATAAGTAAACAGATCTTTTAATCAAATACTTTTTAAATATTTTGTATTAAGTAATAAGTAATGAAGGAAATTCTTTAATGTAAATTGTAGAATTTTTAGTAAATATACATTTAAATTATAGAGATATTTCCCGTGATAAAAATGTGGATTTGAAGATGATTGAAAGAAATTCAATCTAATTAATATATCTTAATGTATTCAATATTAAAATAAGCAACAAGTGTTAATGTTTTAGTCTTTTTGGCTTAAAAAAACATCAAACATTTAAATATTTGTACTATATAGTTTTTTAAAATTTAGGTATGAGTATAATATTGAAACTAAAAAGTTGGAATTAACGTTTAATGTTAGTTTTAAGTAAAGGCAAAATGATAAGCGGCAGTAACTTTCTTTTCATACTAACCCATAGTTCAGTTATTATGATTTAAAAACCAGGAACTAATAACTGACAATGAGTGTTAAATAAATAAAACTATATTTATTTTAGATTATATCGTATACAGTAGTTTCAACGGTTTCTAGAACTGCCCTCGCAGGATTGATGTTACCCATTCTGACTAACGTGCAGCAAAGAAAACACTTTTTGCAAATGTAATTATCGGCATATTTGGCACAAGTACGAATATTCTCCAAGCACACACAGCCACACACACACACACACACTTTAAGTACATACATATGTGCATGTGAACATGTATTTCAGTTTTTGTGTACTTGTAGGCAGCTGGCACGTGCCTACCAAGATGATGACATACACAGAGTTGGGGCAACTCCTTTTCATACTTCCATTTTGTCGATTTCTCCATTTCGTCTTCGTCTTCTCATTCCCAGTAGGCTTTTAGTTCCGAGTCTGCGGTTTTTGTTGCTTTGCTTTTGTAATGGATAAATACGAATATGAGGCAACAGAGGCATTGCCACAGCTGCTTATGATGATGGCGACCCTTTACACTTGCAACTTACCCAAGTACGTGAACAAATTCCAGTAAGTATGAACATTTGCACTGTAAGTCATTTCGTGTTATCTGATTTTAATTTGGCGCAATTTACCTGTTTGCACCTGTTGACCTATGTAACTCCAGGCACGCTCCTCGTGCTTTCGCTTCCCCCTGTAACATTAAAAATATGCAAATACTTACGAATGTAAATATGCTAATTTGGGGTGAAAATTGATTTTGCAATTTAATTGAAAATGCCAAAGTAAAGCAAGGCTTTTTGTTGCCACAGCACATATCGTTGTCGTTGTCGTTTTGTTCTGATTCTTGTTATTTTATTGTTGTTTGTTGCTTGTTTCGTTGTTCAAGCAGCTGCCACAAATTGCATAAATACTCGTGCTTAGAACACTTCCCTTTCCAATTCCTTTCACACTTCCATCTTTCACACATCATTTGCAACTTTTTTTGGAGATTGTTTTTAATGACATTTAAATTGCCAAAATTACAACAGCAACACACACATAGCCTCCGAGTGTTAGAAATCAATAATCGGAGAGTTCAATTGAAGTCATTGACAAGTCAGGCGTTGATCCCCTCCTAACACCACTAATGCCCAGTCTAAAAGCCATTGACAGTGCCTGACAAATGCGCCTGATATATAGCTACAGTCTGGCTCGATAAATTCTCTCCCTATGTGTGTGAGTGTGTGTTACAATAATGCCATAAGGGGGCGGTTCGACATGTGATATATGTAAGTGCGGCATTTGTAGAGCAATGCAAACATGACACCTCAACATCATATACTACTACATATAATAAAAATAAATTGCATCCTTTTTTTTAATGGAAAAATAAAAAGAAATACAAAATTATGATGAGAAATATGTGCAAAGCGTGTCATGAAGTCAGAACAGCTTAGATAATTGCAGAAAGTCAGGTACTAACCATGCCAATACACACATACATATAAACATTCTCAAATACAAACCTTCGATTGTGCTGCTTTCAACAACATCATTTATCTTCACAGTGGACAGTGCGAGGCGTTGCCCAAGTCAGAGACAGAACAAGTCAAAGAGAAAGTGAGAGAGGTAGGGAGAGAGAACTAAAAATATCCTCTCTGTTGCTATTTATTGGCCAACACACAAAGAAGTCAAGCACAATTTTTCACATTAATTGGCAAGGTTAAACGAAGTGTGGCATGTGAAAAGTTGTCACTCGCTTGAAATCAACTTTAATTCAGTTGATATTCGAGTAGAGAGAAAATACGATGCTCTATAGTTGTTTATACAACTGCCATTTGGCAAGGTCAGTGTAACAATAAAAACATTTTTATATTGGCCCAATGAAGACAATGACAATGAGAATGACAAACACAAATACAACCACAATGGGTATTTGGATTTGATTTCGTGTTTCTTGACTTGACTGTGCCTTGTTTTTCTTGGCTCGCTGACGCCGCAATTAGGCCAACAAATGTGGCGCGAAAGGACAACGACTTTCAAACGCAACAACAATCGAAGATTTATTGGTTCCCTGGGACACATCCACTCTGTCTTCATGAATTTGCAAAACTGTGTGAAAATTTGCAAATACGAGCATTGGGCCTTGACAACAGCAGCCCACATAACTATGCTATACTTTTTTTTTGGCCACAAATCATAATAGAAATACATTGACAGTACGATGGCGGCAATAGCCTTGGGTGCTGTCTGTCTGTCCGTCCGTAAGTCCGTCCGTCAGTCTTTCGGTCTATGTACGTATATGGACACATTAAGTGTCTCTTTCAACGTCTGACAAAGTCTGCACGCTGTCTGTACTTAACTTATTATGCACAGTCTGTACATCATTTAGGGCAGACAGGATTAGCCAGAGATTTCTTTATTTGTCGCACTGCTGTCTGGACCTGTCAATCAATAGAGGTTGCTTTTAGTCTGAAGTGAAGAAAGATTCATTTCTGAGTAATTAGAGAGCGTGTGCAAATCAGAGCATTTCATTTTCTTTCTCTTCTTTTCCCAATACGTATACTTAATATTGGTAGAGATGTTTTTAAAGCCTTATCTGACCTAATACAAGTCTTTTTTGGATTACTGAGAAAATTAAGAGAATGTGGAAGAACGAAATTTCTGGGAAATTGGGAAACTGAATGAAAGAGTTTTATGCCAAGCCGAGATATTGCCTAACGCCTTTTCTGCAGTTTTAAGTATACTTATTATTTGAAATCAATTTAAATAAGACTTGTAAGTAATTAACAGAATAATAATAAATGAAGAGCAGACAAGATTTTCAAGTACTATACGTAATTAATATTTGTCAATGTTTCTGATGCAGTCAAATGAAAGATATACGTAATATTTGCAGGTGAAACAGATTTAGTCGTAAGTAGAGACACATGTACCCAAGTACTTAACTTGGCTTGTGTTCACATTTGCCATTTCCATTACTGTTACTGTTACCGTTACCGTTTGGCATTGGCATTGGGATTGGGATTGCTGCTTATTGCTGTTTACCATATTTCTGCTTATTTGTTTGCCTTCTATCGCAAATATTTGAATTTAAATTCAAACGTGCTTGACACATAATACACCGCCTGCAGCCTCTGTACTTTCTACGTAGCCCATTTCGCTGTGCAAATATTTTATGAATTTCAATGAGCCTCTGGCGTCGCTTTTGCAGTTCACCATGGATAGGATAGGCGATGGACGGGTAGGGGGGCGTGGCCCTGGCCGTGTGACTGTGACTGTGGTGACACAAATGCGCCAAGGTGTAAAAGGTAACAAAATGTGAAATTAGTTTGACACGTGTAGAAAAGTAAAAGACAGAAAGCTGCTCAGCTCAACGCATGACAACAGAGTGTAGAGAGTAGAGAGAAGAGCCAGAAGAATGAAACTTGGAGACAGTCACAGATTTAGCACAAGAGAAGATTTTCACGGATTTACAGCTAGGTACATGTCCAGATTTATGTTGCAGTTGAGACTTAATATTCAAACATAACAAGATGCTATTAACACTATGCTGATGGCAGACTTAACTTGTATACATTATTTATTTATATCTGTTCAATCTTTCAAAGGCTTCATTTAAAAGTAGCACTTTTTCAAAGTCTGACTATTTTCTTGTGTGGTCTGTTTGACTTTTATTCACTTAAGTATTTCGGTAAAAGAAATCGTAGTTAGTAGTTGCTGACAACAATACAGAGATAGCTACACATACTACTTCTCTGTGTGTGTGTGTGTGTTCACATGTCACCGCAAATCTACTTAAAACGCAATTAACTTGAATGCAAATACAGTCGACAGCGTTGCCTGGCGATGCGGTAAAATGAAGGCCGACATACCAACTGCAAGTTAAACAATGGAAAATACGCTCTATATGGATGCACTTTCTTTCCCTCTGTCCCTTCTTTTTGTCTTTTCTTTACTCCGCGTTGTTTCTTACCCCAACCACTTAGTTTTCCTTTGCAGTCTGTGCACAAGTTTAACGAAATAGTAGTGATAGTATTTTTTTGATATAAAATACATGTATGAATGTGTTTGGAAAAGCAAGTATGTGCTCGACTAACAGCTACCCTCTAACTACATAATTACAGGTTGTACACTCTGTTTGTTTCTTTTGGAGTAAATTAGTAAGCCCTATGGCTGACATTGTCTGTTTACAGGGTATAGGAAAGTTACTGAGCATATGGAGACGCCTTGTATGGTAACACAATTATACAGCTGTAGCTGTGCATGTCTGTGCGTGTTGCCTAGGCTGTTTGTTATGCTCTTGGCTGTCAAGGATCTTCACATATGCTGACAAGTCGCTGAAATTGTTAAGCTACCTGCTGCATGCCACATGCCACATCGCACATGCCACACTCTTCTGCTTGCTACCCATTGCTACCTGCTGCTCTTGTTCTTGTTACTGATGACTTAAAAGTTAAATTTGTTTTTTCTTATAAACTTTAATCAAATTTGTTGTGCAGGGAGAAAATAAGAAGCGAAACAAGAGTCGCTGTTTGTTCTCAGACGAAAGGTTGGAAGAGCGAAGAAGGAATTCAACGGAAT
Source organism: Drosophila putrida (assembly GCA_037043535.1). Classification (NCBI taxonomy): domain Eukaryota; kingdom Metazoa; phylum Arthropoda; class Insecta; order Diptera; family Drosophilidae; genus Drosophila; species Drosophila putrida. The sequence goes on from JBAMBI010000135.1 coordinate 467,860, forward strand.
TTGACAGATTTCTGCAAGGTTGTTTGAAAATTCACAAAACAGAGCCGGGTAATTGATATTGCCAAGTCAAAATGAAGCCACGCAAATTCCTATCACCGTTGGTTGATATACTTACTTGCAACATGCTTATATGCCAAATAATGTTTCACAAAGGGAAGTTGGATGTGGCTTCAGTTTCAGTCGGAATATTTCGAAAATTAATTGGGTGTGCTCTTGCTGAAATCTCAGCAAAAATGTTGGCATTCAATTTGTTGCTGGTTGTGCATCATTAGATAGGATGTGGCTGGTTGCAAGTGCACTTTGTATGAAACAACAGCAACACATGCCGGACAGGCAGGCAACCAGGATGAGGTTCTGGCCAAGACATAAACTAACGGTCAAAATGCAGCAAGTCCTTCTTTATTTTTTATTTGTTTATTTTTTTTTTGAGAGCAGAGGAAATTTTCTTGCCATAAATTCACTAAAAGCTTTTGCAACGAAAATTTGTTGCTACCTTCCGCTGACAACATGGCTCACCTGGTAGCAACCAAGAGCCAAAGCCACAAGGGTCTCTGTTTCTCCTGCTCCTGTTCCATCTACATCTACATCTTCATCTCCTCCTCCTCCTCCTCCTTCGCCTTCATCATCCTCTTATTCTCGAATCTCTCAGTCGCTCGCAGCCAAAGCAAAATTTACGCCTCTGTCTTCATTATTATTGCACTCGGCCGAGAGAACAAAGTTGTTGTCGTTGTCGTTGTTGTTGTTGCCTCTCGTGGTGTTGTTGCTGTTGTTTTAGTTGTGGTTGCTGTTGCGGCTGTTGGTGGCAGTGGTTGAGTTTCGCCACCGCAGACAATTTGGCAAACGTGCAAACGAAGTTTCTAAATAAAAGTGCAAACTAAATGAGCATTTAGTGTGCGCGCATCGTAAATTCCTGTTGAAATATTTCTGTCCTCTTACGATTTAGCTGCCTTAGCAGCCTTGCAGTACGAGATGCTTTTTTAAAGTCTTAACTGTTTGCCGCACCACGCGGCGTATGCGTTATAATTTCAGATAACGTATACGCTTGTGTATGTATGTGAGTCTTTGACAAAGTTAAGGCCGCTTCATAACGTTAGGCACAATAAAATGGTTTAATGAGGCGTCGCTGCCAGCGCCTGTCATGCACCTTTTATGTGTCTGACACTCGTTTTGCCTGGACCTGGACCAGTACCGTTGCTGTTGGTTTCCCATACACACACACCCACACACCCATACACACTCCCACCTATACACCCAAATTGACACTGTCACACTCCTACACTCGCTGTCCTTACAGTTCGCACATGACTTCATTAGTGTAATGAAAACAGGCAAAAAAAGGTGGGACTGAGAAGGGGGAGAAAAAAATGTCAAGGTTGTTCTCGGGCAGCTTCGTGCGAATTGTCGCCGTCAATGTTTGTCCATTTACCAAGGCTTAGATGCGACTGGCAAAAGGTTAACACTTGCCAAATGGCTGACGTGTACGTGCCACATTTCCATTTTGAATAACAAATTTAATTAGAATTAATACATGAGAACTAGCGAACCGAATGAGCAAATCTAAAGATTACCTGCTTTGTCCAATTCAAGTATAAGTGCTTGTACTAAAGCATATTCTAAAAGTATATACATATGTGCACTTTTATTCATACATAGTACAATTGCAATTGCTTGGGGTCGGCAAATGGTACATCGTTATATTAAACCATGCAGGGAACTTGAGCATCAGCTGAATTCTCTTATTAAATTCAATTTGCAATTTACAAATTGAAAGCAATCTAAGTCTTCTCGTTACATCCCAAGTGGTATTATTTTCTATTGCATTATTTATATTTTTGCTCTTACATATAATGGGATTAACGAGAGTTATTTAAAGTAAAGTGAAAAGCATGACTGCCAAAGAGCAGACACTTCTAATATTATGGGTTTGATGGTTAAGTAAAGGTACGTATTATCCTGTTACAAATAGTTTTTATTGTAATTAAACCAGCAAGGAGATTGAAGTAAAATCGATTTTTTACTAATAAACTTTTCACGTATTTTTAATGGCTTCTAAGTCATAAGTTTTGACTATAGAAATATTGAGCGTTGATTAATTTAGAGAATTTGAATAATCAAAACTTGGTGAGTGGTAAATTAAAATTGAGATAAAATTACTAAGGAAATCAAGAAACGTGACAAATATTGTTATTTCCCTTTAAGATATAATGTATGTCTATGTGTTAAAAATAAATTTGATTTTAAAATCATCAATTATAGGAAATAATTGTTTTACAGTTTTATTTTGAAATTATCGCTCTTTAAATGTATAATTTAAACATTTTCTCTGTATATATAGTTACAATGTAATATCAAATTATATATTATATTTTACTCCTGTCAATTCTCACCTGTTTGGGATTTTATTATTAAATCTTCTCTAAGAATATATTATATAAAGATGGAATTCATAAGCCTTATGAACTCTTTTGAACTTATTTCTTAAAATTTGACTGTAAAGTATATGAGAATGTAGTTTAAAGTAAATCATAAAGCACTTATTTAGAGAAATTATATTTGCTCGATATAATTTTCTATATTTTCAACTGTTTCTCAGAATTTAAGTGCCTCATTGATGGGACAGGTGCAACTCATAAGCCTTCTTAAGCTCCACTTACTTAACATTTGATTGCAAAGTTCACGAGAATGTAGTTTAAAGTAAAACAAGAAGCAACTTTTAAAAAGAAATTATCCTTCCTCAATACAATTTTCTATACTTTCAACTGTTTCTCAGAATTTCTGACCAATTCAACTACTTCTTGGATGGGAAAGGGGGAATTATTAAGTGTTTTTTTCTTAACATTTGATTGCAAAGTACATCATAATGTAGTTTTAAGTAAAAGAGAAAGCATCTATTTAGAGAAATTATTCTGCCTCGATTTAATTTTCTATACTTTCAATTGTCTCTCAGGATTTCTGACTAATCCAACTCCATCATGGATGGGACAGCTGACATTAAGTACTATTCTCTAAACATTTGATAGCAAAGTACATGGGACTGTAGTTTAACTAAATCAAATATCAACTAATTACAGAAATTGAATCTATCCTCGTTATGATTTTCTAGCTAGTTCAACTCCCTCTTGGATGTGAAAAGGGGAAATTTTAAGTGTTTTTTTCTTTAAATTTGATTGCGAAGTACATGATAATGTAGTTTTAAGTAAAACAGAAAGCATCTTTTTAAAGAAAATATCTTGCTTCGATATTATTTTCAATACTTTCAACTGTATCTGGGGATGGGGAAGGTGGAATTCATAAGCCTTCTTAAGTGCCATTTTCTTAACATTTGATTGCAAAGTACACGAGAATGTACATAGTTTAAAGTAAATCAAATAGCAACTTACAATGCTAAGTCTATTGGGAGACTAAGATCTCGTTCAGTTATTGCTTTTCTCTGCTGGGCTGCCTATCGAGTGCCTTGTGTGTGTTTCTTTTGTTACTCCTACTGTCCATTTGCTCCCGCAGCTACATATGTCACAGTAACGCCGACAAGACAAATACACAATATTAAAGTAAACATGTTAAAACCATAAAAATGCAGCTTCACAAAAGCAGCACAGCGGGGAGGAGTGTGTGGGTGGGTGGGAAGGAGAGAAGAAGGGTGGGGAAGGAGGTATGCAACTGCAAAAAATATTGCTAGGAAACTGGGAAGACCCACAACAAAAACACGCGCAAGAGAAATCATGTAGAAAGCTTTTGCTTTTGCTTTAACATAGTGTAAAGATGGATGTGTGTGTGTGTGTCTGTGTGTGTGGTGTGTGGTGTGTGTGTATGGTTATGTGTACAGTGCCTGCCACGTTTGCACAAACTCTAAGGCAATATTTTTTCCGCAAGCAACGAACTGGCGAACAGTCGACTAATGCACAACAATGGCCAGCATCCAATGCGGCAACAAGAGCTAGGACCAGTGAAGAAGTTTGGGGCATGCAACAAGGAGGGAGATGGGGGGGGTCATGACAAAATATGTGAAATCATGAATAAACTGCCATGTGCACAACATTCAACATTCGCTGAGCTGCTGCTGTTGCCGCTCCTTATGGAGCTTTCTATTCTACTTTCGCCTGTTTGCCACGGCCTTTGTAGCTGCTTCCTTTTGCGTCTTGCCACAAGGCAAACGTAAAGGACTAAGCGTAACGATTCTTTCTATGCTAGAAATTCAGCATGCAACTTGACTTTGCTATCCGCCTATAAACGGACTGCACGCCGCATGCCGCATGCCACATGCCACATGCCCCACGCGACAGAGCATTTCACTTTTCGCCGTCTTCAATTGAGTGCACTGTGCGACGTATGTCAAGCAATGCACAGTAATAATAATGGTATACAAGACTACAAGTTACCCTTTATGAAGTTTACAAGTGCTTATTTAAATTGAAATGATTCACAGATATTCCCTCCTAGGTTTTTTAGCAAATAGTTTTTATAACTTTCCATATGCTGATAGAAAACTGATGACATTTTCTGAAGCATTTACGAAAATTACACTAATAGAATTGTAATAAAATTTTAAGAATAAAATATCTTGACAGATCCATATATTCGTTGTTCAAAAAAGAACTTAGCTAAATAAAAGATCAATACTTTTAAATGGTCAACTTAATCTTTTTATATTTAATTATTATTGAAAATTGTTAAAAAGTTCAAATCTTTAATTAATAATTTAAGTAAGCTGTGTTTCCTTAAATTTGAAGACCGATTGGAAAGAAAAAGAACTAAAAGCTTAGGCATTTTAAGATATAAATATATAATTATAAATATTGTCATAAAAAAAGGGTATTCAAACATTTGCTTAACGAAAGTTGAAAGAAAACTTTCTTAGGTCAGGGTAAGAACTGAGTTCAAGTAAAACCTTGAATATTATTCAGCAGTGCTTAAAGTGTCGAGTAATGAAACTTATGCCATGCGTAAAGGCAATCTATTAATATTGTCAGCTGATAACAAACATTGCGAATAGAGTGTAAACAAAAAGAGGGAGTGGCAACAGTGCCAGCAAATTGATATACGTTTTCCTTCGATTGTCAATGGCAACTGAATGCGCTTACGAGCTGTATGCATTCGTTCATGTATAGTATATGCGGATTCTAAGGCCTTTGAGAAAATCATTTCACTTGCAGTCAGTTGTTATATCTTTGCACACCCATAGTACACCCACACCCACACCCACACCCACACTCACACTCTATTACAGTGCCTGCAAGTGCAATGCTTGTTCAGCAGCATTGCCCTTTTGCCAGGCTTTTCTTGTGCTCACACATTTTCCACTCGTTTCTCTTTTTGTCCGCAATGCTCTTTTCCAGCTTTTCTGGCTGGGTTTGGGGTCATTTTTCCTGTTTTTCTGCAGATTCTGCTGCCAGCTGAGCTTTAGTGATGAAGGGTGCAGCTTAAAAATGAATCATTTGACTTTTTCTTATTTAATAATTTATAAGAATTAGCAGAGATTTGCATTTTTTTCTATCTCTCTCGCTCTCCCTTTGTCTGTCTTTCAGTCACCTCTCCTCTCTCAGTTGGTGCTGCAAATTTCTATTTAATTTGAAATTTATTGCAAGCAATTTTCTTTTTGCCTGCTGTGAAGTTTTCAACTTGCACTATCTTTTGGTTCTGTCTAAGTTGCGTCGGCACTTTAAAGTGCTCCCAGGGCAATTGTATCTTGTATCTTTTAGTTTTGTATCTTATACTAGTTGTACAGTTTGTTGTGGCTGCCACAAAGTTTCGCTATTCGACTCTAAGGGCATTTTCTATTTGACATTTGCCTAGAAAGATCTCTCTTTGAGCAATACCCGCTCAACGGATGCTTCATTAGCAATGACAACAACATAAACAACAGCTGCAAAATTGTATCTGAGATTGTCTTTCAAAATGTATCTCATGCTGTTGTATTTCGTTTTCGTTTTCGTTTGTTTGTCTTGGCATGCAAACCAAATGCGCGTTAATTTTCATTTTCATTTGGCTTTTGAGTTTGCATTTGGCAGACAAGTTGTGGCATTATAGTAGGCGCAAGGGGGAGTGGCAAACTCCTTTTGGCTGCATCATTTATATTTAACCAAGATTCTTGTTGTTGCAACTAAATTCTCAGTCAGCTTAAGTTGCCATTATTGCCACGAAGCTTCATCATCATCATCATCAACGTCATCATTATCATTATCGTCGTCGTCTTGGTGCTTGTCCTTGTGAGTAGTCTGGTCCTGGAAGTTAAGTAAGTTCTTAGGGGAACTGAAGCTGAAAGTTCTTAAATTATTGTAATTTCATGGCATTCCGTTCAAAAACAACAAGAGCAACAACAACAACAACAACAACAACAACGTGAAAGCATGCCGAGACGAGGTATTCCGTCCTTGACCAGCTTAAAGTTGTGCAGTAATTAATTAACTTTGCTTGCTTAAGAAATGAAACACAAATAACTTTGACATTTGTTTGCATAATCTAATTGCGTATCCATTTTTGCTATTAATAATGTTCAACAGGCCACTTGAATGCAACTGCAACATCTCACAACTTAATTCGCCTACTCAAATGGTTATTAGACTGACTTAAGCCGACTCATCCTTAACATGTTTATAAAGTACTTTGCTCCTGCATGTTTACCTTACTCTGTTATGCCTTTACTTACCATCATCAGAATAATCCGATGCAGTTCATACACAAATGCATTTGTAAATTAATTACACATAACTCATAATTGATATTTATGTGGCATGCGTCAACAACATCCTGAAATTGCAACAGATAAACACAAGGGCAAACTCAAAAGCTGTGCAAAGTTATTAATAGTTAACATATTTATCAACTAAATATATTTTATCCTAGTAATCAGTATATTGATCAAATGAAAACAAGTACAAACAAAAATTAATACAAATACGTGTTCTTAACACTTGTAAAATACAAGAAATTACATTGGGAAATATGTAAGTTGAAAATGAATGATATTTTTATAAGGAGACCTATTAAAAAGCTTTGTTGGTGAGTGATTCAAAAATGCAGCAATTCATGTATTTATTTTTTATCAGAAATTGTTCTTCTTATGCTAGAAAACGAAATAAAGGCCAATATCAATGTTGAAATGAAATTCAATGTAAACTAAAAAAAAAAGTAAACTTCATTAAACTATTCACAAGTCTCCTAAAAAATAATAACAATGTATTTAAAATTGACTAGATTTTAAGCAGCAATCAAGGGGACTGAAGTGTGTGTGTCTCGATTCTCGAGAATGTAATATTTATGAGTGTGAGCTGATGCTCGGTTGTACCATAAACAAGCACTTTGTATAACAAAGGCAACACACATACACACACACGCACACACTCGGAGACTCAAGTGGACTAAGTAAAGTGGACTCGACTTCAAAAGTGGTGACTACTCGGTGTGTGTGTGTGTGTGTGAATGGGGTTTGTTGGCATTCATTTGAATTCAATATGCATTTTATTTGCTGACAAAATCCTTAATCGATTTTATGCAAATCATTTTTTCTTTGCTTGAGCTTTGGCAAACACTCGAAAGCCATTACAAAATAATAATAATAATAATAAAAATAATAAAAATAATAATACTGGTAAAATTTCAAGTCTGACAGACCACACACACATACAATCAGCAGGCATACATACATATATCAAATCTGAGGGAACAGAAAACTGACCCATGCTGGCCACAAATAAATTATTTTATTTTCCGTTAGAGATGCAAATGTTATGCAAACAAAGAAAACTTCCTAATGGAATTTCCCATATGTCCAACATATGCATAAAACCTTCTACGCAAACACACGCACACACACACACACACATTCAGACACACACACATCACATCTACCTCATCCACTTCAGTTGGACTTTTTGAAAGCACTTCACACGCATGTCAAAAACGTTAACGTTCTGTCCAAATAATGCCAACTCAAGTTTTCTAATTTGAAAGGCGATCGAGATTCAAATTTGCAGTCCTTTTCCTTTACAATTTCATTTACACATCCATTCTCATACATGCAAAGTACATACCATTATGTGGTTGTTGTTGTTGTTGTTGTTGTTGTTGTTGTTGTTGTCGTTGTCGTTGTTGCTGTGGTTATGCGATTTGCTGCATTGTGGTTTTGGTGCACCAAGCTAATGAGTTTGCGGTTTCCAGAACAACGAACATAATTGCTTTTAATTGCAATAAGCGAATTATTCAGACTTGTAGTTGTGGTCTTCGCTGCATTAACAAAAATCCTCTCTGTTGTTCAAAGTACAACTACTTAGTTCATAAATTGTTGGACATAAGCTGGAACGCTTTTTTTACCTGTGATTTCTACAACTTAAAAATACATTACCATATAAGAGAGCGTTTAAGCAGCTTGTAACATTTTCACATTTAAATAAAAAAGAAGGTTGAACATATTTATAACTTAAATATAAAATATTTTTTTTATATTTGCTTACTGTCAAGTCTGTATAATAAGTGCACTCTTATCCCATTTTTGCCAGTGTTCTTGAGTCATTGACTTTATAGAAATCAAATAAATTCTATTAAATTATTTTGAAACAGTTTCACATTTATCAAAACTTAAGCTGCCTATGGTTATTAGAATTATAAATTAAAGGTTCAAGGAAAATTGCATTAATAATACAGAAGTGTCATATTTAGTTTGAACAGTACTTATTTCATTTATTTAAAACTACTTTACTTAAAATACTTTACAACTTTAGTGAAATTCTTCAGAGCCTTATAGTTAATTATGCAACTGTATTGCATTCATCGTAAGAATAGCAAATCCGATTACTATTTATGCTTAAAGTCGCGACGATGGAAAGTTTACCTTAAGAATTTTTGTTGAGAAAGCAATCGGCTTAGAAGCAGCTTGTAGTGGAGGTGCATGCAACATGCCATGCCTCACACCCCTTATGTGGCACAGTGTATAATAAATTGCAAAGTTTGATGTCTTATCAGTGGGCAATTGAAATTGCGACAAGTCAAATTAGAATTAGGCAATTAGCTAATCAGGCTTAAGTCCAGTCTACAAGTTAAGTGAATGGGCGAGCAAGGGGAAAGCACTTAAATTGCGGCCGGGGAATTTGGCAAACTTTTTGGCTAACTTTGGGCGCTTGTTTGACAATTGAAACAATAGCCCCAAAACTTTTAGCAAATAGTTTAGCCTTCAGTCGGCAGTTGCCAAGTCTTCTGCATGCCTCACTCCTTGCCCCATTGTGATGTTGACAGGCAACACTCGCGTTTCCATTCTCAGCAATGTGAGTAATGGCGCCTCAAAACGCAGACGCCGCAAAACATGAAAAGTAAAGCCGCTTTTGTTTGTCGCATGCGGCGGCCATTAAAGTGAATGTGTGAGCGTGTGAGTGTGTGTGTGTGTGTGCATCTGTGTGTATGTGGTGTGATGGCAATTAAAGAACCACAATAGGATTATCAGTTTTGTCGTTGCCGCCGTCTCTGCAAACAACTGTCAATGTGCAGCAAAATTGAATTTGCAACTGCAGATGCATTTCCATTCCCCATAATGAGGCAACTTTAGAAGGCTCCAATAAATGTGCAGAGGTAATTGTATAAGATCTCTAAAATTGATTAAAGGAATTCGAGCAACCTTTAGAGTATATTATATCATTTACTTTTTGTGTAAGGAGATGTTGCAGACCTGATAAAGAAATTTCAAAATTAATTTGAAGAAACTATTGTATATGTTTATTTAATATTTGAGTTCTGTTTTATATATTTATGCTCGTGGCTAGCGTAATAATTTATAAGTGGCTTATTACTAATTGCACTGAGTAACAATAAATAAAGTAATAATATAACATCATATAGCTGACATAGGAACGATCGAGGTTAGAAATCATCATTTAGTATGAACAACTTTTTTGTTTCTCAAGATATCTTAACCAAACTCACAGATAGTCTGTTTGATTTCAGTTTATGCAATCTGACTTAATAAATTCTAACTACTTTATCCTTAACCTGTCATATGTCGAAATTTGAAAGCAGATCTCAAGCAAGGGTATTATAAGTAAAGTAAAGGTATATAAAGTAAACTTTCATAAATTACTTCTAAGCTGCAGCCTCCATCTGATTGTCCGCCATCGTCATTAATCGTCTTTCGTTTCAATTGCAGTTTCATTTGTCCACTTTTAATTGCGTTCATCAATCATTATTATATGCACCGTCAATTATTCCAATCAGACGCAACGATGGCGCAGCTATCTTCAAACTTTATCTGCAACTGCAAATGATTGTAGTTCGCGCGCACACATACACACACACACACATACACACTCAAAAGCACAATCAGATAAAAAAGGATGAGAAGAAATTAAAATCCTTGATAATCTGCAAGCGACTGTTCAGTAATTGATTTATCGATGGCGGCTTAACTGCAGACAATTAAATAATATCCAATAAACCCGAAATTTTATGCATTGTTTTTATACCCTGTACTCATTTAAAATGGCCACAAAAACTGTGGGTAGTATTAACTCTGGCAAATTAACTTCTAATCGCTTATTCTTGCCTTTATTGCACTTATTGTTATTTAGTTCATACTTTGTAATTCATAGATAAGGCAAATTTACTTTACGAAGACAATATACCCCATAACATCGATTTAAATATGTGGAAGGCTAAATAAATAATATAATAATATATGAGGTAAAAAGTTCATTTTGCAGAAAACCGTAAATTCGACAATACATTGTTGAAATGGGTTTAAAAAAATAAATAAAATGAAATGCAAGTGAATTATATTTTTTCAAGCAAATGCATATTTATAATAGTTGTGATATTTTCTGAAAATATTTGGACAACAGTTGTTGTTTTTGTTGTTGAATTTATTTTTTTTATTATGACTTTAGTATTTATATGGAATTTTTTGTCGTTGCTTTTGATAACGTGTCGTATGCGCAATACAAGTGTTATACTTTTGCAAACATAAATGCGACCACTTATACACAACACTCACACTCACAATTCACAACACAGACATCTACACACAAGGCACACACGCTTAGTTCATAAACGTTGACAATTAATTCAGCAAATGGCTGACATTCAACTAATTGGAAACGCTTAATGTGAATGTGAAACCAAAGCCCGAATGGCGGGCCAAGCCTAATGAAATTATTTGTAGCAATTAAATGGCACCCCAGGGTATGTTTTTGAGCTGCTGCGCCCACTTAAGCATAACATACACACACACACACACATATATATATATTTGAATGTAATCGATTGGCAAAGTACTTTAATTGTTGTTCTATACATTTTCAGTATCTAAAAGCATTGACTGACAGCAGCAGGGAATCATATTGACAGACGTCATAGGCTTAAGAGACCCATAGAAGAGGGGTCTGGCATTTGTGACCTGGTTAAGATAGGTGTTAAATTGTACATAGACCGACATACACTGACATAAGCAGCAGAATAAGCTCTTTTTGTTTCCTCAAATCATACATTAAATAACGTAAAGTACATTAGAATCTCAAACTCACTATTGACGCATCATTAATGTCGAATACGACATGAACTTGTTGAACATTTAATTATAGAAACTTCATTTGGAAGTAACTAAGTTTAGTGAGAAGAAGTTGCCGAAGTCTGAGAGCCTGATGGAAAAGAGTCTCAAGAAAGAGCTTAAAGGCATGTCTCTCATTAAATATATTGTAATCCTCAAAGCAAACCACTGTTGCTTTAATAACTCCTTCATATGCAGATACTGTGTGGTCATATAGAGTTGTATAATATCCTCTCGTTGTGGTACTGCATTTACCTTGGTCGTCCAATCGTAGGCCAGCTCAAAGCCGTCATTCAAGCCGATAACCCCAGTATCCAATGAATTGAACTTCTTGAAGTATTCCGTTAAAAGCTGCAACACTAAAAAATGTCATTTAAAGATGTGTCCTTTCACATTTACCTCAACATCTGTATGTTCTCGATTCTCCATCATTTTGATATTGACATCTCTTAGAAATTGTTGATTTCACAGAATGTAGCATTTAAATATTCTCCTCATGAATATTCCAATGAACGAGGCTTTAATCGATTAAGCGATTTCTTTTTGTCCTTTGAATATGACTCGGCCACTTTTTTTTAGAATGCTCCCAATTAGAATTATATAAGATGATTTTCATGATTGTTTTTCTTTTTAAATAAACACTCACAGCCCGTCCACTTGTCAATTCTTATCGGCCATTGGCTTACAGCTTGTTGTCTTCGAAATACATTTCCATTTCCTTTTCTTGCTCACACCTAAACATAGAATTAAATTTGCTTAATTAACATACCATATTCTCATAGAATTGAAAACTAAGTATATAAACAGAAGGCAACTGTTATGAAAGTAAATATATACATATCATAGCTCCAATTGTACTCATAGTTAGCGATTTTTTCGTATAATGTAAAATATATTTTAAAAACATTTGAATATTAAACAATGTTGAAAATAAAAGTAAAATGTTTTCACGATGTCACTCTAGTTTGGCGACTTAACAAATCAAATGTTTTGGAGTGTTAGCTTACAAAATAAAGAAACTTTTCAGAATCAAGTTATTGCTTTTATATTTATTTATGTAATTAATATTTTGGACACCCGAAGTAGATTTTTAATCGGAAGCTGCTCGTGAATTATATTTTGTAAAAATAAAATCTAGCATAACAATACTAAGTTAGAGGATATCGTTATAGTTGAGCACACTCGATTTGAGCATTCTTATGTCTTTGTTGCTGGTGTTGCTAGTATTGCTTATGTTGTGATTGTTGTAAGTACACAATGTTTGTACAATTAACAGCTTAATTTGCGGCTGGCAAATAGACCCAGAAATAGACCACTTAGATTGCATTTAAGCATCTCCTAAGCCCGGCCACAAAATAGAAGTCTGAAAAGCCTTTGCTACTCGTAGTTGTAGGTTTTTAGTGCCAGTTCAGCTCAAGGGCTTTGAGTTGGGTTCAGTTGAGTTGAGTGTCCCGAGTCTCTTCCCGGACCAGAGACTAAAGTCCGTTTATCTATGCAGGCCAGTGGGCTATGTTCGGAGTTAACTCAGTCTGCTCATATCAGAGAAACCACAAATTTCAGTCATTACAGGTAACGACTGCAAGTGAAGGCTGGTCAAGATTTTATGTGCCAACAACAAACAAAGCAGGTGGTCGAAGAGTCAGGTGAGTCAGGTGAGTATCGAGCCGATGAACAGCTTGCCAGCCACAAGAGCAACATGGACAACATGAAGGAGGGAAATGGCAACAGGGAAAATTGAGCTTAAGTTGCAATTAAGCAATTGCCCAGGCTGAGAACCTAATCCTGACTGGGCCTGGGCCTGGGATTGGGCCTGGGCCTGGGCTTGGAGAAAAGCCCAACTGGGTGTCTCTAATAGGAACAATTATGTGTTATTCAATAGGGCTATCCCAGAGCATCTTTCATATCTGCAACTGCAAGGAAATGCGGCCAGTTACGTTGGCTATCGAGTTTGAGTCAGTTGCCCAGTTGCCCAGATTTGCTTGCATTCAGTGCAGGACTCAATGCAATATTTAAAGCAATGTAGACCAAAGTAATCTCGTTTCGCCTTGACTTGCTTCTTGCTGCGGTGGCAAGTGGCACAACTTGTGGCCACACGCAAAGCAAAGTGAGCAATGTGAACTAAATGAAACCAAAACCTAAACCAAGCCCAAGCCCAAAGCCAAATCCAAACATTTGAACAAACAACTTCAATAGGATTCGCAAGCGTTTTTTTCACTTTCTTCTTTTTTCTTTCTTATTTCTATTTCTTTTTTTCTGTGCTAAGTGGAAAACTTTTACCTTTGCCTTGGCGCGACTGTGTAGACCGCATTGAAGCTGAAAAAGGGCTTCAAAACTGCCCCAAATACGGATAGGAAAGTGAACTGCCTTAAGCTGTTTCAGTATTCGCTTACATTTCTAATGATGTACTCGATGCACCAACACTGATTGTCAGCAGCAAATTTCGATTCAAAACTGAAACTAAAATTGGAATTGATTTTAAGTTTTAATGCCGCCAAGTGTGGAGTGTCGAATGTCGAATGTCGACTGTCGAGTGTCGAGTGGCATTAAGCCGAGGGGATTGCCGCTTATTGGTACTCGCCAATGAATTTCAAATTACCACAAACAAAACAATTGAATGAGCAGCGAAAATATAAACATAAACACGTATACACATACAACACACACTCACTCACACACACACACACATGGGTATGTGTCTGCGACATCAAAATGCTAATAATCAGCGTTATGCGCTCGTTTCAATGTTGTTTGCGTCGCTCATACGCAACGTTGGCACAACACTAATCCAAGCACGCAGCATCAATAAGTCAAACACGTCAATAGCAAGCACTGCCAACAAAGCAAAGCAAAAACAAAAAAAAAGTCTCTGAGCCTGTGGCTGAAACCAAGAGACAAACAAGGGCGAAAAGCAGAATTTATTGTTGCTCAATGTCGCATTTATCATCACTTTATGCTACTTAATCGACTCGTCGGCGTGCGTTTTTCTATGCTTTGTTTCCGTTTCATTGTTGACTTTTGTGTCTTTCTGTCTGTGTGTGCGTGAAACACACGCTTATTGTTTTTCAAAATACACAAACACACACACACACATATGAAGAAGTGGAAAGTCTGTGGCAGGGGCAAGGACACGCACGTGCTTAAGTACTTTTCAGCGTCCCTTTATGCTTTATGGCGCCATTGAATTTTTTGTTTGCTTTCTTATTAAAATATAATTTATACATGCAGACGACGCGTCGTCGACAGGAGCGCAGACACAGCATCATCAATTGTTTAATAGAAAACAAAAGGACACCAAAAGAGCAATAATAACAAAATGGAATATATATCATCAATTGCCAAAGCTGAAACTTGCTCCATTTGCCTGCGAACTGAGGGCCATTTGTTTGTTGGTAACAAATTTGCCAGGTCACAAACTTTGGCTCTAATAACAATAAGTGTTACTCTTGAGGGATTATAACTCTTTTAGCTATCTGAGACTCAAAAAATGTATGTTGCTGTTAAGATTTTCAATGTGGCTTATAAAAGTAATTTCGTAATATCTTTTTGTATAAATTTTAGCTAAATTGCTATATATCGACATTAATCAGAATCAAAATTGTGTTGCTGTTTAGTTTATAAAATATTTCAGCACAATTGAAATGTTATACAATTTCAATCAAAAATGCGTAGACAATGCACATTTTAACAATATTTATTTGTATTTATATTTGATCTAAATGCATTTCCAAATATTTCTGCAATGAATGACGAAAACTACAAAAACTTTGGCCGCAACATAATAAATAAATAGCGGAAACTAATTTATTTTCTGTTTTAAATCAATTTAATTAATGCAATTGCAAATGTATGCAACTGTCAATTCCAAAAAAGAATACTCCAAATATTTGGCAATATTTAATTGTATTGCGCATTATACACATTAAAAGTTTATATGCTCACATATTACAATACTCAGTACATACTGTTTTTGACAGTGCCTACCTGCAGGCATTGATAATAATATGTATATTGCATTTAAAATTCTTAAAACTCATAGTTAAATAATTGAAAATAATTGATTAATTATTCAGCCAAGTTACGTAGTATCTCATGGCCGATTCTTTAGCAAATAGCTTAAATTATGCATTGAATTAGTTTTAGTTTAATAAAACTAAGTGCAATTTAACATATTTCAATTATGTGCGCATATTTGTTTGAATAAGTGTGTGTTGGTGTTTATTGGTCGATATGTTTGCTTAATTTAAAAGCAAATTAAATTTATGCTATGCTGGTAAAATATTTTTCGCGTATTCGCTGGCTAAATCAAATTTGATAAACAATAAGCAACAACAAAGGAAGCAGCAACAATAAATTAACAAATTCACATTCCATAAAGTTATTTCATAATCAAAATTACGTAAAATAATATAATACAGTGCATAATATTATTATTGATCATTTTCAACAGCTCAGTTCATTTCGCACATAAAATAATTTCATGTTGAAATATTATAATCAACTTCTGACAGAGTGAAAAAAAAATGGAAATTGCTACAAATTTTACAAATTAATTACGATGAAAATAAATGCTGTCGGTTTCATTCAACATTCAACATTCAACAATAATTCGAATCAATTCGTTCCAACTTATTAATGAAAAGAATCACGCAATCATTATCAAATTCCCTAGATTCAATATTCGATTGTATATCGAAATTAAATGGAAGTCTCTGTTTATTTCATTCGCACCCTATAATCTTTGATTAGGGTATTCTGCAGAAATCACAAAGTTTTTAGTTTTTTCAGTTTCAGTAGAAAACAAAAGAAAACTTGCAATTGATGCGTTTCTTAAGAAAAATGGGAGGCAAAATACCGCAAAGCTTTCGGTTTTACAATAGAGCAACCTGGTAGGCTTATGACTTAATAAGTTGGCTTACAAGTGAGAAATGATTAAGGAAACAAACAAAACAAAAGTGAAAAAAAATTTAAATACATTTCAAGCTATAGACTGTAAAGCAAGTTGAAGCGCAATTTCTGAGTAAATAAACTAATGAAATGTGAACAGTTTTGCTAGTAATGTGAGCACTAATTTAGTTGTGGCTTACAAACAAGTATGTTAATGTAGGGAAGAGCTCTTAACTTTTTTAATTAAATACTCCGGAAAAGTTCATGTGTTTGGCATGCGAGTCTCTTGATTAATCAACACTTGCAAGTGCGGAAATGGACAAAGTTGTAATGAGTTTATTAATAAGACATTAATTTGGACCCCCAAAGTGGGTCAAGCGAATAGCAAATTGTCATAATTTCTAATAGAGAAATGGTACAAAAATATCCAGCCTACGACTTCAACTGAGACACTTGGTCATTGTCACGAGTTTAAGTAGGAGTTTGTGTTAAATCCTTTAAGCGACTGACGCGACTCTCGACTAGTCAAAGCAGCTCTAGGCCAGGACAGCCTAACCAGTCAACCGGCTAATTAATGTGCATAGTGTCAATTAATCAATCAGTCGATCGATCAATCCTAGCATCCGACTGCGATAAAGTCAATGAAAACCCAATACCAATGCCAGCGAAATCCTCTAGTCAAAGGCAAGCAATCTTTATAGCTGTGTGTGTGTGTGTGTGTGTGTGTGTATGGAAACGTGGGTTTGTATTGACAGGATAAACTCAACGAGCTGTCAAAGCGGGCAAAGGCAAATAACTGGGGACAAAGGCGAATTGGCAAAAAGAGTGCATAAACAAAGAGCAAAAAAGAAAATATTTGGCTAACTTAACAAGTCGAAGCTTTGATACCCTTTTAATATCTACGTAAAACTGCAGCTATTAAAAAAGGCAATTTTTTAAAGTATAATGTGTTGTTATTACAAAATAAAAGACATAAGTAAAGAAGGTAAAATTAAGTTTAGATTAAATAAACTATCCATAAATATGTCGGCTAATTACTAAATTTTTTATATCCAATTAGCTTAGTTTGTTGAATAAGAAATGTGATCATAAGAAAGTTGTCATTAAACCTTTATTTTTTCAATTGGGTGATAAATTTAGTCAAAGTTGATCGAATAAGTATAGATCAATATAAGTTACACTTGTATTTGGTTTACAAAAGTAAGAGACTTGTGTGACAGTAATATCCTTTTGATCAAAAATATAAATACTTTATTACGTTACCGACTTGATGATAAATTCAAAATACCCCCTGCAAGTTTATAAAAACGAAAGAAAAAACCAGAGAAACAAAATAAATAAAGGCAAAGCTGAACCAAGGCAAAGGAAGCAAAGGAATAAAGAGGAAAGAGGAAAGAGAAAAGGAGCACAAAACGATTTGGTAAATAGCAAACGGCAGGCAGGCTCATTTAATAAACCGTTACGTGGCAACGATCTAAAGACTTTGGTATAAAAATAATGAAAATGTTTATATAACGCTTACGAAGGTGGTATGATGCGAAAAATGAGAAAATTGTCAAATGAAGATGACAAATTACGGCAACTAATTATGAACAAATTATAGAAAACATGATAAGACAAAGTCAATGTCAAAGTTGAAGTTGAAGTGTGTTAGCTCATTGAACATTGGCCAACTCGTATTAGCCATGGCCATCTCAATGATATCAAACAAAACGGATTCAATTTTCAATCATTTCAACATTTAATTAAATGCGTTGCGTGCGAATTGTTTAACGATTGTGATTAAGTGTTGTGTTAACTTGGCTTAAGAGAGGGGGGTAAACTGGGCCAAAGGGGAGGCACAACTTTTTTATGACTGTCATAACTCTGCGGCGTTGTCAAGGATTCCTTTCATTTATCTCTACAATTTTTTCTGTTTTTTTTTTCAATTTGTCACTTGATTTGTGAGCCGCAAGCAGCAAATGCTGCATGTTGGCCGCGTGATTTACCGGCTTGCAATTTAAATGAGCTGCAAATTGCAGCAGCCAAACAAGTGTTTTGGGCCATGGTACCAAAGTCTTTAAAGCCAGTTTGCCAGCTTGCCAGTTCCTATACACATTCCAGAGGCGCCACAATTAATTGCGGCACATAAATTGAGTCGGCCTCTTTCTGAGTTGTTGCTTTTAGGTTTTTGCTCCAAGTGCCTTGATTAATGCCTGACAGACAATTTGGCTATTCAGGTGCGTCAAGGGATGTCATTTGAGGGAACAGTGGGGAAAGTGGGGAAAGCTCAGCACTGGCATAATTTGACTAATTTTTATGTGCAGTAATTTTGGCTTTTGTTTGAAGACGTTTGTAGAGCCATCCAAATGGGTTAACGTCTGCATTCCATTTATCAGTAGAAATCAGGTCTCATTGTAAGACCATCCAGTGTCTGGGCACAGTGGCCCAACTTGTTTGGCAGGGCAAGGACATCAAATCGTTACACTCGCTGCGTAATTAAGGCTCTTGTACTTGGCGTTTGCATTGGGCTCATTTAACAGAGACAAGAATTAGGCGTTTTATGGCCAAACACCCGCGTGTCCGAGGCAATTGAGAAATTCTATTGAGTAATGGACCGGTTTCCAACTCCTGCATCAGTCCGAGATGCCATCTCTCAAAATTCTCCAATGCGCAGACGCTCTCTATCAATTTCTCTCTCCTCGTCTCGATTTCTCGCTCGGCTTTCGGCTTCTGATGTGGCACTCTGGGTCAGCAACATGTTGATTTGCCTTGCCCCAATATGGGTTACTGCAAGTTCACTTGACTGTGTCAACTTCTCTGTTTCGCTCTTTTCCTCATTTTCTCTTTCTCTTTCTGTTTCTGTTTCTGTTCCTTTTGCTTTGTGTGTTTACATTTCTGTT
The DNA here is from genome assembly GCA_037043535.1 of Drosophila putrida. Lineage (NCBI taxonomy): Eukaryota > Metazoa > Arthropoda > Insecta > Diptera > Drosophilidae > Drosophila > Drosophila putrida. Next base: position 487,147 of record JBAMBI010000135.1, read on the forward strand.
TGTGTGCGACAGCCACAAATTAAACGCATTGTGGCACCAATGTTGGCAACATTTGTTGCTCCATGGACAGCGGTCTAAGAATGTGAACGCATTCACTAAAATGTACTAAAATGAACGAATTGTGAAATGGTAGTAACATTTCAAGTTCTTTATAAGAAAATCAGTTCACCATAAAAAAATATTGATCACAATTCAGTTTGAATTTAATATGCGGACAAGGATTTGGTTTAAAATGGATTTATTTTATTAAACTTGAATATTTTATTTAGCTGTCGATGAGAAACAATGAGATGAGAGATACAGGGAAAATTTAGTTTTTTACTTTACTTTCCAGATCCAATTTTATAAAATAAACGATAATTTATCCTTTCATAAACTTATTTATAGTTTAAATAACAATTTTTCTACAGCCTCAGCTACCAAAATTCTAATTAAACTATATGTAGAATTTGTTATTATTTATTCCATCGATTCTGCTTCTATATTCTTTCTTAATTGAAATTAAAAAAAAATATTGTTAAACCATGGTAAAAAAGTCTGTTTTATACAAGAAATAAAATAACAATTAAGTATAAATTAAAGTTATTCAGTATTTTAAATTCCTATTTTAACGTGAACACTTTCAATGTGAAAAAACCCAAAATATGAAAATCAATTATAGCAGATGAATATTTTATATTTTTTTTTATACGGCTCTAGTTTTTCGCATTCCCTCCTTACCAATCTCTACTTTTCCTCCCTGTGGTATTTCGTCAAACGTTTTGTTGACTGAACTTATCAACAATTCAATTTCAATAAAAACTCGTGACTCCACGACGAACCGTGACTCATATTGTTCAATGCATTTTTTAGCACATAACAGTTTGTCAGCCGGCTTATGTATGTAGGTGTAAGTGTGTGTGTGTGTTGTGTGTGTGTTGTGTGAGCTTCGGTATTTGAATTGTCACATCTGCTTCATGGATTCAAACTCATCCATCAAATGCAGGCAGAAACGCGTTTTCCATTCTGCCTGACAGCAGCGTTTGCCAATGCAATCAGTTTTATTGTGTGTGTGTGTCTGCGTGTGTGTGTGTGTGTGTGTGTGTATGTGTGAAATAGAGCGTATAACCACACGAACAAACCAATACATAAAGCTGAAACTCCTTCTTTTTTGCGATATTGTTGTCGCAAAAGCAGACAGGCAGTAGACTATACCCGTATTGTGTGTGTGTGTGAGTGTGTATGTGTGTATGTGACATGTCAATGGCACACAACAAGGTTTAGCACAATACAAACATAATTTACGGCTGTGTTCCCCTTAAAAAAAAATGCACTTTTAATAGAATTTTGGCTTTTGTCATGCAAAAATTCAGTTAACGAAGAGTCTTTGAAGTAGTTTGTGAAGTTAAACAATCATCAGCTTATTGAAGTTACAATTTATTATAACCAAAGTGAACTCTTGACACTTTAAAAGGAAACAGCATAAGTAATGACAAAATGGATAGTGCCAAAAACCACATTAAATCGTAATTACATGTGTTAAATGTACACTGGTTCAACTAAACAGACTAACAGACTCAAGTTTCTAAAAAATTTAAATAATTTGTCTACACAAAAAAAGAACATAATTAGAAATCCAAGTTTGAATTTCGTTCTAACCATGTTTTAGTTGTAAGAATCGTGTACTTAAACCCAATATGACAGACTTATTTGTAAATATTTGTGTCTTAATTAAACACTTTTATCGTGAAAGCACGCTTCAAATATACATTTAATTCATGAGCTATAAGCTTGAAATTTAGAAGGATTTATTATTCTAATTTATTACTTTTTATTAATATAATAACAATTAATTTCTATACTGAACATAATTGATTATAATCAGGGCATAAAGGTTTCAGTTACGGTTACGGTTTTGGTCTGCTGTTGGTTTTCGGTTAGCGGTTTCCTAAAATTTTCATATATTGCTTTCGTAATTGTTAAACGTTTCTCCTAAGTTTCGGTTTCGAAATTGTGGTATGTAAGATTTCGATTTCCAATAAAAATCCAAAACAATGTAATAAATACTTTGAGCAATATATTTAATTTAGATGAAATTCAGTGTTTGCTTTGAGAAAAAAGGATACGAAAGCATATGGATGGTACTCATGTTAAAATACACAAAAAATTATATTTAAAATATACCAATAATAAAAAATATTTTCGGCAACTGTTTCTGTTACATTTTCAAATTTCAATCGGCTAATTTTTGTTAACGGTTACGGTTTCGGTTACGGCTTAAATCACTGATTCTAATAAATTCGGCTATTAGCAAAAGAGATTTAACTAATATAATTTAAGGAATTTGATTTTATTTCACTTAATTTTATTTTGATTAAGAAAATTAGCCAACTTTCATATTACAATAACAATTTACTTTTATAATGAACATGATTGATGTTAATAAATTTTTCTATTGGTCAAAGAGATATAACTAATATAATTTTAAGAAATTGATTATATTTCATTTGGCTATAGTTAAAAGATACACAAATAATTTACTTTTCAAAACTTCGAACCTTTTTAGTTGAAATGAAGTTTAATATTACCATAAACTTGCCTAAATCTCTGGCAATGATTTAAAGCTCTTTTGGCCATTTGGATTTATTCAATAATGCACATCGAAGTTGTTTAGTTATGTATAACCAAATGAACCATTGTTGCATTCACACATACACTCACTCACACACTCACGCACACACACACAGATGTGTGTAGAATATATAAAATTTATGTTGCGTACAAAAGTATGCAACACTCAATTGATTTTAATTGCCGCAAACAGCGCTGCAATTTTTGGCATTTAGTCTGCAGCCTGGCATTATTAAACAATATTGTAAATAAATAAAATATTTAACACACACAGGCACATGTGTGAAGAGTTCATTTTGTGGCAATTATCGTAGAATTTATGAGCAGAAATTGTAAATGTTTTGCAGCCCTTCTGTTAATTAGTTCAATCAGTTTTTGTTTTTGTTTTTGTTTTTGTTTTTTGATTTTGTTATTAATATTATTATTATTTGTCGCTGCAGAGCAAACTTATTTTGTTGTCTGAGTTACACATAAACAAGTTGAAAACTTTTCGCCATGCCTCTGTACTTCACAGTTTCTGAAGCCTTTGAGCTGCAAAATTAAATAGCAAAGCAAAGTGCACAACTGGCAGCTTTTTTATTTATATGTATATCTTTTTTTCATTTTCATTTTTTTTTATTTTTTGGCAGCAAACAAGCCATGGCTGGCGCAGCTTCCGCTTCCACATACACTTTCCACTCTCCACTCCCCACTTGCCACTTGACATTTCTACTTCCCCTTTCGCCTGTCAGCGGCATGTGTAAAGTGCCACATCCCCCTCTCAGTCACAGCCCTCTACCTCTCTCTCTCTCTCTCTCTGTCTCTCTCTCTCTGCCTCTCTCTCTCTCTCTTTAGTGGCCTGTACGGCATGTGGAAAAGTAAAAACCAAGTTGCGCAAAACTTTTTAATATGCTTGCGAAATTTTATCAAAACTACAAAATTGCAGCAAAGTGCCAAGTGCCTGTGAACGGCAGCGACTTTAGCTGCAACTGCAACTGCAACAGCGGCAGAGGCAACTATGAGACAGCAAAGGGCGCAACTGAGCTCATGGAGTTTTTGCCAAACAAAACACAGTCAAGCGAAACCTTCAACTCAATTTGGCAATCGCATTTCTTGCTCTACTTCCGCCTATTCAACTTGACTCGATTTGCGTGCCTTCGACCGACAGCTCTACACGTGTATGCCTCTTACTCTCTCTACCTCTCTCTCTCTCTCTTTTTATCTCTCTGTCTCTCTCTCTCGGCCTATGTGTGTCGCTTTTATGTGTGTTTAAGTGGCAATGCAAATGGCAACATTTTGGCGAGCTCTTCACTTAACTTCACTCTTTTTCTGTCTCTCTCTCTCGCCCTCGCTCTCTCTCTCATTCTCTCTCTTTTTTGCTTCGCTAAAAGTTACACGACAATTTTTTCTTCGTTTTCGCAAATTTTTCTTTTTCTGTGCTAAATTTAATTGCAATGAAAATTTTGCATGCACTTACAGTGGCAACTTGTGAAAGTTCACTGACAATTGCTGCAGGGCCACTTGGTAAGGAGGAGGATGAGACTGAGAGACTGAGCTGCCATCCCTGATTAATTGAGCAAAATTAATTTAACATTTTAATGTCAAATAAAATACTGGCACTAGTTAGTGAAAGTTGTTAGCCAAAAGAGCCAAAAGAGCTTAAGCTCATCAAATGGGTCTAGAGAGACCATCCAAAAAGAAAGAAGAGAACTCAGCAACCACAATTTATAAGAATTCTCTTCGCTAATAGAAGGAGAGATCAACCTGTTGCTGAGATCGAAATAATTGTTTCAAAAATTAAATGCAAAAGCATTGAATATATTAGTGAAACCAGAGTAAACTTAAACTTAAGCTGTTCATAGTCTTCTTAGCTGTATTTTTATGTTTTAAATAAAGACAGAGTTAACCTTCGTTAAGTACAGGGAAGGGGAGTCCTTTACAAATTGCTAATACCAATGGAAGAGAGTAAAGTTAAGATTCTAATGCCTAAATTTAGAGACAATCACAGAAAGATACTTTTAAATTATAACATTAATAAAATATGAATTAATCTTATCGCTAGACATTAGAGTATTCTTAACTATATTTTTATGTTTTAACTAAAGAAAGAGTTGACCTTCGTCAAGTACAAGGAAGGACAGTGCTTATACCAATGGAAGAGAGTAAAGTTAAGACTCTACTTTAATATATAATTTTTGACACAATCACATAAAGATTCTTATAAGTTATAATATTGATAAAATATGAATTCATCTTATCTCTAGAAACTAGAGTAATCAGTAATGCCATCAATCTTTTTAAGAACTTCAATGCATTTGTCCATTTGCCGCATGCTTAAGCTACGTAAGTATTGTGGTATCATTTGATTTGGATGTGTCCCATGTGGCGGGTGCAATTATGTGGAAAGTCTCTTAGCCATCCAATTATTACGTATACGTCGCGTTGTCCAGCGAAACGCAACACAAAAGCCATCGGGGTATCAAATTAACTGAGTTGCCTGTTTGGGGCACGTTGTAAATAACAGCAGTTGACACAAAGGGACAAGGAGAGTGGGTAGGGGCGTGGACTGTGGGCGGTGACAAGCAAATGCCGACATCAGCGTTGTCAGTGTGTAAATCAGGATCAAAGTTCACATCGGACATGATTGTAAATTATAAGAGAATCTCAGGCTAAGCAGAAACTGTGACAAGGCACTGTGATAATGATGATAACCTTCTGAATGATGATGATGATGATGACGATGATGCGGCTGTCGAGCTGATCTGTTTCAAAGTTTGGCCAGGTGTCTCCCCTTTGTGAAATGTACATAAGTTCAATGGTAAGAAAAACACCGTGTGCCAAGTAATTGTTGTTCCTTTTCCTTCGAAAAATAATGCACAAAAACTTTGCACAACAAAAAACCAACACAGATGCTACGTGGCAGGGGGCAGGGGGCAGGGGGGCACGTGGTAGGTTGCTCGGGTGGCGGCAGCCACAACTTTGCTATACAAATTTCTATCAAAAGATTAAGCAAAGACAAACAAGTGAGAAACAGTCTTGCCTTTACCACACCCCTCTCTGCCGACTCCTCTTCGAAGGCCACTTGCCAAGTTTTCACAGATAACTTTAAATATTTATCCTGGTCTGGGGATGTGGTTGGATCTCTTCGACTATGTTTTTGGTTTTGGTCTGATTTTGTTTATGTCCATTTTATGTTTTGTTAGTTTGACATATCAGTGACACTTTTCTAGCATAACATTGCAACAATATTTTATTTTATTGCGTTTGGCAAAAAAGTGTTCATTCTCTCTCCATCCACGCTTCGTCATAAAAATACAATTTTTATTTTTCCCTGCAAGTTGTAAACATAAATTTTGGGTATGCAACAGCAACAACAATGCGACATAAAATTGAAAAGCTCACAAGTTTTTTTTTCTGTTCTGTTCTGTTCTTTTCTTTTCTTTTATTTTTTTTATTTTTGTTTCTTTCTTCAATCGATTTTTCATATTTCCTTTAAGCACACCCAGCCACTTGGGGAACGCAACTTTGTTGGCCGGAAGGTGCGGGAACAGGTGCCTTGCCAACTTTCAGAACAAGAGAGAACTGAGGAGAACTTTGTTGGCAAAACTTTTGGCGTATAAGTTGTTAATTTGCCAAAAGAAAAGGCGTTTAACTGTGGCGACGAATTTCCATTGTCTATTTGAGAACACTCGTTACACTGTGCAACAAAACCAAAGAATAAATTGACAATAATAAAAAAGAGAGATGTTAAATAAGGAGTAGAAAGTTCCTCTTTCTGCCAGCTGCAAGACAGTTGTGTAATATAATACAGTCTAAGATTGTTCTCAACTTCACATTTACTTCACTTTCACAGCAATATGTAGATTTAATTTGCTTTTAAATATTAATTTGCTGAAATTTTGAATGCTGCAGGTGGAAGAATTTTTAAAATAATTATAAGAATTAAAAAAAAACTGCATTTTTGAAATATATAAGATTGTAAACAATTATTGCTATTCATTTATGGAACTTTTCTTAATTAAACAGTTTGAGTTTTATGTCTAAAAAGTTTTAATTAGAGAAACACAAAAACTATTTTCAATATGCAAGGACTAGAAGGTGACACGGAAATTCGATCAACAGGAGGAGGCTTGGGCAGAGGAGGGGATGGGGGTAAAGGTGGCGGTAATAGTGGAGGGGGAGGTGGTAGCAGTGGCGGTGGTGGGGGAGGTCAAGGAGGAAGAGGTGGAGGAGGTGGTCGAAATTCCAAAGACAGTAATAAAGATGATAAAAAGGATCAAAAAGGTGACATGAAGGATAACGAAAATAGAGGTCAAGATGGAGAAGATGGCGTTGCCAGTGGTGGACGAGGGGGCAATGGAGGGGCCAGATCCAAAGAGAATAATAGTGATAATAAAAGTGATCAAAAAAACAACACGAAGGATGAGAAAAAAAGCAGTCAAGATGGAGAGGACGGTGCTGGAAGCGGAGGGGGAAAAGGAGGACGCGGAGGTGGCTCAGGTGGTGGTCGAGGTGGCGATGGAGGAGGTAAAAAGCAGTGACACCTGCGATAGCCAACAAAGCATTGCCAAGAATGGTAAAGATGACAAGAGCAAAGGAGCAGAAATCTGAAATTACAGAGATAATAAAGGGTGAATGACAGTCAATTACATAAAAGGATTCCGCACAACAGCAATTTTTCACTTTAAATAAAGCTACTCAAAGAAAAAAACAGAATTCGCGATAATAGATCTGACGATTGTCAATGTGAGAAAAGTGTGACACCAAAAAGAAACACAATTACAAATTTCAAAGTTTAATAAACAAACATTTAAGCAACTACAAAAAAAAAGCAAGAAAATCCATCTATCGTAAAAAATAAATAAATAAATAATAAATTGTATAAAAACTCAAAATTAAATTAATGAATTTAATTTTATTAGTTAGTAGTATGATATATATGAAGCTTGTCTTAACTGACTCCCAGACTAGTTTACAGGTATTTGATTATATATTTATAAATAAAAATGAAATCCTAAAATATTCTATATTTTTGCTTTTATTGTATTCAAATTTACGGTGCAGATATTCATCCCAAATATTTTAACTGTACTGGAATTACATGAATATTTAAATGATTAATTTAAAATTAATATTGTGAATTTGTTGTGATTTCATATAGAAAATGTAGGAACATTAAATGATAATTGACAATATGTGGTTCATAATTGAAAATATATGTATCTTATAAAACAAGTAAAGTTATTATATGGTTTCCAAAAGATATATTGCTTACAAAAATTAATTTCCTTTTAAAATATTCTCATTTTTGTTAAGCGTTCCAATTTATTTTCTTAACATAACTATGGTATTCAGTTAACTCAAAATTGTCAAGAGATATAAAGCAAGAAAATGTATAAATACTTGATTTATTCTCATTATTTAAAATAAATTTTATTTTGTTAGCTACTAGCTGTAATAAACTTAAATGTACTTGTAACCTTAGGATAATCGTTTCGTCAAAAAATAATAATAATAATAGATTATGTAGAAAGGGAAATGGATATTTAAATTAATGTGTTTTCCATAAATTCATAACGGGCAGCGCTTGTGACCACCCGCAAGAACTTGTTTATCAAAGGAAGAGCTTATATCATAATAATGCAGTTGTCATTGCTTTTATTGTCGTGGCGCCACAAATAAATGATTGACTGGCGGCATGAGAATGCGTATCTGTATCTGTATCTCTAGATGTATATGTATTCCTTAGCTGGCATCGCAGTTGTCTTTGTTGACACAAATCAAAGCAGCTGCGTAAATCTTCATCAAGAGCTGCTCATCGTCGTCGTCGCATCGGCGAATAAAGCATACAAAAAAATGGGAAAAATACAGGCGAGTGAGAAATACGCCAACTCACGGTCAATTGCAATTCAATTAGACGCAATTAGTGCCCGGACACGCATGTCTCGTACCATATAGATAGATAGATACAGATACTTGCAGAGATCCAGATACGGATACTGATAGGGACGCTGACATGCCATAGATTACATAGTTACAAGCTGAGGCGACAGGAGACGAGACGAGATGAAACGAAACATTGGCCCTTTACCAATGCACTGGAAGATACGCTTAAAAAGTATCTCATTAGAACGGCAGCGGCCGCTTAACTCATTCATCATCATCATCATCAAGTGGAGTGGGGATGGGGAAAAGAGTTTGCATGGGATACATGACTGCAAAGTTGGCTGCGAGTGCAGCTTAATTGCAAAATGACCCGTTGAGCTTCTCTTGCAAACTGTGAATGTAAGAAGTATCTGTGTATGTATCTGTGCATATGTATTTGTATTTGTGTGTGTAAGAAAGTTGCTGAGTTTTGTGTATCTGTGTGTGTGTGTGCGTGTTTAATTAGTGCATGCTCTGATTATGTAAGATATTGCCATGGAACATCAATGCAATATGCACAATGCACATGACCAGGCACCTAATTGGCCTCACTGCCTCCTTGTTGTCATTAGTCGTTTGATTTTCCTCCTCATTGACTAACTACTCACATCAATAAGAAAACAGGACAAAAAAGGAAGAGCAAAGAGCATAAAAAATCATAAAATTTGTAGCAGATACGTAGTCAATGCCACATTTTCGTGGTGCTCAATCAGGCGTGCTCAAGTGGAGCAGAAGCAAACATTAGTCAAGTGATTGAAGATTGAAGATTGAAGTGCAGCCCAGTCATTGTATGTGTGAGTGTGTGCTTGACTGACAAGGACATGGCACAAAGATTACAACAATGGTTGGGCACAATAATCACATTATTTGGAATCATTTAATTTCAACAATGCCATCGCTTTTCCTCCAGCCCGTGTCTTTGTGGCAAGCTGAAACACAAAGCGTATTTAATATTTCATGAATTGCGCTGCACGAACAACACAAAAGATACACAGATACAAATACTTATTGCTCTTTTGCTTGTTGCCAAGTCAGCCACAGGCCTTAGTTGCAGAGACGCCACGTCATTCTACTGCCAAGTTACGAGTACATTCATTTATGGGGCATCATCTAAAGTTGATGGCAGCTCTGCAGCAACGTGTCACACTTGAGAAAAAAGGCTGCGCGGCAACAACAACAGCAACCCAAACAACAACAGCAACAATGACAACATCATGTTGACAGCGAAACGCGACACGTCTTATAGACATTGCCTTTATGAGCCATGTTTGTGGCAATGATTAGCTGTATATTTGCCTGACATTGACATCAATCATAAGCCAAAAGAAGGAATGATATTATTTTCCAGCTATTATAACGATATTTGAAGTGGCAAAGTGGCGCTTAAGTCGCTCTTATTACTGAGAAACAGTAAATACTTATAACTGACTGGAATAAGTATCTTATCCAGAAATATCATTACATTACGTCTTTAAATAAATTCCATATTTAATGATAATTAAAATATGATTTTATAAATAGAAAAAATCTTCCATTTGCCTGCTCCAGTTTAAAACTGAGCAAATTTCTATAGAATAGCTTTTCTTTACCCTTTTCAACGTATCTCCGAGATTTAACAATTATCCTAATTTATTACTACGTTTTTGTCTAAGCTTTAGTATATATTACCTACTCACATATTGTTTCTAAGAAAGAGTCTGTCATTTGTCTTTTACGGTTTGAAATTAAGCAGAAAAGTTTCTACTTACCTTAACTTATCATCATTTAATTAAGAAGATATTTAAATTTGGTATATTTGTTTATACTTAAGCTTTTTATTTTCAAATTTCTATAGAATGGCATTTCTTTATTAGAAAGGGACCTTTAAGTTTAGGGTCACCTAGTCCTTGTATCTTTAAAATTAAAATTATTTGTGTTTATGAAAACATAAGGCAACTATCTATGAATTAAATTTGCTGGTTAAATATAAGTTTTGTGTTTTATATATTTATGTACATATTAGTTTATTGTTTGCAAATTTCTGAAGAACTTTCGGCTGCTTTTTTATATCTGACATTGAGTAGCAAAACTTTACTTGTCATTGCTTAACTCTCTTTCTTTCTTTATTTGTTTCACTTTTTGTTTATCTCTTCTTCAACTTTTTTACCTCTTCTTCATTATTTCTTTGTTGTTTTTGGTGACTTGCAGTTTATTTGCCAGCATGTTGGTTGTAATATTTCAATTACTCAGTTTTCATATCATCCGATCTGGGGGTTTACTCTGTTCGCCACATTCCCCACTCCATTTCATTTGTATACACAAATATATATTTACAACTTAATTGCATTTTCACATGCCGCTGCCACAAAATCCTGTGAACGCCGCCAGATGCCGCTTGGGGCAACCACACTGAACAAATATTTGATGGCACCTCTTCAATATTATTGCAATTAGGCTTTAAAATCAATTGGTTATACAGTCATTATGGCCACGATAAAATTATTAAATTTAAGCTTTAAGAAAAATCACTACAGGGCAAAATTGATTATTCGATAAATCCATGTTAATAGAGATATGTCATTTTGGGTAAGTTCCATTTCAGCTTAAGACTTCTACTTTAAACAGAAATGCAAGACAAGATTCTTGGGCAAATGGGAGAAAATTGAAGAGTTTATGTACTCACTAATTTATTTCAAGTTCAAGACGGGTTGGATGATCAGTTTAAGCCAAATTTATTACAGATTCCAAAAAAGTTTTTAACAAGTGCTTAGTGCAGTCTGAAATGAAATTTTAGTCTAGTTTCTGTCAAGTTCAAGTCAAATTTTCACAAAGTTGATGGTACTTTTAAGTAAATAAATTCCTGATATTTATCTTGAAAAATTGTGTCTACACAAAAACAATATCAATCTGACTTGATTTAAGAGCAAATCGTTTCTCTAAGTGCAGGAGCATAAATTGAGCAGGGCAACGAATTGTTTTAAAAATGCTGTAAATATTTATGCGAGTCCCGCCCCCAGGGAGGGGAGAAAGGACATTTGTTGTGCGGTTCCATGGCTGGGCTTTAAGTACTGACGCACCTGTAACACTTGTCTGTCTGTCTCTCAGTCTGTCAGTCCGTCTATCTGTGTGTCCATTTAAGTGACAGCAGTTTTTTAAATGCATCGACGACATTGTGAATGCAAATTTGCATTTAGCATTTTTTTATGCGTTATTTAATTTCTTTTTTGCATGTGGATCAGACTGATATTGGGCGGGCTTATACAAGAGGGAAGCTCGACACAAAATGCTGCAAGAAAAAATAAGCTTTGGCACCAGACAAAGTGACTGTCAGCCAGTGTGAAAGCTTTGGATTTCACTATGACTCAGTTCTCGCTTTGGCTTTGGCTATGACTATGACTCTGACTCTGGAGTCAGGAGTCAAAAGTCGCCTCTGGCAACGTGATCAAAATTTAGAAAATAAAAACAAGTTGAAAACGAAATTTGCAGTCTAAAGAAACGGGTGTGTATGTGTGTGTGTGTTTGTGTGTGTGTGTGTTTGTGTGTGAATGTAGTGCGACTAGCAAATGGCCAATAGTCGTTTGGTCTTGGGTTACCCCCAAATCCCTACTTTTGCCCCTTTTCTCTGCCATACGTTCTTTGCAATGAATATTTTTGCGTCGCCAAATACAAAAACTTTGGGGGGGAAGAAGGAAGAAGCAGCTAAAAGTCCTAGCTGTCTGCAGGGGCGGGACTCGGCTTTGAGGTCAGCCGACTAACACGATGCGTGCTGTGTGCAGTTTTTATTTTGTGGTTGTTGTTGTTGGTGTCATTGTTGGTGTTGTGTGGTGTGGTGTTGTGTGGTTGCTGCATGGTTGCATGCCTACGACACTCCACAATATGGTTGTCCGTTCTCTCTTTCTGTATTTTCTCCATTCTATATTTTTTTTGGTTTTGCTGTTCTTTTAGAGAGTTGCTCTCAATTTGATGTACTACAGGAGGGGCAAAACAAAATGCTTTGGGTTGTCGCTATGGCTGGCCTGGCACGCAGCATATTTATGGGCAGTGGGTCAGCCTCTGACAACGACAACCCCAACAATAACAACAACAACAACAACAACAACAACGAGAACAACAGCAACAACGAGGACAACAACGGCTGTGAAGAAGATTTGTAGCTGCAGCACAGAAATTTGAAATTGAAAAATAGTTTGACTTTTATGAGTGGCGATGGACAAACGGCCCCAAACAAGAACATGGAGTACACCCTACTGCACAACCTACATACATACAATACATCACGAGACACCCTCATGCATGTTGTGGACATTCTCATTCTCATTCTCATTCTCATTGTTTTTGTTGTATTTTCTATTCTTTTTGTATTTTCTCTTTAAATGTCGCCGCACGTGATTCTCTAAGACTGTGTGAGTTCGTGTGCGGCATGCACAAAATGTGCTGCCTACATTTAGGCGTTGCCCCAACCAAATTGAGTAAATACTCACACACTCTCACACATTTGGAAAGCTTTAATTTTTCAAAATGAAAAGCGTCAAAGCGGGCTGTTCAAACAAAATGGCAATAGCGTAACCTGCTGTGGGTGTGGTAACTTCCTCTGTCTGTCCATCTATTTGACTGTCTCTCCATCTGTCTGTCTGTCTGTCAGTAGTCGGTGTGTTTGTGTGTGTCTGCCATTTTATATGTTTGCTTAGCCGCAAATGGATTTCATGAACCATTATGACCGGCAGGCAGCAACTGCTGACTTTATATGTAAACAGTTTGACTTTAATTGCCCCCTCGCTCTCTCTCTCTCTCTCTCTCTCTCTCACACACACACTCTCGTTGCTCCCTTCCTCTGTTCACTGTTTGACTTGGGCGTGGAACAGTGGGACTGTGGGTCAAGTGGGCGTGTCAGGCTAACTGCTAACTTATGCCAAATGAGAGCCTATCAGCTGACAAATATTTTATGAGCCGTTCACGCTCCGGTGAACTACACTCGTTAATCACTGCACGTGCGCAAAAACGAGTATCTATCAGTTGAAATTGATATTAAAATAAGCAAACACACACTCACATGTGGGTATTTGTCGAGGAGTCCTTTGGGGCTAGCAGCACACTGCATTGGCTCTTACACTTTTCACAAAAATACGGATATCCTTTTTAGACCCTGTACTTTAAAAAAGTACAAATGGGTCTATTACGTTTGTGCAAAAAAATGTGCGTAACAGGCAGAAGGAGGCGTGGCAGACCCCATAAAGTATATATATTCTTGATCAGCACCAACAGCCGAGTCGATATAGCCATGTCCGTCTGTCTGTCTGTCCGTCTGTCCGCCTGTCCCTTTTTTGAGTTCCTAGATCTCAGAGACTATAAGAGCTAGAGACACCAAATTTGGCATGTAGGTACATCTATATCTTGCATTGAACGAGTTTGATTTAGATTTTTGCCACGCCCCCCTCCGCCCCCGCAAATTAAAATAAAAAATTTCCAAGTCGAATTACAAGAGCACCTTTAATGCTAGCACCTTTATTCTTAGTATGTATTATACAGACTGTAGTCCGAACCTATTCTGCAAATTTCATCCAAATCGGATGATAAACGCGGAAGTTATTCAACTAACAATGTTACGGCCAAAATCAGCTGATATCTTCGTGTTGGCGCCATCTATGGAAATTTTTTGAAACTTAAAGAACCTGTAGTGTTCGCTTTGTACTCAAAAAGTACACCGTCTCCCACTGTCGAGCGTGCTCCATCGTAGCTTAATGCATTTTTGTTTAACTTGTCAAAACGCAAACATTATGCTTGACTTTTTATTTCAATATAAAACTGAAAGAAAATGTATGAAACATTTTGTGGGTTTTTCCTTTTGCAACACTGAGATCAAATATTAAAAGCATCAGCAACTTACAACACTAAAAACAAAAAGAAAAGATCAAAAAAATTGTCAGCAGGCTTTAAATTATAGAGAGCTATTTCAATCTAATGTATGATGGTCTACTATATTGATAAAATTGCACTTTTGTTCGTTGGTTAAATTTCAATATTGATTATGTTTTAAAAACATCAATATGAAGTTTGCATGGACTAATGAAAGTAGGAATATTTAAAAATCAAGGAGCGGCAACCGATTTGTTTATTCGGTAAATAAGTTTCATAATTAAAATATCTATAAACGTGATTAATTATTTAAAATAATAGATGAACTGTATTATTCAGTAAGCAAACTTTATTAAAATAAATTGAAATTTAAATTTATAAAATTAATTCGAATTGCAAAATATTTTGATATTGTCAGATTCGACATATGTAACACATATTATTAATATAAAAAAGAATAAACAGCAACTTTATTTTATTTGAAATAAAGTGGCTGGGTATTCAATTAAAAAGTTTGTTTGCAAAACACCCTATTTGGAGAGAAATCTACACTACACAGGGTATGCACAGAACTTGCTCACTTTTGCAATTAATTAGCAGCAAAATTCAAACAAACTCGGCGGCAAAAAAAATGAAGTAATAAAAGTGCAGAAAACTTTAATCCAGGGCAATGATTTTTCACTCACAACTCTAGTTGCATTGGTGTATTACATGTAGGAATGAGTGGGTACTCTATATACATATATATATATATTTAGGGTGTGTTTGTATGTGTTTTGCATGCCATATAAATATTTTATGGCAAGTTTCTCACCCGTTGGCTTACTCAAAATGCAGCATACTTTCCGGTGATGCTGCGGCTGCGGCTGACGTTGCCGTTGCCGTTGCCGCTGACTTCCGGGAGTTGCACTGGAGACGAGTAATTATGTTCCGCTAGCTTAAGCACAGAGCTACACTAATACAACAGCAACAGCAACACACCAACACCAACAAACACACACACACACACAAATACACACATACACTGTACTGGCAAAGTAATTAAAATGCTTGGTCCATTAAAAATTTTACTCCACGGAGTTGAGCTCAAAAGTTGAGCCTCTGACTGGCATTACAAAAAATACAAAATAAAGACTGGCAAATCGGAAGTGAACCAAACAAAACAACTTTAGACGGCTGCGCAATGCTCTCTTGTTCTGCCGACACACATTTGGCATTAATTAGCCAAGCCATGCCCACTTTAACGCCCACCCGGCTCGGCTTCAAGTACGTTTGTCAAATGCAGTGCAACTGAAAGTTGGTGGCCAACTTCGTTTAGCTGATTTGATATATGAAGTTAGCTTTAGTATTTAATGTCTGCCCATCTCTCTCTCTCCCTCTCTCTCTCTCTCTCCCTCTCTCTCTCTCCCTCTCTCTCTCTCTCTCTCTTTCTCTTTCTGGTTGGTTTTTGCCGAGTCTTTAAAATGGTTTGTGAAACTGGCAGTGACATGTTCGATATTTATTGCTGATTTATGAAAATATCAGTTGAGTTTTACCACGGGGCAAGTTGATGGCCCTTCTCTTTCCACTTCCCATTTGCAGCTGGCTGGCAAATCTATTTCTCATGTAAAAGAGTTTCAATGCCAGTGAAAGAATGAAGAAAGAAAGATATAAATGGCAGAGTGCAAATGCGAAACCAAATAAATGGAAACAAAGAGAAAATACTCAGAAGCTCAGCAAAAACTTTGTATTTCAATCTGGGCAAAAAGTTTCGATGCGCCAGAGTCAGAGCCAGAGCCAGAGCCAGACCAGGCATTGGATGAGTGTGTTAATCAATGGTAATGTGTGCTGGCAGCTGAGCAGCATCTTTTACTTCTTCTTTCTTTTGTTCCATTCCAATGGCATACACGCAACACAGTACGATAACTCGCAATCGGCAGTGTGCGTATCACGCTCAACAAAATGAAAAGTGTAAAGCGAAAAGTGGAACGTGGAACGTGAAAAGCGGCAAGCGGAAAGTGGAAAGGTAAACTGCAAAAGAATTACTCGTTTGCAGCAAAAGAAAAACACAAATTTGCAATCAAAAAATTTCTTTCGAAATGTGAAAAAAATAAACTTTTAGTTCTTGCACTTTTTTATACATTTTCAATTTTTAATACCCTGCCGCAAGGTACAGCATATGGAAGGGAGTTATAGAACAATTTCATCGTTTGACAACCAGTTACTTTGTGCGCAATGATACCGAGTATTTCTTCAAGGATTCCCTAACGACCACCATGCTGAATTTCCCAAACCATGACCTACACAATGTTGAGTACTTCATGACGTTGTGTACAAGTTAGATATTAGTTGTCTTCAAATAAATATTCCATTACGATTCCTGAAACGATTTTAAAACTAAAGGGAAGTTTTTAATCAACAGAACACGGCTATACAAATATATATATTTATGTACGTACAATACTCTCTCTGAAATTATTGTTATCACTAAAATTCTTCTTTTCAAAATAACAAAGTATATTAATAATATTTGTTTACAGGGTATTTGGTAGCTTAGCATTCTGAGCTAATGTATTCTTACTAGTTTTTTACAAAGTTAAGTAAAGTAAAAAGCAAAAAAGGCCTTCGGCTAAAATTGTTAGGGCCGTATGTGTGTGTGTGTGTGTGTGTGGGTGTGTGGGTGTAAGGTGTGCGCATACACTTTGCACTGACTGTCTATTGGGTAATCCAAATTCGTATGACAGATTGAATTGCGTAGTGAGTACTTTTCATAGATATCCTGAGTGCTTGTTGAGTCGCATCTTAATTTCAGTAAAATCAAATTTCCATATTTTCTGATGCTGGCAAAAAGAAGAGTGGATAGGAGCAGAAGAAGAAGAGTTGCCCTGCCATGGCATACATTGTGTGTGTAAATGTAGATATCCATTTCAGATGGACCAGACATCGAGGGAGGCCAGTTAACCAGTTGACCAGTTGAGTACTGTTCACTGACCACTGACCATATATCATAATAAGCGCACCAAAGAGAGTCATTTGGGTTTGGCGAAACGATTCGGTTTCGATTTGGTTGCTCAAAAGTCAGCAATGGTCTCCATCCGTACTTCGTACACTATCCTCTCTACTACTCATCTCCATTCCCTTCACTCAGTGTTGTACAGTGGGTCGTCTATGGCACCATAAATTGCAAAAGGACGCCGTCTCCCTTTACGGCAAGCACCCTATCTCCTGTTTCTCCGATTCTCCGTTTCCCCGTCTCCCCGTTTCTCCTGCTGCTTCTTCGAAAGTGGAATCGAGTTGAGACTAGTCCAATGGGTTTCAGTTTCACGGCCAGTGCCAAAGGCGTGGCAGTAGCTGAGGCTGCTCTCTGGGTCTGCTTGGGTTGGGCTACATTGAAATTGGATGCCATTTGTGTTCAATTAGGCTATGCTAATTTGCAGCAGCCATGCCAAGTGGAGGAACATCAGACTTGACTGATGTTTCAATATGTTTAAATACTTTTTCCTTTACTTTAAACAACGTTCATTTTAATTTCGGGAATTTAAAACTATTTCATGGTTGACATACTCGTAAATGAAAAAGTCGCTCGATTGAGCTCAAGCCACGCCCCAAAAAGTTGATTGATGAAATTGCTAACAAAAAATGAACACATATTTATTTATTTAGATTTAGCACTCGCAGTAAAAACTATCAATAAATGTATGAAATAACTCGCATTTTTTTATAAACTCTCTCCACTATTTCTCATACACTACATTAAAATTGAATTTGACAACGTTGTCTATTATTGAATAGTGTCGCATTGTGTTATCAAATATACAGACACATATATATACATATATGTATATGGAAATATTGAATTGACTGTCAGTTGTAAACCAGGCAATTTCTTGTCAGGCAGCCAACTAATTATGGAAATGTGACACAGATTTTATTTTTCATTCGACCACTCTAGTTAAATTTTACATTTGGTTTCCAACATACACACACTGAGAGAAAATACCAATCCACAATTTAGTGTCAGACTAATAAATTTTAACTTGTAAAGTTTCCTGTCTAAAGGGTCGAAAAATAAAAATATTTGGTGATTTTGCGAGAAAAACATTTACATTTATATTCTTTTACAAATAATTTTGTTTTTTAACAACATTTTTGAAAATATAGATAAGAAACTGCCGTTTGAATTTGTTCAAACAAAAAATGTTAAGAATTTCGAATTTCTAGTTTTTAAAAAATCAAGTCAAAAGTTATACATATTTAATTTGTAAATTTGCCAGTCCAAATGGTTTACCAGAATTTAAGCTTACATAACTTTGACAAATCATGACCAATTTTCATGCGGAATATAAATTTAGACATGGTTTGCTCTAAAAATTGATTCTACATTACAGACGAGTTTGTAGTTTAAAAAGAGTAAGAGAAAGTTATGCATAAACTCATTTAAAGTAGGTATTTTCTATTAGTGTATTGCATTGGCTGCAATTACAGTTATACGCGGCGTGTGCAGGAAAGTGTTTTGATGAAATCGTTTTATGCTTTTGATTGGATTTGCAAGTAAATTCGTTATCGGGCTCGCTGATGCATTTACCGTCACATTGCCAACGATATCAACAAGGATGTAAACGTTGACGCTGCCGACGATACTGCTGCTGCTGATATTGGTGCTGAAGCCGACTTCGATTTGCACTTAATTGCATTAATATTGCGGCCGGGCCAAGAACCTACTCCCCCAACCCATCAGTTCCACCCCCCCCTCCGCCAGCTCAGCTGCCATGTTGCCAATCAGCGCAATTCAATTTGTCGCCCCACCCGGCTCAGCATCAATTGAGGCAGACAGGCAAACCCAAAAAACTTGCAATATGTATCAATTTTACATACCCTAAATGAGCTGGGGAACACAGGCAATATCCACTAAGTTGGAATGCTTAAAAGCTATTATACATAACTAACAAAAATCTTCATTAAATAAAGTTAACAAATATCTTTATATAATATATAATTGGAATATTATTTTATTTAATTAATATTAATTTAATTATTTTCAAAAACATTTAGTAAGAAAACCATTATCAAAATTATTTCACATTTCCCATCAAATTTCCCCAAAACAATTTATAAGATAAATTAAATTGCAATTTAGAATTAAAAATAAAAATATTTTTACTAAAAATTAGTGAAATCGAAATAATTGATAAATCGGAACTTTGGACATCGATTGATATATGATAGAAAAACAGAGAAAAATTATTGATCTCAGCTCGTGATCAGATACTTAATCGAACTATGTTATTTATACACAAATATGTTAACAAAAATTATAGCTCAATCTTAAAATATTTGTATAATTGTAAGCATTAACTTTTCCATGAAATGAAATTTTGACACCACATGTGTAGTTTGTGGCGTTTGCTAAGGATGTGCAAGGACGACGATTGTTCATGAAAATCTATTTATTTCAATTGCTTAATCGAGTAGAATTAGATCAAGTTAAAAACTTTGAAAATCGCCTATGCGAAAATCGATCATATGATGTTTTTTACATCATTTCTAAATAAACATTATTACTTTGACTAATAGTTAAATAAATCTTCATTTTGTTTCTCCCTTATTAACTAAAACATTTATCGAATTAAATTTAAATGTCATATCACTAAGATCACTTCAAGCTTTTGCTCACTACCAAATGAATTAAAATTTAATTAAATCATAAATTTCGATTTTTTTTATTTTAATTATTAATTTTCATTGATTCTCTATTACAGTTTGCTTTTGAAAATTGAAGTAAAAATCAACTGAAATTGTCGTTTAGGGTATGAATATTTCCGCATAGCAATGAATTTAAGGATTTCATTCTTACTTTGCTATAAGACCCTTGACTCAATATTCAATTCCAGGCAAAATGCCTTAATGCGCGCACGTTGCCATCGGCCGGAGACGGGTCGTCAAAAAGGAGGCAACTTGGGCTCCTACTTTTACTTCCATGCCATACACCACACGCCACACGCCACATGCCACATGACTGCGGGCCTGGTTCATAACCATTTTTGGGTGCTGTGGCGCCGTTGGCCCCTTTGACACTTTGCCTCATTTTTGGCAATTTTTAAGCAATTCAATTTAATTTTATTAGTTTTGGCAAAACTCAAACAACTGGGACGGCACAACAATAACAAGGTACGACTATTTCTTCTCTCTTTTTCTTTCTCTCTTCGCTTTTGGGATCCCTAAACTGAACCTATTGTGCTCTGTCCGTGTCGAGCTCATAAAATCAGCAACTGAAGCATACTCTCAGATACAGATACAGATGCAGGGAGACAGATACACAGATACAGACATATACATATTTATAAGTATGTCATTTGTTATGCTCTTCATTGGCCACGTCTATTTTGGTGCTGGCTTTTTATTAGACAAGAATTTTTCACCCTCGTCGCGCCCGCCACATAAGTTTTAAGTCGTAAAAAGTCCATAAAATGCATTGGCAACTTTCTCGGTATGCGATTTGAGTCGGATGAGTTTGTTCTGTTTTCTATTTTTTTGCGGATGACCCAGAGCAGGGCTTAGTTCAGATAGTTTTTGACATTTGATTTTATTGTTATGATTGCCAAAAATGATGTGCCAAATGTGAGTTCCGTTCGGTAATGGGAATATACGGCTAGCAGGCCGGAAGGGCAGGGAAGTCAGTATATTATACTCAAAAGTTGCCCACTTAAGCCTCAATTACTTTTACAGCTTAATTATACGAATGGACATGAACCCGCAGTCAACAGAATTTATAAAATTTACATCATTTATAACCAAATGTTTGAGTGTCATGTGAAACACTCATAAAGATCACTTTGAATACAACATTAAAATAATGCGAGTGCTGCGTGAATGCAACACATTAAAAACAATTGAAAGTCACGAGAGAAATTGAGAAGGATGGAGAAAGTGCATAAACTAGAATGCAGCTAATTAATTATATTTAAACGTTGGCAAATGATCCACAGCGCAGTCAGACTGATTGAAGAACGTCTCTTTAAGCCGGACTCTAGGTCAAGCAGTCGAGTGCATTTGCTCTTAACTTGGCCCAGATCCAGTTTGGTTGTCTTGGCTATGCTGCTAAGTGGAAGTGGGCAAAAACACGTTCTTAAATGGCAACGGTATTGACAAACTAAAGGGAGGATATATCTAACAGAGAGGGATTCTTAAATATGCTTTAAAATATGTATCAAATTATTAATTAAATTTACATGTAAGTCATTTGCATTGATAAAGAGTATTTTTTATAAAAACTGTGAGAATAAATTTCCAACAAATCGCCTTACCTTATTACTTAGAGAAAGTGCCAAGAGTTAAATTAGTCAGAGCTCTTTTATAATAATGTTGTTAGATGTTAAATCATAAATGTCAACTAAAATTACAAACGGAAGCATAACTAAATATAACACAACTGAAATATAAGCTAATAATCTATTAAAACTTTATCTCTAACGGAAATTGGCAGTGGACTTAACTATTTATTATTATTAATATCGTAGATGTTCTTTATACTTTAACGTTTCCATCCGATCTAAGAAACTTAATTAGGACCGCTTTTTATAGTCCTTTAAAGTAGAACTGAGACCTTAAATAGATACTGAACAATTTTACTAAAACTGATCTCTCTGTAAAAATATAACATCTTTTTTATTTCTTATTCAATTATAAAATAAGCCGGAAATCATTTATAAATTGATTTCCAGTAGTTTCTGTTCATTGTTTTAAGTTAGGCCAAAGACAAGGCAGCTTTAACAAGTTGATAACTTAATTATAAGTATTATATTTTCGGCTGTTAACTTATTGAAACCAACTTCTACCAGGAGAACTCATAGTCATAAACCAATTAAAATCAAACAGCAACTGGAAAATGTGCAAAAGGCATCCGAAATATAGAATTAGAAATATAATTCAATGTGAAAAGGTACAATTAGCATCAGGTAAGCAGTCAGAGAAAACATTTCGCAGAAAACAACAATAGAAATTATTAAAACACACTGCATCTACATCCGTTAAGCTAGAAAACTGTTGAAACTTCAATGTGAGCTTTAAGCGTATTTCGGGGCATTGAAATTACAATCACCACAAAAGGTGGCAAGGGGCATGCGGATGAAGTGAGTGCAGCCATTTCATTCAGAATAAAGCGAAAATGAAATAAAAAGGATGCCAGGTCACAAAACGTAACCAACAGAAAACCAACAATTGCCCTAACCGAAAACTCTCAACTGAGCCGAATCGTATTGAACCGTAACCACACTGAACCAAACCAAACCAAACCGAACCGCCAAGCCAAATCAATGCCCGCAAATGGCAGTAAACACAATGAAAGCAATAACGGTTTAGGAAATGCATTCATCGAGGCATAACTAGCTAAAAGAATACTCTGGAAAATCTCTCTTAAAATCAAAATCAGAAGAGTGTGCCAAAGCAATATTCGTAGAAAATAAATTTATCATACAGTGATTAGAAAACTTTAAACCTAAGGATTAAGGGTGCAGCTCTGAATATTAAGAGTTCATCTGACAGTGATGAGTACAGTTTTAAGTTCGTAGATCCATATTGAAAATTTATTCAGCACTCAGTTTTTAATCAGATTTTATTATTATAAATTTATTTTCTAGATCAACATTGTATTTGGTTTAAAATTAGTCACGTTTTTACAGTTTTATTATTTTTATAAAAGTCAGAAAGTTGTTTTCAAATTGATTACATAATTTATAAGGCCAATCATTTATCAATAATAAATCGTATGTAAAGTGCAGTAGATTCCACTTGTAATCTTTTCAAACATACTTACACACTGTAAACTCCCATTTATACGTTAAAACTAATCTACCCAAAGTGAATCACAGCCTGGGTACAACGTGATAGCTGTGAACCGGGAAGTGCATGTGAAAAGGAAAGAGAGAGGCGGAAAGAGAAGAAGATTGAGCGAGCGAAAGAGAGAGAAAGAGAGGGGAGACAGTATTGAACCGGTTCGTAAATTCAAAGATAAACATAAATCGAACGTAATTCGGGCATAAAGCGACGCAGCTGTGCCCCTTGCCCCTTGTCGTTTGCCCCCTGTCCCTATTGCCCCTCACTCTCTTGCCCCCTTACTGTTGCCCTCTTGCCACTGCCACTGCCACGATTCAATGGTGCAGCCAGCTGTCCGCATGGAGCACAAAAACTGTGTCGCTTTCTTTTTTAAACAAATCGATTAAAAATTGAAAAGCGCACTTCAAAGGACGCTACAGACAGGACAAACAAACAAACGTAAAAAAAAGCCAGGCTAAAAAGAGGCAACAAAAAGATGTAAATGTGTATGTAAAAATAAGTAAGATAAAGGGCCAGAAAACAAGCCAAGGCGGCATTTAATTATAGCCACAATCAATTGGGTCAAAGCCGAGCCGTGGCAAAGGGAAAAAAAGGCATACATAATTTATATAGCTTATGGACCACTTTCGTTTCCTTTTAGGCCAACAGGTGTTGACAATGTCCAGTTCAAGGCTCGGTTGAAGGTAGTCTAAATTGTTGCACTGGCAATCCGATTAAATTGATTGCTTCGTTTGTGGCTGGCGACAGGAAAGATCCTGCGCTGCCTTGTCTTGTCTTGTCTTGTTTCGTCCTAGATAGAAATATGATGCCAGTTGTTCTCGCAAAACGAGAGAAGCATGAGAATGTTTTAATTACAAATTCTTCGCATGTTTCGTATGCGCAATTTTTGTGTGTGCAAAAATATGCGTCAGTTATGCGAGTATGAAAGAGAGGGACAGAGGGACAGAGGGACAGAGGGGGAATGAATTTTGTGGGAACATTGCATGTCTTTAACCGCCATTTTCTGTCAATAAATTTTCCTTGCGCTTTTCGCACTATTACCCAGCCACGTTTTCACTTCCGCCGCACGGGCAAGCGGAAAAGCTACGCATGAAAGCGCCCCCTACAGGTGGAGTTGCAATGTTCATTCTAGGTGCCCAATTGGAGTATATAGGATATCTTCAATAAAAATAAAAATTCGATTTGAAGTATAAAGAAATACCCATTTACTTAAAATATGTTTAATGTTAAAATTATTTTCAAGTTTCTTCTTTATTGTCCAGGAAATATTAATTTATTTAAAAAACAATTAAAATTAATAGTAATTATTTAAGATATTTAATAAAACATAAGATTTTGTCGATTTAAATAATCCAAAATAACATAATGTTCTAAATATTGGAGTTTCTTTAATCACAGAGATTTTAGTCTTTCGAGTAGTGCTTTGAAGTCAGATCAGTTTTATATTTAGTTTCTAGAAAACTATTTATTTTTGCATTTTATAAATTAAGAAATTCATTTCAAATGTATTTCGCGCCTTTCTTATACATTTAAAAAAATAATTAAAATTAATCCATTAAACTTAAAGTTTTATCAAATGGCTCAAAATTTTGTTTTCCTAGAGTTTTGTAAACCATGACTGTATGATTTATTTTATTTGTTACTACAATATAAATCAAACAGCTGTGTATCATACTGTCGAGTTCACCCGACTGTAGCTTCATATTTTTAAATACCGTTACGATACTTTGATCCCTGCCACAGGACACACTTGTTTTGTTTTCCCCATCCTTTGAGTGAAATGCAGTTCCAGTTCCTCATTTTTCTCCTGTCAATTCATAGGCTGCATTATGTAATCGATTTGACTGTGATTATGAATGACAAACAGTGCATTAACGCTGAAAAGAAGAGTAGGGAAAATTTGTAGGGGATGAAGGGAGAGGAGAAAAGCAGGGCAATTAATAATAGTATTGAGCATCAGTTAAATGCGATCCAACTGGGGATGCTTCTCAATCCATTTGTATTCCATTTTATGGCATAAATACACGCAGTACCAGATGTCAGACCAGTTGACCAGCTGCCGAATGCTATCGACTTTAGTTTTTCCTCTCCACTCCACTCCCTCACCCTTAGGGACGGTTGTCTCCCTGCATTTATGAGTTATTCGGAAATGCGTCCTGCCGTTATGTTAGGGCTCGTTGCATTCATTGAGGACGAGGACGAGGTCGAGGTCATTAAATTGTTTTTGTGCCCTGCACTAATTTATCTACAGCATTTGCCTAATTTATGTTATTGTCCGTTTTTAGGCCTAAATCATATTGACCACGCCTAAGCGCCCTTAAAGCCATTGACAATTAGACGAGCCCAACAACAGCAGCAACAACAGTAGCGAGGACAACAACAAGAACTCGTCGAGCTGTGCGAATAAATAAAATTAACTACGAGTTGCGGTTACACATTCCAATTTGCTGTTGTTGCATTTTATGCGGCTGTGAAAGAGGCGGACTATGAAAATAAAGTGCCAACCCCTCCCTCTGAAAGCCCCCAACTGAGTCGCGCATTTTGCAGTTCAACTTGAGTTAAAACTGCCACCCTGTTCCCCATTCCCCACTTTCCACTTTCCACAGAGCATCCACATTCAGTTACGGCATAAAAAATGCCAACAAATACAATGGGCAATGGAAAAGCGTTAAAAAAAGGCAACAAAGTTGCACGGCCAAATGATGGCAAGGGAAACGAAGCGAATGGTGTGGCAAGGGGAAAAGGGGTGGGAGAGAGAGGCAACTCCAAATGGTGGTAAGGGGAAGCTGGAGCAACAACACTCTACCCCAGCACAATAGTTTGGGTTTTAAGCAAATGAAAAGCGCAACCAAAAATAAACAATAAAAAAAACTAGCGAATTTTTTTGAATTCAATATGCTCGAATACGAGATACTCTGTAAGCAAGTTTGAGTTGCAAATACACATACATAAATACATAAGTTTACACTGAAAAGATGTCGGGAGTCCTTTAATAAAATCAATTCAAACGGTGTCAAAAGTTGTTGAACTTGGCTTTTTATTTCACTCTTAGCATATAATATTGTTATTATCGGCGTTCTTATGAGAATTATGTAATTATATTTATTATAATAAGCCATTTAATCCGAATATGTGTTATATCCTGAAAAGCTTCTTGATTAATAGCTCAACTAAGTTCGCGATCGTTTTAAAATGCATAGGGTAGATAAAGAGTGTAAGGATTTATCCATAAGCATGCCTTAGCTCAAGGCTAAACTTAAATAAGTTGTGTTTATAGTTTGAAATCTGCGTATGATATGCAGAAAGACAAATATGAAATCTATTTTCTGTAGTTCCTAAAGTTATTGAGATTGACGGACAGATTGCCAGTCGGACAGCTTAAATATATATTCCGATATTATAAACGGGACACAAATTGACTTTTTTCTACTAGGTTCAAGACTGCACTGTATACCTTTTTTATTGGAAATTTGCATATTTACAGGGTATCCAAAAAAAGATCAACATAAAAGCAGAAACAGTTTTATTGAAGATTGCGAAACGCAAACAAACTCAAACACACTGAAACACACTCAAACAAACACATAGCCAGAAAGGTAGATACGCAAAAATGCTGCCAATCGAAATTCCATACTGGGCTATAGTCTATTTTTTAGCCATGGAAGTGAGGGAGGTACTTTTTTGTGGCACTGTCATGACAGGGCAACAGGATGGTACGTTGTGCCATTCGGTCATACATAGTTGATAGAACTAAATAGTGAGCGAGAGAAAGAAAGAGAAAGACAGAGAGAGAGAGAGAGAGAGAGAGGGGAGAGAGAGGAGAAGTGGGAGAGAGTGTTGAACACCCAGCCAAACAACCGGTGAGAGTTGTGTATACACGAATTAAGTCCACTTGCTTCAAATTTCGAAACATTTCTCTATAATAAAGTGCGTGCTAGCTTTCCTCTTGATGTTGTTGTTGTTGTTGCTGTTGTTGTTGTTGTTGTTGTTGCTGCTGCCACTGTTTGAGTTATTTCATTTTCAGCATTTTCCGAATTTTCGCTGAGCTGGCAAAGAGCAGACAACGCGACGAGACAACACCAAAAATATTCGATCAAAAGGATGCCCCAAACGCAGGACTATAAAGTTGCAAGTTGCCCAATTTTGTTGCACAACCCACACAAACACAAACACACACACACACACACATACAGACACGCACACACAAATACACAGAGACAATTTAAGTATATATACATTAAACTTATTTGCATTCATTATGCCCTGTATAAACATTGCGATTCTCTCCCGACTCCTTCTACCTCTCTCTCTCCCTCTCCTTCTCTCCCTCTCTCTCTTTTACATTTTGTATGCGCTTATGCTAAAAATAATTTAGTCACTAGCAACATTTTGAGTATCAAAATGTATCCGTAAGCATGTATAAATTTAATATAATCCATATTTAATTTAGTCTCTGGAAAATCTGCAAAGAGCTTTTCAATATGTGAGTTACAAGAGGAAGTAAAAAGTAAGAAATAAGAAATAAGGAGGTACAAAAGGAAGTACAGAGTAACGAATAAGGAAATAGGAATTTGCTAAAATATATATACAATTTGGCTGAGAGAACTGCACTTAAGTAGAACTTAAAGTAACTTAACTATTGTCATCTTTAACTTTGTCTATGTTTCAAATTGGTAAGATAGGTACAAATTTCATAAATAAAATCGGAGATTTTTAAAATTGACATAAGCTTATATAATCAGAAAAATAGATGTTAAAGGTTATATGATTGTCTAATTTTGTATGATTCTGATAAGGTAGAATCAACATTGTAGATTGCATCTTAATGTATTAAGCTTTTGAATTTAAATTGGCTAATGTTTTAAATTGTGCGATAACCGAATCTTGTTCGTATATATTTCGCATGTTTTAAAATGAATGAATGAATGTTTGATTTATTTATTTTAACATGGGTCTTAGTTTCATATTTTTAATGTATATATAAAGTCTCAAATAAAAATACGAATGAACAACTGACATAAAATGTATAGAAACTAATGTCAAATTTAAAAATATCTATCAAATAAAGGATATTTGGACATTTAACAATTTGGTCTTGAGCTTATATATTACATTCGCATTTCACTCACACATTTGTTTAAATATTTGCAGTTGTACAAAGATTATGTATCTCTAAAAACAATTAAGTAAATGTTTCTTAATCTTCAAATTTATATGACAGGTTATGTAGCTATAAAATATTCAATTTAATATATTTACATTTGCTTTAGTTGGAAAGTGTATTTGATAACTAGTTTTAAGCAAAAATAAGATTTGAAATATGCATTTCAGAAGTGAAACAATAAAATGTATAATATTTGTAATAATGCACGCACAAGTTGCTTTTCATAGAGTTACAGAAAGAGAAAGAGCACGCAAAAATATGTGTGCAACAATTTGTGGCACTTGGAGCACATTTGGAGCACGTGTGAGAAAGGGGCATAAGGATGGGGCAAGCAACAAGCGCCTTTAGCGGCATGCAACATGTCCAGATAAGATCCGAGTGGTCATTAGTGTCGTGTCAACAGAATGGACTGTGCCACATGCCCCAGCCCATTTGTTGTGTCTGCTTTTTTTTCTATATATACATTTTTATACCAGATATATATATAGACCAACCACTTGACCATAAACAAACTTTACACCTCACATTGTGGCATGAAGAGTCCTGAAGTGGACTCAAATAAACACTTGGCAACGTGTGGCAACTGTCTGGGAGAGAGGTGTCCCTGCAACGACTGAGGCAGAAACAACAACTACAAAAGCAACAACAACAAGGGTAGCATTGTTGTTTGTTTGATAAAGGCAGGCAACACGGGACACACACTCTGAATCGGTGGCATGCAACGTCGAGGCGTCGAGTCGAGGGGTAGGTATGAGTATTAGTTGAAAAGTCGGACAGACAGCCGCTGAGCGGCACTAATGGGGCACTGGACACTCGCTGGGCACTTTTCATGCCACACACAGACAGCGAGACACACACACACACACACTCGCACAGACATATAGATACCCCATATTTGGACCTTAGCTAATTGGTTGCCTTTTTAGTTGTTGCCTTTCAGTTGCTAGGTGATTATTAATTATCATTAAAGCGGCTCGTTTTTTGATTAGTCAAAAAGGTGTAAAACTGTCAGCGGGGGTGACAATCAGACAGGGGACAGGGAAAGAGGGGGAACAGCAGCATCCACTGTTGACAGTGGACTTTTGAATGGGGATGTCAAGGACGAGCCAATCAATGGCTGGGAAAACAAACTCGAAGCAGAAAAAGAAAAACACTCAAAAATGTCAAATGTTTTTGACAGGCCTCCCCTTAAAGAGGGGAAATCGAGGAATAAGGGGCGGTGGATGGGGGGCAGGATCTGCTTGGGGGTGTGGCTAATTATAAACACATTGAGAGTTATAAAAATCAATATGCAGCGAGGGGAAGGAAAATGCGCTGACAGGCAGACAAGAACAGAAGAGCAGACGACAACTAACGAGACATGGCAGCATTTTTTTATCAATACCCTGTAGCTTAGGAAAGCGTTCATGAAGGGCATGCTGAAATTAAACAGGTTTTTAAATTGATTCTTAAGTTAAAGTAAATCAGAAAAACGATTTTTGCAGACGAAGATTATCTCTAAACATTCGATATAAACTTGTTATTACCTCGTAGCTCTTGCTACGAGGTTGAAACTTCAAATTTCATTAAAACAGTATGCCGACTTTAAACAGTTTTAAAACTTTTAAGACTGAAGACATACTCTTAAATAGTTTCTTGATATAGAAAAATTATACGTATTACCGATAAGCTTATATACAAGATGTCTTTACTCATCTTTTAACATACCATTTTAATTTTATATTGGTAACATAAATACCTAATTTAATAAATACTTATAGTATAGTATTTTATTTTTCAAATTTATTCTAAGATTAAAATGCACTCTACACAACAACGGAAAAGATATTTTACAAATAAATTTATACTTACTTAAATGTTAAGTAAATGTAAAAACTGTACTAAAATAGTTTAAAAGTCGTTACATAATAGAATTAAAGAAAACTTAAGGAAAAATTCCCCTTTCAGATCCAAATGAAATTAATTTAAAGTTAGTTGGTATACATGTTATTATAGTATAGATGTTTTATTAACATATTACGGAAATATTATTACTTTAATTGTTTCAGGCTTGCTACAGGGTATCTCCAAAGCGCTACGAATTGTTTGTTCTCCTAATAAGCAGGCAAATGATTACCATATGGTTGAGCTCCTGCTTTTGTTGCCCTTGTTTATTGTTGTTACGGTTGATGTTGTTGTTGTTGTTGTTGTTGTTATTGTTGTGCTCTTGACACGCCAACATGACCACAAATGAGATGATGTCCCCATTCCTCTCTCTCTGTCTCCTTCTTCCCTTCAAGAGCAGGGTATGTAGGTGTGTCGCATCATTTTAGCTTTGTTGCCAACGCCTCTCACGCACTTTTTGTATGTCCTGTGAATGAAGAGTCCTTTCGGTGTTGTTTTTGTTTTTGTTCTTGTTCTTGTTGTCGCTGTTGTTGTTGTGTCAATGACTTTTCATAAGGTTCATTCTTTTGACACTTCACATTACAGTTTGTTTCTTTAGTATTCGCCCAGGTAGGATATTGACTTCTTTCTTCTGTCTCTCTGCCTTTTTCTCTCTATCTCTCCCTTTATCTCTCTCTATCTCTGTCTCTATCTTTCTCTCTTTCTTCTCCCTCTCTTTTAATCGTTTTCTCTGCTGCAAATGCAAATTGTATTTTGAGCCGATATGCAACATTCCATCATGCCACAAATATTGACTTGCCCCATTAGACAGACGCTTAACGAGAAGACTACAACAATGACAACAACATTGCAAACAATAACAACAATTTCTCACACTACTCAACAGGAGATTTTTATCTTAAAGCCAGCAACCACAATTGAATTCCCTTGAGGTTCAATGAGGAAAGGAGGCTCAATAGATACCGTTGTCAACTTCTCACTCCTAGGTAAATACAGTAGACTCTGAATATAAAGAACTAATTTTTGTAAGGCCTGTTCGTCATATCCATGTTGATCACTATATAAAGGTTTACAGTTTTATGAGTCTGTGTGGACATTTGTTTTAGTTTTTTTTTTCCAAATTATTATAATATATAATATTATAATAATTGATAATAAAACAATCTTACATCCAGCTTTATTTTAAAAATTTTTGTCGACATTTTTGTTGATATTAATTAGACTATGAGAATTCTTTTATATTAATTTGTACAGAATAATCATATATAATTATCATAAGTAAGAATGTCATGAATTATTGTTTTTTAATTCTTAAAATAAAATCTTCTTTCCTTAATTTACTTTAATTTTTAACATTGTTTTGTCAACTACATTAACTTAATTTTTAATTAATAAATAAAAAAGTTAACAAAGTAATAACAGTTCAGGTTTAGCTGTTTACAATTTCGAGTGGTTCACTTTATTGGGTGTTCACTACATCCAAAATATACTGCGCTTATGTTCGTAATTTAGATTTATATACCCCTGCCACAGTCGAAGTCACTGTCACTCTGCCACTGCCCCCTCCCCTGCCCCTACCACGTATCCAGCAACAAATTCTATATCTATTGAAAGTTGGCGTTGATTATGTTTGATTTATATGACGAGAAAGTCACGACCAGCGTTCAGCCCATGGGGGTTGTCAACCCTCGATGGACCTCAGAGTGATTGAGGAGAGGGATAAAAGATAGAGAGAGGGAGGAAAGAGGGACAGAGGGACAGAGGGAGATGTGTTAATCCATGGTTGTCCAGGCAAACAGTTTACACTTTCATCTCTGGCCAAGGGAGATGAGAATCGTGTTGGGAATGAGACTTTCTCCATTTGGTTTTAATTGCGCGCAGCCGAAAAACTGTAAATGACACCCTCATAAATTGCCGCCTTTTGTGGCATTAAGAAGTCAGGCAGGGGAGTGGGAATGAGAAAGAGACAGAGAGAGAGAGAGAGAAAGAGAGGGAGATAGAAAGCATGTCCAGCTGTCAATCACATTATGAGTTGAGTTCGTAAAAAGGAAACGAGCATTTAAAACGAGCAGACAATATTAAATAGAAGTATGTAGGTAACAGCCTGGTAACAGCCTCTTGCCGCATGTGGCATGCACAACTGGCAACTGGCAACTTCATTAGACAAGCTATTGGTGGCTTTTAATAAGCCCAAAGCTCAGTGTGGTGCTTCGATCTTTCCACATGCTGCATGCCCCCGAATCCTGTTCCTGCTACTGCTCCCACTGCCAGTGCTGTCAATTTAGCTATTCCACTTTTAAATATAGCAGTTGTATAATTTCAAAAACTTAATAGCTTTAAGAAATACCTTTCGCTAGAAGTCTAATGATTTTGGAAACGGATCAAACTACCATTTGAATTGTCTGGAAACTATTACTAACTAATTTAAAATATATAAATGTATGTCTGTATTCTCTGCTAACAATATTTTACCAATGAAAAAATTCAATGAATATTGAAATATTTAAAATAAGGAAGTAAAAAGCGAACATACTCATGTAGAACAATTTTAAACAGAGATTTTGTAAATCAAAATAGATAGAAAAATCGCGATGATTAAAAAAATGAATATTGTAAAATTTATATGGGAATTGAAATCCTGATTCTTTCGATGAAGTAGTTGGTTTCAATTGAAATATTGTTAAATAAGTCTAAAAACTTTTCGAATTTGGATTGTTAATCTGTCATCACAATTGTATTATGCTTAAAACTACGAATATACAAATTATATACATAAGTGTTTTAAGCTTATTTTTAGCAAATTATTTTGATCAAATTAGCTATTTAAGCTTAAGAAACAACACTGTTTGCCCCAACTCCTTAATCCTCCTCTACTCCACTTCCTCCTCCTTCTCGTTTTACTTCCGCTCGGAAGTTGTTGAAATCTTTGTGATGCATTAAAATTTGCAAGTTTTGACTTTGTCTTTTGTTGCTGCCTCCGACTGACTGTTGACTGTTGACTGCTGCTGACATTTGTGTGTCAGTGGCACGTTCTGCATGCTTTTAGGCGTGCCACACTCACACACACACATGATTGCACACGCACACATACAATTTATGCAAATGTCGCTTTTCTGCGTAGCTGCTTCGCTTTTTTTAATGAGCACACAGAGACTATAGATGAAAAATACGAGAGAGAGAGAGAGAGAGAGAGAGAGGAAGATAGAGATAGAGATACAACCGCAATGCAAATAAGATGTTAACTGTGCGGGGTGTGGGTGTGTGTGTGTGTGTTGATTTCTTGACATGCGCCTGCAAAGCAATTAAAATGAAATAAGCAAAGTTTTTCGCATGCCAAACAATTTACGCAATATATGTTAACTAACTACACACACACATACACTCACACACACACTTCAACTTGGGGCTGGGTATCGATATTTTTATTATATTTTTTATAAGCATGTATTTAATTTGTATTAAGTGGCATAAATCCACTATTTTTATTAGCCGATCTTGATCAGATTTTCACGGTGGCATCAAAATTCCCTAAATATCATTCGTGCAACAACTCAAGTCTCTGCTTGATAATTAGAAGTATTATGGCTTTTTCCTGGATCTGTCTGCAAATATTAAAAGTCATTAACCACAGCTCTAAGATCTGTTCGTTAATGCGACGCACAGATGGACATGGCTAGATATATATTCAAATTCTGATGCTGAGCAAGAATATATACACTTAATGGGGTATGCCACGCCTCCTTCTGCCTGTTACATGATTTTTTCTTTTTAACAAACTAAACAACAGGGTGTAAAATGATTTCAAGTCAATTTGCCAATCAATCAGTTCAACCTTAAGGCAATTATAGGCGGAGTGGGAGGGGGGTCTACCTGTTATCCTTGATCCTATTTGCGCCTTCTTGCCTCGTTGTTGCCACATCATGTTGCAGTCAAGTGCAAACACAAAATGCCACATAGAAAGTGTGAAGGTTGCAACTGCTGCAGGGGCAACACTTCAATTGTGTGAAGGCACTCAATAGGTGCAACAACAACAAACGGCAAAAGCTTGTTAGCCATTTTGGGTTGCCTCCTCCCCCTACCATCCTACCACTCCTCTATAAGCTCCAGCTGCTAAAGAATTCCTCGAAATTGTTGCAGTTCATGACAACATTTCAACAAGCTTGGGTACATTTTTAGTACAAACATGCTGCTGGCAACATGCATCAAGCAACACTTAACGAAGACACTTAGCAGCATGCTGCCAGCTTTTTGCAGACCTGTTTAAATAGTAGGGAAATTGTAAGATGTTCAAATTTAATAAAATATCTATAATATAACACAAATTAATATTTATTTTATTTTTAATTTATATTTTTTTAAACCCTTGTTTGCCAACTTTTTAAATTCTGATTCTGTTTGTTTATTAAAATAAAGAATACCATCAGTTTTGTCTGCTTTCTTGTTAATTTTAATAAATTTAAAATTATTTATTTCCTTGCAGCTCACTTATTTAATTCCTTTTGTTACAGATTTTATGTAGAAAGTTGAAATGAGAAGGAGACCACAAAAAGTTATAATTAGAAAAATCTGATAACCTAAAAAAGTTTTAAAACAAAATCTTTTGGTGAAATTAATGAGAAAATTTAATTGGTATTATCTGCTAAATTAAACACTTCAGTTTAAAAATTTCTATAAAGAGATTTTAACAAAGTGTTATAGGAAAAACTTTAATAAAAATAAAGGTAATTATAAAAGTAAATTCCAAGCTGCATTTGCTTTATTAAACTAAATATTTTTATACCCTGAGGGTATATTAAGTTTGTTCAAAAAAAAAAGTATGTAACAGGCAGACGGAGGCGTGGCAGACCCCATAAAGTATATATGTTCTTGATCAGGGCGACAAGATGAGTCGATATAGCCATGTCCGTCTGTCCGTCTGTCTGTCCGTCTGTCTGTCCGTCCGTATGAACGAAAGGATCTCAGAGATGGTAAGACCTAGAAGCACCAAATTTGGTGTGAAGACTTCTTACATTTGCACGCAGATCAAGTTTATTTCAAATTTTGGATGCCACGCCCCCTTCGCCCACAATACCTAACTCTGGTAATTATCAAGCTAGAGACTTGAGCTTTGGCACGAACAATACTTGATAGAGAAAGGATGCATTGTGAAAATTTGATCAAGATCGGATAATAAACACGGAAGATATCCGCAATTATTTAATTTTTTAATTTAATGTGTTGTTGTTGCTGTGAGTTTACGCTCTCTCTTATCTGCTCATTCGTTGAAACATTTACATATAGATATATACATATGCATGAAAGCGCGCGCTGTGTTAGAGTGAGTTTTCGTCCTCTCTCCCTCTCTCTTTCAAGTAGAGTGATAGAGCTGCCACCTTGATAGACGGAACATCATGGTTCGAGTCCCAGTAAAAACATGCTTAAATTCTTAGATTTTTTTTTTAATTTTTGTTATACATTTAAAAATTTAAAACAAATACGAAACACAAATATAATTAATATAAAATTTGAGTGGCGTTCTCTACTGCCTCGGGGTATTCTACTGTCGGGATCTCTCGACTGAATGATATATTTTGTAATACAACTGATTTCGTGATGAAGATAAATATTTTATCTAATTAATCTGATAATTAGCTATTTTCGCTGTGAATGTAAAGGATGTAATTCCTGCTGTTAATCTGTCGAAATATGAGCTTAAGTGGCTCTTTTTGACACAAGAACTGAACATCTTTAATTATGGACTGTTCTACGAAATAAACAGAAAAGTGTTTCACCTTCTTAACTTTGTTATCGGATTTCCCAAAGTCTGATTAGTTGCCTTGTCATATTTGGTTCTCTAATAAAACATCTCAATTGTCATGCGATTAGTTAATAATAAATACACGTTGACTGGAAGATATTCCTGGATCTGGTAAATTGAAATTATCCACAGAGCAATCATGGCCCGTGACCTGGCCGGAAATGGAGATTAAATTGAGATGTTGTCGTCAGGTCTTTGACATTTATGTGATGACAAAGAGCAAAGCAAAAACAGAAAGAAAAAAAACCAAAGTCACAGCACGTGTGTGATTTAAGCCAAAAAGTTCTCCTTCCTTCCATCGATAATCCAAGCACATAACAATGAACCTACTATATGTATATGGCTAAGAAGAAGTGTAGGTGTAAGTGTGTGTTTGTGTGTAAGTGTAAGTGGTTTATTAATGCTGTTGACCATCAAGATAACTCAATTTGCGGTTTACTCTCTTCCACTTTCTGAAGTAGTTGGGTTGAGTGACCTGTCGAAGAGGGTTATGGCCACTTTCTGTCAAATTAGTGCCTAGTTTAAGGCGCATAATTGGCCTGGCCGAAAACTTTTTACACGCAGCCATAAAAGATTTATGGAAATTATGCATGTTTTTGTTTATGTTGCCGCAGATTTATGAGCGCTTGCAATAAATCACACACACCCTCACACACCCTCACAAACACCCACAGATACACACACTCATATAGATACAAATTGTGTGAGTTGTCTATTAATTGGTTGCATAGAACAACAGTTAAGGCTGTTGCCAAAGGTCAAGTCTGTTGACAGCATGTTGCCGCAACATGCTGCCATGTTCGAAACAGCGTACAAACTGAATCTGCTATTTTTAGCGAATAGAAGCAATTAAATTGAGATTTCGCATGGATTTTTGGTAGAACTCTATAAAGTTTTTCCGAATACTTAAGTTTTCAGAAGTTGTTTCAACAACTGATTTTCCTGAGGGGCTTGCGGACACCCAACATTAGTCAATGTTCCAGTTTATTTTATCAAATTTAAAATTAAATTTGTTTTTAAAAATTCAATCTTATTTTTAAACTAAACATTTGATTTTGTTAATCAAAAAGCTACTTAACAGCGATTTAACAGGTTCGACGGTGAGAGATGCGAACACGACGATGAACGAAAACTGTATTGCGATTTCGTTAAATCTTACAACGAGCCTCCTTCGAATATGCAACATGTATGCGTGCTGCTGTTGACATGCAACATGTCTGTATGCTGCCCGATCAAACAGACAGCTTCGATTTGAGTTTTAATAAAAACATTAGTGCTTATTATGTATAACCAATGTAATTATAAATTTTATAAAATTAAGCAGATAATTGTTTGGTGCCTGTCAAACTCTCAGGTGTAGAAATTTATAACACAGAGTAGCCATAATTTCATCTTACATTTATAGGACAAAATATCCCAATCTCTTGGGACATTTATAGGCATGTTGCACATCAAAATTGCCTTACAACATGGAGGCGCAACATTTTGGTTGGATTGGGCGCTCGATCTGGTTGGCTGTTTGGCTTCGGCTCGTGACCGAATTTTCAGTCAGTCTCTCATTCGCCTCTCGTATTCGCTGTTGTCCGCACACGTGTGCGCTTGAACATTTTTGTCGGTTTCGCCCGTGCACAGAGTTCCGTTATAATAATGTTCAACGGTTCGAATTGTTCAAAATAAATACAAAAAAAATATTATATATTTGAATGATAACTGCAATGTATAATTAAATATATATATATAGTGCTGCAAATGTTGTTTGTGGCTTGACACGCGTTTGCCGCGCTTTCTTTTGTTTGTGAGAAGCAAAACAACAACAACAACAATAACAACAACAGCATCCTCGAAGAATCTGAAGAGAAAAAAGAAAAGAAGGAAACAAATTTTGACAAGCGTCTCGCAATTTATGCGCTAATTAGGCAAAAAGCAAAAACAAGTGCGTGTGACCCACTCCCAAAATTATTGTGCTGGATGCTGCTGCGCAGCCCCAATCCACAATCGACCCCCTTCACCCCGGAAGGAAGGTGCGTGGAAGGCAGCGACGCCCCAAAGCCGGTTACAGTGCGTGCGAAAAGTCCACGTTGCCCGGGCAGCGGTCTAGTCTAATAGGCAAGGGACAAGGACAGTTGTCGCGCAGTGTTATTTGTCGCAATATCGCGTTAAAATAAACACACAAGAGAGCAAAAGGAGAAGAAAGTAAAAATACGAATAGAAATACAAAAAAACACATACACAAGTGCAGAAAAATCAAATAAGAATTGAAATTTAGGCCAAAAGCGGATTACAAGAATTGTTGCTGCTTCAACAACAACAACACAAGAGAAAAGAAAGAATAAGAAGAAGAACAGCCGCAAGCATAAAAGAAAAATTTTCATCCTCACAAAAGCAACAACTTTACGCTTTTGTGCGTGCGTGTGTGTGAGTGTGTGAGTGTGTGTGTGTGTAAAGTGAATTGCAAAAAAATAAAGCAAACGAAGACGCATGAAAAGAAATGTACAAAATACCAAAATAAATAACAACAACTAGAGTGAAGACAGTTAAGTGTGCAGAAGGGAGTGAAAGGGAGGCAAGTGGGGTGTGAGTGAGATAGAGATAGCGACAGCAAATAATTCATATGGAAATTTGCATATGTCATGGTAGCTCATTAGTACTTAGTAACAACGCCACGCCCACTTTTTAAAAAGGCGCCCTCCTCCCCTCAATGAACCTTGTTGCGTGCAGGTCATCAATTAATTTGCTGCCAACAGCAGACGCCAAATAACAACAACAACAATCAAAAAACAACAACAACAGCACCCACAGCAATCATTTTCGCACTTTAAACGTCAGCAACAACAACAACAGCAACACTAACAAGTGTAAAAATAAAGGCAGCCATAAAAGAAAAACTTAAAAAAAACGAAGACAAAAAGAAAAGCAGAAAAAACAAAAAAGAACAAAAATTAATGACACTCTGACGCGCTGTGGTTTCAGTGTATAAATGTAGTTGTGTATCTGTGAGATACAACAGCAACAGCAACTGCCACCCCCAACTCCCAACCCCACCCGGACTCCCACATCCCAGTCGGCATCGACATCGACATCGGCCTGTCATAATTTATCACAATTGTCATCTCGGCCGTCTGTAGGTTGAGTCCAGTGAAAGTGCATCCACAAGATACAAGATACGAGATACAAATTGTTTATGAAGACTTTCCCTTATACGGGTCAGTTGGTTAGAACAATAATAATTCTCATATACTTCTCCCACTTAACAACGATGGCAAACAAAGCATAAGAAGGGAAAACTTTACTCTCATATTATTTTTTCCTCGTTGTGCAAAAAACACAAACATAAACACAAAAAATAAACTGAAACTTACCCTGCACTTGGATTATCAAAGGACAAGCAGCAGAAGGAATACTTCTGGGTAAGTAACTTCCTGAGATTTGTAGCTCAACGTTAAAACTTAGGTATTAAGTTCTCTCTACTTCACTCTAGACTTTTTCCCAAGGGGGGAATTCTTAAAGTCCTTCT
The DNA here is from genome assembly GCA_037043535.1 of Drosophila putrida. NCBI lineage: Eukaryota > Metazoa > Arthropoda > Insecta > Diptera > Drosophilidae > Drosophila > Drosophila putrida. The sequence continues at coordinate 526,663 of JBAMBI010000135.1, forward strand.
CTCAGTTTATAAGAACTACAACTGAAGGCAAAAAGAAGAAATCTCATGCTGCAGGTTGCAAAAACAACTTCTTTTTCTTGTTTAATTAAATCAGTACTGGGAAGTATGTTTTGCACTTCAGTTCAGTTGATTTTTCTTAAACATTTTCTATACCCTAGAAATGCATTCAATTGGTTAGGCATGTAACCTTGGAGAACACAAATCACCAAATTTAGAAGAATGTTCGCTTTTGTTTCACTGACCGGTTTTAAGCGCCGGTTTTTTTTAATACAACAAAATAAAGTATAGCTTTTCAATTGTTTCACTCATTTTTATTGAATATAAAGTGGATTATATAAAATGTTATCAACTCCGTTAAGAGATTCATTAAGGACTTATATTTTATCATTATTTCCCCACTTTTCTAAACTAAATTAATGTATTTTTGAATGCTCTGGATTAAACCTTCCGATTATCAAACTGGTTCGGTTCGAAGACTTCACAATTTTAAAGATTCAGTTCATGATCCAGTCCGGTTAATCCAAATACAGGTTCTTTGAGCTTTGGTTCTGAATCGAATTACAGACAATGTCAGGATTCCAAATATTCTTTTAATTTCTGAAATATTCTAGAAATATTCCTATTATTCCACCTTATTTTCATCCTTGATACATCTATGGAAGGGAAGCTATTACTTCTGGAGTAAAATAATTTGAAAGTTACATAGCAGAGCAAATTCGTAAAAATCTGCAAGTTGAGCAGAGTTGTAATTACCATAACAATCGAATTTAAAACTCCCCCTAATCTTTTTTTTTGAAAATCTTTATATCTATTGATATGGGATATCATATAGTCAATCAGTCTTTAGCTTGTAAATATAATTTTCAAGAAATTGTATTGCTCTTCTCTCGCAATCAAAGATATGAATCTGGTAAAACATTTTGACAGGTAGTTCAACTCAAAAAATACAGGATATGTTCCAGTCGAGCAGAGTCTGCTTGTAGTATTTTTCACGTATTTATTTTCTTGGTTCTTTAGTGTGCAATGAGGCTTTTCGGCGTCTGCTATCAAAGATAAGACTCTGCTGACACAATTGAGCCAAAAGTCTAGGGATTCTGGTCTGAGGCAATTGTCTTAAGGCCACTTTTGGTTACCTGGACTACAATCGTATGGCAAGCCATAAGCCAAAGTGAAATCTTTGTCTGAGTTGGTCTAAGCGTGTCTCTTTCTCTCTCTCTTCTTCTTTGTATAGCTTGCTCTCTCTTTCCTTTATCCTCTGGCAAAAGTAAAATCACTTGCTACTATTCGAGTATGTTGTGTGGTCATACAAGCATATAAATGGTCTACATATGTACGCGTATGTGGCACACATATGCTGAAAATATATATGTATATATATGTATGTTTGTATGTATGTGCGTGTGTATATAAAAGAGCAAATCACAAAATCCACTGCACCCCCATACGATAAACTCATATGAATGCCATTGCCGCAGGATATTTGCAAAGCCAGCACCGTGGACTCAGTTCAGACCAGGCCAAAAGAGAGCAGAGCAGAGCAGAGACCCAGAACAGTTCCAGAAGTCGGTGTATACTCCACATACGTTATGTAGTCTATTAAAACAAATAGAAAAACTCCAAAGCACCCACACACTAAAATTGTGAACAAAACAAAGCAAAATATGCAGCCAAAGAAATAAGAACAAAAGTAGAAAGAATGAATATAAATATGGCTAAAACTGAAGTTTGAATACTCTTGCAACCGGTTCTTCGTGCAATTAAAATATAACCTAAATTTGATTAAAGAAATGCTCCAAACAGTTAATAACAATATAAAAACATTTTTAGATACTGAAAAAACTTGCTAGGAATATGTGGCATATTTTATGGCTAAGATATAATGACTTCCAGTGAGATATTAGGTTGGGGAAAAAGTAATCGATTATTTTTTTGTGTGACATCAATCCAAGAATCTTGGCAATGCATGGTTCTTGGGAATGCATGAATTCATGCATGATTCTTGGGAATGCATGAATTTAGCATGATTCTTGGGAATGCATGAATTCATGCATGATTTTTGGAATGCATGAATTCATCCATGAATCCATCATGCATTCCCATGAATCATGTATTCCCATGTAAATGGATAGTTTTTAATTAGCGTACAAACATAAAGTAAATAGTACTTTTCTTTTTATGTTTATACTATGCTTTTTGCAAATTAGAGCATACAAAAGCTGACACTCAAAAAAATAATGGATTACTTTTTCCCCAACATAATATTTGCTAATTTGAGTAAATATTTTATATTGTTTATAATAAAAGTAATTCTTCAACCGACTATTATATAGAAAAAACGATCTGAATCTTTCCAGCTGTGTTTTTTAACCTGGTCGAGAACAGATCTAGGATATTCTACCATCTTAAAACGTTACCTATCCCATGAAAAACTTGCAATACCCTCAGAAAGAATATAAAAATACACAAACTGACACATAAATTGTGTATATAAAGCTAAAGCTTTATTTAAAGCAAAAAAAGTAGACAAAAATTAGAAAACGAAATAAAAAAGAAAAACACAAGCTATAAAACTCAAAATTTAGGTAACTTCAACAAAAAATTGAATTTTTCAGAAAATGCTTGAAGCAGCAACAACAACAGGCAACAGCAAAATCGTATAGAATGTTTTCTATGTGAAAATGCAAATATTATTTGTATGCGTGTGAGTGTGTGTGTGTGTGTGAGAGAGTGTGCAGTCAAACAATAAAACTTTCAATATATATTTTATTAGAATTTCTGTTGGCATTTTATGCATAATAAATTTCCAAGCTAAACTGCAGCAATTGTCCCACTGCAAATAAAGAGAGTGAAAGAGGAATAAAAGGAGAGAGGGGAATGCATAAAAGAGTGAAACAGTAGAACGTATAAACAATGATATTTCATTAGATAAGCTTTTAATATTAATAAACAGTTATGAGAAATGAACAGAGAAATCCTTTCACATCATCTCCATTATAAAAGTACTATTTAGTCAAGTGATAACATTTAGTCATGTAATATTTCGATTTGTAATATGACAACTGTAATTTTCTATTTAAATTGTCGAAAAGTTTTTGATAGTCAAGTGTGTTTGAAATTCTAAATTTGTTGTAAACAAAATGTTCTGACTTTGTAAACTTTTGTAAAACAAATTTGTCAGATTTATTAAATTGAGCTCTCAGTTATATTTTGTTACTGCTAATTTCGCCAGAAATTAAAGTTTGCAACAGCTAACAAAAAAGTTACCTTGGTTGGCATTAAGCTAGTTAGTTTATTATCCAAATAAGTTATTTTTATTTAATTTTTAATTTCATATATTTATAATGCTTGCAATTGCAAAAACAAAAACTAACTATAGCTTATTTTATTAATTATTATGACTTACTTTACTCTAAAATGCAAATGTTTATAAGTGCTAATTTAAATATTTAGAAAAAGAAATATGCTGACTGACAACAACAATATAAGTATATCTTCTAGTTAAGTCTTGTTCATTTAACCCAGTTATACGTCTTGATTCTGATTAATTCAATCACAGATATCATCTTCATTGATGTGTCGTTTTGTTTGCAATAGAAGATTATTGTTTTTAAGGAGTTGAACAGCTGTAAGTAAATAAAGTTGATTTAGATTTGATGACAGCTAATAACAATTTTCCAAACAGCTATTAAAAGTAACAGAATTTCCCTCTAGTTGTAATATTTAATATGAAAAGTCACTAAAAAAGTAGACTGAGTAAGTTTGCGATTTATTTCAACTTATTTGTCAAAGAGATCAGAATACTTGATACATATATATTATAATTATCTATTTCTTTTCCACAATTTATAGAAAACTGCAATGATTATTTTTTTTTTTTTTGCCATTACACTAACAGGGATATGATTTTAAAGCTAACATCAAATGCAACCATTTTTCAGAAAATAAGTTTATTCTTAGTCAATAAATCGTTGCACTATTTATGAATAATAGTTAGTAGAATCAGGAATTGTTTTAGTCTATAAAGACATGTAAGAAATCACTTACTAATAATAAATAAAAAGTAAGCTTTTCGAAAATAAAAGTAACTTAGCTCAACTTAAGTTTTACTTGGCTATTTAAAGTGTCAAATTGTTACATGGACTGACAATCGATTATGAGATTACGTGCAAGGGTTAAATTCAGATTTTTAATGCATTTTGGCCAATGGATGAAAATGAAAATCTGTGTAAATTTTGCAATTAACGTAATTTATGAAATGGCCTCGTTTTTGCCATCGACTTTTGCAATTAAAAGGTAGCCCAAGCACGTACACTTAACTCGAAAGCGATGCAACTAACGTTGAATGCCGCCGCTGCAAGATGCAAGTAGCAAGTTGCAACATTGCCGGTGGCGGCAGTGGCAGCTGCAATTGCACGTAGCATGCAAATTGTTGCAAATTATCGGCATTCGTTTTGCAACCGACTTTAATGAGCAAACCTGGAAAGTGTCTACAGTGTCTACACTTTGAGCCTAACACTATGGGTCTAGCACCCCCACCACCCCCATCATCCTCACCCCCGCCAAACACCCCCGTCTGCATAGCACCACGCACAACTTCAAGTTCAATTTGTTTTCGTCGCCCTCGCAACGTCTTTGCCACTGTTTGCATTTAATTTTAACTTTTCTCATCTGATTTATGTATTTGGCGTCGAACGATTTTGCATATTTATTTTGCATCTATTACAATGTGATCGAGGTGGTGCTCTTACAACTGCACTATGGAAGAAAAGTCACATTTTTGTTGGTAAAAATGCTGTAAAATATTTTTACTTGAAACGGGAACTTTTAACATAAATTAAACATTTCAAATCAAACGAATTTGATTTATTCAAGTATCGATAAGCCAAAGCGGAACAGTTAATAGTTATTTATTTCAATAGTTATTTATTGTTCCTGTATAATTGTTTCGTATCTTTTGCTTTGTTTTAACGCTACGGGTCACAGATATTCCAGTATTCCAGGAAACTAAGCACCTTTATTTGGTAAATTTATTATGAATACGATGAGAAAACAAACCGATAATTAAAGTGTCTTTTTTGTGCGTTGACAAATTTATAAATTTGTATTTTTGTACCGGTATGGACCGGAACAGAAAGAACAAAACCGAAAAGGAACCTTTTACCGGAACCGATAATTGAACGATTATTTAAAGTAAAAATTTTCATTAAGTCACATTTTTACCTAAAGTTCCAAATATAAGACAATAATCAAATTTAATTTGTTCCAAAATACTGGAATTTTTCCATAGTACAGTGGTGGAATTGTTGTTGTTGGTGTTGTGTCTGCTATTTTCGTAGGCTGCGACGTTGTCAGCAAATCGTGGGCATTGCCATTGCCATTGCTAGGGAGATATTTGTAATTCTAATTCCTTCAAAGTGTTTTTGCTGATATGCGGCATTTGCATACATCAACACACTATGCTTGTGTTTGTGTGTGTGTGCGTGTGTGTACTGTACTGTGTGTACTGTGGATTTTTCAAATAGAAATCAACAGCGGACAATCTACGAGTTTTTTCAAGTTTTCTTATTCGTTTACGTTCTCTCATTTTTTTCCTCACATTCAGTTGTTGTCATTTTTAAAGTCATGCCATGCCATGCGGCATGCCACAAGTCTTTGGCATGCCCACACAATTGCCGTTGCAACGGAATGGCATCTCAATTATCGCAATGTCTCAATTATAATTCATTGACCCGAATGTCTGTGTGATTTAAGTATTCTCCATTTGTCCGACTCAGCGAGGAATCCAGTTGAGAGACATTTGCTGTCTCGTTAGTCAATTACGTGTATGATAATAAATAATATTATTATGCTTGCGCTTATCACATTTGGCTAATTGTTTTTGCCTGGCTAATTGTATGCAATTTATGCGCCAAATGCTCGCCAGAGGGCGCTACTCAATAAGGGGGAAAGAAAAGGAGAGAAAAAAATGCTCTCCTTGGAATCACAATAATTTATCAATTTGTCGATGTGGATGTTGGAGTAAATGAAGCGAGCATGGAAAAACGAGCTTATCCCTTGTTAAACATACTTAAGCATAAGCACACACGCACACACACGCACACACACACATACACATGTGCTTAGCCGAGCTGTAGTCTCATATATGAGAAGAGTTCTTGTTCTTGTCGTTGTTATTGGGGCAAACATGGCGCTTGTAAATTTTTATTGGCCTTTAAAGCAATAGAAACACAGACAAGGCAGGCAGCGAAAGAGACAGACACAGAGAGAAGAAGAGAGAGAGAGAAAGAGAGGAAACAGATAGCGATAGTGAATGAAAAGCTAGCGAGTTGCTGCAAATTTCCAATTGAATTGGAAATATGTATTAACATGACCATGGCAGGAAACGGCATTAGCCATAAAAGGACAATTGGCCATGGTCAGCAAAAGAACAAGCACAAGCCCAGGCACATGCAGTCTCTCTTTCTCTGTCTCTGTCTCCTTTTCCCTCTCTTTCATGCAACTCGCGCTCTGGGCCACGAAATCGGGTAGAGGAAACTTCGATTAGTGGCGAGTCGCCTAATTGACTTTCTGTGTTGCGATTTCACCTGCAGTCGCAATTGGCCCAGTTGGTAAGCGTCAGTTGTGATTATGCTGGACCAAAAAGCACAATGCGAACATTTGCATTTAGATTGGATTCGTCTGGATATCACTTCCCTTGCCCACTTTTTACCCATCTCCCTCCCTCCTTCCTTGACTGATGCAAGCCAAAGAAATCAAAATTTTACGCCAACGCGGCACAGAGCGAACAATACCTACAGATATCATCGATAAGGGAAAACAGCAGCAGCAAAAATAAAACGGAAAGAAAACGAGGAAAAAATATAAAAGCAAAATCCCTGTGAATGCCAGGGGAAAATTGTTGTTTGCTTTGCGCTTGAGACAGCTTTTGAGTTCTTTCTCCAGTATTCAGCGTTCTGTTTTCAAACAACGCAAATCTTAATTAAATTCATAATTCGTATTTATTATTCAAATGTTTTTGATTTATGCAAAGCGTGCTGTTGAATCGATACAAAATCTAAGTTATCATTTATAAATATTAATTAGTTAATGTTGTGCCAAGATTTATTTATTTGCTCTTGTTGTGAATTTTGCATGCTGTGTCCCCATTTTAAAATTGAATAATTATTGTGTGTGTGAGTGCTCATAATTGAAGAGCTATATAGATAGTACACCCACACATGTGTACAAAAAGAGGGGAAGAGAGAGAGAGAGAGAGACTGAAAGAGAGAGAGATAGAGGCACTTCCTTGCAAACTGCTTGTATCCCTTTTGAATAAATTAATGTCAGAAGTGCTTTGGCTTTGGCTTTTGATTTTGATTGATGATTGTGCGCCTGCATGAGCAACGACAACAATGCCAGGACTACTCCACACACACACACGCATCCCTGATCCGCATTCTCACTTCTCTCTCTCTCCCTCTCTCTCTGAAGAGTCTTCATCATCTTGCTTTGGCATTCGCTTTTACAGCTGATGAGTCTGGGCGAACGGGGCGGGGCTGCAGTGTGTCTGCATAGATATTACGCATAAATAACTAGACTTGCAACCAGACTCTGCCCTTGCCACAGTTGTAGTTGTTGCTTGCAACGAGCTGCATCATGCTGCATGGCAAATGTCGCTGACAGCGTCAAGCTAAAGCTAACGCTAAAGTCAAAGCCAAAGTCGTAGCGAAAGCCAAATGACAACAGACACACACAGGTCTCTGTGTGCTGTGCCACATGAGGCACGTGCGTCGTGTCCTCTTATCTAACGCTTCTGCTTCATGTATTGAGTCATTTTCATAGTCGCCAAACGCATCAATCAGTTGTTTGTCGCTGCCTTTTTGAAGATGTAAAAAGTGCACAGAAGTTTAACTGTTCTTGTCTCGTTCCTACAATGCGTAAGGCGTCGCTGTGGGCGTGGCCGTGTAATCAATTATGTGGCTTCATTAATCATGCAAAATATAACCGCAAAAGCCAGAGCTGCTGCCTTATTGATTTTCTCCAGCGTTTGTCTCTTATCAACTGACGTCACACGTCGCCTTAAAATTAATAAATTCAGCAGTTGTTTCAGATACAAATTTGCATAATAATCCAGTCTATTCTTTATCTTATTCTACTATGTGTGTGTGTGTGTGAGTGTGGCTGTGCATGTGTGGGGCGTGTATTCAAGGTTAATTTGTTTCGACAACAAACTTTTTCGCGCGCACAAAAGTATGCTAATAATTTTTCCTCAGCCAATTGCGACTGTGCGAAAGTGTTGAAAGTCTTTTTTTTTAAATGGATTTACAAGGTTTTGCATAAATTCATTGCGCACGTAAACACACATACGTTCTTACATACTTGACTCGATATATTAATATAAAATTTCTACAGAAAGCCTTCGAATTTCATTTGAAATTGAATACAAGACAGACTGATTGAATGACCTTCTTCTGCGTAGCTGAATTTCTTTTCATAGTTTCTCTTTATAACTTTATCTCTTTGCGAAACTCAACGTCTTATGGTAGAAAAATCCTTGGAAACTTGTGAATGCAAATTTTCTTATCTAGCAACAGTTTAGCTTTAAGCTCATTTTTCTTATCTATGCAAAAAATAAGACGATAAGTATTCAAGCATTTTTGGTAAATAAATAATCAAAACTAAGTTTAAGAATAATTTTTTGAAGTTTATTAAACACATTGGACAGTTTATCTTTGATTTATTTACTTAAGAGAACAATTGATAAAAAATAAGTTATTTTAATTAGAAAACTTATCTTTCATAAAAAGTTGTGAGCCTATTTGGTTGATCGGCAGTGTATCTATAAAATAAAAAAGAAAACGAGAAATTGTAGCTTAAATTCTTTAGTTAACTCTTTGATATGTTAGACCGTCCCTAACTCTACCCTATTTTACTATACAGTTATTTTCTGTGCTATCCCTTAGTTTAGTTTCATAGCCAACGTTTAATCCTTGTGGCGAGTCTTATGTTTCTTATCTTCATTCTTGTTGCGCATGTTTCACATTTTGTTAGGTTGGCCCATACCAAACCCAAAAGCTTAACTGAATAGCCGCATTCCATAGTGTGAGCCCTTTTTTATGCGCCCTTAAAATGCAAATTTACGTTGACAGAACCGTGGAATTGCGACAGACACCGAATTTGGCTTAGTTAGTGTTAGTCCCAGTCAGGTAACTTAAGGGTCTAAACGCTAATTATCTGCAGCCCCGCAAGTGTCTTCTATAGTGCTTGAGTAAGAGTCGGATACGGGTTTGAGTTTTTTACGGCCTGTTAAGCTTCGGTGTGGCAGTAAAGTCTCAGAGAATTAAGTAGATAGACAGCAGCAGCAACACTTGTCACATACGTACTCAAACAAATTCCATTGGCTAATGCGATTTTTGGAAATTGACAGCTACATGACAGTACTTACGACTTTAATGACACGACGACAAGCGAACCTAAAGACGGATCTGAGAACTCACAACTCAGAACTCAGAACTGAGAACTGGGAGCTGGCTTCATCGATGACAAGTGGCAATATTTTATCGAGTTTTATTTTTGGGAAAAAGTAAGTAGAGCTTATGCCACAAGTTCAGAAGAAAAAGGGGAGACTTCTTCCCACGGCGGAACATGTGTGCCTCACATGCAACACAAGGGGGCAACCCTGCGCAATTCAAGTCAATAAGCAGTGACATTTAACATTACACATAACAAATCGAGGCAGAGTGCAACCCCATTTGGTTTGGCCTTTAAATGCAGTAGCCAATTTTGATGGCAGTCGAAACGAAAACGAAATTGGGAAAAGCGGAAATGATAAATTGAAAACTCATAAATTACATGAAATTATGACACGACAATCACAATGACGTTCAACTTCGGACTGTGTCAAAATCAAGCTCGTTGCTCATTGTGTCAGTTGAGTGGAAATACTTTTGACATTTATTAACATTTTCCACAGCCGAAGACAGCCAACAATTAAATTTGCTCAGCTGCAAGAGAGAAAAATATACGTGTATACAGAACATATAGTATATGTAAATATATATAAATATTCAAGTAAGTATATAGGGAGATTTATGTATATAAATAATTTGATATTCATTAAAGCAACGCGTAGGTAGTCAAAAAGATTCATAAATCATTTTTGGAATATGTCAGGCATATTTTCACAAAAAGTACCTAGATGAAGGCGGATTTAAAGAGCATAAGCTGATGTTGCTTTTGATGCTAATGCTAATACTGACCAGAGAGACTGCCATAACTCACTGTCAATTTAGGAAGCAAGTTTTGCCATGTGGCTTAGCAACCACATGGAAAGTACAGCAGTACAGAAGTAAAAACAATTGAATAAGTTGTTGTATCGACCAAAAATGAATTCCAAGTAAATTGTAGTATTTAAAGTGATGCATCATCCGAGGGATACATATGAGTATTCTATGTCAGCTACAGATACAACCACATACAACGAAACGTTTATCTAACAGATACATGAAACATCTAAAGGTCTCTTTGGCTGCTTGTACATCTGTCTTTTTGTCTGTTGCCGCCGCAACGTGTATCTTGTGTTTTATTTTGTGGCAAAATGGAAATTCCTTGTAAAATATGCTCAGATTCAAAGTGAGTAAATAGTTTACATAGAAAGATAAACATTTAAGGCCCACACACATCTACATTTCTATCTATGTGTGTGTATATTTGCATGTGCTGCAATAGTTTGCGGCTAATTTTGATTTATTTAAATATTATTTTATAGCATTTCTTTAGCATTTTGTATCTCTATCTTGTCTCTTGCTTTGTCTTTGTTTCGCATCAGTTGTTTACTTTAAAACACTTAATGGATTTTGTCGTTTAACTTGACAAAGCCTTAAAGATATCTTTAGTGAGTACTTAGTTACCGATAATCGACAGCTGTCCCTCATGTCCCAACAACTTTGCCTGCCTTGTGAATTCCAGAACGTTGCTCATGAGCTGCTTCAGAGGAAATTCCTTCGTTTTATCTCCTCCTGCTCCTCTTTTAATTCTACGTATACGTCTTCCAGTAATGTTGCCGCCCAGACGCTTGTCTGGTATTTCTTCCTCGCCCCAGGTCTAAAATTATACCAGACTCAACAGCGATTTATGTTTGGTCTTGCTCTCATGGCAAGGTTATATGCAAATTTGAGCACTCTAAATATGCAAATACTTATTCACTCCACGCGGAGTTGCCGACCATAAAGTGTCCCTAAAATGTCAGATATTTGCAGAGGTAGCTCAACTACTAGTTTTTCTGGTACTGTAACTCTAACCCGTAACTACATTTCATCTGCTTCAACTTTCCTTTTCGTTTAAAATTAAATGTTTCTTTATTCTTTTACAATTAAATTAAAATCATCTTCAACTTTAAATGTATTTCTGTCGTTCGCACGAAGTTAGAGTTTTGGTTTTGCTTTTTCTAATTTTTAAAATAATTGACATAAACATAAACTTGTCTTACAATTTTCTCGACATATGCTCCTCCTTTTTTCCCTTATACGTATATTTTTACTTATACTTATGCTACTGAAAATACAACAAAATACTACTATTACAACTTCTTTGCACGCAAATACTACTATTACAACTATGTACTGCAACTTTTCTTTTGCAATAAATTCATTTTCTATTACTACTACTACGACTGCTGCTACGATTAAGTTATTTTTCTACTATTAGTTTTACTACTACTAACTTTTTCTGTTTCTACTATTACTTGTACTACTACTACTTCTACTAGAACTATTCAAAGAGCTACCATTTAAATTATCCTTTATTCTCGATAAACTGCTGAAACATCCTTTTGTTCTTTATTTTCGTTAAAAAAGAAATGGGGTCAACTCGTATATTTTTTACGTTCCTAGGAGATTTTCAAAGGATTAAACCGTGGGAATATGCTAATACCGTATATAACTTTGTCACTCATATAAAGTTTAAATATTCAGATTAGTTTTTTGATCAATTGATTGAATAAATGGCAGTAAAAATGAATTCACACGCTGTGTTTTGCGTTAGGATTTTAAATCGAACAGTTGTGTAATTAAATTATTAACATTTTCCAATGCAACAAAATAGTATGTATGCAATGTCCAAAATCCGAATGCAACAGACGCCAAGTGGCAAAAAGAACGGAATATTATATAAGCAAACGTAATAATTAATTGCAAAACATTTATGCAATGCCGCCTGCTATTTTTTTCGTTTACTTATTTTTTTTTTAATATTATTTTTTAAGTTTTTTATTATACATTTACTTTGTCTCTGTGTGTGTTTGTGTGGGTGTGGCTTGCGGCTATTATGCAAATTATTTATTGTGTGAATGAAATGTAAATTTTTAATTGATTTATGCAACAACAAGGAATAAAAAAAAAATTGGAGAACCGCATTAAAAACTGTGTCACAGTGTGACGCACGCGATTCTTGTCGCATGCGTTTTTTACCGCGCGCGTTTTTTTCCCTGCCGCCTTTCGTTGACTTTATTAGCAATCGGAGCAGCATCGGCACTAACTGTAACAGTTACAGTGCATTGTAACTGTTGACTCACACGCACAAATTGGATTTGCTAACGAGTTGAGGAGGTGAAGAGAGAGAGAGAGTGAGAAAGGGAGTGAGAGAGGAAAATAGAGGGAGAGAGAGAGCAGAAGGTAACGCTTTGGATGGCTGACAGTTGCCCGCTGTTTGTCACTTTTGGCACTTTTGTTATCATGTGGGGTCTATTCCTGTTAGCATTGTTGTTGTAGTTCTTGTTGTTCGTGTCACAGTTGTCCTTGTTGTTGTTTGCTGTTAGCCAAGAGAAAAAAACGCGTTCGCGCCTGTTATTTATGGCTTCGATTATCCCCACACAATGGGGAACTTGCCACGCCCCTTCATGCCTCCTCACCGGGAAAAGTGTTTGCAAAAAGCAAAGGCCTGGCAACGAGTTTGGCGAGGCAATAAAACAAAACGCACACGCGTGCTTTCTCTCTCTCTCACTCTCCACTTAGAGAAAAGCTTCCCTTTTTTCCTAAAGTGCGGGAAGGGGAGGGGGGAAATGGGGCTTATTTGGAGTGGGAGTCAAAGTTGGTTGGGGTCAAAGGCAGGCGTAGAAATCACAGAAGCAGCACAAGGACACGCCGCTAGGCAGGCAACCAAAGAGGCTTTACGTATTTTCAATAGTTTCTATTGTGTACACACACACACTCACACTCTTAAACAACCAAAGGCACACACACACACACACATATATACAAATACAGAGACTCACATACACAGACAGTGGCAATCTGTGTGCTGATTTCAACGTTTGAATTATGATTTTCATGTGGCGAAGTTTTAGTTTGATTTTCGCTTCGTTTCGTCGCTTTTGTCGCTTTCCCAACCTTTTCCCTTTTTCGCCAGTTTCCCAGTTGCCAGTTGCCAGCTACCAGTTACCAGTTGTTGTTGCCGAGTCGAGCAACAAAATTTATATGCGCCACTAATGCGGGCACTTAAACTATACAAACAAAATGGCCCTTGTTCCCTTTGCAAACTATGTACAGTTACGGTCAATAAAATAGCTCCGTAAGTAGGATGTAGTTATCTTCTGAAAGGAGTATTAAATACTTTTCTGGTACTTTCTTTTGCATTGCACATATAATAACTGTTCCCAATCAGATTAAACATTTTTACTTCATCTCTACTAGTTTTCTTAGTTTTTCTAATTTCTATGATTTTGATTTAAGCTACAGGCTTTCCAAATATTTTCTGAAAAGCATAACAATTATTAAATTGAAATTATCCTCGATACTTTAAGATGAAGTGATACTTAAAATGTTTTGCATAATAAAAACACATAGAAATCAATTAAAGCCATCTCTAAAGCCATTTGCTTCTCTTGGTGCTATTTTATTCACTGTCACTGTATGTACTACTGTATGGGTGTATGACTGTGTATGTGTGTGAGTGTGTGTGAGTGTGTGTGTGTGAGTAGCTAGTAAAAGTCACTGGAGACTTTTGGCCCTGGCCATGTGAAAATGACTGAAATCGTATCGAGAATCAAAGGTCACTTTTGGGATCAATTCAAAAGGAATTGCCGCATTCAAATCGCTGCGAGGCACTTGTGAAACACACACACTCATACACACAACAGCGACATCGTCACGGTTAGCTGAAGCCACATACATGAACATATAAACACATACATGTCTACATTAGTATGGAGGATATGCTGACTGAGGAGGATGTGGCTGCGATAGATATTCAAACTAAATTGCGTCATCTATAACATGTATGTGTGAGTGTATTTCAATGTGCTCATGTGTGTGTGTGTGTGCTTGTCCTGACTGTCGATAGGAAATGAATTTTAATGATTGCCCAAAAAAGTTTCGTCTATAGCTTGTTATCCCATCTCCATCCATAGTCTGATTGCTTGTTATTTTGTCGAAGCGACCAGAAACTTTGCACATTAAATTGTTTACTTTTTGGCTGTCGTCTAAGTGGCCGATAACGATAACGATAACAATAACTAAACATGCCCCACATGGCATACACATACACTTACATAGTTTTAAATTTGAATTTCAATTCAAATTCAATTGCACGCCCAGCTGACCGCCCATCTGTTTGACTTGGTTGCGGAAAAGCAGGAAAATGCATTTCCATGAAGCGACGCGTGGCTACGCCTCAGTCATTTCCCCTCCCGCTCTCTCACTCCCTTCTTATCTCTCGCAACTTCTCCCGCTCTTAACGTATTTGCAGCTGTTGGCAATATGTCAAGAATCTCAAATGCATTTCTGCTTTGCCCACAATTGTGTATCTTATTTTTAGCCAGAGCTAATTAAAAATCAGCATTCGCGTTGACTTGCATCAACAAATACAAAATACGAAAATGCCAAATGCAAAAACCGAATGTATTTGTATTGAATTTGTTGTAATGTATAATAAATACATTTTTTTATACCCTCTGTTTGAAAATTATTAACATAATATTGAAAATAATTTCGAAGATTTTATTTTTTTCTAAGACAAGTAGTCTTAGAGATATTAAGAAAAAAGATTTGTTATAAGATCGCAGTAAAGTCAGAGTATATTTAGATGTGGATTGGAAATTTTGTTTACTAAGAATTATACATTTTCTATATCTTTTTATCATCAATTTTTATAATGAATTTTAAAGCTATTTTGGTTTATTTTTATTTATGGCCTGGTGGTCATGATTCGCCTGCTGTTTGTGTTCTTTTATGTGTGGTACTCCTTGTTAGAGTTTCACCCAACTATCTACAGGGTATCTCGCAAGTCTAGCATACTTTAGTTTTACTTGTTATTGTTATTTCATAGCGTGTCGATCGCGTTGTCTCTCTAACCAGCTGCAGCTAATTAGCAGGACAGCTTGAAACTCGTACTCCCTAAGGCTTCTATAATTGGTTTTTGCTTGGATTTCCTCGAAACTCTTGCAGACTTTGACCCGCTTGTTGATGTCGTACAAGAAGTACTCGTATTTACTTTTCATTTCAGATTCATCAACTCGCTCAGCGTTTTCTTTTATTTATTTTTCTAATTAATACGAAAACAAGCTGCAAGTCTTGTTGCTTTTGGCCAGGCGCCAGGTAAGAATAGAAAACGTATAAATTCCCTAAATGTCAGAAGTGACTAAGCCAGAGTTTATGTTGTGGTCGACAGAAAATAAAAAGTTACTCATACGCCATGTGTGCTGCTTTAAGAGTTGCTTTAAAAAAGGAGATAATTAATTATTTTCTTGTGAGAGGTGTGTGTGTGTGTGTGTGCATTTGAACCTTTATCTTTGTGTTCTGATAAGAGAATAAATAATGAAAGACAAACAAAGTCACCCAGTAGCTGACACCAAAAGACAAAAACTGGTCGCTGTCATGTGTTTTAATGAAATAACCATGGAAACACGCCCCTTACTGGCCACCTCCTCAATGTGTATATGTGTTGGCTTTGTTTTGTTTATTTTGGATGCGGTTACAATTTGGCTGATTAAACAGGTGACAAGCTGAAACTTAGGCCAAACATTCAACCCACATCTAATGCGAGCTTAACTATGGCAACAACAAAAAATGCCAAGGAAAATTGTTTAGTTTTTAAGATAAATTATGCATTTAATGGTAAGCGACTCGCAAGCGTTAAATAATTGTGTTTTACTGAAAACAAACTGAACAGAAAGAAATTCCAACCACGAAAAGGGTTCACAAAAAACTTTAGGTCACATTTGGTATTTTCTTCTTTTCGGCACGAAAAAAACGAGACAGAAGGGTTAGACGCTGAAGAATATTAATTGAAGGATTAAAAGGCGTTTCAAACGGCAATGTTATGCGGCTGCCTGGCAAACTAACTTCAATTTAAATTCAAATTTGGGTATACTTCGACCTATATAGTAGGGTGTAAACCAGCTGCGAGGGCGGGGAAGGAAGGAGAGCCTGCCACGTGCAAATATTTTTGAAAATTAAAAACGTTTAATTTAATTGCAGCTGATGTTAATTTAAATTGCAAAAATTTCATCGCTGACAAATGCCGCCTCATTAATATCAAACAAAGTTCAACAAAAGCTGAAGGATGCGATGCTTCCGAAAAACTTTAAGGCCCCGTCTCCACCCCACCTCCGAGCCGCTTTAAATAAATAATTTGGCATTTCTGATTGACATCTAGCAGTGGGCGTGGTACTGGGGGGGGGGGCGGTTGAGGGGACAGGTTGACTGGAAATCAGCGACAGCTGCGTCACCTGTTCATCTGGCGAATGTTGTCAAATTTAAGGTGGATTTGCTGCCAACCACAATGCCAGGATATACAGCAACAACAACAATAAGGATAAGAGACAACAACAACAAAAGGTAGATTTGGTGTCTGTGCATTTGCTTTATTTATATGAAGCTGTCAGAGCATCACACTGTCGAGGGGTGTTGACTGGATTTTGGGGTGCCCTGTGTGTGAATGACAGCAAAGGCCGCAGTTTTTGGCAGTAACCTCTAAGCCCTCACCCCCTTTCTCTTGTCATTTTCCACTTTGCCATTGTAAGCAGCAAAAAAGAGTGTCTGAAGTGGGCGTATGACGTAAAATCCAAAAATATTTACATGCATACATAATTTAATGGTCCTCGATTGCAAATCACTTGACTAAAGATGAGCGTGAGTCTGGTTAATATCTGATCTGAGAGATTATCAAGCGATTGCCAAAAGTGGAAATTAAATTTTAGAAAATGTATTTAGAAATAAAACAGAGTTGTAGACTTTAATGTTATTTAATAATACTTAAAGTTCGAAATGTTGTAAAGTTGAGTTGATCATGCATAAAATATTTCATCCCACAACAGATTTCCAATAAGAAACTTCTGAATTGAAGTATAAATATAATTATAAAACTTATATAATATTATAGGTTTGCAAATGCCTTCTCTGTAGGCCTAAAGAATATACCTTTTACTATAAAATTAAGATTATTTTTTGAAAAAAAAAGAAATAAATAGATAATAAATAAAAAAAATAGAAATATAAATCCCATGTAGCCACTTCCATCATGCATTCCCATGTAACCACTTCCATCATGCATTAAAATTTTTTAGCAAAAATTAATTATTAAATTTATTTAAATTTCTGACAGAATTTATTATTACGAAAAGATTTTTCCCCTTAGCTTTAATTTTCATGATAAATAAAAAGCCGAAACGAGTCAGATTTTCTGGTCCCTGCGGAGATTACGTATACCAAGAAATTGGCAAGCAAAATGAAAGCAGTCAAAAAGCGATTTGGTTGGGGCCAAGTTCCGAGAATGCTCAAAGGAATGTATTCACATATTTCTTGAATATTTTCTCCGTTTTTTTCTTAAGTGGAAGCACTTACCTTGCGAAAAATAATGAGTACAATTTGGTATTCAAGAAACTACTCAAAGTTTCTACTTGATTCTTCAATAACACTCATGTTAAGTTCAGAAATGGAAGTAAGAAGCTTGATGAAAACCTATTGACTTAAGTGAAAAAGGGTAAAAGGTAATTGTTTCGAAGAAACACTTACTTAAATAACACAATTTAACAATTGAATGTGTGATCGCCATTGAGTGCTTGTTGCAACAAAAAGGGATAATAAATATGTTGAAATAAAAGAATAGAAAAAATAAAATAAACATGCTTTGACACTTGACACAAAAATTGCAGTCATACAAGAAAAATAAAATATGAAATATTTCAGATGAAATTTATTAAATTCAACGAATATATTCAATTGATAGGTACGAATGTTTTGTGAAAGTGATTTTGTTGTTTTGCCAATTAGAATGCAAAAATAAATGATATTCAGCTAAGTGAACGAATTAAGGCAATTAAGAATATTGCGTTAACTGATTGATTTGGATTTCCATGCATGAGCCGATTCCGATTTGCCCTTTTGTTTGTCTAATTAGTATTTTCTCTCCGTTATTGTTGTTATTGTTACTGTTGAGCTTCTGGCGCAATTTATTAATGTATTTCATAAGATGCCGGGTGCCTGTAATAAACGCATAAAGGATATTAATGAGCTGCTGTTTGTTTAGCCAGGCTCCTCCACCGCTCCAACCCCCGCCCAAAAGGAAAAGAGGAGGCGACCTCACAGTAAACTCTTGCACGATTTGCTTTTATTTCAGCTGAAAAGGCAACTAATTGCTTACACATACAAACAAACTAGACACACATACACAAACACAGAGGGAAAAGAAAACTTATTGCTCATGCTGGCTGGCAGAGCGTTCGCATATTTCACAAATTGCGCATACGACATGTTAAACGGCGCACACACGCGCTAAGTAAACACACATACTCAGACACAGACACACATACACATACAGTCAGTGAAGAGCGCATTATCAGGCCATAGTTGTTATTGTTGTTGTGTGCCTGATGCATGCCTTTGTCATAATTCAACTTTTATTTGCACACACATACGAGGAAAGTGAAATGTGCTTCGAGTGGCGCTAAAAGTATGCCGCGTGGTGTAATAACGCGCATTGTCACAGAGCGAGCTGCTGTGACAGTGACAGCAGTGGTGCTTATGCTTGTCAGACGCATGCTTATGATATCACACATCAACACACACACACACACACACATTTGCACAGTCGCACACTCGCACACACACACAGTTGTTGCAGTTGTGCCTTGGCAAGGACAGCGAAGAAAAAAAAACTTTGATTGCTTCACAGCCTTTACTTCTTTTCCTTTTCCTTTCTTGCTGATAAGAACGTTGACTTGTCTAGCACTGAGTGTGCAGTTAAATTTATTATATATTATTATAAGTACTATAATATTATTATTATATATTTTAAAATTTATGTCAGTCCCTGTCCCTGTCGCTGTCGCTGATGCTGTCGCAGTTCCTGTTTCTGTTCAAGAAATAAAATAAAAACGGGTTATGCGCCTTTGACTTTATGCGAATTGCACACAGGGCCCTGACATTACCATTCTCATTCCCATTCCCATTCCCGTTCCCGTTCTTAAGCACATTTCCCAGCTCATTCTCAGTGCCATTCTGAGTTCCATTTACAGTCGCCCATATGCTTGATTCGTTGCTACGGCGCCTGGGTTTATGCAGCGTTAAATCTTGAGGAAATTGTGTCACATTATGATGAACATTTATGGCAAAGTTGAGCATTTGCTCATAAATTTACACCACGTCTTCCTCCATCTGTCTGTCTTTCTGTCTGCCGCTCTATGTATAGTATGTATGCATATGTGGTGGGTGGGTTGATATGTTGGTGGTTCACCTGACAAGCCTTGAATTAAACATGATGGAGTGGCTTCGGTAATTTGACAAGGCTCAAGGCTCACGGCTCAAGACTTGGTCATGTTCAAGACAGCTGAAAAGCTGGTAAACAAATGTTGTTGCAGGTCAAAGCCGGGCACACCTGTGCCGAGACCAATCAATAGCCGCAAAACCAAAATAAACATGTACTCAGGAGTAGATGGGACCATGTTGTTGTTACACGCTAGCTTTTGATGTCCCTCATACTTCAATTAGCTTATGAATATGTCGAATTATAAATAACAGATCGGACTTATTCTTAGCATCAACTCTATACTCCAGAGAGAGATTATCAGCAAATATGTCGATAGTTTATTAGATGTAAGGTTAAGCAAAAATACACACACGTTAATGTCGTATGGCAAACTTTTATAATTAGCAACTGGGCAACATTTCCAATTAAAAGACATAAGACAATCGCAGCTGTTACCGCTGCCAAGTTAATTAATCAGTAATAAAATATGCTAACTAACTGCCAAGAGCAGCAAGAGAAACTACTAATGTTATGAGAGTCTGCTCGATAACAAACAGCAAGAGTAAAAGTAGCAGAGAAAGTAAGGAGCATATGATGCCAGCCTGAAAATTGCTAATGAGCAAAGTTTCGTCAGCAGCCAACGACGACGTCGTTTCGAGTGTTTGTTCATTCATTTGCAGGTAACACGAATCGAAAAGGAAACAAATTTCTATGGCCAGAAATTAGTAAATGTGCAAATAAATGCAAATAGCAGCAACAACAACCAGAAATAAAAAAAACGGTTGCTGTTTGCACGTTGAAAATTTGATACCCTTATATTTAAAAAAAAATTCTTTTATTTTAAAAAATTTATATAAAAGAAGGACTCGAAGTTATCGCCTTTCAAAATGGAAGTAATCATTTTGTCAGCCATATTTATCTGTTTTTTTGATAAAAAGAATGGAAAACGGAATATAATAACAAAAAATGTGCTTTGAATAAACTGAAACTGTTTTGGAACATTTGTGCCAAAAAATAATTTTAGTTTTCCCTGAAATATAGTCACTGCAAAGTTTAAACAGTTGTAAATCTGTACATAATGCCTTACACCTTCAGTGAGGGAAATGTAATGCCCATATAGAGGGTATACTAATGAGACCAACATCAACTTAGAAGAAGGCGAAGAGTGAACTCAGATTTTAGTCTCTTGAAAGTTCATAAAAATTTATGAACTTTTTTTTGCGAGTGTTCTTTTATTTATATGGTGCTTCGTCTCTGTCTTTCTCGCTCTCTTACTCGCTCTGTCTCTGTTGTTGTTCATTAGCAGCAACAGCAGGTAAGAGATGCGCAGCTGACCCCAGTAAAACCCACAGCTAAAATCTAACGCACACACGCAATACAAAATGTTGCATAATTACAAGCCTGGCAAAGTTGGTGGCTTTCTGGGTTAAGGTGAGCCGCATCAACGATATGTTGTTGCTGCTGTTGTTGTGGCTGTTGTTGCTGCTGCTGGCGTGGCAGTGGCAGTGGCAGCATCAGAATCATACGGCGTGTGCCTGTCAACGGGCTTGTCGCAATCATACTCACTCCATTTAATGCAGCCAATGTCAAACAAACCATGACACATGCGTGGCATGCAACGCATCGCTGACATCGCTGCCACTCCACTGAGGTTAAGGGGATGGCAACCCTGGTTGGGTTGTGGCAGGGTTGGGTTTATCAATTTTGATGCGTTGTTTAATGACCAAGGCCCTGCGCTAAGCACGCAATTAAAAGGCACAACATTCGGTTGGGTAATAGAACGAGCAGACGACCTCGGGCAACTCTTCGCAGTGTGTGTGGGTGAGTGTGTGTGAGTGTGTTTGGCAGGGTTAAGGTGTATCGGTTGCACAGCTGTGTGGCAGAAACATAAATCTCCCGTTGGCTGCCTTAATTACGAGCTCGAGTCTCACATTGAAACGCGCCATTAATCACACTTCATCGATGCTTTCGGACGCATAAAACATACAATTTCGAGCTCCTTAGCCCTTCTCAGAGCCAGAGTCAAGTTTACGAGTTCAATTTGTGGGGGGTAAAGTCAGTAAAAAATTTTATTAGCACTTTTCATATTTCGCACAACAACAAGAACAGCAACAACAACAATGGATTGAATGGATCAAAGTTGTTTTCTGATTGTGGAGTATCCCAAAAAGTAACTCAACTCACGTTCTTGTTTTTCGTTTCTTTCTATTTACAGATCTGCCAGGCAATAAAAGTGCAAATAAACATGTAAAAGGACATTAAGATTCCATTGGACGTCGTACACACACACGGACACGCAGGACATGGCATCGATTTGAAAAGCGAAGAGGAAAAGCATCACACATATAAATGCCAGTTGAAATGTGCTTTTTATGTGTCCAACTGAAAGTCAAAGCCAACTAAAGGCGCGTTGGCGCTTCATTAAAGTCAAAAGCGGAAACGGAAACGGAAATAGCCAACAACGCAGCACAAACAAAACACACACACAGCACAGAGAGAAAGTGTGTGTTTATTAACGTCAGCATCTGTTGTTGTTGTTGCCGTTGGTATTTGCCATGATTTTGGTTTCAGTTTCATCGTGTTGACTGTTTTTTTGTGGGCCACATTGAAGCTCTGCCACATAAATGACGAGACGTTTTTGCTTTCGAGCACAACGCAATGACAGACATGCAGTTTTTAATAACAGCACACGAAATACAAACAAAAATGCAACCAACAACCCTAACAACAATAACAACAACAATAAGTACATACACATATGGACAACAAAAGCAGCAGCAGCAACAGCAGCAGCAACAACAACAGCAACAATGCAACACACATCGAAAATCACGCAGAAGGTGCACGTTGTTGCCATTGAATCTGGACTCCGATTCTGGCAAAACGGTTTCAATTCTCGTCCTGATTCTGTTGTTGTTACTCTGCCTGCAGCCGAAGGGATCAAGGGCAGAGGAGGAGTCACAGGATTTTCAAAAAAACAGTAAGTACAAGCTTCTTAAATAACAAGCAAGAATTGCCAAAATATTAGCTCGAAATGCGGATGCCTTAAATACTCTTATGGTACTCTTCTATATAATTTGATCATTAATTTTCTTACAAAAGAAATACAAAATAATATCGACTTGTTTTAAATTGATCGAACACTGGTGACAGTTTAATGAAAAAGAATTCAAATTTTGTTGAGGAAAAAATACGACTTTAATTTTCCAAATTTGTTTTGGAATATTGGTAAATATTTAGATTTCCATACAAGAACATATTTTGTGATCGATTATTTCTATAGCTAAATAATGATGTAGTTGTCAGATTGTTTCAATATACATAACTTTAAAATTTATCCTTTAAATTGGCGTTATCGACTCCATATGTCAGCCTGAGATGAACATATCAATGTATAAGTTATTCAGTTAGTGCTACCTCCTTTCAAATATTTCATATTTCACTATAAACTTATGACATTTCTCGGCAGTAGAGAATAATAAAAGCAATAGACAATTCAATTTTAGTTGAAGCTCAAAGTTAAAACTGATTTAAAATCATATTGATATGATTTGAAATACTACTTGCCCTTTTCCTGCGTTAGTCCTCTCTAGAAACGGATCATAAATATATTAAGTTGAGTTATGTAAAGCTCTGCCCGAGGTCAGCTCTGGGTCACTTGGTTTCCTTTCTTAGGGCTACATACACACATATTTCAAGATGCGATTGGAAAGTATGCCAAAATGAAGGGAAAAGAATAGAGAAGAGTAGAGAAGAGAGAAAGTAGGACTCTTGATATATTCGCACACGTTTGCACAAACTGTTGGCTTGTGCAAGCATTTTGTGCAAACTTGCAAATCATTCAACGATTGCCAAAATGCTTATCAATGTGCGTTCCATAAAACGTGCATCAGTTTTCTTCATTCTCTGTTGTTTTTTTTGTTATTTTTTTAGAAAAATTCCGAAAACTTGAAGGAAAACTTGCCAGCCAGCAGTTTTGGCCAAACAACTTTATAATTTGCGATGTGTCTGAGTGTGTGTCTGCATGTGAGTGTGTAGAGGTGTGTGAGTGTGTGTTGTTGTTGTGACATGGCATGCTTTTTACGATGCCATCAACTGGTTGTTGTAGTTTACGCTCAGATTATTTGTAGAGCTAACCTTGAGGCAACAGCAACAACAGCAAGAACTTGGGGCATATCTCATTTCCCAGTCGACCCAGGATCGACCATGCCCCTTCTTTTTCCTCTTCCCCTTTTACTCTCACTTCCACTTTGGGTTCGATTTTAGCATTTCCACTCTCTTTCTTCTCATCTCTAACCACTCGACAAAAAAACAAATCATAATTCGACATCGACATCAGCATATTTTCTTTTGGGGTGCCGTCTCTACTCTGTTGTCTGTTATTCCGTCAGTCCGTCAGTGGGTCCATCTGTCTTTTTTGTTGCCGTTCGGTTTGGGCCAAATCCTGTCATAAATTGTGGCCCAAAACCGAGACACATTTTCTGGCATTTTCTATTTCGTTTGACATTGCCACGATGCGCGGGATTTTGTATTAAATTGAATTTCGATGCTTGGATTTAGACATTTGTCTCCCTCCCTTTTCCTCTCTCTCTCTCTCTCTCCACATCACACTCTTCACCTTTCTCCCTCTGTCTCTCTCTCTATCTATCGGTCCCTTTCTAGATTGGCTTTAGTCTGTGCGTTGAGCATTAAATTTAATTATGTGTGCTGCTTTATTAGCACAGGGCGACAGGCAATGCAGACACTCGAAAGAGCTTAGAAAATTTCCATTTGACTTTTGAGCAACTCAACTCAAGTGTTTGTGTTGCCCTGCCCCATGTTGTTGCACCATGTTAGTGCCACATTTGGCAGAAACACAAGCGCTGATGATGATGCTTTAAGTGGAACTCGAATGTGCTGCGTAACATTGCCACATAAACAACTCGCATACAATGCGCAAAATATTAGTACGTATGTGGCATGCAACATACTTACGACATAGTAGGGGAATTATATGCTACGACTTCTGCCACTGCCACTTGGCGACGGTTTCCGTTTGTTGCATGAATATTTTCATCATAATCGTCGCTATTTTTATGTTCACAACTTTTTTGTTGTTTGTTGCCGCTTTCCCTGTTTATTGCAGCACGTAGCCTGTAGACGTGTTGCAAACACACACAGCTACACAGGAAAAAAAAATCATGCCTAAGTTCAAGTTTAAAATGGAAATATATATTCCTCAGAATATAGTTTTCAAATGAAGACTATATGCAGAACAAATTCTTTTGATAGGGATAAATATACCAAATTATGATAAGATAAAATTGTTTTTAAGTCAAATATTTCGATCTCCAAAATCAGAAATCGCCCAACTTTTGATACCGTTTGGATTGATTTTATTTTGCACTTTTTTTCTGTGCACATATGTACAACAACTGGGGCTTCATATTGAACTGAAAGTCTTGGCATTAGCAGTGGATTTGTTGGCTATGCAAATCTCCAGCTGTGCTTGCCTCTTGCCACATGCTGCAAGCTACAGGCTTTGTTTTGATGGGCAATCAACACGCTCAACAACAGCAAAAATATTGTTAGTCGCGGAAAAATACACTTATTATGCCAAACAACCCTCTATCCGTCTAGGACAAAAGGGGCGTGTCGGCTCAGATCAGAGGCGGCATTCAACGCTCAAATTGCAACGTAAACAACATTTAGAGCGGCATTCAAAGACTCGACTCCTCATCAGCGCGTCATTTGTGCTTGTAAATTGATTTTTTGTTAATTTTTATGAACTTCAAAGGGAAAAATATAACAAGAAGAAAAGAAGGGTGCGTCTCTTTTAAAATCTCTGCCCCTGCTCCACAATCCCCGGTGACACATGTGTGCCCACGGGGAACAGAAGCGTGGAAATATTTCTGAAAAATACATGAACATATTCAGATGCAGATACAAATACAGATACAGATACACACATATATATGCATAACAAATATATGTATATATTTATTTATAAACACGCGCGCGCGTACGCAGTGTCAAAACAACGTCACAAGGAACGAAGGGGAGAAGGGAGAGGCTAGAAGCGCCACAAGTCAAGTGCAACAACGGATGGGGCAGCCAACAAAATGGGGAAAAAAAATGAAAAGTGGAAAAATGAAGAAGAGAATAAAATTCATGTAGCTAGCACGTTGCGCCAAGATGCAAAGTTCAATTTCACATGTGGAAAATAACAGCAAAAATATTGTGGGGAGACGAAAAACGAACAGAAATATAACAGAGGAAGCACATGTCACAGTGCACACTGTACGTGCAAGGATGCGATGTTGCATGTTCCCTTCGATTTTTTTGTGGGTGAAGCGGGGGAGGAATACAAAGTGGAAACAACTGGCGATGCATCTTGACAGACGAAAGAGACAGACAGGCAGGCAGTAGAAAGAGCCAAATAAATGGGATAGTATAATGCACAATGTGACAAGGAATGAGGAGAGAGTGAGAGAGGCTGAGTATAAAGAACGTGAGAATATCGATAGAATAGATGGCATAACATTACAGAGCCAAAAAATAGAAAAATAAAGTATAAATCAGAGTATCAGTAGAGACTCAACTTGAGTCGAGGCATAGAAATATTTACACACAAACAAACACACACAAGGAAACATGTGTGTCAAGTCGAAACTAAATCGATGTCTAAGCTGCATTTTGTATATTTATCTCTAAGATACATATTTCTGCAAGCTTAGACACACTGATAATCTTAAATAGTCAACAAAAATTCCATTGAAAAGTAATTGACATATTATATTAAACAAGTCTTATATGTAATTATAAATTTATTGTAAGTAACAAAAAAAGTAACTTTGAACAACAAAATACATTTTTAAATATTAATTATTATCAATATAGATTTAAAAATAATTTTTATTGAACATATATTCAAGCAAATATTCAAGCAAATATGTAAACTTAAATATGAATATAATATTATATATATCTATATGGAAAAATGGAACAGCTGATAACATAAATATTAAAACCAATGCGTACGCAAAATGGCAAATATTTTACTGCATTTCCATTTCCTTTGTTTCCATTTGGTTTGTTTTGCTATTCTTTAAATTAAACTCATGCCAGCAAGAAAGATATTTCAAGCGAAGACAAAAGATACTCTCTCTCTCTCTCTTCAGTGGGCAATTTTGCTCAATGTTTTTCAAAACATGTGCTCTTCATTTGCCTGAATGCACTTTCCCCCATCCATAAATATTACACTGCTATTGCATTTGTCTGTCTTGTTTATGAAGTGTAACCACCACAGTCCGTCTCCCTCTGTTGACCCTGGTCATAAGCTTTCAGGCAATAACAATAACAAGTGGCTACTGAGTAACTGCCACTTCCTGTTTAGCGCGAAATTTCAATTATGAACAAACAAGACCACGCCCTCATAGAAGCCCCCATTGTGTCGCCTCTCTCTCTATCTCTCGATGCATACATATATATCTCTGTCTACTTCTTTTGCATAAAAACAAAACGGGAAAATGTGATATTTGCAAGTTTTTCTAGGTTTTTTTTCACGAAATGGCAAAAATCGTTTTGCTCCACTTTCATGGGCGTTGGGGCGTGCACTTTGTGCAGCTGTTTCATTTCTGGCCTGCCACGGACCAGATACCGACATAAACAGATATATATCTCAATATATATGTATGTATATATGTATATAGAAGTGTATATATGTATTATAAGTTTTCAGTTATAAGTTACTGCGCCCGCTGACTACTCAAACGTGACTGTCCAAAGTTTTTCAATAAACTTTAACAAGAAAACATTAAAAAGCCACAACGATGGAACGCATTTCCATTGCCATTTGCCCATTTTCCTTCATTTTTCCCCATTTCCATTGGGCAGAGCATCGTTCACGTTCCCCGCTGGCAAAAAGTCAAAGCGCCAACTCTATAAAAGCGGCAAATAGTTGTGTGAAAATACTATACAAACCCCTAGCCACATTCCTCCCTTGAACCCAATCGACCCCTACAAGACGCCACGCCCCATTTTTAGTAGATCCGCTCTTTGTTATTTCACCGACTCGTTCGGG
Organism: Drosophila putrida; assembly: GCA_037043535.1. NCBI lineage: Eukaryota > Metazoa > Arthropoda > Insecta > Diptera > Drosophilidae > Drosophila > Drosophila putrida. The sequence goes on from JBAMBI010000135.1 coordinate 554,444, forward strand.
CGCTGAAAATATAAATTTCACATAAAAGGCAAATCTACAGCACATCTTTAGCTTCTGCTTCTGCATCTGGCTCGACTTCCACTACACTGAACAAAATTGAGCACTGAAAAGCGACCATTCATCTTAAATGATAATTATTAAAAATGTTATTTTTAAAATAAGCCCACTTAAAGACCAAATAACTTCAACTGGAATATTATCTTAATACATAAATCTTAAATTCGCTATTTAATAATTAAAATGGAATAATAAAATAATAAGATTATATGTAGAAATAAAACCACGTGTCCTTCAGCCTGTTACGCACATTTTTTGGCACAAACTTAATAAACCCATTTGTACTTTTTTAAAGTACTGGTTCTAATATTATTTTATGAGCCAATGTATCTTTAAATTTTAAAATTCAAATAGTTCTTCTTTAGATATTAAGAAGTTTAATTTAATGTTAGAATTGTGTCTTTTGGTCAATCAATAAGAACATTGATACTAAAAATATTGTTAAGTGTTAACCATATACCTATATTTGCAGTCTAGAATATTCAACTTTCTATCATATTAATAAGAACTTGTTTTATTTGAAGTGTTTCTCCAATCAATATGTGTTTTTTTTAACTTTCTTAGAAAACATTCTTAGCAGTAAGATATAATCTTAATTTGAGAAGCGTTTTCTTTTATCAGTGTATGACTTCGACTTCTGCCACAGCTGCAACATCCTCCCTTGGCTTCAGCATTGGTGTTAGTGGCTGCTTATGCCACCCGCGAGGCAGCCACCGCCCAGTTAGTGCCGCATTACGCGGCAACGAAATGAAATAAATATCATTTTATGACTTTTTAACTTGCTTCTCTCTCCTGTCTGCTGTCTTTTCCCATTCGGCTTGGCCTTAACAAGCGCAATAAATGCAACACCAATGCCACTGCGAGTCTAGGAAAAAATGAAGGGGAGATCTGAGGAGATGGTAGATGGACGGAGAAGAGGAAGAATGCTGCCAGCACTTACAGTTTTATAGTCTACAACATCCTTTTGTGTTGATATTTTTAGCTGCTCGAAGCATTTGCATTTTGCACTTGATTGAGCTACAGTCTGTCTGTCTCTTTCTTTCTTTCCCCTCTCTCTTTCTCTCCCCTCTCGGTGAGTAATGCTTCCGTTAATCAATGTTGTGGACCCCAGTTTCATTGCCAACTCCTCCACAAGTCATATTGAAAGGTGTGAATCAACAAATGGCGAGACAACCTCATACCAAATAACAAAACCATGATCCAACATCGTTTGTTGTTGTCAACATGATTTGGCCTTTGCCTTTTCCATTCTGCTTTTGCTGAACGAACGCTTTCCACTTCGCTTCACGGGGGTTATTTTTACCGAAATTAACCCTTTCGGGCATAAGGCACTCATAAAAAATTCAATTTTATGAGCACTTTTATTTGGCCACTTTTCGTTTGTCTGCACATGCCAAAATCGCATTAAAAGCGAGAACGCCACTGGTCAAAGGTCCTGAAACTGGGACTGGGAATCAGACCAAATCACTCAACTGCACGGTTTTGGCAGGAAACAATGAGGATAGGGATATGGTGGAAGTGTCACTGCCATACTTAGACTTTAATTATATAGCTTTTCACAGAGAATACTCCGTATCCTTATCCATTTCATTGTGAGGATTCAATACCCTGAACTAAAGGCCAAGTTGAAGACTTTTTAAGTACTTGCGACTGATCCACTTAAAAAGCAGCGTTTCATTAAAATGTTATGTAATTAGATTCTTTATTATTATTAAGTCTCTTACAGCTTCAGTCAATTTTTAATAATCATAGAAAAAAGATTCAATTGGATTTAAAATCTTTTGATGAATCTGAAATAATTATATTAAAGCCAAATATGTTTAAAAAGCAGCCAACTTAATGTGCAGATTTAACAATTGTTTATCACGTAGTTTGTGGCATAAACTTAGTAATTGTGAGTTTATTTGTATGAAACTAAAATATTAACAAATTCAAAACATTCTTTATACATAAACAAAATTGGAGTAATTTAGAAATTATAAGTCAACATAAGTTCTACAAAATGAGAAGCTTACGTAGCAAAGTTTGCAATAAAATAAATGGAATAGTTTTCCGACTTAATTGTGCTACATTTACACTAACTGATAAAAGTGTTTTCCCATTTGCAGTATTTATATATTTTATTTCCCTCTTGTTTCTATCACTCTGCACTCTTTTTGTTTGTGTTAGCGTATAATCGTTGCGGTCTTGTTGCTTTCAAAAAATGATTCACCTGAAGTGATTGAAGCGTAGCTTCCTGTGTGTGCGTCATCATGTATCCTTTGCATGATGTTGTGATTCACAATGAGTCAACTGTGGAGTGTGGACATGCCCAGGATTACATGGATATACCCAATGAAAAAAAGACTTGCAGCTCCCACGCTTCAGTGCACCCAACGGGCTTAGCCTTGTAATTTTTATCGCCGAGCGGCATGCGCTTTTGGCAAGTTCAAGCTGAGGGGTCGGGGTCAAAGGGCAGGCTGAATTGTCTGACCTTTTGTTCGAGGCAGCGATCCAGACCGCCTGTTTATGTTTATGTTTGGACAACACGCCTTTATGATTTCTGTTTGATTGCTGCCGCCAACAAGCAAGCGCCATTAGTCACACATTGCGAGGGAGAGTCAAAAGGTTCTAGAAAGCGATTGGGAGAGGGAAAGGGGGAGGAGGCAAGTGGTAGAGGGAACCAGGAGTATTGGCGTTCAAGTGGAAAATTGAATTTATCACTTGAACATGCCAAAGCTAACGGCATGAGCCCTTGCCCTTGCCTTTGACTTTGCCTTTGCAACGATTGCCAATGGCTTTGGCTTTGGCTTTTTTTCCAGTGCTAATTTGCAACACAATTCTGTTCTCTGGAAATCTATTCGAGACATGTAATCAACTCGTTTGTGCATATTTTAGGGCCTTCACTTGCCCCCTTGTCCCATTGACAACCCTTTACACAATTTAAACTCCCTTTCAATTGTTTTGCAACATTTTCCACTTGATGGCACCGCCTTCGTTTTTACCCTTTGACTTGCCACACGTTTTCCTCTTTTTTTATAACTTTTGTTTTATCTAAGCGTTAATTGAAAATTAGTCGGATAGGGGCGTGGCCAACAAAACGGAAATGGGCGTTGCATGTAGACAGGACTAGCTGTAATTTACGTAATTTGCATTTTTATTAAATTTTCATTTACACACAATACTTTTGCAATACTCTGCACAGAATAGTAATGGCCATAAAGGGGGTGTTATAGCACTAACTGAATAACAAACTGACGAAGACATCTTTAATCTTAAAAAGTAGATATATATTTTTTGGATTTCCATAAAAAATAATTCGTGCAGCGACTTTGAGTTAGAGGGACAAGATTTGGTCTTTGAGCTCATATATTTAGATTTATATGTATGTATAAATGTAGATTAAGAGTAAAACACGCTACTTTCATACATGATGCTAAGCATATTCTAAAAGTCATAACCAATTTGTAAATTTAAATTGAATTGTTATTAAAGATGAGCTTATCAGATTACAGAAAAAGGAAAATCAATACTAGCTCCATTTATAAACTCTATAGGTTTCGTAGTTTTCAGCTTTCTTTATTTGTGAGCGTTTGTGTTTCACTATCGCATTTAGAAGAATGCACAACTCATTGTCAGTAAAGGGTATTTCTAAATCAACCATACTCGAATGCATAATACTTACTGTTTTTTTTATTGTATGTATTTTTGTTGTTTTAAGTGCTACCGCTTGGTGATTAGGAACTGGATTTGCATAATATGTTGCCATAAATTGTCGCAAATTGAAAATGACACAGAAACAACAGCAACAACAATATTAATAGCAACAACAACAAAAGCTAAACTAAATGCCATAAATAGCATCAGTCAGAGTAAATAAATTAGAGCGCATTACAATTGCTGCATTTTAAGTTGCAGTTGCCATTGTTTATCTTGTTATTGTTGTTGCTGCTGCTGCTGCTTTTGCCATTGCAGTTTCGATATATTTATCGTCAGCGGGCCATAAATAACTATACGAAATGCAAATAGTTTGTCAGCTGTGGTTTTAATTAAAAAAAAAAACCAAAAAAATTAAAGAAATGTCTAAATTATTGCCGGGCGCACAGAAAAATATTCCATTTCATTTGCCTCAAAATTGCTCAGCAGTTGTGTATCCAGAAATTGTTGTTATTCAAGTTGTTCCTCAGCATTCACATAAACAAAACTGATTCGCAGATCAAACTGAGGCTCAGACTGGAGATCTATTGAAATCGCACTTGTAAATCTAAATACAGAACGCCCAAAAGTATGCAGTATTATATGCATAAAATACTACAAGCCTTATTTGCTGACGTTGTTGCCGTTGGTTGCTGTTGTTGCTGGTGTAGTTGTTGCTGTTGTTGGCATCGTAAATTTACATATTTTGCATATAAATAAACTCGTAAAAGCGGATTTTGTCGCGCCAACAGCAGCAGCAGCATCACCAAAAATGTCACACAGCACAAAATGGCAAAAGAAGCGCCAAATAAATATAAAATAAAATAGCTACAAAATGGCAAACAGACACAAATACACACAAACACACACCCATACACAGATTGAGAGAGTGAGACACTGTGTTTGCCGAGCAAGTGTTTTTGGGGCGTGACGGAGTCTGAGGTGTTTCGAGGTTTTGGTTGCAGTAGCAACCAAATTGAATGCGCCTTCTCTGAGTTATGGCAGTCTGGCCAATGTGGCAGCTGGGCAAGGCCAAAAGCAGCTCCTTTTGCCAGCTCTGGTATCTGAGAGTTGGAACTCAGACTACTACAAGGCGTGGTCATAAACAACTGTACGTATACTTGATATATTGTCAATGGAGTTTTGGGAGGCGCCTGTCGACACTTGAGCGCTGGAATTGAGCTTGCTGCAAATTTGGTTTATGGCAGCAACAACAAATGAGCAATGAGCAACAACAATTTGGGGAAAGATGAAGAAGAAGCAGAAGAGAAGGAAGTAAAAGTCTTTGCTTTGGCTTTGCTTTCACAAATGACGCTCAAATTATATTGGGGTGAGGGTGCAAAGGCGCCGCATTAAATCATCTAAATGTTCATGCTCATTAGCAATCAATGCACAACAACAACAACAGCAGCAGCAATAACGATAACAGCAACAACATGACTGCCAACAGTTCACACTTCATTTGTGCCACACACTCACACACACATATTATAGAAGGGAGGGAAACAAGGAGTAAGAGCATGATTAACAGGCAAATTAGCATGAAATTACTTATTTCAAAACGCACACACACCCCTCACTCTTTACACTCCCAGGGTAAATAAATCAATTAGCGGCAACAAAAAAAAACAACAATCGCGCTTTCTACTTATTATTGTTGTTGTTATTGTTGCGTGGGCGACAGCTGACGCATATTTGTTAAACAAAAGCAGCAGAAAAAAGAAAAAACCAAAAAAAAAAAAAAAAAAAAAAATAAAACAATTAAAAGCTTTCCCAGCATGTGCACAACACATTGCAGGGCCAATGACGACCTCGAAAATGGGCCAAACTTAAAGTTCCCAAGACATAAATGCGAGAAGTTCTGCTTTTTATGCTTGGATGGCAAACGCAGCTGTTGTAGTTGCAGCTGCAACTGCCACTGCCGCTGCCACAAAATGTTGTGTCTCATTATTTTAATTATTTGTTTACGCAATGCAAACAACAAACAACGTTGCAGGCGGCAATATTTCTCTTATATCTTTCTTTGTTATTGTTATTATCGTTATGCATATGGAGTTCATAAAATGTAACGACTCGATTGCTTGGAATTCTTGGAAATGTCCAAGGCGTCCAAAACGGCGCCTAATTAGACTCGAGTCGCGTCATGCGAATTTGTCAAATTAAGCAGCTGGCAGTGCCACCCGAAAGTGACTCAGCCATGCCACATGCCTCATTCTACTTAAAGTTCCAAATCTGCAGGCAATTAACAGCTGATATGCGTGGCATGCAGCAAAATGAACAACAACAAGAACAGCGCCAACAACAACAACAACAGCTTGGACAGCACCATGGAAAATGCGAAAATGCAAAAACGAAATTAAATATCACAAGCAACTGGAAGGAGGTAAAGGAGGAAAAGTGCGATGAGTTGCCGAGGACATCGCCACTGAAGCGACACTGATTAAAAAATTGTTTGACAAGAAATCAGCGCGACATTTGTCTGGCTTCACAACCAACAGCTGGAGAAGGGAACAGACACAGAGGCAGCGACAGAGACAGAGACAGAGGAAAGCTGGAGAAGAGTGAGGCAGAGAGTTACTTTCTGAGTGCGAGGAAAATGTAAAGTGTCGCCGTTAATTCGGCGTAAATTTAATTGTCAGCTGCAATTAAATTGATTTTCGCCCCGGTAGCAGTCACAGCTACTGCCACACTGCCACCGTTGTTGCTGCCACAGCTGCCCCATCGGCTGTTGCTGTTGCTGCCACGGTCCTTGCAGCCAAAAGTGGCGCCATATCAACTTTAATTTTCTTTTCATTTATTTCTCTTTTTTTTTTGTCGCTTACATATTGTAAATTCAATTTTAAAACTTTGCTTGGCGCCGCAATAAATTTAATTTGTGTTAAGCACACAGAATATATACTCTGATACAATATAGAAATGCAGGTTGACTTTACTAAAAATGTTTTCTAGCATGATCAAAACTCCCAGGATACTTTAATGTGTAAAGTTTATTCAAAGTTTATATAATTTTAATGCTTTCAACTGACGTAACTTTATCAAAACTTACCCTATTCCTAAGTGGAATTTCTTTTGCAAGAATAAACTAAGCTCTGAGTTGACTAAATAGCTTGAATCAATATATTTCTGAGAGTTTTAACTTTATTAAACGAGCATCTAAACCAGAATTTACAGTAACTTCATAAAGTCTTCCTAGAATAATGAGTTTTATTACTATTTCAAAAATAGATCGATTGTCATGGGAAATATTTTTATGATTCAAGCATAAACTCTATAGAGCAATTAAAGTTGATTTATTGTCAAACATTTTTCAACATGTATGCCTCCATCAATTTCGTTTCCAACTTATCTAAATTGTGAACATAAAACAATTGAATATAAACAATTACACACACATAGGCAGTAGCTTTAGCAAAAATGCCACTTTAGTGCCACATGCATAAATCCAGGTGAAGGCAAATAAAGTTTGAAAAAACTATAATTAAATTGTATTAAAAACACATAAATTTATTTTAAGTTCGCTTGTGTCACGGGGAAATTCTCAAATCATAGATACATATAGAAACAAATATGTTGTTATACATATATACATAGAGGTATGTTATATACTATATAGTATATTGGACTGGTTGTTGCTGCTGCTGTTTTCTGTTTCTAAAACGAAAAAACTGGCACAAATTCAAAAATGATTTTTACGCAATTTTACGACAAACAACTTGAAGATGAACTATAAATAAAAGCCCCTTAGAGAGAACTATTTGTAGCTGGCATCTGTGAGTTACTTTAGTGCTTGCCCCCGGTTCACAGTTGTTGTTGTTGTTGTTGCTGTTGCTGTTGATGTTGCTTCTGCCAGGGACATGAGTCACAACTGAGTGAAAGAGGGAGGGGTGTGTTTATCTATGAAAAGTGCCCAGTGGCTATTTTAATTGAAAATAATAAACACGCGTGTAAATAATGCGACATGTCTCAGCCACTTCCACTTCCACAGCTGCAGACAAGTACAAGGGATCTGCTGTTGTTGCCACTGCTCCTATTGTTGCTGTTGTTGTTGCTGCTGCTGCCTGAGCGTTGTCCTAGTTTCAAGCGACTGCGCCCGCTGCACAGCGAGTCCAGAGCCCTTGACGCCCAAAATTGTCGCTGCAACTACACCAGCTTTGGCCATGTTGCCCAGCATGTGTTGCATGTTGCAGTAGCTGTAGTTGCTGCTGCTGCTGCTGCTGCTGCTGTTGGTGCTGTTGCTGCTGTGGCTGCCTGCTACGTTTGCAAAAATGTTTTGCTGCATGGCGTTGCCATATTTTACTTTTAAATGCCGTTGCCATTGCCATCGTTGTTGTTGTTGTTGTATGGCTTTTTAATTTATTTGCTCATTTTCACTATTTCCCAGTTGCAGTTGTCCTCACAACATGTTGTATGCCCCACCCACTTCCCACCACGAAATTTGCGGTGCAATGTTTTCATTGCGGTTTATTTTCATACCCTTTACTAGCATAAATGATTCCTCTAACTTTTGCTACGAACTTGTAATTAAAACAGCAGCCATATTCACGGAATAATTATAATTGTTAGTAGATGGTACTATTTTATTTATATTTTTATTTTTTGTATATGTCATCCTAATGCTACAAGTACATAAAGACTTATAATTTATTGCATAAGTCACTTTGAGTGTTAAGAGATAAATGTTTTGGGAAAAGATTTCAATATAAGCAGAGTAGCAAATGATAATCACTTCATTAAATATAAAATTTTACAGATTTGAAATTTGATATAATTTTACTCTCAAAATTTTTACTTATGCATTAATCTCTGCACTTGTGGCATTATGAATAGCTATATGGATATAAATATAAAATATAAAGTTTAAATCTACATGACTTTGAAAAACCAAGTTAATTTCGAAACATTTTTCTTTAGGTGGAAAATGAGATGGTGAAATTAAATTCAAATAGTATTTAGTTTAATGAAATAAATTCACATTTTAATGTACTTAAAGTCACAAAGAGTATGTCCAATTCGTTGGTTGTTTAAAGTTGGTGTGGTGTTTATTTTTACATTTGGTCAAAATTAAAATCGCATACATTTTTATAAATCATGGTCACATGTGCAAGCTGCAGTTGATTCGAAAATGCGCAATGCCCAAAGCGTTGCTTCGGTAACCTCGTGTCCTTTTCCACTCCCCTCCTTCTGCTTTTACCGCTTTGTAAATCAAGTAGTTTATTCGCTATTAGAGCAAGCCACTGGGTCAGACCAGCCTACCAGCCTGCCATTTTTTTTTTCATAATTCCCAAACGTAGAGCAATTAACATGAAATGCTCGTTATTTTCATCATTTGCCAGTATGTGCGGTAATTGCGGTCATTTAAAATGTTTTCAATAACATTCAATTGAAATGCGAGAGCAATATGTTTATGAATATTTAAATACAATCAGAGACAGTGGAGAGGCCTGAAAGTAGTAACTGAAATACACATTAATAATTCCATACAATTGGTATTAGCGCTCAGAGCTTTAATAGCCGCACAGCGTATACGTAATCAGCTTATTTATTGCTGGTATTTGAACCACTTTCACTGTGGGGTTTTTATGGAATTTAATGTTGAATGGCTTCCCCAACATTCTCGAGCAACAGTTGCGAAAACTCCCTCAAAAAGTGGACGAACTGAGAGAAAGTTGAGGGAAAATCTAAAAGAGCCACGTAATGGTCGACCAACAATGCCGTAAAGAACAAGGACAACAAAGCGCTGACTGGAATATTTTTTGAGATTTTATTATTAAATCACGTAGCAAGTGCAATACGGCGTCCAAAATGACAGCGAACGCATTTTAATTGAAAGCAAAGGCCTCCTTGCCCCAAAGAAAGCTGAGCAACTGAACAACTGAGCAACTGATAACAGCTTGAAATGCTCGATGATGAGGCAAAGACTACCGATGAGAAAAGCTACCAGTTACCGCTCCAGATAAAAGCTACCATCTACCAGCTTTGAAGTCCTGTGGCATCTACACAGTACACAGACCCTGCAGCTAACTGCGTAGCATTGACTCAGTTTTCTTTGTCTGCTTAAGGCCAACGCTGGGTTTCTCTTCTCAGCAACTTTGGCAGCGAACTTTTCTAATTGAAAATGGCGTCGCTGAATTTAATTTGAAAACTTTCACTGACAGCAACTGACCCCAACAGAGAACAACAACAATACAGAAAACAAGAACAACCAAACAGCCTACAAATGGATGTAATTTTAGAAGTGGAGATACCCTTTAAAGGAAGTGTTGCTTCTCTTTGTTTTGTATGTTATGCAAATGATATGTTATACTTATTAAATTTGAAAAGCTGAAGACTGAAATTTAGGGACACAAGTTATCTCAGATTTTCCTGAATAAATACGAAGTAGGCATAATAATAACTAGTCTATCATACAAAATATTTTAAAACAGGATTGATATGACACTGATATAACCTAAACTGACATTTAAACAAAAAGAAGACCCTTATCTTTAGCTTAATAATAGGATATTATATTTTGAGCATGAAGAGAGGCAACAATTTGCAAGATTTATGAACGAGAAAAAAAAACAGAATTTTGTAACGTTTCTTTTTTTTTATTTGACGCTGCTGCCAGCTAGCCAATGGGTCAGCCATAAACAGCTTGACAAAATGTCTTGCCAAATATATTTATGTACACTTTGATACATATTTTGGCTAATTGACTTGCCGCATTTGTTGCTTGGTTGGCGTTGCACGGATCTGTGACTGGCGCCAACGAGATTCGTTTACCAAATATTTTTGTGCAGTTGAATCTTTTGGCTATTTGCCTGGCTATTAAATGATTTTTTCGAAAATATTCTTTTTGAGCTATGCTTTTGGTCAAAAACACAAAAGTGTGCGAAGGGGAAGGGGCCAGAGAAAACTAGTTCTGTTTAGTTTTCCGTTAAAAGTTGTTGGCTTTATTTGCTAGCAACCGGAAATGCACACAAAAGGCTACACAAACAACAAGTACTACAAAGAGAGAAAAAGAGAGAGAGAGGGAGAAACAAGAGAAGATAGAAAGGGAGAGGAACAAGCTGGCATTTCTAATTATAAGTAAATACTCCCATACATGTACTCGTATGTATGTTAGTCAGTGTGTGCAAGTGTGTGAGTAAGCACTTTAAAAAGGTCTTTGTACACACACTCACACCAAAATGCTGCTGTTAGTTAGTCCGTAATACATGGTAAAAGTGTGAGAAAGTACATTAGGGTCACTGACGACTTTGACTACTTACGTTTGGAGCAAAAGGCGTGGCATGTGGCACAGCCTAGCCTGGGCTGCTGCCAACCACTTTCGCTCTCAACTTGCAACATTTTGCGGCCAGGCCAAGCCGTACAGTCTCAGTCTCAGTATGTGTGTGTATATGTGTCTGTTTGTGTGTGTATGAGTATGCTCTTTGCCATAATGTACAATTTAAATGTAAACAATTTGCCCCAATGTGCCGCAGCGTGGCAAAAAATGTAACAGGACAAAAGCAGCTACATAAAATATTTAAAAGGCAGCAGCAGCAACAGCAACTGAAGCAATTTTAGCTGTACTTGTAGTTGTAGTTGTAGCTGTAGTTGTAGTTGTAGTTGTAGATGTGGCAGGCATCGTTGAGCATATGGCAGATGCGGCAGCTGTGAATAGTGAAACTTAAATATTTATCTTGGCAATTGCCTCTAATTTAGTTCAAAGTTTCCAGCGCTCTAAATAAACTTTTCATTAGCAACAGCTAACAGCTAACAGCATAGACACACATTCCATCCATATGCAATACTTGAAAGGATAAGTTATACTAATTTCATTTAATTAACTTTCTTTTTCATTTGTATATAATTAACATTTATGTGCACTGGTAAATGTTTCAATCAAACCAAGCCACACATAAAAGCCACACAGCACTTTCCCACACTACCAAACACACACAGATAATTCTATGCCCATAGAGCAACTCATTATGCGCTTACTGAAAGAATTATCGGTTTTATAATGGATTATGACCGGCATTTGTGAATTATCTATGAATTTAAATAAAAGAAGGTGTGGAAATGACTTTCATACCTCATATATGAGAAGCTATCATAAAAGCTATTTACATTCAACTTAAATGATTTCTTTTCAATTAAATAAATAAATCTATTATACTCTCTTTATCCGTACCTTTGCCAACCATCATCCCAATTAAATACTTTGCCTTGATTGAAAGGTGTTTTTTTCCTCTGCTTAAACGAAAAGTCCTCACAGAAGAATAAAATGACCGAATCAAAACTTAAACCACGCTTAAGTGCTCTCTAAATTAAATACCTAGCGTATAAATCGCAATTAATAGAGTATCAAAGCTTCCGCACCTGAAACTCGACACTTTGTTTTGTATTTGTTATTTTTAATATATTCTATAATATGCAACAAGCAGATATATTCATAGAAGGCAAAACCACAACCACAACAAACAGAAACCACAGCATAACCAATGTGGCGTAAGCTTAAAACATGCTACACGCGACTCCCAATGCCCCCTATTCTCCCAAAAGAGAGGGGGCATAACCCCAACATTTAAAAATAAAGTAATCTATTGAAAAAATGTTGCAATAAAAACGATTTGATTAAATTGAAAAACGAAAACAAGTCAGAGAAATGCGCTGTTATTGAAAGGCTGCCAAGTTATTTGTTTTATTTTCTTTATTCCCCCCTCGTTGTTTGCCATTTTATTTTTTGTATTTGGGTGTTGTTATTGTTGTTATTGTTGTTTACATTGCGTGCTACATTTGGCACGCTGTCGTTGATATCTAGTTTATTTAGCGACACGTTTTGTTGATTTTCTATTATTGTATTTTTCCCTCAAATATTTTCATTTCTTTTGCCTTTTTTTCTTGTTGCCTCTTTTGAGTTCATTAAACCTTCGGACTGTGGGCAGTTTGCCTGCACTGACATCATTTAAAATTAATTAAATTATATTTAAAGTGCAATCTATCCTTAAAGCGAGATGCCTTGTGATTTTGTTAAAGCTACTGTGTAAAGGCGAAATGTTTGTTGTCTGCATAATTAATGGGTTGTTTAGGGACCACGCCACGTGGCACCTACACAATCGAGGGAATGAGATTGAAGACTAGGCAAATGTTGCCCTGCTGCCTGTGTTACAACAACTGCTGTTTTATGCATGCAAAGTCACACGCTGCGTATGCTTAATATCTGAACAAAAGCATGCCAAATTTCAGACTTTAAGATAACATTACAAAATGGAATACGGGTCTAAGCTGAAGACAGACTCGCATAACATCAGATTATGACAAAGACCTTAAGTGAAAGCTGATGGAAAATATGGTTTATTTCATTTCATTCCAGCAATTTCTAAATAAACTTTACATCATGAAATGCTTTTGTTTATTTATAGCCTGCCCGTATTTGAGAACTAATAGAAGTTCTTTTAACATTTCCTTAATTAGATTTGGAATTAGAATAAAGAGATAAACTCTTAGCACTCTCAACACATTCGATGGATATTAATTGATCCATGTTGAGAGCCTGTCAAATGCACACCGATGCTTAAATAATGAGCCACTGAATGACTGAATATCTCTGCCCAAGTAGTCAAAAATTCCAATTGTGAATCGTCCCCTCGGTCGACTTCATTCCGTTTTAAGTAATTTACAAGCGGCTAAAAATAGTCACAAATAATGCGATGTGTCAAAACAAAACATCAAAACGAAATGGAAATTGGGAAAATGGGAACTAGTAGCAGTTGGGAAGTTGGCACGAGGGCACGCAGGTAGAATTCAAAACTCAAGAGAGGAGCCAACTGTATTTTGGATACGGAACAGACATCAAAGTCATCGTCATCGTCCCTTGGGCTGCCAATAAAAGAATTAAACGAATGCGTAAATCATTAAAAATGGGCAGACGATTGCCGGCAGCGTGCTGGGAATATGCCACAGTCAATTATAAATAGATTTGATTGGGGGCAAGCAAAGAGACTCAGCAAAAGAGAGCGAAAGAGAGAGAGAAAGAGAGAAGGGCACACGTGCGGGACAAAGCTGCTGGACAACTTCAAAGCTATTGCAGTTGTTTTTTCTCTATCTTGATTGCCTCTAATTAGATGGACAAACAAACGCAGCAGCAATGCAAATATCAACTAAAGACTTTTCCCCAGTTTCCTGTTTCTTGTGCATGCAAGCTATTCATAAGGATTTACGACTAGGTGTCGCCTTTTGCTTTGGCAGCGCGCACATTTGCTTAGCCTTGCCACAAGCCAAAGCGTTGACAAATTGCCACAGCGGAAGCTGCCTCGCCGCCATATTTGCCATTTTGCTCAAGCTGTCAGCGAATGCGCCCCGGAAAGTATGCAATGCAATATAACAAATGGCCTGCGGCTTTGCGGCTTTCTTCCAGCATCTCCTCTCCTCCCTCTCTCTCACTGTTCTCTCCTCCCGCAGAGGTGGCATTTCAATAATTTTCTAATACTTTCTCTGTCGGAGGGGAGCGCGGAGAGATTGCATAAATTTATGCATGACGCTGTGGCTACTGCTTCGCTAATCCTTTCGCTTGTGCAGGTAATGGCACCAGGTAGAAGCTGGGAGTGGATGGGACTGGAAAATGGGTGGTTGAGAGGTGAAACAGGTCGCGAGTTAAGGTAGCCATAAAATTTGTGCTTCACTTTCGGCACCGGCAAAAACATTTGAACATCAAAGTGCCGCGAAGACAACGCATAACTCCACAAAAAAGTGTTATTGAGGATTTTAAATGCCAGACTTATAGATGCTCTGTCTTGCGTTATAACTAAAAATTAAATACTTCAAAATTTACAAATCAAAAGTGTTGTATTCAGTTGGGCTGCTCATGAATTTCAATAATCTGAAAAGTTGTAATACTCAAAGATGTATGCACATATATTCGCCTGCATTTAAATACCCCTTTCAGCTCTTACGCACCACGTATAGGGTATTAAAATGAAAGAACAACAAAAAAGCTGACGAAAATGCCTTTTAAAATTGTTTGCAAAATAAATGCGTTGCCACTTTAACGCTCTTATTGTTGTTGTTTCTGCTGTTGATGTTGCTGACATTTTTGCTTTTCACTGTCCAGGAGGGTCGTCAAAATTTGGTGCTACAAAGTGAGTGAATTTTCGTGGTATAAATTTCATTAAAATTCACTTTAAAAATAATTTCTTAAAGGTGAATCCACGTATGAATACACCTAAAAATTGGTGCGAGTAACATGGCCGCAGGACAATTCTTTTGTTTCGTATTGTTAGTGTATGTATTGAACACCAATATGTTTGTTTCTCGTGGGTGACTCTTAAAAAAATAAAAGAAGCCATTCGAGCGGAAGCAATGTCACAATTTTACAGGTTGCCCTGTCGAAATGAAATAACACAAAACACGAGCCCAAAAACTCGAGGTAAAGCAGCCTAGCATAAAGAGAAATATTTTGTTTTTTTATATAAGTTTCTTGATATTTTTTTGCTGCTGGTATTTTCTCTCTTTGGAATATAACAAAACTCGACAAAGAACAGCAACAACAAGAATAACGACAACGACAACAAGGACAACGTTGATGCCGACAACCGGCAAACGGAAGAGTCGAACAACGCCAATGACAGCAGAGGCAGGGACAGAAGCGTGGGGGTCACAGGGCGTATACTCAACACAGACCCCCTATCTTTGCCACCCTCCCTCTTCCCTCTGCTGTGTATCTGCTCGCGAATCGCAAAAGCGGAAGCATTGTGTTAAAATAACAAACAATCAGCCGAATCATGCAGGATGTGCAAATAAGAAATAAATATATTTTATCAACGGCGCCAGCTTCCTACCTGACAACTTCAATTGGTTGCCCACTCCCCCACTCTCCCCCCCCCACTTCTCAAATTCCTTTTCCTTTTCCTCTCTCAGTTTTCATGCTTTGCTAATAAAAAAAATCCTCTCTTCTTTTTGTTGCAGTACCCGCACGCTTGGTTTGGGCCGCAACTGGCAAGACCGTCGATCTGCCCTGCGATTTGACGCCGCCAACGCCGCAAGACTCAGTAAAGTTGCTGCTTTGGTTCAAGGATACCACCGGCATACCGCTATACAGGTAAGTGTTGAAATAGAGAGGAATGAAAAGAGAGATAGAAGGAGGCAAATCAATTTCAAAGACTGGCCAAACTATTTAGTTGAAGTATCTTAGTCTGTCAGGGGCGTAAGGTGTTGCCGACAAGCGGAAATGTTACACCAAAGTGGCACACGCACACACTCACATACACACAGACATACAGGCACACATATCCTGTAGGCGACAGCCATCCATCAAAAACGTGAAGTAATCGTCAACATCCTTTGCTGCCAACACATTTGGCGCATTTTTCACTTTGTTTTTTTTTCTGTTTTCTGTGTTCGTTTTGTGCGTTTGACTGAATTCCGGCGACAACATTTTAGCGCAGGACCCGGAAGACATGAATATGTGTGTGTGTGTGTGTGCGTGCGTGTATGAGTGTGGCAAGGATGCGCTCGTCCACGCCGTCATAATCCACTTTGTTATAATAAATGTAAAGCACATCCGATTACAGTTGCCATCGCCAAAGTGTAGCAAATTTTCACACACACGCGCACACACACACACACACACTCGTATAGCGAGTGCTCTTGGTTGCTTTATAAATTTCACTTGATAAATTTGCAATGTGCCGCACGCATTTCAAGTGGAACACCATCAGCTTTTTTGCGTGCCACAACAAAAACAGCAACGGGAGCTACAATCAACAGGGATCTGTGTCAGCGAGAACGCAACAATGTGTGGAAAGAACGGAGGAGTTGCAGGTGAACTACTGGCCACCAGTCGATAATCATAAACAACTACAGCAATTCAAGTGGATGGGAGTGTGTAGTGTTGGACTTCTCGGTACATGAAATAAACAGAGTAATTTGCTAAAACAGCAACAAATTGCTGCAATTTGCGCTAAAGCTGCCAAAGTCGCGACGTGGCACGAAGCGAAGGCGAATCCGAAAAACGCAGCAGCAATAATAACAACACTACCAACAACAACATCAACAACAACAAAGCACACACACAGACAGGCACACTTAAACACTTACACACACTTGAGCAAATTGAGCGTCATTTTTTATGGACGTAAATTATGGGAAACAGAAGGACAACCTGGGCGCCAAGGCAAACTAATGGCCCAGAGATGCCTGCATATGTTTATTTATGATGTATAATAAGCACACCTCTTCCCCTCTTTTTCCCACTCTCACTTACTGTGTCTCTATCATTCTCTCTTTCGTGCCACGCCCACACACTAAATTCATACTTAACTATTCGGCTTTCTCTTTGTTGCAGTCTGGACTCGCGAGGTGGCAATGTAAAGTTGGCGCCACATGCGGCAATAGCTAGCGATCTGGGTCAACGTTTGTTCTTTAGCATCGGCGATAATCCCAAGGATTCGCGCCTACAGATTAAGGATGTAAAACCTGAGGATGGTGGCGTCTATCGTTGTCGCATCGATTTCTTTAATTCGCCCACTCGCAACTTTAGGCATAATCTAACTTTAGTGGGTGAGTCTGAAACTACACGACAGCTCTACATGAAAAGCATTTATAAAATTTGATCCTATCTTCATTTATTTCTGTTTGTAGTGCCTCCAGAGGAGCCTCGTATCTTTGATGCCCAGGGCAAGGAGATCTCCCAAATGGCAGGACCATTTCGCGAGGGTTACGAGTTGTTTCTCTGCTGTCAAGTGAGAGGAGGTAAGTGAGAGAGAGGATGGAGAAAGTGGTCAAATGACAGGCTGGCAACTGTTTGCCCGACTTGACCCATTCAGCCTGCCAGCTGACAGTTGCCAGTTACAACCGCAGTGCTTTATTTAACCAGCAATCCTGTCAATTGAGTGCCACATGTGGCAACGACCTTCGCCCACATGTGGAACGACAGTTGGCTGGAAATTAAAAAGACTGTGGGGTTATTTGTTATTTTTCACTGGGAAAAACTTATCTACTAATATTCAATATACAAAAATCATTTGATAAAGAACTTCCTGAACTATAATGTTAATCCAAATTAAAATCATTTAAGCAAGAATAGTGCAGACAAAATTTGAAGCCAGTAATTAATCTACATTTAATTCTTAAGGAACTAGAAAATTTTAGACATTTACAACGTTGATAATACATTAAATAAATAAATATATAAAATTTATTCAGTTTCCCTTTTCTTTGAAACGTGCTGAGAAATAAATAAAAAGAGTTTGAATTATTAAAAACTAAAAGACTTATATAGTTTAAGTTGTATGATTATTATTTAAAAGAATAAAAATTACTAAATATGGCCACTGAATATTTAAGAATATTTGGCGTTCTTTTTTATTTTTGTTAGTGTAAGATTTGCAAGAGCAGTTTTAGTTTAATTTAATATAACATTTTTGCAGAATTCTCTTACATTTCCATAAGTGCTATGATTAGAATATTGATTTAGGCCACGTTTTTCGGCTTAGGTTCCATAGTGTGCAGCACAGTATTTCATAATACACTCACGCAATCGGTTTTCATTCGCTTTTGTCCCTTCTCAGGTCGTCCACCGCCGAAGGTCACTTGGTGGCGAGATGGCAACGAGCTCATCGGCACCAGCCACACCTCAGTCGAGGAGGGGGCCACTGTCATGGTGAATCAGTTGCTCATTGGCACCACCACACGGGATTATTATGGAGCTCGCATTGAGTGTCGGGCACAAGGAACACGTCTCCTCGAACCTGTCACCAAAGATGTCACCGTGCAGGTGCACCGTAAGTGTTAGCTGGATTAAAAATAAATCTCAACTGGTTACCAATTAGTCTTGCTTATAATCTGGATAAATACTAAATCACTTTGATTTATTTATAATTCATTTCGTACCAGTTTTATTTATTTATGTTACTCCATTTGCATTAAATGAAATATATATGTCTTCCATTAAACGAAGATATTCCATATTCGTTAATCCATTTAAGCTACTTCATTAGCATAACATAAAACATTAAAGTTTTCAATTAAATAAACATACTTCTTACCATTTCTTTTTCATTTAAAGTGAAACCCATTCGAGTGAAGATCATAACACCCAATGATCTGCTCACAGCTGGACATCCGATGGCCATACGCTGTGAATCCTGGGGTTCATATCCTGCAGCCAAGATTACATGGCTTTTGGATGGTGAGCCGATACGGAATGCTGAGGTTACACTGCACAGTGACAAGGAGGTGAGTGTTGCCAACCATAGAGAATCTTTCTCATATCAAATTGCTGCAAATTGTCAAACGAATTTGGCCAAAACAATAAAAGCAGAAACAACAAGGACAACTCTTAGCCCAGAGGCAACGTAAACGGGAATGGCAACGACAAGTTTTCTGCCTGGCAAATTTAGCTTTTTACGTTTGACATTTGATAGCTGTTGCACACACACACCCACTCACCCAGCTCACACACACATGGACACAACTTTGCGTCGCTTTAATAACCTCTGAAGTGCAACTACAACAACAATGTCAGACCACTGGGTGACCCTAAAAGGCAGGCAAAGTTTTTACAACAGCCAAAAGTTGACTTCAAGTGGCCGTCCGCCTGGCTGGCTCCCTTCCTGCCCCTTCCCGTCCCCCTTCCCCTTCCCATTTCCTCAGCTTCTCTTAGACCGAATTGATGAAGTGCAGTGTCGAAAACTTTCAAGTCAAGCTATACAAATTTGCACCGAGCGCCAGGACATTGGCTCGACTAATGTGCGAATTTTTATTTGAATTTATGTGGAGAACATTTCGTTTCTTTATTTTGGCTGTAACCAGCCTTAAATTTATCAGCCTGCGCTCGAATTGCACATTCAACATGAGTTCATTCATTTGCCTGCCAAGGAAAGGAAGACAACTCTCGGTTTTCGGCTTCCCCTCGTTATCCGACATCAGTTTCGGTTTATCAGTTGCCATTTTAGCTTTTTAATTATGTCATGGCAAATGGATGGAGATACGAAGCCAAACTGATGTTGATGTTGATGTCTTGGACACGTGAACGCTTTTGGCCAAGCCTGAACCGGACAAACCCCTGCATAACCGATAATTTCGTAAGGACATAGACATAAGAGAGCGTGTATGTAAGCCTTGCTGCTCATTATGGACATGGCTTTTGTTTCCAGTTCAATTGACGACCAGGCCAACATGTTCACTCTGCAAAGTCTGACAGACGAAACAGATTTCTTATAGACTGACAATGATTTACCAAACATTTGCTTAGCTTATCAATACTGTGGTTATTCCATTTCTTTTATATTTTACATTTTGCAGGATGCCAATATCACGACTAGCATTTTGACATTGAAAGTGACATCGGAGAACGACAATGCGGAGTTGACGTGTCGCGCTACGAATCCTTGGTTCTCTGGCGGAGCCATTGAGGACAAGCGTATTATACGTGTGGCATGTAAGTACAACAAACTTACACAATTCACATACAGGTAAACATACATATGTATGTGAGCCTTCTTCAGCTGGAAACGAACTAGGGATGGTTATTAATATGGTATCGATTCAGGAGTCTGCTCTTTTTCCTGCTCTTTTAAAACATACTTATTTGCTGACATGAAAGCGCTTTAAGTAGCATGTAGCGTGTTCAAGCTAGAATATTACGTATATCAGAAAGGCAAAGATATTAAAAAACAAAAATTCTCATCTCTGCTTTTACATTCCAAGGATATTTTTTTTGCCAATGTAAACCAAAACCTCATCATTAAAACAGCCTTAAACCAACCCATAATATGAGACTCTTTTAAATAAGTTGGTTTGGTTTACAGCTAAAAATAAAATTTACTTAAAATGCAATATTTCTTTTATAAATAGCTACATTTTCATTTTTAAAATAAGGAGTAAAACAACTCGAAGTTTATTTATATCAAACCTTATTCCTTGGCTTTTGACTGCTCTCTATAAATAGACCTCGAGTCAGCTAATATTCCTTTTACATTGATTTGGTTTCTGTTATTTTAAATTATATTTAATTGGTTATATTTGAGAAGCTTTTATTTTTGTTTAATGGTTTCATTATTCAAATCAATTCTATTAACTTGCTTAACTTTACTGCCAATATTTGTTGGAGAAATCTCAATACTGTTGCTTTTTTATTTAATATATTAATATTTCACTGATTAAAATAAAACGTATCCTATAGATATCGCTACATTTTTATCGTTAACCATCCCTAAGCTGAACTGCTGCGGTTGCTGCTGAATAGCTCTGGCCATACTTTCAATTATGTCAACAAAGCGACGCACACACACACACAGATATAGAGTGAGAGGCTTATATATGTGCTTCTCACAGCTTTAGCTCTCTGTAAGTGTGTGTGTAGTGTTTTAGTGTGCGTGTCTTGCTGAAAGCACTTTCCACCGAGGCAAGTCCAATTAGATGCGTATTAGGGACGGAGCAACATAATTTGATTAGAGCTCATACAACCCTCACCCTGACAATCTCCCTCTCCTTTTCTCTCTCTTGTTAATTCTCTACCTCTCTCTGGACCCTGTAGGCCTAGTTTTGCCCATGGTTCAACTGTTGGCCCTGGGGCCACAGATCCACCTGTTGGTTCGCCTCTAAGCTGCTTATGAAATGCAGTCATGTTGACATCATCATCAGCGTCATCATCAGCATCATCATCATCATGGTGATTGTTCGTTGTGGTTGTTGCCTGTTACTTGTTGGCCTTTTGCATTGCTGGCTGCTTTCGACTTGGCTTGATTAAATTTTCACTGTTATGTTTCCTGTGCTCGTTTTTCGCCTATCCTTCTTCTTCTACTCCCGTCTCCGCACCATAATATTGGCAACATCCGCTTCCGGCTTCCGATTTACATTACTCCTGCCATGGCAACAAGCGACAACGAAATTAAATTACCTGCACTCAGAGCAAGCTCAAGAAGCTCTTGCACTCTCGTGCTCTCTACAACCTCAGAGCGAACTTCATTTTCATTCCAGTTTAATTTTGTGCCGCATTTTTAATAATTCACCATAAACGTCAGCAATTTTTGCCAAGAGACGCCATAGTTTTGTCCCACGCTCGCACACAAGATGGCGGCCGGATATGACGCGCTGTTGGCGCCAGTTTCTCGGTCGCGTATTAGATTTTTACAACCGTAACTAATAGACCCATTTGGCTTATGGCCAAAAAGCAGGCCGTGTGCCCCTTGTAAGGGATGTGCAGCCAAGCGGTGTAGAATGGAAAAAAAAAATAAAAGAAGGCTGCCTCCAGGCAACAAAGTGACCAGAAGAAGGAGCAACAGGAGCAGTAGAAGCAGCAGCAGCTTGAGTTAACTACATTACGCAATGGCCGACTGTTGGGCTCACCTTATGAGCCATTTGCGTTTATTATTTAGACTTTTATCCGGCTATTTGTAGCGGTCATTACATTTGACGCGTCCTCCTCCTGCTTACTTACTTTGATTCTCACTTTATTTCTCTCTCTCTCTTTTTTGCCTGCAGATCCACCTACCGTGTCGGTGCACTTGGCCAACGAAGATCCCAGCCGTATGGTTACACGTGCCGAGGGCCAAAATGTCACGTTCAAGTGCCGTGCGGATGCGAGACCTCCGGTTACCAGCTACTCCTGGTTCAAGAACGTAAGTGTACCACAGATTTTCAGCCATCTGTCCCATTTGACCAACAACTGCTGACGCCTATCAAGTAGCCAGACACTTTTGGCAATTTTTATTATCAATTGCTTAAGTTGCTGCTGCTTGTCGACATTCCTGTGGCAACTTAAGCAGACACTTTGTGGTTTAATTTAATTTACCAAAATTGTTTGCAACACCAAAATTTCGAGCGCTGCGGGCAACCCTCAACGCTGTCAAGCGCAAAATATGTGGCCTATTGGGTTACCAGCCAGGACCACGCCCACTCCGATGCCCAGTTTAGGCAAAACTTTTCACTATTGTGCGTATACTTGATATATAAGAGATATTTGTATGTCTATAATTGCTTCATGATGCCTTTAATTGAAGGCCAGTTCGTATTACAAATTATTGAAACATTAATCATACGACAAGTAAACCACATTTCAGATTCCAAACTGTAGCCACATGAACTGCCTCACGGAGCGCAGCCACAGGATTCGGCTTTCATTCATAATCGTATTAAAGCCACAAAGCTTGACCATCATTGTTCGCCGTAAGATGTATTGTGCTGTTGTTGTAACTAAACGGCAAGGTTTTGACATCCTTTGACAGTTTTGTTCACATGAACACATCATCATTTTTCATGGCACGGCAGAAAATAATATTTCTTCGCCTCCTTTCTTCTCTATGCTACACATTTAACAAATTACTTGAAGCCATTGTGGACGAAATCAAAAACTTTTCAATATTTAAGGCAATGCGACCTTCGGTCCTTTCGCCTTTTGCCATTTGCAAACAAAGCACAGCACAAAAAAAAAGTTGCCAAAATATTGTGAAAAACGATGCGCCAAATGTGCACAAAAGGTTACACAAAGAGAGCAACAGCAGCGAAAGCGAAAACAAATTTTGTCACTTCTTCAGCTGTCAGCTCGTCCTGCATTTCCGGCATCAGCACATTTTTTGTAATCCAGAAACATATCTTTTTTCGCCAATGTTCTGAGCGTAGGTGTTGGAAATATTAAAGCCCTTATTAAATTGCAAAAAATAATATTAAATTTCTAATAACTGACACTTTCTTTAAAATGAACAAGAAACGAGTGCAATAATTATATCAGTTAAGTAAATTATATAATTATGAAACTATTTCATATAAACAGCAAATTTTCCCTTAAAGAAAATATCATTTTATCATACAATATTTTCCATATTAATATGACTTTTGCAGCCTGTTGCCAATTGTCAGATTTCTGTTAAGTGTGCTGTAATAAATTAATTTAAAATGAATTTTGTAATGCATCTGCAATTAGCTTTTTCTATGTTTCTGATGGGTAACAACATTGCTTTTTAATTCATTTTGCAAATTAACATGCTATAAAAGTATTATTAAATATCATTCAATGCAAAAAATGACAATGACTATGCTACTAGCGAGTGGTCGACTAGGCAATACCCAGTATTTTCTAGCAGAAGAATATACTGATGTTTGCAACATATATATATCATATCCTATTTAAAACATTTCTGTATATGCAGGGTATTCGTCATGAATTAAATGCAAGCTACATCTATTTAAAATACATGTATTTGAATCTGGGTGAATACATGAATGCAATATTGGATTTAAGTTTTGACAGCTGCACAAATGACACTCCATTTATGTTATGTTGTTGAACGAAAAATTATGGAAAATTAATTTGAAATTGTATTTGATAGGAAAATGCAGTGAACTGAGAGGGTGTCGGGTAGACTAAAAGGTTGCAACGAAAGTGTTGTTTTCATTAAAATCTAGCACAGCTTGCAAAACACATTATAATTGAACAATAGCCAAAAAACAGCACTCGAATGCAAAATGAATATGATGCGATTATCAATGGCATATTTGAAATACTTTATTTCTAGTGTTTTTTTTAGTTTATACTATAGTATAAGTGTTATCAGAAGGCACTCGGTATTGTTTTTCATCCTCAAACATAAAGTACAATATTATTTTTAAAGGCATAATTAAATGTAGGTTTTGTCAGATTGAATTACCTGCACATCACGTTTGTAATTCACTTAACAGACAAATGAATAATTTGTATTGTTAAGTAAATATCATATATCCATTAATTTATTTTGCATTTCACAAATGCATCTATAGTTTGTAAACCTATTGAGTGGGCAAAGTATATGAGAAACGTTTCGTTTAGTTATTGCATATTGAATTTGAAACTAATCGGATAAAGAATTTCAGCTTTTCAGCTTCTATAGTCTATACTGAGCACTGATTACCTGTCAGTCACTCACTTTTGTGAATTAAAAGAATTTTAAATAATACTTCGCAATGCCTGATATGGAAAATCTACTTAAAATGAAACCCGAGATGCAATAATATTGCTTTCAGATTGCGTTTAAAATAAAATGTCGATTAAATAAACTTTAATCAAGTCTTTGTACAGGGAAAAACAATTTACAATTTGCAGATGGACTCGCAACATCTTTATATATTCTTCGTATTTTTGTGCATTATATTTCATTTTACTCATATTATTGTTGTTGTTTTTGTTGTTGTTGTTGCAGGGCATGCGTATGTCTGGCGAGAGCACGGAAATAATGCACTTGACACAGCTGGAAAGGGAGAGCGCAGGAGCGTATGCCTGTGGGGCGACGAACACGGAGGGGGAAACGAGGAGCTCCAGTCTCACTCTGAAAGTGCAGTGTAAGTAAGCAGCTTTTGCCGCAATATGCGAGTAGTGGCAAGTTTATTGTAATAGAGCAACAGCAGCCATCAGCCAGCAGCCAGCACAATATGATGAAATAACATGGCGGAACGGAAACGGAAGTTGCAAAATAAAATCAACTTCTGCTGCTGGAAAGGCAACAACGAAAATTAACGTTGCCAACTTTTGCAGCGGATGAGGAAATTGCTTAGAAATGATGCATGGCCAAACCCATAACTGTATATGTATGTGTCGTTGTATATGCCTTTGTATGTGTGTGTGATTACGGGTGTGTGTGTGCGCGTGCTTGTTTACAATTGTGAAATTGTTGTTGCCGCTAGTCTAAATAACCGCCATTGATTTACACACAGAAAACTTTTGCCTATAAATTTAACTGGCAATTTTTGCCATCTCTGCCAACTTTTTCATAAACCTCATGGCTCTTCTCCCTTTTGGGGAAAAGCGGTAGCAAATTTTTCAACTTGTGATTAATGTGCATTGCATAAAGCGACGATTGAACCAAATAAATCAATTGATCCATAAGTGAAGCTTATCTTACACCAAATTGAAATCAATTCGTTTACCTTTTGAACAACTTTTTTTTTTTGGCTGTGTAAAGTCCGATTATTTTGTACATGTGAAAATTTCTCTCTCTCGATGCTGCCGGAAATCTGCAAAGGAAACTGATGCATTTCTCAGTGCCGGAGAAAGTCGGAAATGCGTTCTTTTGCTGTACGACAGTTTAAGTAGTTTATATTTTGAATTATGAAAGTTTCAAGCGAACATAACTCTCAGCATTGAGCTGAGCAACAAGTAGAGAGAAAGGGGGATAGATTTAGAGAAAGAGAGGGAGAGAGAGATAGCTGAGCATATTGTGCTGAAATGCAGTCGTGTAGTGATAACAGCGCCAAGAAGTAATAAAGCTTCAATGCTTATCAGACTTGGCGTGACTTACATTTTAAAGGGGAGCTCTTTCAACGCAGACATTTACAAATACGTGAACACTTGTTTGTTTGTGTGTGTGTGTGAGTGTATTTTTCAGAGACAGACTTGGCCCTGAGGCTGGAGCACAACTTCCGTGTATGTGAACATACTCGTATCTGGTCTCATTTTACAGCCAGCGTCAAGTGAAAGTTAACTCGACAACATCTTCTTCAATACCTGTTAAACACACACACACACTCACTCTTTTATGCATACCCAGCAGAGAAAGAGAAAGAAAAGAAAGAAAAACAACGCAAGTCCTCACGTTCTTGAAACGGAAACATGTTAATTACTATGCCCAAGGCTATGTATCAGGCTCGACTTCCTCTTGGATTTAGCCTCTTTTTTGTGTATTCTCTGGCGTTGTTGCTAAGCTCCAGAGACTTGCAGACTGTTTGCTTTCCATTCCATAATAAAGGGGAATCTGGCAAGGGACGGGACTCAAGCCGGAGCTGCCTGTTCATATTTGAAAGTTAAAAGAAATTTTACAAAAACAAAAAAAAAATCTAAACTTTTTTATGCGACTTAACGACTTTTTTTCTTGTCTTTTCCCCTTGTGATTTTCGATTTTTTGTGCTTGAATTTTTCAGTTTCACCGCGTTGTAAACCAGGCACAGAGCAAACTTCAATTGGAGCCATCAACATGCACTCGATACAGGTCAAATGTGAGGTTGATGCCGATCCACCCGAGACGGTCAGATTCAGTTGGACCTACAACAATACACGCAACGTGTCGCCGGTAAGTATTACCTTGAAGAAAGAGCAGTTATTCCACAATTGTAGAGTGAAAGTTCTGGCCCAAAAACTTGAGTTGGGAACTGTAATTACGCATGTCGACGTGCTGCAGTTGACTGAAAATTATTGATTCACTTGAAAGGTTGAAAAGGTGCACAGCTATTAGCAAAACTTGTGTTAAATACTAGGACTCTAACTCTGGGACAATGGGCCAACAATGAACGAACCTTGATGAACAAAAGCCAAGACTGGAATCAGACACAGCAACTTTTGTACGTGACTGAATTAAAATTTAATCAAAATGTATAAAGTGTGCATTGGTTAGCAAAAGTCAAGCTAGAAGAAGTAGAAATTGTCAGAGTAGAAGTTGTAGAAATAGAAATTGAGGAAGTAGAGTGGGAGAAGCAGCTGTCCAATGCCAGAAAGAGTTGTTTTTGGATAACTTTTCATTTAAAATGCAAAGGCAGACAGGTCCAGGGCGTTTAACTGGGCTGTAAAACTGCAAAGCTGGTTGAGAGATTCGCATGTGAGTCAACCTTAGGATTGGGACAGCTGTGCACAATAAATAAAGTAATTCATTTACCGCAAAAGTTGTATGAAAATCTGCAGAGAACCACAGTCCCAACTGAGCTCAAGTCGACTTCGACTGGATTCGAGTAGAGCTAGGGACTAAACCCAAACTGTGTTTGCATTGCAATAAAAACGTATTTGCCTTTTGAAATATATGTATGTATTTATGCTTGCCTGGCTTCAATGATTTTCGCCAACGTTTGCAGTACGTTTTCTAATCCTTTCTCTCTCTCCCTCCCTCCCTCTCTCTCTCTCGTTCTGTCTCTACTTGCAGGTGCTCAACTCCAGGATACAATCGAATGGTTTGACCAGCACTATGACGTATCTACCACAAACCGACTCCGAGTTAATAACTCTGGCTTGCTGGGCCAGCAATGTGGTCGGCAGACAAACGGCGCCATGTCTTATACACATATTGCCAGCAAGTAAGTACAGAATGAGGAGGAAAATTGCCATCCCCTTCGGACACTCTCTTCGTAACTGTCTGTCGGCATTGTGTGCAATTTAAACAAGACGCCGACGGTGTTGGTCTTGGTGTCGATGTCGGTCTTAGTCTATCTATTATGCACACCTAAGGATCTACTTACTTAATTGGTTACTCTTCTTGTGTGTGAGACAGTGTGTGTGTGTGTTGCAGAGTCGGTTGCATGCAACTGCAGCTCCTTCCTTGGTTGAAATTCTGGCAAATAATCATGAGAGCTCGCGGTCTGCAACATCAGCTCCATCATTAGCCATATCTTTGGGCCAAATTTACCCATTATTAATGCAAACTGAGGGCGTGTTTCAGCCACACCTTTATTTGCACAAAGTGCCCCAAATTCATATGCAAATTATGCCACAATGTGGCAGTCATTATGACTCTGACAATGACTGGCCACTTATTCTACTCTCTAAAAAATAACACAAAAGAGAACAAATTTAGATTGAAAATGAAAAATATTAAATATCAAATATGAAAATATTTATCTAAATATCTATGTAAATACATTTATTTTATTGAATTATGTGAATCGAGTAATATAAATTCATTCAAATTTTAATTATTAGTGAATGAATAATAAATGAAACTTTTAATTTTCAACACAAATCATAAACTTTAAGTCGTACTTATTTTTATCTTTTTCAAAACAACAATAAAAATTACAAAATGTACTTATTAATTGCGACTCATATTTGAAAGATACTTTTAACGAGGTCGGTAACACATACAGTTAATCAAATATAACAAATTAATCAGATTAACGTTTTGTACATTTTCTTAATTGAGAAACTAGCTGAATATATGAAGAGATAATCTTATGAAATATAAGATACTTTTATGGAGCTGAGGCCTTGTATACGTAATGTATTCTTATTAATGCCAATGACTAAGACTTAGGGAAGCTAAATAATATGTCCATGTTAATTTAATGAAAATAATTAGAAACAAAAGCTGTGCCATTATATTTTAATTATAATGTACTTAAAAAATATATATATATAACTATGAAATAGTATTTACAATAAATATTAAATAATTTAAATAACTGTTGGTACCAATCTTTCTATCAAACTATCTGTAGATGCTCCTGAAGCACCCAAGGCCTGCGAGCTAAGGAACGATACCGTCCTGGAGGTGGTCTGTATAGCTGGCAGCGATGGTGGACTCTCTCAATACTTTATGCTTGAGGTTGTTGGCGGAGATTTACTGTATGCCAGTGAGACGGGTGCTGGGGGTAGAGGTCAATTTGGTGAGACGCTTGGCCAAAGCGACAATGAGATATCCACGCTCAATGATCAGGTGAGTTGAGTTGAGACAGCAAAGGATAAACTTTGTGATTGAATTAAAATTAAGTAAAGCAACTCGATATCCATATGGTCAATTAGTGTGCTCGTTCTTTCTGACTTTTCTGCTTGAATTATTAATAAATATGATTTTGAGAGAATGAGACACTCAGCTCAGTTCACTTCAGTTGAATTCGTTTCGGCTCGTTTCGAGCGTAAAAAGGACAACGTAATTAATGCTATAAGTTGGCATTAAAGGCAGGGACGAAGCATTTTAACCAACTGAGTGGACAGTCCCGGGCAGGCAGGTCTCTTCTGTTCTTCTCGTCTCATCTCATCTATAAGCCAATGGAAAACACATGCTGAGTTATTAAATTATCTCTGTCACTCGTAAAAGAGAATATCATATGAAAATTTCATTTCATTTCGTTTGGTTTGGTTGCTTTCAGCAACTTGAGAGGGAAGGAGAGATTGTTTGGGGATGGGGGATGGAAACTTGTTTGGTTTGTTCATGCAGCGTTAGCCGAGTCGAGTTTATTAGCAAAGTAGCCAAGCGCAAAGACACAGACAGAGATGCAGATAGAAAATGAGAAAGGGACAGAGCCAGGGACAGAGGCCAGAGGATGATGAGCAGGACATGAACGTTGACCAATGTTGGACCGTTTGCAGCTTTAAAGTTTTACGCTAGATAAAAATGGCATATATAGGAGGTGGAAGAGAGAAGTGGAGTGTAGTGGAGTGGAGTCACATTGACAGCAGCTTGGGCACTCAGTGGGTGGGTGGTTGAGTGGTTGAGCGGGTGGAAAATGCGCCGCAAGGACAACATAAATTACTTACGCTTACTTGAGTGGGAATTTGTGCGTAACCAACGAAGCTCACTCGATTGTGTCCCATTACGGCAAACGGATATTCAGTTTAAAATTTCAGACAACGTCCTGAACAGAACAATGTGTCCCTCTGCAGCAGCTACACCTACCTCCCTTACACCTCTACCATCCTTCCTCTCTATCTTCCTTAAGCTGAGAGCACATTTTTAGGCATGAATAATTATTTATGTGTTGTGTTGTGTTGTGTTGCCCAAAAAGTTTGGCAACAAATAAACATGGCGTATACTTTACAGCCATATGTCCAGCATATTATTAAGCATACGTGTTATCTTTGACTGTCAACTGGTTATCGTTTATTTTTTTGTTTCTTTTTTAGAGCAGAGCATAGAGATCTGTTTATAACCATGTTGTTTTCAACTTTTTCGCATCTATTCTGGTTTCTTTTTTCAGGCTACATCTGCACCCATCTTACGCATGCAGGAGAACAGTCCACAGTTTCGTTTGAATAATTTAGAGCCGGGACGTGAATATCAATTTTTAGTTTATGCCGTTAACGCCAAGGGACGCAGCGAGCCGCCGGTGGTGATTGAACGTGTGCGCGTGGCTGCACAACTTGGACCATATGGTGAGTACCCGAAACTCTCGAAACACTCATACCGAATAGCCGACTAAACGAATAACCAAATAACCGACTTACCAAGTACCCGAGACAAGAAAAGAACCAGCAAAAGCAGTAACAGAAACAAAAAAAAGGCACTCACAAACATCTCTGGTCTGTGCCACATAAAGTGTGCCAAAATATTCGCCAAAAGCTGAATTTGCCTGCTGCCTATTGCCTGCTGCCAAGTTTGCCAGTTGCCAGTTACCAGTTGTGGGTCACTTTTTGGCCAAGTCAATAAACTTGACTGAGCTGGGTAGTTGCTGATGTTGCCTGTTCACTCTCTGCACGCAATCGACGTGGCTGTGTGTCTAATTCAACGCTTCACTGCACTTTCAAATCAACGCAAGTTCAAGGAAATCGTCTTCAATCAGCCGCCGCGAAAACTGTGCACATGTCTCTAACAGCAAAACAAAAAATGAAAGAAAAAAAAAACGAAACGAAACGAAAGCAAGAAAAGAGAAAGGAAAACCTGATGTCCTGGCGGCAGGTCTTCATGCCTTTCCATGGTGGGCGTTGAGGACGCCCTTTTCTAATCCACTGACTGAGTTATGCAGCGATGCGTAAAGCATTACAGCATTTTCCATCAATGAAGTGAAGAGAGAGGGAGTGGGAGAAGAGGCAGAGAGAAAAGGGAGAGTAAGAGCGTAGCACGCATACGCATATTACGTATACGCAAGGGCGTGCCACGACAGCCTCTTCATTTTACCCCGTGCTTAACGACATAACGACAGTTGTGTGTGTGAGAATGCTTGTGTGTGTGTGTGTGTCATTGGCAATGCCTTTCTTTATTTCATACCCATCGAGCAAAGGCAAAAGCGAAATTGCTTCAATTTTCGTTTTGCTTAACGGGGCGCCGTAGACACTTTGCTTTTATTGTTCGCCTCGCATTCGCATTCTCACTCAGCCAATGCTTAACAACAACAATAACAACAACAAGAACGTTGTCATTATTTTCATGCTGATTTTTATTTTTATCTGCATTTCCATTACCGTTTTCATTTTCATTTTCGTATTCGTTTGCAAGCAAACAAACCAGAGACCGACTGCGTCTGTCTACCACATTGTTTGCCCATTTTCCATTTGCCTTAACGGTTCGCGGTGCGAAATGTCCATAAATCACACATACATATTACCCAATTTAATGCACCTAATTGTATTTGATACGCAAATGTTCAATTAAATGCCAAAGAGACCAGGTCAACCGACAGTTTCTGTTTTCGGTTTCATTCTGTAACCCAATGAATGGGTTTAGTTGAAACTCGAGAGAGATAAAAAGAGAGAGAGAGAGAGCGAGGAGAGAATCTCTGTTAAGAGTCTATCAGCATTATGCGGTCACATTAAGGACAACAGCAGTGCGTCCATTCAGGCCTCGCTACAATAACTGTAATTACCAAAGAGCCATAGACAGAGTCAGGCCAAGGACTGCAAAAAGGATCCCCCGAAGGATCCACTGCGCTTCAAGTACAAGTAATTTATGCGAAATTTTAACAGTGCCAGCGTCAGGCGCCTACGCAGTTTCTATTATTTACACATTGCTTGGGATTTCTCTCTTGGTATCTTCCTCTCTCTCTCCCCTACACACTCTCTCTCTCACACACTCTCTCTGTCTGTGTGTGCGGTAATAAATTGTAAAGACAGGAGCCAACGTAAAGTAACAATATTTACGTGTGAATAATAGCAAATCCGTCGACGCTTGACGCTGATTTTTGCTGCTGATTTAAATCTGTTTATGCCAAAAAAAAGAAGAAAAAAAGGAAAATAATATGAAATTCAGGGAGAGTACGAAAAACAGGTAAATTTATTAGATTTTCCTCAATGAAAAATGGCAGGAGAGAAAAGCAGCTACCCTTGACTTTTCATTGAATGAGAAAGCAAATAACTCGATAAAGCTGCCAGGCGAAAACAAAAGTCACAGTTAAAAGTTGAAAGTCAAAAGCCATAAGCCAAACACCAAGCACCTAACACCGTAAGCCAAAAGCAATGTTAAGCAACTGGTTAAAAGAATGAGAGAAACGGACTAATAATAAGAATGGGCCGAGTAAATTGAATGAAAAAGGCCAAGCAGGCAGCAGGCAGCCGCAACAACAAAAATTAAATTGAGCCGCAGGTGTAGGCAATTTCCACTTAAATGCTCGCTCTGCCACTTGCTGCTTGCCACTTGCCACTTGCCACACTTGGCAGTGTTTCAACTCGCAAATGGAGCGGAAATGCTGCAAGCAGGTGGCAGATGAAAGGTGAGAACTGGGCAGAGAGACACTGGGCTGACATAAACGAATGTATCGCATAAATCTTGCCACAGGGATCATAAGCTCAGACAGTAAACACAGTAAGCACAATTTCCGCTTGCTCATCTCTTTATTTTTCTGCTGAAAATCTAATGAATATAAACAATGCCGTTCACATCTTGTTAATAATTGCCGCAGCTTTTGGCAATCTCTGGCAATAAGATGTTTGATTGGCAACTCGGGGAAAGGGAAAGGGTATGGCAATTAAAGCCAAGTCAAGGTCTTTGTTGATTGGCGACCCTCACGTCGAACAATTTGGCTAATTTCAATTTTCAACACAATTTGCCACGGCAATAGAAACAGGCAACAAAATGGCAAACGACAAAAAAAACACACCCACACACAACCACATAAATAAAAACAAATACAAACACAAACACAAATGGAAACACAAACACAGTTAAAGCAATCAGTTAAGCAAAAGGCGAACTCACAAAATAAAACAAAACAAATAAATAAATGGCAAATAGAAAGCAAAAGAAAAATGAAAGAAAGAGAAAAACTCGACGCGCGTATCAAACTAATTTCAAGCAAATAACAAATCATTGTGTATATTTATAAGTATGTCTGTGTGTGTGTGTGTCCCTCCCCTTTATTTCCCAAATAAAAAGAAACTACAATACTATTCGTATTCGTATTTGATGTGGCTTTCTTTCTTGCTCTTCCCCTCTTTCAGATGAATCCATACTCTCGGAGGATCCAACGCCCGCGGAAACCACGCATCATGGCAGCAACGGCATCGGTGGCAGCGGCGTCGGCGGCAGTTCAGCGGTTGGCGTCGGCGCTGGCGCCAGCATCGGCAGCGGACCAGAGAAGCAATCGACGCTGCTGATACTCGCCGCCGTTGTGGCGATAGGCGTCGTCATTGTGACGTCAATTATCGTGGCCGGCATCGTTGTTGTCTGTCGACATCGGCCACGGCCACCTGAGCCGCAGGAAGTTCGCAAGACCATGCGGTAAGTCAGTCACAGCTACCCTGTAAAGTCCACTCAAAAATAGGACTGTTTCATTTAAAAAAGAAACTCCAAAAAATTGAGGGTTTTTTACTTTCCACAAGTATTTCTTGTCGCTGGTTATTCACCATTATTAGAAAGAATTTGAATAAACATTAAATAAGATGTAGTCTGTAAAGCCACGGAGTGTAACTTTTTCAATTTTCAAAGATTATCAATTATAAAAATTTAAATTGATAATACAATTTCTTCATTTTTATTTGGAAATAAAATGCAGTTTACATAAATTTGTGTTTTGACAATCGCATACAAATTATATTTTACTTTTATTTTACATATTACAACTGTCGAAATTAAACTTTAAAAAATTACAATTTAAAAATTATAGCGAATTAGAAATTAAAATAAAAATTTAAACTTCAACTAATATTTTCATTTTGTATTTTATATTGAAATTACTCCTACTTTAGTTACTCACTAAAATATAATCTATTGCAATTGTAGTTCATTGAAAATGGAGCTTCATATAAAACTTAAAATTGTAGTACAGGGTATCGCTTAGGCGAGCTAGCTGCAGTACGTAGCGTCTTTGTTGTCTTGCCGTTATTGTTTTCAGTTGAGCATGTATAAAAACTAATAATAAAATTGTTTGCTTGGCTGCGGCTGTGCCTGTGTGTGGGTGTGTGTGTGTGTGTAGGAGTAGGTGTATATGTATGCAGAAATAATTACAACATTATTTATGTGCCGCACGTGTGGCACAGCTGCAACAAGAGTTGAAGAAGAGCAGAAGCCAAGGTAAACCAAAGCAAAAATAATTGTAGCATATTTTTCTGCGCTCTGCCTTTATAACATAAAAAATGATTAAAGATGCAACCAAGTTACAAGTTAAAAGGTGAAATTTATGCATGCAATCTATACAATTCACTACAACAGAGTTCAGCTTAATTATGTTTGAAAGGAATTTTCCAGTTGCAATCTGGAATAAATATCGTATATAGTTGAATTGAGTTCAATTTAAACTTTTGCCTTAAAGTAAGCTCAAGTCAATAAGAGACCACAAAAGGGTATCGAGTTCATTAGGTAACCTATCTTGAATGGCCGAATCGATTAGCCTGAAGTCAGATGTGATAGGGAGAGGGACGAGAGGGTGTTCGCATTGAGGCTAAACGAAGTTCACGCAGCTGCCCACTAAATTATGCTTAGACTGTAATTAAATTAATTAAACCTGCACCTGACTGCGACCCACAAAAGAGCTGGTAAAAGAATCACAATGAACGACACCTTTACACACACACACACTACATATACACACACAGAGGCTATCCCTCTCTCGCCTTTGGTGTTCAGCGGAAACGGAAGTCGCTTGCCCGCTTTGCCGCCATTGCCACAGTGCCAAGTGAGTTTCATTTAAGATAAGAAATCAGCGTTAGCTTTGAAAGGGTCGCCCCAGCATAGAGTAGATAATTAAGCAGCTGCTTAGCTTCTCTCCTCTATCTACCATCCTTTGGTCCCTCCCTTTCCCACCCTTTCCCTTCTTGAATTTCTCTTTCTCTCCTGTTATTCCCTCCTAACCGACTCTGTCAACTGTCAGAGCTGTGGCCAGGTGCGAAACGATGCTAATGAAAGACAAGCTTGCAGTTGCTGCGAACTCACAGTACGCACTTTGTGTGCTTCCCTTCCTACCTCTCTCCCCTCTCTTTTCCCTCTATCTGTCTTCCCTCTCTGTGCCATTTAGCTGCTCTTTGGCTTTGTCTACTTAACTGTCCTTCACATTGATGCTGCTACTTAATCGTATCAAGCGTTTGATTATCAGTCCATCTGCTTGCCCTTTTAAGCACCTAAGCTACAATTATATTTTTGCCCCACTGTGCGCTTGCTCTAATATTAATTGAAATTTTCCACGCAAAAAGAAAGTATGCAAATTAACAACAAACATTTGATTGGGCGTCACATCAAAGTGTTCCCCATGCGGGTCATTAAATGCCCACGAGGGAAAATGTCCGAATTAAAGGCATATTATATCAAAATGGGGCATGCCACATGCCTAACTTATCCCCTTTCCCTACTTATTTCCTCTTACAGTTGCGTCAGTGCATAAATTTTAATGATTTGCCTTTTGTGGCAAAAGTATTAGTACAAATATTTACACACGCACACTCACACACACATGGCATCGCTGTGTGCCACTAGTTGCAACAGATAAGGGCATGGTTTAATTACCATTCGAGCGGAGAGGGACACAGTTGACTTTAAATTAAATAAAATTACTCTTTATAAGGTAATAGCACTAACCAGCGAATACGTTTCATGAATGTGAAACCTTGGTTTTCATCCAGACGGTTAAACATAGTTGCCGGAGCCAATAGAGACCAACAAGATCACACAAACGGTCGAGGGATAAGCAAGCATCAGTTTTAAATCGCATATAAAACAAAATAGATTCTTTAGTCTACAGTGGAGAAATTGTAGAGCAAATAGTGGAGAAAAGCTAGTGAATATAAATTTCTTAACAAAAATTGTATGTCATTCCAAATAGTTAAGCATATGTCTCAATATAAAATTTAGTGTTTAAATGAATATTTTGGAGAATGGAATTGGATGTAATTTAATTGATTGATGGCAGCTTCTCCATCGCTTGGAATTTGTTTATAATTCCTATTTATTTTATGGCTTTGCCATATGCTAATTATTATCCTTGAGACCACGACCCATACTATAAGTATTCCAGATGCTGCACTCACCATTGGGATGAAGTTCGGCTTCACAGAGCTAGTGGGTAGTCAAAACGCAATTTTACCTGGTTTACCTGGTGGGGAATGTCTGGCAACGAGGTGGTCAAGTCCGCAGTAGTCAAGGTCAGACTTCATATTGCCCTGATTGGTGTGGTGTTAACTCCTTGACTTGATTCGCATATCGAAGCGTGTTAAGTGTATGCTCGATTGATCCCAGACCCGGCGATATGGTGGCTATCATGCAGGCTTTGATATTTTTACAGCCAATAAATGAATCTCGCAAGACCCGAGTCAACTTGGAGCCTCGAAAGGGCAAGTGAGTATCTTGGCGGCTAAGAGCCCGAATGCATTCCTTTAAAACCAGCAAAGACTTGTTGATATCGGCTTTCTCCAGACGCGCCAAACGATTTGTGGTGCAACTGTTTGCACCACGCTCATTCCCAGCTAGATCAATGAGAGAGAATTTGCCATGCAGTTGTTTATTGGCCTTGGTGCGCAGTATAATCTGAAATACCGCATGGGATCGTGAGGATTTTGAGTTGTCAGAAGTTTGGCCAGAACTGCGCACACTGCTGCCCAACTTCAGTAGCGCAAGTACCTCATCAGTGCTCGTCACAGGCTTCTCTGTGAGATCCAACACCTGTACTTGTTGCTGACCATCTTCCAGAAACCGAAGTTGTGGCCTATTCGGCACAAACAGATCATACACCCGATTCCTATACAGCTCGAAGAAACTGCAGCTAACAGTGAGACCAAGAGAAGCGTACTCGTCCAGCAAGAGATTGGCAAAAACATCATCGACCGCCAGAGCACAGATGCCATCTCGGCAATTCTGTTCTTTTCCCGTAAAATTTCCTCCTATGGTGTGGGTCTTACCGCTGCCCGTCTGACCATAAGCAAAGCAGGTGGCTATGCCGCCTTCTAGAACGTGATGAACGAGAGGACGGGCTGTTCTCTCATAGACGTGGAAATTGTTGCAGTTTTCATCAAAGGTTTGGTCGAATTGATAGTAACGGTGCTTCAGGTACCTTGTTAAGTCCAGTTGCTTTCGTGGCTCATGTACCACTAATAGCTCCCTGTGGGGCACACTGATTACGTCGGGCTCATGTAGTTTTCGTTCCCGCAGATTCAGCGGACGCTTACGCACACACACCAGTATCTGATGATCCTTTTGTGTACTGCAATCTGAACTCTCTGTCGGCGGGATATTTGGCATTTGAAGCCGATGTTGATATAACATACGTGCCACCTCCAAGTGCGTATTACCCACATTCGCATCCTTGAAACACTGACGTTGTGTCCGCACCTGAGCATAAAGCTGGTTACGTCGTTCACGTTGAACACGAAGGCAATCAACCTGTTTCACTTTGTCAGTCTGAGGATTGACGATCGGCTGACGTGGGGTGACAGGTACTAGGGTGGTGTTGCCAGCCATAAGTCGCGGTGTCTCCACACCATTTCCATTTGTATCATTAGTTAGAGCAGTAGCAGCTCGATTCGTTCCATAGATCTGCGGATTGAGCTTCATAATTGCATCCAGCTCTATGATCTTACCATGCACCTTCTCGCCTTCACTCCACTCCACGGTCACACTGAATTTGAGGGTGCTATCCAATCGAACGATTCGAGCCAAATGAATATGTCCATCGGATCGACGAATGTATACCATCTGATTTATGTATAGCTTTTCCATGATAGTGTTCCACTGAAAATTTTAATTTTTAGATAAAAGTACTGTCCTTGTATTTTGTAATTTCACTAACTGAAATAAATTGTCAGTATTATTTCCATTTAAAAAATGAAAAGTCAAGACATAAAATGGAAATAAATGTTTCAAATAAATCAATGCTTCTTCGATTCACCACGCTAATCAGATTTTTCATTGCAAAGCGAGCCTAAGATAGACAAAACGTACAAAACATAAGAGCGAAATCGGCACAGATCGTGTTCATTATATCAAATTAAATTCAAGACTGATGCTTGTGTGTCCTACAATCCCTTGTCTATGGGACATCTATGAATATATTCATTGGTTAGTGGTAATAGTTAATAAAAGGTGAGTTGTGGTCGCAGTGCGTATACGCAACGTGCGACCTGCAATTGAATGGAAAAAATGTCCACTGCGAAATGGCGACAAAGTTGCTCCCAAATGACTGGCCCATGTTAAAGTTTGACTTGTGGCAGTCAACGAGCTTGTTTGTTGTTCTGTTTTTTGTTGCTAAGTATGCAAAACAAAACAAAAAAGAGGACATCGTCTTGGGAACTATTAGCACATAGCGAGGGTGTGTATGTGGGAAAACTTTTAATAGATTTGTAAGACTTGTTTTTCATCTCTTGCTCTATATTTTTTCTGTTTTTTTCGTCCCACAGGCCAGCGCGAAACGATGTTCCCTCGATGTACATTGAGGAGGATGAACTGAACGAGCTGGAGGAGGGCGGCGGTCGAGCAGCCGAGATCCGAGCACGCATAACACCTGCGACATCGCACCTGTGTGGTGGCATGGGTGGTGCTGGTGGTGTTGGTCCTGGCGGTGGTGCCATTGTGGGCGTTGGCGGACCACATCATTACATCTCCGAGAGCTTCATACAGTACGCGCAGCCCAGTCTAAACGGTACTATTCCAAAATCTATACTCAACAAACTGTAGCCCTTAATCATAGTATCTTTAGTATATAATGTAGTTTAAAGTATTTAGTTTTCGCTTTCCTCTCTCACTTTCTATCTTTCTGTCTCGCATCCCATTTGGTTTGCTTTTAATCTCTTGAGTTTTGTTTGAGTACGCACTTAATAATAATTTGTATTCATAGTTTAAGTTGATTGAATCGAAACTAAATTGAATTAAATTTTATCGACTGTAAATACTTTAGAGATATTCATCAATACACATTAATTGCCTGACCTGTGAACACACAAGGAGTACTTATAATATTATGTAGATAATCTTGAATTTCACAGAGAAACAAATCAAATTAATAAAATAATAATTCAGTTTGTACTTTTATGTTTATTTTCGAGTGCATGTGAGTTTAGCATTAAGCTGTAATGGACTGAAAAATATTGTATGAGGGCTGATTTGTGCTTAGTAATTACTTATAGTATATTTTTTCCACACACGCATACTTGAAGCACTTGCAATTCAAATAAGCCTAAATGTCACCATTCAATGGGAACAACAAATGTTGGAATTGCATTTCGTACTTGATGTACAAATGGAAATTCTAATTGGCCTTTATTTCATTTTGTAAAGTAGCTTACATATTTGCCTTTTCCCTGTAACTCTTTTCTAATTAGTTCTGATTGAAATGGTTCGATTTAAATTGATTTATATTTAGTACTCGTATATACATATTTCTGATAGTAGGACCAGCACTTGAAGTGTACACAGTGCGTATGTGTAATGTGTGCACACTGATTAGTTTCACCTTCTCTCCCATTAGATGACATGGACAGACCCGTTACAGTAGCACACTTGAACCCCATTTCTCACTCACTATCTTCCTCTCTCTCTGTCTCTCTCTCTCTCACTCGCTCGCTCTAAGTTTGCCTTTGTAACTATTGGTTGACTTGTTGGTTGCTCTTAACTAATCATCAAACTACATTCTAAACTTCAGGTTGTAAATACCTTGCCTAATATTTAGAGGCAACATAGTGCACAAATACTTTAGCAAAGTTTCAAGTTTCCTCCCTTTAGATTCCCAGCCTCCCCTTCAACCCACCCTTCATTCTGTGGCCCTTTTAACGATGTATTGAAACGTTACCCTCATTCTTAGGCGATGTGCTGTTACCTTTGCTTGTTACCACCAGTCAGCCACCGTCGAGCAGCCGTCGTTACCATCGTGCAGCTGCTCCGGTCTCAGCCACAATGTCGGACGTTGTCGTGGCCATGCCCCAACCAGTTGCTGCCAAGCTTTGTGCAACAGCTGGCAATGCAGATGCCTGGCCGCCCAAATGTATGCAAACTCAATTTTATGTAACTAAAATCTGTGCATTGCAACAGCAACAGCCACAGCAACAGCAAAAGCAACTGCAATAACAACAAAAAGCAAATGCAAAAACTAAAACAAAAACAAATTGTATAACAACAACAGGAAGAGAAACAAGTAGAAGAATTTGGACACATGCATGTCTTAAACACCGGCCACCTGCACCAGCTTTTCAATTAAGCCAAGAGTTGTCGTGCTTGAAAACTGATGCAATAAAACACAAGAATTTACTTGATTTCACATTTTAATTTATTGTCATTGTCATGCTTTGTGCTTTCACTCCATCTTTTCTCCCCTCTCTCTCTCTCTCTCCATTGACCTTCTTTCTTCTTTCCCGGATTTTAATTGGGTTTGTTGGCTTTCTATGGACATTTGGCAGATGCGTTAGTCTGACTCTGTTGGCCGTGCAAATTGTGCAACAAAGCCACAAATTTCTTTCAATTTGGGGCATTTTCTAATTGTTGATGCGATTTCTGTTGGAGTCAAAGGCTGGTCGTAATTGTTGCAGCCATTTGAGTGTATTTGCTTGTGTGGCATTTGGAAATATAAATCCTTTTAGCTTTCAGCTTCGATTTATTCTGAACGCAACAGCTTTCTATTGAGCTAAAGGCAAAGTCTGCTTTTTATTTTCAAAAC
Organism: Drosophila putrida; assembly: GCA_037043535.1. Lineage (NCBI taxonomy): Eukaryota > Metazoa > Arthropoda > Insecta > Diptera > Drosophilidae > Drosophila > Drosophila putrida. Next base: position 595,589 of record JBAMBI010000135.1, read on the forward strand.
GATTAGGTTACTCTCATCAGCTTCTATTGAGTATGTTAAGGACATGCTAGAAATTTAAGAGCAGTTTTTAATAAATTTATATGAACTCAACAGAAGAACTAAACGATATCCTGTATCAAGAACCTGACGACTGATGAATTCCTCCAGAAATTACATTTATACATTTGCTTTACATGTGGCTTTCCAACTTTTTATTAATATTCAATTTAGGAAATCGCACTTCTCTTCACTTACAGCTTTAGTCTCTATAAAAGACTTCTTAAACCAAGGAATGCGTTTTATTAGGTACTGTGTTATATATTCTTTTATGGATATCCATCGATTTTTGTAGAGACGATTTATTGTGAGTTGAACTGTTTCTCGAGGATTAAAACTAGTCTTTCAGGACTCTCTTGAACTGCAGGCCGCATACATTTATATTAGCATGTTATACCCTTTCTAGCTTTATTTAAAAGGTATTAAGCAGATACCTTGTTAAATATTATATTTAAAAAAGACAAACAGTGCTTAGTTCTGCTAAACGTGCAGAAACTATGCGCCGAATAAGGTTTTACCACTACACTTTGTTTGTATTGATGTTTGTGTCTGTGTCTGCGTTTGTACCTGTCCTTGTGTGTGTGTGTGTGTGTGTGTAGAGAGAGTTTGTATAACATTGAAACACCCAGCAACAGACTGAAGATACAAGCGCACAATGTTAGATACATTTTACGAGCACTCATATGCATTTACATATACATATTCATATATGCAAATACATACATGTATGTATGTGCACGGTGAGAGTGCAACAAATTTGCGAAATATGCTGCTCGCTCTGTTTATTTTGCAAGCTTGTGTAGACTTTGTTTTAACTTTGAATTGCATAAATTTCAATTATATATTGCAAGAGAACTAAATGAAAAAGCAAAAATAATTCACACACACACACACACAGACACACACGCACTGGGGATGGCATGCCAACATGTCGCAAAATGCAAATATTATTTAATGTGCAGATGTGTCGTATACGTGATATTATTATTTTTAAATATATTATGCACATCTCACGCCCCAAAACCTACTCATCTCATCTCATCTCCTCTCATTTTTGATTGCTGTCTCCTTAATGGGAATTCTGCCTAACTCAAAAGTCACAAATTAGCCACATTTGATTTTGTCAGCGTTTTAATTCGCTTTATTCATATATTTGTACGTCTTTTTTGGGATTTTTCTTTTTGTTTTACATTTTCCCTGACAACTTTTAATTTATGTGCGCCGAAGGCTCTTAGCTCACAACACATAAACATACACACACACACACCCCCACACTGTCACGTTTGACTTTGAAACGTTTTTCGTATGTCTGTATTTACTTGCAAAGCCTCTCCAAAGTTGCCCTCTGACTGAAAAACACACACTCTTACACCTTCCCCACACACACACACAAAAACACACTTACGCTCAGTTGGTACATAAACCAAGTTGACTTGGACTTGCTTACAAGACACTAACAACTGTTGAAGTCAGACTAAAGTGCGCCTTGGCTTTTTGGAAAATGCTGTAACTGTTGCTTGCCCTCCAAAGTAAAAAAAGGAAGACAAAACTGACAGAGAAACAGCTTCAAGTTGGTCGCATCGGAAATACCCTACCACAGACGCTAAATTGGTCGCGAAGTGAAAAAGCAAACGGGGTTAAAGGTGTCAAAGTGAAGGCGTCAGAAGGATAAAACGAAACAAATAATGTTTAAACACGGGGAATGAAGAGTTTTACTTTCTTTTGTATTGTTGTGTGTTTTTCTTGTTTGCTTTGATTCCGATTATTTTTACTATTTTGAAATGCTATTGTCACGATGTTCTGGGAAGCTCTTTTATGTTTTCCTGCAAGCTTTAGCTTTTCAATTTGTTTTCTACTTTGCTTCTTTTTCCATTTTATAGATTGCCTTCCCCTCTGCTTAGCAAGTTACTTCTCTAATTATTCTCATTCTTATGTTCACTTCACTTATCTTTTAGCTCTCACTTTCACTTTTGATCTCACATTTGCTTCTCACTTAACTTAATTTTTTGTTTATTTTTCTTTTCCCTCTTCTATCGTTATTTTCTTCGCAACATCACTTCGATTTCTATTTTTGATTCATTGCTTTTTCTTCTTTAATATACTATTTCACTTGACTTTGTACTTCCATCTCACAATCCTTTGTGTCACTTCTTATATTTTCTCACTTCATATTTTGTAAGTCTATTGTATTCTATCTTAACTTTACTAATACATTTTAGCGGTTTTCATAACTTAATATTTTTCTATCGCATACGCTGCTTTTATTACTCCTTTGTTTTTATCTCACACCGCTTCTCTTGTGGCTTTGTGCTTTTTATTTTGCCACCCATGATCCCCTTATTAGTTACACAAATTGCTTTATATATTATTTTCGTCGGCTATTCGCCTCGCAGCCTCATATGAGAACTAATGTACTCCGAGGGCATAGTTCAGACAGTAGCTGAGCGCTTTTAGCTCAGTAATTTCAGTTAAGGAAGTGAGCTACTCATATAAGTGCGAGAAGCTTGTAAGTTGGCGATGCTGTTGTCATTAGCCAACAATTTTAATTGCATGCAGCCTCAAAGATGCCTCCTTTCACCACGCAATGGCAAATTGAAAGCCAGGTGACTTTATGATGAAGACTCACTATGGGAACAGTTCACGAAAAGGGCGAAAAAGTGAATGCGTTTGACTTTTTCAGTGTTAATATATAGTACATATGTGTATGTGCTGGAGTGTGTGTGAGTGGGAGTGTGTGTGAGTGGGAGTGTGTGTGTGTATTTATTTGTTTTTGCGTATTCTTTTTTGTGCACATTTGTTTCATTTCATGTTGCACCATTCATTTTGCTCGACTTTTTTGTCTCATTTGCTGTTGTTTGTCTTGTGTGTTTTGTTTGTCTGTGTTTCGCGTCAAGAGCCAAAATGTCAGTTGGGTAGCATTTGGGTGTATTCGTCCTTGTGCCACAAGATGTATATGCCACACACATATTGTAGCTGTCTCTCTGCAGCATGTGTGTGTTTGTGTGTGTGCTGGGTTTGGTTTGGTTTGGTTTCTGTTTCTTGCGCACTTCAGCGGCACTCGTCTAATTAGACAAAGTTAAGACAGAGTCCATATAGCCAGGGATCGAGTGAAAAAGCGACCGTCTCGTGCCACTGAGAGACAACATTTGTTGCGGCCTCAGTGGCAAGAGAGTTGACTTAAAGGCGCCTTAAAGTATGCTATAAAAATTGTAACATCCAAGAGCAACGATTGCTGTATAAGCTTTAGACCTTTTGGCCTGGCATCTACTATGATGTCTGTGGCAGAGCCACATGAAGTGCCGCACAATTTGCTTTGGCAACATTGTTGATGCGGCCTATGCTGCCACACACACGCACACACACACACACACACAGGCACACTAGGTTATATTGTATGGCACTTCAATGTCAACCAACGCTCATTCATTTGTCGTGGTATTTCCGCACCTCTTTGCCCTATTTGCCTTTGGCACCCGAGGGCTTTGCAACATTTTTGCGACTTTTGACATTTTTAATGCTGCCAGGCATGGCGTGAAAAGCACATACACACAAGCATACAATCACACACACACACACACTTTGTGACGCAAGTTGCTTTAGTTTGTGCGTCTTTATGACTCAAAGACGCCACACAAATGTGACATAAAAGGCGATAATAATAAAATATAACACAGGGACGCAACGTCAAATAACAAACTGCAAAATCGTAAACAACAAATGGCGAATGCCGCCAGTGAACGCTAGATGGCGCTTAAGTTTCACTTGATCTTTTGGGTGGTGGCAAGCAGCAACTAACAATAATAAAATGAATTCGGACATAAATGCGACTGAAATGTGCGATAAAAATTAAGAAATTGTTGAATTATTTTATGTTTACGATGCTGACCGTTATGGGGGGAAAATGGTTGGGGTTGGGGTTGCCTCTGCTGAATATTAATATTTATATGATATTCTTGTTGTTGTTGTTGTTGTTGTTGTTATTGTTTTTGTTATCGTTCGCTCGTTTGTTTGTTTGTTTGTTGTTTGGTTGTTGCTCTTATCGGCGCACAGTTGGTCACGCTTTTGATATTTGCTAATAGTTACAATTTCCATTTGCTTCTACAATTTTTTTTATTTTTATTTGCTGCCAAAACAATTTGCAACTGTTATATGATGTCATTTTGCAAATGTTGTGAATTACAGAAAAGCAAAAAGAAAACGAAAACGAAAAAAAAAACCAAAAACATAAACAAACAATGAAATAAGCAAAACTAATCGGTAAACACAAATTGTACTTTTGTTTTTCTTCCCGACTGCCCGCATCTGACACGCACACGCATTCACTAACACTAACACACACACACACACATGAATTTACAACACCCGCACACACACACACACACACACTCACACTCACACATGTACATCTGCTTGCCATTGTTGTTGATTTTGTTTTATGCCAACCAACCAAAGTGTATATTGCAGACCCGGATCTGATATTACCGCGCGGCGAATTGGAATTTACGACTCTGGATCCAACGCTGAAGTAATTGTAAAAAGTAATAATATCTACCGCAGTACACACATAAACCCCCTTCATCCCAGGCCCAACCCCTCTCAGCGCCAAGAGGTTGAACTATGAAGGCTTTAGGCATCATACACTCGTAATTCATGGGCATTTCATTTTATCGTACATAGCTGTAAATTTTTAGCATAAATTTAAATATATTAATGTCAAAGGTATAACATAAGTGCATCTATGCATATATCCTTGTCTGTGCGTCAGCATAACTTGCGAAAATTGAAAAATATAATAGATATAGTAAATGGTAAGGGGGAAAATAAGGAAAAGGCTGCCTTTGCCTCGCTCTATAAATACACACACTCACAGCAATCTTGTAACTGAAATCAAAAACTGAACTTTGTAAATATCATAACACACTCACACTTACACACATACAAAAAAAAGTACACTCACACACTCGTACAGTTGGAAATCAAAATGAAAATAATTTTATTAGCCTCTGTAATTTCAATTGCAGCAGCTAAATCAAATGTACATAAAGAAACCGGGCAAACATTAATCAAACTGCATTTAAATGTTGAATAAAATAAATTTAACTAATGAACAATTAAGTAAATAAGCTAGTAAATAGGCTAACTGTAGTCGCTAGGGCAGATGATGTGTATTACATAATACATTGAAATTGTAATTAGACTCCAAGAGCAAACAGACGAACAGTAATTGAATAAAACTCAGACTAGGAACTAGGAAATTTCAAGAGAGCGCTTAAAAGTATGCAATACATACATATGTGTTTGTATCTGCGTGCGTATGTGTAATATTCAAGAATTTATTACTGCAAAACTGATATCAATATCGATTAGCCAAACACAGTCAAATGGACCTGCAGTCGACTCTGGGAAAATCGAGAGAAATTGTCCCAAAGGGCCACGCCCATTTTTGCAATTGAATTTTATGCAATTTTCATAATAGATTTGTTCAAAAGAAAATTGCTGGCCAAGTTAGCAACTATTTATATGAATTCATGAATATTCTATTACCATAACAAAGGCAGGCTGAAAAAGTGAGCGCAAACTTCGAGTGCATAATGAATAAATGTTAAATAAATTACATGCCCAAAAATAAAACTAAACAGAAGCAGCAGCAGAAGCAGCAACTGAAACAGAAACCGAAACAGAAGCAGAAGCAGAAACTACAACAATAATACGAATTAATTCATTGTATGTACATGTTATAAATAAATAATTCTAAAGTAACCAAGCGACTAACAACAAACAACATAAAATCTTAAATAAAATATAATTCATATACTCGTATTTGAATGTGGATATCAAACACAATGAATACACAGAAACCAAATGGCAGCCTAGCAAAATATACAATGCGTATGCGTAATAAATTAAAATAAAATTATACCAAATAGAGCAAAAACTGAATGGCAACAGGGACAAACCAAAGAGGAAAGGACTAAATTGAACTGTCTCCTACGAGTTCTTACACTCACTCTATCTGTCTCTGTCTCGGTGACTGTCTCTATCCCTCTAACTCTGTCTCTATGAATAAATTGCTAAAACTAAACTGATTGTTTTTAAGGCGTGGTTAGATTTACAAGCAAAAAGAAAAAGATAATGAAATTAAATTTAAACATAAATTTATATTTAAATTAAAATTAAATGGTAAATATATATTTTACATTTAAGCCGAAACTACTGAGTGTGTTAATAATATTAATGAATATTTAAAATAAATAAACTGAATTCAAGAAGACGAAAAAATTTGAGTCAATTTCAAGCATTTTTTAATCAATTTCAATTACACCCACAAACTGCAGATGAAGCCAAGTTTTCAGAACTTTTACCCAAGGGTTAAGTGATATTAATGCTGGCTCAAATGCCCCAGCGAATGGACCTGCTTTAGACCACTTCCACTGCTCCCCTCCCTCGGCTTGTATTAACAGCACTCCTCATTGCCACCCAGAGAGAGTAATCGAAACAACAGAAAGGCGGTCAGCTAAGTCTGTCTTCATTAATTTACACGGAAGCGTTGAGAGGAGGCAGTTCCCTTTTAAAACTGGTTGCAACTTGGGTTGCATTTTCGTTTACTCGTAAAACACTTGCCACCAATGGAGCAATGGAGTCAATGCTGTCGATGGAGTCAATGAAATTTGAAGCCAACTCTTGGCAAACTTTTCAACTGCAGTTTATACCATTTAATACCAGTTAGCTGAATTGCATAGCATATTTATTGGCCAAAACTTTCACTACAACTTGGCCCCTTGCAATAGGTTATACTCATACTTGAACTCGCACTCGATCTCGTTCTAGTCCTAAATCAAGTGTACTTCTTGGACTGCAATTAAGTGGCGTCGCTTTAATTGGTTTGAAAATATTTATTTCTAGTTTAAGAGCTCGGAAAGTCACACATTTTTAGGAATTTCATAGATGTCAAAGTGCAATAAGAAGATTACATATTATTACATATTATATAAATAAAACTTCAATTTTAGAGAATGGGAGATTTTATATTAAAAAGTAGACTTCAGACTGAATATCTTTAGGTTAATGGTGCCTAAATGAGCCTACAATCCAATGTGCCAAGTACTGTCAATATACATTAAGAGTCAAATTCGTTATGTTATATCTCAGAATATTTCTTTGCATTCCAAAAAAACATTGTCTTTTAATATTTGCTGCAAAAAATAATCAAAATCAATTCAATATAAATGGTAAATTTTTTGGGAATTATCGACCTATATATAAATAAGTAAATTTAACTGAAATATTATTTTATTAATAATCTTTGAGTGGATTATTTGAGGCGATTACTTGCTTCTGCATTCGATTTGAGTGTATTTGCAATGTTGCTCTACTAATAGCCGAAACTAATGCCAAATAAATCCACAGATTTGCACGAATACGAATACAATAAAATGGTGTCGAGAGTAAAAGCAGAAGATGGAATGAGAGGGGGTGACATGGGGGAAAATAGTCTGCCAACCAGTTGACCAGTTGTTGGTGTGCCTTAATGTGACAGCCGATGCTTAACCTTAAAGCTCACAAGCAAATTAGAGGACGGCTGGTTGGCCAAATCTTTTAGCGTCCACAATACACAAAGGCGTGCTTAGTTTGGGACACAACTGTTGAAATATTAATGCGCCAACTAAATGCCTGACACAGCTCCCCAACGACCACAACTACCAGTTCAGGCAACCAGAGAGCCAGAGACCATAAACGTCAGCTTTGAATTCAATTAGCGTTGGACAGCTTGTGCAGTCGATGGAGGAAAGTCATAACACCATTGATGCAGTGCAGCAATTATTGGGCTCTCTTGTTGACAAGCCCGCCAATGGAGTTGTAAATGTTCCCTCAACCACACCGGATACACCCCTGATCCTGATACTCTTCAACCATTGGCAGACGTCAGGCAGTGGGAGCCATAACAATCGCAATCACAATCATCATCACATCAATGGCCGATCCGTTGGCTGCCATTGCAACGTAGACATCCTGACCGGGTCGACAGCTTAAATTTGACAAGCCACAAACGTTGTCGACGCTGGCAGTTGCCATTCTGTTTTTTCTGCCGTCTCTTGTTTTTGTTGAACAGTGTTGTTGTCTGTGGTCTGTTGTCTGCTCGCTAAAGGAGCAATCAACTCAAGCGACAACTGTGCACGAATCTATGCCAAGGACATGACGTGCCATGACAATTCCTTTAGCGGTTTGCTCTTTTTGCCTCTCCCTCATACAAAAAACACACGCTTCAATTTCTGACATTTTCAACGTTTATTTTGCAACAGCTGCCTTAAATCTAAATGTAAACTCTTTAAATCAGTATTTTATTTATTATTTTAAATTACTATTTTTATGATTATTGTATTATAATAAAGCGAATTCCAATTTATATTCTTCTCACTTGTGTTTTGCAATTCGCAAATCTGGACTTTTTATGCTGAATACAATTATTTTCCATTTACAATGCACTCAACGCGAAGTGGTTGCCAACGCAGGCAACGACTGTCGACAGTTTGAAAGGAAGTCAAATGACCGACTAGCAGATACCTGCACTGCAACTGGAATATCTTGATAACTCTATAAATACGATACCATCGAATAAGTGCAAATCTATCTACAACTACAAATGCCTCAACTTTAAATTTGTATAATTAAAGTGTGTCTCAATTATAGAAGTTGCTCTTTCTATCTTTTATTTCGCTGTGGCTCTTTCTCTGCCGCTTAAAGCTATGGTTAAGCGTAGAAGCAGCGATGGAATAGGGAACAGACAAGTAAATAAAATTGCAAAATAAAGTAAAAATGTTAAAATGCCAAAAGAAATGCATAGTACATATTTTACATTTATTCATTCGTTGACGTTGCTGTTGATGCTGCTGCTTCTGCTTCTGCTTCTGCTCCTGCTGTTGTTGCTTTTAAGCGAAGACAAAAGATGAGAGAAGAATCAGGGACAAGGAAGAGTGACGAAGGGAGAGAGGGAGTGAGGGAGACTGCCTGGCTGGAGCTGGTAAGCCGAGCGTTAATAACAACGCTTATCTGTGGCATTAGTAGCGTACACAGCAATAGCAATAGCAATGACAACGAAAAAGCAACGAAAATAAAAAAATACAAACAAAAAGAACCAAGAAAAAATGATAATGAAAAAGTGAAATAAAAGCGCAACAAGAGCGCTAACAGACAAACAGCCGAATGGCAAACAAAACAGAATTCAACACAAGAGTGAGAGAGAGACTACAAAACAACTGCTTTTAGAGGATGGGGAGAGAGAGAAGGAGAGAGAGAGGGAGAGGGAGGAGGAGTTGAGAGAAGGAAGTGGTTACTGTGTGGGAAAGGAGGTTCTACATAAGTAATTCAAGCTGCTGTTGCCGCTGCTGGCGTGACAACTTCAACTGACAGGCACAGTGCAGCGCCATCATCCATTATCAGCAGTTGGCCATCTTAAAGTGCAGCAAAAACAACACAGGAAGCAGACCAAAAAGCACAAACAGCGACAGCAGCAACAACAATGCCGCTGTTGGACAGCGGGCGGTCGCATAAAAAGCACAGCAAATGGCAAAAGAACAAAATGTCGCATTGTTTTAATGCATTTGGCGCAACGACAACGATGGCGATGGCGATGACGATGACGATGATGATGATGACGATGCTGCTGCCTCTGGACACACACTGCGTATGGGTAATATTGCGAGCCAAACCACAGCAATGTTACATTACGTATACGCCGAGTCCTACTTGCCGTTGGCATCGCCAACAGCGTTTGCAAGCGAGCTTGATTGCCTTTGTTGTTGTTGATGATGGTTTTGTTGTTGTAGCTGTTGTCCCGGCGAATCCTTAACTGTGAACGTCACATAGTAACGTTTATTGCTGTCCAACTTATCCGCTGGCAGTGAAATTAGTTGTTTACTCTTTCCGTGTGACAGCTCCAAAGCAACTTTGTGGCTGCATTTTCCACTCCCACTTCCAGTGCCAACGCCAACGCCAATGTCGACGCCGACACCGACGCCAACTCCAGTTCGTCCGCTTGAGGCTCGGCCGCTGGTCAGTATTTTTGGTAGATAAAAACTGCTAACGCTACCGGCTTTTTTGTATGGTCCAAAGCCAAACTTGGGCATCGTGTGGTGATTCATCATGGGAACTGAATATAGAGAGACAGCAAAAAATATTAAAAGTGAGCTTGAGAGGAAAAGGGAATATGTGACATTAGATTAATGATCCACAACGATCAGCCTAATTAAGTGGATGCCATTTTTATGAGTGCACTCGAAATGAATTGCAGCTGCCAGTGTCAAGTGGAAACTGCATTTCATTTAGAATGGAAAAGGGAGGAACTGCAACTCTCAGGGGAGACATGTGTCAGGTGACAGCTAGCGAGAACACTCTGGAAAATTACATTCAATGAAAAGCACGCAAAAAGAAAAAAATAACAAATACAAAGATGAAGCCAACGCGCAGACAGTTCAAATAGAATTTCCCCAAAAGGCCAATTGCCATGAAGTACAGTTGAAAGACTTAATTTGCTAGTGGTTGTTGCTGATGTTGTTGCTCTCGTTGTTGTTGCATGCAACACTGCGGCCCATCTGGTGGGATTAAACGCGTTTTCAGGCAAGGGATTAGTGTTGACTTGGGTGTGTCTTTCGAGTATAAACAGAGAGACAGAGGGCCACAGCATAGAAATGAATGCGTTTTTAATTTGGCATAAGCCGGACGTATCCTTTGGCCTGAAGTGTTGGAAGGATCTGCAAGAAAGGAGCTGCTGCCATAGAAGCAGTAATAAAAGTTGAAAAGGCGAAACGTGCCAGTCAAAAATGGAGAGGGTGGCAAACCCCCCTCCACCCCCACCCCACAAAATATATTTAATGCGCTTGGCAAGTCTACTGGGCTGCTCAGCTGCTCGGTCAAATGAATAAACTGCTCGTAATTAGGATTTATTTTAATGCTGTCGGCGTCCTTTTCCATTCAGTCCTTTTGCTTTCGAATTCCGACTGTTGGCCCCATCCGCTTGACCCACTCAAAAGGCGGCAGAAAAACAAAAAAAAAAAACAAAAGCAACAAAAGCAAATGAAAAAAAAAGAAACTGTAACAACTCTCTGTCCAACTGGTGCCATTTTTCACGCTCTCAAGGATCCGCTTAGGGGGCTTAACATTGGCTTACTGTAGGCGGCACAAGGAATACCCGTGTAGGCGTGGGCAGCATGGAGACAACGATGCGTCTTTGTGGTGCACTGCAGCGCCTTCTCATATGCATTGTAATCCGGGCTGAGTCGACGTTCCGCCTGCAATTGATATTGAAGAATCAGTAAATTGACTGAGATTTTAAATGGAGTTGACATTAGGGTTGTAAATAATCATCGATTAATCGATTGCAGATATTTGTTGTAAGTCTTTGTGAGCTCAGTGGTTATTCTGATTATCTTAATATTTATATTATTAATTGATTTTCGAAAGTCATAAATATCAAATTTTTATATCGGCATCACAAAATATAGATGCTGGTTACTTTAAAGAAGAAGCTATCACATAGTAGGCGGATATGTAATTAAAATATCATGTCATAACATTTAAAACTAGGTACTAAGAAGTGATCCATCACAAGTAAAAGAGCGATTACTGATTCAATAATTGTTAGACAAATTAACTTTAAAACAATTAATTTAAAAGTAGTTATTTAATGATTTAGTGTACTTTTATTTTTTGATTTAAATCCTGTTCATTGAAAACTGTTTACGCAAATCATTTGAGATAGCGTATCTAAAGTTGTAATATCATGTTTATATTAAAATCGATCAATATCGATTATTAACAATTACTCTTCTTCTAAGAAAGCACATCGCATATTCGATTATTTTTAGAATTATTTACAACCTTAGTTGACTTACCTCCTCGTAGACCTCGTTGATGTTCTGAAAGTTATTGGTGCCCGGCTTTTGCAATCCCTTGAGCGTCTCATAGAGAAAGAGCTCAAAGTTCTTGAATGTATATTCACTGAAATTGTAACGCCTCAGCCTTGTGCCAGTTTCGCTGCCCAGCAGCACACATGATTTGTGATAGTCGTCAACGGCGCGTTTTACCAGCACCGATTCATTTAGTTTGTTGGAGCGTATCTGCAGTGACTTGAGCTCCAACAGATGCTGAAAGATCTTGCGCTCCATGTAGTATCTGCAAAAGTACACACAAATGAAAATGAGAGAATGTAAAAGGGATGAGCATAAATTGGCGTCATGGCAACCCCACCTATTGAACGCAAAAGGCAACCTCTGAAAAACGCAGCATTGTTCTCCTTCTTCCGGCTTCCGACTGAAGCTTCCTTTCTACTTTTTCTCTCTCTTTCTATTCTCTATCGTCTGATGTCTGCCATCTCATCATCATCATCTTCATCAGCGAAAGCTTTGCCAGCCAGCGCATAAAATAAATGTTTGCAAATGTACGTAAATTGTCATTTTGATATTTCGCGAGGCAAACAAAAGCCATGCGCCTGCTGTGCCCCCTCTCTTTCGCTTTCTCTTCCTCTCCCTCCATCACTCTCTCTCTCTCTCTCTCTCTCTCTCCCTGCGCTTTGCCTTCTTCCTCTTTCTATCTCTGGCTGTGCCTCTGCCTGTTCCTGACGCAGCATCCGAGCCAAGCCCCTAGCTGGGCAATGGGATTGTTTTGGGGTCCTCCATCCAATACAATGCGCACAATGCGCGAAACGCAATAAAAGGCATCATGTTATTAAAATTTCAAAAATACTAAAGTGCGTGCTCGCAAAAAAATTCTATTAATAATTGAGAGAACATAAAGCCAAGCGAGAGAGAAAGAGAGAATTAGGGGAAGTCAAATTAAAGCCGACAGAAGCTGTGGCATAAAATCTAATTGAAAAATTTTATTAAAATCTAAGCAAATATTGAAATGCTTTGACTCGACGCGGTTGCCTGATTTTTGGGTGGCTTTAAGATCACATTTTTGGGTTAAGCAAAAACTCTTAAAGCACTTGAAACTTGAAACTTTGTTGGCCGGGCCAACAACTTTGGCAAATCAACCGCCGCGGCTGCTAAACCTTTTTTGCCCAAAAAACTGAGCAAATTTGTCGAGTGCACTCGGTGCATAGCGCAACGTTGAGCAGCGTTCTCTCAAATTGTTTATGCGGATTGAAAGGGGGCAGATAAGGAAAGAGAGTAGGGAAAGTAATAAGGGAAGAGGGGGTAGGTTGGGACCCACAGTTTATGCAGTTGCCGCTTGACACTGTTCGCCACTTGGCTGCACTGCAAAATTATGCGAAACAATTTGACTTTGAAACAAAAATGGCACAGAAAAGGCACAAAAATGGGCACACAAAAACTGCAATTGGCTAAATAATGAAAGGTAAAAGCTGTAAGCCCTTTTTTTGTTGCCCCTTTTTTTAGACTGTGTAAAAGTGCTGCTTGCAGCGTTAAAACTGCGTAACAAATTGGCCCTTCCAGGTGCATAAGAATCTCTTGCAACAGCGCATCTACTTGGAGAATCTTTCTTCCGCTTACTTAGACGCCGCTGCCACTGCCTCTGCCGCTACCGCTTGTGGCATCTTCAACTGTAACAGCATCTGCAACCCCAATGGCCATCATCATCTCTATCCTCAACTATATCTACATCTACATCTCTATCTTTATCGCCAACTACAACGTCTATCTGCTTGTTTGCCGAAGCGCTATTCAATTTTACGCCTCGCTTTGGCTTTGGCTTTGGCTTTGGCTTCACTCAACTGCGCCTCCAATTCCTTTGCCACACTATCAATCCTACCTCCCTTCACTTCTTACTCCTCACTCCTCCCTCGTATGCTTGTTCTTTTTCTCTTTCTTTTTTTTGTGTTAGTTTAGTTGCCTTGGCCAACGCTCGCCACTTTCTGCCGGGGCAAATAGTTTTTGCAATAGTGTCCTTGGCACATTTTTTTATTTGTATTTTTTTTCCGCTTTTTTCTATGCCGCTGTTGTTGTTGCCACTGCTGTTGTTGTCGCTGCTGTTGATGTTGCTGCTGATTTCCGTTTCCGTTTTACGTTCGCTTAGCACAACTTTCATTGCATTTTCTTGTGCGCGTTGATTTTCTCTGTGCTACATTTTTCAGTGACCGACTCACTGTCACGCCCACGCCCACGCGACACGCCTCCCGGCCAGCTTTTGGACCCAACACCTCCTCTTTCGCTTTCGCTCCTCTCATCCATCCCAGCCTTGCAACGCCGCCGACGGCATCCTGTTTGTGACACAAATGTGACAAGCAAAAAGTGCGCGTTGCACCAAAGTGGATGGAGTGGAAACACGGCCCAAAAAGGGCGAGCTGTTCACAACATGGCATAGCGAGTGACAACGAAATGCAAAGAAATTAAGCGCTCCACAAGCTGCACTAACAATTGCAATAGCAGCAACAGCAACGGCAACAGCGACAGCGACAGCTGCAACTGTCGCAACAACAGCAACAAATTCTCTGCCCGCCAGCAATTTGCAATGCATAAACAACAAAAGCAAACAAAAATGCAAACGATTTAAGAAACCTTCGCTTGAGTGTTGTGCAAACTTTAACACACACACACACGCACACACACTCTTGCAACACACATAACGTATGTGTTCACTTTGATGCATTCTATATTTTTATGCAGCAGCTTTGTTTCTTTTTTCGTGCTCTCAGATTTGATGGCAATCCAAGCTGACAAGTCTGCCACAAAAGAGTACCACCAATCGGTGGCAGTTAAAAAAAGTCAGCTCAAATTTGGGTTTTAAACTTTTTTGCCTCATTTTTCATTGAAGCGCCAACTTCCTTAGGCTGAAGCTCAAAAGTTTGAAGAGCGCTGCTTAAAAAGCTGAACAAGTTGAAGCTTGTGGAAAAGGGAGTTAGAGAAGTGAAAAAATCAGAGACCATGCTGCAAAGTGGCAACATTAGTTCAGTCGTGTGGCTAAAAATACAAACTGCAGCTGAAAACGTGGCACAGAGCGTGCTATTCATTATATTTATAAACGGGACAAATGGACAAAAATATATAAGGAGAGACAGAGAACAACTAGTTATGCAGAAACCAAATTCATAAGCTGATATTATAAATACGTCTGTCTGGCTTAATAGACTCACGTTTGGCAAACTCCAGCAGATAATCCGCAAGGACACACAAAGTGAAAGCGAAAGTAAAAGTTGGTCGAAGCAAAACGAAAATCCAAATATTTAACAATGTCAATTACGTGAGCGCACATTATAAATCCCAAAACTCAAATCTCACCTGTGCTGCAGGGACACTGAGAGAAGCGAGAAAACGAGATAGATATAGAGACAGCGATAGAGATAGAGAGAGATACAGGCCATGTTGGCAAGTTATTTGTTTAATTTATGCGTCAGATAAAATTTTAATCTGTTCAGAGCCAAAACGAGAAGCAAAATAAAGTTGCCACAACACAAAAAACACAGAACAAAACAAAAAAAATCAAAAAAGTAAAAATAAACAAACACGCTACTGATATAAATAAAATTCTCTATTTACACACTTTTCATGGTGTTTTGCCAGCAATGCAGTGTAAGCTTCCAGATCTCCACCCTCTAGCCAAAAGAATTCTACCGGGTGCTTTAGATTTGCTTTTTTCTGCCCAACCACCGACCACGGACTTTCCACCAACAGGCAAAACCACCATCGACCGTCCCTTCAGTGGATTTCGTTGGATTTTTATGTATTTTACAAGAATTAATTGACTCACACTGTCGACTTGTTAAAAATTTCGTTACTGTTGGTTGGTTGGTTGGTTGGTTGGTAGGCAAGGCGCTTATTTGACTTGGCGTACATTGCGTATACGCATCGTATTTGCATTGGCTTACTTACAGGGAAACAGGAGAAATGCTGAAAAGTTACCAGTTTCCTTTGCGCCTTGACTTGTGCAAACCGAGTGAATGGGCTGCCGCGTAAATATTTTCATTAGTCAAGTGAAAAATGTATTATTTATTTTTTATTTATGAATTTTGTTTCTGTTTCTGTTCCCGTTTCTGCTTCTGTTTTTCCAACTTTGCATTTGCGGGGAAAATTTATTCATAGCCCTCAGGGCAGATTACGAAAATTAATAAAAGTGTGCTTACTCAAATTTAATTAACTTTCTTAAGTTTGTTGTGTGGCCTATGCAAATCTTTTAATTACAATTACAATTGACTTTTTACTTTCACTTTAACTTTCGTTTAAACTTTAATCCATCCGTGGGCTTAAAATAAATTAATTGTAAACAAATATAGATTAACATACGATTAAATGTAGAATTGAAACTGGGAAATACTAATTGTGGGATAAAATTTAAGTAAACATTCAGAGTTAATACCTTTCGTCGTAAGGATATCCGCAACAAGGTCGCAAACAGCATTTAAAACAAATGCCAATTGTTGAACTACTTTTCTTTTGTCTACTTTCCCTCTCTGTTTGCCACTTCTTCTTTAAGATTCGCCACTAATCTTCGCTAATTCCACTTACAATTAGTATTAGCGCCTTGTTAATGTGGGTCTGTCTCAAACTGAGTCCTATTTTCATATTTTGCGCCAGCTTTTGCATAACTAAACAAAACATTCACAGCAGGTGGGCGTTAGCGGTACAGTGGGGTGGATACAGTGGGCGCCTTTTGGGCCTTACCACTTAATTAAAATGCGCAACTCTTTGCCGGAAATGAGCATTTCAGCTAATGACAACAGTCTGAGGGCGGCTCACAGATTTGTAGCCGTTCGTATAAATTAAAATAAATCAGCAATCACAAATAACAATCTCCCCAAGGCTTAAAAAGCTCTCCTGATACCCTTCAAATCCACCCGGAACTTCTAGCCACTCTCAACGATTGACCGAGTTACACTGAACTATTAAACTTTAAATAATATAAAACAAAAACCCGTCTGAAGAATAACAATAACAAAATCACTAGCCCAGATATTATAAATTTTATATTAGATATTTTTCGCTTCAGTTATTTAACTGCATTATGCCTGTTTTTCATTCATTCCACATTTCAACAAAATGATTTAAATTGATTTTCGCATTTTCAAAATTGTTTTTCATTGTTCAGAAACAACTCAATTATCGCCACATAATAATAATTATTATTATAATAACAATAAATATCGCCTCGACAATTGTTTGTTCCTTCTACACTCGCATTCGCATCCGAATTCGCACTTCCGGTCAACTTTAGGCGACTAGAGGGGAAGGTTGCATATAATAACATCCGCTACGGATGCGTTTATCGATAAATATATATGTCTGACAACTATGAATTAATTAAAATTGCGAAAAACGTTAATTGAAAAATAATCAATATTATTGACTGTTAATTAATTATACCCAATTACCATTAAGCTTTATGAAATGCATAAGCTAAACACCACAAGTAAAAGTGGTTTGAACACTTTTTCTTTTCATATGTATTAACTGTCATTTAAATATTAAAAAGAAAAACTCTGTATCTATTGGATAAGAAAAATGTACCATACAAAAGTATTACCACTTTTCAGAGTTAAACTTGCATAACTTTCGCAAAACTAAGTAGATTTTCATGTCATTTATTATATTGATCATTACATGATCTCTAAATTGATTGAAGTAATTACCTCATATATTTATTTGTAATTATCTACAAATCTATTAAGGTTGTATTTTATTTTAATCATGCAATTATCGATGCTCATTTATTATTAATTATGAGCCTTAAGTTAAAATGGAACGATCACAGCACTTTCACTTAAGCTGCCAAAAGAAATTGCTCAATTACGAAAATTTATTAATTGATATCCCTTTGTTGTTGGCTTCACAACCACTCAATGTAGATGTAGAGATGATAATGGCTAGCACTTGGTACAATTGCGGTTAAAGCCAAGGGTAATGTGGGAGGGACAGAGGGTCAGAGGGTCGGAGGGTCATCGTTAATATCCAAGTACATGGAGAATGGACATTAATGCCACGTTTATTGCCTTTAACCGCATTATGATAACTTTAAAGCGCGCATTTTTATGGCTAGCGGAAGCTGGCCAATTTATTTGTTGACCAGGCCAACAATGGCGCCACGGCCACGGCGCTTTGGCCATGTTAAAAAATGAGAAATGTTTCCAAGGCTATTAAGTGCCCAACTAAATTAACTTTAAGGCGGCCCAGCTCGACTCAGCTCGCCCCTTGACCAGGCTCAGACGAGTCTGTGGCGCCCCGAGACTTTGATTACATTACACAGAAATGGAAAGGCGGTGCGTGATATAATGTGAATCCAGGATGAATGCTTCGCCGGCACTGGGACATTCAAGTTGATTAAAATCAAGCATCAAGTAAATAAATCTACGGCCAGACCAGGCAAAAGGCAGACGAGAGACCGACAGTCAACAACGCGACGGTGATTAATTTAAGTGAATGAATCTTGGTCATTGGCCACTTAAATGCTGGAGGAATCAGTTACCTGGAATCTACCAGCCCACTCACCTGCGAATGTTGCGTTGAATGGATCGAGTGACGGCACCCATATCACAGGCTCCCTTGTCCCCTGGCTTGCGATTCTCCATCCGACTCCTGCAAGAGCGTCCATCGAGTGTGGCATAAATGGGACGACGTGGCATGGCAGTGTGTGACGAACGTGGTGTTGGAATCTTTGTGCGTTCCGCACGTGGACTTGGCTCAAATCCTGAGTCCTGATCCTTGCTGGTGGTGGCTAAAGCAACATTGCTGTCCCTCGACTCCTGAGCAAACTTCCAATTGCTCCGATTCTTGGCACCGCTCCTCACACGCTTCTTCAGACGACGCTTGCGTCCATTGGCCAGACCATCGTAAAGACCAACAGCTCCAGTTACGTCACTAGTTGTGCCCAATTCCCCCACTTCGCCGGCAACTCCATGACGATTGCCGCTGCTCAAAAAACGACGCAGCGCACTATCATGCTCCGGATCAATGCCATTCTCATCTTCATAATCATCACCATCATCGAACTCCTCATAATTATAGTCGGCTTTATCCAACTCCGATGCGCTGGGCAATTTGGAGTTGGCCGTGTTATCGTGAACCACTTGAAACACTTGACTATTGCTGCTGAAATCAATGTCCTTGGTGCGTGGCAACTCCTCCAATTCGCCTAGGGATTCATCGCTCTTCAGCACGGTAAAGCTCGACTTTCGCTCGGGTTCATCGGTGGGCAGAGCAGGGACATTAACGCCTCTTCCTGGCTCATCATCAGCCGAATCGGAGGGCAGAAGTGTAAAGGAACGTCTTGATTCCTGTTCCCTTTGTGGCTGTTGCTGCTGCTGAGACTGTGGACGTGGCTGTGGCTGAGATTGGGGCTGAGACTGAGGCTGGGACTCGGATTCGGGCTGAGACTGAGGCTGGGACTGAGACTGAGGCTTGGTTTGAGACTGAGGCTGTGGTTGGGACTGTGTGGCTGTCGGCTTTTGCTGTGCGTTTTTGGCCTCAGTCTGCGGTTTGGATGGGCTTGGGCTAGATGTGGCAGCTGCCGACACCTTTGTCTCATTTTTAGGCCCAGGCGGCATCTGCTTCGGTTTCTCAGTCGCTGCTGTGGCTTCTGCGGGAGGAGGTGGCAACACGGTAGCTGGTTGTGGTTGCTCGCTTGTTGTTGGCTGAACTGGAGCAGCTGGAGGTGGTGTTGTGGGCGTGACAGCAGCAGCAGCAGCAGGAGCAGCTGCTTCAACTGTGTCTATCATTCCCTCGCTCTCTGTTTTATTTTGCTCCTCACTTTCGGACTTTTCCTTCACAGTTGCTTCTTCGGAAGAACTCTTGGACTCGCTGCTCAACGCTGTGGCTGCAATTTTGATCATCTGTTCGACTTCATTGGACACCAGCTTGGTATCCTCCTCGCTCAGCTCATGCTTGGATTCAGGCTCAGCTTGAATAAATGTCGATTCAACTGGCACATCCTCGGATGACTTTGAATGAAGCTCAGCATCATGATGGACATCTACTTGAGTCACTACGGACTTGGCTGCTTCCTGTTCTTCATCTGTTAGCTCCAAAGCATGACTTTCGGTCACCTTCAAAGTGTCAGGCTCCACATCCGTTGACTTCTCGCCTTTGGCGCTCTGTGGCGGCGACTTGATAAAGGTTCCCTCTTTAAGAGGACTCTGAGTCTTACTTTGTGGTTGAGGCTGCTCTTGGACTATGGGCACCTTGTGCTCTGCCTGCTTAGGGGATTCTTCAGCTTGCTTTGGGGATTGTTCCTCATCCTCGCTGTCAGCCAGTTCCTTTGATCTGCGAGTTGACACTGTCCTTTTGCGCTGGACAACTCGTTGTTTCTGACGCTTGTGATAGCAACAATTCTCACAGGAGTCTTCATCATCCTCATCGTTCTCTCCGTCACTAGTGCTGGCATATCGTTCTCTGGACTTGCGTCTTCGGATCTCAATGTTGCTCTTGGAACGGCAAATGTCACTGCACTTCTCATGTTTATTCTCACCACAACTGTTGGTTCTTCTCCTCAGCTGACGACGCTTGTGTCTTTTACAAATGTGCTCCAGACGCTGCTCCTTGCGATACGATTGCTCCGTGCAGCTACAATCATTTTCCTCTTCATTCACTTCCTCTCCAGCAACTGCATCGGAATCTGTGCGCTTGAGATAAACCACATACTTCTTAGAACTGCGCAAGTCGTGAACTTCCTCCTTCTCCACATACTTCAGTGGGCGCACCAGATCCGCAGCAGTTCCCTCATGAAAGGGATTCCCCCGTCGAGCTGCCAGTCTCAGTTTACTGGAGGGCTGTCCCCCATGTGATTGCAGAAACTTGGCTGTCGAACGATGTCCCCGCTGCAAAGCACAGTCCAAAGGGGTAAGAACAATGCCACGGGAATTGCGATAGAGCGCATTCACATCACCTCCATAGTCCAGGAGCAGCTTACACATATCCGTGTAATCATTGGCCGCCGCAATGTGGAGTAAACTCCGTCCATCGTTGCTGGTGGTATTCACCTGCTTGGGCCGTTGGGTGAGCAGCCACTCCAGAAGTTCTCGTCGTCCTGAGGCAGCTGCTTCATGCAGGGGAAGATCTCCTTTGGCATTGCGTAACCAGAGATTGGCACTACGCTCCTTCAGTAACTTCAGCGTCTCAAACTGTCCCTTGGAGCAGCCACAATGAGCTGGTGTTCGTCCCTTACGATCCTGTCTATTCGGATCCGCCTCCAAGTCCAACAGTCGAGCTGTAGCATCCGCATGCCCCAAGGTC
Source organism: Drosophila putrida (assembly GCA_037043535.1). NCBI lineage: Eukaryota > Metazoa > Arthropoda > Insecta > Diptera > Drosophilidae > Drosophila > Drosophila putrida. The sequence continues at coordinate 616,795 of JBAMBI010000135.1, forward strand.
ACCGCATAATGTAACGCTGTGCAACCGTTGGAGTCAATAAGATCTGTGGGTGCACCACAGAGACTGATCATTGTGTCTATGCACTCGGTATGGCCACGAGATGCGGCACAGTGGAGCGCAGTCAGCCCATCCCTGAAAGAAAATTAAATATAATTTTTAAATTGACAATGAAATCGATGAAATATCTTTGCTGAAAATGAAGGAGGCAGTGTTTCGAAAATTAACTTGATATAACAGATATAAGTGCCATTTAACATAGATTAAAAGTGTAAAAATAATGCCATATGATTTAACTAACAATAAATTGACTTTTGACCTTCCAGCTATGCCAGTTATATAATATAGAAGTGACACTTAAAGCTCAAATTGGTCAGAATGTATTAAACAAAAGAAAGATGACAATCTGTGACTTAAGTTAAGATATCTTAACAAACGAAAAAACTTGATCTAAAATTCATATAACTGCTACTTGGACTTTAAGCTAATTTTGACATAAATATCAGATTTATTTGAAACTACATAGCACATAATACATGGAAAGATAGTTAATTAAGCGGACATGAGCTCAACAAGCTATTCTATAATTAAGAATAAAGGATCTGTAGGATCTGTCACGTCTCCTTATAGTAACCCTATAATTAATTATAATGATAATAATATCTCAACTCAACCCATTTGACTTAAAGATCTGCTTGATTTAAAGACCTGATTTATCCGAAACTTCTTTACATAATATAAAGAAAGATAGTTAATTAAACGGATCTGTCACGTCTCCTTATAGTAACCCTTTTGTAAGTGTATAATGAATCATAAACTACTACTATAAACTACTTTACATAATATATAAAATGATAAATAGTTGAATGGATCTGTTACGTCTCTTTATAGTAACCCCTTTTTAAGTGTATATGAATCACAATGATAATAATATCAATGCTCTTCAACTCAACCCACTTATCGGCACTCTCGACCCGTGCTCCCGCCTTCACCAGGGCTATGACCGCTTTAGCGGAGCCCGCAGAGGCTGCCCAAAGGAGGGGCTGTCGTCCATCCTTGTCCTGCACATCGACACTGGTCTGGGGATGCGACAACAGAATGCCAAGAATTTCAAGGGCCAGCTTACTGGAGTTTGACTGCAACTTGCTGTCATAGCTGGCGCCACACATTTGGGCCGCATAGTGGAGAGGCGTGCCGCCGTTAACATCTGGCTTTGCAACACTGGCTCCAGATGCCAGAACTGCCCGCAATGCCTCAATTTCGCCACACACTGAAAATAAGAGGCAAATTCAGTTAGTTGAACAAATAGTAGTTGGGTGGGTGGAGTGGAGTGGAGTGGAGTGCAGTGTCGGAATCTTTTATTTACCCGTTGCCCAATGCACCACCGAGTGGCCTTCATTGTCCACCGCATTCACATCGGCTTTGTTCGCTAGCAGCAAATTGACCATTGCCAAGTTGCCCTGAATAACAGCCAAGTGAAGCGGCGTGAAGCCATCCTCATCGGCAGACTCCAGCAGCTCTGGAGCTGCAATCGCAATGCTTGCCGCCGCCACGAGGTCGCGAGTCTGCTCCAAATCCTGCGCGGCACAATAATGCAGCGCGTTGCGGTTGCTACGGTCACGTTGCCGCAGCAATTGGGGCTGAAAAAGGAGCGAAAAAGAAAAATGAAAAGGAAATCAGGAATGCGGGCTATTGAGATCCATTCTTCACTCCAGGTCAGAGTTATGCTTATGCTATAAACTTAATTGCTTAACCTGTCACGTAGTGTGTAACATACTATTAAGGAATCGGTTATAAGGCTTCACCGATCAGGATCGTAAGCCGAACTTTTAAAATAATTTTGGTATAGAGTCAGAAAAAAGAGCTTCGGCTTAAAAAATTTGCAAAGTATTACACAAAAATTGAATTTTTCTAATTTATTGGAAAAAGGGCAAATATAATAGAATGATCATCACACATCACACATTTTATGTATATATTTTATAAAAAGTATATGAAAAATTAGTTGGCATTGTTTTTGTGTTATCAAAACATTGCTAATACAATTTAAATTTTCGAGGGTATTATTTTATTTATCAATTTGTTAACGTGTTAATAAATCGTCGGAGGCAAAAAAAAACGGAGATAATGATGCAATGGGCTCTGATTGGATATCTGTTTTATGGAACGATGGTGTTATATGCGATCATGAGCTTGCCCATAATTTCTGTAAACACATCATCCTTAACGGACCATCCCAAAAACTTCAACATAATGTTAAAGAATACAATGGACAAATTTCTGATTGCATTTGGATTCAGCTTAATGGCCTTTCTGCCGGCCTTTCTCACAATTGGCTTAGATCGTCGCTGGCATCAGTTCCTCTTTAAGATCATGGTTACTCCCTGGCTTACACAGTTTCTGAGGTATTTTGAAGAGTTTCTGGAAAACGCTGTCATGCTTTCTATGCGCATTTTCATCGACGAACCGAATCCCGCATGGGATTCAATTCTAAGAGCCCTTCTTTTTTACGCTGCTATAATGGGACTGGCTATCGAATTGATCTTTCACTGGTATGCAATCTACCGATTCCAATTCCAATATTATTATAATTATATTATAAAATATAACTCAAAGCAATTATAAGTAAATATTTTGCTTATAAAAAATGAGGTAAGATGAATTTTCAGAAAGAAAATATATTTCTATTGATCAACATAACTTTTCTGTCTTTGCAGATATCCTCATTAACTTTAATACATCGTTGATGTGGTATATGTTAAGAATGTTTATCTCTAATCGGGTCAAAATCAGTTTCAATAAATCCCACACATTTTAATAAATTATCATTCGAATAGGAGCATCATAATAGAGAGTTGTCATGCTACAGAATTCTTTGTCTATATTATTGTAAATTTTATTATTAGATTTTTCACGAACTGATAAAATGTTTACAACATCAAGGCACCATAAAATAGGAGAAAATTTTATTGGTTTTTGGAAAATATCTAATAAAAAATGTATTTTAATATTGATTTTCTTAACAAAGTTGAGTGCCAAAATATAACTTAAATATACACAAATTTTAAGGGTATTCAGCTTTCGATGCGTCATAACTGGACATACTTCCTTGTAAATATGTTGCAAATATCATATTTCAATACAACTGCCTTGCATCGCATCAACAAAGGGCAAAATTCGAAATGCGAAATTCGAAACGATTAATAAACTAATTAAAACGTCATTTGCATTTTCCAGTGAAATTGTTTTATAAATTGTGGGATTATTAATTACGTATCTCTGCCACTTCCCCCGTCACAGTCACATTCACAGTTACATTCACATTCACATTCGCATTCACAGTCACAGTTACTGTCCCCTGTCCATATCAAAGTCGCTTTCAGACACGAAGACATACTTTAATTACACTCAAATGTTTTTCTTGTATTTATTCTGCTTGTATTTTCCACATTTTTTTGTAATTAATTTATGTTAATATTTATTCAAATGTGCGATGTGTGCACGATTCTTGTTGTCGCTGTGTGTTTGTGTGTGTATGTGTGGGTGTGTGTGAGTGTGTGTGAGTGTGGAAGCGTATGTAATTAAATAATAATTTATATTTCACAGAAATGCTGGCAATGGAACTGATGTTGATGTCGCAACAACTTTCGAGTGCAACATGTTAAACAGCAGCTTAACAATTAATAATTGAACATATTTTCGCGTTAATCACGTGAAAATTGTGATAGGTATAAATAATTGAAAATTACTTTTCATTTGTGGCCCGCCTGCGGCCGTTGCTTGTTAGTAACTAAAGCAACAATGGCCACAACTCCACAACCAACGGCAACAACAACAACAGCTGCAACAGCAGCAACAGCAGCAACAACAAAGAAAACAAACATAAACAAACCGAAAAGTTGGCGTCGCTTTGGAAAGTGCAAGTGCCGCTTGCCGCTTGGTTGCGATTGGCAACGCTTGGTGGCAACGTGGTGAATTGCACTTGCCACACTCGAGGTGTATTCGCATATTAGCCAACTCGGCACTAAATAAACTCATTCTCATACCAAATTCACATCGGCCATTTTGGCGCGAAGCACAACATCAAACTCCAACGGATTGGCGAACATCTTAACGGGGAACGTTTCAAGCGTCGCCTTTTTCCGCGTGTCAAAACATGTCAAGTGCTGAAAAAATACTGTCGCCACCATCAAAGAACTATGCTAAAACTTTCCTTGACTCTGCTGTCTCAAAGTTCGCATTGCGACGACGTTTGACTATGACTATAAAGCTGGCTCTGAGTGTGGCACGCAAACCCAAAAATGTTATACTCAAAATGTTGCCAAATTGTCCAAATCAGCGCGATTTTATACGTGAACAGAAGGATATCAGGCTGAAGGCCTTGCTTCGATAACTCCAAACAAAACGCGTTCCACTTTCACTTCATACTTCCGAGTATACTCGTAATACAACCATATCGAAAAGTAATCTATAGCAAAGAATGCCTGAGTTTGCACAGGGAAATTTGAGGTAGCTTGGTACATATATCAAAAAGAGATAGGGTATAAGGCTTGGACTCTAAATTGATAGGAATAAAGTGAGCAAGCACTAAAAGTAACAACAGATATAGAAAATGTATCCAAAATAGTTTTTGAAGGGATTCTTGGGAGATTGAGGATTGCCAAAGTACTAAGAAATGTCAAGTGAGTTGAGTTATAATATTTTTAAGAAATATATATACGAGAACCAGATAAGGGATAGATTGTGTTAAAGGTCAAATAAAATGTAATCTAATTTCTAATATAATAAATATAATATGCCAATAATGTCTACACAAAGTAAACATCTAAGAAAATGATCAGTTAAAAACTACAATTCAGCTGCTTATTTTATGTTAAAACTAGAAAATCTTTTATAAATTCCAAAGATGTGGAACAATAATAGAAAAATAATAGTAATACAAATAGTAGATGTGGTTAACAATATCATACTTAATAATGAAATATTAAATAAGTATAAAAGAACTACCCAAAGTGAACATGCCATTCTATAAAAAGTGTATCTTGTTTGCACTTCTCTTCTGCCAACTGCGTTACAACAAATCCTATAGTTAAAGAAGTTTCTGTCTGTTACAGCTATCTTGGCAGTTGGGCAGAATGATTGAATGTGTTGCTTTTCTAACCAACATTCAATTTTTAGAAAAATACATTTTAAGCACGTCGCTCTCTATTTTTATCAGGCGCAAAGCCATCGCGTGACTGTCAGATGGTCAGAAAGGAGGAGTTGGCGGGGCAACAAAGGACCGAGAAAGGGAAAGGCGCTGAGCTGTGCTCCTTTTTGGCGGCAGCAAATGCCAAAGTCGTTGTAGTTCAATTTATTGCACATTAAACAGAGTCAACTAATAGTTCGATAGCAGCCCAAAAACTAAGACAAAACTTTTGCCTCACAAGAAAAACAAAAAGGAAAAGCCAACCAAAGTTAAATAAAACTATCAGAAATTTGCGTGTTTCCAGTATTTGGCAGGCCAGAAACAACTGCAGTCTGAGTCGAAGTCGAAGTCGATGTCGTGTAGAAGTTATGAACATTGAGTATTATATTGGCTGGGCTTTAAGGATTCAATTGAAGCTATTAAATTCAAAGTGTAGCCGTGAAGAAATTTAAACGACAATCTTTTATTTTATCCATGTGGCAATTGATTGGAAATTGCAATTTTGTTTGCATCTGCAGTTGATTTTAGACATACTATGCACACAAAATAATTTCAGGAAGTATATGAATTGAGATTCCTGGTTGTCAAATTGAAAGTAAAGCTAGTATACAGATGTTTACTACTTAATATTACAGTCCCTTAATAAGAATAAATAAATCAGTATTAAGGCACTCATTCTGATTTCCTACCAGATTTCCGATACAATTTTCTCTCTATAATGATAAATGCGATGAATTGATAAATGCTCAAGCTCTTTCAATTGTCAATCCGGCTTTTAAAGGGATTTATTGTTTCGATAATAATTGTGTTGATTGAATCACAATTGTTTATTTGGTGCTGTTGCGTTTGTTTGCGTAGGGAATAAACAACAGGAAATTTACATGCCGTATTATTTAAACAAAACAAGTAAAAGCATTAACAATACTTGGGTGCTACTTGGCGTTATCTTTAGGTGTCCCTTTTACTGTGTTGTCATGACCATATCTGAGATATTCTTGGTTTCTTATAGCGAACCTCTGCTGTCATTTGGATTATGAATAATTCAAATAAACTCAAATGATACCTAAAAAGTTTGACAGGGAGGAGCTTCTCCTCTTTCAGAAATCAAGCCAGGGGTCACAGCTTCTTGGTTAGAGCAAGGGAGGTAGGTAGGGAGAAAGGAGGAGTGATAGGGACTTAACGCAGCATCAAATAAAGTTATACTCTTGTTGGTGTTGGTGTTGCTGTTGCTTTTGTTATTCTTACGTTGATGGTTGGTATGATTGTTGCCTCTGTCTCTTCAATCCCCCCACCAACAGTCACGTCCCGCCCCTGCCACGCCCTGGCCACAACTGTGGGCGGTGTCATGCGAATTTGCATTTAACTTTCTACGTTTGCCCAACACAAAATGAAATGCGATAATCAAATACGTCCAACAACAATGCGCTCCAATAACAGCAACATCTGCCTTTCCCTCTTCCCCTTATCCCAGGCCAACCCCTCTCCCAACTGATGTGCTGTGTGCATAAACCGAGTTAAGATAAAACTTCGGCATTGCCAGTTGGCCAGCGAGCGTCGAGTCGAGTCGAGTCGAGTCCAGGCCATTGCCAACTCCCAGCCTTGTTGCTGTCGTTGTTGCTGTTTATGCCATTTTAATAGTTTTCAAAACAAATAAAACATGCCCAAGCTACATAAAAGAAAAGCCACAAAGCCAACAATAACATCAACGGCAACGTCAGGTTTAAAAGGTCCCTACAATATTTTTTTTTAAAAACTTCTTTAGTCAACGAAATTCTTGTGAGGCATTGCTATGCTTAATTCATCACATTTTTTTATTATCTTACATAAATTATGGCTATAATAAACAGGTTCACTTTGAATATTAGATTCTTTTATATATTTTTAGATGAAGCCTTGGCTTGTCTTTGAAACTTGTGAACTGCAGAAATAAGAGCAATATGAAGGAATCTCTACATTTCTAGATAACTCTTTAGGTTAATATTCATCTAACAATAAAATAAGTGGAAAGAAAGATTTATTATCATGAAACTTTCTAACTTGTTTGAAATGTATAAATTTATGTATTGTAGATTAATATACACTATGACAATGCATCTAAAAAAAAAGTTAGAACTCTATAATAACCAGGTCTACTCTGACGTATAATTTTTCATGAGTAAAGTTTAAAATTTATAAGAATTTGAGCTTAGATTTGCGTGAATTTCATTTAATCCAAGCTAAGTGTTCAGAATAATCTGATATCATAGGTTACAACTTGATACATTATTATTTTTGAGGAACATGCTTGGTCGTATTTCAGCTTAGAGTTTACATTACTAACAACATTTGCCATATGCAGAGTATGTTTATATACTTAGTCTTTAGACAACTCCTTGCTCTATTTAGTTAATTTACTGTAAACAAAACCAATTAATTAATACTGAAATGTGATTTTTTAGAGTCGCCTCCATTTCCTATAGTGCAATTCACCTTCAGCTAGGTCAGGGGTCTCGTATCGCAGTTCACCTGATTAAGTGAGAATTTGTTAGCGGTGACATTAAAAATACGAGCCTCTATTTATGGGGCACAACAATCAGTTGCAAGAAACCGTTGGGTCAATGTGGTCTTAAAACTTACATTTGCTGGTGTTTGTGAGCACTTTATTTCCTATTCAGTCTACTAGGTTGGTTTAGGCCAAAGCTTGAGACAGCAGCTCCAATGATTTTAAGCCTTTCCGGTCAGGCTTAAAAATGACAAAAACTAAACTTAAAAATTGCTTTGAGCCATGTTTTGGCTGTGGCTGCAACGCATGGTATTTGCATAACTCAAGCCTTTGCATTTCCGTGGCGTCTGGTCGTGGATGAGACGAAAACTTGAATCTGGAGTAAGTCCTGTTGGCCATGGCTTATTATTCATATATCGTAATCCATTAGCATAACAATGAAATGGAGATGTCCAGAAGTCGCAGCAGCCGAATGCCCCACAAAAGTCATAGGCCTTTTGAATTAATATATGAATATGACGCATGCGACATGGTGTACCCAAAGATTTTATTGTTTACACGCAGGAAGTGCGTACACATATAAATAAAGCATAAATAATAATGAAAGAAGACACAGCAGCAAAAAACAACGGTGACTATACTGTAAAGAGAGAGAGAGAGAGAGAAACGGGGCGAGAGATACTAGATACAGAGTCACAGGCAGTTACATGATAATGCATAAAAAATAAAATACATGCATGGCATGAAAGCCATGAAAGGGCACAAATGGCAACTGGCATGCGGGTAGAATGAGGGAGAAAGGCAAACAACTACAACAGCAACCAGGCCAGAAACAGAGACAGAAACCCTGAGACAGTAGACAAGAGACAACATGAACCGAGAATTCGACTTAACGCTTCGTTGGGCATCACATCCGCCATAATTATGTGTGACGCGACAGCAGAATGGCACATTAAAAGGCCAGGACAGCACAGGGACAGCCTTGGCTAGTTTAGCTCAGGAAGACCACATCGTATTTAGACCCTGTGCGGTATAAAGTACAAAGAATCTGTTAAGTTGTTCAAAACAAAAGTGCTTAACAGGCAGATCCAAAAGTTATTATAGTCATCAAAAGTTAATATTTATTTATATCTTGCATTTACGTATTTATATACATGAGTATTTAAACTAAGTGGTATTAAAATTTACATATACGCATATTGAAAGTAACGTATGTATAAGGTGGTCTCCTCTGGGTTCTAAGGGATAAAAACAAACGAGCGTCGGCTGCCGATGAGAATGCCTTATTCTTATTTTATCAAGCATATACTATTCCAGATCTGTCAGATAATAATCTCAACAGTATTCCCTAGAATCGGGTTCGTGGAAAACATAAGTGCAGGGTCTCTTACAGTCGAATTCTTTTGAGAGTTGCCTTGTCTTGCGCTAGTTTCCTGTAGGAAAGACCAAAAACCAAAACCAAAAGCTGGTCCCAACCACAAGCAGAGCCAGAGACTCTAGACAGTGAATGCCGGAAGCTATTTTGTGGGCGCCTTAAGGTCGCCATTGCCCTGTGGACTGCTTAAGATGTCAAGTGACGAGCCAGCGAGGTCCACTCAATGGCAAATTTATGCGCACAATACGTAATTCATATGTTAATCGCATTCAGCCAGGCCAGCACACAACACACAACACACTACACACAACACAGTGAAGCCAGGCAGCAAAGCTGAAATAGAAGAGAGCTACTTTCAGTCAGGCTTTTAATTAATGCAAGCGACTAAATGCGCAGGTAGCTTGAACTGAAGCCACATTCTAGATATGAAGTTGCAGGCACTTGTTACTACACGCAATGCTTAAAGCCGTCTCGTGGACATGGACATGGGCGTGGATGTAGGTGTAGGTGTGGGTGTGGTTCCTCGTCTCAAGCAGCGACTGCAATTTACATGCTTAGCAGACAATGTGCAGAAGTTGAGATGGGATAAAGAGAATATAGAAGGGAGACAGCTCTTTAATTGTTGTTGTAGCACCTTTTATACTTCTAATTAGTGCCACGTTGCTAGCTCCAACAAAAACAACAACGAACAACACCTAACAATGGCTGTTGCATGCATTGCAGTTGCCGCTGCCGCTGCCGCTGCCTTTGTTGTGGCTGTCATAGTCTTAGTACTAGATTTCTCAACCCATTTCCTCTCTTTACTTCGCCTCTCATGTATGGCTCTTCTCAAGCCAGCAGGAAGCGATTCGCTGCACAGCATTCTTAAGTAGTTTTGGCAATTATTTACAGCTACTTTGCCAGGAGCATCTCTCCGACCCGTAGACTTAAGGTTTGCCGCACGGATTATTATTATTATGCCGTACTGTGTGTGTGCTCCTCTCTTCTTCCCCTTACATTCCCCATTCAACTCTATGCCGTGTACTGTGCTCAACTTTTGCATAGTTTTTATGCCATGCAAACGGATTAACAACAACGGCAAACTTTCATTTTGATCTACAAACTTTGTCGGCATATTCCCGCTTCGTTCAATCTCAGGTGGTAAACGGTTTACTAAATATGAACAGCAATTTTCTGTATCCTGCCTCTTCGATGCTTTAATAGCTCATAAATTACCATAACCAGCATCTAATAGTCCAATATTCCAGACTATGGAATAGTTCTCTTGCATTAAATGCTTTTGATTAGTGAGAAAGCATATAAGGAACTAATTATAAGTAAAGAATATTAAAAGACATCTTAAGCAAAAATGCTTAAAGAATGTTTTGTGGCTCATTCGTAGACATTTCACAATTGGCTTTAACAATATTAACTATAATAAGATAATTCTTCAATGACTTATATTTCCATCTCTGGTCTCATTATATATTTTTTGTCTCACTCGTAATTTTACTGTTAAATGGATAATACTAACACTTCACTTATTAATGTATTTTCAGTACAGAAAAGAAATCTAATCGAATTTTCAAGTCAGGCATGTACATCATATGCTTGTAGTGTGAATATATCCTTCTTGCCCCTTAATCATTGTGTAGAAACATAACTTATAAATACTTGAAGAGGCACAGTTGACGCAAAGGGTAACCAGGTAAATTGGCTCATCTGGATTAAGCCAGTGAAGTGTCGTCTAAATATTTCATTGGCCAAGTTGTAAGTGAAGTCTCAAGTTTTCTGTAAATCAAATTAAGTTTACAAAATATTTTACAAACTTTGCTCTAGCTGAGCTCAATTAAAAATTATTCTTCCCCCAGCTCTCTAAGACCCAAAGTAATTTCCGCAACAAAAACTTTGCTAGCCAAACAAACTATAAAGAGGGAAGATGACGGGTCCTTTGCCTGGCCCAAAGGACGCTCTGAAACGCATTTAAATTAGTAACAAGTACTGCTCATTTGTGTCAACTTTTCATGTCATTATGCACTTTGAGCAAATATTGTTGGACTGTTCGCAGAAGTTTTGCTACGCTCACTCACATGTGATTAGCCTTCCAACCATTTCCTAGATCAACCCAACTATGTATACTGCAGGCAAATTCATATACGGATATCCTTTATATCTGGGAGACAGTCAGTTGCAAGTTTAACTTCGGCAGCAACTTGGAGAATTTGTAACTGTTACTGCAACTGCAACTGGTTGACCACTACGGAAGTCATTTCGAAAACCCAAACAACAGTTGACAACAAAATGAGGCATGGGGCAGTAACGAGTAACCAGCAACGGACTCGACTGTCGTGGCAAGACAAATTTCTATGATTTCAGTAATTAATTTGCCATTTCAAAGTTTGGCAGCCATAGCGACAGTTATCCTTTGGTTACATCTCACATCTGCCCACCATCATCTGATTGTCCAACGTCCAACTGCTGTTTCGCTTGGTTTCTAATTAATTGGCCAGCTGGACAGGCTAAAGACGAGTAAACCAACCACATATGAGATCTCTGGTCTGTTGTGGTCCGCTCTGTTGATGGAAAGTTTTGTGCGGTTTTTTGCTCAATTAGCCGATGCTCATTTCGGCCAACTTTGTTATTGGTTCGAGCACCTTTTTTTTGACTGACTGACTGACTGACTGATGACTCAAAAGGCTCACACCCGGGGGCCATTCATTAAACTCATTGACGCTGACTTTTATTTGGACATTTGTTGGCCTCCATTAACTTGTAGGTAATTAATTACAGTACAACATGCAAAAACTGTCAAAATGCGGCTATAAATTTAGAATTAAGGTAAGCGTAATAATGACCAAATGTTCCAATTCAAATGCCAAAGCGAACAGAAATAGCAACAGGCCTAATCTGTTTTCAATTAAAGCCAGGTCAGGTTTATTAAGTCTTCTCACATTCGGCAAGCCTTTCGTTTGGGTCATTTGATCTGGCAGTAATTACAAGAAATTCGCCAATGACTGCCAATTAAATTGAACATAAAATAGTACCCTGAAAGGATGGGAAACGGGTTCGCTTTAGCATTATTTTAGAGTAAATTGCTTTGGCAGCTTTTCAGCCAAACGTTTTTGTCAATATCGCGCCAATTTGGTATCTACCTTTGGCAAACAACAAACGGAACAGTCGAAACAGTCGAAACAGGCCAACAAGCGAGTCAATCAGCTGCCGATTAATTAGGAATTCAAGTGACTGCAACTAAAGTTAAATAGATATTGTAAAATACTTAATTTGAATGTCCGAGACAGGGGAAAATCAAACGAACGAATCGAATCGAGTCGAATCGAACATTGGACATTGAACAAGCAGCTCTACAATCAAAACAGAAAATGGCTATGGAAATGGAAGTGGAAATGAATAAATGAGTGCCAAAAGCGAATGCAGTTGCGAATTTCGTCTCCGGCACAAAACTAAAACGGAAACTGGGTGAATGCAAACTTTTCCACGTCATTTTTAATGAAATTTCAACAAAATGTTACAAACGTGGCCAAAAGGAGTGCCTTTTATAGAGCGTGGGCGTGGGCGAAGGGCAAAACGGAATGGGTGTAACTAGCAAAAGGCAAAAATTGCAATTAAAATTACCAAACGAAGGCCAAGCCAAACAGCAGGCTACACCTTGCCTTTCCTCTTATCCTTCCGCCCCCCGCACAAGGTGCAGACAGAACGAACCGAGTCCAAATTAATAATAATTTGAGCATTGATGGCACGGGCAGCGGCAACAAAAACAAAGAAGGCTAAAAACGAATGGCCAAATGAAAGTGCATTGACAGAAGCGTAATTAAAAAATGGCATGCCAATTTCCCGATAACAGTTCGAAGGTCAACCAATCAACGCTAATGGAAATGCGCTTGACATAATGCCAAATTGCATCATTTACTCGAAGTGAAAAGGGAAACTAAAGAAATTTAAATTAGCTCTTTAATGTTCTGAGTTTAACAACATTTGCATCTGTAACTTTATCACGTGTATTAAATATTTAGAAATTTTACAACTCTACCTCCATCTCTCTCTCTCTCTCCTTCTCTGTGAAACAAGTGCGTGCACATACAAAATTCATCTCGAACAGCAACTTTCAACATGCCACACAGCCAAAGCTTCATCAGCTTCAGCACAAGCTACCAGCGGGTGTCGCCGACAGTTTGTGAAAGTCACAGCTTGCCTAACTACACAGATACCCTATAACTGCAGGCTTAAACAAAAATATACAAATTCGAATGTGGACTTACATTCTTTACTTCTAAAAGTACCTCAGTACAAAGCAGCTTTGCAGAGTTTTTAAATTACAACTATTTATTTTAGACAATGGTTTCTAAACTTATTTCAATTGTTTTGCAACAGTAATTTTTGTAATATTAACATAAACAGTATTAAATCTAATTGATCCAATAGCAGTAATAAAAATTCAGATATTCTTATAATCTTGTTAAAAACAATAGAGGAGAGCCACAGTGACATCCGATATAATAGGCACAGTAACAGAATTAACTATTTATACAGAATGTATCTCATCTCTTCACTTTATTTAAACTTACGATTAGCTAACAGGATAAAGTGATGGGGACTATATATGTATGTATACAAGCATTATGAGTATCCGGAGTACCACTGTTAATATTATTTGCAGCAAACAAAAGGCTGCCTGCCTGATGCTTTTGCCAGCAGCTTCTCTCACCGAGCAAAAATCAACTTCTGCAGCTGACTTTTCTAACAAAAAGTTTTCCTGTTGCTGGGAGCTTGTAAGCGTGGTCGGGTGCCGACGGTTAGATGCTTGGTCAAAAGGAAATGAGGGGCGGGGGCGTGGGAGGTTAGAGCAAATCTTGAGTGAAAATAAATAATTTACACCTGCAGGTATCGTTGGGAGACGGCCAAAGCTTTGTGTGTGCTGCAGGACGCACCTACTCGTAAAGATGGACAACACTGCGCTTTCCCCCATCTCTTTCTCTCTGTCTTTCCCTTTTTCTCTCTCAGCTTGTATAGCTTGAGAAACTGTGGTGAAAAGTTTCATTTTCGAATTTTTAGCAAAATTGTGGTTTAACTTTAAGGCAACGCTGTGAGGGGAACAATAAAATAAGACCAGGACACTAAGGTGCTTGGCTCGTGGTTCGTTGTGCCTGGTACCTGGTACCTGGGACCTGGGACTGAGGAACATTAAGGATGTTGGCAAGAGGAAATGCTTGCAGCGTGCCAGACAATGCTCGAAGCCAAAAAGTTTTATTTTCTAAGAAATTAAGACTTAATTGGTAAAAGCAGCAGCAACAACATCAACAACAATCGAGAACAACAACAGAAACAGTAAGACAATAAAAACGACAGAGAGGACAACAGCCGGTAGCGCTACGATGGGTTGGAAAAATCAACATCGATGAAAAGTTTAAGCAAAACAATAGAAGGCAAGTAAACAATGCCGATGAATGTTGCTGAGTGCTGCTCTTAAGTAGCTGTAAAGACGGCAACGGGAGCACAAAGCAGTTTCCATTTTTTTGTCATCCCCCAGACCAACTAGATACTAGTTTTTATTACCCATACGACATGTTGAACAGCAATATTTCGAGTCCCAACCTACATATGAAATTCCAAAAACAAAGCAATAAAGACGACTAAACTGCCGAGCTAAAGACGTCTCGCTGTCTGTCAGTCAGTCGATTGGGGTATTAGGCATAATCTTAATTAAAATAAATACAAAAGATGTGAAACAACGCGACAAGAGTAAATAAGAAATGTTTAAAATATTCAGCAAGCAAAAGTACAATAGGGGCAGGAAAAACAGGCCTTTTTGGCCAACATTCGACGACAAACGCAACTGGCTGTATGGTTTGGCAACAGACTCGAAAAAAGTGTTAATAGGTTACGCGGTCTTATCGAGTCAAGACAAATTAAAGCATGACCCAAAGGCGTAAGATTAGCGGCCAATGCAACAACATCTACAACAGCAACAAAACCATAAAAATAAAATCTCAATTGAAGAAAGAATTGCTTCGAGCTGTTACCAGATGTGTGAGCTGGAAATAAGCGAAAAGTTAACTAAGACATCTGTAGCTGAAGTATATTTAAAAAGGGTGCTATTTAAAGCAAACATTAGCATTTCTAAATATATTCTTTTGAAAACGTAAGACAAAAATATATCAGAAGATCTTCACTGTATTTAAAATAGGTTAGAATTCAAGACAAAATTTACCTCAACACCTGAGTCAGCTTTAATATATAAATTGCCTAAAGGAATGATATTAACTTACTGGTATATGAACACATACTCGCTTGACTGCGCAAACAACTAATTAAATATAGTCACAGTGACCTTTTATTTAGGTAACTTCAGTTTTCACTCGAATGAAAATACTTAAGAATATCCTTTAGCTTCAGGCAACATGTATAAAATAAAAGTTAATTCGAGTAATTGTGCTAGGAGATACATTTAACATTTGTAAAGCATTTCAAGTTCAGAATCAGTCAAATAAAAGTAGAAAAGTCTTATGACAGTCGAATCAAAGTCATAGACCTAAACATTTCTCTGCCTTCTAATGGAATTGTAATTCAGCAGAAGTTTCCACCGAAAGTAAGATTTAATAAATAATAATAAATATGTAAATTATAATAAATGTAATCAAAATGAAATGTTGGTATTTCAAATATTGTAACTGTCGAATTACATTAGACAGAGTCTGAAATTTAATTAAATATGTGTAAAGGATGAATTGTAACTTCTGACTAAATTCTCGTATTTAATTGTGACATGCTTATTGTTTTCATTGTAATTATGAATCAAACGAATTGTGCTCTTGACGTTGTTGCTGTTCTTTATGGGGAATTGTGGTGCGTCAGAAAAGTAAGTAATAATTGCCAACATTTGCCATATTTCACAGGCAAATAAACCAATGAGGAGGATGGCAAAAGGGAAACGTCGTCAAGGTTAGCCAGGCCCAAAATACAATTTAACAATTACATAACTGAGTGAACTGACGTCAGGCCGAATGTTGAATGTGAAATTGGCGTTGTCGTTGTAAATGTCGATGTCGTTGGCATTTGCTATTCGCGGGAAAGTACTAAAGTATCTGAAATGTGAAATGGGCACTGCTCAATGCCAGGCAATTTCACATCAAATTTGGCGTCAATATCAATTACGGAGCCAAAGGCACAAGTCTTGAACTGTCAGGAAATGAAAGCATTTTGTCAGACTCTCAAGCATGAAGCTCCACTGTACTCCCACCCTTCCGTAATAATTGCAAAACTAGCAACATGACAATTTGCAAAAGGGAGTCGATGGAGAGTCGAAGGGATGACTGGATGGTCGACTTCAATTTGATGCCATTAGAGAGCCTTGGAAATTTATCTGCGTTCAATTAAAAACTTTTCAAATTTCAATTAAATGGGAAATTGGCATATTTAGGCGCATGACAAACGAGGATGCGACGAAACGTGGACAAGAAATGAGCCAAGGCAGCGTTTTAGAGCATTCAACATTTGGCCAAAAACGGTGGAGCAAACTCGCTCCAGCCCCAACACAAATTGCGAAGCCATAACTAAGCCTGAGGATTATTTTGTCAATTTCAAATGTCCTGCCATTTACAGCATTTTAATTCGACCAGCCGAAAGCCGAACTGAACACCCAAAAAGCAGGACACCCAAAAAGGAGACAGGACTTTTAGTGTTTGGGGGCCCTTTTGTTATGTTTTTGGCTTGTTGTAGAAATGTTTATGAAGCAATTAGGCCCAGAGCTGAGAGCTAAGAGAACAATGCGACCAAATGACTGCAACGGAAATTTAAAGACGCTTGTCATCCTGCCAAACACCTTCAGCAAAACGAACTGAACCGTAAGGGTATTAGCATCCTTTTGGCTTTAAGTTTTTGCGCCGGCTCATCGTGACAACAAAAAAGATTAAAATCTTGTTACGCCTTCGCCTGATTTTAGGCTTTTGTTAAGACAACTGCCTGATGATGTTGGCTTTAACTTGGCTTTCATTTTTGGAGCTGGGACGGGTTACTATTGTTGCCCATTTCCCTTTTCTCTTCCTCTGTCTGGCCCCTCTTTAAGACTTACCTTGGCTCGTATCTGGGCAAGTACTTGGACAATGTCGCCATGCTGACACGCATACATTAAACTGCTGCAACCCTCGGCGAGACGAGTTTTTATTGCTGCCCCAGTTGCAGTGCCAGTGCCAGTGCCAGTGGCAGTTGCAGTTGCAGTTGTTGTATTTGCCACATTAGCAGTGGCATCCACATCTCGAATTTTGCTGCTGGTGTCTGGAGGACTTTCCTTTTTCCTTTCCAACTTTGCCTTTCTTGCTTTCTTTGGCGTTGCTGTTGTCGTTGTTGTTGTTGTTGTCAACAGCATCGTCTTCTTCATTGTCATTGTCGTCGCTTGTGGCACACGTGACCGTTGTGGCAATGGACTTACAAATTGCAATTGCTTTTTTGTGGCAACTTCGAGTGGATTCGCCTTTAAACGCGGCGGTTTCGCCGGTGCCGCTTTTGGTCGCTGTTGCATAATACTTGAGGCACTTATTGTCGTTAAATTTGTTGCTGCTGCTTCTGCCACTTCTATTTGTTCTTTTTGTTGCACTCATTTTCGCATGCTTTCCATTGCATTTTCAACAAAGTTACTGAGACGCACAAGTTTTTGCCCTCGTTCTAAGTATTTGCCTATGTATAATTAAATCCTAATTTGTTTGCTCGCTTTTTCTTATAGCAGGATGCGGGCTCAACCTTCTTGTCTCAACTCTCTGCCACTCTCCTTGTCTCTCTCATTCTTTCTATACCCCCTCCACTATGTCATCGCTAGTTGCCGCTTGCGGTTAATGGTGACAATTTTAATCACACAAAGTAAATACATTTAGAGCTTTCAACCGTAAACGGAAGTTGTGTGTGTGTGAATCCGTGTGTGTGTAGAGTACATTCAAAAAAATAATATTACCGTAATTTTTGAAAATCTCTTTGGTAGTTAACAAACTATAGTTCCAAATTGTAGGTAAAATTACCCCAGAAAATGTTTTTTAACAAACATATATTATTTCTAAAACTAAGTTTTTCTTCTTATAAAATTGTGCTTTGACTTTCCAGACGTTTCTAAATTTTAAAGCTGAATTTAACCCTTGTTAGCTGAACCTTTTGCTTAAATATACAAATTATGCCAATAACATAAAAAATTCATGCTGGCAGACAAATAATAGTATAAGTATAATAAATTATAAGCAAATTTCTGATTTTCAGAGTAAAATGTGTATCTTTTTTCTTTGAGTGTATACATTTGTATGCATGTGTGTGTGTGTTTGCACTAATGCGCCAACTGCTTTCGCTTGAACGCCTTTTAAAATTTCAACAGCCTGCGACATGCGGTGAAATGAGCGCGAATCGAGGCAACGAGACGCGACGCGACGCGAATCAACGCTTTGGCAGCAGTAAGGCAGACTCTCAGCAGCGGTCTTTTCAATAATTAATTTCGGTTTTTATCAAAGCAAAAACCAACACACATACACATACACTCCTTCATGCAGACACAAGCACATGTGAGCACTCTGGAGCTTGGCTGACTGACTGACTGGATGCCGGAGCTGGCTGGGGAATTAGACGGCGCTTTGGCAACTGCCAAATAGACAACGACAGCGACAACATAGCGAGAGAGCAACCATCCAATCGACCTGCCCCTACTCCAAATTCCCCTTTCCCTTCCTCCCTGTCAATGCTGCGACGCGCACAAAAGTATGCTATGAAAAATTCAATGTGTACACATTTGATTTAAATTTCCCTTTTTCACACATAAGCGCTGCTTACTCGTATTTTGTATTTTGTACGATATCAAAGTGAATTTCGCTGTTAAATCGCTTGGCAAATAGTTTCCCCAAAAATAATGATAGCAGACAGCGAAAGATATTGTTTATTTTTAGCAATCATCGTGTATAAATTATGACAATGCGGAACGATGGATGTTTAAAGCAAAACGAAATGAATAATAATGACCATAAGAATATGATAATGATAACAGCTGCTTTTGCCTTTGCCGTTGCCTTTTATAAAGCGATAAATGAAAGAGCTGCGCAAACCTATCGGTTGATTGAAAACCAAAATGGAATTAAATAAATACGAGCACGCAGATAGCTTGCCATGATGATGGCGAATGAAAATGTTGGCAATGTTCGAAATGTTGGCAATGCCATGGCGATTGCCACGCACCGCATTAAATTTGAGAGCACGTAAATCGCAGAACGTTGCGACTACGACTGCGGCTTATTTCGTTGCTGCCACCATGCCTGCCACGCCACGCCACGCCCACTGTTTGTTGCCTTAAGGCTGCTTTTTGTGCGGGCCGCAGCGAGATTTACATTTCATTTGAGTTGGTTGCAGCGAATGCCGCCTGATGATGATTTTGGCAAGGTTTACGAGGCGTTAAGCATCGTTCGCATCGTTTGAATCTCTCGAACCACTCGAATCGTCGTCGTTGGCTTTTAATAAATTAATAAAAAAAAAACGAAAAAAAAGATCCCAATTCGTGCCGCAGCGAATTGCAATAAAAGTTTACTGCCAACTAGCGAAAGCAGCTCAACAACGGACTGTGGCAACAATCGTGGCTTGGCAATGCAAAGAGTTTTGGGGTTCATTAGCCGACAATGAGTTGGCAACGTATTGAGACAGAAAATTTAAATTAAATCGATCTCCACTTACCGAAACCGTACTGTCAATAAGTAATGACAATTTGATCAAATAGCGCATTTTTAATTAAGTATTTTCTGATCAGCGTTGAGCTTTTAAGTTTTTTTACTTGATCAAAACTGAACTGATCCGCTAACAAAGCAGATTTTCAATGATGCTGTATTGTATTGTTATTTGTTTTAAAGCAGTGTTTCTCAAAAATTTATGTTTTAAATACTTTAATTGCAACATGAGTAATTTAACTGTCTGAGCCACTTATTTTTCTTGGAACTTCATCCCCCCTTCATAGATGTAGCAAAAGTGAACTGAATTCCATGTCTACTATACTTTAAATGAATATTTCCACTAAATGATTAAACTGAAAAATTAAAATTAATTTCCTTTCTGTTTACCCATTCACTAAATTAAAATGCAAAATTAAAATAATAATAATAATAATAATATATAGATGTTAATAAATAAATAATAAATTTCAGTTGAAATTAGAGTTAGTTTCTTTTTCCTAGGTCACCTTCAACTTTTCTATTTATGATATGCTTAAACTACACTGCACTGCAGTATACACTTGCTAGCATGTGTCATGTTATATAGTGGACAATCGTATAAACTAAAGATTTCATTACCTAGTTAAATGCACAACACGCATACGCAGCGTATGCCAAAGCAAATTAAATGTATTGTTCATTATATGTTTTATTCCTCTTCCTTCTATCTCACTCTCATTCTCTCTCTGTCAGCTGTGTATATGTGCGTCATAATCGTTAAACTGTTTTATGGTGTTGCCATAATTATTCTATTATTAAGTAGCAAAACATTTGTCATGCACGCTATGTTGGCCTTATTATTGTTGTCGTTGCTGTTGTTGTTGTTGTTGTCGTGGCTGATGTTGCTGCTGTTCATGCTGTTGTTGTTGCGGCTGTTTATAAGTGATTAAACGTAGCCAACATTTGGTAAGCTGAAATGCGCCCTAGGACTTTCCTCACTGATATCTCTAAGTGTATACACACACCCCGTGTATGTGCTTACATATGTTGGCGGATGAGTGTGGCAAGAATCCAAACTATTCAAGTGTGTGACTATGGGCGTGTGTGGTTGCTCTCTATGTGTATGTGTGTGTTTGTCTGTGTATGTGTAAAGGACTCTGCATGCTGTTAAACGCAAACTCAGCCGCTTGGCAAATAAACATTTTAGCAAATTTACTGCCAACTGACAGCTGTCAGCTTTATAACCACCATCAAACAATGACGACAAGAAGAAGAAGAACAGCACCAACAACAATTACATTCCAACAACAACAACAACAGCAACAACATCAACAGCATAACGTGGACGCTGGCAAAAGGTGTGCACAGACCGCAGACCTATTTGCAGAGGTAGACAAATACATAGACAGCGACAACTAAATATACTCGTACTCACACACACACAGAGAGACAGTTGAAGTGGCAAGACACACAAGCACATACATATACACACATATACACTCACAGATTGAGCAGCCAGGTAGTTTTTCCCCCCACTTAACACTTCATTGAAAAACCACTCAAAAAGCCACTTTTGCAACGAGTGCGAAACCCTAAAGGGGGAAAAGGCCAAGAGGCATACTACAACGTAATGCTAACAGACCCACACACCTACACACACACACACACTCTTTCTCACATATGTATATGTATAAATCAACTATTTTGTCTGGGCAGCTTGTTTGTTATTTGTTTGTCTCGTTTTGTCTCTTAAACTAACCTTATTGCGGCCAGCCTTTGACTTTGACTTTGGCCATCAAATATCTAGCTAATTATGCTAGAAACATGTCCAATCTCTTAGTCAAGACTAAGACAGCAGCAGCTGTGGCTGCAGCTAATGAAAATTGAATGCATTCTTAATGAGAGCGTTCAGAGCAAAGACATTCCAGGAGTTTATTTTAAAGCTTCTCAAGGCATTCCAGGCAAGCAGGCAGAGAGCTCTCGTCCAGAAACAGATTGTCCAGTGTTTACCTTTGACTACGGTTAAGGCACAAATTGTTGACATTTTCGCGTATGTCGAGAGGTTTTTCCATCCCACCATTCTCCGCAGTTTACTGGAATGCGCTTTTATATTCAGAGTTCTTTGGGTTTTATTTTCCCCCGTTAACGCACTTTTCCTTTTCCTTTGCATTTACAGTATGTATTTTTTTTTCATTTCACATTTTCACAAATTCATTTATAAAATGTAAATAAAAAATTGTGTATATATACATGTGCTTTCTTTTTTCTTGTACGCCTTTTGAGCTGGCCAAGCACTGTTGGAATCTATCGCACAACTGCCAGCTGCCAATGCATTTATGTGCTCAAGTGTGTGTAGAGTGTGTGTCTGTGTGTGTACCAAAGGGGTGTGCGTTTGGTGCATGCTCCGTGTTATTGTGTTGGCCAACCATGTTGCCATGGCAATGAGGCGGAGTGGCCATTTGAAAAGCTAAAACCGAAAAACCCAAACTCACCCACACTCACTCAACACACTCAAATGCGTTTTGCTGGCCCTTTGCGTGTTGTGGGCTTAGCGTAAAGTTAACAAAGTTTTGGCGGCTTAATTGGGTTAAATATTGTGCTTTTTATTGGTTTCGTTTTTGGCCTGGCCTGGTCATACTCCACATATACTCATCATATAACATACACACACATGGCCAAGTCGATTCGTAATGCAAGTTTCCCATTGCTAACAGAAATTGAAATAGCAAACTGTCAAGTTCATGAAATGCCAGCAAAAGAAAAAGAGTTAACAGCTGACACTGCACTGGCTGGAGTTGAGCGTTTAAATTTCAATTAAGCCAAAAGCCACTCACACACACACACACACCACACACACATATATACACTTGTAGCCCCGTTACAGCTCATAAATTCCTTGACTTGTGTCAGGATATGTTAGCTGGGCCAACATTTCAGCTACCACCGAATGCCGAAACTTTTCTCACTGTGGCATGTCAAGAGCAGTAGCTGAAACACGAACAACAACAACAATAACAACAACAATCTTGGCTAAGGCGTCGTCCAGTCAGTGAAGTGCCCCAGAAATAAACTGCACACATTGTGCAACTCGGAGAGAGAGCTGCTGTGGCAACTGCAACTGCACTTGCCACACGCATCGAAACTGCAGCATTGCAGCAGGAGGCGTGGCAGTTCTTTTAATTAAAATTGCTTTTGGGATGTAACTGCATTCAAGCTATAAGCCATCTGTGAGTCTTTGAAGCTCGACTCGAACCTTATCTGTAGCCTCAACTCAACTCAACGCAATTCAACTCGACTAGACTTGGCTCGACTCTAAGTTTACATATGCGTGCTTCGGCTTATGTATTTATGCAACTGAGCTTGGCACTTGAATCGCTTGCTATACCTGTTACTTGGAGAGTGATAGAGTGTGTTGCATTTGCTAGAGGAAGAAGTAAGCGTGGCAGACGCAATTCAATTAAAACGCATTAAACTATTGGCATCACATTTGGTGGCGAAGAGCCTTTATATTCTCAAACGAACATCAAAGTATTTTTAAAGTGAAAAATAGTATAAATCTTAGTTCTTTTGTAAGACTCTTAAAAGACTTAAAAGAATGAGAAATTAAGAAATTTATAACCATATTAATGGCGCTAGCAACTGAACCCAAATTCTTTCTTAAGGTTTGAGCCACCAAGTCAAACTTTCTCCAAATACGGATGAAAACTTCATTTAATTAATTTATACCAGTTTATTTGATCGCATCAAGATTGGGTATTTGAAATGTCTTTTGAGTTGTTTATGCCATAAAAGTGTGCAGCAATACTTACTAAACGTAATAATTTATTTACATCTGCGTAATTAAATTGTGTAACGGGTATCTCAAAGTCGTGGACTCGACTGTAGCATTCTAACTTGTTGATGTTTTTGTTGTTGAACCCACTGTGCTCTTGGCTGCAGTTGCTCCATTTGCATGCCACCCGCATGTGGTGCATGTACAGGTTCCCTATTTGTTTTGGCCACCCACTTTGCTCTATGCTTTCTACTAAGTTTGGCCTGTCACCTTGTCAGTTGTTGGCTCATAAAGATGGTGATGACAGCCCGACATGCGGGCATAGAGTGAGAGAGAGAGAGAGAGAGAGAGAGAGAGAGAAAGTCAGAGGGCAGGTGAAACTGAGGCACTCCAAAGCAGTCGACAGGTGCATGATTCGTAACTTTGTTGTTCTGCGTCCCCTCTCTCTCTCCCTCTCTAGCAATTACTTGCCCACTCATCTGATCTTATGATATGCCCATAAATGCCACAACTCGTTGCCAATTTAAGCTCACTTTTAGGCCGAGTTAAGTGGCTATGCTCACTCTTATTACAGCGGACGGACTTTACGCTAAGTGCTCTAAGTTTTGGCTGGGTCAAGTTATACTTTTGCATTCTTAGTCTCTCTCTCCGTCCTCAGTCTCTCCTATGATTTTTGGCATTGCATAGCAACCACACACATACAGACAGGCAAGTGCAGATATTACAAAATCTCATTAATGAGAAGTTCTTTTTGCAACTCTCTCTCACATTACCTCATTCTTCCCGTCTCTGTGAATCGCTTTATTAATGTGTCTGCAGCAACTCTGGAGCCTGGTCTTAATTGAAACAGTTCAACGTCGAGTTCAGCGAAACGCAGCTTAAAGATTAATTATCCTCAACTTGTGCACATACACACCATACATACGCACTCGAATGCACAGTGGGAGTGAAGGCAGTCTCAAGTCAATTACATGGCCAAGTGTTGATTTCAGTTAATTGCTGACACCGTTTAATGACACAATCGAATCCAACTGACCCTTTAACTCAGCCTCAACCTCAAGCTGAACTTTAAACTATTTACTGTCTGAATAATTAATTTATCCATTTGATAAAAAAAAGAAGCATAAAACGTATTTGATTGATTTTATCTCTTTGAGAACGAAAGTTGCTTTGTGTCATTAACTTTAAGGTGCACTCACAAATGAAAAGCCCTTTTGGGATTTTCATTTTAATACACGCTGGAAAAACTCAATTTGCAGTCGATTTACAGTGCGTGACGACATCGCAAATAGTTAAAAGCATTGAAATGCTTTTAGCTTAAATGCCCAGCCAGCTGGACCGAGCGACAATGCGTGAAAAGGTTTAGCTGCCACTTGCCACTTGCCACATGACACTTGCCACTTGCCACACGCCGACAGCTTCTACTAAGCCGCAATTTTATTAATGTGTATTAATTAATGTGTATTTTCATTGATTACAATTACAATAAACTACATCTACAAGCTTGAAAATATGCCTCTCTCAATGCGCTGGCGAAATTTCGAATATTTTATAGCATACTTATTGGGTCAGTTTACCAGGCAAAAGTTTACATTGTTTACCGTTTACGTTTTTTATTGTTGATCGCCCTTCGTTGGCCATAAAAATACTGCAGCTTCCACAATAAATATGCATGGCATAAGTATGTGTAAGTAAAAGTTTTTTGCGCAATAAATTTTATTAGCATAAAATTCGTAAAGCGCTTTTCGAAGGTTTTTCGGCCTCCGGCCAGTTTGTAGGTATTGCATACTTCTTTTTTCTTGTCCAACTTTTGGCGAAAAGCTGTCAAAAGGAGCTGGAAAATTCAGCACGCAACGCAATTGTTGCTTAAAAGTTAAGACAGATGCAGCGCTGATTTTGATGGCAATCATTTTTTTACAGCTCTTCTAAATTGAAACAGAAGTGAAATTCATCTGTCCTTACTAATTTATTTGAAACTGTTACTAAGCTTATCGAATAAAGTTGTCGATAGATATAAATGACAGTTTGTTACTCAATTTACTGAGCTTGAACAATTTCAGACTTGATTCCATGTACTTTCTTAAAAACTATGAATTTCTAGCTCTTACAAAACTGACTGGTTTTTTATTGTCAAGCATAATCAACCGTTCAATTAATTGCTCAGCCAAACAGGAAATAGTTTTTATAAAGTGACATAAAAATAAGACTTGATAATATAAGATTTTAATATATTTACATTATTTTATATCTAACTTTATGCTTTTAAAGATATTTTCTTCATTGAAAACTTAACTTTTGATTCAAAATAATAGACAATAATGTGTAATTATTTTCGGGTAATATTTCCCATTAAATGGAGTTTAACTATTGATTAAAAATTACCGACATTAGTATAGGATAGTTATTGGGACAATCTTTTGTTTTCTAAATTCCAAGCTATAATTCATCCCAATAAGTGTACAATTTAAAATGCTATACATTAAAACTAAAGAGGTGTTCGTTATTGAACTTACCGTTTAAATGTTGGCTCTACAATTGCATTCACGTGTAATGCAATCAATTACTTGGTCAATTTGCAGTCAGCGTTGCTGATGTTAGGCCCGTGATTTTAGTGGATCAGCAAATAAGAATTGGAAATGAAACGCATTGAAAGCACAACTGAGCGCGACTTTTGACCACAGGACAATTTGCTGACCGAGTCGCAACTGAAAGGCGACTGCAATGCAACAGAAAGGCGGGCCAACAAATGAATTTGGCTATGACTTGGCATTTGTTGTTGCCCCAAATGGCTGACGCTCAGTTGCGATGAGGCATCACGTCGCGTTACCTGCCAACTTCAAATCCAAACTGACCGCAAAACATTTACAGTTTGAACTTTATGCCGCAAATGGCAACGCGACGGTGACTCGACGCTGGCAGCGACGTCAACTCCAAAATAATAACAATAAAAAAAATCAAAGGCAGTAAAAACCGAAAGAAAGAACGCGAAACCAAATGCAAACATGTCTGGGTGTGAGTGTGTGTCTTTGTACGGGTGTGCTCTGTGGGTCTTGGCCCAAGGGCTTGGCATCGTTGCAAAAGAAATTATGGCCAAGTTGCTTGCGTTTGCCGTTGTTGCGCTAATTTGTGTTTGCGGCTTTCGCACATCGAGCGGTCGGTCAGCGCGAAAAATGAAGTTGACCTGCTTTCAGTCTGCGCATAAAGTCAGCTAACGCGTCTAAAACTGGAGCACAAGCACATACACATACGCACACACACAGACACAGACACACACCCAAACACAGAACAGCTGAACACTTCCGAGCAAATTTACATAGGCTCGGCCAAAAGAAATTATGCATGCCACTGTTGATATTGAAATGCCGAGCAAGTTGAACTTTCAGTTTATGCCGCCCACTCGAAAGCCAAGTGAAAGTAAAGTAGTAGAAATGAAGTGAGTGGAAGCCAGAGGCAGAACAACTTTCACTTTCTTCAACAATCGCCATTTTGCAGGCCATAAACACGTAAGGCACGAAAAGCAAACAAAATAAATACACAACAACAACAACAATAACAACAACAACAACAACAACAACACTCAAATCCATCTAACTAAGCAGGTGTTTGCAGGTGTACCAGTAAGAGAGTATGTATTTGTATTTGTATTTGTATTGGGAGTGCAGTTGCCTTGACGAAGTCTCAGGAAGTCGTTACAGGAAAAGGGTCCGACTTGAAAAGCAGGCTAAGAGTAACCTTTGTGGGTCAAATGTTAACGTTGACTAACAAACAAAAAACGACCTGGCATAACTATGCCAACTGCCTGTCGCAGTCTAACCTGGTCAGCTGTGGCATTTACCAAAGTCAAACGCATTGACCAAAAGGCGGCCTCATTTCTGAGTCAGAAATAAATCAGCAAGAGACGAGAACTTGGCACAAATCCATTAACACTCACACATTCTTGGCCAGGCCGGCAATTGTCGCATGCAAAGAAAACCGTAATTGAAATCTATTTGCCTAAACTTGGCCAACATGCAAGTGAGTCAAGCCCAAACCAAGCCCAAAACATCAGCTGACTTGAACAAAATGAACTTTTAATAAATTCATTACGATGGCACTTTATGGCCGCACCACGCCACGCCCCTTTCCTTTTCACACAGCCCCACTGTGCACTGCATTGGTTTAATGCATCTCCAGACATTACGTATACGCCCCATACATTTATGGACAATCAACTTTACGACCTTGTTTGTGCTCCAGTGTGTGTGTGTGTGTGTGTGTGTGGATGTGTGTTTATGTTCGCTGTTTATTGTCGCTCGGCACTTGTGCTTGACTTTTCTAAGATATTTTCAAATCGAAGTTATGTTCCCAGCACTCGAGTATTTGTGGTTGGGTGGTGCAAGTGGTTGAGTACGTTTTTCTCGTGTGTTTATTGATGTGCTGCAGCTACTTTCACATCCAAATGGTGCTGTAATAGCTCTTAAAGCTCAAGATAAATCAAATGGCTACAAACTGCAACTAAAACATAAATTCCTGCAATAAATGTCACAATATAATTAAGTTTTCAATATTTGAGTAGATAAAAACATTTAACTGCAGCTATCACAAATATTTAGTTGCTAAACTTTATCTCTTTTCCTGAGCTTGTTTTTCAAAAAAGTTTGCCTCAGACTATTTCCACTCAACTTTCTAATAACTTTGTTTGATGTCAAATTAAAACTTGATTTATTTTCATTTTTTTGCAAATTTTAACGAAATACGAATATTTTGGATAAGTTGAAAATACTTTGGGTATAAAAAGAAGAAAAACGTACGTCTGAGACGAGTCTATATTTATACTGCTATCAAGTTTATTAAAAGCTGTTTGTGACTCTTGAAAAAACAATATAAAACTTTAAGTATACAAAAGATAATTAGAAACCAAAACTAGATTTGTCTACGTTTTATGCTAATTCTCAAACCGACCATCTATTTATTTATTCCTAATTTAAATATAATTTTTTATCATTTTAAAATCTCCTTTTTCTGCTT
Organism: Drosophila putrida; assembly: GCA_037043535.1. NCBI lineage: Eukaryota > Metazoa > Arthropoda > Insecta > Diptera > Drosophilidae > Drosophila > Drosophila putrida. The sequence goes on from JBAMBI010000135.1 coordinate 645,271, forward strand.
TCTTTTACTCTTACTCATTTAATTACAAAACACAATTGTCTGAGATCAAAGCAATACACCGATTTAGTTAAGCTGATAGTACATAGCTTTGGCTGATAAGTCAAGTGATGGTTATTAAATAAAACCATTTCAGCATTGGGTCTAATGGCAACAAAAGTGTGGGTGACAGAAATATGGGTGCACACATATTTAGCAATCACTGTACAAGGTCAAAGCAGTTAAAAATGTGTGTTGGCCGAGAAAAGTAAGTGAATTGAGGCGATTGTATCTTAAAATGAAATAAATTACAGCGCACATCGCAACGAATTGACCCAAATGCGAGTACGAATAAATAGGCAAAAGAGAATGACATAAAGAATTGAAATCAAAATAAAAATGTCAACAGAGAACAATAAGGGAGCAGAGAGAGAAAAATGAACACGAGAGAGAGAGAGAGAGAGAGAGGAGAGAGAGAGAGACTTCCAGCTGATTATCGCTAATTGCGCACAAGGAAATAGAAATTAAACGATTCAAAGTCAGGCGAAAGGAAAGTATATTAAAGTATTTATAGTCGCATTTTGATGAAATTAAATCGGGGTCAGTTTGATGAAATTAATTGTAGTAATATAATTGAGCAGGACAAGGTTGAAGTAGGCATTGAGGTGAATGTCAGCCAGTTGTTTTGATTATATTTAGATTCAAGAAATCTAGTTCACTTCAACGTCTCACTCTAAGCAGCTGATTTGAACTTGTGATGTCTGAGGTAGGCTATGAAAATAATTTTACTTCTTTATCACTTATTTCACTTTATCACTTCATTCACATTAAATACCTGAAAAGGTTAACAAAATTTCAGTTTTACAAAAAATGTTCGGTTTCGATAAGAAAAAAAGCGCTGGTTCCTATATCGTGCCACAGAATTCGACTGTGAAAATCGAGCAGCAACAATCAGGTCTACAAGAGCACATTGCCAACCTTAAAGAGAATCATTACGAACGCAACAACATGAACAAGTGTCCGCACTGTGAGAATATGGCCAAAAACTTTTTGTATTTGGAGAGTTTAATACGCAACAACTGCGACAAGAATCAAAAGTGCAACCTGTGCCAATCGTCGCTTAAGTATCTTCAGTATGTGAATCGAAACATAATGCAAGTTTTTGGAAACTTCGATTCGATTGTACAGGCTGCACGTGTCTTCTCCAGTCAGAATCCACCGATCCCAAAATACTCGGTAAAGGCGCCACAGGAACAAGAACAAAAAGCAGTTCGAGCCCGGGGCGGAGCTTTAATCCAGGCACAGAAGAGTGCAAAAACCCTGAAATCTGTCAAGTCACAAAAGTCGAAAAAGTCGCTCAAGTCGATCAAATCATCCAAGTCGGGCAAGAGTATGTCCAAATCGAATAAGAACAAACCGAAGACTGCTACCAAAAGCCGTATCAGCCATGGCAAAATGGTTCTCAAGAGTAAATTCAAATCTAAGCCGGCCAAGGCAATCAAGCTGACCAATCAGATGAGTAAGGTCGTTCGAAGTGCCAGTCAATATCAGAACTTGCACTCCATACGCTCCAAATCTAAGAAGCAGAAGAAACAACGTCTCCTCCCACCACCTACTAGCATCAATTGGAATCTACTCAAGCGTAATTTGCCCAAGCGGACTTAACCAATTGGTGTTAATTAAATCGACCATCGGCAGCAACAACAACTACTACAACATCAATGGTAGAAACGAGGAACAACACCAAAACTTAACTGAACGTTTTAAAAATTATTTAAACCTTTTGTTTTTCTAACCAAAATTAAGCATTGAAATTATATAATATTTTTATTAATTGCCAAATTTTTCATTTCACTTTTAGATCAATTTTCAATTGCAAAGTTAAACAAAACTGTTGACGGCCTTTGCATTCGCCGTTGGCCATTTTAAATGTTATGACCAAAATGTCACTCACATATTTATGCTCATTATTTTGACGCGTCTCGCCATTTGCATAATTTGCTCTTTTCAGTCAGGTCTAAAATCTGTTAAGCACGTTGCGCTCTTTTATAATTTTTGTCAACATTTTTCGCAAAATAACCAGAGGCAGGGCCATAAATGTTGCACTAAGCCTCAATTTGTAGGGGGTATTATAATATTTGGACGATGTGTGTAACGTATTTAAGGATACATTGTCGAGCCCATTCGGTATATAGCTCAGACGATAAACAGCGAGTTTAATTTTATGAGAATCAAACAAGTTCTCTTTATCATAGAATGGAATATACAAAAATTTACTTCTTAATATAGATAAATAAATAAAAACGATAAAAGATCGATCTAAATATAAGATGTAAGTTTTTCACCCATTTACACACTCAGTTTCTTTTTGTTTTGTATCAATTGTTGGACAATTATCTATTTTTAAATATAAAGGAAAATTATCAAAAGTAATCAGATTACAACAGAACTTTTAAAATTTGATTATGTTCAGCTTAACTTCTGTCATATACAGTATTTATTTGCTAGAGATACCATCAAAACTTATTAATGAGCATTGCGACATTTGGTAGCGATTCGATCAATCAAGTAAAATAGGTCATCTGACATTTAAAGACATACGTTTTTTAGAGTATCTTCTCGTAGCATACTCGCAGCAAACAAATTTCAAATGATTTTTGCCTTTTGTGTTTTAAGTTGAATTTTCAAACAACAAGAGCAATTTCAGGGGCTATTTGTTGGGCGCGTTTTTTTTATTAATTGCGGCAAATATTATTCTAAATTCGAGTGTTGACTAACGCGCAATTAGTGCTCCGTTTAAAAAGGACAACTTCAATTTTTCATTCTGTATGGGCATGTGTGTGGGTGTGTGTATGTGTGTGTGGCACAACCAAATATTTTGTCAATTTAAATTCAAGCCTTGGGTAAACGTTCCCTCCGTTCGAACCTTCTATCCCTTCATCTGTCCGGCCGGAAAGCAGCTAAGCAGATTTCTAACCCAACTGACTTTTGGGCCGCGTCCGGCAGTTTGACAATTTTTCGCCCAGCGCCCTCAAATATGCCGCATACGCAGCTGTGACCCCCAAAGGATGACCCAACATTTGTTTATCCCGCAGCTGACCATGAGTGTGCGTGTGTATTCGCGTGTGTAGATTTGTGTATGCTCCCTTCGATAGCCATTTGGCTAAAACTTATTAGACACGAGTGTATTTAGCGCATATGTGCCTGGTTATGTGTAACTAACTGCCGGACTCGCTCTCCGCTACACCACTTCTCTGACAATTCCAGCCTCCATTTAAGTATACCCACTACTACACACATACACACACACACCCTATACACGCTTTACAAACAGAGGCAAACAAATAAATCTGATTGCCGTAGAGTTCTTTTCCCATTCTGTGTCTACAGGGAGTATTAAATGAGAGTCTTTGAAAATATATAGTTAGCTCCCATCAGTTTCAGCTGACCGCTTCAGTTTTAAATTCAATTTATATTATTATTAGTGTTGTAAAGTTTTAAAAGTTATATCCATTCAGCTGCCATTAATAACAACACTGACCATTGCCAAGGCTAAGACACTTTCAGAGAAAGTCTTCAACTGGAACATACTATTTACACTCAATTCAACCGGAGAGTGTGTTCTCGATAGTCAATTATTTTACAATTCTTCTTTGTGACACATTCTTAAACTTTCAAGTGCAGCTTAAATACATTTGAAGTGACAGTTTTTTATTGTATAATTTAATTGACTGTTATGTCATAGACTTTGATTTTTAAAACCCCGTACTTTGTTCAAGAGTAATCAAGTACGAATAAGATATACTCTAAATTTGCAAGTGAATGTCTATTACCTATTCTAATTAAATTAAAAAAAAAGCTTTGCAGTTTTAATTCATCTTAAACTGATGAATTTAAATGCGGTATGATATAAGCTAAATGAAATAGAAATAATAAATTTTGTACAATAAAAAAAAAAACCAAAAAAGGTTTGTATACAATACTTTACATTTTATTCTTAAAATTTATTTGTGTATTATGTTTAATTTGTTTAAAAATGAATCTTTTTAGTAATCTTTTTTATATCTATTGCTAAAATATTTTTTGTGCACTGACTTAAGTAAATCAATTAATATAATAATATATATAAGAATCTATAGTTAAACACTGTCTCGCAATTAAACTCAATTTCATCCAATTTAATTAGAATATGCTATCTACATCTGCTCTTATCACATTCTGTAGGGTATTCACAGAGTCGAGCAGGCTCTTTTGTAGCATTGTTACGGCTGCCGGAAGAGGAGAAAAAAAATATTATTTTTCTTTTACAGCCGACACCGGACCAAAACAACGTTGGCAGACCCCAAAAACTATGTGACGCTGATGTTGCCGCACAATTCCTTTGTAATTAGATAACGCAACAAAGCAGCAACATGGCAACCACAGCATTTCCGCCTGCCTCGTCTCGGTCGAGCCGCTTGACCAGAGCGAGACAAGAGCATTCGGGTGCACCCATATAATTCCACAAGCCCTTCCCTTTACCTTCATTTTTGCTCTCTTTCTGTTGTTTTCCCGTTTGCTGCAATAGTCGTGTATTGCATTTTCCATGGAATTGTGTCCAATTTCGGTTTACGTAAAATTTTGAGAGCATTTTCTGATTATTTTGCAAAATCGCAACATTTACCGTTGCCATTGCCAGCACAATTAGCCGCCCATCACGCCCACTAAACCGATTCAACTGCTATTTGTAAGCAAAATTTCTTGTTGTTGCGTCAATTTTCGCACCACAAAAACGCTTCAATGCATTTTCAATCGTTGCAATTTCCTCCCGAATAACTACAAATTTGTTAGCTGTTGTATATCTCGGCGAAGATTTTAATAGAGAAAAATAAGAGAAGGAACGAAAGGAAAACGAAGAACGAAAATAGAAGCGAGAGTTTATTAAATGCAATAGACCTTGTTGAAGAATATTTCTTCACAGATAACTCTTGGCCCTAAGTCTGATCTGATTAGTCGATAAAAATTATATAAAATAGTTTTTTATGGCACAGTTATAAGAAGGCAATGATTTCAGATAGAAACATATAACTTATCGCACTAGAGAGAATTTAATTAATAAATGTATAAATAAAGAAATTTATTTTTTAATGAATATTTATTTATGCTCTGACTTCTTGCTGAATTAATTTTGAAAGACATCAATGCATCCCAATATTAAAGTTAAATGATACATCACCAAAGAGAGAAAAAGAAAATAAAACACTGAGAACTGGTTCGTTGAAGCAGAATCTGACTTGGCAATCTCTTGTCTCACAAATAAAGGCTTCTTAGCTTGTTTAATCCAATCTCTCAGTCCAAACCCGACTCTGTCCTGATTAGTTGATTAGATGTCGGCTTCAGATATACGAGATGGCACGTATCCTACCAGGCACGCAAATATATCACGCTCAAGTTGTTGTGCACTTGGCTGGTCCAGCTAATGCTGGAGAGGTGCATTGTTAGCTTCACCTGGCCATAATTAGCTGCTCATCGAGACAGACACAGAGGGAGAGTCAGAGAGATAGGTAGAGCGGCAAACAAATGACCCACAAGATGAAGATTTAGTGTGCTCTCATGCAACTAAACTTAATATTTCACGTGCATTTAACCTCCGGGTTTAAATGTCGTAATTTTCTCATTGGCATCCCAAGCTTCGTCCTGAGGCATTGCACGAATGTTTTACTGTCTCAAAGTTTGTCTCAATTACGTGCGTGCCAGACTGCGACTGTGACTGCGACTGAGACTTACTCCACTTGGCTAAATATTAAGACTACGAGTATGAGTCTTAGACTGAGTACGAGTACGAGTATATGAGTCTCTCAGTACAAGTATACTATACTGAAGTTTTAGCTCGCCTTTGGTCTTGCCCCCCTTTCACGTTTGTCATTGGCAACTTTTTAATTAAAAGTTTCATCCGAGTAATGGGATATTTGCACTACGAAATGCTATGTCGACCACGACGATACCATCCATGATACTTGCGCAATATTTGTGGGTGTCTCCATCTCCGTTGTCGTCGTTGCCTTTCCTGTGTCTCTGCCTCTGTCTCCGACTCTGTCTCTGAGCTTGTGGCAATTTTGGTTGGCTCTATTGGTTGCAAGTATCTAATTGCCAAAAGGATTTGCCTTACATAATGTTCCGTTGACCTCCCCTCATACCAATTTTTATTGGCCGCCAAAACTTTGCCCAGCTATTGCCAAACTATGCCCCTATTCACTTCCACTCCTCCCTTCAACTCACTCTACATCGTTGCCCAAGTTAATGAGCGGCTAACGTCACGTGCGCAATTAATGTGAAGGCGTTTTAATTAAGGGGTTGCTAAAGATCGAGCAACTAAATGTGCTAGAAAAAAATGGGAACAACTGAATAATTTAATTATTCAGCTGTGATTTTAAAAAGGTAACCTCCAATTATTTAATATTCGATCTTTATTTTGCATTTGTTTTTCTATAGTTAGTGTCGAAGTATAGCTGGATTTAAGTAACAATTTAAATAAAAACATCCTGTTCATAACGAATACAAATCCACAAAAGTAAATGCGTAATGTCAATTATATCACAATTTGAAGAGATAATTTATTGAAAATACACTGAGAAAAAAATCAAGTACTTTAGTACTCGATTCAACAATTTCTGGTGTTAAAAGTCATAGAAGCCAAATAAATTCTTGGTTGAAGTACGGATTTCTGAATTAAATAATGTTATAAAATTTTTGATAACAAGAGTATTAGGATAATTAAGGAATCAGGATTGACTTAAGAATTTGTTCTGCTTGATAATTAAAAAAAAATAATAATTTGATTAAATTTATTTTTTGCTACTTAATTGCTACTTTAATTTAAATTAAATTAATGCCTTATTTATTATTAAAATATAAAATTTTTATCAATAACTAATCTAACGTGGGAAACGAACTCGAGACCTCAAAAGTTCGGAGTCGGCAGCTCTATCGATATATTTTCTACACGGAAGGAGGGGCGGACACAGTCCGAATATATAAAATTCCTCATTTAGGAACTATGGAATCCAGAAAACACATTCAAGAGAAAAGCATTTCTAATTTAATACATTTTATTCTTGATTTTTAAATTAAGAAATCCTGTATATATTTGAAAACAAAGCGTTCTCAAAGTAAGAAAAATTAAGATCGGGATTAATTAAAGAACTGTTTTATAGAACGAATCGTTCTGTTTTTCCTGGGTAGTTATAGTATTAAATGATTTGATTTAACTTCTGATGCGTCCTTAATAGACTTAAACGTATTCCAAACAAGGTTAATAATATTTAATTAGTTAACCAAACAATTTAGTTAACTATCAATTTGATAGATTGTTAAACGATGTTAAAATAGTGTTAGCAAGCGATTTGGACCCACAACAGCATTAAAAAGAGATATTGTCTATCTACTCTTAATAGTCTTCAAGGACAACAAACAGAAAAGAAGATGAAGGAAGAAAAAGAGCAAGAAAATATACATATCTACGAATGGATCACTACATAAAGTGGAAGAAGTAACCACTGTACCCGGTATTGAGGGTGTTGCCTAATCGCTGGCGGATGTCCGTTCAGAAAATTTGCTTTCATTGTTTTCAGTTTGTGCGAGAAGCGATTCTCTTCTGCCTTTTTGGCATTTCAGAGTCCTTTTTATTCGATATACATATGCACACATGTGTGTGGGAGAGTATGTATGAATGTATATGTGTGAAACTATATGTGTTTCTATGTTTTTTGTCGTGCTGCATTCTTGTCGAGTTTGTTGTCAGCATTCCCTTTCAATTTCCTCATCCACTCGAACTAACATCCTTCCGCTGACTTGTCGTCAGGACCAATTCAACAATGTCTGCCTCTGGTCAATCGTCAGGCAGTGAATCCAAATGACAAGGACTGCCAGTCCGTTTGTCAATCAATTGTGAATTGTTTATTGAATGTTGTCGTTAGGCTGCACACAACACTACCACCAAGAATCATATTTGTTGTTGCCGTCGCTGCTGCCACAGAGGCTACCATTTGGTATTGTTTCAATATTGGACAGTAGCCGGCCATCAGCAGGACTAGAAACAGGACTAGGACTAGCACAGTGGCACTAGGACAGTCGACAGTCGACAGTCGCCAGTCGCTTGTTTACACTGGCAATGGCAACGACAACGACAACGGCAACGCTTTGATTTTTATTCTTTTCTCAGGCGTTTTAATGGAAAACTGTGCACTGATCGATTTGTTGATGTTACCAATGCTTTGTCCCTTTTACCGCATACTCTTTGTCGAAGCATATGCGCAGTTTGTCAGCAAGTTGTTAGGCATTCATGTAGGAGTCAATGTTTGTGTTACTTTCGATCGAAACATGCATATATCATGGAAAAATTATTCTAAAACTGTTATAGTGTGCAATTTGACACTTATAACAGACAACTAATCAAACTGAACAGGTCCAATTTACAGACATTCTTCAACCAAACTGGATTGTACTTTAGGAACTCTTTTGGGAACTATCCATTAAATTATCTATTTACGTCAACGAAGGAAGTCGACTCCAGAAATTAAGTATTAATAAAAAAACAAATAATTTCAAATGTTTCATAAAATTTAAAATTAACCATTAACCTTTAAATAAAGAAAAGCAGTTGTTAAACATAAAAATTGCTAAATTAAGAGTATTTAAAGTACGATTTTCCATAACTAACTTTGAATCTTATTGAATGCCCTGTCGCATTACTAATACGCAGTGTGGTCGGTCGCCTCAAATGGATACTCCCAGTGCTCTCATAATCTTGTGCAAATGGCTTTTGTTCGAATGAAATAGTGTTGACACACACACACATGCAAAATGAAGGCATCCTTAACAAATGCACGAAATGGCTTTTAAACGACCGCGACGCCGTGCAGTCTGCCAGACTACATCGTTGTCCCTCTCCGAGTCCCTTTCTCCATCTGTCTCCCAGCTCTTCTCCCTGTCCCTCTTTCTATCCCAAAATTCTCCAAAGCTGCCGTTGGCATGTGATGATTTGTTCGCACATAATGAAACTCATCAGCAGCCAGGAGTTCAGGCTGGTCAAGGGGTTGCCAGGATGAGACCGAGTAGGGAAAGAGATCAATGCGATTCGCGACGCGGCGTGAATTGGCTTGGCATAAATTCAAAAAAAGAAGGGGCACAAAAATACGAGAGTATTCTTTCTGTAGTAAAAGCATTTTCCAGTTTTCCATTTTTCATGGCTCACTGCGGGCTCTTAGTGAGATATACTTAATTTGAAGTGAGTTTGGACCATCAAGAAACTGCTTTTAAAATCAATTTGGCATTTATTTTTCTTCGGGCTTGTGGCTTTTCTCTCTTTTTTACATTTCCCCAATTCCTTTTCAACTTATTTCACAGCTTTTCTTTTAATGTTTGACTTGGAACTTGGGCACTATTTATACATATATTTTGCCGTCCTTACGGAACCACTTTCGCATTCAAAGAGGACGGAAAACAAATGGCCACGAAATGAAAGACTCAAAAGTTTCCACAATAACTACTATAACATAATCTGTTTAAATGTTTAAAATGATTATATAAATACAGTTCCTTTTGATACAAAGTTATGAGAACAGAGAACTGAAAGAAGTCAGTCGAAAGGTAAGTGAAATTAAAGTTGAGTACAAACAGTTTGAGCAAATTCATTAATGGCACTCAGCATTGCATCCCTCCTCATGCTAGTTATAGTTGTGCCACAAATACCGCAACAGTTGTGGCTGCCGCACTGAAAATGAGGGCAATGCATTTATCCCCAGGGTTCCACAGGCACCAGGAGAGAAGTGGAGAATGGAGAAAAGAGAATGAGACCACAGCGAGCTGCCAGTCGCTTGGTTTTGATGTGACGCTGATATTTAAAAGTGGAGTTTGAGCATCAAAGTTATACAGCGATCCGGGCTGTCGTCATCGTCATCATCATCATCATACACACTTGTCATACCCTGTATTTAGCAAGTATCCAAATATTAAGGAGTCTATTAAAAGCAACAATCAACTCAGTAAGTTCACTTGTATCACTGCTAAATGCCCTTTTTGAAGTGTTAAGAGTGTAGTTTCTGAGGATTGTCTGCAGGCTATTGTAAAGAACTATTCCAGAAAGGTTCATAACTTATAATACCTTGTGTATGATCTAAATAGGCAACAACGGGTTATACTTTATTGTGAAAGTGTATGCACAGAAGTAGTGCTCTGAAAGAGAACGTTAGTTCTAGGAGCTTTAAAAGCTGGGAGCTCTTTTATATCCTGCTCTCTTTCCGACCCATAATTTGCATCCAGGTCAAATAATCATCATAGAAATCAACTAAAAATACTACTTAACATTGTAAAAATTCAGAGGAAAGGAGCAGCTTTTTTCACAGCTTACATCTTACTTCTTTGTAAGTATATGAGTTTAATATGTATATATAATATTTAATGTTATACATATTATGTATTCATATGTGCGAGTTTTGTATTAAGATATTTAATAAATTGAATTGAGGGTATCGCATAGTCGAGTACACTCAACTGCAGCATTGTTACTTGTTTTCTATGTGTACTTGTGGTAATTGCGTAGCATTTTAAGCATGCTCGCAACACTCACTGCTGCTGCTGTTGCTGTTGCTGCTGCTGCTTTAGGAGCTGCTGTTGCTGCTGTGGGTGCTGTTGTTGCTGCATTTGTAGCTGCTGCTGCTGTGGGAGCTGTTGCTGCTGTTACTTGACACATGTCAGTCAGTCACTCAGTCACTTACTCTGTGTGGGTTGGCTTTGGCTTTTGAGCGTGGCCAAGCGAAAGGATCTGGGCCGGAACGCTGCCTGCAATCCGGCTCGAATAAAGTCTACTTTGTGTGAATGTGTATGTGCGAAACATAAAATGCACTTGTTGTTGCTGGCGATGGTGTTGGTGCTGTTGCTGTTGCTGTTGCTGCTGACAACAGCAATAACATAGCACTTAATGTGTGTGTGTTGTTGTGTGTGCTGGACTGACTTTATAGAGTGGTCATTGCTGGCAGTTGAAGCATTACAAGCACATTTCTTTTGCATTTTAGTTGAAAAATTAAATATTACGCATACGCCCAGTTGATGCTCTCGTTTTCTCTTTAGCTCCTCTCCGCCTCATTCTCTGTTGAAAACCCCAATTTTCATTTGCATAGTTTTCAGCAGAGTCGAAAGGATATCCACAGATTTATGAATTGTAGCCAGCGCTGTCAATCGCGGCAAAACTGACGCTGATTTGACTGTTTTAAGTTGCAAGTTGATGTTGCTGCTGCCAGTTGTTGGTGCAGTTGCTATTGAGTAATGTGTGTGTTTGCTGGCAAACGGAAATTGCATTTCGCTTAGTTCGTGAGTTAAACTGCAGCAATTAAAGTCAGTACCCGACGGTCGGTCGGTCGGTCGGGTTGACGGGGCTGTCATTAAACTTTGCCCATTGCATTAGAAAGTGGAGCTCGTCAGGGTGAGAATTCACACATTTTAAAGTATTTTTGCGCTTGATGCGAATTAAAGTTTGATCGATATGTGTGCTGCGGTTGGTGCTGGCAATTTGCCTGCAAGTGGTGCTCTGCCTGCTCTGGCATTAGACGCCATCCGACTGCGGGTCAAATTCATTTCAACACTGCGAGTTGCAGGTTGAGCTCTTGATTTCAGCCCATTAATTGATTCATTTGCTTTGTGGCCGCATTTTTGCTACAATTTCTGCAACTGCTGCTGATGCTTGTGCTGCTCCGGCTACTATTTGTTGACCATGTCCGTATCTGATGGGGCTGCATTGGCCAGCAGCGATGAGGAGGCGATGCCCGTTAGTAGTCATCCCAATGCTCATCGGGACTACAGTGATTCGCGGTTGGAGCGCGTTGCCAACTACACAACGACCACAATGCGACTGAAACCCGACAAATGGGCCAAAATGATGGCCAACGATGATTTTCGGGTGAGTTTGCATTTGCACTCCCATTTCCCATGCCATTTCCATGCCATTTTCCATGCCATGCCAACCACATTTGTACTGACTGTCTTTGTTCCTGATTCTGATCCCAATTCCAGTGCACTGTGCTGGACTGGTTGCATGGACGAAGTCGTGTATTGGTCATGACTCTCAGTTCGGGTAGTGATCTCGTGCCTCGCAGCTGTGTGAGTGACTTGTATTGCAACTATATGTTGCAAGGCAACGTTCCACGTACCACTGTTGCTGTCGCAAGCGATGCTGCTGCTGCTACTGCTGCCGGTGCTTCAACGTCTGCTACGGCAGCCGTGGTGGCTGCTGCAACCACAACGGTTGCGTTGCTGGTGCCAATGCCACCAGCTTCCTCGAGCTTTACAACATTGGATGGAGTGCCGCGTGGCAAGTGTGCCTACTTCATACGCCACAATATGGCCGTGCCACTGACAGCTGACAACTTTCAGAGTTCCGTACTCTATGGTGACTTTCCTGTTCACAGTAAAATCGAAACAATGTCGCTGCTGTTCGATGAAGTGTTGCAGCCACTGTTGGAACAGGCCCAAGGACAATGGCCAACGCCAGTACGAAAGGATCTACAGGGTCGCGTCAAGGAAGTTCGCAATACTCTAACCGAGGTGCGTCCATGTTATCTCAACACATTAATCCAATCGACAGTGAGACTCTCTTGGCTTAATTGGGCAAACTTTTCATGTGTCTATAAGAGCTATTTATATTTTATTGTTATCCCCACAGATTAAGGGCAAGACCAACAATCGCACAATTTTATCGTTATTAGTTTCGCCAACAATCGTCGAGGCAGTCGCCATTCAAGTCGACCAGGGGTAAGTACGAAACTCAGACATAACTTTCCATCCCATCCGTCCTCCCCAACTTCCTCTTCATCAACAAATCCATTGTCTCAAGGACTCTTCCTTCATCGCCACAAGAGTTGACTCTTTGTTTATGTGTGCGGAAATTATAAGCAAGCTCTTAAAATTTACTCAAATTTTCAAATTTACTCAATATATGTATTTTTAATAAAAATTACTAAATACTAAGCACAATTTGCAGGCAATTGAAAAGCATATACAAATATTTGATTGGCTATTCAGATTTTCATTTCGATTTCTGTTTAGTTAAATGGCAATAAAACTAATTGACAAAGCAAAATATCTTATCTCAAAGAATACTATATAAATAAGCTTAAAATGTCATTTCATCAAAGTGCCATACACACTTTTGGTTGCATGATTTGAGCTGCAGCAATGCCAGCTTATGTTGCAAGTTCTATAAAAATGGAAAAATGAAAAAACTCAGCAATGCCATAATGGAAATAAGTCATTAAATCAAGTAAATTGGGGTCAATTTTATACGTATTTTCAGAGAAAGCACAAGTACGACTGCAACACAGTCGGCAATGCTCGACTAAGACATACTCGCTGCTGAACTCTTCCTGCACAATTTTCTTGATTGTTATTAAAGCGTAATTTCGCAATCGAATAGATAATTAAACACGGCATTAAATTTTCAATTTTCATAGTCATTATTAAATTAAATTCAAACTAAATTTTAGCTTACTGTCATCAAAATTATTATTTAGGATGAATTTATAACTTTGTAGACTCAATGATGCCTTTTTATACCCGCTACACACGGGTGTAACACTCTTTTATTGGAACCGGGTTTAAAAAGAGAATGAGAGAGAGCGCAAGAAAGTGCAAGAGTCAAATAGATTGAGAGGAAGGCAAGTCAAGTGCAAATGTTTTGAGAATTAGGTCAATAAATGCACATATTTTTTTCTCTCATTTAAAAAAAAATGTGGATCCATTTCTGCAAAAAGTTGCGTTAAATGAAATTGAAAAGATTAAAGAGAAAAAGAAATAAATTTTAATCATTATTGAATGCCGATAGAAATCTGAGGCCAGCTTTGGATCCAAAGTTTCGCAATCTGCTCGAGGAGATGTTCATCAATTGGACAACACAAATGCATGACATTGTTATGGAGCGTTCCGAGTCCATAGGTTTGACCGGTAATCCACCAGCGGTCCCAACCTCAATGGTGACCTCTAAGCATCTCAATCTGGTATCGCTGCCACCGCAAGAGATTGCCTTCTGGACAAATCGCAAGTTGAATCTGCAGAATATTTATGAGCAGTTGCGGGAGCCAATGCACAAGACGCTGGCCCACATTCTGGAGAGGATTGAGTCCGTTTATTATGAGCCCTATGCCAAAGCCTTCCGACAACTGCTGACCGCTTGGCTGGAGGCAAAGGATGTCTCACTCTGGCTGCAACCATTACTCCGTCAAACTGCCGCCTTTAATTCGGTGCAGTTTAGCAATGGACAGGAGTTAATTGCCCCAATGGTGCATGTACTTCATCTGATCTGGAGCAATGCTCGATATTATCGCAGCAGTCAAAGGATGAGCGTGTTGCTCCGTTGCATTTGCAATATGCTGGTGCATCGCGCTGCTGAAGATCTAGAATTCCCCATGCTCTTTCAGGGCGATGCCGACGAAGGTCTGCAAAGGATCATTAAAACAGGAGAAGTCCTTGAGTTTTTCAGGTAAGCATGTCAAGCACTTGGTGGAACTTCTTTGGCAAATACTCGTATCTGGCTTCCCAGACAGCGTACACTTGACTACAAGGAACGCTATGCGAGTAGTCAAGTCTTGTTGCCGGCTTTACCCGGAACATCAACTGCCGAGGCAGCAGCAACTGTTGCTACTCCGCCTCCTGACGACCTACAGCAGCTGTGGCGCTTCTCAAACGAACAGGTGTTTGGCCAAACTCTTGATGGCTTCCTCTTGCAACTTTCAGAGCTGCGTCTTGTCTTTGAAGCAGCAGTTCAATTTCAACAGTTGGAGAAGCTAGAAATTGGCGGCCTTCGTGGCAAATTGCTCACCGAGCGTGTCAGACAGGTACATAGTTGAATACCTACAAAAGGAGACTAGATTCCTCCCCTGACTATAAGACTATGAAAAGAAATTTTCATATTAAGTTAATAAACAAATTACCTTTTGAATTTGATTTTTGAATTTTAAAAAGTTTTTTAATATGTATGTGCATATATTATAATACAAATTATAATATATTATTTTTTTTTCTTTATTTATTGAATATACAGTCAAATTGTTTATGATTTTGGGTTTTATATAAAAAATTCAAATGCGCTTGGCACTTATTGATATAAGTAGTTACATAACTTATGTTGCGCTTACGTTTTCTTCGCAGTAAGGGCTGGATTTCATCACTTTTTTAGACATGTCATTATTTTTTTAATCCATTCACATAAAGTACAAAATTTGTAAAAATTTAACACTACTTATTACATTACCCTCCTACCAAATGGAATTGTAATCTTTTTGTAGTTCATGGAACAAATAACCATGAACTACAAAAAGATTACAATTCCATTTAAATAGTATAGAACAAAACAATTTTTGTTATACTTAGCTAACTTATTTTTATTTTGAATATTAATGTTGTTATCCTTAGTTTGTTTGTTGCAACTCTATCGCAAAGTTGTAAAGGTACTTTTGCTGGATCTATCATAATTGATCAACCTTTTTTCCATTCACTTTAATTTTCATTCATTTTCGCAGATCTTCAACGAGTTCAAGATGCTCTTCGAGCAATGGACAGATGTGGACATAGATCTCACAGCGCCCGCGGCCCACAAGTGGAAATGCTTCAAGCGGGAACAAGCTATCTTCTTCGGCCGGATGCAACTCTTAGAGCAGAAACTTGCCACAGTTCTATTGCAGGCTTTCGAGCAATGCCACAGTTGGATGCATCTTCACAAGTTGACTCTCATGTTTGGCTGCCTGCTGCAACGAAGAGTTGTTCAGGTTGAGCTGGTGCGTCTACTTCCACACATGCTTAGCATCTACCAGGAGGAACTTCAACAGCTGGAGATTAGTGTTGGAAATGTGCTACTGGACTATCAGATACATGGACTGACAGCTTTGCCCTTGACCTGGAACTTTCCGCCCATCGCTGGAGCCATGATGTGGCTGGAACAGCATTTGCATCGTTGCGATGAGCTTGGCTCAAAGGAACTCACTGATCTCATTAAGACACTGTGAGTGCAACATCAACTTGTTATGCTTGCCACAATTTGAAAGCACCTTCCCTTACAGATTGAGCCTGAAATCGGACGTTATTGCGCTGCCAGTTCAATGGGATGCATTGTGTTGCCGTCGTAACATTCTGACCACTGAGATGTGCAATGTTCAGCTTAAAATTTGGCAAAATTGGCAGCAGGACATCGACAAACTCATTACTGAGGGATTAGCCGAACCCGTGTTGACTCAACTATCAGCTGGCCAGGAGCTGCAGGCGAATTTCGCTCGAGCCTTGTTCACCTTACTGAAAGAAACTAAATATCTTATGGCTTTACAGGCGTCTGGTAGTCTTTCTACCAAACTCTTTCAAATGCCCGACGAGCTGCTCTCTCTGTATACCCAAAGAGATGCCTATTGGCAACGTCGTATCCGTCTCATCAAGATTGATGAGTTCTACAATGGTATTCGGTCAGGAAAATGTGCTCAGGCGGAGCTACAACTTATTGCCGGCGAGCTGGCAACTATTGATGAACAAGTAGCAACTGCTTGTGTAAAGTTGACTTGGTCTAGTTATGGTAAATCATAAATTATTTTAAAATATTTAAAAATCTCTCTTGTGACTGGTTTGAGTTGAAGATTGCATTAAGTTTATCTAGCAGATCTCAGACTTTTTCAGTCAAGACTCAAAAAATATTAGCTTAAAAAAACTATTTATTTATTTCGTTAAGAATCTTTGGCTTTGTACCCTAAGTCAATTCATTTAATGTTTTTCCACAACAAAGATTTCCCACATTTAGTCTGTACTTATGTACATTTGTAGCCTGTACGATTCGCAACCATTGGGCATTTATGCATTCTTCCTCACATTATTTAAAGTGTAGAAAGTTGACAAATTTTATTTAAAGGTTCTGTAACAACTTGCAGAGCCGATACCACAATATTTTCTATATAGGAGCCTAAAAATATCTTTACTTTTCCGAAAATAACCATATTTACCTCCCACCGCACCTTTCCTGTTCTCCGTTCGCCTTCTCCCTCAATCTTCAGATGAGGTCCTTATTGAGAGCATCCACGAGCAGGCACGTGGTTTGTTTGGCCGCCTGCAGCAATCGCACTGCAATCTGGATGCCATATTGGCCAGCATGAATCGTTGGAGCCGAGAGCCTCTGCATCAACGTAGTCTCTACGGTCGTAATCTCTTGGATCTGCGGCATCAGCAGGACCGTGTCCGTCTCCGTCTGTTGCAATGTGATGAGACTCGAATGCTGTTAAATCGTTTGCTGATTGCCAACTTTTGTTTATTCTTCAACTATGAAACGCAGCAATTTCAATTGTATTCCCGTGACCTCAGTGTGCAGGAGGTAAGTTCCTTTCCTACTTCAGTTACTAAGTATTATTATTGTGCTTATTGTTTAACATTCACTTGAAAGTTTGTGCGCGAATTTCCGGATGAGCAGCGACGTCAGTTTAACAAGTATTTGGCTAAAGTTGATGAGTTGATTTACCAAGAAGTGCGACTGGCAATGAGGATCAGGTTCAGACTTGAGCAATAGTTACAGAGGCACAAAACGAGCACACACTAACCACACAGTTTTACTTAAATTTAAAATTTTATTATGACGCACAACTTTTTAATACCCTGTGCCTATGGATAATGGGGAATATGTGACAGGCATATTTTAACTTATTTAAAATATTAAAGATTGCCGATTTACTTTTAAAATGTGTCTCCTATCCATCAGAAACCATAAAAGCTAGACACTAAAAATGAAGTGTGTAGATTTATATTTACCACAAGCAGATAGGCATTCTGATTTACCAAAAATAAAATGTCAAAATAGAACTAGAACACAACATTTAAATTTAACAAGCAAAATATTTTAAAATTCAACTAAAAAGCTAGATGAAAAGTTTACCATGCTCCCTAAACATTCTAAACATACAAATATGATATTCAGAGAATCTAAATAATAATTATTTTTTGATTTTTTTGATAAAATCAGTCAATGATTTTTATTTCTGTTTTTCAAAATTAAAGTCTTTGTGAAATATCCCAAAGACCTTAAAAGATATAGACTGCATATGTATTAATATACATTTTAGAATATCGTAAGGCAGAGCGCAGGGTATCTGGCAATAAAGCACACTCCATTTGAGTCTTTTTATTATTTTCTTTTTGTTTTGGCCTTGTGGAGTGCTTGAAAGCGAATAAGCTGCGGCTTACTTAGCCCTACTCACCTGAACCACCCAAAACCACCCAAATGGCAACAGCAACAATAACAGCAACAGCAGCAGTAACGAGTTCATTACATTTTGGCACGCTGGCAGCTCCTTTCATGTCTCATCAAAACTAATCAAGTAAATGAACACGAATTTATTACTCACCCGCAACCACAAGACTGTCAGACACCTACACCAGCAGCAGCAACCGCAGTAAAGACACACAATAAGAGCAACAACAACAATTGCAGCAATAACAACAACAAGTTGCTGCAGGCAGCGCATTCATGCGTCAATTGCATGTTTCACTTAACGGCACTTCGTGATTGCATGCAGAGTCGTCAGCAACAGCAAAAGCAAAAGCAGCAGCAGCAGCAGAAGCAAACGAAATAAGCACAAAACAAACTCGGCACTAAATTTAATTTTCACATTACTCATACGCCGTGTAATTCAGTTTAGAGTATTTGCACAAGGAAATGACAGGAGCAGCAACAACGACGACTACGGCAACAACAAAGGCAACAACTTCAGGCAAGGCCATGCCAGGCATGGCTATGTTGCTGCTACAACAAATCACAACGCCACAAGCGACAGCGACAATGATACCAACAACATCAACATCAACAGCAGCAGTAACAACAACAACAACAACAGCAGGAGGAATAGGAACAGGAACAACAAACGATGCACCGCTATTCGAAGTGAAATTGGAGCTGACGGAAACGGAAATACGTTTTTCGCCTGCCTTTGATGCAAGTGTTGAAAATAATTTTCAACAAATTGTCGAGCAGTTGTTGCGGGATATAAAACAGACATGCGACTGCATGCCAAGAATTGTGTCTGAGAATGTGCACTCCGACGATGAGGATGGAGATGGAGATGGGACTGGGGATGTTGTTAAGGAGGATACAGAAAAGGAGTTCAAGTTGAATTCAGCTGCTGCGCAAACCAGCAACATGTTGGCCATGGCCAAGGCAAAAGCCACTGCCAGCAGCAGCAGCAGCCCTCTTGGCAATACAAAAGGTACAAGTATTTACTACTGCATGCCTAGCATCTCCAACTCTCGCTTTCCAACTCTCTCTTCCCATTTCTCTTCCCACTCCAGTTGATGACTTGGAAATGTTGAGGGGCGCCATATGCGACGCTTTAGCGCACACGGTGCAGGCGGCGTTAAATTATGCTGCTAAATTCCACGCCTATGAGTTCCTTTGGACCCAACAGAGCGCCGACGTCCTTGTGTCCTGCATGCAAACGGCTCGCGAACAGACGACGGACATCAGCGGCAGTGGCTATGCCATCATGGAGACTTTCAAAAAGGAGGTAAACGCTCCGAAAAAATAAAAATAAAATATATATATTTACATATACACATACATATATACGGCAACAATCCCCAAAGCACGAAGGAGCAACAGAAGCAGCTTGAACTGATGCTCCTACGCATGCAGACATTCAGACATTCAGACAGCCAGAAGTGACCGAGTGCCTCGCTGGGTCACTCAATTGGCAACCACACAATTTACGTTGTGTAGCCCCTGAGACCAATAACGCTTGATAAATGTCGACCATTTAGGGTCAAATGTGTGGCCGAATCGACCATCGGGCCATCGGCCAACTTTCGCATTCGCTTTGGCATTGGCTTTGGCTTTGGCTTTAGATTTGGTCAAAATCTGTATAGAGTCTCGACAAATGCTTGACCACATGGCGTCTCTGACTTGTGCCAACTTCCCAAAAAGGCAAATCGCTGGCGTATGCGTAATATTTTCTTTAAACAATTATCAAGCGCCTCGAAAAGTTAGCAATAAATAACATAGCACACAAAGATAAACAACAAATCATGGTCAGAAATCTGCAGCACAATAAAATGAGAGAATACGAATCCAAAAGTGCTTAATTTTCACACAACGAAACTTGAATGTCCTGCAGAAGGACATGCTGCATTATGCCAAAAAATATTGGACTTTGTAAACACAAACTGCAATTTGATCCAGGTCGAAATCAAATAATCGTCCACATTCGATACTGAGCAGAATAGGCTTTTGGTATAAATGAAGGCTTTTTTGAAATTTTTGATTGAAATATCCGTTTAAATAATACCGAAAACTTCCCGATAACTCGTTTTGTAATTAATTTTGTGGCTTACACATTGAAGAATATTTCAAAAATCTAAAATAAATGCATCCTCACTTCTATAAACTTTTAAAATGGCCAGCAGGCAGTCTGTGTGTGTTATGCCCCTTTGGACAAAGGGCAAAGGGCAAATCACAGGATGGCATTTTATTTATGAGCGGTCATTGAGAGACGCCTCTGGGCACAGCTGGTGCGCTTAATAAACGCCTTAGATAGAAGTAAATGCTCAACCACACACACTCACACACACACACATACACGCACTCAATCACACACTTGGTTAAATTAGCAAATAAATTTGGTTAGAGTCGGTGGAGGCAAATGAAGTTGTCAACAACAATCTCGTCCACAGATTGAACGCTACAATGAGTTGCACGATGTCATCGAGCAATGTGAGAATCGTTATTGCATCAACGGTTGGTTGGCTTTGGATGTGAAACCCTTGAAGCATGGACTACTTAATCTGGTGTGCAAATGGTCGCACCTCAATAAGAAATGGTTGTTGCGTTATGTGCAGCAAACGCTTAAGGTGAGCACATGCCATGCCCAAAAAAAGTATGCAATAAGAAAAGTTAACATGTTGCTACATGTGGCAGGAGCTGAACGCATTCGTTGCGAGCAGCCAAGAGACGTTGCAGCTATGTATCGCACGCCAGGACTTTGAGGCGCTGCTTCGAGTGCTTTCTGTCATGGCTGAGATTCGACAACGGGAGCCGTATGCAGACAATGTCTTCAAGCCGCTCAAGGACATTATGGCCCTGCTGAAGACCTACAATGTGGAATATGAGGCGCAGCTGCTGCGCAACATTGAGCAGCTGCCACTGCACTGGCAACAACTGAAGCAGCAGGCGTTGGCCAAGCAGGAGGCACTTCAGGACACGCGCTTCTATCAACAGCAGCGCGTAACGGCACTCATTGGCTTGCACACGTGCCACGTGCAACACTATGCAAAACAGTTCCAGAAAATGCCAGTGAGTGAGATTTTCCATAACCCTTTTTATCTCCATTCTCAAGATCTTTGAAATAACTGGAAAGCTTTAAGTAACGAGTTTTTTGCATTATTCAAATCCTTATGCCAAATTTATAGAAGTGTAAAGGATCACTTTAAATTTTAAGTGCGGCGCTTCACTATTTTTTATATTATGCCGAGAGAGCTAACAAATTTGTGTTATCAAACTTTAAACAAACATAACTTGGTCAAAGCTTGCCCCATTTTGCTTCAGAATACCTTTTTAATCATGGTTCTGTCTAACATTTGATTCGATTTTGTATAATATTTGATGCAACACTTAAAAAATAGTTCGTTTTCAAAAATAAATCACTTTGTTTTTGAACGTTTTTGAAAAATAAAATATTACAATTTTAAATCTTGATCACTTTTAATCAACTCCTGGTGTTCAAATTAGTATATATGTATGTATAGACCAGTTGTATAATTAATATTTAATATAGCGTATTTAGCTGTCTCGAGGTCTACTTCCAAAAAATAACACACAAAAACACTTGTCAAAAGACAAGAACTAAGGCATGGTATACATGTTTCAACTACCTCTCCGATCTAAGAGGAATCTCGTGCTTTTATTATCAGAACCAATTGAGATTTCGCTTTTATCGTTGATCGTTTAAACCAAGATCTAAAAATACCCTTTTTCTAATAGCGATTCAGTTGAAAGTGTAAAGTTGCCATTCTGGCTGCGCCCATGGCCATCCCCAAGTCTATCTGAATTTTTACTATTCCTGTAGTTCTTTCATGTGCCCTGTCCACAAGTTTACGATGTCTGCGATGAGGTCTACGTGCAACTTCATCGCTTTGGTAACCAACAAAGACGCTTTGCCCGATGGGCACGGCTGCTGGATATTGCGGAGCCCGACACGGCTAAACTGCAGCATTGCCGGACGGAGCTTAGACGTGTAAAGGTGAGAGCGACTTTATGTGTGTTTTTTTAGATGATGGCATATGACAGGTTTTTGCCTTGTGCTTGCAGCAATTGTGGGATTTTGTACGCGTCATCGAATCCTGCATTGTTGACTGGCATACGACACCTTGGCTCCGCATCGATACCGATGACATGGAGCACGAGTGTAAGAAGTTCACACGGGATTTACGCACGCTAGACAAATGCATCAGAGACTGGGCTCCCTATGTTTACATTGTGGGCGTACTCCGTGAGCTAGTTGCCTCCCTGCGTGCAGTTACCGAACTTCAAAATCCGGCAATTACCGAACGACATTGGTTGGAGCTCATGCAGCTGTCAAAGGTAAGCAAAACGACAAGGTGCAGCAAATGATGTGTGCCCGTGGGTAACTAAACGCATTTCCCTGCACTTTTCACATTTCACTTTTCCCTTTCCCACATCACCATCATCATCATCATCATTGCGGTCATTCCATATGATTGGTTTGGACAGCATCGTTTAGGTTGTACTGATATTGATTGCTTTGTGTTTGTCAATCGCAGTAACTCCGACTTACAGTTTAGCAACGATACTCTTTAAAAACCACATGGCAGTGATAGGGCTAATGAGAGTCTATAAACTCATTTACAACGGTGCAAATACAAAGTTCCTAGACTATAGTCTACGGTCGAACTCTTCAACAAACTAAGCTTTTATTCTATTTATTAATCTTGAATCTTTCTATTAGTCTCTCTATTAGTAAGTCAAAATATTTACCAGTTTTCCTTTTTATTATTGTTATCTTCTATATCTCTTTTTCCGATGGCGAAACATTGCTGTCTCGAATTAAAATATAATCTGCCAGTGATTATTCAGCTGTTGATAGCCTAATCAGAGGGTTAACCTGTATATTCAGGCGATACTCAAACTGTTTATTAGACTGTATATACGTCTATACACCAAAAAGTCGATTTCTTAGTAAACGCGTTTAGTCCAATGGATAATTTAATATGTCTTTCTATCCGTCTATATGTCCGCCTAGTTATTTATCCAACTATTTATCAATATTCCTTCCTTTATCTGAGTTTCAATAGTTAAATTCAACTAAATATATCCCTGTTGATTTTGTTAATATATGTAGTATTTACTAAGTATCATTTAGTATATTGTATTAAATATTTTTTATTTATTAGTGAAATATGAACACCGAAACCTCAATTAAAAATAAAACATGATGTGCAATAATAATAACTATTGATTACAGATTATAATTTGTTATTAATCTAAATTTTACTTGAGAAATATGTGGTCCGATTTAAATTTAATTAAAAATACTCACAGATGTACAATCTAGTGAAGTATATTGATTTTCTATTGGCTCATTTTCGGTTCGGACTAATTTTCTATGTTCTGCTTGTTTACAGCTTATTGGACAGTATAAAGTGGAAGAACTGGTAAGTTTCAAATATGTACATTACGAAGAATTGAATAGAGAAGTCTCAGATATTATTTGATTATAAGACACACACATTGGCTGAGGAAATTATTTAATAATTAGACACACATTGGAAGAGGACAGGGGGCAGCTGTCGTTGCCATGAAAATGACTGCAACATTTTGATTACATGAATGTGAGAAATCTGAGACATATTAAGGTAGAAAGTTAATTTGATATCTTGCAAGTTGAATAATCGAATCATGCGGCTGGGAGTTGAAAGCCTAATTACAAACCGACTGAAGTCAAAATTTCTAAAATTAATTAGTGAAACTTAATAATGTGTAGAACAAAACAGACAGACGGACTGACTGACAGATGTTCATGTCAATTGATATTGCAATGCGGCTTCTTAGCTTTCCTACAAAAGCAACACATCGACAACTCTGGAGCAATTGTTAAACCTACAGTTGCAACAGCATGAGGAGGATATTAAGAACACTGTGGATCGCGCTATTAAAGAGATGACTGTGACCAAGGTGTTGGATGATATTAAGGCCACATGGTCACATTTGGAATTCGAATTGGAATCTCATCAAAGTCGTTCAAATGTACGATTGCTCAAAGTCTCTGAGGAATTGATTGAAACGCTTGACGATAACCAAATGCAACTACAGAATATTTCAACCTCAAAGCATATTGAATATCTGCTAGATAAATTAAGTCACTGGCAACGTGTGTTGAGTGGCATAGATACGCTAATTGTCAACTGGTTCGAGGTTCAACGCAAATGGATTTATCTAGAGTGTATTTTTATTGGGTCCACGGACATACGATCTCAGTTACCGGAAGATGCTGCCAATTTCGAACGCATCGATGAGGATTTCACGAATCTCTTATCAAGAGTTACCCAAGTCCGAGTTGTCATGGAGGTGGTACTGCAGCATGGGGATGTGCTCTCCCAGTTGTTGGAACTGCAACAACGTCTGGCCATTTGTGAGAAAGCATTGAATGATTATCTGGAGACGAAGCGTTTGGCATTTCCTCGATTCTATTTTATCTCGGCTGCTGATCTCCTAGATATACTTTCCAATGGCAATAATCCTCAGGTGATTGATCGGCATCTCATTAAACTTTTTGACTCCATATTGAGACTGCAATATGAGACGAATACGACACACGCCCTGGGCATGCACTCCAAAGAGAATGATGAGTATGTGGCGTTTGTGGTCAACCAGGAGCAGGATCAGTTGGCCTTCATCGAGTGCAATGGTCGCGTGGAGCTTTGGCTGCGTGCCGTCATCCAACAGATGCGAAGCACACTCCATGAACTCTTCCGACGTGCCCTCTCCGCCTTTGGTGAGAAATCCCGAGATCTTTGGCTCTACGATTGGCCAGCACAGGTTGCCCTTTGCTGCAGTCAGATCCACTGGACAGCGGATGTGAATCGAACATTCGCTAGCATGGAGGAAGGCTATGAAGGAGCCATGAAAGAACTCCATAAGCGTCAGATTACTCAACTCAATGCCTTGATCAATCTTCTGCTGGGTGAACTGTCTCCTGGGGATCGTCAGAAAATCATGACTATATGCACCATTGATGTCCACTCACGGGATGTCATTGGCAAGATCATCACATCAAAGGTGGACAATTCCTTAGCTTTTCAGTGGCAAAGTCAGCTCCGACATCGCTGGGATGATGATCAGGCCGGCAGCTCCAGTGGTTGCGGGACAACCACAATCAGTGGAGGAGGCGGTGAGGAGGATTGTTTTGCTAACATTTGCGATGCCGAATTCCGTTATGCCTATGAGTATCTGGGAAATACTTCGAGGCTGGTTATCACACCCCTCACAGATCGATGCTACATTACGCTGACACAGGTAAGATTTTACACATAGATGCCCCTAGACCATATGCAGTTTACGAGCTATATATTTGAATTTAAATTTATAGATATATATGTATATATCTTCACAAAATATCACTTTCACAAAATTTCCAAAGAGGCGAGTTTGTATAGATGGAGATGAGTTTAGACTGGGTTGACTCAAGTATTTAGACAATTGAAAACAACTATATTTTTAAGGAACTCAGGGCCGAGTATATGGTATGTTTCATTCGATTTATCGACAGCAGCGTGGCTGACTTAATTTAGCTGTGTGTGCAGTTTAAAAACATCGATTTATTGAAACAAAGAAAAGCAAATTCGTGTTAAAATATCTTAGAACTAAGTACAGGGTATTGCCAATTCAATCATTCTTATAATATTATAATTATTTTTATAATTTAGGTTTTTAATGAAACATGAAGCCTTTTTTCAAACCTTAATGTTGTATAAAATGATTTGATTTCATAAAGAATGCAATGAATTTTAAATTGACTGACTCATATAATGAATTAATTTAAAAATACTTATTCCCTACACGCAACTTACTGGTAATATTTTATAAATAAGCAGATCAAACAAAATGTTATGTAAATATTGTCATAAGTTGAGCAAACATTGATAGGGAGAGTGTCAGGTATATTACGTGGCAATTAGTGGAAAGCTGGACGAACCGAGCTTTAATTTGCGGGCGTTTGGTGTTGATTTTATGGCAATTTGGCTTGTACTTAAATTAAACAACTCGTTAGTGTAAAATAAATGTCGTTTGCAATTTGCATATTCGCGAATCACGTGCACATTTCCTTCTCTCACTCACTTTTTCTCTTTGCCCGGACAGTCACTGCATCTGGTGATGGGAGGAGCACCTGCTGGGCCAGCGGGAACGGGAAAAACGGAGACGACGAAGGACCTGGGCCGAGCACTGGGCGTAATGGTTTATGTCTTCAACTGTTCGGAGCAAATGGACTACAAATCTTGTGGCAACATATACAAAGGTCTGGCCCAGACCGGTGCATGGGGATGCTTTGACGAGTTCAATCGCATCTGCGTGGAGGTCCTGTCTGTGGTGGCAGTCCAGGTGAAGACCATACAGGAGGCGATAAAGGTGTGACCACAGAACGAAGGAGAGGGAGAAGTGTGTTTGCAAATTGATTTTACCTTCTTTCACTTCTTTACCATGCTGCACATTGATTACTTTTCCCTTGCCACGGACGATGCCCCCTGACGGTGCAACATGCCGTTGCCGTTGCCGTTGTTGCCATGATGTTGCTGTTTCCTCGATGTTGCTGTTGCTGTTTACAGATGCATAAAACCCAATTTATCTTTATGGGCGAGCGCATCTCGCTGGAGCCGTCGGTTGGCATTTTTATCACCATGAATCCGGGCTACGCTGGTCGTACAGAGCTGCCGGAAAACCTGAAAACATTGTTTCGCCCTTGTGCCATGATTGTGCCGGACTTTGCTTTGATTTGTGAGATTATGTTAATGGCCGAGGGCTTCCAGGATGCTCGTCTCCTGGCACGCAAATTTATCACACTCTACACTTTATGCAAGGAACTGCTGTCCAAGCAAGATCACTACGATTGGGGTCTCCGGGCCATCAAGTCTGTCCTTGTCGTGGCTGGGACATTGAAACGCGATGACCACAGCAGACCAGAGGATCAGGTGTTAATGCGCGCTCTGCGTGACTTTAACATACCAAAGATTGTTACCGAGGATGTGCCCATATTTATGGGCCTGATAGGTGACCTCTTCCCAGCTCTGGATGTGCCCCGAAAGCGTGTCTTTGAGTTTGAAAAAACCATACGACGTGCAGTCAATGAAATCAAGCTGCAGCCCGAGGAAGGTTTCCTAATGAAGGTGGTGCAGCTCCAGGAACTCCTTGATGTCCGTCATTCCGTGTTCATCGTTGGTGATGCGGGCACGGGTAAAACAAAGATCTGGCAAACTTTGCGAGAAACTTATCGCATACAGAAACTAAAGCCAGTTTGTCATGTGCTCAATCCAAAGGCATTATCCAATGATGAACTCTTTGGCATTGTAAATCCCACCACTCGAGAGTGGAAGGATGGACTTTTCTCCTCCATAATGCGAGAACAGTCGAATATGCCGCCAGGAAATCCCAAATGGATTGTGCTCGATGGTGACATTGATCCCATGTGGATTGAGAGTCTCAACACCTTGATGGACGACAACAAGATCTTAACCTTAGCCAGCAACGAACGCATCTCCTTGAAGCGGGAAATGCGTCTGCTCTTCGAAGTGGGACACCTCAAGGCTGCGACACCTGCAACTGTATCCCGAGCGGGCATATTATACATCAATCCGCAGGATCTGGGCTGGTCACCGTAAGTCTTGAAAAACCAAAAAAAGTAATGGTTTTATTTTTTGTTTAATTTCCTTGGTACTACAAACTATTATTTTTATTGAAACTTAATTCAAGAAAAGTCATATATAATTTGAAAACATACCCCTTTTGTTATGAGAATCTTAGTCCTAAAATATTGAAGTCTCATTTAAAGTTAAATGTTACCTAAAGCTTTTGTTTCGAACGAGTAATAAACCAATTAATCGCGCTGCTTAGCTATGTATCCTCCTGGCTGGAATCCCGTGTGAACATGATCGAGCGGGGAATACTGACAACACTGTTTGAAAAGTATTTTCCCAGCTTGATGCAGAAACAGCGTGATTTTCGTCGCATCACTCCTATCACAGACATGGCCATGATTCAAATGACTTGTCACCTGCTCGAGTGTCTGCTGGACTCTGACCAAATGGAAGATGATGGAGGTGCTCGAGGTGGAGTTGCCGCTGTCAGTGGACACAGCCTACATCATGTGGATCTCTCACATGAGTCTGCCGAGTTGGCTTTGGAGACCATTTTTGTGTATGTGACATTGTGGAGTTTTGGTTCAGCATTGCATCAGGATACAATTATTGATTGGCATCGCGAGTTGCACAAATGGTGGACCGGGGAGTTCAAGGACGTTAAGTTGCCCAGTCAGGGAACCATATTTGACTATCAACTTAATGTGCAAACATTGAAGTTTCAACGTTGGTCCGAGTTGGCCGCCCAAGAGCAACTGGACTGTCAAATCGATGCTGAGTTGCCATTGCAGGTGCGTGCTTGACCCAGTTGAACTAATCATGTGAACAAAGCCTTTCGTTACACAGAACGTGCTCATTTCAACTGCAGAGACCACACGGCTGGCCTACTTCCTCAAGCTGCTTATCGACCGCAATCTTGCCTGTATGCTGGTGGGTAGCTCTGGCTGCGGCAAGGGTGCCATCTTCCGTGAGCTCTTCAGCAAATATGCCAGTGCACAGGAGCTTCTTGAAATTGCAGTGACAGCTGTCAGCAACAACAACCAGTCACAGCAGCAACAGCAACAACACCAACAACAACAGCAACACCAACAACAGGCGGCAGTTTCAAACGTTGAAAACGTCAGCGTGCGTCGGAAGTCTTCCTCCTCGACACCATTGTTGACCACAGTTCAGGCAACGCACTTCAACTTCTATACCACATCTGAGATATTCCAGAAGATGCTAGACCGTCCCCTCGAGAAGAAGTCCGGCCGTTGTTATGCACCCAGCGGACCCAAGCGACGACTCATCTACTTTGTCAATGATCTCAACATGCCCGAGGTGGATGCCTATGGCACAGTGCAACCACATACTATTATGCGACAGTTCATGGACTACAGACAATGGTGAGTTTGCATTGCAACGAATTGTAACCGAAGCGGAAATTCAACATAAATGATATTGAATTGAATTAAAGTGATTATCCGAAGCTTTTTCAATCTATATTTTCTTTGGAAGTAGCTTTAAGGTGCTGCTTAAGATCACTTTTAAATCGGTTTGAATAAGAACACATTTATGTTAAGCCTTTGAGCACAAAAATCATGGTAATTGTAAAATGCATTGATTCTTCGTTAAAATGTTTAAAGATTTTTACAAAAGTTAAAGATTGTTTATAATTCTTTATATCCATACTTATAAAGTATACATATCCATATATTTAACATTTGTATCAATAGCTGAGTCGATTTATGCCTGTTTTGTATACTTTCGAAACAGTTTATTTTTAATTTTGAATGACAGGAGCCCTAGGTTTCGGAGCATATGATGTACATATGTATATCTAAATCGGGCTCTATACAAAATATTTTTTTCAACTTAATGGAAAGTATCATAAATACACTTTACATGAATCTACTTTCTAGGTACGATCGTCAGAGGCTTCAATTGAAGGACATTCGTCACTGTCAGTTTGCCGCCTGCATGAATCCCACTGCCGGATCATTTACCATCGATCCTCGTCTGCAGCGTCATTTCTGTGTGTTTTCTGTGGCGTCACCTGGCGAAGAAACCTTGCAGTACATATACAGCAACATACTGAATAATCATCTGGAGCAACCAGCACAGGGTTTCAGCAAGGAAATTAAATCTATTGGAAATCTTTTGGTACAGGTGGGAATCGCCCTTCATCGTCGTGTTGAATATGCTTTCTTGCCAACTGCAATCAAATTTCATTACATCTTCAATCTTCGTGATTTGACCAACATATATCAGGGTGTCATGAATAGTCTGGGTGTCCCTGTCTCGGCGGGTGGTGCAGGCGGTAGTTATGGTGGTACATTTTGCAGCAAACCCGCTGAACTGATCAGGTTGTATGTCCATGAGGCCTATCGGGTTTATCATGATCGATTAGTTGATCAGTATGACATTAAATCGTTCAAGTCTTCGATTCGTGATATCTTTAAAAAGGACTTTGAGGATTTTGATGAAGACTTTGTGTTTGCCGAGCCTTTAATTTACAGTCACTTTGCCCAGTCGCTGGTAGATCAGAAATATATGCCTGTAAAGAGTTGGGAATCTCTTTATCAGCTGTTGCTGGAGGCGCAATCCAGCTACAATGATATTGTGGGCTATATGAATCTAGTGTTATTCGAGGATGCCATGATACACATATGTCGGTAAGTATATCCAACCCTTAATTTTCTGATTAATTTTATTTTATTAAAGGTAACTACTTCACTTTTCAGCATCAATCGCATCTTGGAGAGTCCTCGAGGCAATGCCTTGCTCATTGGCGTCGGAGGCTCTGGAAAACAGACACTGGCTCGTCTCGCTGCCTTCATCTCCTCGTTGAGTGTGTCTCAGATTCAAATTAAACGTGGCTTTGGTCTGCTTGACATGAAAGATGAGATTGGCAGTCTGTATATGAAAGTGGGACTGAAGAACGTGGCGTCTGTTTTTCTTATATCGGATGCCCAACTACCCGACGAATCCATACTGATGCTCATCAATGACTTGCTGGCTTCTGGAGAAATACCTGAACTCTTTAACGACGATCAACTGGAGACAATCATCAATGGCATTCGCAATGAGGTGAAACAGAATGGCACTCTGGACACCAAGGAGAATTGTTGGCGTTATTTTGTAGAGAAGGTGCGACGTCTGTTGAAAGTTGTGCTTTGTTTCTCACCAGTTGGACAAACATTACGTATACGGGCCAGAAAATTTCCAGCTATTATCAGTCGCACTGCTATTGACTGGTTTCACGAGTGGCCCAGAACCGCATTGGAGTCCGTATCCCAAAAGTTTCTCAGCGAAATCAGTGACATTTTGGAGGTAACACTCAACTTTATTTATATGCCTGATGTGTACAATTTACAACTTAAAACTGTCACAAAGGACAGTACAGGTGTCAACACACACACACACGCACAACAAACACACAGTTGATAGACAAAATGCAACTGAATCGTATTCATTTACAGCCACAACTCATACCGTCCATCGGCTGCTTTATGGCCTACGTCCACGGCACCGTGAATCAGATATCGAAAATTTATCTGCAAAATGAAAAACGCTACAACTACACCACACCGAAAACATTTCTCGAATACATTTTCCTCTACCGCAAACTGTTGGTTGATAAAAACGGTGAGTTCGCCCAACGCATATCACGCCTACAGAGCGGCATGTCCAAGTTGGCCGAGTGCGCCCGCCAGGTCGACACCCTAAAGGTGAGTAAATGATAAAGAGATCTCATTGAACAGAATGTTGTAGGTATACGCTTCAAATACCCTAATTTTTTATTAAAAGATCTTGCAATTGGATTTTGCATCAGAATCTACAGAAGATTAGTATAAAAATAATTGTCAAATTGTTTTATGAGTTTTATGTTGAGCTCAGAAAACGGACCTTATTTTGATTTTTAAAAGAAAACAATGCCTTATTCTCAGTTACATTAACTAAGACTGATAATGACGTCATTATTATCAATAATCACATAGTCCTGCTTTCTAAGGAAGAAGAAGTTTGTTTACTTATTGCTAGTTCCAGAATGTTTTAGCAAATCGGAGTGCAGGCTCTTTCCCTATCTTATTACAAACGAGTTTAAAAAGTCATTATGCCCACTTGAAAGACTTTCATAACGCCATCGCGCCATACATATAAAATGGGTATGCGACAGATAGAAATGTGCGAGTACATACGAAGTTCCATTCTATTTTTGTTTTCTTCTTTTTGTCATCGGCACTGCGCTATTCGACCAGACGCGCCTGGCATTCAATTAGTGCGCTTAATTGAATTGTTGTTACAGCAAATCTGCTGCCCGTTTGCCATGGAAATGGAAGAGAAGACGAAAGTTGGAGAGTGGAAGGCAATGGCAACGGTTCTGTCTCGCACTCTTCGAATTGCAAGTGCCGGTTCCGGTTACGCCGCGTATACGCAATGGCAAGCAATCGCATTTATTTTGTAGCATACTTTTGTGCGCTAAACAAAAACGAACAAACGAACGTACGCCAAATAATATTTAAACTAATTGAATTTAATTGAATACGTTTGTGTTAATAAAAAGTTGAAGCGGGAGAAAAAACGCGTAAAAACAGCAGAATCGAGAATGCTCAACTCAAAAGTACCGCAAACGCTTTAAATTAAACCCAAAAACCTTAACAATTTCCAAAAATATATCTAAATAAATGAAATTATTTCTTAAGAATGTTTCTCTTTTTCAATTTGTGGGGGCGTTAATCAAATTCTAAAACAAATTAAATCTGCCTGCAACCTATTAGAACAACGAACCATAGACTGAAGACTTACCGTCAACTTAAAATTGATACTAATTAAGAATGTACACATGTATATGTCATTTATGGGAACCCTTGCTCTCTGTTACATACATTTGCATAAAAATATAACACCCACTGCCCAAATAAGAGCAGAGTATAAAAAGAAGAGACGTCGGGCTCAATTTTCATATGCAGCGCAGCCAGGACATTTAATACACTCTTGAGTATAGTAAGGCATAGGTATTGGTACGCACGTATGTAGTACATATACACATATTCGCGTATGTGTTTATATTTGTGCACCCGCAATTTGTGCAAAAAGTTGCACAATGTCAATATTGTGCCATCGTGCCAGAGCTTTAATTAATTTAGTGTAGTCAGCGCAAAAGTTTTAAAGTTATTCAGTTTAAGTTCGAGTTGTAGTTCGAGTTGGAGTTTGAGTTTGAAACAAGTAAGTTTTTTTCTTATCCCTCACGCAGCATCAACTGGCCATCCAAGAGGTTCAACTGGCAGCCAAAAATGCGGCTGCCGACAAGCTGATTGGAATTGTTAGTGCCGAGAGTGAAAAGGTGAAGCGTGAACGCTTTACAGCCTCCGAGGAGGAGAAGCGTGTGCGCATCATAGAGGAGGATGTTTCGATTAAAACCAAACTGTGTGAACAGGATTTGCGACAGGCTGAACCGGCCCTTGTCGCTGCCCAGGCAGCACTCAATACCCTTAATAAGAACAATCTCACCGAATTGAAGTCCTTTGGTTCACCGCCAAAGGCTGTGATTAATGTATGTGCTGCTGTGATGGTCTTACTGGCAACGAATGGAAAAATACCACGTGATCGCAGCTGGAAGACGGCCAAGTTGATGATGGTGCGTGTGGATCAATTTCTCAATGATTTGCTCAACTACAACAAGGACAACATACATCCGAATATCATTGAGACATTGCAGGAGTATCTCAAGGTAAGTTCACAACATTCACATATTTGCTGTACATATTTATGCAATTATTTATTTAGGATCCGGAATTTAATCCCGATAAAGTTGTGCAAAAGTCTGTGGCCGCCGCTGGACTCTGTGCCTGGGTCATCAATCTACATCGTTATCACCAGGTGTTTCTAATAGTTGGCCCGAAACAGAGGGCTCTGCAGGACTCACAGCAGGAGCTGTTCGAGGCACGTGAGCGTCTGCAGTATCTCAAGTCCAAAATTAACAACTTGCAGGACAAACTGGCCGAGATACAGGCCGAGTTCGAGAATGCCGTGGCCGAAAAGCAAAAGTGTCAACGAGAGGCGGACAAGACGTCCTTTACCATCGATCTGGCCCATCGTTTGGTCAATGGACTGGCCAATGAGAATATACGTTGGCGAGAATCCGTCCAGAGGTGAGACACTGCAGTGATAGAGACAGAGTGATAAAGAGATAGAGAGAGAGAGAGTCGCATTTATGTGCCATCAATTATTAAATTTAATTTACATTTTGTGTGTGCCCGCAATCGCTTTAATTGCTTTTCTCGCTCTTTTCCCGTTCACTCTGGGGGCCTTTAGTTGAACGAACTGCGTCGGAATTTTGCACACTTGCGGGTAACCGCAGCAACAAAAGGCCGTAAATTTTATTTACTTGCGCTCATTTGGTGTCCAGCAAGTGCCCCCATCCACCTCCTCAGTCCTTGCCACCTTTCCACCTTGCCACCCTGCCACCTTGCCACCCACTGCTGTTGCCAATTGTACAAATTGCGCAATGTCGCAGCCAATGAACTGGCCGCCATTTATTTGTGACAACAGTAAATAAGCTGCAACGCAGGCAAGTCCTGTGAGCTTTGCACTTGCATCACTTAGCTCCTGTAATGGCAACGAGTTGCCCCAAAATCCGATTAAACTCTGCATGCAGCATTTAAAATAGATCGAAATTATTTTTGTACAGCTCAAACTTTAACTGGAGTTGAATGTTATGTGCATCAACTGCTGCAGAGGTGTCACGATAATTTACAAAATTCCATTGAGAGTTGTATTAGGAATATAGGATGAACAAAATGTGTCAAGATAGTTTATAAAAGTGCAGTTTACTGAATCCATCCAATTTGATTAAAACTTCTATCCAAATGTAGTGCAAAGAGATAAGAATATCGTCAAACAATTCTCATACTAAGTGTGAATTGCAGCAAAGTATAAAAACTTGTTTATTATGTATTTATTATCCTTCAATAATAAGTGATGGAAAAAACAGTCGCAACGTTAACAGTTTGTCTAGCAGACATCCTGTAAACAATTTTAGAGTTGTCTGCTTCAACATACCCTCCTACCAATATTTATACTGAGTAAAAGATTATTGCATTTCGGGCTAAAAGGTCACAATATTAAGTATAGCATACTTTCAGGCTGAGCACAGAAAAATATTACATTTAATTCGATTTTTTTCTCGATTGCGCGGAAAAGCCATTCCGAACAAGCAGTAGTGATACTTTATGCAAATACATACAGTAATGTATGCTTACCAGCGATAAACAAATATGTGTATTAATGCGGTTATCAAATCTAATCAAATTCATATGCACAAATGTCAATAACAATTCGGGCAATGTGTCACACGCCTTTCGACCATAAAGCCCATGGGGCTGCTCACAGATTTACCAATGAAAATTCAATTGAGTGAAAAAGCATTTGCAGAACAAGCCAGAATTGTGCATTGCTGACACAATTCTTTGCCTCTAAATAACTGCAAAATTCACACATAAAAGTATTCAATAAGCCGCACACAGTTCGTTTAATCGCCACAAGGCATACATATATGTATGTATGTTTGCATATGAATATTGTGGAACCGTATTGGTTTATAAACCTGTCGAAAGGATATGACAGACAAGTCGACCTTAGTTTACCTATCTATCTGTTAAGTTATCCAAAATGTGAGTTTGAGGAAACTACTCGAAAGTGAAATGCTCACAATGCACTGGCAAAGGAGCAACAGCCTCAGTCAAATATAGGACTTTATGCTTCAATGTCCGAATTGAAAACGTTACTCCTATGAGAGCATTTTCAAATATTTATGAAAATATAATTTGCACTTGACAATAACGACAACAACAACATCGAGAACAATAAGGTAGAAGAGTAGCAGTAAAAACTAGTCGAAAATGGTGTATGTTTGCAATCCTGTTATGCTGTGTTGTGTGTGAGTGTGTTCTGTGTGTGCGTGAACCGTTATGACTTGCATATAAATTTCTATTTGACTATGACTTTACATGTACTCCACACACACGCACACACACATACACATACACACATGCACATGCAAACTTTATTTGCATTGGTATTGTTTTATGGTTTATTTTTTCTGGCATTGCGAAGCTGCTTTTGAAATATATATTTCGTGTGTTTGAATGGGAATGCTCTTATGTCACTTGACAGGTATTTTACCAACATTTACCAGAATATTTCTTAAAAAACAATTATTTTAATTTTTGCAACTCACAATCCCACATATACACGTTTATATCCGAGACATTTATGGTAAATATTTCCTTAACCCTATGTTATTCAATTACTTACATTTATACTTGTTTATTATATGAAACATAAATCATTTGAGCTATACTAATGGTTATTCTTGCCCCTCTGTTTCGACAGTCAACCCTTCTATTTATTTTCCTTGTCCATCTCAAATATTTCAATAAGAGTTGCTGGCATCCAGCAATTTCTAATAATTTATACATCCACTTGTCCAACTAAGTACACGGCTCAATTGCAAAGACAACGGAGAAATTCAAGCTCAAGATGAAGCTGATGTTGTTTTTGTCGATAAACTTTCCGGCAAGTTGTAGCTTCAACTAACGAGGGAGGATCAAGGCATTTCGATTGCTTTTGTTACGAAATAGTTTTCTAAGCCTTTACGGCTTAATATTTATATTTTCTAACATTTAATGACACTTTAAATGGTTCAGTGTTTGTATAAATCTGTTTTAAATAGTTAAATTTAATATGAAACTGTCTGACAAACTGATTGTGCTGCCCTCGTTGTGTATTCTTGTCAGCTTTATTATTTTTTCAATTTCCCGTCTATTCAAATGCAATGGATGCACGACGTGAAGCAACCTTCAGTTTCCTTCTTCAGCACTTGTAATTTATACAAGCACAATTTACTGGCGTTAAGCGTG
This sequence comes from Drosophila putrida, assembly GCA_037043535.1. Classification (NCBI taxonomy): domain Eukaryota; kingdom Metazoa; phylum Arthropoda; class Insecta; order Diptera; family Drosophilidae; genus Drosophila; species Drosophila putrida. The sequence continues at coordinate 682,050 of JBAMBI010000135.1, forward strand.
GGGGATTAATACCTGCTCCATTCCGGGCGACAAAGGGAGGATTGACTTAAGTTAACTACGTCGTATTGTCTTTTAGTTTACAGGCAAAGATTGGCACTCTGCCGGGTGATATACTATTAATTTCCTCGTTCCTGTCCTACGTGGGCTGTTTTACGCGTCGCTACCGTGAGGAGCTGCAACAGAAGATGTGGCTGCCGAGTTTTCGCAAAATGGATGTAAATACTTGTCAGATAATTTACTTTCGGTCAGATGACCTTAACTGAAATCCCTTCTCCCTCCAAGCCCATCATACCACATACGGAGGGCGTCGACCCATTGACGCTGTTGTCGGACGATGCACAAATTGCCACCTGGAACAATGAGGGACTTCCCATGGATGGCATGTCCACGGAGAATGCGACAATATTGCAGCATTCAACACGTTGGCCACTGATGATTGATCCCCAGCTGTGAGTGGAGCCTCATTTCAGTCTCATTTGCTAAATATTCGTGCATGAAAATCTTTTCAAGAAAATTTTACTAATATGTGCTATGAATATAGTTTACAATTTTTGCTTTGGGTTTGCTTTGAAAAAATATAATTAAATTACTTTTTTTGTTAAAAATTGCTCATATGTATTTCTTATTGTTTATTTTAAATGTAAAATATTATAATTATAAAAAATATTTTATTTTAATACTCTTGAAAAGTGTATTATATGTATGTATATATTCTTAATAAGAACTATATCGTACATATAGCTGTCTTTAGTCTGAAGAATTAAATTAAAGGTCTTGGCAAGGATATGGAATCTTCGCCGTGTAAATTTACCATTGTTTATTGTTATTTACACATTTTGAGTTTTCTGTTTATTTAAAATTATATTAAAAATGTTTACCCTCTTTTAGTTGACTTTAAATATGATTATAATAATTTATTCTTTTAGTCAAGGAATCAAGTGGATCAAGAGCCGATTTGGAGCCGCTCTGGTGGTGCTGCGGCTCACACAGCGTGGTTTTCTGGAGGCATTGGAAAAGTCAATTACCCGCGGCGAGACGGTGCTTATTGAACAAATCGAGGAGACGTTGGACACGGTGCTGGAGCCGCTTTTGAGTCGGGCTCTGATCAAAAAGGGACGATATTTACGTATTGGCGAAAAGGAAATGGAGTTCAATGCAAATTTCCGACTCATATTGCATACCAAGCTGGCCAATCCGCATTATAAGCCGGAAATGCAGGCGCAGATGACGCTTATTAACTTTACCGTTACACCGGATGGCCTCGAGGAGCAGTTGCTGGCGGAAGTGGTCAAAATCGAGCGTCCGGACTTGGAGCAAATGAAAACCGAGGTCACTTTGCAACAGAACATGTTCAAAATCTCTCTTAAAGCGCTCGAGGATGAACTGCTGGCCAGACTGGCCTCTGCCGGAGAGAATGTGCTCGAAGATCATGCTTTAGTTCTCAATTTGGAGAATACTAAGCGTACGGTTGATGAAATTGAATGCAAGGTGCGAGAAGCTTACCTTACCACACTGCAAATCGATGAGACTAGGAATATTTATCGAGCTGCAGCTAAACGTGCCGCAATTTTATACTTTGTGCTCACGGATCTGAATAGAATTAATCCAATTTACAAGTTCTCCTTGAAGTCCTTCATGAACGTCTTCCGCCAGGCAATTGCCGTTGCTCCGGATTGCAAGAGCTACGAGAAGCGTGTCTCACATTTGGTAGACTCCATTACCCTACAGACCTATCGTTATACCCTGCGTGGTCTCTTCGAGGCGGATAAGCTGACATTCACCTCTCACTTGACACTGCGCATTATGATTGCAGCCGAACAGGTGGCCAAGGATGAGACGGACTTCCTGCTCCGTTATCCACATGATCCAAATACTCTTTCTCCTTTGGATTTTGTGGGTCGCAGTGCCTGGGGAGGCATCAAATCGCTGGCATTGATCGAGCACTTTTATGGCATCGACAAGGACATGGAAAACTATACTAAACGTTGGCGTAAATTTATGGCCAGCGATACACCAGAGAGGGAACAGTTTCCAGGAGAGTGGAAGCATCGAAGTTCCCTCCAGAAACTGTGCATTATGAGAGCTCTGCGTCCCGATCGCATGACCTATGCCATGGCTCAGTTTGTGGAACAGACAATGGGACGTGCTTACGCCGAGGTGCAGACGCCTCCATTTGTGGCAATATTTAAGGATTTAAATGCGGCTACACCTGCCTTCTTTATACTCTCGCCGGGCGTGGATCCCATAAGGGATGTGGAGCGCTTTGGACAACAGCAGGGATTCCATGCAGATGCTGGAACATTGATTAACATATCCCTTGGCCAGGGACAGGAATTGCTGGCCGAAGAGGCCATCGAACAGGCTCTTTCATCGGGTCAACAATGGGTGATACTCCAAAACATCCATTTGGTTGTCAACTGGTTGCCCACACTAGAGAAGCTTATCGAGCGGATTGTACTACAATCGGAAACTCAAGGGGAGTCCAATTTCCGGCTATTTATTAGCGCTGAGCCCGCTCCCGATCCACAGTATCATGTCATACCGCAGGGAGTGCTGGAATCCTCACTAAAGGTGGTCAATGAGCCTCCAGCTGGAATGGCCGCCAATTTACACAAGGCCTGGGATAATTTCTCACAGGATACTCTAGAGACGTGCACTCAGGAAGCGGAATTCAAGTCCATACTCTTTGCCCTCTGTTACTTCCATGCCGTGGCTGGAGAACGTCGCAAATTTGGACCTCAAGGCTGGAACAAGGTGTATCCTTTCAATGTGGGTGACCTGACCATCTCGGCGAATGTACTGCACAATTATCTGGAGGGCAGCAATCGCATACCTTGGGAAGATCTGCGCTATCTCTTTGGGGAGATCATGTACGGTGGCCACATCACTGATGACTGGGACAGACGCCTCTGTCAGACATTTCTGGAGGAGTTGCTGCAACAGGATCTTATTGATGGGGACTTTGAGCTTTGTCCCGGCTTCCCGGCGCCTCCAAATTTAGAATTTGATGGTTACCATTGCTACATTACGGAAATGTTACCCGAAGAATCTCCTTTGCTTTACGGACTCCATCCCAATGCAGAGATTGGTTTCCTTACGAGCGCCTCGGAGCAATTGCTACGCACAATCTTCGAACTGCAGCCCCGTGAATCCGAGCTAAGCACACATTGTGGAGCACCGCGAGAGGAGCTTGTAAAGATCATGATCGATGACTTTCTCGATAAACTTCAGGATGAGTTTAATCTTCAGGCTCTGCTCAATCGTGTGGAAAGAAAGACTCCTTTTGTGGTTGTCGCTTTGCAGGAATGTGAACGAATGAATGCGTTAATTCGTGAGATCAAACGCTCGCTGAGAGAGCTAATGCTTGGTTTGAAAGGTGAACTGACCATCACCCAAGAAATGGAACGCCTCGATTATGCCATCTTCTATGATCACGTGCCCTCGGCCTGGGCTCAGTTAGCCTATCCCAGTATGTTGGGTCTTCAGGGCTGGTTTGCTGATCTTCTGCATCGGATTAAGGAGCTTGCGGGTTGGCTAAATGACTTCAAATTGCCCTGTGCCATCTGGTTAGGAGGACTCTTTAATCCACAGAGTTTTCTTACAGCCATTATGCAGGAGAGTGCAAGGAAACATGATCTTCCTCTTGATCGCATGCTGATTAGTTGCGATGTCACCAAAAAGCAAAAGGATGACGTCAAGTAAGTAAAACATTTAAATCTTTAAAGCATCATATAATTCCCTTGCGTGCAGCTTACCACCGCTAGAGGGCGCCTTTGTGCATGAACTTTATCTTGACGGCGCCAGCTGGGATTGCCAGTTGAACTCTATTGTTGCCCTGCATCCCAAAGAGCTGCTCTGCGCCATGCCTGTCATCTACATCAAGTCCATTGTCCAGGAGAAACAGGAACTTCAACGCGTCTACGAGTGTCCGCTATACAAGACCAGGTGAGTGACGTTTGACCTTTGACACGGAATTTCACTTTATCTGCTGCCTTGCAGGTCGCGTGGCAACACCTACGTCTGGACGCTTAACCTGAAGACGCGTGACCGTCCGGCCAAATGGATTTTGGCCGGAGTTGCCCTTTTGTTGCAACCCTAGATTACAATCTGCTGCCAGACAAAAGGCAGCTTCATTATTAGTCTCATCATTATCCGCTTACGCTCGCAAAGTGTGGCGAATACTCAACAGTCATATATTTATAGCGTCAGTGTAAAGCTTACAGAATTTCTCATAATTACACTCTAACTACACTAGTCAACACAAAACTGGAAAGCTACCTTGACTAAAATAACTTCTATGATCACAGAATTGCGCCTATTAGTGCATACCCTATATATTTACCCTATATAATCCCCAGTTAATAAACAAAACGTATTTTAGGCATTAGCCATTAGCACATACATTAATACTGGAAAAGATATATAGCAATAAAATAAGATAAATTGCCAGAGTTCATTAAACAGATTTTCTAAGAAGTTTTATTTTCAAAAACTCATACCCTATAATCCAAGATTTACATTCAGTAAGTACAAAAATGTCATGAATTTTGGCTAAGATAACGTAACGTAACGTAAAGCAAAGCTATTTTTATATTGCATATAGTAGCTTTAAATACCCTGTAAGTGTTTTCCAGCAAATTTAAAAGCCCATTCAATAGTCTCAAATTGTAATTGATAAACAATAGACAGCACGAGTTTATTTCGCCTAATCATGCTAATCAATTTTCCGCATGCTCCGTTCTAAGGTGTGATTATTACGCATACGCCTCGTGAGCTCCAGTTTCGCTTCTACTGCGAAACCTAAATCCACCTGCTGCCCACGTGTGCATAGATAATTACCATACCTCCTAGACGTAATTAACCAATTTTATAAATACTTTCAGTCTTTCAGAAGACTGACGCCTTCCCACTTACCGATCACGTGAACGCTTGTATCCGCTCCCGTCAAATAATTAAACGTTTAGAGCTCCTAAAAGAAATCTAACACATAAGATACTGATAAGACAAGTTTTACGTACGTTGCCTCGATTTCCCAAGAAGGTGACACATATCGCCAGTCACAGTCGGAAATTACTAGTAAGCACGCAAAAATATAAAGGGGGCTCGTCATAGACGTTGCTGGTGTCGCATTTGCATGCGTCTTTGGCGTGACATCTCGGTGAGATTAACCGGATGATTACATCCCATAAAACTGTCGTACAAAGCCTGAATGGGTTAAATCTGTTGTCTAGTTCAATTACGCAATTACAAGTATAATTTGCAGTCGCACATCACGAGAGTATTAAAATCACACGACAGCCAATGACCTTTGTGTCCCCTATTTTACTTTTCGTTTTTTTCAGAGCCAAAACTAGTCTCATAACAATGGTCTCAAAGGTGTTGCCAAGCGGCAGTTCTTGTTCCCTACTAATGGATATTAATTGATAGGGTATGATAGAGTATGGGTCGTAAACCTAATTTAAATGCATTTAAGAAAGTGAACTTTATAATATTTTTGCTTTGATAGAAATATACGTCAGCGATTTCAGAGATTAAGAAAGCTATTATAGTCAATTTTAGAGTATAGAAGCTTGCAAAAATATTTACAATTATGCTCAGTATTTGCAAGTGATTTTTATTTTTTCTCCACAACATAAATCAAAGTTCACTCAAAGATTAATTGTAAAAAATCCTTAATATTTGTTTTAGTATTGTTGATTTTCAAATAGCTACAGGTTATCTATAAATCAATCACTACTTTTGTTGACTTTGTTTCGCTGATATCTACGACCATTACATCATTACATATCATATGATAAATGAATCATATTTTATTAAATGATAACTGATTGCAAGTTATCTCGAAATCAATTCACTCTTACAGCTATTTCCCTAATCAGTTGCTAAACTCTCTTTCACCATTACCTGCACCTATTACTTTAGTGGATATGATGAACGAGCGTTCTTTAAAGTCGATAAGGAGATATCTAGAAGTCTTTTTGGGATTGTGGCATCACTGTCTACAACTATTACTTCAACTATTATTAATAATACTACAGAATAACCCCAGGGTCAAAAAACCTCCTTTTCTTTATCCAAAAGATGAGTCAGATGAACCCATTCAAATGACTCTTCTTTTTATATTTGTTCCATTAATGTGTCACAGTGATTAACAAATTATTTTTATTTAAATAGGGGAACTTGCCGTCAACTGGTTTTTTTCTTTAACCGATTCATGTTACAGGGCATTCCACAGTCAGTTGCCACAGTTGCAATCGCTGTTTCACCACTGACTGCCCCAATTATGTCAGTATGCAAATACTCTCGCTAGACGTATTCCCCCAACACGGAGAAATCACGTGAGGCAGTCCAAGTGAGCGTATGAAAAATCTGTGGGACCAACCGATCGGCAGACAGTCGAACCGACTCAAGATCAAGGCGGCTTTCGGCATTCGCGATCGTTAAATAGTTTTCAGCGAACTCAGCGAAATTATTGTTAGTATTATTTTAGAGATAAAATAAAAATTCTGCCGCCTCGCACAATGTTTGCCAGACATTACTAATACGAACCGGACCTCGTGCCCTTCCCTTCCCAACCGCTAACAGCGCGTGTCGTTCATACGAAGTGTATTTAAACGGGAAATGATTCGGTATGACAAGTCAGAAGCACAATAATTGTGAAACAGCAAGCACATAAGATTTAGCTCGACGCAAAAAATTTCTGTTCGTTGCCAACGGAAATTTTGAAAGAAACACATCAAAATCATTAGACAGCAAGAGGTAAGAACAAGGCAATTAATATATGTGGATTAATTGAGGCTGCAGCTATATATACATATTTATATATGTTTGTAATGATCTAAATAGTATATCTAAAATATTTCTAAATACACTTAACTTCCTTTTAGGCTTATCCCAAAGCAATGGCTACCGCAAACTTGCCCATCCAGAAGTCTAAATATTATGATCATGATGGCGAACCCGGCTGTCAAGGTCTGGAGGAGGTGAATCGCATGTTTCGTAATTTCTGGGATCCAACGTCTTATTGGGTCTGCGAAAAGCAAGGCACTCGTGCTCGTCCTCAACGCTGTCCGACATCACAACTCTATTCTGAGGAACTCGGTCGGTGTGTTCACTATTCTGAATGGACCTGGACAGATCCCAAGGAGCCGCCAAGTCGACCAAAGTCGTAGAACAGCACCTTTACACAGTTATCATCTCACTCGCACCCACTCACTATTTATACTTAATATTTAACTAAATATAAGTCGTATTGTTTTTAGAAAACATTTTACTTTTAAGTGGAAAAAAAGATGATTACAACTCACAATCAGTACAAAAAAAAATGAGAATGTTTTTCGATTGAATGCAAGAATGTGTATTAATTGCTTAACAATGTTGGCATTGTTTAATGTTTAAACAATATGTGAAATCAATGAGCATTCACGTCATGTACGACCAAATAATAGTCGTAACTAAATACATAATTAAGCTTAATTGCAATTGGGAATGTTTTGTAGTTTCAGAGCATTTTGGAATGTGGTTTCAAGTTTGGCAAAACGCAATTATATGCAAATTGTGCTACATATAAGAAGCTGCCAGGAGGTAAACAGTTTTGGCTAAAGATGAAGCTTGCAGCTAGTTACAATTCAGCTAGTTAATATCAATAACTAAATAATTCCAACATCAATTCTTCAAGCAAAATTTGGGAAAGGAAATATTGCCAAAACTTAAAAATTAAGATTTTGTTTTGTCTTCTGTTCTTTCTGCCGCTGCTTAAAGTTCAACATGATCGCCTTGTTTGTTGATCACCTTCAGCTTCTCCTTTTGTGGTGGCTTCGTATCGACGGGAATCGGTTCCTCAACGGGAGCTGGATTCTTAGGCACTGTTCGCTTTGTTGTTGTTGTTTCCGGTTTAGGTGTAGTTGTTGTCGTTGTTGTTGTGCTCTTCGTTGTCGTGGTTGTTGTCGGCTTTGGTGTCGTTGTTGTTGTCGTCGCTGGTTTGACTGTTGTAGTCTTTGGCTTGGGCGTTGTTGTTGTCGTTGTTGTGGTTGTTGTTGGCTTCTTGGTGGTAGTTGTTGTTGTTGTGGTAGTCTGTGGCTTGGCTGTTGTTGTCTTTTGTGCCGTCTGTGGCTTTGGCTTGGCGGTTGTTGTCGTGGGTGGCGCACCAACAGATGCCTCCAATCCCTCGCCCTCGACACGCACATTGCGCACCTTCACGGTGGGTTGCTTCGACGCTTTAGGTGACTTGACGCGTGCCAGATAATGATTGAAGGGAGAGCCCAGATACAAGTAATCCTGGTACTCCAGAACATGTGAAATTCCAACGACAGACTTATCGAATCCATGCAGTGAGCCCACAATGTTGCCATTCCAATCCACACGAACAACCGTGCTACGTTTAGGAGCCAACAACATGACGCTCTCGCCATGACCAATGAAGTGCACAAAGCGCTGACAGAACTTATTGGGATACACGCTGTTGATGTAACGGAAAGGCAGCTCGAAAAGTGTCAGCATACGGGCAAGGAATAGACGTATAGTTGGGAAGCGCGAGAACAGCGAAAACGTTGAAGGATGCTCACTATCAGCGCTAGAAGGCAAAGGAACCCAAATACCCTCGGCATCGGGTGTCAAATTATCGGGTAAGCCGGGCAGACCCTCTACGAAGACCTCACTCTGTCCAGCCTTGGGACCTTTTAAATGATACTTCATCAGTCGCATGCCTCCCGTTTCGGCGACCACAATAAAGTCCTCATTGGGACTGAGAGCCAAACCGTTGGCAAAGAAGAGTTCATCCATTAGCACTTCGCTCTCATTCTTGGCACGATTGTATTTGAATAGACTAAATAGAAAAGAGAAAACAAGCAAGTCGTTAGACAAAGGCGAGTCAAATAAATTGGTCAGAAACCGGTTTTCAATAAGTAGAAATGAACTCACCGGCCAGATGGATTAGCAAACGAGGCGTAGACCAAGTCTTGTAGGGGAAAGTCCGATGAGGAATCGGTCCAGTAGATGTCACCTTGCTTACTCACAGCCACTGAATTGAATAATTTGGCAGGACGTGCAATGTTCTTGCCAGGCAACTCCTGTCTAGGCGAAACCAAGAGCTGCTTTTTATGGGATGTCAAGTCAACTAGCCACAGGCCATAGTAAGCATCGGCAACGATTAGATTATTGCCCTGGGTGTCGAAGGACATGCCAAGTGGACGTCCACAACGAGCCTCCTCAAACGTTTCAGCTGCAATGATGCTTTTGTTTAAGCCACATTAACTTTATCTTGCAATTTACACTTACCACAAGGCTGGCCGAACTTGGCCACATGCGTTACATGGTTGGCAGTCAGCTTGATGATCTCACCGCCGTGTAGTCCAGTGTAGATCTCATTGTTACGCACAATAAGATGCTCGGGGCCATAGATACGACCCTCCAGAAGACGCTCAGCACCTTCTAGATGGAAATTGGGCTCCAGAGCACCTTTCAGTTCCTTGGGCTCGACAACACTGCATATAGCCAATACGTTGCCGGTTATCAGATTACTCAATTTGTTTAATTTAACTTACGTGAAGTCTTTGTAGGGGAAAGTGGTACGCGGTGGCAGACCCGGCAACAATATTATTATTAAGAAGAATATCATGAAATTCATGATTCTCACACGCAACGCATGTAGCAGACCCATTTTGTAGCTTGTTGTGGTTTGTGGCTTTTTCCCTTCCTTGTCTATTTAACAAGGTAATTTATAAGAAAATCGCTGCAAGCGACACGAAAAACTAAAAAGCGACACGACGGCAAAGTTCAATCGAAAACGTAAAAGTCATCGTGCCGGTGCATGAAAACAGGGCTGCAATGCAAACAAATATCTAAGCCGATAAAATATGATTGATATGAACTGTGACTCAGCGATTCGGTGACCAAGGGCGCGGCATAATAAATACGTTATTGTCAAAACTGGTTTAGCCATACGTAGTTTTAATTGGTTATGTACTTAAAACTAAATAGATCATTTTGAAAACATGATCGCTTCGCACTTCCCTGAGGCTGCACTCGCTGGTTCATCGGTTCTTTGCGTGGAGGCCCATCCCTGGCCAGAGATAAATCGATAAATTAATCGAAAATCCCTTCGTTTCAAATAATTTTAATAAGTGGCAGCGCTGCGTTGAAAAAATAGAAAAATATGTTACTGGAAACCTTTTAAACATGCTCCAAATTCAAACAAAATTAGTAAAACATTTTATATTAAAGTCGAGAAAACACTTTAAATAAAAAATTAACAAAGTTCAAATTCTTAATAAACTCTAAAAAAGTTAAATTTGTAAGATAAAAAATTGGATAGAAAAAATTGTGTTTTGTGGTTTAACAAACAAAAATGCTCCACCTTTTGTTTGCTTCACGAAACATAAGTGCGCCATCTTTTGTCGACTCTGCGAAGCTGCTACTCTTTATAAGTTTCTTATCGAACGTCCCTGTCCGACAGCAAAAAACAGTCAATGAAAGAAACACTAACACGAAAAACGACGCAGTTTAATTGATAATGAGCAACTTGTCTAGCAAGGAGGAGACGTACAACATGGATCAAGATCAGGATTTGGGCGGCAAGCACTATTCACGCTGCAGCAGCGCTGGCAGCACTCACACACCTAATTCATCGGCACACAATTCTGGTATGTGATCGCAGCTCCCATTGTTGTTGTTGTTTGTTTGGTTTGTTAGGAGAGCAGCTGATAATGAGATGGCATTGAAGTTGTTGTTGCTGTTGTTGCTGCGTGCAGTGTTTTATTACTTTGCCCGACCTGTCTCTGTCTCTCCCTCAATTGAACAGATGACGACGATGATAGCGGCGATGCCCGACACTCGACGTCGACAAACTCAAACTCTACACTAAGCTACAAGGAACGAAGACGCTCGGCACACACACAGGCGGAGCAGAAGCGTCGAGATGCTATCAAGAAGGGATATGATAGCCTACAAGAGCTAGTGCCACGTTGCCAGCCAAATGACTCGTCTGGTTACAAGCTGAGCAAAGCGCTGATACTGCAGAAATCAATTGAGTACATTGGCTATCTGAATCAGCAGAAACTTAAGCAAGAGGATGAAAGTGCAGCACTGCAAAAAGAAGTGACGGCACTGCGCATTATCCAAAACGGTTATGAGACTATGCTCCAACATCAACAGGCCAACCCGGGGCCAGAGGAGGCACGCCTCACAGACGAGGCCAAATTTCAAGTGGTCAGCAAATGAAATTGAATCAATTCTTTGTTTTTGCTGATCTCCCTTCTCGCTTTGCAGTTCCAAGCGATACTTGACGAAATGTTTGAGACATTCCAGCACATACCCATGGATAGCTTTAAGCAGCTAACCAGCGGTGTCATACCCTGGCTGGAAGAACATTGCAAGCCGCATATTCTCCGCAATATTCTCAGCCGGACACTGCAACAGATGGCACAGGAGACGCAAGAGAAACAACAGGCCATGGACCAGGAAACTGGCGAGGGATTTAGTTGAAAAACAATTCAAGTTTTTCATTATTTTCTTTGTTTTCTTTTATTTTGGTAAATGCTTTCATTTATTTACTGCGTACAAATAGTAAATGCGTCGTTTAGTTGTTGTAAAAGCAAGCGTGTTACAAATTATAGACTAAAAGTTGACTTTTGGCTTAGGTATCTAGATTCTAGATTAGATAAATGCTAACAAAAGATTAGGGCATCGAATGTACGTCATGACGCTCCTCCAGCAGCTGACACACCATTGCCACCTGCTCGTTGGCCTCCAGAAGCTTTAAAAATTGCAGCAGCACATTTAGGGTGTGCGCCTTGAAGCGTTTCACTTGCTCAGTCACCTGCAACTTGTTCAAGAGCTGCTGCTGAAAACGTTGCAGCTTTGCTGCCGTCCAAACGTGGCGTGCCTCATGTTGAAGCTTGAGCACGCCCGCGTGCACAGTGTACAACAGTCCCTGATAGAAGTTATCCTCCTGGATCTGCGTTGCCAACTTGGCGCTGGCCAGCAGCACCTTCGGCAGATCACATCGAAACTCATGAGCACGCACAAAACAAATGGCGGCCAGACGACGCACCTGTTCACACTTGTGCCGCAACAGACACCAACTGAGGCAACGGAAGCGTTTCAACAAATCTGTTGACTGTTGTGGTTGAAATGTGGTGCACAAATGCTCTACCTTGGAGAGAAAGCCCAGGAAGAGTATTATAGATGAGTTGACCTGCTTGGTATCGCAACATTGCAACATATGTTCACAAGCCTTGGGCAGCAGGCAGGCCAACTCCTCATAGTTCAGTTCACTGGGCTCCCAAGCCAATTTTGTCTCAAATTCTGTCGCCTGCCGTTGGCCCACTAGTTTCCCCAAACTGGCCCCAAAGAGCTGCAGTGCAGCATTAGAAATGGTCCACTCAGGATTGTCAATGTGCGCCATGCCCACCAACATAATCTCATTGTAGTATTTGCACATTGCCGGTCGCAATTCCGTGTCCCGCACCAGCACACATAGGTAATGTAGCGCCAGAGATTCCCAGCGATCGTGGTTAAAGCTTTCGGAAGCCTTCTCACTGGCAGAGGTTTCATTCAGACGCTTTAGTATACGTTGCACGGCTCGATGCAGCAAAAGACGACGAGGATTATCATTTTTGAGAACGTGCAGAAACATAATGGAGAATCCTGCACCACGTCGTGTGGTGCTTACTTGACGACACTCGGAGAGCAGCTCGCGTTCCAAGCAATCGTGCAGCAGCTCAAATCCACGATGATCGCTGTCCAAAGTGCTGGTTATGGCACGAGTTAGCTTGCCAATGCTCAATCCTGCAGCTTCAATAGCACCTTTATGCCGACAGCGCGTCAATACAGCCACATTAATCTCCAGGCAACGCTGCAGTGCATCATAATACGATTCGGGGTTGTTGGAGCGAAGCAGGGCACAGCCAACGCTGGTGGCCAAGTCGCAAATGGACTAAAATTAAATAAAATCAGTAGAGCAAAGGTAGAGATTTAATTTAACCCACCTTCAAAGTTAGCCAGAAACTCATGAGTAAATACTTGCGACAGGCTTCGGCATCCTCAGATGCCTCATAGACGCTTTCACTGACCAGCAGTTGCAAGCTCTCATCCATATCCTGGAAACTAGCTGCAGAAACATCTGCACGTCGTCGTGCATTCGCCAGATTGAGAAACTCCAGAATAACATTGAGTATATGCTCGAGCAGCGGCAAAAGTTCAGTAAAAGAAGCCTCCAAATAGCCACCTCCTCCGCTGACCAGCTCATTCAAAACGCAAATATGTCCAAAGAGATGACCACCATCTGATTTAGCTGTTTTTAAAGGATCCCTAGCAAAAGCCTCCAGTTTGCCTTTCAATTGTTGCAGGGAAAGATCATAGAGATCCTTCATTAATTGCTGATCTACGGAGCTGTGCACCGCCAGCTGTGCGTACAGCGAGACCAGAGCACATTCATCCACATCAGAACTGGCCCAGAACCTTTGGCAATGCTCTATGCATTTCTCGGTGTCGACATGGTTTAGTTGGAGCAGCAGCGTCACCGTCAACTCCAAAGCATCGTCAAATCCTTGCGGATCGTTAAGGGAGTCGAACAACAACTTTGACATTGAATGCGGCTGAAAGACAGCTTGATCCAAGAGGAAGGCGCCAAGTTGTTGATTCTGCTGTGTGCTGCACATTTTAGCATTCTTCGAAACTTGTGGGCTATAAAGAGATTTAAGGAGAATCTCCAGGAGCTTGAGTCCAAAGATTCTGGGCTGATAGACATCGCAATCCATGTCCTGTTCCATCAGCTGTTGTAGCTGGCAGAAGAAGCGTTTAATATCGTCAGCAAGTGCATCGCTGCCATCAGTTTTTAATGCCTTATTAAAATGCTTTGCCGTATGATTAATGATGTTGGGCATCTTGCCGAGCATTGTATTGCGGAACTCTGAGCTCTCCACTCCTCGATGACGCTCTATAAAGTTATAGAAGAACTCTAAGCAATCTTCAACAGCAAAATTGCCCAGATTATCCACTAGGAACTTAAAGATAAGGAGTTGTGCGTCCGTTTCAAAGCAGCTGCAATTGGTTAACAGTTCCGTGCTGATCTTAAAAAAGTGTAGCTTGGATGTCACATAGATTTCTTTAGCAAACATGCTGAATATTAATATGAGACGATGTTGATCGCTTGATGATCGTGCTGTCTCAGAGCTGGCAAGAAATTCCACAATCTCTGGCTTGGCCTGCAGCAGTTGGAACAGCGCATCCCGCTGTTGAATGCGGAGAAACCATTGTGAATGGAAATTCTGTATTTCGGCAACGCTCCCATTGACCAACAGCTCCACAGCCAGTGCCAGCAAAGCAGGAGACCTCTGGCTGCTCAAACTTTTCACCGGATACTGACTGGCTGCCCGCAGACCCTTGTAACTGAGACTTAGCCGGAGTCCCGCAAAGAATTCCGTTTCGCTGTGATTGCTGGCAGCCAATAGCTCTGGCAGTGCATGAGAGTTAAGTATGCCGCTGAGTAGATAGTATTTGTTGCGATTCGTCCATGGCCAGAACTCGACAATCAGGCGGAAGTAAAAGAAAGCCCTTCGACGCTGTTTGCAGCAGTGATTAAAGAGTGTCAAGGTTTCCTCTCTCGATCCCAATTGGCTCTGACGCTGCAGGCACTGATAGAAATGCTCTAGTTGTAGCTTGAGCAGCTCTAGTTTGGGAAACTTCTTCACAAGCAGATTTGTGGCCTTTAATTGATGCACCAGGCAACTGTTATTCTGCTGCAGTGCAGCAATAATGGCATCAATACACTTTTCCTCAATTAGCTGGGCATCCAGTCGTGACCAGTGATCTGTTAACAGCACGGACTGGAGCATTAGAAAAGCCTTTGGCTGTTCAATCGACAGCAGTTGAGGTAAATCCAAAAAGTGTTCATCCGCCAATTCATATTTGTGCACAATGTGATAATAGACCCGAAAGGTCACATTCAATGAGGCCTGATTAATGCTGGCCATGTCCGGCTTGTTGACTTCCTCATTTATTTGGGCAGCCAATTGGTCTGCCACCTCCTTGGGCGTGGCATCGCCCAGCGTCTGTGGGTGGCAAATGATAATAGGTATCTCTGTGAGTGTGTACAGCGAACGATTTTCATTGACGAAGCCGGTAAACTTACCTGCAAGTAGGAGAGGCAATCGCTATGATTTTTTGACTGCGCTTTAGCAACGGACTTTGCGGTAGCCATGACTATGCTTGGCCGGGCTTAACACTGTGGTTGAAGCGTATAAATAAATTAATTAATGCAGCGTATATTACATCTCGACTACACGTGCTGACCAATCGATTAACCTATCGATTACACCGATTACTAGAGTTCTGTCGTTTCGTTCTGAATTAAAAATTTAACCAATGAATTAAAAACAACAAAAAAATAACGGATCATTTATCATTTGGTACAATTAAAAATCTTAAAATAAATTTGATGCTCATCTTTAAAGATTTTAAATTTTCTCTAATTTTACATTTGTTTCAATTCTATCTTAATTTTTAATTAAACAAATCGATAGGTTAGGAAAAACTGTGAAACTTTTCAAAACGGTGGCGCCATCTATTGTTTGTTAGCGCCATATCTATAACGATGTCTACTATTAGAACTACTTTCTTATTTTGTTTTTTTCTCCTTTTCTTTCATTCACTCTACATGAGCTCCAGTTCAAGATGGCGAACGATGCGAGCAAGCTACTATTATCTTCACATCAAGAAAAAACCAGTCATTATACGTAAATAAAAACATTAATATGTTCAATTTGTATGTATTTAGCTAAAGAATACTCTCTGTTTGTGCAGATACCTAAAGGAATTCCGCGTAGAGCAATGCCAGTCCTTTCTGCAGCACAAATGCAACCAGCATCGTCCCTTCGTTTGCTTCAATTGGCATTTTCAAAATCAGCGTCGTCGGCGGCCTGTACGTAAACGTGATGGAACATTTAATTACAGTGCTGATAATTACTGCACTAAATATGACGAGACTACTGGAATTTGTCCTGAAGGCGATGAGTGAGTATCTAAATAATGTTGGGGGAAATTGCGTCTGCTTGTGCAAAGAAAGACAAGACGCCAACAAGCAACGACGTAGTATTTTTTCATTTCCTCTTTGCGCTTGATTTCTTTGCAATGTGTGTGTATCTCTTGGCTTCGTGTTTACAAACAAAAACTTTGGTGCGGGTGGAAGAAGGGGAAATCGTAACTTTGTCTAGCTAAAAGTGAAATTCAATTGTATATACATATATGTACACTTCATGCAAATGTGTGTATTCGTGTGTGTGTGTAGGCTCGCCGCACCCTACGACGACGAGGTCACTTCGCTTCCCGCCCACATAATGCAAAAAGTGAAAGTGATTTTAGCGATAGAACTTGAGCTCGGAAATTCTAATCAGAGTGCTTGTAAGTGTTTGCTTTGTGGTGGTGGTTGTTGTTGCTTTCTTACGCACACACTCACAAATGCGCAGCAGCAGTTGTAATTGTAACTGCTACAAGTGTGTGCGTCATTGTTTTTATTGCGTTTCGCTTTTGCGCGTTTTCTTTCGGTTTATTTTGGTTTTCCCCCGGCATCAGTGGTGATAGTAACAGTAATAATGGCAGCTGTCTCAAAATGTACAGTTATTGAGCAGAGCTTTTCTTCAAAGCTCTCAGCGAACAAACAGGCATAACAGAGAGCGACAGAAAAAATAATACGCAATTTCATTTTCTGCAATAGCAAATTCCAAAATAAAAAACAACAATAACATATCTGACCCAGACTTGAATGTTTTGTATCTACAGTCTTGGACAAAAGTATTGTCTAAAACAAATTTAAATGTTATTAGTTCTTGCTTTTTAGTACATTAAATACAATTTATTTTAAATATCAGAAATCAACTATAAATAGTAATTGGATTAGATTTACAAATGTCCATAAATGAAATAAATTGTTTATTAATTATTAACCATCTATGTAAATCGGGAGGTTACCAAATTGCCAATACTTCTGTTCCTGACTGTATGTATACACTGTCTGTGTCTGTTTGTTTGCACCCCGATTTTTATTGCTGTCTGCTTTTTGGGTTGGGTGAATTTGCTGCTCGGCTATTTTTAGCACGCGATTCAGTCGCAGTCCTTTTCTGCGTCACTTCAAATTTGTAACTTCCCTCTCTTCTCCCGCAGATGCCCTTTTCTCCACCGCACTGCCGGTGACACAGAGCGTCGGTATCATTTACGTTACTACAAGACATGCATGTGCGTGCACGATACGGACAGTCGGGGATATTGTGTCAAGAATGGCCTACATTGCGCCTTTGCCCATGGCATGCAGGATCAACGTCCTCCTGTCTATGATATCAAAGAGTTGGAGACATTACAGAATTCGGATATAACGTTGGACGGCACCAATGCACAAAATGCCCTTGACAAGGAGCGCAACCTTATGAATGAGGATCCCAAATGGCAGGACACCAACTATGTGTTGGCCAACTACAAAACCGAGCCGTGCAAGCGACCACCTCGTCTCTGTCGCCAGGGTTATGCCTGTCCACAGTATCACAACAGCAAGGATAAGCGTCGCTCACCCAGAAAGTACAAATACAGGTGGCATCCAACTCAACTGTCCTGATAAATTTAAATTAATGTATTTATTAAATGCTTTGCAGGTCCACTCCATGTCCTAATGTCAAGCACGGCGAGGAATGGGGAGAACCGGGTAATTGTGAGTCCGGTGATAATTGCCAATACTGTCACACACGCACCGAGCAACAGTTTCATCCGGAAATCTACAAGTCCACCAAATGCAATGATGTCCAACAGGCTGGCTACTGTCCACGCAGCGTCTTCTGCGCCTTTGCCCATGTGGAACGTAAGTTTTTCCACCATATTAATTCAATCTATTTAAGTGGGCTTTAAGCGCTATTTTCCACAACCATAGCGGGCGGGATATTAAGCAGTTTATATTAATCATAGAACTTAGGGTAGGCTCTGAAGAATATGTGCATACGATTTTTGGAAGTTGATTGTTTAACAGTTTGTTTGTCTTTTACTCACATCCATACCTTTGTACTCTGAAAATTGTATGATATGAATGCAACCATCAAAATACGCTTTGCTGCTTGTCCAAATTACCTCCCAAAGCTTATGTGGTCAGCGAGCAGAAGATGCGTGATCATGATATTACTTTAAGCGAGCTCATTTCCAATGGCTTGTCCGATTTGAAGGTACAGGATGAGGTCGGTAATGGCAACCTGCCACCAGGACTTTTGCAGCTGAGCAATAACGTACGTATTTATCAAACAAAAACAACTACAATAAAAACGTGTGTGTATTGTCTCTGTATGTGTGTCCAAAATATTGCTAACAATCGCTAACAATCCCCCAACCCACCCGATCACAAGCTAATCCAGCTAACAGCATCAAATTGCAAGTCATAGAGTACTTGGACCTACTCTCATTTTGTTTCTTCGTTTCTCTTTGTTTCTGATTTCTTTTTCGTAGTTATTAAATGATTTTGATGGTAATAATACAAATAAAATGTTGGTTGATGCTTTGGAAAATACAACAAATTCCAGCAAAATCCTAAATATCTCACTCCCAATGGACAGCAGTCGTGAGTAAAGAAACAACAATAAAACTCAAATTCAATTTCAATTAATGTTTTCATTATTGTCAACGATGGTTGTGGACAAAATGACAGCGCTAAAAAGCAATAACTATAATATTGACATCTATAAATGTATCTTTGTAAACTAATGAAAATTTTTGTATCTGGCAGCCTGTACATTAGAGGATCCACGCGAGAATTCGCTATCGGCAAGTCTGGTCAACTCTAGTTTATTAACACGTTCCTCGGCGCCAATTAACATTCCTAATACGACACTAAGTAACTCTATTAATGGTGAGTCATTGTTTATTGTAAATACATCTGAGAGATGCTAATTTCATTTATCAATCTTCTGAAATAGACTTCAACTCAGGTGGCTTTGCCGTCAACATTCCCAGCAGCTCGCTCACCTATAGTCCAACAAATCATGCCAGTCTTTTCAATGTCTATGGAGGATCCAATAAACTAAGCAATTCTCTGTCGGCTGCCACACAGAATGATAGCAATAGCATTTTCTTTCCATCGCGAATCATATCGCCTGGCTTTGGTGATAGTTTATCTATTAGTCCATCAGTTAGAATATCTGAATTGAACACCATACGTGATGACATTAACAGCAGCTCTGTGGGCAACAGTCTGTTTGAGAACACTTTAAATACGGCCAAAAATGCTTTTAGTCTACAATCACTGCAATCGCAAAATAATAGCGATTTGGGTCGTATGACCAACGAATTACTTACAAAGAATGCGCAAATACAAAAGTTGTCTGTTCGTTTGGAGGAGTTAATGTGCAAACTTAAGATTGCCGAGCTGCATCGCGACAAGGCCAAGCAGGAAGCTCTGGAATGGAAGGAACGCCATGATTTAGTGCAGATTCAACTTAATTTACCCGGAGAGTTGCGCGATTTATCCATACAGAAACTAAAGCAATTGCAGGTAAGCTGATGTTATTAACTTTGAAATTCTTTTACAAGCATAATCCTTTTTTTTAGTCGAAGCTGCGTACAGATTTAGAGGAGGTAGACAAAGTATTATATTTGGAGAACGCCAAGAAGTGCATGAAATGCGAGGAGAACAATCGCACCGTTACACTCGAGCCATGTAATCACCTGTCCATTTGCAATACATGCGCTGGCTCGGTTACCGAGTGTCCTTACTGTCAGGTGCCAGTAATAACAACGCACACATAGAATATGTTTCAACCGCAAAAGGACTGTCGTTGGGCCTTTGGGCCAGATTGATTGTCAACATTGACAATGTGCGATACAAACTATACTTTAATTGTAAGCAAAATGTTAATCGACTAGCTAGAATATGTCCGACTGGCATATGGCAGAGCATACATATATGTTTAGATATATGTATATATGAATAATTCATACTAATATAATTTATATTTATCTATATGCAAATTAATTATCATGGATATTAGCAATTACTAGGCACAAAATATGTAATTCATTATTTAGCAAGCTGATATGCATTTCAATTTGACAACCTACATTTTTATTTTGTTTTCGATATATTCACTTATTATTTAATTTTGTGTTAATTTAAATACTTTAGTTTTTAAAATCACTTGCTTTCATTAGGTTCATGACATTTTATTGTGTGTAAATCGAATATTGCAATAGTTTTGTTTACTGTTTACGTCACTTGCAGTCACCCTTCAATAGTATTTATAAATTAAATAAACCAATTACAGTTATATCATATACGGATATAGGATAACAGAATATAATATAATTTTTCTAGCCACTTTTAGTATCTGACTATAAACAATTTTTAAACTACAAACAAATTGACTAACAACCACCAGTGATTTTTATAATCTGATATTCAAACTGCAGTTATAAAACAGAAGAAGATATTTATCTTCTTTTTTTTAGATATGTTTAAATACTGATGAAATGTAAACAAAGTGAATTTTTGGGAAATTTGAGAGATCTCTAAACAAAGTACGAATTTTAGTGACTTTGACCATAGATCCTTAAAATGACTTGAAATCAAGGATAGTTTTTTTTCAAACCGCACAAAATAATCATAATTGTAAGAACTTTGATAGCTATACTATATAATCTAATCACTTATTTTTTTATTATTTTTTGTCACTGCGTTCGGCTAATAATTCTACTATAACGATTTCACATTGTTTGAATTATTTGGTGGATTTTACATTTATACTCTACTAGTTTATTATGTGATTTTGTTAGTGCTTTAAGTACAATTCTTGCTACAAACATATTTTAAATTTAAATAAATATATATATAATCCTTTTTTTTTTGTTTTAAAAGAGAAGCTTCCAATGTAAAACCGGTCATAAAATATGTCAAAAAGTCAAAAATTGTATAAGATTGGCCAACAAATGCGGTACAAGATTATATATTTATATATATACAAAAATAAAAGCGTGTGATGAATAAGATTAAATAACAATAATCGTAACACAAGACAGCGAATACAAATAGAATACAGTCTATTATAAATGTTAACCGAAGCTAATGTTAAACCGTCTTCAACACTTTATTGCGCAAATTATAAACAATATGAAAAAAATAAAAATAGACAAGGCTATTATATTGTAGCTTATGAATAAACGAAAGTTGAAGATATATATTTAATATAATGAACTCTAAACGTATGATTAGTTGTGAAACTAAACAAAACAAGTTTGATCACTTAGGACACGAAAGTAAACTATTGGAGCATGAATTTGAGAAGCAGAAACTTAGGCATTTATTGAAGATAATTAAAAAGATAATGAAAAACATTATAGGTATTTAATAAAACATATGAAAATATATTTTATAGCTAACTAACTAAGCAGCGCAAAGGCTTTTGTGTGTATGTAGTAGCCAAACAAAAAATTAATAAATTTAACAATAATTACATGTGCATGTTAATGTGTGTTATAATTAAATGCTTTAATATTATAGCTCTACCGCAAACAGTAATGAAACATGTAGTATTTAATAAGAATGAACAAGTTAAAGCAATTTGCAATTGATAATGAATTCTAAAGATTAAAGAACACGCTATGAACAATTACAAAATGGTTTTATAATGGAGCTGTTGAGTGTTGACTAAATTCTAGTACTTATACTAAAAGCTCTCTCTATCACAAACTAAACTAAACCAATCCTAAACTCTAAATATTTGGGCACAAAGTACATATAGAAATATAGCAATAAACACAATCTAAATCTTGTCTTTATCGAAGCACAAACATTCAAAACGAATCATCTAATGACAATTCAAATGAACAAATGAAATAACTGAAAAACTGAGACATATATACACACACACAATGTATGAGGAATGTATGTATTTTGTATACGCTACTGTAAGAGTGATCTTTATGTGATTTTGAAACTACTTGAATATGTGATCCAGAAATATATGAAAAAAAATACAAAACAAAAAAATGAAAAACTAAACAAAAAAAGAATATCGAAGAATGAACAAAAATATTAAAATATACATTTGTGAAAGCTCTCGTCAGCAACAAGAACAACAACAAACAGCTAACAAATTGTTACCAACTAAACTAAACTCGATGTACAACAACAATAATGATACATACACATATTAAGCTCCAGCTCCATTTAGAAACAACAACATACACAAACGCACACACACACACATAATTACATACAAAATGACAAAAAAAAAACTAAATGTCTAAAATATGAAATTAAATAGTAGTTAGCTTTAGAGTTCTATGAATGAAATGGGTCAGGATTCAAATAAATGGCAATTATCTAGAATTAGTACAATAAACAAATGTTTGCTACTAGTTGTTTCATACTTAGTTAATACTTTTAACAAATTTATATGTAATAATTATGAAACTGTAACTAAACGGTTTAAACTCAAATCGAGAGCCGAGAACTACACCAAACCAAAACGTTGAACACCGATAAGGAATTTTATGTGGAAATCCTGTTAACAGATTAATTGATTAAAGTCGTCGTGAAGTCTTAAAAGCAAATAAAATATATTAAATACTTATGTGTATATATAGCAATCTTATGCAAAAAGAAAAAAAATCAGCCCACAATACAAACAAAGCAACAAATGGAAACAAGCAAATGATTTTTATAATGTGTCAACTAAACTCTTAAAGAACTTTAAGCAACAAATAATATACATAATACATAAATGTAAACTAAACATTTACTAGCAATTTTTACACAAAATGCTGAACTATGGAAACATTTCAGACAGCTCTACAAAAATGAATCTACTTTTACATAGGCTATCATTTATATAAGAAATATATAGAATATGTCCATGAAAATACTTGCATTGCACTGTCACAAATTTAACGCTCTCTGAAATAAGAAAAATTAAATACATTAACTTTTGTTTTTAATTGTTTAGTCAATGTCACAGTCAGGTCACATTATGGTTAGTTTCTGATTTGGCTAAACACCGTTATGGCCAAGTCTGTCGTATATCAATTGGCAAACACTTCAAAGCCATTATCAATGGCATAATGGAATGTTGATTTGACAGTATAGAAACAATTGTGTATTATCAAGTGCAGTGAACTTTTATTTCCGATTGAAATCAAAATAGAATGGGCGAATGTGTTTTGTAGTCTAGAGTGCCACGCCCCTCAGGCACATGTTGTAGTTAAGCAGAGTTATTAACTAAATAATATATACCATATATATAGATATATATATATAAATAAATGTGTGTGAATATATTTTAACCGAAGAGAATTATAAAACAATGAAATAGAAAATGCATTTCCTCTCAGACAGAATCAATAAAAGGATGAGAAACCAAATGGTTATGCAATGATTGTGTTAGCACATATTCAAATTATGAAAATCAGCATTATCAAGCATTTTGTGTAGTGTAACTATTTAGTTAACTATTTGCAAATATGTATTAACAAATGGAAATTGTTCAAAGCAAACACAATGACAGACAAAACCTGCGAGCCAAGCGTAGGGCAAGATGAGTACTACTTATTTATATATATATGTATACTATGCAATTAACAAATTGATGAAAACAATATACATATACATACAAAGATATATATACATAGCTATATAGATATACTTATTAATAAAAATGTGTTTAAAGGCTATGTGCATTTTATTTGTTCAGTTTTCTGTGTACAGCGTCGACGACGAACAGACAAAAGCAAAGGCGCTTGTGGTTCCCATGCGTGATTTCAATCTGCCCAACAACAACACCACAAACACAACACCAACAACAATAATAATAACAACAACAGCAGCAACAGCAACCGAGTGAAAAGGGCAATATAAAAAGGCAAAGGCAAAGGCTGAGCAACAACGGCAGAAACTCGTAAGAATTTTAAAATGCACGATAATCGTTCAGTGATAGCTAAGCAAGCCGACAATGCCCCTGAACCAACGCCATGCACCCCTCCCCAAGACCCCGCCACCCCTTCCCTATTCAGACACACACACACACACACCCCCTCCGCTCTCTCACGCTCTGGCAACGCGCTCGCTGCTAACCGACAACGGTGCCTGGCTGCCACTTTAACCTGAGCCCTCAGCCACACAGTTGAGATCCAGGGAGCCAGTTTGGAAACAAGGTACGATGCGACTGCTATAGTTGTTGTTGCTGTGGTTGTTGCTGTGGCTGTTGCGATATCGCCGCGTTCGCGCGTTAAACACAAGCGCAACAATTTTTATTCTGTCAGCGAACGCGTGCCTGTATTTGTGTGGTCCCGGCCTCAAACTGGACTCTGCCATTTGCCTCTGCTGCCTGGTTGCCCTGTGTGGACTCCTTCCTTGCCTGTTGTCTGGTTGCCTGCTGTTTGCTGCCTGTTGGCCGGTTGGCTGGTGATCTTGCGTGGAGATCTCACGCGCATGCGCCCTGACCATGATCGGGCATATTAGTTGGCAAATGCATTTTGATACCAAATGCTCTGAAAACTGGCGTATAAATAGTTTTTATGAGCGCAAAAGTGTTGCCATTTTTCATGTTGAGCTAAACGGCCACCGTCATCGCTTCATCGCACCCGCCAACCTCTTGACCAACTATTTATAGACACAACATTTGCGACAAGAGCAACAGCAAAAGCATCAACATCAGCTTTGGCATCAGGGCTTTCATGTTCATGTTCTTTTGGCTGTGTTTCGCACGCTGCACGCTACACGCATTTCCACTCGAAACTTGTTTTTCTGTGTTGGTCGCCCAACAGACAGACCGACCGACAGTCTGTCTGTCTGTCTGTCCGCCCGTCCGTACACCCCCGTCCCGCCCGCACATCCCGCCGTGATTTGTAACACGATACGTTTTGCCGCCGCCGTTAACTTGGATGCTGGGTCTTCTCTCTTTCTGTTGGGGATACGTGTACGTCCTCGTATACAGTGACCGAGAACTCTACTCTTACTGCCTGCCTGCCTTCTAATGCATTTTTCTGCTCTTTTGCATCGCTGACTGTCTGTTCGTCTGTTGGACTGTTGGACTGACGGAGCAACAGCTCATTAGGCATTTTTAATTTGACAATGCGCGCAATTTATGTGGGAATTTCATGGCGCGCATTTTGAGTCATCGGATACGAAAGACTTAGGCAACGAACTTGCCGCTTGGCGTGCTAACTTTGTCTTAACGTTTGGCTTTAGCCCGCCCCTGTCCCTGTCCCTGTCCCTGTCCCAGTTCTAGTCCCAGTCTTTGCCTGCTGTGGCAAGGCGAAATCAATTTTCAATTTGCTCCACGTTGCAGCAGCCGCCTCTGGGCTCTGCCAGAAGCATCAGCAGCAGATCAAAGCGAAAGGCAACAGCGAAGGAAACCCAAAAAAAGACAAGAGTACAAAAAAATAAAAATACAGATGAAAAAAATCTATTTAACTGGCACAGGCGTTGACGTTGACGTTGACTTTGGGCTTTGGCTTTGGCTTGGGCTTCAACTTAACGAAGTGTTGCCGCCCTGCCCCGCCTCTCGCCAGCCCGGCTCGGGCCAGCATTCCGTTTGCGGTTTTTGTGGCCACGAGCGGCACATAACTAAAACAACAAAAGCGACAGCGCAATAGCATTTTGAAATTGAAAACTTAAGAAAAATGGCAATTTTCTAAGTTCGGTCTGAAGTAGGATACACAAGAGGGGGGAGTAGCAGTTGGTACTTCTAGGTTGTCGGTCATCAACTTTCCATAATCGGCGCGCAGACAACAAACAACTTGAGATACAGAGCCCTGCCCGCCCGCTGGGCAGACAACAACAATAACAACAACATCAGCAGCAACAACGACAACAACAACAATAGCAGGAGCAGCAACAACTACAACAGCAACAAGCGCCACTTTGCTGTCAATTCAAAATGATAATGCAAACAAATATTAACCCACTCCAAGTGGACGCATGTGGCTGCCGTCTCATGGCACTTTCTGACAGCACAGCGACACTCGACGTCGACGTCGACCTGCCTGTGTCTTCGACTTTGCCTCTGACTCCGTCTCCGACTCCGACTCCAGCTTCGTTTCTGAGCTGCGACTGTGGGAATGTGCCACGGTCTCCACACCGCCGTTGCGGCTTAAATGCTGTTCCAGGCCATAATGACTTTTAATTTTTATGGCACTGGCTGCCGAGGATACCGATGTCCAATGTCCAATGTCGATGATGCTGGATGCTGTGTACTGGATGCAGCGGCAGCGCGAAGCTTAAGTCGCATATAATTCAAGTCCATCAACGCATGCGCTTCACTCGGCACGCCATGATACACATTTAAATACTCGCATGTTTGCCATCGGTCGCCGTCACCACTTGAGAGCGCGCATCCATATGGGGAAAGGGAATATTGCTGGAGATGCTGTAGATGATTCTCAAGATGCAGAAAGATGCTTAAGAGCCCAACAAATGCTCAGCGATGTTTAATATTTTAAGTAAGTGCTGCTGTTGCTTTGCTTCACCTTTTCTTTTTCACCTTCACCTCCTCCTCCTCATCACCTCTTTAACACTATTTATTTTAACAATATTTCAGGTATTATCAGTATTTGCAAATTTAATTCAGAAATCTCTCAAAAATAAGATATAAATATGAAATTGTTACAAAAGCTTGCAACTTAGGGAATAGAAATAAGTCTTTTAGAAATTAACAGACATTATTATAATCGAATTAAATAGTTATACAATTTCTGTAGCTCTTCTCTTCTTAACAAAAATATGTAGAGTCCTGGGGTGTTCTATAAAACAACACATTGCAAGCACTTAGCACATTGGCACTTAGATTTAGATAGATAGATAGATAGATAGATAGATAGATAGATAGATAGATAGATAGATAGATAGATAGATAGATAGATATATGGATAGATAGATAGATAGATAGATAGATAGATAGATAGATAGATAGATAGATAGATAGATAGATAGATAGATAGATAGATAGATAGATAGATAGATAGAAAGATAGATAAATCGAAAAATACAAACTGTACTATTATAAATTTTTAAAATTACTTAATTGATAATTGAAAAAAAAACTGTTTACATCTCTCTAGCTTTTTAGTAACTTTACTGAAATATAAATTGTATGTTGCAATACTTAAATTAAGTAATTTGAAGTTTTATAGTAAATATAAAATAAAAACCGCTGAGAGTTGTATTTAGGGCTTGTAAAAAAATTTTAACATATCACAGGAAGCTTCTTCTTTAATTTTAAAGAAGAGATTCTTAAGTAATGAATATAACAAAATACAACTTGAAAAAAAGTGAACAACAGATTTTTCCTCATACTCCCAATATTAAAATTTTTAAAACGGCTTGCGAATTGGAAAATAGCATAAAATCTTCTCGAATTTCCAAATATTATTGCTATCAAGCTTTACCTTAGATCCGACTCTTATCTCCCAACTCTTTAGATATACTTTAGTTACTTTTAGCAACTGCTAAAATAAAATGAATACTAACTTATTAACACAATGTGCGAATGGGAAAATTTTAAAACAATAAATATTTGAGAAATTCCCAAATGTCTCCATATAGATCTACAGTAATCTCAATTAGCATCCAACAATAGCATGTACAGAATTCAAAGTTTAAGCTTTAAACTCGTGTCTGGCTCGTTAAATCTGTGTAAATCCCATTTTTGATAATAAAGATGCGAAAGGCCATAGTATTCTAGACATTAAGTCATATCTAGTTTTAGTGTGTTACCTAAAAGCAGATGAGAAATTGAATAATATTTGACTAGAACTTCAATTGAAGTAATGAGATGAGTAATAATCAAGGTGACTCACCTATAATATCATTAGTAAAAAAAAATAACTAAAATTAATTATTTAGTAGTAAATTCGATTTTCCTTTTAAATTTCAGCTAAAACAGTTAATACATTTTTGAAACAAACTCGAAACTCAAAGATTGTAGCAGAAAACATTCATATATTTAATAGCTTAGATTTACAATTGTTTATTTCCGATCGTTGGTCATAAAGTTCTAATAGTGATAAGCTTAGTAGTAAGTTATAAGTGTTTAATTAATATGTATATAAGCAAACAGAATTTCTTAGATTTTTGGCTTATGATTGCTAGTACTTTCAGTAAAATTTCCCCTGTAAACATTTAAGACTTTATAGAATATTAATAATTTCTATCATTCAAAAACGACTCAATCTAATCTCAAGCCAAGACGTCATTTGCAGATATTTTATTTGATACGAGTAAGACTTTGGTATGTGCACTTTCATGTAGAGATAAAAAGTTATGTTTTTAAAATTAATTTTAAATAAATGACCTTGTTGCAATCAAAGCAAGTGAAGAGGTACTTGAGATATTGTAGCAATGAGATAAAGAGAGTAGCAGCAAATCGAAAGTTTTATAGTTAATCTTTAGACAAAAGAATACATGCCATTTGGTTAAATTTCCAACATGGATCACTTTCCATAAAATTATATATCTTTCGTGATTTGCACAATTTTGATTTGTTATCTTTGCACACTAGGTGGCGCTGCGTGGGCGTTGCAGACACAACAGAGCAAATGTTGCTGCATATTTGTGGTCTGTCATGCGACAACTGTTTGCAAAATACACACCACATGAGGCCTCGATGTATGCTCTATTGATTCCCTTGCTACAAACTAAAACTCCAACTCTTAGTGTCTCTCTCAGATGATGCTTACTCACCGGTTGCTCTACGGACTACAGCCTCTCGGCTGCTACTCGGCTGCCGTTTAACCGCATCGATCGCTGCCAGCTGATAGCACAATGGACCCAGAGCAACAATGATAACTATGCCGCTTACGACTTTTTGACTCTCTCTCTCTCTCCACTCTGTCTTTCTCTTTACATCCTCTATGACTGTGTTGCTCTCTCACTCTGTACCTCGTGCCGGCCAGGATCAAAAGGCGCACAGTTGACAAATGTTTATACACACACCACAGACATGACTGAGATCTGGGACTCTGTCTGCGACCCTTTTTGTAAATGTTTATGTGACTGTGCTTATGTGTGTATGTGTGTGTGCGTTACATGCCCACTGCCTCTGCCCCTGCTCCTGCACCTTTGGACCATTGGCCATTCAGTGGCTGCATTGTTGCCGCCTTGTGGTAGCGAATTCCTTGGAAAGCTGTGGTCGCATCCATTTGCCTAATTTCTAGCACTAAGACAATTCCCCAATGGCATTTCACTCAGATTTATGTGAATTAAACAGCCTTTCTCACTCTCCCACTCTCACTCCTCATCTCTTTGGTAGCCGTAAATGTCAACATCCATTAGAGACCTTAAACCGTTATTGGCATTTGTCGCACGCTATGACGCCGCTGCGGCTTTCATGCCCCTGCCTCAGACAGCGGCAACAGTCACAACAGCAACAGTCGCAGCATGATCGAGTGGATGCTTCTTGGAACTGGTACGAAATCTGTATTTGTTATTGCTGCTCTTCTTATTGTTGTTGTTTCTGCTGCTGCTGTAGCTGCTGCTGAACCTGTGTACAATTTTGTGTATGTCGCCAAACAGCATCATATCATATCTTTGGGAATTTTTCGTTTAAACGCACGTGCGATCAGATTGATCGTTAGCACAATAAATATTATTTAGTATGCATTAGTTATTCGTTTATGCCATTATTATTATGTCCATAGCGATAACGACCTTCACGGCATTTTGGCAGACAAACCGGTACGCGTTATAGCCATTAGCTGTTAATTATGTGACAGCGGGATGAACGCTTCAGTGCTAACGTCAATTCACACAAAGTTTGTGCAGCCAAAACAAAAGACTTTGGCAACAAACTTGCGCCCCAAAAAGCTATTATATAGTGACTCCAAATAAACGTCAAGCAAAAAGTTGCACCAACAAATAGTTATTCATAACGACATTTAGTTGCTCTATTCATAACCTAAGGTTATGAACAATCTTTTTCTTTCTTTTACTAGCTTATTTTACAGGTGAAACTTTCGGAAGATCTAGTAATCTACAAATTTCTGAATAATCAATTCATTGTAAGAATAATATTACAAATTATTCAAAAGATAAGAATTACAATTAAATATATAAAATAACTAAATGTTTCAAATTATAATTTGTTTAATAGTTTATTTTATACTTTTTTTTATAAAATATTATATTATATATTATAAGCCATAAAAAAATACATGTAAGAGTTACATTCAATTGTTGTAAATGTATTCAATGAAATGATTAAATGTTTTTTCTTATTATTTTTAATTGATTATGAAATGAAATTTGTATACATATACTTACAATATAATGATTAGAAAGTAAATACATTTTTTTTGGTGGTTACAAAAATATCCTGGAAAGTATTCTTATCAATCATTTTTTCGACTAACATTTTTTCGATAACTGTTATTTACTGTCCCTGATTACGATATTTATTATTTGACAGTCCGACTAGCTGAGTTTAGTGATTGGAATCTAAACTATTTTTAATTTTTTTGATTATGCACATTTATTTAGTTAGAAACGTTTTATTCCTAGTGAACTTTAAAGTTGAGTCAATGTAAAACTCAACTCTACTTCTGAATATTAAACTGTCACCTTTAATATTCTGAAGTAGAGTTTAGTTTCTGTGTAAATATGGATAAGGTACAATGAGTAGAAAAGTGTACTAACTTAAAATACACTCGTTTATTTGACTTTAAAGTGAAATTGAATAACGAGAACTACAAACAAGATAAGTGATACCCAAGTGAAATCTAATACATTAGTCAGTAAAAGCGATAGATATTTAGTGGGAATATGGCAAATTTAATTTTCATTTATGCTTCGTCTTGAGGCAAGTCTTTACTCATAATCATAATGCCCCGCACTTTGAATGGGCAACGAGAGAAATACAAGTTTCATATCGAAGTTTTATGATCGAAAGGCCCAAAACAACAAAATAAAAGAACAAATCAAAAAACGTAGCCAGGCCAGTCAGTGAGGCTATGAGTAAGCCAATGAATGCCATGGCGTTGGTGGGAATGGGCATGGGCCATGGGAATGGTTATGGGAAGCTGTGCAACAAGGCAGCAGAGGGGACAAGGAGGGGGGGATGAGAGAGGTAGAGCAAGGCAGCCAGCAGCCATGTTAACAACTTCCATTAAAAGAAATTAAAAGCAGACAACGCCGTTGGATGCGAGCGGAGAGCATCAACAGCAGCTGAAGCAGCAGCCTCAGTTTAAGTCAAAGTCTTGCCAGAAAATGGCGTTCCATGCCTTGAATGTTGGCGTCTTTGGCTCTGGCTCTTTTAGTTTTAGTTTTGGTCTTGGTCTGGCGCTGTTTCAACCTTTTTTTTCCTCTCTTTTCTTTTTCCAATCGCAACAATGCACAACGAGGCCTAAGCATTTCCGGTTTTCTATTGGAATTTAGACGCAGCATCTTGTTGCAGCATCAAGAGCTTGGATGTTTGCCGCCGAGCTCAGAGAGCGTATTACAAGCAACATTAAAAGTCAATTTCAGTTTATAACTTACATTAAATCGGTCTGTCCATTAATATTAACATAAATCTATGCTCAAATCTAATTATAAACTAATCTGAAGCTTTTTATCTCAGATTCTCTCTCTCTTTCTTGTTTAAAACGAACAAAATTTTTGTCGGTAAGCTAAAAAATTAACGATCGCAAAAACGCGATCTTCCCAATGATCAACATTATTAACTGCGCTCAGACTTAGTCTCAGTCTCAGTCTCAGTTTCAGTCTCGATCTTGGCTTGAACAGTAGAGAATCTCTGCGTTTCTCTCTTGGCTGCCATTTATTCATGCTCATTAAGTTTTTGGCATCCCAGAGATCGAGCGATCGTTGCCTCGTCTGGGGATGGTTCACGGCGTGTTCATTCACAAATGAGCGCCTTAAGCAGCTCCGCCCCACACACATACACACACACACACACACATAATGAGCACGCCACATACACAAGACAATTTATGTGGCAGGCACATAGATACAACTACAGCTAAAGATACAGATACACGTATTTAGAGAGAGCAAGTTCTCGTTTAAATGTGAGTGTTGGCTGCTGGCTCAGCTTCTTTGCTGCCTCTCAGTTATTGCCTCTGCCTCTGATATTGCTGTTGCTGTTGTTGCCTCTGCCCCTCTGCCACAGCCGCTGGCTCAGCTTCTTCATCTTTAATTTGGTTCCGTGTATCTTGTTGATGGCGTTTTGCTTTTGCTTATATCTTTGCCGCCAACTATTGAATTCTTTTTTATTTTTATTTCTCATTGAAATTATGCTATGCTTTGCATTTGCATTATGCTCGCTTGCCATACACACACACACACACACACTCACACATACACACTCAAACAGATACTTTAAATATGGTATTGTTTAGCAGCTGTCTTGACTGATTAGAAACCGTTACAATGTAGCTGTAACTGCTGACTGCAACAGTTGCTGCTGTTGTTGTTGCAGGTGCACTTTACGCTGGGTTTTTGATTTTCAGAACTAAGCAAATGTCAAGCTTTTAGCGCCAAACACTAGACTTAATATAAAATTGCTTTTAAATAAAATTGAAATTGAGTTAAAATCGTGCGCTGATCGCATAACCCAAGTGCCAATTTCTTGGGCAAACACAGCAAGCGTGTTCGCAGCTCTATAAGTGCCAGTGTCAACACTGTCAACAAGCTTGGGGGTGCAAGTAGACACAGAGACAGGCAGACAGACGGATAGACAGTCAAAAGGTAGGCGCACGGTGAGTCGGCCACTTCAAACTTCAGTCGAGCGAGAAAATTCTGGATAAGCACACAATGAGTAGAATGACAACAATAAAAGCTCAGAAATAAAGATATAAATAAAGCTTAATATGTACAGATAAATTTGTTTTATTTGTGCCTATTGCAAGTGTCAACTAAATCGCAATTGACTGAACCCTTAACTCAAAGATACAAATGGAATATAGCTATATATGTGCCCTTTGTTTTAGTCGATATAGTCAAAATGTAAACGCAATAACCTGAGTAAGTAAATAACAATTAGAATTACAGCAGCAATAGCAATAAGATATAAATAGAATAAAGCTAGATATATGGAGTGTAGATAGAGATACATGTGCTATATTTGTGCCTTTTATTTGAAGTACTTAACTTGGTTGGAATTTAAATGCCATAATATGAATATGTAAACATTGAGTAGAATTACAGCAGCAATATAAGATACTGATAAAATATAGCTAAAAGGATGTTTGTAAGTCCAAATTAGTCACTATATTGACGCAATCATCTGGCTCCGTAAGCAACGAGTAGAAAGGCAGGAGCAAAATATAGTAAGGTAGGTAAAGATATATCTAGTTAACATTTTGTATTGTGAAGCTATAGCTCAGTAGTTGTGTCAAGTTATTTGCAATTAAAAAAAGGTATAAGACTTTCTTGGTAGCAGTAATAGCTGAACATATAGAGATACTTTTGTTATATTTGTACGCTTTGCTTAAGAGAAATTCGTCATAATATAACAATATAACAAACAACAAGTAGAATGACAACCACAATAGCTAATATATACAGACACATATACAGTTAAAATGTGCACGTTGTTGTAACCAACTTTCTTAGTCACTATCTAAAGGCAACAATTGCGTATTAAGTTAGTGCGAATCTTTTAAGTGCAATTCATCCGAAATCGATTTTTCGCGACTTGCGAATATTTTCTGTGTTTACCTCGTGCCGTATCTGGCGATTACTTTTATCGTGTAGAGCCAATGTTTATGGTTGATATCAGCTCTGTCGTCAACGGAACTTAACACTCTTAAGTATTGGTATATATTCGATTATATGATGAAGTAAATTTAGAGCACAGGAAACCATAATAATCACTATTTTATCAAAACATCCTGTGGCTCAACTTGTCTAATCTACGAATCAATCAGAAGCTTATAAACAAAATAAACTTCCGTCAGTTTAACGTTTATAACTGACTCAGTGATGAAATATTTTTTAGGGAAGAAGTTTGAAATTTTGGTTAATATTTAACTGATATCAGGTATGTTTCAAGGTGTTTCCCCTGCAGATAGAAGTACTTGCGTTTACTTTATTTAGTTCAATCATAGCAGATGACTTAATAGGAATGAAATTGAACTGAACTGATTTGAACTATGATACATCATGCCACAACGGAAGTTGCTGTTCGATTAAATGAAGCTAAAGGGTAGAAGCAGAGACCGAGAGATGGAGGCAAGCAGCAAAATGGTGTAATGACAAAGTGAGTAGCTTTATATGTATGTATATGAATTTTATATATGTATAAACTAATGTGTGTGTGTTGAAGAAGAAGAAGCAGCAGCAGCAACAACGGAGGCAAAAACGAGCAAAACTGAAGCGCACAATACACAAAAAACCGGAACATTATTAATTTACAAGCAATAAAGCGAAGCCAAAAATGAAGAAAGGCAAAAGGTGAACAATACGCAAAAAAAGCAAAGTAAAAACAACAACAGCAACAACAACAGAAAAGCAAAGGCAGCCACAGAAGTAGAGACAGAGGCAGAGGCAGCAGGCGGCAGTTAACAAGCCGCAAGAGTCGATTTTGAGTCAATAGTGCAAGTGTTAAGAGAAATTGCAGCAAGACACAACACAACGCACATACACACACACACACACACTACACGCACATACAAGCGCAGCCAATTGGCAACACAGACAGACATAGCCATGGCCATAATGAACCGTCTTCCAACATCTGTTGCCCACTGTACGTACACACTACAACATAAGTACATAAGACCTCTCTCTTGCTCTCTCGCTCTCTCGCTCTTTCGCTCATTGTATCATAGTTTCTGCCACACAGCAACGTTAAACTAGTTGTCTCGCTCACACTGCCCTACATGCGGGCAGCATAAAAATGAACTCCAAAATGATCATTCCAGCTCTCAGATCCAATGAGCGGCACACACACACAGTCAAATGGAAAATGAACGCAAGATATGCTTGCGCGTGTGTGAGTGAGTGAGTGTGTGAATGAATGTTGACAGCGCAGTCAGCGCAAGCAGCGACGTCGACTGCGCCTAGGGTTCTTTCTGCAAAAGCACCCTCGGTACTTGTGAACACCTCGTTGTCGTTGTCGTCGTCGTCGTCGCCGTCGTTGTGTTCGTTCGCTCGGGTGTTCGTTTTGTGTGCTCGGATATGTCATTTGTCAATCACAGTGCGAGCGCAACGGTTGTCGTTGTCCGAGCTGCATAAAGAGAGAGAGCACAAAATAAACGTTGATCAATTTGACAAAAAAAATTAAAGTAAATAAACGCCGCTATTGAAATTGAATTTGAAATAAATCAGAGAAAGAGAAAGAGAGAGTTAAGAATTGATTGAGCGAAAATCGAAAACATAATTTAAGCGGTGATAAAAAACGTGATTTGCTTATATTTGTTATAAACTAACTAAACTTAACTAAACCGTTAAATGCCCCAGCCACAGTCGATCATTCAATCAGTTTGGCAACTGCGACTGCTGTGAGCTGTTCTTCAATCAATAAGCTTAACAAGTGTGTCGCTAAACAAACAACCACAAAATCTAAAAAGAAAAGTGCAGTGCTAAATAACCAAAAGAATTTTATTAACAAAAAATAAATAAATAAACCATGGATAACCAAGCCCTTTGGTCCTGTGCCAGTGCAACCTGCCTGTCACTGGATGCTAAACGTCATCAAGTCACAGTGGACACAGCCAATAACAAATCAACTACAGCTTCGACTTCAATTGCAACTGCAACCTCGACAGATGCCGTGTCCTGTCGAAAGCTAAAGCATATTGCGCATACGCCCCGTGGCAGCTGCTTTATGGCATTGCTATTGCTGTTGCTGCTGGCCTTGAATTTTCGGCATGCGCATAGCTGTGGTCCGGGACGAGGACTTGGACGTCGACGGGAACGCAATCTCTATCCGCTGGTGCTGAAACAAACTGTGCCGAATCTTTCCGAATATCAGAACGGTGCCTCTGGCCCACTGGAGGGTATCATTCACCGGGATTCTCCCAAATTTAAAGATCTAGTACCGAACTACAACAGGGATATAATCTTCAGAGACGAGGAAGGCACTGGCGCCGATCGTTTTATGTCCAAGGTAAGTAACTAATTGTAAGTAGGTTGTAAATTAAGTAAACTGCCATTTCATTTTATTACCTCTTGAATTGCCAAATTATTCGTGTTAATCGGTATTGTGGTCAGGGAAGGCTATCTTCTGCCACTATCTGAGAATTATTAGTATCAGTATCAATATCAGTATCGTGTGCCATTGATAAAGCAGTACGTGAGTAAGTGCCTCGTTTTGCTTGTTGCACCACTCTTAACTTTTATTGTGGTCCTCGATTTTGGCCATAAAACTGAGCAGGGGTATTATTAGTTATTATCATTATTATTATGTGCTAATTATGTGGCTTATCGGCGATTGCAGCTGTGTGTGCAGGTACAAAACAGGAAGCTTAAAATGACTTTGATGTCGTTAACAAACTTGGACTTTCCGACCTGCCCGATAGATAAACATTAAGCGTTAAAGCTACCACGTTTGATCATCGATCAGCGATCAACAACCTTTTGAGTAGCATTCTTCGATTTTACTATAAAAATAAATAGTAACTAAATATGAAAGGCTCAACATGTTTACATGACTCAGTCAATCCCCTTGGTTAAACCCCCTATCAGTCTCTGCCAATTTATGAGTATAACTGTGGCACGCGAGCATTTAGCCGCTTATCGCATTTCACGCTGATAACGAGAGGCTAAAAAGCTGAGTGAGCTGAGGCGAGTGCAGCCGTCAGCCAAGAAGTAGCTAAACACATGTATATATTATATATATATTTGCAAACATGACACAAATATGTGTTAAGCCATAGCCAATTTATCTTATCAACTCGTCGCACTCGTCGCAACGAAAGTGGCCAAGTGAGGGGAATTATCAGTTGTGACTTAGAACAAGGGGGTTGTAGTTGCGGGGGTCAGGTGTGAAACAGCTAAACAAGTGTCTAATTAAGGCGACAGAAGTACTAATTAGTTAATATACTACAGAACTTGGCTCCAACCCATTAGTCTGGCTCAAATAAATACCTTGAGTAAAAAATACAAATTGAAAGTTTTTCAAATTTGTTTTGACGGATTATAGTATTGATAAGACGGCTGCGCTGACTTGCCAATTATTGAGTTATACGACCAAGCTGGCCCCTTGGCTAATAATTCATGATTAGGTATATATGTATGATATACATATTATAGCCATGCCATTTTATACATACTTCAGTTTATGAGCTCTTTCCGAGAAGTGGGAATTCTGTGTTATTATTAGCTCTGCTTTTTTCAAATCATAGTTAAACAGAAGTATTATCAATTACCAAGTGAATAAATAGATAATATATACATATGTATATACGAGTCGACTCATATTTTGTAGTATAACGGGGAAATACAAATCACAAAAACAGTTGCCAGTCTGACTTAAGAGTTATTTGCAACTGACACGCGCCTCGAGGGGCAAAACGAAAATCGATTTAGCTGCAGACCTTGAATTTGTAATGCAATTGAAGTGTTGCAAGAACTGACAAACAGTTAACATACACATACAACCACACATACACACACACATACAAATATATGATTGTGAGGGCCACAGTCAAGGACAGTGAAGCTTCAAGGCTAATGGACTGCGGACCAAGGACACGACGCACATAAAAAGGCTGTTGTTATTGTCACAAAAATATTTACAACTGTTTGCTCGAGCTACCGTTGTGTGTCTCTCACTGACATTGACTCACTGTTGTTCTTGTTGTTGCCACAGTGGCACGGTGACACAGTTGTTGCCCCTGCAACAGCAGCAGCGCATCTAAATGCAATTTTATGTCGACTTTTTGCCGCTGCTGTGCGTGAATTTCAGTTGGTAAACAATTCGTTTTGGGCTATTAAAGCGCCAAAAGGTAAATTCCACAATTTTCACTTTGTAAATTTCCATAAACAAATTAATGAACATTGGCGTAAAGTGCTAAAAATAAGCCAGACAACAGACTGTAGACAACTGAAATTGCAATAGAAACAGATGCTTCATAAAATTGTAGAGCTTATGAGAGTCATTGTTTGTTATTACAAACACTCTCTCACCTGTACCCGCAGATGAGTTAAATGTAATTACCTCCCCTCTCTCAGCCGCCTATAGCTTAACGTGCCACAAGATTAGACAAAGTTGCGCACAGCAACAATAAGTCATAGGTAGAGGGAGAGGCTGGCAACTGTGGCAGGGGCAGGGGCAACAACTGTGGTAACCGCAGACAAAAGAATGCGTCAAAAAGCCGCAGCATAAGTTCTAAAATTTCATAAATTGTAGCAACAATGGGGCAAAGCCAATGGTAATCTGATATGATTATTGACATGCATGCAGAGCAGAGCAAAGCAGAGCAGAGCAGAGTAGAGTCAGAACCACAACCATAACCAGATACAGCCTGCATCAAGAATCCAGCATCCAGCAACATTCAACATTCAACATCAAATCAAAGATAACCCACAGCTGAAGGCATTCTAATAGAACACATACATTCAATTATGATTTAAAAATTGATCCTATTATGACACAGACAAAGACAAAGGCTGAGACAAGAGTCGTCTCTCTGTCTTGAATGATGTCAGAGTTTCAGTTTCAGTTTCATTAAATTTTTTGGGAGTTTTAGTTTTCAACTCAAATCAAATCACGTCAAATGCTGCGATAAGCAAAAAATGAAGCCAAAACCAATATTTGGCACAACTTCGTGGGAATATTTTGAGGCCACAAAGTAATCAAACATATCAAACAAACATCAGTCAAAGCAAAGTGGACAAATCGTTGGCGAACCTCCAGAAGAACAACACTCATTGTCAGATACATACACACACACACACACACACACACACATTCCAGCAGAGAGTCAGGCATACCCTTTCTGGCATTTAAATTTTTATAGTTTGTTTGTTTGGCTTTTGAGCTTTTATATTATTATTAATCAATTTGATACTTTTACGAGCGC
This sequence comes from Drosophila putrida, assembly GCA_037043535.1. Taxonomy (NCBI): domain Eukaryota; kingdom Metazoa; phylum Arthropoda; class Insecta; order Diptera; family Drosophilidae; genus Drosophila; species Drosophila putrida. Next base: position 721,026 of record JBAMBI010000135.1, read on the forward strand.
ACTCAAGCGCAAACCTCAAGGATTTGTGGACCCCAAATGTCATCCTCCCTCTGTCTTCCCCTTTTGCCATTAGACCTTGGCTTTGACTTTGACTTTGGCTATGGCGTTGGCTTTATTTGCATAAAAGTTTTATGAACTGCACGCTTGGGATCGCGATCTCGATCGGGGATTGCGGATTGCGGATTGGGATCGTTTCGCGTTTGCTACTATCACATTACTTCGAGACTGACTCACATTTCACATGCTGCGATTCTCGTCCAGATTCCTGCAAGTCATCTGCTCTCTGCTCTCTACTCTGGCTGCCGTGTCTTGGGATAGGATCGGGATTGGGGATCGCACATCACATCAGTGCCAATGTGCGGCTCATAACTCATCATCAAAGTTAATCACACATCAGGGATTATGGCGCTTATCATTTAAGAGACTTGGAACCTCGCCAAATGACTTTCTGTGTGTGTGTGTGTGTTTGTGTTTGTGGGACATTAAGCGTGCAAGGGAGACAGCAAAAGTTAGATTTAATTTACGATTTCTGCAAATTAATAGCGTTTAATTAATAACAATAAAATGACGCCTTTTTATGGACATTTATTTGCCAACAGATTTATGGGACGTTAGCCAGAGACAAACAGACAAACAGACTAAGTGATTGACTGACTAACTAACTGACCAAATGAGCAGGCTTTAAGTAAGCTGACTGAGTGACTATTTAAACGTGAAAATGGGCGTTGATTGACCGAGGGAAAAAAAAAGCCAAACAAAATTAATGGCAATAGAAAATGCACAACAAATGGTAACTACAAATGTGAGAAGGGAGAGGTAAATAATTAATAAAAAAAGGTAATAAAAACATACATAATTAATAATAAAAAGCCTTAAGCTGGCCATGACAAACAGGGCCAAATGGATGGAGCTTGTTGCTGCTGCCTGGAGACAGAACACAACAAAATATTTGGAGGCACGACAAGATGCAATCTTAAGCAGACAGCAACAATAAGAACAACAAAAGGGACAACAACAAGCAGGCAGTCAGGCAGACAACAGACAACAGACAGCAGGCAACAGGCAGATATGAGACAGTCAGACAATCAGACAGGCAACAGAAGCGCTGGCATTAATCCAATAAGCCAAGCCACCAAAAAAGGGGCACTCAGCAGAGGAGAGAGATCGAGAACGAGTTGGTGGGGGGAGGGAAGGGGACAGCTGACAGTCTATATTTTAATGAGTATCAATTTATATTGAAACAATAACAATAACAAGAGAAACAGAAACAGAAACAGAAACTGAAACAGATTTCTCAGCGCATTCGCAATTCCTGCTGCACAATATTGCGTATACGTAGCGTAAACAGCAAACAATAAATAAATGACGGTAGCAAGTCTCATTGTCAATGCTCAATACTCAATACTCACTTCAGAATACTGATTGAATTTGTCATGCACTTAATTAAAAGAAAAGACAAACGAGAGAGAATAATTGCGCTGCACATAGCATAAACAATCAACAATCGAGGAGCTGATAAACAAAAATTCCATTTTCTAATGGAAAAATACACAAAAAAAAAATAAAAAACGGCGACGACGAGAGCTGTGAATAGATTTGCAACACAAATAAACAAAAAGTGGATGCTTTTAGCGTAAAGTAACATAAATGTCGTCATTTAGTCTGGCAATGATCTTGATCATGATCTTCCATGTACTTGAATCAATCAGAAGTCGTCTCTCTCTCTCTCCCTCTCTCTCGTTCTCTCTCTTTGCCAATTAAAAGTGAGGAAATCTGCGCTCAAGTGGCGGACCACACACAGATAGAGAGCAACCTTTAGGGGCGCTGATTGATTTGACAAAAGTAAAACTTACTCAAGTAAGTTGCCCCTAAGTGGCACAGCTAAGGCGCACGCTCAAGTGCCCCTCATTCTGGTTTTTTTCTTTCTTTTTTTGGGCTGGGCTGTTGACACATATATGTTGCAAGTAAACGAGGTGGGTGTCGTTCGTTTTTACCCCCTTGTGGCATATCCTGTAGCTGGGGTGCTTCCTCATTTGTAAGTTTTCGCTTCCTTCTGTGATCGCAATCAGGATATGGCATATCTGCTTTCAACGCACGTGGTTGCAAAGTAAAGGGGTGAAACTACCTCTGCTTCCCCGTCTTTATCACCCTCCTGCTCTCTGCCCTCTCTGACTGTGATTTACTTCGGCAGGTAACTTGATGCGCTCTTGAATTATGTCGTTAAATTGTGTCGTTTCCTAATCGTTTTGTCATTGTAATCCGAAACGACAACAACTGCAACTGCAACTGCAACTTGTAACTTGCAACTGGCTAAATGACCAAATGGCCAACTGGCTAAAACAAACAAAGCACTGTTCGCAATCGTCGCAAGACGCGTCTTTTATTCTTGGCCTAATGATGATGAGTGCCTAATAATGGCAATTGGCATTGGCGCTTCACGCGACGCCTAAATGTCGGACATTAAGCGCCTCGAAATTGGCAGCTGGCAGACGATTTAAATCAATAATAAAAACTTGCAGACCAGGGTGGCAATTAAAAACGCATCAGTGGAAACTAAAATGCATAAGGGTTACGTTCTTGACTGTTGAAAAGTAAGACAGTCCCCACTCCCTCTCTCGATCGAGAGGAATAAAAACAAAAAGAAAGAAAATTCAAATGCAAAGTGTAAACAATATCGCTGACGTTTGGGGCGTGGCCGTTTGTTGAAGCTGCCAAAGTTCACACCTTGTTTAATGTCTAATTAATGCAGCAGCTTTTCATGGGATTTTGGATTTGACCAGGCCAACTCCAAACATTGGTATAATCAAGAGACGTTCATTGCATTGCATTTAGATGCCAAGACATGCATCTAGCACTGCTTATTTACAATTGCTGTTGTTGTTGAAGCTGTTGGCTGGTGTTGTCTAACGGCCATGCCACTTACAATACAAACACATTATTTAGCCATCTTTTTGGGCCGCCGACGCCGATGTTGATGCCGCCGTTGCTTTTTTTTTTTTTTTTTTTTGTTAAATGTTTACCTTACGCACCCGTCGGCATTTTCTTCTTGGCACTCGGCACTTGGCACTTGGCAAAGAGACTGACTGAGGATGGGAATGCGATTGCTGGGGCCTTGTTTGTGCATCTCGATCGAGCAAGGAGAGCTCAATGCATTAGCATGTTGGGTAAACATCGTTGTTGGCATGCTTAAGACAAAGAGAGATGCCTCTTCTTGTTGCTGTTTAGCGTTACGCTTTTCTGCTCATTAGCAACGAGTTGAATACTCGACTTGTTAAGCCTTTTAATAAAGCAAATCTTGTATAGATCAACTCGTATACATTCACTACATTTAGCTACGTTTATGCAAATAGCATTGAACTCTTCCTGGAATGCGTTTTTTCTTCTACTCTTAAGTTTTCGTGCTGCAATCGCAAGTCAATTCTCAATTCGCCACAGAAAGACAGACTGAGCGAGAAACTGTGGTGTGACAAATTAAAAAGCGATTTGCTCGCCAAACAAATGACAACAACAGCAGCAACAGTCACAGCAACAGCAACAGCAACAACAATACAAAACAATGCGGCACACCCAAAATCAAAACAAAGTCCCAAAATACTGACACACAGGTCTGGGGCAAGCTGATTTTGTGGCTTGTTAAAAAGGATCTTTAAAATTGATTTTACGCCAGCTAGAACTGCGTGCCAAATGTTTGCACACAATCACATACAAACAGCACACAGGATATGTATATATATGTGTGTGTGTGTGTGTGTGTGCTGCCTCCTGTGGCACAAAGATATCCAGAAACAGACACAGAGCTCAAAACCAGCGACCGATTGCGTTGATAATTGATTTTGTGGCTGGCGATTGAGCGTCATGCACACACATACACACTGGCACACACAATGACAACAGTTTTGGGTTTGTTGTTTTATGAAATTTCAATATTTGCATTGAATCCTTTTCTTTGAGTTGTTTTGTTGTTTTTTGTATGCAAGCGTTAAAAGCAAGAAAAATAAACGAAACGAGCTCAAAATAAACGCACCGACAACAACATTCAAATTTAAAAATAAAGCACACATATATATACATATATATGTATATCTATATAAATTTTATGTCTATATATATACTGATTCAGCATCCACCACATTGGCAAACAAGACAAGTGCAGACGAAGGAGGCAGAAAAAAGGGCAGAAAAAAAGGACAGACAAAGGTCTAATCTTTAATATTTACTTGAGTATGTGTATGTGTGTGTGAGTGTGTATGCATATGTGCAGAGGGTCAAATCCCTGTTGTGGGTCAGTGTTTGAACTTCACATGGGCAAATAACGTTTAACAAAAACTAAGCCTTTGCCTTTGGCCTAAACAGAAAGGAAAAGGCAAACATTGGAAAATCATCAGACTCATGTATTTGTTGAGGTTTGAGTCGACCTCGCGGCAATTGCAGGTTCAAAGGATGCGGCCAGACAAAACGCCAACAACGACAAACGGACCAAAGCAGGCAACAAGTTCGTTGCTTCAGTCTTTCGTTTGCCCAACAGAAAGCAAAAAAATACACACACAACATACAAAAAATGAACGCTTTGCCCTTTTGGGCAGCCCATGAAATGAATGCCTAAATACCACGCCTCTCCACAACACACACTCTCTCACGCACACACTCAGCTGTTGTCTCTCTCCCTCTCTCTCGCTCTCACGCTCTTTCAGTTTGCCTCTAGCTGCTGCGTTGCGTTCATTGTGCGTGCGGTGGTATTTGTGTTAAATATGGCGTTTTTTTTATTTGGGCCGCCGTTTTATTTACGTTCACCACAATAACAAAGAAAACAACAATCGTTTAAAGCCAAGAGTCTTAATAATTACGCAGGCTTGGCGAAAATTACTCCTACACAAAATCAGAGATCTTTCGTAATTATTTTTTATTTAAATAATTTGTTTCCATATTACTTAAATATAAATATTTTAATATTCAAATAAACAAAATAATTTCCATTTGATACAGTACATTTTTGTTATAATTTATTTTTTAATCTATTGTCAAACAAACTAAAATAAACAGTTTAGAAGATGAATAATATAATTTTAGCTTTATACATATACATTTATTAATATTGCAAATTTTTCTTTATCTTCACACTTAAATAATAGTATACATTTCCCTTCCTTAATCTCAATCAACTTTTTTTCGATTTTCAATTGAAAATAGGATTTTAATAAATATATATATATCTAATTCTTATTTTAAACTAATATTATATTTTAGAAAAAGAAAGTATTGAGAATACATACTTTGACTTTTGTCCTAAATAAATAAATATAAAAGTTAAAATAAATTTATACAATAATAAAAATATATTTATATTAATTATATTTTTGTTTTTATCTCGCTTACAGCGCTGCAGAGAGAAACTGAACGTGCTGGCCTACTCCGTGATGAATGAATGGCCTACCGTACGTCTGTTGGTTACCGAAAGCTGGGACGAGGATCTTCAGCATGGCCTGGAGTCGCTCCACTATGAGGGCCGTGCCGTTACCATTGCCACCTCGGATCGGGATCAGACAAAATATGGGATGTTGGCGCGACTGGCTGTCGAGGCGGGATTCGATTGGGTGTCCTATGTTAGTCGCCGTCATATCTACTGCTCTGTCAAATCAGGTAAGCATATGGCATGTTAAATGCCAATTGGGGGAATGGGAATGGTCTGGGGGCCCAGTTAGCCAGAAGTGACACTAACAAGCGTAATTTCACATGTTTCCCCAACTTACAACGGGGCCGCTAAGCTGACAGGCGTTGGCAAATTTTGCAGTCCAGTCAAATTAGCCAAGCTGCAAGTCCACACAGCTCGTTACCAACGTATGTGAGTGTGTGTGTGTGTGTGTGTGGTAACAGAAAACAAAAAAGAGAAGAAGAGAAAAAAATGGGAAGCAGCGGCAGCAACATTGTCGAAACCGGCCCAGAGTCCAAGTCTGAGGCTGAGTTCGAGTTTGAGTCCGAAGTCAGAGATCTCCTCTGAAGTGAAGCCTGAACCTCGAGTCGGGTCCACAAGCGGCGACTAACCGCATGTTGTTGTCATTGTTGTTGTGGTTGTTGTTGTGGTCGTTGTTGTTGCTGTTGTTGTTTTGACATGTTTAGGTTTGCGCCTGTCAAATTAAACGAATTGATGATACGACACCCAAAGCGTTTCTCAGGCCTGCTCCAAGATGAATTAAATGCCGAGTTAAAACCTGCGCGCGGGCCTAATTGAAAAACTGAAACGGCCAACAAGTTAGCAGCAGTTCTCTGTATACATATGTGTGTGTGAGAGTGTATGTATGTGTGTATGTTGCTGCCATTATGGCAGGCAACCAGTTTTCCCCGAAACATAACGAAACTGCCAGAAGAGACGTGCAATGCAGCAAAAGTTAGCCAACCAAAAAGGTCAAAACAATTAAGTTTTCTCGCAAAGACTATGAGAGAGAGAAAAGAGTGTGTGTGTGATAGAGAGAGAGAGAGAGAGTGTAAGAAAGAGCTGGCACTATCTAAGTGCAGCATTTTTGCAATACTTCAAGTGATTTACGTTGACATTTTCCGCAACTTGCCTACAAAATTACAACATGACTGAAGAATTTCCCACACAAACAACAACAGAAAAAGACAGCAATAAAAAAGGAGAGAGAAAGAGCAGGGGTAAAAAAAGAGGCAGGCCAGCCACACACGAGGCTCTGTGTATCACAATATTTTGACTTTTGTGCGGCCCACAAAACAAGATCAAAGGGCCCAAGTGGCGAGTAGCGAGTGTCCTTGCTGCCCGGACTCATTGATTCTAATTGCACTTGAAAGAAGCCGACGCCAAGAAAAAAAAGGACAACAGCAGCAACAACAAAAAGAAAAAGGTCCTGTAACTATCAAAAGGTCAGAGAGACAATAAGCCGACTAACACGACAAATGCCTAACAAGTGGCAAACGCAGCAGTTGCATGAGTCTCTGCCAGTGTGTGCGTGTGTTAGTGTTAGAGTTAGTGTGAGTGTGTGTGTGGTCCAGTGTCAAATGGCAGCAACATGTTGCGTCTAGTCTCGGAGCTATTAATAAATAACCAGGCGATTGATTGGCTTGATAGGCCGACGATCATAAACCACACGCTTATGACAGTTTTGGCACAGCGTTGGCCAGTTCGTTGCCTAAGTCTTTTGTTTTGCGGCCTAAACAGCAGCAACAGGCAGCGGCAACAACGAAGAATAATGGCTGTAAACCTTTTTGTCGACACTAATTTTTTTTCACTCTTTTTTTGTTGTTGTCGTTGTCGTTGTTGCTGTTGCTGTTGCTGTTGATGTTGCTGTCGCTGTCAATGTTGTTGTTGCTGTGTCGCGCGCGCGCATTAAAGCCCCAAAGCGTGTTGTTGTATGTATTGTTGCTGAGCCGTGTGCATGTTCATGTTAATGCTGTCCCAAGCGATCAGTCACCACAGCCTAGTCATAGCATGTTTCTACCTCTCGCTCTCTCTTTTATTCCCCCTCTCTTTCGCGCTGTGTATGTGTGTGTGTGTGTGTGTGTGAGTGTGTGCGGCTGTCCTCTGTTTTGTAATAATTTATCAGTTTAGTCTTCCACAACAAAGATAAAATAACGATAATTTTAACCACTTTAATGGTTTATTAATTTATGACCCTTCAAGTTCTTCACTTTCCACTCACCGCCGACAACGTTCCGCGTTCGCTCTTCCTCTCTTTCCCACTCATTTCCTCTCTCTCTATTTCGTTCTCCTTCTCTCTAGGTTTGTCTGTTGTGCGTACACACATTAATTTTTTTTTCTGCTTCGCCTTTACATTTTCTTCTTTTTTTCCCATTTTGTGTTGTTGGTTTCACACCAAAAATTTGTTGCTGGTTTTGTCTTGGATTTTTGTTTCTATCTACTTCTCTTCTTAGCCTTGTTACGAGAGGCAACGTTACTTCCTTTTTGGTCTGTGTTTGTCTACGGTTACCGTTTTGTGGCGGCTGCTCCCGTCTGAGCATCGATTATGGCCCTCTTTATAGACCGCGCGTCTTGTCTTCCATTTAATCCGATTTTTATTGTTTCTACACTCTTGTCGAACTCACGCAAGCACTCTTTCACTCACTCACCCTCCATCTCCTTCTTTCACTTGCGTTGTATCAATGGAAATGCTAGGTGCATTTTCATTGGAATTTTTTTTTTTTGGTTTTGGTTGGTTTTGGTTGCGGCAACCGCAGACGCAACAATGCCACTTTTATGGCCACTCATTATAATAAAGCGCACGGTTAGTGGTCGCCTTCTTTTTATTTTTTTGGTCTGGAATTTTTAATTTGAATTTTACAAGCAACCTGAAAGATCGGGCGGCGCTTCGGGTGTGAAATATATATATATATATATATATGTATGTATGTATATGTGTGGATGCGTAAAAGAAAGTTCTGGCCAAGTTAGAATCTATAAAACAAAATGGCTGAAGTGATCTAGGCCCCTGGGTGGCCCTCGTCCCCCGCTTCTCTAGATGCTGCCTAGTAACCCAATAACTATTAATGATGATTAATGTGGTTGTTGCTGTTATTGTAGGTTGCAACATATTTTGTAATTGCATTTTTTTTTGTTTTGTGTTGCACAGGTTGTCGGCTACCTGTCGAAAAAAAGGATCGTGTGTGCATCCTTTGGCACTTTTGACTGAACCGGCAACTAAGCTGCTTGGCTCGAGCTCGAGCTCGATATCCCAGTTGATCCCAGGGTCTAATCTTGCAGCAAAAACAAGATCACAATTTTGTTAAGACTCGCCAACAAAACAGAACCTCGGATTTGCCCTTGTTATTGATATGCCTCGACTATCAGTTGGCAGATCGCAGTTTTTGGCGGCGGTTTTTGTTTGAGAGCCTGAAAGCCGCAAAAAGGCACTTCCCATTGTTTTTAGCCAGATTTCTGAGCGTGTGGTTTACGGTGTACGATATAATGTATACGGGTTCGCCTAACTGTGAAAACCTTTTTGACTTGTAGGGGTTTGGCAATTGGACGTTGCCTGGGCCGGCATTATTAACGCCAAATTAGATTAGACGCACTAATGCCATTACCTGAACCGCATTTCCTCCTCTTTTTTCCACCGAGAAACTACAAATACACAATTCTTGCTAAAGTCTTTAACATGTGAAAAATAACAATGCATTGATTTTTGCATAAGCAATTCTTTACGCTTTCAACACGATGTTTTGTTTTCCGACCGATTTCAATGCGAGCGGAGAATTCAATTTTATTTTAATTGATTACACCTTTGAGAACCAATAAAAGTGAAAGATAAAAGATAAAGATTAAAGATTAAAATGCATTTAAATTTAATTTCATAAGCTTGTGAAATGCAAATAAGTCACATTAAATTTCCTTAAGTATTTTAATATTGCAAAAATTAATAAATAAAAATGAGTTTTCGTATTCATTTTTTTATTGGTAAAGTTAAATTTGAGTTTCAAGCAAATCAGGAATACTCTCCCAGACATTTACTAATGTTATCTTCTTTTCCCTTTATTATTGCAGATTCCTCGTCTTCAATTTCCCATGTGCATGGTTGCTTTACGCCGGAGAGTACGGCGTTGCTGGAGAATGGCGTAAAGAAGCCACTAGGCGAAGTCGCCATTGGTGATCGTGTGCTGAGCATGAATGGCAATGGACAGCCTGTTTATAGTGAAGTTATTCTCTTCATGGATCGCAATCTCGAGCAGATGGAAAACTTTGTGGAGTTGCATACGGATGGAGGAGCCGTGTTAACAGTGACTCCTGCACATCTTATCACAATCTGGCACCCAGAGGAGCAGAAACTCGACTATGTCTTTGCAGATCGTGTGGAAGAGTTGAACTATGTTCTAGTGATGCATAATGGTGAACTTCTTCCACAGCGTGTGCATCGGGTGAGCAGTGTCCGTAAACGAGGCGTTGTGGCGCCGTTGACACGAGAAGGTACCATCGTGGTAAACTCTGTGGCCGCCTCCTGCTATGCAGTGATAAGCAGCCAATCCTTGGCGCACTGGGGCCTAGGTCCAATGCGACTCTGGTCTACCCTGCAACACTGGATGCCGGCTAAAAATCAACTGCGATCCTTTGAGGAAAAGACATCGCCAAAGGACAACAACACAGCGCAGGTACAAAATGGAGTACATTGGTATGCCAAGGCTCTGTACAAGGTGAAGGACTATGTGTTGCCTCTGAGCTGGCGTCACGAATAGGACAAGAGTTTTGGCAGCTGCAGTACACACACACACACCCTATACAATATGTAGTTCCATGTGCCGACGTAGACGTCAAATTCATTTGGCCTCCGCTAATTGTAATATATATTTTGTAGTTATGTATAAATAATAATATCTAATAATTATTGTATTTCAATGTTAATTATGATTAATGCTGATCAATACTATTTATTTAACCATGAACGAATGAACGAGAGAAAAGCAAACAACATACAAAAATATTTAAATTTTTATAAAAAGGAAACATTTAGCTATAAGTAGGCAATCCCACAGCAGAGCGATCACAACCTAAAGCCCTCAAAAGAAAAAAAAATTCTTGAAGCGAACATCTTGATGACTGTTGTATATTTTAAAATTTTAATGCATATTTATTGAAGTGCGAAAGTGAGTTCAAATTATTGTATATAAATACATATATATATATATATATTAATTTATATATTTATGCATTTATATGTATTTCTTTGTGTATATAGAAGCATTATAGTGACTGAATATCTTATTGTAATTGTGTATATAATACTTGATAGTTAACTGCGTATTTATACTTAATATTTAATGAATTATAACAAAATTGTTTCACAATTTCAACTGCGTTTTCATTTGTCTGCAAATTGTTTTGAATATATAAATCGTTTTATCAATAATGAAATGAAGAGAAACAAAGGGTGTTGTTTCCCAGGATCTCGCCAATTAAAAAGACTGGTATTGGAAACTTATTTTATTTTTAATTATTTTAAATAGTGCGCCAACTCGTTTTTTTTCGTTTCCGTGTGCCCGGTAGAGGGCGCAGGCAAAATCGCAGCGCAGCCAACTTCATGCAGATCATTTTCGGAATTCGGTATTTTATTGGTATTTTGGGATTTTCTGAGGCGGACATATTGGGCTACACACTCACTGGTCTCACAGTTTGAGGCATCCTTTTGCAAATTTTGTGTGTTAGACCAATCTTTTTAAGTGTTTATTTGGGAAGTCTGTAAGAATATGTTAACTGTGTGTCGTCTATGTCTGGCGAAAGAAGCCAATTTTGTTATTTTCAAAAGTCAAGTAGCAGTTAGGATTATGACATGCACGGGCCTCGAAGTCGATTCCAATGACGGCCTCCCAAAGCTGATCTGCGAACCTTGTCGTTTGCGTTTGGAGGAGTTTCATTATTTTCGAAAACGTTGTCATGCCGCCGATCGGCGTCTGCGAAGTGCCAAGCGTGTAGAGAATAATCCAGACTGTCAGAGCAATCTTTTATTAGAGGGTGATGAGGAGGATGCCATCAACTTGCAGGATGTGACACAATGTCGAACCACAGCGTGCTCAGAAAGCAATGCACAATGGCGTCAGGAAGCAGCAAAATTGATTCGCACTGAAATAGATGCCTACAAAACGCAGCTGCTCAGTATGTGCAAACAGCAAGTTCGTGAGGAGATTGAGCAACAAGTGCGGAGAGAAGTGGAACAGCTAATACTGGCACAAGCTAAAAGGGAATGTCGTCTCAATGTGCTCGATTCACTCTTTTACGAAATTGAGACATTCTTTGTACGCAGACGTAATGCGGTTGTCTGTGAGCAAGCGTACGGCTCCGAGGGATTTATATCGGATTCAGAGGCAGCTGAGTTAGAGAGCGTATCCACAATAATAGGTCAGGATAATTGTGCCCAAGGTCCCGAGATGACTGTAGAAGGCGTGTTCGACCTATCTGGTAAGTTATTAAATTAATGTTTTTTTTAAAAAAAAGTTTTATTTTATCAATCAACTATTCCAGATGAAGGGCCCGTTCTAGAAAACCCAGAGAACTCTATGATAGAACCAGCTGCTCCTCCAGCTCCTAGAGTGCCCGTGCCTATGGTTGAAATTAACATGCAAAACTTACAACCGACTCTCTTGCGAGAGGAGCTTAAATCTACAAGTTTTCTTCCAAAACCATCTGTGGTAACTTCAAGCAAAATGCCATCACAGAAATTCAAATCCAAATTCTCATTCTCAAATACTAGCAAACCAAAGACACCTTCCAAAAAACAGGATATTTGTAGAAAACACACATTGAGGACAAAGCAAACAAAGCCACGACGCTATACGTATAATCCCATGGAAAATGAAGAATGTTACCGTTGCCGATTGAGAGATCCCAATAGTCTGAATGAGTCTGTATCTTAAACATATTATACAATATAAAATATATTATACAATATAAATTTTTTTTTAATAAATATATATTTATTAGCGCCAAATACAAACCTATTTAAATAAAACATTTTGGTTTTTTACAACACCTATGCAAGGGATGAGCAGGTGTCAGCTTTGAGCGTCGATAAGTCACGAAAACTAGTCTTATCGCTGAATGACTATCGATTAAATAGCACATTGTGATGATATGCTTAGATTTTATTTTGACGACCAGTTAATCAAATACTGAATAAGCTCATTTGTTCATTTTGATGACCCGTTTATTTGAACTTATTCAGAACGAAACGACCCAACCAAGCGCCATCGACAGCCGACGATAGTCAATTTTGAACCATCGATAGTACTATCGATAGTTCTCTACCCTAAACTCTAGTAAAGATTCTTTATTTTGAGCTTGTGTTTTTTTTAGCGTCTGTTGTTTTGATTAGCAGTTCACAAAGAAATTACGATAGTGAGAATGTCGGCCACAGATGAAATGTATCCAAATGTAGAAGCGTGGTGCCGCCTTTGCTTGAAGGAACATAAGGATGCGTACACAATTTTTGCCGAGGACGATTCACAGCTTTCGGTACCGATGCGTTTGATGGCGTGCGTCTCGCTGGAGGCGAAGCCAACGGATGGTCTACCGAAAAAGATTTGTGGGGAGTGCCGTTACCAGTTGGAAAAATCATTTTTATTTCGACAACGGAGTCAAGCGGCGGATAAGAAGCTACGTAAACACAATCGCCTTATCGGCATGGGTAAGAAGAGTCGCGTCTTTTCCAAGTCATCGGACAACGACTCCGATGAGGATGAACTCGAATTTGAGGAATCAATTGAGTTTATAAATAAACTGGAAAAGATGCATGAAAAGAGCTCACAAAAATGGCGGGAAAAGTTTAAGCAAGAACAAGAGAAAGAGATGCTAACGCGTTTGGATTTGATGCGGATTGAGCTACGTAGTGATATACGCAAGGAATTAATGGAGGAGGTACGATCTGATGTACGCCAACAACTCCACGACGAGGTGCAAGAAGAGAGTCGCAAGGAGCAACTTGCCAAGCTACTGGGTGAACTTGAAGTCTATTTGGACGAAAAGAAAGCCGGTCTCTGGGAGTCTCTAGATGTGGAACCAGCAGCAGAACAGAAGCCAACTTGCAAGTCACCTACGGCATCCTTACCATTAGATCCATTAAATACCAATGCTACACCAACTAAACTCCCAACTGAGCAGCGAATAACTCGTAAACGTGGTCGTATCTCGTCGTCCGCAGTTCAACCAAAGCGTAAAGCAAAGCTGTCGCAAACTGAGGAGACCGAATATGTGCTGGAAAATATAACTAAAGTGGAGCCACCTTCAACACAAGACGTGGAACAGGATACATTTCCGTCGGATACATCCGAGCGCTTTAATGATGTAAAAATAGCCGAGTCGAACGAAATGGTGTCCACTCAGAATGGTGAAATATATATCATTAATGCTGCTCCAAAAACCAACTCAACGCCTACTTCTTCAATCGAGTATCAACAGGATAAGAATATAACATCCTATAACAGTGAGCATTTGGCCAGATTATCAAGTTAACTTCAAATAACTCTTGATTTCTGTTTGCAGTTCGGGACAATGGTGAGATTCAGTTTACGGACACCAAATCAGAGGACATGAGCGATGTGGTTGTGTTTGATCTTGATCCTGAAGTCGGCGATGATCAGCAGGTCTATGAATTCAACGATGTCATTATATTGGTGGGTAATTAAATGACCAGAAATGATATACGATATAATAAACTATTTCTTCCTTCTGTACAGTCGAATGAAAAAGACAAGAGCGAGAGTTTGCCCTTGACAAAGAGTCAGAAGAATGATTTCGTGGTGAAGCAATCTCCACGTAGTTCTCAACCCACCGCTGGCCGTGTCAGCGATACGCTAAAGTCATTTCAGTGCCAATTGTGTCCAATCGCATTTGGCACATCGAAATCTCTATCACGTCACCTCAGCACACACATCAAGACAATGAAAAATGGCACTGGGGGAGCGCTTAAGTGTCCTGTTTGCCAGCTGCAGTTGTCCTGTGCCAGTTCTCTCAAGCGTCACATGATAATCCATACGGGTCTTAAGCCATATAAATGCGATGAATGCCAGTTGTCCTTCTCGCAGCGTGAAGTTCTCAAGCGTCACATGGATACACATACGGGAGCAAAGCGCCATCAGTGTTCTCATTGCAGTGCCTGTTTTGCCCAAAAGACAAATCTGCAACAGCATGTTAACCGCATGCACACGGATGGAGAGCGTCAGCATAAGTGTCACCTTTGCCAACGAACCTTTAATCACGTCTCAGGTCTTAGTCGTCATCTGGTTACTCACGCGGGCGTCACTTTCTCTTGCAAAGAATGTGGGCGAAAGTTTAACGATCGCAGTGCAGTGCAGCGACATGTGCAGAATGTGCACAAGATCAAGGATAATGACGATACGGAGGGCAATGAAAATGATGCAGATTTTGAATAATTATAATTATTAGAGCTAAATCATTCTTAATACACAACAATGACCATGAATTATCCCCTGCGCAATCTTTGAAATATAATATTTTCTGATTTCTTGTGTATACAATTTAAACATTTGACAACTTTATTCGAATTTGTTTTTAAAGTGCTCACAACTTTTAGCACTAAACATGAACATTTGTGGAAGAAACATGCACTCAGAAAGATCAACTTATCGTTAACAAATATAAATTTGGAAACATTTGAAACAGTTAATTTGTTTAATATAAGATAGCTAGCTATAGTTATAGTTATAATAAGTAATATATACGTACAGTTTATAATATCTTTTAATTATAATACACATAACACAATGTACAATATGTGTTAGGCCATTACATGTACATACGAGTATAAATATTTAAACATCTTTTAAACAATAAACATTGATATATAAATACGGATTACGAGCCACACTTGCACTAAACTTTATACCTAAGCTAATTAATTAAACGTCAACAAAACATTAAATCAATACAAAACTCAAAATGTGCAAATGCAATAGTTGTAATATCAAAAGCGACTGTTTTAAATGAGATTGCCTAATGAAACAGTTTTGAGTTGGCCAACTTTTCAATTTAAATGCCAGCACAGAAATGTATTGTTTAACAATTTATAGCATTGCATGCGCATTAACTACGCTTAGCTAAACATTGGAATATCTTTTATAACGAGGAAGCCGATGTCAACTTTTTGGCGAGGCCTCATGTCACTGCTAGTCGGAGTTGGTCAGTGAACTACGCTGCGATTCCAGGGTATTTGAATCGTTGCGCTGACGCAGCATGCGCGGCTGACTGGCAGCAAAGTTGGAGAAGTCCTTCATCACATCCTTGTAGGTCTCATCCTCGCCATTGTATTCATCGTTAAGACCGATCTCGTCATTAAGACGTGTCAGACGTAGACTGAAAACAACAGAGTAACAATTTAAATCATTTGGTTGATTACATTTTGAATAACTTCAAATCTTACAGCGTCACAATATCCGCATTCTTCTGTTCCACGGCAATGTCCAGAGCCTTTTTGCCATCACTGGAGGCCAAATCGTAAGCAGCCTTGTGTTTTAAAAGTAGATACACCTGGGCAATGTGTCCCTTGGCCGTGGATATGTGCAGTGCACTATATCCAAGCTCATCGACAGCATCAATAGCAGCGCCGTTCAACAGGAGATACTCGCATGCCATCACAGAGCCGGAGATTACAGCCTGATGCAAAAAGGAACGTTGGCGATCCTGCACATTCTTCCAATGCTTCTCAGCTCCCAGAGCGAAGGCCATGCACATAACAGGAAGATTATGTACAACTGCTGCTTTGTAGAGCAAAAGATTTGCATCTAGCTGGGCAAAGGGCACTTCCTCCGGCAATTCCGTATCCGACTCGCCCTCAGTACTCTCCTGATCGCTGCCCAAGATACCGGGTGTTTCATATCTATCCAGCGCCAGATCGTCGCCAATGACAAGCAAATCATCACGCGATATGCTCAACGACATTGAGGGAATGTTTATGGACTCGTCATCATCATCGTCCAGTTCGTCACCAGTTTTGGCCGTATTGTATATGCTTGGATCGTCACTCAGCGTCTTGGGAAGTGATCGTTGTTGACGTCGCCTTCGTAGCTTCTTTACTGTCCATTTACGTGTGCCGCCAAGCGAGAGTGTTGCACGTTTGCCAAGGATTCCAATGCCACCACCACTGCTGCTGCCCTCAACACCATCCTCCGCTAAGCCACCGCTATCTATGCTAAGCACCTCGGCGGTTTCACTGGCCAAAAACTCTTGCGGCTTGGGCATGCCGCACACAAATCTTCGCTCCACATATTTGGCCTTAATCCAGGCTTCGCGCACACCAATTTCACACTGTTCCGTGGGCTTTCTAAGCTCACAGTCCTCAGCAATACGTGCCTCGTAGATACGATTAACGACCTCGTTGCCCAGCTCCATCATAACCTTGACATTCTCAGTCTCCCAAGCATCTAGTGTGAGAGAACGCACCTTGCTGTAGTGCACGCCCAGACTGCGATGAACTCCGGAGCATTCAATGCACAGCGTGATGCCCAAATTAATGGAAGCCCAACGAGGATCTGATCCGCGACAATCGCAGCAATGTCCATTGCCTGGTATTTTGAGAAACTCCTCCCAATGACTAAATAGAATGAATCATTCATTATGCAGCTCTTATCGATATTCATTGGCTTTTACTTACATTCGTCGTTTAGCGGGCAGCGCGTTCGGGGCATTTGTCGACTGTGGTCGTGAATTATGCGTGGAGTCATGTTGTATGGCTGCTCCGATGCTGTGTTGCAGCGCAGAAATCCATAGCGAGAGCATGTCCGCCGAGTCCGCTTGAAGAATGTGGGATCTGTATTGAGAAATTTCCATTAACTAGTATCATTTATTTGGATCTAGGGATTTAGTACTCACTTGGTTGGTGAGATGACCTCAAAGCAGAAGCGACGATCGCCTTCGTTAACCGGACGAACTGTGCAGATGCGCAGGTCCTCCTCCATGACCGAAAAGGAGTCCTCGTTGCTCCGTTTTCTGCAATTCGAATCCAAATCACTTCAGCGTACAGGATCAACACAATCACAAATCATAAGCACAACAACACAATACAACAACAGAATTCAGAATACGTGTACAAAATGTCAAAACAAATGAAGTCGATAAAACCGGCAAGCAAAACGGAATGGGAAATCAAATCAAAAGAGATGAGCAAAGCTAAGAATATGATAGAGATTGAAAACGCACCTGTAGACCAATTGATTATCGCTCAAGTAGAACCAGCGTCTACACCAGGTCTTGAACCCCTTTGACTTCTTCTTAAACAGATACCCCTCGACATTGTGCGAGGCGCTGTTTGTATTCGAATCGCAATAACGATTCACGCTCATGTGCCGATTCTGCATGACCTTCTCCAGCTGTTGATAATCACCCCGTAGCACATTCAAATCCTCGCTGATATTCTTGAAGAACTCGTCAAAGTCGTTGCACAAATCAAAACCTTGATGGTAATAGGTCACGCACGCCTGATAATAATCCAGCAGCTGTCAAAAGAAGAAAACCACATTTAGATCACTCACAAAAAGTTGTAAAATATGAATAAAAGAAGCACGTGCCACTGCTCAACAATTGCTATATAATAGAATTATAAATGTTCTGTGCCACATCACGAACCTGCCACAAGCACACGAAGGCAACGACTAAAAATTGCTGACCGGGTGCGAAACTGACTCAACGTCGATCAATGGGTTTGAGATATGAAAAATAAAGTACATTAAATACATACATATGCATACATACACTTATGTACATACATATCTATTAAGAGTATATCGCACAAATGACGTCATAAGCACAACAATTATTGTTGATTTTATTTATTTACGTTTAAGACAATGACATTTCATTCACACTCACATTCATTTATTCATTTTCATATCGCATGCACACAGAACTAATAGTATGATAAGCAATCAAAATGAAATCCAAGCTCTACTTTTTACCCCAAATATGATTTGGAAATGATAAGAATATCGATAGGGAATATAAGTATTGGAATAAAAGAAGTATTTCCTTTATTTGTATATTTATCTAATAATCTTTTGATTACCCAAATAATATTGACTGGCGGAAATGTTTACCTATGGCTTATGGGGGTTTGCTCATAAACGTACATATAAATAGTTAATTGCTTCCTATGAAAATGGTTTGTTATCAATGATTAATCAAGGGGAAGTCTGCACAATTGAGTGTATTAATAATCGATATCTTTACTTCCAGCTTGCTGTATGGAAATAAACTTACTGTTGAGAGTATGGAGGGCACCTTTCGTGCTTGCACCAGAGTTATATAGTTGACATAGTCCAGAGCGGTGTGTTGAAAGCAAGACTTGGAGGCGGAAAGAATGTTAGCAGCCTCCTGCACTTCTTGTGGTCGATTTTTGCTAGCCTGTCGGAGAAAAACAAATGAATATTAATAGAATAGAAACAATTATAAAATTCATACCTGTGCGTTCTTTATAAGCGCATTGTCATATCCCTCGGAGACCTTTAAAAAGTGTCCTTTGTAGTCCTTGACCTGGTTGATGTCGTCCTTCACAAATACATTGAGATTCTTAAGCACTGTTCGACTCGCCTGATCCAACAGTGTCGTATGGAATTTGTTCATTTCCTGTCACAAAAATTGGATTAAAAGTAATGTAATCTTTTGTACTCTTGTCTACTCACCTGGAAGCAATGAATCAGTTTTCCCAGCGCATTATGCGCATTTTTATTATCAAGGAAATGCTGCTGCAGATCCCACAAGGACATGGCAAAGGCGCTACAGGAAGTAAATAATAAAGAACAGCACAAATGTTAATGAAGATTAAATTATTCAAATAAAAACTGCGCAATTTACCTCTGATTCTTGACATACTCCTTTCCAGAGTCGACGGCAACGTTGCAGAGCTTTATAATTTTCTCAAGACGATGCTCCAAGTGCTCAATGTCCGACTCCTCCTTGGATATGAATTGTCTGTGGCAAAAAGTTAATTGACAACGTTAGCAGTATGTTTGATAACTGTAAACAATAAGCCAAGACCCTCAAGAAGGCGACTTGCTGTCGTTTACGATTAACTGAATGTGTGTTTAATCAATGAAGAAGCGAGCGTGGGAGGAGAAGCAGAAAGGGACGACAGAGAAAGAGCTAATGTCAGGGAGGAAAAATGGAATCTTTGACTGCGTCGTAGTTTGCTGTTTTTGTTTATGTTGACTCTTATAATTTATGCCACTTTATTAAAGTGCTGTTTGTGCTTATAATTAAAGGCGAGCTTCGAGTTCACAAATGCAGTTGTAAACGGGAGATGGATTCTATTCTCTTTTTTTTCATCTCTTATTATGGATAACCTGTTGCGACTGTTTGGCACATGTGAAAGCTATCAAATTAGCTTAGCTTTGAGGGGCAATTAAAATATTTTTCAGCAGCGAAAGCTTTGTCTTCGAGCGAGAATCACTACAAAACAGATTGTTTTTTGGGTGAAATCTTATCATAGAGTTGGGGAAATGCCAGAGCATCGATTTCCACAGCAATTAGCTAGACAAACACATTAGTGTATACATACAGTATTTCAAGAAACTGTTTTAACAAAATTTAAAAAAATGTACTTAACAAATGTATTATGTTAGGTAGGTTTAACAATTATTTAATCAACTGATTTATGATTGTGACTAAAAAATTAAAAGCAAATAAATTAAATTTATTACTTTGTGTTTTTATTTTAATACAATGTGTACTTTTAATTTTGGGAACATCTTTGAGTAATTGTATGTGCTTTTAGTATTTACAAATAATAGAATCCATTGGAAACTTAACAAAGAAAACAAAACCCAGTTTTTAATTTGGCAAAAAAGTTACTTGACTAACTGTAAGAACATAGACACACACATGTACACACATACATATGTTACACATCTTGTTGTGTAGGGAATGATAAATTCCAAAACACTGACGACGCTCAAATCAAGTGCAAAGTTTGTTCGATGACTGATGATTAAGCGGCAACAATATTTGAATCCGGCGATGTTAGGAGGGGGAGCTGTTAACAGCACGATATAGCGAAATCAGTCACGCTACAAAAGCTGAGCCTCTGCCTCTATCGTGGATCCCAAATGCAAATGCCAAATCCGGAAATAGAATGCGCATTATGCGCAGTCTGACGAGCAGTAGAAGAGGGACGCAGGGGGTGGCACTTCGAGCTGAATTTTAATACGCACCTGAATCTCGGCGAATCCTTAAGGCATTCCTCAAAATCAATTGTGGCGCGCATTGTTACACATATACAAATAAACACACACACGTACAGAAAGAGACAGAGACACAAACAGACTTAATCTGGATATATAAGTTGGCCGTAACAGTATTATTTGCACTGTTGGCTATTTACACAAATCGAAGAGCAAGCAAAATTTGGCTGATTTCAGCTGTTGCTTCTTCTCCAAAAATTGATTGGCTAGTTTAGAGAGGGGTGGAGAGAGAGAGAGCGCGAGCGAGTCCCTAATTATGGGCGTCTGGTATGCAATGACGAAAGCACATTTTCATCTAACAGCAGCCACATATGTAAGCTGAATTACTAATTAATTAACGACTGACGAATTACAAGGTAATTAACAAAAAAAACTGACACAAAGCGACGCGCACTCAACACAACAAAACGTCGTCGTCTCACTTTCTACTCGCGCTTAATAACGTACTAAATTTGGCCAAAAAATAATAATCCCAATGCAGTGTTGCACAACAGTTGGTAGTATTTAAACATTTTGCAGTACTAGCACTTCTTTGGTTTTTCTGCTTCTTCCGCCTGGTGCTAGTTTTTTGTGTAATATAATTTTCTATTAAAACATAGTTATTATCAATGCACAAGCATTGTAAATGCCAATCGAATGCGCTACGTAATAGTTTCTCTTATAAAACTATGAAAATGAAGCGTTGAAACTTCGCCGAAAGTCGTCGTCGTCGCAGTCGTCGTCTTGTGTTTTTTCATTTGTTTACCCTTTGTCTTGTGTTCTTGTTCTTCGTACATGCAATTTGCGTTCCGTGTTCAGTTCAACCTGTATAAATCTCTGTGACGTCATAAAACGTCATACACGCCCCGCCAGGAAACGTTGACCTGACCAACCGACTGACTGACCAATTGGCACAGCTTAGCGGAATGTGGAAGTGCCACAAGTGCGGCAAACCCGTTTACTTTGGTAATTTAAACACCCCCACACAAACATACATATGTACATATATGCACACTAATTTACACACACAAATATACAAACACACATTATCAGAGGCGTGCATAAGATTTGTTTAAATAACAAAATGTTCAAATTACATATTTTTTAATCTTGTGTGTTTAGCGGAACGTAAACAATCTCTGGGCTACGACTGGCATCCGGAATGTTTGCGTTGCGAGGAGTGCGGCAAGCGTCTTAATCCCGGCCAGCATGCCGAGGTATTTAATCGCATTCAATATGCATTTAAGACGCAATAATTCAGATTTGATTTGCATAATTCTCTTATTATAAAATAGCATAAAGGAGTGCCTTATTGTCATGTGCCCTGCTATGGAGCGCTGTTTGGACCACAGCTTTTTGGTCATGGCACGCGTGTTGAGTCACATAAGAATTTTGGAGCTAAAGGCACTCAGAAACCAGTTGCTGCCCAAGTCAATGGACCTGCATTGCCCCGCGATCACCTGGAGTCCAAGCTGAAGGTGCAGTTTTTTGCCTATTGTGCGTGAGAAATTGTCAGTTGATAACGTTTTTAAATTCCAGGTATATAATCAGTTCTATGACAATAAGAGCCTTGAAATACGCAGCCGGGAAGTTAATAACCGATTAGTATTGGAGGGTCCTTTGCGTGTCTTCTGGGGTGTCCAGGGTGTTATTCATCTAAAGGAAGACGATGATCAGCGCACGTTTATTGTGCGCAAACGTAACTCTTGTCGTACCTCCAAAGCGGCAGATGTAAGTTTGATTAAATCACTTCTTGAGACTTCTTTACATCTCCTTTGGTTAACAGGAAAGCTGTTCGGACAAGGAGAACGAAGCAAGCGATTCGGTTGCACCACCAACGACCACTGCTAGCGAGGTGGATCCACTTTCCACAGACATATCCTTGTCGGAAAGCATGACCTTCGACTCCTGCAGTCTAAATGAAATCTCTGAGCTGCCAACTACGCCTGAAGATGCATCCGCAAATACAACAACTTGCAGTGGACAGTTGTTAAATGGTCAGTCAAACTCCAACAATGAGGAGGAGGATACAACAACTACGGATTCATCGAGCACGTTAATTGGGAGCGGCTCAGTGGCAGTTACGGCCAGCACCAGTTGTGTATCAAGCACGTTACCTTCCAAACTGGACAATTTGGAAAAACTCGACTGGGACGACATTGATGACTTGCTGCAAGTGGAGCGACGTCATAACGAAAAGGACAAGATATATGAAACGATGCCTTCCAAGTTGCCTTCGTCTTCATCGCAATCGTCCAGTGAGAGCTCGCCTAGTAAAACCAGCACTGATAGCAGCTCCTCGACAACCACGCAAAATAATCAAATAAACTCTGCATCTTCACCTACGACGACGACAACCAGTAGCTCAGATAACTTTATGACCGCCACGGCCTCCTTGACTGTCAATACAAATACACAAAATACAAGCACAGTGACCACAACCAACACCACACTGGATGATTACAAAACATCAAACGATGCGACACTGAAGCCCATGGATTATGAGGATTTCAAGCGTAGCGTTCATCAAGATTATGTGAATGGTGCAAATTCGTTTCAGGAGCCAAATGATGATACACTGAAACGTAATCAACCCATTGATCCCTCACGCATACACGATTCTCTCAAGTTCTATGGCGAAAACTCGGCCATGAGCAAGAGCTTTAATTGCGAGCACGCATTGCGCTCCATAGATCCCACACTGATCAATGATACGATGCATTTGCGTAGCAGCATCGATTCACCGCGCTCCTCGCAACGTCAGTATGCTCTGCAGAAGAGTGGTTCGGCTTTTGCCTCCACTGCGCCCAGCAGGGAACAACATAGACCATTTGAACAGGGACGCCAACTGTTCGAAAAGGGTATCAATCGCTCCAAGTCGGGTCCCAGCTGTTTTGTCTACTCCGACAGCGATGACGACGACGATGCGACGCTGCGTCCACATCGTTTGGCCACAGTACGACGCAGCGATGTGCCTCAAAGATATATACAAATCCAAATGAATTGCTATCCCAAAGAAGGATGTGCTGCTGGGCGAGATGCCAACGTGCATGAGACGAGCCGTGGAGACACTTCATCGGTAAAACTAAGCAATAGTTTATTAGAGTTTTTAGTAGTCAGAGCCAGTCTATTAAGAAGTCTCATAGGAATTGTAGAACTGTCTGGAGATGAGAAAGTTGTCCAAAAAAGTGAAAAGCGATTCTGTTTCCGAGTCTGACAATATTTTTAAAGTGTATAGCTCTATCTTATAGCATTAGATACCTCGTAGCATTATCGCACAGAATATTATCATACGTGTAAACATTTCGCAAACTCTTTGATGTTGCACGTTATCATGCATGTAGATACTTATAAGCAAAAGTATCTAAGTACATGCGAAACTTGTTAGTTACATAGATAATTGGCTTTATTTTATCAAAACACAATCGTTATCTTGTCACGCTTGTTAATGCTTAACTAATACCTTCTTGATTTCCTTCAGGTGTTGAGCGGTGCTGTGGCCGGTGATGAGTTAACCCAAACGGAGGAGCTTTATACGGCAACCGAGGGCAGAGGAAACGCTGGAGATAATCATGATTCAGTTGGCAACGAACCTGGCTTGCATGTCACAGAGGATGGCGTTGTTTTGAGAAGGCCGCCACGCACAGGAGCTGCAGCAATCAAACGACGCAGCGGCAATAGACGGTTAGTTGCTGATAAGTCTTTAAACCCTTTTAGTCTTTTCTGTCATTATCGTCATTATTTATAGATCCCGTACAAAGCTGAAGCGTCGCTGTTCAATTAATGGTCATTTTTATAATCGTGAGACTTCATTTTTCACGCCACCTTACGGCTCCCAGATGTCTGTTTGGGTGTCATCGTTGGTGACCACACAGGAAGTGATCAATTTGGTGCTGGAAAAGTACAAGGTGGATAGTGCAGCAGAGAATTTCTCGCTGTTTATTGTTCGCGACAATGGAGAACAAAAGCGTCTCAAGAATAATGAATATCCTTTGATAACACGCATTACATTGGGTCCTCATGAGGATGTGGCGCGTCTCTTTCTCGTTGATGCACGTAAAACTGATGAAATCAGGTAGGAAAACCTTTACAAGCTCAAGGAAACAATTAATTAATTTCAAACTGTTTTCAACTGTTTAGTAATGAAGTTGCTCAATTTTTAAATCTGTCGGTGCCAGAGTGTCATGCCATTCTGGATCGCTATGATCAGGAATTGGCACGCGAAGTAGTGAAAATAAAGGAGAGGTAAGTAATTGGTAAATTAATGTGTTTGTTTGTTTAATGTCGATTTAATTGCAGATATTCGGAGCTACGTCGTCGCATTGTGGCGCGCATGGAATCTCTAAAGGTGCATCTATAAATGCTGAAAAGAATCTCCCAATTTTTTTATACTTATAGCCATATTGTTAAATGCGGCCAAAAAAGCACAACAGCAGCCAAGCAAATAGTATTCCTTATTTACTAATTTCAATATCATGTAGCATTTAGGCCAAATATAACAAATAATTTAGCCAACTTGTGGCACAAAAATCTCCCAGTGAACGAACAAAGCAACAGCTGCTGTTAGCCGCAGTTTCATTTCTTGTTTCTATTATGAAATACAAATACTTTATCCAAACATAAAGAAAAAAGAAAAGCAAAACTAACACTTCATTCACACAGGCATTTCCATTTTAGAAATTGTTTAAGACTTGTAACTAACCAAAAATAATTATTAATCTCTGCAACAAAACAACACACATCAAATTACAATACTTTTTACTGATGTGTGTTGGAAATCAAAAGAAATATACTATATATAAATTTGTATATGTTTATCTAACTTTTAAGTCAAGGCAATCAACAACAACACAATATTAAACAATTGATTGATTAATTAAAATAAATGTCACACACAAAAATTAGTTGCAATAACAGCTGCAATTTTATATACCGCAACAATAACTAAATGTAACATAAGATGGACTTGTTGATTGAAAATCATTTGAATATCAAATAAAATGTAAAGATTTAACAAACATTTCTTGCACTTTAGCTGAATCAAACGAAAAATCTCTATGGACTGGCTAGAAGCAATATCAAAGCAAAAGGCAATGATGCCATTAAAAATAGAGGAGCTCAAGTGGGAGTAGTAGGAGAAACAGCAGCTGAGCTCCTAAAGGCAAATACACACAGCCATCTGTAAACACGGCCTATGTCACTCTTTATGTGTGTGTGTTGGGGCTATTAATTTAAATCTGACAGTGTCTTTTGGGGCCAACGTGACTGAGACTCGAGACTGAACTCGTGGACTCGGCCAATGCGTTGACTTGGAGGCTGGCCCTTTTGGCCAGGCAGTGAGGCGCTGACGCGTTAAATAGTTACGGGGTTTCCCGGCCAGCAGCAGCAGCAGCATTGGCCATAATCGTGGCGACGGCGTCATTGATGCGAGCCAAGTGTGCCAAGCGCCAATACATAAAAATCAACAGCCAACAACCAAAAAAAACAACAGCAACAACAACAACTGATGTCCATTTGGGATGTGAACGCGTATTAGGCGCTGGTAGCAGGTTCACGACCCGTTGCCAAATTGCCGTGGCGCAGTCAATTATTGCCTAAGAGCACAACGGCGAGAGCATCCTTTGAGCCAGCGATAGAGAGAGATGGAGAGTGAGATAATCGAAAAGGAAAATCGATTTTAGATGTACGCTCTTGCTTTTGCTCTCACGCTCGGTCTCTTTTTCTATTTCTTTCTAGAGGGTTGGCGTCTGGAAATGCTGAAGCAGTTGTTGCTTATCCCAGCCGTGGTAACAAAAGGGATTTGCTCATTGCGCATACGCAGTGTTGTACACTGAAATAAAATACAAGAGAAACAAGAAATGGTAAATATTAAAAGTGAATGGATATGCTATAGTTTTTCATTATTTCTAACCCGTGCTTAATTAATTATCTATTAAAGTTTATAATTTTACAATATATCTTAACCACATATGGGTTTTTTTTTATCACATTTATGTATTTAAGTTTTATAATCTGACAATTTCCTGTATAGCTTGACAGCCCTGTTCATTTCTCTTTAATGTCCTGTGGCTACTCTTATGTCAATCTATGCGCTTTCTCGTCGCTTGGCGCAAAATTCCAATGCCGTTTTGAGACCGAGCAATGCAAATCGTTGGCTCGACACTCTCAGTTTACGTTTTGGTCGCGTCGTTTACAGTTCGTTCACGTTCCGTGTGTCTGCTGCACTGCATCGCATTAAGCGCCAGCGATTGCAAAGCATAAAAACCACCAATAAAAAAAAAATCAAGAACTAACTGTGACTGTGTGTGCGAGTGATTGCTTGTGTTTGAGTGTGTGTGTGTGTATGTGTTAGTCCCTGTTCAATTCTTAACTGAACGACAATTCAAGGCAATTAACATTGCCAGGCAAATTGTGAGCAAGTCACCAGCGGAAGTTGTCAACAATTTGCGACGCCTTTAAGCCGCTTCCGTTTAAGCGTCTCTCGCTCTCGACTTTAACAAATACAATTCCTGTGCGCCTTTTCATCCGGGAGGTCCTTTTGTCAGCTTGTGCCATGAAGCGTTTACGTTTGCCGCTTATTGCCAGCGTTTGTCTGGCGCTGATGTTGATGTCATCCAACGTTGAGGCCAAGAAGAAGAAATACGTTGGTGAAACTGGCGGTGATTTTGAGTTTATCGATGAGGTAAGTCCCAAATGGTTCTCAACTGTCTCTCAGTCTTTCTGCTTGTCACTTACTTAATGCAAGCTAAGCTCCTAGCGCGTATCCTACTCTACGTGTTTTGTGGCACACATAACGCATTTGCGCTTTTAGCCAAGTTTTTCCTTCTATTTTTTTCTTTTGCCTTTTTCTGTCTTCTTTTTGCTGCTGTCATGCTTTCACCTTTGGCAACGTTACTGAGGTTTCACACCAAACACCAATAACAACAACAACCATACAACAAAAGCAATAATAACAAAAACAGCTACGATAACTTGGCTAGTCATTCTAGCTGCTGGCGTTGTGCGTACAAGTACTGCCAATACGCTCTTGGCTCAAACGTTTGTCTTGCCAATTACTCACGCAAATCGGATTTGTAGTTGTGTTGCACTTTGTAGTTGTTGGTGTCGACAGTAAGCCAGGCCAAGTTGGCTAAGGCTCTGCACCTGGCCAGGCTCACGCAGCGGAAATCCAAGATGGAGTGTTAGTGTTAGGGAATGAGATGGAAGTGAAGTGAAGAGAGATAGAGAGAAAGCATATAAGAAACTAAAAATCAATAGCTATAGCAAAAGCAAAGCATTTGGCAGCCTCGTTGGCGTTGGCGTAAACTATGAAGTAAGCACTAAGCAGCTTTGAATTTGTCTGCCCCACGTCTTGCCACATGCCCTGCTCCACTGCTCTTGCCTTGCCATCCCCCTTATCCCCCTTATCCTGCCCCTTCTTGTTCCCCTGCCATCGATAAATTTTAGTCACAGACGCAACGTCGTCGTCATCATTGCTGTTTGCATTGTTTTTGCTGGCATTTGCTTTAGCTCTCAGCCAACATTTTGTTGCTACGTTTCCACTGTTGTGTATTTTTTTGTTGTTGTTTTCTTGCTTTGTTGTTTTTGGTTTGTTTGGCATTTCGTTTTTATTTCTTTTCGTTTCCTCTTTGCCACCATGCGCTTTTAACTTGTTTTATGCGTGGCCATTGCTGCGTCCTTCTCAATCTCTGCCCCCTTATATGTGTGTGTGTGCCTCTCCCTTTCTCTCTCTCTCTCAATGTGTGTGTGTGTGTGTGTGTGCTAATAGGCCCATGTTTAGTGGGTGTGTGTGTAGGCAGGCACACACTTCTACACTCTGACACACAAACACACACTCGAGTAGAGCCTTGAAGTAAATATATTGCAAAGCGCTAAAGTTTTGCCAAAAATGAGAGAAAGAAAAAAATTATATATTTGAGGCGAATGTACAATCGCTGAATTTTAAGCAGCTAAAAAGAGACTCATATGTGTGTAGGTGTGTGTGTGTGGGTGTGTGCGTGTATAGAACACACAAACAACAAAGCCAATTTACAGATTCAGCTTTAATGTTTTATATCCTTAACATAAACATATTTAAAATTTAAGACCCCAAAGACGTCGAAGCGATGTGTAAACAGGATTATTCGATCTCAGTAACTATAAAAGATTAAATTAAATTCCATATTATGTGATATTAATATTCTGAAATAGTGCTTTCATTTTTATTTAGTTTAAGTTGAAGCCGAACTTTTTCCTGCGCTTTCTGAAAAGAGAAAATCAACCTTTTTCCATTTTTTAATAGTAATTAATCCGCTGCAAAAAGTATGCTATAAATATTAATGATGAAATAAAGTTCAGTAATAATGGTAATAAATGGAAAATTTCAACATTTTCCAATTAAGTATTATACTTTTCTTTACCCTCTTTTTTGTGATTACCAAATGCAAAGATTTTGTTACATGATATCTTAAAGTCGAGCAGCTGCTTCCGCCCGCAGCTGCATAAATTTCCAACCAATGAGTTTTTGTTCTTTTTTTCTCTTTTATTATTTTTTTTATAGCTAATCGTATCTTTGGCTACGACATTTTTCCAATGAATTTGATTGTTTATTTTGGAAACTTTTGCGTCTGCAAGTATTTAGAAATGGCATAAATTATGTGAAAAGTTTTTGTAACCAAATTGTTTCAAGTTGTTTCCGGATTGAGAGGGAGGGCATTGAATTTAATTGAAAAGTTAGCTATTGTTCTTATTATTGTGGATGTGGCAAAGAGCAACTGTCCTTAGCAAGTGTCAAAGATGGCCTTACTTAAAAGTTGAAACACACACACACACACACACAGACATACACCCACAGAGAAAATGGAAGATTAAAGTATTTGGATTACGATTTGCCACAGCCAGGGGCAAGTAATTGACAGCTTAGTAACGCCCCCAGTGGTCGTGGCGGGGTGTGTCTCCACATGCGGCAGACACTTAAGTAGAAGAGCTTACACCCAGTTCTTGGCTCAGTTAATTGACCATCAATATTTTGTGAGATGAGATTTTGAAGGAAATCGACTCAATTTGCTGACATGAGATAGAAAATCTCTGGTTATTTCTAAGCCAGCCGCATTTCCCAAAATTTAATAATAGAAATTCATATTTGTAGAACAACTATACTACGGAGATTTGTTTTCTACCAACGGAAATAATCCTCCTGACCCAAAAAGGCTTATAAATAACCATCAACTGTTGCCGTTAATAAAGCACCAGATTTTGCCTTAGCTCAGCATATTCACATTAACTATATGAGTTACGAGTCGTCATTTCGAATGCCATACATTTCCCTTTCACATTTCTGGCTTATTTTGCACGTCTTGCATTTATTATGTATGTTCATTTGTAATATATATTTATGGATATTGAAATGATAACAAATTAGCTTCAGTCACTGCGAATTTGCTTGATTTGCTGGAATGCTCAACTGATATATGCTTATTTATTGTCGGGATTCTACTTTCTACTCTCATCCATAATCAGACAGGCAAACAACATGCCAAGTGCCATATCCTTTTTCTTTCTCTGTCGCACTCTATCGCTGTCTTCTTCCCAATCGATTAAAGAACAAACGAGTCGCTGTTTGTCAGCAAAAAATAAATCTTTGCATTGTGCACTTCACATACTCCAATCTAAGGACTGTGAATGCAGCATAAAATAGCTTGTGAATGCAATAAAACTATATTTGCTAACAAATAGACGGCCAATAGATGCCCTGTAATAACGCTGAATAAGTAGATGATTTAGATAAACTTAGGAAATAGAGATTCTCAACATTATTGATAATATAATTGTTTATAAATGACGAGTATACCCATTTGTATACACAGCAAAACTACAGGGTATTATAAAAGTGAGAAGTAGATTGCTCTGGCTGGAAGAGACAGCCCAGCCAATATTTCCATAGTAACAAATCAGTGCGACCAATTCCGATATGAAACCAACTATGAAGTACGACTCAGAGATACCCTGTTATATGTCAATTACAAGATAATATAATCGAACCTGCAATAAAAAACTTACACTTCCTAATCAAACTACACTTACAGGGTGTTAGGAGACTTATAACTCTTTGATATCAGATTAGTGCGAGGACGACTTACAGATACCCTGTAAATGTTTTTTTGTATTATTTGTTGCTTTGTTTAAGGGTAGAGTTGAATTATAAATGAATCAAGTCATACATTTACATTTCAAATGCAGATACAGGGTATTATTAGACTGTCAAGTGGATTGCTCTGGATGGGAGGGACTAGGAGGGCCTAGCCAACAGTTCTTTGGCATCGAATCAGTGCGTAAAATATGCAAAACTTTCAATAAATATTCGAGTGGCAGATGCGTATGTATCTGTGCACTTACACATGTACGTGTTCAGGCAATAAACTTGATATGCATAATTTTGGATAAGCGCCACTTAAAGTGGGCCACAACAGTCACCGCATACACACACATACACAGACAGATTTCGTAGCAAAAACTTAATGAAAATGTGTGTGCAAATTACGGTTTAGTTAGAGCTGACCAAGCATCCGTCTCTGAATCCTTCTCCTCCTACAGTTCTGGCCACCTGATATGGTCAGATATGAGCCAAGTTGGGGATACATTTTTATGAGCATATAAAAAACATATTCTCTATAACTTGTGCAATAAAGTTTTATGTGTTATGCTGTCAAACTGTTGCATAAATTGCCAACAGGCGGAGAGAACTTTCAAATGTCTGTCTACTCGTAACGAGAGTCGACACATGATGTACGCGTTAAAAGTGAAAAAGGGTTTCTCAAAGTTAAGCATTTGACCTGGTCTAAAAGCCTTAACGTTAACACCTAACAACCGTTATGTAGAGGGTAGAGTGTAGAGTGCTTGATTAAAGACCGTAAGCTGAATGGGATTTGGGTTGCAAGACACTAGTTTTGTGGCACATTCATTTGCATGGCCGTTCTCTCCCAATCTTCAATCTCATTGCTAAGTTGATTTGCATAGTGCCAGCGAATGCGACTACGGATGAAAATGGAAATGAAATTGGGAATGCGCATGTGAAGTTACCGAAAAATGCAGGAAAACTTGCAGCTGCATGTTACCGAATTTTCGCCATTTCCCATTTCCCATTTTTCCCACAACCATTTCTCCCATGAGTCCTGGTCGTGGGTTATATTCCCGGTCTGATGGAAATATGACTCAACAAGACACAACAATTTCTTTTCTCAGCAAAACTTATAAAGCCGTCGCAAAGTTTGCTTACTGTTTGTACACTTGCCACGCCCACCTGCCCAGTTGTGCATTTTAATGTTGCATAGTTTATGGCCACAGGTCACGGTTTCTTCTTTGTCTTATTGTTGCTCTGTCTCCATCACTCGTGACTTTTCTCTCTCTGACTCTATCTCTCCCTTTTTATCTCCATCTCTTACTGTCTCCTGTCTCGCTCATTTAATTTCTTGGTAGCTGGAGTCAAAAGTTGCACGTACACAGTTACATTAGCAAATTGCTAGCTCTCTCGGTGAGCGTGTGTCTCTGTGTGTGTGTGTGTGTGTATGTGTGTACGAGGTTATGGTTGGCAAATTGCTTAACTCCTTTTGCCAAAATGCGGGCAAACTGTTTATGAAAAAGCCAAGAAAATACAAAAGGTAAGGAGTTAAAATATTGGGGCCTTAAAGCAGTACGCCGAATACGAAAGACTCTTTCTAGAAAGTTTCTATAAATATAATCAAGATATAAATATACAGATATTTGTGAGTCAGCTTCAAAAACAGGTATTGCAGACTAGGAAAAAACTACAAAATGAATAATAAAATATATGAAAAGTTAGATAAAGTTCTTTGGATGAATGCCAACCACTCGTTATAATAATCGCTATATGTTTGGAAAATACAACATTTAAAACGGTTTATAAAATCGAGAATATTACATTAAATATTTTACTTTTTAAATAAGATAACTTTAAGAAACAATACAATATAAAGTGAACTTACAATCTAAATATTTTCCCCGTTTTGACTAATTTTCCATTCTCGACGAGTTCTTTAGTCTAAAATGTTTAGTACTGAGACCAAAATCTATTGTATTAGTATTTGTATCAGCGTACAGACTCCCTTTATGAAGATACTGAAAACTAATCAGATGCAGGAGTAGACAGAGAATAACAGAAACAAATAGTGGTAGCAGCTATAATTATTAAAGATACAGACAACAGATTGAGATACAGAGATGAAGATAGAAGTTGCTAAAGTAACTTTTTTAATGAGACTAACAGAACAAACAAAACAAGAAATGTAATGAAGGGAAAACTTTTGAAGGCGTTACATATTTTATGAGAAAGTTACCATACCCTTTTGCCATGGCTTAAAACCAAAATTGTGGCTGCTGACTTTAGCCTTTTGACTGCCTGATAACATTAACAGTTTAACTGCGTTTCGCATGTTGGCCTTTTCAATGCGAAAAGTGTTACGCACTTGGGCTAATGCATGCATTGACGAAATCTGCTAAATAAACATGTCTGTACGTGTCTGCACATGTCTGTTTTTGATATTTGGGGTTCATCTGGTCCACTTTGCTGCTGTCAGTTTCACGTCACGCTTTAGAAATTCTGTTGTGGGTCGCAGTGAGCTCAATAAGATAAATTAGTTTGCAACGCCAACGCAACTTCGATGGCATCAAAAGCAAAACTAAAATATTTCGTTCTATTTTTTTTCTATCCGGGGAGCTAACACACATCTTAAAACTCATGCTAACACACACAAACACTCACACACACACACATATTCACAGATCTGTAGATACATATGTTTGTTGGCCACTGAGTGCAAAACTTGGGCAAAACTCATTTTTCACTTTCATATTGTTGTGTGGCAGCGGCAGGCAGCCAGCATCCTCTCTTCTTTCCTCTTGTCTCATCTCCTCTTTCGCTCTCTCTCTCTCTCTGCTCGTTGTGTATAGTTGGCTTCATATGTGTGCCACTTAACTGATTATGTAAGACGAGCGATGTGGGTGTTTGCTCTTACAGCAGTTGTGTTTACTGTCGAGCAAATATTAAATTTCCTTAGCCTGGCCATAACGTGTAATATGGCTGTCGAGCTGTCCCACGTTACAGCTGTGCAAAGTTTTAATTAATAACTGTGATCGAGTTGGCCGAAGTGCAACTAATGGCCTTTTAAAGAGCATGAGCTGAAACATCATTCAACAAATCGAAGACAATTCTGTGTCGCCTCGAATATCAATTAATTATTCAAGAGACTCGAGACCATTAGACCTTATGGCAGTTAAGCATATGTCAAACGTGTCTCTCTGTCTATGTCTTTGGGCCATATTGGACTCCGTTAGGCTGTCGTTATTTATAGGCCGCACTGAGACCATTTGTTGACAGCAATTTGGCTTAAGCTTTGGCTTTGACTTTGGCTTTGATTCAACGACAGCAAAATGACAAGCGTAAAAAGCGTTACAGATTATGCATATTAATTGCTTGTCTGCGACGTTTTCGAATTATCCCGAAAGATTTTCCATCCCAAAAAGTTTCAAAGTATATAAATACATATATCGTTTTGGCTGTCACGGCGTATGCGTAATATGGCTTAGCATTTCTATACACTGCTGTTTACTGCTGTGTGTTGTTGTGTTGCCAATGAATTTGGCCGCAGGCTTGCACTGACGTGGCTTACATCAATTTCCCGTGCAAAATCTTATGCACACACATTACGCATACGTAACGTGCGCCACGCGCAATATTTCTTGTTGACTGTGTTAACAAAGTTGATGGTAAAACAATTTACAATATTCAACTTAATATGCATGACTTGATTGCTATTTGTTTTAAGTATTAAAACTTAAAGTAAAATATCAAAGATTATGCTTTCTCAATGAGTCGAAGCTCAAATACCCTTATATCGTATATTGATCTCTCACTTTACTGCTTTATGCTATTATTTTATGTTATTATTGGAAAGGAATAATTTTTAAACGGATGATTTCCTACATTTCAATATAATTCTCTTAGTGCTCTTAAAGCTAGACTTTCAGAAAGACATATAAGTTTATATCGACTCTGCTCATAACCCTGATCAAGAATATAATTCTTTATGGGAAATAAATGTGTTCCACATTCCGCGACAACTTTTTAATATCTTCTGCAATGCCATAAAGATTCTGCTTTTGATGCTTACATTTTCAACAAGAGAGCAAGCATAGTTTGTCTGCTGCAGCAAATTTCAGTCCAATTAAATGGCAAAATACGAGAAATTCGACTATGGTGTAGTAAAGTAAATTGTAGTTTCCACACACACACACACATTCACACACAGATATGTGTATGGTTTCCCTTACCAATTTATAAGCCAGAAGTTGTAAAAAGTTCATTAAATATTTTACTGTGAGCGTGACAGGTGGACAGCTTCAACGGGAAGGTGTCACGAAAAATTAAATGCAAGATAAAAGGATTCGGCATGAGCGTTAAACGAAACGACAATGTTGCCGTTGTTGCACAGAAAGAACCGAGGCAGGAACTGGCTGCGGCATATAAAACTTTTTACAGTCTCCTTTTTCTTTACCTGTCTCCCTCTCTTTCAATCTGTCTGTATTCCTCTCTCTCTCTCTCTCGCTCTCTTTGTGGGTGTACGCATTACCATAAATAAATTATAACGCTCGCTACTCTCACTGTGAGTTTATTGCATGTGTGCGATAACTTACCCACACTCAGGCACACACAGATCCACACTCACACACCACACATACACATACAGACACACTTCCTGATGCTGTAAACGGACGAACGAACAGGCGGCAGATAATAACAGTTGCCAACTTGATGCAAGATGCCGAGAGGAATGGAATGGAACCGAGTAGAGCTGACAAAGCTATAAACTTGCGCCATAGTCAGATAGCTACAACTGAAGAGTGATGTTGTGGGCGGGGCATGCACCGCACTCACACGGTGAATGATAATAATTTACAACGTAAGAGCTAAACACAATGGAAAACACACATACACACACACAACGAAACCGAGCCGAACCGAAAAGAAAACCCGAAACCAAACTAAAACCGAAAAAACCCAAACCCCAAAAGATAGGAACCCAAAACGTAACGTTCACTATGAATGCCACATAAAGTTGTTATCCTTTATGCGGGTATGTGTGTGTGTGTGTTTGTGTGCCACAAAATACTGCATACAAATTATGCAATTAGTTGGAATGCTGGCAACAACTAAAATTGAGACCAAGCTAAACATTATATGCCTCAAAACTAAGATTCCAAGTCCGAATCCAAGTTTCCGACGTTGACAGCGAGTTTATCTTCTGCTCAGTCAGCAGCTTCAGTTTTCTCGCCGAAATACTCAAAAGTCTCTGACAAATTGTTAGCGAAACTTTTTTGTGCCCAAAAACTGTAGAATTGTCTGCGTTTTGAGAAACTTTTGCGAAGGGTTGCCGACTTGACTGCTGACAAGTTGAAAATAAAAAATCATTGTGTATACGTAATATAGAGGATACGAGTGCAAAATATAAGTTGAAAATGCCAACGCTTGGTTAACAATGCAAACAGAACGGACAGTTGAAAAATGATGCCAAGAGTTCAAAAATACTCTTTAGAGCGAAAACTGACTAAAGTTTTCAAGTTGCAATTAGTCACAAAAGTTCAATGAAGTTGGCTTTCAGGCAATATAACTCTTACGTACTTGAATAGATTCTATTAAATATCTTATGCGAATTTCCTTTGAATTGAGTTCTTTAGTATGCGATTGCCAAATTCATTTGCCTGCTGCTCGGTTTCAATTAGACGCTCTCCACAATTTCTAACTCAGATATCTGTTTGCCGAGCTGCAACCTCGAAAGTTTATGCTCGAAATGCGGCTTAAGTCTGCAAATAGACAAATAAAAACAAGAGAGAGAGATATCAAATATTCCTAAAATCTTATTGCTCAAAAATAAAGAAAATAAAGCTGCAGTTCCAACAGATATAGATAGAGATATATGCATATTTATTTATATTGTACATATATACTATACACAAAGGGAAAGAAAATGGCAACGAACGGAAATGAAATTGCAATTGCTGGGCCATGTAGACGACGCCAAGTCGCGACGCGTTGATGCAGAAGTCTAAGAAAGATAGAAAGAGAAAGAGAGAGAGGGTCAGAGAGGGGTGGCACAGGACTTAACTTGGCTTGTGCGACAACGCAACTGCTTATTGAAAGTTTCTCATTTTGCTTGCGCTGCCCGTTTTCTTTTTTCGTGGCGTTGCAAGCGGCAACATTTCCATTTCCGCTACACTTTTCTTTTGCGCCTTCTCGTATGCAATAAACTTTTGCAATGTTGCAACAGGAACTGCAACAGCAACAGCTACAGCTACAGCAACAGCTACAAAGCGACGACAATTGCCCTTGCCTTATATACCTCGTATGCGCGCACTCAACAGGGCTTAATCAAGCACAACTCCTATACATATATTTATATAGTATGTATGTATTTTTTTGAAGAATAAGAAATGCCAGCACTTAGCTACATAAGTCTCAATGCTCTCCAGACGCGCTCTAAACGGCAAGCACACACACACATACATACACACATATTAAATACATACACACGCACACATTAAGATATGTGTGAACGCTCATTAGTTTAGCAGCAGACACGTTAAGGGCAAAGAAATTGTGCTCCCCGGTGCTAAACAAGTTAATTAGTTTGCCTTTTTCGCGTTTTCGTGGCTCTAGTTGTGTGACATTTATGTGGCTCACCATGGGTTAAAGACACCACTCTATAAAAGACTGTGTGTGTGTGTGTGTGGCTTAGAGTTTATCTTAATGACAAAATAAATTATTTACCACACACATACACACAGACTCACGCTTGAATACTCCCATATATTCGTACTTCAATTGACTCTATTTACCACAGAAAGCGTATGTGTAGACGTGTGCGTGTGTGTGTGTGTGAGTGTGTGTCTCTTTTAATGTTTCTTTTAAGACGCCTGGTAATGTTGATATTACTTATGTTTAATATCAGCTCACAGTTTTGCGCTAGAACAATCAGTGGCATCGCACAATGGGGGGTAAACCGAGATTATGGGGAGCGCCTGAAGCTTTGACATAAACTACAACTTATTGCCAGTGCTGCCAGATTACACAAATATAACAGGTGTTAATAAAAGCTAGGAAATTACTATTTATGTTAACTAAAGTGCAAACAAGTGTGCATAGTTTAACTCAATTATATTTTAAGCTTACATTAAAATAGTATTATAAATCCTCACGGTAAACTTTAAAGATGCTGCACTTTAAAATACGATTGCTATTTCTTATGAACAAGTACATGTATTTTAACAGTCTGGCAACTCTATCACTCTCATTCTCCCCACAACTTTCAATCTGGTTTCTCTAACATATAGCTATCTTGATTTGCCCTTCGGGTTTATGTAACTACAACGTAACTGACAAGGAGATTTAATTAATTAAATAAAGAGAATAAAATATAAAAAGTCTTTAGCTAGATCTTCCTAAGACCTGTATCTACCCACTCGCCTAACTACCAACGTCAACTTTGACGTTCTTAGCAATATCCTGCCCCGAAAAGTATGCTATGTATACTACAGTGGAATTCTTTTTAAAGTAGAAGGTTAAGCATAACAAAAAATTCAAAGGCTAGACACTTATATATATAGAAATAGATCTTATTCTCAGGTAAAATGTGTTTCAAGAAGATGAATTAAATATAGAGGGAAGAGAAAACTCTCTCTCTCCTCTCTCTACTCTTAGCTATAAAACAGGCAACAGGTGCAGATTGAACAATTAGCAATTTTATGAATCATTCAAGGCAATGTGAATTGCGCAATCTTGGGAGGCTAATAATAATTTTTGACTGATTGCCATGATATTTGGTGCCACTGTGCGTGTGCCTTTGTAGACATTAGGTAAGTGCGGATTTCAATTACAAAGAAGTCGCCTCTTCTTCAATTGCCTGGGCGTCGCATAAAAACACTTTGTTGCCAAAGGCAAAGAGTGTGGCACGAGCTCAGTTGTTGTTATACTTGGTAGACATGGGCTGATGCTCGTTTAATCTTAGATTTTAATTGCATGGCCATAACGTTGGCCCTGAAGACAAGACGGTTTCATTTGCCGTGTGGCGTGTGGCATGGGAACAGGGACTGGCACTCGGGAATGGGAATGGGACATGGGGCATGGCGTGGCCACAGGAGTTGCAAGTAAATTGAATTTAATTACAACGTGTTCTGCTTTTCATTTTGATTGTTGAATTAACTTTTATATGTCATAAACTTCGAGAAGGCAATAAAAATTTCATGGGTACCCGAAATGCAAATGGAAAATGACCGACTAAATTATACACATTTTTTTTTAGACCGCCCGCGTTTTGCGTTAAAGAGTAAAAACTTTCAACTCTCACTAATTAGTGTGAGTGGGCCATTAAAAATGTACTCGTAGTCGGGTTTCTTCTCATGGCTTCAACGAGCGCTCTTGTGGCTTAAAGTTTGCGCCAAAAAGTGTGTGGCACAAAAGAAATTAAAATTGAAATGTAAAACTTGCCAAAGTTTTCACACGCATACACAAACTTACTCTCACACACACACACACATTCGGGTATGGAAAATTTAAAATGCAAAACGAGTCTTGCAAAAAAAAAAAAAAATAGTGCTGGAAGAAGAAAAACTGAATTTCAAGTTGGTCCGTGGCAGGTGGGCGAATGCGGCAAACTTGGCTGCAAAAAACTTGCAGCATTAAGTGCACTTGCCTGTGACCAGAAAGTGAGAGAGAAAAACAGAGGGTACAGAGTAAGAGCACAGAGAAGAGAGGCTGATGGGAGATGGGAGAGTGTTACCGGCTCATTAAAAGTAAAAATGATATGCATTAAGTTGGCAACGGTAACGAGAATGTTAAAGGTCTAAAACTGCAGTCATTAGGCCAAACTTAAGCTCGTCTCTTTTGCTAATGGTCAATGCTAATTGTGTGGAAGTCATTTGCAATGCAAACCACACCTGACCCACACACACACACACAGAGAGAGACACACACAATGCCTGTCACATTTGCCGCATAAATTGTCATAATTGTATGCCACATACATACACACAAAAGTACACACACATACACACACACACACTGATCAATTGGCATGACCCCACTCAACATTACAAGTATCAATGCATATTTCATCGGCTGACACATGCATTAACGTGTCTAATCGACAGACGTGAGCTCTTCCAATGGGATGGGAGAGCTGGTAGTCACAACTGGAGGTCACAGTTGGGGGGCCATTATTCATTCAGCGGGTTGAGCATAATTTATGTCCTCGTATTGCCACATGCTCGACATTCCAAACGTTTTAATGTTCGGCTGACAATTTGCTGTCACAGGCATGCGAGCATTCCAAGTCCTGGCTCTGATCCTGGAAGGACTTTAACATCAATTCCGTTGACTAACTGACAAACTTCCTTTCAAACTGTTTTGTTGCTTACAACTTTGTTTGGCCCTCTGTCAAATGCTTGTCAATATTTTACCTTGCACAACATGGCGTATGCGTCACATACATGATTTTTCATACCAAGGAATTAAGTAACTTTGATGTGGTAAAATTTTCGATAATTCATGGGACCTGTCCATACAAATAAATCAATTGATAAATTGATAAGAGACCTCTGACTGAACACACTCTAATTACCTTATGACTCATCAGTAAAAAAAGACTCATTACATTTTGTTGAATTAGCTGCGTGATTCAAACGTTTTTCCGGCATTTGCCAAAATTATTGAATGATTGTTTTATATATAAAAATAATTTTTTATTAATTACTAAACACATTATGTAATTTAATTATTAGTGATAGAATTTCTATAATATAAAAGTTCAGTACGCATACGTAATATTCTTAGACATTTGCAATAGCTGGAATGACCTTTGTGTAGACTTCAATGCCATGCAAATAACTGTCTGCACGAATGTATTCATCGTGATCGTGTAGCAAAATCGGCGTGTTATTTATGGGTGAGAAGCCCAAGGCAGGAATTCCCTTGGAACGTATAAAACGACTGTCGGTGCCGCCAGGACAAACATGAGGACGAATTTCCAGGTTGCTGTTCAAAAGGAAAAGTCATAAATGGCATAATTCACTTTCTAAAATGTGTAAACTCACAGTTCTTTGGTTGCCTTCTCAAATGCTAACCAGAAAGGATTCGTTTCATCAACCTTCGTCGGTGGCACATACTCATCTTTCTGTTCAAAAACAAGTTCAATGCCGCCTCCCGCTTCCTCACACCAATCGCGTATTTGTTTCTCTAGGCCATTCAGATCTACATCAATGGCAATACGCATATCGAAAACAACTTCTAGCATTGCAGGAACTACGTTGTTTTGTACTCCACCATTCACAATTGTCATGTTAATGGTGGTCACATCACCAAAGAAGAGACTCGAATCCCTTGCCAACATCTTCACCTGTGATGAGCGGAACTCCATCATTTTATTAACAATAAAGTGGAACTTCTCGCCCGCCGTGTTGGGAAGCAGAATGGATCCATGACCTGCAGTTCCACTGATCTTGAATCTGAGATCTGTGATAGAATTGATATTGTTATAGTTCCAGATCATTTGTTGATTGAGACTTACGCCAGGCAGTGCGTTCAGCATAGTACACATAATAGCCATCATCTAAGCTGGAGGAGCCTTCATCCATACTGAAGCCCAAATTCATGTTCTTGAAGTGTTCAGTGTGGACAAATTCACGCATTCCAAGATATCCGCCAACCTCCTCATCGGGCACAAAACTTACATATACAGTTCTCTTTGGCTGGAATCCTTTGGCTTTGAGAGCACGAATTGCACCCAAATACTGAGTTCCAATCTCCTTTGTGTCTTGTGTGCCACGGGCGTAAATGCGACCCTCGTCATCCAGATCGGCACTGAAAGGATCGTGTGTCCACTTTTCTGGAAATACTGGAACCACATCCATATGAGAGTTCAGAATGATGGCAGGCAGTTCCGGTTGCTTTCCCTCCCATTTGATAAGGACCACGGGATTTTTTTCGTTAACTGGATAGACAATTTCTACGGGAAGATCCAGGCTTGCTGCCTGTCTTTTCAAGAATTCCACGCAGGGTACTGTAGGAAATTAATATACATTTTTAATTTTATCAAAACTTACTTTAACATCACTAAAGTCTTAAAAAGTCTTACCGTAATCTACATTTGGATGCACTGATGGAATACGCAGATATTCACGGAATATCTTAATTTCCTCGTTATTTTCCCACTCGGCTTTGCTCATTTTTGTATATTTAAGAATCGCTTTATGAAAAACTTCTTAACTATTTCAGCGATCGACAACGACTGTTTCTGTCTTATCGTGGCCATCGCTTAAATACGAAAATTTGTCATCGATCACAAACCATTTTCTTGGTAATAATGAGTCGACCATTATCATATTTACACATAAGTTACGAATTCTTATCATTCTTATCTATTGACCTTTAACCGAAGCTTGTTTGAATTAACATTTTTGATAAATTTGGAAATACTTTTGGTTACATTTCAGTGCTCTATTAATCATTTTCCATCAAACATTTGCAATCGAATGATTCTGTGTTTGGTTACCATCAAGAAAGAGTTTTGGAACCACTTTTTTTTTTTTAATCATAATGAAAATTTCCTTAAAATGTTTGTGCTTTTTATTATCAAGTAAAAGACTTTGATTTTTAGATAAGTAAAAAAAAACTTATCAGTTAGATAAGAAACACATGTTTATTAAACATAGTTTTATGACCGCCTGTTGACTGTTCATTTTAGAGCATAAGATTTATATGAGAATTCCATGTTAGACATTTGTGACTGCTGGAATGATCTTCTTATAGACCTCAATACCATAAAGATAAACATCAGCACGTATGTACTCATCGTGATCATGAGCTCGTAATGGAGTATTCTTGTTCATAGGTGAAAATCCAATGGCTGCGACTCCTTTTGCTCGTAGATAGCGACTGTC
Organism: Drosophila putrida; assembly: GCA_037043535.1. Taxonomy (NCBI): domain Eukaryota; kingdom Metazoa; phylum Arthropoda; class Insecta; order Diptera; family Drosophilidae; genus Drosophila; species Drosophila putrida. The sequence continues at coordinate 763,665 of JBAMBI010000135.1, forward strand.
AGTTATGGCAGGACACACTATTGGTGAAATCTTCATGTTTCTGTGGAACGAAATGAACAATAAATAAATATGAATAATTTAATGACCAGAATACTCACAGTTCCTTCATGGTCGACTCAAAGGCAGTCCAGAACGGATTTGTTGCATCAATTTTTGTCGCCGGCGAAAAGTCATCTTTTCGCTCAAAAACAAGTTCAACACCACCTCCTGCCTCTTCACACCAATCAAGGAATTGCTTTTCAAGAGCAGCTGCATCCTGGGTGACTGCAATACGTAAATCAAAGACAACCTCCAGCAGAGGAGGGACCACATTGTTTTGCACTCCACCAGACATTTGGGTAAGATTCACGGTGGTAACGTCTCCAATGCTAAGATTTGGATTCTCCTTTAGCAGTTTGACTTGTGATGCACGAAACTCCATCATTTTATTCACAATAAGGTTAAATTTCTCTCCCGCGGTGTTGGGCAACAACCTAGAACCATGACCTGAAGTGCCGCTGATCTTGAACCGAAGAGCTGCAAAAGAATGGAATTTACATATCTGATAAACACACTTATATGTAGTTCTACATACGCCAGGCAGTTCGCTCTGCATAGAAGACCCAATAGCTCTCTTTAGAGCTGGGACCTCCTTCATCCATACTGAAGGCAACATTCATGTTCTTGAAGTAATCTGTCTTGACAAATTCCCGCATTCCATGATATCCGCCAACTTCCTCATCGGGTACAAATGTCACATAAACAGTTCGTTTTGGTTGGAATCCTTCAGCTTTCAGAGCACGAATGGCACCCAAATACTGAGTTCCAATCTCCTTCGTGTCTTGAGAACCTCGAGCGAAAATGCGTCCTTCATCATCCATATGGGCACTAAACGGATCGTGTGTCCATTTTTCTGGATATACAGGAACTACATCCATGTGGGAGTTGAGCATAACAGATTGTAGCTCAGGTTGGCTACCCTCCCATTTCAGAATAACGACGGGATTAGCTTTATTAGCTGGATAAACAACATCTACAGGCAGACCAAGATCTGCTGCCTGTCGTTTTATGAATTCCACACAAGTAGCTGAAATCGAATGTTTAATAATACTTAAATCTTAGTCTGACAATGAGCCAAAAATTACTTTATGATTTTAACGCAAAAGCATGAGCTTATCATGATCTGTACGCCAACAATCGTTCTTTTCTACTTACTAAAGTCTATAGATGGGTGCACAGTTGGAATACGAAGATATTCACGGAATATCTTAATTTCCTCATTGTTCTCCCACTCGGCTTTGTTCAGTTTGATTTCAATACACAAAGGTTGGCTCATATCTTCTTCTTGACTTACTTCTTAACAGTTCGAGCGATCACCATCAACTGTCTTCGGTCTTATCGCGACCATCCCTTAAATATGATGTGGTTCCAAACCCTAATTACTATTTCTCCACTTTTATCAGAAAAGATTTCTTATCAGTTAATTGTGGTATTTTACTGACCTTTTTAAGAGGAAACATGTAGGATAACATGAACAAGAGGTTGTTAATAGTTATATTACTGTGGTTAGTTTTATAAACCAAATGTGAACACTACAATCGACTGTGATCGACCACAAGTTACCCAGGCTAATCAAACTTTCTTGGCTTATCGTTTTCTTAATTTTTATGAAAATTATTTCTTGAATAATAACTTTAAATTTATTTTGCCTCTGCTGTTTGTAAGTGTTTTTAGCACTATAAAAGTAAGCAAACACTGTTGAAGTCTCCGATCCACACACTTTCGAAAGCCCCTGAGCTCTTTTTAATTTGATTCACTAAGAAAATTAATAAATAACAACAATACTTTTAAAATTTTTCGAAATTCGTATTAAAATTCCGTGTAAATTTAATTTTGTTAACTCAAATATTTATCAAAACAATCCAATGTAACACTTTCTTTCTATATGTCAGTAATAGCTGGAATGATCTTTTTATAAATCTCAATTCCATGCAAATAAACATCTGCGCGAATATGTTCATCATGATCATGCAGAAGAATAGGTGTATTGTTGTTCAACGGAGAGAATCCTAATGAAGAAACTCCCTTAGCTCGCAAGTATCGACTATCGGTTCCGCCAGGACACACTCTTGGCAGAATTTTCAAGTTCCTATCCAATAAGATCAAAGTTAATATTACTCACATTATTATTACCAGTAAAAACATGCTCACAGATCGTTCATAGCCTTTTCAAAAGCTACCCAGAAGGGACTTGAGGATCCAATCTCCGTCGGCTCTACATAATCATCCCTACGCTCAAAGATAAATTCAACACCGTCTCCTGCCTCCTTGCACCAATCATGGAATTGCTTCTCCAAAGCTTCTCGATTCACATCTATGGCAACACGCAAGTCAAACACAACCTCAAGCTGAGCAGGAACCACATTGTTTTGCACTCCTCCACTTAATTGGGTGAGGTTTACGGTGGTAACATCTCCAAAGAAAAGAGATTTCTCTTTTAGAAGTTTAACTTGTGAGGCACGATAATCCATCATCTTATTCACAATATAGTTAAGTTTCTCGCCTGCGGTATTGGGCAATAATAGGGAACCATGACCAGCTGTTCCGGAAATCTTGAATCTGATAGCTAAAAAAAAGAATATAGTCATTGAATAGAGATTCGCTATCACTCATGAATCTACATACGCCAGGCAGTTCGCTCTGCATAAAAGATATTATAAGTCTCGTTGAAGCTAGGACCTGCCTCATCCAAACTGTATGCAACATTCATTTTCTTGAAGTAATCCGTCTCAACAAATTCCTTCATTCCGAGATGACCGCCAACTTCCTCATCCGGCACAAAAGTTATGTACACAGTTCGCTTTGGCTGGAATCCATTAGCCTTGAGAGCACGAATCGCTCCGAGATATTGAGTTCCAATTTCCTTAGTATCTTGTGTGCCACGAGCGAAAATTCGACCTTCGTCATCCAGATCGGCAGCGAAAGGATCGTGGGTCCATTTCTCAGGGAACACGGGAACCACATCAGTGTGGGAGTTTAGAATGATAGACTGAAGTTCAGGCTGCTTTCCCTCCCATTTCATTACCACAACGGGATTATCCTTGTTGGCAGGATAAAGCACATCCACGGGAAGATCAAGGCTAGCTGCCTGCTTTTTTAAATATTCCACACAAGCAGCTGACAAAAATATATATTGTATGTTTAATCTCACTCGACATGTTCTTAATTCTAAACAGCCACGAGATTCACAATCTTACTTACTGTAATCTATATTAGGGTGCGCCGTATTAATGCGGAGGTAATCACGGAAGATCTTAATTTCCTCATTATTTTCCCACTCGGTCTTACTCATTTTGCAATATAAATACTAATATTGAGAATATCTAATATATAGTATTTAGAAATGTTGAGTCCTTGTGAGAGTTTAATCAGGATATGTCGATATGCAAAGTAAAATTCACAAATTTCAGTCTCAAAAATAGCCTCTTCACAGTTTCAGCGATCGCCAACGACTGGTAGGTCGTGTTATCTTTGCCGTTGTTTAAATATGAGATATCTACATCGATTTAGAAACTTTTCTACTGTTTATCTACTTTTATCGTATGTAATTTCTTATCTGTTTATTATTTTATGAAACTTTAACGATATAATTTTCATAATTGAATTAAATGATATGATATAAAATAATAAAAAATAAAGGTATAACAGATTTATGTGTTAAGCATTATCATAAGAAGGAATTTATTGTCTTTAAACTGCCTCACATTTTGTCAAGCTGAGCCTATTTCAATCCCTTTGTTGCCTTGGTATTGGTTTAGTATGAGATTCAGCAAAGTAGTTTTTTGGTTAACAAAATATTTACGGTTTATAAAGATTAAATATTTACTTTCGGTTTTAAAATGATATGATATCTTTGCCCTTGCTTTAAAACTTCGTGTTATGATATAGTAGTCCTATTTTATGCAAATCGATCAAATTGCATATAAGGATACCAGTCCCACAATCCGTGAGTATCGTTAAGATATCTAAAGAAACCATAAAGTTGTTCATGCTAAAGGTTGACTTTTAACCAATAGTTCCTATGACATATCATATAGCTGTCAATGCTAACCAAATGTGGTCGGGGTATTAAAAGGGTATGAAAACAAAGAAGAAATTTAGACAAGATAAGGTCCGTAGCAATTTTAGAAGTAAGATTGAAAAAGAAACTAGTTAAATTTTTATTAAATAACAACAGGTTTTTTTATAGTTAAATTTTTTATGATTCTATAAAAATTGAAATACTTTAATCATGTGGTTTCGGTCTATTATTTTTGAAATTTTGCTGTCTAATCAATTATAACAGTTTTGAATTGAAAAACTACAGATCCATCATAACTCAATCAATTGTTGATTAGACATTCTTTTAGAAATAGTGTATTAATATAAAACGATAATTACATTTGTTCATATATATATTCGAAATTTATGGTTTAAATTTCTTGTTGCTTAACTTGTCCTTTTAGCTTTAAGAGTGAAAGTTCTTAGCTATCCTCTTTTTATATATCAGTTATAGCTGGGATGATTTTCTTATAAACCTCAATTCCATGCAGGTAAACATCTGCCTTAATATATTCATCGTGATCATGTGCAAGGACTGGTGTGTTATTATTCATCGGGGAGAATCCAAATGAAGAAACTCCCTTTGGACGCAGGAAACGACTGTCCGTACCGGCAGGGAAAACTTGTGGCCGGATTTTTAAGTTTCTATTGATGGAGATTACAATTTTCATTACTTAAATTATTTACTCAGTGTGAATATACTCACAGATCGTTCATAGACTTCTCCAAAGCCGCCCAGAAGGGAATTGAGGAACCAATTTTCGTTGGGGGAACAAACTCATCTTTACGCTCGAATACCAGCTCAACACCGCCTCCTGCCTCCTCGCACCAATCACGGAATTGCTTCTCAAGAGCTACCAGGTCCACATCGATTGCAATACGCAAATCAAACACAACCTCAAGCAGAGCAGGAACCACATTGTTTTGCACTCCTCCGCTTACTTGGGTTAGGTTTATGGTGGTAACGTCTCCGAAGAAAAGAGATTTCTCTTTTAGAAGTTTGACTTGAGATGCGCGATATTCCATCATTTTATTCACAATATAGTTTAGTTTCTCTCCTGCGGTATTGGGTAACAATAGGGAACCATGACCAGCTGTTCCGGAAATTTTGAATCTAATAGCTGAACAAGAAAATAGTTATAGAATACAAGCTTTGTTAACATTTTTATTTCTACTTACGCCAAGCAGTACGTTCTGCATAGTAGACATAATAAGATTCATCCAAGCTGGGAGATCCTTCATCCAAGCTGTACCCCACGTTCATCTTCTTGAAGTAATCCGTCTCAACAAATTCCTTCATTCCAAGATGACCGCCAACCTCTTCATCCGGCACAAAAGTTATGTACACGGTTCTTTTTGGCTGGAATCCATTAGCCTTGAGAGCACGAACCGCTCCCAGGTATTGAGTTCCAATTTGTTTAGTATCCTGTGTGCCACGAGCGATAATGCGTCCTTCGTCATCCAGATCAGCAGCGAAAGGATCATGTGTCCATTTCGCAGGGAACACGGGAACAACATCAGTGTGGGAGTTTAGAATGATAGACTGGAGTTCAGGCTGCTTTCCTTCCCATTTCATTACCACAACGGGATTATCCTTGTTGGCAGGATAAAGAACATCCACGGGAAGGTTAAGGCTGGCTGCCTGCTTTTTTAAATATTCCACGCAAGCACCTGAAAATATGTGAAATATGTTTTACTGCATGTTTAATCTCATCTAAAATTCGTTTTATAATGCTGTTAATTTGAAATCGACAGCTAATTGCGATCTAAAAAACCATAATGATTACAATCAATGAACTTACTATAATCGATGTTTGGGTGCTCTGTTTTAATGCGCAGATAATCTCGGAAAATCTTAATTTCCTCATTATTTTCCCACTCGGCCTTACTCATTTTAAAATATGACAACTTTTTAAAAGGGGTATAATAGATGTAGAGTCCTTGCAAGTGTTTTGTAAGGATTTATCTTCTGATATGTAAAGTAGTATTCACAGATTCGGAGCACAAAAATAGCTTCTTAACAGTTCCAGCGATCACTAACGACTGGTTGTTTGCGTTATCGCTACCATCGCTTAAATATTATAGGGCTACATCGATTTCGAAGGCAATTTTTTGTTGCTACTTCTCTACATTTATCGTTTGTAAATTCTTATCAGTGTATTGTGGTATTTTAGTGAACTTTAACCATACGACTTTCATAATTAAATTTAATGATAAAATAAATGAAAATCAACCAAAAGTTGCTAATCGATTTATGTGGTGAGCATTATCAGTTAAGGGAAAGCTGCTGTCAGGCATGTTCGACCACAACATGCCCTTCACCTCTTTTGAGCCACCACAAGTACGGTCTTTCTTGTCTTTCAATTGTCATAAGTATGTCAAAACTAATTCCCCTTCCAGACCAATTTATCAGTATATTTAATTTAATTTCAGAATCGTTCAAACAATAACTTTTTGTTGCTCATCTCTTCATTAGAAGAGATCTCAGGTTGTATAACTTTTTATTTATTTTTTCCTCTAATTCCAATGTCAAGATACAAAAATAATAATGACTCTATTGCAAGAAGTTTGTTGTTGCTGACTTTTTATACATTAGTAATAGCTGGAATAATATTTTTATAGACCTCAATTCCATGCAGATAAATTTCTGCCTTAATGTATTCATCATGGTCGTGTGCTCGAATAGGCGTGTTATTGTTCATCGGGGAAAATCCCAATGCAGTGATTCCCTTTGGACGCAGAAAACGACTGTCTGTACCGGCAGGACATACTTGTGGCTGGACCTTCAAGTTCCTATTGGCGAGATTAAAATTCTCATCATATAAATTATTTACTCAATGGGAATATACTCACATATCCTTCATAGAATTTTCGAAAGCAACCCAGAAGGGAATTGAGGGACCAATTTTAGTGGGAGACACAAAATCATCCTTACGTTCGAAAATTAACTCAACTCCGCCACCTGCCTCCTCGCACCAATCACGGAATTGCTTCTCAAGAGCATCCAAATCTACATCGATTGCAATGCGCAAATCGAACACAACCTCAAGCAGAGCAGGAACTACATTGTTTTGCACTCCTCCACTTATTTGGGTAAGGTTAACCGTGGTAACACCTCCAAGAAAAAGATCCTTCTCTTTTAAAACCTTAACCTGGGTTGCGCGGTATTCCATCATCTTATTCACAATATAGTTAAGTTTCTCGCCTGCGGTGTTAGGCAACAACAAAGAACCGTGACCAGCAGTGCCGGAGATCTTGAATCTAACAGCTGGATTGGAATATACTAATGTTATAGAATAAATTGTATCTATTTACATTTTTAGTTCTACGTACGCCACTTAATACGTTCTGCATAGTAAACATAATAAGTCTCATCAAAACTGGGGGATCCTTCATCCAAGCTGAACCCTACATTCATATTCTTGAAGTAATCTGTCTCAACAAATTCCTTCATTCCGAGATTACCACCAACTTCCTCATCCGGCACAAAAGTTATGTACACGGTTCTTTTTGGCTGGAATCCATTAGCCTTGAGAGCACGAATTGCTCCGAGATATTGAGTGCCAATTTCCTTAGTATCCTGGGAGCCACGAGCGAAAATGCGTCCTTCGTCATCCAGATCGGCAGCGAAAGGATCGTGGGTCCACTTCTCAGGGAACACGGGAACCACATCAGTGTGGGAGTTTAGAATGATAGACTGAAGTTCAGGCTGCTTTCCTTCCCATTTCATTACCACAACGGGATTATCTTTGTTGGCAGGATAAAGAACATCCACGGGAAGGTTAAGGCTGGCTGCCTGTTTTTTTAAATATTCCACACAAGCAGCTGAGAAATATATATAATACATGTTTTATCTAACGCGCTATGAATTTTATAATGTTCTTATTTCTAAAAAGCCATAAGTTTCATAATCTTACTTACTGTAATCTATGTTAGGGTGCGCCGTATTAATGCGGAGGTAATCACGGAATATCTTAATTTCCTCATTATTTTCCCACTCGTTCTTACTCATTTTACAATATACACTTTAGTAATAAAAGTATATATAGTATATAAAATTTAGAGGTGTTGTGCGTGACTAGTAAGGACTTGACGAGTTGCAAAGTGATCTTCTTAAATTTCAATCTCAAAAGCAGACTCTTCACAGTTTCAGCGAACACCAACGACTGGTTGGTCACGTTATCACTGCCATCGTTTAAATATAAGATACACCAAAATTTTTTACAGTTTCTCTACTTTTATCGTATGGAATTTCATATCAATTTATTGTGGTGTTATATTGAGCTTCAACCATAAAATTTTCATAATTAAATTTAATGATATAATAAATGAAAATCAAATGTTTTTTTAAAATTGATTTATGTCTCTAGCATTGTGCGATGGGGGAAAAGCTGCTGTCAAGTGTGTACGCCCACAAGATACTCTGTATCTCTTCCGACATATCGGTCCTAGAATTTTATTGTTTTTTATTTAAAAATTAAAAGCATTTATTTGTTTTAAAAACATTTTTGGTTTAAATACACATCTTCGATTGTTTGTCTCCACTTTAGTATAAATTTTGAAATGCATTACGTTTAGTTTATTAAATCACATAATTAAATTAGTTATTCATGAACGAATTATTTACTGTAATACTTGTTTAAAAAAGGTTGATTTCTTAGAAATATAGTTTCAATGACTTGTTATTTTACAAATTTAATTTATTCAGATTATTAATTTAAATTAAAAAAATCTAACTGTCGGAAGTTTATAGCTGTTGTTTCATGCATTGGCAATGGCTGGAATAATCTTCTTGTAGATCTCAATACCGTGCAAATAGATATCTGCTTTTATGTATTCATCGTGATCGTGGGCCAGGATGGGTGTGTTGTTGTTCATGGGGGAGAATCCTAATGAAGCGACTCCCTGTTGACGTAGGTAACGACTGTCAGTTCCACCAGGACACACTTGAGGACGGAATGGCAGGTTCCTATTTAAAGAATATTATATGTAATCATGTGAATAACTAAATATGAGTATGATTTTACTAACAGCTCCTTCATGGAATTCTCAAATGCCACCCAGAACGGATTTTCTGCACCAATCTTCGTTGGGGGTACAAAGTCATCTTTGCGTTCAAAGATAAGCTCAACACCGCCACCGGCTTCCTCACACCAGCTGAGGGCTTTACGCTCCATGGCTTCCAAATTGGCTGTGACGGCAATACGCAAATCAAAAACAACTTGCAGCTCAGCAGGAACTACATTGTTTTGCTGACCGCCGATTACTTGGGTTAAGTTCAGAGTGGTCACATCTCCAATAAACAGATTTGGATCGTCTTCGAGCATCTTCACCTGCGATGCACGGAACTCCATCATCTTATTCAAAACATAGTGAAGCTTCTCGCCAGCGGTGTGGGGAAGCAAAATGGATCCATGGCCAGCAGTACCGCTGAATTTGTATCTGATGGCTATAAATGGAATGAGAATTGTTCTATTTTTTATTTGTTTTATTTTACTTACGCCAGGCAGTGCGCTCTGCATAGAAGACATAGTAGTTCTCATCCAAGCTAGGAGATCCTTCATCCAAACTGAAGGCAACATTCATGCTCTTAAAATAATCGTCCTTGACGAATTCTTTCATTCCAAGGTGACCACCAAGCTCCTCATCAGGTACAAAGGTCACATATACAGTTCTTTTTGGCTGGAATCCTTCAGCCTTGAGAGCACGAATTGCTCCTAGGTATTGCGTTCCAATTTGTTTTGTATCCTGTGTGCCACGAGCGAAAATGCGTCCCTCGTCATCCATTTCGGCACCGAAGGGATCGTGCTTCCACTTTTCGGCTACCACAGGAACTACATCCATGTGGGAGTTCAGTATGATGGAAGGCAGCTCTGGCTCGGTGCCTTCCCACTTTATAACCACCACAGGATTATCTTCATTGGCAGGATAAGCAACATGCACAGAAAGATCAAGGCTCTCAGCCTGACGTGTCAAGAATTCTACACATGGGGCTGTTAAACACAATCAAAGTTAGTTATACAATTTTTGCAAAAAGATTTTCTATATATAGAAATTTATGTCGATAGACACTGATATTGATAACTCAATCCACTTACTGTAGTCAATATTTGGATGCACAGAAGGAATTTGTAGATATTCACGGAAAATTTTAATTTCCTCATTATTTTCCCACTCGGCCATTTTGTGTTTAAATTCTGTTCTTAGGTATTTGAAGTTTCAAAGTGAACTGAATTCTTTTTTTAATGCAACACCTTCTTTCCACTTTCAACTTTTATTTATGACTGGAGTGTGGTATTAGCCAACACCCAAACTAATATGCAGTATCAGCGTCGATGCCAATGCCAACGTCGGCATCGGCATCGGCGTCGACGTCGATGATAAAATAGACGGACACTCATAAAGGCATTAGTCAGTAACACGGTTTTGTTTTTATTCTATCAGATTTATGACTACCAGTCTTTAATATAAAATTTTGGCTGATATGTTTTTCTTATCTACTTGATTAATGTGCTTGCAAATGAGACCTTTATCAAAATCGATGTTTACTATGACGCTTCTATAGACACCTATGTACATATGGTAGTAATTTGTACATTGTACGAGTATCATTCGGTATCATATTTTTTTGAACAGTCACAACCCTTTACACATCCCAAAATAGAACCCAGTAATAAAAACATTACTAATCTATAGCAACAAATTCCAATGGATTTGATAAGAGTTTATTTGCTCTCGAGAAAGTCGGTGAAATTTTTGGGTATTTGAGATTATTCTAATACATTATTAAATACATTTCACTTTCAACAAACTATTTTCAAGAAGTCATGGAGAGTTAGTTAATTTTTTGTATCTGGTTCTTAAACATTTGCAACATATTCGATGAGTTTCTTGTAAATTTCTATGCCACGCAGATATGTATCTGCTCTCAGATACTCATTATTATCGTGCAGTAATATAGGAGTATTGTTAATAGGAGAAAAGCCCAGAGCTGGAATACCAACCCGACGCAGGAAACGACTATCAGTGGCACCGGGGAAAACCCGAACTCGAGTTTTCAGACCCCTAAAATGAGAAATATTAAAACAAAAAGACTAAAAGTTTTTTGTTTCTACTTACAACTCATTCAGAGCTTGTTTAAAGGCCAACCAGTATGGATTCGATGAATCTATCTTGGTTGGAGCTGCGTAGGGATCCTGCCACTCGAAATTCAGCTCGACACCGCTTCCAGCCTCTTTGCACCAATCGCGAATTTTCTTCTCTAAGGCAACCAAATCCTCAGTTATGGCAACACGAATATCAAAGCCAACTTCTAGTGAAGCGGGCACCACATTATTCTGAACTCCTCCCTCGATTTGGGTTAGATTAACTGTGGTTACATCTCCAATATCAATAGTGGGATCTTCTTCGAGGCGCTTCACTTGCGATTTACGAAACTCCATCAACTTATTTACAACGTAGCTGAGTTTTTCGCCAGCTGTGTTGGGCAAAAGCAGAGAACCATGGCCAGCAGTGCCGTTAAACTTGATTTTCAGATCTGAATGAAATAATGTATAAGTTGGCTTGTCTCCTGGTATAAAATTAATATAACCTACGCCACACGGTGCGCTCGGCATAGAACAGAGCAAAAGTTGCATCCTCACTGGCAATGCCCTCATCGAAACTGAATCCCACATTAAGTTTCTTAAAGTAGTCTCCTTTGATGAAATCAATCATGCCAGGCTCTCCAGCTTCTTCATTGGGTACAAAAGTAAGATACACTGTTCGTCTTGGTTGATATCCTTCAGCTTTTAGAGATCTGATGGCCCCCAGATATTGGGCTGCCACGCATTTCATATCCTGTGAGCCACGAGCGTAAATGCGTCCCTCATCATCCAGATGTGCGCTGAAAGGTGGATGTAACCACTTGTCCGGAAATACAGGCACTACATCCATGTGGGAATTCAGTATGATGGATGGTAGTTCCAGCTGTTTGCCTAGCCATTTGATGATGACAACAGGACTCGAATCATTACTGGGATAAATCACATCCACAGGAAGACTCAGGCTGTTTGCCTGGCGCTTTAAAAAATCCACGCAGGGAGCTGCAAGCCACAAAGAAAGGAAGTTAGTTTAGATTGAGCTTTGAAGTATTCCATGAAAAACATACTGTAATCCACATTTGGGTGCACCGATGGAATACGTAGATATTCGCGAAAGATTTTTATTTCCTCGTTGTTTTCCCATTTGGCTTTGCTCATCTTGAAGTGAATGTTCGACTAAGAGTAGATGTTTTCAGTGTCGACACTTGTTATTTAAATAGTTGAAGTGGAAGTGGGTCATCGCACTTGAAGCTCTAATTAAGTAGTTTGTGGTTAAGCTTCTTATCGGCATGTGTCTCATGGTCGCTTATCAAAATCCGCCACTTTAAATTATCTTTTTGGTTTTGCGTATGTGTAATAGATACACATAACATTGTTCAACTTAAGTTATCAGACCCTATACCTATCTAGCTCGCATAAATGAATAACAATACCGATTTTAAATGTTTGTATATGCACCTACAATATCAACAACTTTTCTTTTTAGTCTAGCATATATCGATTTGATTAAGATGTGCTTTGGAATTCCAGATAATTCAGAGTGTTCATTAGTCACTGTTTTACAAAACTTATGTTTATAGACTCAATTGAATAAAATACCCCCTCGATATCTATCAATAGTTAATCCATTATTGTTGGCTATTAAAGCCCAATTAAATGGTAAGCCAATCGAGAATTCGATTTAAAGTACTCGGACCTTACTCACTCAAACACTTTTAGATTGATGGTTTCTATGTGAGGTTGTAGATTTTCTACAAACACTGAAATAATCGCGATTAAACAAGTTAATAAAGATAAGATATGCCAACTCTATCGCCTCATTAGCATTTGATTAAATATTTGTATACCATACATATAAAAATACACTTAATGACATGATGGATGGACGCGTTATTGGAGAACCATATCTAAAAGTCGAGCTGAAACAAGTTCATTCAAAATACATACATATATTGTGGAATAATACACTATTTATTAATATACAAAGTCAAACTATGGAATTGAATATTCTGTCTCCATCTCTGTAGAGTTTAGACATTGGCAACAGCAGCTATAAGTTTTTTATAGATCTCAATGCCATTCAGATAGGTGCTTGCAAGCAAACACTCATCATGATCATGTAAAAGAATTGGAGTATTGTTCATTGGTGAAAATCCAAGAGCTGGAATTCCAACATGGCGCACATAGCGACTGTCGGTGGCACCTGGGAAAACTCGAACTCGTGTCTTCAGACCGCTGCAGAAATAAAATAAGCTTTAGGCTAAGATATCATATTTAGTTACATATATAGTTACTTACAGTTCGTCCAAGGCCTGTTTAAAGGCCAACCAATATGGATTCGATGAATCTATCTTGGTCGGCTCTACGTAGGGATTCTTCATATTGAATTGCAACTCAATTCCGCCTCCTGCCTCATCGCACCAATCGCGAATTTGCTTTTCGAAAGCCTCCAAGTCCACAGTAACGGCAACCCGAATATCAAACACTACTTCCAGCAATGGAGGCACTACATTGTTTTGTACACCACCGCCAGCTTCTGTGAGATTAACTGTAGTCACGTCTCCAATATCAATAGTGGGATCTTCTTCGAGCCGTTTCACTTGCGTTTGACGGAACTCCATCATCTTATTCACAACGTAGTTGAGTTTCTCGCCAGCTGTGTTGGGCAAAAGCAGGGAACCATGGCCAGCAGTTCCGCTGAACTTGAATTGAAGATCTACAAAATATTCCAATTGTGAGCTCAGCTGTGTTTCCTAGTATAAATTAAATATAACTTACGCCACAGTGTGCGCTCTGCATAAAACAGGGAGTAAATTTCATCCTCACTGGCAATTCCCTCGTCAAAGCTGAATCCCACATTTAGTTTCTTGAAGTAATCTCCCTTAACCAATTCGCGCATTCCTAGATGGCCGCCAACCTCTTCATCCGGCACAAAGGTAAGATAAACTGTACGTTTTGGCTGAAAGCCATTTGCCTTGAGAGCACGAACTGCACCCAAATACTGGGTTCCTACGCACTTCATGTCCTGGGATCCACGAGCAAAAATGCGTCCCTTATCATCCATATCGGCGCTGAATGGTCCATGTGTCCACTTATCCTCAAAGACGGGTACAACATCGGTATGCGAGTTGAGAATGATGGAAGGCAGTTCTGGCTGCTTTCCCTCCCATTTCATTACCACGACAGGATTGGCTTCATTAACGGGATAAATTACATCCACGGGCAAAGACAAGTTAGCCGCCTGACGTTTTAAGAATTCCACACACGCGGCTGTAAAACGCAGACAACTTATCTTTATGAGATGAGGTTTTAAATAGCAAATGTGATTGCTTATCGTGATAAGATAACCGATAAGAACCGATCTTTACTATTGCAGAAACTTACTGTAATCCACATTTGGATGCACTGTTGGAATGCGTAGATATTCGCGAAATATTTTGATTTCTTCATTGTTTTCCCACTCGACTTTGCTCATGATGTATCAAATATGTTTATTTATATCTAGAAATATATATATAATTAATTCAAAATATCCACATGTGCTTCAGTTTACTTTAGTTGTTGTTGAACTGCGTATCAAACAGCTGTTTAATCGATTGCCTTTGATTGTAACAGCTGATCGCAGCTTCGTCTTTTACCTTCTCAACACTGGCAGCAAAAGTCAGCGACTGTAACCGTTAAAGGGTTTCAATCGTTTAAATATGCCAGAAAGAGTCGTTTGCCAGACGATATTATCTCGCTATTGAGGTTGTCGCTTCTTATCAGTTTTGAGGTCTTTAGAATTGCAATAAACTTTATTGTTTGTTAGTTTTTTATTCCGTCTTATTATATCAGCAGCTTTTGTTTACATTTGAACTACTTAAGTGTTTATGAATGGGCATACGTGACCTCTTAAATCCATCTAGCGAATTAAACAAAGTATATAAGAAATAACTGCTGATAATTGGCATTTAATTTCTTAATTTTGCAATGAAAGTGAACTTTTTTTCTAAAGATTGTGCGCAAAATAACCAATAAAATTGAAGTATAATTAAGATATTTGAACATTTCGATTTCTAAACTTGTTGCTGATAAAAGTTTAGTTTTTATCTATACATACATAAGTCAATGCATAGCGAGAGACCATTTAAGCTCATGAGAAGGAAAAATTGGAAACAAAAACTGTTAATTATTGAAACATTTCTTCTTTAGAATGATTTATATTATCATACATATATACTAATAGCTAATTTTATAGGCTACAAAATACCTTAATATCCCTACTATAATTATTTAATAAACAAAAGTCATCTCAAAGTTGTATATCTTTTTTGTGCCAATTCTCTGAGCATGGCTGTAAATGATTATTTATGTACTGAAATCATTTTGTAATACTGCAGTTGTAAGTTACGGAATTTGGTTTATTATTATTTAGCTACCACAATTACCTGAACGTACTTAATTTAATTAGAAGAGAGCTCTAACTTTAATTTTCAGCTATTATTAAAATATTCCTTTGGAAAAGCTGTATTATTTCATAAACACAAAATATATCTACATATATTTTCCAAGATGTGGCTACTAGCTCAATGTGATTCATAAAAAATGTTCATTACCTCTGAAAACCACAGTGCAGAATATAATATAAGTAGAATACTTGACTGCATTTCAAATATTATTCCAGTAATTGTAACTTATTGGTTGCTTTTGTGTTTGACTTCTCAATTTGCCAGTTGCTGATTTGACTTTAGTGTTATATAATATAAACCTAAATGTATATACATCTGTTTATGTAATTGTATACATATATGTTCAGTGTGTGTGCATTCCAGTTGAATTCCTAATCAGCAAGCGTAGCATCTATGCCATACGTGTGGCATGTAAACAAGTTGCTGTTGCTGTTGTTGTTTGTTATTGCTGCTGTTGATGTTGCTGATGCAGATGCTGATACGAGCACGGTTGTTGTTCTCGTTGCTAAGCTTAGTGCGCCCAAGTGGGCGTGTCAGCTGTGTGCTTGAATGCGTCAGATTTCACGCTCCCTTCAATGGGCGTCAAGTATTGTATACGAAAAATAAAAGTTGGACGAATAACCGAAACTGAAATGTTGAGATTTTGGTGCTGTCTCTACACTTGAGTTGGATTGTTTGTATTAGGTGTGTGTGCCATCACAAAAAGTCATTAAAAGTTCATTAACAATGTTGCAAGGATTTTAATGGCAACGGCAACAGCGACAGCAGCTATGGCAACTATGTCAGCAACACATGTCTACATTTCAAATGACAAACAAATAGACACACACAGATAAGTCAAACAAGACACACATAAACATAGATAAAACATACATATATGTATATGTGTGTATATATACGTGTATGCTGTCACATATGTATACATATGTATTTATGTACATACATGTGTTGCTTGTAGTATTGAAGGTATCTACATAGTGTGCTTTAGGTGTGTTTGCCGTCATGTTGTCAGTGCACAAATAAACTAAATGAATATTTTGTATATTGTTACAATTATCCCGTCACTCCCTTTTGTTGTTGTTGTTGTTGCTGGTGCTGTTGATGTTGTTGCCGTTGTAAGCTTCAATTAAATTTGGTTTTCGTTTTGCACAGCACACTGAATTCTACTATCATTAAGCTGATGGTGTATAGATGGAACATAGTAGTAAATGATCATCATCAGCTAGCTTTTATACCAACTCTGAGTACCCTTCACTTTCAAAGATAACATATAAAAACGAAGGATAGAAGCAGATCTACCAATACGAGCTGAATCCTTGCAGTCGATAGTTGAGCACTCTTGAGTAGAGCATTCAACTATTCAGTTGCCATCTAGTATTTTATTTGATGGCTGCGCTGGCGTCCTTTTACAAGTTGAAGATAAATTTATGCATAAAGCGAATACCTCAAGGACACGCTTAAGGACATGCTGTGCCACATACAGTCAAGAGCTACAAATCGTTGTGCAACTTAATATGTATTTCAATTTGTGCGTAAGCTTACAGTTTACTCAAAAAAAAACGTAGTTAAAAGAGCTCACATTGCGTATGCGTAATGGGTGTAATATGAAGAGGAATTTTAAAAGAGCTCTCTTAAATAATTATATATGGACATAAAATGATGTGACATTTAAATGCAGTGAAAAATCAAATATTTGACTTTTCTATTAATTTAGGTTTGTGCCTAGGATTTGCCAGCCTTAATTAAATTCACTAATTACACTATTCAGGGCTATTCAATTATTGCTATCATTTCTATAGAGTTTAATGCGATAATAATTGGTTTTCATTTGTCACATTAAATTGATGAAAATATGCATTTTTGATAAATTAGCGTAGTCTCGTTGTATTCATTTGTTGGAGGGATTGATTACCTTGTGGGAAAATCAAATTGGATAAACTGAACTCGTATTTGAACATTTCTTTAATATCCTTTGTTTTGTGCGGTAAATGCATTGGCGTTGTTTAATTATTCAGCAGCCAATAAACTGATGCAATTAAGCTACTTAAATATTAAAACACATTTATGTGTTATAACAATTTACCTTTAATAGGATCGGTTAATTGTCAGCTAAATATGGTAGCTGCTATTTCTGATAATTCATTTCGATTAATTATCGCAAAATTGTAGACACGACCAAATTGTCAGCATCAAATGCTGTTTGATAGAAGGAATCCTGACAATAAAGACCATAACCTTAGTCTCTTTTGTGGATGGACATTAAAAGACAGAACAATGCGCAATTACAAAAGTATTCAAAATAACAGCAACAAGCTGAGCTATAATCCTCAGGTGGCTAGAAAGAAGGTGGTCTTAAATGGGGGTGTGGCAAAAGACAAACAGTCAAGCCATTTATAAATTTGAAACCAGAGCAACGCTATGCAAAAAGCGAAAGGTCTCACTAACGAAGCTCGAGCAAACGCAATAGAAACAACACAAGCAACAACAGCAGCAACAACATCAAGAACAGGCATCAACAACAACAGCAAGAACAGCAGCAACAACAACCGGGGGACAGCCTGTGGCAACGCTGCTATCAAGGCAAATAAAAGAGGAAAGTTATGATAAATGCAGATGGAGCAGAGCCGGCAGCATTATTGCCTGTCATTTCTCATCAGCAGAGCTTCGACAACAGACATACAGACAGACAGACTGACAGAGCAGGGGAAGTGGCAGCCGACAACCGACAAGCAACTTCCGGGTGCTGCCGCCATATTTGCGAGACTGTCATGGCTGTCAGGCTCTGAATGGCTTCTAATAAAAAAGCAACCATGATTTTTGCTTCGCTTTTATTTTCTATTACAAGCTCCCCTTCCCCATTATCTCTTTCCCTGTAGGTCGTAAGAACGATGAGCTGCAATTTGCAAAGTTTTTGCACACTCAATGGCATTCCCCTGCCCCTACCCCATTTTCATTTCTCACCCTGTTGCCAGTTTGTGTGTGGAACTCGGAAAAACTTCATTTTTCCGCTGCTTCATTTGAGTTTTGTGTTTGGCGCGACAAATTTTTTGTTTGTCCCCTTTCATTTGAGATGCTTCCCACTTGCCACATTTAGCCCTCGCTTTTTGGCACATGTTGTTGCAGCGTGTTAAGCTTCGACTTAAAGCAGAGAAAGTCGAGTTTTTAATTGTGCTGCCAAGGGACAACCACGTAGTCTGTATGCCAGTCAATGTCTTTCTCTCTCTCTCTCTGCCACTTTATGCCTCAACTATGTAGTTGGCCAGTTGAAAGACTTAAAAGCTAGTTCAGTGCCATTAACAGTTACTTGGTTTTGACCACGTCTCCCTGAAATGGTTTCCCGGTATCGTCCTGTTAATTGCTGATTGCTGCTAAGTGCCTCGATTTGTGCTGCAAAAGTCCATTCGAAAAGACGTTTGACCAGGCACTGCAATTAACTAATTGATTGAACTATTCAATCGACCAAAATGCATGCCATCCCTCCCCCTCTCTATTTACGCTGTGTGTATGTGTGTGGGTGTGGGCGTGGCATTTGCTCGGAAATTATTTAAGGCAACGATGACCATTTAACGTGCTGGTCAGGGGCGTGGCTTTGCGAACAAACGCTTTTGTTAGCCCGCATCATGGAGTCTTTGTCCATAGCTGATTGCATGTGGTGCTGCGGCTAAAAGCTTTTAATGCAACCCACTCATGCCTTTAGCCGGGGTGTGGCAGTGCCTCTTGCCTCTTGCCACTTGCCTCCTGCTGTTGGTTTCATATCGTCTGTGGCAAATACCTGACTATGCTTAATGGCCAATTGTGAGTTTGCTCAAATCATTGGCGTTAATTTATGGGGGCAAAAAACAGACTGGAATTGGTTTAATTATGGCAAAGGCTGAAGATATTTTCCAAGGCTTTCTTGAATTTATAGTGGCCTAGTAAATACCCCTTGATAATAAAATTCAACTGCTCCAGGTGTAAGTCTTAGATCTATCTCACTTCTGCTTTGCTTTTCACCTGTTTGTATATTGCCCTAAGCCGAATTAAATGAACTAAAAGCTTTCTACCAAACTATTAGCAAAGCCTTGGCTTATAGTTTCAGAAAACTAATGACTTAGCCTACCTAATAGCAGTATCTTTAGTTTATTGATAGGCCTTATCTTTCTTTCTGTAGTCTTTAGTCTTTTCACATAAATTTCATCAGTATTCCAAAATCTGTTATTATAATGAATATACATAAGTCGTATAGTGGACTCTGTCCTGTTAGAAACTAAACTTTGCTCGTTTATTACCTGTTATAATATTTAGCATAGTTTTTGCTCCACAAACTTTACTCAGTTGGCAACTAGGCTCAGAGTCGAATGCTGAGTGCTTGACTAGTGTATTCCCATTTCCCGAGAAAAAATTAAAATGGAAAATGAAAACTCCATTTGTTTCACTTGCATCCATAAAATTCAAGAAATCTTTGCACACTTCGCAAACTCAGGTAGTAGACACAAGTGAACAAATGAGATTGGAGACTACTCGACTTAGGGATACTCCCGTTTTGCCTCGTTTTTGCCATAAACTGCATCTAATCTGTGCAGAGATTCCCCAAACCGCAGTGCATGGCATAAAACAGCGCAATCAGAAGGCAACAACAACAATTTCCTTTTTACTACTACAATCCCCAAAAGCCATTGGCTATTGCGGCGTTAGTATGTTGTGCCATGTGGCGTGTGCTGTATGTTGCATGTTGCATGTTCAATGTTGAATGTTGCATGTTGTAGCATGTTTTCTTTTTACATGTTTATAAATACAAACAAAATTTCAACTGCAAATGAATGTAGTAATCGTATTTTGTGCCCATACGTGTATGTAGGTAAAACACATACATACTTAGATATGTTACATAGATTCATACACTTGCCGCAGTGCCACACTTTGTTGCCAGCTTGCAATTTACAATTTACAATTTGTTGCAATTTGTTGTCTCTGTTTTGCGGTTGTTGCTTCAAATGCTTTATGACTGTGCAACGCATTTGTGCCTGGCTCCCGGTCGAGTCCTGTTTCGCTTCGTTTCTCATCTGGTTTATATTCCAGATAGGAGAGTGTCGGCCGGGAAATGCATTTATGATGCATAAGCATATCGTATGAGAGACACGCCTCCATGTGGTAAATACACTATGTATATACACGGCACAACTGCCTAGGCCTCTGTCCGTTGTTGTTGTTATTGCACGTGGCATGTTTATTTTATTACAGGTCACGTCATGTTTTTATGGATTATAAAGTAAATGCACTTACTGTCTCCCTGTCTCTACATCTATCGGTCTCTCTATCTCTCTCTTCCTCTACCTATTCGTATAGCTCCCTCCCTCCTTCTCTCTATAGCTGTCTCTCTCGATGGTTATCTGTTAAGTTATGTCAGCATTGATGTGGCGTTAATTGAATTTACAATTAAACTGAGATTATTGTGTAATTTATGCATGTGACAGCTCTCTTAATGAGCTCCATAACATCCATGCCCCTTTATTGCCTAACGCCCCCGCTTTCGTCTCCCATCTACCCTCCACCAGGTAACTGTGCTATAGACTTGATGTCAGCCATGTGACTGGGCCATCTACTGCGGCTTAGATCAGCTCTCAAACTGGTCCAAAACTCTTTCTTTTGACATCCTGTGCGACATCCGGCGACATTTGGCATTAGATCCCCAACCTTTCAATCCATTGCCAGACGCCGCCAGAAGAATGCAATTTCCTGATAGCCAAAGTTGTGTTCTTTCCTTTTTGGCTTTGGCCATATCACAAAACTTTTAGCTCTCAAGTCGTATAGATGTGAGACGTTAAGTTATATTGATGGATTTGCACGTTTTGGGCCAGGATCACGCTGAGCTTCCTGTCAGGAAATGTGGTAGCCAGGACATCCCCCAGTTCGTCTGGGGCTCGTAATAGAAATTGATTTAGCAATTGTGTGCACGGAATTGTGCAATTTATGTATGTGGCCCAGTCGAGCCGAGCTGTTACACAGGCCACAAAACAGCCTGGTTGATAACCGCAGTGCATCTGGGCCAAAAAGTTTTTAGGCACAATGCAAGCGTAAGCCCAATTCCAGGCTAATGCATTTTTAAGGCCAACTACATAATTTATAGGATACAGCTTCAGTTCAGTTGAGTTCAGTTCAGCTCAGTTCAATCAGTCAGTCAGTTAGTCAGTTGGCCATTAGGCATGCTAGAACGGAGTCAAATCTATAGTTTACTAAAACACACTCCTCCTCACTCTAATTGTTAGAACTAATGCGCTCTCGCTTGCCACATCAAATCCGCAATATTTTCACATTTTTATACACATTGTACCAACAGCATTTGTGGCTATTTATGCACTGTCCGTCCGTCTGTCCGTCCCCGCATACATTTTATTGATTGTCAGGCAAAAAGGAGAATATTGCATCCGTAGGCTGCCATCATTGGTATTCATTCGATGGTCGCTGTATAATTTACAACAATTTCAGCTGCATGCCGCATCAATTTGTTATACTCTTGCAGATGGTACTATAATTATGTCACGAACTGTGTAACACGTTAAAGGGGGCGTGGCACATGACATAAATAATAAAAATACTTTATTTTGTTCAGACCGAGTTGAAGTTTTAAAGTTATTTCGTCAAAAATAAAACCGGTTTGTAGTCATCTCGATTACATTTAAGGACTAGAATTTTTTGAGTTACTTATTTAGTTAAAGATAATCCGATGAAAATGACCAAGGATCAATTATGCTTTATAAAACATATACATATTTCCTTGAACTTGAATCTAAATTTAATAGTTTTGTAAAATATTCTATGGGTGTTGGATATTTCTTGATCAAACTTTAAATCTAAATCTAAGCTATCAAAACCCCCATATGTTTTTCATTATTTTTTTAACAAATTCTTTTATATTTTGCCATTATAATAATGTCATAAAAGTATTTGTTAAAAATATTTTAGTAAAATAAATTTCGTATGAAAAACTAGTTCTCTTTTAATATGCGAACTAAAGCTGCTAGAAGAACAAACGGAAAGAGTATTTATTCTAGAGCTGAGAAAAAATAGTTTTGGTTTCTCATTTTTCATCAATTTTCCTTTGTTCAAGGTTTTGTTTGCATAGAACACAATTGAACAAAACCGGACAGAGATTCGTTGATTGTCAATTTATTGCGACCATTTTTAGAGCTGATTTGAACTATGAAATTTTTGTTGAATTCGGTGACAGCGATTCATAATATATTCAATGAATGGAAGAACTGAACTCAATTCTTCAATTAGAATTAAATGGAAGTATTAGGGTCTCCCGGGAACATCCTTTTTAGGTTGCACCAAAAATGTCGAAATTGAAGTAAAAATTACATTTACATAATGCAACCAAATTGACAGGCCAAATGGCAGTCAGCCACGCCCTTTTACATCCTATCTTGAAGGCAAAGAATTGTTTGTTATTCTTGGCTAGTGAATAAGGAAAACAATAAAGAAATTGCAAAATGCATGGAGAAAAAAGGATGAAATAAAAGCTCTACGAAAACAAAGTCGTAAATTCAATTTAAAGCTTGACAGATTGCCACAGCGCGGCAAGTGGGCGCATGTTGGGGGCGTGGCTGCTGCACAGCTGCAACAAAATGACGTGTATAAAAGTTCCACAATTTCTTCTTTTTTATATTTGTTTAACAAAACGTGAAAAATATTTGCCAGTTTTGGAAAGGAAGCACAGCTCCAGCAGAATTAAGGTCAAGTAAAGGAAAGGGCGAGAGAGCGACAAAGAAAGAGAGATACAGAAACAGAGAGAGAGAGAGTGAGAAGGAAAAGTGCAGCACTTACTAGGCACCTTCAACGTCGGGTCGGTCAATTAAATGGACTTTAATAAGCCAAGCCACTTAAACAGTCAAAAATCCGGTAAAGAGGTTAAACTGCAGCTGCTTGGAGTTACAGTTGGGTGCGATAACTTGCTGCAGGCACTGTTAACTGTGTCTGTGTGTGCGTGTCTGTGTGTGTGTAGCACAGTGCCGCACAACTGTTAGTCTACTGGATTTGCTTACATAACGCGATAGTGCAATTTGAGCCCCTAAGCACAAGTTTTGGCAGCTGGTAATGGCCGGAATGGAAGCATCTGTGACCCAGTTAATGCACAGCTCTTGCAGATTCACAAACAACAAGAACAGACGGGGTTACGGATTCACGGCATGTTTAAGTAGCTGATGCGAGTTGATTACGCTTTGGCGCCAGTTTTAAAACCACAATAAGGCCAATCGCTTGCCGAAAGCCGCAAACGCAGTGCAATTAAAGCCGACAAATGGAAGCCCAACTGGGCCAATCAACGGAAAAAGAACCACAGAACCGACCTTCAATCATCCAAGCCTGGCCATTTAAAAACAACGAACAATGAAAGGCTCAAACTGTACTGTGACTGGGTTACTACCATATGAAGTAACAGGAGGTGTAATCTCAAAGGGAAAAACCGCTAACAGGAAACGGGAAACGCGCACAAATTGCATTTTAACGCATGCAAATTGCCAGGGTCCTGAATGTCCAGGACGACTTTATTGCATTACAGTTGCCAACTGAGACGAACGCAGCTGCAACTATGGCAGATCATCCATGTATGTGTGTGAGAGTGTGTATGTGAGAACACCGCAATTGCCACTTTGCAACGAATGCGTGGGGCAGCTAAGAACTCGGTACTCGGTACTCGGTATTGAGAATGCCTCCCTGTCCCAAAAATGGGGTCAACGGATGACCTGTTTGATGATGTTTTTACCCCCAGCTACCAATTTACCAACTGTCCGCTTAAAGCTTCTGGTTGCAGCTTCTGTTGTCGGCTAGTGACAGCACCACAAGCATCTGCACCACTGCAAACAACAACAGTAACAACGACAGCATAAAAACTGCTTTTGCTGTCACATAGTAAATTTTGCATTGCAGCCTTTCAGGCGCCGCTTTGAAAAAACTGTCAAGTCAATGCGATGCTCTGTCAGAGGGTTCTGGTAATGGAGGGGAAGGTTGGTGGGAGAGGAGGGGAAGAGAAGTTTGCTTTTTGGTTGGCTTATGGCATTTTAGTCAACGTCCAATGGCATGACAGGGCTTTATCATCATTGCAGTTGCCTGTTTTGTTTCATATAAATTTTAAATATAACGCATACGCACCATTGCACTTAATAACGTTGTGTCTCGAATATGACGTAGGACTCGCTCTCTCTCTCTCTCGCTCGACACTCAATTGAATTGAATTAAATTAAAATAAATCTCGTTTGCATTCTGACCACACAACTTTACAAAGTTTATGGGTCAGAGGAAAGAATGGGTAATAATTTTAATAAATTCGATTGCTACCCTGCTTTTAAATGTGATACTCTTCCGCTCTCTTTCTCTCTCCTCTCTCACATTTTGGATTTTTGTTATATTTTTGAAGCAATGAACTTGCCACACATATTTGCATTCGACTCGAGGTGCCTCATGTTCCAACAAATGAAATGACAGCTGTCTTTTTCCCATTTCTACACTACACATACGACACGTGTTAGCATTACGCATACGTCAGTGCACTTGAATATTATTTTGTGTGTGTATGAGTGTGTGTGAGTGTATTTGATATACGTGTCATATGCCTCATATATGTATGCTTTTGTGGTCTTTGCATTTTTGCATTTAAATAACAAAATTAAAAGATAAAATATTTCACTTACAATGTAAATTAATAAACCTCTCCTTCTCTTTCACTCTCTTCCGCAGATAAACAAAAATACGCAGAACAAGAATGTGGGCGAACACAAGCGCTGGATACACGATCCTTCAAGTGAGTAACTCCCAACTGCCTCTATCCCCCTCGGTTTGTTCAGAAAGCCTCCTCAAACGTGTCACATTTCAAGGCCAAACCTCTCGTAACAAGTTTAATTAAACTGAAAAGTTGCAGCATGTTTAAAAATCATAAATAAAATCTGCGACTGCCACGCCCGCTATTTGCTTCCACTCCCCTCTCTTTCAGGTGACCTTTGCCGGCCTCTCAACTGTAAGAAGCGGGAAATCTGCCTGCTGGAGGACGAGTTCAGCGCCGTTTGCGTGTCGAAAAAGGAGTTGCACAAGAATCGGTAAGCTGCCGTTGGCAACATTTTCAAATTGTGAACGTTTTTGTTGTTTGGTAAAGTTAATAAACTAATTAAATGAAAACTTGTTGGGCAACTCAACAAAAACCCCGATTTAACCCCACGTTTAGTGATGAGATAATCACCAAGGCCAAATATTTGGAGGAGGAAGCCAAAAGGCGTGTCAATCAGCAGGATAATGATAGCCAGGATGTTGAGGATATCAACAACGATGACGAGGACAATAGCAGCGATGGAAGCAGCAGCAACAACAACAATGGCAATGGTAATGGCAACAACAACAATGTCCAGGCTAATGTCCAGGGCAATGAGGAAAACAACGACGACGAGGATAAAAGTCTCAGTCTAGGTGACGATGATGAGTCCAAAGAGGACGACGTCTTCTATGAGAACAACATTGCCGTTGGCGATAAGCAGCAACAACAGCAGCAGCAACAACAACAACAGTTGCAGAAACCCGCGGTTGCCCAACAGGACGATGATGAGGAACTAGAGTAAGTATATAACTGTCCCTCACCTCCCCAAGGTTCCCTTTAATCATTATTCTTTTGGAGCCTTTTGCATATCAATGGCATTTTTACATTTCATTTAACAAATTCTCATTTGTGTTCTGTGAAAGAAGAAAGAGGACTTTAAGGGTTAAAGAGGGTTATAGCAAGGGCTGCTGGAGGTTTTTTTATCCTTCGCTCTCTGATTTGCATGACCGGCATGCTAATAACAAATTGTTTTATCGTGTATACAAATTTCACAATAAAGTTGCAGGCTCTACAATTTTTAGCACGCATTTCAGTTCCTTCCTTCATACTGTTTTATGTGCTGCGTCATCGTCGCCGTTGTTGTATTTGGCTTGGAAAAAGCCGAAACGATAGCTTAACGGTCTTTAAACCCATTCTCGCACGTCGTCGCCATAGTATCCATAGTTGTATCCTTTGACTTGTTCAACATTATCGCTCTGACCCTAACCCAAATTGTGAACATGCACGCGAACAGAAAAGGAGAATTGAAGTAGAATGGAATGAAGTTGATTCGAACCGATTCGGGTTAAATTGATGGGAGTTGCAGGGAGTTCACGGGAGGTGCAGGAAGTGGGCTACAGGTGCGACTGTTGGAATGAAGTCAAAGTCCACACCAGGCCAAGGTTCAATTGATAGCGATTTCCCGTCATACATACTACTACGACTTGCCCCTGTTTCCGACGTGTTGACGTGCCCCGAACTGTAACGGAAAGTTGTAGCCAACTTTCAAAATATCAATATCCGTTGAATGTTGTTTTTGCTTTTGTTGCTGCTCTTGTTGTATTCAAATATGAATTCTGGCTAACTGAATTGCAGCTATGATTCAATTTAATGGTACGTAACACATGTAGGAATATTAGACCTTTTGTCATTGACAAAATTCAATATTTACTGTGAGAACCTTTTGCTCAACCCGTGTAAAGATTATCAGACAGCCTATCCTGGTTTCCTTGGATATTAAGTATATTAGAAATATTTTTGTTTTTCTTTTACGCCTTCGTGTTGGCAAATCCATCGACCGAAAAGTCTTATAACATTTCAGTTGTTTGTTTTACGGCTTCGTTTTGTTTATCGGCTTGTTTTTTGTTTTAAGTTTAATTTCATGCTTGCTGCTTGACACGTTTGTGTTGGTCCCAAGTGGGTGGCAGTGAAGAGGGACAATGGATTGGAGAGGGAGATAGGCTATCAGGTGAACCTTTGTCGCATAGCGGCAACTTTCATTATCCCTTGATGGCAGTTTGTTGAGTTGAAAATTAATTTTCCCGAAATGCTTGAACTTTTGAATATTTGCTGCTGGTCGTATACTTAATATATACAGCTAGAAATTGGTTTATATAGGTAAATTGTGTTTTTTTCCTTTGAATTATTTCTAATTGAACGACTAATGTTTAAAACAACAATAATAATTACTATTTCTATCATTTTGACTTACATAATCACTGTCATTGGTATTATCACTATAATTAGCATCAGCATTAATATTGATTCAGCACACACCTTTGGTACTAGGATGAGAACTTGCAACTGCATTATCATTATCATTATCATTATTAAAATAGTTTTCATTGTTATTCACACTAGCAGTGTCAATATCAACTCCAATATCACCACCAATAACATTAGTATAACCGTTATAATTATTATTGTAGTATTATTATTATCATTACCATATTTATTATTATCACTTTTACTTTTATTGGTGTTAATGATATTGCGCCATTTTCATCTCTATTGTAACCAGACATCGTCAATCTATCTATTGGCAAATCAAGAGTCAGACCGCGCCCTCTAATATTAAAAAAAATGGCTTTTGACATATTTTTCGCATTTTCTTTTCAATTTGCGTTCACAAGAAAGTCTCTATTGTGCATAGAAGTGTATGAGTATGCACGTATTTGTGAGTATCTATGTCAATGGCATAGACTGTGAATACCCCTAGGAGCAAACCAATAATAGCTGTAGGTGGATGGAGAAAAATGTATTGCCGTTGTACCCGGGCCTCGGGGAAAGCATTGGGCTCACAAAATCGATAGTTTGCGCGCACAATTTATCTGGTATTCCTTGGCTCAGTTCTCCATTTGGCCACAAGTCAAACAAGAGATTTGCTTTGTGAATTGGCCACTTGGTGAGTGAGTGAGAAAGAGAGTGAGAGAGACAGTGTGTGTGAGAAGATTGAGAATGAGAGAAGCAGGAGATATTAGAGGAGGCACTTGTAATAGACCAAAAAGCAGAGACACACTCACACACATAGACATTTATAACTCATAACTCATGTAGTCAGGCATTGTTTTAGTAACAATATGGCCCCCGCTTGTGGCTTTCTTGTGTAGGCCAAGGGAAATGTGGGCTGGTGGGATGCTCACAGTGGGCCCTTTACCTCAACGAGGCGCAACCTCAGCTGAGCTGAACTGAGCTGAGCTGAGGTTCTTTCTGTTTCTGGCAGTTATTTGAAACCACTGAACTGCTTTTTGGTCTATGCACATGAAGCTGTCAGAGTCAGTGGCTCAAAGGCAGCTCGTAAATTCTATAACCCACCTCCACCTCTCCCTTCCACCTGAAACACATTTTAGCAGGATGATATGCGATGTTTGGCGGAAAATTGAAAGCAAATATTTGAGCAAAAATTCACAAATTTCACAGCAAGCGGCAAGCAACAAAAAGCGGCATGTGGGCTGACGTTATTTGATGTACAGTTTATAACAAAATATCCACCAAAAGCAGTCATTGACACAAGATGCCAAAACATGCCATCAATTGGCCCACTTTGCATGTGGAACTCCAATTTTAAATTTCATTTTCGTTTCAAATGAAATCCAACACAAACTCTGCGAACGACTTCAACAATAGCATTTTTAATTAAAAGCGACTTTTCATTTGATCCAATGATACAACACACATAGTTGACGATGCTCTTTGGTTTTTGGCCAATGCTTTGTTTGCTTTGGCTTAGCTTCGAAATTGGCTAGCTTAAATAGCCATATATATGTTGGTTAAAATAAGTTGGCATCGCAATTGCTTTGACAACTTCAAGTGCAATTTCATTTCATTTCATTTTATTTCTCTGTATTTAGTAAATACTATTTACTTGAAATTCGAGCCCGAATTACGTAATATTCAAATGCATTTTTAACTGAGCAGAGTGCCACAAAATGCAAACAACTGTGTGTAACTTGCAACATGTAGAGTCTGTAAATATTACAACATTTTTGAAACTCTCAAAAAGAAATTCAGTTATACAAAGTTAACAAGGGGATTTAATTGATCAAAGTTGCTACCGAAGCGAAACCTAAGTGCCTAATTCAAAAAGGAACTCAATTGCAATCAAAATTCGCAACTTGTGTAGCTTTGTAAATACCCTATGCTTGTATAATGTACACAATAGGCACGATGAAGGGACAAAATAACATCTCCTAATTGGAAAAAATTTATAATAAGGAGTGATATAAATAAGAATAAATTTAAAGTAGTTTGTGTGTCAAAACCGATATCTTAATATATTTAAGTTTAAGTGTTTATCGACGACAGCAAGTATATAATGTATTAATTCGGAATTTTAGATATGTTTTAAATATTTTCTTAAAGGTTTGCTATCGCCCAATTATGACCTACATTAGCTATCAAGTATCACAATTAAAGGAAACGACTAGAATCTGTTGACATCAGTGTCTATAGGTACAGGACATCTGCTAGTCGAGCTGACTCTACAAATATTTGCTTTTCTTTTAATCTTACTCGTTTAGTTTAATATTAAAACAGGGTACTAAAAACGGCAGCAATTAAAGCTGGTAAATCCTACAATTAGCAAATTGTGAGCATTTTTTTACAAAAAGTATGCTGTAAAATTCAGACTGATAACTCAAAACAGAAAACCAATTTACTGAGTAAACACGCTCAATTTGCACGGCCTAGGGAATATTTTGAATAATATTATCCTGACACACACGTATGAGGGAAAATGCTTTCACTGTCAATTGGCTGCTTGTTCGCAGTTGGCCAATAAAAATCATTAAAAAGTGAACAAAAAAACAATTTAAATCGCGGCAGCCGCAAACACTCGACTACGAGACTACCCTGTATGCATATTTGTTGTAATCGCCTAAATTCCCTCTTATTCATACACTTTATTGCTCGTTTTTACTATTGAAATCAGCGAAGTTCTTAAGGCAGTTATGGTAAAGTTGTCCAAAATGTGAGTTTAATTCATTATATTCATTATTATTTTTGGAAAAAGAGTCTTCCTCTGCCTGTTTCAAACCTTTAGGGTATAGTACGAATTTTTAATAATTTACTGTGAATACAGGGTACGCAAAAATAAAAACTGCTACGGAAAAGATTTTTAATAAATGGACCATACGACAAAAACGGCAGCAGCGGGTGCAATTAATTAAATTAATTATTTATTCGTTGTTTTTTTTTATTTATATATACATAAAAGAATACAAATTCGTGTATGTAAGTGTGTGTGTGGTATATACATTTTTTATTAAATGTGCCGAAGAGATAAATTGATGGCGTAACATGCCACATGCCACATTTTAAATACATATTCGTATAGGAGGTGTTAAAATAACGAATGTTACAGAGGGCAAATTACAATTTATTATTCAGTTTGATATAGAGTATTATGTGTACTCGTATTTGGATCACTTTTTCAGAGAGCCGTCAGCTCAAATATTTGCACAAATTATTAAATAAAGATACAAGCTGACGTTGCTGGCGGCTCCACCATGGCTCCTACATTTGTTTCTGATCTCTGACGGGAAGGCTCGGAGGTTTGCCAGAGAGTGCGTGCTTGGCATATTAAATAAATATTTAAATAAAAGATGGCTTGGCTGCTGCAGGTAGCTCCTCTCACCTGAGCAACAAATGCCAGACTTCATTTGCATAAAAATTAATTTTGCATGTCGTCTATTTGTTATTTGTTGCTTTTTTTATACATCTCTCCGCTGAGTGTTCTTTACTGATTTTATTTCTGTTTCGACTCGCCAACAGCAACTGCAAGCCATGTCCCGTGGCCAAGCCAACGTTCCTCTGTGGCGCCGACAACAGAACCTACTCATCACTATGCAGATTGGATTATCACAATTGCATACATTCGACAACCATAAGGATTGCCTGCAAGGGATTCTGTCCTTGCAAGGGTAAGTCTATTCACACACACACAAACATACAAACAAAGCTAGTTCTACAACTCCGGCAAGTTGACAACCCAAAACCAAGACGCAAACCACATAATGAGCTGAAGTCTGGAAAAAGGCCAGCTACTAGTTCTGGCAGAGACCATTGAGAAGCCGCCATTGTAATAATTTTCATGCATATTTTGAGTCAAACGCCATTGAACTGCACACTAGTGCTGTAAAACGCTTTTCAATTGATCTGTTAGTTCCTTCATCACTTGTTCGTTCATTCAAACTAAATGAACGATTCTCAGTGACTTTTGGCTCATTTGTTCAGCTAGGTGAAAATATTCTCCTAAAATTATGCAACTACAAATTAAACATTTTTTTATACCCTGAGGGGTATATTAAGTTTGTTAAAAAAAAAAAGTATGTAACAGGCAGAAGGAGGCGTGGCAGACCCCATAAAGTATATATATTCTTGATCAGGGCGAGAAGCTGAGTCGATATAGCCATGTCCGTCTGTCCGTCTGTCCGTCTGTCCGTGTGAACAACGAGATCTCAGAGATGGTAAGACCTAGGAACACCAAATTTGGTATGAAGACTTCTGATACTTGCACGCAGATCAAGTTTATTTTAAATTTTGGATGCCACGCCCCCTTCGCCCACAAAGTGACAAAAAGCAGGATAGCACTGGCAATTAATAAGCTAGAGATTTGAGCTTCGGCAGGAACAATACTTGTACTGAAATGGATGCATCGTGAAAATTTGATTAAGATCGGATAATAAACACGGAAGATATCCGCAATTATTTATTTATTAATATATTTGTTTAATTAATCAAATTTGATTACCTTTTTAAATCAAAACTATACAATTATTAACAAATTATTAACAAAGTAGTAAAATATGGAATTCAGTACAATAGAACCACGACATATTTGCATTTTAACATGTAAACTTTTTTAAGACTGGATTTTGGATAGCACATTTTTTACTCTTGTCCTGTTAATGGTTTCCTGACTATATAGGGAGAGTTTCTTCCTGGTAGACAGCAGGCACGCCATTCTCGCAGTCTAAGCATTTTCAGTTGGTTGATTGCTTGATTTCTAGACTTATCATTTTAAATCCCGACGACTTTTCAATTAACAGAAAGACTTTAAA
The DNA here is from genome assembly GCA_037043535.1 of Drosophila putrida. Taxonomy (NCBI): domain Eukaryota; kingdom Metazoa; phylum Arthropoda; class Insecta; order Diptera; family Drosophilidae; genus Drosophila; species Drosophila putrida. The sequence continues at coordinate 796,156 of JBAMBI010000135.1, forward strand.
TTGACGCCGAGCATATCAGTTGTTGAATTTTTAATAATCCGTTGAGCAAGAAGCGCCATTGTTCTAAAGCTCACAATGCACTAGAGGAGTTGCAGGCGCATGTGGGGAGGGAAAGCAACATGAGTAGGCACTCAGCAAGTCAGCCAAGCTGCAGGAGGAACAACAACAACAACAACAATAAAACGACAACAATGTTAAGCACATTAATTTTAAATTTACACAGATGAAAGCACTGGCAACTCTTGATGTTGTTGTTGTTGTTATTTTTCTTGCTTTGGGCTTGGCAACATGCAAAAAACATAATAAATAAAACAAAAAATACAACAAAAACAAAACAACAACAAAATACATGCATAAAATAGAAATGACGCCTCAGTGGCCAGCGTTAGGATACGAAAAGTTTTCCCATGCCAAGCGATTTTTATGGCGGCCATTTTACCATTTTACTATTTTCCCATTTTTTGCACGTTTCGTAGAAAATACCGATGGCAAGCGACTGCAGCGACTTGGCGAACGTGGTGGCTACAACAAATACAACAAGAAGATCAACCTCGACCAGCAGCAGTTGCAGCAGCAACAGCAGCAGGCCTACAAGGACAGCAGCAATAACAACATCATGATGAACAGCGGCAATGTGATGGGGAACAACAACAACGACTTCAATACCATCATGAATGTAAGTTGTACACTGATCAACATGCTTAAATTTTTTTGATTATTTAACATTTTTTTATAAACAATAAGCATTAATTATACATAAATAACTTATTTTTTAATCTTGATCATAAGACGTGCATATGTTTAATCGTTTTGATCTTATTTGCAGGACAAGGAGGACAATAATCGTCACTTTAATCACATTAACGCTCAGTACACATTCACACCTGAGGAAATCAAATATGACAACAAGCACTACAAGTATCTTAAGTATACAGCCTACAAGAAGGTAAGAAGGCGATCTAGAATAAAATACGCTAAATTGACACATCTGATCCTTAACATAATTCTGTTCCCTTTTTCAGGACGGCAAGTATCAAGAGGATAAGCATAAGATGCGCAACTACAATGAGAACGAAGTCGTTGAGAAGCAGCCACAAAAGTATAACAAGAACAACAATGCTAATGGTAAAATAAGCAAATGGTCTTATAGATAGTGTTATTAATGATTATCCGAATTGCAGGATATCCTTCAAAGTCTGCCGAATGCAAGCCACAACAGTTGACCGCAATTGGCAATCGTCTGCTCGACTGGTTCTCTGTCATCATGGCCGATAGCAAGAAGCGTCGTCAGCATAGCCAAAAGTCAAAGGCACATTTTCCACCTGCCTGCAAAACTGAAGCCAAATGGATGTTTGGTCATTTGGATTTGAACAACGATGGACTGTTGTCCCTGCAGGAGATGTACGATCTGGAGCATGATCAGAATGAGCGTTGCATTAAGCCATTCATTGACACCTGTGATCTCGATCAGGATAGCTCGATCAATACACGGGAATGGTGTCGCTGCTTTGAGAAGACCGATCGTCCTTGTGCCGCAGTGCGCCGAAGAATCGCCGGCGACTTTGCAGGTGAGATAGGTACAGGTGGACATTTCTCTAGCTAACATAACACTAATATATCGTATATTCTTTCTTATATTGTATATGTATGTATTCTATATTGAGTTGTTGCTGTGTTGTATTCGGTTTTTGCGTTCCCATTTCGATTGTACCAAACAACGCAAACACTACAACAACTACAACACAATTCTCCAAAAAAAAAAATAAAAAAGACATTTAAAAAACTAAAGCGGGTAGCTAGAAGAGTAATTTGGTTTTACTTTTCCATTTCTGCCCCTCTCACTTTCTCACTCTCTATCTATTTCTCTATCTACTGTGTTTTATCTCGCTGTCTGCGCTTTGTTTTAACCTTTTTGCTGCTTTACTTACACTCTTTACACTACGTTTAACCCATTTCAAACTATAATTAAGCGACTGCAAGTAATACACACTCACACACACCTACACTTAGAGACACATAAGTAGCCACAGCAACTGTTAAAAGGGACACCTTTTTTCTGCTCTGCTCTGCTCTGCTTCCATTCTATTTTGTTCTTCGCTTTTCCGCTCTCCGCTCTCCATTTTACCATTTACCAAACGCAACTTTTAAGCCAGCAAATTAAACACTTTTAACAACAACACACAACTTTTTTCTACCCAGCGTCTGTTGTTTTTGTTGGCCTATTATCAACTTTAACTATATAATTTACATTTTTGTGTTTTTCTTTTTTTGCTTTTTTCTCTCAACACGACCCAAAAAGTACAACAACAAAATAATAACACAGCAAAACAATAGAAATAACAACAACAACAAAAAAAAAAGAATTTCGCTTTTGCTGCTTTCTCTCTCACATTGCACGGCAAATTATGCAGAGACTTACTAAAATTGCGCATTGTTATTGTTCTTCTTCTACTTCTACTTCTACATCTACATCTACATCCATTTTTGTTGGTCGTTTGTTGTTGTTTATGCTATTGTTGGCGGCATAAACTAATTAGGCGCCTACGCACCCGACTGCGACGTCCAAGGATTCTACAAGCCCACACAATGCCACAACTCGGTGGGTGTCTGTTGGTGTGTGGACAAGCATGGAGTTGAATTCGCCAACACACGCACACGTGGCAAGCCCAACTGCGGTGAGTAGCACTCTCTCTCATAGTACTCTTGACACAAATCTATTTGTGGCATGCGGCGAGCGAAACAACGAGCATATTGTGTATTGACGTTAGCCAACAATGCGTATACGTAATATCTACCATTGAGTTTGATTGCAAACGAGAGTGATGCAAGGACTGCCTATTTGTAGTTATTTAAGTTATGCTAAGCGGATGACCATAATTAAGTTTTACTATTAATATTATGTATACGCAGTGTTAGCATCGAAGTTACTTGCTCGAGTTAAACATTAAGTGTCCTGCGGCACATTAAATATGCAAAACAGTGCTCAGGCCAAGATTAACGCTAAATCTCTGGCCAAACTCATTTGTAATATTCATTTAAGATTTATGATTATGTTTATGTTTATGATTACTGCAGGGCAGCTATACGTTCGATAAGTTTTGTAGCACGCAAACATGTTTGAGACAGGCAAAAATTTAATTTTACGTTTCATTTGCACAGAGTCCGTTGTGAACAATGCCTCCTCGCTAACATCAGACGATGAGGACGAGGGCGCCGATGATGAGGACAGCGCGGAGGGTAGTGCCGATCAAATGTTGGTATTCTAAAAGCCTCGCCCACAAAGCCCACGCAGCCTAGGACGTTCGTATTGATTACCATGGCTAAAAATCTGCCACAAGGCATCTAATCCAATCAGCGAGCATTACGGCGTAAGCGTTGAACAAAAAACACATTAATATTATTATTATAATAACTACAAAGAAACCAAAAAAAATAAAACAAACTGAAAACAAAAACAAAAAACAAAAAACAAGAAACAACAACATAAATGTGCAGTAGTTAAGTAAGAGTTTTTGAATAGAACAACCAACTACATATACTTAGCAGCAAAAAGTAAAAGCAAAAGCAACACACTCGCAATTTGATAGCAAAAAAAAATAAAAAACCAAAATGATAATGAAACTGATATATATGAAAAGTGAAAATCATCGTTTAATAGGCGTTGCATAATTCAAGGCATACTGCACGCAAAATTGGTATTAAATAAATGCTAAAATTAGCTTAAATAAGGTTAAAACCCATCCTCCAACACCCAAAAAAAAAAGAAGAAAAATAAAAGTGGCACAGCAAATACTTTCCATCCACCACAGAGACAAGGTGGTACTCTTGTTTTTTTATTTTGGTTGTTCAGTTAGACAAAGTTACCATATATATATATGTTGTGGCTGTGTCTGAATATTTTGGCGGTAATTGAATTGGCCGCGGCTTCTGTTATTGCACGCAAATCCGTCTTTTAGCTTTTAAAGAGATTATTGTAAACACATTTGAAATGTTTATTGCCATTTATATTTCTCTATCTTTATCTCTATCTCTATCTATCCCCCACACTTTCTCTGCTCGAAACCGTTACAAAATCAAATACACACACGCTAAGAATTCCGCCCAAAAAAATACATATAAATTTATGTGATAGGTTTTGAGAAATATTAAAGAAAATGAATCGAAGTCAGATGATGGGGAAAAACCAAAACTGAAAAGCTAGCAAAATTTTCTGTTCGCTTCGAAAACAAATCGTGAAATGTTTAATATGAAATTGAAATGCGACTAAATAGGATGAAAACAAAAAGGACAAAAAAAAAGCAACCAGTCTTAATTAGTTGCACTTTCATTTAGAGTTACTTAGCGTACTGCATACCAGATATATAGTGAGAGCTGAAGTTCAGGAGATCGATCGATATGTCAGCATTCTTTAGAGATTCCTAGAGTTAGGGGAACATATACCACATAATTATGAGTAGGCACTGCTTTCATTTAATAGAAGATGTTCCAACTTCCATTTAGCACCAGCCAGATGATAGCTGAGCGATTGCTTTTAACTATCAAATAATACACCCACACACACATATTATAACATTTGCATTTTGGGCATTTTGAAATTGCCAAAAACCAAAGAAAAGAAATTAATAAACAAAAAACAAAACAAACAGAAATGAAAATGAATTTGCTAAAATATACATTTAACTTGCAACCAGGCACACCGCAATGAGATCTACAAATTTCCACATAAATCATATTAAAATAATATACGACATAAACGTAAGAGAAAATGCTTATGCATACGTACGAGTATATACACAATATATATGTATATATATACGTATATATGAATAAATATAATATAATATGTTTAATATGTATGTAAGTATATAAGTGGCATAATTAAGTGGCAGCATAATGGAAAATCAACTTCAATTCCCATTCCACATGTATTTCATATATAGTGCATTATTCATTTGGCTAATTTATCGAAAAACTTATTTTTTTAAACAATTGCTTGCAATAATTAATGACTAGCAAATTGAAGTAATTAGTAGAAATGTAACTGCGCCTAATAAACCAAACAAACTCGATTCGAATCACTTTTTTATTGTAGCAAAAATGCAACTATTTCTGTTTCGATTTTCACTTTCTCAACAATTTCACAGACAAGTTTCTGGAGCATAAATTCGTTTTAATTTTGTCTAATTTTATGGCAATCCTAAAAGTATGTTCTAGATACTTTCGTTTAATTGTTAAGAAGGTAAAATTGTGAAACAGTTTTGTTAAGTGAAATTAATGAAAAATTTATAATAGTTATTATAGAAATTGTGTTTTTGGCTGCATTTAAAATTTGACGCGTGGTGTACACTCTATAAACTGACTATATACTATGATCACGATTGTATTTATGTATGTATTTATGTACTTGTGTATTAAGCGAATTGCATTAATTCTAGTGAGCCAAAACGTAAGGATCTTTAAAGCCCATAATTAACATCCATCAATCAATTACATTTTTGGCGCTTTAAGCTACAGCAAAGCCAGATCTTTCCCATAAATATGTACTTTCACAGCAGAATCTAAGAAGAACTTTCCCTTTTTTTCTCAAAAAACTGAAATGAAACAAATTAAAGTGGAAATTTAGCTAAAAATCATATTGGGAACAGGTCGGCAAATTCATTTAAAGATATTTATTTTATTTACTATATTTGTTACATTAGGACTTTTAAGGAAATCACAAAAAAAATTCAATAGTACGAAAAGGTTTTTAACAATTTTATTCAATTATCAACAAATTAAATACGTATAAATGCATTTTAATAAATTTCATAAGAGATTTGATCGATTTTTTTTTTTTGAAAATAATAACGCAAGCGTGAATCGATTAAGAAACTAGAGTCAAAACGCTTTAGATTTTGTTTAAATTACGTATATAATAAATATGTCTGTTTAATTTATATATACAAAACGATAAAATCAATAAATATAATTTAATGCAATTAAAAGCTTTGTTTTTTTCTTGTATCACACTAAATGGGAAGTACATAAAGGTAAGTCTTCTTGTACCACTTAATTTGACATCATCTAGGGTGCAATCATATTAAACTACCTGTAGAAGGCTTATTTAATGATACACAAGATTCGTTGGAAAGGAGTCAACTAAATAAACATTTCAACTCTGTTCTTGTATGTGTAGCAGAGTATTAAAAGTTGTCTCAACAAACAAGTTGTGTCAACTTGTGACATTTTAACGGACTTCTAACTAGCAAAAAATAGAGCGTCTCGAATGTGCAACGCTGATAATAAATTTGCAGTGCTAATTTTATGCGAGCACCAAAAAAAAAAAAAAAGACGTAGTCAACAACTACAACAAAAACACGAGCAACAGGCGCACAAAACAATTATGGCAGAGATTTAAATAAATTTCAGTTTACGGCGCGACGACAACGGAGACAGCGTTAAAGTCGCTTCGTTTCATTCAGAGTTCACACGCTAGTTGGAACTTTGGTCGGGGGGTGAACTAAGAGGGGGCAATAGGGTATTATAGAGGGAGAAAGAGAGGGCGTGTTACTGTTAGTGTTAGTAGTGTCAAGGGTGCAACTGACGGCAACTTTTTGGCATGCTCTACAAAACGGAAGTTGTGCCAACAACAAGCAACGATAGACAATTAAGCATATGTCAAACACAACACAGATACATGAACCTAATGTACACATAGATACACACACACACACACAACACACACACAAGCTTAGACATGTGCAACTTTTAGTTAGTCATTTAGTTACTCAAACGGAGTGTTGTCTGATTATTTTCTGGGTGTGTGTGGTGTTAAGTAGCAACTTGTTATTGTTGCTGATGGAAGCTGCAATATATAGAATTTTAGAGAGATAGACATAGAGAGGGAGAGAGAGAGAGAGAGGTAGAGAGAGACGCACACACAATTGTATTATGTGCGTAGCTATTTGCATAATTCAGTGATTTAAACAATGTGACAAGTTGCATGCAACGCCTGGTTGAGACAGCTACTGTTATTGTTATTGTTGTTGCTGTTGCTGTTGTTGTTTCTGTGGCTGTTGCCATTGTTGTTGTTGCTGTGGGTGCTGCCGCCTTCGTTGGGGTATTCAAGCGCAACTTTAGCCGGTGCTTTATGGCCTGGTTTGCCCGCACGCCTTTCCTTCCTTCCTGCCCTGACCTGACTGCCTGTCGCCCTGTCTGACATGTCACACAGCTGTGTGTGTGTGCTCAACACGTCAGTGTGTGTGTGTGAGTGGGTGTGAGTGAGTGTGAGTGTGAGTGTGAGTGTGAGTGTCAGTGTCTCATTGTTGCTTCTGTCTGACCCCACTTAAGACCCCAAAACACAGAGACCCCGTTTCCCTGACTTTTTGGCATTTTTAATTAGGCAGACTTGTGTCATGTGTGCGGCATAGGTTAATTTGATATACTTTATAGAAAAACAAGTACAATATATATATTTAAAGTATGCTTGTATATATACTTACACACACACGTACATAGTTATGTAGTTTTTCCTTTTTTTGTTTTTGTTATGTATGCAATTTTGCAACTTTTGTTTTTCCATGCGTCATTCGACGTCACTTGGCGACGCTGCGTGTGTGTTTGCAGCTGACACAAACAAAAACCTTACACTCACACATATGTACACACAAATATACACTCACACTCTCAGACACAGTTGCCGACACACACACACGCAACGGTTTTTATAGTTCAAGGTGAAATGCAAAACTCTGTGGATCGGGCATGAGCTGAAAATAAACTTGCAACTGGCCGCGGCCTTTTGTTTATTGTTGCCACACTGCCACACTACACAAATTTTAAAGTCACATTCTTGACACTACGCTGCTGTTGTTGTTGCTGCTTTTATTATTGTTGCACTTTTTTAATACTATGTATATTTTTTATGCTTATTGGTAAGTATGTGTATGTTGTGGGCTTGACCCTTTTTCGCCTGGCAACATTTTGGGATCTGGGGATAAGGGGGAAGCAAATGAATGCTAAGGGATGTGGCAGAGGGAAAAGAGAATGTATGTCGACCTGCATATTGTTTTATTTTGCTCGACAACATGCAATTATAATAGTGCCCTTGCATGCAGAGTGCCTGGCTTATGAATTATTACGTATACGCAACGCGACAATCAAGCAGAGGAGCAAAGCAAAAGCGAAAGGTAAACTGTTCTCTGGAGTCAAGGTAGGAAATGGAAATTGCTCATTAAATGAGGTCAAAGCAACAATGGAAACTGTGCAAAATTTGTCATTTAGACATTGATAAGCTTAGGGGCTGAAAAATATTATGTATACGACTTTGTATAGCTTCATATCTATATTATTAAGCAGCTCGCTGTGCAATATGAAGAGAAAATGGTTCAAAGTTTTATTAACGATTTGAAAAATGTAATTTTATTTTAAATTTTGGCAAGTATGGAAATGACACTTGATGAGCTTCTAGTGCAGTTAAGCAGTTCAAGAATATTGCCAATTGGATGGCAAATCAACTGTTATTATTCTAACTATTTTTGATGTACTCCAGTATTATTAACAGACATTTTTATAGATTACTTTACTATACTACGTTATTTGTTGATAAAAATTAAAGAAATACATGGCAACAATGAAAGAATGGTAAGGGGAGCTATATAAGTTCAAAAAACTTTAAACAATAACAAACAATAACGCTATGAATCAAATTATCCACATACGATTCACAGTTTTTATCAGGGAATCAAATGAAAACAAACAGTGGTCATGGTTCCGATTCCTCCGATTAAGATTCAAAAATTGCAGGAAACTGCTGAGCTCTCTCACTTATCTTCGACCTATCTTATCACTACGGTTGTTAACCGCAAAATGCAGCACAGTTGGACTGCAAGTAAGAACAGCGAACAATAGTAGGTAGTTCAGTTAATTTAATTCGTTTGCGTCGATTGAACATGGATAACGAAGTCGACATCTGCGTAGACTTTAATGAAATACATTTGGGAAATTGGGTAAACATAATTAAATTCTATTGTAAACTTTTGAGCTTAGAATGTAAGTCGATTTTCAAAGATAAATGAGGTACTCACTTATGACTCATGCCTTTGTAGATTGAATCCGGTAATTTTGGCGACGTTTTCAGTGCAACTTGGAGACCTAAGGATGGCGAGAAAATAATTGCTGTCAAAAAGCTAAGAAGCCTACACCGTAACTTTGATGGAATGCCTACTGAAGGTCTTAAGAATCTATCGCGTCTTGAGCATGAGAATATTGTCACATTTTATGGAGTCTCTATTGACCAAAATCAAAAAATTTACACACTCTCGGAGTATGTTAGTGGCGAATCTCTCAGCGATGTTTTACACAGTGCGGAGTATAAGGATAAAAAAATTTCCATTAAGGATAAATTAAATTGGATGCGTCAATGTGCCACAGTATGTATTTTTTATAAACATTTAAAATTTAAATCATCAAGATAAATACGGATATATATTATTTCATTTGCAGGCTATTGCGTACTTGCATGAGAACAATGTTATCCATCAAGATCTTAGTACCGATAATATCTTACTTTTTAACAATTTTCGTAAGATCAAACTAAGTAATTTTGGCACAGTGGAACAAATAACATTAGGGACAACAGCAAACGACGGATCCATCTACTATAAGGCACCTGAGGTTTGTATTTATCTACATCAACAAGCAATGAGGAATAAACTTCAAAAGAATAAGCCCTTCATTCACTTAGGTCGTAAGGCGTTTTGTTCTCGACACGAAGATCAATGTTTATAGTTACGGTATAATCTTTTGGGAAGTAATGTCGGAGATGAAGCCTTTTTACTACTTAAAAAATGCACTTGACATTGAACCTAACATCCTAACGGGTAAGAGAATTGAAAAAAATGTACCAATATTTAACAATATTATTTAATTTTTACCGTTTCAGGCGTACGTCCGTCTCTAGATGACATCGATAATAATAAAAATTATTACCTGATTAAAGCAATAATAAAACAGTGCTGGGATCCGGATCCAGAGAATCGGCCAACAATGAAAGACCTGATTGATACTCTTGGAATATATTTTAAATCATCCGGTGATAATAACACAAACGAAAACATTATAGAAATTGCATTGGCTAACAATACCGTGAGAGAAAATACATTGGGAAACGTAAACATTAAGGATATAATAGTTGAAAAATATGTAAGATCGTATTCCTTAATTTTATCTGAGAAATTAGATACTTATGAGATACGTCTTTACAGATTAATCGGGGCTCATATGGCGACGTGTATTGTGCAAAGTGGAGAGCTAAAGATGGCGACAAGACAATTGCGGTCAAAATGCTTCGAAAACTTGATGATTCTAAACAACGAGAAATGATTGACCGAGAGCTGTCACATCTAGCGCGTCTTCAGCATGAGAATATTGTCATTTTTTATGGTACCTGTGAAGACAGGGACAATAGAATTCACATACTGTTAGAGTATGCAGAGTGTGGATCTCTTTATGATTTCCTGCACAAAGACAGATATAAGAATACACATATTTCATGTGTCGGTAAACTTAATTGGATGCGTCAATGCGCCAATGTAAGTAGGACCTACTTATTATATACTATTTCTATAGACAGAGATAAAATCTTTTTTGTATTTTCATTCCAAGGGTATTGCGTACTTGCATGAACAAAATATAGTCCATCGCGATCTGAAAACACAGAATATTTTGCTTTTCGATAATCGTCGTAAACTAAAACTATGTGATTTTGGTACAGTGAGAGCAGTCGCAACACAGATGACAGAAGAACGTGGGACTTGCCTTTATATGGCACCAGAGGTTTGTATTTATTAACAATCAAATTGAACCCAGACTGACGAAATATTTTGTTAATTAAGGTCGCACTGGGTGAAAAATACGATACAATGTGTGATGTTTACAGTTACGGCATTATTTTCTGGGAAGTAATGGCACGGAAAGTACCCTATAACGAATTACCACCCATTCATAAGGATGTTGTGGTTTTAAGCAAAGTCGGAAAAGGTTAGAAAGCTAAAAATTATTAAACAATTTATTAAATTCTTAACGTTGTAGGTTATCGTCCATGTCTAGATGATCTCAAAGATGTTCCCATAAATATAAGCATGATAATTACGCAGTGTTGGAGTCAAAATCCAAAGGAGCGACTTAGAATGAATAAGGTGTCATTTTTTCTTAGCATTGATCTTAGTTCGCTTAATGATAAATCGATTGTTGAACTACTATCCGATCTTAGGGCATTGCGAGAGATCTGTGCTGAAGATTTCATTGAGACATAATTGTGATATTTTTTTTATAAACATTTTATTATTTTATTAAAACCTCAAAGTGTTTCATTTTGATTTCTCATCAAACTTTAAACGAGAGAAAATTGGTATCAAAATAAAAATATAATCAGTAATTCTTCATGATGACCCACCTATATACTCGATGCTAAAGATATGTATGATTCAGTCTCAATACATATATTTTAAGCTTATCAATCTTATAGATAAGGCGCAGACATTCTGTAAAGACATTCACTTATTAGAACTTTATAATAAAAACCTTTATCAATAGATAGCTCAATTTAGTGCTTGACTTCTCATATTGCTTCAAATATGACCAGTTGGAATACTCTGTTTAAATAATAAACGTGAGTACATATGCACACATAAATACATGTTGTAGCTGGCAAATTGAGCAATTGCATGTCCAAGTGCCTAAGTAAATTACGTATACGTACAGTTGTATCGCTGATAACTCGCAATTTGGCATTAGATGGTATGTATGTACAATGGGACTAATGTGAACTGTAGCTTTAAGCCTATGGGCACATCATCGCTCAAGCAAGACATCTGGGCGTCGTCTACGAAGCAACTGATGACGACCTTGACCAACTTGCCAATAAGTAAATAAATAAAATTCCAAAATGTGTAACCATCAAAGGTCACGCATAAGTCGCTGCCCTGTAATACGAAATACAACATAATTATGTCAAAGGGCGGTCAACCAGCCCCACTCTCTCTCACTCTCTCCGCATAGCTAATTGAATGTGTGCTACGGTGACTAATTAGAAATCAACAACAAATTAAGCATGTACAAAGTTGCGCATACGCCCCGTATGTTTATGGATGTGTATGATATGCAAAAGAATCAATTGTTATGGATAACTACACACACACACACATTTATGTTGTAACTATAACAATACAGATCAACCATTGTGAATTAAGCATTTATCATGGGAACAACAACATCAACAAACAAACAAAACTTGTCAACGACAGAAAACCACTGAACTGTAAAAAGTGCCATTGAATACAACAACAATAAGACGACAATGCGACATTTTCAAAAAAAAGAAAAAAATTGAATTAAAACCATAACAACAACAACAGCAGCTGAAACGCAACTGTGCAAACATTTGAAAGATACACGGAAAGTGAGCTTAATGCATGGCTAAATGCGATTGCGATGCCGATAGTTAGAGATACATATATGTAGATATAGATATAAGCCTGGGCATGCTTCCTAAATAGCGAGCTACGCATGCCACCCCCCCCCCCCACCCTACTCTCTCTGTCTCACTCCCTCCATCGCTCTACCATCTTCTTTTTCCTCACTCCCTCTTTTGCCTCCCACACAATGACATGTGCGTTAAATAGCAAGCAATTTGGATGCTCCTCTGTACTTTTTCCTCTTCCTACCCCTCATTACCTCTCTCTCTTTTCTCCCTCTCTCTCTCTCTCTCTCTCGCTGCAACAACACCCCAGCTCCGATCTAATGATCTAGTCAGCCGGCGCAGTTAAAGTTGACATGAAATTTCTCATACGCTCGGTTAGCCGCGTCGCGTCGCGACGTCGACGTTCGATCAGAAGCAGCGCTGCGTCAGCGAGCAGCATGCATATCAGCTCAGGTAGCTCTGATAGTATGTGTGTATCTACCTGGCTTGGCCTCAGTTTCAGTCTCAGCCTCAGTCGCAGTTGAAGCCTCAGCTATTTGCAAGTCGAAAGTCATGATCGTCGGACGTGTGAGCGTTAAAAGCCGCGTGTAAAGTGCATTTTGGTTAATTGAAAGTGTGATTTAAATATCTGATGATAAAAAGTGTAATAATTTAAAATAATAAAAAGTATTCCCCAAGCCTTAAATGTAATGGCTAATTGCTAATTGACATCTCAGAGCAGCATCTGCTTTATTCGCGATATTCATTTTCACGCAATTTCAATGCAAACGGGCATTTTTGGCATAAAATTGAAAGTGTAAAATTGTGTCAAATATAGTATATAAGCAAATAGGGCAACAAGGCAAATAAACAACAACGCGACCTAACGCAGCTGCTTATCAATTCTGGTCAAAATCAATTACAATAACCAATTTTCAATGCAATAACAACAACAACAACAAGTGAAAATAAGCGAACGACAAGCAGAAAAACAATGCCAAAATCAAAAACAACAACGCAATGCCTTTACAATTTAATATTCACAATAATTTTATTATTGTTGCAACAAAATGCAAGTGGTAAGCAACATTATGGCCAACTCTTTGGCTGGTTAAGCTACCGTCTGTGTATGTTAAACCCAATAACCTGCAAATTCTAGTATGCATTTCATTTGTTGGCTTAACTAATTAGGCTAAATATTTGCAACACACAACGGGCTATTTGTACACTCTGTAATTGACAGACAAAGTGGTATTCTATTTTAAATATTTGGAATATTGGTAAAACTGAAGAGAAATATTTAATAAGTATCTGCCAGTTAGCTGATTGATTTATCATAAAAATAATAATAAACAGAGCCTCCATTAAATCATTTTAATACCCCATACGCAAGGAAAATAGCTAGAGAAGGGAATGAGAAGCTACGCAATGGACATTAGAGGGTATCTCAGAAATTATAAGATAATTTTTAAGCTCAAAAACATTACCAACTATGAGATAATATTGCCCTCCACTTTGTTATCTTTAAAATTTAATATACACTTTTGATTACATACAAGTTTCATTACAACAGCATATTTATTATGGAAGTTATTCAATAAAAGGTTTTTCACATATTCCATCTAGTGCTGATAGCATGTAATTTATTATTTTTTGTGTAATTATGTATATAAAGCTAAGTTACAGGGTATTTGGGATTCGAGCAAACCGAACTGTTGCAATTATTAAATCATTTTTGCACTTGTAATTTGCATTGTATGGCAATGTTTTTGAGTCAAAGCCAAAACGACACGGATCAATTTACAACAGAGTGTTAAAAAGAGAGGGAAAGAGAGAGATAGTGGGAGACAGAGAGAAGATGAGTCTAATAAAATACTCAACTGATGCTCTTACGAACTATTGTTTAACTGCTTACATATAGTATGTAAGTTATTGGATAGGGAAGTAATCGTATTTGACTTAATTGTTTAATTATAGAAACAATTCCAACAATTCCCCGAAGGGCTTTCCATCGTTATACTATATATAAGATCATCTTTCTATATATAAGTATGTATGCATGTATTCAGTATATCAAAATAAATGTCTGCCTAATTGCTTAGTTATGCATAGAACTCTCGCATTATTCGCTTGGCTAATCAATAATAATATTCGCAACCTGCACAATTTGTGTATCTGTCTCTCTCGAAATGAAATCAATATGCACAAATCGAGGTATTTCTCAGATACTTACAAGTATATGTCGATTTATACTTGTAGATATTTAAATTCAAAGTAATTTGTGGAATGTTTGGTTCTCAGTCAACCGCAGGCATTAAGTAAACAATTCTCTGATTTCGATAGATGCTTTGCTGCTCAAGTGTCCACTGCATCAGATGCAGCTACAGAAGATTGTTGGATTCCGTCCCCCTCTTGATTATCTCAGCGAACGGAATTTGATTTATGCACCGCCAATTGCCAGCAATTTCAAGGATCGCGATCGAAGAAGTGGTGGAGATTATGGACAGCCGGATAAACTGCCAAGTCCGCCTGCAAGTCAAATTTGCTGGAGAAGCTGCAATGAGGATCCGGATTGCATAGCCTATGTCCATCTGTTGGATACGGATGAATGCTATGGATACTCGTATTTTGAGCGCAACTCACGATATTTGCCCATTTCGGATGAGTTGCCATTGGTGGCCGATGGCGAGGCCATGTTCTATGAGAAGACCTGTCTGCGTGGTTTGTATTAACGAACGGATGAGGGCGGGGACTTTTTCAAACCACTGATAACCTTGGCTAATTGCAGTGCCCGAAGCGTGTAAAGGTCGCCTTTGGGTGCTGACCAAAATTCCGGGTAACAGTCTGGTGTTTCATGGCAGAAAGACCATTTCAACGCTGGTCACGCGTCGTGAGTGCGCCGAGAGATGTTTCTTTGAAACGCAATTCAGATGCCTCTCCGCCTCGTTTGCCCCATCGTATCGGAACAATCGTGAGCGGTAATTGACAGTTTCAGCTAACCTTACAAAAAAATAGAGAAAAAAAATCATCAAAACAACAAATTAATTGCCATTGTTATGCATTTTTAATGGGAAATGAAAAATTCTTTCTATTTGATTATGATATCACTTTGTTGCCTGCCCAAAAAGTGAAGTGAAATCATAAATCATTAAAAAGTACACATTTGTAACCTCAACACTTTTGTGCCCCCACCAGGTTTCGCAATGAGGAGCGCTCGTTGCCGCATGCCACATATGGCCGTTGCACGCTGAGCGACAAGGACAAGTCCATACAACCGGACGCATTCCGGGCAGCGCCCTACGATGAGGAATACATGGAGAATCAATGCTATGAGCGACCCATGGAGAACGACAATTGCTCGTATGAATTGTATGCCAACAGCAGTTTCATCTACGCGGAAGCCAAATATTTGGGCCTATCCCAGAAAGAGGTGTGTCACATGAAATACATGGGTTGAAAGCGCTTTAGCAAATCGCGTTGCGCATTATGATTCTAATCGATTTTGGCCCCTTTTGATGATTGATGACCTTTTCGTATTCCAGTGTCAGTCGCTTTGCACACACGAGTCCAAATTCTACTGCCAAGGCATCTCCTTCTACTATATGAATCAATTAACCCAATCCGAGTGTTTACTCCACTCCGAGGACATCATATCGCTGGGACCACGTAGCCTTAAGCTGCGCGAGAACTCATTTATATGCGACGCGTAAAGTGTCTGGATGGTGAGTTAGTTAAGGCAAAGTTTCTATAAGCCAAGTTAATCCTCTCCCAATACCTTTCACAGTGCAGGTGTTTTGCACCCGGGATGAAATGAGCATACGCTACAAACCCAAAGAGATATTCAATGGCAAGATGTATGCCAGCATGCACTCCAAGGATTGCCAGGTAAACGGCTCTGGCAATGAAAGTCTGTTATTGCGTCTCGAAATTGGAAGCGAGACCAAAGAGAATCGTTGTGGAGTTCTACGTGCTTACGAGATGACGCAGACCTATCACAGGTAAGTTTACATAATATGGTATGCCTAAAATGAGCTAATAAGGTCTCCTTCATTTAGAACCTTCATCTCTGCCTTGGTCATCATCCAGAACAATGCAAATGTGCAGACACAAGGCGATCGTCTCATCAAAGTCGGCTGCATTCTGAACAATGCCACCTCCATTTTGGGACTAGACAGCAGCTTGGATGCCTCGGAGCAAGTGCCCAGTGCCATTGCCTTGGAGTCCTCGCTGGAATACGCAGAGCAGTAAGCACATGAAATTTAAGTAAGCTTATAACTATAATCAGTTCCCTCTCTTTCAGCATGTTTACACAGGAAGGCCAGGTGTATTACAACAGTAGCAGTGGACCTTATCCTCAACCACACATCACTCTACAAATTGTTGACCTCTCGCATCAGCATGAAACAAATGATGTGAGAATTGGCCAAGATTTAGAGCTACAAATTATTGCGGAATACAGCGTGGATCAACTTGGAGAGCATCTAGAACTGCAGCTGGCGCCTTTGCCAGATTTTCGAGCAACTTCGCTGGTGGCCAAGTCGCAGGATAATCAGAATTATGTACTTCTAATCGATGAGCGAGGTTGTCCGACAGATGCCAGTGTGTTCCCGGCACTGGAACGCATTCGCACACAGTCACAGAACAAGCTTCGAGCACGTTTCCATGCCTTTAAATTCTCGGGCACGGCCAATGTTAACTTTGATGTCAAAATACGCTTCTGTGTGGAACGTTGTCCGCCTGCCAATTGCATGAATCTCTCGGACGGCCATTGGCAACGACGCAAGCGGCAATTGGAGCAGCCCGAAAGGCAACTGCAAGAGCTCAGAATACAGAATCCAGTATACATATCAACAGTAATGGATGTGTTGCCAGAACAACTAAGGAATGCAACTGCCTCCCAAGCGAATATAAGCACGCAAGTCGAACTGCCTCTAAACTATAATCTGCGAGTTCATGGACCGGATCAGGCCAACAGCAATAGCTATTTGTATGGAGAGCGTGGAGTGCTGCTTATCGCTGGAATTGATGATCAACTTCACTTGGACAACATCTGTATCAATCAGAGTCTGCTGATTGCACTTTTCATACTCTGGCTCATTTGTCAGGTAGCGTTGCTCTTTGGTTGTGGCATGGTGTTGCAACGTTACCGTCGCCTGGCAAAGCTAGAGGAAGAGCGGAGACGATTGCATGAGGAGTATCTGGAGGCTAGACGCGTACACTGGGCAGATCAGGGCGGATACACGCTCTAGTTAACACATATGCGTTAAAAAAATATTTTTAATTGAATAAAATTAAAAGAATCTTACAAGTAACTCAAGTAATTACAATTAAGAACTTTTCTTGGGATCATAATGCTCCCACTTACGATGATTGAGCAGATTAAAGTCTTTACAGTACTGGGCAATCTGTCGCAGATACGTGGAGAGCTTCAAGAGCTCCTTATCCTTGCTGCGATTCAAATGTGCCTGTCGAAATGGACGTATTTTGAGTCCTGACTTGGGATTCATCATAAAATTGCGACGTATATCATCAAACATGATGGTGTTCTTGGAGCTATACTGCTTATACAGACCCCAAATAACACCCAATGGCTTCACATCCACGACACCACGTTCCGGGACATGCACCGAGATCATCGCATTCGAGTCGAGGTAAAACATTATTTTGTAATTATCATTGTTGGCCACTCCCAGCAGTCGCATCTTCTCCTCAATCCACCGCATGCTGGTGGCAGACCAAATAACAATATCGTAGTGTTCATATGCAGAAGTGAGAAACTCATGGAGGTACGGTCGCATTAGCTCTGTGCCCTGCTCAGCAGGAGAGCGATGATCAAATAGTGTATAATCGATATCCAGGACAAGCAAGTGTTTTCCCTCCCGAGGTGGAGACAACTCCGAGATCTTATAGTCGCGCACACGTCGCTGAACCTTGGCCAGATATACTGCAGAATTTTCCACAGATTCCTCACGCTCTTCGGCATCATCAAAGTCATCAATCACCTCGCCAATATCCTCAGGCAGACTGCAAGCATCCTCAATGTCTGCCTCTGTTGAGCCAACCATCATTAGTTTAAAATTGGGCTTCAACTCCAGCGCACATAATTTAATGTTGTCTGCTGCCGCTTTTCCTGGAAATTGGTTATTGCATTATGTTATTTCCATTATAATTCCACATTTTTACCTTTGTACTTCAGATTCAACAACTTTTGGCGTTCCGGTCGCACTTGTGTTTTACGGAAGATTTCGTGACGGAGCACCTCAACGGTGTCTTGGTCGGTCAGGTCGGTCACAGGATATTCCTTGCCACTCCATTTTACAATAATAACAATCTCCTTTATTTCAGTCATTTTGCAACTGCTGCACAATATTAATCGTAGTTGTTAAAAAAATAAAAGCTGGTGACAAATGTCATTCAATTTTTACTTACGTACTTAGTTTCGCATGCAGGTAACGGATTAATAGTTGATTTTAATGATAGTGTGGTGTATTAAAACATATTTTTGTACATTTATTTGCGCGTCATCAGATAATTTATCTGTTTCTGCTTCATTTTGTTTGACGAACGCTAAACTACGATTGAGAAGGCTGCCAGATTTTAATAAAAAATCTAGTTCTAAAATTGAACAACACGATAGGTGGCGGCGCTAGCAATCCTTGGATGTTACCACCAACGTCTTGAAAAGTGGCAGCCTTGGCTTAAGACGTGGCTCATTTTGACAAAGAGACAGTAAATTCAGACTTTGCATGGACGTTTTTATTTTTTAACAATTTTGCCAATTTCCATGAGTTTTCAAAATTTTAAAATATTTTTTGAAGGATCCTGGCCCCCACAGGTTCCAAATATCGATAACGTATATCCAGAAATATTCGATAGTCGATGGCAATCCAATACCTAATCGATAGATAAACTGCCGTTTGTTTTTTCCAAAACAAATAACTGTTATTATAGCTATGCGTAAGAAGTGCTTGCCACAATTACAAACTTTATAGTATAAAGTTTATACTTTTAAATAATAAATTTTGTAGTATTTTCTATGATATTTATTTGGAATTTTTTGTGAATGCTTCTTGGTCACACCTTTTTTAATCAAATTAAACACTTGAACGATCACTCTCGGCGGCTAAAGTTTGCTCTCTACGTAAAAAGAGCCGTTAAAAAAGCAGCAAGATTACTCTTTCTTCTGCTGCTTCGGCTTTGAGCGCAGCTTCACACATTCATTCGTTGATTTCGTCGTCTCTCACCTGTCTGCGTAAAAGCAACAACAACTGCACGAAGTCACTTCTGCAGCTTGATCGTGACTCGGGAAGGGGCCGCAGTCATTGCGATCGTCAGAGCTTCATTCAGTTGCGAGTGAAACGAGAAGAAGTGCAAACGTCTTAAGCGGAAAGTCAAGTTGTATTTAACTTAGTTGCGAACTTGGAGAAGCAAATGAAAAACGAATAAATGAAAGAAAGAGAGAAATAAAGCAACGCATGATTACAAAGTTGAATGAAGTTGATATTTGCAAGAAATCGAAATAAATCACACAATCTAACAAATGTTTTGAATAAATTGTTTAAATCAAACGCGAGAAATAATTTACATAAAGCGTAGCCAAGACGCGCTGTGTTTAATTTAACCCACTTTCTAAACGACACAAAAACACAAAACAAACAAAATCGACAAAAAGAAAAAAGAATCAAACACGACGAGATCAATTAACGAGCAAATAAAATAAGCTTAAATAGAATGTGCAAGTGATAAACATATGAATTTGTTTACTTGGTATTGTTTTTTTTACATATACTTATTTACTCGTAACGAATTCTAACTAAACGAAAACCGGCCACAGCAGCAACAGCAACAACAACAACCACAAAAGTTTTTAGCTAGAAAAAAACGTCTTGAAACGCATTGTAAACGATACTGATACCGGAACTCCTCCCCCCGCCCGTCTGCCTAACTGTTTGCTTACCAAAACCGCAGCAGCTACAACAACAGCAACAACAACAGCAACTGCAACCGCGTCGTGTAAAGTATACCAGCAGCAACAACAACAACAACGACAACGACAACAGTTGCTAAAGGGATAAGAGCTAAGAATTTGGATTCATTGCTGCAGCTTCAAAACGAGTTAACGAGCTAAACGCAATCTCTGAGCGTGTTCAATACACAATTGGCCACACCAGCAACAGCAACACCAGCAACAACATCAACAACAAAAACAACTTGTTGTTGGCCAACTTTTGCACAAAGAGTTCATGAAGCCAATGAAAAGTTCTGAAATTCTTCGTTTGACTGCAATTTCATAATCACATTCTTTTGGCAACAGCAACTGTGTTTGTTTTTTTTTTTTGTTAGCAGACGGATTCACATTTCACTTAAACACAAACACAACACCTCACACACACTTTACACTACACACGTCTAGAATTTCTTGGACAATTATTACCCTGCTGTCATATTTTTCCTTGTGTCCCTTGTGCTGACGCTGTGAAATTTTCTTCAAGTTGGCCAACATTTTTAACATTCTTTTTTTTCTGCCGGTTTGCAAACACACCCAGCAGGTAAGTTCAACATAATTTATTTGTTTAATAAGACATATACTTAGCTTAAGAAGAAAAACAAAAACTTTCCCAAATGTTTTGTAAATGACGCGCACACAGCAAAAATTGAAAACCTGTCAACGGAAATGAGCAAAAATGTTTATGACACTTGATAGTTTTGGCCAAAACAAAAGTACTTTTGTGTCGAGTGAAATAGAAATAAGTGTTTTATTTTACTTTTCTGTTTGTGTACAAGAATCTTCCCTAAATATATTTAGAAAACATAAATAGATTTCAGTTTAAACATGAAAATAATTTGGGGAATAACTTCAGTAAATTTATATTTTTAAGAGTATAGTTAGTACAAAATTTGTGCTACAAATAAATGTATATTGTTTTAATTTAACGATGCGTTTTTAATTTCTGTTTACAAGAAGATTGAAACTGATGGTTATTATAATCAAAACAAACTTTTTAAATCTTTCGTTTTGCTAAAAGTTGCTGAAAAATGTTTGCAAACAAGAAAACCTTAAATCTAATACTAGCTTTAGATAGAAGTTATTTCTATGGCAGACTTATTGCCATAGTTGAAGTCTAAACACATAATAGGGCAGATTTAGAAATTGCTCTTGTACAACTTTTGATTTAATCTCTTAAGGTCGAAGATAGTTTATTTGAACTCAACCCACGTAATTATAGTATTCGAGTACTCGTAATTGATTATGAATGAAGCCATGCAACAACAACAACAAAAACAACTTTGAGAGCAACAACACCATATACAACGAGGAAAATTCCATTGAAAGCCGCTCGGTGGCCTCTCGGAAAGGCGTGTGTGGTTTTCCAAAAGAAAATTGTCAATTTGCCGAGCAAAAATGTGCAAAAAGCAAAAGCAACAAATTTGCAATAAAAAAAAACTAGTTTTCAGTTCAAAAGAAAAGGAGTTCGATTCAATCGATGGGCACTGCAACTGTAAAGATACATTAAGATACATATATAGATAGAAATATGTACTCATAGCTACAATAATACATATATTAACTATTTGCCACTATATGTACATATATAGACATGTATTTAAACTATAGAGACGCTTTCACAAAACTTGTTCACTGGCAAAAAAACACACACCAATATTTGCATTTAAATTTCTTTTTCTGAATTGTTAAACATTTGTTTCAAATAAACAAAGCAAATTCAACAAACTTTTATTGAAAACTACATTTTGACACGAACTTTTTGAAATAAAATCGTACTTTCAGTCAGTTAGGGGACGGATAGAACAAGGGAGGGGAGGAAGTAAGTTAGGGGGCAAGAGTTACGCGGTAAAAATTTCCAGTAAAAATAATTATGCACATTAAAGCACAGACAACTTTTCACTTTTATTTTTTTTTTGGCTTTAAACAATTTTCAAATCACGCACTTGTTGTATTTGTTTTACATTGTTTATCACACATATAATAAAATGGTTGTTTACATAAGCAAAGTAATCACAATTCCTGTCTGTGGTCATGGATGATTTTTGTAAGTCGTAATTTTTTTTTCATAATTCAAGCTGATTCTTGGCTGTGTCTCATGCTGAGTTAACTGATAAGAAACAAAAAAGAACGTGATTGATTGAAGTTATAGTAAACTAGATTGCTTGGATCTTATCTGCCGGTCAACCGGTTGACATACATATAAGCACACTTACAGTAAAATAAATATAAATATATACATATATATAAAATAATTTCGTTTTATTTTCTAACAAAGTTCAATTTCCTGTCTGACACTTGTTGCTGTATCTTGTGGCTTCTGCAAATAACTCAAAAAAAAAACCAACAATGACCATTTCATTATTTATGCTGTAAATCATCTGCTTTTTGTACATTGCTTTTTATTATTTTCTTTCTTTCATTCGTTTTTTTGCTGTTACTTTTTGTGCGTCAAGTTTGCACGACAAGCCAAGGAGAAAGTTTTCTTTTTTTTGGTTTTTTTGGTTTTTGTTGTTGTTGGTATTTTGCAAAAGCGCACAAAAATAAAATTAACGTTAAAATACAAATTCAAACAAAAGGCAAAATTCCAAAAACGCAGCAAAACTGTTAAGTGTGAGCGATGCAGACATGTGATTAACTTAACGTATATAAACAAAATATACGTATATATGAATGTATATGTAAGGTTTATATAAGAGACACCTTTGGGCTTTTATTGTAACAAAGTGGGATTAAAAACGCATAACAATCAAAAAAACAATCAAAAGAAAGACAACAAAAGACGACTGCAAATTAATCAAAATATTTTAAGCTACATAAAGTGGCAGATAGATACAGATACATATAATGCATAAAAATGCCATATAAAGTTATAAACAAATGGAGGAAAATTGCGGGAGCTTAAACATTTGTCTACCCACATAAACTATTAATAAATTACTTCATTTATGCCGAAAATGTGTCGCGTGAATCGTCAAGCGACACTTTCTATCGACCGCACCTTGCGACTCGAAAAAATCAAAACTCTTGCGTAAGCGATTTTAAACGCATGCAAAACGCGTACAGGGTATTAAACACTCGCGGATGCGTTGGTCCGCCTTTGTTACATCAACCCTCAGTTCCGACAATGGGACGAGGTCAAAGCGGGGGTCTGCATTCAATTATGCGTCGACTGATAATTGAAGTAACCCCCTCCACCCTCCCCAGCCACACCCAGAAAGCCGAAAAGGGGCGCTGACTACAAATCAATATGAAATTGTAAATAATTGAGGCAGAAGCATTTGTGAGTAGCCTCATGGTGACCCTCATTATTATTAGAGCTTCTCGATTGCAGCTTATCAGTTATCAGTTGGAGCTGCAACTTGAGAATTTATGCGACCCGAAATGGGGAAAACTCTCAAGTGCATTGATTCCCTTCTGCTGTTTGCCACATAAAAATACTTAAAATATATCGAGGCGACCCCAAAAAACATTTCGATTTCGATTTCATTTCTATTTTTGAACACAGCGCGCACACACTTGAAGATTTTTCGTGTAGAACATGGGGAGCAAAAAAGAAGAAGAATTGCTTGTCTCTTTAATTAGTTGAACCATTTTTCAAATGTTCTTGTGTTGTTGGAGGATATTGGGGCAAAGATTTAATTGAAAGCGGGAAAATTGTCAGTAAATTGAATTTTCAATGCTCCTATAACAAACACTTTTCAAATGCTACCAACTCTGAGATCTGCGTGCATAAAATGCATAAATGTATCTGTATCTCAACTGTATATCTGTATCTTTTATCTGTATTGCATCGTGTGTTTAAATGTTAATTCAATTATATTCAGTAAAAGTTTTTCACGTTTTTCGGCTTGAATGAGAAAATGCACAAGCGTCAGAAGAAAAGTGAAAAAAAAGGAAAGCGTTCTTAATTGCAAGAGACGCCATTGTAAAAAATAATTTCAGTTGTTTTCTTCGTATTTACAATACTTTTGGATATATCTGTGTGCATGAAATTTGATATTAAACAATACACAAACCAGAAGAAGAAAAAAGATAAACAATAACCAAAAAAAGTCTCACAATCAAATCGAATTTATACTTGCATTTGCGCAGGCGCAAAGTCAAACACGCCAGTCAGTTGCAGACACAGATACAGATACAATTGTAGCTAAATCAGTGATTGCATCTTTCACTCTTGGCAACACTTTCGAGCCGACCAGACATTTTCTAATGTGCATTGAATATAATTGAAAAGCAAAGTGTGGCAAACAAAAGCGGGCAGCGGGCAGCAGACAGGGGCAACTTTAAATTGAATTATAAATTCAATTATGAACCGTTAAAAGCGGAAGAAAAGCCGCTGTTGCTTCGGCTGCTGCTGCTGCTGCCGGTACCATATTGCCACAGAGTCAGCCATTACAATGAGCCTATTGAGAAAGGCCGTCAGGCCGTCACACAACTGTAAATGAGGTTGAGATACAACGCATGCAGATACATTCAGTAACAGATACAGATGCAGATACAATCTAACAGCCGCCTCTTGGCATGTCAATCAAGAAGAACAGTAAAGAGCTTCTAGCTACGATTGAAATGCCTGACGATCTACAGCAATTTCAACTCAGTTGCTATCAAATTCAACGCCCCTGGGTTCAATCTTCTACTCGATCTTGGCTCACATTAATGACTGCCTAATGGTCTCCCTACCAAAAAAAAAAATAAATAAATAAAAAATACAACATGTGGGTCAACGAATTGTGTCGATCGACAACTCACAAACTAACAACAACAATAATAAATTTGTCGTAAATAATATTTATTTGAAATATTGTGGTTTTGTTCCATGGTGAAACACTTTCATATATATGGCTATTGGCCACTTACGTAAAGTTTATTGCCTGCACTTTAGTATATGAGACAGCTAAAAAGGTGCATGTGTTGTTGCTGTTGCTGCTATTGTCTTGCTTGGGTGACCCTCTGAAATCACTTTCAATTTTGAATACCCTATAAAGTAGGAGGAAATATCTGTAGTACTACAAAGTGACAACAATGTTACTGAAATGCCAATGCTAATTAACATATAATAAAAAAAAAGTTTCTATATAGCAACTTAAAGATCTCTCAGAGATTTGAATAGTCAAAGTCATTAATTGTAGTATGTATTTGCTCACATAGTATAGTTAATAATTTTGATTATAACCATTACTAATTGATATTTCACCACTGGGTATATACGCCTTGTACATCTACTTATTTGCATAGTTAGCTGCATTGCTTTAAGTGTACGCGTATTTGTTGCTGTCGTTGGCTAATTGCTAAATCACTTTGAGCCTGGCTAACAAATGACAACTCACCGGGGCCAGCTTGTTTGGTCTGGTATTTACGAAAACCAAAGCTTGTAACCTTGAATTTTGGTCTTGGGGTCTGTCTGCATGATTTCATCGTTTGTTTGTTTTTTTTTTGTCACACGTTGAAACATTGAAACTTGTCTCCATTTTGCTCATTAAAATTTTCGCCACAATTTCGATGAGTCGTCAACTGGTTTATTCTCTCTTTCTAGCAAGTGGCATATCTCTGTCTCTCTCTATCTCTCTCTGTCTATCGGTCGTCAATTAACTTTTCACTAGAATTTCAATCGATCAACTGAAAAACCTGTAGGGTATTGCCAAATGATCTTGCAACATTGGCAAGTAAATTGTGATTGTGATTTGGCTCTGACTCTGCGGTCAGTAGATTATTTATAATTTCTAATTGAATTCATCTTTGCACTTGTTGCAATTTTTATTCATCATAATTGGCAAAACAATGAGCCATATTGATTATTTACTCATTGAAGCGTGAACAAAGACGTTGCCAGTTTCCTTGTTACGGCCAAGTTGGCCAAGTTGTCCGTCCGATGATACAGTTCCGGCTGTTGAGTGAACGGCTCGCGCATTTAGACCCAATAATAATGGCCAATAATTACAAGCCACGATTTTGCCACAAAGCCGACAAAAGACCAATACAACGATAGATGGTCAGACGGGCAGACAGACGGACAGACAACATAAATAAATTCGCTCAATCAAAAAGAAAAACAACGTTGATTGCCAGCATTTGCTTTTGTTATGGCGATTTTCTGTAAGTTGATTTTGTTGCGGTTTGCTGAATTGGCATTGCCGCCAACGCTACACGCTTTTTGCTCTGCTGCATGCCCCTTCTTGTTGCATGCAACTTATAGACATGTGTAAATCCTTCATAGTCACGTTCCTTTCGCCTAACATAAGTTTGCCAATCGTAATTTCCAACTTTAAATCGAACAACTTTCGTCCGTCCGAACGTCTATCCGTCCACTCATGATTTAGTGACTCCTTTCCAATCGATTGAATGATTCATGCAACACGTGCAGCACATGCAACACTTTGGTGCCGCTTTCTAAATTTATCTCAGATAATTCTTAGACTTTTTTTAAAGCGCATCTAACTGCATTCTAGAGCTTTGATTTGTATCTCCACAAAACTGCCTAAGGCCTGATTCGTGGCTGCAACTTGGGGCATGTGTGCTTGTGGCAAGTGAAATCAATTTGAAAGTTCACGTTGCAGCTAGAAAATTGAACTCTGGGTGTGGGCAGAGGTTGTGTAACTCCAGCCGGTCCAGCGTACATTCCACCCAACTTATGCTGGCTTTAAGCCGGGCTTAAAAGAAATTTCCAAAAAAACATTTCGTAACAAATAAAGTATGTCTCTTTACTTTCTGAGCTTATACTCTTACCTAGACTTCATACTTCTATAACCTCAAAGCAGAGACACTGGGAAAAATCTACACAGGGAAAAATCATTCTAAATATGTGTCAGAATTATAGTTTGTATCTTTAATTAATAGGCAATGACTCAACCCTAAAAAAGGCAAATAATCTAAAGATATTTATTCAATTAAAATGGGAGTGAAAAGTAAAACAGTATTTAAATGAAGTACAGTCCTTAGTGGAAAACTTTAATAGGCGGATACTCCCGTTGGAAGGACACTTCGTCCATGACATTGGTAGAACTTCAGGTCAATTTTGGCTCTTTTGATCGCACACTTCCCTTGAGCGGAGCAAAGTTGCTTTCACTGTACTTTGTACTCGAATTTAGAAGATCCGAGATTTTATTAAGAAAATCCAGGATATTTTTCTTTCTGTGTAAAAAATGCAATTGAAAACTTGTTTGCCAACTTCAGGTTGCATTGCCTGCTGCCACTTGAGCCCTTTCCGCTGAGTCAGAGCCGGTTCGGTTCGGTTTGGAGATTGCATGACCAATGACCAATGGCCACATGTCCGACTCCGACTGCGATTGCCTATTTGGTTTTTCTCACAAGCTGCCAAAGTCAATTATGAATGAGATGAGAAAAACCTACTACAACAAAACTCTATGGATTTCAGGCAGGTTGTATCTGAGTCTTTTCGGTTTGCGCAACAATTAAGCACAATTACAATTTTGTGCAATTAAATATATATTGGAAACTTGTTTGGTCAGTGGTAAACAATATTGAGCAGACTTCCGTAGTGAATAAAGACTTGTATCTATGCATATTATGGAAATTTTAATAGTTAAGTTTAAGCTTCCGTTTTGCCACAAAGCACGAAGCATGGTAAATTCGATTATTTATACTATCTTATGAGCATGTTGCATTTGCAACACCTTAAAATTGATTAAGACTATGTAATTTAATTAAATGATTGCAATCGAAACAGAAACAGATTTGTTGCAATTAGTGTAATATGTAATTGATACAGTGTAATTGATAAGTATAAGCCAAAAGGAGGCAAATTATGCAATTGTCGCACAAGTTTGGAGAATTACGAATTACGAGTAGAAACACTTTGTAACAGTTTCGCTTTTAATTATCGCTCTCTCTCTCTCTCTCTCTCTTCTCCCGCTGTCTGTCATTCACATAACGCTGACTGACGTTTAATGCCATAAGCCGATTTTGGTGTATTATTATTTTTTTCACTTTTCAAGCTTCCTGCTCATTATTATGAAAATAAATTGGAAATTATGCCAAGCTGAGATCGCCAAAACTGAACACCAGCGTATGTATTGTATGTGCGTGTGAGATGTTTGTGAGCTTGTGAGAGCAGCATATGTATCTCAAAGATACATTTTTGCTTGCTACGCGCTTTCCGCATTACAGGCAGTCAGTCAACAAATCGCTTCCACGCTCCTATCAAGATGAACGACCCCGTAACGGCCAGCGGCGGCGTTCTTGCAGATACTTGCACATAATAGATACAGATACATCGCCTCAGCCTGCCTGCGTATCTATTACGTGTCGTTCACTTATGCAGATCCAGCTCTAGCACTTGAATGTTTTCAATGCGTGAGGGAACTGAACTGAACTGAGCTGATCTGATCTGAAGTGAACACACATATATTTATTAGCTCAACAGCAATGTATCTGCATCTCACGGATGCTCTCTGGTCTGCATCTTTATGCTGCTACACACTTATTATAATAATTTTTTTTTGTAATGCCTGCGCCTTCCGCGTTTATTACACTTTAATGCGCTTGCCCTCTAATGGGCCTTGGCTAGGTCCTATCAACCAGACTATCTTTATATAATTATGCACTTATAGAGCTACCAACAACATTCTCATACATATCGTATTTAAGTCTGCAACTTGGCGCCAAATAGAAACTGTGGATGGGGGACTGGGGGCATGGTCTTGGCAACGATCATTTGATGGCGTCGCCTCGCTTGATTGATTTGTTGTTTATGCAGACTGTGTGGCATGCGTGCGTGGCATCCACTCGAGTCGTTGTTCCCACTGCCAAAAGGCCAAACAATCAAAATATTTTCAGTTAAGCCAGACATGCAAGCAAATAAACAATGCATATTCAAGGGGAAGGCTTTTGCTGAAAGGTCATATGTGGAAATCCACCAAACCATTAAATACATCACACATATATACATCATCATTATCATTATCATCATCATCATCATCATTACAACGATGTCGATGGCTGATTTTCAAAGTTCATTTAAAATGTTTTGCATTTGAAGCGATCTGCGCAACACCTTTCGGCCAATTTCCCCCGGTTATAGCCATGGCTGACCAACGGCGCTTTTTGCGGCAACAAAAGCTGAACAATACGGCCATAAATGTGTTTTTTATGCCTCGCTCTTGACCGGTTTGTACAGCTAGGCTAATGCCCAAGACGAGCAGATATCGAAAGACATTAACATCAAGTTGCCGGCTGCTGCAGTAGCTTCCAAAAAAAAGCAAAAAAAATAGACAAGAGACAACGGCACATTTGGCAATGCGACGAGGTCAAGGGGCGCCCAAAGATACAAATCTATAAACATAGATACGAATGTATCTCACTCGCCATAAGATTAAAGATCAAGTCACATTAGCTTGTGCCTTGCCTCTGGCAAATAGTTAATAATATTATGATAATGCTTCTCTTTTGCATGCGAACTGTTTTTTTTATTTTGTGGTTGTGTATTACTTTTTACCAAGGCTAAGGTCGATGATGAATGCTGGCAATGCGTGGCAAGAGGAGCTGGAAACGTGGGCGCTGTTAATTCAATGTTATACATATGTTAAACCAATGTTAAGCATCGCACTTGTGGTGAAAGCAATGGCATTGAACGATAGATGTACACTGAATACACTTATATCATATCTATTCAAATCCAAATCCAAAGCCCATGCGATTGAAAGGGAGTTCAATGGTTTTACCTTAAATATGGAAACTTGAGAGAAACAAGTGTAATTTAATATTGTTAAAGTTGATTATAGTTCATTATTGTTGGGTATTATTTGAAGAGATAATAATAATTTGATCAAGTGTAGAAATCTGACGATCAACAATTGAAATTATAGAAAAAGATTTGCAGTCTAAAGATTCCTTAATTCTTCCTGCTAAAGTCTGTAGTCAATTTAAATATAATATTTATCATCTAAAAAGACAAACAATCACAATCTCAGATACAATTCAATTCAAAAGAAAGATGCACAGTGAAAAGATTTCATAAGTGTTCCTCCTTAAATCTGCATTCCAATTCATTCCTTTCCTAGTCTTCCTGTTATCAAACAAGTTTATTTAAAGAATGCCTCCAGGATGCAGTCAATCACAATTAGTTGAACTTTTCCGGCTCAAAAATTGTATAGTTTTTGCTTTTCAAGGTGACATCACTTTCCACATGCTATTATGCAATTGTCTCCTAGTTGCTGCAATTCTAACCGTTGCACTTTCAGATACAAGTACTTAATCAGTATCTGCAACAGTATCTGTATGTGTGTCTCGATATGCACTGCAAACGGAACTGATCACTTAAGGGGAGACGTGACCAGTCAGAAGGGGGAACTAATAATAAACACGAGGGGTGCTCGAGCACACAACTACAACTACAGATACAGATACATAATGATATAGGTCTAATTATACATGTGTATATGGAAGATCGTTCACGTTTATTCACGGCTCGAGCTTCTGTTTGGGAAGTGCATAAATGAGGAAGTTGCTGTGCATTCAAGGGAGCTTCCCCCTCATTCTCTTCCTTTCTAAGTCTTACACCACATTCTTCGTTGGTTAGAAAATGAAAATGCATTTCCATGCTGGCGGCAATGAATATTTTCACTCAACAAAAGCGCTTTGATTAGGCGGGCGGAATTAGGATTGGGATTGGGGGGAAATATGCCTGTATGCATTTGGTTGCCACATGTTTAACGGTATTTGCTGTCTGTTGATTTATGTGGCATCCACAACAAAGGGCACAACTCAATTTGGCAGTGTCATAAAGCGAAAGAAAATTCCACTTTTCACAGTTGCCCATATCACACACACAACAAACTTAACCTTTTATCTGGACAAAGCTTTAATTTAATTTTTTCAAAGATTATTAATATATCTTTTTATGGCGACGGGGAGAGTCGTGTTTCTTAGATGCCTCTGGCAGCTGCCTCTCTTCACCTTTCCCCTCTTCCCCCCCCCTCCCTTCGTCATGCTTGGTTGCCAATGAAACTGAAACATAACGCTACTTTTGCTTTTTTATGTGCAGGCGCGTAATTAAATTGAAGCTAAGCCTCTGGCTTCAGTTGTACTTTGTAGTACGTGTATCTGCCCCATGCAATCTACATATTCGTACACTGGAAGCTATGCTAACTATGCCATTGCCACGCACAGTGAGCGTAACAAGTATATGTACAGCTTGTCGCCGTTAGACGTTATACCATCTCGCAGTCTTTTATAATAATTCCAGTGCTGCAATACTTAGTTAGTTGTAATATCTAAGAAAGTTTATATTAAGGTGAAAATATATCTCTCTATTTGTTTAACGTAGTTCAAGTATCTAAAGTATTTAGTTATACTATCTATCCCAAGGTTTTCCAAGAGTTTTCTTAAGCTGGATTTAAAACATAATTGCTTATGTTTATTTTTTAAAGATAGTCCTTAATAGATCTTAATTGTTACTAATGCAGATAATCAGAAAGGAAAAGATATTACCCATTTTAAATCCACTTTAAATTTCTTTTCGCCTTAATATTTATAATTATAATAATATTCTTTCGTCATTTTAAACTTTTTAAGCAACAGAAATTCTCATTTATTTGTAATAAAAATAGAAGTTTGTATAACCAATTGTACAGAATTATTTCCATTGTATCCTAAAAAGTCAGAATGAACTTTCAAATTTCTAGAATCCAACTAAAATTGTATCTTAATTACACTCATAAATTGCTTTTCCTAATAAACTCTTTGCGATCAGAAGAAGTTGTTATTATTTATGGATTATTTCACCAAAACTTTCATATTAATTTTTTCATCCAGAACTCAACCCCTTCTAAAAACATTGTTAACAAGACAACCCATCAAACTGATAAATGCCTTTCTCAGCTTCTCTGTACAGTATTATTATTTATAGATCAGAGAATGTTATTGTTAATAAATTAATTAGTTATGTGTTCTCTCTCTCTCTTTCTTTCCCCTTCTCACTCATTCTCTACCGTTACCAAATGGTGTGTAATTCTACTTATTTAAGAGCTGAAAAGCATTTGCCATGCCAAGCTACCACATTTGATAATCACGACCGTTCAGTTCGTTCAACTTTCGATCAATAATCATTTCTTAATATTTTTTCAGTCTTTTCATGCTGTGAGGAGAGCTTTCGTCTATCGTCTATCGTCTTTCTATGTCTTTTGATTATTTATTATGTTCAAGACGCGTTCCTGCTAATTAACTACAAAAATGCTGAGGTTTTTTTTGTTTAATTTGCCGAGCTTTGAAATGCAAATAAGCAACTTGAATTTGGCTCGTATTTCGTGAAGGGAAGTTCTTTGTTTTGACTAACAAAAGTGATGAGACGCTCCAAGTTTAGTTGATTGTTGTCTTTGAATGATTATAAGTGTTTTGGCCTACACTTCTGGCTATTGCAATAAGGACGGACACTGCAGATGCTTGATGTTGATGTTGTTTTGCAACCGGTCAAGGTGAAAGTTGCGACACCTGGAATCGAGTCCAAAGTCACAAAGTTAGCCCCCGGCAAGCAGCTGCGGCACTTGTTGCACAGCCTCCAAAGTCAAGCTGTCCATTAATTTTTTGACAAATTAATTGTCCGGCTAAATAGCAATTTGTTTAAGCTATGTGCACAATTAACTTGCGTTTGCAAGCTTTGCAAGTTATCAACTTCAACTAAAATTAATGCATAAATTAAGATGCGTTGCGCTCAAGTGGAAGTTGGTATGCCCCCAGTTGTTGCAAGGCGAGGCAATGTCAATGCTTGAGCAAATTAGCTTGAGCTTCATTTGCAGTGACATTTGCAGCAAATTGACAATCGCGAGGCATGTTGCAGCAACGCTTTTGCTACCAAGCGTTTTCTGCTCCATTGAAGCATTCAATTGAGGAGTAACTTCGACTCCGTCTCTGACTTCGACTCCGACTCCAACTCGGACTTGGTCTCTTGGGCGTAGGCATGCTACAAAAAGCAAATGATGCCACTCAACTTGTTTTTCTTTCTTTTTGTTTTATTGTAGAAAGTTGCAGTCTGTGTGTGCAACGTGGCCAACTGAGGAGTATCTGCATTTCGAGTGCTGCATTTCAGACAGTTCAGTTAACGGTTAGAAAAGAACGGCATCAGATCGGCTGTAAGCCAACAGCAACATCAACAGCATCAAAGTCATTTGGGCTTTTGGGGGATTGTGTCATTGACTGCGCATAAATAACCAATCATAAAAGTCTGGCCATAATGTAAAAACGTACGCATTAGAAATGCTTAACCGGTTTCTCAGTATCTGCTGCCTCCAAGTCCATTGATGTCAACTACAGTTACAAGTAGAGAAAGAAGAAGTTGCGAGTGTAAAGAATTTATTTAGCATACGACTCAAAATGATGTCAAATATATTAGCTTAAAGACAGGCATTGAATCAATGGAATTAAGGTATAATTATGTCACATATATTAACTTAAAGTCATAGAACTTAAGGAATGTCAAAGCTTACAGCAATGATAACAGTGACTGTTGATTAACGATTGACAAGCTTTTAGTAAAAACTTTAAAGAATGGTTCCTTTCATCAGTCATCTATTCTCTATGTTGATAGTCTTCAGGTAAACTCTTTTAATGGAATTATTAGTCAATAGTTATATAATATCTGTTTAATCCTTTTAAATCTCAAACTTTTCCCTTTTATTCAATTACATAATATAAAACAACACTTTAAACTCGATATTGAAAAGTTTTACTGTACCAAAATGTAACAAAAAATTGTCTTGTAAAGTCCGTCTCAAGACTACACTAGTTGACATAAAGTGTGACCAAGTTGACCACTGACTTTAACTTGATTTTCAACTAGTGTAAGTCCATCGAAACTATTCCAAAACTTAATGTGGAATGTCATTTTTATGGTTTGATCTATAAAAGAGTTCTACATGAACAAATACATATTTTTCAACATTTTTGTAATTTATATGTACTTAGTATGAGGTTTTTTTTTGTAAATTTGTTACAAATATACATTTTTAAATCTCGGGCTTTCACTTTTAACAAACTCCTGGTGCCCTAATTAGTATAATACACCACTTCAAATCAGATTCTGATTAGTTTTATTTGCTTTTTGGAATAAATTCAAATGAACTTCTTTTATAAGTCAGTTAAGTTGGTTAATCACTAATAGACCAGACTAAAAGTTCTTGCCATATAATTAAATCAATTGTGCAGCCACTTGTTGCAAGCAAACTTACAACAAGGCGTTGGCCTGCCACTTGACGATGCATCTCCATCATCATTGTCATCGTCATGATCAACATTATGATCATGATCATGATGAACATCAACAACATCACAGTTGTTGTCTGTTGTTGTCGTCTTCTGTCTTTGCCTATGCCAACAAATGACAACTTGCAAAATGACTCTGGCTGCATAATTTATGCAGATGTAGATGCAGATGTTGTTGCAGTTGCACGTTGCAAGCAGCCAGTTTTTAACGATTCATCGGCCAGTAACTGGTAACTTGGCAACTGGAAACTTGGTAACTGACGGCATTTAGTGATGGCTATTAAGGCGAACGCCCATGCATATTCAGTGCCATAATCCCAACGGTATTTTAATGCGAAATGCTTACTCACTTGAATGCTGAATGCTGTAGACAAGAGAAACCCGTTTTTCCGGTAATGACCTTCAGTGTTTGCTTTATTATCACCTTCCTCCCTCCGTCTCACAGCCTCTCCCACTACTTATAGAGACTGAGGCGAGTTCACATACTTCATTTGGAGTTGTTGAAATTCTGTTGAATCCACAAATGGTAGCAATAGAAACTTCCTGAACATGAACATGAGATGCAAGCAATTTAAATTGTTTTTCTTCTAGATTCAAATCTTAATTTGACTGTTGACTCTTGGCCGGCCCCCAATTTCAAGTTGTTCAAGTTGCCAACAAACGCACATTAAAACCAACCACACAAAAGCAATTTCAATCCAATAAGAGTGTGTATTACAAAGCACCCCCTCCAGGGCCATTAACTGTACACGATAGCCATAGAAAATGCCAAACAATTAATTACATATGACTGATTTCAATACCAAATCCAGTTCTTACCATATTCCATATTCTCTGCTCTCCTCTTGTTAACTCGGCCCACTCGCTTAGCTGTCACTCTCGATGCTAATGATCAAATCCAACAGCCGTCCAAATGGAATTTCTGTTAATTAAACAGTTGTCAGCAGCGCAGAAACAGCACCACCGCAACCAACTACAGTTTAACTGATCACCACACGATCTTTACTTTACTCCCCTCAGTCTCCTTTTGCCCGATCTGTGATCTATATAGCAACGCTTTCTGACTGCGCTTTTAATACTGTTAATTACAATTCAATCTTTTCATAAAACTTGAGTTGCATTTAAAGTGGTCGAGTAAGAGAGTGTGGTTGCTAAACTGAAGCTTGTAGAGTAGATCCAGAGTAGTAGAGTGAAACATATATAATACAATACTCTCCTGACTATAGAAATCCTTTGAAAACAATTAGAGCTGGATTATGAAAAAATTCAATATAATAATAACTTGTACTGTATACTCAATATAATAACTAGAGTCATCAAGTTTGTCTTCTAAGTTCATATATAACATATATAATACAATACTCTCCTCACTATAGAAATCCTTTGAAAACAATTAGAGCTGGATTATGAAAAAGTTCAATAAAACTTGTACTGTATACTCAATATAATAACTAGAGTCATCATGTTTCTCTTATATGTTCATATCTACCAAAAGCTAATCATGCATTTATCAAAAAATGAATGAATATATGAGAGGAGTATGTTTGGTGTAAGTTTTAATTAAAAATGTTTGTATCTCATAGTCGAATCCACCCTCTAAGTTCCTTTACTTTTTGAATAATGTTCGTAAGTTCGAAAACTATCAATGTATTAAAGACTAAGTTAAGTACTATTATTTCTTATACTTAATTTTCTTTTTAACCACGTAAAACTAATGAAATTAAAGATTCAGTTTTGCGCTCAGACCAACTTATTAAGTGTCAGTTGAGCTGTTTTAGAACAACTTTGACTAATTGTCCAATTATTTCAGTCATAAATCGAAATACATCCTTCTATCTGCATACATAAACATGACATATAAATTGCAATTTTATTCTATTACTTTCTTAAAGTGCAAATTATGTAAATTTTTAGCTAATTGCATTCGATTTGTACTGGTTCTGAACATAAAGCGTTCACTGCAATGCAAAAGTATTTTAAATAGGTAAATTCCTAATAGATAGCCGGTTTGTTGGGTCACAAGAACAAGTGTACACCTTGGCCGCTGATTAAAAGTGGTAAAAGTAATGCAATTGCCATTTACCACTTACCACTTGGTACTTGGCACGTTAGCCTTGATAAACGCTTCTATTTTTTAGTGCACATTGAAAGGCATAAAAAAGCCAAGTGTTCAAGTGCATAAAACTGGCTGCAACTTGGTCAACAGCTTGGGAGAGTGACAATACAATAAAGCTGTTGGCTCGATTACAGACTTTGGTGTCGATTAAAAAAATGTCTTGCAAATGCCAACACCTCGATGTCTGAACCAAGTTTAACCTGGCCTAAAGATGGGGAAGGGAATATTGAAGGGGGCAAGACATACGATCGCAACGTGCATCGAATTCGGGTCATTGCTTGAATCTTGGCGCCGCCGCCGCAACGAGGCACGGATTTAACATTTGGTAATTCGATTTGCGAGCCAAAAAAATAAAAAAAAAAAAAAGATAAAGCAAAAAAAAATATTGAAATTGCATGTGTCCCTTGGGGCCATTGAACTGAACTGAATGTACTTGTAGTTGTTGTAGTTATTGTAGTTGTTATTGCAATTGTTTTTGACAACAATCAAATTAATGTTGCTTTTTGCATTGCTTCATATTTTTCCAGACAAGCAATAAAAACCTAAACGAGCAACAAAACGTGCCAGGAACAAAGTTTAAACAGGTAAGAAAAACGTTTTTTTTTTTTGCTTTATACCCATAATTTTCCATAGAAATTCACACAGAATGCAAAAATGCGTAACCGCCACGTTGCTTGGCATGCAACATGACCATTTGGCTACCTGCCACGCCCATAGCGCCCACTTTTCTTCGCCACCGTGTAATTTGTAAGTGCAACTGCAAGCTGCGAATGCAATTGAAGAGCTGTCAGACTCTGGCATGTAAAACACTTGTAATTCGATGCGACTGCCACTAACAACTAACAATGTGTGTGTTGTCTATTCGTGTGGTAGCTGAGAAGTGAAGAGGTGGCAAAAGGGGAGGGAGGCAACTCTCACGGGTTGCCCCGTGTTGCAACACCGGGAAGTATTGCCAACTGGCAATCGACTGCAATATGTAGTTTGTGAATACAACTTGGCAACTGTTGAAGCCCCACACACGTTAACAGCATTTTCAATTGAATACCTTAATTTGCCACATATTAAACAATGTGTGCAGCACCTTAAAATGACAATCAATGAAGTTAGTTGGACTAAGGGATAAACGATAGACTCTTTAACTTGAAAAGTGAAACTTTCAAGAAAATAGATATTCAATTGATAATACATTTAAATTCAATAATGACTTTCAGGCACTGCACATTAAATAGATAACTATCTGGATTATTGTAGAGTATTTCAAATATCTTTATTTTATTATCCTTATTAAATATTTCAAGATGATTTTGTGATAAAAATTTATAGTATTCAGAGCATACGAAAAGATATACCATAATATTCTTTTAGATTTGCCGTAAGATTGACACGTTTTCATTTTGTTCCTATATCACGTTTAAACATATTTGCTAATTTCATGTTAATGATCATGTTAATGTTGCTAAGGGAATATTTCAATTTATTAAAAGAGTTTTATAGTAGAACATTGATTTGTTCTAAGGACAGTATCTTCAGTAATTGAACTATACGAATTATTTAAAAGAAGGTATTTGAGCATTTGTAAAATACAGTAGAAATAAAAAATCTAAGTGATACCTACAACACCAGAAAAGTTGTTCATTAAATAAGTATTTTTGTAGACATATCAGATACTTACTTTAAAGTCATTCCGTGACAAAATGACAATAGTCTGTAGTAAGGTAAAATAATTAGCATTACTCGCATATGAAATACAAAATCTAAATATAATTAATTTAATTGGTTCAAGTGTCTGCAGTTGTCTCCCTTTGTAAATGCTACTCCCACTAAACGGTTGCTGAAGACAATTGAATAGATTTTCAGATTTAGAAAATGTACAGAAATAGAGACAACAAAAAACAACAACAAATGGCAGCTGCATTGCAACGTTTAGTCTGAGAGATTTTTGTTTTATGTTTGGAATGAACGACGACAACAATAAAACTTTCCATTTCTAACGAAATTACACTCTTAGACAAAACAAAACAAAGCCAGACAAATTTATCTCGTTAGTCGACTTAATATTATTTTTCCTCTTTTCCATTTGCTTTCGGAAATGTATTTTTTGTTTTCCCCAAAAATACTATGTGTATCTTTGTGTGGCAGGTCATTGCGAATGTTGCACACGTGGCACGATAACAACAGTAATAAAGAACCAATTTGTGGCAACATTTATGAGGCAGAACATCCTATTAATTAAGACAGCAAATGATTAGGTGCTAAGCTGTTGGATATTCAAATGATGTGATGCATGTTGCACATGCAACAGCTCTTCTTTTATCCCCCTATGTTGCAGCATTCGCTTGATTGACAAACTGAAAAATTGCATATGCTTTAAGGGAGGAAATAAAAAAAGGGAGGGGTGGGGAGGGGGAGGGGGAGTCGAATTGACTAAACAAAAGCTGGTGACAATGTGTTGAATTTAATGAAGAAAAATGTCACTCACATTTAATGCCATCAACTGACAGCGGCATCTCAGTCAGTTACTGTTGTTGTCTGCATTAAAAGTGCATTAAAGCAAATTGCACAAAAAAGTATGACGAAAAAATAAAACAACGAAAAACGAAGCGTTTTACAGTGCGTGAGAAAAGCGACGCGAGAAAAACCGCTAGAAAACCGCGCGCAAATGCTGTGAAGGCGATTGCAAAAGCGAGCTGTCAAAGTGATAATGAGAGAGAAGAGTGGAGACTAGAGGAGGTAAAGGGGTATAGAGACTGTCAGCGACCGTTAGATAAAGCGATAAGCAGCGACATCTCCTCAATATTGCCGCTACCTCAATTGAAATTGTCAATTGAGGTTTCTCTGTCTCTATCTCTATTTCTCTTGCTCTTTCCCTGTGACTCCCTCTCTCTAGTTAATGCCATTTTTGGCGTAGGCGACAGTGAAAGTTGTTGCTGTCAGTTGAAGCGATTTGGCCGCAAAGTACACACAGGTAATTAATGCCAATTAAATGTCAAGTCGAGGCCCAAACACGCGCTGACAGTCGCTTTGGCTTTAACTCTTTAACTCTGACTCCAACTCTGATTGTGAGACGGGCGTGTTAACAACGGCAACTCAATTGTTTGTTGACCGCGTCAGAGCAAACTTTGACTTTCAAATGTGTTTTGCAATGCTGCAAATGCTACAATGTTGCACTGATTAATTAAGCCCAGACAAATGCATTTGGAGTTCGCTTAACAGCAACAACAACAACTGTAACAACAACAAGAGCAACAGACGATGCCAGCTCAATTGATTTCATTTCTCACGACCAACGACGTCAGCTGTCAGGCTCGTGAGTTTGCCAGACTGTTGCCCATTCCAAGTTGCCTCAATTAAACATTGCCAAGCAGCTGCTTCTGTTGCTGCTGATGTTGGTGTTGGTGTTGCTGCTGGCACCCCCACAACAACAGCAACATGCCTCTATCCATGCGTCATGCACTTTCTACAACAGCTCAGCGAAAACAAAAGAAAAGTGCAAGTTGCCGGCGGGTCGATGGGCAGCAGCAACAACTGCAGCAGCAACATCAACTTGTCTCTGTGCTGTAACTGCAGCAATGTTATTTATGATTATTTAATGCGATATTGTTGTTGCTGCCTGCAGGTTCATTGCCCAAAAAGTTACAATACAACATTTGCCCTGCCATTGCTTGCGTTTCACCCGCCAGCAACCCCTTTGGCTGTCTACAGCTTTTCTTTAGCTTTTCCCTTGCCATCTCGCTAATCTCGACTTCCATTGAACTCTGAACTTGGCCAGCATCTTGGCTGTTCAGTGGCTTTCGTTTATTGTTAAGCACAAACAATATCCACAGTGACAGCAGCAATATGTTGTCGTAATTGCCTTTTGTCCTTGCAATCTAACAACATTGCGTATACGTGATATATTAGATATTGCTTTTTGCCAAACCTTGTATTAAATAATACCAGTTAGTTGCACAAGCTGTTTTGGCCCAATAATTGCATTTGGCCAGCTCACAAATTGGCAACTTTAAGTGGCATATTGTCTTGTTGGCCTTTTTTGCAATAATTAACTACAACATAAACTAAATTTAACTGCATGGTCTAGACAGAAAACAAACACAATTTTTAAACACTTTGACCAATATTTTGCAACATATTATTAACATGATCTCAAATGTCAATTTTAAAACCTAAATTACGAGTATTATTTAATGTTGTTGTCTCTAGCTTCTGTCGGCAATTGAACTCCCTTGTCGGTCTGTCTTTCTATATATCTATCTGTCTGTTTGCAACTGCAATGCAAATAGTAGCTGACCTTTGATATACAATTACATAGCACACATACACACATACACATCGACATACATTTTGTACCGACTTTACCATCAGTTATTGGGCTGCTTGCTTCGTGGCATGCCCAAAAAATATTTGCCAGACAACATTTTCTTGCCCAAAACAAATGGGTATTGGCAAATTGTTCTTAGCTTGATTTACTAAAATTGTTTTTGTTGGTATTTTGTTTTCGTACTTAATTAATTGTGCAATAAAAGTCAGACACTGCTGACGCCGCAAAAAGGCAATCAGAAGTCGCAAAGAAGCGGAAAACTGACTTAAAAGTATGAGCTAAAAAACAAAAGTTATTTATAACTTAGGAAAATAGTACAAAAAATATATATTTTTGCAACTTTTGCCAACCGTCTCGCCTTCCAGTTTAATTGCAAACTTTTACAGGGTATAAAACTCATTGAAATTTATAGATCTTTAAAGTCAAGCAGGTAGTTGTAGGTAGAGTCAAACTCAATTGTCGTTTAGTTGCCATTGTATTGTATTATTTGTAGATGTCGTTGGGCGTTCATTGTTTATGGGTTCTACTTCGCGAGATTTGAATGTGAACCGGTTGCAAGAAGGCAGAAAGCAAACAATTTTTAGACGGCGACACGATGCCTTAATGCCAACGGCAGTCTTTTTTGGCTAAAAAACAACAAAAATCCACAATAGCCAGCATTTGGTCCAGACTCTTTTGGTATTTCTGCAGCTGACTGGACGGGACCAAGCCACAAATTGTGGCAAATAGACGATGCAGACAGTTGGGTCATGAGTCATGAATGCTACCACAAAACTGCAACAGCAACAACTTAAGCAACTACAACAACTGTCCTGGCCAGGCCGAGTAGCCTGACAGTTAACAAATGGTGTATGCAAAATTGTTGCATGCCACAAAACGGCGACAAAATTTCGAGTACACACATATCCCACGCAACAGGTTTTATTTCCTTTTAAAGTATATAGGTTTTTTATATAGTCTGGCACAGCTGACAGACCAGAACTTTATTTTTTAAGACTGTTTCTGCGCATCATAAAGTGTTTTTTTACAGTGCATAATTAAAAATTCAACAAAATTATAGAGTCGAGAACCAGAGTGTATGGAGTGTGTGTGCATGTGTGCGTTTGTGGTCATAAAAAGATGACGAGGAGTGTGTGAAGCGATACACAAAATTGAAATGCGATGCCAGCTTCAAGTAAGTGACACATTTCGGACTTTGGGACTCCTCATTTATTTAATGAAGCAACATGTTGTGGCAACACATGTGCTTCTGATTGTGAGCAGTAAATGAGATGGAGTTCAAGTTGGAGGAGCAACTGGAAGCCGAACCAGTTCTTTCTTGGCACCACACAGACGCCACGTTCGGTTGCATGAATGAATGCGTTTCCATTTATTTAATTTGCAGTCTTTTGTTGCCGTTGTTGCCGATGTTGCCGATGTTGCCGTTGTTGCAGCAGCTGCACCCAAAAAGTCTGGCGTCTTCTCATTTGTTGCCCTTGCCTCACGCAAATGAAAACGAAGACGACGCCAATCTGTGGCGACATGGGAACTTAACCTTGAATCATTTTGCTAAAGAACAAGAGTGCGTTCTTAACATACATATTCATACATCGCATTCTTATGTAAGTATGTACATTGTACGTACATGCACTCCCATGTAGTTATGTTCATTTCACATACTTCCAGCTTTGCTAAAAGAATCTTGATCAAAGAAGTTGCCGCAAATCTGCGGCAATCCTCACACCCATCAAATACAAATGCAACTTTTGCAAATGGTGTGAGAAAAGATGACAGATCACGTTAATTGATAGCCAAATTGTGGAGAAAAAGGTTAAATTAAGTTAGAATTAGAAGTGTGAAGTCGTAAAATCTGTCAAAATGAGTCTTATATCTTGATCAACGTGTGTTTTAAAGACAATTGTCATTTAAAGGTTTCTCAAAACTCAATCTGTTATATCTTTCCTTGTAAACAATTCTATTAAATCAGATGGTAACATTTGAATTAACCTCAACAACTTCTCTTCAGCTTTCCCTATAAACAAAACTCCTCTTCACATAAAACTTGATAAACAAACTTCTTCATAATTTAATTGCTGGTGTTGTTGCAGTTGCTGTGGATGTTGTTGTGGTCTTACAAGTTTGTTGTGTTACCTGTTACCTGTTGACAAAAACTACAACCGCTGCCTGCCCCAACATCCGGGCAATACGAGTTCTCTATAGATACCTAATGGTTGACTTCAGGCTTGAGGTACGAGTGCCATTTGGCTAATGACATCTTTGAATTGGCTTTAATTGTTAAGACCTGACTATAGTCTGTCTAGGAAATCAAATGCCTCAACTTAATTAGTTCTTTGGTCATATTTTGCCAACTGTGCCTTGGTTTATTAATGAAGTTGGCATTGAACTGAGAGTAAGGCTAAAAATACTATGCGAAATGATTTTGAACTTGTCAAATGCCGGATATCCTATGATTGCATAACTCCCATGGATAATTTTACTTAAAGTTGCTCTAAAATAGAAGTCAGAAAGAATTTACAGAAAATATATCAGTGGATGAAGAAAACTTAACTCATAATTGAATTTAGAATCGTTTTAGTTAGAGTAGATGTAAAAGTAGAAGGTGTGAAATAAAAGTTGTAGTTAATGTGGAAGTAGAAGTAAAAGCAAAATAGTTCTACCAAATTTAACTATTATATAGTTTATAGTGGAATGAGATGTAAAAAGTTGTTGCTGTCAAAACAGATGTAGAAGTAGACGTCAAAGTAAAATTATAAATACTGCTTGTAATAGTTGTAGAAGTAATAACAATAGTAGAAGTAATAAAAATGGAAACGTAACTTTAGATTGAAGTTCAAATAAAAGCAGAAGAAAAAGATAGTTGCAACTCATTCGATAATTAAATTTAAAGTAAAAGAAAAAATAAGTAAAGGATATAAATATTAATTTTAGTAGAAAGGCATAAGTTGTAGGAGTATCCGAGTTCGGCCATGAACTTTCCACTTTGACAAAGCAACTTGACCATTTCTGGCCTAAACGTGGTAATTTTAAATCAAACTAGCCTATAAATATTAATTGAGACTTTTGTTCTAATCAGAATAATCGCATCAGAGCTCAATTTCCATGACTCTAAACAACGTTTTTGCGTCTAATTGCCAGCTGGCCTTTTATGGATTCTCCGAGTCAGAGACGGAGACGGAGACAGATATGTTGACATTTAAAGCAGCGCCCACAACATCCGTTGAGGCAAGTTAAGCCCAACCCGAAATAAGCACTTTTAGCTCAGGAATTTGTTCATATTCATACCATATATTAATATTAATTTGCGTAAATATTGGATCAGTCATCGCCCATAAAACTCAAATAGTTCTAGACAAGCGATCCGTAGAGTTGTTCTCTATGCATAACTAAGGGAATAAAAATAAATTTCAAAGTGCTT
Organism: Drosophila putrida; assembly: GCA_037043535.1. NCBI lineage: Eukaryota > Metazoa > Arthropoda > Insecta > Diptera > Drosophilidae > Drosophila > Drosophila putrida. Next base: position 840,663 of record JBAMBI010000135.1, read on the forward strand.
GGAAGTGTTTTGCATAATCCGAAAGACAGAATTGTGGCATGCATATCGCAGGTGTATATATCTATAACGTTCAACATATAGTAGTATAAATAAACATCTGAGTAAATGGAAAATGGGATATAAGAAAGAGAACAAACGTCAGAAGCCAAGAAGAAGCTGTCGACGCTGCCACGCATAAATCTCCCATGTAAATGTGGAACAAATTCAAATCTCACAGCGAACTCTAATTTAAATATCTCCTCAAATCGTTTCTCTTTATTTCTGCCTTTTATATGTATTTCTGGTTGATTTTTGACTTCTGTGGAATCTCTTTCTGGTAATTTGTTGAGCTGTGAATTGGGTGAGGTTGTTGCTTGGATCTGTGACTCAATTGGAGCGACCGCGATCAAGTGGTAAGGTGGCTAATGGAGCATTTGATTTGATTGTTAATGCCTCTGCTGCTTGATTCAATCAGCATCATTCATGTTATGAGTTTTACAGATGTATAACGAATTCCACGCATTCTGCACGCATCACTTCACAGTTCCCTAAGCGGCAATTTGCACATTGGCGTTGGCCAAGTCCACACTGACAATTGCCAACAGTTAACAGGTAACAGATAACAAAAAAAAAGGAAGCAAACAATGTGAGAGAAACGCAATCGGACAATAAAAGAGAAGAAGAGAACATTCCTGTGCTGCTGTTTGGTTAAACCTGTTGGCCCCATTTGGTCTCGGACTCGGACTTGGATTCGAAGTCAGTTAACTGTTTTGTTGCCTGCAAGCGGCACAAATTTTGTATGCCAAGCGATTGGTTTAAGCCAAATGCAAAATATTGAAATGGGTTGACGGCAGAAAACGTGTTTTTGGTTCCGAAAAGATACCAACACTTTTAACATTCTCCTGCATCAATTAAATGCTGCCCAGCTGACCGAGTTTATAAGAGTACCAATTTTGGTTTTATCTGTCGGCTAACGAGCTAACACTAACACCCAGTCCTGACTTGACTTGACTCTATATCCGTCTTGTTTGAAGCATGAAATTTATGCAGATTTATTTGTGTTACATTTCTGCGACAGCAACAACTTGACTTGATGTCTTTCTCTCTCTCTCTCTCTCTCTCTTTATTGTGGTTGGATCATGGCAACAACATTCCTTATGGCGAGAGTTTCGCAGCAAAACAAGATGTTGGCCTAGCTCGGATGTCGCGCCTCTTTTGGCCACTTTTATGGTCAAATAGCGACACAATTTGTTGCCAATTTCTACAAAGTGTTTCACTTTTCTTTATGGCAGTTTATCCCTAATAAAAAAGGAGAAATAGGTAGGATTTCAATTGTAAATGGAGTTATAACTGCTTGTTGATATTAATAAATAAATTTAAGTATGAATATAAATAAATTATCAATGATTTGTAATCTATTTAGGCATGTGAATTGTAGTCACATTTTGGCCTCCATTTGTTTAGCAGTTAGATGAGAATCCAGCCTCGTTTGGGGCCATAAACAAATTGGCAATCGATGCCGCAACCAAATGCAAATTGAGTGAAAGAAAAAATGCAAACAATTAACGAAAAACAAACAACAACCTGAGCTAAAATTTATGTGTAACACGGCCAAACAAACGCGATATGCAAAAAAGATGAAAATACAACAACAACAACTATTCCAACAACAACAACAACAACAACAACGGTGGCAACATTTGCATGCCACAGTTATGCAATTGGGTATGCTTGCCCCTCATCCACCTCCTGCTCCTCCTGAAGCCAATTGTTTTTGCGGTCGGATTGCATTAAACAAAGATTTATGTTTATTAACGTTTAGCCAAAACGCTGACCTAAAAAAATGGAGCAGATGTTGCTGCTGCTAAAATCAAGCGTAGCATCAAGCATCAAGAGGCAGAAGTTGCACGCGGCCAACATTCAACAATGGGTCAACTTTCATTGGTGTTGATAAATGAGCCAAAAGCTGCAGAAGAAGAAGAAGACAAAACTTTGACGGTTGTTGTGTTGCTCTTTTTTGTGGGTGTTGTCGCCGTTGTTGTTATGGTTGTCAGCAACAGCAGCAGCAACACTTTCCCAATTAGGCCGCGTCACAATGTGCTGCGGCTGTTGCCCGAATTGACATTACCAACTTAAGTTAGTTGCTGGTGTTAAAGAGGGCTAATGACTTAAAGACATAACGCTGCATTGTTCAAATGTTCTCTTTGTTCTGATATTGCTGTGAGTAATCTTCAAACTGTTACAGAAGAAACGCCTTTGGATATGATTGTGATTGTGATTGTGAGAACTGTACTTGTAATTATTGCATTATTTCTTTGTTTCAACTCGCTAAAGAACTTCTTAAGACAGTCAACAAGATAATTATATCTAATTCTGTTTTGGCAACCAGTTTTTGAATTAAGCTTTTAGATAACACGGTGATTGTTCCGCAATTTTAGTGCTGCTGCAGATTGTTGTCAGTCATTGCAGATGCAGTGCCAACACACACAACAGCAACACAGTTGGACAGTCACTTCCCTGGACAATTTTAGAAAGTCATTTACACATGCGACAAGTTAAAGCACAAACATAAACAAACTAACTAACAACAGTAGCAATACTAACAACAACTAACAACCACAACAAAGCCATGCAACTGATTACCCAACAGCAATCATAGACTGTGGAGAGAAGACCTCGACTCAAACAGAGCTTTGTCGATGGCCATGTGACAAACATAGCAAAGGCATCTTCATGTACCTCATGACCAGCCATAAACAACAGCAACAACAATAGCACACGATAGCAAACGATGTCGAAAACAGCAACAACAGCAAATTTCAATAATTTCATTATCAAGATGAAGATTGATTGATAGTTGCCATGTTAAAGACATTAAATGACCAAACACATGGCCAACTGTTGCTGTTGCTGTTGCAGGAGGGAGAAGTTAACAAGGGGGAAGTTTAACTTTTGCAAATTGTTGGCGCTCTTATATTTGCATTCAATAATGTTGAGGCATGCAGCAGAAGCTGCACAGTGAAAGTTAATTGTTGACTTGCCCAGTGCAGCACAAACAACAGCGACTGTTGCCGACAGCGCTTGCGTAACTGTTGCAAAGAAAGTTTTATTTTTATCAGCTTTTATGTTAAGGTTTATGCGCTAATAACTCATAACTTTTTATTACTTTATGTCTTTACAGAATATGGCCTAAAGTGGCAACATAACAACAGCAACAGCAGCAACACGCACAACAGCAACAGTTGACAGTAGACGGTGTCAGATAATTGCAATGTCTTCCTCAATTTGTTCACACTTTACGCAAAATGCGTGGAAAAAGGATTTGTGTTCGAATTGTTTCAAATCCAAGGATGAACATAAGGCAGCAGCAGCTGCTGCAGCTGCAGGAAAATTGGGGAGTGCCTTAAAGTCGGAGAGTCCAATAAAGGTTGATTATCCCAACAAACACAAAACTCCGGCCAAGAGTATTATAAAGAAGGCCTTTGGTGTGCGTCTAACCACAAGCAGCAGCAGCAACACTTTTAGCAACAAGATCAGCAACATGTCGGGAAACTCGAATAAATCGGGAAAAGTTTGTTTTCCCAAGCAGCTGCATGAGATCATTGGCTATGGTGGAGAGTGGTCGGAGGATGATGACGATGATGATCATGACTTTATGAATCTGGGCAATGAGCACGATGACATGGCCATCACAGAAACCGATGATGAGGAAGCGGTCGAATTGAAACGCATTACGCGGGCCAACACGGACTTTAATATGAACAATGGCAACTTGTTGGGCAATGCCGAGGACAACATTAAGAAGTCATTTGCGGCCCTTAAGCTCGGGGCGCCACAAGTTGACAAGGAGGGCAAAAAGCAAACGTTAACAATTAATGTGATGCCCTTTGGACAGCCTCTAAAGTCATCATCGTCGAAGACAACGCCAGCCAAGGCAACAACAGAGTTACCCAAGGCAACAACAGCAACATCTGCAACTGCAACTACAATCACAGCAAAGCCTGCAACAACAACAACAACAGCCACAACCATCAAGAGCACTGTGACCAGCAGCACCACCAAAAAGGTGACAACAACATTGACGCCAACGTTGGTCAAAAGCAACACGCTAGCAACATGCTCCCGTGATGGCAAGGATAGTCCGCCCATTGAGCGTGCCATGGAGAAATCTTTGCTAGATGAAATCTCAGAAACATTACAACAAAAACAAAAGCAGAGCGAGCACACAATAGTCACAACAGCAACTGTTGCAAGTAGCAGCAACAGCAGCAACAGCAGCAACAACAGCAACAAAATCAAATTCGAACTGAGCTCGCTGAGCGATTCTCCGAAGCCATTTCTTGACCTTAAGAAGCCAATCGCAAGGAACGCACCCATAACCAAGGATCACACAAAGCCCAAGGTCAATGTATGCCACAAATATTCCGACACGGACAGCAATTGCTCGGACACGGAAAATGGCGTTTCCGCCTACTACGATGTGGTTGAAACTCAACTCAGCTATGAGAATCTTCCCGATGGCAAGTACAGTGAACAAGTGGGCGTGGCCAGCGCCCAAACGGAGGCCAACAATTCACACTACTCCAGTTCTCAATACATTACGGATATGTTGCTGAGCTCCAAGACACGTGCTGCCAGCTACAATCTGCATGAGGGTAACTTTATGACCAGCAAAATAACCTCAGATGGTTTGATTGTCACCAAATGCAGCTCAGATGATGCTCTGGATTCCACAGGCAGCAGCTTCGATGGCAGTTCCGATGAGGAGAACGCCTACAACATGATACGGAGCGAGTCCGACTCTGGCATTGGTATTAGCATTGGCAGCGAATACAAGAATTTACCCAATGGTGGAGTTAAAAGCAGCAACGAGCAACGTTCTTTGGTGGAAAAGAAACTCAGTGCCAGCACCAACAACTCGGACTATGAGGATATACAGATTGGAGATCAATCTGGCAACCAGGCAGCGGTCAAGAGTCGAGAGCTGCATGGCGAGCCCGATGGCAGTGCCGATCCCGACAACAAGCTGGAGCAGCAAAAACAGCAGCAACAACAAAAGGAGACAACAACGGAAGCGATTAACCAACAATTGCCGGCATTGCCAAAATCTCCGCCGCCTCCGATGAAAATTGATGCGCGTCCCTCGTTCCTGCATGGTCTGAAAAAGCCGGAGTTGCCAGCAAAACCGCTCGTCAACAGCAACAACAACACACTCAACAGCAACAGTAGCAACAACAATTCGCCACTGAAAAGTTTTATGAGCAAGCGACAACCAAGCAGCGCTGAGCAACAATTCATCACTCAATTGCAGACTGCAATTTCCAAATCAAGTGAGAATTTATTGGCAGCAACATCAGCAGCAGCTTCAGCAGCAGCTGCGGCAGCAGCATCTGAGTCAGCCAAAGATGATGCAAAGCTAAAGAAGGGCAAAGCGCCGAATCCGCCGCCAGAGCCAAAATTAAGCGCACCTCCTACGCCGGAGAGAGATTACAGTTTGGTAGTTGAATTCGAACAGGCAACCAAGGCGGAGGCGGCAACAGTTGCTGCCAATGAAGCAACAGCAGCAACAGCAGCAACAACAGCAGCAGTAGAAATCACAACAGCAACTACTACACCAACCAGCAATTTGTATACGAAGAAAACGCCTGTGGCAGCTGCAGCTCCTGTTATACGTGAAAAGGATAAACGAGAGCGTGCCGTAATCAATCCCAAGTTCCGTAGTCTCAATACTTTTGTGATGCAACGTGCCAATGCCGCCAAACAGTTGCAGATGCAATCTGCCAGCTCCGTGTTGAATCTAAAACAACCCTTGACACCAGAGCCAACGCCTCGCAATCAACGACATCTGTCCATGTCGGAGGAGTGTCTGGCTGCCGCCGGACTTGTCGATCCCCAGAGCAACAAAAAGTCTCCGACTGCATCGCCACCGCAGAAACAGAAGTCCAAGTTTTCGATTAAGAAATTCCTACGCATGGGCAGCAATGGAGGCAGCAAGTCCAATGAGCCATTGTCCAAGAAGGATAACAGTGTCTATACAGAGATCTGCACAGGAGATGATGGCAGTGTTGTGGGCAAGCCACGCCTTGTTATCATACATCCCATTGACATAAATCCCACAGCCGTTGAGGTGGTCAAGGATATAACCAAGACAAATGATACGGTTTCAGCACAAACTGTGGCTGTTGTCACCGCCAAACCACCAGCACCACCGCTTCGGGCCAGCGAGGGACAGCGTGCCCATGAGGCCAACAAGCCAGCACGCCCACCGCCCCCAAGAGTGCCGAGCTGCGACGCAAGCAGAAGACCGAGCTGACTGCCACACTGAGTGCGAGCAGCGTGGATTCGGCAAAGATTAGCGGCAATCCCAATGCAGGGGGATCCATCAAATCCAAGGCGGACAACGTTTATGCCAATTTGGGTAAGTAGGGTAGAAACGTGTTAACTGGGTCAATAGGACGCTCACAAAAATGCCATAAAGTAGCTTTAAAATTCCAAACGTCTCTACGATTGTGGGTGTAACTCAAGTCATGATCCACTTCCAATTCAAGAAAAGAAAGCGCAAACAGATCACGTTCACTGCGACCTTCAGAATGTGGGTCTGAAGGGTCTCTTGAAGCACTTAGAGTCTGGCCAAGTGCAGCCACCAAGTGGCACCTCAAGAATGTTGAAAGTAGAACCAAAGTGAGGCAAAACGAGTTACGCATTTTCAATCAATATAACGGGCACAGTGAGTCAAAGCAGCGATCGGTCGCTTCTTATAGTTATAGCCATAGCCAGCCAGGTAGCCGTAGCCAGATTAAAGTAGGTTAAGTGAGCAAGCCAAACTATGTGGTTTTTACAGATGAACAGCAACAACAACAGCAACAACAACGAGAACAACAAAAATCGAAATGAAAACAAACCAAAGCCCAAAGCCAAGCCAATGAGGTAACCACAGGTGAATGCTTAGCCAGAACCAGAAGATGAATAAAAAGAACCACTAGAAAAACTGGCGAAACGAGAATAAAATCGAGTTTGGAGTCGAGACCCATTTTCTTTGCTGACATTTTGTGGTCAGGCCAATGTGGCGAGAACTTGTTACACCTGCTACTAAAGTAGCCAAAGAGGCAGGGAAGGAAAAGGAAAAGGAAAAAAACAGCTCATCAACGACTGCTATTTGTTAGACATCTTGGGTTCGCAGCTGCGCCAGTCTTCGTCTTCAGGCCACCATTACGCCAATTGTAATTTAACTCGAATTTGGGTCAAAATCATAATTAGTGTCGCAGATTTCGCAACCAACTGTTGCCCCTAATACACCGAATAGCTTCTAAAATTATATATCTATCTATACAGCATTAAGTATGGGAGAAGTATTGTGAAAAATCCTTTATAGATCAGACATCCAACATAAGAGGTTTTTATTTCGGAAAATGTACTGTGCCATTTTTCATTTTATTAAATGATGATTAGTTGATGTCTGCTATTTTACTAGTATTGTAATTTAAAATATAAAATAATTAAGCAGCTTTAAATAAAGGCGAAGTCTATAAGCTTAACTATTTTAATATTTAAAATTCAATGATTAGTATGAGAATGTTAAGTTATAAAAGGAGCTTTAAATTAATATGTATTTTAAATTCTATATTTAAAACAACGAGTAAATACATTATTTATTTCAATACTTGTTAATTTTTTTTTGATGTCGATGTCGATATTATTTGCAATAATTTCATTTCGTATTAGATTTTATGTTCTAAAATAATAAAATAAAAATATTGTGGACAGTTCTTTATTATACAAACCTAATTCATAAGAAACTAACTTACATGTATCTTCTAAAACTTCGATTTCTTTGCGTGGTCAGCTTCAGTCTTCAGTAATAAATAAACAAATATCAAAATAAATCTACATTATATCAATTACTTTCCACATTCACAGGCGAAATACGCTCCTCAATTGCACCACGCAAGCCGGAGCGTACGGCGAGCATGCGGGAGCGTGAGGCGCAATTGGAACTGGTCCGTAAGCGTGGCATACTTACCGATACTATCTCCATTTGCTCGTCAAACGGTGAGAATGTAACGGCCGATCAGTCCAAGGCCTATGATGTGGGTAAACCACCCACAGGTAGCACCACAGCCACCATGAATAGCCGCACTAGTACCTTTGAGCGGCAACCGAAGAAGGCCGAGACAAAGATGTCCATATCGAGCAAGCTGGAAATCTTTGAGCAGCGTGCACACGATGCCACGGACAATGGACAACGCAGTAGCCTTAAGGATTCGGTGCGAAAGATTAACAGCACCATCGATAGTTATCTTAAGGATAAACGTGACTATGAGAACATGTACGAACTGGTCAAAATGGGCAATGACAACGGCAACGGCAACACTACTAATAAAGTAACAACCACATCAGCGACAACTGCAACATCAACATCAACGCCACCAATGCCGCCAACACGCAGTAGCAACCTTGACCTGAGCAACGTGGCGGGTCAACGATTAAACCAGACGAGCAGACGCAACAACAACATCTACTCCGACACGGCTTCCATTGCCAGCTATACGCGCAGCGAGTACGGGCCAGTTCGCAATTATGGCCTAAACAACAGCTTGGGTAAGAACATGATTTTAAATGAAGGCTGCATAACTACGTCCAAACTTTTATAAACCCTACCTCGAATTATCCAAGTCAAATTGAAGAAGTAATAATTCTGCCACAATTCAGGGAAATTAATACAGTTATAAGCTAAATATTCTAAATGCTTAAAGAAATTAATACTTAAAAAGCCGAGAAAAAATGGAGAAAGAACAGAGAAAATTATAAAATTTTCTTATATTAAATTGAGCCAAGAAACTATTTAGGCATTGCCTTAAAATATTTCTAATGGTGTTGCTAATTTCAATTTTCTTTCATTTTTTTAGCCAACATTCCACGCGTTATCTCGGCCTCGTATGCAGGCAGCGAGGTGGGCGAGTTCGACATCTATGCTCCGTACAGTTACTATGGCAGCGAGGCTGGCGGAGATGTGGCCACTGATATCAACGATAGCGTCTGGGGCATGCCAATGGTAGGTTTAAATCAAATTTAACAAATTTAAGTGATATACTAAGCTTTTTTTCCAACTCTTACAGGGCAACAAGAATCGCAGCAAGGCCACAAATCGTTTGCGCATGCGCAAAGGACGCAGTGTCGTGCACAAGACCATCGAGGATAATTACACAGCTGTCGTGGTGGCCAATCATGAAGCACTTGCCCAGGTGCTCGATCAGGTAAAGCCACATCTTGTGCTTCTCTTAAACTTTTCACTAATCTGCCTAATCTTCTCACAGCTCCAACAAACACCAGTTGTGCCTGCGGCCTTGAGACCGCTGGCCAATGCCATTAACCTACGCTACGAGGACTTTAGTATCCTGGATGGTGCACAGGCCTTTGTTGTCGGCAAGAAGGCATTCCACGCTGCCCTCTGGACTTCATCTCCTGTGACCTTGGCCCTATCAGCTGACTGCAATCAGCTGGGAGGCGTGGGCGGTGAACTGAGCCAGCTGACAGGTGGCGTCTGCGATGTGCTCAATCCAATAACTGAGTTTTGCGATTTGGTTCCAAGTTACCAACTGCCATTGATGCCCACAACGGAGGTGACATTGCTGCAGGCAACCATTTCGGTGTTGCCAAGACTTCAACTTGAAACGTTGCAATCGATTGGAGCCATTTTGAAGGGCAAGTCTCAAGTGCTGGACAAGAGCAACTTCAATTTCCGTGGCTCAATACCAAATCTGAGCGGCCTGAAGGATGCAGCAGGTGGAAATGCTCTACGCAATGTGGTTTCAGTGCAGAATCTTAGCACTTTGAACGAGGAGTCCACATCATCTATTAGTTCAGCTGTCAACGCTGGTGAGGAGAGTACAACCACGCCCAGTCCCATGCCCGCCTTTGACGATGTCATGACCCGAGAAGTGGCATTCATTATGCTGCAGTTGGTCAACGGCATGAAGAATCTGCAGGCGAAGGCCATTGAGGAGACACCGCTGAGTCTGTCCAATGTGGTTCTATCCAAGGACATGGACAACAAGGACGCTCAGGCGAGACTCTGTGTGCTTCAAGGGTAAGCCGACTGACCATTTATATTCATATGTTCAGCTTAATAACTTGCCTCCATCTTACAGCAACAACAACGATGACGAGGAGCCCATGGGAACGCTCTGCAAATGCGCTCACGGTGCACTGACCGACATGCTGCCTGCCACGAAAATCACTCCCATTCTGGCCGACATTCTGCAACAGGAACGGGCTGAATCTCTGTCCAAGGCCAAGTCAGTGCTGGAATTTGTTCTCTGGGGTCCCTCAGATGTGGCCCTCACCGGCGCAACAAAGGAACGTGAGCTCGCACTGCAACGTTGGTTGGATCTGGAGCGAGCAACTGTGCTGCATGGCCTAGTGCGCACCCGGGTGGAGCTGACGGTTTACGATGAGTGTCATCTGATGTTCCTGGTACGATCCACGGCCAAGATGATGAATGATGCGGCCAAAATAGTGTGCAGCTATCAGCAGACTGCACATGAATAGACCAAGTTAAAATAACTGAATTATCAGCAGAGCTTATAATATTTATTATGCAAGTTTATCATATGCTTTTAGTCCTTTTATTAGTTTAGCATACATATGCTGGACTCGCATGTCAGAGTCCCATACTTAGATACTTACTATATTCGTCGAGAAATGAAATCTATCTAATGATAGATTCACCCTAAATACGATATAAATACGAAAATACGATAATATCCATTAATTTTGTACACTTCTTTGCCCCAGCGTGCCAAACTCAAAAATCGCTCGGAAATTGTCTTGTAAAAATGCAACTCTGTCAACATTGAAACTTTAATTATTTCTAGTTTATTTTTAACTGGTAGCTAATACTCTATACAACTATTTATACATACATTACTTAATATTATGCAAAACAACCGTTAAAAATCATTTATATATATAATTCGGTTTGTAATGGAAAAACATTGGTGTTTGTCTAAATATCCATACGTACATTTACAATATTGTATTTCTACCAATATGCAAATAAATAAAACGCGAAAATCTCTTTACTATATAGCTTTTTATTTGTTTATTATAAATTGATTTGATTTGTATTCAAAAATTTACTTTACAAACGTTTTTATTGAATAAATATCTTTTTTTGTTATACATTTTTTTTACAGAATTGTACAGAATTGACATTCTATTCTGACCGATTTAAAGTTAATTAGTGAAAAGCTTTATGAATATAGTATTTATTTATTTGATACATTATTTATATATCGAAGAGAGTCATAGGTTCTGTTTATCAGCCAGAATCGACACAACAGTTATAAGTCTCTCACTTTCCCTTTTTCTCCCTCTCTTACACTCTCCGTGTCTCTCTTAGCGAACCAGTTTGATAATTAACAAGATACATATGCGTATTAAAAACTTTTTGAGTAAAAACCTAAGCTCTTTAATTTTGAGCTCAGTTGTAAATCAAGCTCGATAGCAGAATGTTAGGTCATAACGCAAAATTCCGACCTCTGATACAAATTATACCAATACAGCAGGTTCGTTAATATTGTGTATATCTATATTTGTTAAAAGTATAATTTAAAATCTGTTTATTAAAATGGTTCAGCGGCAACAATTCAATAATGCCAAAGGAAGTATGTCGGGGATCGAAACTTCCAAAGAAAAGTCTACGGAATGGGAACAAGCTCGCCCCTACAATCATATACCCAAGGTGGGATTGATGAACTTCGTGGGTCATATGCTGCCTGGCGGAAGATATCACAAAATGGAATTTCCAGATATTATGTTAGATCTACGTATACGTAATGGCCCACTTTATAGATTGGCAGGTGTAGTAGGCAAGTCAGAGATTCTTGTTTCAAATGATCCCGCTCATTTCGAAAGAGTATTTCGTGCTGAAGGGCCCTGGCCAGAGAGAAATGGCAACGAAATTCTGGACTATCATCGTAACCAGTTACGTAAAGACTTTTACCAGGGTATTGAAGGCGTCATATCTACGTAAGAACCAGTATTCTTATGACAACATGTGCACATATAGTTAGAAGAAAACTTACAGTGTGTGGAATTTTTCAGACAAGGAGAGGTGTGGGCCAAGTTCCGCTCTACTGTCAATCCCGTCATGATGCAGCCTAAAACAGTACGCCCGTATTATCAGAAGATGTCAGATGTTAACAAAGAGTTTATTAAGAGGTATGTTAATTTTGTTGTCTATTTTCTGTAAATAACAATCTTTATATCGCTATACAAGGATTCGAGATATACGGGACAGCAGTACCTTTGAAGTACCCGAAAATTTTAAGGAGGAAATCAATCGATGGACTCTTGAATCTGTTTCAGTCATTGCATTAGATAAGCAATTGGGATTAATTAATGCAAATCGCAATAATCCCCAAGCCAAGCAACTATTCGATAACATTAATCAGTTCTTCAATTTAGCAGCTGAAATTGAACTAAAACCGTCACTTTGGCGTTTTATACCCACACCCTCTTTCAAGAAAGTTATGAAAATCTTGGACAATATCCAAGCAGTGACTGTGGGCTATGTTAACGAAGCTATTGAGCGATTGGAACGCGAACCATCAAATAAACCCGAGGCCGAGCAAAGTGTGCTGGAAAAACTTTTAAAAATCGACAAAAAGGTGGCCACTGTCATGGCAATGGATATGCTTATGGCTGGAGTAGATACGGTAAAAATCCTTGCAACATTAGTTCTTTTCAAGAAATGTTTATATACTTAAAGTTTATTTTCTTCAGACAACAAGCACTTTTACTGGCTGTCTTCTCTGTCTTGCACAAAATCCCGAAAAGCAAGCAAAGCTGCGTGAGGAAGTAATTCGCATTTTGCCTCATAAGGACTCTGATTTCACAGAAGCATCCATGAAGAATGTGCCTTATTTGCGGGCCTGCATTAAGGAATCGCTACGTATTTATCCCTTGGCTTTCGGAAGTAGCCGAGTCATCAAGTCGGATATCGTGCTAGATGGTTTCCAGGTACCGAAAGAAACGCCAGTTATACTGTTGTTCCATGGTCTGCAGATGAATGATGCACATTATCCCAGAAGCAAGGAATTCCTTCCTGAACGTTGGCTACGCAATGCCAAAGAGGAATCTTCAGATTTCAAGTGTCCCATTGCTCTTAAAATGAGCAATCCATTTGTCTACTTGCCCTTTGGTTTCGGTCCTCGCATGTGCATTGGCAAACGAATTGCGGAAATGGAATTGGAGTTGGGTATTGCACGAATCATTAGGAACTATCATGTCGAGTTCAATCACTCGACGGAGAAACCCTTTAAAAATCTAATTCTTAACGTACCTAACATACCTCTTAAATTTAAATTCACAGACGTTGAAAACTAATAATGATTGAAATAATACATGTTTACATATTTTTATTTTAAAGATAAGCTAAAAATATGGTGCTTGCATGTATTTATTGTTTTGTATTATATTTTATAACAATAATATCAAATCCATATCAAAATAAATAATCTAAAATACCAATAAATATGTGTTAACTTCCACCATTTCAGATAACGGCCCTATCTTTTAGAGGAAACTTTGTTGGTAAATAAACAAACTGCTAATAATAATGTTACTCTCAAGAGGAAAAGATACAATATCTTTAGCGTTGAGTTTCAGTGCAGTTTTTAATAAAGATTATTTAACTTATCTTTGCAAATCTATACTCGTCAATTGTTGCTGCCTAGTTTAAATGGAAATATCTTTAAAACCATATCAGCAATAATTAATATATGAAGTATTAATAGCTTTTTGTGAGACCTTAAACTCTGAGTGTGATTAAACTTATAATCAGTTCCAAATCAAACTCGTCAGGAGAATGTTCGGATTGCACACAAAGCTCCGACGGATTGTACATTTTTTATCAATCCAACAGGTGCCTTGGATCCACACTTTTACAGAATAATTAACATTATTTGATTATTCTTATGATTTAGCGGCAACAAACAAATGTTTCAAGTGAGGTATCGAAATCCGAGACATTCCCGGTCAAGACTTCCGAATGGGATCAGGCTCGTCCCTACAAACAGATACCCAAGGTGGGCGTTGTTAGCTTTGTATGTTATATGCTTCCTGGCGGAAGATATGAGAAAATGGAGTTTCCGGACATGATGTTGGATCTGCATCGCCGTCATGGACCACTTTATAGATTGCCAGGTGTCATGGGCAAAGCAGAGTATCTTGTTTGTAATAATCCGGAACATTTCAAGCGAGTAATACGTGCTGAAGGCCCTATGCCGGAAAGACAAGGAAAATCAGTGTTGGACTATCATCGGAACCAGCATCGTCGGGACTTTTACCAGGGCATTGAGGGGCTTGTTTCTACGTAAGAGTTCATTTTATTACACATAGAAAATTTAAAAAAAAACCAAGCCTCTTACAGTTCAGGAGAGGTATGGTACAAGTTTCGCTCAGCCGTTAATCCCGTCATGATGGATCCAAAAACTGTTCGCCTATATTATCAAGAGATGTCAAAAATTCACAAGGAGTTCATTCAGAGGTAGGGCTACTATACAGTTGGTAATTAACTAACTTTCTCTCCTTATTAGGGTGCGAGATATACGTGATAGTAAAACCCTTGAAGTACCCGATAACTTTGAGGAGGAAATCAATCGCTGGACCTTGGAATGCGTTTCGGTGATTGCCTTAGATAAGCAACTAGGTCTTATAAATCGCAATGATCCACAAGCAAAAAAACTCTTGGAAAATATAACTGAAATTTTCACAATAGGATCTGAAATTGAACTTAAGCCGTCACCTTGGCGATATATAGCTACACCGTTATTTAAAAAAGCTTTGAGAGTCCTAGACAATATTCAAGAATTGACTGTTGAATACGTAAATGAAGCTATTGAGCGTTTGGAACGCAAACCATCAAACAAACCAGATCATGAGAAGAGTATGCTGGAAAAGTTATTAAAAATCGATAAAAAGATCGCCACTGTCATGGCAATGGATATGATGTTGGCTGGTGTAGATACGGTAAGAATTCATGCATTTTCAATATACTTCATAGGTAGTTTTCATGATCTTTATATCCCTTCTCCAGACTGCTAGCACACTTGCAGGTTGTCTCTTGTGTCTGGCACAAAATCCTGAAAAACAAGCCAAACTGCGGGAAGAAGTACTTCGAATTTTGCCTAACAAAGACTCGGAGTTCACAGAAGCCTCTATGAAGAATGTTCCCTATTTGCGCGCCTGCATCAAGGAGTCGTTACGTGTTTATCCCCTAATTTCAGCTAACAGTCGTATCATCAAGTCCGATATAGTCTTAAATGGTTATCAGATACCAAAAGAAACTGGTGTTATAATGCTCACTCATGGCCTAAATACGAATGATCAACACTATCCTAGAAGCCGGGAATTTCTTCCTGAGCGTTGGCTACGGCAAACCAAAGATGATACTGCAGTTGCCAATTGTCCGCATACTCTTAAGGCGAGCAATCCATTTATCTACTTGCCCTTCGGATATGGTCCTCGAATGTGCGTTGGTAAACGGATTGTCGAGATGGAACTGGAATTGGGCATTGCTCGACTTATTCGGAACTTCCATATCGAGTTTAATCACTCCACTGAGAAACCCTTCAAGAGTCTGTTTTTAAATGTACCCAACATACCTCTAAAATTCAAGTTTACGGACTTGAAATACTGAAAGTGTTTCTTATTATAAAAGAAAAACATTTATGTATGTATTATAAAGTATTACATTTTTAAATCAGTATCGCGGGGTATAACATTTTTCATAATCTTTTCGATAAGTGTTTGAATATTTTCGATATGTGTTAATCAACTACATACTGTTACTTTCAAATTAAATTTAAAGATAAGATACTTCTTGGTGCGTAGCCTACAACAACTTTGTTTTATTAAATGCATTAAGCTAGTTGTCTTACTTACATGTGATATTACTTTAGCGCGTTTATTTGATTTATCATTATAACTTTTAACCCACTGGCTATCATTTTTAGACAAAAATCGTGCCAAATCCCCTTTAGTATTTCTTTTGGGGGCTGCGACATTTAATGTTGCAACAATATTAAATTTCTTTTAATCAAAATATATCAAATTTATATTTATTTTATAATTGTAACTGATGTGGGCTCCATCTACAAGAGTATTTAATTTTCGGCACGACGAAAGATTCTCAAAAAAAAACACCTATTACAACAATTAATCTCTTTGTCTGGCTTTCACTCTCTTTCTTCGTTGTTTTCTCTTTGGCTCTCTTTCGGCATGTTTTTAACCACGCTCGTTTACAACAAAACTCTGGTGATGGTCAACTCAGCTCTCAGTTCCAAATAAAATACGATAAAGACTGTACAATGTTAAGACAGCAGACAAAACTTCGACATTTGTTTCGAAATACTAAAATACAGGTGCGTAGAGATCTTTTATTTACCTACTTCCGACAACAATAGTTATTTGATGGTTTGATTTTATTATGCAGGTGAAACAAACACGTGCTGCGAATCTCGCATTAAACGCAACAGGAATCGAGGGAGAAAAGCCATCGGAATGGGAGCAGGCACGTCCATACAACCAGATACACAAAGTGGGAACAGCTCATTTTGTCTGTCATATGCTGCCTGGCGGAAGATACTACAAGAAGGAATTCCCTGAGATCATGGCAGATCTGCATCGGCGTCACGGATCCTTATACAGATTGCCAGGTATCTTGGGTAAGGCGGAGTTTCTTGTTTCGAATGATCCAACACACTTCGAGCGAGTGTTTCGAGCTGAAGGCCCATGGCCAGAGAGACAGGGCAAATCAATAATTGACTATCATCGAAGCCAGTTACGTAAGGACTTCTACCAGGGTATTGAGGGCATCATATCCACGTAAGAAACAAAATGGGTAAAATTAAAAGAAACTTAAAAAGAAAGTATTTAATTTTACAGAGATGGAGAGATGTGGTCCAAATTTCGCACAACTGTCAATCCCGTCATGATGCAGCCAAAAATAGTACGTTTATATTATCAAAAGATGTCCAGTGTCAACAAGGAATTTATTCAAAGGTAAGCTAAGCTGATTTATTTAATTCAAAGAAACTCTCCTATGATTGCATGCTTATAATAGAATTCGTGAAATCCGGGATACCAACACCCTGGAGGTTCCCGGTAATTTTGAAGAGGAAATTAATCGTTGGACTCTGGAATCTGTTTCAGTGGTAGCCTTAGATAAACAGCTGGGACTGATCAAAAAGAATCGCAACAACCCCCAGGCGAAGAAACTATTTGACAATATCAATAAATACTTTGATTTAGCTGCCAGGATTGAACTAAAGCCGAGTTTTTCTCGTTATCTACCTTCTCTACTTATGAAGAAGGCTATGATAGCCTTAGACAATATCCAGGAAGTGTCTGTTGGCTATGTTAATGAAGCAATTGGTCGTTTGGAACACGATTCATCAAACAAACGTAAGCACGAGCAAAGTGTACTGGAAAAACTTTTGAAAATCGACAAAAAAAGTGGCCACTGTCATGGCAATGGATATGCTTATGGCTGGCGTGGACACGGTAGGAATCCTCATATAAATAATTCATTTCAGGAAATCCTCATACATTTAATGTATTTCCTCCTTAGACGACAACCACTTTTACTGGTTGCCTTTTATGTCTGGCAAAAAATCCCGAAAAACAAGCGAAGCTTCGAGAGGAGGTCCGTCGCATATTACCTAACAAGGAATCGGATTTCACAGAGGACTCTATGAACAACATGACCTATTTGCGTGCTTGCATTAAGGAATCTTTACGCATTTTTCCACTAATTTCAGGAAATAGTCGAGTCACCAAATCGGATATAGTACTCGACGGCTATCAGATTCCGAAAGAAACGGCAGTTATAATGCACTCCCAAGTTCTTCATATGGATGATCGGTACTTTCTCAGGAGCAAAGAATATTTGCCTGAGCGTTGGCTTCGTCAAAGTAAAGAAAAAGATGCACAATGTCCAAATGCTCTTAAAGCTAGTAATCCATTTGTCTATTTGCCCTTTGGTTTTGGTCCTCGCATGTGCATTGGAAAGCGAATTGCTGAATTGGAATTGGAGTTGGGTATTGCCCGACTTGTTCGGAACTTTAATATTGAGTTTAATCACTCAACTAAGAAACCATTCAAGAGTCTGTTATTAAATATGCCAAACATACCTCTTAAATTCAAATTTACAGACGTGAAAAACTAAATAATCTTTTTGATATTTGCATTATAAATAAAAGAAACCCAATGTTGTTTAGAGTAATATTTATGTATTTTTAGGTTTGAATATTTTTAATATCTACATCTTAAAAGTAAAGTTTTCATAACGTGATGTTTTAAGATAGTATATGTTGTTGCGATAATCGAAGTTTAGCATCCTTTAGCTCGTCAACAGCAAGTAACTCGACTTCTTCCTCCTCACGATCATATTTTAGGGTTTCAGCTAGCATAACTGCATTTTGATGACACTTGGTCTCCTCATGCTGACGCATGTGGTGTAGAAGTCGGAAATCCTTTTGACAATAGTCGCATCTATAAAGCTTGATATCCGAGTGAATTAACTCGTGCTTAGTCAAAGAATGTGCGTAGGCGAAGGCCTTGTCACAGACCTTGCACACATATGGCTTGATACCTCGATGCACACTGTCATAGAGAGAGAGACAGAGAGAGAGAGAATTATGTGTAAAGTTGACAATGCTAAAGTGTTTTGGGTACTCACTTTTCGTGGGACTTTAACACGCTCTCGTAGAAGAACTGGCGACTGCAGAAGCTGCATTTAAAGGGTTTACTACCCGTGTGGGAGTACATATGTTTGCGCAACTGTTCGCGCACATGGAACTTGGCTTCGCAGAGTCTGTATTAAAAAATGATTATAAAGCAACAGTCCGATGATCTATTATTTAGAGTCTGGCACTTACTCGCACTGGTATTGACAAACGGTATCGTGACGTCGACGATGTTCCATCATGCGTCCCCGTTTCTCATAGAAATTGCCACATACATCACAAACGTAGCCACCCTTTTCAGTTCCATTCGAGGTGCGCAGAGAATTGAGTCCGGGACGTGCCCGACCACGTCGGGGTTTAACATGAGCCACTTCTTCTTTCAAATCAAAGGATTGCTGCATTTCTTCATGCTCAGATTTTACTGCACCCATGCCCAGACGTGTGCGACCACGTCTGAGTTTAATTTCAGAAGAAGCTTGCGCTTCATCATCATATTTAGTTTCGAGCACAGCATCGTCATGATCGGGATTCATATCTATGGTATAGTTATCCTCCAAGTACTCAATGTCATCGCTGTGCACTTCCTGTTCATGTGAGCCATCAACTTCGACATATTCATCATTTTGAGAGCCATCATCACCATCGCAGGCTGCCTCATTCATTACAAAATCATTCATTTCGTCATCCTCAACTTGCTGATGTGGTCCCAATTCTTCCTTAACAATGTAATCCTCCGAATCATCTAACAGCCCCAGTTCACGACAATAATGTTCAATTTCCGCTTGCTTGCGCAGAGCCTTTTCACGAAACTGAAAGGCCATGTTCAGCTCCACCTTGCATGGCTTGCAAATGCTATCGGGAATCTGATCTTTTCCACTCAACTGGTGTATATGAATATTCAAATTCAATTGCAATATTTAACTTTGAAATGCTTCGATAATACCCACCTTACTGAATGAAACGCCCAGCAGCTGTACAAGCATTTCATTTGGAGACTCCTCGCCCTCCTCACGTGATTCGTCAATCCGTTGTAATCTCTGGCTGGGCTCCAAGCACACCCGACAAAGGTTTGGTCCAAGTTCGCCGCGCATCTTTTATTTAATTTCTGTCTGAACAGTATTTTAGTGTTAAAATGGTTGGTGGCTGTGTTGTGTAAAGGTAAAGCGTCTGTATTCTTAATAAATCGCCATTTTTTCTGAGTAGCGATAACTGTGTAGTCATCGTTATCGATAACACAGTCCATTGTCAAAAATAGATAACAATTATTTAATTATTAATATAACAACATGTTAGTATATAAAATCAATATTCTATGCTGCAAATAGTAAATAATTTAGTTTATTTTATTTTAACTGTTAACGGTAGTAGGTATGTCACACACACAAACCAAAAAATACCAGACTCTTTATTCCGTATTATTCGAACTCAAATATATACCAAAGTAAATCATACATAAACTTTAAGTTATTTCTTTTATTATACATTTTAAAATTAAACCAGTCATAAGTCAAACCTTTTCTATATGCAATTGGACTTAAACCTCAAGTGTTATTTCTAGTTAATAATGACTGAGCAGCGTACATGCCTTCAAATATATATCGAAAGGCAGCATCGCAACCATTCGGTATTATTTCATAGAGGAAGTAACTAGTAGTAGTTACTTTCTCTATGGGTATTATTTTTTTCTTATAAACAGTTGCTAGTTGATTTAAATTTTAATTTGCTGAATGAGTTCAGTTCTATCATGAATCGCACCAGTCATGTTCAAACCGTTGTATAGTTAAACTATTGTTTAAAATATACTTAAATTGCGCGCTAAACACTGCTGTATCGTAGTACGGTATTATATGTGTTTTTTACTTTTCGGTATTTTTTATTTGACAATTTGGTTGCGCTCAGTTTACGGAACATTTATGTGTAGTTTGCAGTTTAACATAAATTTTTAAAAAAGCTTCTTTGAAAAGTGTCTAGCTCTTGATAAGTTTTTAAAATGCTGATCTAGCTTTTTTTTAAGTAGTTGGCAACACTGGAAACGACACAAACAGTTACGGAATTTGGTCACACATCGTGTGTATTTTTCGAGACGCAGAAGGAACGGAGCTCTTATCTCCGCGAAAAATGGATTATTCCAATATATTTTGTAATTATCTTATTAGAAAATAGGTTGAGCATTGGAATTACAACCATTTCCGCGTAAATTTGATTGTGGCGTCGAAGCCGTGCACGCGCTGTACACACTCGCTTTACAAACGCAGTAGACGCAGCGCAAAATGGTTTATTATCTTGCGTTGTTCACATCCGTATCTTCCGTCGTCAAAATGTCCGTCGCGCCAGTTATCGACTTCGCAATCTTCATCTCCTAAAGCACGCGTCAGCGAAGCGTTAGTGCGTAAGCTTTTTGATCAATTTGAACTTGTTAGCATCAGCAATAATAATAATAACAACAAGACAACAACAACTTATAATTACAAGTGTTGTGGAAAATTAAAAGTGTGTGCAGGAGCAACACACACAAAGCACAGAGGTTGCTCGTGTGTGTGTGTGTGTGTGTGCTGTAATCCAGTCGAGCACCTAACATGTCCGAAAAGCATGGTCAGCTTAGTGGTGCGCAGTGGACGACGAAATCATCAGCAGCGGCAGCAGGAAACACAACAAAGCATCAGCAACCCAATCCAAGTTCCAATACCATATATGAAGCAACAGCAACAGTTGCCACTAGTCCATATGGCATTGGTGCTGTTCCCGTTCCGGGACCGATTTCGATTCCGGATATTCCCACTTATACTTCAGGACGCTTTCAGGCTCCACCCATACACATGCATCCGGCTAAGTCATCACCTCTGACCATTGTGACACCACCCCAGCCAATTTTGCAGCCTCAGGTGTCGCCCACAACCACAACAAATGTACCTGTTCCCAGTGGTGGATTCGTGCCGCCAACGTTTCCAAATATGACCAGTCCTGGCTCTGGAGCTGGGACTGGTGGAGCCACTTCTGTGCTTACGCCCAATCCCTTTGCAGCGGCTGCTGGGAATCCTGGACTGGCGTTTGTCAATGCCTTCAATTTTAGCAATGCCCAGCAATTGGAACTGGGCAAGATAATGCATGCGATGAATGCATCTTCGCCTGCAGCAACCACACTTCCGAGGCATCCACAAGCTGCACATCCGCATCCATCTCATAACCATCCCAGTGAAGGTGGCCCAGTTGTGGCACCAACCGCTGCACCCAGCGGTGCAATCAACTCCACCATTGCGGAAAATGTTATGAATGCGCTATCCAGTGACGAGGATCGAATGAGACGTGTTCAACAGGTTATCGAAGCTAGTCTTGAGTAAGTAGAGACAACAGATTAAGCCCAAATCAATATTATAAGTATGTTGCCCTTCTCTTTCCATATCCAGTGACACTGCTAAGCTACAGATCGGTCAGATTCTGGAGAGTGTTGCGGGCTTAAAGCCAATGGAGAAACTATTTCTGTATTTGCGTTTGCCTGGCGAGAGTGCGGACACTGATCCACTGCGACAGCCACAAAATCCGCTGGGAACACGTTCCGAGATTAATCATACCATTAACTGGGTGCGTTCGCATCTGGAGCATGATGCTCAGGTTTCCATACCAAAGCAGGACGTTTACAATGATTACATGTAAGCTTAAACAAAATAAACGAAACGAGTGTATTGATAAGAAGTTCTATTAAGAACAGAAATTTGTTGATATTTGTACTTTATTTAAATAAAATAGTATCAATTTTTATATAATTGCTAAGAAAGAGTAGCTTGAGTAGCTCGATTTGCTTCGATTTGGATTCAGAAACTTTGATGAATTGTTCCTGTGTTTTAGGATATTTTACTTATGTTTCCTTTATGTTAATTCCATTGCAGCGCCTACTGCGAGCGTCTGAGCATCAAGCCGCTGTCAACGGCAGATTTTGGTAAGGTAATGAAGCAAGTGTTTCCCGGTGTACGTCCACGTCGTCTAGGAACGCGTGGCAATTCCCGCTATTGCTATGCGGCCATGAGAAAGACAACTAAACTGACGCCACCTCAACTGCCGCAACTGTGTAAGGATGAGCCGCTAAGCGAGACGGAGACCAATGAGGTGGCTGCAACACAAATGAATAGATCACCTAGTGTTGCAGGCAGCATAGGTGCGTCTGCGGATAACGATGGATCCTGGGATGTGGTGCGCAATTGGGCAGAAAAACTGCTCAACACGAAGCTGGACAGTGTCACAGAACTTGCCACACGCATCAAGAGCAACAATGCAACAATTATTGGCGGATTAGCGCCCAAGAAATACACACCCAGGGAGCCCAAGGAGAAGCGTTTACTTGCGGTTGGTTAATAGTTTGGTTAACTTCAGTTAAGCATTGTTAATACTATAATTTTTACTTGCAATAGGATATGGGACCATTAAAGAAACGACGCAAAAAGAAACGTAAGGGCTCCACATCTTCGGAATCAAGTTGCAATCAACCAAATGCCTCACAAGATGCTGGCAGCAGTCAGGAAGCAGTCAGTGAAGACCATAAAACTGAACAGTTATTAAAGATCAAGCAGGAGATTATAGACTCGCCCAACAGCTACCTAACAGCCCAACAACAGCAGCAACAACAGCAAATGTTGCCCATGAATCTGGCCACCGAACCCCGCAGCAATGCTGTACGTAATCTGACCCCCAAGTTAATGGAACTGCAGGCAGAGCAGTCAGCACAGCAACCATTGTCACCAGGTGGAATGATCATTAAGGACGAGGCGGAAGAGTACAATACAACCAACATATTCTGCAAGAAGGTGCTCAAGGCACAACAGACCAAAGGCTTTTGGGCTAATTCCCCAAGTAGCGGCAGTGGCGGTGGCAGCACAAGCAGCTTGCTTGTACCTCCAGTGATAACCACAACTGCAGCAACACCTCCGCCGGCTGCACAACCACTTCCCGACAGCTTACCCGTAACCGTAACACCATTGTCAATGGGTCCGCCCGCTCAGTTAAGTCATCAGAGCTCGGTGAGTCCATCGAGCAGTTTGGATACGAACAGCAGCACACCGAAGGTTGCATCACGCAACATGATGTTGCTGCGAGCCAAAAAGATTATGGCTGAGAATGCGGCAGCTTTGGCCGCCGCAGAGGATTCGGGATTGCCGGAGAATTTGGGATTGCCACGTGAACGAGTCATTAGCATATGCAATATGGATAAGCATGAGCTGGACGATTATTTTCTTCCCGGCGATGAGGAGGAAGAGAACTCAGAGGGGCCGGACACCGAGTTGCTTCAATATTTTCAGATAGGAGACGCTGAGGAAAAACAACTGAATTCCTTAGATGCTCAAGCAGAACAACACAGAAATCCACAAGCTGCTGTAGCTAATGCAATGACAACCAATGCAATGGCAACGGCTGCAACTGCAAGATTAGCCACAGCAACGGCAACAGCAACAACGATGCATCATCAGCAACAGCAGCAACAACAACACCAGTTGCAGCAACAACAACAGCTGCAACAAATGCGTCGATCAATGCCATTGCCAACAGCAACTGCAACTGCAACCGTAGCTGCAGCAAATGTTGTGGGTTCTGCCTCAGCGTCTCTGGCACTTATGTCACGAAAGCATCAACAACAACAACAACAGCAGCTGCGACCCAACACCAACAGCAGCATTAATAACAATAATACTAACAACAACAACAGCAACAAACGCAAAATCAGTCTAACAAATGCCTCCAGCAATGGCAGCAACAAGAATTGCATTTTTTTGCCTATATCCCCGAACACCAACAACGGGAACAATAACACAGCTCCCGGATTAATAGCCTCGACAACAGCAACAACGACAACTGAGCAACCGTCTACACAGAATTGTTTTGCCAGTCCAGGATTAACACGGATGCGACAACGTTCGAGTTTGTTAACAAAGCAGCAATCGCTGGACTTTGACAACAACGGCAATGGAGATCCAATGATAGGAGCTCATAGGCGCAGACGGAGTTATGTCTACAGTTATCCGAGCAGCAGTTCCGCTTCGGCACCGCCAAGTCCCTCGTTGTTGCAACAGTGTATGGGCGCCAATTGGTCATTTAATGGCAACGCCAGCAGCAGCAATCAGTTTAACGAGAGCAGCAACAACAACAGCATGAACAATAACAACGTGGAGCTACTAGTTAATCAAAACTCAATGGATTTGGAAACAAGTCTGGCACTTAGCGGTGCCAATATAGAACTAAATGAGACACAACGCTCGCAATCCGTGCCGTTGTCACAGCTGCACCGTAGCAGCAGCAATCATTCACCTTCAACAGGCTACAATCGTCAGCTAAATCAAGCAGTTACCACAGGCTTGGTAAACGATGCACTCTTCTCAGAGAACAGCAACAGTCAACAGTCTGTGGCAGCATTGAAGGATGTGGATGTCTCGACAAGCTTGCTCTATGATGATGTGGACGTGAGTGCACTCATTTCGCCCAGCTTTAACAGTAAGTTTACTGGCATACAAACGACAACCACATGCAGTTCATCGGCTGGCTCCTCTAGCGGTTACAGCAGTGCTGGCAGTGCCGGTGGCATTGTGTCCCGGTCAGTGCCCTCGACACCGTTGCCACATCAGCAATCGCAGCAACAGGGCTGCAACAACAGCCTAAACAACACCAATGGCAATGGCAGTTGCAATGCTGCCAGCGGTTTCTTCAACATCTCACCGGCCTTCAATTGGGCCGCCAGCAATGTGGCCTATAGTGGTCAATCGTACAGTTCTCGCACAGCACTCGATATATCGAAATCGATGCCAACGACACCGATAACGACACCTTGCTTTCGTTACAGTCCCGTTGAATTGCATCGTGACTTTCTGATCAATGGCAACACAATCGACAGTCTACCATCTCCGGCTGTTGCGGTATTTGGCGTTGGTAATTCGGCTGATGTTGTCTTGGCCCTAAGCACCGATACCCTTATTGATGACGGTGCACCCAATAGTAGCGATGTAGAAGCAATGATTGGTGCCGCCGACATACTCGATAACTTGTAGAATTTGCCCGAAGAGAAAGCTCAAGATCATCAGGTGGATGGGTTGAATGCAGATGAGACGCAGCCAGAATTGGTGGTGGAGTGTCTGCTGCAACATGTGGACAAATTGTAAATGTCTGTCTGTAATCTGTGTCTACCTTCTAAAATTTATTGTTGTGTTCAATTGAAATAGTTATTGTACAAGTACCTTTACGCTGTGTCCTGTTATGAGCTTTCTCTTCGCAATTCTTAGCACAAGCCTATTTTCCTCTCTTTAATTAATGCATATAAGCTAAACTTAATTTTAAGCTCCAATTGGTTTCATCAATGTCCAAAATGAATGTTTTTGCATGTCCTTGAGACCAGTAACCAAGCCTCAACCAAGTATCCCTCAGGCCCTTGTTATGTATGTATGTATGTATGTACAGGTGCGTATGTATGTATGTACAGGTGCGTATGTATGTATGTACAGGTGCGTATGTATGTATGTGTACGTATCTATGTAGTATTTGTAATTAAGTATGCCGATACTGTGTATACTGCATATTGTTATTAAGAATGATAGAAGAAAGGAAACTGAAAAATGCTTATCATTTTCCCTAGTTGCATAGTTTTTAATGTTGATCCCCGATTTGAAAGAATAAGAGAAATGAAACAAAGCTGAATGAAACAAAAACAAAAAGTTAATGATAAATGATATAGTAAAAGAACCTTACAAATGAAACGAACTTAAAGTCTGAATGAATTAAACGTGCAGCGGTTTTAAAAACAATTATATTTATACACGTAAAAACATTTAAAAAAAAAACAAAAGAGAAAAATAATGGAATGTAACATTTTAAATGGTCCCCCGTTTGGGGTACGAGATTGTTTTACAATCCCAAAACTATACAAGATAGTTCTAAGGTACAAAAGAAGCAGAACCTGTTGAGGGCCTGAACAACAAAATGCAACTTGTTCTTAAACAACTGTAACAATTATCAAGTTCAAGTCGAAGTGTTGTTTGATTGTGTGTGACGTAACGTGTAACGTAATTCTATAGAATTCTGTTATCAAATGAACTTTGTCAACGTATCTTTCGATTTTATTAACAATCTATCTATGTATTTCTATTTTCACTATTCTATTAAATTGTTATACTTTTCTACCCTATCACTAAACCAGATTTGATGGTCTTTAATTAGAATTAAGTGTTTGTTTGTTATTGAATGTGTTTTGTTTAATGATAGATAACGCGCGAGATAAGAGCTATCAAATAAAGCTCTAATATTGTGTGTAGTTCTCTAAGTTTAATTATTAATGTACCGCGTTCTATTATCGATAACTTTACTTTTACCTTTATTGCTAATCTAATTAATGATGTCCCACATCTTATGGAGTTTATTCAACTATCATTTAGGTTTCTACGGCTACGGGAACAAAGTTAGGCTTCAGCATTTCATTTAAGTAAACCACAAATTAAACCTTCCCAGATACAAATTAGCGTTAATTGGTTTGTAAAACAAAGTAAATTTTATTTACTCGCACACACACACACATAACAACAATACAACTTTGAGTTTATCAGAAAAGAAACAAATAATTGTAAAACAAAAACATAATTCATAAATGTGCCTCAGGCTTTATTGTAAAACAATTATATACATACATATACCATAAAATATACACATACAAACCCATTAATACAATGAGTTAGCTATATAACTAATTAATTATATACAAATTATACACTCATTTACAATACGCAAAGCTAAAACAAAAAACTAGGGAAACAATTGAATTTGTCACGAGTATAGACCTCAGATTCAACGAAGAAAGCAAATATATAGTCAGAACCCAACCATATGCAGTTAACCATTAAACCACAGATCACAACAGCTAACAGCTAATCCACCAGTCAGCTTAATTCTATACCAATATTATCCATGTATGTAAATCTGTATCCACTATTGCAACTCGATATGCACATCCCAACTTCCAACTGTTACCGCTTTAACATATATAAATAGATTAATAGAATAGACCTCTCTAGGAATATGAGGAAATACGATATTTTCACCGGGAACACTTTGATAAACAACTGGAAAACAATATACACCCAATAGTTACATAAAGATAAACGAACCAAACTGTACTTTTTTTATAAGATATTTCAATGAAATACGGAAAACAATTAAAGTCAATAAAAAAACCTATAAAAGAGAAACTGCTCTTGTGTTTTCAATTAAGAGACATTTGGGAAGCAAACAGAGCACGGCTTTGCTCGA
Organism: Drosophila putrida; assembly: GCA_037043535.1. Classification (NCBI taxonomy): domain Eukaryota; kingdom Metazoa; phylum Arthropoda; class Insecta; order Diptera; family Drosophilidae; genus Drosophila; species Drosophila putrida. The sequence goes on from JBAMBI010000135.1 coordinate 868,664, forward strand.
TTTCTGGGTACCCTGTCCTTTCCGAGTATCTCCTTAAACTTGGAAAAATTAGAGCTATGTATGATTAACAGGACAACCTTTGGTTTGCATGTATTGAAAAGACATAGTTAATGTTTAGTGTTTTTGTTTTATTAAACTTTTAAGTTTAAAATAATAATATTAATATGCAATAAATATTTTTTAAATATACATAATAATATCATTAATTGTAATATGCGTGTGCCTGTTGTTTAATGTCATTATTAATTAGTTGCGTTTACTTATATTTCAGTTAAATACTTTTATATTTTCGCATTTCTTTTCATTCATTTCATTTATATTTGTATTATAGATTTATATTTTTATGTAAATTTAACTATTTTGTTTTATATGCATTTTACATTACATTTAAATAGCGCCAAATAATATTCCATTTGCTACAACTGATTCGAGTTGTTTGGGGCTATTCTAATTATAGTTTATACAATGTTGTTGTTGTTTTGTCTTGTTTTGTTTTTTTAATAAAGCCCTTCGACTATGTATATATTGTTATATATAGTATAATACATTTGTATACGTATAAAAATCATTTATGCGCCATTATGTATCTTGTTTTAAATATTAATATTAAACTACGCTAATAGCACATTCGAAAATCCAATTAAATTGCTATGGTTCTTATTGTGTTTCCTTTTTTTATATTTACTCTCATTCTGCTTTGGGTTTTTCGTCTATATATATGTATATATAAATGTATTTATATATATTATTTATGTTTATTATTTGTTAAATAAGGTTTACGTATATTTTTATATATGTATGTTTGCTAAATATTTATAATTCATTATTTATTCTTTTTAAATGCTTGTAAATCATGTTTATTTGTTTGTTTACTGCTTAATTGGTTTCCTGATATTTGACTTCTTCATTTTACTGTTATTATCTCCCCGAATTCCGTTAAACCTTTTCGCCACAAAAGCACACTCTTTTTACATACATAACATTCATTAAATTTTTTTGAATCTTTTGCAACTGTTTAACGGAATTTACACACACATATATATATAGTAGATGTATGCATGTATCTGTGTATATATTTATGTATACATATATATGTTGTATATGCCGCTACTGCTATATTTTTTATGTATGTATATAATATATATAAAATTGTTATTTCGCTGAGGTGGAAAATTCATTAATTAATAAGGTTATTTGTTGTTGTTCTGCTGCCTGCTGTTTCTGCTTCGGTTTTGGTTTTGGTTTCTTGATGCGCTACATCAGTTTCTGTAGATTGTAAGATTTAAGTTTAATTTTAAGTATCGTCGTCATTGGTAATTTTGATTCAAGGCGGTCGCAGACACGCTCTGTTTTTCAATTAAAGCACACATTTGAGTTTTATATAAGTACCATATATGTTTAACTGTTTGTCATGCCTCGATTCCACATTAATGTTAAGAGATATCTATGAAATGTTTCCGCACACAATCAAGTCCAAAAAGTATGCTATAGATACAATTGCATGTGAAATTGTTATTAAATCGGAACTCAGAACAGACCAAATAACTATTAAGAACATTTAATAACAGGATTCTCAAATATTTGTATTATAACCAAGCTTTTACTTCATTCTTGAATACTTTTCTCTGTTTATTATTAATTTTTAAAAATGATTTTTGGAAAGACGTTGTAAATTTTACCAACAGGAACGGATCAATTAAGCTTCTCGGTTGGTCCCGATACGTCAAGAGAAACTGTAGCTAAGCTGGCAACTGATCAATCAAATAAAGCAAAACGAAATGAATACAAACATAGGTAGTAAATTTTTTGAAATTAGTTTAAAATTTATTTAAAAATCATAATAAAAAACACGCAACTCTTGGCGAAATGACAAAACATACAAACTTAAAACGAATACAAATCAATTAATCAATACAAAATTAAATACACACTTCTTCGTTAAAATGTTCATAATAATAATAGTAATATTTCTAATAAAATTAATAATAATGAAATCAGTAACATTGTTCATCAAGGGGGATGGTTGCAGTTGCTGTTGTTGTGGTTTTTTTTATATCGGTTTTTCGACTTAATAACTAATACACAAGGTCAGTTAAAATATGCTAAACTAGCCTAATTACAAAGTTGCAGAAATAAACAAACACAGATAATGATCAGAAGAAAAAAAACAAGGCAAAAGTTTCTGCTATACAATAAGTTAACTATAAATAAACACAATTTATTTAGTTACAGATTAAATTACAATTCGACCCGTTTCGAATTGATATCAAAAATTAGTTATATATAAAACATAAAGCAAAACATTGCATAATTTGTTTGTTTGTTTGTTAGTTGTTGTTGCTGTTGCGCATGTGGCTGTGAATTGAAAACCCTTTTATTCCTATTCTATCTTCTACTTTTCCATTTCTCAACTGTTTAGCAATTTAACTAAATGAATTAACATTAATTACTCGTTGTGGTTGCACCACCGCTGGCACCATTTGGTGTCGGGGCGCCAGCGTTGCTTCTGCTGTCCAGAGACCAATCCCAATCCTTGCCCTTCGGTCGAAACTTGGACGATTTGTGATGATGATGGTAACTGGCATTTGCATTTGCGTTCGCATTCGAATTAACGCTATGATGTGGCGATGATTTCTCCTTTGGCGATTTGCCTGATTTGGTCAAAACCGCAGGCGGATTTGCTGCCACGCCCCCACCAGGTGTATCCACCAATGTGGGTGGCCCATTGCCAGCGGCATCAGCTGCCGTGGGAGGTGCACTGGAGTTCGAGTAAGCCAACAGTTCATCGTCATATTCCCAGTTGCGTTCACAAAACTTCTTCTTGTAATGCTTCTCGGAGCCGCTCTTCGACTTGCGCTGATATTTGAGCGGTATGCGCAGTTCATTGACCAGCGATGGGGCATGTGCGAGTGGTGGAGTTGCCACACTGGTGGCACTTGGACTGGGCGTACGTGGCACGCCCACATCGGACAATGGCGGCGAGTCAATGGCACCTGGATCCACTGGAGAAATTGTCTTCAAGGAGCTGCTTGCGTGCAACGATGAAGAAGCTGTTGATTTCATGCTGCTGTCACTCAAATGATCCGCCAAGTGTTGTTGCTGTTGCTGCTGCTGCAACGGTTGCTGTTGCTGCTGCTGTAGTGTCTGCTGCTGCTGCTGGTGCAACTGCACATGACTGTGTTGGTACGAATGATGGCTCAGATTGTTCACTTGACTGGCATAAAGACTGTTGCTGCTGCCGTTGCCGTTGTTATTGCTGCTGCTGTTGTTGCTGCTGCTGCTGCTACTGTTGTTAATCGGCAATTCCAGCTGCGACGAGCTCGATGAGGTGGACAAAAAGGTGCGTACCGCATCCGAGTTGCTGCTGCTGTGCGTTATACCCGAATCGGGCGAAGTGTTGCAACTAATAGATGCCGGCACTGTGTCACCATCAATTGATCGTCGTGTCTTGTCCAACTCGGTGCTGGCAAAGGCCACAAGGCGATCAAAACCGGAGCTAACTCGATGCTGCCAATGGGATTCATCGTCGGCAGCTATAACATCGTCTGTTATGGAAAGAAATTGAAAATAGATTAGAGATTATTCATAGATTATTGCATAAATTTGTATGTAAACAATCGATATAGTATAGCTAAGGCAACAACACAATTGCAACTGATGCTGTTGCTCCCGCTGGTTGCACTGGTGTGTGTGTGTGTCTGGGTGTGACTATGAAAGTGGGTGCTGACTGTGCGCGATAACAGTGTCATGGCGATAACGATAACACATCGGTTTGTGTAAGCAAGCCCTAAACTTTTGGTACAGTTTACTCAAACGAAATGCTTCACTGCGTATGTGTGTGTGAATGAGATTGCGAGCTGTGCAAAAGTGGTTGTGTGAGTGTGTGTGTGGGTAAAGATTAAATTAAAAAGTGTTACATGAAATCAAAAGTAAAATTAAATAAAATAATGTAAATGAAATTAAAAATGAAATAAAACAAAAAGGAAAAAGTAAACCAATTAGGCGCAACAGAACTTACCTCATGCTCGTTTAAATTTGATATATATGTATATAATATACTAGATAAATTGTTTTAATTTCGGTTAGGTTAAATTATTATTAAACGCAAAATAAATTATGTTTCATGTCTTTTTTTTCTTTATATAGGTTTTTTGTTTCATTTATAAGTTTATTAGATTTGATATTTTGTACTCTCTGTTTTTTTTTCAACAACAACTTTTATGTTTTGGCATTTTTTTCTTTTCTTTTCTTCTCTTTTTTTTGTTGATTTTGTTATTAATTTTTAGGTTACTTTTTTGGGTTCGGTGTTGTTTGAGAATTTTGAGGTAATCAATGGTTGTTATTTGGTACTACTACTATCGGCCACAACAAATCCATTGTTATGAGTATTACAATTGGTAGCTGTTTGTTTCGTGGCGCCAGACAAAGTCGAAAACGTTGTGCGAAGTCGACGTCTGGGATCGTAATTAGTTATAGTACGTTGCGTTGCCAAATCGGTAACTGTATGGGAGTAGAGCATAATAGAAGGGATATAATGTCGAGTTTTGGATAAGTAATGCGGGGGCGCTTTTTATTTTATTTATTTATTTTATTTGAATTGAATTGTCCATTGTTTCGATCTATCTTTATATATATTTGTAATATTTTTAGTAAATGTTTTTGGAAAATTAATAATGCAAATTAAAACATTCCAGAGAACATTGTTAATATCGAAGTAAGAAAAATATGTATTTATTTTTATGCATTTACTTTACAGAGAGCGTTTGATTCGGCATATGTTTGAGTGTGTGTGTTGGGTGTGTGTGTGTGTGACTTTGTCGTTGTATGAAATGATTGTTATTTTGGCATGACCCGGTAGATGGAATGTTTAAAAAAGCCAGCAAAATGTTGAATTATATTTATAGTTGTCGATTGATTAGTTTATTTTTATGTTATGATGTTTTTTTACACTGCGTTTATGCGTTGTCTTTATCACGGTATAATCGATTATATAAGTAAACCAAAGAAAATTAAATGCTATACTTTTCAAGTAACAAAATAATTTCATAATAATTACCCAAATGATTTAATTGTAAATTGTAAATTTTGTGTTTGAAAAATGTATTTTTAATTTGTAGTTTGAAGTGATTGAATATTTTTTATAAATTTAGGAAAAGTTTAATAATTTTTAAAATATTTATACATTATTTCTGAGATTTAGATACTGAAGTTTTGTGTATTCTCCAATTTGTATTACACTTCAATAATATAAAAGAGTTACACTTCAAGTATGAAACAATAAGAGCTTGTTGCTTTCCTTTACCACATTATAATCACTTATATTTGGTTATTATTTTCATGGGAGTTTGGGAAGTTAGGAAATACGTTTAAATTCTTTTTATATATTTACATAAATTATTCAATTAATTTATGAAATTATTTATACCATTTTTCTCGTTGTTTTACATAAGTATATGCATCTATTTCATATAGAATTTCCGTATTATAAATTTCATGATGATTGAATGTTAACAAAGTTCATGTTAACAGTGGCTGTTAACTTACAGTCGCTGTTGTTTGTAACTGTAAATTGCATGTTGACTGAATGTTAAACAAAAGGCATGTTTGAAAAAGCATAAAAATAGATGCAAACAAATAAAAATAAACAAATAATAATTGAAAATAAAAAATAAAAAGTGCTAAATACATAGTAGTAAGTAATAAGTTGTGTTCTACAAATACAAACGAAACAAATACCAAACTACGGACAACACACATGACTATGAAATACCGTTATACGTAACTGACGAATACCAGTCATTAAGTTTGTTTTTTTGTTTTAATAAATGTATTTACAAATTGAAAAAAAAAATAATGTATATAAATTGTATAAAATGTTGTGTGCAATTGTTTGTGTGTGAAATTCAAGCTAAAATGGCACTTAAAAAGTGGAGCTGGAGCTGGAGGAGCTCGAGGATGAGACACTTTCATTGTCATTATCATTAGTATGATCATTGTCATTGTTATTATCATTATCAGTGTCATTGTCAGTGTCATCATCCGACAAAGCATTGGCAATTGTTTGCCTGTTTTTCATGGTCAGATCTTGAGCCACCATTTGGGTTTGATAATTGCTGTTGTGGTTGTGGTTGTTGTTGTGTAATTGATGATATGTTACATGTGCTGGTGGTGCATGTGCTTGTGGTGCATTTACTGGCGATAGAATATCTTGGTATACATATGTCTTACCATCATCATGGGCGGCATTTGAACGCTCTCTACCCACAATTGTGGGTGTAATGCTGTGACTGCTTTGATGTGTTGCACGCATCTGTTGCTGCTGTGAACCATGTTGATGTGATGGTTGCTGCTGCTGATGATGATGGTGCTGTTGCTGCTGCTGATGGTGGTGCAACTGCTGATGACTCGTCGACAACTGCAACGGTCGCTCATCACCCATCAGAGAATTAATCTCGGGACTCATCAACAGCGGTGGCTCCACAAGCAATTTACTACGTCTTCCACAGGATGAGGAGGAGGACGATGGAGTCGGCGACGGTGTGGTTGCATCATGAGCCGGTGGTGGCAAAGCCTGCCCTCCATTGCTATTCACATACAGATGCTGATGTGCATGTGGAAGCGATTGCGGCTCAAAGTGCCCCAATTTAGCGGGCCGCGATGGTTGCTGATGTGGTGCCAATGGAGAACTGCGCTTAATTCCAACTGCAAAAGGAACTGGATAAGTAACTTTTACTTATATTGAGAGATATACTTTAGCTTACGCTCTACTTTGTGCGGTGTGCCATTAATATTGCCACTGTTTGTGTGGTGCTGTGGCTGCTGCTGCTGTTGTTGTTGTTGTGGTGGTTGTTGGTGGTGGTAACTATGAGTGGGCGGCGCCTGGTGTGCAAAATGTGACGACATTTCCAAAGTGGAAGCTGCGACTGCGGCTCGACGTTGCCGTTCCTCATTCTCCTCCTTGTATTTGCGTGCTCGCACATGATCTTGCAGAGAGGCGGCTAATCCTGTAGAGAAAAGAATTAAATCAATTTAGCAATGTGGTCAAGTCTAGTTACAATTCCGAATCTTAACAAAATAAAAACGCTACAGACATTTGTGCAATCTCTTCATCAAATAGCATTTAGCAATAGATCGAAACTACTGTAAAAATTGCAGCACTCTAGCTCTTGATTGCCTACAACAGTAAGATCAAAGAGATTTACTTGAATTCATTTTAAACATATAGGACCTATTGAGGGAAAAAATATATATTTTCGAATTCATTAGGATTGAAAAATAAGGAACACCCTAATATAGGCTCATTATGTAGGTACTTATAGGAAGTCCTTGCCAAACAGAACCACTAACCAAAGAACAATCTTTTTCCTTAAATTAAGTTCTTTAATTAGTGACAGAACAGAGCTGTAGACCTTAATTTATGCGGGTATATTTTATTGATCTTGCTCTTAGTATTTTGTTATTGACCACTCTTCTGGCCTTTGTTAATAAGTCAAAAAGGCAGCTATAGTTCTTGGCCGTTAACTGCTTAATAAAATTAGAAGGTTAGAAAGCTACAACTGTATGCACTCCATAAGGCTAAGAGTACTATCGTCAATTTTAATAGCACTAGCTCTCTATGAATTGAGTCTTTACTAAGATATACATGATATGGACTTCATTAATATGCTTCATATACTTTACTTCAGCCTGTTACAAACGTTGCCACTAAAATACAACACTTTTGTAAATTTGTACAACTTATTGAGTGTTTAATGTCAACTTAAAGCGATCATAATACTCACCTTCCAATGGCGGATTGGCACCATTTAAGCGTGGGGCCCGCAGAGCATTTGCACCACCTGCTGAACTCTTGGATTTCTGATGTTGTTGCTGATGATGTTGCTGCTGTTGTTGCTGCTGCTGCTGCTCCTCATGGAAATACGCCTCAATGCAGCCCTTCATTTCAGCACGTGGCAATGCAACCGGTTGATAATCACGGGCTGAACGTGCTGACGATGATGCACGTGATCCTCCAGATTGGGATTTCTGATTGTAGGCAACATGGGCTAACGTTGCCAGATTGTTGCCTGTACTCGATGTGGCCTGGCTATAATTGGTGGGCTGTGGTTCAGGGCCATCTTCACCCAAGGGTCGCACATGAACGCGTTCCGGTCGTTGGGCATGCAGATTGATAAGCAGACGCTCATTGGAGCGATCGGCAAGAAAAGCGCGCTCCATAAAGTGTGCACCACTCGAAGCACTCGAGGAACCGGCGGTGCTCATATTGACAGCCGCATTGATGATGCTCTGATGTGAGATTTCCAGCGTTCGCTCGATTTCTCCATTCACCAGATCTCCGATTGTCTTGCCCGCAGTTACAGGTGGTGCCAGGGACATTGGCGGTGGTGTTGGCATCGGTTGTGGTGGTTGATTCAGCTTCTCCTGCGACAAATGACGACGCAATGCCATCTTGGCTGGCGACACTTGTGTGTAATCGGGTTGCGAAGAGTTCGAACTGGGACGACTTGGCGGACGCACAGATAAGCGCTCCACACGATAGCCAGGATAATCCGAGTTGGCGGAACTGGCTCTGGGCAACAGCTCCAAGCTGTGTTGTTGCTGCAACTGTTGCTGTTGTTGCTGCTGCTGCTGCTGCTGTTGTTGCTGCTGATGCTCTGCAAGTTGCTCCCGGCTGCTTGAACGCTGCAATAGATTCTCAGCTGGCGCCTTGAATTCTGTTGACTGTTGATGATGATGTAGCAATCCAAGTTGTGCATGATGTGGAATTTGCTGCTGCTGCTGCTGCTGTTGTTGTTGTTGCTGCTGCTGTTGCTGTTGCAAACGTTGTTGTGCCACATGGGCCAACATAAGAGCATGTTGTTGCTGCTGCTGTTGTTGCACTATAAAATGCTCATAACTGTTGGCGCTGACCGAGGCACGTCGTCTATGGAAACCCAAATCAGCAGGTGTTGGCGGTGCCGCTGTTGTTGCTGCGTGTCCAGCATACAATGTGGCCAAAGATGTTGCCGGTGGAGGTGGTGGTGGCGGCGGTGGTGCAGTTGCTGCTGAGCGTGTAAGTGAATTTGCTGGTGAATACTTGGATTCCTTAACAATTGCCGTTTGACTGTATTTCCCCGACAGTTGTTGATGCTGTTGCAGCAACTGTTGCTGCTGCTGTTGTTGCTGTTGTTGCAACTGTTGCTTGCTGCTGATGTAGGCACTGCCGTAGGGTAAATTGGCGGGTGGCGGCGGTGCTGTGGATGCTGCTGCTGCTGCTCTAGGTCCCGGCAATGGAGGCGTTATGGGCGATATCGTTGTATTGGCATTCAAATGCATTAAACCTTGTGTTGACACTGTAATGATGTTGTGCAAATTGTTGGCTGTTGTAGTTGGTTGCGACATTTGTTTGCTACGCTTCGAGACAGGCGATTGCAATGGTGTTGTTGTCGGTGTCTCCATAATGGGCAATGCCTTGCTGCGTTGCTCCTGATCCTCATTCAATGCAGATGTTATGATGCTCTTCAGCCGATCCTCAAAGTTGGCCACCTTTGGTGATTCCTGTTTGCGACCAAGACCAGGCAGTTCACACTTGGGCAGCAGCAATGAAGTTGTCTGCGACTGTAGTTGTTGCTGCTGCAGTTGTGCCATTGGTTGCTGTTGCTGTTGTTGTTGTTGCGACTGCTGCTTGGGCGCTGGCATCAGCGTGCTGTCCTTGTACAAAGCTGGCGATGTTTTTGTTTCCATTTTGGCTTTGCCATTAATGTAGTTGACGGCATTGTTGCTGATTGGCGGTGGTGCAGGCGCTGGCAGAGATTGAAATTTACCAGCCTCGACCTGACGACACGTCTCCAGTATCTTTTGAGCAAGCACTTCCGGATTGCTCTCCTGTATTTTACCCACCTCTGGCACTTCTGGCCATTCCTGGGATCTTGCACGATGCTCACGACTGCGTCGTGACGATTTTCCCGATGTCAACTTGTTGCAATTGGGTTGCGCAGGTGTTGCTGCAAGTGTTGTTGCCACTGTTGCCGTTGTTGCTGATGTGGCTGGCACAGGAGCATTGTTGCTTGCCAGGCTTATGTTGGTGCCTTGGGCAAGCAAAGTGGCAGCTGTGCTTCGTTCCTCGGCGGATTTTTGCAGTGAAGTTGTCTCCTGTTCAATGGTGGAGACTTGAGCATAGAGTTTCTTGCGTTGACTCAACGTATTTGCAATCTCTTTGAGCACCAGCTCCTGGGCAGCTGTTTCCGAGAGTTCCTGCGGCAACTCGGGCTTTACTTTGCCATTTCCCCCATTGCTGACCGTGCATAGTTTCTGATATTCTGGCAAATGTTTCAACTGCTTGCTGAGCAACAATTTCTGTTCACTTTCGTAGACGGTGACCTCGTTGCGCATCTTGCTTACCGCATGTTGCAAGTCCTTGTGCCGTCCCACAATCTCCTTGGCCTGAGCAATCAGATCATTGGGGGAATTCACATTGATGCCCAGCTCATTCATGCGAACCTTTAGCAACGTTACACTATCATCGATCAACACCTTGATCTGTTTATCCAACTGACTTGCACGATTCTTTAATCTCGCCATCCGCTCTTGCTCCTGGGCAATTTGTTTCTGCACCTGCGGCAAATACGCGCTTGAACGCATATGCTCAATCATGGTCATGTACTGAGAGCGGAATACATCCAGCAGAATTTGCAGAGCATACGGCGTATCCTGTGGTGCGACGGGTATGTCCAATTCCCGATGCGACATATCTCCCGTGAGCAGCGACGTTAGCTGTTGATCCACAGTTCCTGGTGCGGCCGGCAACTTCTTGGTCATGGCATCCAGTGAGGTGCTCAACACTGTCTGTTTGTGCAACACATCCAAGCCAGCAATCTTCAAGCATTTACGTCCACGCTGTCCCTTCTTCAAGCGTCCCTTGCGTCCTGGCCCAGCATTGGCAGCATTACGTGGTTGATCCTCTTTGCTGCTTGAATCCTTGCTAGCCGATGTGGATGTTGTGGATGCAACAGTATTTGCTGCCACAGCAGCTGCCTCTGCCTCTTCCGCTTCACGTTGTGCTGCTGCTGCCGATTTGCTGGCAATTGCCGCTTTACGTGTCAGCTTCTTGCGCTTCTTCAGTGTGGCAACAGCACGTGGCATGCGTCCTGCATGACTGTTGCTATTGTTGCTATTGCTGTTGTTGTTCTCCTCATCATCGGACTGCGAACTTTTACCCTTTGAGCTGCACCAATCAGACCACACCTTGCGTGTCATTGGACCATTCGATGCTGAGGTGGTGTTTGTCGCTGTTGTGGTGTTGCCACCATTTCCATTTGTCGCCTCGCCATCTCCATCGCTCTCCGTGCTGCTGTCCATGTCCAGACTGCGTTGCTGCAACTGCTGTTGTTGCTGCTGCTGCTGCTGCTGTGCAGTTGCTAATTGTTGGCGTGTCTTTGACGCAGCTAAGCCACTGCCACCACTGACATTCGCTGGTGATTGCGATTGATGACGTTGCTGCTGTTGTTGCTGCTGCTGCTGCTGCTCCTGCTGCTTAAAGGGTCCGTTGCTGTTGAGAAGCTCCCTTTCCCTTTCCTCTCTCTCTCCCTCTCCCGCTCCCTTTCCCTCTCACGCTGCAATTCCCGCAGTTGCTGTTGATGGTTGTTGTTGTGGTTGTTGTTATTGTTGTGGTTGTTATTGTGCTGGCCAACATTTGCCTCACGCTTGGCACGATCGCGAGTGGTGCGTACAGTGCCTGCAATAAAAATTGTTTCAGTTTAGAAATTTGCCAGAATCACAGGATGCTTTTTATTATTACAATTTTAATAACTTATTTAATGCTCTAACTTGTCTTCTATTCTATTCATTTATAGATTATTTCTATATTTTATATAAATAATTTAAACTAATCTTTACAAGAAGTTCCATATGGCACAGCTTGTTGTAAAGGTATTCAGTTACGAAAATCCTTCAGCCTCAATATTCGACGATATTTAGGTAAATTTGATGTGACTTTTAAAAATTTAAATATATGCTGAATTGTATTGATAACAAATCTACATTTAAAATGGTTCAAAAAAGTTTACAAACTATTGCAAATTTACCCAAATATATAACAAGTGATTAATGAGCTTAGATCCAACGGACAAACGGACAGACCAGATATTATATTAAAATTACATACTCATTGATTCAAAAATGTTACCCTCACATTATAAGATACCTTAGGAAATTGTTCTTTTAAAAATATGTACAATCTTAATTTGTCATAACATTAAAATAAAACATAGAAACTGACTGATTAATCGAATGATTGATCGCGAATGATTGTGAACGATCAAATGGCTGATTGATCATGATTGAAAGTGGAAATTTTGATTTTGATTTGGATTGATAGTGTTTTAATGTTGTTGAATATAATTTTGGACTGTGTGTGTGTGTCTTCTTCTGCCCCGTCCCGCCCAAATACTTACCAACATGATCGTGATCACCACCGCCCTTGGTTTTCAGTCGCTGAAAATAGCGTTCTAAAATAGTGCGATCGATCACGTGCAGATAATATGAAACCGGTTTGCATGTCCATGAAACAGAACCCTTAAGGGGCGGTATTTCGCTCACATGCATTATGGTGCCAATGTCGCTGAGGTTTCTGTCGGGGAATATAAAGAACTTGGATTAGTTTCCATTTCATAATCATTTCATAGATAAATAGTCTACTCACCGGTCTGTAATCCGAAAGTTGAGCGGACAAAAGGACTTGGAGGATACAACTCGAGCGCCATCCCGTAAATCGGCAAAACGCTCCTTCAACTGATGATCCACGGTCGGACCAAAGGCAAAGTTGTTGACAAACACAAGTGTCGATGAGGTGATCTTCTCCCGATGTTCATCTACCAGAAAATCCCCTTTGATCAGCTTGTATTCGCAGTAACGTTTGCCAAACCAGCCCATATATTGGCGAAAGATCACATCCATTCTTTCCGCATAACGGGCTGGCGTATCCGCCTTTTCAATGCCAATGCATGTCTTGAGGGGAAACGATCCAGCCATTTGAAGTACCACCTGTCCCACACCGGAACCGAGATCAATAAACGTATCCTCCTTGCTAACGGTGACATGCTTGAGCATTTGTTGTACCAGCTCGTACGATGTTTCGCCATAAACCTCCGGCGAGAACGGTTCGTACTGATTGAGTTTATCCGGATCAAGTACGGCAGCATTGTAAACTAATTGCAGTATGTGTCTTAAAAGGCTAGGGTGAGCGAACTTATTCAAACGTTCGGCGGGCAGTGAAGTTCCTTTTTCCTGTAAACCAAAAAAACCATGCCAAAATAATGAGAATGTTGTTGAAATTGAAGGAAATTTTATAAATGAAGCTGAACTAGTCCTAAAGCTTAGTATTTATGAGATCGGTAGAAAACGCTTTTGAAAATTCTTTCCCTTTACGAACGTTTTGAAAATGGGACAATAATAAACCAATCAGGTTTTAAAACTATTCGTAATAAAATGTACGAATGTTTCACTCTAGAGGGTCACAAAAACCCCAAAAATTTTGCCCCAAAACTGTTTTTTAATCCTCTTAAACTAATCAGAAAACTCTGAGATTTCAGTTTTCGGACATATTTTCGGAGTAGCAGAATTAAATTTCAAAAAAATTAGAAATTAGTAGTATTTTTTAGAAAATAGATCATTTTATAAAGAATGTACATAATATCTTTTTAATAATTAAAAATAATTATTGAATTTTATTCAATAAACTGAAAATTATATTAAATCTTTCTATAATTGTTTCGAGAATTAATATTTGATTTTTGTGTCACCTAATGGAAATACCCGTTTTTACAATATTGAAACTAACAAGTCTTAGGAAATTTCTTATGAAAATGAATCTTAAAGTGTAAAATTATATAAACCGCTTAGAAACTTATCACGTCATCTAGCTGACTTTTAAGAATTCTAAGCAAATTGTTAATTTTCGAGTTAGGTGTAATATTTTGGCTGTTCCCTTAAAAATTTGACTTTCTATGGTTATCCTAGAATAAACTTTAATCTGCAAACTGTACTTAAACTTTCTTTTAAGAGATTTGTACAAGATTTATTACTTACCAATGCAACAATACTGTCGACAGCCTTATTGAAGCGATCGACAAGATTTGTCATAGTCTTATAGCAGGCAGTGTCAATGTGATTGAGGTTGATCTCCTCGAATGCGGATGAAATGGATGGCATCTCATCGCATACGAATTTGATAGTATCGATGATATCGATGCCATTGTCATGCTTATCCTGTCCATGTCCAATTTGCAATGGCCAGGCAAATGTGATCGTATCAGAGGAGCCAGCTGGCGAACGCAACACCAAATCTTTGACTTGGGGTGTTGCCATATTTTACCTTTGCCAGCTGAGCGGCAAAAGGTCAAATGTGATAACGAAACACTAAAACAACGTTACGGTTGTTGTTTTATGCTTCGCAATTGTTGTTGTTGTTCTTTTTGCTGTTGTTGTTTTTGTTTTAGTTGATGTTTACTAATTTTGTTGCAGTGTCAATTGATTGATTGATTGATGAAGCGTTCATAAGCGAGTGACGATATACAACATTCATTCAATATGAATATGAATAATATGATTATTGAATATTAATGCTGATGATGATCAATTAAATGTTCTTGGCAGAGGAGCTGTGTAGGTGGCGCTTTACGTTGCGTTGCGTTACGTTACGGCTATGATTACGTTAGGTTTACGTTACAATTACGATGATAGGTATTTTGTTTTCTTGTTGTCTTAGGAACACTGGCAGCGTTGGGTTAATTAATGTGTGTGTGTATATTGGGCTAAGAGATGATTTAAAGAAAAAACAAAAAAGAACTTTCGACTACTTGAGTGTGCGTCACGTTACGTTACGTCACGTTGCGTCGATACGATCGTTACGTTATTGTTGCTACTGCTGCTGCTGCTGCTGCTGCTTCTCCCACCCACAAATATTTCTCGTTCTCGTTCTCTTTCACGTTCTCCTTCGTCTCTGTCTTCGTCTCTGCCACCTCTTCTTCTTCGACTTCCTCCAGCAGCAGTGGCAGCCAATGGAACAGCAACAAAATACAAAAGTAACTGATGATAGTTGCGTAATTTAATATTTTGCTGTATGTTAAGAAAACGATGCATTTTCCTCAATGTGCGACAACATTTTCTCCTGCCATATGATGTTGCTGCTGTCTTTGTCTTTGTTTCATTTTCATTCTCTTTACCATTTCATCGTCTTGCATTCCAGCAATTACGTTTCATTTCACTGCGTTCCATGGCACGCGCGTTTTGACAACAACCGTTACGCATGTTGCGCAGTGTTGCAAAACGACGTGTGTGTGTGTACGTTTAAAAGTTTTTACTTGTTTCTTTATACAAAGTTTCTTTTATTATTATACTAGTTTTGTATATTTGTGGGGTCTGCAAGAAGAAAGAGAAAAAACAGAGAAATGGTAGAACATAAATAAACAAGGCTTGATTGAGGAATGCATTTAAATCAAATAATCAAACTAATATAATAATAAACAATCGAATTTGAGATGCTATTAATGAGCGTGCTTCAAGTTCATGTGAATTGAATCAGAAAAGTAAATAATTTGTGACATGCGAGCAATGAATGTAATGTAAGAATACGTATTTATTTACTTAAGATGAGTAAGAAGAAGTAACGCACTAAACTAAATATGTTAGACTAAATATGTAACAATGTAAGCTAAATTAATAATATAATTAGTTCTTAAAAGCATCATACGGTATTATATTCATACATTGCCTATGCATTAACCCAAGTCCCACAATTTTCATTCAATTGATTAGAACTATGGGCTTAAGAATTATATGCATTCCATTTATGTAAATCCAAATTAACCAGACACTCAACAATTCTGTTCACGTTTCAATCAAATCATAGTTTCATTGAGATTGGAATAAAGCTCATTTAAGGATTAATTTCTTGTGTTAGGTTTGAGTTGAAATTAGTAGAATAATAACTATCGCATCTGTAATGAAATTGTAATGTTCAAAGGGATTATCGTACATAAATCCTATGAACTGATTTATACATACTGTAGCTTTAGTTATAAATTTCCCTCACATAAAACACTTCTTTTTGTATTTGTTAGAGGTCTCGCATTATTTATTATGCTAATTTGTAATTCGAGGCACGCTTCAAGCTCTTTTTATCTACTTGCTCCTTGTGCTAAAAGTAATTCAATTCTTTGGCGCGTATCTCTTTAATGATATTCTTGTTGTTTTTGGCCTTTCAGCATTTGTTGGTGGGCGTGTCCCAGAGAACAACAATGGGACTTCATTAGCATAGGCAAAATAGTCGACAAGAGCTTTGAAAATCATTGCAAAGAATGGAAGGGGGAATGGAGAGTGTATGAAAATGTTGTGAAAAATCAATAGCAACCCTCTGGGTTGAGCATGTTTTTATTTTGGTTGGTTTAATTAAAGCTTTATGGCCATTGAAACGGTTTAAAGCCCTGTTCGGACATTGAAATATTTTGGCTAGACAAGCGCCACATTAAATTGAATGGGCTTTTGGGCTGCAGTTACACAGTGTGTGTGTGTGTGTATAACTGAGTGTGTGTGTGTTTGTGTGTGTGTGCTCAGTGCACCCAAAGCCCATTCCAATGCTGTCTGGGGCAACTACTCTCTGCCACACATTACATATAGTATACATACCCAGATATGTATTTGTGTATCTCTATATATACATATATATGTATGGATATGTATACCGTTATATATGGCCCTGTTTGATATTTGTTATGCATGCACGTGTGCGAATATCCGCCCGTCTCGTTGTACTCGGTATCTGCATACACATACATGTATCCTGTGCGAACGTATCTCTGTCTCACTGTTGCCATGACAGCCCATGACTACAGACAACACCATTGCCACAGCCACATCTACAGCCACAACTACTGCTACAGCTTTGGCCATTGCTGCCACATAGTATGTGCTCCATTCTGCAGCCACCGCCCCCTTTTCTGTACACAATCCTGTTTGGCCTAACGTCATCCTGTTCGGGCGGTTAACCAACCTACTTCTTCCCGTTGTCGTCTATCCTATGTCTGGCCAGTATGTGACTGTGTATACGTATGTATATTTACTAATCTGGCTGAACAACCAATCAAGCATCCGACTGGACAGACACATAAGCAAATTTAACAAATTTCGTGTTAATCAATAAAATAATGCATAAAACATTAAAGGACACCACAGACATATGGTTGATAGGTATATATCTAAAGTCTGCTTTAATTTGTAAATGTTGAGTTATTCATAGAGTTTAGATCAGAGTTGAGAGATTATTTAAATTTGTTATTCTTTCTCTATCTCTTATGCAATGTTCTTGGAGTGTCTTTTTCAAAACTAGTTTGTTTTAAATAATGAGCTAATGTTTGTTGTGTTTTTATTAATTTATTTCTATTTCGTATTCAGTAAATGCAATTCTCAATCTCACAAATAACATTTCGCTTGTTTGACTTGCTAAGAAACTTGATCAAAAACGTTGTTAAGTAATTATAACAACAATAAAACTAGAATCTTATTAAATATGACATCAATTAGAGTAAAAGTATAAGAATTTTAATTTAAACATGTTGTGATACATTCTAGTTGTTATTTTTATAACAATCTATCTATTCAAGTCTATCTACGAATATTTCTACCGGTTTATCTCTGCATAAATTTATATATATGCTATTTCTTTTGGGTCTACAACCCAGACTCAATGGTCAGTTCTCCGGCAATCCACATCTATGTAAATCAAAGTCAATCACAGCAGATTGCTCACAGACAGTCGCCGGTTGCATTCTCTTAAACTCAATTCTCTCTCGTTCTCCAATCTCCCCTTTTGTTGTTGTGGCTTTTCTAATATTCAAAACATACAGACAGTCCAGTCAATTGGGGGTGAGAGGTCAAACTTTGTGGTCTCGGCGCCGCTTTATTGAGCTTTTGAATGGCCTGTACTTTGATTTGAGGCAAGTTGCTCATACGCCCTGTTGAATGGCGCCATTGCAAAGAGCACATCGAATGTGGAGTTAAAAATAATTCAATTCAAAGATTATTAAAATTTGTTCGATTATTTTGGTTTGTAAATAATTTCAAGAGTGTTATTTATTCCTCATAAATAAATTTATATTGCTTATCACACAAGCCCACATATATTTATACCATATCGAAACCCGCTTTCATTTATCGCTTGAATAAACCAATTTTAAGTTGAATTTAAAATTTAATTAAATCCCGTGAAATTTATCTAATCAATAGATTTTAGTTGAAACCTAATTTAGAATTTTAGACCCACCTTTTATGGTAATTCGATTTCTCTGCTTTGACAGCAAAGTAGATACAATTTTCCTGCATTTTCCATTAATGTTTTACTCAATTTCTAGCTTGGTTTATTTATCGCATCATTGAAAACAGAAATTTGTTTGCAAACACATTGCTAATTAGACAAATACACACAAACACACATGTTAAAACCACCATTAGATACCTATGTATGTATGTGTGCTATTTAATACTCTGTAACTTTTAAGCAGTGCTTAAATGGCATTTTGAAGCGTAGCAAAACCTTTAAATGATCAAATGAAAAGTCCCAATAAATTTTAAAATATGCTGATTGAGATAATACTAATAATTTATTATAAAAGTATTTTAATTAATTTATCGTATTCAGATAATAATTGTTAAACTGTGAAAACGGAAAAGATTGTTACACAATTTTTAAAAGCAATAAATTGGTCCATTACGCAAAATTAATTGTTACAAAATCTTGCGATGAAAAATACGATATATTCAAAGATATCGAACAACAATTGATTCATTTTCCGGTTTAAAACGGAATGGGAAATCGAAATTGCTTCGTTTTTTATTGAACTGAATACACATTGAATATATGTTTGTTTATTGTCAGATGTAGTGTATTTTAGGGTATCAACTAGGTCGAGCATATATCCATTTTCAATTGTTTTGCATGCCTGTAAAGGCGTGACACACATTTTCACAGCAAACCCACTCATTCACACAAACACACATGCCACACTCGCACACACACACACACACCAGTTGACACAATTACAGAACACTGAGAAACATTGAACGCGCTTTTAATCAACTTAAAAAGCTCACACTATTCCCGTTCGTCAGTCTGTCTGTCTCCCTCTGCTTCCCCTGCTCAATCTCTTTCTCTCTTACTCCCCTAGTCTTGTTTGTGGCAGCCACACGCGAGCTGCGCTGCCAACACCAACGCCCACGCGATACGTCAACTTTTATTTCTTGTAGTTATTTGCAATATCTTTTAATTGTTGTTGTTGACTTTGCCTTGTTTTTGTTGTTGCTGTTTATGACTTGCGCCTGCCACGCAGTCTGTGTGTTCTGCTTAAGGCACGCTTTATTGTTGCTGCCACTAAAACAACAACACACAATAAAAATAAATCGCATATAAAAATCAACACAGAACAAAAATAATTAAAAATGTGTAGAAATATTTTGTTTGTTGTTGTTTCTTTTTCTCTTCCTATTTTGCAATTTATTTTGATGCGGGTTTTTGCTATTTTTATAGGCAGCGACCACTTTTATTACTATTATTATTCATTAAAATTATGCATATTATTATTGTGTTGCTTTTTTAATGCTCTTCTCCCCTTACTCTACTCTGTTCGTTGTTCTTGCTGTGGGTCAAGGCCACTGACCAAATAAAACAACACTGACTGTTTGCCTTATTAAAGTGACCAGAGTTAACAAAAATTCAAACATTTAACAACCCAAAAGTAAAGTAAAATTTCTTAAATTAGTAGAGTTTTCGAGAAATGTGATAAAATTCATGATGAAATAATACACCACCTTAATATTATTGCATATTTATTTCATAATACAAAACCTTGATATTATTTCATCATGATACAATAAATTATTCTTGAGCCATATTGTACTATTTTTTAAATTTAAAAAGTTACATAGCATACATTTTTAATAAATATATTTATTGCAATAAGTATACGAATAACAAGCAACTTTGTTCAATATTGAAATCTTCAAAAATAATATTGAAATCTATGACACTGATAACACTAATAACACTGAAATTTAGAAAGATGGTTTTCAAAAATCTCTAGCGATTATTGACGCATTTTTGTTTGTATTTTAGTTGACATTAATTTATTTTATTAAATTGCTGCTCATTAATTGACTTTCAACATATACTCTATTAGTATTACTGTAACTTGTGTTATTTAAATGTTGTCAATTTCGTAATTTGCTCATGTCATGTATCGGTATATTCGAACAATAATTTATACACAACTTTACAACAACCACAATGACAACAACAATTTGAGTATTATTCATGGTCACGTGTTTGTTGTGATTGCATGACTGAAGGTTAAATTAGTTTACGCTTTGATTTCACGTTAATTTGTATGAATTTAATTGTTGTTTTTGTTTCATGTCGGTTCTAATTGTTGTTCTGGTTGTTGTTCTTTTTTTTGGTTGCTGTTGTTATTGCATTTTAGTGTTACACAAATTCTGACATTTTATGTTTGTATGTTTGTTTGTTTGTTTGGTTTATTAGCGCAAGGTTTATTGAGCTTTTTGGGGTCAAACAATTCGTAATGAATGGATACTAAAAACCATTTAATAATTTCCCATTTGACACTGTAAACAGTTAGCAAATTGTTGTTAATTAAATGTTAACAGTTTTACTCAATACGCTCTTGAGTTCAAAAATGTCATTGCATCTGTTTCGTTTCCTTTGTAAATATATAAATATATTTCACAGATATATAAATATTTACTTGTGTATATATTTAAAAGAAATAATATAAAAGAAAAGTATGTATGTATGTACTCATATATATGTAGATGCACTTAAAAACGCATTGAAATCGAATGTCTCTTTGTCATTGTTATTGCCTGTGTCGTTGTTGCAACAGAGGTTGAGATTGAGGTCATGCGCTCAATATTGATAATCAATAAACCTTACACACACACATGTATTCAATAGGAACAGACATGGAACGCAATTTGAAAATATTTATAATAAATAGAACACACTTTGATCTATTTCCTTTTGCTGATAAGATTCCTCGTATTTATAGAGCTTGGAAATGATTAATGTATATTTATTCAAGTATTTAAATATATTTCTCATTTATTGTTGTAGTATTTCTATTAACAGAAAATATATTATAGTTTAAAAGAATATGTAAAGCGCATTTAAGAACTATGATTCCTTGTATTTATAGAGGTTGGAAGCTTATTCAAGTATTTAAATATTTTCTACAATTCATCTTTGTTTATAATATTTAATTACAATATTATCTGTAATTGTTCTAGGAAAAGGCAATTCTTAAAAAATGTAATCTGATAACAAATGTGTTTTGTTATATAAATAAATTGTATTTAGCATACACACATTGACGTTATCGATAGCGCCACCTGTTGGAATTTAGAGGCCAACAAATGTTTGTGACTGTCCTAATCATAATCACAAAACAAACGCTACACTGATAAGATAAATTGGCTGACCTAGTTACGCCAACACACACACACACACGCACACACACAAATACATATTTCAAAATGAATATTAGTACAGTACAAAAGTATAAAAGCAATACAATAACATGTGATAGCAAACCGCAATTGGAAGTTCAATTTTTATTGAAATTTTTTGAACAGCCTGCAGCAAAGTTAAGCACCTGCTCCGAAAATCACAAAGGGGGAAAAAACGAGACAGGGGTAGAAAGAGACAGAAAGAGAGAATGAGATTGCACAGTGGCAAGCGGAAGTTTTGGTACGTGCCAAAACGGGAAACATCTCTCAGATATACCCTGTAACATATGCAACGAGTAATTTTAATTTGGATTCACTTACAAAATAAAGCAATTGTGGAAAAATGCAACAGCGAGTCTTAAAAATTTAATAGGTTTGGGAAAAACATTACGGAATATAAAACTATATATGGGTTGTGTTTTTTAAATTCATATTAAATACATAGATCCCTCGTTTAGTCCTCTGATTTGATTGTATAACTAAGTTTAATATCGAATTTAAAAAAAAAACTTAATAATAGAGTACTATAATTTCGATATTTACGAATAAAATAGATACTGATGTAATCTACATATGTAAGTATATAACATAACGGTTATTTCAAGTCCCTGAGCTACAACCTTTTTTTCTATTCTATCTATAAAATCGACCATCACTATATAGAAAATGTTAAGTTTTATATTTTTAAAGTTTTCCCCCTCGCAGATACCTTTCATTTACAGAGTACTTTCGATTCTAGCACACTACACTTTTCCAATCTTTTACACACCCCAGACAACATTTGGAGGGCCATTAATCGCAATATGTACACACACTTATAATACCTTGTCGTCCGGCACGAAGCTGAAGGATTCCAGTTGTTTTTGCGGTTGCCCCAAAACAGCTGCCACTTGCTGTTGCAAGTTGCATGTTGCATTGACTTGCAAAGTGCAACGGGCACTCATCAACTGACCACACCACATTGCAACAGGTACACATAAATATACATATATGAAGGGGACTAGGAAGTTAAGCACGTGGAGAACACACACCAAAAAAAAGATAAATAAAATAAAAGAAGGAAAAAACAAAACCTGACTTTGACATGAAAATTTAATGGCAACATGTGCAAGAAATGACAGAGGGACTTGGGCAACATGAAACCGGCATAATAATTTACTCAAAGTAAGTATATGCACATACATGATGTATTAAATTATGTGTTTAGTTCTTGATCTGATGATTTTTATTGTGGGGTGGATATCAAATTGAATTTAGGGACGAATTTCACAATAATAAAACAGTTAAAGCCCAATTTGTTTAATGCAACCAAATATCTACCTAATTTCATCAATTTACACGTATTAAAATGGGAAGATCAAGTAACCCTTCTTTAAAAACCCTTGATAAGGTATAAGGAGCAAATGAAACTGGAACGCATATTATTAAAGCTCCTGGACAGAATTATTTGGTAATTCCATTATAAATATTACACATAATATGATAATATTTAAATTAAATTTAACAGCTTTCAAATTATTAAACCAGTAAATAAAGCTAAGTAAATCTCTAATAAAAATGAAAGATATTTAAAGCATCTGTTATATAAACTATAAATATAAATAAATATTAAATCGAGAAACTAATACATAAAATATTATACACTCGGCAGTAAGCTTAAATTTTAATTATTTTTTATTTGAAACTGGCATCTTTTATAACTATAGTATTGCACCATTAAAAAGCACTTAAATTCAGCGGTGGTAAATAAAGTTTAGCAACAAAAATAACATTCACTCAATATTCAAATAGCAGGAAAGTTGTGTGTTTTAAAAATAGGTTAGCAAAAGCACATAAAGGAAGAAAATGTGGGTAGCAAGATGAACACGACATGAAACTTTGACTTAAATAAGTGTTTAAAGAACTTGGGCAACAACTTGAAAGGAGACATTAAAGCGCGTATGCGGATGCAAGATTTAAAACACCTGGGAAAGGTAGCAACGGCTGCGAAACGGATGGAATGAAACATTAACGGTCACAGCCCTCAAAGCAGCAGCACGGCGTTTCTCAAGGAAAGTCACTTTATGCTCGTTTTATGCTGCTTTTATTGCCATTGTTTACTTGGGGGTGAGTTTCAGCAACATCCCCAAAAGCCTCCAACCACAATCCCCTACACCTACACTCAACCCACTAAGCGAACGTGGGAAAAATGTAGAAAATGCGAACAAAGATGACAAAGACAACGGCAACGATGGCAAAGTCAAAGAGGAATGGTAAAATGCTGAAGCTACACATGATGATAATCATGATGGTGATAATAATGATGAGAAATAACTAAACTAAAGCCAAAGGCAACGGGCTCTGAAACAGATCCGATGCTGGGGCCAAACTTATAAAATGTGTATACAGTAATGTGGGTGGTTGGGTTGGGTGGTTTCTGGGCCTGAAATATGCAAAAAGTTGTTGAAACTTGCACAGCAAAAGGCATAAAAAGTTGACGTCGTCGCTGCCTTTATATATGTGTGTGTGAGTGTGTGTGTGTGTGTGTGTGTTGGGAGGGGCTGACTTGGGGTTGGGCCAAGTCTGTCAGACTGGCATATAGAACAAACATACTTATACACATTTGGATCTATGTAAGTAAGTACCTGCATGAATACACACCGAGAACCTTTATAAGGTGATACAGTAAACGCACGTTAATTAGAACGCATTGAAAGTTTGTAATTTGTAATAAGATTAAGACTTTGCGGTAAAAAGTTTTCGGCTTTAAGATTTATTATAAACCATATAATGTATTATATTCTCATAATTTCACTTATTGTTAAAGTGCTGAGTATTCATGTGGAGTCCTAACTGTACGTACTCACTATTCACAAAGTTGCATAGTTTTATGTTGGGCATATTGCCAAAAATAGTAAAAAGAGAAAAAATAATATGTGCGGACCAATATTGTTTATGGCGTTGTGGCCTTAAGGAGCCGCCCAGAAGCGTTGCAGCTTTTGGCCAAAACTACACATACATACAAACTTATTTATATGGAATGGCCAACAAAAAGTTTTTTCATATTAGCTTTTATGTCAGGGTGGTATGGGGAGTTTTACTTGTCATTTGCAGTAATATCAGCAAGAACAACAACAACAACAGCCTCTGGGTTTTATATCTACTTTGAGTTTGAGCAGCTCTGACAGCTTCAAAGAATATGGGTAGGGATTTTGTTGTTAAAACGCGGCAAAAAGTTAATCAATATTGTTGGAAGACAACAACTTAAGCCAAAGCGAAGTGAAAATCCCACAAAATAAAACACAACAGACACAGCACAAAAAGGGATTAGGTTAGAAATATTTTAGAATTTTCTTAAGCCTGCAAAATTAATTATTTTATATTTAATATAATAAAAGTTACAAAGTAATAAGGAAAATAAAAATATATTTTATAGAAATAACATTTAATTTCTTGTTATTATACGTTTACTTTTTAAATCAAATGTATTAAAAGTTTGTTTGAACGAGTGTAAAGCAAGATTCAACATTTATATTTCATTTTAAATTGAAATTAATATAATTTCTCTACTTTCAAATCACAGCTAAATGTTTAAATAGAAAATTGCTCAAAACAATTACTGTGAGATACTTCTTCGAATTAATTGAAGCTCTTACATTAGAGTGTCTCAAGATACAGTTATATAATATAAGCAATAAGATAGTAATTTAATTTTCTCATTTTTCCCCATGAAAATTCAACATGATATGAAGAAGTCACCTCGGGGGTTTCGCAAGAGCCTGAAGTCAAGTAAAAGCTGAATTGAAATATATTAAAGTCATCACACACAGATACTGACACAGGCACATACACACACATAGAGTTAATGTTCATTAAAGTTAAGCGCGCGCTTTTTTCCTACTCTATTCCATTCACTCTCAGACTATCACACTCTCTCATCCTCTCTTTCATTCTCTTTGTGCTTTGCCCACCCAACGAAAACTCAGCCCGCATGGCAACGCCACTGACGAGGGTTGCAACAACAGCAACAACAACAATGTAATAAACACACACTGTGCAAGACAGAAATAAAAATAGAAGAGGAAGAGAAAGAGCAAGAGAAGAAAACAACAACAAACGACAGAAGCAAGCAAAAAAAAAAAAAGAAAAGAAAACCTTTATAAAGTGAACGCTTCTGTGGGTTGAGTTTTACATTGGGTATGGGTTTGGTTTCTTATGGGTGGGTGGGCCTGTTTATTTTTGTACGCAGGGTTGCTTCTGCTGTTGTTGCTGTGGGGGTTGCCAGCCACTTTTTGCATTAATTGCTTTATCGATTTTTGCAGCATTTTTCAACCTCTTTTACTTTTTTGCCAGCCTACTCGTCGTCGTCGCTGTTGT
The DNA here is from genome assembly GCA_037043535.1 of Drosophila putrida. Lineage (NCBI taxonomy): Eukaryota > Metazoa > Arthropoda > Insecta > Diptera > Drosophilidae > Drosophila > Drosophila putrida. The sequence continues at coordinate 894,566 of JBAMBI010000135.1, forward strand.
TGTTTTTAGCACAAGGACGTGGCAGAAATATACGTATGTAAGCATGTGAAAAGCAACAGCAAGCAGCCAACTGGAAAAAATCTTCTGTTTGTTATTGTGAATGAAATGCGGCAACAGCAACAGCAACTATGACAATAACAAAAGCAACAACAACTATCAGCTGAAGAAGCAGAAAGTGCATTCCCTGAATGACGCTTTTTAAAAGCAATGCAAACGCTTTCTGCCCCACCTGCCAGCATTTTCAAAAAGGCTCAAAACAAAACAAAGCCAAAAATGTAGGACAGTGCCTTCCTCTTCCCTTCCTCCACCCCCTCATGTACTCACCGCTGCACTTATTCCCCACTGTTCCCCAACCGTTCCGCAACGTCAGCAAAACAGCGACAGAGTTGCCAAATGCATGCATACAAAATGAGCGCAGCTCAATGTACTACTACTGGCAATAGATGAGACCAGAGTAGTGGGTGCAACAGGGGAAAGGAGGGTTGTCGTGGGGAAGACCATAGCAGCAGCGACAACAAACGCCCGACAGGCGGCGCTTCAGTGAATGCAAAAAAAAAGTTGCAGTAAAATTGTGCACAGTCCTAAAAAATGAGGTCAACTATTTGTGGTGTGTGCAACAGAGATAGATTGCTAGAGGCCGAGCAAAGAGCGAGTGAGATACCGTCATTAGCAAGAGGGAGCTCATGTACTGTTAACCGGGGCTGCATTTGTTTCAATAGCGTGCTTAGTTAGTAGGTTATGTTTATGTAAATTTACATAATTGCAAATACATAGTATACATAAAGCATATTTACTTTCCAACCCACATATACACACAGACTTACACACACTCACACACAAATGAAAGTGTACATAGACATTTGATACTTTTCAACAGCTCTTTAAATCATTTGGCGCTTTAAAGTTTTGCCTGTGAAGTGCGGCAACAGCGCCGCCGGGCATTGTAATGAATGAAATGTGTAAGCACGTAGAAAATGGGTCAGTAATTAAAATGCAACGCTCGCGGGCTTTAATGCTTAAATATTCAAGAAAGAAAGAAGAAATGTTTAAGTAATTTGAACTCTCTTAGACATAAGAAAACAATGTAAATTAAAAAGATACACCTATAATAAATGCAACTTAACTGTTATAAACTAATAACACTATTAAATAATTTATTTAAATTTCCCATATTTATGTTTACAAAATATAGTTATTAATATTAAATGGTGTGGTACGAAATATACACATTCTAAATTTTTCAGTTTTAACTATATTCCAAATTAAAACTTCATAACGTACATTTGTTGTGATATTTCTCGTTCACTATTAAATAAATATATTTGGTTATTTTACTTTTACAAACTTCCTGATAAACTTATTTGGAGCTTAATGTAAAATTGGAGTCGGTACGTGCCCAATTGGTCACGTAACCAACCCAGACAAAAACACAATCAACTCGCAATAGAACCAATAACATTACAAAACCAATTCCAAAACAATGAAAAATAAACAAAGCTCTCTCTCTCTCTTCTGTCTTTCTCTCTCTTTCTGTCTCTCTAGAAACAACAATAGCAACAATTTCGGAACTTAACTCAAAGAAACGACAAAGGGGCTTAAATAAATAAAAGACTGCTAAATTATAGAGTAGGTAGATAAATTCTACATCGAAATTCAAAAGACTAACAACGATAACAAAGGCAAAGAGCCCAGTCCCAGAATGGTACAAGAACAGAGAATGAAGCAACGATGCCAATTTTCACTGAGCTCAATGTTTTCTAAGCAAAAAGCCCGAGCAAGTTAAGGAAAGGGAATTGGGGAGGTTTATGTCATTTGCACTCACAAACACACACTCGCACCTAAATAGAGAGAACAGACCAAACGACCGATAAAAACAGGAAGAGAAGTGTAAAACAAAATAGAAATTGAAACATCCTTCCTGCCAGCCAACGAATTTTACTTTGGTTTTCGGGGGTTGCCCAAACTATTGTCAGGTTAGTTTCACTGTGAGCATGTATATGGGAAAAACTACAATCCATTTGTGTGAGTGTGAGTGAGTGTGTTGTATATGTGCGGGTGAATTGACATGCAACAATTTTTCGTGAGTGTAGATAAACCTGCCACAAGGGTTGCCAGACGGTCTAAAAACCTGAATAATCATAGCCCAAGAGAACAGCGTGAAGTAAAATCCTTTAGATTTGCTGTGTTGCGAGGGCTGCCACAATGTGTGTGTGTATGTGTGTGATTATTTGTTTATTTTGTGGAAAGGGTGCGACAACCATTTCCGGGTAAGTAGCATTGGTAGCTGGTAATAAAATCTGTCTGCCAGTGGGCGGTGGGCGGTGGGTGTTGGCTGTTGGAAACTCTTCACAATACGTTGCGGGGGGGCTTGCCGAAGCGCACTTGAAACTGGCAACAAAAGTTGTGGTTGCTGAGCACTTGGCTGGAATACCAATGACGACAAAATACAAAAAAAAGGGCGTCGAAGGTGCGGATGAGATATGGTAAAAAATGTAAATTGAAAAGAATTTGTTAAAGGAAAAAGTAGGAAACAAAAACAAAATAAAAGAACAACAGACAATTTTTGTGAAACGAGCACACAGATAAAATATGTGAGATGGAAAAACAGCAAGAAATATGCTGAGAAAAGCGATTAAATTGCATAAATTATGGCCAGCACATAGTTGGAAGCTGTATAGCCAAGATGAGTTACGATAACAGACGAAAAGAATGAGTTGAAACATGATGAAGAAAGTTCTTAAGCTCTGGAGAAAACCGTTGATATGAAAAGCTAAGGAAAAAATGCCATGGAATGCCCATTAAAGTGAAATGCGACAGCGCTGCCCTTGGCAATGTGTTGTTCTTTACCATTAAATGTGACAAGCTTTTGCCAAGAAAAACCAAAGTAAATACTTGGCTGTAGTCAGTGTTAACTCAAAAATAATCAATATTGAGTATGATACATATGAAGTGTGGCAACGTTGCAACTTAGGCACACCAACCAAAATTAAATGAATAAATTTAGCCATGGATAATGGTCACGATATAAAAGATTTATGTACGTGATGAATCATAAATAGGAGCATTTAAGTTAAGTTTGGCAACATTGCAGTCGAGGTGTTTTCCCCCTTATAAAAGTATCATTTAAAATTGAAATTCACGTCGCGCCATCATAAAACAAAGATTATTTGCGTACTTTTAATGTGAAGCTAAAAATAAATTCAAAATTCAAAACGAGCACAAAGAACATAAAATTGACTCGTTACTTTTACGGTAAATATCAAATAAAATATACGCAAAATAAAAACAACTGTGCAAATGCGTGTGCGTGTGTTAAACAAAAGAAATATGTTAAATAAAATTAAAAAAAAGAAACATTAAATTGAAGCACACAAAAAAGTCAGCGACGATGGCGACGAGTCGTTGACAGTTTCAGTTCATTGAACTGAACTTAATTAAAAATCAAGTTGAAGGTCATTTGCGTGAGCATTGCCTACTGCCCCCGTCCCCCGTCCCGACTGTCAATCCACCAATTGGAATGCCTCCTCGCTACTTCGCAGCTGTTTTCGTAGTGAATGGTTAAATGAAAACAAATATGTATATCAACAAAAGAAATACGCAGAAATGTATACATAAATATTTAAACACATGTAACTCTTTTTTTTTTGTTAATTTTGCGAGCTAACAAAAAGAAAAAAAGGCCAAAAGAAATAAAAACTGGAAATTCGGCAAAGGTCAGTGAACAATATTTAACAAAGAATTCCAAGCCGAGAAGATCAGGAGGCAAACAACAAGTGAAATACATTGAAAGGCAAGGCAAAAAAGGTAAAGATATCATGACGATCATGGATCGCTCTCTCTCTCTCTCTCTCTCCCTCTCTCTTTCGCTCGGATAAAACCTGTTTTAATTGAAGCTACTTGCGTGAGTAAGCCCGTGAAATATGGCAACGACGCACAGACCAGTCCAATAATTGTCGGCAGTTGGCAACGCTATTGACAATATACAACAGTGATGCCAATTACTAGCGGCAAAAACAAACAGGTCAGAAAAAAATTCAGAAAAATGGGATAGAAAATTAAAATGGAGCACAAAAATTGTAAGCTGTCCTTTGACATTTTTGTAGACCTTTTTGTTACCTTTTGTTACATTATATTACATTTATTCATAAATTCTTTATATAACCTCGTCAATGATAAGTGTCTTCCATGTATCTTTTACTTATGGCGTAGTTACACTCGCTTTTCCGCATATATTTCACAACGTAAAATATAATAACAGAATATAACTTTTATTTGAATTTGTCCAAATTTTAATATTTATAAAAAAAAACAGGATATGTTTGACATTTTTTCACGGCTAATGAAGTTTTAAAGAAAGCTCTATTCGGTTAGAGACGGAATTGGTAACACTCATAAGCACGCACACACAGTTGCATACATATCAGATCCAATCAGAATTTCAAACGTTCAAACTGAAGAACGTGACGCAGCAACATTAGAAGAAGCTGCTATGTATATGCATGGGGAACAATATGGAAATGAAACACGAGCAGCTGCTGTTGATATTGCTGTTGGCATTAGAGCGGGTTTTGTTGTTGTTACCTCTTTGTGTGCGTTTGACAGGTGTTCGCTAGTGCGTGTCTATTAGAGTGTGTGTGTGTGTGTGTTTGAGAGAGCATAGACGGACTACGTAATAGCTGCATAGCTGCTGCATTGAGTGAACCAAGTATTCAGACACGTACGCCACAAAATCAAAAGCAACAAAAACCGCTCCAACAACAAGAGCAACAGCAACAACAACAACACTGTGCAGGTGTTCATTTTCACTTACAACACAGAGAGAGAGACAAAATAGAGAAAGAGAGCAACAGCAGTGAGAAAGAGAGATAGATAGCAATCAACGATGTCTTCTCAATTTCAATGCAATTTTAACAAGTGTCACATTAAATAAGGAAATGACAACAAAGAGAGAGAAAAAATGCAATAGAAATACTTGTTCTAAGCACTTGTTGTTGTAGTTGTCATTGTCGTATTAAATTAAATTTATTTAGTTATGCAATGCAGCAACAAACATGGAAGGTTGTTCATATAACTATGAACACATATTATACTATTATCAATATCATCATCAGCAACTTGGCAATTTCAACATTTTGCTATTGAAACAAAGTGCTTTTAAAAAAATGTTAAAAGTAATTAATTTTAACTTAACATTTTAAGCTTTTAACTTGCAACTATGTATATTCACTGACTTTACTTTGTACATAGTAATTAACTAAATTGTATTTCAGTCAAGTCTTTAGTTTTTTTTAGTGGTATGAGGTCATTATAAGTCTGTTGGTTAACCCTGAAACACTACAACCAGTTTCCTTAGCCAAATTACCAAGAATAAAACATTATAAATCAGCTTTAAATTGTTAAAAGATGACTATTAATAGATACCATTGAATGAAAGATAATCCAAAGGTGAGGAAGTGTTAAAAATTTGATATTTGGATGCTGATATGATATGTGACCGATTTATTTTTTGTAGAGAATATTTGTATCTTTTGAAGTTGTGCATCTAAAGATGTCATTTCTTAAGTTCGTTTATTTAGATATCTTCATATCTTGAATAATCACCTTAAATATACGGGTACCTAAGACATTTATTTGTTGGTATAATTAAAGCAGGATCATTTCTGAACCCCCTTCTTTAGATACTAATTATATTCTTCTTATATGAATATATTTTAACAATCACTTAAAATATAACACAGGCAAAATATTTCTTAATAAATAGTAGGATAGTTTTGGAACCTAACTTTATTAATTTAATTCAGAAATTCTTAGTCAATCGCTTTAAATATCTTCTTTTTTAAAAAAAGAATCTTAAAGATACATAAACTTAAGTGCGTTTATTCAGATATCTTTATATGTTTAACAATCTTAAATTATTCTAAATACTTTAGAGCCCTGTTTGTTTACAAGCCAAGTCGTGGGTGTTACTGAACTCGCTGTCCCTTTAAATTTTAAAACCCACTAAACTTGTCGCATTGACTGACTGACTGACAGACAGAAGGCGGCACACGATAACGGCCTTAAAGGCGGCAATACAACAACAAATGCACATGCAGACACACACTCGGACACACACTCACATGCATTTACATGTGTATATACACACGCCCACATTTGTCTCTCAACTTTGTATCTTTTTTTGTGTGTGTCTATTTTGTTAGGTTGGCTGTGCACAAAACGTGTTTTCTGCAACTAAAAACTGATGAAGCCTCCTCCTATGGATACATAGTAGATACAGACTAACACACATACGTATAAATATACACATAGATACACATGTTTCTTAGTCTACAATAAGCATGGCCAACAGAGACCTGCAACACATTTTATGCCCTTAGGCTAAATACGTAGCCGTCGCGTTTATTTTCTCTCTCTCTATCTCTCTCTCGGCCAACGTGTGTTGTGTTGTTACTTTATTTCTGGCGTAAAGTCGTGCGACTTCAACGTTGGCCGCATGGCCAACGACCTTTATCACTAACACACACACATTCCAACACAGGCATACGCTCACGTTTTTTTGTATAGCGCTCTTCTTCTTTTGCTCTTTTTTCCCCCTCAGCAAACTCCACTTCAACTCGTTCGTCGGCAACCCGCGACTCTGACAGACGGTTTTAGCTTTTGTCTGTTGTTGATGTCGGCGTCGCACTGTGGTTCGTTTTATCAAAACAATTGTTGTTTACATATTTAATTTCTTACACTTTAAATTTGTATTGAATTGGTTAAAATATTATTCGTGCTAAATTTCAGTAGCTCACCCGATATTAGTTGACATTTACTAATTAAAAATATATTAGTTATAATTTGTAAATAAAAAAATTAAAAAGTTTTATAGCTTTTAATTTGGGTTAATACTTGAATAATCCCATTAACCTCTCATATACATTTAACAATTTCGATAACTATATCGTAAAGCAGTCCCAGAAAAGCGCTTTAAAATTAAGTTTTTGTATGAAATGATTTGCTCGTTTTATGAGATATCTTAACCAAACTTGCCAATTTTTAAATAGGCCTCTTTTTATACATTCGGGCCAAGTTTAATGAAAATCTGACCACTATATCATATATTTGCCAGACGCTGTTGTCTCTTTTGTCGGTGTGCGTGACTCTTTGCTCTTCCTCCTCTTCCCTCGACACCCGCTGTCTAAACACATACACACACAGATACACACCAACACAAATACACACACGCAACCGCGCGTCTGCAATTTAATAATTTCGTATTGAAGTTGGAGTTTTGTCTCTTTCTCCCTCTTTCTTTCTCTCTATCCTTCTCTCTCAACTTTTAAAATAACGCAACCTGTCTGGCAGACACACACACACACACAAACATACAAATATAAGCTCACTCAGACGATGTTCGCCTCTATTTTATTGCTTTTTCCTTTTGCCTTTCGTTCGCTTTGCTTTTGTTTGTTTTTTGTCTTTCGTTGACCAAAAGCATTTCAATTAAAGTGCAAGCAAATTTTCGCTTCCTCTATTGCCGTCTCGCTTGTGCACCTGTAACATCAAATTGCTGTCTATTTTTAAGTGCTTGTCAGTATGTATGTGTGTGTGTGTGTGTGTGTGTGTGTGTTGTAATCGTCGCTTACAATTCACCGTTAAAAGCCGGTGTAATAATAAACCAACAACAACAACTACTACAACAACAAAACTACCGTTGATGTTGCTCTTCCATTTGCCACTCATTTCAAATTTCCCATTTCATTTCTCAGAATCGCATTTGGCACGCACAGTGGGGCCACACATGCAAACCTAACATACATATGTACATAATATGCATTTTATTGCAATTTTATTTGCACATTTCTTTTTTCGCCTGAACTTGGAACCGCTTTGTGATTCATGCAGAGGTCCGTTAAAAGCGGGTCAATCGCCGCCAACAAATAAGACATAAAATAAAACAACGACAACAAGAATGTCAACACTGAAATTTGTCATAAACATGCAAAGTTTATTTGACACAGATTTTATTTATATACATTTTGTATATACTACTTATTTGTGTATATAAGCGTTGAATTTATACAAGAGTATAAATAGACATGAATTTCGGATTGTTGAGGGAGTATTGTTTTGATTTTGTGAATATGTATTATTTATTTACTACTTTTATTCATTTTTCTCTCTGCACGGATTGAGTGTTAAATACACAATATTAAATCGGTATAAATCTTATTTTTCAAGTTCCTATCACAAAGCAAGGCGGCTTTTCTTAAGCACATGGTATTCGATTGTTTAATAGTCGATAAGAATTTGTTGTGTTTTGAACGAACCAGAAGATAAGTTTATCTTTTACGGAAGTGTCTTTTAATATACCCTTGTAACTTGTGCGAGTATTTCCCTCAATTACATTTAGTAATGTATTCTTATTTAACAACAATTTTATTTTATTTTATTGGGGAAACCCTCTGTTAAAATTTCCAATGGGCTTTTCCCTTTCACCTGATCCGTGTTCTGTGTACTTTTCTCATGCACTCAAAAACTTGTTATGCAACTCATCTACTCAATTATCTATAGAAATATTCTCTATATTTGCTTAATACTCTCACCGTTTTGCGTTTTCATTCAAGCATAAATATTACTAACAACAACAAACACAATTGAAAAATTCCTAGAAATCAAGTAATATTCCTGATAGTTTTTTGTACAGCGGCGTCTGGTCTGCTTGATTACAATTATTTGCGGTTTGCATTGTTTGGTTTCAAATGCAAAAGCAAAGGTAAAAAAGAAATCTTAATAATTGGGTATGCTAGACTGGGAAATACTAAAAAGTTCTCCTAACAACACATGAACATATCACTATTTTAAACAAAATTTTAGGTAATGTTTCAAGTAATATTGAAAGGAACTGAATTCATATTTCTTCTGTCCAAATATAATTATAATCTTTACAGGGTATTTCAATTCAAAGTAGTTCGGGTAAATATTACATTGTTGTTGAAAGTGGGAAAGTAAGCAATTATGAGTTTGCTCTTTAATTATATAGTCTAGCCTTTTTCGCATTGGTTGACTAACTTTCAAAGGAGGGTATATGCATGATGTTTGAAAGTATAATAGTCTAGGCTATAATTTCTTAATATAATTGTATAATATGTAATTACAAATCACCTAAAGTTATGTACATATTTTAATTACTTTAATTGGAAGCGCTTTTTAGCAAATGCTGCACATTTTCAGTAAACTGATAATTACTAAATTACGGGAGAAGCTTTCAAGGAGCTTATAATATATGAATTAAATTGAGATTGGAACTTCTTATTAAATGTATACGAAATATCTCTACTTGCATTAGTATTATTTAATTTTTTCTCTTTCACCTTAATCTCTTACCACTGTTCGATTGCTCTCCATTTTGTCTAGGATTAAGCATATGGAACTGACCTACAACAATTACACATGAGCTAATATATTACTCCCTGACTACCTCTCTGACTATCTCTCTCTCTCTCTCATTCTCTCGTTCTCCCGTTCTCAGTTTCTCTTTGAGTCGTTTTAACAGTTTAGCAGCGGAAATTACGCAACACATGCAAAATGGAAATGAAGCAAACAGAAAACATTAAAAATCGCTACCACAGTCGCAGTCGCTGTCGCTGTTTACTTCGCCCACTGCTAATACATAAATAATGCAAATGCAGCGTGAGTTAAACAGAGACAGAAAGACAGAGAAAAAGAGAGGGAGAGAAGAGCGTGACAAGGTGGGTGCAGAAAGAGAAGGAGAGGAAGCGTCGATGTCGAGGCCGGGACAAGGCAATTGAACTTTTGCTGCAACTTTCTTAAGCCACATTGAAACAGCTGTTGCTGAGCGCGCGAGAAACTCAAAGAGAGCGTACGGAGAGAGAGAGTGTGTTAAGTGACAAGAGTGCAATAACTTGGCGCTTGTTGCCCACCATTTATTATCGCTTTATTTTTATCGCATAAATAAAAGTCATAGCGTAAAAAAGGGCTTGTCAAGGGGCAAGCGGCGAATCGAATGAATGAGCAACAAGAAAACCAAAAGTTGCCATTGTTGTTGCTGTTGTTGTCAATGCAAAACTGAGTGCTAAAAGTTTAAGGACATTTGCCATGTTCACGTGTCACGTGTGTAACTAAACTAAGGGAAAAGAATTATGCGAGTTCACTGTGTGTTTAAAGAAGTTTTGATGGTCAGGGGCGCCGAAGATGGAGGGGATTTATGGGCATGTCTTCGAATGTCAAGCGAAGACGACAAGCTAAATTCATGACTTCTAAACACGCGACCCTCACGGTTTTATGGCTTTTCATTTTGTTTTTCGCACTACCATCACAGTGGGTAATAACCACACCGCGGTCCCTATAAAAAGAAAAACAACAACATAAACAAAACATTAAGTTAACCCAGGAATTCAGTATACTGTGCGGGTTCCCCAACACTGTTCATCGCTTAACGGTGTTGACAGTCTTCTTCTTCTTCTTTGCTAAATTGGGCGTGTCTCAGTTGTAGCAGCGAGGTATTTGTCAGTCATTGACAGGGGGAGATGCCTTACAAAGGGTGAATGCATATGGCAATTAAAGATACATTTGTAAACAGTTTAAAGAATAGACTAATATTCAAGTTTAGGTATAAATACTAACAAACTCAACTAAGTTGGGTTTATATTTAAGTCTGTTAGCTCTTACCACTTGGACATTGCGAAGATCAGTAAGAAAAAACAGTTAAATAGATGTTGTGTTTATCCCATATATCTTTAATAATTCTGGGCAAGAAAAAAGATCTTTGAAGATTCTAATTGAAATTAATGAGATTGCAAGGAATGGCTATTATTTCTAATAAATTCCTTCAATATTTTTAAATTTTTACCATAAATTTGTCACCGAAAGTGACAGAAATATTTAATATTAATACATTATATAACTTATTTCCATACAAGTTTATTCCCCTTTTATCGACTTTAAGTAATCATATCGAATTACCCACTCAAATTTTCCCACAATTCACTTTCAATTTTTCCATTACTCAAATTTGTTACACTCCTAAAAATTTCACCCTTCAAAATTCATTCTTCCCCTTTTCTGTGCATAAATAAATTATTGAAGGAACCACAAGCAAGAAGCCAACATAAACAGAATAAACAAGTCGAAAGGCATACTTTATAAAATTATGATTTATTGGAAATTCTAAAAGGTTTTCTGTTCAGACCAAACCCATTACAAACATGTTTAAAAGAAATATGATATTGCTTACATATACATATATGTATTTATATATGGGCTGTGGCGGTAATAAATGTCATCTACTTAAGTGTGGGTGTCGAACTTTGATTCAATTTTCCATAGACCTTTTTAATATGGGCATTTTTGGAAAATTTTTAAAATGGTTTAATTAATTTTGTAATTGAACGATTGAAAGTTCAATTATATTTAATTAAAAATTTACAAGGCATTTTTGGGAAATTTTTAAAAGGTTTAATTAATTTGGTAATTGAACGATTGAAAGTTTATTTATATTTAATTAAAAATTTACAAGGCATTGTTCGAATATTTTCTCTCTTGATCTCTTCCTAATTGGCACTTTAATAATTAAAGTGATTACATTCGAATCAAGCACAAACTAAAATAAAATGCAAATATTGCTGGTTAATGTTAAATGACCTCGCCCAACATCAAAGTGAGGGATGAACATGAACATGAAATTGAAAATTGAAAGCTTAAATGCAGCAAAAACAGACACAAGGGAATTTAAATAAGAGTAACGGTGAATGGTGAATGCATAACGGCAACAATTTAAATGGTGCAAAATTGGTTGGCAAAAGATTAAAGCACGAGCACACACACACACACACACAAATACTTGTACATACAAATGTCCAGGGTACACAAGCAATTTGAGTGAGTGTTGGGTGGGCTTGGGGTTAAATGCCATAAATAACAACGACAAAGGAGGAGGAGAAAGAGGAGAAAAGGAACAAGAAGGACAGCAGCAGGAGCAGGGACAGCAGCCAAACACATAAAAGTCAAAAGCACATTATGTGCAAATGACAGCCAGCATAGCCGGCCGGAATATGTACATATACATATACATATGTACAGTACATACACAAATACACACATACACATATAAATACAGTAAAAACAGCAGCAACAACAACAACAGTAATGGTTGCCCACACAAATAGTAAAGCTTAGCATAAAACAGAAGCTCGCGCGCTTTTGCGAGTATCACTTTTTCGGCTGTGAGACAGAGAAGGAGAGCGAGAGAGTGAGAGAGAGCGCAGCATGCTGAGAGCAAACATTTCAGGCAGCGAGAGCCGACGTCAAAAAAGGCCAAAGAGCGAGAGAAAATCGATAAAATCAAGGGCAGACAATGTGTTGGGCGGCAGGCGAACGAACAGTTGAAGGGGATTGGCCAGGGGGTGGGGTGGGGTGGGGTGTGGCGAGCGACAACAACAATAACGACGTTAACTTTAGGCGCACGTGAGGCGGCAATTGCTGCTACTGCTGCTTCTTCTTCTTCTGCTGCTTTATTTTTTGTTACTGCTGCTGACGCTGACGTCGCTGAAAGCAGCAACCCCCATTGTGAAAGTTTCTCTCTGTGTTTGTGTGTGTGTGTGTGTTGAGGCAGTAAAAAGAAATGAGAAAGCATGAAAAATAATCATGCACCTACTACCTCCCTCCCTCCCTCTAACCATCTCCTCAGGTCCTAGACTGTCGGAAACTTTTGGGGCGGTGCCTGGCAAATATTCTAACTGGAGAATATTTCTTCTTCTTCGGCTTTAATATGTGTATACACACACACAGAGATAAGTTAATATTATACATACACATATACAACCCTTGGGGGTTTGAGGGTGGCGGGAATTTGCACTGTTATATGCCTTGAATTTGCCGCGCCTTGCCAAAAAGGAGCAGCTCCTGTTTCTCAGTTCCTTTTTTTATATATTTAGATTTTCGACTCGACTGCCATTTAATTTTTGGTATGCTTCAAATGAGCGAGTGAGATAGAGATATAGAGTGGTAGAGGGAGAGAATTAGGGAGTTGGCTATATTGGCAGGATATCGTTTGGCAACAGCGCGTGGTATAATTTAATGTGTGGAGTAATAGAAATGGCGTCTGCATTTAAATTTCACAGCAAGGACGAAACTGGATCTGAATTGGGGCGTCGCACAGTGGCTCACGAGACACACTCAACAAATAAATAAAATTATGAAAATACACAGTGCAAAGTTTAATACACTTTAATAGAGAATTGTTATACATACAGTTTTTCCACTTTGATATTAAAATTAATATTTTTGGAGCTCTTTTCAATATTAAATGGAATTTTGATTATCCAAACAGTTTACTCCATTTTAAGCTTTTCTAATATTTTACAAAAAATATTAGGTTGGGAAAAAAGTTATCGATTATTTTTTTGTGTCATGAATCCAAGAATCTTGGGAATGCATGAATCCAAAATCATGCATGAATCTTGGTAATGCATGAATTCATGCATGATTTGTAGGAATGCATGAATCCATCATGCATGCTTGAAATCATGCATGAATCCAATATGCATGCATGAAATCATGCACGAAATCATGCATGAATCCATCATACATTCCCGTGAATCATGTATTCCCATGTAAATGGATAGTTTTTATAGAATTTTAGCGTAAATATATTTTGAAAAGTTTAAGGATTAATTAAGGTATCCGAATAGTGACGAAAGCAACTCCCAAAATTAATGATAACAATTTTCCGACGACAACTTTAACTGTCAGTAGAATCAGGAATTAAAAATATAGGATCCAAGCCACTGTTTGTCGTCGTCGACGTTGTAGCATGGTATAATGTGGCATGCGTCCGTCGAGTGTATGAAATTGGAAGTTGGGGTGCTTGCTTTTTTGTCTTATTGACTTTTTGTTGTCTTTTTGTTGCCGCTTGAAGTTTTTTGCCTTTGCTTTGCGCGCATTAAATTAATGTGAATTGTCAAATATTTGATATACATTTAGAGTGGGGTTTTGTAATGTGAAACTGTCGGCAGGCACAGGGCGTGGCATGTCGATATACAAGGACCTTTAATAAGTTGAACTTTGAAGAAAGCTTTAAGCTTACATTACTCTTTAAGCAGAATATTATGCGTCCATATAAATAGCTTGAATTGACCTTTAAGAGTTATTTTTTAATTCCACCAATGTTGATTATAAATGTATTAAATATTTAACTGTTATTAATAATGCGATATTTTAAATTTAAATATAGAATATTTTAAGATTCTTATTGAAAATTTGTTTTCTTTTATATATTTGATATAATAGCATGTGGACTTAAATTTCAATAAATAGGAAAATAATGATTGCGTTACTAATACAACGGATTCGTTTAGATGTTAGAATTTCCTATACAAAGCATAATATTAAATTTAATTTAGCTAAAAGCTTTAGAAAACTCAATTTGACAAATCTAATCTAATCAAAACTAGTCACAAAATCAAAGCTTAACGACCAACTCGTGCAATCAGTATAAATATAGTTATTAGCCCTCGGCCTAGGGCTCCCAATAGACCTATTTCAGCTGATGATAATAATCACAAGCTTCAGTTTCTATTCCCATATGTGTACACACTCCAACAAGAATTGCTTTACAAGTTGTTCTCACTTTTGACTTTAAGCTTGAAATAAACGACCTTATCAGTAATTTGCTAAAAAGTTTTGGCAGCTTCAAAATACTCAGAATCGTTTAATTAGGCGAAAACTTTTCACCCAAGGAAAACAATACAACAAGTCCAATTAGATAAACGGATCAAGAGAAACAAAAAACAATAACAAAATCTCTGAAATTAAAGCAACCGGCTTAAATTAAGGCAAAAAGCTTTTGGCCCAAGAGAAGGCTAAAATAAATTGGGAGTGGCGTTCGTTTATCTTCATTTTCAATGAATGAAATTATTGACGTTGGGAGAGTGGGAGAGAGAGAAAGACGGCTGCCTAGCTTTGAGCTAAGGTGAAGTTTGGCAACGTTGCAAAGTATACCAAAGTAAAAACGGGCACAAAAAAAAAACTAGTTACACACACACACACACACATACAGGCTGGGTTGACTTCTTCTGTCTGTGCCATGCCACCCACTGACCTGGCACGTTCTTTGCCCCTTCACCCCTCTCCCGTCTCCCCTCTTGTTTCTTAGCGCGCGTTGTTGCCACATTATTTTATCAGAAATGTTATCAAAATGTGCGTTGCCAGCTGCGGCCCCAACTGGCAAGGGACGTGGCACAGAGGGGGTTGGATGGGTGATGGGTGATGGAGGGGATTCGGCAAAGGGAATCAAAAGACAGCAAATGAGGTCGAAAGCGGAGGAGGCAGCTGCGAACAAGAAGAAGAAGAACCAGAAGAGGCAGAGAAAAAACGTTGAAAATGAAAATAATGCAGCAGAGAAGCCAAAGAGCGAGAGTGTTGTGTGTGGGAGGCAAACAAGGATAGAGGACAGAGGACAGAGAAGAGAAGACAGAGAGAGTGTGGGTGTAAGTACAAGTGTGGGAATGAAATAGATATAGTAAGAGTAAGAGAGTAGGTAGCATTTGAAGCAAGTATACGCCTTGTGGGCAACTTACAGTTAAAGCTACGCTCCATTCCTTTTCTTTCTCTTCCTTTTCTCTATATTCTGCTTTGTTTCTCTCTCTCTCTCTCTTTACATTTTTCTCTGTTTTTATCGTTGGCTGTCTTTTTATTTTTTGTTTTGTCTACAAAAAAGTTGCAAAGTCTTCTACGACTCTCCGGGATGTGGGAATTTTGCGCATGTACATCAAAATACATAATAAATGAAGTACACTGATAAAAAAATAGTGTTCTACAATTAAGATTTCGGCCTGATAACAAGAATCACATCTTGTTTTAGAAAAACACTTTAAGTAAGACCAAGTTCATTATAATAAGCACAAAAATTCGTATATTTGCAAATATAACTAATTTAAGCTTTAAAATTGGTTGAAAATTAAATTTTCTTTTTTTAAGACCAAAAAGTTACAAAATAACAACAATAGTTACCAAGAACAACAACTGACTAGCTAAGCGATCAAGCTTCATGTCAGATTCAAAACTGTAGGAAGCAAATCTAACAAAATTTTCAAGAGAAAAATTGGAAAAATATGATTAAGATTTTCACTTATAAAATTATAAGATAAGCTCTTGCAAATATTTACATACATGAATATATATTTACATATTTACATATCTATAAAAATCTTAAAATTTTTAGAAATTTTCGATTATTATTCCAAGTTTGAGTAATTTGGTCTTAAAATGATCCAACTTTAAAAACAAACTATATAAAGTAAATGTTTTCGATTTTAGAATCTGTTCTTTTTTGTCAGTGCATGTATTTATATGTATTCCAACACACACACACAGACACACACACAGATACAGAGTGACAGACGCACGGTAAATTACCATCGATTTTCTGTTCTGTTGCCATGTAAAAGCCATTTAAATTGCTTGGCAAGAGGAGGAGAGAAGAGGAAGAAATTGTTACCACGTTGTCGGTTCACATGGTGTTTATGTTTATGGCCTTTTCTGCAATGCACATATCAAAAAAGTATCTGAAAGATACACACATCTACTAAACGTATCTGTCGTTAGTTATAATGATTAGGTTTAGCCAACTTTATCCAGCATCCGTATCTCATACCTTGTTTATGTATTCATCAGATACATTTTGTTTTGGGACTTTTGCGTAAAGTTTGCTTATGCGGGTTCTCTGTCCAATTAGTGGATAATTTGTTATTTTGTGCTACACAAATCAGATAAAATATGAAGAGGCCTAAAGGTTAATAAGTTACAAATACTTTTGCACTGGGCCAAAGTAGTTCAATTGTTAACACGCCAGTAAAACAGGGCAAAAGTTTTCCCAAGTGACCTCAAGTCAAATAGAAAGTTAAAGAAATACATGTGGAAAAAGAAAGAAATTGAGAAGGGAAAGAGAAAAATGGAGCAACTGAAAGTTATTTAAATACAAGATTTTATTACTTATTTATAAACTAGATCAATAAATCACACATTTTTTTTAAACTAAGCTAAGCTGTTGACATTTTTCTTTGTACATTTGTTCTTGTTTAAAGTACAGGGTCTAAAAGCTAAAAGCTTAAAAACTGCTCAGCTTCTGACCTAAAGGTAACAGCTTGTTTGTCACTTTGTCAAACCGAGACCCAAAAAAGACCCTTGTAATTTTATCAGCCATTTGATTTTATTGATATAAAATGTATATGTATATATATTTTTTTGCAACGTTTTTTATGCCTTCAACCGTTATGCTGACTGTGCGAGCAAAGCAGAAAAAGCCAACACCCAAGAAAATCAGTGAAGTATCCGTTTCACTGTTAAATACTCTGTACAGGTAATAATTGAATTCATTTATTGTATACTGATTTTAAAATACACTATGAATTGTGGTCTAATATTATACAAATTGATCAAACTATACTTTCCTTTTATATATCTATTTAGATACCAAGAAAAACCTGCCAAAGGGCCAACAATTGGATTAGTTATACTCTGTATCTTCTTTTTTTGAGTAGTTTTTTGGGTTGCCCCAACAACAAAAAAGCACAAAACAACAACAACTATTCAAAGATTTCGTGTTCACGTTTCTTTTGACTGACATCGCCGCCAGTTTGTCTTGGCTCCACTTTCAAGCACATGTCTACATTTCTATTTCTATTTTTTTTTCTCCACTTTTTCTCCACTTCTTTTGGCAGCTGCTGGCGAAAATGAAAATGAGAAAACAAATGTAATTTTCAGCATGCAGGAAAAACTGGAACGCAACATTTGCAAAAGTTTCAAATTGTGCGCCTCTTTTTTTGTGGCAGGTGTGATATATCAGATAGCAAAGCGAATGAGCGTGAGAAACTAGCTAAAAAACAGATATAAGATATAAAAGATATATAAAAAAGATATGTATATACATATATAAGATATAAATGTCGATCGATTTATATGTCAAGTCTTAAAGCTGCAATAGGAAAAAAACGCGCGCGATTTGCGTGCGACTAAAGCAACGTCGAAAACAACAACAACCCAACTTGACCCCTATTCGGAAGTGGAATGGGTAATGGAATGAAATGGAATGGAACGGGGTGGGGTGGGGGGATGGGGGACGTCAATAGTTGAGCAACTGTGCCTGATTCGATTTTAAACGAAGCCCATTAAATGACGAATCAACATGAAAAATGCACAAGAAGGCAGCTAGAGAAAAGATGGTGAGAGAGTGAGAGAGAGAGACAGAGAGAGTGAGAGAAGGGATGAGAGAAGATAAGAAAATGTGATGAGCACAAGTGAATGGCATTGATTGAAGCTGATTGAATGAATGAGTGACTTTTCAATAACTCGAATAGTTTCTAGAATGGAATTGCAAACATAAATCCATCAACATATATTAAAATAAGCTGATAAAATTTGCTACTTATTACAAACTTTTTTCAATGGAAATTAATTTTTGCTCTTTTGGAAATTTAGCTAAAAACAGCTAAAAAGTAGCCGGGCTTGAAATATGTTTATGTTGAACTCATCTAGTTTTGTAATTTTATTTATTTACATACAGTTAATTTAATATATACATAATATTAATTTATGCCTTTAACTAAATTATATTATTATTATTATTATTTTTATTATTATTATTATATTATTATTTTGTTATCTCTCTGGATTTTATTTATAATATTTGAACTATAAATTAATTGTAACATTTTTTGGTCAGTGTTGGGTTAACAATTGTTAGTTTTCTTTGCTTTTAAATTAGGAACATGATAATTTATCCTTTGAAAAGTTGTTGAAAAAAGAAATAAATTACTGAATGTCAGTAGTACAAAATTTGGTTAAATATTTTAGTAATTGTTAATCAATATTGACGAGATTCCTTTGGAGTTTCCTCTCGGTTTTCATAGTACTTTTTAATATTTTGAATAACTTTAGACGTAAAATCTTTTTTACCTTTTCTATTTTAAATTTGAAATACCTTCAACAATTTTATTCTGACTGCGTTTAGTTAATGTTTAAGCAAATTTATTGATCTTTCATTAATATTGTTTTTCCAATGAGAGTGAAAATACCATTGTACTGCATGAAAATGGGCAACGTCGCACTCAAACTTATCGTTATGCATGCACACACACACATGTATGTGTTCATGCCACACATCAAAAGATACACAACAAACAGTCGAGTCGGTGTGTGGAGTGTTCTATGATTTCTTTGTTATGGACACACAATGTTGCAAGCAACTTTACGTAAACCTCATTTAATGTCTAGTCGCTGCTGTTCGCTATCATCTTCCCCCGTCCCCTAATTCTGCTATCTGCTTCTCTTTCTTCTCTTTCTTTCACTCTATATATCTATCTATCTCTTTTTCTCTGTTTTTTGTGCTTTTTTTCCGTTTCTTTCTTTTTTTTTAAGTTTACAGCTAAACACAAAATTACTTTCGTGGCTTTGACTGATGCTCTCTCTTTCTTTCTTCCTATGTGTCTCTGTCTCTCTCTTGTTCTGTAGCTTCCTCTCTAACCGTTTATCTTTAACGTCGCTTTTGCTTTGTTTGTTTTTACGTCGTTTAGCTTTTGGTTAATGCTTTTTTTTATTTATTTGTTACTTTTTAAAAAAAAAAGAAAACAACAATTGTTGTTGCTGTTGTTTTTATTGTTGTTCTTGTTGCGAGTTCATTCAACTGTCAAAATACACACACACACACACACACACACACACACACACTTACATTGAAATTCATTCACGTTGCGCATAGAGAATGAAATAAAATTAAAAGTATCTTTTGTGAGTTTTGTCTTTTTTTTGTTTATAGTTTTGCTTTGATTTTTTACTTCATCTCGTATTCCCAAAGTTTTGGCCCTTTTGCTTTTGTCTCTATTTTCGGTTGGCAGCTGCGTTTTTCATTTTTTTCCCCTTCCCCTTACCCTGATTCTCTCCCATTCGCACCTCTTTGTCCCTCCTCTTCCATAGATCGCGTCTAAATTTAACTTTCAATTCTAAACAGACAACAAGATTTTGCAGCAGGCAAAGAAATTTCATGTATCTGCATCTGTATCTGTATCCCCCTTTGCCACGCCTCTCTCTCTATAGCTTTTGTAACGAGAATGCATTTGTGTAAAAGTTTTTCGTTGTTTCTCTTGTGAATTTTCGATTCTTTGTGGTTTCTATTTTTATGCTTACGGCATTGTTTTTGATTCGGTTTCTGTTTCTGTTTCTGGCTTGTGAGTTCATGCCAGACCTCCAAAAAGCACTTAAGATACAGTGCAACTATTTTTGTATCTTATAGATACTTTACTTTACTTTAATATCCATACATATGTATATGTAAGAATAGATACGAAATTCTACAGAATATGATCTGTGAGCATTGTAAACATTGAATATCTTTACGCCTCATTTGTTGCATAGTGAAATGTGTTGTTTTTGTGAGATTTTTGAAATCAGACAAAACGATCAAAGTTAAGGCGAAGTTTTTATTAAACCGATTTTAACAATTTTATTAAAAAAAAAACGTGGAAAATCTGAGTTAATCTTTAAAAACGTTCAGATTCTTTTAAATAGGTTTACAAAAGAATTTATACAATTTTCATTTAAAATTATATATTTTTGTTGTAGAGAGCGCCCATTTAATTTGGTTTAATATTTAATAATTTTTGTTTAATATTTACATATATTTTTTTCTTGCTCCTTTCTTTATTAAATTAAAAATTCTCTTCTATCTTTAAGCCAGCAAAACTGTTTGTTGAAACTTGATTTTTTGAATTTAACTAAATGTATTTTGCAGTAAGATTAATTCAGTTTAACTAGAATTCATTATTAATTTAAATTTGATTTAATTAATGATTAGTTATGGTAAAATAATATTTAATTTTCTTAACAAAATTTTATTATTATTTATTTGTTTATTAAGATTTTAATTTTAGTGGACTAATAAAGGAGAAAGCCACTATTTATATTTAAGTTTTTTTATGCATTAATACATCCTAAAATAAACCACACTGAAGATTGTTATAAAATATACAATCATTACTATTAAATATATTAATATTGTTTTTGTATTTATTTATATATTATTTGCCTATGAACTTTTGTTAAACATTTTTTATTTTATTTTATGGTTTTTTACATATATATTTTTGTTTAATGTTTTATTTATTGAAACTTTAAGTAAATATCCAGTTATCAAGCTTTCGAAACAACAACAACAAACAACAGAAAAGGAGCAGAGGTAAAAATGCAACTTGCCACTAATACATTAAAGAAATAACAACGGTATTTTAAATGTACACATATATGTACATCTGTATGTATGTAGATATCTGTAAGTTTGCATGTGTGTCTATCTAATGTCTAAAGTTTATTTGTTGTTGTTGTTGTTGACGCAGAAAATGCAGCGAAGCGCGCAGAGACCGCAGCAGCACAAAAACAAAGCAACAAAACAGACAACAAACAACACAACACAACACAAGTGAGAGAGAGAGAGACACAGTGCAATTGCCGCAAGCACAAACACAAGCACACCCACAAGCTCACACACACAAACACACAGACACACACACTCGCATACATAGAAGAGATAAGTAAACATATAGGAGACAGAATGGAGCTCTGAGGCCGTTGTCTGTCTGTTTTTCGTGTGTATCCAACGCTGCATCAGCAACAACAACAACAACAGCGAGACCAACAACAAAAGAGAGCAACTTATTTTTGTTTAGCTGCCACGTTTTTTCATCTCTTCCTTTTGTTGTTTTTCGTTTTTTAGTGTTTCTGTTTCTTTGGAGTTTGTGCTTTGTGCTTTATACGCTTCTTTTTTTGTGTATTTCTTTTTGAACATTCGGAATTTTGCAGTCGCAGCAACAAAGCAAAACCAATGAAACGGAAAGAGAAATGAATTGAATTGAAGTTTCTACACGAATTGCGGTATACGTATGTGTGGGGGAGAGAGAGAGGAAGAAACGAAAGCATTGCATAGAAACAACAACAACAGAGAACAAGCTAAAACATTTTTAATTGACAGGCAACATAAAATGTCCAATTGCCACGCATGTGTGTATCTCTCTATATGTGTGTGTGTGTGTATTTCTAATACATGTTGCAAGCAAGTCTAACTAGTTGCCATAATTGGTTGTTAGGTCTAAGAGTTCTTTTTGTTTTATTTTGACTTGTTTCTTTTTTTGCTTTTTTAATTGGATTTGTTGACTGATCAAACATGTTGCAAGCGTTTTTACCTATACAAATGCAACAAATGTTGAGTAATCAATCGCAACATTCTATTTTTATCCCGCTCCCTCCACAAAACCATTGTCAAGGCCTTTTTTAATCAAACTGCAGCTAATCAAATATGGTCACACTGGTCACAAGAATGTTGAGCAATTAACCGCAACACAATATCTCTTTTCCTTGGCTAACAATCATCAAGGTTTCTCTTGCCCACCCGCTTCCGCCCATTAGTTTTTACTCCTTCCTATCACTTTAAAGTTATAACCACAAAATATCTGTAGAAGCCTCATTTCCGCTCAATGTTATATCGAGAGATCGCGACCACATTCACATACAAATAAGTATATAATGCATAGGCAATGCAAAAAAAAAAATTAATTTAACCGCTAGCTGATACGAAACACACAATAATAATAAAGAGAGCGTGCACGCTCTTATACAGGGTGGTGTATACAGGGTGGTACTCACATTTGTTCGATCGCCGCACACTTCTTCTTCTTCTTTCTCGCTCGTCTTTTTTTATCAATTCTTTCTTTTCTATTTGTTTGTGATTTCTTGATGAAAGTCTTTAGTGCTTATTCCATTCGTTGTTACTGTTGTTGTTTTTGCATTTGTTGTTGTTGTTGTTGCTTTTGTTGCGAAAAAGGAAGACATGCAAAAATTCAATTTGACGAAACCTCAGATTGTTTTGTTTTGTAATTATTTTTGTTTCGTTGTTTCGCTCTGTTGTTGATTATGCTCTGCAAAAATACCAATTATTTCAAAACTTTGCTCTTTGCACATTTTTACATTTATTTTTTCTTTGCTGGTTATTAGACTTTTCAGCTGCTGCTTTTTGTATTCATATTCACACTCACACAAACACACATATTCATATATACATAAACACTAACACACACACGTACGCACGGCGGCAATCGCTTCTTCTTATTCTTTTTCTTGCACTTATTGAACAACAGACGACGCAGCTTCTTATTGCTCTTCTTCTTCTTGCTGCATATATTCAATCGAACTTTTGTATTTCAATTTGTTGTAAATTTCATTTCGAATTCGAAACACACTTACACATACAGATACATAAATAAACACAACTCACACACACACAAACGTGCCGACTCCGAATATTTTACTTTTTTTTCTTTAAGCCATTTTCGTCGTCACATTTACAGCAAGAAGCACAAGCAATTTAGATGTGTTTGGCTTCTCTCTCACACGACTCTGCGCTCCGATGGGCACTGATTTGCTGACTCGCTCTATCGCGTGCGCTGCATACAAACTCACTCACGTAATTGAACTTATGTATTATGCTTATTTAAGCATTTGCCTGCAATTCCGCACGTAAGGCATGTGTGTCAAACTCACTTCACTTGTGTTGTGAATGCAATTTGTTGCATATTTTAGAACAAAATACATACATATGTATTGTATAATTAAGTATTTCTTCTCAAGCCAAGTTAAATACACACACGCGCAGCGGCAGCACACGTCCGTACCGTTCAAGCGAGAGCGAGAAACAAAACACAAAAGAAAATGTGAAAAGAGAGACCGTTTACAGTGTGACCATGTGTTATTAGTGACTAAACAACCGATAAAGTCATCAAATTAATACCGATTTGATAATTACACAGTTAAATGAAAGATTTAAATAGAATGATAATTAATTGGCAATTTGATTCATTTTAGCTGCTTATTAATATATTCAAGCCTTATGCTTATAGAAAAATTATCAAACAAATAGATAAATAAAAATTAATGTGAGTCATATCAATCAGCTTTTGAAATGGTGATTAAGTGAGTGTTTTACAGCACTCACTTTTGGCAGGGTAGCATATATGTATATCGAAAATTTTTTCGCTACATCGATAGTGAAGCCAGGGCTGTAACGTTTTGTTAGCGCCACCAGCTGTCATGTTTTTTAATTTTAGAACTACAAAAATCAGTCACCCCTGGGTATCTGGTACAAGATGGTTTCGACTTTTTTCACTTGAATGTGTTAAATTTTTTAAATAAAATCAATATTGTAGGTAACAAAACTATGTTTTTTTTTCTTCAAATAAATCAGATCAATTATAAATTAAATTCGACTAAATATAATGCAAATTTTGACGTTGATTTGGCGCTATTTTGGTTCACTCTCGCTCATTTTTCTGACATTGCTCGCTCTTTTGTCATTGTTGCCAGCATTTGAACCTTAAAAACTGTCCAGATTTCTTTCCATATAAAAACCCTCAGGCCTATTTAAAAAGGACAGATCTGTCCGTAAAAAAGCTAAATCGGCACCACTAATGAACAGCTCAACCAACATTCGATTCTCAACGAGTAAAAACAGTTTGTGTTGGTTTTTAGCGGCGAGAGGAGTGCACGTTCCGAACAGTAAAGTAAAATAAATAAATAATTGGCACTCTAAAAAAAGTGCAACTAATGCCAGCTAGTTACCGATTAAATGAACGACGCGGTGCGCAGTCAAGATGTTTTAGTTAATTGTGTTTTTCTTAGTTCTTGATAATCGTGCGGCAGATATTGTGATGCGCAAAGAAAAACGGTCAAAAGAAGGTGCAAATAAAAATCCAAGAATAAAATCTAATATACAAATGAAAATTGCAAATAGTTGTTAATATATAATCAAGTATCTGCCAATATATGCCAACATATATATAAGAGAAAAATACAAATGAAATTTTCGGTTCTGATGTTGCTGCTGCTTTGTTAGTGGAAGTGAGTGTGTTTGTGTGTGTGTTGTGTGCCTGTTCGTGTGCCAAACAAAAAAAAAGGGCGTCACAGTTGAAATTTTATGCAGTCAAAAGCAAATCAACACTAAAACTCAAACTACAACGAACCAAAGGTGAGTGCGTGCCGAATATTGTTTATAGTTGCTATACTTTTCTTTCTGTTTTTCTTTTGTTATAAGTATGGGCAAAAACAACCACACCTACGCACACATACTACATGCTTCGTATACGTGTGTGTGTGTGCGTGTGTGTATTGGTTTAGTTTTAATATCCGCTGCAGTTTTTATTGTTGCCAGATCTCTTTGCTGTCGTGTTTCTCGTTCTCTACAATTACAGTTAATAACAACTTCAATTTAATTCATCCATCACAACAATAGAGAGAATGCAACAGTCCGTGGGCATCTGATTGGACAATCGCCAGCTTTTGAGTGTTTCCCCCCTCTTATCCCACATATCTCATAATCAATTCAATTAGCTGCACTTGCTCTCCAATACACACACATACGTAACTACAGATGTATGTACCATGTGTAAAGCTGCTTGCTATACCAACGTTCTTAAGTCAGTTTTCTTTTGATTACTCTTCCGTTGTTCTTGTTGTTGTTGTTCTTGGAGCCAGGCACCGTTTTTATCAACTACAACTACAACAACAAAGTCCATACACACAGCAATAGTAATAACAGTAGTAATATCACGTTATGTCTGCAATTGAGTTAAATTCAACAAAAAAGCAAGTGAAAAGAATTACATATGTATTTATTATTGTTGTTGTCGCTAGTTGCTGTTGCTATTTCTGGTCAATGCCTGAGCATCGCAAATTTTGTACGTTTTATTTAATTTATACATATTGTATCCACACACAACGCACACTAACACAAACTGAACAAAATGTATGCTCTTCTGTCCCTCTTCAACTAATCCTAGCATTTGCTCTGCTCTTCGTTCTGACAACTGATGAAATTATTTATGATGCTCTACCTTTCTCTCCCCTTCTTTCCTTCTCTCATAGCCATAAGATTATTCTTATGTTGTTGTTGTTATTGTTGTTCAGGCGGCCATTAACATTTGTCTGTGTATGTATAAATATAGTCTTATGTGCTGAACATATTTCATTGAACAAGTAAGAGACTGAGAAAATATATGTTATATGTTATAAATGCGATATTCTGACATTTATTCGATTATTTAATTTAGCAACGGGATTCCGTTCGTTCCGTTGCTAAGAGCCAAGTACTGTTATAATAGTAAAGGTCAACAAAAGTGAGAATTACGTAGATCAAGTTAATCATAAATCTTCAGACACTATACACTGAGTTAGACAAGTATTGGCAGACCTATTGTATATTTTATTTAACTTAGATTGTAAAAGTAAGGATGTCATTTTAATTAGCATCTATTTAAGACCAGAAAATAAAAGGTCCTTAGTGTAAAAAGTAACAGTAGAGTAAGAAAGTTTCGTCACAAGTTTTAATAGAAGATATAATGTACATATAATGTTGTGTATCTATTTTATAAATAAATTAAATTAGTTATGATTTGGTTTAAGCTATGATTTCAAAATTAACTAATCAAAATGGCTGGAGATTAACTTATAGTAATAATAATATTAATAATAATAATAACAATGAATAATAATAATAATATTAATAATAATATTAATAATAATAATAATAACAATAATAATAATAACATTGAATAATAATAATTTATGATCCGGCATTCAATAATCACCATTAAACATAGTTTTACTAAAAAAAACAATAGCAAAATAAGAAACATTAGTCATAATTTCAGTCTACGAAGTTTCTAAAGCCCCCAGATTTATTTTAGTTGGAGAAAAACCACAAAGGTTTTAGTCAGAATCAGGGTATATGTTCATGATTCTACAACTTTTTTTAATTAAATTAAACAAAATAAGGGTACATTGAAGTGACTTTATTCTCTCATGTAGTTATCATGTAGATTTCAACTCTCATTTTTCATTAATTCTTTAGTTTAGAGCTTATCGGTTAAACCATAAATAGATTTTGGAGAGAAAACTGAAACAATTAGTTAGGCGCCATTTAAGTGATTAACTTAACCTTATCCAATATGGCTTGAATTTATGACTTGGTTCAAGGGAAATCCTCAAGAAAATCTTATCGGCCAAGCGACTAACGCTTATCTCAGTCCCATAAGAAGCGTATTCCGAGTAACAAAGATGTTTGCAATAAGTTATTTAACACTAAAGTACAGTTAAATGCATTTAACAAAGCAATAGCAATCTAAAAGATACTGAAAAGCAATTTTTGGTGTCCTCAATTCATTGATTTTTAACCATTGCTTTTAAATGTAAAAAAAAATAATTTTTTCAAATCTCTGAATAAAATTAAAGTTTATTGAATTCAATTTAAATAATTAATAAACAGTTGTGTGCAAATGTGAAATTGTCGGCAAAAGTTCTAGAACTTTGTTAACCACTGCATAGAAAATAATATAAATGGTACTTGTAAATTTGATACTTAAATAAAACCAAATAATCCGAAAGGATTAGTTAATGTGCTTTTAACACTAATAATTATCATGTAAGTAATTCGTTTTCTTATAATCTACATAATTGTTAACACAGGGATAGTAACGAAAAGAAAAGAAAATAAAACTAAAGTAAACTGAAAACTAAACTATAGAATTTCCATCTGGGTGTGTTATGTTAGGTCTTGTTGCTAGGTCGCATTTTTGTTGTTGTTTATGTTGTTGTTGTTGTTTGTTTGAAGTTAGGACAGCACGTGTACGCTTTTCATTTCTCTGTTTGCCACACTCTATTTTCCATTTTCCATTTCCATTTGGTTTTTGGGCACACGCCCAACAACAAAAAACGAGGAAATCAACTGAAAATCAAACGCAAATAAACAAACGAAAATGAGAACAACAACAATTTAATGATGGAACAAAAGCTGTAAAAACAGCAACAAACATCAAATGTTTCTGAGAGAGAAAGAGAGAGAGAAAAAGAGAGCGAAAAATGAGAAATAAAACAAAAAATTTACGCAAATTAAATTAAACTAATTAGATATGCAAATATTTGCGTGATATTTGGTACTTTGTTTGGTTTTATGCTCCGATTATATGGCATAATACTTGACCGCCGATATATGTATGTAAGTATGCCTCCTTCCCAGTTAAATGGGCGTGGCTCGTGCCTCTGTAATGTGTGAATAATGCCGAAACTAAAGTTCAAAACTCAGGGCGTAACAAAAAAAACAATTCGCTAAGCTTAATTAAATGTCGCATTGTTTTGTTTGTTCCAATTTGATTGACATTTCGTTCAGCTTCAGGATTATTAACGATGTTTCCACTTTGGATTTTGATTTTAAAGCCATGCGGGTTTGCTCAACCTTATAAAAGTGAATGTCAAATATCGTACGACTCTTGAGGAAACTGACCCAACTAATGAACTTGAATGATGTTTGAAAATATTTAGACTGTCAGACAGGACAGACGGACAGTCCCTTTTTTGAGTTCCTAGATCTCAGAGACTAAAAGAGCTAGAGACACCAAATTTGGCATGTATGTACATCTATATCTTGCATTGAACGAGTTTGTTTTAGATTATTGCCACGCCCCCCTCCGCCCCCGCAAATTAAAATACAAAATTTCCAAGTCGAATTACAAGAGTACCTTTAACGCTATCGCGTGTACGCATGTATTATACAGACTATGATCCAAACCTATCCAGCAAATGTCATCCAAATCTGATGATAAACACGGAAGTTATTTAACCAACAATGTTACGGGCAAAATCAACTGATATCTTTGTAGTAGCGCCATCTATGGAATTTTTTTGAGACTGAAACAATCCGTAGTGATCGCTTTGCACTCAAAAAGTACAGGGTCTCCTACTGTCGAGCGTGCTCCACCGTAGCTAAATGTATTTTTCACATTTTATGAAGTACATAAAAAGAGAGGTTGGTTTTATGTGGGTCTCACTGTCCGCCCCTATTTATGGGTAAATTAGTAAACAGTAAAAGAATGACATCAACATTATATAGTTAAGATTTTGATGAGCTGCAAAGTGAGTAATAATTGACAAGACTATTCTAGAAAACAGTAATAAAAATAGTTACATTTTCGTAACGATCCAATTACAAGTGTTTCTACTTTAAATTTATTTTATCTCAAGTTTTTTCCACTCGGTTTTTAGTGTGAATTTGTTACTGCTTGATAAACATATTTAATAATGGAATTTATCTAGTAATCTACGTATAATTACTCAAATTACCATAATATACGCTAATTTGAGTTATCGATAGTTGTAAATTGCTCTGTTTAGTGTTGTGAAACGATACATAAATAGATATAATATAGTAATTGAAAGATTATAAAAGTGAAAGAAGTAAAAATGATCGGAAGATTGTCAGTTTTCTAAGCAATAAAGCGTCAATTGTTTAAATAACATAAAATGACTTAAGCAATTGAATAATCCCAATTAAAAGCCGCTTATTGGAATTCTTCCTTTCTCTTCATTCCATTACTTTACTTTACAGTTTATCAGTTGAGGCTTAAGGCTCGAGAAATGACTCAATAGGTGTTCCATTTCAATATACATATGTGTATATGTATGTGTATGTGTATGTGATGCCTTCTTAATTGCTATTTGAAACTTTGTCTATGTTTTTTTCTGACTCATCCACACTGAGAATTCTCATTCTCGCACAGCAACAACGTGGAAACAATAGAAATTTTGTGGCAACAACGTGTGGAATGACCAAAACTGACACTGACCTTAAAGGCAACAATAATAGCAACAACATCAGCAACAACATCAGCAACAACAACAGACTGAACCACTCAACTTTAACAACTTCCGTTGCTCATTTATGCACTCAAATAAATTACATAAATTTATAAAAAAAAAATTGTAAAACTGTTTGTAAAACATCCACAAGCAAACAGCAGCAACTACAACAACAGCAGCAACTACAACAACAACTACAACAACAGCAGCAACTACAACAAATGAAAACACTTTCACCTTTTGCAAAAACCCAAAGGGGTCAGTTCTCTGCTCTGACGCAACCTAAGTTGATTGAAATGGGTGGGGGGGGGGGGGGAAAGAGGTGCTTGTCAATCAATAATTTAAGTTTTAATCAAAACAGAAATTTACAAATTAGAAGAGTGCTCGACTTGCAAATGCGCTGTAATAATAAATATCTAATCTAATCTAAACATATTTTGGGCTCAAAACTGACAGATAATCTCGATTAAGAAAGTGTTTAAAAAGAAACTAGACGAAATGCTACCCTGTAAATACTGAAAATGTAGAAAATGGCAATTCACAATTACATTATTACTGTACTAAATAATTACATGGTATACCACATTAAGAGCAATCCAGAGGTTTTAAAACGTTCCCATAGAAGATACTGAACAAAGCGATATTCTGTAAACATCTTTAAGAACACATAAATGTACTTTCTACACAAAATTCGATAACTACAGGGTATTCAAAATTAAAAGCAATTCAAAAAACATATGTTCCACAATGCTTTTATGCAAATTAAACAGATTTTCGTATTTATAAATGTAAATTATGGGATGGAAGCACTTTTGTAGTACATACTACTATATGGTTATTGTACATCTCTAGAATGACATCTAGAGAGGGTAATAAATAGCTTTTGACAAGACAAACAACAACAACAGCAGGCCTAACTCGGAATGATTCATCAGCATCAACATCAGCATCTGTATCTGTATCTGAATCGTCTGTTTGGGGTCCAATGTACGCGAAATGCGAAAAGCGGTTTGTGTTTCTGTTTTGAGTTTCCCCTCACTTAACCCCTTCCTTTGTCTGTGTAGAATTCATGCGGCAATTGGGGCTCCCGACTTGCTATGATTTGTCTTTGTTTACGTTTTAGTTTTTAGTCTACAAATGAGCAAATTGAGCAGCATAAATGAGTACGTATGTGGATTCGCCACATACGTGTACACGTATGTGGAGTTTGCGATTTTTACCCATTTTTGTTTTTTATTATTTATTTTCCGGTTTCTCAGTTTCATTTGTATTCGTATTGAATGCACGGCAGCACGACGATAAAGTCGACAAAGTAGCTGAAATGTCGTTTTCATACCCTGTAACGATAGAATGAGTCCCAAAGGGGTATAAGTATTTATCTTATTTTAGTGATGTAAAAACACATTGAAACATTGATAGTTAAATTTTTACATAAGTGATTTTTGAGGTTTTTAACTCGAAAAATATATCATTCAGTCGAGAGATCCCGACAGTAGAATACCCTGGGGAAGTAGAGAACGCCACACAAATTTTCTTCTAAACATAAAAAAAATTTTAAATGTGTAACAAAAATTAAAAAAAAAATTAAAGAATTTAAGCATGCTTTTACTGGGATTCGAACCCAGTCTCCTGTTTGACTACGTGGCGGCAACTCAATCACTTGATTACTTGAAAGAGAGAAAGAGAGAGGGCGAAGAATTAAATATTTGCGGATATCTTCCGTGTTTATTATCCGATCTTGATCAAATTTTCACAATGCATCCATATTTATTCAAGTATTGTTTGTGCCGAAGCTCAAACCTCTAGCTAGTTAATTGCCTTATTTTTTACTTTGTGGGCGAAGGGGGCGTGACATCCAAAATTTGAAAGTATAAGAAGTCTTCATACCAAATTTGGTGCTTCTAGGTCTTACCATCTTTGAGATCTCGTTGTTCACACGGACAGACGGACATGGCTATATCGACTCAGCTTGTCGCCCTGATCAAGAATATATATATTTTCTGGGTTCTGCCACGCCTCCTTCTGCCTGTTACATACTTTTTTTAACAAACTTAATATACCCCCTCAGGGTATAAAAATTCATGAAATGTTTCTTTTAGATTTGGAAAATATAATGATTTTCTTGCATTCAAGTTCATATAACCCACTCAATCGCTTTTCCCCTCACGTGCAGAGTATTTTTCCGTCGAACAGTATCGAGTTGCGCCTTTTCACTTGTTTGTTATTGTTTAAGTATTTATGTATTTGTTTAGTTATTTATATTTGCATTTTAGTCATGCGATGGGGACCGCAAAAAAGAAAGAAAAAAAAAACGATGACAACGGCGTCACTCATTGAGCATTCGGTGTAAAAATGTTAAACAGGTTGATCTTTGTACGATGAATATGTCTTAATATTTCTATGCATATATATATTTGTTGGTTGTATCTTGGTTGTATCAGCGAAATTAAAGCTGACAAGGCGAATGGGGCTTTTAATTCTTGCATTTAATTCAATTCAACATGTGCAGAAATTGTCTAAAAATAATGATACCATATTTCAATTGTCCACAAATCACAAAATACTTATAGATGCGTGAGCAAGTTTTTCTTATATTTTCAGATGAATTTAATGATAATATCTAGCATCTATTTATGTTCTCAGTTCGTCTGATTGTGCGTTATGTGATTAGTTTCACGAGAAAATTGAATGAATTCTATTTTTTGTAAGGTTGACAATTTTTCAATTTATTTTGCTGTGATTTTCAGGGAATTTATGTGATTCGCTAAAGATAATCAAGAAAAATAGATCATGATTTCTGTTTTTAAAAATCACTTTTTGCGAAAGAGATAATAAAAAGTATCTTTCTTAACTTGGACTTGTTTTTCTGCTTCTCTATAAAGCTCAATTTTAGCATTAAGCCTAACCTAAAGAGCCCTTTATTTCTACTTTAACTGATTTCTATTATTATAATCCCACAGAATTATGGTATATTCAAACGAGATTTTCTTAGAAAACTTTCCAATGCGAATAAATTACTCAAATGAGTTCTAGAAAGTATACGTATACGTAATACGTATACGTAATGTGTGTCAACATCATGAATCATGAGGTTAGGAAATGCTAAACCAAAAATTTTGCCATTGCAACCTGAATCAACTCAAAGCCAAAAGTTGAGCTCAAAGTTCAGAGTCAGTTGTTGTTGTTGTTGCTGGTGTTGTTGTTGCTGTTGTTGTTTATCATCTCATTGTCAGTTGACAAATGTCGTGACACATAAAATGTTACGAAAAGTTATTGACCCGCCTGCCAAAAGTCAATTAAACAATCCGCTATCCGTTGATGATGATGCAATGCCACGCCCCCTCTTCCTCTTACGCTTCCTCTTTTAATGTCGAAGGCGTTGTCAATGAGTTCGTTATAAAATTATACATAATTTGCTTACATACATATATTTTCATACACATCTTTTCTTCACATGTACAGTTAGTTTTTGAAAGAAAAAAAAAACACACAAAAATTGTGCAATTTAATTGTGTACACAAGTGTGTGTGTTTCTGTGTGTGTGTGTTGCAACAAATGAACAATAAAATTAGCTACACGTCTTTGCAATTTTGGGCCTGACTTTGAAAATGGCCACATGGCACATGTCACATAAATGGCGTCTCAAATTGTCATTGAGTTTGCTTTAAATCGCTTAATACTATTATTTAGCAATTAGTCATAAATAATAAGACAAATTGAAGGACACGAGAGAGAGAGAAAGATGCAATTGAAAGATTGTTAAGAGTAAAAATACGAAGAAATGCTACATATATACATAATTGTATAAATGAGAATTGTATTTTAAGCATTTATTAATTTAATTATTCAATATGAAGATATGAATATATATAATATGAAGATTAAAATTAATCTTTCAGCATTACTGTACATAATAAAACAAGGAGAATAAAAGGATGAGATGCAATTAAAAGATCATAAGTTTTAAAGAAATGTTTAGAGTAAAGATAAGAAAAAATACTTTATAAATATTTATATAATTTATTTATTGTTTATTTATTATTAACTACAAACAGTCGAACTTAATGTTGCAGATTAAAAGTATCTTTCAGTATATATAAT
Organism: Drosophila putrida; assembly: GCA_037043535.1. Taxonomy (NCBI): domain Eukaryota; kingdom Metazoa; phylum Arthropoda; class Insecta; order Diptera; family Drosophilidae; genus Drosophila; species Drosophila putrida. The sequence goes on from JBAMBI010000135.1 coordinate 928,394, forward strand.
TAAACTTAAACAAGGAAAATTAAAAGACGAGATGCAATTAAAATTTTGCATTAATTTAGAGTAAATTAAATAATAAATTTATTTATTATTTATTTAATATAAACTATAAACACGCAAACTTAATATAAAGATTTAAAGTATCTTTCTTCAACATTTCTACACTATACAAGATTAAACATTAACAAAGAGAATCATTAGATCTTAAAATCTGACTGTAGATGATCTCCAATAAACTCTATGAATACGCACTTAAAGTTTTCCATTTAATATTAAAATTTAAAAAGATCTAGAACTTTGATCTTAGAGGTTGTGGAAGTTAAGTTACTTCTGAAATCAACTTTAATCTCTTGGGCAGTCAAAAGCAAACAGTTCTTAAAATAATTCAAAATTGTACTCTCTTGCAGTGTCAAAATCAAGTCATTGACATAGTGAAGTATTAAATAGACTTTTAAAAGGGGTGAAAAGGGAGAAAATCTCTCGAGTGGCATTTTTTAACTGCACCCTTTTTGACTTTGTTGGCTTGAAATTCTTATTGTTTTATAAGGTTTTCAAACTGGCTGCTAAAAAGGCACTCAACTAATTTGTGTGTATAAAAAAACTATATAAATTTTGATTGTCTTTGGACCCACACAAAACTGAGTTTAGATTTGGACTTGGACTTTTACAGCATTCAAGTTCTGTGTAGGTGAATGAATGAGTGTGTGTGTTCCAAATGGTCAGTTCTTCTGTACGGCTCTTGTAAGGTTTGAGCAAACAAACCTACACAGATGAGCACGTATGTATGTACACCTGAGGTCAAGGTTCTAGAGACCACGTACTTCAATAAGCTGATTTATAATCCAACTAGTAAAGAAGAAGCAAAAACAAACACCCACATGGCCAATCGACTCAACTTATAAACAACAACAGAAACGTGCCATGAGCTATGGCCAAATGGTCAAAACAAAGTTGAGATGTGTGTTGTGTTGTGAAAAACTGCAGTATCATCCACCCAGAGTCCAAACTGGCAACTTTTTTGTAAGAATGTGGCACAAACCAATTGCGCTAATAGACCAAACAGAAACGAACCGGTTAGAAGCATGGCTAACACATTGGATAACTGTCGTAGAAGTAATTGCCTGGTCAAAAACCCGAACTGGACTTTAACACGAGGGTTGTTTCTGTTTCTGTTTCTAGTTAGCCAGAAATATGCTAAACAACTTGATGTTTATCTTATAATAACAATACAAATTTGTCCGGAAATATCAAGTCACTGCGGTTCTAAATACAGTGAGAGTAGTCTACAATAAATAAAAGTCTATTAATTTGAACAGGAAATAATGTCAAGGAGATGTTTGTGAATTAAGTTTTTACTGTACTCGTGTGCACTTTGTAGAGTCTAGAAATTATTTATCTTTAGTTCCAGTTAAGGTTGGCTCATGAAAAAAGTTTACCAATTATATTAATCTTTATATTTTATTAAAAAATACTTTTAATTAACTTATTACAATTACCTTTACAAAAAATAATTCACTTTTAAACTATCAGTAAAAAGGTTTTACTAAAAACTGAGATTTCAACCAAATACATCAAATAATAAATACAACATTTCAGAATTATGTAGAGTGAAAAGTTAAATATTCAAATAAATATTGCATATAAATATTTTAATAATTATATTAAACTAAAAATATAAAGGTATACTCAAAAAGTAAACGTATTAAATGGGAAACTATTAATTAAATAAATAAATAAAAGTACATAATAATAAAGAATAAGTAAGAAAACAAATACGTAAATATACATAGTAATAAATAAATAAACAGATAATAATATATAAATAAATAAATAAAGATACATAATAATAAATAAATAAAAAGATAAATAAATAAACACTCTTGATAATATATATAAATAAATAAATAAATAAATGTACATAATAATAATTAAATAAAAAGATAAATAAATAAACACACATAATAATATATAAATAAATAAATAAATGTACATAATAATAGCTAAATAAAAAAAATAAATAAATATACATAGTAATAAATAAATAAACCCATAAATGTTGTTGATCATTATTTTTCAGGACCAGCTTCCAATAGATCAACCCTCGTAAAAGTTTAGCTAATTGTCAAGACAGGCAGACTTATAGAATATAGATAATGGAAGGAAGGAAAGAGGAAAACTGCAGAAAATGCCCATAAAAGTCTCATTATAATCGCCTGTGGGGAAAACTTTCTTTGTTGATCAGTATTTAAGCTATGTACATTGTACATACATACACACAGTTATACATACATATGTGTGTCGAGTGTTTACAGGAAGTGTTTTGATTTAAATGGCGCAGAACAAATAAATAAATATATGACAAATCATATTGAGGAAGAGATTTAGCGGGAGGGCTCTTGAATCATAATCGAGAACAGAAACACGATATCACGTAGTCACAGTCACAATCGAAGTCACAGTCACGGTGAGTGAAACTTCGTCATCGAATCATTCGAATCAACAACAATGAGTTTTGTTGATTAAAATTCGTAATCAAATGTGCATAAAGTGTGTGTTTATAACTGGTTTCATTCCAAAGTGTTCAATAAATCGGGCAATTGGTTCCTTTTTTGTGACAGAAGGGAGCTTTGCCACCTGTCCGATTGTGTGTCAGGTGTTTATGCTTCGATACAGATAAGAAACTACCTAAAATAACCGTTAAGGTCAGGTAATAGTCACGTGTTAGAAGAGTATCTAAAGTCATTGGAATGGAGGCAAAAGTAGATAGAAATGATAAGAATATGCTACAATTTTAGTTTGTCTTTATTTCGTATTAATAATATAGCTATAAATAATATTATTTAATTTAATTTCATTTATATCCATATCGCAGTAAGCTTACTCATGCATGAGTCGACAACTTAATCTTATTTGGCGGACTTATCAAGAAGCTCAGATATCAGAGCATAGCATATTATACTCTCCCTTTCTCTCTCTCTCTCTCTCTCTTTCTATCTTTTTGCCGACTTTGTCCCTAGTCATTAGGCATTTTATGATTCTGCTAACCATTTATCTTACCTGTTGTGAAATTTTTCCGCTTCCAAAAACATTTCTTCAATCTCAAATTTAAATTACATTTTTACCTGTCATGACTGAGGGATAAACGCTAACGACTTATGTGGAAAATTTGCAAATTCATTGAGGTATCATTTGTTTATTGCTTTTCTAAGAAAATAAGCTGCTAACTAATCAGATACTTCAACATATTTATAACAGTTTAAATGTAACTGAAATTTTAAATTTTTATGGAAAAGATACTCTCTTGATAAGGAGTAAATTCTTTTTAAATTACTGTTATTGCTGTTTATCTTGCTGATTCATACCGCAATCAAATGTCGTCTTCTTTTTTTTTGAGCAGTGGACAATTTTGAGATCTTCTTTGAGTGCAAAAGATATCGCATATCTAGAGTAAATGTATGAATAGATATTTGTGTCAGCATTAAGCGTAAAATACTGCAATTTGTTTTCCATTATCTAAACGAAAATAACAAATTTTGTGATGTGTAGCTCAATAATTATCTAACTACTTTTTATCCAATCGAAAGGCATAACAAAACAAGAAAGTACTTTTCACTGATAAGAAGACATTGTAATTAAAAAACAATTGCAACCTCATCAGTGAAATATTCGAAAATATAAATAAATAAAAAATTCCTTTGTATCTTAAAGATACCCGTATAAGTTTCCCATACGATAAGAAATATAGCGACGGGAATATTGCCAACAAACCGACTATTCAGTTCATCAATTCTGACAGCTTCAAGTGCTTATCTTGACCGACAACGAACGAATTGTTGTGCAATGTTTTTTTCGTGGCCTCCCTCTGCGTGAATCACATCCAGGTGAGAGACACCTGCAAAGCTACCCCCCACCCCCTCAAAGAGCCTCAAGAACCCCTCTGGCAAATTGTCACTGCTTGAAGAAATCAATTGAGGTAAACACTAAATACCCTGGAAAGACTCAAAGTTGTTGAATTCGCAAGAATCGAACACTGAATTTAATCTGATGTTTGGGTATTGTATTAAAGGTAAGAATATTTTTAGCAGACAGTTTTTCATCTAAGTATTCCAAATGGAGTTCAACTTATTGCCACAAATTTGGAATTCAAAAAATATTTTTAAATGGAATTTTAGTTATTTTGAATAATAAATAGATATCTTGAAAGATAAAATGTTTTTTCTTTATTGCTCAAAGTGCATCATTTTTAAATGTTTATTTAAAATTATAATTCTTATAAAATGCCAATTATATTATTATGTAACTTTTAGCTTAGCATTGACTCTCAGCGAACCATTGAAAGTCATATTTGCATAATACTTGTAAATAAATATATACAAATTTTCGCCTGCTGTCAATTGAAAAGTAAATGAGAGTCAAAATAATTAACACGCTTTTATATAGTATGTTTAGTAAAACTTGGTAAACTTCCTATATGTTTATTTGATAAATAAATGAGTTCTGGAACCTAAAGAAAGATGAGCAAATCCTCACTGATTGATACCACGTGTTTGAACTTGTCTGATCATACCCTGTCTTATCTGAATACAGGGTAAAATGGGGTACAATAAAAATTAACGTTGTTGCCTCTATTTCTTTGTTGTTTACTATCTACCCGTCTCTTTCTCACTCCTTCTTTTTGCATGCCACATTTTTGCATTTCACGCTGTCATTGTGTCTGTCGCTTTGGCTTTGCGTTCAACACTTTGATGCCATTTTAAACACCTGCAACAACAAACACAACAACAACTACAACTACAACTGCTTGGTCTGAGGTAACAACCACATAAAATCAACAACTAAAATTGTAACATTAACTTGAACTTTTGTTAAGCAAACTTTGCAATTTTGTTTTGCATAATGAGGTAAAATGGGAAAAAGACTCTTGGTAAAAGTTGCTGGCCAAGCAAATACAAGTACTAGCCAAGTTCAATGCTTGGCTTTAAGCCTGACCTAGCTTACTTCAGTTAACCACTAGAGATTCCACATCACATTTTTTTGCTGTTGTTTTCAATTTTTACGTAAGTCTTGTGCTTGAATTAATGATGTAGTTTTAATGAAATCAACTTTTAGCTTCCCCCGATGGCAAAAATCGATGTACAAAAAGAAAACAAAAAACAAAAAACTTAATTAACTTTTGAGTTTTAACCTGGCAACAACTTCTGGCACTAAAAGAGATATTAAACGCAATTTATCTACTTTCTCATAAAGTCTCTCTCTGCTTATATGCTGTATAAAGTTTAGAAAAAGTCAATTTCACTCTAAAAGAACTTTCTAGTTTCATATTTCGAAAGAGGGATTACAACAATTAGCACTACAAAGAATGGTTTCTCTTAATGGTCGTCTTAAAGTCGGCTTAAACTTCATTTAACAATTATTAATGATTCTAATACCAAACTTAAGAATGAGTTGTCAATTTTTAAATCTGTTAAAAAGAACATTTTCAATAATATTTTCTCTTCTCTATACAAAACTATGTGAATTATAATCAACAAAATATATAATTATTAAACTATTGATTAAAATTATGTAAACAATGTATAAATGATTAGTAGATACATTTTTTATCTTTCGGAATCTGTAAAGATTTAAGATTGGTTGGGCTTTTCTCAATATATAATGTAAAATGTATGAGCATAATAAAAACTAAAAAACTTTAAAAATTTTTGTAAAAAAAACTACAAATAGGAAAAATGTTTACAGTCGATTTTCTGCATCAGGCTTTCATATTTATCAGAGTTGGGATTATTGATTGTTGCTTAATGCTATATTGGAGTTTCTTAAGATTTTGTACAGTAAATTTTACCTGTTTTCTTCTATTCAATGTCTAAATTATAATATTGTTAAACTCCTCTACAATAAACATCTTCAAAACAATTAGTTAATTTATCTTTACTTATATTTTTAAAGGGAAATAAAATAATTTTGCAGTATATTGATTGTAAGGTTTGAGAATTATTTAAGCAACATAACTATTATTTATTTATACCGATTCCATATTGAAGACTTAATCTCTATTAAGTTTAATTTTCAGTAAAATCTTTACAACATTCAATTGAATTCCTATTCAAAGAACGTATCTTTAAGATTTATTTAAGTTTATTGCTCTGCTGAGACTTTTAGCTGAAGAACGCTTCCTATTAAGAAGAAGTCAGCAAACTTTTGTACAATTTTAAGTACAACTTCAAGTATACACTAAAGCTGAAAGTGCGTTCATTGCACAAACTAGAGCAATAAATATTCAATAGAGCTTAAAGCAGCATCTCTGTTGGTGGCAAGACTATAAAACTGGCTGCGCACATTACCCCATTGTTGTATCTAATGATAGATCAAATGGTACTTATAATTTAGTGCGGTTCTTTGTATTTATAAATCAGCCGCAGTCCGAGCGACGCCAGCCGCGACCTTCACAAAATGTAACTGAAAGTACGCCTGTGTAACTATATATATATAGTATATAGTATATCCACATTGAGAATATAAGAAAAGGCAACCTGATGTGTTTTCAATGGGCGGGCAACAAGTCTCGGATGGCTGAGAGACTATAGAAGATACCCAAGAAGATGACGACGTATTGCGCAACTCATTAGCAAATGACTGTGACTGTGGCGCATAATTGAATCTAATAAATGCAAATCAACAATCTTACATGTCTATCAACTTATATACATATGTAACTATTTACATATATCTACATGCATATGAAATTATCATCACAGTCTGGCTGCAAGTTGAACTTTGGCTTTTTGTAATAATAAATTGATAAATACAGAAAATTGTAAGACTTGAAGAACGGAAGTTATTGTAGTTGTGTGTTGTATATTGAAAGAATAAGTTCATTTACATTTGCTAATCAGTTCCAAAACGCTGAGTAAACGAATAAAGCCCAATCAAGGTCTTCTTATCAAGTTAGTACACCTCAACCTCAGACCCCAGATCCCATCAACTGGTTGCTCGTGCGACGTCTTCCCGAGTGCAATAACCCTGAAAACAACATTTAATACCTACATTGTAACAAATACTTTTTGTTTTTATAATTTCGTTTTGTTTAAACAACAACGAAGAAAGCGAACGAGGCGAGAGGTGAATAACAACAAAGCAACATAAAACATTATAACAAGAAAAAAAAAACCTAAATAAAATGATTACAAAATGCGATGATTAAAAATGTACAACAAAACCCGTGAAGAAAAAAGAGGACACAAAGAAAATGTAATACACGGGGGGTGCGGAGGGGAGGGGGAGATATGGGGAGGCAGGTGAAACTTTGGCCCCATCAACAACAACATGTTGAGAGTGTGGCGACTCGGTTTGGGGCGCAGTCAACTGCAGATGAGCATTGAGGTTGCAACCAGAGAAACTTTCAACCATTTCAAGTCTTCTCTGTGTGTGTGTGTGTGTGTGTGTGTGTGTTTTTTTTTTTTTTTTCCATGGATGCGCCATGGAGGATGTGAATCTATCTCTAAGATACTGATGGCCCGTACCACCAGCATGCACGATTTACCGACAACGTCGATACCTGCGTACTAAACACACCCTCACACACACTATCACCGCACTCCCCGCGGGATCACCGCAAAGTATTACTTCGCGGGGAGGGGCTGCCTACTTTAGGCATTTTCTCTTACGCGGCGCTCTTTTTCGCATCGTCTCAGATCGCTCTGGATGCCTGTAATGAGCTGACCTCGCGCTCCTCCAGTTCTCCTCCGTTTGCAGCATGAATGCAATCAGGTTCTCCGGTGATGGGACGACAACTGTTAGGGCTCTGTACCGCGGACAATGGTAGAGCACATGCTCCGGGTCCTCGCTCGAATTGGGGCAATTCGGGCACTCCGGCCTATCCTCATGCTTGAACCTGTATAGGTACTTACGGTATCCTCCGTGACCTGTTAGAAACTGGGTTAGATGAAAGTTAACCTCACCTCTACTCCTTTCCAACCATTCCTCCACATTTGGAATAAGCCGATGCGTCCATCGTCCATTGGCGGTCGCGTCCCACCTAGCTTGCCATGTAGCTAGAGATGCCTGTCTCTCCGACCTCCTTATCGCCTCCACCGGTATACCGCTTCCAAGCTCAGCGCGTGCTTCGTAAATATCCCGCATCTCTGTTGCCAGGATGTCCACAGGTATCATACCCGCCAGTACCAGGGCTGCGTCATACGACACAGTCCTGAACCCCGATATCACTCGAAGAGCACTGAGTCTGTAGGGGTGCTGCGAGTTTTCTCCGGAGACTCATGTTGCCGTGTAAAGCTTTAGCCCAGATCGGCGCAGCGTAAAGAAGGACGGACGCAACTACTCTTGCCAGGAGCAGCCGCCTTCCGACCTTCGGACCACCGATGTTCGGCAGCATCCTCGATAATGCTCCCTGCATCTTTGCCGCCTTTTGGGTAACGTACTCAACATGAGGGCGGAAACTCAGACGGTTATCCAACAAGACACCCAGGTACTTAATGGACTCAGATGACCTGATCGTCGTGTTCCCTATCTGAACGCTCATATACTCCACCTTTTTCCTGCTAGTTATGAGCACCGCCTCCGTTTTATGACCCGCCAGGTCGAGTCCAGCCTCGTCCATCCACACAGCGATGACTTGTATAGCTGCATTAGCGGCCGCCTCCACTGCACCAACTTCCTTAGCCACCACGACTAATGCTAGGTCATCAGCAAAACCAATGAGACTGCATCCATCTGGTAGTCGGAGTCTGAGCACATCGTCGTACATAATATTCCACAGGGAGGGGGCCAAGGACCGAACCCTGTGGAACACCGGCTGTCACCTTGTAGCGCTTTGGTCCCTCTTCTGTCTCGTACTCCAGCACCCTTTCCGACAGATAATTGGATATTATCCGCAGAAGATAGGGTGGGATTCCGATCCGAAGCAGCACACGCCTGATTCGCGACCAGCTCGCCGAGTTGAATGCATTTTTGATGTCCAACGTCACCACCGCACAGTATTCCTTGTCACCCCATCTCCAGCGGGTTCCTTGAATGGCCTTCGTCGCTATGCCGACCACCGCCTGGATCGCATCCACCGTTGACCTCGCCTTGCGGAATCCATACTGGAAAGCTGACATTGCGCTGTTCTCCTCGACTACGAGCAGGAGCCGGTTATAAAGAATGCGCTCCAGTATTTTGCCAACCGTGTCTAGCAGACATATTGGCCGATATCCGGACGGCTCCTCAACGGGCTTGTTCCCCTTTGGCAGGAGTATGAGCCGCTGCAATTTCCATCTCCTCGGAAACGCGCCTTCCTGAAGGCAGTTGTTTGTTGAACATGTCAGCAAATACCTCCGGTCTTGTGGCTACTGCGAGCTTCAGGGCTTTGTTGGGTATGCCGTCCGGTCCTGGTGCTTTCCTGTCGCCGATATTCTTAGTAGCTGCTGTGATCTCGGAGACAGAGATCGGCTGCCAAGGCGGAATCCGCTGCATGGTGGGTACCTCGCTCGGGTCCGGGTGCCGTGGGAAAAGCGCCTCCACGATACTGAGGAGCAGGGTGGGGCATGTCACTCTCAGCGAGTTCTGGTCTCGAATCTTTTTTGTGACGACCTTGTAGGCTGTCCCCCATGGATTTATGTCAGCCTCCTCGCAGATCTGCTTAAAAGAGTCAGACTTACTCCTTTTTATGGCCTGCTTCAGCGCCCGCTTTGCCATCCTGAACTCCTCCATTCGTCCATCAAACTCGGCACGTCCTCTCGCCCTCTGGCTGCATCTCCTGGCTCTCAGACAAGCTTTCCTCAGCTGGGCTATCGTGTCATTCCACCAGTAGCAAGGTGAGCCGCGTCTACTAGGCTTCCCTCCTGGGCATGGAAGAGTCGCAAGCCGCGTTCAGACTCTCCGATAGCTGCTGCGCCATCTCGTCTACCGATCTTCCGGTCGGGCTCCAGTTTGAGAGATTAAGGACATAAGCGAATGTGTCCACGTCCAAGGATCTGTCCTTCCACTTTGGTCCAGCTGCCGTGACTCGCTGCTGAATTCGCCTTCCTCCACCAAGTTCAAAATGGATCGCTTGGTGGTCACTGTAAGTGAACTCGTCGCTGACTGTCCACCTCACGTTCCTACACAGCGAGCTGCTTAAAAAGGTGAGGTCTATAATGGATCCTCGGCCAGCCTTCCAGTAGGTCAGCTTCTTTCCGTCATTTGCCAGTCCGACGTCTAATGACGAGAAGTGCTCCAGCAAGGCTGCTCCTCTGGCGGTAGTTTCCTTGCTGCCCCATTCCACAGCCCAAGCGTTGAAATCTCCCGCTATTACCAGGGGAGCTCTGCCACGCGAGTCATCTGCGATGTCCAACAGTAGTCTTTCAAAACGCGCTAGGTCCCAGCTAGCTCGGCGGAGCGTAGCAGCTATAAAAGGTCACCCCTCTAAGCTTCGCTCTGACGAATCCATCGTTGGACGCGTTGACTTCTTTGGGGGGAGTGTCAACTGCCCATATGGCTGCCTTTTTACACCTACTGGCTACCCAACCGCTTCCTGGAATCGGCTTGTATGGCTCGCATATCAGGACGGCATTTGGGCTCCTCTCTCTCACAGCCTGCATCAGAAGGGACTGTGCGGCCTCGCAGTGGTTTAGGTTCAGCTGGGTGCACCTCATGCTGACCGTTTGGCGAGCGCGCTCCTGAATAGGGGCATCTACCACTACCAGCGATATGCTTATAGTCCGTGCTTGTGTCCTTGCAGAACATACATTGCGGCTCCTCCTTGCAGTCCTTTGCGATGTGATCCGCCTTCCCACATCTACGGCACAACTTGGATCTGTCGACCTCGTTTTTGCACTGTCTTGCAACGTGACCAAATTCGAGGCAGCGGAAGCACTTTGTCACGGTGACCCGCTCGCGCAGTCTGCACCTGACCAGCCCCAGCCAACCTTTAACAGCCCAGCTGCTAGCGCCTTGCGAGCGTTATCAGCTGCCATTCTGATTGAGGCAGTCTGGGTTCCTCCATAACCTTTGCGCAGGTTTATGTCATCCGGCACGACATCCGACAACCCCAGTTGGCTCTGCAGCGCGTTTTTTATATCCTCCTTGCTTGTTATTTCGTCCAAGTCTTTGCACTCGATCGTGACTCTGTGGGACAGGGAACGGACCTCCGCAGCTTCTCCAAGCGTGTCGCCAATGAGGGCCTTAAAGGCGCTCGTATCCTGACCAGCTTGGTTCAACTGCAGTAGCAGTTCACCCTGTTGGGTCCTCCGGATTCTGGTAACCGCATCTCCAAGGCCTTTCAGCTTCTCTTCGACCTTGACCCTTTGCAGAATTTCTGCATAGGTCACTTCGCCCACTGACTTGATAATCAGAGCATCAGGTCGCACTTTCTTCTCACTTGGTGCCTTGGGCTTCCGCGCCTTCTTTTTTGGGCCGACTGTTTTCCACTCAGTTGGCACACTAGCAACTAACTGGAGTCTCCTGCTCCCGGATGGGGGAATCTACAATTGCTACGGTCGCTGGAGTCTGCACATCCGCACTACTCTTAGGCCTCTTCGTGTTAGGCGTTCTAGCCCCGGTGCCTTGCTTCCTCTTGGCCTCCACCATTGCTCGGAACAGCGGTGAGGTCTGGCATGACTGGTGCGTCCTGATAGTCGCCTTAGCTCTGTCGTCGTGCAACTGGATAGCCACTAGCTCGTACAGAACTCTGATGCTCTCTATCGAGTCGCGCATTGGCTGATGGATGCTACGCCTTTTACCATCCTCCAGCATCTCCACCAGGCTAGCAATCTCCCTTCCAAGATCGCGAAGCGCAGTACAACTCTGCGATTGCGACTCTGGCGCCTGATTCGTGCGAGCACGCGTCGTCGGAGGAACAGCCGTTTTTGGACTGGCGGTGATCTCGCCATTTTGCTACTCGTAGCAAAGACTGCCGCCGCGTCTGTCTCCATCTCCTTCTCCATCGTCGGGGGGTTTTTTGATTCAATATTCATTCTAATGATGGGTCCCAACTCCAAGTCGTTATCCTTGCCCGTTGTATAGTCGCGTTATAATCCCATGGTTATCTATGCAAGCAGTGAGGCCATGCAGGGGTTGACTCTCGCCTTCATGGGGTCGAGGGTTCAGGGCCGGATTCGCGTTAGTCAGGAATTACTCAACTGAGCCTATACGGCCAACTAAATGGCGACGAACAAGGAGCGTGCATTGGAGATTTGCCACAATTTTCACGGGACGGGGGCGGCAACAGCATTAACCTAGCAGCCATTTCAGCTAGATGTCACTCCGCCTACTGAAGTGCTAGAATACTGCTGCCGTCAGCACCGATGTCATCAAATCCAAATAGGGGGTCCAGTGTCCAATCCTAAGACCTTACTGGTCTCGGCCTTAGTCGCCTTCTCGTTTTAGCTAGACGCCATGCGGATGCATAGCGCCTACCCAGGGGATACCTGGCTTGCGCCGGAGGTAACGAGTTGCTTTAACTACTCTAGAGAGGAATAGACCTGGCCATTGCCATGTTAATGACGATCAGTCAGAATCTTTCCGCCTCAAGGGCCCCTCTCCGAGTAGAAATATCCCCGTGTCTCATTAGTCGCCTCATACGACAAGCTTCGACATGCTGTGGTGGTATTCTAAGACCCGCTCACCACACGGGTGAGTGTGTGTGTGTGTGTGTGTGTGTGTGTGCGTTGAGTACAAAGAGCTTTAAGGGATTTGTCGTTTGAAATGGAAAATTACCCAAATATAAAACAGTTGAAAACAATGTGAAAACAGTTTAAACAGAATTTAATGGAGTGAAGACTTCAGATAGTGACAAGTGCTTAAGTGAGGTAGGTCTTTGTTTAAAGTGCTTAAAATGAGGTTAGTAATGAGCTAAGAAAGCGAAACTAATAGTTTTTAAGGTTGTTGTAAAAGCAGAAAGTATAAAGAATTTTAATACTTTGAACTCTAAAGTTGATGTAAAAGCAGAAAGTAAAAATTTCAAAATATTGAACTCTAACAGGATTTGTTTATAGCAAATGTGATTTATAAGAAGAGAAGATCATTTTTCAATTTTATTTTATAATAATAAAAATAAGAAATAAGTATTATGTATAATTTAAATAAAAACTAGGGAATAAAACCGAAACGAATTTAGGTTCCGGTTCCAGCTCTAAATTTGAAACGGATAATTTCGGTTAACGGTTCCGGTTCCGTTTTCATTCCCTGAGAAAAACATAATAGTTTGCCAATATTTTATTTTAATTTTTACAAAATATACTTTTTTTTAAATTTTTTAATAAAAATAGGAAGTTACAGTTAAAATTAGTTTTTAAAATACAAAACTACAGATTTTTATTTTTGTTTTAATTATAATCGTTACAGTCCCCAAAATATAGAAATCAATTTTCAATTTAGTATCTCAAAGTTAGTCAAGTATTTTATTAATAAGCGAAAATGAATTCAAAGATGATATTTGTAATATTAAAGTGAAACATGAGCATTTGTATGTATGTATGTCTTATATAATTGAATGACCTTCTATCCTAACTAGTTTAGTTTGAAATTCTAATGTGCATCTGAAAGTAATGAATTTGTAATGTTGCACAAAATTAACTACTTGGTGTTTTCTTATTGTAATTTTCACAAAGGTTTTTCCAGCTGCTTTGTTGGGATTAAGGTCCCATTTTCAGCTTCATTTAAAATGAAAATTGAGCTGGCTTTTCTAGGCTCTTTGAGAGCCTAACAACCGCCCACTTGGGCCTACACAATTGTCGAGTATAAAGTATAATTTTGGGAACCACAACACATGTGTAGTCTCTAAAAGATAGAGATAGTGAGTAGAGACAGAGAGAGAGAGAGAGAAAGAACAAACGATTGCGCGCGTGAATAGCAACAATGTTTGAATATAAATATTTATAGTCGAAAAATAAACATTTGTTATCTTTGTATGCCATCATCATCGCAACGGATCGAATTGAATTGAAACGAAGTCTCACCTTCTCCTTCTCATCATCATCATCATCATCATCACATCGGCATTCGATGCACAGCACTTGAGTTATGTAGTTATTGTTTCGATTCGAGGTGCGATCTATATATAGTAGGGCTGCAAAGTATGAATATGTAGTCGCATTATCGTGAACATAACAAACGTCCTTATCAGGTGCACCTCTGTATATATGTATGTATGTATATATATATAGATTGTGTATTCCAACTCGTACAATGTGTTTTATATGACCGTAGGGCGGGGGGAGGCACTTGAGCGACCAACAGAATGTTTAACGTCAAATAACGACTGCCAATTGAGGAAGTATTGATCGAGTTGAGTTCTCTTACTCATTATTCTATATATACAAATACTATATATACAATGATTCTTACACCTGCCAAGAGGTGAGCTCCATAAATAGTTTAAATGGAATTTTTATTGTAAATATAAACTGAAACTTTAAATAAACCTATCATTTATAACTTTCATAGAGATTAATACAGTGACTATCAAAAGTGTATTACTTACTTACTTACTTATCGATAGTGAGAATGATATCATATTTACTTTGCTAATTATAGAATGAAAGTTATTAATTGTTATGTGATTAAACTTTAATTAGCCTGTTGATAGTAATTACTTTAAAAATTCTCTAAATAATTTGTATATTTAAAAATGTCAGCAATTTAAATATTATAAATTGTTAAATGAATTTGTTAAACCAACCTCGCTATGTGTTGAGGCATGTGTTTTAAATCTGCCAACAAATCGAACAAAAATTGGCTTAAGAATGCGAAGAATTCATAAAATGGTTCAATAATCGTTTTGCATTGAAAGATTATGACACAATGGGCAGCTGCTCATATGCTCCAGTTTACTATATAGTTTTCAATGGTTGCGATTTGTATTTGAATTTGGATTATCATTATCAGCAGCGAGCGAATAGGGAATAAAAGTTGATTCACCTTTCGACTCTGGACTCGCCTCGCCTCGAGTTTGTTGTTTCTCCGTTGTTTGCAATCTCTCAATGACACTCGACGAGTACAAATTAAATTCAATAATAATCACATTGGTTCTGTTTTTGTTTTTTCTTTCAGCTATTGGAGGCAACTGCTTTGAGATCTTTGCCAGCAATATGCAATCATGGATTCGTTGACCAGTCGGGATCATTTAACGCTGCAGCCGCTGCAGAAACTCCGCTCATCTCGTGGCTCCAGTTCCAGTTCCAATTTGAGAGCAAGTCGCTCACCATCCGCCAGCCGAAGCAGCGAGCAAAGTAAATAATATTTCTAATTCAATTTGTAATCGTATTTGCTTATAATCATAGCTGGTTGTCATAATTCTATTTCACTGATTACTTGCACTTAGTCCTGCAGTTGTCTAATAGCTTTAATCACGTGCCTCATAATTGGATTTATGCGACACGTTCATCAACTTACAAACACTACATTTGCTTATCAGTGTGCATGGCTTTCCATGTTGCTAGGAGTGATAACCACTCACTAAACATTTCCGCTTGTCTACAGGTTAGCGGGGTGTTAATTATAATGATTACACTCATCTATGTACATGTAGAATAAACGCAAAGTCAAAAAAACATTTGCAGATATTAAGAAATTTCTTATTAAATAGCTTATGAATAAGCATTTAGTATTGCTTAAGCCTTATGCAATTAAAAATTATGTTTATAATCTTCTAATTAAAAAAGCAGAAACTTCTTTGTTTACAAGATTTGTCAAATTACCCAAATAAGTCTACTTAAATTGTCTAACAAATCATTTTATTTTACGTTTCTTAATTTGCTAAAAATCAAATAAACAAAGAGTTTTTTCTTCTGTTCCTTAACGAATTCTCCAGAGAAGAACATAGCCTAGTTTTAGGATTTTCTTTGACTTAACTTGCAATCCAAAAGATGTGCTAAAGAATTTGGTTTGAAATTTTAAAATTGTAATACTTTTAAAGGAAGGGATTTCAAGTTGGTTGACATTAAGCTTAATGCTGATTTCTTTGAGAGAAAAAGCTTGTCTCCTGTTTTTGTGGTGATCAAATCATAACTAAGTACTATTAATAAATAAGTACTAAATAACTAAAGTTTTGAATACGGCAGAGTGAATTTATAGACTTAATTAAATTAGATAAACTAGATATTTTCTTATGAAAACAATTACCAAAATAATAGTTAGTACAGTTTAATAAATAATCTCAATATACAAACAATACAAATCCTTAGCTATGCATTTGGCTGTAAGCAGCTTAGCATATTTTGACCATGTTTGGTTTTATGATCCAGATTTTGCAGTTAAAAGCAAAAGTAGCTTAAAAGCTTACAAGCTTACTTTAGCCGCTTTATTTGACTTCTCATTGGATTCTTTCTGTGTAGTATCTGTATCTTTAGCAATGTATCTGTATCTGTTGCTCTGCTTTAATTTATTTATACGTATTTAATACTTAGAAATATATGTGAATATTTGTATGTTTGCTTATCATTGTTTGCTTTATGACTTCTGTGTTGATTATCCCTTTGTTTTGTTTTTGTTTCGTTTCTCTTTTCTTTTCTTTTCTTTGTGTCTTCAAACAGCTTTGTAACCGTTGACCGCCAACAACTACGACTACAAACTATCCACATAGAATCCACACACACACATATCTAAATACATAAACAAAGTGTAGGTATAAGTACTATAAATAGAAATTCTTTCACACACACTCCCACACACACACACACACACACATACTTTAACAAACATTGCTTGCATTTTCAACGTTCTTGCTTCCACGCGATTTAAAACGCTATTAAAACGCGTTGGCATTTGCTGCTGCTGCTGCTTTCTCACACATTCTCTTTCTTTCTCTCTCTCTCTCTTTCTCTCTTTGACGCACAGCTGTCTAACTGTCATTTACACTTGCACACACACAGACACACACATATAAAAGCTTACAAACGCTGCAGCGAAAGCACAACAACATCAACAACAACAACAAGAAAACAAAACTTTTTCTTTTTGTTATGCCTCGATTTGTTATTTTCATTTTCATTTGAATTCTCATTGATGTTGATGTTGTTATTGTCGCTGTGTGCTTGTTGTTGCTATCGTTGGCTGCAACTGCAATTGTGTTTTCCTCATCAACATCATCATCATCATTTGAAAATTGAAGATTGAAGATTGACCAAGGCAAAGTCATAAACTGCATTACAATTTTTTAAAACTATAAACATACTTTCTATGCGCCACAATTCGCCAGTGTCCCGGGAGCGCAGCAGCGACTCAACAACAGCGACAGTAGCAGGAGCAGGAGCAGCAACTGTCACAGCAGCAACATCGACAACCACAGCAGCAACGACGACGACGACAACAACAACAACGTCGACAACCGCCAACAACAGCAACAACAATTCGTCGGCATCGTCCAGCACAGTGGCAGCTGCACAGGCGGCTGTCTATAGCGGCGGCAACACGGTGACCGGCAGCCTTGGCAGCAGCGGGGGCGTGGCAGTGCGCGGTTTTCGCAGCCACAGCCCCACACACCGTCGACGCAGTCGTGAGCGACAGCGACGCACACATGGCTCCGATCAAGGCGGTCTACTTGCCTACAGTGGCCTCATAGGCCAAAACGATATGTCTGACTTTGTTGTGGGTGTCAGCGGTGGTGGCGGTGGCGGTGGTGGAGGAGGTAGTGCTGGCACTGGCAGTGGTCTGGAGGATTCACGTTTGTCTGGCAATGAGGATTATTACTCGTCCTTTGTCTCTGATGAGTTTGATGGCAGCAAGAAGTTGCATCATCGACGCACACATGAGCGCAGCTCCAGTGTTCAAGCTATTGATCGTCTCAATACCAAGATACAGTGCACCAAGGAGTCCATTAGGCAGGAACAGACTGCCCGCGATGGTAAGTAGAGTCGTTGAGACTCACTATCACTTTATGTAGCATACTTTTTAGGGCAGTTGAGGAAGTGATTTTTGTTTAAAAACAATTAACAATCGACACTTAAAGTTGTTTTAATTTTGAATTGAATATAAAATCTATAAATAACACATATTTCTGTTAAACAACCTAATTTTCAGTTTGCTTACCAAAAAATGTAAGATACATCATGCAGATCTGTTAGAGTTTTAGTCTTGTAAACAAAGAGAAAAATATAAATAAATTCAAGTCAATATTTATCCTACACATTATGTTTAAAATATTTAAGGCATATAAATCTCTCTCAGTTTGATTTAATAAAAATCAGGTTATGTGTCCATTTAAGATTCTTTAAAGTCTAATTAATGTATTTTTTGTAGTTTAAGCAAAGAAAGAAACTGCTTGATTATTGCAATTATCTAAAGTTGGCAATCTTACCAATTAATTGTTCTGTTTTTAGACAATGTCAATGAGTATCTGAAACTCGCAGCCAGCGCCGACAAACAGCAACTGCAGCGTATTAAGGTAAGATTTCCCCCCAAAACTGATTAAATTGAGAACTAACAAATTTTTTTTATCTACTTTAAGGCGGTGTTTGAGAAGAAAAACCAGAAGAGCGCACACAGCATTTCACAGCTGCAGAAAAAATTGGACAACTATACGAAACGGGCCAAGGATCTGCAGAATCATCAATTTCAGACAAAGAGCCAACATCGTCAGCCTCGCGAAGTGTTGCGTGACGTTGGCCAAGGATTACGTAATGTGGGCGGAAATATACGTGATGGCATCACAGGTTTCTCCGGTTCCGTGATGTCCAAACCGCGCGAATTTGCGCATCTCATTAAGAACAAATTTGGCAGTGCGGACAATATAAATCAAATGAGCGAAGCCGAATTGCAAGGCATGCAGGCTGGCAATCCGGATGCTCTAATTGCGGCCGGCGAACGGTTGCCACAACTGCCTGGAATTGGAACCTCAATGAGCTCTGGCGGTGGCAACAATAACAACAACACTGGCACTGGCAGCGGCACCGGCAAATTCAACAGTGACAATGGCAGTGAGTGCAGCAGCGTCACCAGCGAAAGCATACCAGCTGGGTAAGTGAAAGAGGAGTTGATTACCACCACCATCTGGGAGTCTTCTTTAATAACATGCTTCCCATTCTGTGTTCTTGCAGCTCTGGCAAGAGTCAATCGGGCGCCAGCCAATATCACATTGTACTAAAATCACTGCTAACAGAGCTGGCCGAGCGTAAGGCTGAGATCGAGAAACTTAAAGAGCGAATCGAAGGCCTTGAGGTAAATAACAGATATGCACTTATATACGCAACTTGGAAGCTACGCCCCCTACTCGCTACGCTCGCTGAAATCTCGGGGGGAAATGTGGAGTGGAGATGATTAATATTTCTCAAAGCTGTAAGCGGAACTTAACGATCAAAGCGAGCGGGGGCGTAGCCTCGTAGTTAAATATTATCATTTAATTTAATTTTATAAGAAGGAGAGAAACGTTAATACTCGCTTTGTGCTGTCTCCAATTTTTCCCTGCAATTGGATTTAACATAATATTACTTTAAAAGATATGGAAATTTAAATTTTCGCGGCTTGCTGTTTTAAAGTTTTCGCTACAATTTATTGACTTAAAAGCCATTTTATTTTAATTGAATGAAGTAAATTGTAAATTTATGAAGCACATTTTAAATGAATTCATTTATTCAATAACTTTATTGTATAAAATATATCAATAATTGTAAATAATATTTTTGTTGTAACTAAAAATAAACTTATGACTTCGACGACATGATCAAATCAATTAAATATCTTAAAGTTAAAGAACACTGAAATTTGGTAGGTTGGTTTTAAAAATCGAATAGTTATCAAAATAAACCAAAACAGAAACGTTCTTACTATTGAAAAAAGTATGAAGTGTTCAAATAATTAAATTAGTTTTATTCAATCTAAAATAATTTTAAAGTATTAAAACTGACATTTCATTCGGTTGATTTTAAATCAATTATCATCAACATTTTAATGTCAACAATTTAACCTTTAAATTAAGTTGTAATTAATTATAATTATTTAAAAGTATAAATTTAAAACTGAAACTGGTAAAACTTTATATCAACGTTTCATTTTTTAATTGATAGACAAGCCAAAAGGAGTTCAACAATTTGACCTCTACTCTCGAAAGTGAACGCTATCGTGCCGAGGGTTTGGAAGAGCAAATCAATGACTTGACGGAATTGCATCAGGTTCGTTTTGCGACTTGTTAACTTGGCAAACTGCCCAGGCTAATACTACATACATACATATATAATGCAATATGTATTTTCTTTTGTGTGTATTGTAGAATGAAATTGAGAATCTGAAACAAACTATTGCTGACATGGAAGAGAAAGTACAATACCAAAGCGATGAAAGACTACGTGACGTCAACGAAGTGCTCGAGAATTGTCAAACAAGGGTAAGTTCACACACACACACGCACATTCATTAATGGCTAACCCAAACACACTCATCCCGTATAGATATCGAAAATGGAGCATATGTCACAGCAGCAATATGTCACCGTCGAAGGCATCGATAACTCAAATGCCCGCGCTCTGGTTGTGAAACTCATCAATGTGGTATTAACGATATTGCAAGTGGTGTTGCTGTTGGTAGCAACTGCCGCTGGCATTATAATGCCATTTCTCAAAACGAGGTGAGTGGACGGACTATTACCTTTCTACAAATATTACGCATATAACTGTAACTTTATTATTATTTTATTTGTAGGGTGCGCGTGCTGACCACATTTCTGACAATTTGTTTCATCATCTTTGTGATACGACAATGGCCGGATGTCCAGGATATAGGCTCAGGTCTAGTGCGGCATCTCAAACAGTCGCTGGTGGTCAAGTGAAGCGACATTCATGTTCGATTAGTATACTCCCTTAATGTTATTATTTTTAAGTTACAAAAAGTGCATATTTTGTAAATAGCTTATAAATACACAAAAAACGTAATAATTTAAAATCTAATTAGTAACAAGACAAAACGCGCATCACATGAACGACTCACATCTAAACACATACATACATAACTTAATACAAGTTGTACAAAAAAAAACAAAACAAAACGTAAGAAGAAAACTGAAAACGATATCGCACACATCCACATACACATAGATACATATGTATACATATAGCGAAATTCTATATAAAAGCTCTGCTAAAGGTTTAGTCTAATAACTGCAATGCTGACAAGTTTCTGTGCATTACTCAATACTATAAAATAACTATGTATATCTAAATACTATATGAACTCTATTTATAGTTATCGTATTCATTAAAAAAAAAAACAAAGAAAAAACCCAAAAAAAAAACGTTTGTATTTGTACAAAACTCAAATAATTTGTATTATTATAGTACTGTACGTAGAGGGAATGATGTGCAACTGAAACAGATGTTGTAATTTAATTACCTGACAACGACATCCAAAATATTTACTTTCTACTTTATTAAAAGTACGAAAACCAAATAAATAAATAAACTTTACATCTGTGTAAAGAATAAAGTTTATTGAGCTCTGTATCTGCATCATCTGTATCTGAAACATGGCTCGGAGTATACTTACAGATAATATTTTTCCGTTGGCTTGCATGTGTCGTATTTTTCATATTCAACATCTGAAAATTAATGGAATTAAATCCTCTTTCTCTGTCACTTTCTGAAACACCTCTCTTCCTTTCTTCTGCAAAACTCTCTCTTTTCACTTGTTTGCAAGTATAAAATTGACAAAATTATTATTATGAGAAACAAAAGAAGATGGAAATGACCTAAGGACAAGTGTAGCATTTTATCTAACTACAGGTGAGGATATGTAAGGATCATCCGAATCAATATTCTCCCCAACTTGAGGTTGATCCATATTCATATTGTGATTATTATTAATTATCATCGCTTGTTGTCGTTGTTTTGATCTGGTTTAAAATTGGATGGAGAATATGTAGACGAGGACAAAACAGGACTTCGTGTCTGAATATAATAAATATTGCAATTGATTACATCCAGTATTTTATATCAATTATGTTAAATTTATTGTAAATTAATTACAGTTTACATATTGAAACACACAAGTTATGTCTTTATGTTTAATTGATTTCGTTTTACAATATTTACGTTTATTGTTGTGAACAGCTCTCATATATTTTTATATTTTTGGAGAAATTAATCACAAACTAGCACTTATATTTATATATATATATTCAATATTATTTTTTCAAATCTCTACACAATGTGAAATAGTTAATTTTCTTAGCTCAATTCTCGAACCGACCTTTTATTAGAAAAAAAGAAAATACGTCGAATTTGGAAAACTTAAAATTAGATAAATCGAGAATAATAATATACAGCAACATCATACAAAATATAATAAATGGATTATTCGTTATTGATGCACATTTAGATTTTTAGGCCTGAAAACAAATTTTCCACATGCATATTAAAACTAGTGGTTATCAAATAATATTACACATTTTGTTTCTATTTTTGGTTACCTTAACTTTATGAACGATCTCTTTTTACAAGCGACTTTGTTTTGGAGTGTTGAATTGTTGAGTAAGTTTAAAACAAAGAACAATCGAATATATAATCCGAATCAGGTAAACAATTTCAATCTTATACAGTGATAAATGGTATTTTTGTTTCTTTCTCATTTTTCATTTTACTTTTTGTATGTTGTTCGACTTTAGTTATGCAAGCCAATAATGTTAGTAATATATAGGGTATATAAAATAAATCACAATTTTTATACGCATATTTATGTATGTATGGTTTTAGGTATGTATGTATGTATGAATGTAATGTGTGATGCGATGCAAACCATAATCATCTATGATTCATGATCCACGATGCATGATAATGATGATGAAGATGATTACAAATACAATTACAATTACATATTATGTATATTAAGGGTAAACATTTGTTAATTGTTTAAAACAAAGCAGCTGGCAGCGACAGCTTGGCCTCAACCAAGTGACTTTTATTTTTACTACGCCTTAAAAAGGGATTCACTTTAGTTAGTTGTCTGCTTGGTGTGACCTATTGCCTAGATAACTAAACTCTCTAAATCGCCCCTACAGTTGCGTCTAATTCATATGAGAAACTGGCGATCTTCAGCGCTATGTGGCAAAGCGGCCACGCCTATGCCGCCTTGGATGGGCGTTTGCAGAAATGCTGACTCAACAGCATCGAGTGCTCCTGCAGAAGTTGCATGCTCCGTGGCGGGTGTATTAGTTGCAATTGGTTCGTAAATCGAACGATGCGGTGGCATATCGTCATCGTCTTTGAAGGAGCCGCTTAAATTCGGATTTAGGATATTGTTTGATGTGGGCGTGGGCATAGCAACAGGCGTGGCAGTTTCTGTCATCCCGCGGACAATAACGTCACTAGTGCCGGACTCAACATGCTCGAGATATGGGGGCGCTGCAACACTGATTCCAACTGGCTGACGTCGAAATAGGAAGCTAATTGACCAAAGAAAATAATAGCAATTAATTTCAAAGTTGCCAATAAAAGTATTAAAGTACTCACTTAAAGTTAAGGCGCGACCAAAGATTTCCCCTTGGCTCACTCAGCTGGTCCGCCAAATGAGCTGGCAAATTGGGAGTGCGATCAAACGGATTGATGCGTCTCTGGGAACTTGACGACACATTGGCTTGAGGCATGGATTCCAGCAGCGCTGCAAATATACATACAAATTTAATAATAGCTAAAAGCAATAATAAAAGGACCTTGATATTCATTAAAGTTGATGTTTAAAAAGATATTTATAAATTTGCGATCAGAATGCGGGCTTAACTAATAACGAAAACAGCCGAATAATTATAAAAAATTAGCAACATTTGCCTTATTTAACTGTAAATAACAAAAAGTGTATTCGAAACTGACCAAACCATAAAATTCCTATCTAATATAGTCATCTGATGCAACCGGTTCTCACATATGTACATAGGTATAAGCAAAAACACAGACAATTAAACTAGCGGACATGGATACAACTTGACTTAAATATACTTCTGGGATATGACACACATTTTGCGACAAGATAACAAATATCAGTAGTATATAGTGTAGTATACTAAAGCTAGAATTATACTTTAAATAATAATAACACACCATTTTCATCATCTGAACTGTGATACGCCTCTGCCTCTGTATCTGCCGCGGTTGTGTTGCGTACAATATCGCCGTGCCGAAAGGTGCCGTGCCTTGTGGTGCCTGCTGAATTGATGCTGGCGCCGTTGCTTCCACTGGCACTGGCAGCCGATGCAGCTGCTGATGCCGCTTGAGGTTGTTGTTGCAATAGCGGTGTGGTATCATCATCAGTATCGGTCACGCTATCTAAAGAAGGCTGTCGATTCCGACTCGCACGAGTTTCGCCCTTCGTAAAAACCTTCCGCTTGCAAATGGGACAGACACGACGGTTCTCTGTTAGCCAAGGATCGATGCAGTGACTGTGATAAGCTGCAAATTAACGATTAAATTCATTACAATGACATCATGATTAGCTATGGCAATAATTGTTCCACTTACGATGCGAACAGGGCAGCACACGTAGTTTGTCATCCTCGACAAAGTCATCGAGACATATAACACAGGTCTCATACTTAATGCTCGTATTATTTTTGGTATATCGCAGCACTGGAATCTTCTTCAGCATGCTCTTGGGCAACCGATAACGTCGAAGACGCCGCTGCTCCCGAATACACTTGTATATCATGTAGAAAATCTGTCCAAGCAAAAGTAATTTATAAATAATTAATCAATCAAAGTTAACTACTATATGTCACATACCATCGTGAGAAAACAGAGACCAATTAGTATGGAAAATGGTAATATCAGCTGTGTGTTGATATTAAAGGGCAGCTCGTCATTGATGATTAGCACCACCTCAGGTGTTGTAAACGATAATAATGTCTTGCCGGTCGTTAGACCCACAAAAACGGAGGGTATGTGTATGCCAGATGAATTGCTGGCGGTCATTTGTTCTATCAAAATAAAAACATTTACATATCGGATTAAGTTTCTTTTTACAACATATATTTCTAGACATACCCAGCTCATCGCCTTCATTGTTGTAGATAATCACAGCATAATATGTTGCATTTTGGGCCACACGCACCTTCTGTTCAAATGTACAATCTCCGCCGCTACAAATAATAAAGTTGTTGTCAATAATTGAACTTTTTTAAGGTGCTAATTGGCTTACCGCGATATAATCGCCACAAACTTGGCTTTAGTTGGATACCCAGTGCGCGGTGGGGGTCTTAAATGTGCACAAGCATACGGATTAATGGAATCGGGTGGCACGACATATACTTCAAGACCATTGCCTGTAATAGAGGGTCCGAAATGTGCTGGCAAATCGTTGAACTCCTCTATTAACTGCAGAGATAATTGGAGTTAATAAATGAATGACAAACAAAAGTGACACTTTTAGGTTCTACAGATCCCTAACCATGATGCAATGTCAAAAAATTTATAGAGATATTTAAAAATATTTTAGTTTAATTTTGAATTTGGTAAATTTGCAATTAATCTCTAAACAATTTAAACAACTTCATAAAATTTATCAGTTAGTATTATAATAATTAAAAGCAAATTTTAATTACAATACCATATTCAATTTAGAAAATTTACAAATCTAACATATTCAAACATTTAACATTTGAAAGTTGGTTTTAGTAACGCTTTAGGAGTTAAGATTTTGTTGAACACGTTTGTGGACCATCTAATTTGACTTACCTGACGTGTGGCGCGTCTATAGACGAGAACATGTCCCTCGATGATCGACAGATGGCATATCAAGCAGAGACCAAACAATGCCATTTGCACAGTGGGACAACGTTTCCTGGCCATGTTTAATCTTTGGCTGCTCCTGTTACTGAACAATCGACGGATATAAGCGAAACAAGCACTTGTTGAACTTGTTCTTTTATTGTTGTTATTGGCACAATTTGTTGTTGCTACGTCTGCTGCTGCGGCTGCTGCTTATGATTGTTACCATTCGCACTATTCGCATGTCTCATCTGTGCTTATTTGTGACTGGGCTGTGAGTGTTTATTTTTTTTTGGTATGTATGTGTGTGTGTGTTGTGGCCTGCAAAACAAGTGCATAAATGAAAATCCATGAAAGGCAAGCTGAAGTCAAAGGCAAACAAACAGTTGCGGGCAGAGCCCCCGCCATTGCTTTCTGATAAGATAAACCCCTGTGCATGTATGCATGCGTGTGTATGTGTATGTGAGTGCGAGCGTGTGTGTTTTTTCTCTCTCTTTTCTTTGCTTCCGAAAAACGCAATCAGCTGTTCGATGTTTGTTGACAACATATTAGTGCTGGAACTGCAATCGATAGTCGTTGTATTATGTCACACTTACAATGTAATCGTTATCAGAAGCTCAACACAAAATCAAAACCATTTCAAGCCGAGAACAGTTCTAGCTAAAAAGCTCGTTGCAACTGAATGAAAGCGTATTAATCCGCAACGAATGCATTAAACGAACAATGCTACGATGCGCTTTTTTTTCTTTCATATCAAACAAAACAACTTTGTTGTTGTCGCTTCGGTTTTGATGTGTGAGAGCATTGTTATGATTGAGTTTAATTTGTATCAATTGAAATCTTGCCACATTTTTCAATTATACATATATCTGCATAATTCAGGGCACAACTAAAAAGCTTTAACAACAACAATTTTTCAGCTGCTGGCGCTGCAGTTTACAACACAGCTGATAAATCCCTTTGGTTAGCCGGCTAAATAGTTAAAGTGAGTCATTCCGAATTATACGATAAAGAGAACAGAGACCCAGCACATCGCATTTAGAGCAAAAATTTGAAATTTGTTTAACTTTAATGTGTTTATTTGTTGCCTTTAAATGTTGTTTTTTAAAGCCCAACAAAGGGTTGCCGATCGAAATGCCTTTTAGCTTGGACTCAGCAAAAACTACCTGCTTATAGTTTTTGTTGTTGGAACTCTCTTGATGATTTTTTACGATTGCTCTCAATAATTAATGACTTCTGTGCACTCGACTAATATTTTCTCCGAAACGGAATTTGCCACAACTTTGTTCAACCTTGGAGCCGAAATCATAGGGATTTGCTTCACTTAACCCACAATACATCGTTCTTCTCTGGCATTAAAAATTTAATTTAGAGCGATTCTGCCTTTATTTTTCACTTCGCTCTTATTTATGACTCGCTGAATTATTCCCTCTTCTGTAGAATCGGGTAAATTAACAAGCTCAGCAATTTTTCGGCAACAATGTCCACTCTTGTGGCTTTTTAATAGGAACTCCCGTTGCCCGACAATTGAGCATTTTCCCATTGACGTAAGACAAGTTACGCTGATGAAATTAAAATCTAGTTGCAAATTTAATCACAAGCATTGCTTTTTGTGCAAGTCTACGATTAAATTTGTCGATATCTTTGAAAGTTAAACTCTAATTTTGTATAAGGGCTTTGGGGCATTGAATAATTTAAAAAATTGCGTTTCCAACCAACACGGGCCTCCGAAAATAATATGGAAAATTTACGAGAAGTACAATTAAAGCTGATAATCCATTTAGTATACATGTGGCGGACCCAAAAATGTCACTAATTTTTGTATTAAATTCATAATTAAATATAAAGAACGTCACATATAATTAACACATCGTGTCCATACGAGCCAATACAAATACAGCATTAATGAGAACGTGACTTCGATTTTATTGTATTCGCAAATATATTGAAAAATATACATAAATAAATAAACAAACACAAAGTGAGCTAACGCTTATATACTTGTAGCTGGCTGAGCGCGTGCCTGATGATAAATACGTTCCCTATGAACCAATAGAGGTTTGTCCCAAATGTAATGCTCTCTTATCACTTGCTTAAGGGTGTAGTCACATTTCAAAGCACATTGAAATATGGGCTCTTCAACTAACATTTTAAACAATACTAACAAAAGCATAGGCTTGCAGGTCCCGCATCTCCACCCTGTGATACTCAATCTCAAGAAAATGTCGACGAATCCTAGGGAATGGTTCCCTGGTCGTGTAGGAATCCTACAGCATTGTGTGTGCACCGACAATACACACAAACACGCACACCTACACGTAACGCCTTGAACTTTACACACGCACAATTTTAGCGTCAAGGTTTTCACCATTTACAACTTGTAAAATGTTTACTATAGGAAACACAAACTTGTACGATAAAAAGTCTACACAACAGGTAAAAAATATTTTACTTAGGACAAAACACGGCAAGTTTTAATAAGAAAAAAGTTGAATACTGCACAATAAAAAGCTTGATTCCAACGGCATTTGCTATTGTTATGCTTTTATACATACGTAGTATGTGTTACATACATATCTGTGTGTGTATGGGTGTGAGTGTGGGTGTTTATTAATTGTGCAAGAAAACAGCTGGCGTTGAACTTTTAAATTCAATTGCATTTACTGCTACTCACTTGTATAGATTGTTTATTTTCTCAATTCTATTGAATTTGGCTGCAACTGTTTTCTATCGTTTTTGTAATCTGCTTTTTTATACCACTCGCTTATTCTCATTCGTTTTTGTTCGCACTCGTCAACATCGCAATTGCGTTGCAGTAATTAATTGTGATATTAATTAGGACACGACACGCACCAACACTTGTAAAAACTATTTGATCAGATTAGCATAGTTGCAATTTAGCTGATTACACACTTTAGAACAGCTCAACTTTACTTATTTGATACAAATTAAAGTTTTAAGAACCCCATCCAGACAGAGCTAGTACTGGTAAAAGTATCTGGCAGTATCGATACTATCAAATATTTGTATTTATTTTCAAGTATCGATACTGGAAAGTAGTTGTAAAAGTAGACAAATTCGTCTAGTGGCGGCGCTAGCTCATTAAATCCCTTAGTTCTAAAAGTCGACAATGTTTTGGTAGGGGCGCTGTAACCCTCAGAGTACTAGGGAAATCTATCGATGCTCCCCTTCTTAAACATTCGATTTGTATCGATAAGCTTGGCCACCGCAAACTGCTCACGGATATTATTTATTTTAAACTTTCTTTTTACGTTTATTGGTTTAAATAGCGGCAAATTGTATTACAACACTCCTTGAATATTCTTTTACGTTTTTATACAATAAGCCAATTTATAGGTAGGCACTGGCAATTCAATAAACATCATTACTATTTGATCCATAAGTACATTTTTCCCTGAATGGTATGCTTGACGGGATTGATTTTTTTAATATCTTGGTCATTGTCTCAACCAAGCGATCACTTGAGACACCAGTCTTTTTGTTTTTGAATTTAGTCAACAGCTCAGTGGCAGTCAAGGGCTTACGCTTGAGATAACGACGCACTGCTTCCTCGGTAATTCCATAGTCCCTATAAGAAATAAAGGTTAAATATTAAAAAAAGACCCAAACTAGGCGGCAATCCGCTGCGAATACGTACTCCACTTTGTTGCTAACAACACCTGCAAAGGACGATGGCAACGAGTTGCTGAGTTCGCTCTTGGGACGTTTTGCTGGTGTGCTGTTGGGGCTATTACTCGTGTCAGATCCGGTGAGATCGCTGGGCAAACTATTCATTTTACGCTTATTGGCGTCATTCGATGGAGTTGGCGTTGCAGAGCGTGATTTGTTTGCATTACTGCCACTTGCGATGGCCTTAATATCCTTGCTGTCCTTATCCTTACTTTCTTTATCTTTGTTGGATGCGGATGATTTCTTTTTGGGCGGTCCATTGCTGAGATCATCCTCGGTATCTGTGCTATCTGAACTAAGATCCGTAGAAGAGTCACTGCCATTTGATTTTGATTTCTTATCATCTTTTGATTGTTTCTTTTTCTTCTTGTCCTTGGCGGCCTCATCTTTGTTCTTCTCTTTTTTCTTCTTCTCGTCGCCATCCTCTTTGTCAGATTCATCAGATTTCTTTTCCTCATCCTCTTCCTCGTCTGACGTGAGCAATTTGCGCAATGCATCCTCTTCGGCCACACCTTTCATGTCCTTGATCATCTTGGACTCTGGATCTGGTTCGCTGTAATAATTTAAGAAATGTCGAATTACTTGAATATGAATGTTGTTATTATTACATACTCTTCACTGGAACTGGTATCATAGTCCATTTCGCGTCCCTCTTCGTCTCCGTCATCGGATTCTTCGAACGCTTCGTCGTCCACATCACGTTTTTTCTTCTTTTTGTCTGCGCCCTTTTTGCCTTTACCTTTTTTACCAGAACCATCATCGCTGTCCTCCTGCTCTTTTTTCTTCTTCTCCTCTTCATCATCCGAGTCGGATTCATCTTCTGAATCAATCCATTCATCCATATCGGTAATTTTCAACTCCTTGGATTTTTTGGTAGCGGCCTTTATCAATTTGACTTCTTCGGGATCTTGTTCCTCCTCCTCGTCGCCGCGCAAACGCTTTCGCAACATAAGAGAAAAGTAATTCATCACCTTTTTGCGACGACCAAATTCATGTTCAGCTTCCTCCGCCGATAAGGACTTGTAACGTTGAATGGGCTGGAAGTTGTACCATTCGTTTAGCGGATAAGCCTCAATAGCACCATCCGGAGCATGTGTAAATACATAGAAGGCAGCGTTTTCACCCACTCCTCCCTCTCGAATGCCCTTGAATTTCTTGCCCGTTTTCCCGCCCACTTTCAAAATCCACGGCTGAGCATCTGGTCTGTATTTACGAGCTATTATGCCAAATTTCTTTCGGCGCGCCTCCTCGCGCTGATCTCGATTGTACTCCGATCCAGCGCCAAATTTCGGCTGTTCTTCATCAATGCCTCGAAATTCCTTCATGTTATTCTCCCGCTCCAATTTAACATTACGCCACTGAGCGAAATCAACGTTAAGTGTGGCATTGAATCGCATCACATGATGCTTCTTGCGCATCTTGGGTACACGAATCTTAAACTCCTGCACATTACCATTTCCGGACGCCGCCGAACTAGACGCAGCCGCAGCTGCCGATGAAGATGCAGCTGCGGACGTGGTACTTCCATTTCCATTTCCAGCATTGGCAGACTGAGATTTTAATATGATAAAAGTGTTGCTGCATATGGTTAAGCCGTGAAGTTACTTACCGTCGATTTAATAACACTCGACATGCCTTATTATTGAATTTAATATTATTTTCTAGCTATTTTGATATCTGCTTTTGACTTTCTGAATATTTTTTGGAATGTAGATATCGAGCTTATAGGCTAATCGATAATTTCTTTGTAAAGTGTCGATGCTTATACTGCTATCGACTATTTTCAGTATTTTCATCAGCTGTTAGCTAGGTATTTTTCTAGTGTTATTTTTTTTGCAGCCAACACAGAAATAGTTGGTGATGATTATTTGCAGCCCTGTTTTTGATTAACTGAGAAAACACAAACAAAAAAGCAGAAAAGTAAATAAGTATTTACAAATAAGGTCTTCAGAAATGGCATTAGCAAATGTTCTTTTGCTTAGCCAAATAGCTGGTCATGTTTTGCTATTCATATTATCGTTGTGCATCGTGCTGCCGTTATCCATAAACCTGAATCAATTTTGGTATGTATTCAACGGCGCAGTAATCCACTGTGAATAAATGACTAATGACCAACAAATTCCAACAGTGGTCACTGCTTACTCTTTACAACGGGGAAATGGCGAGAGGAGGACGGTATGTTCGACGTTCATTGGGCGTCGAATGGATTTTGCACTTTCCCACTGGTTACAGGCATCATTTTGTTGATTATCTCAATGGTACAAATCTATCGGTGCGTGATTATTTGACATTATCTATATGTGCATAACAGTATTAATTTAGTTTACTTCATTTACTGCAGCTATGCCCGCATGAAGGACGAGGAGTCTTTTATTGCATTATTTATTGATGTTGTGCTCGGCATTTGGATGCTGGCAATGTCAATTTTATCCGCAATTTTCATTACCCTGGGATTTATTGTATGGTGCGACGGAATGACTGAACGTTTTCCATCATGCGAAACTTCCGCTGGTCAAAACATTATACGTGGTGATACAGAAAAGATTAACACTTCAGGATTCTACATTGAAATGGGTACAACCCAGGTAAGTGGAATTTACAGTGAAGCTGTGAAACCTCTTGAATGATTTTTTCTTTATTTTGTGAACACTAGTTTGGAGCCTGGGGAGCGTTTGCTATTTCAGTGGGTATTGGAGTCATCGCTCTACTGAAACTTATACACAATCACCAGGTGCGCAATATCAAGGTATCCATGTATCTGGAACGTCAACGTCTGGTGAATCAACAACACTTTGATGGACGCTCAACCCCTCCACTCGTTTCAAGCACCTCCTCTGACTCTGATCCGAACAAATAGTTGGTGTGTGCACCGGATCAACAATTTGTTATTCTTTATGTTTTTCTCATAATGTGTATAGTAATACTATTATGCCATTTAATTATCGTTCTCGTAATTACGGTTGAGATGCGGCAGCAATCATTGATTGTCTAGTGCAATGTCATTGTTGTACTGTTTTTAAACAATTATATATAAGTTATTTACGTGATATTATGTATTATTAATCCCTGTATTCCAATAAATTATCATAATACTTTAGAGAAAAGTCGACTGTGTATGAAACGGGATCGCAAAGAAGATAAGAATGAATGCAAACTTTCGTTGGTCTTGTAAACCTTTTGTCAAAGCGTTTATAGTTGCTATTCAATTGTGTTAATTTAAAAACCTTTTCTTTAAATATTTATTTGTAAAACCAGATGGAAAATCAACCAATCCATCTTCCAACCGCAGCAGCAACTTTGAAGTTCTTTTCTCAATTACTGCTAGTCGTTTGTATTTCCGCTTTATATGGCAAGCAGGTTATACAATATGTGATTTTATTGTGACCAATTTTCGTAGTGCAGAGTTTAAAAATTACAGGAAATTAAACTCCGTCCAGATTTGTAGTAATCACCTGTTACTTACCAACATGCGCATATTGAAAATTAATAAAACAACTTGTGAAAATTCTGTTATGTCAGTTACATTTATTTTGCAGTTATTTCCGTTTCATATCTGTTTTTTAAATGTTGCAAGAATTTATCGTTCTGTTAAACGGATTTGGGTTTTGGATTTTCGCATTTGTAGTATTTGCATTTGCATATCAACAAAATGTTTATTAAAGACTTTAAAGCGACTCCCATTGTACAATATAAATTCCGTATTTGCATGCGTAGTCTGTTTAACAATTTCCTCAGGGATTTTCTATCTTGACAAACTTTGCGTTTTTTTTTTTGTTTTCAATATAGTACATAAATAACATACTTATTTCTTTCATTTCATTCGATCATCCTCTGTCTGCATAAAGTTTAATTTAATGTGGAGCAAAAATGGTGGCATTTTACTTTGGTTTAGAGAAAAATAGTTACTTGTACATTTATTTATGGATTTTGTTCGGTTTGTTCTTGCGTTTTATGAAACAAATTTGTAGTTGGCTCTCAAATGTTATCGTTATCGGTTTTTATAATTTTTGGTTTTTGCTTATAATTAACACTACATCAATGTATGTACTATAATTAGTATTTTTAGTTGTTTTTTTGTTCTTTTTGTTTTTTGTTTTTGTTTTTTTTTTCATGTTTTTTGTTGGTAATTATGTTTTGGATTTCTTTGAATAGCATATTATAGTAATCTTTTCTTTTTACTTACACTAATTTCTTTTGTTTTTTGTTTTTTTTTTTGTTTTTAATACATTTAAAAAACATAACGAAATTGTTTTGGAAAAAACCGTGTATTGTTTTTGTTGCAGTGTATTCATGTTTAAACAAGGCAAAAACTCAAATCTCCTGCGAGCTGCAATTTATGTGCTAGTGGCTAATCGATTCAAACGACAGTTTCGAATTCGAATTCAAATTCGAATACGAGTGCCAAATGAATATGTTCGCAATATGACGCACGCCAGCAAAATCATTTGGCTACGCAATATGGGATGGTTATATTCGAATTGGTTTTTTAATTTTAATAGCCAAATAATTGTAATGCAATAATTAAAGAACATAATTACTCATTTCGAATGTTTACTTTTGACGCGCATTATGTTTATATATATATAGATTTTTGTTTTTGTTTTGGGTATCCATTGCATAGCCAAGTGGGTGGCGGGCTTAACGTACGCGATTGCTAGAAGAGTATGCGGAAATCGGCTGTATTCTGATTAACCCCAGGCACTGAGCCCCTTAATAGCAGCTGGTCAAGGTGATTTGCTGAACATAAAGTGTGGTAGTGGTATAAGCACTATATTCGTATATGTGTCTCTCTCTCTCTTTCCATCGTTCTTTAATTTCTTAAAGTCGTGAACAAAATGTGCGTGAGTTTTTGGTGGCGAAACAATTTGGATGCACTGTTATGCGATTTCCATTTTTTCATAACAGTTGTTGGAATAGCGTTTTAAAAATCGTCTGCTTGTGTGTCTGTGTGTGTGGGTGTTTGTGTGTGAGTGTATTTGGTCAGGACAATTGTAACTGTTCTGCACTATATTACCCCATATGTTACAAAGGAACCGTATATTCGCAATTACAATCGCCCCCACGCTGTGTAGTGTGTCAGGGATGGAACGCTTGGGCATGCGAATATCCGTATTTGCAGACCATGCCCATTCGCCCCATCCCCAAGGGCCCTAGTAACGGTACAGTAACAGTAACGGCAATGTTACAACGTTAACGGTATTACAACAGGTTACAAGTAACAAGTTACAAGTTTCAGTGTGCTTTGTCTTGTGTCTAACAAAAGACATAATGTAAAATTAGTTATAAAATTTTCAAAAATTGTTTTCTTTATAAGCGTTTTGAAGTTGAAATTGTAGTTTTTCGGGTTCATTTGTAATTTTGTATTTTTGGTTTTCTTTTCTTTTCATTTCTTTACGTTTGTTTTTCTTCATTTTTATTTTTTCCTTAGCGGATTCAACATCCAAAAATGTTCTTTAAGACAAATGCACCTGAAATACTTACGTGCCTAAAACCGACCAACAGACTGATTGACTGACTGACCGACTGACCGACTGACTGACTAACAGACAGGCAATCTGACATTGCCAGCGTTTAGGCACACTGCTTTCTTCCGTTTGAAAATGCATTCGTTTACATTTTATAATTTCTGTACAAGAGCGGAGAAAATTCATACCAATTGCACAATCCAAATTAATAAATCTCATTCATGTTCTCATGCATTTTATCTGACATACGTTTATGCTCGGCATAGACGTACTGCTCTCAAATTTATATATAGTTCCAATATCAATCGTCAGTGCTCAAAGGCCCTACGAATTTCGAATATATTTTCTAATACGAATTGTTGCGTCCCAATTAGTTAGTTTTAACAAACAATGCAATTTGCAGCAATTTTTTTTTTTGCTTTTTTTTTAAGAATGCTTCGTATAAATTTTCTCGCATCTGCTGTACTTTAATCTTTTTTGAATTTCATTTACTTTTCCGTTTTCCATATATGGTAATTTTTGTTTTGTTTTGGTATTTAGCCATGAGTTTTGCTTAAGACATGCTGCTACCAAGAGCCCCTTACGGTTAAGACAGGAGGGAGAAGTGTGTGTTGGAGGTATCTTGGTGCAGCAGTAGTTAGGGCAATTTTCTAATTTGTAATTTCCTTTTTGTCGCATTTAGTATTTTGATTAAACAATTATTAACAATTCAATTTTGTACTATTTGTATGTTTATTTCGCTCGCGCTTGTTTTGGGGGGCTTTTCTTTTATTTTTCTTTGCTTTAGAACTCTCTTGTTAACGGTAATCACTAATCTGTTTCTGTTTTTGTTGTTGTTGTTGTTGTTTTTTTGCTATACATACATACATACATAGGAACAAAACGATAAGGAACATAATTGAACTTGAATTTTAATACAACATTTGCCAGACTATTGTTGAGTGTGGAATAAAACTCTTGGATATCAATATCGGCAGATACTCTTAACCGATATAATACTAGTTTATCTGTTGCGCACAGCTCGGGATATTTTTTGTTTTATGTTTTTTGTTTTTCTCTTTTGGTATAATTTCCTATGAGATGCTGTCCCCAGGCAATAATAGTAGTACATAGTAATAGTAGTAATAGTAGTAGTTGTAGTTGTAGTAGTAGTAGTAGTAGTTGTAGTATTAGTTGTTGTTCTTGTTCTTTTTGTTGTTGCTATTATTGAGAATATACATATAGTAGTTGTTGTTGTGTTCGTAGCTGCTGTTGTTCTTCAGTTTTAGTTGGAGAACTGCACAGAGAGTTACACACTCAGAGAATCGAGCTGTTTGAGTTTAACGTACTTATTTCAGACATGACATGATAATGAAATTTGGATATTATCTCTATATATACATATGTACATACGAATAGGTAACACACGTACATACATATATGTAAATACGAGTAGTATATAATGAATTAGAGAGTTTGTTTTGATTTAAGCTTTTGATTTGAGTTCAATTTTGACTATGAATATATGACTAGGATTGGTAGGATTGGTGTATTGCTGTGATCTTCCTCTTCTTCTTCGCTTTTTTTGCTTGTTGGTTTTGTTTTTTATTACTGGTAATGTTGTTGTTATGAATGTTGTGACTACGCTGTAATTAGCACGTTAAATCAGACGCTCGCTATACCATATTCAGAAATCCGTATTATTCGGCCCGGCATCCGCCTCGGCGGCATCACCGACCTCCCCCACACTCGGGGGTAGGGCCAGGGAGAGCTGCGGGGTTGCCGAGCCAGCGACGATCATTGTCGGCTCCGTGTTGCGACGTTTCATTTTGAGTTTGTTCTTTTTTAACATGGTGGCCTGGGTAATTAATTAATTCAAATTAATCATTTAGTTCAAATTATCATTATTAGTATTATTATTAGTATAATGTTGTTATGCATTTGAAGGATAAGTTTAAATACAAATTAAGCGTCCGGGTGCAATTGTTGTATATTGTTGTAATTGTAATTGTTTTTTGTAGTTATATTTATAAATATATTTATATGTTAGGTAAAATATATAGAGAGAGATAGAGAAAAAAGAGAAAGAGAGATAGTAAGTAAAAGAGAGATTAACGTAAATGAAAATAGGTTTTTCAGTTTTTATTCGGTTAGCATTTAAGTATATTTCAATTGCACTTATAGCCTGGGCATTAATTCGAAAGCAATGTAAAAAAAATAAACATTTCTGTTTGTAAATCAAGCAAAATGCAAAGAATTGGAATTAACTAAATTACAGCTTTTTAATAATAATTGCATAATACAAAATATTTATATGTGATGTGTGAAAAAATGGAATTGCTTCAGTTTTGCACACTCTAAAGCCGCATTCAAAATGAGCGAAAGCAACAAAAACAAAAGACAAAACCAATAAGAAAATTATAGACAGCTTTAAGGGGTCTGTGGTGAATTTGAAGTATGGTGTGGTGTAATGTGGTGTGGTGGGTGGTGAGTTCAAGTATTACAACTAGTTAAAGTTTCAATAAGCGGTGGTCACAGTTTTGTTCAGTTTTGTTCATTTTACTACGTTGTTGCTGTTCTTGTGCACAAGGTGGGGTGTCTAAAGAGTTTTAAGTAAGAGAAGTAGTATTTTCTATTTTCTATAAAAAGTTTAGCATGTTGCAATCAACAATTGCCTAATTATGCACCAGTTTATTCACAATGTTATGATGATATCGTTTATCTACTTTAGTTTAGTTTCAGTTTTCACATGTGCGAATATATTTCTTTAAAGTCATGGAAGATTTTGATAATAGTTAAGCATTATGCATACGATTTTCGAGCTTGGAATTTAACAATTTCAATTTCAATTTGAATTTCAATTTTCCTATTGATTTGTGCTTTGTTTTTTAATTGAGATAACGGACAGGTTTCCCATTACTACATAAATTCTATTTAATTAGTTGAAATGTTTTGCAGCGGCCTATGGGAAGAAACAGGAAAACCAATATCGCACACCGGACGCATATGCCGAGGCCGTACTCTATGTGCTGCCAAAGTGCAGCGATGGCGGCACTGAAACATCCTCATCGCCATTTTCGGCAGATGTCAATTGTTGCTGCTGTTGCTGCAGTTGTTGTTGTTGCTGCTGCTGCTGTTGTTGTAGTAGCTGTTGCTGCTGCTGTTGTTGCTGCTGCTGTTGCTGTTGTTGCGACTGTAGTTGTGGTACATTTTGCACCGAGAGACTCAGCACAGCCGGTGAGATATGTGGCTCCGTTAGACGTCGCTTACTCTTCGTTTTCTTCAGCATGGTGGCCTGAATGTAGCATAAAACACACATTGTCAAACGGGACTCGGGACTTAACAGCAAACACACACCGGACACACACACATACACACCATTTAACAAACACACAAACAATTTCCCCACTTTAACATGGCAGTAGTTCCAACTTTCCACATTGAGATTATTTTCGGTTTACCGAATAGTTAATACCCTTGCAGACTGATCATTCAAGTTGCAAACACATGGGCGATTTTTCACCGTCACTTTTTACCGAATTTTTAAACGCTTTCTTGCAAATAATGCAAGTGAAAACAAATTATTCGATTTTGTATTCAGACGGACATATTATATATGTAGAGTCGACTGTTATCTTGGCTTTATATTTATACCCAATTGAATGTTTTACAACAATTTAAATTACCCTCTGCAAGCATATATAATATGATATACAAAAAAATGAAAACAATCACTGAAAGTTTTTATTATATTTATATATGTACATGGAATCTGGTGTTTCTCAGGACATTATCGGGCTGTAGGTGCTCTATTAAAAGTTTAATAAATGTCAAACATACACAATCTTGATTTGTACTTGGTTTCAGTTGTTATCAACAATGAAGAACAAAGGATACAATACACATTTAGCACAAATACTTATTTATTATTTATATTAGATCGCAACACTTGCAACATTTTGGGCATTTTGGGGGGTGTGGCTGTTGGTCTTGCATGCACAGTCTTTACAAAAACAAACACATTTTTCAACTGTTCAAAATTACGAAAGTATTCTTCACAATGATCGATCTACTTTTACAATTGATCTAATCAACAATTTCTAAATCTTACTACTATAAGAAATTTAACATCCACATTCCTGAATATTCAAAGGAAAACGTTCCATCAAAAGTATCGCTAGATTATTAAATATATCCAATCTTTTTCAAGCTCCATCATTTCACAATAATGAAGAACCTATTTTTCGGAGTTTTTACATATAAACAAAAATGAAACAAAAATTTTCCCTGTACAATTTTTAAGAAATTGAAACGATTTTATTGCTACAAAGCAGAATTTATCTCCTTGTATATTTTTACAAAGAGCCTATGAATGAATACTTATTATAACATAATTGTGCTTTTATTTCTTAATTTGGGTTAACACTTGTACAGTTTTTTTAATAAATTTATTAGGTATGATTTTGTGGATTCTGGCTTTTTGGGTGTACAATCAGAAAGTAACGCAGAAATATATGCAGAAATAGTAGAGGAAACCAAAATGAAGTTGAAAAGCGCATGGAAAGAAAGACTTATGTGCTTGGTGCTCATGTTTACCATTGATCATGATCAGTCCCATATGAACAATGTATTAATAACTTAAGTATAAACAAAAATAATATATTTGCTTAGTTATAATAAGAAGCAGTCATGCTGTAACAACTGAACGGTTTATACATGCATTCCTAACTTGAAGTAAAGGATAGGATAGGATAGAAGAATAACAAGGATGACTTACCTTAAGCGCGGACTTAAGGACAACAACATCGCCAGGACTTTGGATCCAAGGCTCGCCATCCACTTGTACGGGCATGTCGGTGTTCAAGTGAATTTTAATGTGTCCACCCTGCAAAGGAAGACAGATTAGTAAGTTAAGAGCGACAACGTTGCGTATGATTAACTTTTACCTGTGCAATGCGCATTGCGGTGCGAATGCCTGATTGAATTTGACCCAAATGGACAACACCTGTGACGCCCACAACCTCCAACATGCCATCATAGTGATTTGGCGTACTGAATTGATCGTCCTTATCAGGACCCCAGGGATTGGCTCCGCTTCCCCAGCTGTAAGATCAATCAAGGAATATTAGTTAATTATATTATACAAAATACAGCTGAAACCTTGGAATTACCTTAATATATTTAATATAATGATGCCATCGACTGGTGGCAGATCAACAACCTTGCCATCGACCTCCAATCTGAGCTCCTTTTGCAAATCCTTGACCGTCTTGCGTCCAACAATCTTACGTAATCCCATCTTAACATAGTATCCCTTATTGCGAAGACGGGAATTGAACTGATTGGGATTCTCCTCCCGGGCATTATGGAAGTCCAGACATAGGTCGGCATCGATGCCAATGCCAAAATAGTTGTTCATCACAAAGATCTGTGAATTATCCTCATTTTGTGCGCCACCTAAATCCCAAATCGTATATGATTAATTGAGTTTAATGCCAAAATTATGGATGCACTCTTTGAACGCACACATCAACACATCAAACACATGACATCGACACATTAAATTTACAAAATGTACATCGAAAAGACGAGAGTTTGTTTTACCGATCTTATATGGGATACACTAGCCAGGCTTTAACTTGACTTGATACATACAATACATTACCTGATCACTCCGATCATCGTGTGGAAAACTTTAACTACTATAATCATTTATAAAGCGATGCATGCAGTTCTTAACCGTGTATAAATACATCGTATACACATCCAAAACTAACAGCATTTATCATCAGCTACCAAACTTTTGGATGGGGTATCGGGAACTAATCGGGTTTTTTATCATATTGAGGTTAGGTTTTCATATTTAGATGTAAAGTTTTTAAAAGTTGGGATTTTATAATATTCGGTTAACTTTTATATTTCATATTTGAAGGATAGGTATCTGATTTTTAATATATGTAGTTGTCTATTGGGTTGGTATAAAGTTATTCTATAGTATATTCATATTAAGCAAACAGCTAAAAATATATATGAATAATATTTCAGAAACTGATTCATACCAAATAAAATTGTTATTTAGCATAAAAATCAATTACAGAAATATGTTTCATGTTAACTAAGTTATCAGTAAGCATCAGAAGAAGCTTGTCCAATAATATTAATGCAATACTTAAGAGCTTAAATCAAATTACAACAAGAATTAGAAACCGAGAACGCTCTAACGCTCTCAGCTATTGTTTACAGGGTATTTTGAACTTGGGATTTAAGGTTAAGGGCATTAGATTAGAATTAGACAATGAAACGTTTAAACGCATATAGAAAAAATAAAGAAATTTTGAAACATCAAATGACCTGATATATCACTCGATGTCAGAGCCGGTAATTGATGATGCTGATTTGTTTGTTGCGATAGATGTGCTTGGTGAGCCTTCTTCTTCTTACCGGTTGTTTGTGAGGGTGCCTTCATCGCTGGCTCTTCGGGCTTATCCTCCGGATGGAAAACAACGGTCCAGCGATCCAATCGTATCTCCTCCGCCTCAATAACATCACGTAGCATATTTAGGGGATCCTCACCACCGGTATAGCCGGAACCCCAGCATAAGACGCGTGCCAGATCGTTGCCTGGTCAAAAATTATGCTTAGCCATGGGGGGAACTATGGGTGAGGAGTTGGTTGTACTTACCTGTACCTAACGGCACTATGGCGCACGGTGGGCTAGAACATTCCGAGTCCTGACCAACATTATCCAGGCACTGCAGCACCCAGCCAATAGTGCCATCTCCTCCACAGACTAGGATCTTATAGTTGGTGATTTGACGGAATACATAGAGGCTAAACAATTGTAAAGAAAATGTTAACCATCGAAATAACATAGTTTCCCTTTCAATTGAGACTTACCCTGGCAACGGTCCTCCGTTGTCCAAGTCGAAGACCTGGTATGGATTCAGTAGTTTTCTAAAGCTCGATATTAATTCCAATCCCTGACATCCGCCAGATTTAACATTGACAAATACAAGCAGAGGTCTGACGTCCGAGGGAACCATGCTGGGTTCAATATTTGGCAGCAACAGCACCAACAGCTTCTTGTCCTCAATTATCGTTTCGCGTAGATTGTAGAAAGCGCGAACCTGAAAAAAGAAAATATCAATTTATTGAATAAGAATGAATAAAATATATTATAAGAGAGTAAAGCGCATTCGTGGTATTTTCTATATCTAAAAGTGCGAGGAGACCTACCGCCTTTTGAGCATCCTCAAAGGTCAGCACTACCGAGCCGTATTCATAATAGATGGGTCCAATGCTGATGAATTTGTTCTCATCGGTCACGTATTTGTTAAGGATCTGCTCGTAGTTGCGTTGAGAGAGTCCTGTAGGTAGATTGCCCACAAAGAGAGCAATGTTTGGGCCATGGGGATCCTGTTTGTGCTGCATGTAGAAGCGCATCAGTTCCATTTGACGTATGGAATCTTTGCCCAGCTGCTTCATAATATCCCATGGCCTTTCGTTCCACGAAAGAATTCGCTCGGTAACGCCGCGATCGAGCAGCACTTCCGAGCATCTGTTGAGTATTAGGAGGTGATTAGAGTGAGTGAATTATTGATGATTCTATGTTTTTCGCAGATTACCTATAATCCTGTATCTGGTTATCTTGTAGACCGAACTTATCGAGTGCATCACGTATCAAATCCTTAATAACTGTTGTATTATCGACAGGAACATTTACATAAGGATCCTCCAGTGAACATTGCAATTTGCCAGGATACACACGCACATGACCCCTGTCCCTGTCATGAAACCTGAGGTACATGGCCGGTCGCTTGCCCTCCAAGTGTGTCAGATTCAGTACAGGCGTCGGATCCTGCAAAGGTGCATCCTCCATGCCGGCGGCTGCATAAAGATCTGTCAAATAAAAGGCCTGCGGATCACGTGTAATGTGAAAAGCCCGCAAGGCGGTGGTCAGTAATTGTTCTAGGTTGTATGTCCGTTGTACGATGATCGCACGGTACTGCTGACGTCGGAATGAGTTGTTGCCGTCAAAGACCTTGATCATCTCTGAAATGGATCGGTAAAGTATGGATTCGGAATTATATTTTGAACAGATCTTACCTATATCCTTCTCTTCACGTTCCTTTTCCTTCTTTTCTCTGTCCTTCTCTTCTCTCTTGTCCGCTTTGTGACTAGACGAATCAGGGCGATAGTGTGCCGAAGTGGATGAACCACCTCCACCGCCACCACCACCACCACCACTACTACCACCACCACCGCCTCCACTGGCAGCACTTCCACTTGCTCCACCTCCACCACCGCCTCCTCCGCTGCTGCCACCACCGCCGCCAGCAGCGCTCATGCCATGCGAGGACTCGGCTTTGCCAAGCGACTCCTCATCCTTGAAGCGAGGAGCATCTCCGCTGCTAAATTCCTCCGATATACTGCGTGCTAAACGTGCACAGAGGATACAGATCGGTTACTATCAAAAACTTCTGGAGGTAATCAGTCATAGTGTTAGTGTTAAATGAACATGCAGATGTATCAATGAATATTTTTTAACATTAAACTGCTCTCACAGGTAAAAGAAACTGAATGTGAAAAAGTATCAATTTGCATTATCGAAAACTCTATTGATAGTCCCTGTACTTAAAGAGTATGTGTGTAACCAGCAGAAGGAGGTGTCACTATAATCTAGATCAACATCAACAGCCGAGTCGAGACGGAGTCCTTACGGATATGTTTTCAGAGACTGTAAGAGCTAGAGTAACCAAATTTGGGAAACAGACTTCTATGACTTCCATGCAGGTCAAGTTTTTTGTTTTAACGTTTTCCTACTGAAGTGATATTTAAATATCGATATTGATATAACATCCTTTATCGATCCTGTGAGAGCAGCATATGTGGTAAGTGTGTTTTTTTTTTGTGAAAGTTAGTGTGATTTAGCTTGTGATTTTCTTGCTTGATTTGTTGATAATGAAAATGCAAATGCGAAGTGGTGCGATCGTATGGCGTGTACGTGGAACGTGAATTAGTAGAGTATTAGTATTCGGTTAAACAAATAAGAAACTAACTAAAGCGAAAATTGTTATTAGCTCAAAACTAGAAACATAAGAAATCCAATAATAACCAAACAAAACGAAACTTTAGCCAATCGAGCGCACTGAGTACTGAGAGAGTATACGGCAGTCGGTGGCAGAGTTGCTGTTAGAGAGAGATTACAAAACGAGTACAAAGATTGCTGAAAACGCTAATCACCTCTGCGTTTCTGGTAACGAGGCTTTCGCCAGCCGGCAGAGAGTCCCCGTACACGACGGAGCAGTCTGCCCAGGACATGACCCTGTCCCTGTACCTGACCCTGTCCATGGCCATGGCCATGGCCATCGAGGGTGTCGCTGGCACGTGAACGACTGCTGGCAC
The DNA here is from genome assembly GCA_037043535.1 of Drosophila putrida. Lineage (NCBI taxonomy): Eukaryota > Metazoa > Arthropoda > Insecta > Diptera > Drosophilidae > Drosophila > Drosophila putrida. The sequence continues at coordinate 972,582 of JBAMBI010000135.1, forward strand.
CGCCATCACTAATATCGCCGGCAATGTCATCGCCACTGTAAGGTCGATCATCCAGATATAAATCCTCATATTCCACATCATCGTAGGCATCGGCATCAGTGTCGAGTGGGAGGCGAGTTGATGTTGATGTTAACATATGATAGTTATCATCATAGGGCTGATAGTTGCCATCCTCATCTTGTATGGTTATCTCAATGTTTTGGGATAGTCTGTCCAGGCTATAGTTGCTTTTGGCGCCTCCTTTGGGTGAACGCTTGGAGCGTCTTCGCTGGAACAGGCCACGTCCGTATTTCTTATAACGAGAAACGCCCGGCTCCTGAAATGATTTGCTCCGTCCGACAGGTGAGAGCTGCAGGAGAGCTGGCGATGCCGAGGAGCAATCGCTGGAATTGGGTGAGCTAACGGAGCCGCCCTTGTGCTTGGGCGCACTGAGTATGGTCTTTGGCTTGGGCTTGGCTTTCACTTGGAGAGCCCCAGTCTTTGGGTTGCGGCCAGCGAGCACGCTTAAGGCATGTCCAGCTCCACCTGTGGGCGGTCCAGGTCCAGCTACAGGTCTGGGTCCAGTTCCGGATCCGGCTCCTTTGGCAGTGGAACGCGATTGGGTTTTACGCTGATCGGATGTGTTAGAGGTGTTACTATTACTACTATTATAGCTAAGGTTGCTGATCAGATTCATGCTCGAGTCAAGCTCATCCGTATTTGTCAGTTCGCCACCCGTATCGGATGTCTCGTAGCAGCTCTCTCGAGGTGCCGTCTCCAGTTCCACGTCGCCATGGTAATCTGTTTCGCTGACATCCCGTGGCGATCGGCGATTCGAGCGTTTTCTCAATGAGACGTCACAGTGATCGTACTCATCGCTTAGCTCACCGCCGCTTATATCACAGACACCGCCATCGACATCATCATCATCATCGTAGTCATCCTCCTGTTCGCTGTGCGACCATCTCTCCGGCGACGCCGACGTCCCTGGCCGTGGGCCAGTTTACGGAACAGGCTCGTGTAAAGCAGATGCAGTGAAGAGTTGGTTGAGGGTGACTTTTGAATTGGCCCTATGGGCACATTGCTTGAGGTTGTAGTTAACTGAAGAGCACTGTCATGTTCCGTTGTATTACACTGCAGATCATAATCATCCTCATCAGCATCCTGCTCGTCCTGCTCCTGATCAACGCCGGCCAGCGAGGTACTTGTCTCGCCAACTGTCAGAGATGGCGTGGGTGAGACACAAAGGGAGATGGAGCCACAAGAGGTGGGCGTGGGCGGCGTTGAAAGTAAAAAATGTTGTTTCGATTGCTCAAGTCGCTGCCTATGAAGATCGAGCAGCTCCTTGAGACACAAACCCGACGCACCACCAACTTCACCAGCCGCGGCCTCGGCACCGAGCTCCGGGCTGGCTACCGGGGTGTTATCGGTTATCGGGGCACAATCAAACCAAAAAAGAAACGTTCAAAGAATAACAAAAGATCAACTTAATAGATAAATAAAAGAAATCAAACACAAATTGCATTGAGTGAAAATGATAAGAACCGCAGCTGGAAAACGAATTTTGGAATAACGGAAGATACTAGAAACTGTTTTTCTTTTTTGCGTATTATGTGTTCGAGTGAGGAGTAACATGATCCTATCGAGCTTAAGATGATGTTCCAAAATGGTTCTGAGGAGGTGAACATATACAACATGTGCACAACATCGATAGCTGATGTAGCTGATATATGTATATATCTTTTTATTTGGGGTGAGTAATGGGTGAGTGAGCTGAGAAGTTCAATGATTGGATTTAAATGGGGTTGGGTTTGGATTTTTGGCTTTCAAGAGTTTGGAGAGAGTAAAAAAAACCCGATTGGTACTTACGACACGAATAATCGCGCACAAGCGACGTCTTGGATTTGACTTGGACGCCAATAATCGCCTCAATTGGCACCTCAGTACGTGGTATCGAAACTGAATGCGGAGGTAAGTAGATAGGTTGTAGTATACCAAAATTACATTCGGTTGGCAGGTACATGCGACATCCAGCGTGTGTGGTCATGCCACACCACTCGCAGCGATAGCCTAAAACCGTGGAAAATGGGGAGAATATTCAATTAATAAATATAATATTAGGTATACGCTTTGCTTGAACGCACCTGTGAGACATTCCGAAGACCAACAGGTTTTCTTACAGTAAGCGCATTTGGACGTTGATGGAAGATTACCCTCTCGCCAATGATGCTGCAGAGAGAATTTGATCATTCATTATCCATACAAATCAGTTTATTGACTATCAATTTTGGCACTCACTTGATGCTTCACATTAAGCAACTCCTTGCCGGGCACGTACGTTGCATTTTCGGTGCAATCGGGCACTGCAAAATCTTGGCACTCAATATGCGCGAAATATTCGCAAACTGTCAAATATGAAAGTAGAGTATTAGTTGCTTGCTATAAGACTACATTACTTAATGTGTGGCTAACAAAATATCCGCAGAATGCGTAGCTGACTGATATAGAACTAAACTGTTCAAAAGGGGTTAACTGACTGCTATAGAGCTGATTTTCTGGCAAAACGACAAGTAGGATGCGTAGCTGACTGCTATGCAACTATAAAAAGTTTTTAAATTGTTACTGAGCAATATGATTGCTATATAACTATTTAATGAAATAATCGCAAGAAGAGAATAAAATATAAACTGTCTGCTAGGAAATTATTAAAAATCAAAAAACTGTAATTTTTAATTTAATAAATCATACAATCTACATATAATACTAACATCTATCTAATCAGATGACCTACTGTTCTAAAAAGTATGCTATGAATATTTCTGTGAAACTCTTTACTGCTCTAGCCGGATTCATTCATTGATTTAAACGTTTCAAAATTAACTTGCAATTTAATAATATTAAAAAGAAATATCTATTTTTGAGAGAACAATGAGATGTGCAACAATGAACTGTTAACAATAAATTGATGTGGCAGTTGACTGTGACAGGAACTGTGAATGGAAATGCATATAAAAAAAAAACTGACTGCTTTGAAATTTTATGTGGAAATGGGGTAAGGGGGAGAATTTGATGTTAGAGAGATAGTTGATGGGAACGTGGGCTTACCTAAACAATGCACCGCTGGCGTTTCATCCAATCGCTTACGGCAAACAGTGCAAAATTTTCTCTTGTGATGAGTCGGCTCCGACCAACAATGGGCGACGGGATTCTGTCCAACGACATGACATGTTGCCAAGTTATTTCAATGTGACAACGATATGATTATGCTATGATGGCTCTATGGCTCTATATATATTTTTGAAATGATAACTAAAAATTCTACGCACCTTTATAATGCATGGCGCAATGCCGGAACAGGGCGTTACCACGCTGGTGACACATCGTTCGTGTATGATAAAGTTGCAAACTGCAAAAAAAAGAGTACAACAAAAGAAAGAATTTGAGAAAAAGAGGAAGTATGTTAAGTGTCATTCAATTGATAGAATACATATGTATGTATGTATGCTATTTCTCTCTGCCACCCATACCGGTCCTGTGCTTATCTTCATGAAACAGGGAATAGCAAATTTTTACAAACTTATTAAGTATGTTTATGCAAGCCATGTACCTACCTACGTACATACATATGTATATCATGTACTATGTTTATGAATGTATGCACATGTAAGGCATTTCATGCCTCGGGCTGAGCACAATCCCACGTCATCAGCTTTCAGCGCCATTCATAGCAGGGCCATGTTAGTTCTTGAGTTCATGGGCACACTTTTCATTGAAGTTTCACGCGCACACACTGACGCATACATACATATGTATATGTGTATGTACATACAAAAGCACACTTTCATACTGCACATGCATTTTCACACACTAGCACACATACAAGAGCTAAGTGGCTAACCGCAAGAGAGCAGAAAAAGCTGCAGAGAGCCACGCACAAAAGCGAAAACAAATGTTGAAATAATGCAGGGCAAACAAAGACCTTAGCCCTCTCACTCTCATACTCCCTCTCTCTCTTCTGTGCTTTTTGTGTTTGTGCTTGTATTAGTGTTAGTGTGTGAATGGCAGACCTGCCCATTAAGCTTCCACACCCTTTCCAACACTCTGCTGCTTGCCCTAAAGCTCATGTACAACAATTTGAAGCATTGCATTTGCAGCTGTATATATGCATGTACATATGAGCGGGTGTGTGTGTGTGTGCGTGTGCTTAGCCCAACATAGAAATAAGAATTTTATTTTATTTTTAGCATTACGTGAAAGTTGTACGCACTTTGCTTATGTATGTACATATGTATGCACTGCTTGCTTTTATATATTTAGCAGCAATCATAATTATCTACGTATACGCAATAGATGCGCATAGATTTAGATACACTTATTTATAAGCATGCACTGTGGAAACTATTTCCAATTTTGTGTAAATAATAAGTAAATCAAGAACCTAACTAGTTTTTTAGTGTTAGTACTTTGGCTTGAGCTTATAGAAAGTAGGGCTTACTACTAGCGTATGCACACATTTTACTGTCCGGAAATAATTATGTTTTTACCAATTTGTATCAATGTATCATAAAGTTCGCTTATGAGCATTCGAAGAAAACCAAGTTTTTTAGAGGAAAAACTATTATATTTTTTTAAATATCCTAACCAAACAGTGGTGAGTGACATTAGTGTCTTGACATAAGTACTCGTCATTAAAGGATCGTTCAAAAATGGAGCTCTTATATCTACGGTAACAAATTCGAAAATATTTCTATATTAATATTTTCATTAAAAATTATATTTTCTAAAGTATTACTGCAACATTTAGACAAGCTTTGCATTTTTAATTTTCTAAAAACATAATTAATGACTCTACAACATGTATAAAGGATATTTTTTTGCTCAATGTTCCCGTTTTTTAGGTCGTTCTGAAGTTGAAATGTCTTGACAAAAATTTATTATTGTGACCATTTGTTTATCGTACAAATTTGTCACTCAAAGTATGCATATTGGGAGTATATATAAATTTCCAAATGTACACGGAACTATATCAAAATGACATTTACAAAAGATATGTTAGCATTTAGCTGTTATATTTACATTTCTTGTATGTAATTCACTTACATATACATATGTTTAAGGCTTTTCTATACATAAATTACATACTTGGATAGAAGTAAAGTATTGCTACAAAAATGGCAAAAGTTTCCATAGTGGCATGCAGCTATACATATGTAACGGTAAATGTTTCTGTATGTGTGCAGGCAGGCATCAAAAACTAGGCCGCTGACCTGACGCTGACGCTCTGACGTCATGAATGAACTCATGAATTTTGTTGGTTCTATTATTCAGCTATATAAATAAACGAGTGGCGAGTACTCGCTTTTCTCGTTTCGCTTACGGCGCATGTTGCATGTTCCACCAAGTGGATCATCAATTTTGGCCAAAACGTGACGCTGGCACGAAACCAAATGCAGCTACTGAATATGTGTGTGTGTGTGTGTGTGAAACATAATCTTATATTTTGAAAAGCAGCAGACATAATTATTGAAATATGCATCATATTCTTGATAACATGAGTTTTCTATTTATTGAACATGGCCAAAAGAAAAGAAAGTCTTGTATTTTCATTGGCATTATGTATACTAAAATACGCATACATATGTATATATACATAAGTATATATATTTATATGTGTGTGTACATATGTAACTCTGTGTGTGTGTGGCAACAGCGGAGATAAACGCAACTGCGAGGACGCATGGGAAATTTTCAAATGGTTTTCGTCTTCTTCTTTTCCGATTGCCGTCTAGTTGGGAAATTCACGAAACTCAACACACTTTTACTTTTACAATTTTCCTGCTGGGCGCGTGCTCTCTCTCTTTCTATGTGTGTATGTGTGTGTGTGTGTGTTGCTTTTATAACAACAATAACAAAGGAAACATAAAGCCAAATCGCCTAAAAGTACTCAAAGAGAAGTACTATATGCTGAAAGTAGTAGAAGAAAGGAAAATATGGCATAAGGTGGCAAAAAATGTTTGTCGAGTCACATACACTTATACATGTTTACACACACACACACACACATACACAGCAAGTTATACTTTATGCATGTGTGTGTGCGTGTGCGTGTTTGTGGCAATTGAATAGGCAAAAACGTTGACATGCGTAGTACAATAGCAACAATTAAAATTGATATTTGCATAGAATCTACTTACATTTATACATTCACATACATACATACACACATACACTCACACATTCATACACTCACTGTGCGATTTGAATGTAAGTTTGGCAGGAAATCAATTTAGAAGCAAACTTCCTGACAACCCAACAACAAACTCACTCAAAAATAGACGAAACCATAAGTAAATATAGAAATGATTGGATCAATGTGACGCATGAATAATACATATGTATATATATACATATATATCATTATACTATTCGATATGATGTTGTGCGCACTTGAACTTGACCGCAGCGCCAACATGACGTATGCGCAACATGAAATCCAAGTCCTAGTTAAAGACTAAAATTCAATTTAAACTTATCAGTGCGACAAATTGCAAGGCGACTTTTATTTGAATTTGCCATAAAATGATGTTAGTTTTGCATAAAATGTGATTTCAAATAAATTCAACACAATTCAATTGAGTTAAGTTGAATTGGAACAAACTAACAAAACTTGTTGGCCTGGCCCGTCACTCTGTCTTACACACACACACAGACACATACACATACAACTCTTGGAGAACGCTCGCAATGTACGTAAGCACACACAAGGCAACAGTCAAGGATATCGCGTGCGTCGTGCCGATGTGGATGACTATCAAACCGCGCAACGTCGACGTCGACGCCGATGTCGCTGTCGATGTCGCTGACGATGTTGACGCCAACTGTGCCGCCAGCTGTGCTACTTGATAGAAATTCGATTTGCATACCCTGTAAACATGTTACTTTAACTTAGGCTAGCTTTTGTTTTCACAATTATCGCCTGAGCAGATCTTTATTAGATATATATCATGTAATTTTCACAACTGAATAACCCTGTAAGCTATTTCTAAAATTATGACAGTTTGCCAACATTGCATTATAAGAATATTTGCATTAATTACATTACGACCAGCATTTTCAATTTGATGTAGAGATTCGATTGTTCATACCCTGTAAATATCTTTCTCGCTTATGGTAAATTATATACTATCAGCATTTACTACTAAAAGATCTAAAATCTTGCCAATTTGGTATAGAATTTCGATATGCATACCCTGTATTAGGTTAATCATAGACTAAAAGGATATATTGTACTGTATTAAATGGTATTGATGAAAAATGGTATAAAGTGGAATTTTGTTCAGCGGTTTTATAATTGGTGATAATGTAAATAATATTTTTTGATAAAGGTAAACTTTGATTTGAAAATATCCTTACTCTTTACATAGTTATGTTAGTTGTAGTTTAAGTCATTATCATGTCATCAAGTATCAAGAATCATAAATCATAAATGTATCAAGAATATACTTCTAACTAATAAATTTAAGACTTATTTCAAGAACTTATTATTTCATTTATTATTATTATTAATTTTCATTATTTTATTCAGATATACTGCAATACGTATATTGGATTTGTAATTGTCGGATTATTAATGATTTGCTTTTTACTTTTCTCATTCAAATTTTCATTTATCTGAAATAACTCTTAGGGTATCTCACAGTGGAGCATTATGTACAGTCAATGGAACGCAAGAAACCAAATGTATTGGATCACAATTTGAGTGGGGCATGCAACGTCAGCAATGCCACTTGAAAAACGATTCGGTAGAAGCGCCAGCCAAACTGACGACCCTCTCCAAAAAGCAAATGGAATGAAAAACAAAAACAGAAAAAGAAAACTACAACAAAAATCAGTTTTCATTTGTTGCCCATCACTTGTTGTTGCCTTGTATTCGTTATGAATGAACAGCGTTTGTGGCTTTGACTGTGAGCAGAGGGTAATTAAACGGCAACACAACCCCCCAACCCTCTACCCTCTACCCCTGTCAGTCCCCCTCTCTCCCTCTCAATCCTTCTCTTTCTCCACCTACTCCTCGGTGCCTTCATTTGGGGCATATGGCACTGGGTTTTGGTTCCGCCACATTCATGGCGGCCATTGATGACGCACTTTTAGCCCTTCATTGCTATCGGCCAACAAGTGAGAGAAAGAATAAGAGCGAGCGAGCGAGAGAGAAAGAGACAGAGAGAGACAGAGGGAGAGAGAGAGGGAAGGTAATAGCTGTGCATGTTGCTCTGTATAAATATACTTGCATATCTGTGTGTGGGTGTGTAGGTGTGTTGCATGTGTAGGTGTACCAGAACAGGCCCACATAGAATAAGCCGGCTTGCAACATGCCCACACACACAAACACACACACACTCATACACACACATTTTTCACCATTCAATTTGTGATTCTTATGCTCACCTGCTGCTGTCTCTGTTGCAACAATTGCAATTGCCCCACGCCCCCGCAACCCTTGAAAACCAATTGAGATTTTGCCTGCAGCTGAGTATGACTGTGTGTGTGTGTGCATCTCTCGACCTATTTTCAAGAGAGAGAGACAGCGTGATAAAAAGAGAGAGAGAGGGAGAAGGAGAGCGCTCGAGTGATGGAGAATTGTTGCTGCCTGGCAACTGTGTGGGCGAATATGATTTCTCTCGCTTAGCTTTCTCTTTCTCATTCTCTACCACTCTTCACTATATGTATTTTTCTTTCTCTACCCCCCCCCCTGTCTTTCTATTTCATCCTTACGCCTCTGCTCTCATTAGCAACTTTCATTTAAAATTGCCACGTTTAGATTCGCAACTCAATTAGTGCAACGTGCAACGTTGCGAATGCGAGAGAGAGAGAGAGGGAGCGCCTAGAGCTATGCTATAAACAATTTTCAACTGTTATTGAGCTACAAATGTTGCAATTACAAGTATAATTTAAAACAACAATTTATCAAGTATTATATATATTAATATATAATACATATGCTAGCGCTCTCTAGTCGTTTATTTATAGCTGACACTGGCAATTTGCAATTTGCAATTCTAAGTATAAGTGTAAATTTGTCTAAATTTGAACGGATAAGCGTAAATTGCAGGCGGGAAACAAGCACAGAATTCTCTCGAGAATTCTCTCGAGCGCAAAAACTGATGATCGGCAAGCGCGTGAGTTTTAGACCATAAATATTTACGTTGCCATATTAAATTAACAACTAAACTAAATGAAACTAAACAAAACGTAAGTGAAATGAATTAAAATGAAACGAAACGAAAACATTGCCATAATTATAATATGAGCAAGAAATCAGCTGAAATAAACAACTTGCTTAACACGCTTCCAATTGGGAGAGGAGGCAACCAGCCCCGCCCCCTTTCTGCCGACCTAGCCTGAATTTTATATACGGCCAAAAGGGGCGGGGGCAGAGGGGGTGAGGTTGAAAAGCAGCCAATTGGCCACACGGTCATTTGTCTATGACGTCGTTTGTTAAAGTTCAAATGCGCACACTTTCGGGCCACAAATAGCATCGATGATCATCATCATTATCATCATTATCTTCATCATCATGATCATTATCATGTGGTTGGCTTGTAAAAATCCGAGGAATTGGTTTTTACTGCCCGCCCGTAATACAACTTTATGGCAATTTAAAAAGTATCTTCCAAAAACTAGACAAATGTATTTTTACATCTTTTGGATGTTGGAATGTTTTGAATCTTTTTTTGTTCCCTGTTTAAGCATTTAGTGCTCATTAATTTGGATTTTGGCACTCGACAGCTGCTGTGATGTGTGGATGCCACACAAGTGCTTGCCACAACGTAACGAAACGAAACGAGTTGCCATAACTACAATACGTACATACATATATTTACGATCGCATTAATGTTAACCGATCAGCGACACTTCACTTGACTTCAGTTTGTCTGACAACATGATCAACAGACCTTTTAACTGAGATGAAGCACAGGAAACCATGTAATAAGTATAACGATGCATCTATTATAATATTTAGTCTTTTGAAATATCTATGAGATACTTAACGTTACTATAATTACTTGGAAGGGAGCTTTCATATTTACTTAACATTTTTAATTTATTCTATTGAATATTTAATAGAAATCTCGATTTCATTGGATCGACATCATTCAGTAGCATATTGATACGATTAGATAGAATCTATCTTCGAAATTTGAAAAAAGTTTAATTGTAAGAAATTTTAGATATCTTTAGATCAGAGAGCTTAGAACAATTATACAGATACATACGTTCAGTATGTAGAATCAGTTAATATGATTTTGATTTATCGTTCGTTTAAAATAGTATCTATTTCTAAAATTAAAAACTGATCTAAATGATGTCTTCAGTAAGATAGATATGAGATGTGGTTTTATTAGTTTTACTAATTATTATTTTACTAGTTACAAGACGACTAGTAAAACAGAGTAGTAGATTGAAGACTACTAGGTTTTCAAACACAACTGATCATGATTTATTTATAATCTTGTTAAACTGTTAGTTAACTAACTGATGGATCTAAAACGTTTACATATTATTATTATTATCTTAACAGTATAAGATTGGTCTGAACATAGTTATTATATATAATCATTTTAAAGGCTTTAAGCCCAAACTCAGTAAGACTTTGGCTACTAGTCAATCATAGAAAAATTATTTATCGAAAATGAAGTTTTTCTGGCAAATACTACGAGCGTTCAAAAATTAAATCGGATCCAACGGGATTGAAGATATTTTTCTTTCAAATATCAGGTAAAGATATATCCATTGTATTTAGTATGTAAAATCTCTATTCCACTTAATATGATTACAATATCTGCATTATACCAATATTCTTTAGATTTCCCAAGCTATTATACTAAAAAGAAGTCTACTCTCTCTATTGAAAATAGTATTCTCAATGTTATATCACTATATGTTTTTCATGTTATATCACTACCGATATTTTTGGTCAGATAAAAGACATTTTTATCACATTGCAGGTCAACAGATGTCCGTTGAGTAATATTTGTGTATTAGCTCTATTCTTTTGTAGTTGGGTTTTATTATATTGGATATTGTTGGTCGGGACTTACCTTCGCATATGTAGCCCTGTTGGATGAGGCCCCACAGTAGATCCGAGCAGTGGTGACAGTAAGTTGGCTTATGAAATGTCTTCTTCACAAATGAATGCCCACCATCCGCCATTTTGTTGGAATGTTACTGCGAGGAGCTACAATTTCCGGTTGGGGGGCGTGGCGGGGGGGCGCGACCTCGACGATGTTTTATTTATATATTCTTCTTCTTTCTTTCCTTTTTGCTACAAATGCGTGGGGACCGTTAAGTGTTGTTCTTGTTGTTGTTAGTGTTTGTAGTTGCTGTTGTTGTTGTTGTTGTTGTGGTTGGCACGAGATTTTTTATGTGCGAATGTTTTGTTACTACTATTGTTGTTGTTGTTGTTGAAGCGTTTGTTGCTTGATTGGTGTTGCTGTTGTTGCTCTTGTTGTTGTTGATGGTTTTGTTGTTTTTTGTGCGATGTTGTTGTTGTTTTGGGATGCGCCTGCCTGCGCTTCTTTAGAATGATTTTGGCCAACTAAATGTGTGGCTCGAACTAACTGTAGATGCTGGAGCGAACTAAACCGCAGCCAGCTGAGGCAGAGGCAGTGGCAGAGAGCTTGTGCTTCTTGATCTGTGCAGCAGCGACAACAATTGTCGCTTTATTCTTGTTTGTGCTACCAACAAATTGGGCGTACAACAAATGTGGGCGTGTACGCTTCGATTTGTCGCCAATGTTGTTGTTGCTGTTGCTGTTGCTTGGTGTTTTGGTTGCTGTTGAGGTTGTTGTTGCAGTTGCAATTGCAGTTGCAGTTGCTGTTTTTGTTGTTGCTGCTGTAGTTTTTGCTGATGCTCTTGCTGTTGTTGTTGTTGTTGGGGCAGCGTCACCGACTCCGGCTGTTGCTGCTGCTGAAATTTTGGCTGACAAAAGCGATGACAAATGGACAACGACGACGACGACAAAAATGACGACGACGGCTGCATTTTCATCCATTGGTCAACTTGTTGTTGTTGTTGTCTTTATCCAGACATTTGCTTGCCGGAATTATGCGCCTCTGCGCCCCTTCCACTTTGACACACAGCAATCACGCAACTATTCTTAAATTTTATTATTCTTATTATTATTCAAATTATTTATATATTTAAATATATAATTATTTTCTTTGGTTTGTTTTTTGTTTTTGGTTTAGTTTGAAGGCTACGTTTATTTTTTTGTTTACATTTACATTTAATATAAGTTATTGGTTTCTCTATGTATATATGTATATATATATATGTATATCATTTTGTAGTTGTAAATTTATAATTATATATTTGTTTGGTGGAGTGCTTGCTGTTGTTGTTGTTATTGTTGTTATACTTTTGTTACTTATTTACAATTAACGGTGAATTTTACTTCAAGCGTTGCACTATGAAAAAAAGGGAAAAACAGATCACAATTGAAATATGCTTGAATGTAATCGATTTCATTCAATTTGTATTCGACTATTTTCACATTTGTTTTAGTTTTACACAAACACACACACACACAGAGGCACGCACGTACACACACTTTATTTGAAGAGTGTTTCCGAAGTGAACAGCAGCAGTGAAAATGTTGGAATGTTCATTGGGAGCAATTTGGAGCTTGTTTTTTGTGTGCTCCTCTTTTTCAGTTGTGCCTCCTTTTCGCTACGTGGGCGCCGCACCCCCAAAAAAAACGACGACGACGACGACAGGCAATAAAAGTTTCTAGATAACATAATATACACGAACGGGAGTTGTAGCAAGCAAAAGAGCGACAATCATAGTCAAAGAGAGCTTGCGTGCGTGAGAGAGCGTGTGGTATGTGGTGAATTTATGGTGAACTTGCAAATACCCGTTATTTAAGCAAACATAACCCCACATTGGTCCCAACACACACACACACACAGCAGGCACATCATATAATAATAAAACTGGCAAAAATATGATATCAACAGCGTGTCAAGAGAGCCATCCAGCAATGATAACGAGAGAGAGAGAGAGAGAGAGAGAAAACGAAAAATAGAGAGTGAATTCTGCTCTCTATTGAACTTGTATTTAAAGTTTTAATAATTGACCAAAAATTTAGGAATTGTGCCATTTGAATGACAATTTAATGACTTTATCCAGTAGAAGCCCCCAGAAGTAGGCACTACTCTATTTCAAACTATGTATGTTAACAGCAATGAGCTTAACTTAATGATGACCACATAGTTTACATTTTTTTGGGAACTGTCTAAGACTGTTCAGACTCGATTGCTTCAATGTGTGCGTGTGTGTGTGTGTGCACGCCCACGCACAAAACTGAGCTATGCTTTAGTCAAGGACAATTGGAAAAACTTAACCAATATCTCGTATAAACATTTTTATCAAAAAAAACACATTTGAAATTGGCAAATTTGTTTGAAAAATAAAATATTAGCCAATAACACAAGAAAATAAAGTAACAGTAAATGCAGCAACAACCAAAAGCCAGCATATATATAGATTTTATGTTTGTATTTGTGTGGGAGTTTTATGTTCCAATGTTCATGTCCTGGTGTCCTGGTCACACTGTGACATGCGCAGTCACGAATTCACCACAGCGCAAAGCTAACTGTGTGCAAAAGTGGCCAAGTTTAAGGATAAATCACTATGAAAAGCAACAACACAGCACAAAATGGAAGAAGCAACGACCACTTGAACATTGGAACCACATACAATCGTATTTTGTGCGAAAAAAGAACGTGGCAAATGAAATGCTTCTTGCGGCTTCATTTGTTTTTTTATTTTAAGTGTGCGAATAATTATTGTTGAAATTAATTGAAATTATTGATGATGCTTATAGGGAGGGGGCTATACGATTGAATACTTGGGTGCGATTACTCACACATACAAGCACACACGTACATTTGCGTTGTACACACAATGTCTTTTGTGAGAGTATGGGTATGTGAGTGTGTGTGTGAAACACTTTGCACCCACTGTCCATTGCTTGGCCCCCTTGTCGCCTCCTCCCACTACACATATCCTCTATTCCTACCCGTTTCCTCACTCTCTCCAGTCTTTTTCTCTCTCTCTCCGTTGCGCACTTCGCTCTTTTCGAGCCGCATGAGCAAATCGCAATAGATAGAGAATTTTTTTCATGCTGCCTCAGATACTCCATACAACACGCACACACAGATATCCGCAGAAATATCCACACACATACTCACACACACACACACCCACATGGAGCACTAAAGTCCTTGAATGCGTGTCTTTTCTTCATTTTACATATATTGTATGTGTATGATACTATATGTATGTGCATATGTATATATTTTTGGCATTGCCGAAAATCCGCAAAAAACGACAAATTCAAATTCAAGCAACAACACTTGAGGTTGAGTTTAGTGACTGCAATTGAAAGGTTTAAATTTTAACGGCTGTCAAGATTATTCAGCCTACGCTGACGAACTTTGCACATATGACAACGTAATTTTCACGCACACACACACACACGCACGCATTTACACTCACACAGACGCAGACACAAAATTTTATGTACCATATATTTTGGCTGGACAACGTAGACGACGTCGATGGAAATTCGCAAATCTGAAGCTGCTGTTGCTGCAAATTTGTACAATTATTTTCCATTTTCATTTTGGTTTACACATTATTTCACTGCTGCCGTTGTTTTTTTTTTGTACTCTTTCTTCACTAGCGCCTTTTTCGATAGGCGTTCAAATTTGCACTTGATTTTTTCTCTTCGCATTAAATTTTTTTCTTCTTTTTTCAACTTTTGTTACGTTTTCGATCTCGCGTTTTGTGCACTGCGTATCATTGGATTGTTTTCATTTTAGTTAATGGAAAATTTTCACAATTGTTCACCAATGTACAACGTTTTCAAGTTTTTCTTCTTTTCTTGTACATTTTTTTCATTTCCCACTTTGCTGTGTGGCTATGTGAAAATGTGAAAATTCTTCTCTGTGTGTGGCAGTGCCCCCGTAACGTACACACCTAGCGGTTGTGTGTGCTTGTGCTTCGCTGAAGACGATGGTGCGCTCTGAACTGGCGCGAGCTCCGCGCATTCGGCTGCTGCTGCTGCTTGCTGGCTGCCTCTTGCTCAAGGTGAATTTACTTATAAGGTGACGTATTCACTACAGCTGCTCTCTTTTGGGGGCTAAAGTGTTCTGAGTCAGAGAAGCAGCTGTAGAAGAGTAGACAAATATTTCAACGGTAAAATGAAAATGAATGAGGACCTCGGACGATGTCGATAAAAATCTGCTTTAAAAACTAAACTTTAGGTGGTTATTTAGTTTTGGCCACCAGAACCAAAGGTGGTTTTCTCGACAAGATCCACCAAGAAAAAGATTTTTTTTTATATTTCTCCAATTTAGTTGAATTTGTATATGTTTTTTGTTAAACAATGATCATTTAAGCGATTTTATTACAAACACCAAATTAAAATTATTAATAACATCCCCCTACTTTATCTAACTTTTAATTTTATAAGGTTCATTTAAATATGGCTATAATGTTAAATTAAACAATTAATATTATTAAAAAAAATAATAGCTTCGAACAACGCAGACGTATTTCACGAGGAAATTTAAAAGTCCCACCAACAACAGTGGGAAAATAGCGGGAGCTCGCTTTCCCGCACTCTCTCTCTCTCTCTCTCATTCTAGTTCGCCTGTTTAGCTTTTATCTTCTCCCAAAATAATAGCTCTCATTTTTTATACGCTGCGCGCGCTTCCCGTAATGTTTTCATTTTTGATTTTGGCAACATCGTGAATATTTGTTCAAATTTATATCGATTCTTTATATCGACAACCGCTACATCGAAGTATCGGTCGTCACAGTTTAATATTTTTACTAAATTCTAACTGAAAATACAAAACTTTTTTGTTACTTAATTATAAAAAAATTAATGTAAATCAAAATAAGGGAGATTCTTTCGACAAAGTGACGTCATAGCCCGAAATTTATTTTTTTTTTGGGTGGCGCCATCTTTTGCCTCTTTTGCGTAACATAAATACTCCACCTATGCCTTTTGTCTGTTATGTCGGTCGTAAATACTCACCTACGATTTTGTTTTAAAAATATATTCGTATCGACATCTTTTTTCGTACTCCGATTAAATAATGTAACGGCTCCTCAGAACTAGGAGGTTCCGTCCTAGCCAGCAACTCATCATAACACCGTATATATTAAAAGTATATCTCGATATATGAGAATTTAATATTTATTTTCGTTTTTTTATTTTTATTTTTTGCAAAATAAAAGCAAATTTTTTAAAGATGTGTGAAGATATTTTGCATATTACATGTTAGTTTAAATATATTAAATGTGTATATATTTGAGCACGCAGGTCATGTAACTAAATGATTAAGTTTAGATATGAATGGTTATTCTTAATGTGGTATATTAGATCGTTTATCTATTATATTTTCAGCGCCAATGAGGCCTGTAGACGGCACCACGTTTTATCTCACAGGTATAACAATGATTCTTCTTAAATGTGTTTCATATTTGTTAAATGTTTAAGTAATTTGTTTTTTGGCAAATTAAATTTGCCTTTGCCTTTGGAATGAAAAAATATGTTAATATAAATATGTTTAACAGCATTTATGTATGTAAAAATGTAAGCTGGTAATTGTATAATTAGTAATTAATAAAAAAAAAGACAAAGACGTTTCACTTTATCGGTTTTCGGTTCTTAGGTTATGTTTAATACAAATACACGCAATAATTAAGGCGACTTTCAAGGATTAAAGGATCGCAACGCTGTAAATTAGCCAAGGCCATGATCATCAAAGAAACTTTGCGGTGTTTCATCCTGTAAAATGGAAATGCGATCTTCATTATGTATTTCACTTCGATGAAAGTCCAACAAAAAAGAAAATCAATTATACTATATGCACCTATATATCTATGTATAAATAATCTACAACAACTAAATATATAGACGTATAAACTAAGCGAGAAAAGGGACACCAATTGCACAGATCATCAGTTGGGCTATTCAGCGAGAAAGACAGATTCGGGAGAGCAAAGCAAGAGGTAGAAAGAAGAGAGAACAGTAAGAACAGTGCTTCGAGCCAGCAAACAGTCATATTACCAATATAAGAACAAAAATTAATAGTAAATTAAATAAAAAAGTACACACGATCACCGTTCAACCTTACCTCTAAGCATATTACGTACATAATATATTTTGGTTTTTTTTTTACATACAAGTACATACATACAATTTGGTGTTTTTTTTTTTTGAAAAATATTTCAGTTTGTTTTTTATTGAATACAAAACACAGGAATTTGGCTAAAATGTACAACACACATATGTATATAGAGAGTTATATATATATTTTGTATATAAACTATTGTTATTTTTTAATATGTATTATTTACTACTAAAAGTTTTACATTTCATTTTTCGTGTTTCCAAATTTAAAGCTTACTTTTTCTATATATTGTAATATTGCATTTTCTTTCCCTAGTTTTCAACTGCTTGAAAATAAACATCATTGCTTTTTATCTCGATGGTCTTGGAATGATTATCTAAATTAACTAAATTAATAAACGCATGAGGAGATAAGTACTTATAATGACGGGGTATTATTAGCGTTTTGCATGAACTTTTCTCGGAAAGTCTAAAGATGAGAAGGAAAACCGCGCCAAATGAGTCTACTGATGGACTATATATGAGACGTGTTTTTGATTTGATTTTTAATTTGAATTGAATTTTGATTGTTTTAGCCTCACTGTGTGACAGAACTAATTGCACTTATTAACTGTTGTGTAGAGCTATACTTTTAGTGCCTAAAACACACCACCACACACGCACATACAAATGGAGGTGTATTAAGTGTGCTCTACATTTTGCTGCAATTAAAATACTTATGTAGGCGTGTGTTGTGTTTGTGTGTTGCTATTGTGCGTGTGCGTGTGTGTGTGTTTGCGTATTGGTGTGTTTGTGTGTGTGTGAAAAAGAGTGTATTGGCATAGGCGTGCATGTATGTGTGTAATATCAACTAGATTCTACGTATTTTGACTTTCTTTTAGAGTAGTCCAATGTCTCTTAAAGTGCCCTCAACAGCTTCGTCCTGGAGTACAGAGAATAAGAACAATAAGAACAAGAAGAGTAGATACATAGATAAAAGTGAGTAGTAGATGTGTAAGTGAGTGTAACAGTATGTGTGTGTTAAAAGAAGAACAACGGCACAGCTCTGTATGCGTATGTGTATGTGTACGTGTGAGAACAATTATTTGCACATAGTATGCGTATGTAGGCGTATTAGAAGCACACGGGGCGTGCCAGGGGGCGGAGCAGATGAGGATGGGGACACATCACAAATAACTCCCAGCCAAAAACGGGAAAAGCTTTTATTTTTGCATTATTTACAGCCTTGCCTTGATTTTGTTTTTGCTCTCAATATACTTTTATAAGATCGAACTTGATTATAGATACATCTATCATAATATCCCATATCAGGTGCTAAAGGAACGCTCCGATTTCTTTTCTCATTGGGCCTAGTTGTAAAATTGGTATTTAGAAGGATCTGTGTTTTAATATACATAATATGTTTTATCTTTTTTACACTTGTTTTTATTTCTTTTTTTTCTTCTTTTTTTTTGTATTTTCTGTTTAGTTCAGATACTCATTGAAGTCCTGTTGGATGGTTGTATTAACATCGATATATGCAGTGGCGGGTAGGGTAAGCGTTAATAGTAATATAACAAGAGAGAGGGTATTATGGTTACACATTTAGATATGTTTGTTAAATATTGATGTACAATATATTGAATATTGCAATATATGAAGACAGTTATTTAGTTAGTAGGAGCTACAAATGCATAGATCTACAATAAGTAAACAATTTTATACAATACAACTACAAAGATCATGCAAAACAACAAAAACAAATATATATAGTACTACAACTCCTCGATAATGCTTTAGTTAAATAGTTTTAGTTAAACAATAGACACAAAAATTGTACTACACATTTTACTACATATTAATGGCAATTTAACATTTATATAGATATTATTATTTGTGTTCGATATCAATGGACGGAACTACGTTTGTATCTCTCTATAGGATTTCAGGATTAACAAGTTTACAGTTTATAATTATGGCAAGCTCAATACTGTGCTAAAATGAATGTAGTTTAGTTTAACTCTCACAATTGCTGTCGATATATATATTATTTTTCTTTTGATATCTTGGTATTTATAGGCAAGTTGTTTCGGAACTTAAATTGAGGCTCGCATGAGGCATGCAATGACAAGAAAACGCAAAGGAAAATATATTTTAACTTAAAATTAATAACAATTTCATTGAATAAGTACACGCACAATGTTTGTAGATAAAACAAAAGCTATTGCAGTGAGTAAAAAGAACTCTTCTTGCTTTTAAGATTGTTTTTTTGTTTTTTGGTGTTCAATAATCAGTTTGTTAGATGTTTATATATATAGTAGTATAGAGTCGATTAGTTTCGTTTTGCGCAAAATTAGAGAAAGTAAAAAAGATCAAAATTAACTATATAGAACTTTGAAACGTATATGTACCGAGTGATATGTATGAAATGACTTTAAAATTTGATATGAAAACAAACACTAACGAGATTTAAAAAAAAAATTAAAAAAACCAACAAATTGAATAAATATGTAGAACAATTAACAATATCTCCGGCATGTAGTATATATACGCTATGCATTATAGATCATATGTCTCTGGTGTACTGACCTCTTGTAGCAGATCCTGAGAGGCGATTGCTTTAAGTACATTCTTTTTCGATGTCTCCTGGATCTCACCGCCAATCAGCAACTCATCCAATATGAAATACGCTTTCTCAAAATTGAATATAATATCCAACTCGCAGACCTGCAACAATTATTCAAATACACAACCATTCCTCAACCACATAAATAAATCTACAAATAACTTACACTGCCAAAATACTTATCCAAAAGCTCCACATAGCGATGAATGATCTCCAGGGTTAAAAGCTCATTGTCATTCTGTTCGATGGCGCAACAGAAATATAAACTGGCATACCTGTAAAAGATACAAAATAAGTTAAGTAGTAGTCAAAAAAGAAGTGTTTTCTTTGGCACGCTGAATATTTGATACCCTTGCAGGGTATAGCTGACAAACAATTACGACTTCAACTATACATATTTGTTCAGGATGCAACTCTATTTTTAAAACACTTAGAATACATTTTAAAAAGCTTTATGTTTCCTAAAAACGATGCCAAAAGGAACAATAACTTGTCTTGTAAGGTTGTCAGACCAAGATACAATAAAATAGAGATGCTCAAGAATATACCATTGGGTGCCTTCTTTAAAACGTTACACATTTCGTTAGCAATTTTAAATACACTCTATATGGTATAACAACTAGTTAGGTCGTACATACCGCTTGTAGACGATCTTGCAATCTTTCCACTCCAGAAATGAGCACATTTTCGGCTTTCGGGCCAGAATTGTTGTCACAAGCTCTCGCGTAATCTTCTTTTTGGTCTTGTCTGGATATGCCATATACCATTTTTGTAGTCGCAATTTGCCCTGACGACTGAACAGCAGCATGAAAAGCATCTGTTTATAAAATAAAAAAAGTAATTGTAATAACAGCTTGTTTATTTTGTACTTCATGCCGACTATAGCGGCCGTATGCACTTCTTATTGGATTAAAAAATAGGTGAGTCAGGTGTGAACTGCACTGGCCAGCGAAGCAAGAGACATATTTTAAATTGATAGTTTTCAGGTTTCCGTAGGCATAGTTGTTGAAGTTTCACTTTACTGACCATTTTGCCTGTTGCAGCTGTGTGCTTTTGTTCTTTAAGTGCCGAAAATTGCAGTAATATTAACAAATTATGATTTTTTCACGCTGTACATAAAAGAAAATTCTTGTTCAGTCAATTTTGCCATTCACTGCCGCGAAATAGAGTTGGGTCGTTTCGTTCTGAATAAGTTCAAATGAACGGGTCTTCGAAATGAACAAATGAACTTATTCAGTATTTTATTAACAACATCGAATATTTTGCTTAGTTGGTCGATTGTTCGTCAACGAATTATTTTCGTTAGTCTCGATTATTGCGGTTATTTTTCACCAAGTTTAAAATATGCACAAATTGAAATATGAGTTGTTTAAACTTTAAATTGAATATTTATATACCTATACCATTCAAGAATTAATTATGTATAATATATTGTGTGGAGTTGTCGATAATGAAGGGCGCAGTACGCACCGAGGCGGTCATTACCTGGCATGTGTACGCACCGACGTCTGTATTCCGAATGCCCTCAACCTGCAGTAGCAAGCGTACTTAAATAAATGTAGCACGCACGCATACCAGTGTAGCTCTCTAAGCTCTCTAAGCAGTGGACGGTGATCCACAGAGAGCGCTGCTCACAGCGCGCTGCTTAGAGTGTGTATGTGTGTATGTTCGCTGTTGAACGATTGAGAGTGTGCGTGTGTATGTTCGCTGTTGAACGGTTCAGAGAGTGTGCGTGTGTATGTTCGCTGTTGAACGATTGAGAGTGTGCGTGTGTATGTTCGCTGTTAAACGGTTCAGAGTGTGTGCGTGTGTATGTTCGCTGTTGCCAACTGTCTCCTTGTACTTGACGCTTTCTCTCTCTCAACTGTTGCGCCGCTGCTGAGGCTAGTTGGCCGCTTGCGTTGTGTAGACCGTTCACAAGCAATTTAGTTGCCGTCCGGTGCAGACCTTTGAGCTCGCAAGGAATAAGGATAAATAAATTTTTTTTCGGTGCTGTGATATAAAACACAAACAAATTGTATGTATTTTCCCAACAATTATTGCAATTAAATTGTGCACAAATTGAAATCAAAGAATCAACATTTAATAACAAGCATTGGTGAATTATTTTTTTTTATAATTTGTCTTCATTATCTGGAATTATTCCAAGCAACAAATATTTTACAAGTTCAAACGCACAACACACATGCACCCACCCAAAATAAACGGCATAGCACAAATTTAAATTGAACAATCAAGTCAATGTTTTTAAGCTTAACGGGCGCTCAATTTTTAAAATAAAGCGCCACCTATTACAAAAAGGTGTTAAAGCTATATTGATATATCGATATCGATAGATTCTCATTTAAACTTCTTCAAATCAAATAAATAAAATGGTTTTATTAAAAGCAGAAGACTAAATTAAAGCCAACCAAATTAATTATAAATTTAAAAATTTAAAGCGGATTTCTTTTATTTCGAGTTAGCAAACTGAAAACTAAATCTCAGCTCTGCCGCGAAACATTTTCCAGGGTCTGACAAACACAAAAAGACGTTCGTTGGCGTATTTATTTTCGCAGAGCTGTCAAAAGGTGGCGTATTTCTCATTCAAACTTTCCCTTTGGCACAGGGATGGCTTACTTTGAAAATTCTACAAAAAATCTATGCAAAATTTCTATGATTTTCATATTTCGAGTGAATTTTTCGAGTGTCCACTCCGACCAGATTTGGCGGGACACTCGATTTCGGTGACCAGAGCTGTCAGGTGTCTCCAATTTTGGCGCCATCTCTTGTTTGCTAGAGAACAACCTGTGTGTGTGTGTGTGTGTGTGTGTGTGTACTATATTCTTATTGAAGTTGTGGCAGTCAGCCGTTTGTTTTGCCGTATAAAAGGCGTGAGATTTCATAATTTGTATTTAGTTTGCAAAGAAAATAAATAGACAAAATGTCAATAAAACTGAAAGCGAATGTAAATAATCCACCCATAAGTAAGTGTAATAATGCTATGTAAGATGAACACAAGTGCTTGCAATATTGTGAGGTTATGGTGTAAATGATTCGGCCTGCGTTTTTATCTATTTATGTGCAAAATATATCTAAATATTGCATCAGTTTTTTTAATCAATTGACTTAATGTTCCCCTCTCGTTTCTTAAAGGCGGTTTGGCGACGGCGCATTTAATTAATTCATCGGTGCCCGTCGAAATTGTTTGGGGCAAGGAGACTTCGCTGCAATTTCCCGACAACCGGATTTTAGTTTGTCACTCCAACAACGATGTGTTGCGGGCTTTGGCACGTGCTGCACCTGATCACAAGCTGTACGGTGAGACGGCCATCGAGCGGACACAAATAGATCATTGGCTGTCCTTCTCGCTGACCTGTGAGGATGACATCTCCTGGGCCATGTCTTTCCTAGACAAGTCCATTGCACCTGTCACGTATCTGGTGGCCAACAAGTTGACCATTGCTGACTTTGCTCTATTCAATGAGATGCATTCGCGCTATGAGTTCCTTTCAGCAAAGGGCATTCCACAGCATGTGCAGCGTTGGTATGATTTGATCAATGCCCAACCATTGATCCAGAAGGTGTTGAAATCTCTGCCGGAAGAGGCACGTGTTAAGCGCAGTGTGAACGAGCCCACGGCGAAGAGCGGCGAGCGTAAGCAGGAGGGTAAATTTGTTGAACTTCCGGGCGCTGAAATGGGCAAAGTTGTTGTCCGCTTCCCGCCAGAAGCTTCTGGTTATCTGCATATTGGACACGCCAAAGCTGCGTTGCTTAACCAGTACTACGCTTTGGCCTTCCAAGGCACATTGATCATGCGCTTTGATGACACGAATCCCGCCAAAGAAACTGTTGAATTCGAGAATGTGATACTTGGTGACTTGGAGATGTTGCAGATCAAGCCAGATGTCTTTACCCATACCTCGAACTACTTTGATCTCATGCTGGATTACTGCGTTCAGATGTTAAAGGAGAACAAAGCCTATGTGGACGATACGCCGCCCGAGCAAATGAAAATCGAGCGTGAACAGCGTGTCGAATCTGCGAATCGTTCCAACTGTAAGTCCACATCTCAATATTCATCAATCCTTTCCAGTTGATAATAAAGGCATTTCTTAGCTGTGGATAAGAATCTGGCTATGTGGCAGCAGATGGTGCAGGGCACCGAGGCGGGACAGAAGTGTTGTGTGCGCGCTAAGATTGACATGTCCTCCCCCAACGGATGCATGCGTGATCCAACCATATATCGGTGCAAAAACGAACCCCATCCACGCACGGGTACCAAGTATAAGTGAGTATAAAACTTTGACGGAAATCAATCGTTATGGTCGCTAGTAACTAATTTAAACTTTTCTCCTCTTTAGGGTGTATCCCACTTACGATTTTGCCTGCCCAATTGTGGATGCCATTGAAAATGTGACACATACACTGCGCACCATGGAATACCACGACCGTGATGATCAGTTCTATTGGTTTATTGATGCTTTGAAGCTACGCAAACCTTACATCTGGGAATACAGTCGCCTCAATATGACAAACACTGTGCTGTCGAAACGCAAACTAACTTGGTTCGTGGACTCTGGTCTGGTGGATGGCTGGGATGATCCACGTTTTCCCACTGTGCGTGGTATCATTAGACGAGGCATGACTGTTGAGGGCCTTAAGGAATTCATCATTGCGCAGGGCAGCAGTAAATCGGTTGTATTTATGAATTGGGACAAAATCTGGGCTTTCAACAAGAAAGTAATCGATCCCATTGCGCCACGTTACACTGCGTTGGAACACGACAAACGCATAATTGTAAATGTGGCAGGAGCCAAGTTGGAGAAGGTTCAGGTCCCTGTGCATCCCAAGGACGAAAAACTGGGCACAAAGACCGTCACCTTGGGACCTCGCATTTACATCGACTATGTCGATGCCGAGGCTCTTAAAGAAGGCGAGAATGCGACCTTCATCAACTGGGGAAATTTGCTCATCAAAAAGGTGCACAAGAATGCCAGCGGCACCATTACTTCCGTGGATGCAGCCCTCAATTTGGAGAACAAGGACTTTAAGAAGACGCTGAAACTCACCTGGCTTGCAGTTGAAGATGATGCCAACGCTTATCCTCCCACACATTGCGTCTACTTTGATAACATTATCAGTAAAGCAGTGCTGGGCAAAGATGAGGACTTCAAGCAATACATTGGCCACAAGACGCGCGATGAAGTCAAAATGATTGGCGATCCCGAGCTCAAGAAATGTAAAAAGGTGACATCGTTCAGTTGCAACGTCGCGGCTTCTTCAAAGTGGACAACGCGTATGCACCTCCAAGTCCCTACACCAATGTCGCCTCGCCCATCATCCTCTTCTCCATACCCGATGGCCATACCAAAGATATGCCGTCCTCCGGCCTCAAGATCAATGCAGCCCCAGCACCGGTTGCCAAAACAAATGTAAGTAATAATAACAACAAGTGAAACTTCTTTCTCCTTCGCTCACACACTTTTTCAAAATTTTATCGATATCTTTATATCTCAATTTTGTCCGATTGCTTACCTGTCTCGCTCGCACACCCACTCTCACTTTCGCCATACATACTGACTAGAGATGAGTCACAGGCGCAGTTTGTGAAGTTACTTCAAGCTTATGGACTGTAAAAAAAACTGGAATATGTTTAGTTTTTTTCCGTTTTGAATTGCCTTACTGCAAATAATTTTCTTTTTTCCCTATTTAATTTGCTGGTTGCATTAATGATTGTCCGTCACAAGTTTTTGCTCATCTCTAACGTGCGATAACTTGTAACATGGCCAAAACAAACCAGTTTTCTGGCGGTTGAGCTCGCGATCGGTTTTGTCTTTCGATAACTTTGCAGAGTACACGAGGAAGTAGAAGAAGTTGAAGAAGGTACCCAATTAATTTTGTTGACACGTCTGCAGCTGTATTTGCATTTTTTTTTTGGTTGTTATTTCACCATTTTGATCGATTATTTCTGTTGCAGGCTAGCAATAACAAAACTGCCAACGCTGCAACATCTAAAACTGCCGATTTGGATAAACAAATTGTGAATCAGGGCGATCTTGTGCGTGAACTTAAAGCCAAAAAGGCAGCCAAGGATCAAATTGACGTTGCAGTTAAAAAACTACTTAGCCTAAAGGCGGATTACAAAGCTGCCAGTGGTACGGATTGGAAACCAGGTCAAACACCAGCTGCTGCTCCCATTGCTGCTGCCACAGGTGTCACAAGCAACGACGCTGCTACTGTGAATACCAGCATTGTCAAGCAGGGAGATTTGGTTCGTGAGCTCAAGGGCAAAAAGGCAGCCAAGTCTGAGATCGACGCTGCTGTAAAACAATTGTTGGAGCTGAAGGCTCAGTATAAGACGCTAACTGGACAGGATTGGAAACCAGGTCAGGTAGTTGCTGCAGCTCCAGCTCCTACTCCAGCAGCTTCCACTGGCGTTGCTGATGTCTTAGCCCAGATTGCTGCCCAGGGAGATAAAGTACGTGAGCTAAAGACAGCCAAGGCCGACAAGGCAACCATTGATGCTGCCGTCAAAACGCTGTTGAGTCTTAAAGCCGATTACAAAAAACTTACCGGCAGCGATTGGAAGCCAGGCACCACAGCACCTGCAGCTGTCGTAACTGTCAAGCAAGAAAAGTGTCCAGAACCGGCAGCTGCTAGCTCCGTTGCCACATTGCTGGGAAAGATTAGCGAGCAGGGCGACAAGATAAGACAACTAAAGTCGGCTAAAGCAGAAAAATCATTGGTCGACGTCGAAGTTAAGCTTCTTTTGGCTCTGAAAACGGATTATAAGAGTCTCACGGGTCAGGAGTGGAAACCTGGTACAGTAGCACCTACGCTTTCTGCTCCAGTTGCCATCGTGGATCTGACTGCAGATAATTCCAGTGGTAGCAGTGACATTGCCAGCGTTCTAAGCCAAATCCAAGATCAGGGCGATAAGATTCGTCAACTGAAGTCGGCTAAGGCAGCCAAGGCAACAATAGATCCAGAAGTTAAAACCCTGTTGGCTCTGAAAGCCGAATACAAGAAGCTTAGTGGCAAGGATTGGACACCTGACACCAAAGTGGACGTAAAAGTAGAGATGGCAACATCAGAAAAGGATCAGCTGACGCTGGATATAAATGCGCAGGGTGAGAAGGTGCGAGCAGCTAAAAGCAGCAACGCCGCCAAGGATGTGATCGATGAAGAGGTTCGTAAGCTATTGGCTCTGAAGGCCAAGTATAAGGAAGTCACAGGTACCGATTTTCCTGTTGCCGGTCGTGGTGGTGGTAATGGTGCCGTCAAGAAGGCTCCCAAAGAACCACAACAGAAGGCACCGAAGCCAGCGAAAAAGGAGACCGCTGTTGCAGCTAAACCAGATCCCTCCGCTGGTGTGAAGAAGCAAACTCGTTTGGGTCTTGAGGCTACCAAGGAGGAGAATTTGCCCGACTGGTATTCCCAAGTAATAACCAAGGGCGAACTAATTGAATATTATGACGTTTCCGGCTGTTACATCCTGCGTCATTGGTCCTTTGCCATTTGGAAAACTATCAAGAACTGGTTCGATGGCGAGATCACTCGCATGGGAGTCAAGGAATGCTATTTCCCCATCTTTGTGTCGAAGGCGGCATTGGAGCGTGAGAAGACGCACATTGCTGATTTTGCACCGGAAGTGGCGTGGGTAACCAAATCAGGTGATTCGGAATTGGCTGAGCCAATTGCTGTGCGTCCTACCTCCGAGACGGTCATGTATCCTGCCTATGCCAAGTGGATACAATCCTACAGAGATTTGCCTATTCGTCTCAATCAATGGAACAATGTTGTGGTAAGTTTAACCCCTTTTTTCTGACTGTCATTTCGGACTAGTACTTCATAGTTTATCTATTAATCTTTTTTAGCGCTGGGAATTCAAACATCCTCAACCTTTCCTGCGCACCCGTGAGTTCCTTTGGCAGGAGGGACACACGGCATTCGCCACCAAAGCTGAAGCCGACAAAGAGGTGCTGGAGATTCTTGATCTTTATGCGCTTGTCTACACGGATCTGCTGGCCATACCCGTGGTTAAGGGTCGCAAGACCGAGAAGGAGAAATTTGCTGGCGGGGATTATACCACGACGGTAGAGGCATTTATTTCTGCTTCGGGTCGTGCCATTCAGGGTGCAACAAGCCATCATTTGGGTCAGAACTTCTCTAAGATGTTTGAGATTGTCTATGAGGATCCAGAGACGCAGCAGAAGCAGTACGTCTACCAAAACTCGTGGGGTATTACCACGCGCACCATTGGTGTCATGATCATGGTGCATGCAGATAATCAAGGCTTAGTGTTGCCACCTCATGTCGCCTGTGTTCAGGCCATTGTTGTGCCCTGCGGCATTACGGTTAGCACCAAGGACGAGGAGCGTGCAGAGCTCTTGGGCGCCTGCAAGCAGCTAGAGAAGCGTTTGGTTGGGGCAGGAGTGCGTTGCGAAGGAGATTATCGTGACAACTACTCACCTGGCTGGAAGTTCAATCATTGGGAACTCAAGGGTGTACCCATTCGCATTGAATTGGGTCCCAAGGATCTGAAGGCCAAGCAAATTGTTGCTGTGCGTCGTGATACGGGAGAAAAGCAAACTATTGCGCTGGACGATATAGAGAAGAAGATTCCTGCCCTACTCGAAACCATTCATGAAAGCATGCTGGCCAAGGCTACGTTGGATCTCACGTCCCACACCAAGATCGTCAAGAGTTGGCCTGAGTTCTGCAATCTGCTCGAGCAGAAGAACATGCTTCTAACTCCCTTCTGCGGTGACATGACTTGCGAGGATAAAATCAAGGCAGACAGCGCTCGCGGAGAAGAAGCGGAGCCAGGTGCACCAGCTATGGGTGCCAAATCTCTTTGCATACCCTTCGATCAACCTGCTCCAATTGCTGCCAACGATAAATGCATCAATCCCAGCTGCACAAACAAGCCCAAGTTCTACACGCTATTTGGACGCAGCTACTAAGCGATCAGATCATTACAATCCCTTTTGAATACCCTTTTATATTTGTAATAGCTGCCAGGACTCTTATTATTCATCAATAGTTTACTGTTAAAAATAACTCATTAATGCTCTAATAAAATACGAATTTTGTTTTGTTCCAAAACTGTACAATGAAATTGCCATCCAAATTCATTGAGTTTCTTGAATGGGAGGAGGAATTGAACTAATCAAAGCAGTTTTATTGTAATCAGAGTCGTTACTTGTGAGCGGTCAGAAAAAACTCAGTGCAACTGTTTATTTTAAAGCACATCCATTAATCATGCCGTAACCTAACTTAAAATACATTAAGAATAAATTAAATTCATGGAATAGCCCGTTTAATTTGCTTAATTTGTTCTTAAGTTATTAATGTTGCTGTTGATTAACTTAATTGAATTTCAGACTTGTGATTTATCTAGAAATTTAAGATAAAGAACATCTTCAGTTTGCGATTTAATTCAAAAACTTTTTTCAAAGTGTTTTATGTTTATTTGTCGATATCTGGGACCGTTATAATAATTATTTTGTTTTCTTTTTTATCAAAAAATCACCCACGTGTATAAAAAAAAAAATGGTTTGCACCAAAATTTTTATTTTTGTTTCGTTTCTCCATAATTTTTAAACTTCGGATTTATACGAATTTCTTCAAAAATTATCAATATGTTTGAGTAATATAATAAAATTCAAATATAAAAATTATTTGTGATCAAAAAAAAAAATGAAAAATAATGACTCAAAATTATTATAATTAAGTCAACCAGTCTATGTTTACTTGTAAGAACCTTAAGACGTCTGACGTTCCATGTGATTACTTGCATTTCGATTTTGTAAATTTTTTTTTTTAGCTTCTGTATGTTTTCCAAGTTAGCTTTATGTCAAGCTGAGCACCAATATAAGTATATTTAGTAGCCTTATCAAAGAGCGAAACTGAAACATTGTTTAACTGCATCTTTTTGTAATATTGAAGTTTTGAGTTAATATGGACTTGCATATCTAATTGGAATTTTCAACAATTAAAGCGTCAGTAATAAACTTTTTTGCATTTCTTGTGATTAAAAAACAAACAAACAAGTTTCGTATGTTTGACATTCTAATTGTGACAAATTAAATTGTATTCCCTATAGGGGCATATATTAAGAACATGCTTAGGTATAAAATTACATTACTTAATAGATAAAATGGGAAAACTCGTTCAAAAACAATGTAATGTTTACAATCGTCATTTTATATATATGTATTACAAAAACAGCAGACCTGTTTTTATTCGCATCTATATAACTGATTAAAAATGGATATTTACTTACAGTGCACATAAATGGTTAAATGCTAGTCAAACCAGGAAAGCAGTAAAGCATGCGAAGCCAGATAAATATTTGCCCAAGTTTCATAATAGATACATGTATTTAGTTCTGGCTTGAGTTAGTTGAAAACAAAATACACACCTCATTTACAATGCATTAAACTGGATAATAAACTACAACATGCCAGAAATGCAATTACCAAATCCATTATTTACATTTCAACTATAAATATTTGTCTATTAGACAGAATTAATTGGGAAACGAAATCTGACTCGCTTCTTAGTTCATTTAATCTTGTGCTCGAATTATAATAAATTCACTAAATTTGTTGACTTGCAGCTGATTAGTTTGAACGCTTATGTTTCTCGTTATGAAACTAACTAGAAACCACTTGAACTCTTGAATTAGCACAAATCTCGCGGCAAGCTGCAAAAATTATAATAATAATAAT
This sequence comes from Drosophila putrida, assembly GCA_037043535.1. NCBI lineage: Eukaryota > Metazoa > Arthropoda > Insecta > Diptera > Drosophilidae > Drosophila > Drosophila putrida. Next base: position 1,003,096 of record JBAMBI010000135.1, read on the forward strand.
AATAAAATAATACTAGTATAAAAAAAAACAGTAGGAAACAACAACATGAAAAACTATTAAAGACACACTCCCGTATAATTTGTTGTGCAACACGAATTTGAACAAGAATGCCTCAAACGAAAGTGAACGACGAAAAAATACTCTATTATTAATGAAATTGAATTCCCACAATTGAAAGTGACAGTTGCCTTTACTCTAGAAACTAGTTTCTTGAATTATTTTTAAATTCTTAGACTGGATAATTTAGATGCTAAAATATGTGTATATTTAGTTTTGTATCTGTAAATAGAAACAACTACATTATTTTGCCTGCAGGAAACCTTATCAGAAAATCATCATACCCTTAATGGTTACGGTGTATGCAAAAAAATTGCATATGAGCTGCAGATTAAATTGCTAGGTACGAATAATTCATCAGTAAATGTAAATAACCAAGGGTTCGGTATTAATCACTTTTATTGCTTAATTATTCAAAAATAATTCAGATATTATTACCAAAGCAGAGGGTATTGATTTTGTGTATTGCCAATTTAAATGAGAAACGAAATGGCTTTTCCGCAGTATTTGTTTACATCAGCTGAAAATAGTTGATATTTGATTTATTTTCAACGAAATTTTTAGACAGTAATTTGCAGGCTGGTGAGAAATCAGACTTTGACATAGGTGACCACTTCCTGGGTTTACAGAACCAATTAGAGTCAATAAGATAGTTGTGATTAGACAACAACAAAATCATCTCATCGTCATGGAAGGAACCGCAAAAAAAAAATGGTATGGATGATGTCTCTAGATAGGCCAATAACCAGAGAAACTACCAACGTAACGGATAACATATTAATGAAGACTTGTCAAGGTCGTCATCGATTGTCAGCAAAATGATGATTTCTGGCTTCATTGCGAAATGCATCCCAGCGCCATCCTGCCTATCTGAGACTCTGTGGGGATTTTTCTCTCTCTCGTGATTGTCAGGCTGTAACTAAACAAGTGGCATAACTTGTTTCTTTGTTATGGTCTTGGCTCGTCTGTGGATCAGGTTCCCAAATTGCATGCGGATTGTGGCACAAACTCTGCGCTGCGATGGTGTGTGGTTTATGCATGGTTGTTGCTATACCCTTGCTATGGATATTATAAAATTTATGAGAACATATGAAACACACAAAGAAAAGGGGTATAACTATAGAATTAATGTATATTCTGTACATCCACATTTCTTATGCAGACAGTAGACAAACCGGTTAAATCCGATAACTATGTGCAAATATCACAACCTGTCCTAGGAATACAAAATTAACCTTTTATTTATAAGACTTTCTTGTTTCTTGCGAAATTTTAAGCAAACTCTAAAGTTGGGTACTTGGTTTTGCCAAAAATATTCATTCTAGTAAAATTTGGCTTAAATAGAAAAGATCGTTGTGACAACTTTGCTGTTTCTTTATATAGCTATCATGATATATCCTAATCAATTTCTTACTTATGCAAATTAAGTTTACTTAGTTTTAATGGGAATCATACTGCTGTCATATTTTTAATGCTAATCGTATTTGTTGTTTTACCAAACATCTTTAGATACATTTGTTATAAGGTATTAAATCTTCGGCGTTATAAAGATATTATTTCTTTCTTGTTTTTTGGATGACATGCAGTTTTAGGGTCGCCACCAACTCGATAACTTGATAACCTTGGCAACTGTGGACTGCAGTCTGTCTGCTGCATTTGGAGAGTGCCTGTCCTTTTAGCTGGCATCATTTTTTTTTTTGGCCAAGTTAAGTGACTTGCCCTTGCACTTATACACACACACTCACATATGTATACACACACAGGTGTAATTTAAATTCATTTAAATACTCTTCAATTATATTACACATTACGTTTTAGGGACTACCCGGAAAGCAGCAGTAGTAACAGCAGCCAAGCACAAAGCATCAATACAACTTGGTCACAAGAGACACATACATAGACAGCCATACACAGACACACTGACACACCTGCTGGCTCACACGTACGTGCTGCTAACCGCAAATCTTGTCTATGCATGTGTCTGTGTGAACGTTGAATTTCCTTTACGACGAGTATAACTTCAGGCCAATTGCCCGTTTTGAATTCAGTCGTTGCTGAGAATTCAACTGATTCAAATCGTATTCAATATTTTCATCACAACAACAACAACTACGACAAAAAGTTCAACTAATTTTCAAAGTTTCAGTGAGTTTCAGTTAAATGAAAAAAAAATTGTGTGTTAATTATTTTAGAAAACAACAACAAACTTTAGTATTTGTTTATCGAGTGCTAATCAGACGCTAATCACTGAAATCTTTAAACAAAGCTAACGCTCGTCTACTGTGAACTATCTGCCGTTTGACTACTGTGAATTAGCATCCACTGTGACTAACCTTATTGCATTAAATGCAATACTTAACTAAGAAATTAACAACGACAAAACTATATAATTAATAAAACAAAGCAATATAAATAAACTCAACTAATAGATAAAATAAAAACTAAGCAGGCGCTAAACATAGTTGTCCTTAAATACGTGACCTATTAAATGGCATGCATTATTGATTTTAAAATTTAACAACATCAAAGCAACAGAAACTGAAATTACAACAAAAGTAAATAAAAAATAAATAAAAGAAAATTACTAAATACAAATGATCTATTGTAGTGTAAACTGAGCATTGTAAACAAGCTAGTAGCTACCATCTAATAATTTGAACGATAGCAATATTCTAAATTAATATTAAAAATGCAAATTTAAAAAAAAATATATAAATAAAATAAATAAAGTGTATAAATGTGTTGTCTCAATTTGCGTGTGTAATTCTGGTGGCGTTGTGAATTACACGAATATTTATTTTGCCCTATTGAACTGACGGCGTGAGAAGTCCATATCCCAAATGTCCATAGCCCAAATTTGTGTGTGTGTGTGTGTGTCTACGTGATGACTGTCTACAAGAAAATCTGCAGACGGGAAATTCCAGACGAGGCAGGCACTAATAATAATGGCAAACATTGCAGCTAATGCAAGGCTTGTGGCGCATGCAAGTTTGTGTCTTAAGTCTTTTGTTTTGCAAGGAAGCTAAATGCAATGTTTGCCATTTGATATTTGGTATTTAATACATGTTACGTGGTATTTGGCCTTTGCCATTTTGGGATTTCATCAACACGCCCACAACTTAAATATTGATAGGCAGTCTAATAAAGCGCAACGATTTATCTATAAAGAAAATAGGCCCGGCCCCCAGGGCGTATGATTTTTAAATGTATTCATTTACTAAGCGTCCAGCGCAACGAAAGTGTCAGTGTGTCGCACTTGGACAACTATTTGCATTTAATTATAAACAAGATTTTGTTAAATATCATAACTAAATATAATAGACACCCGGCTGTATAATTATTATAGACTAATACGAATGCACTTATCTCTAGATTATATGATTTAAATAAGGTTTATGGCCAAGTTTAATGACAAACCCAAATGCTGCAAGTGTTGCACAAAGCGACCACTAAAATTAAAGAGAACTTTATTACCAAAAATGTATGGCTAACTTTCTTTAAACATAAGTATTTCAACTTAAATGTGGTGTGGGTTAAGCCAACTAACTCAAAACAAATAAAGTGCGAGTCATTTGCTCGGCGCTCGGACAAATGGGGCAACTATTCAGACAGGTCTTTAAACTTATTGTTGTTTATTTATCCACATACGTGTGTGTATGTGCAGATGAAGAAAACATTAAGTGACGATGGGAAACAATGAAGTAAGCACAGCAGCCGCAATCCCTTCACGCCAATTACGCCTGAGATCTTGGTTGTTATTGCTGCTGTTGTTGTTTGTAATGTTAGGTTTGTTTCGTAAAAACTCTGACATTGAAATAGAATATTTGCGGACTAGGTTAAACAAACAATTTTCAACAAGTGTGCCTCCTATTCACATCTTAATTTGCAATAACATTTAACACACATGATCTAAACAGATTATGTTTTATTCTTACAGCCTTGCAACATGGAGATACTGAAAAGCGACGCTGACTCCGGCATATCTGAAATTGCAAACTACTATGCCGGAAAGACAATACTCGTCACGGGTGCCACTGGTTTCATGGGCAAAGTTTTGGTCGAGAAACTCTTACGTAGCTGTTCTGACCTCAATATCATCTATCTGTTGATTCGCACAAAGAAGGGCGTGGAACCAAGTGTGCGCAAGGAGCAGTACTTCAAATGTGTCGTAAGTTTACATTCCATTCAAGTATCAGTCATCAAAGCTTTGCCTCAATGTCAGCTCAAAGACACCTAAATATCAATCCAATCAATTACAAAATATTTCAATTACTTCACAACTTAAAGCCCCTTTCCACTGACCTTGAGTTTCCCATCACTTATTAATCGGCTTTTTAGTTTTTTGTTTATTTTAGAACGTAAAAGGGTAACTAAAAGAGCTTAGAAGAGAATTTTAAAGATTAGTTTAGTTTCCAACTGCATACATAAGTGTCATTGCCATCTTATCCGTTACACTACCTTGTTACTTGAAGGCATTTACATATACTACACCTAAGTATATGTATTACAACTTCGTTGTTTGCATCACGAATGAGCAATTCTTATTTTATTAATGCTATTTCCCGTTTCACTCGACGAGCACATTGGAAATTTTGGATTTCGTTTATGTGCAATAAAAAATACCTTAACATGTAATTATAATTAGCTTGTTAATAATAACCAATAATCATAGCTTTAGCTTTTAATAAGAACCATGACGAATTTTGATTTCCGCATATAAGACATGAACTAAGCAAAAATAGATTCCAGTCAAGATATAAGTAAATGAATATTTTACAAAAATCCCAATTTTTGATGTGGTATATATTTATTTTTCTAAAACACTATACGTAGATTCTATGTAATAATAATACATGGCATAAAATATCAAAGTTTCTTTTAACTTAACCTTAAATAAACATAACATTTGAACTTGGTAAAGTGATAATCGTGCAATTTATTCAAGAAATTGTAACACTTTAACCGCCGGAACTAACTCGTAAACTACCAAAATAAACGTAACATAAAATAATCAAATAAAGTACGCCATAAAAAAATTCCAACACATAAGTACTTACATATAAACGCATAGGGCAATTATAAGTCAAGGTAAAAGTTATCGTTGTCCAAAAAAATCTAAAATTACAATGACTATTCATTTTTGTCAAACTTGCACTGGTGGTCAACACGAACCGACATGGTCCATTAGACGATTCTAAGCTCCATCTATGATTTCGACGACAATTTTGATGTCTCACTTTGTGTTTAACTGTTAATCATTGCAGATTTTTAGCAAACTTTTGGAGACAAATCCCGGGATTATACAAAAGGTACGCGTTTTAAAGGGCGATGTGCTTGAGCCAAACCTTGGCCTGAGCACCAATGACATCAACACACTTGCCTCCAATGTGGAGATCGTGTTCCACTGTGCAGCCAATGTGCGCTTTGATCAACCACTTCGGCCAATGGTTAACATGAATGTCGTTGGAACTCTGAAGATGCTTCAGCTGGCCGAAAAGATGACCAATTTACAGGCGCTGGTCCATGTGTCCACATCATATTGTCAGTGCAACGAGAGAGTGTTAGAGGAGCGGGCCTATCCGGCTCCACAGAATCCATTTACCATCATCGAAATGGTAGAAACAATGGATGACGCTGCTTTAGCGGAAATTACACCCAAGTTTGTGGAACTTTTTATGACTGCTTCAACTCCGTAATGCAAACGTTTCCATTTGTAGATTACTTAATGGGTTGCCCAACACGTACGCTTACAGCAAGGCGCTGTCAGAAGATCTAATTTGCAGATATAACAAAAAGCTGCCTGTAATCGTCACAAGGCCTTCCATTGGTATGTAGGTTTAACTGCACTCAAAAAAATTCTTAGTACAAAATTGTCCAAAAGATTGCCTTTTTTTCTTTATTTAAATTTGTTTAATATACCTGGAATACAATTTTTTGACTAACAATTTGCTAAAAATTTTTGGTAACTCCCTTGCAGTGACGGCTGCCATTCATGAGCCGCTCCCGGGATGGATTGAAGGTGTTAATGGACCAACGGGCCTAATGATCGGAGCCGCACGTGGGGTGATACGATCGATGCATTGTAATCCAGATTACGCCTCCACAGTGATACCTGTTGACAAGGCCATCAACGGCATGATACTCTGTGGCTACCAGCGGGGCAAGGTCAGCTCCAATACGAAAAACGTTGATCACAACCAAATTGAGTTCTGCAATCTATGTATCTCCAGTAAAGCCCTTATGTCCTGGGGTGAGAGCATTGAGACAGGTCGCAAGTTCTTTTACGAAACACCGCTTAGTTTTGCCCTTTGGTATCCTGGTGGTTCCATCAAGAGGAACTATTATCACCACCTATTTTGCGTTATATTCTTCCACTTTTTGCCTGCTTACTTTATAGACTTTTGGCTGCTGGTCTTCGGACGAAAGCCCTTGTAAGTAAAGAACTAACTTTTATATATCTAAGTTAGCATATAACTCTCTGATTTCTCTTCAGTTTGGTGAACGTGCAGCGTAAAATATCGACGGGATTAAAGTTGCTGCAGTATTATACGACAAAAGACTGGGATTTTAGGAACGAAAGATTTCAGGAACTGAGCAGCAAATTGAATGCCACTGATGAACAACTATTTGACACATCTGTTAGTCAGGTCAACTGGGATGTGTACATCAGCAATTATATACGTGGCATGCGCACCTACATCCTGGGGGAAAGCGATGACACTTTGCCCTACGCTAAAAAAGTCCTGCGTCGTTTATATATCCTGGACTGGGTCAGCAAGATTTTGTTATACACTCTCACATTTTGGTTTTTGTGGACGCATTTGGATGGATTTGTGGAGAGGAGTGATGCATTTATACGATCTTCACTCTACATTATCTACAATGAGCAAAACACAACAATACACAACTAATTGTATCGTTAATTTACCAATAAAAACTATTAAACTACTTGAATTGACTTGCACTCTACATTTTAGTTTTTAATTAGGCATCTTTCCTAGGCTTTTTTTTATAAGATTCAGTGCAATGAAAATAGCAATAAAATACAACAGAAAATAAATTCATCTTATGTAATATTAGATGTCTCTCTGATAGATGCATATTTAACAGCATATTTAACTATTCCTTTTTATATTTACAACAAAGCCAGTCGACCCAAGCTTTTCATAACACCCAATTAAAGCCAAACAACATTAGTTCAGTTGGTGAATCATTCAGAAAACCCCTCGATAGATAATGTTTAGCACGTGCCATTCGTAAAGCGATGTAAATGATCCAACTTCGAGTTGGATAAGGTTTAAATCTACATAATAGCCTATTCAAATGCAATCAATCAAAACGCGACAAGAACGATACATAGATAACAAAGCTACTATGCGATCAGTTCCCGACAGAGTTCTTTCTACCACTGACTAAGCAAAATATAAGCTAAGTTATTTCCCTTGCCGCTCCTAGTCATCGCTTCCAGTGCCACACCCGTCACCCAGGACACTAGCATGGTAGGATATGGTGAAGCCGTGTGTATGTATCTTCAGGCCTGGAAGAAGATCATGCCCTGGGGTTTTGCTGCTGAAAATATTCCAGCAACGGCTTCATTTTTCTAATGTGCTGGGTAATGTAAGCAACATTCGCATCTCGGGTCTAAACAGTTTCCAGATCCTTAGTAGCAGTTACAATGCAGTTACAATGCGCCGCACTTTTGACGTTATTTACCCAGAGATTAAAATCTTGGGCTCATAGGATCATTCATGCTGGCTTCAACGTTATGTTAACCCATTGTTCGAAAAGTATGTACTACCTACCATCAATGACCTGTTGTCCAACATGGATCTCACTCAGTTGACCAGCTACTTCGTTATTTAAGCTGAGATGTGGAATAACGCTGAATGCGCCGTAAAGGGCATAAATCTAACCATACTTAAAGCTAAATAAATCTGAAGAGCTTAAATTTATTCTAATAGTTTGTTCATTTGAATTTTGAATCACACGCAGTGTTGCTTGCAAGAGACAATATATCCCGTCAACTGTATCCAATAGAAGATTTATCAAAAAAAATTTCCTTTGGCGGTAAAAATATCCCAAGTAAGTAATCAAATATCGATACTTTAAAGTAAAGATAACTTTTTGATAGCTTCGATGCTCTTCCGAGTACTAGGTTATCACATTATGGGTTAGCAGAGATGAGATGTTTCGTTCAATTTGCTAAATAGGTTCAATAGATAATTTTTGAGTCGTGGGCTAAATTAGTCATTTAGCTGTTCAGCTGTTCAGCTAATACGAAATAAAGGGAATCCGCTTTAAATAATTAAATTTATAATCAATTTGGTTTGCTTTAATTTAATGTTCTGCTTTTAATAAAACAATTTTATTTATTTAATATGTAGTAGTTTAAATGAGAGTATATAGTTAACGATATATCAATATGGTTTTAACAACTTTTTGCAATAGGGGGAAAAAATTCGTTGACAATCGAGCAACGGAACAAAATTAAAGATTAACTATATCGGAAAAAAATACTGAATAAGTTCATTTGTTCAATTGAAAGACCTGTTCATTTGAACCTATTCAGAGCGAAACGATCCAACTCTTTAGGTTAGACGCCATCTCTAATATTTTTAGCATTCTTTTTACAAAAAGTGCAACATTTTCTCAGCTTTCTGCTAAAATATGAAAATGGACGTGGACAAAACTCCTAGTGAAACTGGTGTTGAGCTAACCGAAGCTGAAAACGAGCTATACGATAGACAAATTCGTCTTTGGGGCTTGGAATCACAGAAAAGGTAAGTTTACCGGTGTGCCGGTGGTAAAGAGAAGAAGAAGCAGGCCTCAACCAAATTTATTTTCTAGATTGCGCACAGCCAATGTATTTATTTCCGGACTGAATGGTCTTGGTGCAGAGATTACTAAGAACATCATTTTATCTGGCGTCAATCTGGTGAAACTGCACGACGATAAATTGGTCACAGAGGAGGATTTCTGCTCACAGTTTTTGGCTGCTCGTGAATCATTGGGCAGCAATCGTGCAGAAGCTTCATTAACGCGTGCTCGGGCTCTCAATCCTATGGTGGACATATCTGCTGATACTCAACCTTTGAAGGAGAAAACCGCAGACTTCTTTGGTCAGTTTGATGTTGTCGTTATCAATGGCGAAAGTAACGAGGAATTGCTACGCATTGATACAATATGTCGTGAACTCGGCGTAAAATTCTTTGCCGCCGACGTTTGGGGAATGTTTGGGTTCCATTTTGCCAGTTTACAGAAGCATTGCTTTGTGGAGTAAGTTATTAAATTGTAGATTATCCATGTATCACTTATCGTCAACGATTTTTCTTTAGGAATGTCTTCAAGTATAAGGTTATTTCTAAGCCACATGAAAAGGTTAAATGTGAAACTGTCTCCACACCGGTGCAGCGCGATGTCGAATATCCAGCCTACTCCACTTGGCTTGATTTTGACATCAATGCGCCGGCTTATCAGCGAAAATTGAAACGCGATGGACCAGGTATTATTCTGCTGCGCATACTACAGAATTTCCGCAGCACTCATAAGCGTGATCCCTGCTACAAGAGTAGAGAATCGGATATTGCACTGTTGGAGAAAATCCGCGATGAACTGGTTCCAAACTCTGCTCTGAATAATGATGCACTTGGTCTACTTTTTGCACAGATTTCACCAGCTGCTGCTGTCGTTGGCGGCGTTGTGGCCCAGGAGATAATCAAGGTGGTCACCAAAATGGAAGCTCCTCATCGAAATTTGTTTATATTTAATCCTGAAACTTGCATGGGATACGTAGAAGCCATTGGTGTCAACTAAAATCTCGAATTACATTTATAAATAAAGTAATATTCCATCAACCATATTAACCATCAAAAACTTATTGCATGTTTGCACTATGCATGTGTTTAGTTTAATACAAAAAGCACACTCGCAAATGGAAATTAATGAAAACTTATAATCAATTTGTGAGAATTTCTGCCGCACGATTTTCCATAAGTTTCTCCATATTTGTAATCGCACCCATCCATGTGTCCAGAGTGCTCGCCATTCCAGCGATTTGATTGCGATTCAGAACGCGTGGTTGCACCCAAGACATGTTTACAACTCCTGCGACTTGATCGATTTCGCCGCGGACCAAATCGAGAGCCAGAGCCTTCATGATCAGAAATTCAACCTCCTTGGCTGGCAATTTGGTCTCATTAGCAATATCTGCGAATGAAATGGCTCGCTCGATGGCCGAACGCTTAAATGTCATCTCCATGAGGCAGAGCAGTGAAATCTTTTGACGCAGTTTAACCTCTTGCGCAGCAAGATCTGGTATTTTGGACCAAATCTTTTTCATGTCATTAAATCTGAAAATGAGTTGACATTTTAAAGGTAATGAGCGAAATGGTTATTCTTAAAAAACTCACTTGTTAATATCGCCCGTGTTAAATGCCTTTAATAGCTCAACGAGCCATTCGTTTTCTGTATTTTGAAGAGACTCCAAAATGGGATGAGCCAACAGCTCACCAATGTTGTAGACACCATCACCCAAGAGTGCGGCGAGTCCCAAAAAGAATGCTTGCTGTGCCCATTGATCCCGTGGATAATCATCGAGAGAACAGCCAAGGAACTGAAGGCCACAGCGATAATATTCACTGTGTTTACCCACACGACGATAGTATTGAGATGCCAGCATGTAATACTTGCCATGCACTGGCGTCACATTGCCAGCTTCTTCGAGAACATCGCGAAGCTCTTCTATGATCTTCTTGGTTGCATTCAGGTCGTTCAGATTGCTGAGGTATAGATTGCCCTGCATTACCTGCAAATACCAGACAGCTTCATCGCATATCTTGACTTTATCCTTCATCTTCTCCAGAAAATCAATCGCCTCCTTTTTGTCACTGATGTTGTCCACAACCACCTCCAGTATTTGAATCAGTCCATAGGGATTTATTCTGCAAATTAATGTTTTTTTTAATGCTTGGATCACTGGTTCACAAGATGATACTGTTATCTATCAAGCTTCGTGGCGTTCTAGGACACAAGTCAAAAGTTTTCACATTGGCGCCATAGCCCTGTGTCAGGTTTACAATGTGAACACTTATTAACATTATCGCAGACGGTCACAACCTTTCACAAAGCGTCAAAATCAAACAACATAAACGAGAAAGAATAAAGCATAGCATAGCCAATCCAAATTTGTTTTATCACGCTCTATGACCTAGTGTGAACCCAGCAAAATGCTCCAAAACTACAATAGTTAGACTCACTTTGTTTCGAAGGTGGAGATAAAATTCTGGTACAACTGCAGCAGAGCGGTTTCATCCTGGAGCGATTCATGGCGCACAAATGTCACAAGCTTAATTGTCAACTCGTTCCAAAGCCTATAAGAAAAAACGTATTAGTCAATTCTGCCCAAAAAATACATAAAATACACAAAATTCTCACTTTTCGTTGTGCAGCTCTTCAATGAGGGTCCATTCGGCAGCGAGATCTTTGTTGGTAGTCTTTTTTTGTGCTGCCAAATAAGCAGTTACTGTCGCTTGCGTGCTCGACATTGTTGATATATTTCTAGTTGTGCTATTACTGATTATTTTCAATTGAAATTTGTATAACAAATAATTCCCGTATTAAAGTAGTGCCACAGTAAAATTGCAAATCACAATTAGAGACGGCTATAATATCGATACACAAAAATAGCGGCTTCCTCAAAGCTTGATATTGTGATAGTTATCGAAAATTTTCTAAATGTTTGGGGACAAAATATATTATTAAACGCTACTGTTGCCTTAAAATCAGAAATTTCTAGCAAACTAGATTAAAAATAGAGAAGGAATATTAACAAAATCTAATACTAACTAAAATGACGTCTTTTGAGCAAAGTGGTAAAAATAAAGTCAGAAACTAAGGTGGCTTGCTGTTTCGCAAAAATGGCAAAAGGTGGCGCACTTTTTTTTCGCAAAGCTGCTAAAAGAGGGATGTTAAAAAAGGTCGTCCAGAAAAAAGATATTTTTGGCATTTTTTGGCTAGAAACTTACATTGAAAAATCTTGAACATTTTCTTATATTTACAATATCTTTATTTTTTTATTCAGAGTTCATTTAAGCAAGTTAGCCCCTGTAGGGTTACGAGCACCATAAATTTTTCAAATAAATATTAAATCTAAGATATTTCAAAATTTCAGTTTATGCGTTTTGCTTAAATTTACGCTCACACCGAAAAGACTTCAAAAATGTTGTGATGTATTTAAATATGTTTAAACTGCCCTAATTTTCGACTATCGATCATCGAATTTGACAACAGACATAACACCAAAGACTCGAGCCAGTAGTGTAAAAATCTAGCAGTCAATAAAACTTATCGATAATAAACGTTGGCAGGCATTAAATTTGATTGAAAACCTATCTAAATTTGCTTTAGAAAACCTAGAAATAGAAATAGAAAATTTTATTTTCAGAAATCAAAATTATGAGTAGGTAAACTTAAATGGACGCCGAATTATTTTTTTCAATATCAATGCCACCGTTATTCGTGTTAATAACAGTGAAAGAAAACTATGATAACTGGCCGCTGTTATTGTTGCTGTTAATGCTAAACAGCTGTTCAGCAATATAGAGGTGGAAAATCATCCATATATCGAAATTGACATCGATTTTTATTCCAGCTGTGCAAAGCGTGGGGAGTTTAGTTCATCGAGAACAGCTGAGCGTGAAAGTCGTCGTACACGGAACAAGAGATACTCGATTGGCTTTTCCAAAAAAAAAATTAATAAACGTGAACGAAAAGGATATAAACACGTCAGATAACTAATTCGCAGCCAAACCGCAAGTTCTTCAATCGCAGCAAGTGCTAAACGTGTAACCCATTATACATTCAACTCCAGTGCGTGCAGCAATAACAAAGAGCCCGTATAATTTAACAATAGTAAAACTTTTGTTTAAACAAAATAGAAAACGAAAAATACCGTATGCATAATGGTTGTGTGATCATTATATAAATGTTATAAATTTATGAAACACAAATCGCACAGACAATTATGTTGATTTATTTGCAAAGTGTTTGCCAAATAAACAAAACTAACAAGAATAATCAAAAAGTTGAAGTGTTTTAAATACAAGAACTTATTGGTAAAAACTAGTTGTGTTAACAAAATCGAAACAAACGGCTTCATTTGCATATTTTTAGTTAGTTACTAAGCGACAACCGATAATCGACGACGGCGTGTGCGTGACACCTTTGAGATCAAATAAAAATCCATCCCAACGACGACGACGACGACAACGAAAACTGTCGCGTCCGTCGGCAACAGAATTAAAAATATCGAAAAGCGAGGTTAGTTCTATTTATGTTATCGTTTTCGTTTTGTTATTAATTTGTTGTATGCTGTGCCTATTGGAGGAGTTGCTCCAATCAGCAGCGCAGCTCCTCATTCCAATTGCCCAATTCCCTGGCTATTCTAATTTGGCCAACTGGCTGGCTATTAATCTTTTGGCTTTGGTTAGTTTGTTGCAAGTTATGCAATTTAATGGCTAGCAAATGAAATCAACCAATATGCTTGGCCTTATCAAAAGTTCTGACTGCAACACATGTTAAAGCAACTTTCACTTGAGTGGACGTTTGTATGTAGTGCACATCCTTTCTCCCAGGCCTTCCGCCCCCTCCCTTTCTCTAGGTCCACTTGAAACACTTGAAATGTCGAACATTCAATGGCAAGCGCATTTCAATTGTGCGTTAAACAAAAAATCATTCGAAATGAGAATGAGGACAGTGCCTCCCGCCTGTCCCGCCCGTCCAGGCACTTGTATCCTGTTGCGCTGTTAACTTTTTCCCATTTCCTGCAACTGTCGATGCTGTCGAAAGTCTCTCTCTCTGTCTCTCTTTCTCTATGTCACTGCTCTCGATTCTCATATCAATGTCAGGCAGTTGATTTCCTTGGTCTGTGCGTTTCACTAAATGAAATGAGCGACATCTGGCAAAGACAGGCGCCCGGAACAGGCAAAAACTGCACCACGAACCACGTTCAACTTACAGTTATGTCTAAAGCGGCAATTTTAAAAATTTAACAACAAAAAATAACAGAAATACGCAAGTGCAGATGACAGTGGAGGCTGCCGAGTTGGCTATATACCCTGTTATAGTACTGCTAAAAAATATAGATTTCAGTTTAAATAAAAATCTCCTTGAACTTTTTTCTGTATATTAATTAGTGATCATTTCCAGCATCTTTAAACCTTATTTTCCAGCAACACTGCTTGTAAACTTTGTATTTAAAATAGTCTCTATAACCAAATACTAATATTTTGCATAGTTTAGCTATAAGAAACTCAGGGCTTATTCGTATCACGTACTTTACTTTCTTTTTTTTGGAATGCAGCGACCATGTTCAACTGCATTGAGTATAGGGTATAGAAAAGCATTCCCGAAATGCAACTTGCATTGCTTCGCCTGTCTGTATCTCAATCTGTCTGTCTGTCTGCCTGTCTGACTGACTCTTTGTCTCCGTTTCTCACTGTCTCGCTGGCTATTAAAAGCAAAAGTGAAAAAATGCCACACAGCCGCGGGCGGCATTAACTCCAGCGACAGCAACAACGACAGCAACAGTAACAAACAGCAACATGAACACCATCAGCAACACCAACCAGCAACAACAACAACAGCAACAAGACTCATATCAAGTGCGTTTTGTCGCTTCCTACTCTTTGGGTGCGTTATGTGGCCAACAACCAACTGTAAATACATAAGTACTCTACTATATCTTCTCTCTTTGTGTGTATGTGTGTGTGTGTGTGTGTGTATGATTCAATTAAAAGCCAATCCAGTCCAAGTTGCCGCATTGCTGAGGAGTTGTCTATATGTTGTATGTTGTCGGTTGTCTGTTGTCGGTTGTCTGTTGTCTGTGCCAGGCCCAGGCCTCGTTTCGCTTTCGATGTTGAATATTGCGAAAGAGTTTTTTTTTTCTTTTTCTTTTCAGCCAGAGAGTTAGCCAAAGTCAAGCTGCACGCCCCACACACACAAACATATACACATACCTTCATACATACATACAGCCTACATATTTACATTGATTCGAATTCCATTGGCAGCGATTTCATAATCGCTTGCGCTGCTGCTTCCCCCAGTTTAACTTAATTGTGTTGTTGTTGTTGTTGCTGCTTCTTCGCTTTTTATTGCATGGCATTTTTTTTGTATATATGAATGTGAGTATGTGAGTGTTTAGTTTTGATTTTTTCGGGCTTGAGCAACAACAACAAAAGTTGTTTCAATGTTGGTAACTTTCTCTTCACCACCTGCCAACAGCCAAATCGCGCAGAGATCGCGCGCGTCTTGCGCGCGTTTTTACTCGCACGCACAACACAACAGACACATTAAAGCTCTGTCTATCTGGCTGTCTGTCTGTCTGTCTTTCTCTCTATATGTGTGAGTTGCCATTTGTCATGTTTGTGTTTGATATGCGCGCTATGATCGCACAATGATTGCGCGATTAGCAAATGTCGCGTATTCAAAACGCGTGCGCGCGAATTTCAACTTGAGCTACAATTTCATAATGATAATAATCAATAAATAACATCATCGTCTTCATCGTCATCATATTATTTTTGTTATTACGGTAAATTTCGTTGATCGCTGAATCAAAAGTTAGTGCGTAAAATGCATAAAACTCGAGAAATCTTAAATTTATTAGACATATGCAGGTATTTGAAATCGCAAAAGATCGCTTTTGTCAATATTGTCTTTGTGATTAGCACTACCAAATGGTACTGAACCGAACCTCAGTTCCACAGTGCCGGTTCGGGTATCTAGGATTATCTAGCTCTGGAGTTCGAGCACGAACGGGGAATTCATTTCTTTAAAAGGTTTGTTTCGAAATAATAACAAATATGCCAATTTAATTGTGGAAATATAAACATAGAATCATAATCTTAGGACTTTTATACTTACAATATAATAGGCTATAAAATCTATGTTATCTCTATAAAAAATAAAGTAATTTAATATTGTTATACAAAGTTAAACCAAGGATAGAACCGAGACCTTAAACTTAGAGGTATTTTACTCTAATCCAAACCGAAAGAAACTTGGAAAAGAATTTGTATAGACAAGAAAAAGATGCCAATTGTATCTGAAACCGATTAGAAAATACGGCTTGGCTAAGAATTGCTGTTGCAGTATAAATAAACAATCGAAGCCTTACTTGATCAAAAAATCGAATACTGATTGATAATTTGCAAAATATCGCTGTGATGTTTGTTTTTAATTACATCACAAAGTCATAGCATACATATGTGCTAATTGGCGGCAAGTCTTGAATCGATTTAAGCACCTTGAAGCTAACAATGCAACTTCCGAACCCGAAACTAACCAAAGTAAGCAACAACAATAGCAAAAACACAAACAACAACACCAAGGCGAAGGCCAATATTAAACAAAGAACGGAGCACATACATATGTACATATGTATTCACAAACATATGCTTATGTATTTATGCTTATAGCCATAAAAATAGCGCAATTAAATGGATGTTCGATCAAATCAGTTCAATGGCAAAAAAGCCGACTGAGAGGGGAGCGAACACTTAACTTGACTTTGTAATGCAAATATAAGCACACACACCTGTCACACACACACGCATACACACGCATTTACACACTTTGGCACACAGCTGCTTCTGCCATAAACATATTAAAGTTTATGGTTATTAGACCCGCATCAGCAACAACGACAACGGCAACCACAACAACGTTGACTCTCTCATCTTATGCAAATCTTTGATTAAAGCAACATCCACAGTGCGATAAGCCATGAAACGTTTTTGTGTGTGGATTGGTAAAAAGAGGTCGAATCCAAAAGAAAAACCTGTCGAATGTTTTCATGTTCAGGGTTCATCAAGTGGCAACCAAACAGTTGTCGTTGTCGTTGTCATTGTTGTCCATATCCATAGCTGTTGTCGCTGTTGGTTGTTGGTTGTTGCCTCAAACTGTTTTATACGCCACTTGCAATTGGCACTCCAAATTGTTGTTGACCGTCATGAATGCTGATGACTCTTAATAGGTAAAGCTTAGGTAAGCTTTAACTAACCAAACGCAACATTCCGCGCCCAAAAGCAACAGCAGCAACAACAACAGCAACAACAACAGCAACAACAACAGCAACAACAACAGCAACAAATACGAAATGCAACTGAAAACGAACGCAATTTGATTATCGTATGTAAGAAGCATATGGCATAATCAAGTTTCCAACTCAAGTGGCCAACAACTCCCCATCACCACACCACCCCCTCTTCCTAAGCAACTATCTTCAGCCACTCATGGTTCGCTGGTCTGGGCCATGCACGCACAGCGGATGCAATTGCAACGGACCACTGAGGATCAGTCACTTCCCCAACCCAACCCAAACCAACTAAACTCAACCCTCCTCCTGTCTGTCTGTTCATCTTGTGTCTAGTGGGTATGCCAAGTTGTCTATGTCACATGCGTTTGTCGCATGTTTTATTGCCCCGTCGCCGTGTTGCTGCCACCGTCGTTTCATGTTGTTATTTGCATTGGCCAAACAGCAGACGACAGTCGACGTCAACGTCACTGAGTCACAGTGGAGCAAACACATAAACTAATAGTACAAAAATAATCAGAATATGGTATAATTCTTGATTGAAGAAACAAAATTAGTGGAAATGACTCTTTTTCTTAGATTTTACATAGTGTTTAAGCTAAAATAAAATAATTTTAATAACACATTACGCTTTTAATATTAGTTTGCATCCATATTCTGCCCTCATTTTATATTCGTTTAAATCTCTTTTAAATAGTATAATTTGTTGTATATTTTTATTTCGCTTAAAGGTGAAATGTATTAATAGAGAATGAAAAATTATTTTTAAACCCATTATAATTTTCAAGCAACTAAATTAAACGTGTATATATTGTATAAAACAGTCTGATTCACACTTTTTCAAAGTTTTCTTTGTGAAATGAATGAAAACAGCCTTTTATAGTAATAACACGGATTGATTTCTCGCTAGAAATAATAGAAGACTCATTGAAATTGTAGAACAGTAAAAGCAGTTGTACATTACTTTTATATGCTTCTAAATTTTATCTTTATTTGACTCTAAATAAAAGCGGATTTATAAAATGAAAGAAAAATATTATTATTATAATTTAAATGTACTTATTTTTTACATAAGACAAACAATTTATAATAAGGATAAAATCATTTTGATCTTTACTTTTTTAAGGAATTCTCAATAACTTTTTCAGATTTATTATTTCAACATATTTTGCTCTCATTTTAATTAGGTTGTGTCCACTGTGCATGTTGTTATTGTTGTTATAGTTGTGTTGCACGTGTGTTAACGCAATGAGAGAGAAAGACAAATATTGAAATAATACAGTCAAAGAGCAGAAGAAGAAAAAGAGGAAGAAAAGGCTGCTGTTGTCGAGATTGTTCCTCTCTCTGTCTCTCTTTCACTCTTGTGTTTTATACACTTGCATCTAATGGCAAGGTATGCATAATTCTATTAAGTAAGCAACTACATACACACATACATACAGTCGTTGTTCTATGAATGGGAATGTGTATGTGTACATATGTGTTTGTATGTCTGTTGGTCTCTATGTTTGTTTGACCAGCTCTCAACGGTCGGCCTTTTACCAAAAGGTCTTGCAAATATTGCACAAACGCATAATGTTTGAACTACACTTGATGTTGGGTTTGTTGTTGTTGTTTTGATTGTTGTTGTGATTGGATCTGGAAGCACCGACAACATCATGTTTATAAACATAGTCTAATATATATATATATATACATATATATATTTAGATGTATGTATGTGTGTGCATTTAACTGACCCTCACACTGGCTTTATAATCAAACTTCAAAGCCAAACAATTATTATTGTTGGGCCTTGCCAATATTATGGTCAATAGGGGATATACATGCATTGTCTATGTGAGTGTGTGTGTGTGTGTGTTTAGGCCAATTTGTCGAAGCGCGTGCCACAAAAATATTTAGCAAATTTATTAAATATTCTTGACTTTGATTTGATTTATTTCCTAATGAGCGAACATTTTCCGGTGAACGGATATTGCACTGAAAGAGATAATGTTGTTATAACATTACGTATACGAACGGATGTGCAGGTCCCTTGGGTAGTCAAAGAAGTTAAAAAAGTGAACTAAAGTCTGATAAATATGAATAAAATATATATAGAGGAATAGATATTTGAAGATACTTTCAGATATGTAGATAGATTAATAGGAATTAAAAATATTTATATATAATACAAATAATAAGTAGTATAAAGATGTATAATATATAAATGACTTTCCAGAAATTCTATATTCTAAATTTTTTAATAGAATTGATGGCAATTTATTAGAACTTATTCTTGATTCGTAGAAAGATACTCAAAGTGTTCTTCTTAATCATTTGCGCGACATGAATCATTTGTGGTTCTTTGCGCTGTTTTCATCTCATCTTTAACTTTTCCGATTTTCCACGAATTTGTTTATGTTAAAAATTCACCTTTTGTTAAACACTTTCAATACGGCAAAACCGGCAAAACAGACAAACAGAAAATTGAAAGAGACGCAGCTGGCATAACATAATCCTGGCAACTTTTCAACTAACCCACATGAAATCAATTTGACGTTAAAAGTGGCAAAAGTGATTTCTAAGGGCGCTAGGGATGTGAGCTGGGCTTAAGTGGGCGTGGTTCGACTTTAATCCAGACGCAAGCATGCAGCCGTGTAATATGAATGTGATTGGAAATTGGAATTGCATCCGGCGAGCATCAAGAGACTCGATGGCGTTGTCGACAACCTTTATGGGCTCTTTTTTTTATCGCTCTACCCTGTAAGGACAACATAGCGGGCATAGCAAGCTTTAGCGTAAAGTTGTTATTTTTTGAAGTACGAGAAATTTATAGACGTTTTAGAGGTTGAAATCTTAAGTCGAAAGATTTTATTATATATTTAATGAAATTCTTTTAGTTATACTATAAATAGTTGAACACCTCAAATTATTCAACTTAAGTGGGTTTCTTTTGCTTAATTAAACGGAATTTTACAGTCGAACGAACAGCATAAAATGTTTATTATTTGTTTATTTGTTGCCCCTTTTTTAAATGCAGAACTAAAATTCCTCTTTTGAGAATTGAAGTAAGTTGAAGCTGACAGAAACCTATACACTCAAAAAAAATATTACCCTCATTTAGAAACATTGACTTTGTTTAAAAATCAGCATGACAGTTTTCTGATTTTTAAAATAATTTATGGAGTTTGTGATTGCAATCTTTTCTCCAGATTTTAGAAATGTTTTCGTATATACTCATGGTATTTATTTCTTTCAATGTACATATTTTAAAAAGTTACTGTTGCGCATTAGAAATAATATTTTTTGCTTTTTGAAATATTTATCAACAATGTTTCGAAAACTAAATAATATTGTTATATGTATATATTTTGAAATAAATTAGTTATCTAATAAAATTAGCAGTTCGCTCCTGGCAACAAGTCAAAGGCGAAATTCGAACTTTTAGGTTGAAATACAGCTCGCATTTTTTCTGAGTGAACAACAATGATAATGGTGATTGTGATGATGGGGAAATGATGATAATGATGATGATGATATGATGACGCTTCATAATCATAAGTGAGTGTGCGATTGTGTGTGTGAGGGTGGGTTTAGATGTGTGTAGTTACCCAATTGCGGTTAGAAGGATGTTCAAATTGTTTGCAAATGTTTTCAGTTTGCGCACATAAGTTTTGTTTTTTTTTTTTTGGGCTCTCATGCGATGTAACAGACCATGAAGGCAGCTTTGGCTTTAACTTTACTTAGCGTGATTGCGAATCGGCGCCAGAAACCAGCCTAAACCCGAACTCAAATCCAAACCCAAACCCAAACCCGCATCGTAACTAAACGCATCGCATGCTGGCAAATCCCAAGGCGTGCCTTGGATCACTTGGCCAGGCGTATTAGCCATTGTTTTGGACCTTGGCAAAGCGCATTTCAATTATGGTTTAGTTAATTGCTTAAATTGTTAACAAAGACTCATATATATGCACTTGTCCCACTCGTGTTAATGGACAATTAAATCGCCAATTAACAACCTGACCTGCTGAAAAAAGCCTTAAGCTCAACAAATACTCGGAAGCAACATTTTCGCATGCATTTAAATGCGAGTAGCCTCCAAGTATGTGCTTGTCATACATACTATATTTATTTATGGTTCGCAATGTAACAATCTTACAACATTTGTTAACTATTACAATACTTGACAATCCCCAATACTCAAAAGCATGCCAATAATATTGGCACAATGTTGTGGTCTTCGTTAACTTACAACTTATTACTATTTTGTTGCTTACTTTGTTACTTAAACTTGGTCAAAAGTTTTTACTACAAACTCAAGCTATAATTTCTTAAAAAATGCATTTTTTTGTAATAGTTTGAACTGTAGAAAAAAATGTATCTAGCATCTAAACTTGCATATTATTGAGAATACCTTATATTTTAAATATTCCTTATGTTATTTTCGATAGATTCCTTAAATTTACATTCCATATGCTAGTAATATGATTCTAAAAAAGTTGTTTAAAATTTATAGTTCTACTGTTAAATCCGACTTATCAAAATTAAACAAACTTTAAAAGTTGCGATATGCAAAACCTACATCTATGTATGTGTAAAATATCTGTCTTCAAATAGACTGATCAAAAAAATTGCCAAAGTTTTTGTTGATGATAGACTTTTTTGAGCTTTCACTTGGTATTTGATTAATCTATCAAACATTAATTCTTTTAAATACAAAGTCTTTTTGAGACTCAAAAATCAAACTGAATGAAACTGAATGCTAATCGAATCGTTGTGTTTTTTATTTCACATTGTAAAGATCGATGTTGGTGTGACCTATTTTTTGTTGGTATCTTTTGGCAAAAGGGTAACCAAAAAAATAAAGAGTAACTGAAAAAAACTTTCTATTTCATTGCGATTGGTTCCGGTTTTTAATGGATGCTCACAATCACAACTTAAAGCGTCGTCGATCTGAATCTGAAGAAATCAAACAACAAAAAAAACCAAATCAATAAATGGTCAACGATTTTAGGTCAATGTCAAAGCAAACTTCCACTCATGATGATGGCAATGATGATGTTGATGATATCTTCATCTTCGTCACCCATTAACAAATTTTAAAACCCTTCTCTACGCACACGTGGAGAGCAGTTTGAAAGATATTCGTAATATAACGACGAGTATTGTTTGAGACCAGCAGCATTTTGGCCTGTTTTACAACTTGAATGTATTTTAATTGAAAATTTTAAGACTTGTTCAACTTCCCAAAAAGGCGCCTAAATCTTTTGATGTGCTACACATGTTGGTTGTTGTGTCTCGGTGTGTGTGTGTGTGTGTGTTAGTGTGTGTGTGTGTGTGAGGGCTTTGATTTTGGTCTTGAGCTGTTTTTGTTTGACTTTACAGTTTGTGCGGCGTTCAAAGTTTTTCCTGGCGTGCCACGCTTTGATTGCATACAAATTAGCGTTATTCGCATTTTTGGTAGAAAGTAAAACTGCTTTTTTTATATATTGAATTTATTTATTTGCCCGTTGTTGTTTTTGTTGTTGTTGTAGCAGTCATTTAGCGACAACTTTTACTTTTTTCAGTAACTTGTAAACTACACAGCAAAAGAAGAAAAAAGTCCCAAAAAAAAACTATTAAAAAAACGAGAGCGTTTTTATACGAGAGCTCTCTACAAAGTAATACCCTATAAAGTAAGCAGTTTAATCTGTAGCGTTTCTCAAAGTTCATTCTGTCTAAGTATTTATTTTATTTATTGAATTTATTTAAGAATAAAATTAATTATATTGCTCTAATGAGCGGGATAATTTTGTTATTCATTTGGAAATCTGTTTTCATCGGGAAATATTATTTTTTTTCTGAAAATTCTAATTTTTACATAAAATCTGTTTTAAGTTTTCTTATGTCTAAGTTAAAAATTAGACTTGCTAAATTATCTTATCGTTTATTATTTTGGGGAACTCTATTCAACTGTTTCAATATTGTAGTTTAACGTAGTGCAGTTTGGTTCAAGTTTTCAAGCTATTTTATATAGTAAGTATTTTTATTGAATCTTAATTTACCATACACTTTTTACAGGGTATTTGAAATGAGTTACTTTCTGGTATCTTTCAGTTATTAAGTAGTTTTTAGTTGGCATCACGGACTCGTTAAATGTCTGTCTTAATCTTCTTTACAATCAGTTTTAATGAATCCCAAATTGAACCAGTTACCAGTTACCAAGTGGTACAACAAAATGCACCATAAATCGAATTCAACATTATCTAAAAAGTAAGATAAATTCGAAAAATGTCCAGTTAGGGGGAAAGCTGCGAAATGGTAATAGAAGTTGGCTTTGCAATTCAGTTTATTTAATGAATTTGTTAGCTATTTGGATTATCTATAGTACAGAGAACTCTGCTCTTTAGTTCACATTTCCTCACGTATTTATAGCCTAGAGTGTGGCATTGACATTGTTTATTATCTAACACCATATGCAGTGTGCTTTAATATACAAAAAAAAATATATATGAAAGTAGAACACAAGCTGCTGAATATAGCACAACTTTCCTATCGTAATCATTCTCATGAATTCCAATTCCAATTCCCAAACTCTATTATCTTCCCATCGATATTGCAACATATTTCAACATTTCATTCCCCCAGGCAAACTACTATCAATCAGCCATCAATCAGACATTTGCTCTGGCGCCAAATCGAGCCAATTATAATTGATTCTACATGCATTTTTAAATGTGTATATGTGTCTCTATTTTATGGAGAAATACATATAAAGAGGCACGCCTTATCAAGCCAAGTAACGTATGAGAGATATGTGAATGTATAAAATTTATACATTATAAGAGCATGACTAATACCTGTGATGTCGTCGTGGATCACGCGAACTTTAGACTAGCTGAAGATTACCAACAACAACAACAAAAAGAAAGATAGCAGAAAACTAAATACTGTAATTAAAGTGTTAGTGAAAGGTGTGTATAGAAAAAGCTAAAGTTTCATAACAATCAAATAAACACTGAAGTTATACAAGAAAGTCTTATCGTTTATGAAGGTTGCCCAAGACGATGATAACAATTTTGTTAATTATAAGTAGTTCTACCGTTAAATTAAAAGACAAATAAGAAAAAAATATAAATCTTTTATAATAACTTCGGAAGTATACAATTAGTTAGATTATAAATTTATCAAACAGCTTTAATATTTATCCAATAAATTAATCTTTTTCCATGAAACTATTAAATATAAGAATAGCGATTTCCAAGAAATTTCTTTTTCCTACGGAACTAGATTTCTGAATAAAATTACTAGTTATATATTACATATAATTCCAATACAATGTAACAGCAGAGTTTTAAAGACAGTGTATTGTAAACTAAGTAGTAAGATTAATAAATTTTACTGAAACCCTTAATATTACTATCAGAATTTTTGAGAAAAAACAATATTACCCAAAGAAACCAGATTTCCAAATGAATAACTAAGTTATCCCGTTCATTAGAGCAATACAATTAATTTTGAACAGAAATAAATAAAATGAATACTTAGACAAACACTTCTATAAACGATACTTCTAGTAGTTGGAATTTATTTATAAGTATTAATTGTCGCTGAATCAGAAAAGTTTTTTTTATCACTTGAGAAAGAGAGAGAGATTTCTCTTTTTTCTAAAGGCTTTAAAGCTAATGAAACGCTTTCCACTTCCTCCGTCCACTGTCCATCTTCCCCCGTTTGTGTCTTCTATTAATCAAACTGTTTTTCCACTAGACACTTTAGAAGAAATTTGCATTTTTTTTTTCTGTAACGCACAAATTATGCGCCTGATTGATTCAATTAATGCGCTTACATGTTGTTAACATAATACGCCCACTTGGCGCCACACACTTTGTCCGAGTTATGAAATAATTGTGCATGCTTTGGAATTAATGTGTGCTCCGTGTTTTCCTTTTAATACTTTCCTATTGAAAAACTGACTTGAGTCGATTATTTTCCTTTAATTTTCATTTTGCAATCTGCAATATTTGATTCGTTGTTTAAATTGTTTACCTCAATTTTGCTTATATCATTGTTTAAATTTGCCGGATATTCGGACTGCACGGAAAAGCTATCGGCAAATCAAAATAAATTCAAAATATGGCCTTATATCATTCAATTTATTGGCAAGAGAAAGGAAAAGCATCAAGAATGCTGAAATATAAGATACCTCACAATTTGTGATTTTGTTTAAGAACATAAACAAATCAAACAGCCTATTCTTAAAACTAGTTTAATTCTCATTTGCTTAAGATTTCAGTAGAATATATTTTCATATTAAAGTTCAAGTTTTTTCATTAAGAATTTTAAATATCAATTATAGAGAAAACGATACCTTCCTTAGACTTTTTTTATAATATACCCACTCTTAGTCAATTTTATTTATAACACAGCTCGGCACATTTTGAATTCACATGGTCGAAACAAAACCCAATCAATGTGCAAATTTGGATCAAATCAAAACAATAACAAATCAACAAAGGTGTTAATTGCTTTAAATTTTTGCTTTGACCTTTGGACTGCAATATAAATGGCTATAAACAAATTGGGCTAATATTACAAGTGCACGAAATGCAGCTGAATTATTTTTAAACATTACCAAAAAAGAAGTCGAAATTCTCCATGGAAATTGTCAAGCTGAAAATCCTGTTTTCCTTATTTTAATACGCAATTTGAGAAAGTTCTGCGATACAATGCAATTAACAATCAAATGTTAATTTCTTGCTTGATCAAGAAAACAACATAAAAAACGTTGTTGGAAAATTTCGCGGAATTCTTAAAAAATTTTATAATGATCATAAATCTCATTTGGGATGGTCTGTCAGTGATGGTAATGATGACGATGATGATGATGAGTCAACTTGTGCTGTTTTCCTGGTAGCATGACAATTGCTTGCCACTTGCCACTTGTTGAGCATAATAATGAGGAGGCAATTGGCAAGGGGAAAGCGTTTATTTCGCAGAACTTTTAAAAAGAACGACAACCAATATTTAGGGAAGCTTTATGTACTATATGTATTATGTATACGTTTCTCATGCACATTGCACATCTGTTAGGCCCCATTTCAAGTGTTATAGTATAGCAAATGGATCCAAAATAAGGTTTCGCCTGCCATTGTGTTGCTTCTACATTTTTTAGCTGCTTGCGGCGCTTTGTTTCTTCTTGCTTTTCTCATTATTATTATTTTTCATTTTTTCTCTTTTTTTGACCGGCCTGCTTTTGTTTATGTCTATCACTCTTCCATCTTCCTTTTCACTCTCTCAATTCCTCTCTCTCTCTGTCTTTCGCTGGTTTTTTTGTTCACCCACTGGGGCCGCTTCATAAGGTTGAGGTCGAGCACAACATCCGTTTGCCGAGCACTTTTCAAATGTAAACCACACAAAAAAACAACACACAAAACAATGCAAAACACACAAACTTACACACAATACAAAACAGGCACGTAGAGCAAGTTCCCTTCATGAAGCTCCTTCCATTTTTCATTGCTAAATTTAAACATTTCGCCATTAAATAGTTTATGTATTTTTGTTATTGTTTCCAGCTCTCCTTAGTTGTAATACAAATATAAACAATACAAATATAAATGAAAATTATATTTGAATTTTCCACAGCATTTTGCAATTCGTTGGATTTGTTTTTTTTTCCTTCTTTCTTCCCCTATTTGTCAATGCCTGAATACCCTTAAGCTTAAATGCTCTTTTTTAATAGCAACAACAACAACAACCGCAAATTGAACAATATGCAGTGAACTAAATGAAAATATTATTGTTTGTTTTTCCTCGTGCAGTTTTTCCACTTTCTGCATTAGATCATCAACAGCTCTCAATTATCTACAGGAAATGCAAATTAGACTTTAGCAATGTTTGTTGTTCTTTTCATTTTATTGAATGCGTATCGTATTTAGCATCTATCAGTGTCTGAAGTTGTCTATCTGAAAGGTAAAGTTGCTCGAAGAGGTCAGAAGGTCAAAGTACCTTCATCTATAATTATGAGAAATTTGTAATAAACTGATACAAGAATATATCTAGTATTATAGATACAAATATATCTACCTTTTTTGAAACTGAATATTGATGCAAAAATGGTTTAACTTTCCAAAACGCATCATAAAGATATACTGAATATTACAGCTCCCCAAAAAATGAACTGTGTATTATGCCAATTTATATGCAATCCTAATCACGGATAAGTCGAAAGAAAACCTTACCCTAAAAAGTGTATCCGATCATTTTTGCAGAAATCGTTATAATACTATTTTACTTCGATTCATGAAATCGTATTTCATTTTAATATAAAATGTGGAAGTTCCAGATCGTCTATTGACTATGGGCGATGATGGCATTGAATACAAAGCAAAAGATTCCAAGCTTTATTTGACGATATGCAAATATTTGATCTGTTTGACGTACTTATTTGCGTATTTTTACAGCTCTTACTCTTCGAGTAAGTGCCGCATATTTGTATACGCTTTGCGAATTCTCATGAAAGTGTTGATTACCCTACAAAATCCCCCAGAAAATCCAAAAAGATTTGTCAGTTAAGGGCGCTAATGAATATGAATTAGATATGCGAAGGTGATCACAGATTATAGAACTTAAGAATTAGCCTCGTCTGATCTCGGCTTTAAAATCTAAGCCGATAGTTTGGAAGCTACAATTATATAAAAGTCGGAGTAAATTTAACACAAAATTTTAGTTTCTTAAGTTTTCTCAAATAAAAAAATTGCCAGAACTAATTGCGATTTTAAAAATTATCCAATGTTTACATTAACTCATTTGGACTTACTATAATAACAATGCACGTCACAGACCTAGCCTGTAATTATAATGTTTTCAAATAGTTAAAGACAAATCATGTGAGTTTTTAACGTAGACATAAAATCATATGCTTCGGGCTTCTTTTGTTTCTATGCAAATATCAAATAACAAATTATATGCTCCAACTAAAAGTATTTAAATAGTTTTGCATTGTGTTTGTTGTCTGACAGTATTAAAAATCTTTCCAGATATATCGAACCGGAAATGTTCCGAATATAGCAATATGTAGATGAAAGTCATTTTGGGTTAATGTTATCATGATCTTGATCTACTCTTTCATCCCTGGCCTTTTGGAGGCTGCTGCTTCTTCTCGCTGTACTTGACTTATGCCATAAAAAGTTATATCCCCCTGTTGCTCTGGGAATCGCGGAAGAGTGAGAGAAAGGGCTTGCAGCAATTACAAATCTTTTTATTTTAGCCACAGCAAATAATAAAAAAAAAAAAATGCAGTGCCGTTTGAAATGGGGCTCATTGTTTATGCAGCGCATTTTTTACGATCAGTGCAGCCCCAAAAAAAGTATAATGTCTACTCTGCACATGACTATACCCTAACTCTGGGTATTATCCGCATGTTGTGAAAAGTGCAAGCGATAGAAAGTGACATGGAAATTCAAGTAAAATCAATAGTTTCAAGATGAGGACAACGAATTGATTTGATATGTATATAAACTGAAACTTGAAATTAGAAAAAAGGTTAAGTTTTTAAAATATCTCAATAAAACTTGAAAAATCCAAGTTTTTTGTGAAATTTAACAACAAATGTGTTCCATAGCTGACCTAGAAAGTTTAAACTGATCAAATTCATTTAAGTATTTGTGAGTCAGCAAATAAAATCTTGTTAGAGCAGCCTTGTTCCTTTGGTAGATATTCCAATAAAAATTAAACGTATCCCTAATCCTAATAATAATTTACTTAAATTGCGAGATGAGTTTGCTAGAGTATTGAAGCTTCAGCCACATCAAAGTGATTAATTTATACATGTTAATTTTATATTTATTGCAAGCGTATGTTTATATGTATAAACAATGCTTTTAGTATGGATCGACCTCACAGTTTGTGTGTTATGGCCAAAGGCTTCGAATTACACAATCCGAAACGTGGCTCGTTCCTTGGGTCTGGCTCCGTCTTCGTCTCCATATTCATCTCCATTCCTGGTACTCGAGTGTTCTATTTGAAGTAGAGAAAACATATTTTATGAGTCGGCGATAAGCAACGGCACTTGGAGCAGGCACATAACTCAAACTCAGATACAAAAGAAAAACGTAAAGTAAAACACGAGACAGGCAGCCCAGCCAACCAGATGCAGTTGCAATCCCCAGACAGAGATGCAGTTGCAGTTAAAGAGGCAGACAGATTTATAAGTATGCACATATGTATGTACTCATACTATTTATTTATGGCGCCTGGCCAGAAGGATGCATTGGCAATGCCGGGCACGTTGCGAGACGATCGTTCAGCTAGATTCCAACTGCCAAGTGAGAAATACCAAGTGCCATCAATTCGTATTGGTAGCTTAATTAACCAGCGGGACAATTGGACAGTTAACAGACTGATTTTGATTTTTATTTTTGCTGCCAGGGCGCGCCCAACTACAGAGCTACAAATAGAGCTTAAAGCGTAGGCATGCGGATGTATCTGAGTATCTGGGTATCTGGTCACTGTAGGCGCTTCTCTCTGGCTTATGGCCATCAATCAGTGGACAACCGGAGGCGAGGGCCAAGGCAAATGGTCAAGACGGACACAGAGACAGACACGGAGACAGAGGCAAAAGGCGAATCGGGAATTGGGAATTGGGGAAGTCAGAGACACGCACAATGATTGCCCAAGGACGCGATCAAATCCGCTTAGTGTAATAACAAGCGGAGCAAGTTGCTGTCGATACCCTAGTTTATAATTGGAGTTGGTATATGCTTTAGTTAAATAGTGTGGATATATTTTAACTGTTGGTAACATTTTGCCAAGTCTCTTAAGTAAATTTTCCCTTATGTCCACATTTATTTATCTTTAGGGTATTTAATTGTTGTTCTTTGCTACTTTAAACATTTAGTTATTTTATTATAACTTCAAGTTGAGACCTTTTAACTGCCTTTATTTATTCAGATAATTTTATTCATAACTTCTCATAACAAGATAAAGTTACTCAAACTACAATTATTAATCTGATTAAATTCTAGAAAATTAATTCGATTATCAATTATATTTAATGTCACAAGACATTACGTTTACCTTCCCATTCTATAATTACATTTTTATGTTTATGTCTTTTTACTTTGCCACAGATTCTCGTTTCTTTTCTTTGTTTATTCAGAAGTGCTTTAATAAACACAGGGTATCTATTTGAAGTGCTTTCTTAAATTATGTTTTTTACCTTCTATTAACAATTCATTTTCTCAAATGAAGTACATTTTATATTACAAAAGTGATATTTATTTTTTATATAATCAAACATATTCACTTGTCTACAGAGTATTTACATTTTAGATACAATCTACTCTCTCATAATAGTAAGCATGACTTTTTGGTGCAAAAACTTGACCTAAATTTAAAATAATTATATAAAAATGTTGCTTAATGAACAGAAATGTTCTATCAAAATTTAGGCGTCCGCTACAGGGTATCTAGTGGTCGGGCAGCTATAAAATGCAGCATCTAGTGTTCTTTGTTGTATGACGTTGGCAGCAAACTGCTTTTAGGGTCGCTCTTTATCGCCTAGAAAGAACGAAGGAGACTGAGACTTGGACCTGACACTGGGTGTGAGTCTGGGCCTGATGCTTGGTCTCGGTCTCGTTTTCGGTCTGAATCTGGGCCTGGGTGGGTGACCTCTTCCCCTCCAGCTTCCCCAAATGTGTCAATGGCAATCGATAAAGTTTGTTATTTTAGTTGTTAATTTGTTTGCTGATGCTGCTTTTGCTTTTGCTATTGGCAAACTTAATACGCAACGATTATGGACATCCTTGTAACAGCTCCTTTCTCCCTTTTCTATTCCTCTTTTATAGCACGTGGAGCACAGAGGAGTGCTAGCTGCCAGGCGAGGAGAGCTTATTGGACAGGATAATAACCAAAGAGCGCTGGACGAGCACATTGCAATTGGCAGTGAAGATGATTGGACGTTTATTTCGTGCCCATGGCGAATTCTGTGCCTCACATCCCTGGGAGGTGATTGTAGCCCTCTTGACCATCACAGCCTGTATGCTGACGGTCGACAAGAGCAGCACATTGGAGGCGGGTCTTAGCAGTGCCACAGCAACAGCAGCAGCGGCAGCAGCGTCACCCACACCAGGAGCACCGCCGCCTCCACCGATTATAGCAAGTGTTCCATCTGCCACGTCAAGTCGACACAGACCCTGTCACGGCTGGAGTCAATCCTGTGATGGTCTTGAGGCGGAATACAATGCAGCCGATGTGATCCTCATGACAATTGTACGCTGTACCGCTGTGCTCTATTGTTACTATCAATTCTGTAGTCTCCACAGATTGGGATCCAAATACGTGCTAGGTAAGTTCTCCCACGAGATCCGCTCGAGAAATTACGTCATTTTGCGTGTTTGAGGCGCGTGTGTTGACTCAATTGATTAGCTACCAACTGAAGAATATGCTTTATTTACCTTTGGCCATAACTATGGTCAATGGTGTGTCTGCCATGTGCTCCATGTGCTCCATTGTTTGATCAACAGTTTAGACGTGCTTTTTACTATTTTTTTTTCTTGGCCCGATACCATGGCATTTCTCACAGCCTCTCTAACCGATATGACCTTTGTTGCTAATTGGACTTCAATTTGTTTCTCCCTCTCTTCTTTATTTTTCTCACTCTTTCTCTTTCCTTTACAGGCATTGCCGGTCTTTTTACTGTCTTCTCCAGCTTCATATTCACCACGGCCATTATTAAGTTTCTGGGCAGCGATATCTCCGATCTCAAGTGAGTAATCCAAACAAAAATCAATTAGAAACACTCGACTATGAGATACCTAACATACCTGTTCACACCTATCTATGTATAAAACCTTTTAAGCTATGCGGTGAACAAAATAAAAAAATAAAAACTTTCCTTTATAACAAATACAAATAACAATACAAATATCCTGCCGTTAAGCTTAAAGGAAAGATAAACCTGCAGTAAGAGAACAAAATCTTAAGTGTATCTTCCCTTTAAGGTGAATGGCATGATGAGAAAACGGCCCTAGCGTAGGTTGTAGCGTTTAGAATTGATTCTTTATCCTTTGTCTCCAACCTTTGTGTTTATTATGCAATCCTGATGTAACATCTAGTATCTATTTTCACAAAGAAACAGTTCGGTGCACCCATATTTCTAAATATTTCACTTAAGAAAAAACTAATTTTAATCAACTTCTGGTTAAATCAACTCCTTGGTATTAAACAACGTTTACAATTCAGCTCGAAGAGTTTTAATTTTTGCAATATTTACTTGTAATACATACTATATTAACTGAACAAAGGTTTACCAGATTTTAAACTTGTATAAGTTTGTCAAAACTAATTTGAGCTTCATTCGGAATGTAATGGTTTGATTTATAAATTGATTGATAAACATATTTTCAAGCGAGATGTTATTATGATCTATTATGACATTATTATAATGAGCATCAAAAAAGTACAAAAGATAGAAATCTCCTTTTCCAACTGACTTTTTAAAACGCGTTATTTAAATTAAAATTATCGTGTTTTTGCTTTTAATCAACTTAATAAGTAAAAAGTTTATTATTCTATATATTTTATTGCTATCCCTTGAAAGTACACTATATGTATATATATTTTAGGCCTCCTTCTGAGTGTTACGTACATTTTCCCAAAACTATTACACCCTTTTTAAATGAATTTTCATTGGTTATATTAAGCACATCTCACACCTCAACTCAACCTTGACCTGTGAACTGATTCAAATGATTTTCTTGCAGGGATGCGCTGTTCTTTCTGCTGCTGGTCATCGATTTGTCCAACTCGGGGAGATTGGCACAGCTGGCGTTGTCGGGCAGCAGCCAAGCGGAGGTGACACAGAACATAGCACGAGGCTTAGAGCTGTTGGGTCCAACCATTTCATTGGACACCATTGTGGAGGCATTGCTGGTGGGCGTGGGCACGTTGTCGGGAGTTCAAAGATTGGAGGTGCTCTGCATGTTTGCGGTGCTCTCGGTGCTGGTCAATTATGTGGTCTTTATGACCTTTTATCCAGCCTGTCTGTCGCTCATTTTCGATCTGTCACGGAATGGCGTGGACATGTCTGTGGTGCGGGAACGTGCCAAAGGATCTTTGTTACTCAAATCCCTCACCGAGGAGGAACAGAAGGCGAATCCAGTGTTGCAACGTGTCAAGCTGATTATGACCACGGGTCTGATGATTGTCCACATCTACAGTCGGGTGGTCTTCAGCAGCAGCGACTACGATGCCGTTGATAAAACTCTCTCCCCTACGTTGAATCTCAATGTGAACAACAATCGCACGGAATCTGGCGAAATCACTGATATAATCATTAAGTACGTACACTGAATCTTCTCTAGAATCTCTCTCTAATTTTGAGAATTTCCCCCTTTTAGGTGGTTGACTATGAGTGCGGATCACATTGTCATCTCGATCGTTTTGATTGCACTCGTTGTAAAATTCATTTGCTTCGATAATCGCGATTCTCTGCAGGATCAATTGCGTCAATCCACGATAGCAAAGGCATCGCAGACCACGCCCCAGCCGGAGGAAGAGAAGGAAGAGCACAAACTGGTGCCAGTTCGCACTCCATTGTTTAGCATCGAGGAACACAATGTGGTAAATGCCGCCACCCAGACGGAGATTCAAGCTACGTTGCGACAACGTCTCCAGCTGCCACTGCGTCCGCCACGCCCACTGCAGGAATGCCTAGAGCTGTTGAACTCCACAGATGAGGGTGGTCCCACAGCGTTGAGCGATGAGGAGATTGTGGCCTTGGTTAATGCTGGAGGCACGCACTGTCCGCTTTATAAGATTGAATCGGTGCTAGAGGATCCGGAGCGTGGCATTCGCATTCGTCGCCAGATAATTGCGGCACGTGCAAAGCTGCCCATGGAGCGTCTAGAGGTGTTGCCTTATCAGCACTTTGATTATCGCAAGGTGATGAACGCCTGCTGTGAGAATGTCCTGGGTTATGTGCCCATTCCTGTGGGCTATGCGGGTCCACTTCTGCTTGATGGCTTCAGCTATTATGTGCCCATGGCCACAACGGAAGGTGCTCTTGTGGCATCCACAAATCGCGGTTGCAAGGCCTTGTCTGTCCGCGGCGTACGCTCTGTGGTCGAGGATGTGGGCATGACACGTGCCCCTTGTGTGCGTTTCCCCAGTGTGGCACGTGCCTCGGAGGCCAAGTTGTGGATCGAGAGCGATGTTAACTATAAACTTATCAAGACTGAGTTCGATTCGACGTCTCGTTTTGGCCGCTTAAAGGACTGTCACATTGCCATGGATGGTCCACAGTTGTACATACGGTTTGTGGCACTCACTGGAGATGCCATGGGTATGAACATGGTGTCCAAGGGTGCCGAGATGGCGTTGCGTTGCATCAAACGTCAATTTCCCGACATGCAGATCATCTCGCTGAGTGGCAACTTCTGTTGCGACAAAAAACCCGCTGCCATCAATTGGATCAAGGGACGTGGCAAGCGCGTCGTCACCGAGTGCACAATTCCAGCGGCAACACTTCGCACAGTGCTGAAGACGGATGCCAAGACTCTGGTTGAATGCAACAAACTGAAGAACATGGGCGGCAGTGCAATGGCCGGCAGTATTGGTGGCAACAACGCACATGCGGCCAATATGGTGACAGCTGTGTTTCTGGCCACTGGACAGGATCCCGCACAGAATGTCACATCGAGCAATTGCTCGACAGCCATGGAGTGCTGGGCTGAGAATAGCGAGGACTTGTATATGACCTGCACGATGCCGTCACTGGAGGTCGGCACCGTTGGCGGTGGCACTGGTCTGCCCGGTCAAGGAGCCTGCCTCGATATGCTGGGCGTACGTGGGGCACATGCCACCAAACCCGGCGACAATGCCAAGAAGCTGGCACAAATTGTCTGCGCCACCGTCATGGCTGGCGAACTAAGCCTTATGGCCGCATTGGTCAACAGCGATCTAGTCAAGAGTCACATGCGTCACAATCGGTAAGTTCCACAACTCAACAATCTTTTACAGGGGAATAATTTCCAGGAATCGCAGCGAACAACTAAAGTTTACATTAATTATCAATTAATTAAAAATAATTTAGAAAAAATATAATGAACATTTGTTAAACTATTAAAAAAAAATTATGAATTTTTTAAAATTTCTAATACCTAAATGTAATTTTTAAGAATTGTTTTTAACCGTTAAAAATCGTATTTAGAATTTTGGTAATTATTTAAATTTAGAAATCTATTTAAATGTTTTTGATAAACCCTAAGAAAGATGAATTTAAGAACAGAGTAGAATCATTATTAATTTTAAATTTGCTTTTCGACTTGTCAAAGTACAAAATTTAACAATTTCAAAACTAAGTTTTCTAATACACATACATATTTCTGAAAATATTTTTGTTTCTTAAAATAGTAATGGGTGCGAAAGGACAAAGGCGAAATAGAGTAGAACGGATGTAATTGTTTCATTTATTAATTCCAGTTGTTTTTACCCAATCTAATTTATTTTTTTCTCTTTTATTTCTTCCTTCTAGGTCTTCCATTGCTGTGAGCAGCGCCAACAATCCGCTCAACGTGACCGTCTCCAGTTGCAGCACAATCAGCTAAAACTGACGGATAACTATCACCTCCTGTATATATACTTATATAGGCGCCTCAACCGAGCGCTTTGGTTAAAATTTTAATGTTCAGATGAATGCTTAATGAATTAATTATCTAATTGTATAGTGATTGTAATTGTAATTGTAATCAATTCATTTTGGCCAGGCCAATGCAGCAGACAGTAGCAGAAGCAGCAAACAGCACACAGCATTAAGCAACTTGATTATAGCCAAAGCCTTTGTATTTGTTATCAACTTGTTCTTTCTATTGGGTATCTACTTTACCGCAGCCTGGGATTCATTGTTGTAGCAATTTCCACTTAGTTAATACGATTGATTATAAGCATATAACAGATGATGTATGTATGTATGTGCGATACAAAATACATGAGCCTATTTTTTCTACAAAACATATTTCTAGTGCAAGCCACGAAACTTGTAAAAAGTATTCCTTAAGCGAATTAGTTATAGTGATTAAAATATGTATATTAAATGTTTAATAGAACAGACACAGTTAAAGATTGCGGATGCGATAACGATAATAAACACAAAGCACAAACAGAAAACACGAATTGTAATTTTGTAATTTGATTATAAATGTAATTGAAGAAAATGGATAAATTGATGTCTTTTGTAGACGCTGCGCCCGGACTTACGAAATCGGAACTTCATTTATTTTACTTTAATAATAATTATTAATAAATTATTATAATTAATTTATAATAATTCACAATGCGTTTTATTTAGTTAATAGATGTTGGATTTTGTTTTGCATTTGTTTTTCTTTTCATTTGTGTTCATTTAAAACAAAAAAATAATAATGGGGGAAGAAACGAACGAAACGAAACAATCGCCATCGTCAACTAATCTTAAGCTTTCTCCTCAACGGGTTTCTCCTTGGGCTCCGCCTCGGCATCATCGGTGTCATGTGGAGACGCCACCACAACATCAACGCTGCTGTCCGCCTGCATGAGTGCCTTTTTTGGGCTTGGCTCATTGCTGTCGGCCTCCGCAATGGCGGCTGTTGTGCCCGATGCAGTGGCTATCGGTATTGACTCAACAACAGCATCATCGTCATCATCATCGTTGGTTGTGGACTCCGGTTGCACGATGGCAGCACACGACTCCGAGGAAATGCCATTTTTAGTCTCCACGACAGCACACTCATCGGGATGTGTCAGCTTAC
Source organism: Drosophila putrida (assembly GCA_037043535.1). NCBI lineage: Eukaryota > Metazoa > Arthropoda > Insecta > Diptera > Drosophilidae > Drosophila > Drosophila putrida. The sequence goes on from JBAMBI010000135.1 coordinate 1,039,996, forward strand.
GTTTGGCGATTCGCTCACTCAACGCCTTGTGCACCTGTGCAATGTCCGCAGGACGACCCATGGCCAAAAATATTTTCACAGTACCCGTATTGTCCATGGCAGTCAATCGCAACGATTTCTGGCTGGCACGTTCGGCAACCATTGCCGCCCAAACTTTAGTGTTCAACAGGAGTCGCAAGTTACCCGATGTCCGGAAGACGACACGTGAGCAATCGTGTTCATCCTTGGCATCGTTAAGACGCAGACTGCCACGTCCACGCTCTTCCCAGTTGCTGTTGACAAAAGCGAACAGCTTGCAGCTGACATCGGCAATATTGAGTTCGTTCTCCTCGCCAGTAAAAGTTTCCACCTCCTCGTATTTACGTTTTTGGGCACGACTCTCCTCGTATTCGCGTGCCACATCATTGAGACTCTTCGCTTCGGATGTCTCCTTGTTGTTATCTGTCGATTGAGCTGCCTGCTGAATAACGCTGGAGAACAGCAACTGCGAGGAAGTGGCTTCAGCAGAGCCCGATACGGCTGCTTCAGCATTCGATTCTGTGCTTACGTTTTCCTACACACAATCGGATTAGTTATTTAAATATCATGGAATGTAAAGTTATTCCAACTTACCCCTACAACACGTTCATGTACGTTCTGGCCAAAAATGAAACCACTTGTCTGCACCCGCGGCAAGTTGGTCTTGGATGCAGCAAATATATTGGCACGCTCGATGCCATTGTTGCGTAGCATTGACAACGGATCCGGCCGCTCATCAATCTCGTCATCCTCTTTATCAGATTTCTCTGTGGACTCCACCACTGGGGCGGCGGATGCATCATCTTCCTCCTCCCTCTGCTCTCGCAAAAACGGATTTCCCACAATACCTTCTTCCTCAGTCTTCTCGCTGCCGCCGGCTAACGTTATGGAGCTATTGTTGCTGTTGTTGGTATTAGTATTGGTAATGGTGTTGGTAGTGGCATTGGAATTGGTATGAGCTGTGCCTAACACAGAAGAATCACCGAGCACAGCTGGCCGTAATACGGCTCCGCCTAATCGCGAGGCCTTTAACGTAAAGCCACCTCTGAAGCAGTTGGCTTCAACCGACGCTTCTGCAATATACAGCAAGAACAAACATGAGACATTTGTATTTAGCTCTATCTTGACTTTAACTTGCTGTTAGGGCTTCATGGCGGGCAAGTCTATATGCACAACTAATCTATTGTTTTGTTAAACCACTTACCATTATTTTCCGACATGGCAATGATAATTTATGATTATGATTTATAATTTGGCAAATCTTTTTTTACAAGAAAAAAAAAGCGTTCTCTTCAAGCCAGGATAGTGTTGTGCATAATCCAACTATCGATAGAGCGATAACACTATGCTAACTCGGTGACATACCGATATATTTGAACATTTTCCAGCACGCGTGAATGTCAAACTCGGCGTAGCTGGAAGAAACACGAAAATTTACAAGTCATCCGACAAAAAACAGATCCAACAAACCAGCCAGCTAAAAGTTTCGTTTGTTCGAGTTTAATTTTAAAGCAATTTAATTAGAAATGGCTCAAACGCTTGAGGACAAATCAATATGGGAGGATGGCGAGGAGTCTCTGGGCGAAGAGGTGCTGCGTATGTCCACTGATGAGATTGTGAGCAGGACTCGCTTAATGGACAATGAAATCAAAATAATGAAAAGTGAAGTTATGCGAATTACACATGAAACTCAAGCGCAAAATGAAAAAATTAAAGACAATACGGAAAAGATTAAGGTACGTCCACAAACTTATAAGTTGCAACAAAAGATAATTTACTGAGACTTGTTTTAGGTTAACAAAACGTTGCCATATCTGGTGTCCAATGTCATTGAGCTGTTGGATGTGGATCCACAAGAGGAAGAGGATGATGGCTCCGTCACTGTACTGGATAATCAACGCAAGGGCAAATGTGCGGTTATCAAAACATCTACGCGTCAAGCATATTTCTTGCCAGTCATTGGCTTGGTCGATGCCGAAAAACTGAAGCCCGGCGATTTAGTTGGTGTCAACAAAGATTCGTATTTGATTTTGGAAACTCTGCCGGCTGAATATGATGCGCGAGTCAAGGCCATGGAAGTGGATGAACGTCCTACAGAGCAGTATTCCGATATTGGTGGATTGGACAAACAGATTCAGGAACTCATTGAAGCTGTTGTCCTGCCCATGACACACAAGGAAAAGTTTAAGAATTTAGGCATCCATCCCCCAAAAGGTTAGTGCTATTCGAATCCAATGCTGTATTTTTACTGGATCATAAAGCGTCACAAAGCAGGGTCATAGAGAAAATGTATGTCCCACAACTGTGACACTTCAATGTTTCCTCCAGCATAATAATAACCAGAAAGAAATGACGGTCATTAAATTCATAATTCATTTAGGTGTCCTACTCTATGGTCCGCCCGGAACTGGTAAGACGCTGCTCGCTCGTGCTTGCGCCGCACAAACCAAGTCAACTTTCCTCAAGCTGGCCGGTCCCCAATTGGTGCAAATGTTTATTGGTGACGGCGCCAAGTTGGTCCGTGATGCCTTTGCACTTGCCAAGGAAAAGGCTCCTGCAATTATTTTCATTGATGAGTTGGACGCTATCGGCACGAAGCGTTTCGATTCTGAGAAGGCTGGAGATCGTGAGGTGCAGCGTACGATGTTGGAGTTGCTGAATCAATTGGACGGTTTTAGCTCGACAGCTGATATTAAAGTAATTGCAGCCACAAATCGTGTGGATATTCTAGATCCTGCATTGTTGCGTTCCGGTCGTCTTGATCGTAAGATCGAGTTCCCACATCCAAATGAAGAGGCCCGGGCACGTATTATGCAAATTCACTCCCGTAAAATGAATGTTAGCAACGATGTGAACTTTGAGGAACTCTCACGATCCACCGACGATTTCAATGGTGCCCAATGCAAGGCGGTTTGTGTTGAAGCTGGTATGATTGCTCTGCGTCGATCAGCTACATCGGTAACGCATGAGGACTTCATGGATGCCATCATGGAGGTGCAGTCCAAGAAGAAAGCTAATCTTAACTACTATGCTTAAGCTAAAAATTCAATACATCAATTTACTTGTACTTGTAATGTGGCAAGCACTTCAACAACAACAAAACAAAAACGGAATTAAAATATATATTAAACAGTAATTAACGATTGGTTTCAGGCTGCATTTATGGTTAGTTGGGAATCATAGTATCTCATGGATGAGCAGTAGTTTTTATGAGTACAACACACATATATTTTCTTTGAGTAAGATATATCTGATTTTTTAAATATCTAAAAATTCCATTCAGAAATCATAAAAAATTGATGATAAATATTTACATGGTCACTAATTAAGCTAGGGATGATTAACCAATTCATTAAGACTAATCAGTGGGATCAAGTGTATTGCTGCTGCTGCTCGTCCCCGGGGATGTGGATGAGCTACCAGTTGTGGTTGTGGCTGTTGTGCTGGACGCTGACGCTGTTGCTGCCGCAGTGGAAGTTGTTCCAGATGCTGCTCCAGCTGCAATCGATTCAGATGCAGTCGTAGCAGCTCCAGAGGAAGATGGTGTGGCTGCTCCTGCTGCTGGCGCTGCATTAACAGGCACAGCTGCAATGTCGTTGTTGACACCAACTTGCGGAGCCGGCTGCTGAGCTGCCTGCTCTGGCTGTTGAAAAGGTCGTCTGGTATACATTATTATGCCCAGCAATAAGGTCAGTACTGTAATCATATATAAATCCCAATTAGCAGCAATATTTTCATCCATATAGAATATGAATCTATAAGGGGACTGAAATGGAAATTAAATTAAGTTATTTTGAGTTTGTACTTCTATTAAATATTATTTCTTACCTCCTTAATAGACTCAATCTTGGCTAGCATCTGCAGCTTAAAAAGCGCAATTGCTACAGGCACTTTAGCATCCGAGTTTGTTTCGGCAGCCAAATCATATAATCTTTTGGCCAAATGCCAATCCTTCTTCATGCCCAGACCTTGCTCATGCATATAGCCCAAATTAAACATGGCCTGTGCATTGTATTGTTGCTCCGAAGCTTTCCTATTATTTCGAAATATATTTTAAATTGAATGCAATTGATAAGCAAAATGTTAACGCACCTGTAAAGTGCCGCAGCAGTCTCGAAATCTGTTTTTGTGCCCCAGCCATAGTAATAGTAATCGCCAAGTTTGACTTGGGCAGCGGAATAGCCTTGACCGGCAGCACGTTTCCAGTAATAAAATGCTCGAATCAAGTCCTCATGTCGATCGTTAAATACATGAACCTCCTCGCGATCCAGCAGAAATGCTGCATTGCTCTGGGCCACCTCATAGCCCACTTCTGCCATGAGAGCATAATGCATATAGGCCTCATCGATCCGATTCTGCTTATAGTCATTATAGGCGTGCATCAATCGGCTGCTCCAGCGACCACGTTCCGCCACGTTTTTGAAGAACTGCAAGAGATCAGAGAAATGTGAAATGATAACAATTAAATAGGAAAGGGAATAAGAATGAAACAATTAATAGCTAATTTAAGAAGCCCACCTCAACAGCAGCTGGACAGGATCGCAACATGCCCATACCATAAGCATGCATAATGCCCAGATTATAGTAGGCCAAAACGTGGCCAGATTGTGTAGCCAGATTAAAATACTTCAAAGCCAGTTTGTAGTCCGTCTTAACACCATTTCCCGCTAGAATCAGATCAACAGATTATTAGTTAGAAATTGTGACAAAGTAAACTGACAATTCGAATCTTACTGAAATACATGGTGCCCAGTTGCAATTGACCATCGACCCATCCCTGATCCGCAGCCTGTGTAAAATATGACAACGCCTTAATGGAATCCTTGGGTACGCCCAGACCCTTTAAGTACATAAGACCCAATCCGCTCTGGCCCACAGGATCGCCCATTTCGGATGCCTTAGAAAAATACTGTGAATAAAAAAAACAATGAATAATTTAAGAGAATTTAGTACGCACAAAATTATCTCACCTTGAAGGCTGTCTCATTGTCGGCTTTGATTTGTTCACTGCCCTCCAGATAGAGCTTGCCCAGAAAGGCAAACCCAATGGCATTGCCAGCATTTGCCGCAAGCGTAAAGTATTCCAATGCCTTTTGATGATCCTGCTGAATGGCCTTGCCGCCTTGGTAATACAACTGACCCAAGCCGACCTGAGACTGCACATCACCCTTGTCAGCCAATAGCTGATAGTAATCAACAATTTCGGTCTCGTGACTTCCTGGATTCTCTAGTTCATCAAGCAGTCGGACTCTGTGGACCATAGGTCCATTGGCAAATGTTACCTTAGAGGCAACTTTTCTGGCGACACGCTTGTAGTAAAGCAAAGCCTTCTCACAGCTGATGGGCACATTGATGCCGTACAAATAGCGATACCCCATGGCCATCTGGGCTAGGGTATTGTCGCCCAATGCCGCAATCATATAATGTATTAACGCCATCGGCTGGCTGACATTCTTGCCACCCACGCCCACAGAATACAAGAAGGCGAGTCCTGCATGAGCACCTGGTAAGCCATCATTCGCCAGGCTTTCAAATTCTTCAGCAGCTTGATGAAAATCAAATGGCATCCAGAGTCCCAAGAGCATGGCCCAAGCAACTTCAGCACGTGCCTTTGGATGATTAAATGCTGCTGCCTTGCGTAGGAGTGTAAATGCGACTCGCTTATCGGTACGCGGTTTACCCAACATCTCCATGGCATTCTCGTAAAGACTCTGGGCTGCAAATATATTATGGGAATAATTCGACTATTTGTTATAGTTGTTTTAAGGAATTATAACAGAGCCCGTTTCATACACAAGCCGGTAATTGTCTATAATGTATGTGGCCAGATCCATAAAAATTACGATCCATCGGTAAATTTTTGTATGATTCCCCCCTTTGAATTTGTAATATTTACCTTCCACCATTTCGGGAGTTAGTTCAGCCTCAACGCTTGGTTGTTGTGCCTCAATTGCCTCGATTTGGGCTTTTAATTTCTGTTGCTTCATTAAACTATCATTCCATAGACGCTCAAATAATGCAGCTGGCATTACTTTAGTGCGAGGAGCGAATTCCGTATCCTTCAGCTTGGCAGCTTTGCGATCATTGCTTCCTGGCGCCGTTGTCGTTGCTGTCGACGAGGATGTGTCGACAGCAGGTGTTTTGGCATCCTTATCAACTGTTGTAATCTCTTCAGGTTCTCTTTTGCTCTGCTCCGTTGGGGTTCCCCTCTCTCGTTCCCCCTCACCGCCTGGTGGCAACGCTGTCGCGCTGGCGCTTTCAGAGAGTGGACCCTGGAGCTCCGCTTGCAACAGCTGGGCATGCTGGGCTACTAGGAGCACCAAAATGCACATGAAGCATGTCAGTCTCATCGTACGGAACTTGGCTTCCTGTTTTTAACGTAAAAGTAAATAGACAAGTGTTTAATTTACTAACAATTCTGGTTTATATCTTTTCGTGTCTCTCTGTAGGTCTGACGTGTTGTGTTATTTACTTTTTCTTTTGTGCACACACTGATTGCTATTTCACCGTTTGATAGTGCTTTGTGCTTCTAGGTCGTTTTATCGGTGGCGCATTTTACACAAGTGTAGTTTCTAATTAAGTTGCCCTAACGCCTACAGCTTACTTTGACAAATTTTCACACGTAAGATTAAAGAACCTTTATTTGTTGCAACAATAATTTGGCCAGTGCTGGAAAACAACACGACGGTAGAGATGAGCAACAATCTGGGTTTCCACTAGGCAGGTGAACAGTCACTGTCACTGTAAATTTAAACATATTCGTTAAAAGACTCTTTAAATTTTACAATATCTACACTTGTTTCCCTCTCGCCTTCTATGAACAAAGTGCTGGTAATGAATAGGAATGAAATATCCCGACAAGTGTGCTATGCCGTATTTAAAAGTATTCACCGGTATGCTCACCTCTAAAAAAAGAAAACAGTGCTGGAAAACGCAAACGCAAGCTAATTTCTTGTATGTTTTTGTTGTTCCATTTCATAATGCAAATAACCCAATAGCGGCAGCTGCTGTAAAATTAGAGTCATAATTTCTGAACATACTAATTAATATACAAGGAAGCATTGTTTAAAAGTGACTCATTGCTCTTTTGAACCTGAAAACCTTTGAAAAGGCATGGAAATGAGTGTAAGTTATAACTTCGGCTGCAAGCTTTGTTGATGTTCACAGCCAAAATCACAGAAACCAGTTCAAAGCCGCGCTCCAATCGACTCAGTCCGTCAGTCACGCATTAAAAATTCATGCTCAGCTGCCAAAGCTGGTGAAAGTTTACAGCTGTTACAGCTAACGCCCGTCAAAAACTAATCAATCCTACATATTTTTTATTCTCCCCGTCTCCCTGTTAAAGGCGACTATGCTTGCACGTGTCTCCTTCTATCCCACATTGCTCTACAATGTGCTTATGGAAAAGGCCACATCAAGGAATTGGTACGATCGCATCGATGACAATGTTATACTGGGAGCCCTGCCCTTCCGAAACCAAGCCAATGACGTAAGTAATTAGCATTAAGACATTGGAGACATTCATCAGGTAATTTCATCAATAATCGCTGATTTACTTCTGATGGACCAGTAATCATTACCTGGTGAAATGACACTGATACTACTAAGTGACACCTGTTTATGAAATCATCCTACTGCGTATCTTAATATCAAATGTCAATTAAAATTCTTTTGTGTTTCACAGTTGATCGAAAAGGAAAACATGAAAGCCGTTGTATCAATGAATGAGGACTACGAGCTAACAGCATTTTCCAATGATGCACCCAAGTGGAAAGCTCTGGGCATTGAATTTCTTCAGCTTGCCACTACGGACATATTTGAGTCACCTAACCAGGAGAAGCTCTACAGAGGGGTGGAGTTCATGAATCGCTTTTTGCCACTGTCTAAGCGTATGAAAGGATTCAATAGCGCACAATATCCTGAGAACGATGGTACGGTTTATGTCCATTGCAAGGCGGGAAGAACACGTAGTGCAACCTTGGTGGGTTGCTATCTGATGCTGGTATGTTAAACCAAATATTGTGTGATAAATGTTTATTTAAATATTGGCAATATTTTTAGAAAAACGGCTGGACTCCAGATCAAGCAGTGGATCACATGCGTCAATGTCGCGCGCATATTTTACTACATACTAAACAATGGGATGCGCTTAGAATATTTTATGCAAATAATGTGGAAGCCAAGTCATGACCCGATTTATTATAATAGCCATATTTAAATGTTTATTACCTACGTAACGTAACAAAGGGTGCCTGTTTCTGTTTTTGTTACCTCTGCCAGAACCAATTAGTGCTGTTTTTAAATACATTTTTTTTAAAACACATTCCTTCACCGGTTCGTTTTACATATATACATTATATATATTTTTGTTTATTTCTTTAGTGCTAATAAATATTAAGCAATCGTCGAGTCCAAATAAGTCGCTTAATATATGGAACTCACAATAAATAACGAGAATTTTCTGATGGACTATTCCCTGAATTCCAAATCTGGCAGTTAAGCTTTTTCGGAATCCTTGCCCTTGATGGCCCAGAAGCGTTTAATACCGTTCGCTAGACCAACATCATTTTTAATGTAGTAAAAGAGACCTCCCAAAGTGGCCACAGATATTATGATGAGGGCAATATGAGAAACTTTTGGCAAAATATTACCAACAACAGCTGGACGCATGTAGTCGACGACCATAGCTTCAACGCCCCTGGAAGAATAGAATTTAAGATTAATAAATCTTTACGAATGGTTTGCGTTCTCTACATCTTACCAATGTGTGTGAATAACTACAGAAATTGCCAAAAGTGCGTCCAAGGCCTGCGAGGGAGCAAGGAAAGCGGCTGGAATAACAGCCAATAGGCCAGCAGACACAACGCGTTCGATTGTCCAAAGGCTTGTGTGGTTGGTTCCAGCTGAGGCCATTTTAGGCGCACTTACTGCAATGCTTCGCATCGCAACTGGCTATAATGGTTACAAATTATTAGATTATTGGGTATCCCATGATCGAGACATCAATATGTACATACCGCTACTTTCTGGGTTAATGCCACAGGCTTGGCCAAAGCCTGGCGCTGTGCATTGGCCACAATAGTGGAGTATGCCTTCAGTGGAGTAAGGCGCGCCGATTTCAGTAGATTCACAGCTGTCGGTGTCCCGAAGATATACGACGAGGTTATATAATCAAGTCAGTTCTCGTCTACAAATTATTTTGTATAGCTTTTAAAATACTCACCATTGCCACGGGTGGCGCCACGTAGTATCAAAGAGGACAGCATTCTTTAGTTTTACTTGCAAAATTAACAATTTGGAGTACAAATAAAATACACACTTGTTATGAATTTGCTGTGAATACTTTATAAGACTTTACAATACTGAAAAAGGCTCTGTCTACTCTTTATCGAAACTAATCGAGATATCGATTGTGAAAGTATCGGTTCCGCCCGATAAATATGAATAAAAAAATAAGCTTCCGAAAACGTTAGGACGGAATAAATTAAATGAAATTAGGAAATATGACTATTATTGAATTTTTTATATCCATCAAGAATAATGATAAAAACTGACTTATCAAATCAATTATTTTCGTGTTGAATAAACTGCAACAATTGAATTCATTATTACTGTTTATTTTAAAAAGTATTTATTAAGCAGCATAAATCGTTTGTACAAAACATTTGAGATTCGTTGTGGACGGAATGTAAAGTGATGATATGGAATTTGTAGAGTTGTAAAAACTCCTCTAACTTACGAACTATATACTTTCTGCATTCTAAAGGCACACAATTATTGTAAAAAGACACTATACGGTTAAGATACCATGGGAGTGGACGGTAAACTTAGTAAACGACTAAATGCCGGACAAGCATAAATACAACGCCAATGGCAAAAGCTGTCCTTGTGCTGATAGATAAAACCAAATGATCTGCTCCGGCTTTATAGAAGTCCCAGTCAAACACAATGTTTGAGGCATCTGATGGTTTCCACGGGTTTAAGCCGTCATCGAAATACATTGGGCAGTCGTCACGCTCACGTTCATACTCTACGGCATCGATGGCAACTGCAGCACCCTCTGAATGATTCCATGAAGTCACGTCCTGGTTAAGCTTACAAAAGGCACCCACTGCTTGGGACATAAGAACTCGGTTAAGGTCGGCACGTTGATACACCCAACAACGGTATTTGGAGAGTGGATCCAAATCATCGTAGGTGATTAAATAGGACTTTAGATTTTCCTTCCAAAACCCAATACACTTCATCCGGTAATCTGGATCACTGTAGATATCAACAGGTCGACCCAAATGGTCCACAGATAAACAATAGTTTTCATCCACCGCCAATTCCTTTTGGTCCGTATCGCAAACAGATATGTCTGATATATTCTGCTTGCAGTGAATATCCGGACGTGGACTCAGTGTAACACCACCAAGAATTCTAAAGTAAGTTTGCACAATTAGATTACAATTTTCAATAAATATAAAACCTTTTCTCACCTTGTTCTAAACGGATGCTCGCCTCTCTGGGTAAAATTGAACTTTCCAGCTACAGGACAACGTACAGGAACTGGATTTCTTGCCAAAAATAGATCATATTTCCATGCCTCGGCATTCGGGAACTGTACCCAAGAGCAAACAGTACTGAAGTCATCTTTAATGACAGCCAATCCCTTGCGATAGCGTATGATATTATGATGCCTTGGCATAAAGTCGAAGCACACATAATCCTTTTGGCAACCATCGACAGTTAGACGTGCCATCATGACACGATTACCTCGACGTTCGCGACAGACGTAAATCGTTTTACGATAACGAGCCCTATCAGGATAGTATGTCTCATTAATGTGCGTTTCACTGATGGAAACGTCGGCATCAATGTTAGCCGTATTAACCCATTCGCCAGAGAAGTTTTGAGGTAGTGTACAGCCGGGCTCCACAAATTCAGCCTTAACTGGCGTTAGCTTAAGACGTTCTGGAGAGTTTTCTGGGGTTTTGAGTGTATTACACTCGGCAGTGATGGAAACACCGATATAGAGATCGTCATCACGATTCTTGAGGAAGCAACGATACTTTTCATCCTTTCGAGACTCCTTTGTATTGGCCACAGCGAAATAATGATTCTTGCCCACAAACCAATCGCCCAGACAACTGAACTCCACATTTCCACTGAAGGTGCCCTCCATGCCCTCGCACTTCTGATAAGTAATGTTGAACTTTTGATTCTGTATAAGAAACTGAGTGCCAGCAGTTTGACAAGACTTGATACGCGCATCTGGCTTATTGCACACACCCGTAAAACGGAAGCGATTCTATAAATGAAAAATTAATTGAAAATAATTAATAAACACACCCTAGTTATGTGCGCTATATGTATAACTTGCCTGATACGTAAAATGCCAAACACCCTCGAGAGATGAGCGACAATTGATCGGAACATAGTTCTCATTGAACAATGTAATTTGTTGCTGATCGTCCTTAATACCCTTGCATACGTTCTCAACGGTAGGTTCCTGTCCAGGAGCCAAGCCCACACAAGGTCCTTCGAATTTCTCAAAGATGTTCAAGGTGCGTATGATTGTCCGCACACAATGGTAACAGTTAGCAGAGCGTTCTTTAAACACAAATGAGTATTCATCACCATGGTGCCTCTGGTAATTGATGCAGTAGCCTCTTGTGGACATGTGCGTAGCATCAATGACTGTTTGGGTGGGTAAACCGACCTCCCAGGAGAACCATGATCCTTGCAGGATCTTGGGTATAATGCAATTTCGTTGTTCAATCTGATTAAATTGTGCAAGCACTGTAAATAAAGTATAAACAATGTCAAAAATTATTCAATTTTCAACAGTGAATCACATTGAGCCCAGCTTTGAGGCTTGGGTGTGGCTTAAGACGAAGACGCTGTACCAACCTCCACTTAAAACGCCTAAAAGGCAGATTAATCTTAAGTAAACGTTCATTTTACACTTATTATATATGAACACTAAAATATGAACAACATTTTAATGGAAAACAACCAGTAAATAATTACAATTAAGACAAAAATTTATCTAAACACACGCAACAAACAAATTTACCAAATACTACGCGTAATTTTCAGCACTGAACTGCCGAAACCTTACAACACTGAATCCGTTTTCAACTAATTATAATCGATTCATTTTGTGGTCACAGTTGAAATTCAAACTCTTTTGCTGCTAAGAAAGCAACATTAAATTGCATCAGACACTGATACTGACGAGTTGCAGACACATTCTTCTGATTAATTATTACTCTCAACCGTTTTATGTTGTAATTAAAATGTCTGGCTGATTACAGAAATCACAACTTAGTAACAACTTTGTGGAAAAACAATACAGATTCTAATGTGAGCAACGACAGCCGCGACAACTTAAAGAGTCTCCGGCTATCTTCAGTAGTCCCCGGTCCAGTTGTCGCAAGCCTTACGACCCCAACGCCCCCGCTTTTAATGAGTAATACAATTATAAATGTAATTAAAATGTACTTTCAACTTTTTCATCATATTTTTGGATTATAGTCGATTTAGTAATCACTAAGCTATTAAGATAAAATATAAGCCCTCGTATTTGTGCCGCCAAATGATTCACAATCGCAAATCGATGGAGTTCCTAGTTTAATTGGCTGTTACTGGAATCCGTTTCTGATTGCACTTTGAAACTTATTCAACATTCAACGAATGGCATGTTGTTGATAAGTGTAGTGTCGTGTCTAGGTGCACACACTTAGAAATACAGATCGCGCCGTCCTCCTTATCAATAAGAGGTAAAGGTCACTCAATGCATGACGAGCTCGAGATGTCCAGAAAGTCTATGGTGCGCTGTCGACAATTTCGGCTTAGTATCAATTCGAAGCCCGTTTAAAAGGGACGTGAACGCTCCCTTTCAACTGCAACCAAGTACAAATCTTTCGATCGGTTAAAGCAAACTTTGTTTTAGTTAAACTTAATTTAAACATTATAAAATGGGTTAGTGCATTGTGATAAATATCTTACTAATTTTAATGTCGTTTCACTATAAAAGAACGCATCTTTGAACTTTTGTAAAACTTTTTTTTTGTCAATGGTTTATGTTGTTTGGTGATTGCAATTAAATTCTATAAAAACCATTTAGCAGTGCTATATAAAAACTAAGACACTCTAAAAGGATAAGGATTTAAGTGATCTTTTCGAAATTATACATTAATTTCATAGTGAAAAATTATTTTAATTGTGGCTAAGTAAGCAACTAACTCGTTTTTAAACCATTTTCGAGCAGCTGCAACCATCAACAGTGGGCTGCATTTGGAGGCCATCGATCGCATTACATCGATCCCATTGGTGGAATCGAGTGTCAAGCGGGTCGAGAATATCTATGGTAAAGTGAAGAGCAACAATCGCCTCTTCAGCTGGTACTTTGAGACGGCAGAAACAACAATTTCAGCCGTCTATGAGACAGTTCAACCGGCTGTTAAGCTCTTCGAGTTTCCTCTCAAGCGTCTGGACAATGTCATGTGCAAAAGTCTCGATATCTTGGAGCAACGTATTCCTCTGGTCTATTTGCCACCCGAAATGGTAAATATTTTTAGCCCAAGTCTGCGCCAATTCACTTACGTAGGCTATCGTTTTGTGTTTAAAGATGTATTGGAATACCAAGGAATACATGTCGGATCATCTTGTACGACCCGTACTAAAACGTGCGGACTCCGTTAAGCAAATTGGCAACGCGGTCTTGGAGAACTCTCTTACCACCTATGCTGCAGATCGTATTGATGGAGCCTTTACAGCGGGCGATAAGTTCGTGGACAAATATCTTATGCCCATACGCACAGATCAGGATCAGACAGACGGTAAGTGGAGGGAAAAATAACCTTGAAGTGCATCTCATGGTATATTTATAGACTCTGTCGTCAGCCCCAGTCTACGACGAGGTTATCAATCGTTTTAAGTTTTTTTTTTATATATTTTTGTGGATCATCACAGCCTAATCATTGTGAGATAAGACTTTCTCATCGTTGTTACAAAGATTGAATATTTTTTTTGAATTTGAATAAAGACTAATAATTCAAATATAAACGCACTCTGCAGCACCTCAGGAGGATGATAGCGAGCCCGCGGGCGCATCGGTGGAGGAGAAGGGCGCCATTAAAGCAATTCATCACGGTCAACGCTTCTCCCGTAAACTCAAACGGAGACTGACACAAAGAACTCTCTACGAGGCGCGAGCTTTGAAAAAACAAAGCAAAGAAGCAATTCATGTGCTCATCTATGCTGTTGAATTGGTACGTCAATACATTGCAAATTATAATAATATAATAAATAATAATAAGTAAATTAAAGAGCAGTAATGCAATTTAAATTTTCAAATTTTGCGTAATAAATTCGCTATTTGACACATTTTAAAGTAAACAAAAAACTAAGTTTTTTTGCTTATCAGTCTTAATATAAAGTAGTTATTAATGAACGCAGTGGTGCTGATATCTTTCGATTTCAAAATTTGTAGATAAGCTTAGGTCAATAACTTTCTTACTTACTAATAAATCAAATGAATTCAAACATCGACTTTTATAGATTGCAACAGATCCAAAGCAGGCCATGCAAAAAGCAAAGGAACTGTGGGGATATCTGAGTGCCGATGAGCCAGAAAATCAGGCTAGACCCGTAACCCTTGAGCAGTTGATTGTGCTCCTAACACGTGAATCAGCCAGACGACTTGTTCACTTGGTCAACTACAGTACCAGTGTTGCGTCCAATATACCCAAGTAAGTCGAATGTTCTAATTAACGGTATTGAAACTGTGCTAACCATAACTTTTTTTGTAGACACTTGGCTCATACTACGACCGAGGTTGTTCACCATATAATATACTTAAATAATCGCATTATTACCATTACTCGCTTGGATAAGGTCAGGAGCATATCCAAAGAGGAAGCAGAATCTCTCTTTAAACGCATGATCGCTTTCTATAGCGACCTGCAAGTGTTTACCAATGGCTATCTGGTAATTTTGATCAATTATTCCAATAATTTCTATATAGTTTAATGAAAATTATTTAAAGGAACGTGTTGCAAGCTTCCTTTCTGGTCGCATTGAAGCGGAAAAAGTTACGGGCAGCGATAGTAACACCGTCAACAGATCCTCTAGAAGACGACAGGAGGCAAACAACTTCTCACCGTCTCACAACAATATAAATGGAGTCTATTGAGAAATCGAGTTTTTTATTGCCTTCGTATTTTTGTTTCTAATCATAGAGTTTTATTTTTGCTTGCATCTTCGTACTAATTAAATTTAACATCTATCTATACCATTTATCTATATGATGTCGTCAAAGAATTTTACTTAAATAAATGCTCCTTGTAGTATTTCAATTCAGATATGCTCTCTTTGATATCATCCAAACTGCGATGAGCTAATTTCTTTTTTGGCGCTGCGCTGATAACATCTGGATACCATCTAGTGGCGAGTTCCTTTATAGTAGAAACATCAATGATACGATAGTGTAAATATTCATCAACCAAAGGGAAGTATTTTCTTAAAAATAAACGATCCATATATACAGAGTTTCCAGCCAACGGGCACTTTCGCTCTAGCACGTTTTCTTTAAGGTAGGACAAAATAATGCCCTCTGCCAGATCTGGCGTAACCTGAGAATTTTTACATCTTTCCACTAAACCAGATTCGTTGTGATGTTTGATGCACCATTCATTCATATTGTCGTACACGTGCTGGGCATGTTTTATGGCAAAACATGGACCCTCCGATTTTATATTGAGGTGCTTGTCAGTTATAATACACGAGACTTCCAATATTTCATCTTTGCCTACATCCAATCCGGTCATTTCCAGGTCCATCCAAACGATGTCCGATTGATCCGCATGGGCATTTTTACACGTGCTCATATTTTTCACTTGGGAAGTAAACAATGCTGTCCCACGACTACTCTGAGACCTAATAATACTACTGACTGAATAGAAAAGTCGATTTAATTCATAAATCATTTATAAATTAGATTTTACTTAATTTCAATAACAACTTTACTAGGTAGGATTGTTGAGGTAATAATGGTATCGATGAGCGATAATATTATTTGGCGATAGAATCGTTATCGATATCGACAAAAATCCCTAGTTAGCACTGAAATTATGTAATTTATCAACACTGGCAAACTATTGTGCATTTTTAACAAAACGCAAACGAAAATTGTATAAAACAAATAGAAATTAACTGAAACAACAACACAAAATGTCCACATCGACGTTAAGAGATGAGCCCGGCACATCAAAAGAATCATTTGAGGACTTTTACACCGAAGTAAGTTTAGACAAAGATGGTAACAGTAAGAGTGTCAGCGCCAATGCGCCTCCCCAAAATGAAAAGCAAAAATAGAATATTTATTTCGACACAATAAATAAACAATTTTATGACTATTTTCGCAGGTGAAAGAAATTGAAAAACGCGATTCAGTACTAACTCCTACTCAACAAATTGATCGTTTACTTCGTCCAGGTTCCACATACTTCAATCTGAATCCTTTCGAGGTGCTCCAAATTGAGCCAGAAGTCGAGGTGGCTGACATTAAAAAACGCTACCGGACCCTGTCCATACTAGTGCATCCGGACAAGAATCATGATAACCAGGAGCGTGCACAAATGGCATTCGATATCGTTGCTCGGGCATGGAAAATATTGGAAAACGACCTCACACGCAAAAAGTGTTTGGAAGTCTACGAGGAAGCCAAAGGACGTACAGATCATATGGTAAAAAGATTAAATAAGACTACCAAAGATTGCATACGCTTGCAGAGCTCTGCATTTACCGTACCTATGACAGCTTTATCGTATAGTAGTCCGATTTTATTCAAATTTGGTCAGATTGTGTCCAAAAACAACAAACACACAATCTGTGCAGTTGGTTAAAATGCCAAAAAGTTATTTGTACAAAGTGTTGACCGATCGTTCCTATGGCAATTATATGGCATTGTGATCCGATTCAGCTGGTTCTGAAATATGTGCTGCTTAGAAACAGCTAGACAGACAGACGGATATCGACTCAGCTCTCCGTGCCGTTCAGTAATATATATACTTTTGGGGTCTGTCACGCCTTCTTCAATGCATTACACATGTCGTGATGTTCGTGATAACATTATAATATCCTCTGCAAGGGTATAAATATAAAAACTTCTTATGTGATCATAGCTTAAACTCCTACTTTTCATTTAGATCGCGGAAAAGCGCAAAAAGCTTAAAAAGGAAGGTAGATCCTTTGAACCAATACCAGAGGATGATCCTGTAAAATATAAACATGCCATTTACGTAATGGTCATGAAACTCTTTGCCGACATGGAAAGGCGAAGGCAAAAGCTCGATCAACGTGACCAAGAGGAGCGAAAGAGAAAGCGGGAAACTGAAATCGAGGAAGAGGAGCGCGTCAAGGCGGATCGGGAATGGCAACAAAACTTTGAGGAATCTCGCCAAAGTCGTGTCAACAGCTGGCATGATTTTCAATCTGGCGCTGGCAAATCCAAAAAGACTAAAAAACAGAAACACATGACGGGCATGATGGTGCCGCCAAAGTTTAAGCCCGAAACGCGATGAAACTCGATCCACAAGCGCTCAATGTGTCCACGTCGCGTTGTTTTACATACATATATTTTTACATTTTTATAAGTATCCTTTGGAATTGTAATTGACATGATGCATAATTTGTAGTTGTAAGAAACCAAACTTGTTCAGAATCGTTTTTTTATCATCAGATATTTTTTGGCTAGGCCAAGAAGCGAGGGCTTGACAATTTTATAGTTCTGTGTACAAACTGGCTGTAAATACAATGTCACGTTTGATGGCTTCGGAAGCCTCCTCCATTTTGGACTGCAGGCCAGGATTACCAATCCGTATGGCAGCAGTTTTCACATCACGCAGCGTTTCATCCAGCTGTTGAATGCAACGTACAATGATGCCCTCCTGAACCTCAGTTAGCTTCATGATCTCGGCAAAGGGCTGTTGAACAGATTGAATTACAAACGAAGTCATTAACCGTTTAGATGTAGCCAAAACTCACCTTGTTTTTAGCCCATTCGTAGACAACTTCGATAAGACCAAAATTAAGATTATTCTCTGCCTGAATTCCCGCTTGACAACGTTGCTCCTCGGCTAGAATTGTGTCGTTAATCTGTTCAAATGCGGCGACACATTCCTTGAGCGCCGGTGGAATAACAGGCTGACCTTTAATCTTGGCCTGAAAGACCAGACCGGACAATAGTGCCGCAATTTCCGCCGGTCCAAGATCATTGAACATGTTGCAGAATATGAGTTCGGTTATCATCAGCTCATTCTGTCCCATCTCACATGCTACCTTCCCCTTGAGGGTTACCTCATTAAGCTCATCGATGTAGTTGAGGGACCGCAACACTTGCAATTTGTTGCAATAGTCGGGATACAGAGTTAGGTTCTTGGCCGAGTTCTTGAAACGCAGCTCCTCAATGCTAATCTCCAGGACTCGTCGCTCGTAGACCTTGTCAAACTCTTGCTCGAAACCGGCAATATTCGTGTGTGGCAAAACATCGTCTACTTGGCGCTTCAAGTGCTCCACGTAATTCAACATCGCCATTTCGTTATCCGCGTTCACATTGATCTCCTTGGACATATTGATATATTTAATGCTATCCGGATTGGCATTAAATGCTTCGTTCAGCTGATGTAGTTCCGTGACGGCCTTAACAACTGTCGCTCCTGGTGGTGCATCCTTGAAGCGTTCCAACTGCCGCTGCTCCCAGTTGCGTATGATAACATCGGCATCAACTTTAATTGTTGATTTTGTTATGTTAACAATATCAATGGCCTTGATGTCCAGCACCGTGTGTCCTCCAATTCCTTCCGGATGGAAGAATTTGTGCTGTGGCGTTAGCGAGAGTATTTTATAATAGAGTTCGCCACGATTGATA
Source organism: Drosophila putrida (assembly GCA_037043535.1). Lineage (NCBI taxonomy): Eukaryota > Metazoa > Arthropoda > Insecta > Diptera > Drosophilidae > Drosophila > Drosophila putrida. Next base: position 1,058,933 of record JBAMBI010000135.1, read on the forward strand.
GTGTCACTATCCTTGGCCTTGAATTGATGATCCAGCACTAGGACCTTGTAGATAGTGTCCTTACCCAGTACGGCCTTGACGTTGAGCAGGATCGCCAACTTGTTATAGTGTTTGCCATGTGTGATGATTATGATACGGCCAACCTTTAGTTCCTTTTGGATTTTCGCTTGGGTAACGATGAATTTCTAAAAGATTAAATAAATATTATTTTACGAATGTATTTTAGTTCAAGTTTTTGTATTTTCTAACCATTATGCGATGCTTCTCTTTCCAGTATTCCACGGACTTGTCGTAGAAAAAGATCAGCGGCTGCAAATGTTCACCCAACGTAGGCAGCAAGGCGAACTTATCTTCCGCCACTCGCAGCAGCTTCTGTTGTGTAGGAAGTTGCAGTTTCTGTTTGAATTCCTTAAAGCTGTACTGCATAATGTCCTCCACCTTGATGCTCTCAATGCGTAGGCACGTTAGGATGACGGCGTATCGAAGAATAAATTGTGATTGCAGCTTTTCGGGTAATCCCAGGATCATGGGACGTAATTCCATTGAAGGCGGCACAGCAGTCTTACACATCAATATGACGGTGCCATTCTCATCATGACCACGTCGTCCAGCTCGTCCAGCCATTTGAATATACTCTCCTGGTTTAAGATTACGCATCTCCATGCCATCGAATTTCTTGTGCGAATCAAAGATGACAGTGCGTGCTGGCATATTGACACCCATGGCAAAGGTTTCCGTGGCAAAGAGCAGCTTGACGAGCCCGTTCTGAAAAAGCATCTCAACAATCTCCTTGAGAATGGGCAAGATGCCGCTGTGATGAACGCCAATGCCACGCTCTAATGCATCTTTCAATGCCAGCACCTGGGGTATTGTCCGATCCGGAGGCTTTAGCTTTGCCAGACATTGCAGGAAGAACTTTTGCACAGCACCCTTTTCCTTGGCAGTATTGAGATCCACGGATTTCAGGGCAACGACATTGGCATCGCAACGGTTGCGGGACAAGGTGAATGCCACAACGGGCATCTTATTGTTGCGCTTGAGAAAATCAATCAACCCTGTCCAAATATATTGCTCCTGTTTGCTATTGATGTAGTTTGAAGGACCTCCGCCCTTCGATGTGCTCATATCCTTCTTGCGCTCCACGGCCCTCTCGTAGTTGCCTTGCAGATATTTGCCCTGGGCATCGACCAGCAGAAATATGTCATCCCGGCTCTTGCCGCCGGCACCAGTGTAGAGGTAGTGCATCAATGGCACTGGACGCTTCAGTGTGCTAATCACATAAACCTTGCGCTTCTTTGTACTTCCCACCCAATCGGCCAATTCCATTGTGTTGGGAACTGTAGCGCTCAGCATTATGATATTGACATGATCGGGTAAAAGGATTATGATCTCCTCCCAGACATGGCCACGTTCTGGATTGTTAATGTAGTGTACTTCATCAAAGATAACGTATTCCAGATCACGTGTAATATCGCTGCCACAGTACAGCATTGAGCGGAGAATCTCTGTAGTCATGATTAAACAAGAAGCAGTTGGTTCAATTTGCAGATCGCCCGTGATGAGGCCAACGTCCTTAAAGGTTTTACGAAAATCTCTGTACTTTTGATTGGACAATGCCTTGATGGGAGATGTGTAGATGGTGCGTGTAAGATCCCTCTTTGACATGGCAATGGCATATTCGGCGACCACAGTCTTGCCGGCAGATGTGTGTGCAGCCACGAATACATATTGACGCTGTTCCAGCTTGAGGATCGCTTGCTTTTGGAAAACATCCAACTCGAAGGGAAACTCTATGGCGGGAGAAGGAATTTGCTCCTTAAAGTTGGTTATTGGTTGACTCATATCTACCATTTCAGCCCAATCGCTGCTAAAGGTTTGCTGTGTTGTGGATATATTCAAAACGGGTTTAAAATCCGCATTCATAATTTCATCATCCACGTCCTTGAATTCCGCAGGATACTGTAGATTCCGTTGCGGATCTTTAGTGGCTGCGGGTACACTTTCGGAGCGTGTCATCTCCAGCCACTGTTGCACGTCCAGATCTTGCTCTAAGTTCTTTAGAAGATCCACATTCGCAGATTGTATAGGAGATTCCTCAGGTTTCTTTTTAATCTGTGAAAAGTCGTGGCCACTTAAAAAACCTGGTGGCACTGTAAGTAGCTGCTCGCCTAGTTCAAAGTTATCCACTTCCAACTTGGCAATCTCCGGTGGCTGTTCAGTAGCATCGAAACCTCCAGGCCAAAATGGATAATTCATGTGGGAACCTCGCGTAATTTCCTCCAGCAACCCCGGTTCTCGATGCATGGACATCGAGTTAAAGGCATTGGCACCCACATCTTCTGCATCGATCTCAACAAACTCTAAAATCTCTCCTGTTACAAAATCCCTACGTGGTATCAGCTTCGTGCTTCCTGGACATTTTGGAATGTGCAACAAGCGCATTTCATTGAATTTACGCGGTAGCACATCGGGCAATGGATCATGGATGGATATGTCGGGATTAACAATGTAGTTGCGGAGCTTCTCATGGTTATCCTCTCCACGAATTGTGTTCATTTTACTTCAATGCGGCTTAATTTGTTATTTGTTTAATGTTTACACAAAACGATAAATGAAAGAATGAAAATAACTTCATAGAGCTGGAAAGCTATCGATGTAGCTATCGACACCTTTGCCCTATCGATAGTGTCCGCAATTTTATCACTGTAAAAAGAAAGTTGATAAAGATGCTTTTTAATTTAAATCTAAAGACTTAAAATTTAAAATGCACCTATGTTAGAATTAAGTAGAATTTTTAATTTTTTTTTAACAAATTAAACTTAACTTAAATTGGAAAGCATTATCGTGTCAAAGTAGAAAAATTTGGTGTTTACCAGCACCTGTAGAGCTTCCGCTGAGCAAACAACCTGTTGCTCTGTATTGAAAAGAGAGCAGTAGATTCTCTGTTTGTGTTAGTATATTATCCAATACCAATGCAAATTGACGAGGGATTTTGCAAGAGAGAAAATAAAATGCAAGACTGCAATATTTAAAGAACTTAAAGGCTTGAATAACTAATAATTTAGATGTCAATTGTGTATGGTAGACACCCTGTAAATGACATTTTAATGTTCCAGTCATGTTTGCGACCGCACGTGGCCTCTCCCTCCAACCCGGCTATTTCTCAATTCTCTAATCTTCCACCAAGCTAATAAATGTTGTTTATTTTGTATGCCGCAGGTGCAAGTATGTTATTGTTGATAAACCACTTTCGGAGATACGATTTTTCAGTGGAAAATTACTGATGACATTCTTAAGCTGCTTTGTTTTAAACTGACGGAATTCGACTACAAAAATATTAACACATACTGTACTAAATTTGTATAGTCTGGCAGAATAACTTTACACGTTCTAACAATTTACAAATCAACACCATTTTTTGCGCAATGGTGTTCATTTATAAAATTTTAGAAAGGCTCCAAATGCGTTCCTTAATCGTGACATCCTGCTCCCGCGACAGTCATTGAGCTAATGAATTTAGCTTAAATTATACGTGACATGTATAACTCGAAGAGAGCCAAGTTGCATTGGTATTCAAGATTTATATGAATCTCACCACTACACACAGAACAACTATTGCTCTCTCCTTATATGATCTCTAGAGAGCTCTTTCCCATAAGTCAAATTCATCAGAGCGTCGAATATGTACATACGGTTGAGCGTAAATATTTTCAAGTATTGGTAAGCGTATGTTTCTCACACACACAACGAAACATTTTGCCGTTCTCCGCCTTCACGAACACCTATAAGTGTATGCACTACATTGTCACACAACCTGTTGCGCTCTTAACTTGTAGGCTCTCTGTTTATATTTTGAAATAGCGATTCGCGCAGAGCTTTTAACAGCTGTTTCTTAGCTCCTAAAGAAATCTGAAGGGTCTTGAAGGAAGGTGCATTTAAGAAAGCCGATAGGTTTATTTACCATTAAAAAAAAACAGTATTTAATAATAACAATGTTCAATTTATTTGTTTCTATTTTAATAGTGAAACATTTTGAATATCTGGTAATTATTTCTTGCGAAAGACTTCCACTTTTAGGGGATGGCAATTCTCATCCGGAACCTCGGCTCCCACTGGAATGGACACGTCACCTTGGGGACAAGCACTTAGAGCCACCAATAAATTCATATCGGCTATAAATTCAATAAAGTCCCCTTTGCGAGCAGGACTTGGCTTGCAGAAATATTGATCAGTGTCCTTTGTAATGCCCGTGCACATGAATATGTTCCAAACATCATGGACGTCCTGTTCGGTCATTCCTCGTTCCTCCACAACCGCTTTAACAAGGGAACTGTGACAACTTCCCTCTCGATCCTTGCCAGTGATCAGCTTGTATGTGTAATCATCACAGCGTGTACCGATAACATCATGCAGAGCGCCGCCATCCTCATCGATACCATATTTGGACAGAGTATCAAACACAAAGGTGGCCATGGGACGCAGATATGGCAAGCAGCTCCAAAGTCTATCGTACACCTTCAGATGAGCTGAATGCAATTGACGCGTTTTGCCGGAATAGAAACGCTCTTGTGTGTTCTCCAAATTCCAGAAATTAACATCGCCCACCTGTGATCCTTCGTGAACTGTAATGCGGCACAGATCGCCCTCCTGCATAGTCCATGTGCGTGCCTCACGCTTGGGCACAATCAAGGTCTCTACAACATTTCCAGTCAGGGCATGAAACCGCTTATCCTGTCGGAGTGAATTCATATACATATTAAACAGTTTATTTACAAATTCAATATATACATACATCGTATAGATCCTTGGAGACAAGAGCTGCAGCCGGCTTATCGTAGCAAATAATAGGTTTGTGGTTGTCAAATGTTCGAGGTTTGTCTCCACGACCGCACCAGGAAGTTGGCGTGGAATTATTAGCCATATCGTATTGCTGCGCAAATATATAGTATGTAGATCAAAGTTAATTAGCAAATGTTTAGGCGTAATGATATTGGAATTAAGAACAATTCCGCTTCACAAAATTATGTTGCGCTCGTATCAAAAGACACTTGACGACTGATCAGATCAGTAAGCACTATGCATGTCGACTGGCGACAGGTGTCTCTCCACTGAGATCGATTGTTAGTGTTATCGATTCGAAAGCTTTCAACTTGGCTAGCGCATCGAATTTAAATTTGAGCTTTAGTTAAGTTGAGTAACGGCTTGCACTGGTTTTTATCATAATAACTACTTCTAGTAAAATGTCATAAACAAATATCAATTTTATTGTTTCTCAAAAAGAAAAAGTACATGTTATATCAATAAGATTTTGAGCGATTAAAATGATAAACAAATTAACAATCAAATAATTATTTAAAGTTGATGTCTTTGTAACAAAGCGATTCTTATTTTAAAATATTTATTGATTTTGTAAACATAATTCTTTTATTTTGTTGTTGTCTTTGTGTGGGAGAAGTCCTAACAGTTAATTGCGTACATATACATTAATAAATCTAAATTAAATTGTGACCTAGGCTACACATAATTCATTTAATTATCTCCCGGTTTACATTTCTTAAGTATTCTAACTGAATTATTTTTGCAATATTTAAACTTGTATCATCATGTGATCGGCGGGGCGCATTGAGGATTTTTCCGTGAATGGCATCTGATTCTCAATCTTGTTCATAAGCTCATCGAGAAGATTGCTAAGTTCTTTGGTGGAGAACTCCTGAGGCATTGGCAGACGTTCAATAGCCATTTTTAATACACTACATGGTTCAAGTTCCGGGCAGACAATGCACATGCCATGCACAAGGCAACTCAAGCTCTTTGATATCTCACTCTGGCACAGCCGATGCTTGGACGTGGGACATGGCAATAGACTGATACGTGAGCAAATCTCACTTAGCTGTGGCTTCAAGTTCTCCCACCGAGCGTGTATATCCTCTATGCTATTCACATTATGGATTTGCTTAAACTTGGCGGTAATGTCAATAAAATCTAGGAATATTTGACCCTGATTCGTCCAATTTGGTACCTTCACATGGCTGCTGGCGTCCGTGCACTCAAACTGGCTCAGTAGATTGTACAAATAGTCCAATTTACCTATTTAAAAATACAATAACATATGTATTAAAAGTATTCATTAAGACACGGATATGTTTACGTACTGTTAATGATTGCGTCTGGTGCAATATACTGGAAGATGATCTCATGTGCCAGAACCCACTGCTTGGCCTTCAGCAGATACTTGGCCTGCAAATGTCGTTGACCAATCGCACCCGCCCTTAACGCCTTGGCATAATCCACCCACGATTCGGGTACTCCCAATTGTTGGATAATAAACTGTTCCTCTTCGTTGAGCGCCACATCGATGGAGGCGGTGACATGACGTTGCAGTGTATTTTGCACAGCACGTTCACGTTGATTGCGTTCCTTAATGTGCAACTGTACAAAGATTGCCCAATGCCAGAGACCTTCGTTCTCCAGTTGACTGGCAAAGTCCACGTTCAGTTGAGCATCTGATAAAGGACTACTATGGCGGTAGCCCAGAGCCTCCAATGTTTGCAGCAGGAGCCAGCTAGTAAGATATAGAACAGTAGCTATTATTATCAGGAACTAAATATAACTTTGTTTAGGCGATTTGCCAATTTTCTAATTTGAGATTTCAATTGCTTACCTTAGCCGAAAGTCCATGGGGTCCGACGTGTGTGTAATGGGATTCAATGTTTCCTCCAAAGAATGCACACGTTGAGAGTAGAGCTGCAGGAGATGATAGCGAAGATCATAGACGGGCTGCTTTCTTGGACACGCTGATCCCTTATAAGTTGGCTTAGGCGCCTCTGCATAGCATTCATCGGCCTGGAAAGACTTGTCATATTCCAGCAGTGCATCCGTTATTGTCGAAGTCGGTGCCGTAAAGTACCACAGTTGCATGGCGAGTACAGTCAACCAGTTGTTGTCCTCCAGTAAATTGATGGCACCTTGAGAGGATTGCATTAGCGGCACGCCAGCGGCCAGCATGTACATTTTGAGTCGTTCCAGGGCTATGTATTTATCCGATTTGCTTTGCTGCCAGGCAAAGAGTTGCTCCTCCATGAGCATACGGACGGCAGCGCCCGAGCTGAGCTGAGCCAATAACAATGCAAGATTTGCATCGTCATACTTAAAGGCCAATTCACAGGCTTCGGTTACACGATGACAGCTCAACAGATCAAGCATATGGGATAGATAACTATTGCTGCTTATCTTCTTAGAAAGCAGATCCTTGCTGACCAACGTATTCTCCAGCCATTCCGAAAGTAGATTACGTCGACCCATGACAGCAAAGTGTGAGCTAGATTCCTGTCCAACTAGTTCCTCATGCTCACCCCACAGTGCAAACAACAGCGACCAGACGGAGACGTCATAAGCTGCCACATTGCTGGATGTACTCAATTTGATTGCTTCGCTTAGATGTTTGGCAATCAATCTTGTCCCGCCATTTGATTGCAACCAGGGACATTCGCTGCCTTCCACTTGCTCCTTGTGGCAATCATCCAGTTGCACCTCCAAGTGTGGCACAATGCTATCGCAAAAGTCTTCATAACTATTCACCGTATTGAACTGCATCAGCTGCAACACATTCGGGGAAAAATCATTTGAGCCACGTGGCTTAAAGACAAGCGTTGCGGGCAATTCATTTTCAGTGGCTGAAAAAATAGTGTTGAGATATTCATTAGATTTATATAACATTTAAAAATAACTTATGACTTATGAAAATATAAAATAGTTAAAAAGATATAGAAATACAAAACTAGAAAACTTGTAATTGGTTAATACAAATTAGAACTAATTTTAATCTCGGATTTTGTACGCTACATATTATTTTAAACTATTGTTAGTGCCATTAATACTTAAAGAACAACTTCAAAACTTCATTTCTCTTTTTATTAAAAGTATTCGTGCATTTTTTGATTATTTATGTATTTCCTCATTTTAGGAAAGCAATAAAGTTGCACATTGCTATTGAAAAGGATGCACAGAAGGAAATGAAAATGTATACAACCATTTAAAAAAAATATTTAACCAGATTAAAAAAAGAAGAACTTTGGCCTAATATTAATGAACTTGTTTTGTTCTGTTTTTGTATTTTAGATATGCTTTTTAATTAAAGACTTTTCTTCTAAATATTTATTTGTTTATTATTTTTTTGTCTTCATTTATTAAATTATTATTATATTTTTAGGCTCATTAAACTTACTCTCATTTATATTTCGCAGATTGTTGTAAGTGTTGGGAACCATCAGCTGATTTTTTGGTCCAAAACTGAGCTTGAAGCTGCGTCCCTTGTAAAAACCCAAGTCGGCAAACCAATGATCATAGTGTCCATATGCAATGGATTGCTGTATTGGCACCGTGGAGGCAAACAACTTAAGAGGTGCCACTTGTGGTTTTATAACATTAATAAAAGGTTTCAAGCCACCCAAAAGCATCTTCTCAGTTGAATCAACGGTTTCAGCTGCCATCGATGAGGTCTGTAAGCCAATTAACTTAAGTAACAAAGTTTGATTGAGTTGATGTCGGATTAAGTTACCTCCTCCGATTGTACCGCACGGATTATGCTAGTTACAGAGGCTGATGAGGACTCTGCAAAGAGCGGTGACTGGCGTCCACATTCCGTGGATGTTTCTGAGGCAGCCACATCTTTCCACAAGTGTGTGTCCTGATTGAACATGTTCCGGGAGCGTTGCAAAGGATGAGGCTTAAAATGCGAATCCGTGTCTGTTGATAGTCAAAAATGTATACAAATGACATAAAGAAGCGAAAAATCAATGGATGTGTTCATTAGAAAAGATGCTCTCTGATCAAATGTGGTATTTAAAAGTTATAGACAGCCAAAGAAGTAAGACATGATACTGTATCAAATTAAGTCTCCAAAAAGATCACAAAATTTATCAAAGAACACTTCCAATTAAAGTTAAGCAATCTTTAATTACTCACCCATCTCATTATCACTGGCATTGTCCTCGACAAAAAGGGAAGACTTCATTAGCTGTATCTTATGAGGTTGATTGCCCACCACTTCCTGGGCCAAAGCAGCTGTGGGACTCGTCACGTTGCGTAGTGGGGCATCAAACATGGAGAAATCAGTCCCAGAACCAACTTGAAAGAACTCTGTTAAAAAAAATGATATAAATTAATTTTCAATTCAGCTTAATTGTTTAGTTAACTCACGAGTCTTATCCATGAGCATGAATTCAGCGGAGGTATCCATGGGACGAAAGCCGTGGGCAACTCCTGCAGCCAAGGATTTGGGATCCATGCTACGTGCCGCTTCCTCGGAGATTTTCTGCGCTGCTCGCAAAGATGTTAATGTCATTTTGTCGGTGGATGTGGCTGCAATGCGTTGACCTTCCATGACAGTCATTTTAGACTTCTTGGGATCGGTGGGCACCTCATCATCCTCTTCATCGCTATCGTTAAGACCGTATTTGGAGAAATGCTTAACGCGGAACACCCAACTGCCTGTCTCTGGTCGATATTCAATGAAACGAGTTGCATTCTTCTCGCAGACCCGTCGAAGCTTTCCCTCCCAGTCAACTTCGAGCAGTCGTTGAGGATCCTTGATGGCTTCATGCTTCGTCTTATCCAAAGGCCACACCTGGTCCAGAGTAACCTGTGCCTCATGATTCAAGCCGCTGCCCACAGGTGGTTTATTGTCATCATCTGGATAGATGATGATCTCCTTGTTGCGGAAGTGAACTACAAAAAAGAAAAAGAAAGGAAGATTTAAATTTTACTCAGAAATCATAAAAGTTAATATAATTTGTAGACCCTGTACTTTAAAAAAATTTGATTTTTGAAAAGTAACTATCTTTAAATGTAGAATAAATTTATAGATCAAATCATGACTAAAATGACATTCCGCATAAAAATCGGGTAAGATTTGACAAAGTTGCGCGAGTTTGAAATCTGTTGACCCTGGGGACTGGCAACTTTACAAGTCAAATTTTTGGTCACTTTTGGCATGATTTTTTACAAAGAAATAAAACTCCTCAGAATCAACTTTAAAGTGTTCTCTTATACTAATTTAGGCACCAGGAGTTGATTTGAAGTAAAAAATCAAGATTTTAAATTTTGAAAAATTTTTTTTTCTGAAAATGTAAAGGGGGTACCCTTATCTAAAATTCCAACAAAATCGAAAAATTTGATTTTTGAAAAGTAACTATCTTTAAATGTAGAATAAATTTATAGATCAATTTATAAATTGTTTTTACCCACCTATTTCATCTAGATTGAGACCCGCTACGTCCATCTCTTTGCCAAAGTAAACGTTGCCATAACCTTCGCGTCCAACTGTGAAATTGGGCACAATGCAGGAACCATCCTCAGCCAGATATGACTTGAGATCGTCCAGTGCGGGAATAATGTAATATCCAGCACGACGTAGAACAATTCCTGTTGGATGAGGTTCATTGTCCACATTTACATTTGGATCCAGATCCGAGCGTTGCTCAATGGTCAAGCGACGTTCTTCATCCTGTGTGCGTATGGAGAGTGTACTGTCATTACCCTGTTCCGAAGTGAAAGTGTCACGTCTTGCAATTGCGCTGGATTGATCCTCGAAGGGATTCTCCGGTATGGTGGACACGGAGAGGCGAGAAGTGGGTGAGTTCTTATAGGTTTCCAGAGGTTTACGTGGCACCAGCTCTGTGAGGGTGCTGTTTAATGGCGCCTGATCCATGCCAGACTGCAGATTATGCTGACGCACCTTGGCCAAGTTATTTGGATGCAACCAGGATTCACGACGACTGCTGTCCGCATTTCCTGCTGCTGCATTTCCACCAGCTGTAGATTGACTGGTACTACTGGTGAGGGCCTGTGGTTCATTGGGAATAGCACCATTGAAGGATTCACGCTGGGAGCGTCCAACAATTAGCTGTCCAGAATTGCCACTGTTGTTATTGGAGTTGTCACCAGTAGCAGTTGTTGTGGTGGGTTTCGCTTTGGGTTTAATCACCAACCGCTTGACATTCGGCTTGAGATTGAAACCCTCGACACTGGCATCAAACTCCTCCAAGCCATCGAACATGGATTTTTGATTCTTTGACCTGCCCAAGGCCTTGACCCGTATCCCAGTTGGGCTTGTCTTGTTGGCAATCTTGAATTGATTGCTGTTCATGTCCAACAACGCCTGCTGTGCCGCAGGATTTGTGGCACGCGTGGCGTCCACATCATCGCCACGCTTGAGATCCTTAAAGATGGGAGTATCTCCATAAGGAGATGTCACCTTGGACAATATCTGCTGATGAATAGGCACTACGACAACGCCTTGAGGTGGCGCCGATCCAATTCCCATGCCTGATAAAGCCGTGTTTCCGCCACCAAGTGTTCCAAAGCCGCCGCCCAATGAGGTGCCGAAACCGCCGCCAGTGCCACTTGTGCCAAAGAGTCCACCGCCAGTAGCCATGTTGTTAGGCACCTGACCCAGGGTAGAGGTGCCGCCAAACAAACTTCCACCTGGTTTCGCCGCATTACTAAAAAGCGAATTGCCAGCATTAAAGTTTAGCGGTGCCGTCGAGGTGGCTCCAAAGCCACCAAATGCCGAGGTGGCTGGCTTGTTGAGATTGGAGTTGAATAGACCTCCTCCTGTGCCCGCATTCGTGTTGCTCAACGAAAAGTTACTAAATCCCGTATTTGCCGCCGAGGTTGCACCAAAAGCTGGTGCCGCAAAGCTCGTTGCCGGCTTAGGACCAAACATGCCACCTCCTGCTGTGCTTGTCGCCGCTGCACCAAATCCGCCAAAGCCTGTATTTGGTTGAGAGACAGCAGCGCCAAGACCAAATGCGGGTTTATTAGGATCAGCGGCATTTGTGGTGCCAAACAAGGATGTCTGTTGAGCTGGTTGGCCAGCTGTGGTGCCAAATCCACCGAAGCCTGTGTTTGTTTGTCCAAAAGCCGGCGCCGCACTTGTAGCAGCCGCTTGGCCAAACATGCTTCCACCAGTTTGGCCAAAACCCACAGGTTTGGCACCAAAAGGATTTGAGGCATCGGTTGTTGTAGCACCAAATGCATTGGTTGTTGTTGCTCCAAATGGTTTCTGCATAAAGTTATTCTGCTGAGGAGGTGCACCAAAGGCGCTGCTCGTTGGCGGCTGTCCAAAGGCCGAGCTGCCAAAGAGACTCTTGTTCTCTGTACCCGTCTGTCCGAACAATCCCGTACTTGGTTGTTGTTGAGCCGGGGAGCCAAAGAGTCCAGTAGCTTGCGGTTGAGCAGCTGTTGCCGGACTGCCAAAACCAAAGGCACCCGGAGCACTGCCTGCCTGTGGACCCTTGCGATTGCTCAAGTAATCCTCCATGCGTAGTTCCTCAAGAGATTTCAGCTCGTACTCCTTCATGGCTGTAATGCAATGCTGTTTGGTATTCACATTGTTTGGCTGTCCGCCCTTCATAAGTGTGTCAGTGCCAATTGTTGGCTGATATTTGGCCATAGAGGTGCCGGCATTAACACCTCCAACTGCACCTACAGTCACATTCTGTGGTTGCCCAAAAGCTGAGGCTGCTCCACTGCCAAATACATTTGTTGTAGTTGGCGCTGCTTGACCAAAGCTCCCAAATCCTGTATTACTTGTTGCTGTGGCCTGTTGGCCAAATAGCGATTGGGTCGGCTGTGCTGCAGGAGATTGAACAAAACTGCCCATGCCCATGGTGGCTGGCTTGGCAGCTCCAAAGGCACTTGGGGCTGCTTGGCCAAACAATGAGGTGTTCGGTGCCGCTTGCGTGGATCCAAATATGTTCGACGACTGCTGTGGTTGCGAAAAGGCTAAAATGCAATAAACAAAGAAATATGATTAGCAATGCAAAAAATAGGCAGAAAAACTTTAGACGAGTCTGCTGGACAACAGGATACCCTTCGAGTTCACATGTGTTTACACGGGCAAATATTTCTTGACATTAAAATCTCAATTTCGATAAAAAATAGTGACATTCACTACTTTCGCGGAAATGCGTCGATAATTTGAAGATGCTAATGCTGCTCCAGAAAATATTTGATATAAACATATATGGCGCCTGTTACGTACAGTTGCACAAACTTAATATACCCTCCTCCGCACAGGGTATTAAAAGTAAATATCAAATGCAAGAGTTCGTTTCTAACCTCCAAATGTACTGGGTGCCGTTGTGGTGCCACCAAAGGCACTTGAAGTCCCAGCCCCGCCAAATAATCCGCCAGTGGGTTGAGTCGGTGCCGCCGTGCTGCCAAACATTGAGGGTTGAGCTGGTTGTCCGCCAAAAGCAGGCGTTCCTCCAAACGCCGGAGTCGCTGGCTTTCCAAATGCCGTTTGGCCAAAAGGCGCCGCTGCCTGGGTATTACTAAATGTGCCAAAGCCCGTGGTGCCGGCTCCAGTTCCGAATGTTGGTTTAGCGCCACCAAACATTTTGATTACTTTACCAGCTATTAAGTAAACACAAACATAAACTAATTTTTGCCAAAATGACAAAATTCCTTTGGCGTCGCGTTCGCGATTCGCAAATCACAAATATGATTTCACAATGCTTGCAACACGAAACCTGCAACGTGCGTCTGTTGTTGGGTGTGGCCGGTAACACAATCGGCCGACAGATGATCGTTTAACAAATATAACACTTATATCACTTAATAATATTATTTTCTAACGTTAAATTTGTAAGTGCAGCAAGGCAAACACAGAAATGGCGCGCCGAAATATTTTTCACGATGTCTGGCAGCAAGAAAACAGTGTGGCCAGTTTTGGTATTGTGACAATTCATTGTCGAAGGTCTTCAGAATACAAAATGCAAATGCTGTGCAGCCCTGGGTTCATTTTTTTTTAAATTTTTATTAAATAGTAGTAAGACATAGTGAACTTAATGAATTTTTATACTATAAATGATAAAATAGAAGTGACTGCTTAAATTGTGGACGTAATTAATTATGTAAGTATTTTTTTGTCAGCAAACTCGTCGGTATTTTAACGCTTGCCATGACTGGTCACATTGCATAGTAGAAGCCGAGCAACAGTTGAAACGATTGCTTCGCGCGGGGTTCATTCCGGTTAATTAATTAATTGTGAACGAAACAGCGAAGTGGAAATATGCCCGCTCGAGTGTGTGCGTGTGTGCGTGCGGGAGCGTAAGCAGAGATTATGTGCGGCCAACTCCCAAAATGAGAACAAATTAACGAGCAGTTAACAAAGTGCAAATAACAAGAATGTAAAGAAATTAAACAACAACAAAAAGGAAGACAGCAATGGAATTGTGCAATAAATTATGCTATTAAAGTGTTAATCACAGCCAGAAGAGAATGTAAATGTTGTCGGCGTTGTGAACATCAAATCAAATAAAAAAAAGAAATAAACTACGTGTTGCTTAAATTCATAAGTTGTTTTTATTTTGAATTTCGTGTTGCGTTTTCTATTTTTTTGCGCAAACGAAAGTGTATAGGAACATCCATACATACATACGTATGCATGTTTGCGAGTGTGATTATAAGTGTGTTTGTGTTTGTGGTAAAAGTTAACAATATCAACAATAACAACAACAACCATTCAAGATGACTGTGTGGAGTGATTGCAATGCTAAGCAGTCATTTGGCATTGGTGAGTCTGAATTTAGCAAAGTAAAAGCAAAAGCGAAAAAGCAAAATCAAAAGCAGAAAACAGAAAACAAAACCAAATTCAATGTTGCTTTTGTTTACTTTTTTCATTTATTATTTATTTAGAGTCAACTAAGAGCAGTTAACCAAAAGTAATTTTTACTAAGTACAAATATTAAATAGAACAAACTTTAGATACATTTCAATTAAGAACTGAAAACATATAAATAAATTAAATATTTAAGGTATGTTGAAGGAATGCTTAGCGTGAAACACGCATATTACTAGTTAAACAAACAATAGCCAAAAAAAATGTTTAAACAAAGTGTTTAATTTACGGCTTGCCTTTTCCTAGAACATTCCTAGCCAAGAAGAACAACAACAAACAAGTACACGCTGTGTGGGTGCGCTGCGTGATTCTCACTTCCAAAAAAAGTTAACAAAAGATATACAAAACTGAAAGATGGAAGGCAATAGAAACAGCAACAACAACAACAACAACTGATCCGTTGCGCTCTCTTCGCCTCTGTGCTCTCTTACCTTGCCCTGCTCTCGCACTTGAGACTGACTTTGGATTTTGGTTTCTGGTTCCCCTGCTGCGTTTTCTACGCTAACTTGTTGTTGCTGTTGCTGCTGGTGTTGCATCTTCTCTCTCTTGCACTCGCCGGCCATGTGGTGGTCGCTTGTCAACAAATAGCTGCTTCTTTTCTCCTTTCCCGTCTCAGCCTCTCAACTGCTTTGATGCACATTAATTTCGTTTTTCTTTCAATCTCATCCTGTTGCTTTTACACACAGCCTCTTTCTCTCTCTCTCCATCTCTCTCCATCCCGCTGTAACCTGTTTTCTATCGTCTCACACTTACCTACATAAGTAAATGCACACATGCGAGAACAAAACATTTATTTTCCATGCATTATTCCAGTCTATTCATTGGCAATGACATTGAAATAGCACTGTAACATATTTTTTTTTTGCTTTTGTTTTGTTTTCGAAATGCTCTCATCGAAAACTAAAACACCATGTACGTGTGAATTAATTTTTATTGTCGGCACTTTTGTTTGTTGACCTTTTCGGGTTGTTTCTGTCCGACTGAATTGTTATTAGATAGTACACCTGAATCTGAATGTGTGTGTGTGTGTGAATTTATGGATGGGTAATTCAGTGTAATACACTGTCTGTCGCAATTAATTTCCAACGCAATCGAGTTGTCTCTAACTGTGTAATCGAATTTCCCCTCGCTATATTTGCTCTTGATATTTACACTTCTTTGTCCCTCTCTCTCTCTCATAGTGTCGAAATTCTCGCCCCCCTATCCCTGCTCCAGTGGCCAGTGGGTGTGGTTGATTGTCATAAACTTAATCAAATTTTTGCGGCTTTCGTAATATTAAAAACGATATCAAATTAGATTGCAAACGACATTGAGTTTAGTTTCATTTGTCGCTCTTGTAATGAGACACACTTGCACACACATTTTTATAATATGTAGATATTACAGATACATACTCACATCACACAGATACATTTGTATCTTTTAAGTTTAAGGCTCACTGTTTTTCTGTGCTCACTGCATTTTTTAGCCGTGAAATTGTGCCTTTTAGTACATACTTCAATTTTTGCTTATCAACAATAGTTTGTTGTTGTCTTATCGCTAGTTTCGTTTAGGTGTATACCCTGTAAGTAAACACTCTTAAGGGTACTTTAATTTGAACAGTGACTAAACCTGTTAAACTGTTTTGCCAGCAAAAATCATTATTTGACAAATAAAAGTTGAGTTAAAGTTTTCAACTACCACTAAATGTCTCAAATAAAAGTTAATATTTTATCTCCACTGTTTTTTTAATTAGTTTAAAATTTAGCTTTAAAAATAATTTCTATTTAGATTATCTCAAAATTTCTTCTTCTATTTTTAAATTCAATTGAAATGTATGTTGCAAAAGAACAAAAATTATTTTCAATTCAAATTGTAATGTAGAAAACAACAATATTTTCAGTTGAGTTTTTCTACAAGAGTTTAGGACAATTGAAAAATTCAGTTTGCTTAAAGTTCTTACAGGTTACATGAAATATTTGTTTATAATTTTTCTTACAACAAAACCTTAATTTTATATATTCACTAACAGTATATTTAAACTTTACTAGAGTTGCTTTGGAAAGATACAAGAAGTATCTTCAAGTCGCTTACTTTTAAATGACAAATGATTTACTTGCTTTTTTTTTTGGTTATACTCGTATTTTATTTTAACGCCTGCGTCTTATACTTTAAACACTAAGCAAATATGCATGAGTATATGTACAGCAACAACAACAACAACAGCAACAGTAACAATACAAACGCATTTCGAAATGCGATAAAAATGCGATTCGGTGTCCCACTTTTGAGTAAATAATAGAAAAACATTTCTTAAGCTTTTGTTTGTTTGTTTGTGTTTGTTGTTTTATTTGTCATTTTGATGCTTCGAAAGGGTTCAATTTGAATGCAAAAAAAAGGGGGGAGATCGAAACGCTTCCATTGTGGCCCCTTGCAGTGCGTAGCGGGAGCACTTACACACACACACACATACAAACACAATCGCATACACAAACACAACGACACCCGCGCTCTCTCAGCATCAATTCAACTCTCCACACTACTCTCCTCATCACGCTCTCTTTATCTGTCTGACTATTTGTGATGATTTGTGAGTTGTCGTTGTCGTTGTCGTTCTCGTCTCTTGCTACTCCACTGTTCATTGGCTTTAGTTGAGTGTCTGCTGCACCTGCAACCCCTCTTTCTACTCTAACTCCTACCACCTCCTTCTCCTCCTGGTGCTCCTTTGCTGTTTACACTTGACTCATTGCTTTAGGCACTACTTTCTTTGCATGCATCTTAACAGGCAGAGAGAGCGGGATAGGCAGTCATGCATTCTACTTCTAAATTTGAATAGCAACTACAACAAAAACAAAAACAGAAACCAGATGAAAAGCAAACGTAAAACTTAATGAGGCTCTACATAGCTTGAGGAGTCGCCTGGAGGAGAGGGAGTTGAATTGAATTGATGAGTGGGTTTTGGACTCCAAGTTTGCTTTTCTCAATTTAATTAAAATTTTCTTGCTCGTTAATTTTTCATGCCTTTTTATTTGCATAATTTCAAATGCTTTCCATTTTCAACACATACACAGATAAAGTTATATACACAATGTATTTACAGATTTTAGCACTTGTTTAAATGCACAGTAGTATTTCTTTAAGCGGCAGCTGCATGTTTGTTTGCCACAACAACAGCAACAACAATAACAACAGCTTCCTTTCCCTTTTGCCGCTCTCCACCATTATCTCCCCTCTTGGCAATTGCGCAAACTACTCAACGTCAAGCGACACATCCACTTCCATTTAGATATCCACAATCCACTGTTTTTCTCCTCCTCCTCCTCCTCCTCCTCCTCCTTCTACTTCCAGGCAGCTGTAACGCACTCTCTGAAACTAATCTGAGCTTTCCATTTTGCAATCTAAATGGAAATTCAATCGTTTGACTTCCCATTCCATCAAGTTCTTGACAATGTCGAAAGATTGTCGCATCTTTTTTAGTCTTGTAATTGGCATTTCGAATCTTGAAAAGCAAAAGTTCGTTGCTGAAATTGCTTCTAATTAAGCATAAATTGTGTAGACCGCAATTTCTGTCCTCTGTGGCGAATTGAATCCAAGTAGAAAGTAACGGCGCTTCTCTTGTGGGCGGCCTTTCGTATCGGCATCAATATCGGCATCGACATCGACATTGGGTGACTCATGCCTCATATGTGTGGCAGTTGAAACTGGTTTCGATTTATCGCCTCTTCTAGTATTACATATGTAGTACACATATATTCGCCCTGGGTTAAAGGTGCTAGATGAATCAGGAGAACACTCTTCCATTGAGTCATTATTCATGAAGCATAGCTAAAGTCTAGAGAAGAAACCAAAACAAAGTATTACTAAGTGAAATACTTAATGTACTGAGAGAAAACTTTTACAACAAATTAGTTACCCCGGTTAAAACTTTGAGAAGAATGGAATGTAATGGCTACGGATTAAAGCATGATTAGATACAGAGAGAGAGAGAGAGTGAGAGAGACAGAGAGAGAGACAGAGAGACAGATAGAGAGAGATACAGAGAGAGAGAGAGAGAGATACAGAGAGAGAGAGAAAGAGAGAGAGAGGGAGAGAGAGATACAGAGAGAGAGGGACAATAATTATGTTGCATATTACATACATATATCCATAGCTAATATTTCGGAAACAATCGGGGGAAAATAGTAATAATCTTCAAAATATAAAAACAAGGAAGACCCTAAAAAATAAATACAACATATTATCAGAAAGCAGAAATATATTGACTCTGAATTATCTTGAGAATACATATAGCTTTAACATTACAACATTAAATATCAAAGTTTCGATTAGAAAGCCATTTTAGTGACTGGGGATTAAGAATGTATGTTTATAGAGCACTATAAAACTGAGCGAAGTAACTGAGGAAACGATAAGACCAGGTCCTTCTTATGTATCTACAATCTCTATAGTTTTTTTGTTTTCTTCTACTCAAATAGGTCAAGTTTTGGTTTACATTCTCCACATTTGTCGCTGAGCACTTTTTATGGCTCGCTCCATAATAATAATAACTTGTATCCAACAATGCTTTTTTGTACTGTCTTTAAGTTTTTTATTTCGGTTGTTTTTGTTTTTTGAGTAATTCTTTTAGTTGGGTTTTTCGAGGGTTTTTCAAGTAATTCTTCTAGTGGGTTTTATGAGCGCGGCGCCATTAACTGTAACTGTCAACTGGCCATAAAATCTTATCTACAAATAGGGTTCATTCTTTTTATTTTTATTTTCTTTGTCTGTTTTTTATGCCTGCTAGAAATACATATTATGTTTGTTTAATAACTTTTGCAAAATAACAATAAGAACAAGCGTAGATATTGAGGTAGAAAGAATACAGTTTAGAAATTCAGTTTCAACACGCCCATAAAAAGCGCTCCTCGGGAGACATATATATTATCTTGTGAGTGTGTGTGTGTCTGTGTGTGTGTGTTTGTGTCTATATAAAAATACATATAAGGCATGAGAGTAGCTGATGTTATTAGCCAGACAAGCTGCGTCTTAACTGTTTAAAGGCACATTATAATTGACCCTCAAACTAAGCTCGCATCTATGTGAATGTGTATTTATCTATGTTTGTGTGTGTGAGTGTGTGTGTGTATTTTTTAAGCTACCGATACAGATAGCTTAGCTCACAGCTTAGAACAAAACCGGGCGCCAAAACAAAAACAACAACTTCCACAAAAAACGCTTGGAGAACACGCTAACTTAATGCGCCATCGTAACAACAACAACAAATATACACAAAAAGCAACAACAATAACAAAAAAATAGACAACAATAGAATTAGTGCTGAGAAGCAGTCACAGTGAGACCAAAAAGTTGTCTTACTATTAAGAGAAAAAAGTATATTATTAATGATACGCAATTAAACGTAATAATATTATTTAAAATTATTTCAATGATAAACTTATTAATGTAGTATAATATAATGTATAATATAAAATAATAATATAATATTTATGGTATACTAATTTAAATTTAATCATTTGAATAATATTAATTAATATCATAGCTAATATTAGATGTTGAAAAATGAGATACTTTTGAATAGAAACTCAATTCAAAATTGCCAAGAAAATAATTAAATTTAATTTAAAATCTAAGAGTTTCACAAACATTAAAGATTATTTGTTCAGTTTAGTAGTAATAATATTTTATATTTATTTAATATTTATTTATTTATTTAATGTCGACTAAAAAAATTACATTAAAATTATATATAAGCAATTAAGAATGTCTTATAAAAAAGAAAAAAAAAAAAGAAAAAGTTATTATGAATAATTATATATATATTTATATTTTATTCAATGGTACAAATAAGGCTGTAATTTTTGATTTTGAATGCATTTAGAACAGTGCCTTTGAATCGGACGTCATCAGTGAGTGTAGCATTCATGCCTTGCGTGCACTGAGCACTTGCATATGCAAGCATTCACATGTATTCACATGTATTCGTTTGTATTCATTTGTATTCGTTTGTATTCAGAAGCAGACCTGCGACAAGCCGCGTGCTATTCAAACCTGAAATTTGAAATGAGCCAAAAAGCCGCATTTTGTTGACGTTCGGTTCGTTCAGTCACGATCATCATAACACAAACATATATACTATACAAACAGATATATAGTACTCATTCACATTTATATGTATGTTTGTATATTGTAAATGTATATTGCGCGAAGATGACGAAGCGTCGTAGTTTTTGGTTTTTTTTTGCTTTTCGTCAATTTATTTTATTTTTATTATGATTGTTTTTGTTATGTTATGGTTCAAGTTGAGTTGCATTTGCACACACTATGCACGTGCCTTCCATTTTGGCCACAAAGGAAGGTAGAAGGTGGCAACAATCATTGAACTGCATCCGTTGCAACACAGTCGCCTCCACTTGCCACTTTCCTGTTGCTGGTTGCCAGTTGCTGGTTGCCTGTTGCTGGGCTCAATTTGTTCACTGTAAACTGTTAACTGTTGACTGTGGGTTGGCCATAAAGTTGGCTTGGTTCTTGGCTACCTGAGTTACCTGAGTGTGTGTGTGTGTGTGTGTGTACCCTTTATTTTATGTTCTTTCTCATACCATTCAGCCGTGACTTGGCTTGCTCCCTCGCTTCGTTTATTTATAGGCCCTGTTGCATGCATTTCATTATTCACGATTGTTTCCGTTAGCACACACAAATTCTATCAAGGGTATTCCAATTGGTTTTGGTTCCAACATAGTTCGAACAGCTTCTGCATTATCGTAAATCGTAAATCAAAAAGGAAATGAGTTCAATTTAATGACCTCTTGATTGCCAATGTCCCCATATGCAAGGTGTGTTCTTCTGTTCCTCAAAGCTCAAACTTGATGACTGATGATTGGCTGACCAACGTTGTAGTTATTGTCATCGTAATGAATCATTCTCCATTTCTCAGTAATTACTTATGTATTGGAGTAACACACACACATATACTCACATACGTTTGCATAAGAATACTTCAACTCAAAAGTTATGTTTACTCTCTCTCTCACTCTCTCTCACTCTCTCCTCTCTCTCGCAATGCATTGCAATAAATAACTGGAAACATGAATAAAAAAAGCAAAGAAAGTCGATAAAGAATATATATCTCTGTCAAGCCGCCACTTTTAGTCTCTTCTGATAACAAAACAGATCGTGAATGCTGCTCTTAACTGACAAAGAGTTAAACTTTAAAAGAGTAAGGGCCGTTTTCTCATCTTGCCGTTAACCTTAGAGGAAAGATAAAATTAAGATTTTTATCTCTTATCAGCAGGTTTATCTTCCCTTTAAACCTTAGAGGAAAGATAAGCTTAAGATTTTGTTTTCTAATCGGCAAGTTTATCTTCCATTTAAGGTTAACGGCAAGATGAGAAAACGACCCTAAATATTCTTTTTAGACTTTCAATTGATGTGAATGTTATTGTAAGACAGAACTTTTAATTTCTTCACGGGTGCAATTTCAAAATTGTTAACTTCCCATATGCAATGTAAACAATATTTCCATACTTCTCATAATTTCGTAATAACCGCAGTGAGTTTCGCACGGTTTCGTTCTCTGTTTTTAATAGAGAGTAAATCTTGTAAACTCAAGAAAAGAAATCCCCATTTTTATTTAAAAAGACCCTTATTGATTATTAATTAATTAACGATCTTAAGGTCACAACATCAATTGATGATCAATCAAAGAAAGTTCCATATATAAATTACTATATCAGTCTGTTAAGTGTGGTTGCGATTATGAAAGTACTTTCCCGTGCAATATGATTAAAATATACTCTGGGTTTATGTGTTCATTATGTGTTTATAGGAAGTTAATATGTTTGATTAATTTGTTATTTCTGCCAAACTACTTCCTCATGACTATAACATATTGAAGAATTGACGTTGCATTCCACATTTGTTGCAATATGAAAGTCTTTGCTTGAGTGGTTTCCTCAAATTTCAGTTTGTTGTTAGTTTTACAATTGAGTGGGTCAACTTTCCATGCAATTGGGCAGATTCAGTAGGAACAAAAATTTCTCACACAACATGGCGAGAGAAATAAATAAATAATAATACTTTTTTTTTTTGCAAATTGTAGTTGTAGCTACTCATTGTAGATTATGTGCTGTGGAGGTCGTTCTCGCTTAATGTTATGTGTGTGGAGCTTGTTCATCAACCGCACAACGGTCATTGGACCGGGACGGTGGCAAGTGACGACGACGACGGCTGCCACCACCCGGGGCGTGGCACGCGAAGGCGGCGAGGCGTCTCTCCTATGTATTTTTATTATGATTATTGTTGTTGCTGCTTCTGCTTTTGGTTTTGGCGTCGCCTGCAGCTGTGTGGCATAATTGTATCTACAAACATACAATATACACTCAAGTCTATATAGTTATATATATGGCTTTCATTATCGGGCGAGGAAGTGACGACGATGTCGCCAGCGGCGTCTGTTATGACTCTGACTCTGTCTCAATCCTCCTCTCTCTATTTTCCATTTCCATTTCCATTGCATTTCTTTTTTGTCTTGAAATGCGTCATTTAACTAGAACCTTATCAGCTGGTTGTAAATGCTGCGCGTATAGGAAGTGTGCAGTTAGATAAATCTCACGTAGTTGAAGCCCCATCATCATCATCATCATCATTTTTTATCTGAGCCAATGCCAAATGTGTTTTTTATCCCCATCCGCTTGGCTAGTGATACTTTAAGCTATAGACACAACCCTAGTTTCCGATGCAAATTCTAACCAACTAACTAACTAATTGATAACCCTCACCCCAAAAAAAAGAATATATGTCAGATGAGCAGATGAGAAGCTTGGGGGCTTTTGTGGAGCTTTAATTTGCATGTGCTTTGATTTTGATTTGCCAGCTCAGCTCAGTTTCGTTTAGCTGTTGAGCCGGGACAGGTGATTCAAATAAATTACACTTATTTACACTTATTTTGTTATTGTTTTGTTTTTATTACATAAACACTTCCTTCTCTCCCTTGCAGCCAAATGCAATTTTGATCAGGATACGAAGCCACATAGACTCAACTTGGATGTCGGCGATGCTGTCATAATTCTCAAAGAGACCACACATTGGTACTACGGCTACAGACAAAAGTGAGTATTATAATTAAGTTAATTATGCAAATCAGTTTTAATCTCATCTTGTTATCTCTTATTTACATCTCAGCTTTCACTAACAATCAGTTTAGCTTTTCTCTCTCTGATTGTGAGAGTGTTTAAAAGTGTACTACGAATAATTAGACATGCAGTCAAATAATACTCTAATTAATTTCAATATTAAGCTGAAATTAATTGTTTCGTGTACACCTACGTAGCAGACAATCAAGTTGATTAAAGCTGTGTGTGTTTGAAAATTAATGAGCTTTTGTAGGCGGAAGAAAACAAATGGGAACAGTGTTTAAAAAAGAGACTGCTCTACTTAGAGATACCCTACTTTAAATAGGCTATCTGTACATATCTTTTCTATTCAATAAACAATCAGTTACATTTTTGGTTAGTTTTCAGAAATCTATGTTGAGATCGATTGTCTTGAGAAAAGTTTCATTTTATGAATATAAATATCAAAATGTAGCTACCATTTAAGTTGATTCCAACTTCATATATGAGTAATAATAGATTTCTACCTTTTATTTGTAAAGTCTATAAACTCATTCTCTTATGACTACAGGGTATTAAAGAAGGTCGATTAAAATCACATCTACTTTCCATTTCTGCACACACTTGCACACTTTTACTCATGTAAACTTTTCCCATTTGCTCCAATCTCCCAACAACAAATGCTCGGAATAATAACAATAACAATAACAAGTAGAAGCAGAGGAGATTTGTGGCATAGACAACGGAAATGGTTCAGAATTGTTCACATGCATAAATCAGGTAACCAGCTGTTAGCCACGTTGTTTGTTTACACAAAGTCAGCTTGTTAAAATCTGTGCCAGGTTGCCCAATAGATACATATATAGAGAAAATGCATTCTCAACTAACCCTTGCCCTCGTTCTCGTTCTCATCCTCATCCCATCACAGATGTGGCCATGTGGCGAAATTGTATTTTGGAAAATCAAAAAAAGAATAGAAAAATCTGTAGTTGACCCTTTTACAATGCTGGGTTTTCTTGTTGTTCAAGGGGTTTTATTGTATATTTATCTATCTATATGTTGTCTTGGGTCTTGGACACGCACTCTAGGCGCCTTATCGTGCCGAAGCCAAGCGATGAAAACAACAACAAACGAGATACAGTAGCTTCAACATAGAAAACAACAACAAGCAAACCATATCACGATTGACAAACTGACCTTTTCTTCAGTCCAATAACTGATCCATAAGACAGAACTCGATTGTAGCAAAGAACAAACAACAGTACAGTCAAACAAGTTATGATTAGATCAATTTCGAGTTTGTTAATGCTGGGGCTTACTGTACGCGCTACATTTAAGTATATTTATTGCTTTTGGCGATAAAAATGAGTGTGAATGAGTATGAGGCATTTAAAAAGAAATTCAATGCGTTGTGATAACCTTTTATGGTTCGTAATTCGTATTTGCTTTTGTTTTGGAATCTTTTTTTCTGTTTTCTGTTTTCTTTGCTGTTGTTTATTTATTGGAAAAATATCAATTTTAATTGTGCATTTTCTCACGATTTTCGAGTGATAAGCAACTCCAATCCAGTCTGAAGCTTGTTTATTCTATTCGACGCGATTCGAATCGAATCAATTGAAGCGATCAACGCCCAAATATCAATTGAAATTGAAGGTCAATCTGAGTCGCGGTACCTGCCTGAAGTTCATTGAAATTATTTGTCACTCACAATCAATGAAGAAATTGGTTAACTATGTAGGTCTACTATATGGGAGGATTGATAGTTCTTGAATGATGAATGAATGTTGGTCGCTTCAGTCAATTAATGCGGCCACCCCGCATGTCAAGTTTTGAATTGAGCCAAATTAAAGCATTCCATTTCATTTGCGAGTGTCACACTTTGCGCGCACTTCCTCTCACTCCCCACTCAGAGGGTATCCCCCTCCACCTCTAACAATGTCTGCCCCAACACCAACACCAAAACCAAGTAGAGACCCTGCCCCAAACCACAGCTCACAGCTCCCGAGTCGAGTCGAGGGTTGGGTTGGCTTGGGTTGAGTAATTCATCAGCGGCGACGATGAATTGTGTCATGCTGCAGTTGCTCGAATAAGCATATCGTGTCTAAGTAATATAAAAATACATAAATATGCCTACAAATGTTTTATGCGAGGGCAGCTCTTAGACTTATGACAAAATTAAAATAAATGAACTAAAGCAAGATGAACTTGTAATAGAGAGATAAATTAAATGTTCAATAAGGAGAGGTTCATTTAATTGAAATACTATGAGGAAAATTTAAAGACAGAGAATGTAGTATATCGAGCCTTTCCCGCGAAAATAACGTAAGCGTAGCAAATTTTTCAAGGGAGAGTTTTTCTGCTTATGTGTGAATGAGCTTCCATACAAATGGCATAATATAAAGTTCATTTTCTGCGGATCTATAAGGATTTAAGCTATAATATTTTAACAGATGATGCGTTGCCAAAAGTAAAACAATTTTGCATCAAAAAGTCAATTTCGAAAAAATGTCGCTTACGGAAAGGGTTCGATATAGTTTTATCAAATTTACTTTTGAACTTCCTTGCGAATTCTACACAGGATAGCCTAACACCAACATATAGACAAAGAAGGGCAATGATAAGATCAAGAAAAGAATTGTACTGTGTATTTAAAAAAAAGTTTCATATTGTGATAAGATCTAAAACTAGGTTACAGTTAAAGTGTTTCTTTAAAAGAAATGCGATTAAGTAATCTAAATTAGTTCAAAATAATTATAAAAGAAGAAAAATAATTTAAAATAAAAGGTCTTTTCATTACTGTATAATAGAAAAGTTTTTAGACATTTATTTAGTGTCAACTGTAATGCATAGTATTTTGATTAGGCATGCATAATAATGGTTACTATAAACTGAAGAAACAAGTTTTATTTATGAAAAAAACATATTTGACAAGCTGGAATGTAACATTTTAATTGTTTATCATTGATGTAGAAATATAATATTGATCTATTTTCACTGTCCTTCCACTTATATTTTGCTTTCTATGATAGTTTAAGCCTAAAAATAAATATTTATTTCATTGTTAAACTTTTGTAGTTGCCCTCGTATTTATAATTATCAATGTATGTCTTTTTTTGTTGATGTTGTTGTTGATTTTGTCAGCATATGCCAAATGCCATATGCAGGCCACATTTTAATATGGTTGTCTTTATATTTTATTATTCGTTTTTCTTTTTGTCTGGTTTCATTTCCGCTGCAGGGAGAAGAAAACACGCGGCATCTTTCCCAAGAGCTATGTGCATCTGTGTGAATACAATATAGTGAATGGGGAGTATTGCATACAGAGAACCGATATCGTTGAGGAGATCACCAAAGTGCTATTGGAGTGGGGAGGCATAGCAAAGAGTTACTTTCTGGTAAGACAACTTTACTGGCTTCACTCAAACTAGTCAAATATATTAAACAATTCAATTCTTTTGTTTTTAGAGTACAAATCCGAGCTTCCAAAAGATTCGTCGGAAGATGAATGAGCTGAATAATAATCGTGCGGCATTAATATCCGGCAATCTACCGCTGGACGAGATGCGCAAGGTGAAGCTACAGGCGACGGCACAGATTGACACTGGGAACAAGCTGCTCGGCCTGGACATGGTGGTGCGGGATGAGAGTGGTGATATACTGGACACAAATGCTATTTGCACCACTGAACTGTATGATAATCACGTCAATGCGGTGCAACGCATTGAAAAAGCCAATGTAAGTGAAAATCTATATAAGTATATAAAACTCTTTGTCCTGATTTACTGACGAAACATCACGCTGGAGTCCAAACGGGTAAAGCTTTCGATCTGAAATTTTCACACAACATAGCCGAGATGTAATTTTCTTAGAAAAACATCATTGTCATCAACAAAGACTATTTAAACAAACTAAAATTATCAGTTCAATGTGCTAGGAGATTCCAAACTAAACTTAACAGATTTGTTTACGAATAATCATTTATATGAAAGTTTTATATGCCAATTGATACTTATTTTAGTAAAAAGTGATGCGAAAAGTGACACAAAATGTATCGTGTAAAGTTGCCAGTTCCGAATCTTAACAGAGGTTTTAAACTTAACCGATTTAGATGAGTAATGTCATTTTGATCATGGCTTGATCTTGAAATTGAATTTAAAATAGTTTTGTTAGTTAGGTATCATTCTGAAGATCTTTAAATTGAGTTTAAAATAGTTATGTTAGTAAAGTATCAATATTTTATTCATATTTTTTCCAGAGAGTCGTAAAACAATTAAAACATACATAATTAAAAATATTATAATAAAATTGTATGTTATTTTTGTTTATTTGAAATCGTATAATTTTAAATTGAAAACTCAATCTGAATTCAATTTTTCTTATAGCGTCTGTCCAGCGATCGTGAGACATTACGTGGCCAGAACAAATACTCGCACAACATTCTGTTGCATGTGAATGCATTTGTGTGCAAATTCCAAGAGGATTCGGATCTGCTTTTCACACTTTACGATGGCGACACACATAAACCCATCAGTGAGAATTATGTGGTCAAATGGTCTCGCACCGGCATTGCCCGGGACATTGATCAGTTTGATAATAATCGTGTGCTATTCACCGATCTCAGCCGGAATGATTTGAGCATATCAAAGATGTATCTGGTGTGTTATGCGATACGCATTGGATCCATGGAGATGAAGGATTCAACGGACTCGAAGCGGACCAGCATGAGCATTGCCAACAGTGTCCTGACAGCGGCAAGTCGAAAACATTCACAGTTGTCCGTTAATTCAAATGGATCTGCGGGCAGCACAAGTGAATATATGATGCGTCGTCCCTTTGGCGTTGCGTGCAAGGATCTGACGCCAATTATAAGCAAACCGGAGGACTTTCGGGGTAATTTGGATCTGCCATTTATCATGTGCGAAAAGGATACATTGGATGGCACGCTCCGAAAGCTTATAGCCAACAAGGATATTGGCAAAATTGAATCAAAGATGGCTGTAACCTTTGAGGTATTGCGTGGTGATATTAAACAGATCAAGGAGGACTTTCCACGCCTCGTGCACACCAATGTGCCGGTGGCACGAAAGATGGGATTCCCTGAGGTTATCCTACCAGGTGACGTTCGAAACGATCTCTATCTGACTATTTGCAGTGGGGAGTTTGCACGAATTGCTAAAACCTCCGAGAAGAATGTAGAGGTCACAGTCTGTGTGGCAAATGAACATGGTCAATTGGTGCCTGGTGTGATGAGCATTGGCGCTGGACATCCCCCCATCGATGAGTACAAATCGGTGGTCTATTACCACGATGACAAGCCAAAGTGGCATGAGACCTTCAAGATCCATGTGCCCATTGAGGAGTTCAAGCAGTGCCATCTTCGATTCACCCTCAAACATCGCAGCAGCAACGAGCAAAAGGATCGCTCCGAAAAGCCTTTTGGTTTGGCTTATGTGCGTCTCATGCAGGCCAATGGCACGACCATTCCTCAGGGTCATCATGTGCTCGCCGTCTACAAGATCGATCACAAGAGATACGACAAAACGGTGGCCAACAGTTACATGGAACTGCCCGCTACCACAGCTGAGCTGCAGGGCATGAAGCCATCGATGACTGGTCTAAGTCTCCTTCCCAAGGATCAGCTTACCATTTGCGTCAATCTCTGCAGCACGAAGCTAACACAGAGCGGTAAGTAACAGAAAACAATCGAATAGCTAGTAACATGCCTAGTAACAATGACTGGTAACTTCCCTAGTCTCTACGTCTAGTAACTTCCCTTTTTTTCCCATAAATTCACGATCCTTTACTTTCCAATATCTTTTACCAAGTTACCATCAAGTTATGATGAGAAAAAAGTCATCGATAGTAAGGCAAGAAATTAATTGATTGTTGATACTATCGATAGTAAAATTAAGCTTACAATTCAGGGACTATCGAATTGAAAGAGACTTGATCAATAATTTAAACGAAAGACTTTATCAATTGATCAACTGACACATTATATTCTTTGATTTGCAGTGAGTTTACTCGGATTGCTGCATTGGTCGGCCCACAAGGAGACTTTGGAGCAATCACTGAACGCTTTGTCGATGGTTCCCGGCGAGGAAGTTGTTAAATTCCTACAGGATATACTCGATGCACTCTTTAATATTCTGGTGGAGAATGATCACCCCGAGAAATACGATCAACTGGTTTTTATGAGCATTATACATCTGATTGAAACGGTTTCAGATTTGAAGTATCAACACTTTCTCACTGTCCTCGATGTTTACATCAATGAGAGCTTCTCTGCCACATTGGCCTATACGTAAGTCTGTCAAGAAATGAATCACAATACCATATTAACATTGAATTTCTTCTGCTTTTTTTTTTAGAAAACTCATGGATGTGTTGATGCGGAATATAAGAGATGCCATTACCCCAAGCGAAAAGTCTGCCGATGGCATAGAATTGGAGGAAAGTGCGGCTGTGCGTCGTCTCTATAAGACAACGAGGTATCTGCACTATGTGATGAAGTTTGTCATCAGATCACGCGTTCTTTACGCGGCGATGAACTGTAATACGGACTACGTAGACTTTGCCACACGACTGCAGGAGCTGCTCAAGATGTTTATCGATATGATTGGTTGTCCCAGCAATCTGTTGAAATCGGAGGGAGCTTTGTTGAAAAACCTACACATTATAGCCACCGATCTGATGGAGGTCTTTGACCAAGTGCATCTCAGGTGCGACATCAATATACTTTTAATAATATAAATTGATAAGATAACAAGGATTTCCCTTTACTTACAGCATTTCCATTGTTGAGATCTTGGAAAAGTTTCCCAAACGTCGGCTAACTCAGTCTAAAATGGGTTGCATCAAGGATTTTGTGGAAACAAAGTTGTTTAGTTCGCCAAAATGTCGTGCTATATTGTTGCCCGTGTTCTGTAAACACATTAAGGATCATCTGGAGAGCAACGATGAGGTATGTTCAAGATTAGCTAATTATTTTGCTTGTGCCACTAATAATTTAATTCATCGGAAATTGCATTTTGTTTATAATCTAATGCATCGTTTCAATCTGTGTTTGATATGACAAATCTCAAGTCTTGTGAATGCACCAACAAGACGGCAAAATTAAAACATAACTGCGAACATGTTCAAGTCAACTATGCTAATGATCGAAAAGTAACTAATTTTCAATACATAAAATATACAATATTAAAAATACAAAACAATCTTAACATTAAAACTCACCAGTTAAACTCGATTGTCATTGCCATAATGCATCAAGAAATTTAATATAAATATGAAAACAAACATTTAATATAAATATGAATAACAATCGCTTGAGAAATTAAAAGCGCTTTCCATTTGATAGAATTGCGACATCAACTTGACATGTGAAGTGTCTTAATTTTGCTCAGTTTCAATTAGATCGTAAAGCGCTGAAAAACTATCGATAGAAGTGATCGTTGTATTACCGATAATTGTTATGATTTTTACTATCGATTCGGTAATACTTTAATCGATCCATTGATGTTACTACAGTTTTACGATCTAGTTTTACATTTAATATGTATATGTAGTCCTTGAGAAAATCTTTTAGTTAGTCCTAAGCATGCTGCGTCTACGTTTTATTAGTTTTTAGTCACTTTTTTTTTAGAAAACACTGACACTAATTTGAATGAATTTGTTGTTGTTTTCTTGTCTTGTCTTGTGTCTGTATTATTATGTTTTTTTGATTATTATATTAATTGTCAATGTCCTAGACTTAAGCACTCTGTACACCACACACATACACACACAATATGTAATTTATGTTATCTAGTTTAAGTATGTAAGTACTTAGAATGGTATTCAATATATTATACAATATATGTGTCTGTTAGATTGTTTAGCTAATGATCGATCTTCAGAACGATCTCATCACCGTCCTCACTGACAATGAGTAGTATCTATAAGTGTTTATACGTCTGGGTTTGCTGATAGTTAGTTGAGCCATTACTATATATACTAGTATGTACCATAGAATGTCTGTAATAAATGTTTATATCGCAATTGCATAGACGGCAATTCATGAAAGCACATTAAAGCACATACAAAAGCTCATTAAAGCTCATCTATCCATTCCCAACCAAATGGTTCTAGCTTTACATACAATTTGCAAGCACAACGCACACACACACACTTACACACAGGCACAGTATATAATGCGAATGCATATGTATGTACACCTGGAACGAACACCTCTGTTTTTCTCTATCTCTGTCTCACGCTCTCTCACTCTGTCACTCTGTCACACTTCATTTGTCTGTAATATCATCGACTGGCACATTAAAATCGTATCTTCTTGTATAATTCTCAACTGGTTAAATTCATGATCCAACTAAATGTTTCCCCAATGTTTTTCCTGTAAACCAATTCCCCACTCTCAATTGTGTGGGTGTACACGCTATCCATAATTGTGATATATATATACAAAATAGGGTGACTCGAAAACCGATATCTGGCAGCAAGAAAAGAATCTTTCGAAAGCCGCCAAAGTGCTTGGACAAAAAAATCTCACCTGCACACACGTGAAACGACTGCCAATAAAAAGGTAAAACAAAATATGACATCAACAAATGAAATGAAAAAGAAAATTTGATAAAGTTGAACTTTACAGCAATCACTCATAGATCATAGATCAGGCACGTCCAAAAAAACAGTTTATTTATTATTAATCTATTAATTTAATATTGATTTAATTAAGTTTAATATGTATAGTTTAAGTTATGTTCTTTTTAGCTTTTCTTTGCCATTTTGCACTGCCGGTGATTTGTGCACTTTTATGCTAAATGGCTTTTACTTTATAAGCTTTCCATCGCCAATAGCGAGCAATTCACACAAAGCTTTCAAGTCAATGAACTTTAAAAGCTCACTTACCATTAATAGTTAAAATGTGAAATGCTCTTTATTGGTTTGCGCCACGTTTGTTTGATGTTATTGCGCAGCCTTTTTGCAATGCAATGTTTAATGTTTTTTTTTTCTTTACTTGATTTACAACGTTTTTTGTGTATCTTTTAATTATTAAAAACTAATTTAGACTAATGAATATACTTATATGAAGACAGGTTTGCCAGCTAAAAACTTAAAGAACAGAATTGATTTCGAGAATAATCATTTTTTTCAGTTTCATAATAAGATCTCGATTAATCTTTTAACTTTTATTGTTAGATCGCCGAGTGCATCAACATTATGAACAACATTCTCAAGCTACTCTATCGTTCGGATGTGGGACCTACACATAATGATGTGCGGGACATAATGATCATTCTGTTGCGTCAGGTGATGAAAGCGGCACATACCTTGGATCGGGATACAGGTGTCGTTGGACAGTTTATAGCCATTATGTTGGGAATACTTCAACGCATGGATGCTCAGCATTACAAATATTTTGTGAATGATCTGCATCAACAGGGCGAGTTGAAGGATTTTATTATCGAGATCCTGCTTGTCTTTGAGGAGCTCGTCTCTCCCCATCAGAAGGCTGTGTTTCCACGCGATTGGATGGACATGATCATGCACCAGAATACCGTTATATTAGGCGCCTTACAACAACTCAGTATGGTCATCACAGACTATTTCCTCTGTCCTGTGTTTGACAAACAAATCTGGTCGAATTTCTTCCAATGTTCGATTGCATTTTTGGTCCAATCACCGCTGCAATTGAACGACTTCAATGATAATAAGCGACAAATAGTCTTTGCTCGTTATCGGGATATACGCAAGGATACGGCCAAGGAGATACGCAAGATGTGGTTCCAGCTTGGCAAGCATAAGCCCAAGTTTGTGCCACAACTTGTGGAGCCCATTCTTGAGATGAGCATGATTCCCGAAAAGGAACTGCGTCGCGAAACAATTCCCATCTTTTTCGATATGATGCAATGCGAGTATAATAGCTCAAGATTGGAGCTGGAAAGCTATGGGGATACCAAGCACAATAATGCCCATATCAAGGGCAATTTCTCAGAGTTCAAGACGGCCATGATTGAGAAACTGGACATACTTATAGGCGCCGGTAAGTAAACGAGTCATATCTAATAATAAAGGATGTATTTTATTTTTTGTTTTTTGTACATGTTCTTTATGAATCTTTATATATAAGCTGGATTACAAATGATTACTATCAAGATTGTTTAAATAACTAAATAGTAGTTACGACTGTTTTAAAGTTGTCTTCAAATATATTCACATAGCTCTACTTTAGGGTTGGAAACTTTTCTCTCGCCGTACCTTATTTCTTACTTATGTATATTAATCCATTCTTCCATTCTTTTTCTCTCTAGGCAAAGGTGATGCGGATTATAAGGATGAGTTCAAGAAGATCATGCTGGAGCATTGTGCAGCCCACAACACGCTCAATGTGGATGGCACCAGTTTTGTGAACATGGTAACTAAGCTGATGGATAAATTGTTGGAGTATCGTTGTATTATACAGGATGAAAGCAAGGAGAATCGCATGGCGTGCACATTCTCGCTATTGCAATTCTACTCGGAGGTGGATCTCAAGGAAATGTACATACGCTATGTCTATAAACTATGCGCTCTCCACATGGAATTCGAGAACTACACAGAGGCGGCATTTACTCTGAAGCTTCACACGGAGCTTCTACGCTGGAATGATACGGAATTGTCGCCTCAATTGAGAAGTTATCGTCACAGCAATTGTCGCACCCATCGAGAATTGAAGGAGGCTTTGTATTTTGAGATTATGGATAACTTTGATAAGGGCTTGCAATGGGAGTGTGCCATCGCAATGTGTAAGGAGCTCGCCCAGCAATACGAGGAGGAGATCTATGATTACATTAAGTTGGCAGAGCTGCTGAAGCGAAAGGCTCAGTTCTATGAGAAGATTGTCAAGGAAATGCGTCACACATCCGAATACTTTCGGGTTTGTTTCTATGGTCTCGGCTTTCCCCGCCTGCTCCAGAACAAGGTGTACATCTTCCGGGGCAAAGAGTACGAGCGTCACAGTGACTTTTGCTCGAGGATGTTAGTGCAGCATCCACAAGCGGAGCTGATGCAAACGCTGGAAGCTCCTGGCGAGGATATAACCCACGGTGATGGGCAGTACATTCAAGTTAACAAAGTGGAGCCCATTATGGATACAGCCTTTGCCAAGTTTAATGATAAAATCATCTCCAATGAGATTGTCAAATACTTCACCTCCAACAATGTGCAAAAGTTTCAGTTCTCACGTCCATTCCGTGACAGCACTGGAGGTGGCAGCATGGATGATGTGAGAAATCTTTGGCTGGAGCGCACGGAGCTTATCATCCAATTCCCATTACCGGGAATACTCCGTTGGTTCCCTGTTGTCGATACGCATACGTTTAAGATATCGCCCCTGGAGCGGGCTGTGGAGATCATGAAGGATACGAATAAGGATATTAGACAATTGGTTATTCGTCATCAAAGTGATCAACATCAATCAATCAACATCAATCCTTTGAGTATGAAACTTAATGGCATTGTCGATCCGGCTGTCATGGGTGGATTTGCCAAGTATGAGGAAGCATTTCTAACAGATGAATATGTGGAACAGCATCCTGATCACAAGGATCTGGTAGAAGAGCTTAAGGAATTGATTGCCTTGCAAATACCCTTGCTAAAAGTTGGTGCGTACTAAACTTAAATACAATTACCTGGACATTTAATTTATTCATTTGAAACGTTTTTCTTATCCTCAGCCATTCACCTGCATCGACAGAAGGCACCAGATAGCCTTAAGGCACTGCAGGATCATCTGGAGTGTTGCTTCTCGGACATGCAACAGCATGTGGAGTCGCGTTATGGTCGCAAATCATGTGATCTACAGATGGATCGCGATTCTGTAATCATGCGACGCACAAACTCCTTTTTGCCGGCGCTCTTTGATAGCAGCAACAATCGATTGTCCGAAACCAGCATGGGATCCTCTGAGTAAGTGGCAATTTTCACTGTCCATTGTCCACTTATTAACGCATTTCCAATTGCAGCAGCGGCCTGTCCAAGTCCACCTTTTTACCACGTCCGCCCACCAACTCCATTAAGTCAACGCTGGCCAGCTTAAGTTTCAATACCAGGTGAGCTACGGGATCTTCAATGATTAAATTAAGCTTTCATTCTCCAACTAACACGTTAAACAACTCTTTTAATACTTTTCTACTTATTATTCTATTTATTATTATTATGCGTGCCTTCTTTTAAGTTTGAGACTTTAATTTATTTCAATTATGTATTATTATTATTCTTATGATTTTGTTTGATTTGTTTTACTTTATTTTACGTTAATTGCTTCATTGTCATCGCTCTCATAGACCACTAGGACACTCGCCCAGCACCAAAGGCAACAAGAACAAGGACAAAACTCCAGCTAAAAGGCGCTCCATGAAAAAGGTAAGATTCCTTTATAAACTATAAATCAGTTTACTAACGATTTCATAAACCTTTCTAGGATCGGGACACCTTGAGCTTACCGGTGGCCAATTGCCAATGGTATACGCCACCTTTGACCACCATTACATCGACGCCGGAAAAGGAAATTAATACATCTATCAATTCTTTGGCTAGTGCTTCCAATAGCTCACTAAGTGGACCCAAAACACCAGATCCGCGCGTGCTGACCGAAGAGGTAATTTATAAGCTTTAACCAATTTGAAAATCCCTACTTATGTTACATTATTGCAGTTAACACCAAAGCGTCCCTTGCGTTCGGAAAAGGAGAAAGAAAGACGTCTATCGCGGCCAGCCAGCATTGCCACGCCCACGGCTAGCATTAAGACATTCGCAGACACACGCTCGCTGTCCGAGAGCAGTAATCGCAATTCAGTTGGTAAGAGGGTTTAAAAGAACTTCTTTTTATATAAAGTATGTTTTAGGCAGGAGGCGTTGCAGATAGCATAAAGAATCTTAAGAATCTACAAGAGCTAGATCAATCAAACTAAGCACACAAACTTCTATTAAAGTCATGCTAATTTCATGATCAATATTAATTAAAATATTGGTTAGTCTAAATTTTTGATCAGCAACCTTAGCGCCTAAATATATGCAGTGATTTTATACTTTTCTATTTTCAAATGCGTTTTACATACATTTAAATTGAGTTTTAAAGTAGAATCTCACTGAACCATAAATATTAATTTGTTTTTATTTTTATCTTTTTCTATGTTCATTAGAAACAACCGATTCCACGTCGGAGGAGGATATACGACCACCGCCATTGCCAGCAAAGACACGCGACTCCACGGATTTCAGCAGTCTGTCACATAGTCTGGATTGGAATCCTAATGGTTATACCATGTTAAATGTGCTGAGCAGCAATACAACAACCAACAGCAGCATTAGCACAACAACCATGACAAAGACCAGTATTACGAACAGCACATACGAGTATTTGGAGGCCACAAACTTCAGTCTGCCGGGTATGCACGACGCGAACAAACCGCGACCGCCGACGCCACCGCCAAAGCCATCGCGACACAGTAAACACATTCCATGAGGAGGGAGGAGAGAGGAGACGAGAAGCAGAGATGCAAAAATGCTGCGCCATAAAGGAGAAGATTTATGAAAACAAACGAAACAAAACTAATTGTTGTCGAGTGCCAAATATTCCCTGTTATTACATATATAGCACTAAACCAAGCAAGATCAATATACACACATACACAATGCACACACACCACGCACAACAAACAACATTTGCCTCACATGACCGACTACCAAATAGATAAACGGCACAAGTGTCTTAACAAAACGATCGCAATAGATTTATAAGTATAATAATTAACAGTCAATGTTAAGTACGAAAGAATTATTAATGTTTAATTGATTTGTGTTAAATGTTTAAATATGTTGAAATGATATTATGTTGAACATGTCATCATTTTCGTTTAAGTTAACAACAATCTTATAATTAATTCTACATTTATATGTAAATCGATATATGTATACTTTTATACGTACTATTATACGCTTGTCTTCCGCAAGTATCTTTGTATTATGCAATTCATTACTTATTAAGTCCAATTTTGTACGTTTCTTATGCAAACAAGTGCCACAATTAACAAGAACAACATACAAACACATAAGGAAATTAATTGAAAATGCCATCGCGTATTTTCCAGTCTAAGCACAAATTCAATTGAAAGTCAATTACAATACAAGAAATCTTAACAATTAGCCAAATTTTAAACAAAACAATCGAAACTATTTACATTTACACAAACAAATTTTATAATAACATTTACGACAATTAGCCATAAATATTAAATACAATTCGTAAGATTAATCCAAGTACTTTTTAGAGATGAACAAATAACCACTTACATTTCGTTCCACATACATTGATATATACACATGTATGTATATTTTGTCTAAGCTTCTTTTGTGTAATTTACGTAATTTGCGATCTGTGCATCGGCCAAAGATTAAGCAATAATAAAGTACAATTTAAGTTCAAAATAAAGTATAATCTATAATTATTGGAAGATTTTTCTACTAGGAATCCAAAGAGCTTTTTACAGAGAGAAACACAATTATTTTGTTTTATTTGGTTATAAAGATTTTTATTTAATAACTTTCGTTGGGATAATATTGCAAAAGAAGCTTAATTTATTAGTAGATGAACACATTGTCTAATAAAAATGTAGTAATATTATAGAAGAATGACTTTGGCTTCTTCTCTTTAAAAAAAAGGCACACACGAAGGCATAAATAGTTGAATAGAAGGCGAGGTGGAGAAAAGCAGGTGACTTGGGTGTATAAATAAATAAAATATGTATACTGGTTAGTATAATTATAAAAATGTAATGTAAAATGCATGGAATGTTCGTTGTTGTAGATTTGAGACCAAAGTAGGAGAAGACAGAGACGGCGATCGATTCCTCTTAGAGATTTGTATTGAGGTTAACACAAATCTTCGAGTTGCGATTCTGTTTCTGGCTAATCTCCAATACCTGGAACATCTCCTTTAGAGCCTCGCTCGTGTTCGTCCTGCGTCGATTTCGCCGCAATGTGACACGTCCCGATTTGAACTCACGTACTATAGCGTCAAGACCTGAAAGAGCATAGGGAAATGGATATCAAAAGGGATTCTCTTCTATAAAGATTGGAGACACAGAGAGCTTATCCAACATGCGGTTAGCTTAAAATGTGAACTGATAGGAAAACCTTTGCCGGAATAAATGATAAGAATCCTACCTACCTTTAAGACAAGCTCGCAAGCCGGTGACTTAATCAAGTAAGCTGAAAGGATTTTAAATTGTGCCAGGACTTGTGGTGGAGGGGGAAGAATGTGACAAATGTATATAAATCAGGACAACAAAGGGGTGACGGTGACGGTGAAGGGTGAGAGGAAAGGCGGTGCTAAGCCCACGCATTCAACAACTGTCAGCGGCAACAAATGAAGTTTGCTGACGTTGCGTATACGACTTGTTGTACCCCCGAACAAGAAGTCAATGAAAATGTACGGTTTCTATGTAGGCGAGTGTGCGACTCTGTGTGTGTGTGTGTTTGGGTTTGTGGGAGCGTGAGAGTGTGTTTGTGTATAAGAAAAGTGGCGCAATAAAACACGGAAATATAAAACGCACAAATAATAATAATAAGCCATAGCACAACAACAATAACGACAACAATGTGGCTTGAAGGTGGCGACTGAGAATGCGGAACAACAGCATCTTCCTCTTCCTCTTCTTCATCTGCTTTGCTTTGCTGGTCTTGTTGTTCTGTTCGCTTTCTACTCGTAAAAATAATAAATGGCATCTTCCTGCCATGCCTTCATCGAATTTGATACGAAAGCCGGAGATGGAGATGGAGTTGGAGTTAGAGTTGGGTAACATAAGCTCTGAGTGAAACATGTAAACGCCTGACGCCTGTTTAAAGCCAAAGCTGTCGCTTGGCCCATAGACACAGCTCTCCCTCGCAATCTCTGTGTCTCTTTTAAGAGCTGAAAATGCTGCTGCTGTTACCAAGGCACTGGCCTCGGCCTCGGCCCAGGAAGCCAACTAAATAGTCAGGCCAACTCTAGCTAGGTTACAGCTCTGGCAAAAACTTAAATCAATTTAAGTATTTTGAGCATAGCACATACTTACACATACATATACATATGTGTACATATACACTGTACAGTCATGCCTGGCTATTGTGGCATCGAAGTCTGCTGTACCTTTTGCAAAGTCAATTAATTTACACATGGCGGAAATTGGTCTAAATGCGACAGAGAACCTGCATTAATGGTCAGAACAAAAGACAAGTGGCTGTCAAGGCAATCTTCAGCATAATGCCTGTGTAACACATACACTTACGCACACACACACACACACACAATGTCTACAGGTTGGCTTCTCCAGCAAGCGACAATATTTTCAACAAAATTTATACGTTCAGGACTCGCTTCATTTGTTTTTGGGCCGAACGACGAAGGCAGACTGTTTTCACACACACACACACAGATACACCAATACACAGGCAGCTTGACGAGTGAGTCAGGACACGACGAGTGGCAGGAATTGTTGCCTTGGCTGTTAGCTGAAAATATGCTGCTCACTTGGCTGCCAAGCTTCAAACGCTTCATGAGCTTCAAGTGACGCGCGCGCGTTTGTTCCAAGTGCTCGACATTTAAGTACGTAAATAATATATACAAATATATTATAGCTAGCAATATATATATATAAAGATATATGCATATTTATCGGTTAATAATTCGACCATTTTTTGCATCATATTTGAACACAATACGCGGGTTGATTGATTTGAATGTGTGCTCGTTACGCATACGCCGCATTGTGCGCGCGCCAAAATGAAACGTAGGCAACGTCAAAGCGGAAACGGATGTGCTTAGTGAATGACACACTCACACACATACAAACTTACACACACAGAGTGAGAGAGAGAGAGAGTGACAGTGTGCCAAAGATGCCTGTAATTGAGTAAAGTGCGTAAGTGTATAGAAAATTGTGATTGTGCATGTGTCTATGAGTGTGTGAGTGTGAGTGCGTGTGTGAACATGTGGCAGTTGTTGATTGTTCTCGTTGTTATTCTCCGTTGATTTGTGTCAGTGGCATGTGAACATATCTTATGCTGATGTTATCATTGCCATTTCCGCTTACACTTAAACATTATTAGCCATTATTAAAGCCATCACAAGATTCATCTCGAAGGCTTAAAGCGCAACTCGGCAATTTAAGCAATTTCACGCTCAAAGCAAAATGATTTGCAATTAAATTTAAAGTTTACCCAACAACAACAACGGAATTCTAAGAATTTTTACTGCAATAAACTTGCAAAGAGTGCCAATAAAATAAACAAAAATAGTTTAATGCAAGGTTTTAAAAATAGTTCCATGATACACTAATGTTTATAAATACTATTCTTTCAAAAACTGTATAGCTTAATAATTTCTTAATATATTTTATCCTATATAAAAACAGATCGATAAAAACACAAAATCTTAAAAAATTTATATATGATCAAGAAGTGCTTATTTTATACTAACACAATACACAAGTTTTATTGAAGCAGAAATATTATTTATATCTTTTTAAACTTTGTGAAATTTGCATTTCAATATATTTTGACATTCTTCATATGAGATAAAAAAGCTTTATTTAATTTTTCGTGCCATTTCAAAACTATTCGTAGTTTGCTTGATTTTATACCCGTAGCTGTATATAATAATAAACGTTTATATTTATGTGCTTCTAAGAGCAGTATTAAGATATTTGTGTGTTTAGTTGCATGCCACATGGACAACTATAACTAAAATTTAATCATTTATTATGGATCGATAGTTTATATTTAAATGCATATTTGCTTAAAGTATTTTCAATTTGATGATATGAGTCTGAAGCATAGATATTTCAGGATACACACACACACACACGTAACACACACTTACATACATATAGACCCTTTTCCACTTGCTAACATTTGCACATTTCTGTCAACACAG
Organism: Drosophila putrida; assembly: GCA_037043535.1. Lineage (NCBI taxonomy): Eukaryota > Metazoa > Arthropoda > Insecta > Diptera > Drosophilidae > Drosophila > Drosophila putrida. Next base: position 1,100,658 of record JBAMBI010000135.1, read on the forward strand.
ATGCTGCATGCATGCATTATGTGTGTGCTCATCATATGCGGGTGTACAACTGTGTGTGATGGGTGTGTGTGTGTGTGTGTGTGTACGAGTGTAGTTTGTTAGTGTGTTCTACAACCAGTTGATTTCATTTCCATGCTATTTACAAGGATGTGTGTGTCCCTGTTGTTGTGGTAACGCGATTACGTACATGAATATCGTGTACAGTGTGCATTAGCTATGATACACCAGTCTACTTTAGCCTATTGTAATTCTCTTGTGACATTTTCGTGTTTAGGTTTTCTATTCAACAGCTACTTACTTTATACGAATCCTTCTCTAATTGTAATCATTCGATTAACAAGCTACAGTGAGCATTTGCTATGGCATACCACAGTAAACTAACTACACTTCTAGTCTCTCTCCAATAGGCTTTAGTTTACACCTTTTACATAGTTAGTAAGCTATATATTCTTAAAAGCCTACAATAATCATTGTTTGATTGCTATGGTAACAATGTGAAGTTATATTTTTAATAAATATTAAGAAATAAAAAAATACTGATTACATTTCGAAAAAATTAACATGAAAATTAAATCAGTTAAAATCCATTTCAGTTTACATGTTGAACAAATGTTCAAAATGATAGAAAAAATATATATCTTTGATGTGGAAAATAGGGTATTTACTATTTAATTAATAAATATTTAACACACTTTTTCATAACATTCCAGTTTGACCTTTCTCATTATTTTGCCAATTTCTGAGATTTCCCATTGAAAAGTCTTTAAAATGTATTTTAGGATTTACAATTGTTAACCAGTGACAACATACAGTAAAGTTTCATCTTGCAGACACATCTCAAGTTCAAATCATACGATTCAGTCAACCAACTTCAGCCAATCAACAAACTGAACTCACGAAATCCAAATCAATATCCAAACAATTGTTTCAACGCAATAAAAGCGGAAATTAAACGCCAACGATATCCCACAAGTGCAATAGCTATAGCAACAACAGCAACAGCAACAACAACAACAACATCAACACACACACACACAAATACACGCACACATGCGCATAATAAATTATGGCGGTTTCACATTGATTGCAAAATGTATTAAGGCAAAAAGGAATTTAGCTTCCACTTTTCCAACCTTTTCACTCTCCTGCGTTCAGGCGTAAAGCCGACGCTAATTAGATTTTTACTGGCAGACTCCCAACACACACACACATAGACACCCTAGACACACACACACGCACACAGGTGTGTTCAAAAGTTCGTCACAAACTCAATTAAGAAGCTGGCGCTGTTGCAACAATGTTCCATAAAGCAAAAGAAGGGCACTGAAGAGGGCATGGTCAACGTGCAACTGCAACATAGCCGTGGCAACGTATAGCTATATAACAACAACAACAACTATAGAAATAACAACAAACAGACGTAACAGAAGATGCATAAAAATCAATTACAGTCACAGGGACTGCGGCAACATTCTATGTTGCCAATTCCCTGTTACCAATATGGCCAATTGACAGGCAGCAAGCTGTAGGCCTCACAAACCGAGAAAAGGACAACGCGACAGTTGGATAGAAATGGAAATAACGCTTTGTAGTTGGCCTAGGGATTCGTAAGGATATAAGCTAAAAATGTCTCAGTGAGTTTTCAATATAGAAACAGAAATATTTCTATTATGTCTGAAACAAGAATATTCATTCAAATTAACTTAGTCAAATGGTTAACCAAGTGATTAATAGTTTTGAAGATTTTATAATAATTTGGTAAGCCAGATGACACTATATATATATACGGTAACATCCTGTATCATAGCCCATAGTTGTGCTGATTATAGGATGCCATCTATTAATATGATGCAAGATTTCGTCTCCTCTCATCTTGTGTAGTTAATGAAGTTGACAACTACCTTAGTTACATAAACAGTTTAAGAATCTAATAGGTGCTTTCTTTAAATTCATAGTAAAGAGAGAAGTTGAACTGTAACCCTACATATATAGTAACACCCTAAACAATACCGGAGAAAAGTTAACATATTGAATACCAAAAGCATAGAAACTTTTATAAAGTTCTTTTTTCAATAATTAGCATAGGTATTTTAATAGATTTCTCTCTTTCAAATTTTGAATTAAAAGACGGAAACTTAGTTAAGTCAATTTTAACAAAATATTGAGTTGCTTTAAAGATACTTAATGTTTATAGTAATAATTATAATATTGAAGCTAAGTGATTTGTTTGCAATTTAACCTTTCTAAATATAGCCTTTTAAGATTAAGCAAAATATCTTAAAACAGTTCAATTAAAAGTAGACTGAGCCAATGTATCAATCAAGACTTGATTGTTGCAAAATTGCCAAATATTCGATAGTTCTGTAACAATCTATTACCGTAATATTCAGCTTTATCTAACAATTTTAGCATTTCATCTGCCTTCGGAAGATAAAACATTGTTTGAAAAATCGATGGTTTCATAGTTTATCGAGTTCGTTGTTCAACTTTTGCTCCAAACTTGAACTATGCATGGTAACTTGATGAAATTGCAGTCTTGTTACGTAGAATAAATTGCCAATATGGGGAGTCAACACACCAACACCAACACACACACACACACTCACACCCATCGCGTACAAGATGGCAGAGATTGCGTATACGACTCGTCACCCCAACTACATTGGAGAAAAGCCTTTAAATTCCATGAGAAATGGAAAGCAAAGGAACGCAGCGAAAAAACACGGACACTAAAATTCCGGGGCAAGTCTCGACCAAAAGAGTGAGAGAGCGAGAGTGAAAGTGCGTCCTGCAGGACGAAGCATGTGCTGTCCATTGATTGGAATTTGGCACATACGTGGAAGGTAGAAGGTAGAGGGGAAGGAAGGAGTTCGTGACAGACATGCCACATGCATGTGGCAGAAACTAGGTCAATGGCTTAGCCTAATGACAACATACCTGTTGCAGCCTCCGCTTGTACCTGTTGCTTCACGTTATCAATAATCTTATCGCCGCCGCCTTTATGCAAATTATGACCGGCAATATGTTGACTAAAGCTGCCATCCTCACCAGACCCTGACCCACCCACTTTACCACCCAATGTCGATGCTATGTAAAGCACCTTTGACGGCATTGGGGGTGGAGGTGGTGGCGGGGGTGGTGGCGCTGATGCTGTTGTTGTTGTTGTCGTAGTCTTTTTCTCCTTCTGCTGATAGTGGGCCAATTGTTGCTCGGCGAGATCGGCACGTGTTAATGCCAGCTGCAGTTGCTCCTCGAGGATTTCCAACTTAACTTGTAATTGTTTTAGTTCATCGTTAGTAGATTTTGCAATAGCCGCATCCATAAGACTTTGCTACGAGAGGGGGAAAGGTGGGCGGGGCGGGGCGCACAGCGAGAGCGAGTGGGGGGTAATGAAAATTAGTAGAACAATAATTAGTTTCAACGCCTTGCAATGCGAGTTAGTGCAAGAGAAATAGTGGGAGATAAAGAGAGAGCAAAATAGAGATACACAGAAAGAGAGAGAGCAAGCAAGCGAGCGTTTTACGCTTACGTTTTCAAGATTTTGCTGCTTCAAAAGTGTTGAAAGGATTTTGGAGTTACAACTAACAACCAGCTGGACCGATTCCATGCATATATACTATATCTGTTAGATCATTTATTTGTGCAAAATGTGTAAAGTGTGTGTGCCTATTTCAATAGATATTCAATTACTTTTGAATATGCTCGAGAAAGGCTTGAAAATGTCAAACACGCTGCGTGTTTGCTTTTTAGACAAATGTGTTTATAGATAAAAGAGAGATAGATAAATGGAGATAAAGATAGATAAATGTGTTGTTGCCATCACCATAAAAGTTCAGATACTGTTATCTTACCATTTCCACAATGCGTTCGTTGTGTTCACGCGCCTGTTGTTGCACCTGATCCTTGATCTCCTCGAACTCCGCCTCGGACTGAAGTGTGGTGGGTGAAGGCGTCGCTAGCGAAGGCTGACCATCGGGTAGATCCCTTGTCTTGGCAGTAAGCTCATCATTACGCTGTTTTAGCTTAATTAGAGCGGCCTCCATTCTAAAAATAAATATATATAACTCTTGTTAGTTCCACTTTTGCTGAAGTAGCAAAAGATTCTCACTCACTTTTGACTCGTCTCCACGCTCTCCTTCATATTTTCAGTTAATAATTTGGCCACCTTGGTTAGATTGCCATTCTCTGTGCGCAGTGTTTCGTTCTCTTCCTCCAGCAGATGTTGCTAAGAAGAAGACAAATCATTTATTAAGTTTTTATGTTTCAATTTTAGATCTATCAATTTTTAAACTACTTTAAAGATTTTATAAATGAAAAACAAAACACAAAGTCATTAGCTAAGGCTTTTTTATGGAATTACTTACATGCTCCACTAACTCCGCTATCTTCTCATTGGCCTCGTAAAGTTGCAAGTCCACACTATTTGTGGCATGTTTGAGTGCCAGAAATTCGGCCACAAGTCGTTCCACCAAAGCAGTGGTAATATTGATGCCTGGACTGCTATCAACATCAATCAAACTGTCCAGATCATCGTTGATGGCAACATCGCCGCTGTCGGCGCTGCCGTGTTGCAGGATCTTTAGCAGATTGCGTCTCAATTCTACGGAGCCAATCAATGAGGTGGGTGGACTAGCTGTAGAGTGATCCTGTTGTTTCTCACGCATGTGTTCCAGCTCGCTGGTGAGACTAAAAGAGATAGAGAGATTAAATAAATAAAGTATCCTTTAATTAGTTTTAAAAGTCTGATCTTACTTATGAATTTGATCGACCTTCATTTTGTGCAGTTTGTCAAGTGCATTGCGTTCGTTTAACGTTTTACTAAATTTCGATGAGAGTTCTTTGATTTCAGTTTCAAATTTCAATTGCTGCTGTTGCAACACTTCCAATTGGCCACAGAGCTTCTCATGTTGCAACTGTTGCTCCTCCTGGCTTGTTTTATCTGCAAAGTGGTTATTTAAAGTTATTTCAACTCTTATTTGCGATACCTGATTAAAGACACAACTTACGCGATTCAATCTCCAGCCTAAGCGCCTTGTTCTCCTCCTTAAGCGCAATATTATCCTCGAGCAGTGTGAACATATCATGCTCTGGATCCTGCTCATTATAGTCCGGCTCACGTACACGACTCCGACTCCTCGTCTTGGCCTCCTGCGTGCGAAACTTGGCAACAGGTATGCGTCCACGTCGCTCCATCTTCAGTTAGAATTGGACTAATTGATCTGCATGAAAGAAAAGACTTGCAAAATTAGCACAGCTTCTACTTTGTATATTAAAAAGTTAAACTTAAGTCTGCTTACGGTTTGTGTGGGCCGCATTTTGTATTTAAAAAACCTCTTAAGCTATGAAGAAACTTAAATGTTGCCATCACCATGAATTGCTAGTGAGTGTGAATGTGATTCTGAATGCGAATGTGAATATGCTGTGAGTGTGAGTGTTTTTCATAAGCATGCGCTCCTCTTTGGCTGTCCCCAGATTGAAACGCCTTGGGAATTTATTTGTTTTTGTTTTTTTTTTGTTTTTGTTCTTTTTTTGCTTCTTTTGTTTTTCTCTTTATTTTAATATTTTTGTTTAATTTTAATTTAATTATTTGTTGTTTATAATTTGTTGTGTATTGGAATTTATTAACGCTTTTAGTTATTATTTTATACTTGCTTTTGCTTCCTTGCTAAAAATGCTCACAGTTAAAGTTAATTTCTTTTTCATAGTGCTTGTTTTTTTCTCTTTCAAAAATGTATCCCAGAATTTGGCCAAACATTTGAAATGCTTGAAAAGAATTCGAATGCTAAAAAGTTCCGAATCGATCATAATCAGAATCAGAGCTTAGCTTGGCTTTAGACTAATATTTTTTTAGTGCCAGAAGCGCTTTCACAATTTCTTAACTAATACTTTTATGTTTACAATGTTCATGTATTTAATTTTATTATTTAATCATATTATATATATACTTTTTTTGCATGCTGCCGCAAACCATTTTTAATTATTTTTTTTTTGTCACTTTTAGTGTTCAAATAAAAAGAATAACAAAACACAAAATATATTTATATATATATTTTATATAGAGCTGTGAAAATCTTTTACTATTTAAATATTAATTTTTGAAATTAATTTGTTTACCTTTTCTCGCGATTTTGTTTTTATTCTTATAAAAATAACTAATTCAAGGCGGCTTAGAGCTCTTGGTTTTTGCTTTTCATTGTTTTTCTTTTATTTTGTTTTGTTTTTGTTTAATGTGTTTTCTCTTTTTTTCTATGTTTGCAGTGAATACATAAATATAGTTTTCAATTTGGTTTAAATTTCTAAATTAAAGTTGTTGTATTTTTTCCTTTCATTTTACAGCTAATTTTAAATTTTATCTTTGGATTATTTGTATGTCATGCATTGTATACTAAATAGATATATGTAAATAAATTACATGTCTTTTCTCGCTATAATTTACATTGTTTATATACGTATAACTATTATGAATTATTATTATATTTGTATACATTTATAATTTTATCTTTCACTTCTTTCTGAGCCTAGTTGAAAGCCTCGAAATGTTGAAATAGCAATAGATTCTTTTCTAAGGAAATAAGTGTCTGCTTTTGGTTTGAGCCTTTTGCATGGAAATCACAATAAATAATTAATAAATTTCATAATAATTAAATAGTAATTAAGATAAGATTAAGTATAAGAGTTCAAGTCATAAAGTGAAACAATGCAAATTCATAAGTGTTTGTACTGAACGGTAAAAAAGAAATAAACAAAAACAGATTCTTTTTTCTCAAGTATAAACTATAGATTTTGAAGGAAACAATTAAAAATACTGTAGTTTTACGATTAATTAAATAAAAGCGATAAATATAAATGTAACCTAGTTTATATTTCTTGTGTTTAATTTCGACGCCGAGATTCCTTTTTTTTTGTATTTTATTTTTTGCCTTTTGTAACAGTTTTTTATTGCAGAAATCTATAATAATTCTAGTTGTTGCTGTTGGTATTATTATTGTTGTTTGTTTGTTTTATCTGCAGTGTTTAATTGATATAAATCAATTAGAAATGTTTGTGTATGTGAGTGTATATATTCATGTGTCCATATGTGTAATATACGACCGCGCATGGTGTATCAATTCAAATGTCATACAGATATATATATATATATGTGTTTATATATGTGTGTTTTCTTGATTCGTTGTTGTTATTGGTGTTGTTGTTGTTGATGTTCTTTTTGGTTGTCTGGGGAAATTTTCTGCTATTTTTCATTTGGCTGTTCACAATTCCTCGATAAACGCTCGCAATTTGGTCAATAGGGCATCAAATTGGCATCGAACGTTGATCGGTTTCTCAGTTTCTCGCTTGATCCACTTGTCAAATGAATCCCTTGATATCACCTCACAATCGTAGAGGACACTCAATATGCTGCTGATGGTCTCGCCAGCGGCCATCTCATCCTCCATCTCGACCATAAAATGCTCCTTCAGGGACTCGACAGTCTCATCGATGCAGGCAATTTCATGCGCCTCCTGAGCATCGATGCACAGTCGCAATAGTGGAGTGCAATGACTTCTAAAGATCTCCACATTTAGTTGCAGTTGTTGGTTGCTCTTGTTTGTGTTATGATTGTGACTGCTGCTGTTATTGTTATTGTTGTTCTTGGTGATCACAGTTAAAGCGAACTCACAGCACAGAAATTTGGTTAATTGTCGCACAAAATTGGTATTAATATGCACATTAGTATTGATATAATCAATGGCCGTATCGCTGGACAGACTTAGCAGATAGCTAATCCGCTCCACATGCTCGGCAGGTGTGCGTGTGTTCTTTGACCTCTGCAGACTGGTTGTGGCCGTGTTGTTTGGATCTAGAAACTGAAAACTATTCGCCTGCAAGAAGTCACGATATTTTCGATCATCGCTCCAGAAGATTTGTCCACGATCTAACTGGTTCTCCACATGCCACATTTTGTGTGCGTAGCCAGCGCCAAATTCCTGCACAAAATAGCTGACAAGGGAGCTGACAAAACGTTCCGTACAGATCGAATCCTCCAACCAACGACGCTGCCAGACATCCTTGAATCTCAGATGTCCATCATGCATAATGGGGCCAAGGAACTCAAAGACATATGTCCAACCATTGGGTACATCCCACAAAAGATCGGGAAAATCTATGCCAAATCGAGCATAAGCCTGCGTAAAGATGCCCGTGTCAAAGGTCTGTTGACCCATCAAATAGGCAAAAGCTTTGGCACAAGCCAAACGTTGTTGTCGCTTCACCGTCCCACGATGCACATAGTCCATGAGAACATAGTGGATGACAGCCTCGGTCTCTTGGTCTTTGGCAATCGAATTACGCCAAATGTCCAAAACCTCACTCTGCCAATTCCGAGTAGTGATTACCTCCTCGACAAGTTTTGTGAGCAACGCTTGACATTGTTCCGCACTGAAATTCACCTCGGTTGTGACGTTATCAGTGGTATTGTTGTTGTTGCTGCTGCTGCTGTTGCTTGGCCTGTTGTTAATTATGGGCGTGGCCAGTGCTTGTGGCGGTTTCTGTTGATACGGCGGATAGGAGAATGTGTTTGTAGCAACAGGTGGACGTTTTAATAGGGTTGGTGGAGGTCCTGTTGGTGCTGTTGCCTGGCTAACAGGACGATTGCCAACGTTGCGCCATTGATAATGGGATGAGTTGCCCAGCTTGGCGGTGACATCATCATTGTTGCTGCTGCTGAAGCGCAGCTTATTGGGATCTATGCTCAACGATTGATTCTCCTGTTGCTGTGACTTTGACATCTTTTGCAAAAAGTAATTGCCACCATCGTGTCCTTGTTGATGATGATGATGTTGCTTCTGTTGCTGGTACTGATAATTCTGTTGTTGCTGTTGCTGATGACTGCCACGTGATCCATGTTGTTGCTGCTGTTGTTGTTGTTGTGTTTTGACCTCGTCGCTCTGCTTGTGACGCTGACGATTACCAACAGTTGTGGCATGTGTCCCAGTCACAGGTTGATCCCAGTGCCGAGCACGCAGATCAAGCACATCCTGTAGCATGAAACGCACTCGACTGCTAATCTTGTTCATCTGTTGATGATGTCGATTTGTGCTGCGTGTTCGCTGCACAATGTCCTGTATGCGGCGAAAGATCTTCTCGATGCGCACACCACTCTGATACTGCTCAGATGGACCCGCCTCTAGGAGATGTCCCACAGTGGTCAGCAGCTTGCACATGTACTCCAGTTTCTCCTCACAGCCATGTTCCAACAACGATTCGATGCAGTGCAACACACGATCGCTAGTCAGCGATTGCAGCTTAAATAGTTCACCAATAAATCGCACTGTGCCCCAGGCACGTCGCCTAAATTGATACTCCAGATCCTCCATTTCAGCACGCAGCTCTACCTTTTTAGCAGCATCCGTACAAGCATTAATACGCTCCTGAGTTGGCTGTAATTTCTTGGCCTTTGCATTTGCATCATTTACATTCGATTCGAATTCATGCTGAATGCGTGTTATCAGGGAACTGGTGAAGAGCGACTTGTTCTCCGCCTTGATCTCATGGAACAACACTTTACAAAAGCGAGCATACGTTGGAGCAAAGTTAGGCTCACTAATGGTCTTCTCAAAGATGAGCAGCATAACCTAAAAGAAGTGAAAACAGTTGCAATTAGTATACAAATAGTACAAGGTATAAATTCTCATCTTACGTTTGTCATTTTGGCTTGCGTGTCCATCTTGATGCTGGACATTTCCTTAAGCAGCACATCAAAGTTATCAGGCGTTAGTTTATTGAGTATACCGCGTACTTTCTTTAACACCGCCTCAATGTCGTTATCCTTGTCCGACTCAGTTGGTGTAGTTGGTGTATTTGTGGAAATGCGACGCAATGTCTCGGGTTGCCAGGCATTCTCACATTCAGACAGTTTAATCTCCTCCTTGAGCGACAGTTGAACACGTATTATGTCCATATAACGTTGATTGGAATTTCCCATGCCACCGGCACTTGAGCTGTTGCCACTTGAGTTGCCGCCACCCATTGACTGATAACCATCGTGATGTTTCTTATTTAGGCCATGGCCATGACCTCGTCCTCGTTTCCCAGACATATAATCCATTGATTCGTGCGAATGTTGATACTGGTTGTGACCATGATGATGATGCTGCTGTTGCTGCGGTTGTCGTTGTTGTGAGACAAACAACTGGGCAATACAATCCCCCTTCTGGCAGGGCACCAAAGGTGGTTTATTGGAATCACTCAGCTTTGAGATTTCACGCAGCTCCTCCATATTGTATCTTAAGAATTTGATGGCAGTTGAGCTCTTGGACATTCGTGTTGTCGCTGGTGTTGATGTTGTTGCTGTAATTTCTTTGCTACCAGTTGTCTTCTGATTGATGCTGCTCGCTTCGTCCGGCTTGTTGTTGTTGCCAACAGCCACATCGCTTATGATAATGGCATTGTTATGCACTTCAATTTTCTTCACCGCACAATCAACTTTATCCTCCGATTTGGACTCATGGACCGGCTGCGAACTGGACCAAGTGGAGCTGCATATAAAACTCGGATTTTGTCCTGCTGGCATCTCCTCGGCAAAGTCTCCAAACTTTAGCTCAGCCACATGGCTGTCTTCGGACTTATCCCTGGACTGCATGAGCTTCTCGCCACTAAACGAGCTCTCATCCTCACAGACAGAGCTACTGCTATTGAGAAATTCCAATTGGGTCTCGGCATTACTGGGTGAATCTTCAAAACTCTTTTGCAAATACTGTGCCACAATTTCCTCGTTGGCAATATGCTTATCCAGACTCGAATTTGTATCCTTGTTGTCAACTAAAATATATAGAAAAAGTATAGCTTAGTTTGGGTTACAGCAGGAGTTGTTGTTTACTTTGCTACTTACAGCTCGGCATATCATCATCCACATTGTCATCTTTGGGTTGCTTGTCTCTTAGGCTAAAACTTATGCTAGAGTTATTAATAGTTGCACTAAGCTTATCAGTCATCGTGGGCGTTGCGACGCCCGTTGTCGTTTTAGTTGTGGTTGTTGCTGTTGTTGTTGTTGTCACAATGGTGAAGCTGCTCTCAGCGCCAGTTGTTGCAGTGCTGCTTTTAGCACTGCTTGTGGCACCTCCATTTTTGCTATTGTTATTGTTGCCGCTAAAAACGGTTGTTGTTGCTGTTGTTGTTGTGCTTGCCGCCTTTTGCTTCTTCTTCTCCTGTTCTTTACGTTTCTGCGCTTTGCGCTGACCTTTTTTACTCATATTGTTTGGCGGAACAGCTGCTACAGACATGGCTGCATCTGGTATGGCAACTGCCGCTGCAACAGCAACTGATGCAGCTTTAACAGCCACCGTTGGCTTCAGTTGCTGCGACTTTGGCTGATGCGTAGGTGTTGAGGCAGCCGATGATGAAGTTGATGGCAATTCCAACTGTTGTTGTTGTTGCTGTTGCTTTTGGCCAATTTGTTTCTGATTTTGTGCCTTTGTAGGACTCAGCTGAACTGTATGCTGTTGTTGTTGTTGTTGATGTTGTTGTTCTGGTGCTGACGTCGTCTCAATGCTTGCCAATATGGAAATGCTCTTATCACTGCCAGCGGCTGCCTCGGCAACAGCTGTTGCTATGGACGTGGGTGTTGCAGTACCTGCAACAAATTAAATTCCCCCTCCAATTAAATCCGTGTCGATTGTTGAATTCAAATGCCATACTACTTACTCTGCTTGTTCGCCGACTTGGGACGCTGTGCTTTGCTCTTCACAGTTTCTTCAAACATGCCTGCGTTTTCATTGACATAAGTGTCCGTGTTATTACTCGATAACTCTGGTGTGTGCTCCGATGCATTATCCACTGCAGCAGGATTAGAATAAAAGTCAAGAATTAAATACGATTTAAAATTAAACCATTTACCCATCAATTTCGAGGGGTACAAGTGTACCCCTGACAGTTTGTGTGTAAATTAATATAGACAAATTCTATTCAAATTAATTGACAAACATTTTGACAGATGAATCAGACAAAAGCTTACTTTGATACTCTTGAAACTTACCGTCGTTAAACTGCAAAAAGCTGAGATGCTCCTCGGGATTGCCTGAATTAGCGAGTATATCCTTGACTATCACACTGACTTTATCCTCATCCGTTAGTGGCAACGATGTTGCAGTTTCTGTTGCCGTTGCAGCTTGTCCACCAGCAAAGACTATTGACTTCGATGCCGTCTCTGTTTGCATTTGATGATCCACCTTAAATGCTGAATCCGTTTTAAGTTCCGATTGATGTTGCTGGTTAATGCTGACATCGCTACCCGTGCTCGGGGTGAGCGTGCAATTCGAATCCTTCTTATTAAATGATGAGTTGATGAGATCCAGGATATTCTCCTGGGTCACCGGATGTATAATGGGAATGGCATGTCGACGCTCCTTCACTTTATCGCTACCCGACAGCTGTTGACCTGTGGTCAGCGATGTGGATGAAAAGGATCCGGTTACGGCAGACACTGCACCCACTGCAGTGGCATTTGTGCTTTGCAAGTGTGGTGCATATGTATGCAATCCCGTTGAGCCACCGGACGGTGGTGCAGTCAGTCCTGCGGCAGCTATCAACGGTGCTGTGGTCAAATTTGGTGGTGGTCCTATTGGCATACTGGGACAATACGCTGATGGTATATGAAATGCCGGACTTCCGTTCAGGGCGTTGCTACGTGTATTCAAAATGGGCGCAACTGTTGCTGCCGAGGCGCTGTTGACCAGAGTGGCTCGTGGTTGTGGTGCTGCAGTTGCCACACCATATGGGGTATAGAAACTGGGTTGTTGTGGTGGCGTCGAACGTTGTCCGCCACGCATGTTGGCACGTTGTGTGCTGTTATTGCCACTGTTGGCATTGTTGTTGCCACTGTTACTGTTGCTGTTGTTATTTTGGAGTTGTGCTGGTGGCATTGGTGGATGATAGTAAGCAATTTGTTGTGGCTGTGCCGCATTTGTCACCGCACCACCAGTAACTCCAACACCAACACCAACTCCAACGCCATGCTGCGGGCCAGCCTGCAATTGTTGCTTCTGTTGTGGTGCTGTTGCATAGAAGCTGGATGTTGCTGTTGCCCCATTTGTCGCATATCCCATCGAGGGTGCCATCAATTGCCCAGGATGGGTAAATGGCAAATATGCCGCTGAAATATAGGTGGTACCGCCACCTCCCGCATTCCCACCGTTTGGCGCAATCAGTCCAGCTGGCTGCGTAAAGTGCGGCGGTATTGACGAGCTGTTAAGAGCACGGACTAAGTTCGTGTTGCTGCTGGCGGGCGTAAGGACGCCATTAGCATGTGCATGTGCGTGTCCATGACCATGACCATGATGATTATGGTGACCATGTGCCAGCTGATTGTTGCTGGCGGCGCCACTCAATTGCAGAGTGGCGCCGCCGTTGCTGCCATTGCTGCTGCTCGAGGATGAGTGTGGGGCGTGGTTGGCGTAGGATAAAGGCGGCGGCTGGCTCGAATAGAAGATGATCTGTTGTTGTTGCAGATGATGTTGCTGCTGCTGCTGCAACTGCTGTTGTTGATGTTGCTGCTGCAAAAGTTGCTGTTGCTGTTGCGGTTGGGGGTGGTGATGATGATGTAGATTACCAAGACTAGTTACTGCACCCTGTTGTGGCACGATGACAGCGTGCGTTGGCTGTTGTTGCTGCTGCTGCTGCTGTTCCTGTTGCTGCTGTTGATGATGCGGAATTCGCGATTGTTGTTGCTGCTGCTGTTGTTGTGGCTGCTGCTGGTGATGGTGGTGCGAATGGTGGTGCTGGGTCTGGTGGTTGTGGTTCTGCTGGTGCGTTGACTGTGGCCTGTTTCCCTTCCCACCCCCTCCCGTTGGCATGAACATAGGAGGACCTTCCTTGGATCTAAACACACACACACACACACACACACACACACACACACACACGCAATCCCCACACGCACACACAACAAATATCAAACACACACACAGAAAGAATGGAAGCAGGAGCGGGAGAGGGGAGAGTGGGCCGCAAAAGTCGTTGGCGTATTGTTTTTTTTTGTTTTTTTTTTTGGGAACAGAACAAAATGTACAAAATTGTATTGTTAGTAAGATGAAAATGGAAAATGAAACGCATTAAGATTTAAAGCCATGGGCCATGGGAATGCGGTGAATGATCGTGCAAAATGTAGCAAAATAAAATAAAGTAAATAAAAAAGCCATGCAAATTATTGTAATGATAAAAACGCAAAGTAAATTACAACTTGTCAACTACAGAACTGTTGCCAACTTGTGAATGTTAATAAGAAGTAATTTAAAGAAAAATAGTAAAAATGTTAAAAAAATAAATATGCGGTTTTCGCGTTTTTTTATTCAATATTAACTAAATTTTCATGGCAAAACTGGCTATAAAATATACAAATTGGCAACAGTGAACTGCAGTAAGCAATACTTTAAGCTCCTTCGAATTACCATTTAAATTTTTAATAATGCCAATGAATCAAACGTCAAAAGTTCAAAAATGAAAACCAATAAATTCCAATATTCCAAACGGAATTCGAATGAGACTTTACATAGGCGATGCATAGAAAGAGAGAGAGAGAGAGGGGAGCAGGAGAGCAGAAGAGAGACAACTCTTGGTCAGTTTTGTTGTTAATTGAGCTCTTAAATTGGCATGATGTCACGTATGGGGCGTGTGAAATACATATGCACACATACACAACTAACTGTTGAGTACGGGTTCTCTTATCGCTCAGTTTTATCAACCGATGATGGAGAAAACTAATATTAAATAAAAGAGCTGAGCCAATTGATGACACACAACAACAGGTGGCGCTCTTAGTCAGCAATAGCCACTAAGCAAAAAAACAAATACAAATACAAACAATGTTTTGCGTGGGAGCAAAGAGGCGGCTGCTGTTTGATGGATCTGTGGTTGGCCTTCTATCTCTGTGTTGTTTTTTTGTCTGGTCTGTGTTGCACTTTTCTCGGCCCACATTCAACGAATGCGCATCTTCATCAAGATGTTGCTTAAAGTATTTGAGTGTGAGGGAAAACCTGTTCTAAAAAGCCTTTCCCACAAACAGTTAATGCAACATTTTCACTGGTTGCATGTCTACAAGAAAAGAAAACTGAAACGGCAAACTCGTTTGAAACTATTTTGCACTTGCCGTTGTTTGTAAACAATAACAAGAGAAGAAAAAAAAACCAGTTGTCAGCGACGTCTTTGTGTGGGTGAGAACGGACAACGGACAAGATCCACCGTATGAACGATTCTGATTGGAATTTTCGTTGTTGAGCTGTTGTTATGGATTGAATTACCCCCCAATAAGAAGTGGTAGTTAAATGAAGCGAGTGCGAAAATGTGAAAGAAGCTATTTCAAGCAAAAATAAATAAAAGCAATATAAAAGTTGTAAAACTAAACAATTTGTTTTATCTACTATTTATACAGGGTGTTGTTTACTTACCGCTTCCTGCGCTTTTGTTCTTCTTTCCAGTTCAAAACTCTCGCTTGAGTTGTTTACTTTGTCGCTCTCTTTCTCCGCTGCCGCCTACAGTTGTTGAGTCTCCTTTTGTTCTCTTCTTCGCTTCTGGCGCGTAGTCGTTGTTGTAGTTGTTATTTTTGCACTTGATGTCCCACGAAGAAGAGAGGGTACAAAACAAAGCGACGCGAGTTTGTTTTTATTGCATTTATTTATCGATAACTCTTTTCAGACTTGGAATTTGTCGAAGTACGCAAACTCGAATGATGATTAAACTCTTCTTGATTTTGTCTTGTATTATTTAAAAAAATTTGACAACTCAAGTTGCAAAAATAGATGCGTTTTCTTCGTGAAGTGCCGCGTTTGTTGAATTATTGTTGAATTTTAAATTTTTCGCATGTACATATAATTAACGAACGCAAATGCTAACGTACATCGACGTCTAAATATACGAAAGACAAGCACTTACATATATGTACACATACGCTCAAAATATACAAATAAGTACTCAAAATTTCACGATAATTTTTTCTATAATTAAAAGAAAAAGATAAATGTTTTCTTTAATTTTGCATGTACAATTTGGTTAATTTCTAGGAATTGTTAAGCAAAGCTTGCTATATACATTTTCCTTTCTATTGAATTTGTTTTATTCTATTTTTCTTCTCCCTATTTCCCCGTCGAAGGCATTGGTTGTTGTTTTGTGTTTGCAGCTCGGCTGTCGCCTGTCTTTGTCTGTCTTTCTGTCGTTTTGGTCGGTGGTACTTACTCGCCGCCCAAAGCTGCTTACACACAGGCACACATCATAAAATTAAGAAACGAAAAAATTTTGTGTTCCACGTGGGGAACACGCCTTTTAAGTACTCGCGCTTTGTTATTATATTAGTTCATTGTTTTCTGTTTGTTTTTTCTACAGTTTTAATAATCTGTATATATCTATTACAAATAATTTTGTAAATGTAAAAACGCTACAGAAAACACGTCCGCTCTTGACAACTTCACTAGGTTTAGTGTTGACAACTTCAGAAGGTTAAGTGTTGGGTAGACGCTAATTTTTTCCAGCTTACACGACAAAATTGTAGTTCTAAAAAGGCGGCGCTAACAAACAATAGACGGCGCCAAAGATTTTGAAATTTTTAAATACTTGGAATAGTTGACAGACCAAGTTTTTCAGGTTCTCGTGCATACTTGAAAATATGACATCAATAAAAGAAATCGAAACTCTGCATAGTTTATTTTTAGGACTGTCTTAAGCTTTCCGGAATATTAACTGAAGGAACTAACCCCCAGAAGATCAACGAAAACGAAAGATATTTTAAGAGATTCCTTTTGAATTTATCTAGTTTATAATTTCATTGTTTTTACTAAAATGTGACCCTTTTTTTAATTCATTCAATTATGAACTTGTCACATTTGGGAAATGCGACGTGATAAAAGCTTGTTACTCTGACACTCAAAATACTTTTCCGATAGATGGCGTTAATTACATATTATTTGTTATTCAAAAGTTAGTTACAAATTTTAAGTCATTCAAATTTTTTACTTAAACATTAAATAATTAAATAGGGAAAATTATGTGTATCCAACAAATAACATCGAATTAATAGATTTCTTAAAATCTACACTTTGTCCCTTTGTTTATATGCTATGCCGGTATGTAAAAGTTGGAATACATAGGTAATATTACGCTTGTATTTGTATTGAAAAAGCATGCGCAGTTAAGCCACCCACTTCCATTGCCTATTGGGCACCCTGTATGGCCTTGGTGGAGCTTGGAGCTGGAATGCTTGCTGCGTTTACGCGCCCAATTCTCGGGGTCGTAGTAAAAGTTGTTTTCTCCTTATTTTGCCGGATATGCTGTCAGCGCCATTGCTGTGGCTCGTCCCCCATTTTGTAAATGTATGTATGTTTGCATGTAAGAGTGTGTGGGTCTGTGCTTGCCCCCGGTGTGTCATAAGACTATGGCTGCGCATTTTAGACTCCTCTGTTTGTTGAAGGTTTTTTATCAGTTAAAATACATTGCTGCCTTCCAAGTTTGCTTCGTTGTTATCGGTTGGCCAGAAGTTCCTGGTTTCTATGACTTAAATGCTGGACTGCTTTTCATTTATTTTAAATGAGTTCTCCCCCTAACTAGTGTGTCATTTCTTGCTAAAGAAACTGGCATAGTCAATTTAGTTAACCTAAATGCTCTGGTTTGACTTTAGGTTTCACTTTACAAGCAAAACAAAAACAACGATGTAGTAAAAGGATTTATTTTGTGCCACAACAAAAAGATGTGACCACAAATGCAAATGTTTGAAGTTGCGAAAGTAACCAACAAAAACAGCAAACCACACACGCAAGCTTACACACACACAAGCACCCAACCAGGCTAATTCAGTTTGCATGTTGTGTTCCCATTTTATTTTGTTATAAGTTTTGTGCTTCTCAACAGCGAACAAGAATTTTTTTGAATTTAACCGTGGTTCTATGGCGCCATCTATCTATCGTATCTCTTGGAAATTTCCTATGGGATGTCGTTCTGGGATTTTATTTGGTATTATTTCCTATGAGATGACGTTCTAAGGTATATTTTGGTATTAAGCGGATTTTATATAAATATAAACTTCTTTAATATTGTTGAAAATAAACATTGCAACAATAAATCATTTTCTTGCTTAAAAAGTTAAGCTTGAAAAAAGCTTTAAAAATAGCGGAAAATAAGCAAAACATTTTCCAAAACAAATTTTCCTCTGCCCGCTGTTTTCGTAATTTTTCCGCAATTGGTTTATAAGAAACGTCAGATTTGACGGGAAAAAAGCTGAATTGGCCACACTGAAACATACCACAGCTTACGATTCCTATTGGAATTTGCGCGGCACTCAGTCTGAGGCCGAAGCTTGTTCCTGACGCGCGTTTTGCGAGCCGCGGCGTTAAAAACGCATTCTTCATTTGTTTCATTCTCTTCCACACATTTTGGCGTTGAAAAATATACATATGCAAGTTTACAACAACTACAACGAGAATCCAGCAAAAATTACAAACAAAACAAAAGCAATTTAGTTACAATTTTAAAATAAGCCTTGGTTGAATTCCAAGAAAAATATTATTAAAAGTGTGCAATGATTATAATCAAATAAGTGGGTGCGTTGTAAACGAATGTTTTGAAATGGGCAAAGCCCAAAAAATAACTTTTTGTTTTCATTTTAATATAATTTGCATAAATAACTAAAGATAAATACACACACAAATCTCCAAATAAAATTACAACAAAGTGAAATTGTGCAATAATTAGAAGATTTCTATAAGAAATTAATAAGCAAAAACCATAAAACCAATATCAATTAAAATATATGTAGATAGTGAAATAAATTAACAACAACAAAATAATAATAAACTAAACTTATACAAGCGATAAAGAAAGGAAAAGGAAACTATAAAAACCTACGCCATTTTGTAGTCCAACCTGCAAATACCACTACAACAAAAGAGGAGCCTTCACACATACATACACAGATACACACACACACTGAACAGCAGAAATACCAAGCCAAGTGTGTGCGTATTGCGATGTGGGACCTTGAATTAGAAAGGAAAACAATCCAACAATTTGCCGCCAAATTTTGGTGAGCATTTTAACTAGAAGAATACACCCACCAAGCTTAAAATTCGGAGAATTTGATTTTCGGTAGCTGAATTTTGAAGTGACATCTCCAACAACACCACAACTCTTGGAGTACACTGAGCAAAATAAAAGTACTTTGCAGCAAAACTAAAAACAGACATTTAGTTCTTTTAGTAGTGTACATGCATAACTATTTTCCTCAAACGCTCGACAATATTGCTTTGAAGGATTTGATTTCTTTTTGGCAAAAGTTATAGAGTGATCTCAGTGCGCTGAGTGAGCAAATAGGTGCTCACCATTACTGCTGGAATTTAGCATCCCACCTGAAATTCGCCCCACAACACCTACAAGGAAAAACCACTCACACTAGCTCAACATCTGCAACAGCAATAATAAGAACGGCGACAATAAAAGGAACGACAAAAATTCGCCTTGAAAATAAAGCGCCAAATTTTGGCATGGAAACGCCGTTAGTGTGGAGAAAAACGCGTCGTCAGGAACAAAGAGAAGCAACAACAGCAACAACAACAACAGCAACAACAACTGCAACAATAGCTACTGCAACCATGAGGAGGATGAGGCTAAAAAGACAAGCGGTGACAACAATAACAGCACCAGGATTTATCATTACATGGTCACAGTTTGTTGTTGTTGTTGCTGTTGCAACACTGTTCAATAGCCTCGTCTGTCAAGGTGAGTAGAGAATGTGTGTGCCTGTGTGTGGGTGTTTGTGTGTGTGTGTGTGCGTATGCTCAATTAACTCTGAACTCTCAATTATTAGATCAGATCAGCTGGCTACTCAAGAATTTACCGTTACAGGCAATGCTTGAACGAAATTGTTTTTGCTTTAATTTTGTCTCTTTACTTTCGTCAAAAACTTAACTTAACTTATAATTGTGGAAAGCACCTTATACACTTGATTCACAATAATTTAGATATGACTGTGAATTGTTGAAGTAAGACGCAATATTCAAAAAACAATTACCAATAGCTCAACTTAAGTCATTGAAGCACCTTTTGGCAAGGTCTTAGCCACTTCAAAGTTGCCAAGTTGCTCAATTGAAGCCTGCCCATTGCGAGCTCTACAAAATAATGAGCATCACATTGTATCTTAGCTTTTTTGTAGTCTTAATAAAGTGATGCGTCATTTCCATAGCTATAGACATTTTTAATAGTTTTTACAAAAGCTATAAAAAAAAACAAAAAGTTTTAACGCCTTATTATGAGTGTGCTTAGCTGCACTATTAATAAAGCGCGACTCAAGTGACAGCTTGCATGAATATGATCGACTAAAGATACCGCTTTTTAATGACGTACTTGTCTTTATCAACTTGGGAATAAGTAAATATAATATTATACAGAACTTCTTTAAAGATGCCAATTGGGAATCTAGCAACAATCCCAAGTCAAGAATGACAAATCACAATATTATTCAATAGTATATTTAGCCTATTTTGCGGGATATCATTTTCATGTTAATTATATTTTTTTACGAGGCAGTTAGTAAAGATGATTCTTACTCAACTTAGGCTAAGTTTTATAAGTAATTGTTTAGCATCTTAACAATAATTTCTACTCGTAATAGTTTTAAAACAACTTTGCCTTCTTTTTAGTGCAAATAAATTATTTTTATTGTGAGTAACATTAAGTATGAAATGAAAGTGCGCAGCGAGGTACCGCTAATTGTTTAAACAATTCACAAGTTGCGGTAAAACATTTTTAAAGTTGGCTGTAATTTGGCTTAATGAGTTGAATTTATGTTGCGGATCTACGACACATTCCATGCTCACTGATTTTAGCCTCATAATTACCACTAACTAGTACGACAACAATCAGAATGTATGATCGACTATAGATACCTCTTACCATCAATTTTTGTGGTCTTCTCATTTGTGTGTCAAAATCTTTATTTGGATTTTTGAATTTAAAATCAAAGAATAGCCATTGTTTTGCATAATCACATAATACATAAGTCTACCGTCGCTGATTTAGCTGCTTAATTACCATAATTAGACCCGACTTTGAGAAAAAAAAGTCCAAAACAATGTAAGGTTGCCTTTTGGTTCATTGAACCGTTGACATCGAAGCTTTGGTCACGCAATTGGTCAGTAGGAGGAAACAAAGGGAAAGGGAGACAACAAATTATAATTTAAACTTAGATTCACACGGGCTTTTGGCTTTTATTAGTTACTAAGCTTTTTTAGAGAATAGTAACTGTTGTGTTCTGGATTTAACTTTCGCTTCAATTTCGCTAGAATATGAATATCACGAGTTTAAGATTTTATTCGAAACTGGAACTGGTTTACTTTTATTAAATACATGGTTTGATTAAATTTTGGGAAACAAACTTAAATGTATTTTAAACAGATATTTTTAATTATTTTTAATTTTTTAAACTTTAAAAAAATTATATTTCCTACTCTTTAAATTGTATTATTTTTTAAGAAAAAGTTTGATATGAATTGTTTCTGTCCCTTAAATTTTCTATGTATTTAAGGGTGTGCCTAATGAGCCGCATTTAAATCAGCACAAATTTCGATTTATTTACTATTCTCGACGTTTTTGGCCAATATATTTTAACTTGGCTTTGACGCTGTGAGAATTATTTATGTTCATAAATTACTCATCGCATTATGCAAAACATTGCGATAAGACATTAGAGAGGCCAATGAACCGCAACAAACTAAATCATTCATATCTCAATGCTTCAACTGAAGAAAAGAAAAAAAAATGGAGGAAAAAAGACAAAAAGTGCGAGTACTGCCAAAAAGCGAATGGTGTAATGTGGAAACCGGTTGACGACTTTTGGACAACGAACGAACGAATGTGGCTATGTCTTGTCTCATACTTGCCTTACAGTTCCCACATACTACTGGCAACTGGCAACTTGGCCCAAAAGTTACACATCAAGAGCTGCCTGCGACTTGGCTGGCGAATGGTGCAGCTGGGTCATTCGGCCCACACCACTGGCTGGTTACGTAACACGAGAGTCTTTTGAGAGAAGAAGATAACAACAAAAAAAATACTCAACTATGAAAATGAAATGCACAAGCGCAGTCGCAGTCGCTGTCGCAGTTAACGACGCGTCGTTGAACTCAATTCAAAAAACGCCATGCAGTCTCCTCGTCTTGACGGCTAATTAACATGGTCCAAATATGAGCTATATATATGAGCAAGCATCGAAATATGTATGAATCTGAAAGTGTATGTGGTTAAGCACAAAAATGCGAAGTAAGCGTTACGTCTACGGTCCCCGACTTAGTCCAGTCCACAATCCACAATCCACAGACCACAAGCCACAATCCACAGCTGTCCCATAGCCATAACCATTGACATAACCACAGAATGCGTGCGGTGAATATTGAATGGAAATATACTTACTAAACAAGTTTACCACTTTAACACTCGGTCAGACTGTCTGTCAATCTGGTCCGTCTGTCCGTCTGTCTTTCTGTCATGTGGTTATAGATTCAATAAGAGTGCAAATCGTTTGATTTTCGATTTTATGTGTTGCAGCAAAAGTCAATTGATGTGGCATCAACATTACCATGATAACCAGTTTTTGAATTCAATTTCAAATGTTGACTATTTAAACATGGCTTTAAACTAAACATCTAGGTAAATTTAATCCACTGAAAATTATTGAGAAGAAGAAGTTGTTTTTACTATACGTAAAAGCATCTAGATTCATAGGATATGGATAAACATTAGAGGTCTGCTTGAATGTATTCATTTCAAACTCCACAGTACTATAGAATAGTGTACTGCACTCAAAAACACTCAAAGTTCTACAGCGTATAAGTGAGCGAGTTCGTTAGTTGTTAATAAATACAGGTCCTAATACTACAACATTCACTCACATTCATTCGAAACTACGTAGAATAACGAGTACCTACTTTCAGATAAATTGATTCATTTGGTTTTTTGAATGCATCCATGAAGATCTCTAATAAACTTGCGCTTTTAGATTATATAGTACAAATAGTGACTATAAAATAACATATTTCCAGAGGGTGTTTAAAACTTTACGAATAGTTAACGGGATACTGCGATCTTAATCTTTTTGTCTATCGTATATCAATGCTCTTAAGGTCAAATCAATGTGTAATTTCTGATGTTAACGATACAATTCGAGTTGTTTTATTTCTGAGTACAGCTTTAAATACTTCTCGCAGCTTGGAAAGAGACTGCATAACTTTAGGCTGACTTTTTGAAGCTTTAGAAAGCTATTCAAAAAGTATTAACAAAATGTAATTTTTATTAATCAGGGCTGTTCCACAGAGCTCTAGATCTTTTGCCGATAATTGCTTTGTAAACTACGGTTTCAATTGTCTATTTGATTAATTATTTAAATTGAATTTAATAAATTTCAATTTTTAATAAATTAATTTCATAATTGAAAGCATTGCCTGCGTGTTTGAGTAAACCAAAAATTGCTTTTGAAACACCAATGATAGACATTTTTCATGAACTATATTAATATAATTAATCATTATAATTAATAATTAATTAATAATTATAATTATGATCTATGGTTAATCGGCTTACACCCTACAAGGAAAATGACTTGATGTTTTTTTTGTTAAATTATGGTCGTCATTTTTAAATAATAAATTAACACTCCGTGGGCTTTTAAATATACCTCAATTTGGAGCAAGATCTATAAAGATGTCCTTCAGCTACAAGACAGACCCCAATCCCAAATTGAATGTCAATAATTAAACCTACATTGAAGGTAATTAAAATCAGCTTGTTGGAAGTTTTGCTAGCTGCTTTTTTATTGGTAATCCAATTATTTGTATTGGGCGTTACACTAACCAACAAAACATAGAAATAAGTCTGTTTATATACATATATGTAAGTATAGTTTGAATTATTTGCCTTGTCATTTGACATTGCTTTGATACGCTATTGAGATTGCTTTCTGTGATCGCGTTGACAAGCTGAATGCATAGCTGATAAGTTGAGGAGTTGGGAAGCTGAAAAGCTGACAAGCTTATCGCGTATTTGCAGTCAAAGAGCGTTTAACAAACGATGCCCGTAAAACTAAACGAATAAAACTTCAATATAACTGAGTTTCCGGCAATGTAATCTAATTCGCACCAGCTACAGGACATGGCACTAGGCAAAAGGGGGCGTGCATGAATGGATGGTTGAAGGGGGAGGGATGGAGGGGGGTCACATGTATCACTTTTCACGTGTGTAGTTTTAATGCCGCGCAGATTGTCGAGCAATTTGCAGAGATTAAATTAGCTGAAGCGTGCGCTGCCAAGCAAGAAACATTCCCAGTCGTTTTATTCCTCATCTCCCCCTTGATGTTTTTGTTGTTGCTGTTGTTACAATTGTTATTGTTGTTGCTGTTAAGGCTCCATGGCAGTGGCTGTGGTTGCATATGAAACCACCACCACCAGCAGCAGCAGAAGCAGCAGCAGAAGCAACATCAGAAGCGTGCGCGACAGAGACAGCGATGTCTGCGCGACTTTTGTGTGGGTGTTAATGCGCCACGCCCCTGCCCTCATCTCACCATCGTGCCGCTGCTCAGCTGTGCCCCAACCATGCAATCTAAGTCTAAGCCACCCAACCACCCAACTTGTGGGAAATGTTTCTCTCTGATGATGCCGCGCAAAATTTCTAATCTCTACGAATTGTACAGCTTTCCCAGAATCCCCAGCTGCTGTTGCAACATTTCCCCCACATCCACATCCAATCTCCTCTACTCCCTGTCGATCCGAGAACCAGAACCACATTGAAACTTTGTGTACATATTTGAGTTTCATTTCGTTTGTGGTTTGGTTTTCGGCAACATGAAGTCATAAAATTGAAATAAATATATAAATGCGAGTTGCGATGGGAGAACTGCTTGCTGTGAGCTGACTTCCTGCTGAGCGTTAACGCCCTCTTCTCCGGCTAAAAAGAGGGCGGGAAAGTGGAGCGTGTCGCTTACAAATCTCCCACGAGTGTTGCCTGTATCCTGACGAAAGTCATAAATTAATCTACAGCCTGTCAATTTAATAATCGCACTAATTTGATATCAGAAACAATCGTTTTTAAGACGTGAGCTGTTATTCTGATATCCCTAAAAAGCAGGAACTTTATCAACAACATTTTAGTCACCTTGGATAGCAGGATAGATTAAAGAAAAGTTCATTTACATATCCAATTCACACAATCTGATGACAGTTAATTACTTAAACTAAGTATTTATTTTTTTAAAAAGCATCCCTTTCTTGAATTACAGAAGCAAAAATTGCAAAAATTCTACCTGAGAATTTTATGAGTACTTGAGGTAAAAGACATATTTTTGTTGCCTATCTAAAGGCGTTGATTTTGGTCAGTCGTCCCTACAATTCCCAAACAGTTCTAGCAGTCAGACAATGGAAACCCTGTTGTTGAGCTGGGAAAAGCATACTTACCTGGCGTAGAGGTTAACCGTGATCACGAAGGCGGTTCCTCCGGAGTGAGGCTTGGTCATTGCACTTTCGGCTGAGTTGACCTCTGCGATTATTCCTAATGTGAATAACTCGTGCGTGTAATTTTTGGTAGCCGGGAATGGCGTTCGCGCCGTCCCGACCTAATTAATAAATATAAACACTAGAATAGAAACTTTCAAATTTAAACTTAAAGTTTAAGCCTTCATTTTCACGATGAAGTTTAGGTGCATTCTTAATGAGCTCACAGAAGGAATGTTTCTAAAAGATAAAATATAAGATAAAATATAGCGCAAGCTAACTTAAGCGCGCCAAAATTTAGATACCCTTGCAAAACTGTGCATAAGCCGTCCGATTTTTTACAAATTTTGTTAAATGTTGATTTCGAGCCGATCGTTCATATGACAGCTATATGATATAGTAATCCGATTTGCACCAAATTTGGTAAGGATGTATAAAACTGTCTCAAACGCACAATGTGTGAGTTTGGTTAAGATATCTTAAGAAGAAGAAAAGTTTTTCATGCTAAATGTTGATTCCCAACCGATCGTTCCTATGACAGCTATATGAAACAGTGATCTGATCCGGCCGGTTCCGATATATGTACTGCGTACAGCAAAAAGACGGACCTGTAATAAGTTTCATCAAGATATCTTCATAGCTGAGAGACTAGTTTGCATAGAAACTGACGGACAGACGGTCATGGCTATATCAGCCATAATATACGCTATACAAGGTAGAAATTCAATCAGTCGGTACTAACTGATTAAAATTTGTAACCGTAACCGAAAACAAACTTTATTATAATTCTGAAGCCGAAAAATATCGGTTTAGAAGGAGGCCTCAGAGACCCCTAAAGTATATATATACTTTATCAGGGCGACGAGCTGAGTCGATATAGCCATGTCTGTCTGTCTGTCCGTCAGTTTCTATGCAAAGTAATTTGGATGAAACTTGGAAGAGGTCCGAGGATTTGCGACACGCAGTACAGCTGTCGGAACCGGACGGATCGGATCACAATATGTTTAGCTGCTATAGGAACGATCGGTTGAAAGTCAAATTTTGGTATGAGTAACTTTTTTGTTTCTTTAAACATCTTAACCAAGCTTCCAGATTTTGTATTTGGTAAAGTTTCAAACAGCCTGAATAAATTTGGTACAAATCGGACTACTATATCATATATGTTAGCTGTCATGGCAACGATCGGTACTAAATCAACCTTTAGACTGAAAATCGAGTTCTTTTTTAAGATATCTGAATCAAACTCACAGATTATGTGGTTGATATAGTTTTGAATTTGAATTTTGAATAAAATCGGGCTATTATATTATTAGCATGCAATGTGTCATAATTTGAAGGCAGGTCTCTGCAGATAGCTTATGTTTTCTATTTTGTTTATTTAAAATTAACTTTAAAATTATGAAGAGTCTTGATTTTCTAAAAATCCTAATATGTTTTAATAAATAAGTTAAGTAAGAAGTCTATGAATGGCTATAAAGTATTGTTGCTATCAGCGGGAAAAATAGTAATTTAAATAAATGTTTAGTTTGGAGGCTTTTAAGAAGTTTCACAAGAGACAGTTCAATCCATCGATCATTGACACCGTTAGGATGCTGGCCAAGCCGAAAGAATATCCAATCCATTCCATTTGACGACATTCATTAGCCACTTTTCTTTTGGCTTGTTGCTGTACATTGTTCGTTCGTTCGTTCGGGTCCAACCTACTTTTCCGCGTTTTCTTATTTATTTATCATCATTTATTAAAAGGAAAACGGGGCAAGTCTTAAAGTCACTGTGCCATGGCAAAAGAAAGGCGTCCGAAAATTGTCGCTGTCAGATTACGGTGCAATATTGCTTCCAGTTGCCATATCCTGCTGCCTTTCCTTTCCGCCTAAATTCACGCCGTTCTCGACACGAGGATGGAGGACACAGCAAAAAAAAAAAAACAAAGTTGGGGAGGATGAGAAAAGAGAGTGAATTCCCCCTCGTTGTTGGCTTTGACACAAGCAACAATTTACTCGGTTTCAGGTTAAAGTCATATCGTTAGCATTAACGCTTTTTGATTTTTATTGAGTCAGCTAAATTTTATTCGATTTGCCATCCATACACACTCACATACACATACACATAGACAACACACATACAGAGAGAAGAAGGACATCCTCCCTGTCAGCAAAAGGGAGTCAAGAGACATAGACAACAACATTCCTGGGGGAGGAATATTTTCAAGCTCTTTAATGATGCTCGGCTGGGCGGCCAACCAATGAACCCGCCAGGCTTGTCAGGCTTGCCAGGCATTTGGGCTGCGGCCAAGGTTCCGGGTGGTTTGTTGGGGAGGGGTGTGAGGGGACAACCTGCTTTCCGGGTGAGTCTATTTGGGAAGTAAATGAAAATTTGATTTGGAATTTCGTGCGTTGTACATGCGGAACGGAGAGAACATGATGAGGATGTTGATGACGACGTCAAAGTCGAAGATGGGCATGTGATAAAATAAATTACGGCCAGATTAGTGCGAATTTAATTATCATTTGTTCCTTTGATGTAGCACCCAGGCAAATAAATAGAATAAATATAGAGATTATAAGACTGGCAGCTCGGCATTTATAACATCGTTATTTATACTCCCTGCTTGCCTGGGAACTAATTGCAAATTGCAATTGCTACCTGAATCAAGAAACGAATACAAATTTGAAGCCTACTTCCTAGCTATGTTTTCTTTGTAGGCCTACTTCTAATTCCCAAACAGTTCTAGCAGTCAGACAATGGAAACCCTGTTGTTGAGCTGGGAAAAGCATACTTACCTGGCGTAGAGGTTAACCGTGATCACGAAGGCGGTTCCTCCGGAGTGAGGCTTGGTCATTGCACTTTCGGCTGAGTTGACCTCTGCGATTATTCCTAATGTGAATAACTCGTGCGTGTAATTTTTGGTAGCCGGGAATGGCGTTCGCGCCGTCCCGACCTAAATAATAAATATTCTACAATTAGAAAGAAGCTAAAGTTAACAGCAGAAGTGTAGAAATAAATTAAAAACATAAGATAGCTTATAGTTGTTAAAAAATATAAAAAAAAAATAAATTTTGCGAAATTTTATTTCGTTATGAATAGTTCGAGTTTCATTTACCATTTCCATTTTAGAGCAATTGTGTCTGTCTTGCCGAAGACTTCTCGGAACAAATGCTGACATTGTAGCTCCAAGGCTGCAAATCCGCTTAATGTTTTTTTTTTGGGAAGTTTTTCACTGGTTGCCTGTGGTTACGGCTTTCAGAAGAGGTTTCTGTAGTTACGGGGTTCCCCTGACCTCCTCTTCTTTTTGATGATGGTTACGGTGACGTACTTGCAATTGTGGGGAGGATACGGGCAAACCCTTTGGACAATAAGACAGACAGACAGACAGACAGAGATATGCAGATATTTGGTTAAACTGATGATGTGATACAAGACAACCCCTTTAAGAGTTTCCCAGTTTGATACCCATGGTTACCAGTTAATTTATAGAGCTTATGTTGTCTGCAAATGGTTCAGGTTTACGGTTGCATCTCTCTTCAATATCTGCCCTTAAATGTGATTAGTCGCTGGAGAGACAGAAGAGTTTTATAGACCAAAGCATCCCCTAGGTGAATGTTAAAGTTTCCCTTTTAAATTTTCGATTGAAATGTGGGTCACATTTCGTTCGCACTGTGGTGCGATTCAATCAACTTCTTTTAACTGTCAACGTCTTCTCACAATACCAGCACCTTATCAGCTATTTTCGTTTTGTAAAAATCTTATCACTTTCAATGGCGAATACTTCAGTCAGTCAGCCAGAAAGATACACATGGCCAATGGACTGTTATTTGCTGTTCTTCTTCCTTCTTCTCTTCTGACACTGTCAATGCCCATCTCCGTTTTCAACATTATTAACAACAACAACACCAACAACAGCAACAACAGCAACGAGAACAAGAGACGATGAGAGCCTTAGGCTTGGACTGAGAGAACAGTTCTCTAGCCTTGGCTACAAAACCCAATCGTAGCTAGAATATTGGGTATTATAAGGGGTACGTCGACATCAACGTCAACGTGCTCGTCATCACATTGTATAAATATCCTCAAGCACGTATATTTGATGGAGACACGTGCTGCATATTTGCGGGGCAAGTCCAAATCTTTAGAGATTAATGCACGCATTAGTAGATTTAATGCATATTACGTTGAGCGCACGTCCTTGTCATCCTTGTTGTTCGTCCTGTACTGTTCTGTTCTGTTCTGTTCTGTGGTGCTGCTGCTATTGCTATTGGTATTTGTATTGGCATTTGTGTTTGTATTGGTGTCGTTCTTGTTGTCGTTGCCTTGGCTGCCTGACGGCCTGACTGCCTGGCTGCCATCCCCATCATCACAATCGCCCATTGTCGTCGTCGATACAATTGAGACATTCTGGGGAATACCCTTGCATCATTTGTTGATCTACCTCAAACCCCCTCTACCTCTTCCTTAACCACTTAGGAGTAGCATTGAATGCGGCATAGAATGCTGAAACTACAACTGAAATATAAACTAGCTTTGACAAACCAAACTTTATATACACTATTTCAATTACAATATTTAATATTGCAATTATTTCAAAGTGTAATCATTTTTCATTAATATTAAATTTGTGTTGCATAGTATTTAATCGTAGTGATATATTTATTAGCAATTTTTATACGCCTATTTATTGCTAATTAGATATCAGAGTTTTATAGAGATAATGAATTTTGGACACTGATTTATGTTCCAGTTGATCAGTAAATATTTTGAGATCCATTGTAAAATAATTTGAAGACTTTAAGCAGCCTTAACTCTGTACATATTAACAGATAGTTACAAGGAACTTCTCGACAAGTGAAAGCACCTAGATAGAAAATGGTTAAACCGAACAAAAATAGAAATAAGAGTGTACTTTATTTTTAATGATAATTTCAAATTAAAATCAAGTCTACACGTTTGTGCTTAATATTTGTTATGGTAGATACAAAATTTGTACTACTTTCTTGGCTCAGCTTAGACCTTGGGGCTTTTGAACTCAATCAGAAAACAAAGTCACATGAGCATTTATTTGAAATAATTTCTGTATTTACCAATGTTTAAACATTCTTTGAATGCAACTCGAATGCTTAGTCTCTATTCCCGTGTACAATTTCTCTCCCTTGAAGCTAGCATTGAATTTCAATAAATTTCATGGTTTTCAATCAATTTCATAGCAACGTGGCACAGCAGGGTAGCAAGAACTCCCCAAGGAGTTGTCAAGAGTATTGCAAACAGCGTCAGTCCATCATCATCATCATGAACATCATCAACATTAACATCATTCTCATTCCATTTTCCATTGTCAGTCTCATCAGTATTCAGCAGCATATGATAGCCAGTTGAGTTAAGAACTATGTACTACTACTACTATAAGGATGAGATGTTGTAAGTTGCATTTGCTGACTGAAGGAAACTTTATGCAACGTACAACGTGCAACCTGCTACGTGCACTTTTTGTGTGTGGCAAAGTTTTTGGAAAAGCGGATTAATTTGTAAAGCAGCTGACGCCCTTTTGTTTTTAGAGATTCCTAGTCCTAGGATTATGAATACGAGATTCCTTTGAGTGACTACAGCTGCAACTAAGTAAATGTATCTGCATCTGTGTCTGTAACTGAGAATTTCTCACTTTTAGCTGCAACAAAGTTGCTTGACAAAGTTTTAAATGTGAGGGACAATTTCATATACCCTGATGGTCAAAAAAAGGTACAACATCGTCTTTAAGCATAATCAACTCAATCAAAAAAGATTCATGACTTAGATTAAGTAAAATTTAAATTTGAAGTACAGACATTTAAGAGTTTGTCTGTAGGGTCCAAGTTTCTAAGCTATTCCTTATGTATCGAATGTAGATTTATTCTATCGTATTTTCAGCATTAACTATCGTCTTTCTGATTTATTTTGTGAACTTAACACTTTCAGTTCTCCCTTGGAAATATTTCCTTAAAAAAAGATCCATAAAGCTAAAGCGTAGGAAGCTCTTCAGATCTTGTTTATTATCCGATCGAGATGAAACTCAGGACAGATGTGAACGATTTCTTATAAATCGACATTGAAATTTTGTTCTTCTAATTGCGACTGCGTTAGGAGGCGTGGCAAAATTCTAAAACAAACTTGACCCGTCAAAATATAGATAAACCTACCTACCAAGTTTTCTCTCCTGAGGTTTCCTGAGATCAAGGGTTTCAAAAAAGAAACAGACAGACATGGCTATATTCAAGAATCTATATATACTTTATGGGGTCTGCCACGCCTCTTCTGCTTGTTACGCACTTTTTATTTTATTTTTTTGACAAATTTAATGCACCCTTTGTTACTTTTTTAAAGTACAGGCTCTAAGAACAAAAAAAACGAAAGCTGGTGTTATTATTATGAGTAAGAGTACTCGTGCTCTTAAATTCCAACAAAACATATGAGTAATATGGGATTGTTTTTCTTTCAGCTGCCGGCCGTGCACCACCAGAGCCATACTATGGTCGCTATATTGGACAATTTAACAACTTTGCACATGGCATTAAGGTGAGTAAATCTACAAATTCCCTTACTCAAATTTGTATTGTAAGGATTCGTTAAACTTTGATATTCACAGGGCTCCATCTATGCGGTTGATGAGTCAACGCTGTTTATTAAATCCTTTTCCTACGACGGCACTGGACCAGATGCCTTCTTCTGGGTGGGCAAGACCGCACGGCCATCGCCCGACGGACATATTATACCCTATCCGGAGGAATATACAGGACCGTATGTACTATTGCGATGTACTTACTTACAATATTATTAATGCATTGAAAATTGTTGTATTTTTGGTTTAGCGGCATTTTTCAGTTTTGCCGGCTGCTCAAGCGCAACGGGCCCCATTTCCTAACTGTAAAAGTGTGTGTGTGAGTGTGTGTGTGTGTGCGTGCCACATGTATCCTTGCAGATTTTACGTTACGCACGGTTGACAATGAAACCACTTTTAAAAATTAAAAAACATTTTTCATCTTGGGCTGCCATTTGCGAAGTCGCCGTCGCCCTCGACGTCGCCTTCGTTCCGTTCGTTTAATGCTTTATTGTGGTTCTTGTTGTCGTTGTTGTTGTTGTTATTGTTGTTGTGGATGTTGTTGTGGGTGTTGGTGTTGTTGGTGGTGTTGTCGCTTCGTTGCCTCCTAATGCGAAAAACTCATTTATTTCTTTACGTTAGATCTGCGGTCATATGTGTACAAATGTATGTATGTACCATACATATGTATGTATGTGGCGCAGGCCCACAACAACAGCAAACAATGAAAGCCACAACGAACAGGCAGAGGCAGCAGCAACCACAAGTGCATGCCACAGAGCGAGAGGCAACACACTCACACTCACACGCACACACCCATGCTCTCTCTTGGTGTATTTACTTGAAGTCGTCACAGTCGTCACAAGGTTAAGCCGCACTACTGTGTATTTTATTTACCTTGCGTTTTCTTTCATTTTCCCCCATTTTCCCCATATCGCTTTTCCCATTTTTCCTTCGGCCACTTGAACACACTAAGCCGAGCTGAGCTGAGATACGCTCGCGTTGCATGCCCCTCCTGCTGCTTATCAAGTGCACCGCGATCCTTAGCTCATTGCTCACAGCTCACAGCTCACACACAATTTGTCGTCATTTGGCTGCTTAGGCATTCCCACATTTCTCATTCCGTATTAGACATTAGCCATTGCAATGCATATTTCATTATCATATTCATTTAACTGACAATGAGCTGCCCCCTTCGGTTAATCCCATGCCAAGGTTAAGGTAAAGTGCCACCTTTCAGACACTTGTCATTGGCATTTAGTCATGCCCCTGAAAAAGGAAACACATTTATTTAAAATAGTCATGATTTTTTTCCCCCCTTTTCATCTCAATGCGAAAATGTCACGTTTTTCCAACAGGAAAAAAGCTAAAGCAAACAACAGAATGACGTGTGAATGGAATACGTGAATTTTATTTCCTCCCAACTTTCAATTTCAACGTACAGGAAGAAATCGTATGCTGCTATTCTAAGTTTTTCTTTCGATTGATTTCACGTCAGGAGTATCTGAAACCTAGGCATTCAATAAAATTAAAATTATATAAATTCTTATCTGTTTATTTTTAATTTTGATTGCAAAATATCATAGTAAACGGTAATAGTACATTCTAACAATTATATCAGTCTATTATAACTTTTTTATTTATGACCCAAAAGTTAGGATTGGATAAAAGCTAAAATAGGCAATTAGCGGATCGAAACTTGTAACTATACTAAGTACACACTTAATTTTATTCAGCTTAATCGTTTGGAGCTCGAAACAGACCAAATCAGCTTTTTTTTAACGAAAAAAGTATCGAAAGAGTTTTGAAAATTATTTTAAATGGATTAATTTAGCTATTTGGATCCATCCAACTTACAGATAAAAGAGTTTTAAATTTTTTAATTTTAACCTAGGGCCAACATGGAAATTTTCGGCTGTCTTTTTATAGGGAACTTTTTGTTTCGCGGTCATTTCATAACGAGTGTAACGCGGTCTTTAGTTAGAATTGTGAAAATACAGATACGACTTTGTTTATTGGGATAAAATATTCGAATACTGAGATGATTGTAATAGTATAGATAAAAAAGGTTTATTTTATTGAAAAAAACTATTTAATATTCTTAAAAAGAGTTTAATTCTTAATTATCTTTGGTACATAAGAAAATATTCATATGAGCAAATTTGCTTTTGCAAACATTTAAGCCGCTTTTTTTAAACGTTTTTCCCCTTTCGCTTTTCCTTTTTCATTGCGCGGTTTCTCGCTTGAAAAGCCGATTCCTAAGTTATTGTTGTTGCCGAGATTGTTGTTGTCGTTGCTGTTTGATGACGTGTATATGCCCATCAAGGCAACTGAAAAGGAAAACTCCCACTCTCAACTCTCAACTTCCAACTCCCACCTCCCTTCTCCCCAGACCCAGTTTCATACTCAGATCCAACTTCATATTGTAATCGACTTTAATGCGTTTCATTGTTGATGCCACGTGCCGAGCTTTATTAGTTCAATGTATAACACTGGCATGCCTCATCCTCATCTACATCCACATCAACATCATCATACCCGGAACACCACCTCAAAAAGTGTATGTGTGTGTGTATGTCTGTATGGGGTAGCGTTCCCTGGCCGGAACGAGAAGCGTCGCGGTAGCGATTGCACGCTTTTACGCTTTCAGACACACACATTACCCCTGCCACAATGGCAACATGCCGCATGCACCTTCTTCAATGAGCACAAAAAAAGGGGAAGGGAGCGGGGGGTCATGGCTGGTAAGGGGTCTGAGTCTGGTGTCTGTGGGTTATACGCAAATGATTGCTATATTATGTGGCGCCCAAGCTAAGTGCTAACTAAAGCATACATTTGGGCGCTTTTATTATGTCTAATAATTTAGATATTCATAGATATTTACATAGGTCTGTGTCTGTGCATAGTTTATATATACTTTTTATAGATAAATGCAGCTGATTGTGAAACTGCACTCGCTCAGTTTTTTGTGTAATGTAAAATGACAACATTGACTTCACTTGGTATAGATGGAGCAGTCTGCGAGGAGCGACTGGTGGGTTTTACGAATCACTCTGTATGGAGCACTTTATGAGGAGTATGTTGTTAGGAGCAATTTATGTGGAGCAATATGTGCGGAGTAAAGAGGTTGTGACAACCCTGTCTTTTTGGGCTCGGCTCTAGTTTCGCCTTCATCTTGAGCGCCTGCCAATCAGCTTTAATTATATAACCCAAGCGTTTAGTTGAAGGGCTGACTGACTGACGTCGCGTCATCGCGCTGTTCACTTCTTTTATGTTCACGCTCGCTTTGTTCCCCAGTATGTGTGTGTGTCTCTCTCTCTCTGTGTGTGTCACAATGGATGCATCGAGCATAAGTAATTAAATTAGAATTTTTTGTGAGAGAGAAGCATAAAAGCGGCACTACGACGTTGTGCTGATTAACGCCCCGTTGCCATGACGAGGACGAGGACAAGGAGAAGGAGGATGGAGATGGGGACGGGGACGGACGGCCGTTGGCTGTTGCTCATTTGCATTTCCAACAAAACTTGTACAATGAATGCATCACACTCCCCTGCTCTTTCTACCTCTACCACCTTCCCGGACCCCCTTGTAATGCTGATACTGATTTATGCTGATCTCATTAAAATGTGTTGCATGCAAAGTGGCAAAACGAAGTTTTTAGTTTTATGCCCATTGTCAAGCTGTAAACGAGCGAAACGAAACGAGGCGAGACGAGACGAGCCTGCCACCCAATCGTGCAACCTGCTCTACTTCCTCCCTCCACACTCCTCACTTTCACCCCTTCTACTCTGCCCCATCATTCATTGTGTTAATGTTAATCAACGTTGACAACGCAGCCGCAACACGCAAAAATGCTTTTTGCCGTTTGCCAACGGCAGCGGCAGCAGCAAAAGCAGCAGCAGCAGCTGATGAGCGACTTTAATGCCTTTAACTTAATTAAGCCTGAACAAAAAAGTTGTTCAGCGATGCGACAATGCGGCAAAAAGGGGGCCACAGATGCCTCAAGTAGTTGCGCCTGTTGCTGTCACTTTTTGTGGAATGCCTCTTATAAAAGCACTCGCATCCTGCAACCAAAATAAGTTCCAAACAATTTCTGGCTGCAACCAAAATTATGAAATGTCTTGGTCTTAAAATACAGTCTATACGGTCTTTATTTTAATTTTCTAGTTAAATTATTTAATATAAGGAATTTTTTTAACAACTACAATCGATTTAAGAAATTATTGATTTTCGCCTTCTTATTGCTCTTTCGGTTTTTTATCGTTTTATTTCATAAGCTGGATGTTTTTTGCACTAATCTCCATTCATTTAAATTCCTTCCATCTCGTATGCATTTATGCTATATTACAAGGTAGTTTATAGTCGATCATTCCCCATGTTTGTGCCATGAGTTATAACTAAAGCATAGCCAGAAATTCACCCGAAATTCGCCCCCTCAAAATGACATATTTTCATATAAATTTAATTGAGTGGTCGGTGCCCGGGACTCATCTGGCGTTTGTTGTTGAGGTTGTGACGTCTATGGGCAAAGAATAAAACATTCATAATCATTTTAGAAATATGTCCGTACATATGTATGTACAATATACATCATACCTACCATAGTATAAAGTACGCTTATTTCGGGGGTGATTGAGCTTTGCTTTCGGGCTAACAACTGTGTTGCTTGTTTACTGTTTGCTGTTCACTCTTTGTTTACAGACTTGGCTCGGTTTTATTGCCCAGATTGAGAGTCAGTGCCAGTTGTTGTGCGTTTTTTTTAAATGCCAATTTGGCAAAATATGAAATGTCTGTTGCGATTTTGAAGAGTGCAACAAGTTATTGAAGCTTTCGCAATATTTAACTAAAATTGTGAGTGCTGTCAAGTCAATAACTGATTGACCCACTGAACTTTGACCAATCTTTGTGCTAGTTTTTGTGGCCAATAGACAAATAAACAAGGCAGGACACTCTCAGGTCAAAGTGAATGTGGGGAGGTAGAAAAATCGATAAATGCTTATTGGATTTGTTTGCTGAGTGCATCAATGAATCTGAAACTCTGAATTTGTAACTATATCTGTGGCTGTGTAAATGTATCTGTCTATTTGTATCTCAAGCCCGCACACAGATACAGATACAGAGGGCTGGCAGGCTCAGGCTCAGAAAATCAAATAAAGTACAATACATACACATGTTTGCTTTGGGGAAAAACATGTAACAGAACGAGCGAGAGTGTGGCAAGGACTTCAATCTGAAGATGTCCTGACAGCCAGACAAAATGAGAATGAATGTATCTGTGAGATACGTGCGTAGATTCGTTGCGCTGATGACATAGCACCATTCAATTTGTTTTGGGCTCATTAAAGGTCAAATCCTGAACCTCCTGAAACTCGGACAACACTGTCAACGTCATTTCGAGGGTGTAAATTAAGTGCTTAGCCGTGTCTAATGTCTACAGCTGCCTCGACGCCACTTGTTACACCACAAACTCAACAGAATGATTGACTAACTGACTGACAGACTGACTGACACACATACTTATCCATTCAGCCCTTAAAAAAAAGGGGAATAGAAACTGATTACTTCTAAAAGTCGACTGGTTATCATCATCATCATAACCATAAGATGACTTTCCTTTGACTTCCCCCCTCGTTCCTTGCAGTTGATTATGATTATTGCCAATACTCTGATGAAGGCAAGTCTTCCTTCTCTTTAAACACAATCTTCAAGGTATTCCAGCGTGGAATGCAAATTAAGACTGTGCTATGCTTTTGTAAGAGAAAACAGCAGCAACAAAGTAAATAGATTGAATTGGCAAGCAGCATGTTATAATTGAAAATAATATTTTCACATTTTTGTCTGTAAAAATATGTAAAAGATGAAAGAACAAAAAACGTTGATGCAATTTTTATTCGTATTTGTATACTCCTTTAAACTTACAAAAGGAATATGCGAACAAAATTTTTATAGATATATATACTTTTAATAAAATAAGCTTTAATACTGATTTAAGTTACTTTTTAAGTTACTGAAATAATTATTTCTTTAGTCTGTAGCTCTACTTTCACAAACTGTGCATTTCATGAAGACTGCACTTTGACATAATATGCTTTTGATGCTTTTCAAAGGACAGCACATTATTAATTTCAATAATCGTATTCATTGTCTTTGCATTAAGAAAACCCTTAATTAGCTCATACAATGTATAATGGATCTTATGGAGTATGTGGCATGCCTCGTCTCTTTGCATTAGCCATAAATCTTCATCAGAGAGACAACAGCAAGCGACTAATGCTTTGCTTAGAAAAAGTGTCAAAATACTTCATAAAATGAAATGTTGCAAGTATTCATTGGTTGCGGATACAGTTGGAAAACCATTCAAGTTGATGGACGAGAGGAGGAGATTGTAGAAATTGACAACAAAGTGCATTATCCAATGTTGACATTGTTAAATTTTCTGGTTGGTTTCGCTTTAATTTTAATGACACTCTGCAACTACAAGCACTCGTCAATATTGACTGTGCAAATTGGAGGCGTGTCCTGTGCCCTGTGCCCTGTGCCCTGTGTCCTGTGCCCTATTGACCAGTTGGCTTGGACGAAGTCCAGCCTCGAGGCAGAAGGACTGCATTTTATCACAATTGAACGAACAGACACACAAAGGCAGCGAGCTTTTAATAAGCGCACATTACACTCAATAGATATGGATACAAGGATACAGGGCGACTACTTAGTTACATACTAGTAAAGGGCAGATGAAGTAAAAGTACAGTGATAACTGCCTTAGGCAGATACATCAGCAGTAGAATCGTCTGAGCCAAGTTAGATTACAAGTTTTGTAAGACATTTCATGATTAAATTTCGTTGCACAATTTTAAACTATTCTTTATATGAATGTTATCACACTATCGATGGTACGGAAATCATTGACCAGCTTATTGATTTTCAAATTAATTAAATTGGAATAATTTCTTTTTAAAGATTTTCATCAATCATTTTAAATAAAATCTTTTTAGATTTCGATTTAAATAAAAACTTTTAAAACAATAATTAGTTTTAATTTGTTATATAATATAAACATAATTTTATAACTTCAATTAGTTAACTTTTAAAAACAAATTGAATTTAAGAATTATTCTTAAATTTTTATTACAAAAATTGAATTCAAAATGCATTCTTTTACCATCTACCCCACACAAAAGAAAGGTATCTCAGATTCTCGCATTTATATAGGACACTTTTTATGGCTTTGGTTTTCTTAGACTCATAACTTATATATTCTAATAAGGGATTTGTAATACTACACTATCGACAGCATCAAGTGTTTCCATAAGCATCCTATTACTACTTTCATTAAAGTTATTCAAAGTATGGAGTATCAAAAACACTTCTTGAATTCAGAAACCATAGTTGATAAAGGATTATTAGGTTAGAGCATTTTACTGAAACTCTCTGTTTATTCATAGATAACAGATAGATTTGTTACAGACAGAGCTGTTCCATCAAAGTATCTTAATTGTCTCTTGTGACTTTGTCAACCTCTTTGTGGCGAGCTAATGAAGCTTCACTGTATATTATACATATTTCGTGGTCAGAGTTTCAAGGATTGCTTACGTTACAATGGACACAGAAGGACCACAGTTTACTCTCATCATCTCATCTATTTCATCTTATCGTTTCTCTTTTCTTCTCTCTTTCTTCCATGCATCCCGCAGAGATCCACCCATTTTGCAGGCGCACAACAATACGGACATCATACTGCGTTTACCCATGGGCAAAAGGATTAAGGACATTCGATGGCTGTCAGTGTGGTGCAGACGCTTTACGGTAAGTCTTTTTTGTGCTTTCCACTTTTCCGCTTTTCCTGGTTTTTCTTTTCTTTCACTTCTTTAACGGCACGCGCCATTCAAACAGATTTATGTGTGTGTGTGTGTCTATGTGTTGATTTTGTGAAGGGGCTCTTCGAAAACCGTTTTGTAATTACATTTTTGTAATTTAAATGCAGTTGCAGAAACGAGTTTTTTCAAACTGAAAGTTGCCAGCATTGATTTTACCACCAGTATTTTGCCCACCAAGATGTGGGTCAGTTTAGACAAAGTTTTGTTTTCATTAGAAGTTCTTCTATTTTTATTTTATTTTTTTAATATTTAATTACGTTTCTGCATTGGGAGTAAAGAATGAAAACTAAAAAAATAAAACAACCAACCAACTGCCTGACCGCACCCCATTTTAAGGGCACTCTCTGACCCTCCTCCCTCCCTCATCTTCTCGTCTTCTGCTCCCACCTCGTAGGAATATGTATACACAAATTATGCTCGCTTGCAACTCCGAAATTGAACAGAAAATTACTTTTGTTTAACTTCGGCAAATAAAAATGCATTTAAAATGAAATCAAATAAATGCAAATGTTATCAGAACTCTTTTACGCCCTGCTTAAAGCAT
The DNA here is from genome assembly GCA_037043535.1 of Drosophila putrida. Classification (NCBI taxonomy): domain Eukaryota; kingdom Metazoa; phylum Arthropoda; class Insecta; order Diptera; family Drosophilidae; genus Drosophila; species Drosophila putrida. The sequence continues at coordinate 1,141,125 of JBAMBI010000135.1, forward strand.
GTGAGGGAGCAATAAGAGGGGAGGGACAGTGGGGAGGTGGTGCAATGAGAAAGGGGAGCTAAAGATGGCCGCCATAGTAAAATAAATTACAGCAGACATTTTTGATTAACTCAAGTGGTTGCATATACACACACACACAAACACACACACTAACAACAAACACTCCCACCCACACACACACACACATACACCCACAAATACATAAACAGAAATGATACAGGGTGTCGAGTTGTTACACTTGTAAATACACGCAAAACTCAGCTGCATTTGTATGTGTTGCGTGGGTCCTTGTGTGTATGAGTGTGTGTGAGTGTTTGCGTGTGTGTGTGGTACGCTCGCTCTCTGTTTCTCCGCTTCCATTGACTGACAGCCAAAAAAGTTCTTGGGGGCTGACACACACATGCACACCCACACACACACACTAATAGCACAGATTGGGGGTATGTTTGTATGTAAATGTGTGTTTGTGTGTGTGTGTTGTTTTGTGGAGTTCTGCGCGCGCATGTCCATTTTTTGGGGGAGCTCCACAAACACACAGACATACATATACATATATAAACTGTATGTGTGTGCTTATATGTAGTTGTAAGGCTTTTATGTACCAAAATCTTTGGGTATACAACAACAAAATTGTTGGTTTATTATCAAGCAAATATATGCATATAAAATATGGTACGCAGAATGTCAAATGCAATTTTCACATAATTCGTTAATAACAATTGGCATGCAATTTATCACTAAATGCATTTTGAATGTATGTTAGTTCTACTTGGACTTTAAATCAATTGGATCCAATTCGAATTCAATTTTCGATTTGATTCCTATTTCTAGAATATTATGTTTTTAAACTTTACGAAGAGCATAATTATAATGCGAGCAATTAAGACAAAAGTGAAAATCAGAAAAGACCTTATTTTGTATGGAAAATAAATATTTTCTGAAAGTTACATCAAATAATAGATCCGTTCGAAATTTTAAATTCGATCTTTCTATTTCTAGTACATTTGTTTTTAATATTTTAAATTAACTATAAGACTTAACTAAATGTTTAATTTAATTTACGAACATTCATGAGACAAAACTGGACATCAGAGTACTCATTCCCTTCCACATTAAGCCAATCATAGTATATAATTAGTATAGGAATATAAAAATATATAATTTATATGTTCTCTGTAAATAATAAAGAAATGAAACTAAACAAAATTTATGAAATATTTTAAAAATTATTAAAATAATTAAATTCACTTTTGGCAATTAGATCCTATTTGAATTCAAATTCGATTTGATTTCTATTTCTAGAATATTAGTTTTCAAGATCACTTTAAACATAAAAAAATTTTTTTTATCAAATTTATTAAAGTTTTCAATAACTAATACTTGTTTATATATTCGAAACATTAATCTCATTGTCACATCATTCTTATGAAACTGTATTTGGAATATCTATATTTTAGGTCGATTTTGGGGAAGTTTTCATACCACCTAGCTTAGACGTGCCCAAGCCCCGTGTACTGCCGGAGTTTAGACGCCTAGCCCATGGACTACGCTCCAGCAACATAAGCGTTTTGGATGCCAAAACCTTTTACATGTGAGTACATATTCAAAATCAGTAAATCATTTATAGTTTAATATTAATGTTTAACTTTATTTTATTACAGTCCCAATCTGCACTATGACGGCGCTGGACCCGATGCTTATTTCTGGGTGGGCAATGGCAGCGAACCAAATATCATGGGTGTAAAGGTTAGTTCAAGAAAATTGTCAATTCGTAATAAGTAAAGTATTGATACTTTTATCCGAATATGGGCTTTTGAAATAAAAGAAAGTTTGTCATTGGTCTATCTATGGTTTACATCACATAGAATTACCAAAGTGAATAACGGATTATAAAATAACTTGAATAGATCAAGAACCTATGCTTTTATATATAGTTCCCCATTTAATAAGTGCACACTTTTATTTTTAGGTGCCCAATGAGATTGGATCGTTGGAACCGCTGCGAGGATATCAGGGCGAGGATATTGAGATACAGTTACCTGGTAGCTTGACCGTTTACGATATTGACTGGCTTGCCGTGTGGTGTGTGGAATATAGACATAACTTTGGACACGTTTTTATACCCAAGGATTTGGATGTGCCACCAGCATTGGGTCAGACAAAGATCACGGTAAGTGTAGAGGCTAATGCTCGTAATCGACGAGTGATAGGAGTAGCTAAAGTTAACACATACATGATCGCACACACGGAGAGACACCTGTACTTAACCATATCTCATAATTCCCACATAACTCTCATAATTGTATATCTCTTTAACAACTTATGCGCGCCGCATTAGCCTTCATGGTGGTATACACCCGTAAGTACTAGCCCTGACCTCATGCATGCCGCTACATTTAGGTGCATCATCTCACTCTTATACGCAACTCTATCTCTCTGAATTTCAGACCACAACCACGCCGCGTCCCGTTTACTCCAATTGTCGGGAGATTCTTCCGAATAAGCTACAGGTTAAGTGGGAGCTGCAAGGCGAATATTTGCAGATTGAACTATTTGGACGCATCACTGAGGATCAGTATATGGCCTTTGGTCTCTCCGGCGCCAATGGACGTCCCCAGATGGCACAGTCCGACGTTGTGGTGGCCTTCTACGATACAAATGCTCGAGTCTTTCGGGCTGAGGATTACTTCATCTCGGATTTATCGCAATGCGATGGCCAACGTGGTGTCTGTCCCGATGAACGCATTGGAGCTCGTAATGATGTGATTGTGGGTAGGTTAAAAGGATTCTTATTTATGTATTCTTAATGGTTCTCATACAACTTAAACTCAGTTACTCAGATTACACACAATAATAAAACTCTCACATAGTTTTATTATTCATATACATGCCGTAAATGACTTCTATAAAGTTATTCTACAACTATGGCTCATATGTACTACATATATTTGAATGCGCTCGACTCTTATATAACTCTTATACAGCCATTATAAAGGACTTAAACAACTCTTTTCTCTCTTTTCTGTTCCTATACAATACTTATAGAGCTCGTATACAATTCTTACACAGTATCTTATACCACTTTTAAGCCACCCTTTTACTTTTAATAAACTCTTTTATTCCACCTGTTAAATGATATTTAATTTATACTTGTATATTTTACTTCCTTCCTTTATTGTAGTGAGTGGAGATCGGAAGAATGGCGTCACCAGTATTCGCTACAAGCGTTTACTGCAAACCAATGAGGCCATCTACGATATGCCCATCCCAATCGATCGAGACGTATCCATCATAGCTGCAGTAGGTCCACTCAATTCACGAAAGGAGGCTAATGCACATTCCCACACCGCCAGTGATCATAATCCCGATGATATTCGCATCAATTTCTCGAAACGCGTAAGTTGTTTCTCACCAGATCTATAATTATAATGATCATTTACGGCTTGGTTTGATTAACAGAATGATCACGCCTGCAAAAACTCATTATATGATGTGAAGGATGACAGTGGCCCTAAACCTTGGCCAACTCGTAAGATCGTAGGTGAGCGCAAGTTCCGGGCTAGTATTGGACCTACAGGTGGAAAGCGTGGCTATACGGCAATCACTGGAGGCGCTTCATGGGGCATTGCCTGGTATATAAATGATCTGTTGATACCTGAGATAACTGTGGAACGTGGTCTCACCTATGAGTTCACCATTGAAGGCGGCAATGATCCAACGCAGCCAGCCAGGTAAGATAATCCTGCATCCCATTTTTAGCTATTATTAATCCTCTTCTTAGATATCATCCCATGTATATCACGGACTCACCCGAGGGTGGATTGGGACAAAAAAATGGCTTAGAGGCGCGCAAACAAACAGCCTATGCGGGCGTAGAATATGATGAAGATGGCAATGCCACTCCCACAGGTGGTAAGTATATTAAAAACGACCTGCTTTGAATAATAATAATAAATAAGTAAACACTATTTATTCACAGTGGGACGTTATTGTGAATGGGAACATCGCACCATTGATCGATCCGCGGAAATCGCCACCTTTGAGGAGTATAAGGGCACACTGGTCTTTAAATGTGAGGATGGAGAACCGGGTTATATGAACTGGACGGTGCCATTGGAAGCACCCGATTTGCTGTATTATCAGGTGAGTCCTTAACTTTCACACCAAAAAGGAATCAAACTAATAGTTTATATCTTCAAGTGTTTCACCCACAACAATCTGGGCTGGAAGATCAATGTGGTGGACGCGGGTGCAAGTGGTGCATCCAAAAAGCTTCATCTAAGCCGTAATCACCTGCTCTCCGGGATAGTTTTAACAGTTGTTAGCCTGGTTGTAGGACGGCCTCGACTTGCCTGATAGTCTGTTGGCCATTAAATTGAGGACTTTGTCGTGTTCCAAGATCTCCCGGCGACATATCCAACTATCCAAATATTGAAATCTTTTTTAACGAATTTATATAATTTCATTGCATCAATAGCGACATATCTCCGATATCTCTTGGAGATCTTGGCAAACACTAGATCCATTCCAACAAAAACAAACAACAACAACAACAACCAGGCTAATATCATCTGAAAGACATATCTTCATAATAATTTGTAAGGTGTAAAACTGTTGAAACTATTGATTGTGTGTGTGTGGGAGAGTGTGAGAGAGTGTGTGTGAGACTTTGGTGGATGGTACAGTGAGGCCTGCCAAATGATGATGTTTGTGCTACGAATGCTCTTTGTATATTTACGTAAATGGAATTCTACTTTTTTACATACGGAAAACTTACTTATACATCTACATTTACACAGTAAAATTGTAATTTTTCTAGAAACAACTACTACTTATACACACACATGGAATACATATGCATATGTATCTACATATATAATGATATGTATATACATGTATCTGTAAAGTTCGAATGCGGTTCAATGTAAAGTGTAAACCGACAATAAAAACGCGACACGATGACAATAAATGAAAAGTGCGCAAAATATTTTGCTTGTAAGATAAGAATTAAATACTGTAAGTAAAAATATTGCTCGAAATATGACAATAAAAAGAATATGAGGAAAGAAGAGGAAATAATTGAAAGGAAAACCAATACAATAATTTTACACATTTTAAATGTACTACAAAACTAAAATTAATAAAAACATATTGAAGTTATTTATTGCTACTGACTACTGTGGTGCTTCTTGAGAAAGTTACAGAGACGATAATAATAATTATAATTATTAATAATATAGTATTGAACAAAAAAAGAACGCCAAAACTTTTGGAATAATACATTGGAATAACGCGGCGATTTATAAAGAAAGAGATTCCACTTTTGTTATCAAATGTTTTTTCTTGTAACTTTTGAAATCTATTTGCATGATTGGTGTGTTTTTATAAATAAATGTATACATATTTTGTTCTTGAAACAATAAAAAATTCGAGTACATAAACTTAAGCATAATATGTGAAGAACAATACAGCTAAACTTTTGCGACAATAATCGAATGTCAAAATGTATCCGAGAGATACAACTATTAAATAGTTTGCTATTGAATGATAAGATAATACTTATGTATGTATTCTATTTACCTTTTGGTAGTTGTACGATACAATTTTGGGCAAGGGTTTGATACATGAAACAAATACAAATATATTATATATTATACTTATAAATACATGTACATAGTGTATGCAAAATCTAAAGAAACAATACATTTCAAAGAAAAGCAAATCAAATGCAAAAAGCAAAAAGCAAAAAAAAAAACCAGAAGAATTCTTCTTGTTCTTGAGAAATAACACAATTACTTAAATATACATCTATCATTAATTTGTTGTTAAGTTTCTGTTACATCAATACATACAAATCTTATAAAACTAGAATTTATTTCAACAATTTGCATGCAACAACAAACAAACAAAGAAATTAAACGAAACGAATTGAATTGAAAGCTAATTATATGGAAATGTCAGGCGATCTAGCGCCAAGTCAAGTTCTTAGACAATTTTGATAATAACATTTGACATACAAGTATATATACAGAGGTATAGGCTTACGACCTGGGGCTCCAACGAGTTTGTAAGGGCAAATGACACATATATTTACATATGAGTACATATTTCTATATACTTAGATAAACAAACGATTTTGCAGTAAAGCGCACAAGAGTCCAACACAACAATAAGAGGCAAAAAAAAAACAAAAAATAAGAAAGAAATGAGAAAAAAAACAAAACAAATTTAATATTTCAATTAATCAACATGAATAATAATCTAACTACACACAAAAACCCAGATACTTATGTATATATATCTAAATATATATATATATATGAAATTTTCATGTCGATTATCACATTATGTACTTAAGTATAACTAATTAGATAGCAAACATTTTTCTGCAACATAAAAACAAAGAAGAAAAAACAACTTTCATTATCTCCAATTAATAAAAAAAAATAATAATAAATGACAAAAAAAAAATTAAGTACATATATGCATGAAAGAACTATTCCATTTTAATAAAAAGTTAATAAGCCTCAGACGTATTATATCGTATGTAAATCCAGATCGAGACAAGACATTCACAACTTGCTTCAAATACTCGTAAGTGGTAGAAAAACATTGCAACATTGCAACATTGATGTCAATAAAAGCAGCTTCAGCAAAGTCAAAAAACAAAAACAAAAACAAAACAAAACATATTCTAGAAATAAACTCAAAAACAACAACAACAATTGTGCATTGATTAATCGAATTAAGTATGATAGAGCCCGGATTTGCTTTCTATTGTTAATAATTTTTATTTGATTTCGTTGGCAGTTGACAACCGCAGCTATTGAGCTATTGATAAGGTGGTGCAACAGATGTTCCAAGCACCTGAGAGATAAACTCAGGTGACACTCTGAACCATTGACGAGACTAGAGATATGGGTCAACGTCAGCAATCAAATCATATTTTTGGGGTATATAAGCAGGTGTTTGGATCCCCAAAAAGCAACAGTCTTTAGGCATTGGATCCTAAGTCAAGTGTCCAGTCCGGAGCAGTGGAATTGTAGGAGCCAAACGAGCAGAAGGAATCTTCAACATGAAAATCGCCATTGCATTGCTGGCCTGTGTTGGCCTGGTCGCTGCGGCCAGTTTCCATAAGACACATGAGGTGAAAATCGCTGACAAGGCATTCTTGTTGAAACAGAAGTTCTTGTTCGAGATTGTCTATCGTATTGAGGATCCTCTGTTCTTCGACGAATGGATCAAGTGTGGACAGGAATTCCGCTTTAACGAGGTCAACTATACTGTAAGTACGATTTAAAATTCCTTGACGGAATCCCTTTAATCCCTTAATATTCCTTTCTTTGACTCTAGCAATATGACAAATACATGCACAAGTTCTACGAGGCCTACAAAACCGACTCATTGCTCCCCAAGGGCGAGTTCTTTGGTCAATTGGTCAAGGGACATATCTATCAGGCTCGCGGTCTGTTCAACTTCTTCTACTATGCAAAGGACTTTGAGACCTTCAAGCACACCGTTGCCTGGGCTCGCATGCATGTGAACGAGGGAATGTTTGTCTATGCTCTGACTCTGGCTGTCATCCATCGTTCGGACTTCCATGGCCTGATGCTGCCCTCCATCTATGAGATCTTCCCACAGTTCTTCTTCAACAGCAAGTTCGTCTACGAGGCTGAGAAGTTCGACTATGAGATGTGGACCAAGATGAACATGTACGAGAAGGAATACATGGATGTCTTCTACAAGGGACATGGACATGGCAACCAGTACCAATATGGTGACTATATGTACATGAAGGACTGGAAGATGTGGCAGTGGTGGAAACTGATGGGTCTGGGTGAGCACTGGTACAGCGAGGACAAGTTCATTCTGCGCGAGAACATCTATGAGTTCAATCAGGATACCAAATGGCAACAGATCATGAAGAACGTTAACGTCTGGTGGATGCCTGTTGACTATACCCGCGATCTGAACATCTATAACGAGGACTCAAAGCTCTCCTATTTCACTGAAGATTTGGGCTGGAACTCTTACTGGTACTACCTGAACTTGGACTATTCCTTCTTCTTGGATGGCTCCACCTTCGGTCTGAAGAACGATCGTCGTGGTGAACTCTGGCTGTACACTGTCCACCAACTGCTTTCCCGTTACTACATGGAGCGTCTGTCTCATGGCTTCGGCGAGATCCCAGAGTTCTCCTGGTACCAAAAGATCGAGATGGGCTACGATCCTCAGATGATCTACTACAACGGCATCGGCTACAGCTACCGCAAGAACTACTATGAACTGGAGTCTTATGGCAACTATGAGATGCTCGACAAGATCACCGGCTTCCTGAAACGCATCCACAACATCGTCGATCAGGGATACTACAAGACCTTCGATGGACACATGATCGATCTGCGCAAACCCGAAGCCATTGAGTACATTGGCAACCTGCTCCAAGGCAATGTTGACAGCATGGACAAGATGTTCTACCAATTCTGGTACATGTTCGCCCATATGTACACCGCCGATGTTGACTTCTACCAGATGGAGGTTTATCCCAATGTGATGCTGAACTTCGAGACAATGATGCGTGATCCCATGTTCTACATGTTCTACAAATCGATCGTCCAGATCTACTTCAAGTTCATGCACTACCTGCCCAAGTACACCAAGGAGGAGCTGATCTATCCCGGCGTCAATCTCAAGCATGTGGAAGTCAGTGAGCTTGTTACCTTCTTCGATCTGGTTGACTTTGATGTGACCAATTTGATGAACGACAAGATGATCTTCCATGAGGGTAAATTCGTTTGGGACAAGTCTCTCTACGCTCGCCAGATGCGTCTCAACCACAAGCCCTTCACCTACACCTACACCGTGGAGTCCGACAAGGTTGAGAAGGTCGTTATCCGTGCCTTCCTTGGTCCCAAGTTCGATGAATTTGGCCGCGTCATTTCCCTGTCTGAGAACCGCATGAACTTCTTGGAATTGGATGAGTTCCAATACGACTTGAAGGCTGGACAAAATGTGATTACCCGCAAATCCAACGAATTCTACTGGACCGTCAAGGATCGCACCACATACAGTGAACTGTACTACTATTTGATGATGGCTTTCGATGGCAAATACGATTTCCCTCTGGACATTAGCGAAGCCCACTGCGGTTTCCCCGATCGTCTTGTGTTGCCCATGGGCTGGAAGAAGGGCATGCCAATGCAAATGTTCTTCATGGTCATGCCATACACCGCCCCCGAAACCCACGAGCAGTTCTCCACCTTTGACTACACCTACTCTTGCGGCATTGGATCCGGCGCTCGCTTCATCGATGATTTGCCATTCGGATATCCCTTCGATCGTGAGATCGATGAGTACGAATTCTTCGTGCCCAACATGTACTTCAAGGATGTCTCCATCTACCACGTTGACACCATGGAGCCCTACTACAAATACAAGGGATACACCAGCTACGGCCAATTCGATTACACCTTCTTCCGTGATTACTACACCAAGTATTTCAAGGTTTAAGCAGGCCAACCCAACACCAATGATGACGAACCTAGAACGAGTTATTTGAAATTGTTGCATTTCAAATAGTTAGCTTTTAAGTTGAGCAAAAAGTGAAATAAACTTTCGAAAAGCATCAAAGAAATTCCGCTTTTCATTTCTACAATGGTTTCAAGAATTACCAAAATGAGCGAAAAAAACAGTAGGTTTTTTTCAACAGAAAAATCAATTAAGCAATCGCTTCGATACTTCTGATAATTCAGTAATTAGTAAATGTTGAAATACATAATACAGCCTACATTTAAAAGCGCTTGAAAAATAAAATGAATAAAAATCGTTCTGTACCATAATTCATACACTTTTAAAAGTTTACCACGCCTCCTTTAAGGAAATTCACATTTCGTGACGAAAATGTGCAAATTTCGTATATATAGTATACATTTAAAAATAAACGTCGCGACTCGCGACGTTACCTACAAATCATTGCATACTTTCGTGAGTCACAAGTACTTATGAGTGAAAACTTTTTGTTGCATACTTCTATCATCACTTTTTTTAACATTTGCGACTTGCAATTCCCAAACTGTTTTACCAGTCAGACGATGGTATTCCAGTTGTTGAGCTGAGAAAAGCATACTTACCTGGCGTAGAGGTTAACCGTGATCACGAAGGCGGTTCCTCCGGAGTGAGGCTTGGTCATTGCACTTTCGGCTGAGTTGACCTCTGCGATTATTCCTAATGTGAATAACTCGTGCGTGTAATTTTTGGTAGCCGGGAATGGCGTTCGCGCCGTCCCGACCTTAATAATAAATGTAGATAATTCTAAAATTTAAGAAACCTCTAGTACAGAATAGGAATTTAAGGTAGGATTGGCTGCGATAGTTGTTGCCCGATCAAAACGGCTTATTTTTATTAATGACATTATTAAATCAGTTATAACGAATTTAAAAGGAAAATAGCCAGCGGCTTTACTTCTGGAGCTCCGATAAAAACGCATTCTGTGCTGCTCAGGCTCTTTGCAAATTATTACCGCTTTATCCGCCCTATGTTTCGATTGGAGCCATCGGATCGAGCACCAAGAAGCAAGTGCAGGATCGTACGAAATAACTTTTCTATTATACATTTATTCCTGAATGCTAATCTAGTACGTTCTTCTCCTTTGGTGTATATTGTTGTAAGTTTATTTAAATTAAGTTGCCAATTGGTAGCTTTCTACTAATTAACAACATATTAAAATTTTAATGCTTGTAAGTAAAATGTTAATTAACAGCGCCCACTGTTAAGGTGTTACAGCATAACCGCTCGATACTACTTGATTATCGATAACGAAGCAGCAAAAAATTTCCCTGGTTGCCGCAGGACTTTTCTTGCGTGTTTTTGTGTAGCCCTGGCAGAATTTAAATGTAGATTGTGGCGGTATTTGGCCAATTTATTACTTTTGAATTATCATTATACGAATGAGGTTTTTTGAAGGTCAGCAGCACCCGTATAAGATTCGCATATTTCAATAAACTAAATTTAATAAATGAACAGTAAGAAAATCCACGTTTCCTTCCTTAAAATGCGTCACAAGTTAATGCATTTTACCCTCTGAGCTGTAAATTTTTTAAAAAAAGTTCAAATAGAGTAGAGTTGATGGCGGTTTTTATGCAATGCGCGCTTTTAATCAAAATATACTCGCGTGTATGTATATTCGTATGTGTATCGCTAAAGAATTTTATTTTACAATTTATGCTTATTTACTTTTTTGTTTGCAATATTTGTAATTGTTATCATATCGCGTCGCAACAATTTATGAACACATAGTGTGTGTTTTCATTTTCGCATACAAAATAATAATACAAATAATGTTATGATGTAATGTAATAATAGTAATTAACATAATAATAATGCATAATGCGTACAGGCAGAAATTGAATCCATACATAGATATGTATGTACTAAAGGCTGAGACAATTAGTTGTGGAAATATCCACTTTTTGTTTGCAATTTTGTATAAATGCTTTTCAACGCATTCATTTATTTGTTCAAATCTCCGCAAAATTTAAGACTGTACATGTTTTTTATTAGAACTTCTTTTCAATTTATGTGAAATTGTAATTGTGTAAATTTAAATGAGTTCATTTTTTATTTATATGTAAGCTCTAGATTTGGTGAGAAATACATTAATGTTGGTTGGTTTGTTTATTTTTAAACACAATTGATGTTGTTGGTGTTGGTTTTGTTGCAGATACGGTTTGTTAATATTAAAATTAGGTTTGAATCTTATATTTTTACAGAATTACATATACACAGTTTAGGCAGCTTGAATAATTGCAATTAATTGAATATTAATAAAAGCTGCTCATTTTCTATGCTCATCGGATCGATCAATCGAAAAAATATGCAATTTTCATGTTTGCTTCTCTTTTGTTCCTCGTTGGAAATAATTTATACAACAGACAAATATAGGAAACAAATCAACATCAAATTATGTATGTTTGTGTATAACATGCAATTTAAATCTGTGGCTTGTAATTGATATTGTAAATGATTGCGTTTAAATAATTATTAAACATTTGTAATGCAGCAATTACAATTACAATTACAGCAATTAACTTTTTCGAAATACATACGCAAATACTGGGACTTGTATTCGCGTGTATTGTGTATTTACTTTAATTATAAATTATATTTCTCTTGTATTTGAATCGTACATACATGTATAATTATTAATTAATTAATTATAATAAATAAAGCCTAGTTTTAATGCCTGCTTCAAACTTCGACATTGTTCAATTACTACAAATACATATCTACTAGAAAGATGTGCACACATGCACATGCACATCCATATACATTATACATATATAGTTATTAATCTAAATTATCCTGGAAAATTAATTTAATATAGCCAGTCGCGCCATCCAGAGGCGTCGCACAGAATGGACAAACGGCCTGAAAGCCATTAGTTCCGTGCGGTATTTCCACATTTGCCCAGTACCTTAAAATGATAAGAAAAACGTTGTGATGAGATGATATCTTTGGCAATCAAATTGTCTGTCACTTACTTGACAGTTTTCTCAGTCGCCATGTGACCACATGGATTGAACGCGTACGTGGGTGCACCCACATCCACATAAAAGGCCGGTTCAAGGCCCATGCACAAGGTAACAACGGGCCCCAGTTCTAGGCACATGGGACAACGGCGTGCACCAGTATTCTCATCCTGACCCCAGTCATGATGTCCTGTTTGATCAAATAAACATATTTCAAATCTATATAAATATATTCTAGTTTGTTTCTTTACTCACCCTGCACATGGCCGCAGTTTAAGTACACATATGGCTGATTCACCTGATCATTGATATTTACTTTTCGTGGTATAACCAATGTGTTAAGACCCACCGGGCATTGTGGACGACCAGCGTTGATGGCATCGATAAGTTTCTCCAAATCGTGTTTGGTCTGCAAATATGAATATACATTAGATCGTGTCTCAAAGGATTTGATAAGAAAATAAAGACTTTTACCGGTGAATGTTGCAATCCCTCGGCGGAGCGCCAGAGCAATGTAGCGCCACAGAGATCAATGAGTGTGCCATCCTGCAAGATGTTGCATTCATCGTATATCTGTTGAAATTTTTAGATAGTTTAATTATTATTTCGCCTTATATTATTGCAGATGTTTTGACTTACGGGTTGACCCTTTTGTTGTGCCGAACGCGACTCACGCAGACTGAAGACATCCCCGCCCACGGAACATTCACGCCATAGTCCACACTTGGCATTGCCACCACAGAACGATCCCTTGGGATGCATTATTAAAACACCATTTGTGGTTAAGCCATCAATTTCCACATTGTCCTGCCATTTTGTTGCTTTTTCCTGCAAATAAAAAAGATCAGTTAGTATATACATAATATGCTTTGAAGATCGGTGATTCCAATTACTTACGCCCAAGAATATATTTCTGCTTGAATCGAAGCCGGCGGCAAAGATTTTCGCCTTGGCGGGCTCACATCTGTTAACCAAAATGCGGCAGGCAAATCGTGAAATCGTGCTCTGCATTACCTTTGCATCCTTCTTATCACCGGGCAGCGTGTCCATTACAACAAAATCAATTGGCGGCTCTGAGGAGCGACCCACCTGAAAAGATTAAGGAAAATTATCTGATTAGTTTCGAATTTAAACCTTCCCCTATCGATTGACCCAGAAATCTTTTTATATTAATAAACGTAACGAGCAATCTATCAATGTTCAACTCTTCAACAAAATGCCAAATCATGCAATATTGGTATTGCTATTGGCAATTCCACTTCAGGCCAATAAGGAAGTGCAAATGGCTTTCGTAACAGGAGTGTTGCCAACCCAAGCGGTAATCAATATAAATAATGAATGCCAATAGCTTTCGTTGGTAATCGGTGTGGGCCAATGTCAAAGAGGATACAAAGTATCTGACAATCTACAGCTAACACGCATTTGACCTTTTTGACGCGCCAAAATTAGTAGCACCCAACGGAAAATAAGGCTAACAAATCAATCAAACTGGATCTAAGGCATACATATAAAGAAATATTTTTTAAAAACCTTAATCAAAAGCTGACGCGCTTAAACTATCAATCTATTCAATCAGATATTTTCCTTCAACAAATGTTTAACAGACCTATCAAAATATTTAACAACTTAAAAGATACTCCTATGTATTTTTCACAACTAAGTTGTGTCATCAATTTAAAGCTAAAGCAATAATCAAATTTTATAAAGTTATGTGGGTTTAAAGTTTCCAATAAAGTATAAAAATAAACAAATTATAAAGTAAACTGCAATTTAAATAAATTTAAATGCAATGTTGAATATAGGTCAAGCAATGATATACAAAACATTTATTTAAAGTTATTATTTTTTCAGATATTCCAAAAAAAAATGTATTAAAGTAGTTGAAATTAAAAAATATTATGTCAAGTTAAGCAACATGAAAAAGCTTATACAAAATGGGTCAAGTTCTATTAAAGTTGTAAGATTTTAAATCACAGTTGAAGAAAACGAGTGAATAAAAGTTTTAATTTTTCATTTTAATAACTTTTTATTTTAACGATACTAAGCAAAGTTAAAGGATACCCCTTTTATTTACCATATCGATGGCTCACTCACCTGAAACATATCCGTTTCCGTGTCCTCCTTGTACTCGACAATGACAGCCTGATTGCGAGAGAGTGTATACGATATCGAGTGCTGATTGGTATCCAATATGGCCTTGGATGTCTGTGGTGATTGTACGATATAATGCTTGGAGCGCTTGACGCCACTCGCCTCTGTCCGCTTGTGGAGCACAAATTTGGAGCGTCGACGACCGCGATCGCCCTGTGGCAAGTAGCCATTGTAGCTGCAACATAGAAACATGGAACACACATGTATTGTACTTTATGAGTTTAAACGTTCTTCGCTTGATTTATGTGTGATAAGGCGACCCAATTTGGGGAGCACAAAACAAACATCGTCATAGTTATTACAACACAACAAATTACAACAAACAGCATGACTGTACGGATATGTATGTTATTCATTTTGTTTATGGGTCAAGTTCTGAGTGTGTACGTATGCAATTAACAATACCACGCCCACAACTCAATTGGAGATAATTAGTAACAATAACTTAAAAGCATTTGCGCATCTCAGTTTTTTGGGCCACATTATCGAGTCAATACGATAATTGCCCTGTAGATAGCATCTCTCACCAGCCACATGTCGGATCATTAATGGGATTGGCATTCCATGCGAATACTTAACTACATATGTATGTGTGTATACAGATATATTTAACTTGTCAAATGGATAAAAGATCTCTTAATAACATGCGCAGCTGTCGATCTTGTAGAGAGTATCTCAACGATTAGGGAAACCACACGCACAAAACTAATCAAAGGGTTTTTTAAAAACAAGCAACGTGGGTGGTTTCAACAGTTCATAATAATTTCATATATACACAACTAAAAGGACTGATTGAAGAGCTCAATTTATGTTGGAGTTCTTTAAAAACTCGACCCAAAGTGTTAACGTTGGTCTAAATTAAATTAATCATCATAGGATTTAAAGAAACAATTTTAATATTACAAGAATTCTAAATGATAATATTTATATGATCTAATCGAAATATTATTTATATTTTTATTTGAGTTTCGAATATTATAATTCAACATCATTATTGACTCGAATGTTCTAGAATCTAGATATATAATCTTAGACTAACTTTATAAACAGCCCTGGCATAACATACACACACACACATACTCCTAAGTATTTCCTAATGCCCTCAGAGCTTTGATTCTACCTAAGATTTGACAATTTAATGTGCCTGGCGGCCTACACATTAAATATCAATAATAATGTATACGATTTTATGAACTGACATGTTCGAAATGTTCTGATGAACCCAATGCATATGAACTTCTAATACATTCATACACAGATAAATACATATTTGTATAAGTACCAGTTGAGATACCTGATAAACATTCATTGAAACAATTTCATTGGAATAGATGTTTTGTGTTTCAAAGGGAATAAATAAACATTTTCGGTCGTGATATTAAGTTCTTGGAAACTCACAGTAAAACAACAACAAAATATTTCCAATAAAAGGAAAAGAAGAAACAGAATAAAAAGCAAAAATAAAACCAAAACTAAACCCAGCACACAAAAAAAAACAAATACACCAACATCACTAGGGGGGAAATGTTGACATTTTCGGGTCTGTAATTATTGTGGCTTTAATGTTTTTTGATATATTAATGAGCGCATTTAAGAGGTTGTAAATGATATTTAACGCATTAGCAACGAGGCTGACCGTGGGGCAAAAACACAATCAAAGATTGTTATTGTTATTGTTATTTTTAGACGAGCACATAATTAAGATTTTGGAGCTTTGACGGCATTAATACAGGTTTTGCCCCTGAAACACAGAACAGAGAACACAGTAAACGACGCTTTCCATCAGATACAAAACGTATCTATGCCATTAAAGTGGGCGGCAACCTGAACGTTAACACAACCTCGTTGGTTGTAAATACACACATTCACCTGGGCAAAAATGAAAAATTGATTTGCTGACACATTAGGAGTACTATATGTATGTATGTGCCTCACTGTGGCACGGCAACTCACAATCAGTCGAGCAATTAAAAAGTGTTAAGAGATAACAACAACAACAACTACAGCAGTAACAACAAAGATGAAATCTACAATTTACAGAACGTTAAGCTAATGACAATGACTCAAGCTCGCAATGCCTTCACATACATACATATGACTCAACCGGCGCACCGCAGTAATCAACGCAATGTCAAGCGTTTTGGTCAGAAAAACAGCGACAGACAGACAGACTTATGGACGGACGGACAAAGAGCCAGAGATTGACCGGCATCAAGATTTACAAGCGTCCCGTCTCAGCTGCCGGCTAAAATCATCAATCTTGGCCACGCTAGCTGGCGGCGTTGAATCTAATTTATGTGGCAGACTCAACTGGAATCGACTCGACTCCTGACCGAGTGTAGGCTAGTTGCAACATGCAGCGTTTAGTGTTTTAAGCCTTTTGTTGTCTAGCTGCGGCTATTTTCTTTCTTGGGTTACACAGGTCAGGTAACAGCTTGATGTCATGCCAACTGCACAGTGGCTCGAGTATACCATAAAAACAAAGTCAGCAATACAATAATCAATAAAATGCATTAAAACTGAATCACAAATTCGATTCAAACTGGATTTATAAATAGAACTGGCAAACTTTAGAGCTAGAACAAGAACTTTAAAACTTTTTTGAAAAATGTGTTTTTAAAGAATTTTAATAGTCACATTGAACAACGATAAAATCTTTTTTTAATCTAATTAACATTCATTAAATAACAACAAAAATCTGCACTATTTGTTTTTATTTAATGGACATTCCATTAAATTCCAACTAATTGTACATATACAATATTGAATAATTAAATTAATTTTAAAAACAAATCAAAAGCAAAAACTTTTGTTTAAAGCCTAAAAAAGCTTATTAAATTTCTATTTAATATTCATAACTTTAAGGATCTCATTCAAAACTTTTGCAGGCCTTGAGATAACATCAAGGTTTTTGACAGATTTTTTAGGGGATAATTTCGTGAAATACTTTTGGTGACCACTGTGCCACCTTGTGTATAGATCAAAGACTAAATGAATTGAATAGCTGATTGTTTTGGGAGTGGTAAAGCCGGTATCTGTCTACATTCCGGTTGCAACTGTGTACGGTTTTTACAGTTCTGACGACTATAAAATGGAATTATGAAATTTAAATGCGCTTGAACTTGAAAGAGAAACAATCAAACTAAGACGGAATAAAGTAAGTAACTCACCCAAGTATTACTAGTTCTCCATATCGTAAACGGGGTTTATCGTGACCATCGCCACCGTCTTCCACCAGTATGGGAGATTCTGTGCCGTCGGTGCTGTAAATGGTAAATGAATGAGAAATGGTTATAGACAAATTGCACTTAAATAAAGTGTAAACTATAAACTATTATTTATGTAATGTATTCAGTGGGGTTTTAGGATGTTGCCTTCAAAAATTCATGACGCAATTTTCGCAGCACAAAAATAGAACAATAAAATCAACTTCTTTTCTTTTCTTATCTTTTTTTTGCAAAACAAGAAAAACAATTTCGTAGAGAAAGAAAATGCCAATGAAATTGCTCATTTGCAAGCATTTTCTTCTTGCTTCTCATGTGCTTTCTAGAATTTCAAATGAGGAAATATGTATGAGACTCGAGACTCCTCAATGTCTGGCAATGTGCAAAGTGCATCACAATTCCAGTTTCAGTATCAGATTCAGCTTCAGCTCTTTTCCTTTGCCATATACAATTTGACACTGACTTAACTATGATGAAGTCATAGAAATGCAACACCTGGAGAATTGTCAGAGACGAGTCCAATTAACTAATAACCAACTAGGCAAAGGGCTTCAAATGAGCAATCGATGCCATGGATATTATCGGCATCTCATTAGCCTGACAGCCTCTGTCCTCTGTCTTTTTACACATAAAAAGTTCCCTCGTTAGTTAGTAGTTCTTTTCCTTTTTTTGGGGCACGTCATAAACTTATTTACAGCAATCTAATAAAACAGCACGGCGCCGGTTGACGCCCACACACATACCCCCACCCAATGCGTCCCCTCTTTACACTCATGGACACATGGACAGCGGGTAAATGGATTTTATAATATACTCTCGCTTGGGTTGGGCTAAGACTGAGGGGGTAAACGAGGGATGGGGGGCGGTGTGGCTGTGTGGCACGAGTTGCTTTGGGGTTGCATTGATTTTTGCTCGTTGCATTTAAACTTGCTCCCCTTTCAGAAAAAGAGAGAGAGAGAGGGAGAGGGAAAGAAGGGTGGCACTTGAAATTGTGCAGCGCAGACAGAAATTCCGTGCGCACAAAGCCCATTTGAGGGGAAGGGGGTGGGGTAGGTACAGGGGCAGGCAATGGGGGCACAGTCTGGTGGCGGTTGCAAGGTAAATATGCAACATTCCATGTCGATGTAGGCATCAAATTAGCGCTGCAGCCTTGTTAAGGATATACACAAGTCCATCTGTCTCTGTTACTGTCTACAGTCTACACAGATCAACTCCAGTCAGTTGACAACATTGCAGGCCATAAATTACAATAAATGGCAAATGTCATCAACAGTGCACTGTTAACTCGATTAACATAGCGCTGTTAGTTGAGAGAACATTTTGTGTGCATGTTTAACTTGGATTACTTGGCCAAAATGCAATTGAGCACACGATTTGCATCTGATTGTCTTAGTTGCTATGCAACATGCCACATGCCCCATGCTACATGCAACAATGCTGCACAAGAGTGTCAGCTTAACAATTACACAACAATCGTTGCCTTCTTACAGCTTTATTATGCCCTTTAAGCATAACAAATGATATGTGCACATAACTATTACAAAAGTCTGAATGACAGCTTGTATAAAGCATTTGAAACTATCCATTGTTCTATTCGAAATGCACTTGAGCGAGCTCAAAACTATCGCATACTCATCCATTTTAAGCCATAAAATGTGAGAGACTATAACCAGTTACATTCCAAAGGTATTTCATTGTTATTGCTTGTAAAAATACATTTCAGTCGATTTACTTTGTTTTAAACTTATTCAAATGAATTGTAAAACAAACGACAGACGATAAAAGTTGAAATTTATCGATTTTAAATTGCGTTACTTTAACATTTCTTACTAAACTATTAAATACTCATTTATGATTAAAGAACTATGTATTTAACAATATTTTTATTTCTTTAAATGCATAGAAATGCAATATAACCCGATAGTTATAGCGATAGTAGCATTGTTGCTAATTTTTCAATTATTCACGCAATATTTTTAAGTAATTCTATGTTCACAACATTATCGCCAGATTATCGATATAGCTATCGAAATCAGCGTCATCAACTGCATTATTAATATTGAAATTAAATTGCCCTAAAATCAAGAAGTCAGCAGATATTCAATAACAATTGCCCCAATTTACACATATAACATGTAGTTCCACAATCGATTCTATTTATCAGTTTCCTATTTATTTATTTGTTTTCCAGTTTTATTAGGACAGTGTTACAATGGGGCCCTGAAAACCTTGAGGCTGGGGCTGTTGCCCGCAGCGTTTAATTAAAAAGCAAGTTATAAACAATGCAGCAAGACATAAAGTAGGTTAAATTGATTAAGCTTGCATTATTTCTAATTGTGCCAACATTCTGAAGAGAAACGAACAGAGAGAGAGAGAGAGGAGAGAGAGACTCTTGGCTATCTTTGTGTTTGCCGAGCATTTGACATTTCACATATACTACATTTAATTAAATTAACAAACAAAATTCTCATCTCAAAGAGAAGCTCAAAAAACTACCCAAATTTACGTAAATATTTAGACAACAGTAAAAAACATTTGCCACAAATGTGTGTGTGTGTGTGTTGCAATTGCTGAGAATGGGGAAAACATCGACCCTCATTGAAATCCCAAGCCGAATTGTCATAAATCTCAATTATTTGAAGCTAAAATAAGTTACGAAATGAATAGAGAACTCCAAAAGGGCCAACAATTCATTCATTTCCCATGCAACCAAATCAGCTGTGCTGCTTATCGATTTTCAGCCAAAAGAACTAAATACACACATATTGAGAAATGTATCTATTTGCGTATCTATAGTATGTGTGTGTATTTATATTTGTAATGTAAGCATTTGCATACACTACGATTTCGAAACTAAGCCAACTTTATTGCGATACTAAAAGTGGTGTGTAAAAAGTAAAGTTATAGATAGATAGTCAGACACTCGAATTGTATCTATGAGATACGTCGGCCCACAGTTAGATACCGTTGTGTTGCCTTCACTCTATACAAATATAAATACAAATACACTTGTACACTTATATGTAGCTGTATCTGTATCTGCTTAGCTGCCAACGTCATTTAGGGGAAATCAATTTTTAACCACGTCTGTGTGTCTGTAACTGTGTGAAAGGCGTAAACATGTGTATTATACTTTACCTTAAACACACACACACACAGAGACACGCAAAGGCATTACCTGACAACATGCTCGCATCGATTTTCTGTATTTTGTTTTGTTTTTTATTTGCTGCATTTTCATGCATGCAACTCAGCCCAGAGCCCAGAGCAACTGGGACCGACAATCGCATTACAATAAATTCATAGTTCCAGTTGCAGTGTATGAAGACCGGCAAAGAGAAAAAAAAACAGGCGACCATTGCATGCTAACAACAAGTGCAATAGGGCTAAGAGCTAATGTCAGGAACAGGGCGTGATACATAAAATCAGGCCAGTTTGCATTATATTTCAACTCATGATCGAGGTTCATGTCGGTCTTGCACTAAAAGCGGCGCTGTGTTTTATGCAAATTGATTTGATTATTACCTTTACACACATGGGTAAGTGTATTAGTTGGATGCATTCATTTCCCTTACACCAGCAACTATATAATTGCCTTACCAAACGCATTTAGCTAATTTTATTCACTTATACCACTAAAAGGGCCCAGACCACCGTCAGCAACTAAAGGTCAATTTGACTGAGTGCCAAATGGAAAAAAACTCAACCGCAATGTTTGTTTGTATAAGTAAGCTTTCAAAAGTTTATTTATCGATACTATAAAGCTCTTGGTCCTGTTTGAATCTGTATAGAATGTAATTGTTTTACTACACAAACTTATTGATAAATATTTATCAATTGAATTGCAGAAAAGTTGACGATATTATCTATGGAATTATTTGTAGAATTTTCGAGTTTAATATTTTCAGAATTTTTACTAAATTCACTTTATATTAATTGTGCAAATATTATTGGCTTTAAATTTGAAAAATACATTTTTTATTTTTATAGTTTCTTTTGGAGTTCCCAGAGGTTTAATGTAAGTTTTAAATATGCTAACATTTCTAGTTTAAAGTTTAATACCTCTTACAATTATGTTAAATGTAGAATGTTTAAATACTTGGAATGTTTAGGTTCAATTACTAATTTAATAAATTAATGAATTCAATTTGTAGAGTTTACATATTAATTTATATATATAGTGTATTCTTCTCACAAAGAAATGAGCTAATTTGCTTTTACTCAAAACTCAAGGCTTAGACACCTGAGATTGTCGACAAAGTTAATGAACTATTTGAGCTTGTTGCAGCCATATATCCATACCTATTAGCAGTGGTGTGCATATGTGTTTACAGGTATTACCAGAGTGTCCAACAATGTTTGCTTGGGTAGCTGAAACTCGAGCTGCTGATTGTCTCCATGTCAAATGTCTGCTGAATAACTGAAATATGCAACCTGCAAGTTGCACGCTTGTCAACAGCGAATGACAACGAAAATGGCAAAAGTGCAAATGAAAGATTAAAAAATAAACAAGGGGAAACAATAGCATAGGACACTCTGCGACTGCGACCGAGACTGAGACTGAGATACAGACGATACTTATTCACAGGTGCCCAATGATGCACTGTCTTTCCCTTGTCCCTTTCTCTCTCTCTCTCTCTTTATCTCACTCTCTCTTTCTCAGCTCTGTTGATGCATGGCAGGTGTTTCGTTACCATATTTTATGGCCAAATTTGTGGCTGTGTTTGGTTTGCTGCTGATGGCACTTCAATGTGCTTCATTCATATGCCAAAGCTGTAGCAGCTGTATCTGTATCTCTATCTGTATCTATGTATCTGCATGGCGTATCTGTATCTGTAGCTCTTCTGTTTATGTGTGTGTGTATGTTTTTAGATTCGAGTTTTATGTGGCGGCTTTTGGCACAGCTGTTTGCATTTCAAGAATGAATTTCACGACGCGTCGTGCAGATACAAAAGCAAACTAAAAACTCGTTTTGCCAGCGAAATTCGAGCATAAAGCGTAGAGAGAACAACAAATTGCAGAGCATAAAAGTATGCGCAGCTGAAATTCACATATAATGCCAACAATTCACAAGCCAAAAGAACTGACTAGAACAGATACGATAAACAGATACAGATAAAAGATACAAGATAGACATAAGTTTGTTAGGCAATCAGCTGCTTGGTCGCACGCCCCAAACTGCCACGCCCCCTTTGTTAGCAACGTCTCCACTAATTATGCAAATCTCCTCTTGTCAATTTCTAAACAACTTTTCTTCAACAATATTTGTTTTATAGTAAGTTTTAGTTTTGTTTCTTACATAAGCTCAACAACAGCTTTGGCTTTGCCTTTGGCTTTTTCTGCTGCTGTTTTTATTTTATATTTTTCAATATTTTGCATAACATTTATTTAGCTTAAACAAGCAGCAACAGCAACAACAATGACTAGCAACTGTGCTTTTTTTTAGTTAGTCAGGCTGCTTATTCAGAAGTTGCTTCGTTGTCGTTTGCTGTTTGGTTTAGTAAAGTTTAGTTTTGGCTTGTTTTTTTTTTTGGTTCCGTTTGCCTTAAATTGTTTTCTTTGGGCCATGCAGCAGCACGTTTTGAACTATTTTCTCCGTTTTGGACAAACATATTTGCCAGCACTCCACTCTCCACGAGGTGACAACACCAGCAAAAAACATTTAAGGCTGGCTAAAAGTATAACAATGGTAACAAGAGCAGCAACTATCCGAGCATGACTAGCTCAAGCTGAGAGGTCTGCTCTTGTGCACGCCTTGGCTGCTGTTGCTGCCACTTCAATGGGAGTACCCTAACAACAGAGTATATTGAATACATAATGAGAAACTAAAATTACATGCTCCCCAATTTTTATAATTTCAATTTTATCTTATTGATATTTTTGAATTTGACATTAAAATATCCATCAGTTAGTTTTAGAGAAATTCGAATACATTTAATAATGAAATATTGGAAGTTATAAAAATATATCTAGAAAGTCTTTAGACTTGCTACTGTCTACTTATACAAGCTTCGTATCTCTTTTCATATTTCAATCGCAATATTCGTTTCAGTGTTTATATCTATTTCCAGTCTAGTTTAGATATTTTCACATTTAGAATAAAAATACAAATCTATTATATCTCTATCAATTTCAACTGAAATCTTTCTCTATTTTAATTTAATTTTATATGCCACTCTATGTTCATTGTTTCAACTTTACTTCTATCATATAACTATCACCATTAGTATCTCTGTTGCCATTCCAATTTAAATCTGTATTTTTCACTTGCATCTCCATCAATATTCCTATCGGTAACTTCTACAATTTCTATAGTCTATAGTTTATACATTTCCATTATCTTCATTTCGAGCAATTCCTTTATTATCAAGAATCTTTGCTATTTCACTTTATCTCTATATCTATATCTATTGTTTCACAACTACTTTACACATCAATCAGTTGAAATGAAAAAGAGTATTTCAACTAGCATACTCCTTTTTCGCCTTATCAGTTTTTTCCATCTATTTTTATTTTTGGTTTACTTTGGCTTACCTACATTTGCCTACCACATTTATGCATTTTCTTTAGCTGCATGACAATTTTCACCATTTTCATGCTGTTCGTTTTTTTGGGTCTAAAAATAAAGAGACAGAGCCAAAGCATATTTTCCGTGCTAATATTTAGTTTCGCTTTTCATTTGATGGAGAATACACGTATTGCTATTTTCAATTTTCATGTCTGGTTTGGATTTGCAAGCGCTTTTGGCCAACTTGAATTGGCCATTGTGTCTGGCTGTGCTTATTTGGGCCAATGACTGTCACAATTTTCTTTGCAGTTATCCGGAAGAGAGAGAACCGAACTTTAAGTGTTCATCGCAATAGAACGAACGAACTGAACTGAACTGCAGTTTATCAGCCATGAAATCATGAATATGCTAATTTCATATTTTATGACCAACGTCGCTATTCTAATAAACAAAGGCCAAGTCTGGGTCTGGAATCGGGACGAGGCTTGGCAATATAGAATGCGATGCGATGCGATTCGCTGCGTGATTACGAAATTAATGACGAGCTTAGGCAATGGCTCTTAATGAATGGCAAATTGTGAATGACAATATGGTACTTCGTAATCGTAATCGTACTCGTTGGATTCACTTTGTAATTCTCGCGATCATGCACCCGCAACAGACCCTACAATTAATTTACAGGAAGAGTAAAAACGGTGATTAACTTGATGCCAAAGGCTTGGCTACTTTCATGACTTACAGAAGAATGCGAAAATGTCTTGAAAGCAGAGAAACGACAAGCAATTGCAATAATTGTGCCTTATGGGCGTAAGAATAGTTGATTTCATTAATTAACATATGCTGTCATCTAATGAACCCAGCCACAATATAATACCATAAAAATCGATGGCATTTTAATTAACGCACATCACAGATAAGACCCAAATATACACAGACATAACTTGTACTCGTGTCTGTTGTTTTGCGATATGTTAACGTCATAATACAAAGTTCACAGATAGTTAGACTGTTAGTTAGTTGCGGTCGACAACAACATTTTTGCTTATTTCTCATTGAGTAAAGCATGTAACAATTAATTATCTTGCGCTTATGACATTAAGAAATCGATTATAATTATTTATTGATAGTGGTTTTTTAAATTATATTAAGCTAGAAAGTAAATAACAAATTTTATTAGACACAAAATTTAAAGAACAAAAAATACAACATATTTATTTATTATTAAACATATTGTTAGTAAAAGTTAAATTTAAAGAATTCTGCAAAACCTTTGTACTAAGTTAAGAATAGGACAACTTAAATAATGTAAAATAATAATGAAAAATCTTGAACAACGTCAGTATATGCAATAAGATTTAGTGTAATTGATTAACATAATACATATACTATTGAGGGATATTACATTGCAGAGCAAATCTGAGCAAATCTCTTTCTTCATCGAGTGTTAAACAACAGCTTGAACAATGTTAATACATAATAAAGTATTATTTCAGTTTATGTGTTATTAAATAAATGGCAGCAGGTTGTTAAACTCATTACAGCCCCAAAATAGCAACGAAAGAAACCTCAAATAAAATTAAGTACAAAAGAAACAAAGCAAACCAAAGTTGGTAGAAAAAAAAACCACTTGGCTCTCTGTTTAGACTCGTGGGTCAATTTGGAATTATTTGGAGTGGGTGTTGTTGGGAGTATCCCTACCTCTGTGGGTGTCGCCTGTCACAGACTGACCTTAGTCAAAGGCACTTAATTATGCACCACCCTTCACTCCCGATTTGGGCAACTGCCCTAATGAGTGAACGGAAATTTAAACTTTGCTCATTAGTTTTACTTTTATTTTCTTAACATTTTTTTAAAATAAACATTTAACCAAAAGCCAGATGACATAATTTACAATTTTGGTTTGACAAAGCAGAGCATTAAATAATGTGCACATGTTGCAAGTTGGCAAGTTGCAAGTAGAAAAGCTGTAGAAAATTGTTGTGACAGACGCGTGACTAAAATGATTATGATATAATTCAAAAAAGAAGCGCAAAAGCAAAATGCGAAGTGCGAAAAACGAAAAGGCAAACAACAAGAAATGCCGCAAAAATGTTATAACAATAAATAATACATGGTGTATGTCAGACAGGTTAACGATAAGTTACGGAACTCGAAACTCGAATATGACAAGAATCTAGATAATAATCGCATTAATTTATGAATTAAGTAAATATATATATATATATATATAAAGAATATATATATAAGTAAATGTTTAGAATCTTTTTGTGGTAGTTGAAAGTACGTATGTACTTTATCAAATCGTTGACATTATCAAATGTGGCAGCTTGACGATCGACGACGCGTAAAGTTCCCCAAAATGTTGACCTACATAGTGCGGGTTGCACTTTGGGAGTTCAGGGAAAATATCTCCACAAACACACACACACACATATACATTTATTTACTGCCTCGCCTCGACTCATAGATCAATCAGCAGACCTTTTTACTTTTATTGATTGTCTTGTTCTCGTCTATTTTTGGGTTCTTTATCGACGCTGCACTTTGAATGCACGAGATTCCAAAAAGCTATGCGTTCATTCTATTTTTGGCTACGCCGGAAGATTTATTATAGTCCAAAACACAGTCTGCCACACAGTCCGACCGACAGTCAATTCAGCTCACTCAGCCATGTTCACACACTTTAATTGCTCGGCGTGGAACAGAAAGAGCAAAAGCCTCGGCAACAGCAACTGACCCAGCAACTGAACCGCGTGGCACGACAGGAAATGCTCTGAAAATTGGTTATTAAGCCCTGTACTTAGATGTGAATAGGGTCTGCTTAGTTTGTTCAAAACTATGATCAAAACTATTTCTCAAATGACTTTTTAGTTTATTACACGATCGTAATGAAATTTTCAAATTCAATTTCTAAATTCCAAGGGTTTAGCTCGAAATTCTCCTAAAATATTGGTAGAGGCTCCTACATACCAAGTTTATGGCACTTTCAAACTCTGAGTTCAGACGTTTATTCGTACAGATGGAGAATAAATTAATGCTCGAAGAATATTAGTAAAGAAACCTACAAACACAATTTTCGATCTCAGGCACTTTTAAACTCTGAGATCTAGGTGTTCACATAGTCAGAACAGTAGGAGAAGTAAACCAAATAATGGAAACTCCCAAGTTTCTAGCTATAAAAATCTGTTAATACTCTAAGAATGTTGGTAGAGAAATCAACATACCAAACTTTGTGGTCTTTCGCACTTTTAGTCTAGTTTATTCGTGGATGTAGACATGTTTGGAGTATGAGTACAGGGTCTATCACAGTCAGGTTTTGTCGACTGTAGCTTTTTCTACTAGTCTTTATTCTTTTTGAGTTTAAATGTATTTGTGAAAAATTGTAAGAATGTTAGTGTGTGTGCGTGTGTGTGAGCCAAAAAGCACACGCCCACCCGCCTTGGCTGATTGCTGGTCGCTGTTTCTGACGCTGTTGCCGTTGCTGTTGCCGTTGCTGTTGGCCATGGCCATAATCAAGCCAATTTAATAATATGTTACGCTGCACACAATTTCACCTGCAAAAGCCGAGCGGAGCGGAGCCGAGCCGAGCCTGCCAGCCATGAATATTCCTGTCTGCTCAAAAGGAGCAGCCACTGAACCAAGTCAAACCCATGGCAAACCAAACCAGCCAACCCAACATTATTCAGTATTCCATACGAAGGCGCACTTTTTACATTGTATCGCAACGTAGAGCGTTGATCTTCTGGCCAAAATTGCGATTTGATTAAAAATTATGCTCGTATGTATGCGAAGCGCATGCGTGCCAATAAACCTGAAAGAGACGGAATCAGAGAGAGACAGAGAGAGAGAGAGAGAGTGGGACAATAACATTTGGCATAAAGCTAAATAAAAGCGTCTGTCGACTTGGCGTACGTGACATTCGAGGGGCTGGACTGGACATCAACTGGAAAGACAGCTTTCAGAATATGCGCATTAGAGGAAGCCCCTTTGACTTTGGACTCCATTCTCTCCTACCACATGTCTAAAAACTTGACAGCAATACCATTAAAGGGCAAACACACAAAACACACACAACAACTGCCGATTACTTTAAAGTAGATTCTTTCCAATAAATTCCCATGGGATCACAACATTACATAGAAACTTTGTTAAACTGAATTCTCATTCTAGAAGTTTTCTTGGAAGATACAAAATGTGTATTTGAAATCAATTCTTAATAAGTAGAGTTTTATTGTATCACCTAAATTGACTTGTATGGGGACTTACAAAAAAAAATAAAAGTTAAACATTGTCAATTAGATTTAATTGATTAATAATAATTATTAATTAATTAATAATTAGATTTTAATTGTAAGATGCTCATTTTTGCTTAAGAAAGTAGAACTAGTATAACTCATAGATTGGGTGTTATATTTATAATTATATATTTATTATAATTAAATATTAATTATAAATTTATAAAAATTTAACTGATTTCAATGTGGAACAAACATTTGAACTGTTTTTTTTTAGAATTGGATTTCAAAATATTTTTCTACTTTTTTCCCCTTATTATTAATTTAAAAATAAGAAATGTGCATGTCAATTACCAAAATAAATATTTTTAAATTTCTACATCTATTTCCATAGCTGTCAATAAAATGCCTAATAAAATTCCTTCCGAAGAACATTTTTAAGCATGCTTTTCCTATTCTATTTCTATTTCTTTTTTCTTTTCATATTTTGAAGTGGAGGATAGCAAATTTGAAAGCTTGAGCTGATGCAGCGTCTGATGTTGAGGCACACTTGACTGCAGCACTTTGAGTCGTCGTTATTATTGTTATTGTTGTTGCAGTGGCTGTTGCTGCTGTTGTTGTTGGTGTTGTTGTTACTTTTCGTTAGCGTAGCAATTTTGCACGTAATTCGTCACGTAGCAAAATGTTGTTGTTGCTGATTATGCATTGAAAATTGCAGCCGGCAATCTGCATAGCCAGAGTCAAATATAAGTAGATACAGATACAGATACAGAGTCAGACTCAAAGCTAAAAGAGCCCGGTTTAGGCCAGGCTGCAACCAGGCGCAGCGTTCGTCACTCAAGCATGCCTCTCTAGTTCCTGAGACCGGGACTGAGGCTGGAGACTGAACCTGAACCCAAACCGATGCCAGCTGCTCTGATGGCTTTAAATTCAGCTCCAGCTGTTGGTTGTTGGATGTTGTTGTTGTTTTTCGTTGCTGATGCTGATTACGCCCGCGGGCAGGCGAAAGCCATAAATATGCATAAAAGAAAACAACAACAACAACAACAAAATATGAAATACATTTCAACAACATCAGCAGCTACAACAACACCAACGAACAGTGAGCAACAACATTCGTGCGCCAATTAATGCCAAATTGAAATAAAGCCATAAAACATGAACATGCTCCGCTGCCCCGCTGTCTTCCCATATCCAAACCCAATTCCAATCCCAATTCCAAGCCCAACCCAAACTCAAGCCCAATCCCTTGGAGACCCGCATTTTATAGTAATCTCTTAGTCTGGCTCATTGACATTTAATATGAGTCTGACTGTAACTGTGACATTTGCCCGAAATCACAACCAATCGTAGCCAAGACTCACAATTGTAATTGCACATTGATACGAGTATGTCAATCAAATTTCAACTCTGGTCAGTTCCATTAGGCCAAATGGCAAAGGTCGGACATGGGTCAGCCATGGACAGACCTGCAATCTTTCTAATACACACCACAACAAAAGTATTGATGTCGAGAAACTCAGGCAAAGTAAAGGAAAGTTGCAGTGAAAATAACTTGTGATTATATTGTGTTCAATCGGCATTATTATTACTGGTACTCCCTATTTATTGATGCCAAATCTATATATTGTATGTTAATACATATAGCCTGCATATTTATACTATATATCTCTATCATAACTCATTATTGCGTTTCATATAAGTAAATTATTTAATACAAATTTGTTGATTATATTCTTTAGCTAAATAGTGGAATTATTACAACTTATTTATTGATAAAAGGAGTTTTTATCGGGAAATAATTTTGTCATGATAAAACGGCAAGCCAAACTAAACATAAATGACATATGACAAATTAAAAAAAAAAAATGTCAGCTTTATCTCTACTCGAAAAACCAACCTCTGAAAACAACACCCTTTATGTCAATTCCTCATATTATATCATATTCTGCAAATTAATATGCCTTTCATATCTCATGATTATTCATTTATGCTTTTTATTTTATTTAAACTTAAGATTACAAATAGCCAATTTTTTTTAGGTAAAAGTTCTGTGCCTTAAAGATTTACTAACTTAATTAAAAGCAAAAGAATTTTAAAATTTAAATACATAAATTATATGTGTACTTGCTTTGATGAAATTGCATTTGATTAATTTTATTTTGGCATTAAACATTAACCCAAAGGCAGTAAACTTGTTTTAAGAACTGAAGCAACCACTCTAAAGGCATTTTCCTAGGCCACTTCAACAACAACAACCGTCAGTTACAACAGCAGCAACAAGAACAACAACAACAGCAGTAACAACGACAACAACAATGCCCAAATTGCAAAGCAGTTGTTGCCAGGCCAACTGTGCCGATTATGTCACTGAGCTGCACGGGCTACAACAACAGCAACAACAACAGCAACGTCTCCAAGCACAGTCCATAAAACCCCAACCCGTCCCGACTCGCCCCCTTCCCAGCTTACACCCCCTTTAGTGTTTCCCTCTCTTCTGCATATTATTATCATTACGTGTTTTGTGGCATTTGAGTTTCCCCTTCACTCTGACCTCTCCCTCTCCTGCTCCCACTCCATTGTTTTGACAGACATGGGTTGAGTTTTTGGGGGACAGGTTGAAGAGGTCGAGGCGGTCGGGTCCTAAGGACCATCGAGGTCGCAATTTGCTAAAGCATTTCCCCAAACCAAGCGAAATAAGAACGCGTCAAGTGACATGTGAGAAATTATTTGTAAAGCTGTCAAAGTGACGTTTCCTAATCCGTAAAATGTCCCCGTAATACCAAAAATAGGTAACAGTCAACCCCCCTCCCTCCCACCACTCCATCAAAATGCAAATGTCAACAGGCAGCGACCAACCGACAGACAGTTAGGATAGGACCATAAATTTAATTGTTGTGAAATGCTCTATGATACTTTCAAGTGGCGCCCCCTGGCGACCCGAGCTTGTAAGCTCTTTAGTTATTGCTCTTCTTATTGTTGTTTCAATTTTGCTAATGCAAGAAACGTTTCAACATTTGGAAAGCGCTTCAGTTCCGTTCTAGTTTCTCTATTTCATACCGTACTTCCACTCCCACTCCCACTCCTCTCTCCCTCTCCCCCTCCCACTAATTCAAGGCTGACGAAATGCCAAGAAATTGTCGATGCGATTACGTTGAGTGAGTGAGCCAAAGGTTATCGTTAGTGTGTGCAAGTTTTTTATTTAGGGTGAGACCCAAGTCTGGCATTGCGGACTGGAGCTTAGTTAACGGTATTGTTGTTCGAAAACCATTAGTAAAATTTACCATATGCACTCTCAATTTCAATTTCAATTTCAGTTTCTGTCGAATTTGGAACGGATATTGACGCAAAAATAAACTTTTTTTTGTTGGCCCCAAGTACATGTAAGTACAAACATTCATTGTACTCAAAGTGCATATGCTTAAGTATTTGCCTTGGCACGTTGTTAATAGCTTTTTCTTTTGAATTTCTTTAGATTTCCGCTTACAAAATATATTGCGATATAAAGCGTGTTTCCGCCCAAAAGACGATTCTTATCGTTGGGAATTGCCAAAACCGATAAGAATCGCCAACTTCCCCAAGTTCCCATATATGGGAAGTATACGATAATTACAATAATCAAATGGATTTGTACATAAGCAGCTTACAATTATCATTAATAATTCATAATTAACCATCTTTTACGAGTATTTATCAGACATATACGATTTTACTGAAATTTAGTGGACAATAATAATTTACAAATCGAGAAAAGAAGTTGGAAGAAAGATATCTCTAAACTTTGTAAATGCTATAGTTATTTTAAAAATAATTTTATCTTATACTGTTTATACTGAAAAGCAATAATTATACTAGAAATAAATAAAAGACATTCAGCTAATTGCAAGTCGTAGATACTCTTTAATAACTCAACTCAATGAGCTAGATCTATGAGTAAGTAATGTTTATTTTCGGAGCTTACACTCCTCTTCCAACTGCGCCTTCACTCACAATCAGTTATCAAAAGTCAAAGCCAATGGCACAAATCAAATTAAACTTGCTATGACAACACAACTACAGATACAGATATAGATACAAATACATGTACTGATATAGATACTATACACAAATGTATCTATAGTATGGCTGACATTCCGGCTATGTCTATGAGCCATAATCATAAACGTTAACCGCTCGTATCGTGATATTTGTTCAATGAATTTCTCAAATCGCCAAAGCGTGCAGATAATTCATATTTAATTGCAGAGCGCGCCTATTGAAGACAAATACATGCTCAAATGGTCACGTCTATACAGTGATCTATGTATGTCTATTTCTCGTGCATGAATATTTGTAATGCAAATGCAAATGTAAATGAAAGAGAGAGAGAGAAAGAGAGAGAGAGAGAAAGAGAGAGACCTCATATGGTCAGGCAACGGCATCCATGACAAGTAGCCAGTTGTCGGCATCGTAACCACAAACCAAGTTGACAAGTGCAGTGCACACAGTCGGCAGAGACTGTAGCAGAGGCAGAGGGAAGTGGCAAGCAGCAAGCAGCACCTTGACGAGGCCTGGATTTATGGATACGACTGGAGCAGCAGCAAGAGCTCATGTCAACAACACTCTGGCGACGCAGTTGTTGACGTCGTCAATAATCAGACGCTGAACTCATAGATGCAGACAGTCTCAAGGCGACAGCAGCAAACAACAACAACAACAATGCGACAAGTTGCATTTTCTTTTCATCACATTTTTATTTTATTTTATTTTTTTGTGGCTGTTGTTGTTTGACTTTTCATTTTCGCATTGTTTGCAATTGCCATAATCAGTGCAAAAGCCAAAGACAAAGGCCAAGCGACGATTACGGCGGCGTCACTTTCATGAGACTGTCTGCATTTGTATGTGTGTGTGTGTGTGTGTATCTGTGTGAGAGTGGGAGCTTGGCACACCTGAAAGCTGGTCAGCGACATTGCCTCATCTCTGATCGAGCAACAAACCAGTTTCATTTACACCTATGACGCATATGACGAAGCTGCTGGCCTCTTAATAGTTTTTCACTTCACATTTCTTTTTATTATGCCTTTCCATTTTATTTTGCTTTGCTTTGCTTTTCTTTCATTTGTTTTCTTTTTACTATGATTTAATCGCTGCACTGCACAAAAGACCAATAAAAATACTGCATTGATGTTGATCTTTCGTTTGACGCTTCTTTAATCATAGCTACTTAAGAGATTTCAAGTTGAATCTCGAGTCACATCGAGAGTGTTTTCAGTTTCGCTTCGTTTGTTATACAATTGTCTGTGTCTTGTATTCTTTGATATACCCTGTAGCAATAGGTGAATGAGTATCATAGATTATGATTTATTCTTACAACTTCATAACTAACTCTTTATAATGATCAAATAATTAACAGGCTGTGGAGTATCTCAAGAGATTACAGAGTATCTATTAGTCGAGAAATCTCAACTACAGCTTTTGTAGGTATTTAGACTAAATACATATGAATATGCATTGCTCTAAGAATAATATTTGTATCTGTTATCTGTCTATCTACACTTTGCATTCTTTAAGATACATATATCCGACTGGATCGGATATGAACATGGAACCAGAAAAGTAAGTTTTAAGTGACAAACGTTTAAAGCAGGAAGAGGAAGAAATTAAAATAATTTAAATTGTAAGTAATGCAGAGTGTTACAATTACAATATGATCAACTTTAAAGGGGAACTCTACAAGATACAAGATACATAATATTTAATGGCATGACTATGACTGTTATGTTTATTATCCTCTGCCTACGTGTGTTACATTCATATCCACAATTTTATAACCATTTTATGGGTGCAGTGTATTAATATATTAATATATGTATAGTTTTTTTTGGTTTAATTTTTAATGTGTGCAACTTTTACCCATACAAATTGTTGTTGTCTGTTTATTGTTGTATATTAATTGGAATAATTAGGTATCGGAACAAACACTTTTTGCTTCATTGTTTGATTTGTTGCTGTTGTTGTTGTTGCTGTTTCGTTGTGTTCGCTTTACATAAAAGCATTTTCATGTTTTAATCGCTGATCTACCTCAACAATTTGTTAGTTAATTAACGCAATTTAATGGTGTTTGCATTAAATCAACAATGGAACATAATCGCTATCTATATATATAGTATATAGCATGATGATGCATCTCTCTGTTGATGATTTCAACTTGATGTAGAGTAGCTATAAAGTGCATGCGTCATTTCAGGGGCCATCACACAGGTGCAAGTAATTGATATAACTATCTACGAATTTGCACTTCTCTAACAAGTACAGTTGAGTCGAGGACAACTATAACATCAATCATTGTTTCGCTGGCAACATCGATTATCTGGCTACTCGGCTAATCTGTTAAGCAGCAATCTGTTTAGGCCACATTTAGATACTATATTCAGAAAGAGAAAGAAATCTATGAGCCTATCTCAAAGATAATGCTAAGAATGGCATCTTTCTTATAGTTCAAAGTCACGACTCACGTGGTGTTGACTATTGCTTTATCAGCTTTAAAATGTTATTAGTTGCTTCTCGTATTCTTAGATTACAAATGCAATGACAGTTTGTCAATATTTAAGAACAACCAGAAATCCAAGTATAGAACTAAATTTACAATTTTAAATACAAAATATAGAAACTATAGATATTCTATTATTATGTTTAAACCTGAGAAGCTTTGGCTCAATTTTGGCATGATTTTTATTCGATATTTTATACTAAGTAGTTGCCGCCCAAGCAATTGATTAAAGGTGAAAGCTCGACATTTAAAAATACAAAACTACAATAAAATCTAAAAATCTTAAATCAATATATTTCAATATTTTGAAAAATCGCAAATGTAAAATACGTTTTTAGATAAAATCGTGACTAAAACGACATTCCTGTCGAGTCTTGACAATGTTATGCAAGTGTGAAGTCTAATAACCCAATGGATAGACATCGCCAAAGCGGCGGCAATAAAGCTTAACATTCCAAGAAAATGGTGTCATTTCTAAATACCACCGATAATAAAGAGGACAAATAAATAAACTCGCCTTTTTTTAACGAATTACTTTGGTATCAATAATAAACCACATATGAAGATTCAACTTATGGAGCTGGCATTACATATTTCATTTCATCCAGCATAGTAATAACCTAGTGAATAACAGAAAAAGATTCATATTATGTATCTTTATGTGTTTTCCTCTTTTCAAAACTATCTCTTTACTCCCTTTTTCCTTCCCTGAATAAATAGTGGAGCTGTACAAGCTGCGCAACATATTGGCAAAAATGTGGGTCAACAGTAAAACCACAACAATAACGCTCAATGAACGCCACAACAATAGTTATCAAGTACATGTGCGAGTGCGAGTGTGCTAGTGTGTGAGTGTGTGTATACCTAGGAGTGTGTCTGGTTGCAGTTACAAATCAAACCCCCCCTCCCCAGAGACCAGAGACAGACCAAAAACCCACCCAAAATACCAAGGCGCGCCTTTGTTGTTCATCGTTGTCGGCATTTGGTTCCATCAACTTTGTTTGCAATTTGAAAATTGCGCGAAAAGTAACGCGTACACCACAGATACACACACACACACTCACACATATGCACATTACACATTAACTAACGTGGAAAATATGCAAGTAAACAGATTAATTAGGTCACTAAATGGGCACACAACCGAGGATAACCGAGGTTACTTAGCAAGAAAATACATATCAAATATGTACAAGCCCCTATTTAATATTAAATATGTATCTACTGAGCATATACTATATACCAGAAAATACCAGTAAAAAATCCAGCACTAAAGTAAGGGATGAAGGAAAAAGCTAATGCAGTTAAAAACTCATCAACAGCCAAGAGATACTAAGCCACGTTAACAGGACTAACAACGATGTGCATGTCTGTGGTGTGTGTATGGTGTGTGTGTGTGTGTGACAACATCCGGTGTATTTTCATGGTAATTAAACTACACATGCTCATGTATATTTTGGTATTTAAATTAATTACTAAATCCCCAACTACAGCACATAATGAATGAGTTGTAGATAAACAAAACGAACTACTTTGAAATTTAAAACTATTCAAGGTATTTAATATAAAATTGTAAGAACATTCTATTAAATACTGTTTTGACGTATAGATACCCTATACCCAATACATGGTATAGGTAGATATTTAGATTAACGAAAAATTGTATGTGGTTGACATTTTATAGAGAACTTTTAATTTTGATCCTTTTATTTTTAGCTGCTGCTTTTAGAAATTTTACATAGTAAATACAGTTGCTAAGCTGCACATTAAACTATTGTAATTTTAAGTAAATGGAAACATTTTTTCTGTATGAGTTTAACCATTCAAATAACTGTTTATATGTATTTCATGCGGATCAGAAAATTATTATACCCCATTATGTCAAGTCTTAAAATTATTTATTATGCTTTTAAAATGGTACTCAATCATCTGAGATTTTAAAACAGTTACAGTTTGCAATAAATGTATAAGTTTAATTCCCATTCTCATAGTTTAAATATAATTTATAGACATAATTTAATTTGCATTATTCTTAAATGTCAGATGACAACTTTCTGAAGTTTTCACAAAGTTTTGTGTGTTCAAATTGGGCCAGTTAACTGTACAAGCAGCAAAGACCGGCTAACACCAAAGTGTACAAGGCCAATTTGAGTTATTTTGAGGTGCTCAAAGTGCTTTTTACCCCACACACATTGTCGGTACAAAGTGCAAATGGAGACAGACTTCAACTACTGCCCACAATGTTGCCAAAATGAAAACGTATTTAAATATGAACAAAAAACTATGTGCGCTCTCTCTCTCTCTCTCTCTCTCTCTCTCTCTCTCTCTCTCTCTCTCTCTCTCTCTCTGTCTCTGTCTGTCTGTTGTGGGCTAGGAATTTCCCCATTTTGGTGCCTTGTCATCTTTTTGTGTGTGGGAAATTAATTGTTGAACAATTGTAAGACTTGCAAATGTTAAAAAGAGTACAAATAAAATTAACAATAGCTAAAAAAGACATTGAGCATTTGCCATATAATTATTTCAAATGAGTTTACAGAAACCAACAGAAAAGACAAGCCCAGGTCCAAACTTCAAGTGTCATGTTGTGTTGGCTGTAGTTGGCCAGAAACATTCAAGCGAAACTTACCTGCAAAAGAAAAAGAGAAAAGAAGCTGATATTAAATTGATATCAAATAAGTTGAGGCAATAATATTGAAGAGCATTGAAGTTAAGTGCAATGACCCATGATGTCACAAGCATCCTGCAAACCTGCATCCTTGCCAGAGTTTCTTTCACTTTCCTGTGGGCACCCGCATTGAGAAAACTGCGTACCCAAAACTTATCAAAGTCTCAGCTGAGCACAAAAGAATTCTTGGGGCTGTCAGGTTTACTGTAAGTAGCAACAAGGATGTGAAACAAGACGAGACGAGACGAAGGAGCGTAACCGGAAACGCTCGCAACAAAAGTTCAAAGTTCTTAAAGGACACGACAGTGGAGGCGTGTGCATTTAAAGTGCAATGTGCCACCAGCGAATTAAGGTCAAATCATGCACAAAAGCTGAGAACTGAGAGCAAAGACCAGTTACCTCTCCCCCACACCTCTCCCCTGCATAAACCCCTTTTCACCAGCCGGCAAAACAACGCCTATGCCAAAAGCTCAGACATGACGCGTTGGCTGCTTCTTTGTTAGTTTGTCAGTTTGTCAGTTCGTCAAGTCTCCCCCCCTTCGTCTGTGGTCTGAGGGGGTTCCGCATATTAATGACAACGACATGACATAAAAGTTTTTTGCTGCTCTTCTTCTACTTGTTGTTGTTGTTGTTGTAGTTGCTGTTGTTGTTGCTGCGACAACGTTGGCACTTTTTTTATGTTGCAACAAGAGAGCACAGGATATGTGCAAGTTTTTCATTGCAGCTGCAACTCAGCGACGCTCATATCCTGCACACAGTACGTATCCTGCATCAAGTTTATTTTTTTTTTGTTTCAATTTATCCTTTTTTATTTTTTGCGCGTTCTCTTTCCCAAGGGAATGAGTCCACTTCTGTATTGAATATATACATGAAATGTACATGGGAGCAACATTTATGCAATGAATCAAAATTTACTAATACCACAATACTTAATTTTTTATGCATTTTAGCTAAAACAAAGTTTGGCAAGCATTTTATACTAGTGTAATGAGAGTTCTCTTAACATTTTAATAAAAGTGCCTTATTTACATTACAAATATTGTTAAAATTAACATGAAAATTACAGTTCTGATATCGTAGAATTAGCTATATAGAATGATCTTTAGTATTCTTTAGCGCCTGATGTGTTGTACTTTTAACTAAATTGTAGATTTGGATAATATATACTGTTAATACATTTTTACTTAATGTACACTTTTATCTATTAATATCGATCTTTGTTCTTTGTTAATAGTATCAATCAAAATCGATTTAAAATAAGTCTGACATGCCTGAAATTTCCGAATTATTTTCATATAATCCACTTATCCACCAAATATGCGATAATATGATTAACTCTCTGGAAACTCCACATAACTATACACTTTATACATAACATATATTTCATTTACACAGTCTAAATCTTTTCTACAGTTAAATTAAATTAATCATCAAATAAACACATCTTTTGACAAAAGTTTATTTAAGTTCAGCATAGAATTAGATTTTGTCTGCCTCTCTCATACATTTGAAATCACCCTCAAATCAGTTAAGAGCATTTGCAGCTTTGATTTTAACAAGCCAATCACCCGCAATCGTTAAATGAATTTTTCATTCAACTTTTCACTTTCGGTTTTCACACATTCAACACGAAGAGCCCATTTGCAAATTTGTCGTAAATTGTTGTAAATTGCTGTAAAATGGCTTAACCAAAATATGTTGACCAAAAACTTTCACTCAACTCCTTCTCTGTTCGACCTTAAGTAGGTCAAAATGCTCCCCTGAAGCTGCAAGAAAATCTTTTCCATTTTTATTATTTTTTTTTTTGCTTATCGCAAACTGTTGAAATGAGATTTTTGCCTTAGTTTGAGTTGAGTTGAGTTCAAATGGCAATGCACGCAGAGCCAATTGGTTTACAAGGCACACAACAACATCAAAAAGATACAGAGACTGATAAAAGATGCTCGGCTTGAACTTTGAACTCATCGTCTGTCGACGCGTCGGTCGGTCAGCTGCAAATATTACAGTTACACGCACAGCACACAGGCCAAAAATTTGACAATGAACTTTGACATCAAAGTTTGCATTTGTGGTTGGGGGTTGAGAGGTTGAGTTAATCTCGAGACGAGTGAAATGTTGTTGACTTATTTCAACTGCTGACTTTTGCTGTTGACGCTTCTAAGCACACATTTCTTATCAGACACAGACACAGATACAAAAACACATCCACGCACATACATATACACAACGTGTGTAATTAGAGACCGCTTCAAAACCAGGTCACGTGTACATACATATGTATGTATTTTAACTTGAATGATTCTATTCACATTTTTAGTTGTTGTTTCTTTATATATATTTTTGCTGTTTTTTTGCTGTTGTTGTTGTTGCCTCTTATCAGCATTTGAGGCTCATTCTGTCTGCCACGCAAAAAGCTAAAATGTTAAAGGCAACATTTGCTGACGCAGCAGCTTCTACTGCCTGCCGCCTGCCTGTCAGCATTTCAATCTCAAACAAATGCGAAATGTTAAGGCTACGAAGAACTAAGCTAGAGCTAAGCACTTCAGATAGCAAAAAGACTGAACGAAGAACAAGAACAAGAACGAGATTCAGGGCTTAACTTGAATGCAAAAGCCTATTGAATAAGCTAAAGAACTTGCACACAAGTACACTACAGCTTTCCTTACAGTGACAGCTAAGAAAATATACAATTTAAATTAAGAGACTCTAGCATTTGACATAGAAGACTTTAAATTTGGTTGATGGTAGATCAATTTATAGAAGTTTAACAAGGTGTATAAGTCATGAATGTGGTAACATTTACCAGTGATATAATTTATATTTATATTTATATAATTTAAAGTATCTAGGTAAAATGTATTAGTTGCCTTCATCTAACAAAATTTACCTGTATTATTTATTTTAAATTTGTAAAAAAAAATTAATTATCAATGCGTAGATACATTTGTATCTAAAAGTCTCCACTATACATTTCGTAATTTTTATTTAGATGAAGATTGTTTAAGGCCAGCTCAAAT
The DNA here is from genome assembly GCA_037043535.1 of Drosophila putrida. Classification (NCBI taxonomy): domain Eukaryota; kingdom Metazoa; phylum Arthropoda; class Insecta; order Diptera; family Drosophilidae; genus Drosophila; species Drosophila putrida. Next base: position 1,181,981 of record JBAMBI010000135.1, read on the forward strand.
GTATTTAAGTTTTTCAAATCATTATAAAACTCATACAAAGATTAATTGTTAACCAAAATCAGCAAATATTTTGAAAACAACGTACTAGTCAAAATTAATTGTACTTAAATGTCTTTAAAATCTATTTAAATATGTAGTCAATTCTTATTTACTTATATAAATTTGTATCTACAAGTAAGTGTGTCTATATTTTGCTCCCACGCCTTGACAAACATCAAACTCAGCTTCGAGACAAGAACAGTAACAACAACATTTTCATGAATCATGAGCATGAATAATAACGGTTAATTATGCGCACTTGTGTGTGTGTGTGTGTGTGCGTGTGTGTGGGGCGGCTTTTCATAAATAAATTTGCACTTAACAAATGGACAGAATGTTGCTAAGCGCAACAGGCTAACAACATGCAATGATGATGATGATGAAGGTGACGAGGGAAGGGGAGAGAGTGGGGAAATACTGGAATACTGGAGATTGGCTGCCAGGCAACAAGGAAGTCGTAAAACAAAGCAATGCTCAATGAAAAAGAGAGGCGGAGACAGAGCAATGGCAGCAGCAATAACAATAATAACAACAACAACAACAACAACAACAGCAGACAGACAGACAACAACGGAATTAAAATTTAATTTTAATCGCCAAACTGAACGAAAAGAACAAACAGCAGCAGAGAGAAAGGGAGAGATGGGGGAAAGGGAGAGAGTGAGAAGGGAGCGCTGCCTATCCATTGACTAAGCAGACATTCACAAATACAAGTGCATACGAAATGCATATGTCTATATGAATGCATATGCATGCACACAAATACATACATACATAATGGATAATGGCGTGCAGACAAATAAATTTTCAAGCAGGCAACTGCATGCATACAATGCTATACATATACGAATATGTATGTATGTATATGGAAAATTTAATAAACACAAAATAACGTAAAGCAGGCAGCAAGATCTGCAGAGGCAGCAGCAACAACAACAACAACTATGCAGGCACACACATGTTTACGAATACATGCACATGCATGCTGGAAGGCTGGAAGGTGATCGGCAAGAGCAAGAACAACAACCAGACGAACAAGTAAGCATCAGGTAAACAGGAAGTGAGAGCAAGCGGGCAGAGAGAGAGAGAGAGAGAGGGCAACCACAACGATAAGACAGCGCCTGATAAATATATCGATAAATAAGCAGCAGGGCAGGCAGGAAACTAAAACTACTACGAACTGCGTTCGTGGTCAAAACAAAAGGCTAACAAAGCAGGTAAAAAGCAACACAATGACAAGAATCAATGCGGTGTTTGTTGTTGTTGTTGTTACTGCTGATGCTGCCTACCTGCCTGTGTGGTGGCTTTTTAGGGCCGATAGGGGGCGCGACAAGCGACCGAAAAAGCAACTGTAAAAATGCAACAAGAACCTGCTGAGACTTGGAAACGAGGAATAATAACAACAACCCACACACAACACTAACATCGCGACAAAGTAATGGAAAATATTGTTAGAGGTAGAGAGATTCAGAGGCAAAGGCAAAGCGCCGCTAACATCTAAAATTACAACAAGAAAGACAAAGAGAAGAGCATCTATTTATGTATGTATGTACATTTGTATTTGTGTAAAGGTATAAAAGGAAGCACGCGAGAGAGTGCAACGTATGCAGTTATTTATGCTGTCGTTCTCATTCTCCACCCAGTGTTACCATTTTAGCTGTTTTGTAGCTAGCCTGATATATTGTGTATTCGCATAAGCTTGAAGATTGAAAGAAATGAAAAAGAACACTGATTAAAATATGATCGAACTCGAATATTTCTTAATAATTTGTTATTTCTAGCATGTTAAACAATTTGTTAGTTATTTCTAGCATGTATAGCGTTTTTTTTAAACTAATTTTACCAATTTTTTAAAATCCGACTTTATCTCTAGAAATTCTGGCTGCACTGATGTTTTTCTCAATGTTTTTGTTGCTGCTTGGTGTTTTTTTTTTAGAAAACAGGACTGCTTTTTTGGAGTGTTCAGAACAGATGAGAAAGCATAAAATTGTGTAGAAAATCAAATTGCAGACAAAAACAGACACACTGTTGTTGTTGTTTACTGTGTTGTTGCTTTAGTTGTTATGACGTCAAGGCGCATGCGTTGAGCTGTTGCCGCGTTGTATTTTCTTGATTTATTCTCCCTGGCTGTTGTTGTTCTTGTTGTTGTTGTTGTGCTTTTACATTTTGATTTTTCGGAAAACGCACACAACAACAGCAGCAAAATTTATGCGACGCCGCTTGTCGCCAGTTGTTGTTGTTGTTGGGTCTCTGTTGGATCTGTTTGTTCCTGGGGGTGGCTGCAACAGAGGGGTGTGTTTTCCTTTTTCTTTTTCCCATTTTGGGGTTGTTGGTGGAGCAACTAAATATGCCCGGGAACATGGTAAAAGTCATTCCGACAAAGTGAAATACAGACTGTAACTCCAATTGCGACGTAGTTAAAAACAACCCCCCTCCCGCTAAACAATTAACAATAATAAATTGCGCTATAATTCCATATTTTTTTTTTTTATTATTATTATCAGAGTCTGTCCACAAAAAAGTTCAATAGACCGCCTCGAGTAATAAATCCAAATAATTCTAAATATAACCATATAAAACAAAAATATGTCTACGACGGATATGCGCATGGTCGGGCGCTAATTTCTTGGCAATACAAATGGGTTAATGAACTGCAAGCGTTGTTGATAAGGAAATGCATTATACTTATCAATATTGAATGATGTACAGTGCATACAGTTTGTCATGTAATTGTTTTGACAAAATAAAAATTTGAAATTTTAAAAATTGGTATAACCCAGTAGATCTTTGTTAGGCGATCTATAAAATAATAAAACAACCCATTTTCCAAAACAAATAAAAACTGTACATATACAAGGAAATTGTTATTTAAACTTACCGTTTGACCATTTTGTTGGTTACCCCAGAATTATTTTCCTGCTGCGTGCCAATATCAACGGATTTATGATAATCCAGTTTTGAGGTAAAGATTTTGATCCGACGGAAATCAATTTTGACGATGTCTTCTTATACCTTTTTTTTCGTTAATTAAAATAAATTTTCTTTTAAAAATTGATTCGATGAAATTTACCAGTTGTTGTTGACGTTATTTTTAATTGCATTTTAGCCAGACATATATATGAAAAACTACCGCACAGTGGGAGTCCAATTGGACTGGAAGACAACGCAAAAACAAAAGCCAAAAGCAAAACAAGAACAGAAGAATATGAATGCCATAAAATTTTCGAACAAAACAAAATGTACTTGTAAACGTAAACAATAAAAAGTGGAAAGACCGTATGAATGTATTTATTGTTTATATTTTGTGTGTTTTATATGTATTAATCTTGCAGTTTTGGCCACTTCAACAATCAAAAATAAAAACAATAACAACGACGTATGGCGTTTTGTGCGTTGTTTTCCATTTTTGGCACTCTACGTATGTTTGTTTGTGGTATGTGGGTATTTTTTCTGCAACACTTCAAGGGCTTTGCAACGGCAACAACAACAACAACGGCAACAACAACATCGGCAACATCTTGGCCACTTTATTGATTCACTGTTATTTATTTGCTTTGCTCAAAATCAAACACAAAATTAGCACGCGCAGTTTCAAGATGAATGCACTTTTATATTTTACGCGTTTGCCTTTTTCCTTTTCCGTTTTCTCTGCGCTCAGTCAGACCAACTAATAATTCCACACAAACACCTACATACACATACACATACATACACACGCAAACATGCATGTATATAAATTAACATATACTTGTGTATGTATGTAGATACACCTACAAGCCAAGGCAAGTGGATTTTACTATTGATGATCACAAATTGTATTTTTACCTTTTAGAAAAACAATTTATTTAGCAACTTTTGATTGCAATCGAAATATTTTCATACGTTTTTACACCCTTTTTCACTTGTCGCAGCTAAAGTTTTGCTGCATTTCGCGAGTTTACAGTTGATATGCATTCGCGTCTGACTACGTTTCTATTAGCACGTATAGAAACTATTTTAATAACAATAATTCGAAATTGCGATTCCAATCTTTCAATTTAAACAAAACTCTTGTCGTTTTAAAATTCTTGATTTGCTTTTCAAGCGGCGGTCTCCGTGCGAGCACGACGCGCTGTTGTTGCGTTTTGTTACACCGAAACTAGCTGTTTCGTTTTGCTCTGAATAAGTTCGAATGAACGGATCGTTAAAATGAGCAAATGAACTTATTCAGTAATTCATGAACTAAATCGTTCGCTATGTTCAGTTCGTCGATTGTTCGCCAACATAATTGTTTTTACATTATTCAGCTTTGACGTCTCTCGAATATTTTTAAGGAATCTGTTGAATTCTTATCATTTAAATTTAATATATAAATAAAATATACAAATATTTATCGATAGATAAAATAATAATCGATAGTGGAAAAACTGCGACCACTGTTATATTTATTAAAAGCATGTATTTTCCAGCTGGCACTGTTAATTAACATTACTTGACATATAGCGCGCAATTTAAATTAAAGCAATTATTAACTCGCAGGGCGATATTGTAATACCTTATATTTTAAAGCGGCGGGATTTAAAAGATAAATTGGTGATAATGTATAATTCCAATTCTTATTTAATTTGATTTTAACTGGGTTAGACAGTTTCAGAAAAAAACAAGAACTGTAAAATTCATTGGAACATTATTGTAGCAATAGTCGATTAAGTATTACATATTTACGATATTCTAGAATGTGTTCAGTAATTTTGTAGACGGCTAAAAGAAGCCAGTTCAGCTTTCAATATTGAAAGAGCGCCCGAAGTGACGGAATAGACATCAATTTAAAGTCAAAAGACTGCGGTTAAATTCACGTTAAACCAGCGTTCAACTAGGATAATACTTGAAAATACATCAATTTACATCAATTATTTCAAATACATCTTACAGCTATTTACAAACTTTGTATTTTTATAGATATTAAGAAAACAAAATATAGAAATTATGAATTAACAGTTTACTTTCATAATGTGCCGAGTTCACAGTCAAAATCAGCAGAATCAACCTTATAAATTAATAACTTAAAAAGTAGAAAGCGTTGCAACGGTGCTTGTTGGTTTCTCTTGCTGTCAGTTAAAGTCGCCGCTTTTGCCATCACAGGCTACAATTTTGACCTTGTCGACCTTTACAAACTCGTGCACCTCTCGGAATTCCACGTCGTTTAACATCAGGGTCCAGACATTGTCACAAAAACGATACGTATTCAATTTTCCCGCTTTAAATGTGACTCGAGCCTTGACACGTTGATTTAAGGCGTTGTTAATACTTTTATCAAATTGCAGCAGAACCTTGAATGCCAATGCGGGAGTTATCTGACCATACTGAAATTATAATACAATTTTTATTTTAGATCCTCTATATAAATCAAAGTTATCAAGCAGGGAATATAAGAAAAAAAAACGAAAGAATGCAAATCATTAATTGTATTTCAGGTAGCTTGTCTTTATGAGCACAGAAAATAAGTAAATTAATGTTAAATGTGCAATAATAATGAAAACATTGAAACAAACAACTACTTTACATTTAAAACTAAACTACAAGTGGTTTCGTTTGCAGACAAAGTATGGGTACTACAAAAAATATGCTTTTTGTTTTGTTTTGAGTTGCTGAAAATTGTCTAAACACTTTTATTTATAAGAATGACCCCTTTTATTTTACAATAAATTAATTATTTTTTTGTATCTCATTGTTTAATTTAAAAGAAACAAACGAGACGCGCAGCTGCTGCGCCGCGGCGTAGAAGTCGACGCTGGTGTTCGTTTTTCCGACTTAATTAAATAAACCCTTCTCATAATGATAAAAACTTACCTGAATCAGCTCATCCAGACTCTCTTGCAAAGTATTACCAAGAGTGGTATTACGATATAGTTGATAGGACATTTTATTTCGCTTTTTCGTTTAATTGTCAAAGAAATCAAGAATGTTATTTTTTGTGCAGCCAAATTCAAAGTAGAGATGGTCGATGTTAGAGTTGTGTTGTTCCATTCTCGATAAGTTCAGCGAAAACGATTTAACCTTTTTTCCGGACTCTTTCATCTGTTCTGTTTTAAGAGGTGAAAAAGACTTTCACATTAAAAATTTGGTCTATTTTAACTGTCATTGTATTTAACTGTAATTGTTTTAATTTAATTTGTTTCTTTATTAATAAAATTACATTCGAAAATAAAACCAGTCGGAACCAGTCAATGTTCATTGGCAGAATTAATCAAATTAGTTCCAAAAGTCAACATTAGAACACTTGGCGGCGCTTACAAACAAGAGATGGCGGCACGACCGCTTTAATATATGGAAGAAAACTGTTAGTTTAACAGTTAAACGTAAAGAAAACAGCTAGTTAACATTAACTTAACCGAGGCTGTTAAGTACAAACAGCAACGTAAGAAAAAACTGTTAGTTTAACAGTGATAAGCGACAGAATAACTCGAGTGTCAAATCAGTCAGCTTTATAGAAAGGGTAGCTATCAAATGAATCTAGCTGCTATGCTGCTGCTCCACAAAATGGGCGCTTTGCTGAAGTATGCCAGAAAAAAGCTAGTGTATTTTGGATTTTGAAAAAAACAGATTTGACGGGAAAAAAGCTGAGCTGACAGCACTGCACAAAATGGGCGGCGCTTATCCTGTTTGCTACCCTTAACGGATATTCAAAAACGGAAATGAACAAGGGGCTGCAAAAGACACTCCAGCCAATGGGCGCAACGCCTTTTTGTGCAGTTGTGGCGCCTTACATTTTTTTAATAACCACAATATTAAGCGCCTTGTTGATTTTAATATGCCACAAAATTTTCAAAGCGCTTCTGCTTGACCAAGAAGTCCTGCTGGTCAACTTCGACGTCGGAAGTAACAGAAAGTTTAGTCGCTCGTCGATTACAGAAGTGATTAGTTCATCAATAACGGTTCAGTTCGAGAGCTCAAGATGTTACAACAAAATCCCTCATCGCCGCATAATGTGAATGATAATAATAAATCTCCGATTCCCATACAAACTGAAATCGTGGCGCCGCAGCGTCCATCATCTCCGCGCCAATTCTTTGAGCGTCTTTACGGTCATCTCGAAACGCGAACGCATAAGAGTGAAAACGGTGACATCGACGTCGGCACTCACATCGAAACTCCTTATCAGAGTGACGGAGGCAGCGTATCCTCTCCGGATATTTCAATAAGTGATGAACGCGTCTCCCTAATCAGTTGTCCGGCTTACGAATTACATGCACCTCCGGCGGAGTATACGACTTACAGAGCTATTTCAACGGGAACTTCACCGACGGCATTGCCATTTCCTGGCTTTTCCACAGATCCCCATATTACAGCTGGATTTTCCGCATTTTGTAAGTATATACCTGGATAAAGTTTATGTTTATTTCGAATATTTTTATCCCGTGATAGTACCCCATTTTATAGGTGCAGTTCATACACATCTTTCATGTACACAAATTAATCACATTCTTGATGTTGATCTTAAGTTTTAAGAAACAATATGAATTTAATATTCGTCATAAAAATCCCTGAACAGAATGAAAATCTCAGCTTAGTTAAATATTTTCCGTTCTACATACATATATCTATCTGTGTAACCGAACCATCTAGATTATCGCATTATGTACAATATTTCAGTCGAAAAACTTAACTCTGACTATGAGTTTCAATGGTATTCTATAACCAAGATTAGCTACGATGACCCTCTTTTTCAATGTCCATGTATGCTTTATTCATTAAAAGTATTTGAATTTGACATTAGTTTCTATACATTGTACGTCAGTTTATCATTTGGACTGTTATTTGAGACTTCACATAGCCATTGAAAAAAATGGGGCTTGTGTCATTAATATATGACAACTACATAACTAAAAACAACAATAATAAAATTCTAAGAACCAATTTGAGTTACTTTGCTATAGATTTAGGATTTTACATTTTTCCTTTTCTCAGGATCGGACTGAATTTACGACAAGAAGTCAAAATTGATAGTTTTATCAAGCCATTGAGGCAAAAGGCAAGATGAGAAATCGGCTCTTAGTAGTTTAAACTTTTGCCTATAGCAAAAGAAATTAATAATTTCATTGAAACTTGAACAGAACTTTTCGAAATAGAATTCACTGTCTAAAATATAGTAGGAAGTAAATCAAATACTCGATATCAAGTAGTCTAAAAAGGTATACTTAAGAATTTATTAGAATTTGAACTATTTTGGTGTTTCCTTTGGCTTTTCTCTTTCCGCTGCTGCTTTCTGCTCTCGTTTTAATTTCAAATTTCGCAGCTCCACGCTCAAAAACATTTTTAAATTAGGATCCGTGATCTTGGATAGAACGATTTCACGAGCACGCTCGTCATTGTCTCCCAATAATTTTGCCAGAGTTTCGGCATATTCAACCCAGACACAGTTGGGGCATCCGGACATACAGCAGGTGGTGGGTTCCGGGGGAATCTGTAAAAAATAGAACAGAAAATTGCTAAAGAAAATCAACTGAACCAAAGTTCACTAAAGCTCTTTATATCACTTTAGCGAGAGTAAAGGATAAGCCAAGATCTAACACGAATAGTAAGAAAAGCATTGTAAAGTTATTCTAACAATTGAAAGGCTCTTTTAAATAATCCTGGAAGAGTTCATTAAAGTTTCCTGAACTTACCTGTATGTCTGTATCCTTTTTGTCTGCCATATACCTGGCTGGGAAGGCTGCCGCTAATCTTGCTCCATCGCGGCCCAGGAGCAGGGAGCGCACGCAGCTGAAGCACAGGGAAGTGTGCATTGCATTTAGATCTGTAATGATCCAAAAATTATCAATTAAACAGCAAAGGAAGTGAACACTTTCACACGCTTACGCAAATGCAGGTGCAAAAATTTTGATAAGCTAAAAAAATTAGTTCCGCAGGAACTCAAAAAAAAGCTCTGCCAAAAGAAAGCTATTGAATATCATTGGACTTGGCGGTAAATCATTGAAGGAAAAAAATGAAAAACGTAGCCCAAGCAGAAGAATAATAAAAAAGGCAACGAAGGAGAAAGCGAAAGAGGCAGAGCGTTAAGAAAAAAAGAAATTAAGAAAATATTAAAATGCATTCAGGTGTAAAAACTCGCATTTACTTGCGGTATTACCGCTTAAAGGTCGGCAAGGGTTTTGCAAATCTAGAATGCACAGTGGTTAAAGCTATATGGAGAGATAATGAGCCTGGAACAGTGGTAATAAGTATATTACTTTAAAGGTGGCTGCAGAAAAAATTAACATTGTAATTGAGCTCAAACAGGAAACCTAAAAAACACACACAGAAAGACACTTGTGCCCAGTCCCCAAAAAGGACACTTGTCATATCGAATTTCACACGTGATTTAAAAAAAAAAGTGAAGAACTTGAAAGCAGCGAAATACGTTCATAGTATGTGCACATTGTAAGCCAAAGCAGAGCTTAGGGAAGTTGTGAGTTAGTCAGGCAAAGGGTAATCAGGCGCTAACCAGAGATTAGCCCATCCTCAAGTACCCACAAGAGAGTGGAAAACTTTACAGATTTCCCATTTGCAAGGACAGGGAAAGAAAGAGAGGGAGATAGAGATATTGAAAGGCAGGGGAAAACAACAATTAGGCGGTAATCAGCGTAAAGGAAGCAGACAATGATAATGGGCGTGGCTCAAGCATAATGTTCGCTTGGCTAACGTTGACGTCACAATCAAATGCAAACAGCAAAATAAAATAAATAAAACTATTCACAGCATACGAAAGTTTGTATACCCTAAAAGAAGAAGGAAAGAAAGGAAAAACTTTATGAATATGTGGATAAACTGACTCGATTCTTCAGTTTTCCCTCTTCTAATAAAGTTAAAGACTACTCTAGTTTGATTACACATCTTTTATTAACAAACAAAAGTAGTAAGCAGTTGTAGATTTAATAAATTTCTTATGAAGCAGATAACTTAAAAGATTCACAAATTTTCTTTTACTTATGGGGTCTTTACATAATAAATTGCATTAACGAAAATTAATATTAAATTGTATATCTCATGAGCAGTCCTTCAGTTACAAATAAAGAATACAATTTAAACAACACTATTTGTTTAGTGATTAAGAAACTAATATTTCATAAAGAGTCTTCTAATTGTTGTTGAAAAACTATTAAAACATTCCTCTGTTCTTGTGTTACAAACAACTTGGCAAGTTCTATAATACCCTCGATTGTAGTGTATAATTATGATGACTGTTATGGGGGACAACAACAGCAATAACAATGGGAGGATGGCAGACAGCTGTTGGCATTGTCGAGAGATTCCCGGCTCAGATTGAGTACAGAGAGGATGGGTGGAAGGATGCAAACATGTGGAAAAGGAAGGGAAGGTGGTGCGTGGACGGATGGTAAATGGGCAGTTGAGAAACACGTGTAAAATGCATTTTAATGTGCGCTATAAACGCGATCAGGAAAATCGTTTGGACAGGGTAGAGAAGAGGGATTGGAAGAGGTGTGAGCGGGGGCGTCAGCCTGGTTAATTATTTGTTTAACTTGCTCTCACGCAATGATATTATGATATAAAGTTCAGGGAGTGGTTGAGCTCAATTTGATGGTTTGTTAATGTAAGATTAATTTCGCTCTGACATCTCCATTGTCATGTTGAGCTATTGTTGTTTCCGTTGAGAATTCGAACGAATAGTTTTCTTTAACAATTTCTTTACATTGATAGTGGCTCGTCGGAGGCGCAAGGAGGGACGTCAAAGGCGGCAACGCACCACATTTAGCACGGAACAAACATTACGCTTGGAGGTGGAGTTCCATCGTAATGAATACATATCTCGGAGTCGTCGTTTTGAGCTGGCGGAGACGCTGCGTTTGACGGAGACACAAATCAAAATATGGTTTCAGAATCGTCGGGCCAAGGACAAGCGCATTGAGAAGGCGCAAATTGATCAGCACTACAGGTGAGTGGTCGAGTGGGGACAATTAAAATTACAGGAACTACCCCCAAGCTGGCTCTGTATAGCTGTCCTGAAATTTGCCACGGAAGTAATTCAAAGAAATGTCACAAGTTTAATTGATGTACTCACATAAAATTAACACGAAATTAATTTTACGACATTTACGCGCACACAAACCCAATTAGATAGTTGGCTTCAAGGGGTAGGGACAAGGGCAAGGGTCCTGTTCTGAGGTCTGGGGTTCATTCAAACTTGGCTCATTTAATGTAATGCACGATACAATCAATTTGCAGGAACTTTGTCGTGGCCAATGGTTTTATGAGCACTATTATGGGACAAACGAGTTATGCCACATCGACTACAGCCCCGGCCAACACCACAGCAATCCTTGGTACGCCCGGAGGAGTGGGCGTGGGCTATTATGGAACGCCAACGGCATTGCCGGCTTTGTTGCCAGCGCCGTTGGTTAAGGACATAAATTATGCAGACATTGAAGAACAGCAGCACCGCATCAACCACCTCAACCACCATCATCAACAACAGGAGGTGCATCATGAGCAGAAGCAGGATCAGGAAGACCAGCGTCGACGTCGTTTTGTGCCACCGCCGACGCTTATTAACACATGCTAGCACTTAAGCACTTGGCAACTTTAATAGAGCTTTAAATTGTTTAACATTTAAGTTGCTATTTTAAGAAAAAATTCTTAGAAATAAACAAAAAATTTAATGCAAACTAAGCATATTGGCTATTTGTTTTGGCTTTTCCGCAACATTTAGCTTTTAAATCGTCAAAGCTAACAGCGCTGGCACAAAGGCATTACATGAATAGCGGTTTACCGCTTTGGCATTTCAATTATAAGGCTTACCTGTGTTACCTGCATTTGCTGCTGTTGCAGTTTTAACACCTGCTATTTTATTGCCCTAAAACTGAATTTTGATTACTTTATTTGAGAAAAATACATAGTTTGTGTAACAATAACAGCCCAGGGATACCAAAAAGCTTTAGTCTCACTATCGATAGTTTTCTCTCTATCGATAGCGGGCTGAAAGCGAGTCTTCAAATTTAAATAAATACCACTTTCATTTTACCGAAAGACTATATTCAAACAAAACAATTGATTTATTAATAAGACAAAAACAAAGCGGATCTTTTAATGCATCTTTGGTGCCTGTGAAACCCTCAGGAGGAAAGTTGTTCAAAAAAATTCCAGAAACTTTGTTAAATCTTGAAAAAATAAATTAAGAAAAATATATCATGCAATGCCTGAATTTCTTAGCTTCTTTTTGCAAGAACGAGAGCGTTTTACTCTTATAGAGATATTTAAAATGTCATTTTTAGCAGCCCTGTAGCCTTAAAATGTATATCAATCGCCAATGACCTATCGATACTTGCAGCTGTCGATGTTTATTGAACAACTTTTTCTTCGCGTGCGTGTCTACGAGCTGCAGTTTTGCATTTCTTTTGTAAATTAAATTAAACGTGCGCCAAATATGGCAAACACAACACAAGTTATTAAACTGGAGGACTCTGCCGAGGAATCGACACCGGAAATATTTGAAATAAAAGACGAAGATGTAAGTTGCTATTGAAATTTACCGATTCACCGCACACGCACTCACACTGTGACAGAAGAAAATTCACACATATGTACACACACAACACCCAACTATGTAAATATTTATATATGTATGAATGTGTTATTCTTGTGCCTGCAGGACATTTGTGAGTTGGAGCATTTGCGTAAGTTGTTTATAGGCGGCCTGGCACCCTACACCACAGAGGAGGGCCTTAAAGTATTCTACTCGCAATGGGGAAAAGTCGTGGACGTTGTTGTAATGCGAGATGCTGCCACTAAAAGATCTCGTGGCTTTGGTTTTATTACCTATACAAAGTCCGCTATGGTTGATACAGCGCAAGAGAACCGACCTCATATCATCGACGGCAAGTACGTGAGAATAGTCGTAAAACTGTATTTACAGATCATATTTGAGTCATCTATCTTCATTACATTTTATCTAGAACTGTAGAGGCTAAACGCGCTTTGCCACGCCCGGAGCGTGAAACACGCGAAACAAATATCTCGGTGAAAAAGCTGTTTGTTGGTGGACTGAAGGACAATCATGACGAGGATTGTCTACGTGAATATTTTCTGCAATTCGGCAATGTGGTTTCAGTTAAGCTGCTAACGGACAAGACAACAGGAAGCGCAGAGGATTTGCCTTCATCGAGTTTGATGACTATGATGCGGTAGATAAAGCAATACGTAAGTATTCGGAACAGAATTAATCCAACTACAGTTGTTTTAATTATTAATATTAATACTACATTAGATTATAGAAAAAATATAAATATATATAGAACAAAAGTTAAAGTTAAAGCTATCTACTTAGTTACTTAATTATATTTGTAATATACATAATAATAATTATGATAATTTCATCCATGTCCATTTGCAGTTCAGCGACAACACTCTATTAAATATGTGCTCGTCGATGTCAAGAAGTCCATTTACAACCTGGAAAAGAAGGATAGAATGCCACAGGGTCCTGCTGCCAATGGCAATAAGATGCAGCAGCAGCAACAACAGCCGCCACCAAAGGCAAACATGCCCCCTACCGGTTACCGTCCCCCAGTGCCTCCACCACAGCAAATGCCGCCATATCAGCATCAACCACCGCCACCACCAATGTCAGCACCGCCACCAAATTACAACTATTGGGGACCACCGCCTCCAATGCAACAATATTATCAACAGCCGCCACCGCCGCAAATGAATGCATGGAATGGCTATCCACCTGCACAGAATGGCTGGAATGCACCACCGCCACCGCCTCCAGGTGCCCAACAGTGGCATCCAAATCAATGGGGCGGTCCCCCAGCTGTGCAGCCACCCACTCCTGGGGTACCACCTGTAAATCATCATCGCAGTGGTCCTCCACCACCAGCGGTGGGTAATTGGAATATGCCTGGATCGGCGGCACCGCCAGTGCCTGGTTCAATGCCAATGACACAAGGTCCACCGCCGCATCAGCCACCACCACCGCAACAACAGCCGGTACCGCCAAACTTTGGCAGTGGCTATCAGCAGAACTATGGTGGTGGGCCCACCAAACATAACAATATGAATGGCAACCGCATGAATCCCTATGCCGCTGCACCGCCCAGCAACTATCGTAAGTGGGGTGACTTATTGATGAATTAATTCTTATTGATGTCATTCACTTTCCCCTCTAGATAACGCCCAGCCTCCGGCACCAGGCTATGCGCCGTACAATGCTGCAGCACCGCCACCGAGTGGCAATGGACCTACCTCGGGTCCCGTACCTAAAAACGTGTCCAATGGCTCGGTGGCTACTGGGGCTAGTGCTAACAGCAAATATCGTCGTTAGTTGGGGTAAGTAATGCAAAGAGGCTATCATCTGTTCCCCGCCATATTGCCATTTGTCATTGTTGTGGTACGTTTGAAGCCTAGTAAAATTAAAGACAAGTTTAAGGTACCAAATACTGACTTCTATGGTTTCTCTCTTTCTCTATCTTTCTGCCAAACAACTTATCTTTAAGTATGTCTGAAATGTCAAAGTACTAATCTTTATAATTCTCTTTAATTTAGATGCCTTTTTGTGTGTGCCTTATGTGCAACACAAAAGCTCAGATACAGATACAAGATACAGTTACTGTTACTAAAAAAATAGGCTTGCTATAAGCTAGGACACACACTCGCTTAGTAACTTAAATTTAAACTAAACAAAAACAAAAACAATACAACAAACAAACAAAACAAAAACAAACAGGATCTATATTAACATCGTTGTCTCTCTACCTTTTTACCTAGGACAACTAACTACAGTTTTTAAACTCTTTTTAAATTAAGCTCTGTTATTTATTGAATGATCGATACCCGTCTATGTATGAATTACAATAAGACAAAATATTTTGAAGAAAATAGTCGTAAGATCTTTTTTTGGAATACAACTTCAAGTTGTAGCCGTTTTAATAAGTTTTATTTCATTTAGAGATTAACTTGACATGCCTTTCTTTTCAGAATAAATATAAATATATATATATTTTTGCTTGATTTGAATAAATATTTATATATATGGTACATTACATTGTAAACTTAGAAGTTACACAAATTTAGTGCTCTCTCTCCCTCACTCTCTTCTTATAATAAATTAATTATACTATTAAGTATGCCTAAAATGTAACTCAGTCTATAAATTCAAATCAAATGAATCCGCGATGCTGTGCGAGGTTCACCAACAATACCAATTGTATTTTTGTAAACAAATTAACATTAAAGTTAATGCTAAAACTAATACAATACAACAATACAATTAGCAGCTAAAAGACAATGTTTCGCAGCTTTAGCCAGAGCTTATAGCAGCTATAGTTCTTCTAATAGCTCATCTATAGTATTTTAGTTATTAGACGCCTTAATATACTCGTGATCTTCTAACTGGGATCAATTCGAGCGTAATACCAAATGAAAAGATACGTCCAGTAAAATATAACATTAAATCAAACGGAAAAGTTGGTGAGCAACGCACGGATTCAAATAAATATATAGTACATAGATAATAATATATGTAGAATAATAAGGAGTTGATATCAAAATTATTGTCAATTTTTTTACAAACATAAATGTGTATACACGAATGTATGTATATGACGGTCTGATGCTATATAGTTATACACTCTATTCTCCCCCAACTTATGTTAAGCTCTGAACGGTTTCCTCTCACTGAAACTCATTTTGCATACACGAAAGATCCATCGATCTTATTTAGATAAACATGTGTGTAGAGTAAATAGTAAAAAAATAAAAAACAAAAAAATGGTATATGAAAGAACTATGATCTGTTTTTGTGCAACAACTTGATGAAATTAACATTTTTTTAAAAAAAACTATTGTACGAGTATTTATTATTGTGTTATGAATGAACCACGACATGGAACTTTAAGTTTAGCATTAGTTTCAATAACTATATATAACGACGAGTATAGATATTGCTTTATCTCTCTCGATATTGATATGCTTAAGTTTTGTAGCGCACGCCAAAGGCTTTATAATGATTTCTATATCTAAATTACATACCACATACGTATAAATATGTATTTAATCCATTAATTATTGTATTAATTATGTATGGGGTACCTAAGAGAGCGTAGTCCCTATTTTTGCAGCTTAATTTAGCACTACTAATTACAACTACATATATATATTTAAATATAATACATTTATGGAGAATAAAAGAAATTTTCACATATAAATACATATATTTATTTTTAAATAAATAAATAATTTAAAACCCACACTATGTATTTATCTATATATTTATTTATTTGAGCTGTCCAATAAAATAGCTGACTATTTAAGTAAGTCTCGTTTAACAACGGAAGCATACTAAGTACTACTACTTAAATTAACAGTTAGTTAACAGTTTAGTTAATCGTATCGTATGCCTACCCAAATCTAGATTCAACTCCGCAAGCAAATATACTGTCCCATAGCCTTAATTACGCATATGTATGTATGTATGTATCAAGACCTGGCAGGTAAGTGACTGACAACCGATCTCTCTAGGCTCATCCAATATGTTATCCACTGCTTAAGTAACGCTATTCTTTCTCCCTTAAAAATACTAAAAAACAATTATTCAGCTTTTCTAAAAGTACAAAAACACAACTGTTTCTTTTCCAAAAACATATCCTTGAGCACCTCTGGAAGCACAGAACCCGATAAAGAGTCCATAAAAGCCATCAATTTTTTGGTAAGTTTAAATACTCAAATTGTTGTATATGTATTTATTATTTTATTTGGATTGAGACGAAATAAAAATGAATCTTTTTTGAGTATGAAAATCTATTTCTGTGTTTTTATTGTAACGAACATGTTGGAAGCCAACAAGTTGGGCGACCCCAATTCGATCCGACTTTGTCGACCTATGTATAATCGCCGGGAAGTTCTCTACCCATGCAACAGTCATTCGTCGGCTGCCGTCGCGATTGGGTCGAAAATCAGGAATAAATAAAAGAATAATCATATTGTGAGTATTATAAAATGGACAACGAAACAAATTAATGGACTACCTGTTCCGCTCTACGGTGAATCCAAAATGTTGAGGAAATTCGAGTGTATATATCATACATGGATATTTGCTTGATCAGCAATAAAGACTATTTCGATATTTGATATTCAAGTTCAATAATCCGTGAAATGAAAGTTAATTGAACTCAATTCAGTTGCGTATTGCCAATTAATTTGCACAATTTGAGTTAAATTTGATATATTTTGATTAAACTAACAAGAGTGTCGCATTGTTATTCTATGTTTGGTATATTCTGACTTTACAAGGTTAGATGGGGAACCAGAAGTATTATCATCAAAGTGCAGTTCCGCGAATTTAATGCTACACTCGGAAAGAAATCTGATAGAAATTGTATCTCTTTTAAATCTTTGAAGTTCTTCTTTTATGAAGCCAAAAAAAAGATGATATCTCAAATTTAGTTCTACACTCAAGCTGAAATGATCTACAAATATGCTTGTACAATTTGAATTGTCTTAAAGTCACTCAAGATTGAAGATTCATTAAGCTTGAGCTCCATTGATCTAGAATTACACTATAACAATATTTTGATTTTATCTCTTAAAAATTCTTGAGAAAAATTTGTAGAAAATGATTTTTGAAGTACGTACACTTGTTTTAGCTGTGTAGTTTTCGATTACAATGAGCACTGTGATACATGTAGGCTCTCTCCTACACACAATCATAACAAATATCTCTGACTATATGCGATGCATCACGTCATTCTTTGTCGGGCTTTCGTTATAATTAAACTGCAGCAAATGACGAGAGTGAGGCGAGAGTTCCATAAGCATGCAGCATCGACTGAAATATTCCTGGAAATTCAGCTACAATGCCTAGATACATATGTACACATGTGTGTACATACATACTATATGATGTGTATAGCAACTGATGTGCCAGATTCAGAGCATTTGCCAAGATACTTATACAGAAAAGTCGCGATTAAACAAACCCTCCGGTCGAATCGAGTCCCAAAACGGAAACTCAAGCGACAGATAAGCTCGGGCCATGCTTAAGTGATAACTAAGAGCATTCAGTGGTTGTGCAACTAACTAACTAATATAGTATAGGTTTTATATAGTGGCGACAACTTGTACTGATTATAATGGGGCCGAATATTAGTCCATAGTTTTAGTTTTACCCCAGCATTAAGGTCAAGCTTTAATCAGTTCTATATAAAATGAATTAAATACTTTTATGTATGACATATATTATTTATATACATACAGTACATAGCAATGATTTCAGCAGATTTGATATTCTGTCGTGGCATCATAAACAAAATTTCAATTGCCGAACATGTGTTCGACATGCCTAAAGATGAAGTCTCTTCATGTGTCCAATTTTCCATATGTAGATTGAAATCTGTTCTTTGTGTGGACCCAAATTAATTGCAAAACGATGCCAAAAATGCTACAGATAGGATCTAAGTTTATGAATCAAAATGAGGCTTACTATAAATCGGTTATCTTATGAAATGTTTTCTGAGAGAGACTTTAAATCAATCACATTAATTATTACAAATAATAACAGTGAAAATAATAATTATTCAAAATTTACTTGAAATATCTTGTAAGTTGTTTATAATAAAGAATTGACTTGAGTAGATAAAGTTAATTTTCAATATGCATTTGGCTTATGATGCAGTACAATAAAACACGTCTCTTAAGGTGAAGAGGTTAAGTTAAAGAGTTAATTTGAAGAAAATACGTTGTAATAGTCAAACAATGACATTTTTTTCAGCTAAGCAAATAATAAGATCGAAGATAAAGATAAAAAAATTTATAAATATATATGTGCAAAAAAAAGAAAAGTTTTCTCAGGCAAAAGCAAAAACTAATATTTCTTAGTTAATTATTATAGTTTAGCTTAATTGGAAATATACTAAAAATAATATTAGCAGAAACCTGTTTAAATTGCTAAATTTCCTGAAAACTGAAACAAATTTTTCTAACTTTTTAACTCTAGAACTTGCAAATATGCTTATCAATAGCTTAATTAACAACGCATCTTAAGCATCTCAAAACATTGAAACACTTCCTTGACAGAAATCTTAAGGTTTCGCTTTAGGAAATTTTGACTGTACAAATGTACTTGTACAGTTAAGCTATTTCAACCGCAAAGTTCTTTAGGATGCGTCCTAAGATTTTATGGCCCCAGTGAGCTGTCCATTTTTTGGTCCATCCCAATTTCGGCCAAACTGTTGCAGCATGATATTTGCCTATGTCAACAATAACTGTGCATTGTTTACAATAGCATTTCGCAACTTCCTGTTAAATGACCTTTTGAACTCGATTGAACACGTTGAATTTACATACAGAAATTCACATGAAATGACAAACAAATACATACACATTCATATATGTGCTGAGTAATGCGTATGTTTCTCGCAGTAAAGAAAAAGCAAAAGGGGGTTGCTTAAAGTTACAACAGGAACCGTTACATGTACAGTACCGTCCCAATGGAGGCAACTAAGAATACTTTGAATTCAATAAGAATTCTTTGAATGCGAATAAAGGAAAATGTTAGCTGCGTCTGAAATGAAGGCCAAATTTAATCGCTGCCTCTTTTGACCTCCATTGAGTCTAAAGCGAGATTAGACCATTTGAGACAGAAATGCCCCGTTCAACATTCGCCTCACAGGCAAAAAGTTTTTCAGCACGTAAATTCACAGTAGGTCCTGAGCCAAGTTAAAGTAAAAGTTACAGAAAATATGATTCATTTTGTTATTTTTGTGTTTATGATTATAAATAGAAGCAACATAGTAAAATATTAAATGAATTCCTTACAATGGTTAAAATCTCCTCAAGCTCCTCAATTGATATCTACAGAAATGGGCTTTCTTGAGTTGTTGTATACAAATAAAATAAATAAATACAGAATTATGTCTTTCAATTCACATTCATTAAAAAATGTAAGCCGTTAAACCGGCTGCATACTAGAGATAAAGTTATATGTATGTTATCATAGAAATATTTTCTCTAAATAATTTAAGTTTATAGGAATCGAATAAAGATGCGTTCCATTTGGCTGCTGCTCTGTTTGGGGCTCCTGGCAGTGTCATCTCAAGTGTTCGCTGGCGAGGACGCAGCAGATGATATTCTGGCTGACATTGACTTGGAAGACATTGCCGAGTTTGATGACAACGATGAGGAGTTCCTGCAACTGCTGGAGGAGAAGGCGAAGGCAAGTTAAACTCTTAACCAACATAAATATTTGACACTTCTAATTTCTCCCTCAACCTCATAGAACCAAGATCTAGAGCGGGAGAACGAGCTGGCTCAAAAATTGGCTGATGTGCAGCATAACATATTAAATCCCGTGGTGGAGATTGATCCCTGCGAGACTATGCATTGTGGTGCCGGTCGCATTTGCCAGCTGAACAAGGATAAGCCCGAGTGTGTGTGCATTCCAGACTGTCCCGAGGAGTCGGATCAACGTCGCCATGTGTGCACCAACAAGAACGAGACATGGCCATCGGATTGCGCAGTGTATCAGCAACGTTGCTGGTGTGACATCAAGGCTCCTGGCTGCCGTAACCCGGAGAATGCTCATCTTCACATTGATTACTATGGCGCCTGTCACGAGTCTCGTGTCTGTGATGGCGAGGATCTGAAGGACTTCCCACGTCGCATGCGCGACTGGCTCTTCAACGTGATGCGTGATCTTGCCGAGCGGGATGAGCTCACGGATCACTACATGCAAATGGAACTGGAGGCAGAGACCAACAACTCGCGTCGTTGGGCCAATGCTGCGGTGTGGAAATGGTGTGATCTGGATGGCGATACTGATCGTTCTGTGTCCCGCCACGAGCTGTTCCCCATTCGTGCTCCTCTGGTCAGCCTGGAGCATTGCATTGCTCCATTCCTGGAGTCTTGTGATTCCAACAAGGATCATCGCATCACATTGATTGAGTGGGGAGCCTGCTTGGAACTCGATGCCGAGGACCTCAAGGAGCATTGCGACGATGTCCAGAAGGCAGTTCCACATTTGCTAGGCTAATCTTATCCCAGTTGTAATGCTTCGAGCAAAAATTACTTCGAATATATGTTATTTTTACTATTTTGCGCACAAAGTTTATTTCAACAATTGTCTAATAAA
This sequence comes from Drosophila putrida, assembly GCA_037043535.1. Taxonomy (NCBI): domain Eukaryota; kingdom Metazoa; phylum Arthropoda; class Insecta; order Diptera; family Drosophilidae; genus Drosophila; species Drosophila putrida. The sequence goes on from JBAMBI010000135.1 coordinate 1,203,120, forward strand.
TTGTCCAATAACAATTTGTTTTAGTTTTTTGTTTGTTTTTTTTTATTTAAAGTTTTATTAAATGTAAATGTATTTGTGTAATTTTCTTTGCTCTAAATTAAGTTTTGCTTTCGTTTTAGGCTCTTTCTCTTTTTAACATTGCATTAAGTTTACTTGACAATTAATTTTACATTTTACGTTTGTGTGTGTGTGTGTGCTGGATGTGTGACAACGTGAGTGTGTTGATGCTGGATTTGTCGATAGTTGGTAGAGAGAGTATGGAGAGATAGGGGCCCTGTTTAGAATTTGTTGTAGTAAATTATAATCAAAATTATGCCTGACACCTGCACATAATTCTTATAATGTGTCGCCTTGTTGGTTGTTTTCTTGTAATATAGTTTAAAACATAAACTGTAAAATTTGTATTCCGAAATGGTCAAAGAGATGAAATAATCTAATAGGCCTGCGACAGAATGACATTGCCCTTTCGCTGCGGATCCTGCACGGAGTCCTCTTTCTTGCCAATAAGCGACTTGTGTATATGCGGAATGACGCCGCCGCCGGCAATGGTTGCTTTGATCAGGCTGTCCAATTCTTCGTCTCCACGGATGGCCAATTGCAAATGACGAGGCGTGATACGTTTTACTTTCAGATCTTTCGAAGCATTGCCTGCCAACTCCAGAACCTGCAACAAAACCAAAAGTAAAAAGTTAATAAACAAGGAATCGTAACGATTATACACATAATTTTTAATAAAAACTTCTTTTTTATTTTTAATATTAAAACAGGAATAATTAAAATATCCAACACATAGCTTGTGTTTTATTTGTTTGTTGTTAAATTAGAATCAAAATTAATTAAAAATAAATTTAAATTATCATTTATAATAACAAACAAACAAAAATTTTGGGACACATTTTTAGAAAAATATCTCGATTTTCTATTGCACTTTTAAAATGTAACAGTTTTCGTTTCTTATTGGACATTCGCTTAGTTAATGCAGCACAACAGTAGATAACCGTTACGCGATATTAGGCGGGAATTTCTTACCTCAGCAGTCAAATATTCCAAGATGGCTGCAGAGTAAACGGCGGCAGTGGCACCAACGCGTCCATGGGATGTGGTGCGGCTCTTTAAATGACGATGAATACGTCCAACGGGGAACTGTATGCAACACAGAAAAATAACAATCACATTACTACAATTTTCAACTCTTGTTTATGTTTTGCTACCCCCAACACTACACAAATACAAGCCAATTTATTTCCAGCTCTCTGCACACAAATACATTCATATACAAAGTACACGCAAACGCACCCTGTTTACAATGTGTGTGCGTCTGTGTGAGTGAGCTGGTAAAAAAGGCGCCAAAAATTTATTTGGTACAGACAACAACAGTAAACTCACCTGAAGACCCGCGCGCGCCGAACGTGAAACTGCCTTCGCCTTGGCTTTACCAGAATCTTTGCCCGCTTTGCCACCAGCCTGCAGAGTAAAGAATTGCGCAGACAATTAGAAAAAACACAAACAGCACACATATATATAGAAGCAAAGAACAAGAAACACAAAATGGTGGCGGCAAAATTTACACCGAGCACTGAGTTTGAGGTTAAACATGAACAATTTGCCGCCGCGCCATACAATAACAGTGGTTAATTATTCCTCATTTGAAAAGCACCGCGCACCAATGCCCGAACGTCTGGCTAATACCCAAGATTCGCGCTACGTGGTCCATAGGCGCATTAATATTTAAGGTCGCTATTGCGAGGCACGCGCAATAAACTACATACAGTATGTGGAAACCCGCTGCTGCAGGCAAGCAGCTTGCGCTGCGCCGCAGTCACGATTCACTCTTTGTTGTAATTACCATTTTTATTTTAATCGATTTTTCCTTAGTAAGATAATTGCGTATAGAAATGCACAAGGCACGGGGTTTATTTATATGCGTGGAATGATTATAACAACTAAATCGAAACTTAGTAACTTTTAATTTAATAAGACGCGTCTGCACTGTGGTATAATTTTTACACGAATGAGACGCCGTAAGAGTTGCCAGTAGGTAGAGTTGTGTCGATGCGTTCTGAATAAGTTCAAGTGAACGGGTCATAAAAGTGAATCAATGAACTTATTCAGTAAATCATGAACTGTATGGGTAATTTTGTTTAGTTGGTCAATTGTTCATCAACGAATCATTGAATTTAAATAAAAACGTGGTATATTTTTTATGCTGAACAAATTGACTTATCTCATCAATGATCTATTTAAATGGTTGAATATAATAACATATTCATCGTTCGTCGTTAATTAACAGTTTGCCAACTGAGCTAATTCCTTCAATTGAACTGGAGTCGCTCGTGAGTGAGTGAGCAGCTGAACATCTCTGAGTGAACAAATATTTGTCCGTATTTCTAAGTGTTTTTCGGAAATGGTCGGCCAAAAGCTTTTTTTACTTTAAATGCGACACAAAACCGATTGAGCTGAATTGCATAGATTTTTTTGTAGAATTTTCCCAAATTTCCCTGAATCTCCCAAACGTTTATTGCTAGTATTGGACGATGGACCACATCTCTGTGCTTATTTATCGATAGCAGTTAATTATCTATTCTACACTTGTAGCCCTGGTACCAAAACAAGCTGATTGTGATTAGATTTATTGGTAAAAAAGCATTGCAATGAGTTCAGGTGCAATTCGTACGCCTGTGTCACAAATAATCCACAACAAGGATGATCAAGATGCAGAAGAGGAACCGAAGAAGAAGTCCCGCGAGGATTGGCGCAAAGCCAAGGAGCTGGAAGAGGCCCGAAAGGCAGGAACAGCACCAGCCGCCGTTGACGAGGAAGGTCGCGATATAAACCCTCACATTCCGCAATATATTTCAAATGCACCCTGGTACTATGGCTCCCAGGGACCAACACTAAAGCATCAGCGGCCTCAGCATGAGGATGAGCGTGGCCAATTGGACAACAAAGCACCCAAGGGCTTGGACACGACCAGACTGGTAACAAAGTTCCGGAAAGGTGCATGTGAGAACTGTGGTGCCATGACGCACAAAAAGAAGGATTGCTTGGAACGACCACGCAAGGTGCAGGCTAAATACGCCGAGTCCATTGTTGTGCACGACGAGCACATCGTGACGGATGCATCAATAAATTATGATGAAAAGAGGGATCGCTGGAGCTCCTATGATCCGGCCAATCATCGGGAAATAATCGAGGAGTATGAGAAAGTAGAGGAAGCAAAACGACAGTTAAAGGCGGAAAAGCTTAAGAATGGTAAGTAGATTGTCTATTTAAAAAACGATTGTTTCTTTAATGAACTCAATATCATGGCAGATCCTGATGCTGAAATATCGGATGAGGAGGGAAACGAGGACAAATATGTGGATGAGGTGGACATGCCGGGCACAAAAGTCGATTCCAAGCAACGTATTACAGTGCGTAATTTACGTATTCGAGAGGATACTGCAAAGTATCTACGCAACTTGGATCCAAATTCGGCATACTATGATCCCAAAACACGCTCTATGAGAGATAATCCAAATCCAGCGGTGCCAGCGGAAGAGTAAGTTTACATAACCTTGGTAATGCATTTATTAAACTGTTTTCTTTATTTCTAGAGCGGAATTTGCGGGTGAGAACTTTGTGCGTTTCTCTGGAGACACCACAGCTCAGGCCACAGCACAATTGTTTGCTTGGGAGGCCCATGGCAAAGGTGTCGATGTGCATCTGCTGGCTGAGCCCACAAAGCTGGAACTGTTGCAGAAGGAATACGAACAGAAGAAAGAACAATTCAAGTCAAGCGTAAGTCAACTTAAGAATTCATCCAATAAAAACTAATTTAAATCCCATTGCAGACCAAGACAGACATTGTTGAAAAGTATGGAGGCGAGGAGCATCTAAATGTGCCATCGAAATCTTTGCTCCTTGCCCAAACCGAGGAATATGTCGAGTACTCCCGCAGTGGCAAAGTCATTAAAGGCATTGAAAAGCCCAAGGCGAGGAGCATTTACGAAGAGGATGTGTACATAAATAATCACACCACGATATGGGGAAGCTATTGGAATGCCGGTCGTTGGGGCTACAAATGCTGCAAATCGTTCATCAAGAATTCGTATTGTGTGGGTATGCAGGAACCCGAAGGCTACTCCGATCAACAGCATTCCACAACAGCAATAAGTGCTCCTGCTGTGGAGGCCTTGGCGAGAGTCCAAGAGGAGCAAGAGACAGAGAAACCACCAGTAGAATCCGAAGTCGATTCTGCTCCCAGCTCAGAAGATTCGTCCGATGATGACGAGCCCGTCCAGGAAACCAAAAAGTCGAAGAAAAAGTCAAAGAAGCGTGAAAAGAAAAAGAAGGCCAAGGAGCAACGTAAAAACAAAAAGAAACACAAGGAAGCAAAAGAAGCAAAGGAAAAGGAAACATCATCTACTCGCTCCAAACAGATTCCTGAAGAATTTGATGACCGTAAGCGTCCATACAACAGCATGTATGATGTGAAGGCACCCACCGAAGAGGAAATCGAGGAGTGGAAAAGGAAACGAACGCGCGTTGAAGATCCTATGTTGCAATTTTTGTAGGATAATCCTCTGATGTTCGTCTCCGTAAAGATAGGATTTTTAGAAATTAAATGAGTTTAAAATTGCTAACCATTTGTTTTTATTAAAATTGATTATATTCCTGGTCATTATTGGTATTGATTATTTTTTGAGTTATAAAAGAAATTTCAGTTGCTGATGATTTCAGAATAAGCTAAATTTGAAGACCAATAAATTCAAATTTTGATGATAGGTTTTCTTTAAATTTACTCAACAACTATTAAAGAAACTATTGTATATAAGGATGTCTTCGGCTTTGCTTGATTTCAATATTAAAACCTTAATCCCCCATAGTCTACCTAGATTTTAAAGAGTAGAAATAAAACAATTTACATTTGTGTTTATTTTTAGTATTCTTCAGACAATGGCGTATTGTTCGTAGAGAAGTTCTCGAATCTTGTAGTAATCCTCCGAAATGCAACCCTCCATGGCCACTTTGCCAGCATCAACGCGACGAAGAGCCAGAGTACCATTACAGCACCAAAGAACACCGCCAGAGAATTCCGAGTTAATGTTGTTGCGCATGAGAACCTGCTTAAAGTCGGACAACTTGAGCTCGTTGATCAACACGGAGTTGTGCACTGGAATCTCGTCAACTTCGAGTGTCTCCAATGTAAGAGTTTTTGAATCTTGCGCAGCCACATCCTGTTCGACAGTAACTTCCGCTTGATTCGGTGCATCGATGGCTTGTAGGCGCATGCCAAGGCGTCCATCGATCCATGCTACCTCTGCATCTTTGCCCTTTTGGAATTGTAGCTGAGAGACAAGTCCCTCGGTCAGGCGTACCTGATAAATGTGAATCTCAGTCGTCACATCGATGATTTCCCCCTTTTGTGGGGCAAAGACGCGGGCTCCAACATTCTGTTCACAGTGCTTGGCCACCACCTGAGTGCCATCAGCGGTGCCATGTACCACAATGACACGTCGTGGACGCAGCTGTGAGAGAATCTTAAGCATTGACTCGCCATCGGAGCGTCCTTCAAAATCTATGCGCTGTATTTGTGCGTTGACCTCGATAGTCTTGCGTTGACTTATCAGCTTTGTGGGCTTCTCCAGCAACTGGACATCGCTGTCGATATTGCCATTGGTCTGTTGCTCTGCATGGGGTTCCTCCTTTTTGACATTCTCCTTGTTTTGATCATCGTTGGTCGCATAATCGTAACCAGAGTCCACAATTCGATAATCATCCAAATTAATAACCTCACCGTAATCATCGTATTTAATCTTGTCCTCGTGGTAGGGAAACATCACATGATGGCGTTTATTGGACTTGAAGAATCCTGAATGATGGCGACCTTCTGATCGGACTACAATATCATGTTTGCCTGTAATAACACTCATTTCAATGTCATCCTCTGACTCCGAACTGCTTTCCTCTTCAATTTCTGGCTTCACAATAAGCGGATTGAGCTTCTCGCCTTGCGTTCGCAAATATTCGTCGAGTTCAGCACCCTCCAATTCCACACGTCGCCGCACATCCAATTCAATTACTCTGCCTGGCGACGAATTCTCCACTAGTTCCATGCCCAAAGATCCCGGACTAGTGCGTGTTGTAAAAATAATGCTATTATTCGGATTGGGGGCCCACTGAATGAAGAGATCTCGGGTGAAGCCACTTTCCAAATCTGGTGTGCTGGCCAGCACAACTTTAGGACCGGCAGGAAGCTTGTAGATATCCGCCAGCGTGTGACAAATATTGATGTGCTTGAACTGAAAGGGATTATTCCTTGCGCCCTCGAAGGCTTTAGTTAGTTTGTCGCTCATCCACTCGATTTGTGACTTGGCAAATTCAATGACATTGTAGCTAACATTGTTCAACAGTGCCAAGGAGTAGGCCATTAATCCGGATTCCTTGTTCTTCCACAGTTGATCAAGCATATGTGCTAGCTCCAGGACACGTCCCGCCGTGTCCACTGCAATCAAAACATTTCCATTGTTGCGCACCGTCTGTAGAATGTTGGTCATTAGTTTTTCATCACGTGCACGTCTACGTGCTTGTTGATATTGTGCATTGTAGGCATCGGTAATCAGCAGCGATGGACGCTGCAGTCTGTCCAGTTCACAGCAACTGAGATGTCGTTCTTTCTTGTGATTGAAATCAATGGCATAGACAATATCCTCCTCGCCAACTTTAACAATCTTCCAGATGGTGCCGCCAATCATATGGCCAGCATTCAGAGGTGTTATAGATATGCCATAACCTTTTCCTTTTAGGGAAACTGTTTGATTGTACTTTAGTTGTGTGATCTTCTCGAAGGCAGTGTCCACATCGTCCAGTGAAAATAGATCAAAATCGTACATATTAAAGTGAGACATGTACAAATCGTACATGAACATTTGGCCCATTTTAAAGACGGGAATCGTGGCATAAATTGGACAGTTGAGTCCCAATTTGCCAACGAGATATGGGAGTGCACCCAAATGGTATGCATCTGGATGGGAAAGCAGCACGGCATCGAGAGTATGAACTTGTCTGGAGCGGAAAGTGTTAATATTAAAGTTGATTTTGTTTTTATCAATTTCTCTTCCTACCTCTTTAATTCCTTTATAAAGACGGGATCGAATTTCTCGTCCCAGCCGCAATCCAACAATATTCGCACATCGTCAATTTGCAAAATGTAGCAAGGCGGCGACTCGTCCATGGCACCAGATATCGTGTGCAATTTAATAATTGATGTCATTTTGCAGGTGTTTTCGTTCAACGTTTAAGAAATATACACTACATTCATCAAATTTGTGGTAAACAAACTAAATGAAATGCGTACATCCATGCCGGTATGCACGATATATAAAATCGATTACTGCGACAGTTATATTGTTATCGGAAGTCGTACCTATCGAGCAGACACCGTTAGGCGCCATTGTAAAAAGTTCAAATCAACTTGTATTTTTGTGCCTGATAGTTCAAAAGTCATTTTAATTATTTTGCTATAAATTATTTCTATTAATGTAAGTAAATAAGATATTTGGTATATTACAGTCTTTGATTAAATAAATTTAAGTATCACAATTTCAGGACATGTTTTCCACTCTACAGGAATCTCGAAGAGTCAAATCAATATCGTCAAACTCTTCTAGCCGTCGATGATTGTTACGTCTTAATCGAATCCGACGATAAGCCGCCTGAGTGCGGTTTATTGGACGAAGAACAACCAGACAGTAGAGAATTAATGTGACAACAATTACTCCAAACAAAATCAACAGGATGGCTACAGCTAAGTTTTCCCTTTTGGCAGGAAGACGATGGTATACGCGTGTTTTATTTGCTGCACCCTTGGCACAATAATCCTCCTCCTCTGTATTATCATCGATGCCATTAGCCGTCCAGTCTGGATGCTGATAGTATCCCTGCCAACAAACACACTTCAAATGGGCTCCAACTTTTGTACATATGGAGTTATCTGGACATTCGTTAAGTTCCGTGCAATTTTTAACTGTAAGTGAAATGCTTTAGAAATTGACCCAAACTTATTTGTTATAAATACACGTTTACTAACATTGTGAATGCCATTCTTCGGCTCGTAAAATGAGGAAGTAGCTGCACAATACGGATAAGTAAACAAAATATTTGAATGCGTTGCACATTTCATATATGCATAGGTGTTAACAGCTTAACGTTCAAAGAGCGACTGTTTTGAGTAAAGGTGAGCCCGCTATCTTATCGACCACATTTGTTATCTTCTCAAATACACGAACGTTTGTACAAGCAAACACATGGATGTCCGTATATGGAGTACTTCCTATTTTGCATATGTACCAGTGTTAACAACTTTTACGTGCGAACATTTGTACATACATAGTGTATTTTTTTTTCAGACAACTGTTCTAGAGAACCGCTTTTCCTCTAAACAATTTACTAATTAGTATGCAAGTGTGTTAGCAATTATCGTAATTGTGTTGAAAAACTTTCCCACTCTTATCAATCTGCGGAATAATAAAAGTTGTACCATATCTTATCATTTTGGGCTTATTTTATGGGTTTATATATATATGTTTATATGTACATATAGTCGCGTTTTTATACTAGAAAACTAAATAATCAATATATCGTCGTATTATAGCTCAATACAATTTAGTATGTTCTTGGACACCGAGTAACTGACAGATGTCCCGTTAAAGCTTCAATTTGAATTTGTAAGTGAATATTAATAATATTTTTTTTATAAGCTTCTGGATTAATAAAAATGATTACCAACTGTCTGTTATAATGATGAATTGCTGTTACTTTGTAATCTATTTAAATTTCGAATTTCAATTAAAAGCTTATCGATATGACAGAGTACGACTAATCAGTACGTCACGATAATTGTTTGTCTGCCAAGCATCGATAAGTTTCATCGCGGCACTAGCTTGCTCGATAACACCAAGCCCATGTTTGTTATTATTAAGCAATTAAACTTGCATATTTAAATGCAAAAGCTATCATAATATTTACTAAGCGTCAGCAATGATCCGTCGCGTTCAACTAGGGTTAAGACTATAATCGTGAATAATGTTAATAAGGCTGTGCCAGCACAGTTTTCATATATATGACCTGCTTATTTTCAGTGGCGCTATTACGCTGATAGTGTACCTTCTTCTACCTCATCGATTTGCACTGCGCTATGATTACATCGATACGGAGAACATTGAGGAGGCTCTGCTGGCGGTGACCACTCCAAATGTATCCCAGTCCCAGTTGGCACCCGACTGTAGTTACAAGGAGGTAATTGCAGACAGCCGCTTTGTCTACGATGCATATCATCGGGAGAAGATTCATCGTGGCGAGGAAATACTGCAGGGAGGCGAATTTCAGCCGGAGGAATGTAGGGCTCGATTCAGTACGGCAATTATTGTGCCGTATCGGGATCGTCAGGAGCAGCTTGCTGCATTTCTCAGCTACATGCACAACTATCTACGTTTGCAGCTAATCCATTATCGTATTTTCGTGGTTGAACAGAGCGATCGGAAACCCTTCAATCGTGCCATGCTCTTCAACATTGGCGCCAAAGTTGCGGCCAGCTATGGTTATCCGTGTTTAATACTGCACGACGTGGACTTGATGCCGCTAAACTCCGGCCAAATTTACGCTTGCACAGCGTTGCCTCGTCACATGAGTTCAGCACTGGACAGTTGGCGTTTCCATCTCCCTTACCGGACTCTCTTCGGAGGCGTTGTGGCAATGAGTACCGCTCAGTTCAATATGATCAACGGCATGTCCAACTTGTATCATGGTTGGGGTGGCGAAGATGATGATCTTTACGAGCGCCTGAAAGTCGTTGGCGTGGAAATCTGTCGCTTTGATCCAGCGTATAGTGAATACACAATGCTTAAGCACAAACATGAAATTCCAAATGAAAATCGAATGGCACTTTTAAGATCCGCTTCGCTGCGCATGCATACAGATGGTCTCAATTCTCTTGTCTATAAAGAAGTCGAACGTAGGATGCACAGTCTCTTTACGCACATTTTGGTCGAAACCTAGAAAAGAAGCCAAGTTACAAAAGACACTCGCCTTCAGCTTTGCCATGAGCAATTATTGTTAATTAGCTTTTAGGGCTTTTAGTTAAGGAATCTCTGTGAGCCCAGTAATTAATAAATAACTAAATATATAAATGAATGTAAACCAAACAAAACGGCACTGTTATAGCATAATGCATACATTTTAAATTGTTGTAGATTTGAAATGCTTAATTGTAATAGCTGCAAATGAATAATAAATGAATGTATAACGGACACAAGTTGTTGGTTTTCATTTAATTTAATTGATTACATGTATAAGTATATTTTAACTAATTTGTGTACTTTAAATACACCAAGGAGCAAATTGCACAATGCACATACATTAGTATATATAATAATAATAGGTTGTTTGACTGTTTGGCCTAGACTAACAATAAATTACATTAAAATACATTCATTCGTTATAGAATTATATGATATTTGTTGAACGTTGCACTAACTTAAGCACACTCAGACATTTTCACACACACACGCACACATTTATAATTTATATTTATGCATATTTTGGAATAGTTGGTTAAAACATTGGCTATATTGGGAATGTGGTGATGTGTCTAATTCAAAAATTTAGTATGTCCTGCTGGGACAGCATATTAAGATTTTTACTATCCGTAGACTGTGTCAATTGCGTTTGTGGCATCAACGTAGCTGTGGGCGTGGCACTTGCACCCATATTCATTGGCTTGTTTAGCCCAATGCTTTGCTGCATATTGTTCATGCTGTTGGCAGAATTGTAACCCGTCGGGTAGATATAATTAACCGCGGGCTGTTGCAACGTAAACATATTGGCCCCATTTGCATTGTTGGGCTTAGCTGACTGATTGCCGGATCCAAAGGGATCCAAGTCATCCAGCGAGGAGAAGTTGTTATTGCTGCTGCTGCTAGCCGGGGGTGAAGCTAGCATATGATTCATTACCAAAGGATTTGCGCTATGCCAGTTGTTGGTATTGTTGCTGCCAGCATTGAAGGGCATCGAGAGTTGAGAAGTTGATGCTGCTGCACTTGCTGTTGGTGTTCCCTGGGTTATAGCCAGATTACTCAAATTGCTTTGCATCAACGAGGAGAACATGTCCGGCTTCGATGCTGCATCGTTCGCTGTATTGTGCGTTATTCTGTAATAGGAAAGTCTTGACTTAATTTGCATTCAATTTGGCACAGACTGCATCAGTTACTTGAGCTGCTCCTTGGTCTTGACAGGCGCCAATGTTGGGACTGCTGCTTTTGGAGCAACAGCTGGCGTTGACTGCCCTACGCTGAAACCAGAAAACATATCATCATCGCTCTTGTTTCCATTGCTGCCTCCAAAGCTTGGCGTTGAAGAGAGTGTATTACTCTCCATTTCATTGGCCAATATTTCCGAAGCATCCTTGGGTCTATTAGAAGTATAATAGATTATTTAGAAATTTTGTAATATGGATTTCGATATATCTCTTACTTGTTGTCTCGCTGTATAGTGGATAGTTGCTGCAACTTCTCGCGCTGCTCCTGCTCCACTCTTCCCAGCATCTCTTTGATTAACACTATAATCGTATTGAATTGAGCAATGGTCAGACCATTTTCTACACTTAACGGCACCAGGAAAGGAATGCATTTGTGCGCCATCACATCCTTTGTGATGCCCAGCTTTGTGTTCGTCATAGCAATTTTATAAATGCCTGCAATTAATAATATTTAAGGAAATACCATTTAGATTATTTAATGTTATGCATTTATAATATTTAAAGAAAATGGGATGCTCGATAAAATAAGATAAATAATATGTTACTAACGTAATTTATAATGATAAAAAAAAGTTAAATACAACTTACAAAATAAAGCATATAGGTTTTAGATAATAAATACTTATTTTTTGATGTAAATAAGCATACATTAAGGCTTTAAATAGAAGTCATATTAAAATTACTTATTTAATGCTAGCATCTATTAAGCCAAGGGTAAGTGCTTCTTATAGGAATAATATTAATTTAGTAATAACGATATAGTAACATAATGTTAAAGCCAAGTACTTACCTATTATGGCCATAACAATGGCGGGCTCGCGACTTTGTATATGCTGCAAGAAGGGCAGAATTTCGTCCAAGACTAGCCACTTATCCAGATTCTCTAGCAGCTTGCCAATTGATATCAAACAGTTGACTTTTACAGAAACATTATTGCTGTTCAGGCACAGCTTTTAATGCGTGGTATAACTGCGTTCTTCATGGCATTATAATCGATGAGAGTGGAGAAAGTGGGAAGTACGCCCAAGCAGAGCTCCTGAATTTGCGGCATGTCGCATTCCAACGATCTATATAGCAAAGGGAGTACACTTTGCTTCACTTCCTCTGCAGGCGTTAGTTTAAGCAACAAATCCATCTTTTGCATGAATATTAAGAGAATTTGTATGGGATCCGTGAGCTTAAAAATGGGCTTCAGATGCGGTAGTATGTGATCGCAATATTCCCGTTGGCTGCTCATCTCCGCAATCAATAGCACATTGGGTAGCACAAATGGAATCATTGGCGAATTGACAAACTCCTTAATCAGATACGGTAAAATAGAGTGTAAATTTACACGATGCGGCAGCGTGGGAATAATTTGGGGGAGACCTTTGTAGAATTTCGATTTCTGCAGATTATCCCATTGATATAGTGAGTCCAAATAGCTTAGGGTCTTTACGCCCACGTCCTGGAAGTAAGTAATCTGTTTCAGCTCGTGCAATTTGGGTCGCAAGCTGGCGCTGGGATGCAACAAGGCCTTGAGGCTTTCAGTCAGCTCACTGGGTATCGTGTTCATGGGTGGATATTTTCGTTGATTCAATTCGTTGGCATAACGCCTAAAGCCACTGTAATCGCTGCCAAACATTTTCAAAGGTTTTCCAGAATAAATTGTAAAGATAAGTACGCCTAAAAAAAGAAAATTGTTAAACGTTTGAGATTGGTATGCTTTTAAAATACGTGCTTACCCAGCGAGAAGAGATCACTGTCCGGTGTATTGACACTGTTCAAGGCCAGCTCCGGTGCTGTATATTCTAAGCTGGGTTGTGCCAGCACATGCAATGATGTACTATGTTCCCGGCATGGCCAATGAGGTGTGCCATTCGTTGATGGTTGATTGGCTATGCAAAAATCAAAGCCAAATAGTTTCCAGCTGCGGTTCTTGTTGATCACAATTGTTTCGGCACTAATGTTGCGGTGCACGATCTTGGCATCGTTGTGGAGAAACTGTAGGCCATCGAATAGCTGCAGCAGACCATGTCGGATCTCGACATCATAAAGTTTCTTATCCGAGCGCACCGAATCTCCCACAACATTGGCAAGGGAGGCAAAAACAGGCTCCGTGGCAAATGCAAGAGAGTCACGACTCTCTTCTAGAGGATGCTGAACGGTTAGCACATGTGGATGTCGGATTTTCGTTAATTGTTGAACACCTCGTCGTAGGGTTTCCAGCATTGTTTCCCTATCATCTTTGGACCAGCGCTCCAATACCTTTTTCTCGAACACAAACACAGACACCTCTTGCTTTGTACTCTTCTTGTGACCACTGTACACCTTCCACATAAGTCCTGAAGTGTGATAATGGTGTTAAATCATATTATTGTATTCACATATGCCAGCGTATTATCATTTCACTCACCCACACCCGCTGTGCAAACCTGCTCCAATACCTCATACTCCCGTGTTACATTATTGCCAGGAAGCACGCCCGACAACTGCGAGACTGTCTGCACGGCCGACGAGTAGAATTTGTTAATCACATCCATGCTAGCTGCCTTTAAAGATTGCGAGAAAAGTGTTAAAAAGCTTTTCAACAATCCTCGAGTGTTTTTGCCAAATTCTTTTTGTTTTAGTAATCAATAGAGTTGTTGGGGAGTGAACTATCGATATATCGATAACTATTTCTTAGTGATGATATATTCTATGACGATATTTTTTGGACGATAGTATTGTGTTTTATAATTTCAAGCGATATTTGTGCGATATAATTATCCGTTAGACTCAAAGTTTAAACGGTGCTTTCACTTTTATTTGAATTTGTGGATCTTGAAAAGAACTGTGAAAATTGTTGGGACTTAATTAAGCTAAATGTAACACACATTTATAAAATACAAATTTTTTTTTATACTTTCAGATCGTGATTAAATTAAAAATCCTCCACAAATGTAAAGTATATGTTTGTAACAAATTGTACTTCCTCGTAGAATTTCCAGGTCATTAGTAATAGATAGTCGCCAGTTGGCAACACAAGCGGTAGCTTATCAGCCCTCGGGTAAAAGCCTGTTATCAATTGTTTACCCTGTAAGGTATAAGTTAAATATTCTATGGATTTCTTAGACAATCTCATTACTTACCACGTAAGGACACGAATGGTTTAAATTTGAATAGTCTTTAAAGAGATCAAAAATCATTTTAGCTGCCTTATTGTTTTTTGTCTTCATGAATTGGCAAGCATCAATAGTGGTGTCTATAACCCAAGGCTTATATCCATTGGCCTTTTTCTGAATTTCCACTCGCAAGTTAATGGAATTGGTAGGATGTAAGAAAGTTACAAAAAGATTGAGAATGGTTTTATTGCGTTGCAATGCATGGAGTCGACAGGTGTCGAAAACAACCCACGACTTGTTGAGAGTCTCGCACACAGCGTTCGTCATTTTGAAGACAACTCCGTTCTGCAATTATTAAAATTAGAAATGTTTTATATACGCAACAGATTTATTAGGTCTTACACTTATTTGGAGTATAATTAAAAAAGGCAGAACTTGTATAAAAATTGATATTTGGCTTCGCATTGTGATGATTTCCGGGTGAAGTTTTACATTGAAGTGATAGATTCTGATGTTTTTACTTTGTAGTTGACTAAATATATTATGTCACAATCATTTCATCTAAATGGATTATTAATTAAACCGAAAATGGTTAACAATTGAATAAATGTTTAACTTTTCATAAATTTGAAAGTTATCTTCAATATAAAGAGACATATATATACATATATACAGGGTGACTTTTGCTTTATGTGCTAAATAGTCATAAGCTAAATATATCATATGACATTGTTGTTGAAAATGTATTACCATGTAGATTTACAGAAAAATATTATATAATTGGAAACTAATTAGTAAAGAGTTGCTGCGCACTTTTGATGGGCATTAAAAATTCATTAATAATGTAACAACGTCAACAATATATGCATATCTTAGATCTAGCGTAATGTTTATTGTTTATTAATAGATATTTTCTGCTCTAGATTCCGGTTCATATTTTAAAAATTTCAATGCGAATCAGCGAAGCTTCCTGATAAGAAAATATGTGTATAATTCGTTAATTTATTTTATTTATTTATTACTTTATTTATTTATTTATTTATTTATTTATTTATGTTTTTTACACTTACTTCCACTGATTTAATTTTCGAGTTACTTAATTAATTAAAACTTTAACTATACGAATTAAAAATTCATTGTTATTGCAAGCAAACAATTTGTCAATTTAATTTTAATGGCATTGAGGCAGACAATATATATAATTATCCTTAACAAAAATAATATTTAGTTAATAGAATACTAATAGCAAGGTTCTCTAGATGGTTTTTGCACGGATCAAAGGCAGATATTTTAATCTTTTAGAACTTTTTTATGTTACTTATTAGTTGTTTTCATTCATTATCCACATTACAAGTATTGGTATTGGGACCGGAAGTTTATCATAACTTAAGTAAAAGTTCTATTAATAAATACTCATGTATGCATTTACCCATTGGTTTAAATTTTAACTGTGGATTCTTAAAACATAATGACAGGTATGGTTTATGGTTGTTTATTCCTGGAGGTGATCATATATAATTTTGATGAGAGCTGAGAGCCATTTAAAGTGAGAACATAGAGCCAAGGTCTAAAGCAATTGGCTCTCTTCATTAGCTAGCCCCTTGAATTAAGTTTAAGGTAGACCTTGTTACGGCTTTTAAAAACATATAATATTAATCTTAGACAGACTTTTTCAATATTTTACCTACACCTTGTAAAAACATCATCTCGGTGATCTGTTTTGGTTTGGTTTTGTTGTGGATTACATATGGTCAACGATACAATTAACTTTATATGCTGCCAACATGTTTTGTGGTAATCGTTTTTCAATTAACTGCAATTAAATAGCACATAATCATTTTCGACGGGCTCAATTGGGTTCAAATTTTCAAACAAGCACGACTTTAGTATATAAAAATTTGAATTTTGCATGGAGTTTTTCTAAGAACTTTCTCAAATGTTGCTGAATTTCCTAGATTCTAATCTATCTTTTAGAGGAACTCGGATAACAAAGGTTTGAAGGAAGGGCGTAAAGAATCCACTTTAGTTTATGTAATTTATAATCACATTGTTTTGATTATAAAAATCATTTTCTAATATAAAAAAATATTTTTGTTTATTCCAATTTTAAAGGGCGCGCCACTTTAAAATCTTGTTGCATACTGTTAGGCTTTATGATTACTTTGCGAGTGAGTATGTATGTTTATTTATTATATTATTATTTGATCTAAGTTTGTATCCAAGTATGTCATGTTTTTATTGTTATTTAATTTTACCCTGTGATTTAATATATAACCTGCCAGGCTGTCAATAAGGTAGCAGAAAACATTTTTATAGAATATATAATCATATCTTTTTAATCCCTAGGAAAACATATATTTAAATAAGAAAAACATTTGAATTGGAACTTTTTTTAAAATGGACAATTTATTCGTATGCGAGATATATGTATTTTTTTGCATCTATCACTTCTTTTTTGTTGGTCTTTAGTGCTATCTTAATGTACTTCCGGAAGCATATTTTAACTGCAGAGACAGGCGACATTTTTGGTAAATAAATTACTTAAGAGAGAAATATTATTTGAATGTGCTTTTGGCCACAAAGCGTAAAATTGGCAATTATGCAGAGAGTTTGAAAGTAAATGTATTGCTGAAATAAAATTCCAAAGTGGTTTTAGAACAAATGAAGTATTCCTTAAAGAGCAAAGCAAATACTTATTCTATAAGGTAACCATTAGCATACCCATTTCACTCGAAAGTCAAATAAATATCGAAGTACACTTCATTGAATTCCAAGTGCATTTAAAGAGTTTTTCTTTAGTTTGCCTTTCTTCAACGCAATCAAGTATCCGCACGCTTTTTGCACACAGGTTGATATTTGTTTTCCACTTTTTTGGGAAATAAAATATTTAAGTAAACATATATTTTGTATGCTTTCTTAATATGCGGAAAATGTATTTACAATTTTCATGCAAGCAAAGGTCAAACTTTTTACACTTTACCCTGTTGAAATCTGGAGTGCTTAAGGGGCGAGGCTATTCTTAAATTAAAAAACTGATAGAACAGCAATTTCTGTTGCAGAAAAAAGTTTATTGAATCAGAAAAAATTAGTTATTCCTTACATGCATGCAGGAAATCCCCTAAAACTAAGACATAAATTGGTATTATAATTTATATGCCAAAAAGTCTGACAGAATACAAATGATTGCGGGATTTCACAGAAAAGTTAGTCAAGGAAGCTATTTATTTAGATAATTTTCAAAAATTCTATGCTTTTATGTGTGTTTCTTCGGTTCTAATCTTAAATTGAATTCATTGCTTAGTTGGGTAATCATCTTATGAACGCTTAATTGCACTTAAAATGCATTTGTTTACTTGCTAAAATGAAAAGTTAACGCAATATTTACACCTGCCTGACGTACACACACATATAAATACAAACACACACACAGGCACGTGTATACCACGTGTAGAGTGACGCACACACACAAAGATATAGAAGCAGTTCAATAAATAAAACACTCGAATGCATTTAGAAAAATCGCATTTGGGACTTTATTGGTATTCTCCCTCCTATCCCCCCTTTCACCCACTCAGTTCACCTGTGTATGTATATCTCCCTGCTTCCCCCTTTGGTATACATCGGCATTTCGAAGCTTAGCTCCGACTCTAAGCCCCCTGGTGAAAGATGGCAATGCGATGCGAAATGCAGTCGAGTTGTTTGCGCGATTTGTAGCTGTGGCCGATGCCTGAACTTGCTCTGAATTTCAATGGATTTTTGGCTGGTACTATTCGTACACAGTGTTGGCAAAGTGTTGGTAATTTTTGCCGTTCTATCATGACAGGTATTTTTATATGGAGGGAATTAAAGTCGTACGCCGCGCCGGCTCATGTGTTGAGTCATAAAATAAATCAGGGAGCTTGACACAGGCGTCGATGTTAAATCACGCCAATAGCATCGAGGCATCGCACATCGCATATCGCATATCGCATATTCGAAAGGTTCTACGCCATTGACCCCTCCCAATCGTTAAGAGCCCCTGAAAATTATCCAGTGACAAGCAGACAACATTTCACATGCTTCGCTTTATCTCTATATATGTATCTGTATTTGCGTACAAATCCGCAATAGCAATTACGTCTACCTTACCGAAATGTTGCTAATTCAGACTTTGACTTTTTATATGTGCTTCTCTTTATCGTCCGTCTGTCGGACTGTCTGTCTGTCTGTTTGTCTGTCTCTCTGACTTTTTGTTTGTTTACTTTTGTGCTGAACTTGGTATTCCAAAGAGACGCCATGACTTGTCGAAACCTATAGTTAACATTATTCATCATAATTGCTGATAATAGTCGTCGTCGTCTATCTTCTTTTCATACCTCCCATCTCGCAATTTGGGTGGCAACGAGAATCAAAAATGAAGCTAGTTATATGCAAGAGACCAATTCGTGTTTCAGTTCCGAATTCCTAATTGAAGTGTTGTTGATCTCAAGTATTTCGATTTCCAAGCAAAATGGTTCAACGAAATAGCTAATTGCGATTTACATTCAATTTATCACTGTCAAATGTAGATGTAAATATCACGTTACTTTCCTTAAAAAGAGGGTGTTAGAGCTTTGTCATGAAACATGTAACGCATTGAAGGAAATGTTTGAAAAGATTCCAAAGAGACTTCATGGAAGCCGGAATGAGTCCATATGTCATTTAGATCATATTGTATGGATTCATTTAAAATTAGTTTTCATATGAGAATCAAACTAAGTTGTACCCTGCATTCGTTCAAAATACTGACGTAATAAATAATGCGCATGTGCAAATATTTGACTAACCAATTCTTTTCTTAATCATACATTACGTGTTATTATTTTAATGTTTGTATAATGATTTTTGAATATACCCTTTCTTACACAACCAAAATATGCGTCTCACTCTAAAGGCTGACAGTCTTTGTTCTTGCCGCATCACTTAAGCTGACAACCACATGACGTATGAGTAATATTTGTTACAATGTTAATGTTGCTACCAATTGTAAAATGTTGCAGCAGTTAAGCAGTTATAAATAGTATCTGCTGGGGAACCTAGCACATGCAGAGTTAATATACGCAAATAATTCGATATGAAGGCATCATTAAAATACAACAACAACAACAATAAAGACGGAGGCAACAACACGCGAGACGACGACGACAACAACAATAATGACAAAATTTAATTAATGCGTCTTTTGTTTGTCATTTATTTGAGAGAGCAATACATATAAATATGTGCATATAGGTACATACATATATTTAAGTACATAAGTAGACACATGTATTCGTATCTCAGTTTAATAGATTTGTTCGCTTTTGTTGTGTGAAAAGATACAATGACAAGATACAGATGCAAACGGCGTAACAAACACGCTGGCAATTACGTGATTGATTGCATCGACGCGATTAAGGCTTTAAGAGTGAGTGTACTCAGACATATTTGTACTCGCAATATAGAATTCGAGTATTCACTGTACAGAATATACGTACATATTGTATGTCTAGCAAGAAAATAAAGGAAAATTACAAAAAACGGCTAAATTTATGAGCGTACAACGCCAAACGACGTCGTGGTCGCACAATGCAGGCATACAAAGTAGGATTCAAGCTGACGGATGTGGATGCGAGTAGATTCAATTTGGAATTGTCGATGGTATGGGTACTCACGGATGATTCAATTGCCGAACAGTCTCTGAGTGCAATTACTTGATAGGTAATTGGCTTAATGTAAATATTAACAGCAAGCAATCCTAAGTCAAGCAAACAGCTGATCAAGTGCCGTATAACAGTCCCTCTCAGGTTTACTCAGGTAATTAATTAACAGTTTCGTTTACCGCTGCCACTGCGATGCTGACTGCGACTGCGACGGCGACTTCGACAGCGACGGCGACCGCGACGTTGACTGCGTCAGTTCGAAAAACGTTGTTGCGACTATTACAATTTTTACGAAAAATGGTAGATCTTTTTTTTATTTATTCATTTATCTAAAATTTTACAAGTTTGTTCGCAGTTTGTAAACAAATATAAAAATTGGTATTTTATCTGCCTAGCTGTACGACATATAAGTAAACAAAATATACGTAAACAATGGTTAAAAGAACTAAAATATATATAATCTAGTTTATATAGTTATTAAAAAAGAGCAAACTAAATTTTATTAAAAATTTTATATTTTGTTATAAATCTTTGTAGACTTTGAGGCACCTTATAATCTTTATTTAACTTAAATATTTTGAATAAAATGATCGATATTTATCGATATATATAATATGTAATAACATAATAAAATCTTTAAAAATTTGAAGATCTATTATTTACTGCATTATGTTTTTTAAATATTGTACAGTTTTAATTTATATAAACAGAAAACTATAACTATTTTGAAATTGAAAGTCAACCAAAACAAATATTTATTAAAAGTTTATTAAAAAATATTTAAAATAAAAGCAGTTAACTAAATACATTTTTCAACATTTCAGATAATATTAAGAAGTAAAAATTTATAAATAATATGTAGCTTAAATTTGCAATGAATAAACAATTTATATAATATTCGATTAAAATAAAAATGTGATAAAGAAAAGCGAAGAAGTCTGGACGTCATTCTATAAAATCTATTACTTAGCAAATATGATTGTGCCCAGATGAGTGGTATATAATTTTCGAAAATAGTACCCGTTTTTTAAATTATGGTTCGTTATTTATATTGGAGATGGCAACCGCGTCTATAATAAAGCTAAGCTCTTGTCTGCTGCCGTCGCCGCCTACGTTTGACGCTGCAGTCGACGTCGAACTTCATAGACAAGCGCAGCAACCGCACGTTGACAGCGACGTTGACTGCGGCGGACCCCAAAGCAACTGTTGTTGCTGCTGCTGTTGCTGTTGCTGTTGCTGTTGTTGGTGGTGGCGTTGCTTCAAGTAAGCCGCGGTCAGGCCGCTGTTTGAGCCGCTGTCAGGTGTTGTCGTTTTTGCAAGCCGCACTCGAGCTGAGTCTGTTTTTGTCTGCCTGGCAGCGCGGTTCTGAAACGCGTAAGATACAATTTACAATTGGCTGTAATAAGTAAGCTTTGGTTCGGTGGTTTTTTTGGTGGTTCGGCGGTTCGTTTGGCGCGAAAAACACAAACAGCCAAAAAGTTGTTTTCTCCCATTTTCAATTTGTACGTTTCGGAACAATATCTGGGTAGTCGTATATATTTTTCGCCGCTGGCCAGCTGATTGTGCAACTTGATGTGAAAAACGTGAAAAACTTTCGAAAGTGCGCAGCCAATTGCAGCGAATACTATTTGGATACACTTACTAAACAAGTACATGTGCTGCATAATCGACGAATTTTGATCGGCAAAAATTTTGTAAACAATACAATTAACTTGGCCAGATCACATTTATAATTACCAACAACTAACAATTTGGATTTATCCGTGAGTAAGCCAATTCGTGTATTACCAGCTTACATTTCAAATACTTTTATGACTCATCACATTTCGCTTGCCAAACATCTCTGTAAAAAAACATAAATAAACGATAAAAAAGCATAGAAAAATACAAGCAAATATGCAAAAGTTTTCACATGCATGCGTAAAATTTGATTGGAGTTTCAAGTGCATTTTTTACTACAAAAAAAGGGAATAAGTAATGTTTATTATTAGACTTTGCTTGTGAAAATTAAAACTGTTTAAATTTATAAAAAATTACATATCTTAAATTATTGCCAATTGTGTAAATGCTATCATCTCACACTTGAGGTGTTAAATGCTAATAGTTTGTTAGTTATTGGCAGTATTTGAATATTCAAGTGCATTCTTGACTACAAATAAAGGGAAATAAGTTATGTTTATAATCAGTCTTTGCTTGTGAAAATTTAAACTATTTGAATTTATGAAATGTGTCATTTTTAACTTTAAAATTGTTTCCAATTATGTATTTGCTATCATATCAGCTCACACTTCTGGTGTTAAATGCTAAAAATTTCTCAGTTATTTGGAGTATTTGAATTTTCAAGTGCATTTTTGACTACAAAAATAGAGGAATAAGTTGTGTTTATAATCAGTCTTTGATTGTGAGAATTTAAACTATTTGAATTTATGAAATGTGTTATTTTAAACTTTAAAATTGTTTCCAATTATGTATTTGCTATCAGCTCACACTTCAGGTGTTAAATGCCAATAATTTAAGTTATTAGGAGTATTTGAAATAAAGTTTAGAAGTATTTGTTGAGGAATAACCAAAGTGTAACAAATTGTTAACTTTCTGAATTACCATTTAAAACAAAAAATTATGTTTATATTCAGTTTACAAATAGTAGTAAAATTAATAAAATAATAAAATTTAAGAGAAAATGAATATTTTGATGCGTGATGAAGCATGCTTTCAGTTAGAAGCTTGAGTTTTACCATGAAAAGTAATGCAAGTAGTTCAAGCAAACAAACACGTGCTATTCTAAGGTTACTATAAAACTAGTACAACAAAAGCAGCTTGCAATGAACTTGAAAGAGATTACGAGCATAATTGTTATTATGAGAAAATACATTTAAGATAGTTTATTACGAATTCATTATATTTCAACAATATCTAAAAGTGACATTGCAAAAGAAATACATTTTACAAAGTTTACCTTTAAGAAATTGAAAACCATTTGTTAAAAACACAAATTTTAATAGTTTTGTTGCAAAATATGTAATGAGTGGGAATTTTAGTTATTGTCTTGGAATAAATTAGTTTGGCAGGCAAGTTAATCATACGCCATGTTATCTAATGTCGTTACGTTACTTTCAATTTAAAAATGTTTTGTTTCCATAGATTTCTAAAATATATTTTTGTGCAAAAAGTGGAAATACTAAGTAAATTAAACATTTTTATTATGCCAAGTTTTGTTAGTATTATGCAATTGCCTTGGGCTGTATTCTGAAATACTTAAAATTTTGTTGTCACGAGTCTATAAAATCGTAGTATGTGTGTGTGTGTGTGTGTATGCTTTGCACTTGCTGCAAGTAGCTACCAATAGATTTTCAGCTAAGTAAAAACAAAAAAAAAAGTTGGAAAAACTTAATCGATGCAAATATTGAATCAAAGTCAAACAGCATTAAACTTGCCGAACTTTGCACAGTGTCTGAAAAAGTTTGTTTTTCCTTGCGAAAGGCGTAAAAACTGCACAAGCTGCGCCACAGAAAGAGATAGACAGATTGTGTGCTAGAGAGAGAGAGAGAGGGAGGGAAATAAAGATATTGATGGGTGGTAAGGTTGAGGCTAAAGTTAGAGCCAAGGCTTTTGGCTAAGGTTTTATGAATGAGCGCAGCGTAGCGCAAATATTTGACAAATCCCGCGAATGCACTGCTTACTTATGCTGTCGTCACGTCAAGATGCGGACTTGGGATTGGGAGAGTCCAAGAATGAGAACGAGATTGAGGATGGTAACAGGAAGCTGCACCTTTCAGTATATGCTCTGCATGCATACAAGTATTTTCTATTTTCTATATACCATATATATAAATATATTTAAAGCTTGGCATTGACATTGGGATTGGGATTGGGAACAAGAGGTTGCATTTGCATGCAGTTTTATCGAGGTGTAATTTATATATCGCACCTTGCAGTTTTCATTTCGTTTGCTTCGCTGTTTATGCAATTTGCGAGCTGAGGAAACCAAATGGCGCACACAATGCCCAGAGTCGGAGTCTCTGGCTGAGACTCAGGTATAGGTGCAGGTACAGGTAAATGTACAGATACAGATATAGATAGAGATTCAGAAGGCATACCGCATACAACGCTAACGAGTGCAGGCGCGTATCTGTATCTTACGGATAGCACAGGTAGAAACACATACCTACAGACTGAAATGCGCCAATTTGTATGCAAGTGGCGTTAATCGTGTAATCCGGCAGCAATGCGTTGCAAACAGTTGGCAAC
The DNA here is from genome assembly GCA_037043535.1 of Drosophila putrida. Taxonomy (NCBI): domain Eukaryota; kingdom Metazoa; phylum Arthropoda; class Insecta; order Diptera; family Drosophilidae; genus Drosophila; species Drosophila putrida. The sequence continues at coordinate 1,227,407 of JBAMBI010000135.1, forward strand.
AGTCACCCCCTCAATTCCCCCTCCCACCTCCTACCGGGCCCCCTCTATCAACCACGACCCCAAAATGCTTGGGCAATGGCACAAAGCTGAGTCCAAGTCGAGGTCGAGTCGTTGTTACGTGAGATGCGCAATTGTATGAAATTGATTTGTAATCGATAAATGTACGAATATTGCGCTAACGTTTAAATCAACAGCCCCAAAAGTATTTGGTCGATTTACCGATTTGCTCACCCAACTAACTTCAAGATACAATTGAATCTTTTGGCGTGTGTAGGAAAAATAAAAATCATTTGCTTGCCACTTTAATTATATACCTGGACCAGCAGCATTTGCTGTGCGAAAAATTGAAAAATTGAAAAATCAAACACAAGGAAAACCACTTGAACCACAACAACAGTTGCAGTAGCTGTAGCTGTAGCTGCAATGTTGCCACAGTTGTTGCAGTTGCAACTATTGACAAGGTCAGCGCATGGCTTTTATTTGGGGTCTCTCTGGTGGTCGCCATTGAAATTCTAAGCGAATTGTCGACTAGCTAAAGTATTAAACTAGCTGCAAATATATATACTAGCTGCATGTTAGATGTGGATGTTGTTGTTGTTGCTGTTGTTGTTGTTGGTGCTTGTGGCCAACAGCTTTTGGCATTAACAAGTGTTTAATTGCAATAAATGCACCTGAATACCTTGACTGTGCCTGAGCATGAGCTTGAATGAGCTGAAGAAAACGATAGATAAAAGAGCAACTAAGACAGACAGACAGAGAGAGAGAGAGAGATGGGGAGGGAAAGAGAGAGATAAAGTGTAAAGAGAGAGAGAGAGACACACACACACAGATATTGACAGCCACAATTTGCCAGCTATCAGTGTGGCCACTTGTTGGCCAAGGAGCACACTCACAGTTTAATTATTTATGCCTGCTGCTGTGGTTTATAAAAGGTTAAATACGTTAAATGCATTCATGTTTCATTTTTCCTTCAAAGATACATATATTTTATTGTCTTCTTTTTGGATTTAAATTGTGTGTGTGTAAGGTTTGTCGCATCTTTATTTGGCATTTAATAACTTAAACTATGAGCACTTACTGCCTGTAACGGCTTCTTAATTATGCATTTGGCCATAAACATTTTTGGCCAGCTACGTAAAGCGTTTGCCAGCATAAGCAATTAGGTCATTACCGTCTTAGCCTAGATTGATACCAAGATGTAGGGGACCTTGACTAAAACGTGAACATAAAACTGAGATTTACAGGTCATCAAATGTGTGTACGTGTGTGTGTTTAGAGCACTAAGACTAAGAGTACTTACCAAAGGTTATGTGCTGTAGATACATCTACTCATGGGTTGTTAAGGAGTCACTTTTAACTATGTGACCAACCGCAATTTCTCAAGGTTAAGTAAAGAATTGATTTCATCTATAAAACGATGAAATAGTTTATAACTTAATATAAATTTAGATATGCACAGCAATAACTAAATAAAAGGCATTTAAGTAATCTGAATTTGATATGCAACATTAAGCAACGATCTGTATCATTTTCTAAACAATAAACAATGACACGAGTTAATTGAGACATTTACTACACTCAAGGTAAAACGATATTCTGATGGATTAATCGATGTCAGCACTTTAGCTATAGGCTAATCTTGTGTCTTTTCTATCTATTGGCCGACTCTTTTATTTTCTATGAATGCTAATTTAATGGTGACTTACTTAGATTGCAGGTTTGTCTTTAAAATGTCAAAGATGCTTCCTTTCTTTTAGGCTTTATTTATCGTCTCCCTCTTTTAGATATATTCATCATAAAATTGATTTTGCCTGGACATCTTAAGAATTTCTAGCTCTGATATGATATATTACTTAAAATCGTCTCTCACCATCAATCCGTACATGTTTTAAAACAACACTCTGTACAAGTATACTTTGTAATATCTACATCTTCTGTCTAACTTTATAATAGAGAATAAACAAAAAAGTGAATAAACATGACTTGAAATCTTTAACGTCTCTTGTTTTCCTCTCTTCTCTCTCTCCTTTCTTCTCTATAAAAAAACATTTTTTCACTTGATTGATTTAACCTTCAATATATTTTATTTTAAAACTCTATGTCTTTGCTGTATCTACACTTTTTTTTCTAAACAATCGAACTTTCAACATCCAATACAATATTTGTATCTTCTCTCAATTATTAGCATATTTAGAAGATATTATTATTATGACTTATATCTTAAATTTAAGGCAATTCTAGAGTACAATTGTTGTAACTCTAAGCTCATTAAAGACATGTAGTTAATGGATGCATTTAACAGATACAAAAGCGGAAAGCTTGCAGTATGAGTAATAGGAAAGCCGAATCGAATAATGTTGTTACCTTTAATTAAATTAATAATTATGTACCTTAATGAACGCATAATTGAATAATAAACTACATGCACACGCCCCCTGTAACCTCACCTTCCCGCTCACGCCCCAAAACAAATTTATCCAATACTATTTTTTTTCTTCTTTTGTTTTATATTGTAAATGTGGTCTGTCAGTTGTTGTGGTTGTTGTTGTTGCTGTTGCTGTTGCAGTTTCGTGCTTAATTTGTTAACCTTTTAACTTTTTGTGCACTTTAGTTGAGAAGCGGGCTGAACCATCGAGTAATAAACACGAGCTGGGTCTCATTAAGTAATCACACGGAATATTTCCGCAGCCAATTAAACCTGAAAGCCGCAACGTCGTGTCGCTTCACGGATGCAAAACACCAGACATGTCTGACAGATGGATGGACAACTCTGCTGATACAGTTACAGTTACAGTTACAGATACAGATACACAATTATAGATGCATATACAGATACTCTGTGGCAGTGGCAGTGGCAGTTGCATATGGATAGACCAAATACAATTAAATTCGATTCAGGAAGCATTTATGTAGTTTGCATATTTTTTTCATTATGTCGCACGTACTTCTTTTTGTTTTTATTATGCTTTCCCACAAATAGATCCATCGATACATGAAATCTTTTTAAATAATGGAAATTTAATAGTCAAATTGTAACAGGAGTATTTCAGCCGGTTTTTCCGAGCAGGCAGAGAAAGAGAGAGAGAGAGAGAGAACCTGTAACGCTGAAAACCGGCAAAATGTCCGGAAAAGAAAAATAACAAAGTTTTTCCTATTGCGGATTAGTTACGAACGCAACTGGAATGATTGTTTATAATGAGAGCAAAGAGTGTGGTGCGGTGTGGTGCAGTACCACCTGTTGGTGGTTACGTTAGATCGGGTGGTTGCACCACAATAAATACCGCGACCAAACAATTTTTGTTGTTGGCAGACAATTTTTAGAGTTTCAATCAATTGCAGGCTTTACACGTATTTTCTTAAACTGGTTTGACATAATGTTTGTGGCCAAAAACTGACAGACAGGCAGGCTGACAGTTGGGCTGGCAGACAGGTTCCACAGCCTGATGACAAACTGACCACGATCCATACAATACCACAATCTACAAATGCACACACACACACACACACACAAAACACGCATCGGTTTTGATAGTTTATTAAGTAAGTGCTTGTGGCTGATTGTTAGGTTGACTCTTTCTTGGCTTATTTGTATCTCATGGATACATGGATACAAATACTTGACGTTGTGTAGCACAAATGTACATCTTTTTTTGGCCCACAACCATTTCGGCTTATTCGGTACGTTTTGTTTGCACAATTTATGCGCAACAGTCGCCAATGCTGTCGGTTCACAGCCGTTAGACGTTAGCTCGTTTGCTGTTAGCCCGCTTACTCTTAGCCCATTTGGCCGCACCTCGTACTTCCCCTCCCAGACAAAAAAGCGACACACGCACTACACCACACCGCACACCACATTGGAATCTCCTTCATGTCCACTGGCTAGCCAAAAAAAAAAAAACAAATAAATAAAAAACTTTGTATCTTTTTCCAAATTTCTAAGCCACAAGGCGTGCGTGCCTCTGTGTTCGCATATTAGCCACAGTGACCACACTCAAAACTACAAGTATGCATATGCACAAACATGTACTTCAATCTGTATCTGTGTGTGGATCTATATGTGTGTGTGTGTGTGTGTGTGTGTGTATGCATATATTTGGTGGCAGCACTGATACTAACTAAAAGCCAACACCATGGTGGCTACCAACTTTCAGCTCGTAAATAAATCTAAGCAATGCCAGCCACATTGGGGCAAATCACAGTGGGCCAACTTAGTCAATTTCTGGGTTAACTAATTGGAAGTTTTGGAAATGTTGCGAATGTTTCTAGCTTTTTATATTATTTATTTTATTATATAGAATATATATTCTAGCAAGCTTTATTTCTTGCATTGCTGTTGCTTAAAATGTTTAAATAATTCTATTCATATATTTAGTTCAACTATACTTTACTATAATGTTATCGAAGCTATAATATTGATGTTTCTCTTTATTATATACACTCTCAATTCTTTTCGATTCCTTTCTTGCAGTGCTTGTGTTTTGAATTTTCTCATTTCTTCATGCCTTCCAATGCTGCTGTTAAAAATTTTCAAATGGATATTCTGAAGGCTAAAAAAATTGCTTCATATAAATATTTACTTTAACTATACTTAAATGTTATTTAAAAAAAAACATACACTCTTATTTCATTTCGTTTTAATTCTTGAATTGCTTCACTTTCAAATTATACTATTGATTTTCTTTTTGCTTCTTGCGCTATGCTTCTCATCTTGCTTCTTTCTTTACTTTTTGTCTCGCTTTTGCTAGTGTCTTTCACTTGGTCTTCTCACAGTGCTTCTCCAATCTCTGATCGCTTCTTCCCCAATTTTAACTTTGCTTCTCACAATGTGTTTCGCTTCTCTTTTCATTTTGTTGCTGTTACTTGCACTGTTTATCTGATCACAGTACATTCCTCCATATTCTTGATTCGCTTTGCACTTCGCGCTTCTTTTTTAATTACTTTGCAATTTTCTTTTTAGCTTTTTATTGTTTTTTGATGCGCAGTGATTTTATGTGTTGGTAATATGATTGTACCCACTGTACATTAACTGTCAGTTTACCTCCTTTTTGGCATTTTTTTTTTAAACATTTGCGTGCTTCTTTTGCGCTTTGGTAATTTGTTTTAAATATTTGTTTAAAATATCAAAACGCACGACAACACACGTACACATTTGTACGTGGTATCTAACAGATACATGTGAAAATAAAAGTTGTTTGTCCGGTGCTCGGTGTTCAGTGCTCGGTGCTCGGTGCTCCAACGAGGTTCTCATAAAATAGTAAACTTCCCCCACAAAATCTCAAGCCCTTCTATGTACACTCACGCACACACACACATGGTGACATTCAAACCATAAAGTGTTGGTCGAAATGAGTTACCAATACAAGTTTATACACATAGGTCATTCTTAACGGTTCCGTAAACGTGTTGTGATCGGTCTTTCCCTGGATTGATACTCATATTGTTATGCATTACGCAGCAGTTTGATGTTGAAACGTGTGCGCGACTTTTCTTCCTGTGCTTTGATTACCAATCGCGACCCAGTCCCAGTTTCGAAATCTCTCAATTCACAAATTTTTTCGTCATCAGACGTGATAACATTTGTATGCTTGACTTTTAAAGTTTGCCCCAAACCAAAAAAATTTACGAATAGTTGAAAAATATTTAATTCTGAATTTACACCTCTGACTTAGTGTTAATTTCGATGACCCGAGAACTTGGCAACTATATATTACATTTAATTGCTTTTTTATTGACTATATAATTATTTGTTGTATTCATTATCCGCAAGTGTTTAAACGATCTTTGAACAGTGGCATCTGATCATTGTAATATTTGAACATCACCCTTCAATTAGAGAAGCAGCGAATTCAAGTTTAATTATTTACTCAGTTAGTTAAGCAAAGTCAAACCCAACTGCCAATTTTATACGCAAACCTATGATATACTACTGGACATATCATAACTCACATGGGCAGCAGATATCCGATAAAGTCATGTGCAGCAACAGCCGTTGGCCAAAATGCATCGAATCAAAAAGAGAAGCCACAAAATACAATAAGCAAGCGGCTTTGATGGCAGATCGAAGACTCAATACTCTTACAGAGGTGTAGAAAATAAAATATAAGGATAAAAGTTGGAAAAATAAAGAGAGATAGCAAACAAAAGATGTAAAACTAAAAAGATAGTTAAAAGATATAAGGTGAAAGATTGAGTCCAGAAAGTGATAAACATATATAGTAGAGAAGTTAGTAGTGTAAAGGTAAATTCAAAAAATATAAAAATTTATATGGATAGAAAAAAGTTAAAGTTTCAATTGAGAAAACAGAACAGAAAGTATACGAGATATTATAAATATAACAAGATATTCTAAGCGATATTTATTTATAGGTTGCAAATTAATTCGAATTTTAATAGAACTAAGATTGAACTGATACATTACTGATTACTAATTTATTATATAGAAATCAGAAATTAAATGAAACCCAGTTTTTACTTTGTGACTCTTTGACGTATCTGGGCGTTGCAAGCTTAATAATAGTAATAAACTATGCATTTTATAGCAGGGTATGGAAATAAAAACCGCGAAAGCGGATAACATGCTGATCATATCGCAATACAAAGTGCTCTGGGCTGGAATTTATATGTGTAAAAAGAGAGAAACATATATTTGTATAATATTAATAATAAGCGAAATAAAACCAAAATCAATTCGTATGTCGCTCGATGCTAAATCATAAAATCAAAGAGAATTTCAGTGCGATATGGAAACGAGATGCAGCAACAGAGATGAAGGGAGGGGAAAGAAGTGTGGCTAACAGGGAATTATGTAAAGAATCAAGGTTTGGGTTAAGTTTTATTGCACGCAATACACACAACCACACATGGAGTACGGTTGGTGGCCACGTGAGTTGCCAACAGTATTAACTTCAAAGGGCTCAATGTTGACGGGCTTTAAGTGTTGTAGAAATAAGTTATATAAATAGAATAAATACTTATGTATGAATATTCTGGCATCCACTTGATTTTTAGATATAATATGTGCAAAGCAATTGTGTCAACAAGATTAATGCTAATTGACGAGCTTCTCTTGACGCGTCAATTTGATTCTTAATCAACGAAAGTTTCCGCTTAGCTTCAAGCGGAAGTTGTATTGCAGGCAAGTGCCAAAAAGCCAACAAGCAAAACGTTGAATGAAAGATATGAAAATGGGAGTGGGCAACTCAATGGAAACCCATGAATATTTACATGAAATATCACATAAAAAGCTGTCACAGAACGAAAATGGTCAGCTTTAATGGAAAGAGCGAGCAGAGAGAGGGAGAGAAGGGATGAGAGAGTAGGAAGGGAAGAGATGGTCTTGCCAGATGCACTTTGAATTCATTCATTCATTTGAATTGCGAGTGCACGCGGACCAAAGTAATTCATTCAGTTATGTTGCCTCCAAATATTGCGTATACGTACGAGTATTCGTATTTATTTTACGCGCAAAGTGTTTTGTGTGTAAGTAATATAAACATTTATGTTTGCATTAATAAATATTCGAATTCGTACAGTGGGCAGCAGTAGCGCCCTCACCCGGCCCCCTCGAACCATCATTCGGTTACTTTTATGATATCTTGCGCCTTTCTATATGCTACACCCATAGATTGCACTTATAGGGTATGTACCAAACTGTATGATATGTATGTTCTGAATAAAATCAGTCTGAAATTGGGGAAGAAGTGATATTTTGTATTATTAAATTTTTAATGAAATTTAATGAATTGTTATACATTTTTATTAAGCTTTTGTCTACTTTTTTTTTGGGTGTCAGTAACGAAATTTTTAAATATAGTAGTTGCCACTGAAACTGTCGATTTAAATGTAAGTCGTTTTTATGAAAAACTTACTTTTATACATTTCTGAGGCTAAACTGAAAGTTCAAAAGTTTTCCCAAGTGGTGCAGTGCTCTTTCAGGGTATTAAATCTTCGTCATGTTGGAATATATTTGTGTTCCCTATTGTTTCTGTTTTTTTTTTGTTTTTTGGTTTTATTTCGTTTGTAAAAAGCGAGCAAGTGCAATCGATAAACGTGCGTGGGCGTTGCCTATCTTTGGGCGTATTGCACTCAAAGGCAGCCAACCAATAGCTACAACAACATACATACACACACACACATACACACAAATTCATACTCACTGGGATATAGATATACACATGTATCTATGGGATTACAGGCAAGACGAAGGGGCGTTTGGGCCATCCGGCAAATACGCTCGCATGAAATCGATTTAATCATAATCCAGCTTTTACTATTTATTGTTTTGAGCTATAGTATAAATATGAGGATGCATTAATACAAGCACAAAATATTATTCACATGCTTTTGTTGCTCACACTGCTGTGTTCCAGCTTGAACCAGAACCCAGAACCCAGAACCCAGAATCCAGAGCCCAGTGGGTTGCCATGTTGTTCATGTTGAGCATATTTATGGTTATAGTATGCATAACTGGAGGCAACCATAAAGTAATAATATGAAAGGCACCAAGGCACCACAAGCCAACTTCTCATTTCCACTTCTCCCCCTTCCACTATCTGCATCCCAATGTTTCAATATATGTCTGGCCAGAGGCAACTGAAAGGAAAAAGGGGGCGTGGCATTTGTAGTTCTCTCAAGTAATGCTCGAGCAATCATTGATTTCGGTTCAACTTAGTTTTCTTATGCAAATATGAAAAGCATTTTCCATTTTTACTTGCTCTCAAGTGTGTGAGTGTATGTGTGTGTGTGTGTGCGAGTTTTATTTGAGTTAAAGCCACTGGTTCGAATATGAAAATACTCGGATTTTACTTAAGCATTTATTAAAAATCAAAAGATAACAAGAGAAAAACAATAAGATTTGGAATATTGCCAGCTGCATGTGTAATTCTAACCTATGACTTTCAATTGTTGCTCTTGGTTATGATACCCTGTATTCATAGAAATTTCCAGAAAGGTATATGCTAAAGTTTTCCCAAAGGGTTATATTGATTTATTGTGAACAGTTCAGGCAGTTAATAATTGGAAGATATTTTTATATCATAACAAAGGTTATTGATAATGTTTTGGCTATTTTCTCTTACTGGAAGAGTAGGCAAAGTCTTCAAAAAATAGTAGAAGAAGACATCTTATCATTAAATTTAAAATGGGATCAAATTTTAAATAATTGCATAAATTGTTTTATTATCGATAGTATTATTGTATGAGAGCATTCCTTGGTGCTAATGGCTAAGTTAACGTATTGAATAAGGGTATCTTCTAGTAAAGCAGAGTCTGATCTCTTCTTGGCAGTTGTTGCATGCCTTGTTGCCATAACAAATTGATATTCGATTACTCTGGCTAAATAAACTCATTTGTATGCATTCACGTAGCTTGGCCTTGCAGAGTTACAAACGCGTAGCTGAAAAGTTAGCCAAAAGTATCTATGGATACTCGTTTGCTAACGAACGCATTTAATAAGTACTAAAAACTCTTGTGAATTGATATCGTAAAATAATTATCAAGAAGTATAGAAATAAAATTTAAGTTAATTAAATTTAATTAAATTGAATCGTTAGAATTGTAAATCGAAAAAAAAAACAAAGAAACGACTGTGGAGATACATAATTGAATCAGTTACGAAAACATTTTGAGCTAAACATTCTAATTTATTTAATATGCAGCATACTTTTAAATCCATAAACAAATACGAGAACGAGAATTGAGAGTTGCGAGTTGAAAGGCAGCCGAGAGCGTGTAATGAAATCTGGAAAATGGAATCAAGAGGCCACAAACAAATTTATTTGCATTTTAAAATAAATGAAGTAATAACTTTTATGCCGCATTAAATATACTTTTTTTTTTAAACTGGTGCTGCTGCTTTTGCTGCTGTTATTGGTGTTGTTTTTTGTTGTTTATGCCCTCGGCAAACATTGTGCCAAACATTTGATTTTATGGAAATTTTTGATTTGCAACAAGCAAAATAAATTGTATGCAATTTGTGGGCCGCATAAAAATGAGCTAAATAAATTTTACTGTCCAGCTGGTAAAATGCATGTATTTCCCATCCCTTTTACCCCTTTATATACGTAGAGTCTGGTCTGATTCATGCTGTATCGTATCAAGTATCCGTATCCACAATTGCATAATTATATGTTGGTATTCAAGTGGTTGAGGAAATATGGTATAGAAGGAAAATGCTCGTGGCCAGTGGCTACAAAACATACACAATTTTCCATCTGCAGTCGAAGTTATGATTATGATTTTTGTTGTGATTGTGGCTCTTCGACTTAGCCATGGTCTATTTGCAGTTCGTTTTGGCTTTGAGGGTGCAACAGAGCAACAGCAATCATAGGAATTAACAATGGAAAAATCAGCGAAAGAACTATAAAAATACAATAGATGAGAGTAGTAGTACATAAAGGGGGAAATATAAGAAGAAAAGGGGGCAACAATTTACTTTGGGGCTAAGAGCCAATGTCTGTTATATGGAGTTGTCTTGAGGGGTGGGGGGAAAGTGAGGTAGGTGGAATAAGAGGGAGGTAGGACCTTTCTGAGGTTATGTGTAGACGTACAAGTGATAAAAAGTAATGAGCAAATTGTAACAACAACCGTCGGGTAGTAAAACATCTTTGTGCTACTTTGTCTGGGTCAGTCGGTTATTTGGTTGTTTGGTTGCCCTGTTGATGGGGTTGTTCCCGAGCTGAGATTGGTTTGTTGTTGACGAGGTTTGCTTGGAGGCAATGGCAGCTTGCCAACTGGGGCGGGAACCGAGACAATGAATTGGGCGTTGACAACAACAAAACATAAATGCGGCAAGAAAAGCAACAAATTGTCGTTTAAGCGAGCATAACAAATGAATTTCTATGAAATTCGAACCCACACACACACATATAGAGAGGGAGATAGATAGAGATAAACAATTGACAGGCAAAGATGCAGATACAGATACAAGTCGCAGACACAGATACAAATGGGAGTTGGAGTCTGTACACAGTGGCTAAAGAAAAGTGTACATTGATGCCACAAAGAAGCCACAGCGAACACTAAATAACATGCACAATGGCAAGATAAACTGCCAGATGAGCAACAACAACAACTAGAGGGAAAAACAACAACAACAACAACGACAACACTTAGGCCAAACAAAAGCCTTTGTACGTGTCAAGCACTCATTGCTGTCAAACATGCCGCACAGTTGACGATGACGAAAAGCGACGACGACGACGACGACGTGTGGGAAAACAAACTGTAACACTTGTGCCTGATGATGGCCAGGTCCCAAAGTCAAGCCAGGGCACAAAGTATAGGCCAGGCCAACAGCAGGCAAAAGTCAAGCTGGCCAAAGCTAACATAAGAGAGGTACACAGGAAAAAAAATCCAGAATTCTTGGGATTAAATCCATCTGAACGTTGTCAAACGTTCGGTGATCTCAGCTTTTCTTAAGCTAAGTAGAAAAGATTTAAATTAAGTATATTATCTTAGTATATTTTGTTTATTTGCAACATTAACCAAATATCATGGACCTTTTTATGATGAGTTACTATCATTTGTTTCAGGTCTTAGGTCTGTTTTTTCCATGTCTTTTTAATTACAATAATTCTTGTTTGAAAGACATCTTTAAATATATATGCATATAATGACATACCATTGCTCAAATATTTGAGACCTTATAACGATATTAAATAACTAAGCTTTAAGCTTAAAATTGTATCTTGAAACATACAACAGAAATTCAAACTTAAATCAAGAATCCCTAGCTTGAATTTGATCATAAATTTCTTTCTGTGTAGAGGCTCATCCATCCCAAAAACGATTCGCTTGCTCAGCATGCCGCACGCAGTCTGCCCCCATGCCACGCCCCCGCTGAACGCCCTTAATATCCGTGTGACGAGACCGACACTTGAGCCGGCAATCAGGCTCAATCGATGTGTAGGCAGCAACCACCCAGAAAACCATCCCATAAAGCCACCCAGCCACCCAACCACCCAACCATCCAACCACCCATTTACCTTTTGCTTTAGCTCTTGCAATCTGGCTTTCGCACTCAAGTATTCGCACGTACAAATACACACATAGCTTTGAAATCTGAGCGTTTGCAGCGACAGCAACAATGGCAGCTGGAGCAACAACAATTGCAACAACAACAAATATAAATCGTTAACAATAAATAATCGTCTATAAGCGAGCGACATTCGTTGTTGTAGGCGCTGCTTTATGCATTTGTAGTCGTATTTGTAATACAATTGTTTATGCTTTTGTGGCTCATTGTTGTTGTTGTTTTGTTTTTATGGTTTGCCACAAACACACACACACACACACACACACACACAGCACACACACAGGGGGGGGGGGAGCTACACACGCACACCTCCTGCCCAGGCAGCAAAGTGTGACATAGTTTATTGTTATTTTATTGGGACCTCTTTTGGGCTTTCGCCTGCTTTGTAAATAATTCGTGCTTGCCACGTTTATGACGTGATTTCTTCACCCAATCCCCCCTCCCCAACTCACCTGCCCTTCCCTCTATACATATATACATATGTACTTGTATATATGTACTTACAACTGTCGCTTTCTGTCTCGCATTTCGCATTGCAAAAGAACTTGAAACCTGAGTGCTATATGTATGTGCTCAGCATGTGGCTGCATTTTATGTTGATGATGGGGATTTTTGGAAAACACCGGAAAATGCTAATACCATTATATCGTATACATAACTGACTTAGTGATTATATTGAAGTAATCGTACATTATGAGCCGTTATGAGTGTGTAAATAACAGCAATTGGGGGAATATATTTTTCACTTAGTCGAGGAATTTAGCAGATTATTTCGTTCGTTATTTTTGAATTGCCTTAATGTTTAGTAAATTATCATTCCATTTATTAAAAAAGCGATAACCTTCTAGTTATGTTGTCCATCAATGCAACCAGAAAGCATAAACCACTCAAGCACTTAAGCTAGCTTTTTTAAGCTTTAAAAACACCTGCGATGTTGGCTTAAACCAACTAGTCAGAGTTTTATAAATATTTCATTTTATTTTATCGTAAAACTTTCAATTTAATTTGAAAACCTGCTTGAAAAGCAATCATAAGTGAAGTTACAAGTTAATAAAGTAGTTTTCTTTCTAATATATTTTATGGGCAACAATTTCTTGTTTAATAAACTGATTTACTTGATATTTAATAGCCCCAACTCTAAGTGAACAAAATTTATTTAATTTTTTTATGTTTGTAGATTTTATTTGTTGCAATAAAAGTTTAAGTGAATTGTTTACAACTTGTCATTGATTTAAAACTGTAAGAGATATATTAATTCAATTGTCTTTATGACAGTTAAATGACATTTACATTGGGTCAGTGAAAAAAGGAATATGTTATTAAATGCGGTAATGTTATTGAATGTAAAGTCATGAATGAAAACGTTCTACTTTTATCGTATAAATCAGTTTACAGATCAATTGATTTCCTCTTGAATATAAAGCAAATAAAAATATCACAAAACTGAGTTGATTTTTAGTTACTCAATATACAGAATAATTTAAATATTTTTCAATAAAAATTATTTTCTATAAAGCTTTAATTTATCTCAACTTTTCAAAGGCTTTACAACTTTTCTCCGAATAATCATTGCTCATAATATTGCGGTTTTACTATGTCAATCAAATATTTCCGAGAAAACTCATTACTCATAGTATTGCATATTTACTATGTATGTCAATCAAATAAATATTTTTAGAATAAACCAAACACATGAATTTTACACATTTACACAACAGCATCCTTTCTATGCACTGTGTTTTGGTATTGACCAACCAACTACATTTATTTGTAAATAAAAAGAAAATAGTTAACTGAGGAAAAACAGTAGTTGCGGTTGCACAAATCAGCACACTCCACTTAAACATAAATTAAATGTACGAGGATTTACATAAAAGCAACAACAGCAATGATTCAGACAACACTTATAGATATTATTAAATTATTATGTACACATAAATATTAACAAAACAAATATAGGCAGCAAACGAAACGAAACCAGAAAAACTGAAATAAAAACAAACAAAAAATGTAAATATTAAAATCGTATAAAAAACGTTGCAATTGAAATCCGACTTCAAGTTGCAAATGCTTGAAAATTTATTAATTTATTAGCGCATAAATTTATTTAATTTTCCAATACCCTGTTAGTAAAATTCAAATAAAGGGCATTAAGACAAATTAAGAACTATAATAATATGAAATACCTGAGTTATAGTAATATTTAACTGTTTACAGGGTAACGTCAAGTCATACATGCCCATTACCTATATTTTTTTTACCATTTTATTGTTTTGCTGGGCCAACAGAGCCGTCAATTGTTTCAGCTTTGATTTTAGGCCGCCGGCAATCCATGCTATTTGGCAAAAAACCGATTAATTAATATAAATTACGAGTATAACGGTGCATGTTTATTTTATTATTGTTGCTGTACTCTTATTGCTGTTGTATTGTACATCGATTTTGTAAGGTTTCGTTAGCCTTTTTTTGCCGCTGTCATTGATAATGTGCGAATTATGTAATTACAATTCCAATCCGGCGACTTGTGTTTGTATTTGGATTTCTTTTTGTTGTTGTTAGAGATTGCATTTGTGTTTTTTTCTATAATTTTGAAATATTAGCAATAAATAAATAGGTGAAATAAAAGCGCAATGTGCAATTAAAATTGATTTAGAAAATGCTTCTCGGAAATTAAATACAATTTTAATCAGCAAGTGAAATGAAACCAATTAAATTACATTAATTTTATTTCAGCTTTAATAAAAAAAAAGAAGAATTGCCAAATGAGCAAAGGTATTAAATCTATACATAATTGGCATTCAAAATCATATATCATGTATTTACAGTGCAATTAGTTTAGAATTGTATCGTAGATTTATACTGAGAATGCTTTGCTTAAGCTTGGACGTACAATGTGGCGTATGCTTAATGCACTGAATACCGTATACTTAATCAGCTCTGAAAATTAATTGATAACAATGAGCAGACCTTGTCTATTATCAATCAAAGGCATTGCATAATAATAGTTATCTTTATCTGAATAGCTGCACAACGCTGCGTATGCTTAACGCATTGTCTCAATTACTTTGATTTGCAATGCTTTTATCTCAATTGTTGTTTGCATTTCATGCAGCCATGCCCATAATTAGCTATTACAATGGAAACGTGTTGAATTTCACTCTCGCACAATTGCCAAGAGCTTAAACTTTAATCTGGGGAAGAGGTAGGGGGCGGTGGCGGGGAATTGGACGTTAAGTAAATGAGCATTTTGGCTTATTTGATTTGATGTGATTGTTATTGGACATGTGGAAATGCCAGAGAGCGAAGCAATGCTTATTAATATTTGCCTAACTTATACATAAATGTTATGGCCAGGCCCATTATCAGCAATGGCAACGACAACAACAATTTGGTTACACTCAGGTGCGCACATTGTGTGCGTGTGTGTGTGGGCGTGGCAGGTAGGCAGCCAGGCACCGAAACCGCAATGGCATCAATGAGGCATATCAACAATGTGACGTCGACGTTGACGTTAAAGCCGACGCCGGCGCCGACGCCAACGCCAACGCTTATTAGCTGGCCTCGTTGTTGTGCCTCCCACTCTCCCCCTCCTTGCTCCACACCTTGACATACCACACTTTACGCATGCGCAACACTTTGGCTCGAAATCCAAAAGATGCAAAACTGATAACAGCTTCAATGTTGGCATTGGAAAAACCCCGAGTATCTATCGCAGCACGTAGCATTTGTAATTGCAAATGTTTGTCATTTTGCATGAAATTCCTAATTAGATAATAGAAACATACACACACTCTTATATACTTACACACTTTTATATACATAGTGGCATATTCACACGTGCCACATTGTTAGATTGTCAGTAGAGACACTTGGAAAAGTTGATTAACATTTTATTTACATGCTAAGAATTTTCATATTACACTTTAAGTGCAAACTGAACAATAAGTACTTAGTTAACTTATTCGTTGACGTGGGATCTCACGGTTGAAATTATCCTGAACTCTGACCAATTCACACCAATATGTTAATAAAAATATTCAACATTTACTGTTGTTGTTGAATGTAAAGAATTGCTTTGACGCTTTTCATGCACTTTCTTTCGTAAAAAGCCCTCAATGCACTTTAATTGTAAAGCATATTTAAATTAATACTCATACGCAATGTTGACATGCTGGCTTATAAGGAATTGCTTAATGAGTTGACTTTCTTTTGAAGTGCTCGTTAAGTATATATTGGTGTATTCTTAATATGGATATTTATTTTATTTATGAATTGCTTAAAATTTAAATTCTTTAAAAAATTACATCTTATTTAATGGAAAAGTCTGTTAAAATAAACATAAATATGACCCTTAGTAAATAACTACATAATTTTTTTCATTTGCTTTTAATTTTAGTTTGACTTCATTACAAAATATAAAAATAGATATGCTGTAAATCTCACAAATATTACTAGTTAATTGTATTTAAATTGGTTTTAAGTGTTTAAATTTGAAAGGTTTTCCATTACTCTAATTGCCAAGTACTTAATTATTAATAATTACACAGAAAGATTGTAGTAAAATACTTATTTAAATACGTTTATGTCTATATTAGAACAATATCGTGGAAAGTATATTAGAACTTATATCCAATTTTAGTATTTAATTACGTATACGCAATATTGAATAGTTAATTGTATAAATATTGCTTCTGTCTCTGAGGTAATAATCGTAAAGAGTTCTCCGATTATATGTTCAGTTCTTTTTAATTGCAAATTTATCTATATTCAATGAATGGTCTTTGTCAGTAATTACGTATACGTAATGTAATCGTGTCACTTATAGCATTGGGTCATATTAATTAAGTCAAAGTATTCCCGCACCATTCAGACAGAAAGACAGTCCGACCGTCCGTCCGTCAGACACATTAGAGTAGGTAATAATTGGAGTTTCCTTCATGAATATCTTATTCGCAACGCGAGCCATTATCGTTGACGCCATAAACAAGACGATGGCTGTCACAAACCACTCAATTTCAATACCATTGCGGCTCATAAAATGACGCATCAATATAATCAAAATTATCATTATCCGAGACGAGACGAGACGCGACGAGATGAGACGGGATGAGATGAGATGAGACGATGAAGAGCAGCAACAACAACAATGGCATATAGCAGCATTCACAGAAGCATAAAAACTATAATCAATATCCATATCCATTAGCGTTATCGTATCATTGAACTCGAATAATAACAATGTACATATGTATGTGTGCATTGCAGACAACCACAGTGAGACAGCTTCCCCTTTCTCTCTCTCCCCCTGCCTTCATTCATTTGTCTTCACGTAATTATCTTTTAATAGATTTAACGAACATTTTTCGCACTGAATTCGCTTGTGTCCTCACTTAGTGGGGTGGCTTTTGGACAGTATCCTTCCCAGTTCGTAATTCCCAGTTCCCATACCAATACCCATTCCCATGCCCATTACCATTTCCCAGTCTCTCAATCTCTATGCCAGAGACAACAACAAACAATCTACGTAGAGCAGCAATACAGCTGTAGCAGGCCACAGAGCTCTCGGTCAACCAGTCGGAAGTCGGAAGTTGTATGGCCATGCCACATGCGGTGGGGCAGGACTTTTCTGTCCTCAGCAACGGGCAACGGGCAACGGGCCACGGGCAACAACGGACAGCAACAACGGACAGCAACAACGGACAACAACAACCATTTTCGCTTTATGGACTTTCAAACTGTTGCTGTTAATTATTTCTTCTTCTTTTAATGTGGCTACTGGATGCCGTAGTTCTTGTTCTTGCCGTTGCCGTTGCCGTTGCCGTTGCCTTTGCTGTTACCGTTGATGATGATGTTGTTGATATTATGCAATGGGGCTTCCCACTTTGGGTGCCCCTCGCCTTCCCCCCAATGCTGTTGTTTGCACTTTTTCACCATTTTACACTTTATTACAAAAGCATTAAATAAAATTCAAAGCGAACGAGCCTCGCCAAATGGTGGCAAAAGGGGCAGGCGGCATGCGGCATGTGGCAACTGCCAACTGCCAACTGAGGCAAACTGAGGCAAACTGAGGCGAGACACAACGACGACGGCTGTGGCTGACGCTTCGATTCGCATTTAGCTTCATTGAAATATGCGATGCAGCGCAGTCGAAGCGACGTTGCAAATGTTGTTGCATTGCTTTCATTTTCAAACGCGATTGTTGGTTATTGTTGTTGCGGTTCATACTTTTGTGGGTTGATGCCATTGGTTCGAGTTCTCTGCAGATGCAGCAACAACCGCTAAAGTCCAAGAAGTAGCAAGTATCAAAAAAGCTTACAGCAGCATGTTATTGAGATGAGAAGCTGTCGCACAGTGACACAATGCTAATGAAAAATTGATTAACATCAAATAATGTATGCTGATTGATTGGCAACCCTAAAATCCAGATAGTAATATGAGAACAACATTTTTATTTTATCTCGACTTTTTAACAATTGACTTACTTACAATCGTAGTTCAATGAGTTTCTAAAATAATATTTTAAATCCAACTATTAGTGTTGCTTCACTGTCGCTTTTTTCCACACACATTTGAATTGCATTTGAATTGTAATCGAAATCATATTTTATTTACCCATACTAATTACTACTAATTAAACTTTTTCAATTACCATGACTAACGCAATTACAATCTGTAACCATTTTAATTACTGAATTAATTTTGTTGCTGCTTAATTGTTGTTAAAAGTTTATTGTAATATTAAACTGTTGTAGTACATTTTAAATGTTTCCGGTAATTAAAGGCTATATATATAACGATACAATACAATATTAAAAATTGACTGAAATGTCAAGGTATTGATTTTAAATAATATATCAGATATATGTACTTATATACAAATGATATTATTTATCAAACCTTTTTTGTCAATGAAACTCCTTTTTTTTAAATTGGACATATATAGAAATATATTACATTTTATATTAATGCTATCAATTTGACTTCGAATTATAGAATACTTATTTTCAAAAATTCAAAGTATAACTTTCATTATATAAAATATTCTTTATTTATTAATTCCAAGAGATACATTAAATGAAATACTGTGGGATGAATTATATATCGTATATCAAACTTATCTAGTGATAATAATTATCATATTGAAACTGAAACAAAACTATGACAAACTAAACTAAAAAAGTTTATTTTCTGTTTAATTGATCATTTTAGTTCTTACAATTAAGTTTTATATCTTCAATTTCTCTTCGTATAAATAAATATTTACAATTTATAGTAATAGTTGTGGTCATACTGTGCAAAATGTTTCAATTAGCTGCGCTTCGATGTGCATCGCCGATGGAACTTGGTGTCGACAACAGACAGCAGACAAAGAGGCAAAAACTGCAACAACAGCAACAAGAGCTAGACAAAAGCTAAACAACGACAACAAATACAACAACAAGCTGATGGCAACGCCTGCTGCTGTTGGCCTATACTCTCTACTTAAACAATGTATAAATTCGCATGCAAAATCAACCCCCTCTCCCTGTTGCTTACCCCCCGCACACTTCAAAAGGAGTATCATATTGCTGAAGTAGCCGGGAAATTCGTGCAGAGTGCGTTCTGTGTTCAGTTGAATTCAGTTCAGTTCAGTTCAGTTTTGATGTCGTTGTTGGTGGCGTTGTGGTTGCCGGTGTGGTGCAATCAGTTGCTGTGGTTGCTTTTTGGCCGACATTGCTAGCCCGTCCCGGCCAGGCCAGACCATGCCAGTTCAGTTCAGTCAGTCAGTTAGCCACTCAGTCAGTCAGTCAGTCAAATAGTCAGCTTGGCAAGCTGCCCAGGCAGTCGAGCATACAACATCCCCACCTGTCTCTTTCAGCTACTCTTCCTCCCTCTCTCTCACTCTCTCTCTCTCTCTCTCTGCCGCTCTCCCACGCTGTTGCTTTCGTCATTCATACGAATGAGTGCGCGCCAAGCCAAGCGATGGTCCAAGGGAAGAGAAAGGGGGCTGAAACGGAGGAAAATCCCCTCTCAATTGGTGTGAAATGCAACATGCTAGTTGGCCAGCTGACTGACTGAATGGCTGAAAGACTGACGGATCGACGGACTGACGAACTGACTGACTCTTTGGCTAGCGGGTTTCCATTGCAAGCTCTGTAAATATGGGTTAATTGTGCGAGACTTCGACACTCAAATTATTTAATGTTCATTTTCATTTTGTTTTCTTTGCTCATTGCTTACCTCCCGCCTCCCTCACCCACAACATTGTTTTGTTGTTGTGCTCAGCATGAATTCAGTCGATTCATACTTATTTTTTTGCTTAACAATTATTGAATGAGTTTGAAGCCGATGGCTTTGTTCTCTTCTTCTCTCTCTCACTCTTTGTCTGTCCATTTACATAAGTAGATTTTCATTGCCTCGTTGATAATTATCATTATGATTATAATCAAGTAATTAATTCACTTATTGTCGTCGAACTTGCAATTGTCTTTATTAGTATAAGTAATTGCGTTTTTTTACTTCTTTACACACAGAATTCAAAATCCACATTGTCATCTATTCCAACAGCTTCATAAACGAAACTTCAATTGAATTATAATGAAAACTGACCTCCGCTGAGCTGCTCATTACACGAATATTGTTTTACCTACTTTTGAGTCTCTTATTATTCAAAAAATTCACTTGACTAAAGCTATATGATTGGCAGTGCTTAAGTGAACTACAATATGACTACTTACTTGTATAGTCACTACTTGTTTTAAGCCCACACCTTGTATTTGTAAAGTATCTTTTATCAACTTTGCAGTTTTTTTGCATTCTTAATTTTCTTATTGAATTAAGCAGTAACTAGTTACTAATTTAATTCAACAACTATGGAACTAAACTGCTTTCATTTAAATATTGTATTATTCATATTATATTCCAATTACGATTTGTTGCGTTTCATTTGTGATCGATTTTTAATCGGCTTAGTTCTTATACAGTTTGTAATAAAATGTTTTGCTATTTGAATAATATTTTATATTTTATAAGATTTATAAGATCTATTAAATCTAGATCCTAACTATTTGTATTAGGGAATATATCTTATAACTCTGGCCTAAAATTCATGAAGTTCATATAATAAACAGAAATGTTTCTTATTGAAATTATAATTATCATTACTAAGTATGTAATGTTCATTGTGTAAAAATGTTTATTATTGAATTTAAATTAAATTTAAATTTCTACATATTTTTGTACCACATCACTAACTCTGAAATTTAGTTCTGTCATCAAGTTTTCACTTAATAAATATAAAATCCCTATTATTTAACGCTTGCCTTCCCAGGAGCAACATTTTTGTCCACCCTCTACCCATTAAAAATAGATAGTAGTAAGGTATATACAAAACTGAGACAACTAAGTAACTTGTTAAGCAATGAAAGTGTTATATTTGTTTGTATTTATATTATAGATAAATACATATAATGGTGATTATTATTAACTTGTCCCACAAATGTGATTACAATCGGAAAATGTACAAACAAGTTAAATGGATAAATCTTGTATATATGTTATTTGAATGCGTATTTACTCCTACTTATATAAACAGTACTTACTATATATAAAGTATCAAACACTTATTAATACTTTCAACCATTTTATAGAGCATTCCTCTAGTCGATCAGTGCTATTTATCTGTACATGACTTTGCTTGTTTTCAATTTGCGAGCTCTAGTTAAATGAATATTTAGTTTTACACTATGCTCATATGTTGCCCAATTAATTTAATAGGTGTCTGTGATGGGTTCGCATGCATATTTAAAGGTTCGATAGCTTCTTTGACACTAACGATGTAGTTTTGTTTTCCTTTTTGTGGCTATGTATACAAAAAAAAGGGGGTCGGAACTGTGGCATTAATTAAAAGCAGCAGATCGACACTTTGGGTTCTTGCTTTAACTTTTGCCTCATAACATAAATTTTATTAAAATTTTGCGAGTTTCATTTTCAATTCGTCTTTTTTTGTGGCTCTCTCTCTGTCAACAGGTGCGGCTGGCACTTCATTAGAAATTTTAGTACCGCGCTTGCTCTCCTTGTGCACTTTGCCGCAGTGTCCCATTGCCAGTGGGTTCTATGGAGCACAAAGCAATACCAAAGTTTTAATTAAAATTTTGTAGCAAAATTCACTTATATTTGATTTTTAGTCGCCACGAAACAGTCGCATAGAGACCGCCGCCGGTCTTGTAATTGCCTAAACCATTTCAATTGAAACAATTCCTAATTAGTTCCATACGAAAACGAGTCCAACTCTAAACGAGACGAGTACCTGGTCGATTTGAACAATCAAACAACAAGTGCAAATCTCTACACTTCTCATTCACAATGGCACAACATCAAATTGTTCAGTTACAGCAATATGACAGGCCCAGCTTTATATCGCTCAAAAAATGTACGTACAAATGGGTCGATCTCTATTACAATTTTAAAATTATCAAGTATTTGTTGAGAGGAATATAAACTACATTTCTGAATCTATTAATGAATAAACCAGTTTTAATTTACAGCAGTAAATTGCATTTAAGTTTATTGCTTTTATAAATTTCGAGTAACTAAAAGATACTCACGGAGTAATTGAAATATCTTGTAACTATAAAAATATATATACAATGGTAAGCGACTGAAAATGTTTACTTACAAATTGAAGGACAAAGATTCCCCAATGTTATAAATGTCTTTTAAATGATTATTTGTATAAATTGTCAAGTACATAATCAGGAAACAATTAACTGTGGTTGTTATTCATTGTAACTTTAAGTGCTTATAGACATTTATATTACTTGACATCTCAACATACACAGACAAAAGTTTTGGACTTAAAAAACGGTTTACACTTTGTAATGATTGTGAATTTTCAATCAGATTTTTAGTAAGCGTTTTATATACCCATTTATTGTAAGAAAACACTTAAGTATAAAGAAGTCTGAATTTAAAAGATAGCATCTTTAAGATTCGAAAATATATTTATTGTTAAAATATTCAATATTCCACAAAGGAGTCGATTACAATCTTACAGATTATTTTGCCAAAACAGACAAGTTTAAATACTGTGAATTAAAGAATATTTTGAGTAAAAATAGTTCAGTTATTATCGAAAAAAGGACTTTTTGTGCAGTACATTCGCTTTCATTAATTACACTCCATATTCTTAAAGCTTACAAAATACAACTGTTAAAAATGATTTTGAATACAGGGTATTTACTAGTGGAGCACTCTTAACTTCTTATCTACAATATTTGCATTGATATTTATAAACATTTAATTTTATTTTCGTATTTACTTACAGTTCGTGAAAGAAATTCACTGTCCAGCATGGATGAGGCGAAATTGATGAACCTTCGTAATGGTTATGCGAAAACGATGGACGATCATTGCCAGCTTATCACTGGCACACAGGGTGAGTGACCAATGTGAAGGGGCAGTGCCATGGCCAGGGTCATGAGCCCAAGTTCAGGTTCACAAAAACAACAAAATCACAAACACAAACGACAGAGGGTAGCAAGAAAAGAAGAGAGAAACAAGTTGGGGAACCAGTTCCGCAAAAACTTCACAAGAAACAAAAAAATGAAAGAAAACAATAAGCATTCATGAAGAATTACATTTGTCTTGTCGAGGGTGGGCTAAGAAAATTGTTGAAATTGACAAATTATGTGACAGACTTTTGTCTGCGAGAGACAACGCGAAACAACAACGTGGCAACAACGCGAAACAACAACAACAATAACAAGAACAAGAACAAGAGCGAAGGCGGCCCACAAATCCAAAGAGCCAACACAATTGTTGACAATTCACTCAAAGTGCCGCTGCTGTTGTTGCTGCTCTTATTGTTTATATACTCAGTACTCAAAGTGTATTGGAGTATTATAGCTTAGTGGTATCATATGTACCAGGCAGAAGAAAACAAATTTAGCCCTATATAATCAGCATTAACAGATGAACGAATTAAGGTAATTCTTTTTGTCTGACTGTCTATTAATCATTCTGACTATCTTCGAACCAATGTTGAGGAACATTTTTTGGTGAAAAAATTTTTTTATTTCTTAAAATATCTCAATCGGAATAGTGTAGCGATGTCATAGAAACGGTCGAAATAGGTAGAATTTTGCAGTTTTCTCTCGTGATTTTTATTAAAAAAATGGCAGCTTAATTAAATTTCTTTACATTAACTTCTCATATTAATTTCTTTAAAGAACTACAGTGTATAACTTTGTAGCTAAAGTAAATAAAAGTACTTTTTAAATAGCTGCAATTTTTAATTTAAACTTTCGTCCCTAGAGTTCATAGTCGTTAAGGCTGTTCTTTTTTCGTATATTTTTTTAAGAGAATATTGTAGTAAATATTAATTTTTATTTGATATCTTTTATAATAAGTAATTACAGTGGTAGGTCCAATATTTGGCTTGTCTATTACACTTTTCTTTCTTTTATTTTTTGTTTGACATCTATATCGTTTATTTGCAATTCACTAAGTATTTTGTAGTCGATCAAAATCGCTATTGTAGTGCATACTTGTTGTTATTATTTTTGCCTGGCGTTGTCGCTGAACAAATGCCCCAAAGCGCTCGAAAAGCTTTAAATGCGCACGCGGCATTCGCACTCCAAGGCGGCAGAGCTGAGAGGTCGTGGGTCGAGAGGGGGCAGCTCAATTCTGAACCGCTCATAAACAATGGTGTCAGCTCGAGAGGCGGGAAGTGGATGGGGAAGGGGGAAGGGGGAAGGAGGAGGAAGAGGCCCAGTCGGCTCAGTTTCGGCTTGGCGCGATGAGAAGTGCGCTTGAGTTGCATTTAAGCCAATTAGCATAGGTAAACAAAACATTTGAGTGAGCGAGTGCCAAGTGCTTTTGGGTTTGGGGTGGGGGGCAGGGGGTTGGAGTAGGGGTTGGGGTTTGGGGTTTGAGTGTGATTCCACACTGTGCTGAGTGTCGCCTCTAGGTGTCAGCCATATATTTGTATGAATATGAATGGGTGTGTGAATGTCTGCGTATGTGTGTGTGTGTGTGTGTGTGCGATGGGTATGCGAGTGTGAGTTTGTTGTGCTTGACGCCATAGGATGCCACAGCAATGGGGGGTCCGAGGCCAGAGACACTCTCAAGTCCTTAACAATGTTGCATTTATTATGCAATTATCGAGTGGCCAACAGTGTGAATGTGTGTGTGTGTGTTTCAAGTATGTGTCTGTGTGAGTGCGTGCGTGTGTGGTTTATTTGTTTGTGTGTAAGTGCCTGTATAAGCCATTCAGTGACAGTGATTTACGTCGTCGATTGGCAATTAGGCCCAGCTTCAGCTTTCCTTCAAGATGCAAGGAATGTGCACACCCTGTGTGTGTGTGTGAGTGTATGTGAATGAATGTGTGTTGCTATTGTATGTTAGATGAATAGCACGACGAGCTGCTAACTTGCAAATATTTATGAGTGGCCTACAAGTGGCAACAACAACAGCAACAGCGACGGCAACGGCAGCCGACAACAATGTCAGCATCGGC
Organism: Drosophila putrida; assembly: GCA_037043535.1. NCBI lineage: Eukaryota > Metazoa > Arthropoda > Insecta > Diptera > Drosophilidae > Drosophila > Drosophila putrida. The sequence continues at coordinate 1,252,939 of JBAMBI010000135.1, forward strand.
GTTAACTTTGAGTGTTGTTGTTGCCATTTTGACATATGGCCAAAATGCAGCCACATGCCAAAACGGCTCTTTACGTGCAACTGCCACAGCCTGTTTGTCTCTCACTCTCTCTCTCTCTGCGTGTTTGTGTATGTGAATGTGTATGGAGTATCTGTGTGTGTCTCTCTGGGTGTATGTCGGCGTGAATTATGCGCAATTGAAGTGGCTTTTGGGGGAGCGCATTTAAATTCGTGACGCGCTTCAAGTGGGTGGCAAACAAGCACAAGAGTGTGGCACGAACTGGTGGCATGAAACACAATGATGCGCATCAAATTGGCTAATTGTTTAATGGCTGTTTGCATTGATCTTTGCAGATGAGTCGCCCATGCAAATGTTTTACAAGGATAAAGGCGTCTTTCTCACAGGCGGCACCGGATTCTTTGGCAAAAGTAAGTTGAACACTCTCAAACGTGACTTGAATAATTGATGTGAATCAAGTCAAGTCGAGTCGAGTCGAGTCGAGTCGGAGCGAATCGATTCCTATTGAGTACAAATTCACAAATTGATTTGTCTTTCCCGCAGTTATTATTGAGAAACTGTTGCGCGTCACGGAGGTGGCACAAATATATTTGCTAGTTCGCACCAAGAAGGGCAAGGATGCCCAAGCACGCATCGAGGATCTCTTCAATGATCCGGTAAATTAGCTATATCCTTAATATCAAACTATTTTCATATATTCATCTTCTAATTAATTTCCTTTCTCTGCTTCAGGTCTTTGCCAAAATGAAACAGATTAATCCAAAGTATCGCTGTCAGATCACTATCATTAGTGGCGATTGCTCTCTTCCTGGTCTGGGCATCTCACAGGATGAACGTGAAACCATCAAGGAGAATGTCAACATTGTTCTGCATAGTGCAGCAACAGTGAGATTCGATGAGAAACTCAAAATGGCCATTGCCATCAATGTGCATGGCACCAAGGAAGTCATCAAGCTGGCCAAAGAGATTCTTCACCTCAAGGTAACTTTCAGCTCAAGGCACCCTCTCATTCGTATTGATTCTGAGAGTTTTATTTGTTTTTGTAAAAAATAAAGAAAAAAGTGACTTGTAAAGCTTCCATTAAAAAGGGTTCCCAGGTTCAATCTGGCATAACTTTGTCACTTTATACATGGTTTAATCTATAGGTTGAAATAGCCTGTTTTTGTTTAAAAATTTTCCAAAAGGTGATAGCTTGGGGTATCTACTAATTCATCTACCAAATGGCCTATTTTAAATGTGTCTTCCTCTACAGGCTCTGGTGCATGTTTCCACGGCATTTGCACATTGCAACATGCGGTACATTCAGGAGAAGTTCTACAACTGCATGATGACTGGCGACAATGCTTTCAAATTGACAGAATGTCTCGATGAGCATACCCTGAATACATTAACGCCAACGATAATCAAGGGATATCCGAATACATATACCTACACCAAAGTCCTGGCCGAGGATGTGATCCAGCAGCATGCACAGAAATTGCCTGTGACCATATTTCGACCGGGCATTGGTAAGATACACTTGGCCTAAGCTAATTCTCTCCCAATTTATGCTCTTTATCCACTTTACAGTGATCACTAGCTATAGGGAACCGGTAACTGGCTGGATTGATAACATGTATGGACCCTGTGGCGTTATTGTGGGCATTGGATCGGGTGTGTTACGTGTCTTCACCGGCAACATGGACAACAAGGCGCACATTGTGCCAGTGGACATGTGTGTGAATGCTTTGCTGGCCAGTGCTTGGGATGTGGCAAGAAATACGTAAGTGACAAAAACTCCCAAAGAACACTACAAAATTTTCATCAAACTCAAATTTTCTCACTTAAAATTAAGAAAAACGGTTGTAAAAATTCGAGAAAATCTTAAAAATATGTTAATCATAAAATTAAGAAAATACTATCTTCAAATCAGACCAAATTATCCGAATTTAAGAGAAACTTTTTTAAACTCGTAACCTTTCTAGTCACCATAACTTGTCATTTCCCAAGTTACAATGACTAGTAACGTCTTTAGTTACCGTGACTAGTCGGTACCCTAGTCTCCATGATTGCAATAATATGTTAAATTTTATATACAATTTATTTACAGCTATGAAACGCCGCCAATCTATAATTATGTGCCGGATTCAGATAATATGGTCACCTGGCGGAATTATATGCAGACGGGCTTCAAGTATGTCAACGATATACCCATGAGGAAATCAATTTGGTATCCTTGCTTCACCATTGTGCCACACATGTGGCAGTATCACATACTGTGCTTCTTATACCACACATTGCCTGCCATGTTCATGGACTTGATTATGGTTCTAATGGGAAAGAAACCCAGGTGAGTTGAATGCCATTAAGAGAGAATGAGATTGGATAGTTAATTTTAATTTTGTTTCAGAATGATGAAAATCTATCGCAAGATACACAAGTTCAGTAATGTCCTGAAGTTCTTTAGCTCAAATGAGTTCCGTTTCGATAACGATAATGTTCGACGATTGGTCGATAAATTGGATGAGCGTGATAAACGTTTATTTGCCTTCGATATGCGTGATTTGGATTGGCCAAATCTTTTCCGAGTAAGCCTTTATGGTCTGCGCCTCTATGTGGTCAAGGATGATCCCAATAATCTACCCGAATCCATAAGGCGTATCAAACGGTTAGCATCAACTCTAAACTATATTATTTTATTTTCTAACTTTCCATTTTTCCTTTCAGCATGATGATACTACATTACACTACTCTTGGTATTGTCTATTCGGTAACATTATGGGCACTCTATGGACTGGTCAAGCTTATATTCTTTTAGTCTCTTAAGGATTTCTAAAATATATATACTTATCATGTATAATCGTGGTTATTTCTGTCTCCTTCTCTCTGTCTCTTTGTCTCCTATACTCTGTCTCAATTTCGAAATAGTTTAGTTGTAGTTTTTAGTGCTACTCATGATTGTGTATAGTCTAATGGTCGGTTACAGCGCTCTATCCAAAATCTGTATAGTTTAGTTTTTAGATGTACTCGTACTATGCTAAAATTGATCATGTAACACACACTGTGTATATACTTACTTATATTTATGTATTGAAGCTAATCGAATCGACAATAAAAAAACCGCTTCACATTTTTGGGACAAGTAAACTTTGTGCTTGAATTTTATTTTCTATCTGAACAGTTTAGACAAACAATTGGATGTGAAATAACAATAATACATATAATTAAAAACAATATAAGCTTGGGTTTAGAAAGGTTTCTTTTTTGAGATAAAATGTCGAAGATATACGAAATTAAATTAACACATAATTTGTAAACTTTAAAAGCCACCTACATTCTCATATTGCAACTTATTTTCACAGATTTTCGAGTTTAAAAAAATCGAAATCTTAATTTTAAAGCCTCTTCCTCTCCGTCTTAATCCTCAAGCTCACACAACAATTCAAAAAGGCTTTGCCAAAATTGTAGAGCGGTAAAATAAAAACCACAAAAATAAATGACAATTCAAAATGAGAGAATTTTAAAGAATGAGAAGCTTAATTTAAAGCTGACGTTCAAAAGCTCTGGCAATCTCAAATCTGTCATTATAATTCAAGAAGATATTTTTTAAACTCGGGGTTTTACGTATTTTAAAAATTGGATAAAGTTTCATTAAGTATACGTAAACTACGCTCGAGGAAAATTGGAGAATTAATAAGTAATTCAGCGGCATTTAATTAAGCAGTCATTTGGAAGCTCTTAGACTTGCTCTTAATTGTAATAAATTGAATTAATCAACAGTTGAATTAATTTAAATTAAGCGTTATTTTAATTACTATATTAGCTTGGCAAGTTGCAACAATTGTGACCTTAAAGTGTTTTAAATTAATCTCTCTATGTGAAACAAGCTCGAGTGCAAGACAATTATATTGCATTTGCATTTTTCTATTTTGTGTTCTTTTTTTATCCACTTTGTCGATTGAAGTTGTTCTCTGGAGAAATGCAAAATAATCAAATGATAAACTGAATTTGAGATGTGAGAATCAAACGGACAGACATAATGGTGAAAGGAGGGAGGGACAGAGAGAGAGAACAAAAAATTGTTGGTAAAATGTAAAACAATAAGATTCACTGATTTACACATTGGCTTAGCATTGATATTTTTATTGCATACTTTCATGGCAGTCATGTCAAAAAAGAAATGTCGTAAAAATAATGCCAGAGAGCTTATCAAATTGCAAACAGAAGCGGCCTTGCCTTCCAGCCATCATCCAAATCCTGTAAGGCGCTTTATCGCATAACGGGCACACACATAGAGAGAGAGAGCGAATAAGGGAGATAGAGAGAGAAAATACCCACGATAGCAATACAAATACAGTTACAGCTAGATATATATGCACACGTACGTACATAAATAAATAAATCCGCATGTATCACTTTGCAGTTGCTGCACTTGTATGATTTCAAAATTAAAATCAGAGCATAACCCAATCACCCAACCAGTGTTGCCACCCCCTAGCTACCCGCTCCCCTCTCCAGAACTCCCTCCCTATACACCTCTTTATCTGCCCATTCTCCTTGTTCTCCATCTCCTTCTTATTGAAGCTGTTAGCTTGGCTTCATTCCCAATACAGCCATAAAACTCTCGCACACTCATCAAACATATAGGGCGTCTCTGATGGGGAGTGTTTGTGTGTATGGTTGTGTGTGTGCGTGTGTGCCACACATTGTGGCAGGACGACAACGACGCTGGCTTTGCACAGCCAGTGAAAAATGTTTGTCAAACCGCAGTGAGCGCTGCGCGCAATGATTGAAGCCATTGCGATGCGTCGCATCGTTATCGTTGAGATGCGGATGTGGCATGCGGATGTGGATGTGGATGCGAGAATGCGGATAGGTTGGTGAAGGGGGAGGTGGCGGTGAAGGTGGAGCTGCGAAAGTATGTAGATTTCTCAAAAAATTACGACAGCGTAACGCCCGCGTGTCCAATTAAAGTAAGCGGCAAACGGGGCAGACAGACAGACAGACAGGCAGCTGAGTAATAACTCCCCAATATGTTTCACTACACACATGTGCGTGTGTGTGTGTCTGTGAGTGTGTGTACATAAATATAAGAATAGCTTGTTGTTGCTGCTATTCTTGCTGTTGTGTTGTATGGCTGGACTAAAATTGCAAGCGTCGCAACACGAACGAGCGAGCAGAACATTGAAAGACCAAACAATCTCAATCTCTCAAATTAGATTTTCAGAAAAATGCACCTCTGGGAAATGCACAATGAAAAAGCATTGCTCACACACACAGACACACACTTACACACAGACAGGCTCACGCATATATACTCATACAACCCATACCCATTGGCATTCGTTTGTAGCCGAGCTACAAAACGAAGCAACTTTGTTGTTCGTTACAATTCGTTTCACTTAGCTTAGCTTTCGTCAATTTGGCCAAAGCTTTCGCTCTCAGTCCTTATGCGTTACGCTCTTCGTTGCATTCGTTTTTGCTCTCCGCTCTCTGTTTGTTTGTTTCTCTCTTGCATTTGGGCTCTCTCTGGCTCACGTAGCAAAGCCATAATAACGGCACATGAAGTGCATGGTTATTCAAGGGTTGTTCATTCGTGAAATTAATATTGCGCTAGCTACGATTCGGGACAGCAGCAGCAACAACAGTAACAACAGCAGCAGCAACAACAGCCGCAGCAGCAACGCAGCGGCATCCATCGCGGCTGCACGCGCCACAATGTTTATGTTTGACGTCTCCATAGTGTTGTTGTCGTTGTTGTTGTTGCTGGGCTGACGCTGCAGCTGCATATTGTAAGGGTATTTTATGTGCCCCTTGCTGTTACACTTGCTTTAGCTCACCGCTCCCCTTTCTCCCGCGCTCATTTGGATTTTTGTTGTGTTTCAATGCCATTTTGTTTCACACAGGAGCAGCAGCAGGAGCGGCAGCAGCTGACGCTCTCTCTTTGCTATTGTCGGCTCTTTTAAGCTCTTTTATTATTTTCGTTGTTTGTTTTCGTTTTGTCTCAATGATGTCCTGCTTCTTCTACTCTCTGTGTGTTTGTGTGTGTGTGTGTGTGCCGGCATTTGCGCTCCATTGCCAGCGGTGGACCATTATCAGATTTTGTAATAGCTTTACGTTTATTACTTTTTTCAATTTCGTCGACTTTGGTATTTTTGGCATTTGGCGCACTGTCTGGCGTGTCGGACATGCTTACTCCACATGTGTGTGAGTGAGGTTATGTGTGTCCATGTATGAGCTTATGTGTGTGTGTGTGCGAGTATTGCAGTCACTGCTTGTTGATTTGTTGTTGCTACTGCTGCTGCAGCTGTTGTTGTTGTTGTTGCTGCAGCTTCTGCTGTTTTGTAGTGCATGTCGACGTTAACTTGGTCGCGTTTTGCACGTCAATTAAAAAACTTGACTGAGGGTATTTTGTTTTTCAGTTGAGCTAAGTACATTTGTGTGTATATATGTGTGTGTGTTTATGTCTATCACATGCTGCTTCCCCTCTGTCTGCTTATTCTTCTCTGCTGCACCGCGCTGTCTCTATCTGTCTCTCTGTCTTCTTGTAATTCCATACTCGGTCTTGTTTGCTTGCTTGTTTGCCTGTTTGTCTGGCGCTTCGTGTGCAGTTCGCGTGGGTTATAATTATTTAGCCCTTGCCTTGTCACTGCTTCTCCTCATCTCTCGCTCTGCCTACCTCCCTACCTCCTTACCTCCCACTCTGCGGCTGCTGCGTGTCCGTGGCTATCTCTCTTACTCTCTCTCTCTCTTTGCTCCTACTTACTCCTTTTTTACTTGTTTCCTTTGCCTTAGTTTAGCGCTCGCGCGCGCTTGTAATAATATTTTAAATTAATTACAACAAACATGAGTTTGTGTGACTGCGCGCGTGTGTGTGTTTGTGTGTGTGTTGGGGAGTGCCTCTGCTTGCTGCTGTTTTGTATGAAAAGTGAATTAAAGCGAATTTAGCGCGCGTCGTCCACGTCCAAAGTGCATTTGTATGTCCTGCGCTGCTGTCGTCGTCGTCGTCGCTAACTTTATCCTTGGCTACACACACACACACAGAGAGAGTCACACCCATACACATAAAGACACTTTCGCTGGCGCAGTGTGTTAGTGTGTTTATGTGCCTTTCAATTGCAGCGCATATGCACGTTGTATAGAGCTTTACCCCCTCCCCTTTGTTAACCCTCTACTTACCCTTGCTCTTCTCTGCTCACTTTACCTCCTCCTTCGCCGCACTTGGCTTTGCCATTGTCTATTAGTATCTCGTTTGCGCTTCTGTTTTCTGTTCTAGTGCTTCTTTTGAAGTTTTCGCTTGCATTCGCATTTTAATTTGAAGTGCAGCATCTCAGTTCCCGATGTTCTCTCCGTCTCTCTGTCGCTATGTCTGCGTCTGCGGCCACAAACAAACGAATACACACACATACACACAGAGACACAAACAAACTGAAAAGGAGAGACAAACACACTCGCACACACACAATCACAAACAAACACAAAAAAGTGCTTATGCTCATTCATTCATTTCATTTCCCATTACATTTGCCCCAGTCTCCAGTCTCCAGCCTCCTCCTCTGCCCATGCTGTGGGTACAAGGGCATAGGTGGGTGTTGGAAGGGGACAAGGGGTCAAGCCCCGCCATTCAATAATTGTTGCAAATTTGCTGGCTTCCGAAATCAAATTAAAGCAAATTAAATAGTCCATATCAAGTTTCAATGCTGTAAAAGTTAATATTAGCCAAAATTCAATATATTATTGTTTCTTTTGTTCCTTTTGATTGTTTTTGAAAGTAAATGTCATCAGAATTCCTTTGGATTTTGGGCACACACCTGATATGCGTCCAAAAAAGAAGTTAACTAATATGATGCCGCCCCCTTCGTGCAAATCAAGCTACACCCCTGTGGATATGGTTATATGCAACATTCATTGCCAGCAACTCTGGCTGCGTTTTCACCTGCGCTGCGATCCGCTTGTGCGCCTAAAGGGAAAACGCAAAGACCAAACAAAATGGTTAAAAAGCAAACCGAATGCCAACAACTACTACTACCAAAGTACAACCCGGCCGCCACTTGCTACTACTTTATGCCACTTCAACGCAACTCAATTGCTTTCTTTGCCTTCAACAAAGTATGTGTGTATGTGCGTACATGTCTCTCTCTGTGTGTGTGAATGTGTAAGGCTTGTGGTTTTATTAAAATACTCCTCTTCCCCCTCTACCGATTTTTTTTTCATTCCCTCTCTGTCAGCTTGTCTGCTTGTTTCGCCTGCTTGCCGCTTTTCTTCGTCGCAAATAATAAAAAAATAAAAATGTAACAGAAAATAATGAAAAGTGCCGGCAAATAAAATTTGCACAAATTATTATATTTTTTGCGCGCATTTTATTTCTTTATTTGCACAAAATGCATTGAGAAAATAAATAAAATTATAAATGAAAGCAACGCGTGCACCGTTTTCCTTATACCCTATAAACCAACCCCGTAGTTCGTCGGGTATGATGACTGCGAGTGGCTATCCCATTCTTGAAACGCAGACTTGGATCCTTTGGAACATTTCTGCATCAAATTATTGTAGCATACTTTTATGATAATTTGGTTGCTTAACTTTTTTGGTGGCATAACATATCCAAAAGACTGTAAAGACTTTAATAAAATGAATAAACTAAGAAAATTCATATATTTTTATAAACAATGCATATTTTCACCAGAATTTGTCAAAATTGACAACAAAAATGCATATTTCCTTACTGTTTATATTGTAATTTATTATTTATCTTAGATATTCTTTAAACATCCGTAGTAATTTGCATTTAAGCCAATGAGTTTCCAAGCTCTTCGTATCAAATCAGGTCATCCGTGGTCTCAAACTTTTTTGTAATTACTGTTAACTTAATTACACACACGCCCAACATTTTTTTCCACCGCTTTTTTATGCATAAAAAGTATCGAAAAGTAATGTTGGCATTTGCACCTCTTTATAAAACACCAAAAGCTAAAAAAACAACTCAAATAATTGTTTAAAAAAATGGAATGCTTTACATTTTTTATGTTGCGGGTTGTCGCAAATGTTTGATTGTGGGACAAAAAATTGGTTAATTCTTGTACGAATATTATTGTAGACAATATGTAGATTAGGTTTTTATTTTTTATATAGTAATATTAACTTAAATTCCGTGACAGGGTATATCAAAATAAATACTTTTTATGTTTACGTGACCTTACTCCATTTTCTATTTTTCTCTAATTTGCTTGACCTCCCTTTACAAACAATTTGCATTTTATTTAAGTCTGAGTTGATGTTCTTCGTTTTCTCAATGGCCCTTCAAGTCTCTCGAAATATTCTTTTTTTCTACTCAATTTCTTTATTTACTTTTATTTACTGACTACTTTAGCATAGATTACATTTCCCAACTAAGTTGTTATTTTAAAAAGCTTTGGTTCGACTGTCATTAACGATGTAAGAACTGTGTGCAGGGTACTCGACAGTCGACCATTCGATTGTCCTTTTTATATATTTCTATATAAGCTTGTTTTTTTATGCCTTGCTTTTATTTGATAATTTCATACATTTTGGTGCAACTGTTTTTGTTTTCCTCGTTACAAGCCAGAAAACAATAAAATAGGTGACGCACAGCCAACAACAATAACATCAACAACAAGAACAAGAACAACAGCAACAACAACAAATGGCAACACTTGTGCGTGTGTCTCCGACTCCAACTGAGACTCAGACTGTGATCAAGGAGGGAGAGAAATGGATGTAGGGGGTGTTACAAATAGTGAAATAGCCCAACGTACATCGTAAATATTTCAACTGCAACAACTAGGGAACAACAGCAGCAACGCAACACGGACAGCAGCAACAGCAGCAGCAATAACGAGCAGCAACTGGGGAAGAAGTAGAGGGACAGGGAATAGGAGAGCGGGCAAGAGAATCGATAGATTGCACCTGGTACGTACTACGGAGAAATGTCCCAAACCAGAAGCAGAACCTCTACAACCTACGATACCAACAAAACCAGCAAAACAACAACGAAAACAACACTTCAACAAAAAACAATAAAAGACCAAAGGGCGAATGAGAGTTTGGTGTTAGAGTTTCCATCCCATCCCATACCATCGCATCGCATCGCATCCCTCATCTCATCTCTTCTCAACTCAACTCTCCTCTCTGGTTTCGCTGCAGTTACGCCGGCTTTTTCTTCTACTTACGGTTCCACGCTTCGAGGCACCAAAACTCCTGCCACAGTTGACTACAACGACTACTACTTGCCACATCTACTACGACTTTGCCTCAGCTCAGTTGAGCGCGTTTGTGCTCAGCAGTTTTCCAACGTTCCCCTGACTCGCAACCCATGCGAAAATTTGAAGCGATTTATTTACTTTTTGCCATTGCCATTGCCATTTGCCGTTTGCCATGCCCCATACGCCCCCCCCCTGTCCCTCCCTCACCCGTTACTGCCGTCAACCGATGTTGCTGCTGTCGTTGTATTTTTTGGCCAAATCCTCTGCAGCAACATATAATGGCATATGGACATTATGGGTATTAAATGTCGCTCCAATCATGTCTCCATTTCGATTATAAATATCAATGTGCATTTTATGGGCATTTTTAAAAATTTGTGTTTTAGCGAATTTCTAGCGAAATTAAAACTGAGAATGGTTACTTAAGTACATTGCTAAGTTTCCGTATTATTGGAATTATAATAAACATTTTTAAAAATAATACAGCTCTTCTTCGAAGCGAAAAATCATAAATTGGAATACATCAGAGCAAATCTGACCCAAGTCTTATCCTTCAGTTTTTCAATTCAAAAACATTCAAGTTAAATCAAACCGCTGTCTGTTAATCTTCAGTAAAGAAAAACATAAAACTATAAATTTAAATTCGGTTATTTATAGTTTCTAATCAGGAAGTCGGAAGCTAAGTCGCAAATCGGATAAGACCAAATCCATCTTGAGTAAGGGAGCTCTTACTGTTATAATAACACATTTATAATATCAAATACACTTTTCCGGTAAACCGTTTAAGAATGTCACACACAAAAAGGAAATCCAAGAAGAAACGATGTAGGGCATTTAGTTTTCGATACTCTACGGATTTTCCTTCCATAGTTGCTCTTGTTCTTTTCTATTTTATTGCACAAATGAAAATGGTCTTGTTTTTCATTTTTAAAATTTTCGTTCCATGTTCGGATAACATCGTAGCTGTCGCCGTCGTCGTTGATGTTGCCGTTGTCGTTGCTGTTGCTGTTGCCATTGCCATTGCCATTGCCGGCGTCGTCCTTTTTTGGTTCTTCATTTTCATTTTATTTGGACGCATTTGCAGCGTTATGACAAACAAGTGTCCATTTATTTGCCAAATTTAATGTTTCACCATTTTCTCTCTGGTGACAAATTATCCCGCTTCGATTTCTCGAGACCCATCAAATCAAGAGCACTAAAAATAAAAAAGACGAAGAATAAAAAATGAAAATGAAAATAGACGAACTAAGCGAACAACTGTGCTTGAATTTAATAAAAAAAATAAAAAAATACTCAGAAAAAAAAGCAGAAAAACGGCTAATGGGTCACATTCTGTGTAAGGCGACGCCCAACGGCCAAACACGCCCATCCCAATGGTATACTTGGACATCCTTGGATAGCCTTGAGCTGGGGGCTGGCGATGGCGCTGGCTTACTGGGCGTATACTTATCTTTCAAATATTTAGCAGTCTTTTCGGACATTCAGCTAAGCTGAGCGTTTAGCATCTCGAGCTAAGTAATACATAATTTATACAAAAATTTGTCATTGCCATTAAAAAAAGCGCGGTGTGGTCGCTTTTCACTAATTGGGCAGGTGGCGTGGCGCAAAAGTGAAAAAAAAATAAAACAAATGAAAAAAAATTGTTTGTTAATTAGCTGCCATGTCGTGTTCTATTTGTATCTGTTTCCGCTTTCTCTTGTTGTTCTTCTTTGCGTTTTACATTTGTTGTTGTTGTCAGAAAATGTCCGCGATCCTATCTAAATTTCATGTAAAACAAAGGTTCAAACATTTTACATTTTGTTCAAGATTTTGTGACATGTCAGCCACTTTCTGGGGTCAGAAGATGACTATGAAGAGGGAAGTGAAAGCAGCAGGAGGGGTTTCAAAAATTAATGAATAGATTATGATTAATGAGCGGCGACATCATTAAAATGTATTTATATATTCAAATTGCGGTTGCTGACCGTCCAACCTACCGACCGACCGACCGACAGACCCACCCACCAACCGCCATGAAAGGACTCCAAGCTTAGCCTGCTGAAAGGACGAACAAGTATGAATGAATCCTAACAGAACACAAGCAGCATCATGATGATGAAATGTCATAGCACAAACACAAAGGCACACAAACTGCAAAATTTTTAATCATTAGTTTGAATTGCCACAAAAAGTTTTTGGGTAGAAATGTTGGATGCGAAAGCTATTTACAACATATGAAAAACTGCACATAGCTAAATGTAATAAAAATAAAAAAAAAACCTAAATGCGAATTGATATCAAGACAAAGTCGAAGTTTTAATACCCTTGCAACACAAAATTCAAACTTTCTATTGCAAGTTGGGGATTGAGGAACGAGGATAATTTGATTTGCAGCTTCTTTTTACGATCTATCAATCCTTAAGCAGCACTATTGAATAGCTGATGTATTCAAATGATTTTATATTACGATTAAACGGATATACTACATCTTATATCTATAGAGATATTTGAAAAATCAAATTTTAATTGGAAAGTCTGATTTTTGAATTCATTAGAGAATTCTGAGCTCGGTTAAGTAATATTTCTACGATTGATTCTAGAAGTTCGTTAACTCTGAATAAAATGAATAACTGTTATAAAGGTATTAATTTCAATAAGTTGGTCAGGATACGTGAGATATTTTGTAATTTGTGAATTCTATTATTTATATCTTCAGTAATACATCTTTGTTTTACAAATTAAATTTCAAAGAAATTACTAGAACTAGTTTGTTTTATTTATATTTGTTTTTTAAGCCAGTAGACAAAAAGATGTCAATATTTACATTTTATTTACTCCTTTAAAAATGTTACAAACACCGTTACTTATGTATAATACCCGTTGCAAAGTAAAGTTAAAAGATAGCATAGCAAAAGCAAAAGGCACAGCAAGTTGCGAAGATAAAAGCGCACGCATCCTTGAAATTTTATTTATTTATATATCGCTCGCTGGTCGAGCTTGTCCCCGAGTCGCAGCTCCTTGTTTTGTGTGCTTCTCATCCTCCTCCTCCTCCTGCTGCAAGGATCCTGCCATGATTCCGTTTCGTTACGCTACGTTCCGTTCTATTCCTTCATTTTGTTATGCTTGTTTGTTTGCTAGCTACGAGTCCAACCGCAAAATCTACCCTCCTTCCTATCCGACCCCCTCCCTGTGGATGGTTCGGCTGGCATTTTGCATATTGCCCATACGCAGCGTTGCCGCTGGCCAAAAGTTTGCACAGCGGCGTTTGCTTTATTAAAAACTAGGAAAAACGCAAAGTTTGCTACGAATTATTTCAATTCTAATTTATTTTGTTTGCAAAAGGGAAATATTCTGGTATTTTTTGATCGTTGTCGCAGTTAGATAGTTGAATGATAATGACGATGGACAGTATGAGACTCTCGAGTCTGTGTCCGTATTTGAGACCGAGTTCGTGTCCATGTCCCTGTCCCTGTCCCTGTCCGAGTCCTAGTTCGTGTTCGAGTCCAACTTGTAGCTGGACAATGTCTGTTGCTGTTTCTGTTGGCAAATGAGTTTTATGCGAGTGTAGTTACACAATGACATGCACATAATTCAAGTTTGTAACAGCAACAAATGCACACAGTTCTATCTGAATGACTGAAATTAACTATCAACCAAGAGAAGTCGGTCTGACATTGGGGGCCAACAAAACATCTACTAGTCCCACTTGTCTGGGAGACTCACAGACTCACTGCACAGACTTTAGATTGACAGCTAAACAAAACGGAAGCACTAACAACTGCAACAACACGACAACAATATAACAACAACAACAACAACAACAACAACAACAACATCATCTGAAGAGTCTGTCTTATGTCAGGGCTTAGCAATATCATTCTTTATTCGCATAGTGCATTAGGGTTTTAGACAAAGTTTTAAAGTTCTTTTTGATTATGTGTGTCTCCGACTCCCCGAGTGGATTTATCACTAAACTTCTTGTGGCAAAAGTCAGCGTCAAAAGTGATTTTAGCCATTTGCATTTAGATTGTTACAAATTTCCTTTAAGATAAGTCGCAGAGCTTACAAAAGATTAGTCTGATGAGATAATTGAACTGAAAACTTGCTAGATATATTCATGAATGTGTCTACTAAATACTGGATGAGCTCCTAATAGTTCTTTATTTCAAAGGACCAGCAACTAAGCTCATCTTTGTTTTCTACAAAATACTCCGAAAGCTCTTGTAACTCTTCTTGCCGTACACATTATTAAAGGATGCATCAGCTTTAGCTTTGTTTTGGCACAAGACGATTTTTCATTGCTTTTTGCAATAATATTTTTTAAAGGATATCATAAATTTTACGGACGCCGTCTAGTGGTCTGAAAAGTTTTCTTTTAGTTTGAGTGAAACATAATACCATGCTTTATTTGCTTTCTTTATTTTATCGTAAGTAAATATAAAAATTTACTAAATTGCCATTAGCCATAAAATGATTAAAATTAATGATGATAAACTTTCTTCATTGAGAATATTAGAAGATTAGAAGCAGAGTATTGTATTATTGTACTGTCTATTTAAAAATATTTTTCCAATCACAATTTGAATTTTTTGTCGTCTTTTTAAAAAAATTAAAATAGATAAAATTAAGGAATAGGATTTAATTGAAGATTATTATAATAATTATTAGAAGAAAAATTTTAAAAAGCAAACTTAAGCAAAAATTTAAGTAATGTAGAGCACAATATATTTATTATTTTTAGCTGCAGAGTGAAAAATCGTACGTAAGGGTATTCAATATTCAGCAAATGAAAATTGTAAATTTTTTAATGAAATAATTTGTTTATACAATATGAAAGGCGCTTTGAAATCTGTAGAGAGGTGCTTGAGCTTATGTTGAACGCAGGACTTGTAGGACTCTTTAGAAGACGTTTATGTCTGCGTGGTCGAGAGATAGAAGAACATGAAATTAAGAGAAGCATAACAAATATGAGTAGTAAATGAATAAGCCGAGCAAGTGGAATGTGTTTTATGAAATGTAATCCAACTTTTTTGAAAGATTCTGAAGCACCTCAATGAGTCTAATTTGACTTGACAGTTGCACACAGAGAAAAGAGAGAAGAAGCAAGTAAGTAATAGAACAATGACGGTTATAAGTATGGGACTTCAACTGTCAGGGTTTCTCAGTCTCTACATCCCTTCTCTTTGGCCCCGTCTCTCTCTCTCTCTCACTCTCCCTCTCTCTCTCTTGGCGCATTCATATTGCACGTACATTTCCGCTGTGATAACATTTACAGTTGTTGCATTTTATAATCAAACTTGTTACTTGTGCTACTTTCAGCTTAACGTCTGCTTACGTCCTCTGGTTGCTCATCAAAGTTTACCCCAACAGACAGCGCACAAGCCGCAGCAAAATGAATGAGCACCCTCCACCCTCCGCCCTGCCCCTTACCTAACACCGTCCCTTCTCTTTTATCTACTCTTTATCCCTCCCTTCACTTTGTGCTTAGCCGTTTAACCGACTTCAGAATTAATCAAATCCAAGTCAGATGTTGCGCGCGCTGCCAAAAAACTTGAGCACAACAACAGCAATTTGTTGTTATTTTTGGCAGTGAGTCCTTAACAATCTCAGCTTCTTCTTTATATCCTCCTCAACTTCCCTCTCTGTGGTCCTTTCGTCCACTTGGCATTCTCCCCTCGCCGCTTTGCCAAAAGAGTTGGCGTCCTTTTCATTGCCATAACGCACATTTACAAAATTATATTTGTAAACTTCTCGCACTCTCTCCTGCTTTTACCAACCTCTACAACCTCCTGTCAGACCCTGCTGGCTTTAATGTACAATAAAATTGGCCAGAAAGTTGGCGCGTACATCACAAATATTAGCGTATAAAGATGATGACTTGATGACGATAATGAGGCTACCGAAATGGGGGCGTGTCATGATCTGGTTTGGGTTGCAAGTTAATAACGTTGCTGCTCCTGTTCGCAACCAATATGCCAAAAATCATTCGACTCGACCGCTAATGAACACTCAATTACAATGATGTACTGCCAGACAGACAGACAGACAGTAAGACAGACAGACAGACAGTCGAAGTGTCAGACTGACCATATCTGTGCCGGTCTGAGTCATGGATGTTCATTAACATTTTGCCAGAGCGCAACAAAAATACAAGGAACAACAGGAAAAGTTCGGGAAAAACAACAGTACGTGGCGCGTTCAGTTAATGAATCTCTATCCAAGCGGCAGATTCCTTGTTGCCTCAACTTCCGCATCAACGTCGTCGTCCTTCGTCCTGTGTGCTTGTGGCTTATGCCAAAATATTTACGGCAACTTATTCAAAGATAATTTGACTTAATTCAACTGACATTTGATCCAGTCACGACCATATCAGCAACAACAACAACAACTGTATCTACTTCAACTTTCAAGTGTCGTAAGCTTCTCTATTCTATTTCAATTTATACAATTCTTTTGAGTATTTGCGCTAATTAGCCTCATACAGTTGAAAAGTTGATTAGTGGCCTAAAGATTGAGTGACAATTAGCTCTTCTTTTTGAGTGTATCTTTGGTCAATTTCATTTTTATTCTGTATTCTATTTGTACGATTTTTATTTTATAATTGCTTCTTATTTATATTTAAAATAGTTATTATATACTTTTTTAAATATACTTAAAATATCTGGCCAGCTTTATTCAGTTTGTTCAGCGTTTGCAATCGCATTAATAAATAATTTAAGTACGCTTCAAAGTGAGTACAACGAGATCACGCATGGAATTTTAAAATAAGCAGATAGTAATTCATTATTTAAGATAACTCAACTAAGAGATACCATTTGATTAAATCTCTTTATTATCAGATATGGACTATGCAATTTTGGTTAACCATAAATTCTTATTTTTAATTAATATTTAATATGTTATGTTATGTATATACATTTTGCTTAATATATATGTTTTCACAAGTCTATAATGCCACTTTGAAACTTTGAATGCTACCAGGGTATTTAAATAAATCTTATAAATAATCAATTATGTTTCGCAATAAAGTTCTTTAAATTTTACTCTTGCGTTCTATGAAATTGATACGTGCAGTTCATGTATGGCCTTTGAAAATAAATGAAAAGCATATAAAAAGTTTCAACAATTTTTCCCAAGCCGAATTTTATGTTCTTATACCTTTTAAAATGGGTATAAATTATAATGTGGGAAATATAAAAAGTTAAAATAATATTTTTAACAGTTCAAATCTAAAAAAAAATATTTTATAAGATATAATATCTCAGCTATGTTGACAAAATTTCAGCCCCATAGCTCTATCCATTTCGTCTCCACGATGATCAGTCAGACAGGGAAAGGAGTTATATATGTATAGATAACATTTAATTGAAATGTCGAAGCTGTGATGTTATCAATTAAAAATGTTATGTAAAGAGAGTATCTATTAGTCGCTATTTGTTTACGAATATTCTCTTTAGATATGGCTTGAATGCTGAATGCTGGGTAAACGAATTGTTTTTGCAAATTGACGTTTAATTCGCGTAATTAGTGCGCCGACATTTTTCGGCTTGTTTTCCCATGCTGTATGTTTTTCCATTCCTTCGTTTTTTCCCAGCCGCTTTTCCCATTTTCTTTCTTCCTTGTTATACCCTGAGGGGGTATATTAAGTTTGTTCAAAAAAAAAAGTATGTAACAGGCAGAAGGAGGCGTGGCAGACCCCATAAAGTATATATATTCTTGATCAGGGCGACAAGCTGAGTCGATATAGCCATGTCCGTCTGTCCGTCTGTCTGTCCGTCTGTCCGTCTGTCCGTCTGTCCGTCTGTCCGTGTGAACAACGAGATCTCAGAGATGGTAAGACCTAGAAGCACCAAATTTGGTGTGAAGACTTCTTACATTTGCACGCAGATCAAGTTTATTTCAAATTTTGGATGCCACGCCCCCTTCGCCCACAATACCTAACTCTGGTAATTATCAAGCTAGAGACTTGAGCTTTGGCACGAACAATACTTGATAGAGGAAGGATGCATTGTGAAAATTTGATCAAGATCGGATAATAAACACGGAAGATATCCGCAATTATTTAATTCTTTAGTTTAATGTGTTGTTGTTGTGAGTTTTCGCCCTTTCTCTTATCTGCTCATTCGTTGAAGCATTTACATATACATACATACATATGAATGAAAGCGCGCGCTGTGTTAGAGTGAGTTTTCGTCCTCTCTCCCTCTCTCTTTCAAGTAGAGTGATAGAGCTGCCACCTTGATAGACGGAACATCATGGTTCGAGTCCCAGTAAAAACATGCTTAAATTCTTAGATTTTTTTTTTTAATTTTTGTTATACATTTAAAAATTTAAAACAAATACGAAACACAAATATAATTAATATAAAATTTGAGTGGCGTTCTCTACTGCCTCAGGGTATTCTACTGTCGGGATCTCTCGACTGAATGATATATTTTTTTTCTTTTATAAATAATTTTTTGTGTTTTGTGCGTTTAATTAAATTCATTGCCATATTTATGAAACTTTTTTCATTAAATTTAGCGTTTTTCTTGTGCGCAATTTCGAACCCTTGGAAAAATATTTTGTGCCAGCGATAACCCAATGCCCCACTCCCCCGTCCCTTCTCTCGCATTACACTCTTGCTGATGCCTTTAACCCCCACTGCTGTCCACTTTTGGGGCAAAAGGGGGACCTTTAAATATTTTTTTGTGGGTTTTACGCATCGCATTTGGGTTGCCCTTTCGGCTTGGCCCCTTTTTAGGCGGAAATTGGGAAGGGGCGGGGCGGGGCAGGGATCGGGACGAGGCATCGTCTTGGCCAGAAAAATGTTATAAAAATAAGAAAATAAAAATTCTGACACCTAAATTGCTGTGACATATTTGATTTATGAGGCCACCTATTTGCCCCAAAAGTGCGCAACGACAACAACAACAGCAACAACAACAACAGCAGCAGCAACAACAGCAGAAATAAAGTAAAAGCAAGGACGACAAGCGAGGAATAAAAAAGGACCAAAAGGAAGCTGGCGACACATAAAAAACACGAAAGGAAGTGCCACTAAAACAATTACAAAATAAAAACGATTACACGCCACTTCCGGCGACATAAAAATGGCGCATGGCACTGACCAACAACGCGGCGGCAAGAAAGCTGTGGCAACATGCTGAAGAATAGAGGGGGCAAAAGGGTTGCCACACACAAACACACACACACACAGGGACACACACTTTCACATTTAATAAAAGAGGCCACTAAAAGCACAAGCAAGCAATACAGCACCATAATCTTGGGTTAAAGACCATTAAGAATTTTTATTTTCAATTAAACCCGATTTGCCTTAATGCCCCACAAGGCCGAAAACGACGATGGCGATGGCGATGGCTATAGCGATGCTGGATGGGCAATGGCTTTCGACGATGTCGCCGGGCATCAACAACGGCGACAACAACAGCAACACCAACAGCAACAGCAACACCAACAACAATAACAACGACAGCAACATCGTTGGCAAAAATTTATATGCGCTACAGATTCTAAAAGGGTCGACCGACCGTTGACTTAACGTGCCTGCCCCTAAAAGTGGCGCGTTGAGGCCGAACCACCATCTTATCCTTGGTGGAGTATACGCAGCCTGGAGAGAGGACTACATTCAAATGCGATTTTTATGCCATTTTCAATACGCCTCGCCGAAGCCGACGCTGGGACACTTTCCGATTTTCGCATTTTCTTCACTCCACCTCCCCATAAACAGTTGCGGGAAAAGTAGAAGGAAGCGAGTCATTGGTCCAAGGTAGCTAGCATAGAAATCTCTAGATCAACCAAAGGCAAACACGGCAACAGTAGCAGATATACATATACATATATATATATATCCATACATATATAAATATGCTATATAGAGACAGAGAGCGGTAGAGATTACGAGTAGAGAGAGAGAGCTAGGTGAGGGGAGGAAAACAAACTGAAAACTGCAAAAGAAAAACACAAACAACTCGCAGAGCAACAAAAGTTTTGCCGATATAAAAAGTGCGGACTGCTCGAGTGGGACAGCCTCAGACAGAGACATGGTATAAAATAGAACAGTATAGGATAAAATAGCATAGAATAGAATGGAATAGCTTAGCCGACTCGAGCCTGAAGGGGGGAAACCCCTTGGCTGCTTTGCGCTCTCTTCTATTTTTTCTGTTTTCTGTTTTTTTGCTCTTGGGGGTGTGGGCACAAAGTATATTTAAGTGCTTAAAGTAAAATGATGTCGTACGAACTCGAAACTAAAAACAAGTTAGTATGGTAACTTTTGGCCTAAGGCACCCTCTCTCACTCTCTCACTCGGAGTGTGTGTGTGTGTGTATGTGTGTGTGTGTGTGTGGGAGGGGGAAAATGGTTGTGCTTACAATCCGCACAAAAAATCGCTGTAGCGTATCTTTGAGCTCACATCTTTGAGATAGTTTAGCGTGAAAATAAAGTAAAGTACGGTAAAATTGTTGGCAGTTGATTATTGAATCGCTTTAGGTCAAAGCTCAACAGCAGACACACAGACAGTCAGGCCAACCAGCCAACAACAACAGCGACAACAGCAACAACAACATGGAGCAAGTCAGCAACAGCAGCAACAACAACAGCAGCAACATGGCAGGCAAGCAGAGATTAAAGCGTTTATTGATGCGCAGATTGCGCGCATTTTAGCCAAGAGGAATACACAAGAGAGGGATGGGGGGAGGTAGATGGGGAGAGAGGGGCAGGACACAGACAGGATGCTAGTGAATGCCTCAGAGTGTGTGCGTGTGTGTGTGTGAGTGTGTGTGTGCGTGGGTCGCATCTGGAACTGAAATTGTCGGTTGCTGCTGTCGTTGTCGTTGTTGCTGCTGTTGTTGCTGCTGTTGTTGCTGCTGCTTACGCTCAAATTGAAATAATTAAATTGATAAAATGTGGCAAAGATTAAGCGCCGCACTTTATTTGGCTTAAAGGCATACCGACAAAAAAAAACCTAACTAAGCCAACTGTGGAGTGTTGATTAAATAAATAAGCCGACATTGCCAAAGGCTCACTGAATGTGTGTATGTGTATTTGCTGGTGTCTATTTGTGTGTGTGTGGCTCTGTGAATGAGTGTGTGTGTGTGTGTGTGTGTGTGTGTAACAGGTAATGTTATTTGTCTTTGGCATTATTTTCAAATCGCTTTTGAACTGCCATTTGTTTGACTGCATTCCGCAATGCCCTTTGGCAACCGCTTCATCCCCCTCTTCCCCTTGGTAAACTTTGAACTGTTCATTTGGCATTGTATGCAAGGCGACGACCTCTGACCTTTTGGCACCCCCAATCCACAAATTTCCAATCGAAGAGCTTCTAATAACTAAGTAGCAGCAGCTATTTCAATTATGTACTCGAGTATTTGATTCGTGCACACTTTGGAATATTTTAAGCTAGCATTTAGCATACAATTGAATATGAAAATAGTTTATAATGATTTGAGCCAACAATTGTAAAGCTATATTGAATCAGTCAACTTATGCTTGATTTAATTATAAATTTCATAGCTTGTGGCCATAATTAAAGCGCTGATTAGCAAATGTTTAGATAGAGTTTATTACTGTGTTAAGTTTAACAATATGTGTTTGATATTTGTTTTACATTACTGAACTGTTTAACATGCTGAATTTCCACTAAATTAAATTAAAGCTTCATTTAAATATATTTAAAAGTATTTTGGAATATTATTGTATTATTATTGTATTATTGTAAAGTGTTTGTCAAGAATTCCAAACAATTTTAACTAACTTTATAAATTTACATGTCTTAACTTAAATCATATTCAATCCAATTAAATTTTATCTTGGCTATAAATTAATTGTTAAAAACTGCCAATCATCTAATAGGTTTTATATAATTATTTAGGCCGTCAGTCAAGCGCTTTACAAATCTATTCGATATGTCAATTTTTAAATTGATTCATGATGACCTTTAAATAGTTTGTCAATATTTTAAAGATATGCTTCTTTTCACAATTAGCTTCCTCAATTTATTTTTGCAAGTATAAATACGTCATTACACTTTAGTAGCTTAAGCCTTTACAAAATGGCTAATTAGCCAATAAGTAGTTTACTTTAAAATTCATATTTTATTCCATCAAAACGCACAAGAAATTGTTTATGAATTGTTTAATCCAGTCAATTAAAAGGCTTTTGGCTAATCTTTTAATAGTTAAATACAACTAAATAACCTTTTAAATAGTAAATCGAATGTTCAATTTAGCAATACAGTTGTGCAATTTATGGCAACTTTCAGACGGTTTAAGTCAACATCTCGGCGGTAATAAGCCAATATGGCAATAAGTGCTAGTATATTCAATTCAGCAAATTTCAAGCACATTTTAATCTGCGTAATGTGAGCATCGTTCGTGTGAGGAGATACTTGATTTAATTGTACAGCATTGCGCAGTTATGTTGATCTGAATAAGTAAGTGGCAGGTCACACGTATATACATATGTATTCAAATAATATGTGTGTGTGTGTGTGTGTGAGTGCATTGGTATAAATGAAACAAATTTGATTTGCGCATTTGCATGTATTATGTGGCTGCATGTGGCGTTATTATATGTTGCATGTTAAATCGAAATCAACGTGGTTGGCAAAATACGAATATTACGTATACGCCCTGTTTATGTGCTATGACTTATGCTGGGGGCTGGAAAAGGGGTATTATAGCTCTGAGCTAGACAGATTAATCTTCATATGCACAATGAAGTGTATAACTATATTCTTGGTAAATGAATAATTTACTAAATTCATAATTCGATTATTTAATGGTCAATTTTAAAGAAATATACCATATACCATGGAAACCTGGCACTCAATTTAAACTACATAGACTTACCTAATTAATACTTAATTTTGCACGAACAAAAGAAGAAGGTATAATAGAGCTGCCTTTTAAATATATTGCGCAATATAATATGTACAAATAGTTTAATTCCCTCAGCGAGGGGTATCAAGTTTGTTAAAAACTAAAACTGCATAAATTAATAAGCGTTTGAATATGCGTTTGTTTGTAAGAGTACCCTAGAGCTGTTCACAGGGTATCTAATAGTCAAATACATTCGACGAACATATATTTAAATCGCATCTTTAAATTGATACGAATATTCGATTAAGCTAAATGCAGGGTACCTCGAGGTCGGTCACACTCGACTTTATTCAACTTGTTTTGATGTTTAAATGGCACTGGCATTTACTGTGGCATTGACTAGCGCTATTTATGTTATGCCAAGTTGCCGCAATTTGGTTTTACAGCTTCTTCACGTGAGCATATTACGCATACGCCGCATACCACGGGGCAATCTACAAATATACATATAGATGATTATGTGTGTGTATGAAAGTGAAAGCTAACAAAAACAATGCAAATGAAGTCAAGGCAAAGCCATAATGACTCGAATCCATCACGTAATCAAAGTAACAAAAAAGCATTGCCTACTTTTTGGGGCTGCAAAGTAAAATATATAGTTAATCAATGCCAGGGCAAAGGCTCGAAGCGTTAAATTTGTTCCGTTGGCTTATCAAAATGCCAGAATCGTCATGTGCACTGCCATTCACATTCACATTCACATAAGCCATTCGATGATGCCAGAGCACTCTACTCAGACCCGAGACCAGAGAGCCTAATGGCTTCAACCATTTCCGGCCTGGCCCCAAAAACGTTACCCGCAAATTAGTTTTGGGGGCTCCGCCGTTTGTTGCCGTGCGAACAATTGAAAAGCCAAAATCGAATCTTTTCAAAGCCGGACGCACATCCTTCAACGGCGTCGACGGAGACGGAGACGTTGACGTTAACGTTGGCTTTGGCGTTGGCGTCACTTTAGAATTCATTAAACGGCCTCCTCTTAATGGAAATGGCCGATAACGTTTGTGCCACGCTTCGATAAGCGTTCGTCGTTGCTGTAGAAATCCAAATGCATGAAGCGTAATGGCTGGCAGCGCATTGTTTGGTCGTTCCTCTGAATCTTGGGGCCAATATCAAAAATGCTCCATAATTCAAAAACAAGAACAAAGCGAATGGCGGCTGTGTGGCTGTGTGGCAGCAACAACGTTGCCGTCGCCGTCGTCGCCGTTGCCGTTGCCGTTGCCGTTGCCTCCGCTGACAATAACTTCAAAGACCGCAAGTAAATTAATGTTAATTTTATGCTAAAATCGACAACGGGAAAATGTAACCAAGAAAATGCCACGACACCCAATACCAATAGCAATCAACAGTAGCTTCACAACGCCAACATCATCATCAAACTTTCAACATCATCATCTTCTTTATCAGCAACAGCAACAGCAACATCATCATCATTCTGTATTTTGAAGGCATCAACGCTCGATTGGCGTTTTGACACGGCGGTCTGGACAGCGTCGAGCCGTTGGATTAGCAGGCTCAGCTCAGCCAAAAATTTTGTTAAATTTATGCCGACTGCGGCACATAATTTAAAAATATCAATCAACTCGATAACGCAGATTGTATATGCCACAAGAGGTGGCAACACTGTGAGGCGCCAGAGAAACAAACAAACAAACAAACAACCAAGCAAACAAAAAGGAGAAAGAAAGAACGAACCCGAATCGAAGTCAGGCGTACTGAGGCGTTGCCGAGTCCTCTCTAGTCCAGGGAGCACCAAAGTGGCAAAGGCAAAGGAAAAACTTGGTAAACAACAGCAGCAGCAGCAGCAGCAGCAGCGGCAAAAGCGGCAACATCAGAGCCAACAAAAGTTGCCGAGGAGGCAGCAGTAAAAACAGCAGCAAAAAACCGGAGCTGAAGTAAAAGTCGATGCAGCTCAGCACAATCCGTATTTATCCTTTGCCTCCAATGCTCCAAAAGCCGCTCACTGGCCATGGCTCGAACTGTGGCTGCGGCTATGACTCCAACTCCAACTCTAACTCTAACTCTGGCTAGGAGGATGTGGCTAAAAGTGCGCTTGGGCCAAAACTAAGCCCAGCTGCTAAGCTTGCAAACTTAAAACTGGGACTGAAGCCAGAGATGCGGCTAAGCAGCCCTCAGGCTGAGTGAGCCCTAAGAAGTTTAAATGTATTACAGTAGCACTCTCTCTCTAGTACACTGAAAGAAAGGTTCTCAAATTCAAAAGTCTCAGAACTAAGTATTTGGTATCGTGAATCACATCGTGATTGCCAGAACTCGTTTAATTAGATTATGTCACCATTTAATTTTGTTATAGAAAACGATATGATAGCAATGTCAATATTAATATTAGCCTCTTTATTCAGTACTGATTTTACTAGGTAGCTGACTATCCAAGCGAACAGATCCAGTTGAGATTTATAGAAAACAAAAAAAGATAAGTAATTAAAGAACATAATTCCAAGAATTATATTAAACTTTGTAAAAAGAATTATTTTAATTTGTAAAATTACAAAATATAATCATTTTTATATTTTCTTAAAAATATTTTATTATATTAAAAACTAAAGATTTCTTTAAACAATCTTCTTAGTTAATGTAAGTTGGTTTAAAAGTGGTCTTCTTTGTAGATCTTAATACTTAAGATGAATGATTTTCGAATGTATTTTTTCAGTGTACTTTTCCTTTCTGCCACCCTCTTTTGCTCGCTCTGTATTTGTGCGTTATAATGCTGAAAATGGTCTCGGATATGCAACAACAAACAATAACACGGAACTATAGTTGTACTATAGTAAAGCAAAGCCAGAGGCGGCCAGCAATAGAAACTGGTAAACAAGTTTTCATCATTTTTTTTCTTCTTGTTTTTATTTTATTTTTGCACTGCGACAACAACAAGGACAACAACAAAAACAACAACAACAACTTTTAGTTGGCAGTAGTCAAAGCGCCTGCTCAAAGGATGCCGACAACGCGCTGTAATGACGAATGCAACCAGCGTGAACAACAAACACAGGACACACAACTGTGGCAACAACAACAAGTCGAAACATTTCTCAGCCGTTTTCCACGCGCTACTTGCACCACGTTGTTGTGTGTTGTGGCAAAAAAAAACCTTTCGCCCCAGTCTCTGCCACAAAGTCTCTCCTTCAATTATGCATTCCGCTCATTGAGGTTCCTCGTATTTGTGTGTCCTTCAGCAACCTGTCAATGCTCAAAGCATAAAAAAGAAATACACTTATAATTGAAGATTGCATTTCAAATGAAAAACCTGTTAAATGGTGTAAAAATATGTGTGGATGTCGCATCTAACAAACTAATTAATTAATTTCCTGTCTCTCGATTTTCCGATTTCCGTTTTAATGCTGACATTTTGGTTGTGTTTTTCTGATCACTTCAGCCGCAGTTTTCTTATCCTTGGCAGCTTTGGACATGTCCTTTCATCTGATTCACAGCAACATTAATCTACATGTCATTCGCGCACCAAAGTCATTACTTTGTGCTCCTCTATGGTCATTACTGCCTGATTCATATACCCTGTAAAGCGGAGTTCGATGAAATGGGTTCACGTAGCTATAAGTCAATTAACTGGAGGCTAAAATATAAAGATAAATACAGTGTATATTTGCTCTCATATACCTTTAGTAAGTATAATTATTAACAATTGAATACTTGGATTCCTTGACTAAGGAGTAGCCAGGATATCTAATTGTGTAGCAATAATAGCTTAGGTATAGTTTAAGTTGAAGTAATAAAATAACAATTAAATATATAGTATCTAATCGTCGAGCTATGTGTTTTATCAAATGTATGCCAATTTTTGCATGTCATCTTTGCATTCTTAAACAATCTGAAGGAACGTATAAACTTTAATTACTTTAGAATATATTGGATAGTATTTAAACGTCAACAAACTTAAATTAGCTATATTTAAGCTCGATATTATAAACATAACTACTAAATTGAGGTCATGTGCGATTACTGCGAAATGTAGAAATACGAATGGAAATTCTTTATGTAATACTAAAAATATGCATGATTAAATCAACTGGAAATTTTTAGATTGGCAAATTTTTGAAACTAGCCTAAAATGCTGTGGAATTATTGAATTAAAACTATTCAATAAATACTAAATTGAGGCTAAACAAGGAAGACTTGCACGCATTTAGATCCTGCAAGAAAATGGCCAAGTGAAAAGTGAAATTTAAGTGAAAATTGATTATTTTCTATTTAAATCTGTTTGGGCAATTTCAAAAGGCTATTTCATTTTAAAGAGAGAAAGAAATAGAGAGCTCAAAATACCCAATTAATTTTGTATTGTGAGTGTTATTTTTGTCAATTATGAGAAGAACAATATTTTTGTTTAGCTCAATAGTTATTGCTAATTGAAATGGCTTCAATAAAATTATTTAAGGTGTTAAATATGCAAATTAAAATAAGAGTTTTTCATGTGTTAATAGCAAGTTGTCTCCCTCTCACTCTGCTACTCGTTGTCCATCTCTCTTTGGCATGTTTATATTATTTAATTTCATGTAGAAATCTATATGTGTGTGTATTCTGCAAAGGAATCTTAATGAAATTTGAAAATTTGGTAATTCTCCAAATTTGTCATAGTAAATATTAGCTACACACTCAATTACAGAGATTGTATTATCAACACATTGTGGGGGTGTGTGTGTGTGTGGTGTGTGTGTACATTTCCATAACACTTAATTACTTTATTGAGTAGCACATATTATTCGGAAAGCTTTCTATTGAAAGATGCCAATTGGAATGTTGGGTGCAGTTGGCAATGCAACTAGAAAATAAATGTGCTTCTTGCAACACCTCCGACTTGGCCAAAACCATTTGACCAATTCGATCGGTTTGGCAAATGCTCAGTCTCCAGGTTCACGTCCAGGCCATTGAAACGAACAATTTTAAATCGAAAAATCAAAACCCAAAACAAATTCAATGTCCTGTTTGTTTGTTGCTGGTGTCCGTGTCTGTGGCTCTTGGTCTCGACCAGGCTATGAGTTTGCAGTGCAGAGTCTCAGTTGGAGTCTGGCATGTTTTGCTTTTGGTTCATTCGAAAAGATATGCGATAGTGCACGATGGGCAAAAACTGCAATATGCGGTTGAAAAACCGGAAGTTTTCTCGATTGAAGAGCTTCGCAATACATTTTGAATAATAAAAGAGCCTGACAGCAACAGCAAGTCCTTAAAGGCACTTTGAAATTGCCAGCACGGAAGCTGATTATGAGTTGAAAAGTCGATGCCAGGAAATGAAGTAGCACCCACAAACAAAAAAAAAGACGTTAACTAAGCTGCCAATAGCAGCTTAATAAACAGGTAAGTAGATAAAATTTGCAATTTATGAAATACAAAATTAATAGAATATCTAATTAAACATTTATGTGTAGGGACAACTATTCCAAAAGGTCTCAAATAACTACTTAAAGAATATTTTGTCGTTAAATGTATGAAAATTAATGTAAAATGTAGAAACATCCATCAGATAAAATTGTATTACTTAACTGTTTTTTAAGTGATTTATTTATAATTTTAATTAGCTGTTAACTGTTTTTTAGTTATTAGTTGGAAGTGAAACGATTATAGAAAATTTAATAGCATTAATGTTAAAAAAAGATTATTAAAAAATTACATCATAAATAATGATTCAATTATGTATATGTTGACATGATTAATAAACAGTTTTATTTCAATAGTTTGTGTTTATTAGCTATTTGTGTTATAGCTAAAAACTAAATAAATAAATATCTAAGTAAATCAATAAATCAATAAAAAAATATAAAAGTGTGTAATAATTGAAAATTAATTACAAAATTGCATGCAAAACTAGGTGAAATAAATCTATAGAGTTCAATGCGATACACAAATTCAAACGTGTGCAGCTTTAGTTGAATAGGATCCACTTGATTTCCATTAGCTTAAAAAGTCCTTTTATCGTTTTGGCAATCATTTATCCATTGTAAGATCGTTCAATGCTGTCAGCAAAAAGAAAGAGACAGAGAAAGAGAGAAAGAGAGTGAATAATAGCAACAGCAACAACTACAACAACAAGTTCAGCAATGACAGCATCCCACAGCCAATTAATGACAGCGAACACAACTGCAATATCTGTCCCCATAGCCAAAGGGCAGTCAATGAAAATCAACTAAGCAATTGCCAATTCCTCCCTAATGCTGGACTCACATGTTCCCCCTTTCCTCTTCTCTCCTTTCCACACTCTTAAACACACACACACACACACACACACAGATAAACACATATGTATGTATTCGTATGTTTAGCTTGAACAAGTGAAGAGTATGGCAAGTGTTTCTAATTAGTTGCCCGTGTGTGTGCGAATGTGCAACTGCAATTGCAAAAACTAACACAAGAAAATAGAAAGAAAAAAAAATATGTAAAGCAAAACAAAAACAAAATACAATTACAGAGAGACTGACAGAGAGACAGGCAGTAAAGGAGAGAGAGAGAGAATTGTAAACTGAAATATGGTACGACGACAGAGGGCGACTAACGAGTCAGACACACAACACACAGGTTGGCATAAATGTAATGCCATTATTAGTTATCGATATACACATCCATACATGCATATATCTACATCTGTATCCGTGTATCGTCGTGCTGAAGACACCGTTAGTATCCGGCGCAAAAAGATTTGCTCAACATCCGTTAGAAAATTTGCTCTTTGCTTGTATATGTGTGTTTGTGTGTGTGCCACATTTGCCGCTGTTGTTGTCGTTGTTGTTGTTGCAAAGATTGTTGGCAATGCGATTGCAGCAAATCAGAAAATACTCGCACAAGTGCGAATGTGAATATTGATGCTGCCCGCCCCCTTTCAACTGCTCCCTCTCTTTTTCTCCTTTCGCACGTTTCCCCCCTCTTTTGGTAACCAAAAGTATGTACGAGTAGTTGCTACAGCCAAAATAGTATCCGCGTGCGTCGCCAGCGTTTGCCACTCGATGGAGAGTCAGAGGCACTTCGCGTTACTTCGCCTACTTTAGCTTGCACCCATCTCTGCTGCTGCCGCTGCCGCTGCCGCTGCCATTGCCTCAGCAGCTCATCCACGCCTTGGCACTCGCTTCTCCGCCCACTTGTCGGTCGCTGCTCCCCATCTCCATCCCCATCCCCACCCACAACCATAACACCTCACTTGTTCGTTCGCTCGTTCGCTCGCTCGCTTACTTGCTACTTCCGCTTCCGAATCCGTTTTGTGTGCTGTCGCCGCAGAAATTTAACGAAGTCACACGTTATGCGCTGCCGCTGCCACTGCCGCTGCTGACGTCGCTGTCGCCACCATCACTAACATTGTGTTGTTGTTGCAGCCTCTCTGAGCTGAGCAGCATCCCAAAGCAGCATCCTGTCTCTCTTGCTGTTCTTCTCTTAGCATTGCCTTTGTTCGTTACTAAGCTTCGGCTTCATGCTCGGCTTCGTCTTTGGCTTTGCTTTCGGTATCGGTTTCGGTTTCGGCTTCGGCTTTGTCACATCGCCTTCGTTGATATCGCATCTGTGCGCTTTGTTCAGCATCCTTACTGGTGTTTCAGTTTCAGAGCGTTCGTCGTTGCAGTCGGTCGCATTGTCGGAAACTGGCAGAGTTGCCGTATCTCGATTATTTGGTTGCTGGCAAACGTGTCGCGAGTTTTATATCGCATTTTCGCGCCACTGTGTTTTGACTGACTTTTTCAGTGCAACTTGCGGCAAGACTAACTCTCATATTAAAATCTCTTACAGCTTGTGTGTGTGTGTGTTTGCGTGTAAATGTGTGTGCGTGCACATTTGCCGGCACATCATTGTTGTTGCTGCCGCCTATTGTAGTGACAGTCGTCGTCGTCGTCGTCGTCGCGTCGCGTTGTTGTTGTCGTCCTCTCGTCCTCTTGTCCTCGTCCTCGACGCGGTCGTGGCATTTCTGAATACTTGACATTTTCGCCGCCAAATTGTGCGATTTCTTCAGGCTGTGACTGTGACTCTGACTGTGGCTTTGGCTGTGACATTGGCATGAACGTGGCGCACTTTGCCGCTGCCGTGACTCCCCTGATTTGCCCTGTCCTCAATCTATATTCAACTCCATCAGGTTCAGCTTCAGCTTCAGCTTCAGCTTCATCGTCTTCTTTTTCTCATTCTTGTTCTTCTTCTTCTGCAACGATTGACTGACAAACAAATTTTGCAATTCAATTTCTATTGTGCATTGTGTGTGCACATCGTTTGCTGTCAATTCAAAGTAATTCGCATAAAAATAGAAAATTGCATGCAAATTAAATAAATAGACAACTCCGAGAATTCCAACAAATATTCGCAAAAGTACAATTCAATTCATACAACAAAATATTCCATTGGAAATATACATAAAAAATCAAATCAAAATCAAATGACAGTTTTGAGTTCAGCTCGCAATCAAAGCAAATGTCATTAGCACGCGCAACGTCAACAACAACGCTGCTTTCAACTGATAGCAGCACTTGCAACACCAACAACAACCACAACAACAAGAAGAAGAGGCATCATCGAATGAAACTGGATTTGGAGGCGACTGTGAGAACATTTGCATAACTTGCAGCAAGTTTCACGTGCAACAACAACATCCACAGACAGGTAAAAGCCTTGCCAAAGTCGATTTCCGCCCTACTCTTTACTCCTACTTCTTCCCGGTCCAACTCCTTTTTGGCCCCCCCTTTTCCCCTGTCCCTTGACAGACCTTAGAACTCTTAGCTATCATTTCTATTTTGCTATTTTTCCTTTTGCGCCAGTATCAACTTTACTGCCGCTCCATCATGCCACACACACACACAAACACACATACATACATGTTAGCCCAACTTTTAGTTATGGCTTTCGCTTTTCGCATAATGTCAGTTTTATTTGGTTTTGGTTTTCACTGGCGGCAACCTCCTTTAGCTAGTGTTGGTAGGGGGTGTGGCAGCTTCGACACTGCCCCAGCATTCGGCACCCTTGTAAGATTTATTGTGCCACACACACACACACACACACACTAATACACACACCTACTGCACCTCCAACGTTGCCTTGGAACACATCCGCCACATCTTCTTCTTGCTGTAGCTCCTGCTCTTGTTCTTGTTCTTATTCATCTGCAGCATCAGAAGCAGTCCCATAATCTCTACTATTTGCATCGCAGACTTTGCTTTGGATTTGGCTATGGCAATGGATTTAGTTATGGTTTTTCTTCCGTTTTTCTTCCGTTTTCTCTTCGCCTTGGCCTTTTCCTTATTCTCGTTGCGCTTTTTACCGCTCACAGCTCAGCGCAACGCCTTGCCTCAGAAAACTTGTACATTTGTTTCATCTTGCCACACACATTCGCGCACTGAGCAAAAACTATGCCACATTTACATTTTACCAGTTACCAGTTAGCAGCTAGCAGTTACCAGTTACCAGTTCACTGTTACACTCTTAACCAGGGCCCAAAACTTCAGCTAGCCACAAGACAAGCACTTTGTTGATGGCCCCATAAGCTGCAAATGCTGCTAATGAATGGCCCTCATAATCCGACCTAAAAGCTGTCATATAATCTTGAAAAAGGTAAGAAATGTGAGATTTCTCTCTCTCACTCTCTCACTATCTCACTTTCTCGCCTCTTTTTCTTGCTAAGCACATTTAAAATATGCTATTTATGATCATCTTTGATTTTAGACTAAAAACTAATTTAAGCAAAACCTTTTGCTTTGAGCCATAATGCTAAAATAGTTCATTTGCCAATCCGTTTATCTATAAAATAATTGTAAGCCTTGTTAAATTTTTTAGATATTAGATTTTTTAATAAATAGCTTTGCACATTATAAATTATGTCTTGTGGCCAAACGCTCTCGACTCAATGCTTACTTTAAGTAAGGTCTTAAATTTTGATTGTAACCTTACTTTACTAAATATATAAAATAATAAAAAATATGATATTATTATAAATATATAATTCCTTGAATATTTATTTTAATTGGATAAATTAGAAAAATTTCATTTAAGTTGACAAAAACAAAGTCAAAGAAGGAGATTATGCTAAAATGTGGCTACGAGTTTACAAGTATAAATGACATTATATTTCATTTTCTATTTCAATTTATTATACTTTTACAATAATTATATTTATTCGCATTAAAATCTAATTGTACATTAATATTAGTTTCTTATTTAGGTTATAAATGTTTAGTAAGTTAAGAAAGTTATTTATGCCTCTTTCACGATCTTTAGAATCTTTTTTCTGAAGAAACCATTTTAAAACACTAAATGACCTAAAGACTTTTTTCCATATCACTGTTAAGTAATATAATTTAAAGCGTGGGAACTGTCAGTTGCTTATAATAACAGTAATTTGTCAAAAATGTTGTAGATTTTCAAAATGCCTTTTTTAATAATCTCTTTATTTATTTAGCTCTTCTGCAGATTTATTGAGGTTTAACAATAGATAGAAAATACAAGAATAACTCTTGGGCTTGTTTGCATGTACTAGCTGTGTTGTTCAAGGTGTTTCACATACCGAACCCAATCCATAACAGGTATCCCCCTCTCACCTACCTGCATCTGAATACCCTTGACTCCTTCTGCCACAAATCCATTTGCTTACCCGTATTCCGAAAGTGCCATAACGGAAAAACTTTTTGGGTACCACACACTTTTTTCGGCTCGGTGTATTTTAACTCGTTCAGCACACCTTGAAGAAGACTTACATATGGAAGGGAAAGAGACAAAGAGAGACAGAGAGGGACTGATGGGAAGGTGTACTGTTAGACGGATATGCGGACACGGACTACTGAGAGGATTTCACATAAAACGGAAATGGCATTATCCTCGCACATATTGTTGTGCGGATTTTAGTTTTTATTACGGCCGGAACGCGGCTGATGCCCATAAGCAGAAGAAGTAGAAGAAGAAAAAGTAGTAGAAGAAGAAAAAGAAAGGCAAGTCTTGAATCCCAGTTCAGGTTCAGGCCCAACCCATTTCATCCCATCCCATTCCATCTACGCCTGAAACTGAGCAGCATAAATACATTTTGTGTCTTGTTTGTGTGATACATCACAAGAAGGTGGCGGAGGCGCCACCAATGTGGCAACTAGCATTGCTCACCTGGCGGTTGCAATTTATGTGCGTGCCCCTTAAAAATTCACACAGCCTCAGAGTGAGTGAGAGAGAGAGAAAAAGAGGGAGTAGGCGATGCCAAGGTGAAGACGAAGCCTTCTTCGCTAATAGTTTCGGGCATTGTCTTTTGGCGCCATCTAGTGGCAGTTGGGCGCATATCGCTGTGGAGGCTTTTGTTTGCCAAGACAAGATTTATGTTGCCGCTGGCCAAAAACAACACCAGCAACAACAACAACAACAAGTTGTAGATGGCAAGCAAATGGCCATGGATGCCGCCTGTCTGTCTGTCCATCCATCTGTCTGTTTGTCCCTCCGTCCTTCTGTCCTTTTGACCGTCCGTCGTCCTTCTGTCCCTTTGGCGCAACCTAAACAAACACTTGAGGTGTGTAAAGTTAGCCTTGTCCATTCCATCCATTGGCTTTGTCTGCGTTTTTATACCCTTGAGGAGGGTATTAGAATATTACCTTTAAATATGTAACACACTAGAGTATTTGTATACTTTATTTAAAATTAAAATCAGAAACATAAATAATATAACTGAAATAATTCACATAGGGTAAAAGTAAAATTAAGTACACATCTGGAGACTAAAATCAGAATAATGTATGTCAATTTAATTGTCAATTATTATTTAATGACAAAATATTAAATCTAATAGTAATTTTTAATTGTTGTTAAAAAGCAATGATAGAATTAAATGTTGAAGATGAAACACTTCTTTGTTTGTTAAGATATATGATATATGATATATTATATATGATATATACTATATCAAATATCTGCCAAAACAACATATGGTATGAAATACGTGGGTGCATTTTAAAGTATTTAATCAAACTCAGATCAAATTCAAGGAAGATAGGATTACTATTACCATTAAATCGATCTCCCGAAAATTAATTTGTTTTTAAGAAAGTGTATTCAAGTTTTAATATGTTAAAATATTTTTCTGCAAGAGTATCAAATCTTTGACGTACCTTAGATAACTTTTTTTCTTGTTCGGTTTGTTTTGGTTTCACATTTTCAGCGCTTCCAAATTGTGGTTAGATTTCGGTTTTAGGTTTTAGGTTAAGCAAAGTCGCCCATTTCATCATACTGTCTGTCTGTCTGGGTGGGTCTCTTATTCTTGGCCAGGTCTGGCTATTGTGCTTAATCACAGCACGCACATTTACATATTGGTTACCGAAAACTTGAGCAATCCTTTAAGACGGCCAAAACCCTTTTTTGGCCCTGCTCGTTCGTTCTTTCACTCGCTGCTTTATCTGACTTGCCATTGTTGTGTGTGTGTGTGTGTGTGTGTGTGTGTGTGGGGGCGGTACGAGGCTTACGCTTAAGTAAACACACACCAATCCACACACACATACCCATACAAATACAGAAAGTCAGATCAACCTATAGTCGGTTATATTTCCCTTTCCCTGGCCAAGCATTTGTGAGTTGGACGTTTCAGCATTGTTTTCACTTTTTTTTACCCCTGTCCGTCTGTTTGTCTGACTGACTGACTGACTGACTTGACGGGTAGTCCTCTTTTTCCCCACTCTCTCTTGCTCTCTTTGTATCTCTCCTTTTGCTCCTTTTCCTACATAAAACATACAGCAAAATCTGAAATTGATGATGGGCAGTGATTGTGAAAGTTGGCAGTCAGTTAAATTGAGTTCTGACTCGGGCAACGCTCTCGGGCGTATTTCCCTCTCTCTTTCTACATCTCTTTTTATCCCTCTCTCTCTCGCTCCTTTTTCTCTCACTCGCTCCTGCTCTGGGGGCGTCGCTTCCTTCGGGGCGCGTTAATTGCTTTGTGAATGGTGTCCGCCTCGGCCGGAAAGTTAACATTTAACTTTAGTCTATTTTGGACTTTAATCTATTTATAATTGAGGAATGCATAAAGCATGTTAAATAGGAACTTACACAAATTCTGCTTTGTTATGCGACCTAATCGGACCAGAGGATTGAGCTGCCTGCCCTTGCCCCTGCCCCTGCCCCTACCCCTACCTCAGTTCCTACCCCTTCCCATGCCACGAATTGAGTTGAGTTAAGTTTAAGGCCATATTTGGGCGTAGAGTCTAGATGAACTGAGCCGCCATTGTTTTAAATACGGATTTCAAAACTTGGTATCCTTAAATTGTTGTTGTTGTTCTTTCTCATTGTTCTTGTTGTTGTTGTAGTTGGCGGTTGACTGCTGCTGCTGCTGTTGCTGTTGCCGTTGAGGTAGAGGCGACTCACATAATTTGCATAACTAATTTGTGGAAACTTTGGGCATAGGAAGTTGTTGAAAGTTCTTGAAGGAGCTGCAGGAGTAGGAACAGGAGCAGGACCTGTACCAGTAGCTGCTGCAGTATTACTACTAGTAGATGGAGCTGCGGTAATTTCTTAACAGCTGCGCTCCACAAAAGTGCTTAATTCTTTCAAAATGAACGGGGGAACAGGACGTGAGGATAGAGGACAGAGGACAGAGGACGTAGGACAGAGAACGCAGGACAGAGGACGCAGGACAGGACCATTCGAAATCTGTCCTAATTGAATACATGAGAGCATAAGTTAGCAGTGTGGTACTTTGATATCAACTTTGATTACTTTATGGCTTTATGGCACTTGAGCGTACAATTTGGCTTAGTTTGCTAGTAATAACCAGGTTGTTCTTGTCCCAGTAGGAGCAAGGGAATGAAAGATAGTGATAGGGATGGTCGAAGAGAGAAGAAAACTTTAGTCCGTCTTCCATTTTGACTGGGAGCTTGCATTTCAATTCGAGCTGCTTTTGCATCATGGCCGTAAATGATGATGTTGCTGATTAATTGCCATCTTTTGCGACTTAACAAGCTCGTTTAATTATGTCAAACTAGTTAAAGAGAGAGAGAAACACTCTATTATACCAATTAGTTTACTAGTTAATTTCGTGTATTTTATGACAGTTTTTATTTAACTTTGAATTGCAAATTTTGCACAATTATGTGTATTGCATTCAAGTTCTGCATTATTTTGATTGCCATCATCGACCTTTTGCTCAATTGTCAGTCTGTCTATCTGTCTGTCTGTCTATCTGTCTGTCTGTCTGTCTGAGCAAAGTTTTCATTTACCACAAAGTTGCTAATTTAGTTTGGTGTTATGAATGAATAATTAAATGCGAGTTCGTCGCACAAAAGTTTCTGCAAATTGTTTATCCAAGTGTTGAATTGTTTGTGTTTTAGTTTATGCAACAAACTAAATGCCAAGAAGTTATACGCAATTTCCCAATGCCCAATTTCAATTGGTTTAATTATAGAGTAATTATTTTCAAAGGTAGGTAAACAAATGTAGAGTTTATGTATGGAAAATGCATATATCTTTAACTTTGTTAGAATCAACTCTGATTGCATCAGTTGCAACGGCTGTAAAATAGTTTTAAGTTTCTATCATCTTTATATTTTCTTGATACAGTTTTGGATAAATAATAAATGAAATTGAAGAATTTCAACTCAGAGATTTTTACAATATATCAATATACTCTCAGTTAACATTATACGAATAACCACAAATGATTGATAGCTAAGATAAATGACATTTGAAACCCTTTCAAGAGAACATTCATCAATGATATGTGGGTGTAAATGTGATGACAATCGAGACATGCAATTGTGATTGCAAGTGAAAGGATACACAGAAATGGGAGAAATAAAAGTAGAAAAAAAGAATGAAAGAAAGAAACGTGCAAAAGCGAACAAGGGATTTCTGTAAGTAAGGAGAACAAGAAAATAGAATTGAATTTGAATGTAGGCCTAAAGCAAACAGCTTTTTTTTAGAGAACAGTCCACTTTTTAAAACATCCGTGTTCATACGGATACTTAATATTTTGCCATCATACACAGATAAAGCAACAAATCTTGCTCAGGGAACTTAAACTTACATTTTAATATGATTTTCTCGAATAAGCCAGTCTTAAATCTATTTGTTAATAATATAATAATACTGGAATATAATAAAAATAAAAAAAAATAAAAAATTATTAAATTGATTTATATATAAGTTTTATTTAAGAAAAACAAACACAATTTCCATGTAAAAGGTTATATTTTTGTTAGAAAAGTGAAGCACTTGGTAGTTTTTTAAATTTTAGTCAAAAAGTCCTGTTAATGACTATAATTTCTCAAAGATTTCGTTTCCTATCCTATTCATATTCTTACAGATTATAAAATATCCTGTTTCTTTAACAAAAGCATCTGAAATCGAAAGTACAGCTGCCTTTACCTGCAAACGACTTGAATTTCTTCTCTAAGAGTTATCCTTCTCTTACTTTCATTTGTCACTCTGCCGGAAGAAGTTAATTTCATGAAACATCTTTAATCTATTGCAGAATTAGTACAAATTGTAGCTGTTACAAAAGCAGAGGAAAGAAAAATCTGGCAAGAAAATCTGAATGGAAATTGAAATGGAAGCGAATTGCAGTCGAGAAAGATAAATGTTCCGATTTGCAGTTGGCAATTGCCGAAATCCAATTTGCAACTTTCATATATCCGTGTACGAGGACAATTGGGCATTGTAAAGAGCAGATTACTCACTCTCATTGTCTATCTCTCTCACTCTCTCACTCTCTCTCTATGGCTATCTCTGTCTTTTGCTCTGGCTCTATCTCTTGAGCTCCTGTCACCCAATTAATGCGTGTTAAACGCTGGCTTTACAATTTCCAAAGTCTTGTATACATTGGCAAACCAATTAGCATGGAAATGTTGGTCCGAAGGTCTTTGCCTATTGATGATGAACGATATTTACCGCAAGCGCATCAAGACCAAGAAGTAGAACAACAACAACAACATCAACAGCAGTAACAACAACAATAATAATAGACGTATCCCAAAGTCCGGCTGGCGCAAATGGCCAACTGCTGGCAACATTTTTATGGGCCAAAAGCAACAGCACATGGCGTATGGGGGCAGCATTTTAACAAAGTGTTAAACTGAGAATTTTATCTGCAATTCGGTAGCTCCAAGGAATACAACCCGTAGAAGAAAAAGAAAACCGTAGCTTAGTAAAAATGCGAGAAAGAACCAAAAAAAAGAGTGTTAATTTGTGAGTGAGCGCTCTGTGCTTAGTTGGCATTATGTACGAGGAAGTACTCGAGGACTGACCTCAGCAATTACTCCACGCCTTTATTTTAATTACACGGAAACAAGAGCAATGAAAAGTAAAAATGGCAAAAACGAGCAACAGACAGATGGTGAGAGAAATGAATGGAGAGAGTTGGAGAGGGAGGAACAAGGGGGAAGACGCTACAAATGAAGAGGCTAAAACGCACAGTGCCAAAATTAGGTTATAATCCCAAGGGCATAGTTTTAATTCCCAATACAAATATCACTACACGGAATGTACAACGTGCATAAATTTCAATGACGTTGCTGGTTCTTCTCTTCTTGGCCAGGATTTTGGCCGAGATGCCGGTTGCCAGTTGCTGTCTCAGCACTGTTTCCTCTTGCCGTTACAATTACACGCATAGTCACACACACACAGAAAGAGGGAGAGAGACAGAGAGACGAAGAGAAAGAGAGAGAGGGAGTTTGGGAAAGGAAGAGATAGAATGGGAATGGAGTCGCTTGGGAAGCGGCAGAGACTGATAACAACGCTCATTTAGTTGTACGCTGTTCAGTCAGACTCAGAGACAGACAGACAGACAGACAGACAGACAGACAGACAGACAGAGTCAGCGAGTCAGTCAATTGAAGATGCTGGCTGGCTGCCCACCACAACAGACACAGATCCGTACACTTAGAGAAAAAGTAGAGTGCAAATATATAATACCTCATTTGACTTTTGTTCATAATCAGAGTAAAAAACACTGAGCACAATTTTTTGATAGTCCAATTCAAAATCAACTGATAGATACCATTGAATTTGACATGAAATTCTATAAATTTATTGTCAAAGTAAATTAATTTTTTTTATAAATTTCCAAAATTATTTAAGGGAATTTTAAAGTCTCGACTATATAAACTCGATTCTGAAAATTATTATTTTGCTATTATATATCATGCTAAAGTGAAAAAATTGATTTTTAAAGTTGCCACTCCAAAGGGCAAGCAGATTTCAAACCCTGGGGATTGATCAATAAATTCAGTTTACATTTAAAATAAAGTTGTTTTTTTTTAATTTTTTAAAATATCTATAATAAATATTTTATTTTAAATTGGCCTTAACATCATGAATGCTATAAATAGTTTTACATTGAATGATATTCTAGAAAACTTTGATTAGTGTCGTAAAATTTAACATTAAAATGTTGCTATGTAGTTTAAATATGAATACATTATATACTAAAATGCAAAACATTTGAACTAATGCTTAACACATATGAACACAGATAATTTAACATTAAAATACATCGACTTTTAATTGCCTAAATCAAAGTGTAAATAGTAAAATTCCAAAGGATATTTCTCTGGGTGCATATAGAAAGTCAAAGACAGACTTGATGAGTGTGGTAGGGGTAAATGGGGTGGGGGAAGTGGGGCAACACGCTGCTTGGGCTGCTGGCTCATTTAAATAAATAAAGAAATCTGTAGTAACTTCTTGAAATTCCAACACATTCCATATCATTACTGAAGCAACCCACAAAAATTTACTCAATCCTTGAATGCGACATGCACCCACATCACACACACACACACATAAATAAACCCTCACACACACACTCGCACACATACAGAGGCATACGCATACTTAGAGCAGCCATAGAGCAACCACAAAGCATCTCAGTGGCTGCTGCTGCCGCCAAAAGCATCAACATCAACGTCAGCAGCAGAAGCAGAAGCAGCAACAACAAGACGAAGTCGAGAGTCGTAAAAAAATGTAACGGATGTTGCGGCCATGTCTGTGTGTGTGCGCGTGTGTGTGTGCGTGTGAGCATAGCACAGACTGAAACAAGTGGAAATGAACAGCTAAGCGCAAGAGAGGGAGAGAGC
Source organism: Drosophila putrida (assembly GCA_037043535.1). NCBI lineage: Eukaryota > Metazoa > Arthropoda > Insecta > Diptera > Drosophilidae > Drosophila > Drosophila putrida. The sequence goes on from JBAMBI010000135.1 coordinate 1,294,021, forward strand.
AGAAGCATAAAATAAAAAAGAAGAGTAAAAGCTTTTTACTCTGTCGCGAACTCTCTTCTCTTGTAATTTGAAACTTGCATTGTGTCTGTTGCGTATGTAAGTGTGTTGTAAGAGAAAGAGAAAGAGAGAGGGGAAGTGAAAGAGTGAGCACAGTGGGCTTTCGGGTTGAATGTAATGCGGCATCATTGTCTGTTGCTGCTGCAAGTAGTGTAGTTGCTGCTGTTGCGGTTATGGTTGTTCCTTCTTTGCCGGCGGCAACAGCAACATTAGCAGCAGTTGCCGATGAGTTGAGTTGTTGTTCTTCTTCTTCTTCTGCTTCGTGCCTGCTGCTTGCTCCTCTTGCAACAAACGCACCTTGGGGCAGCATTGCGATGTAGCAGCAGTAGTAGCTTCAGCTATGGCTATTTTATTAGAAAGTTTCGAAAAGTTAGTTTTGCGAGTGTAACAAAACCAGAGTTGCGGGTGAAATTTTGAAATGCTGCAAGCCTAATGATGCCGCTGTGAGTCTGACAACACAAATTGCTCAAGTTATATTGCGAGGCGGCAATGATTGATTGATATGGATGAGTGTCTATTATTGCGATATACAATACGCACAAGAGTACTACCCATTTTTTTTGTGATTGCCTTTTCTCTCTTTTAACTTAGCTTTGATTATCTGAAGTAGTCTGTAAACTGATTTTTTGTATACAATATGGTAATTTTATTTTCTTTTCCTTTATTTCTGATAATGCAAACTCTTTGTCTTTATAAACATAGTAGTAGTTTAAGCAATATTGATTCACGCTAGTGACAAAAGCTTCTAATATCATTGATACCACTTAAGTAGATTTGTAAGCGCAATAAACCTTGCATTGAAACTTTTTAAAGAAAGTGGTACTTTGAGCAGCCTAGATATAAGCCACGCTAGTAACGAAAGCGGTTGTGAAAAATGACAGCACTAAGGTATTAACTTATTCCAATATATCTATATCCAATATATCTATCTTAATTTTTTTCTGTATTATTTCATTTCCATTTCAAATTCTGCTAGTGACGAGTGTAGGAAATTATAGCTTAAATAAAATTATAAAAGACTTTACTAGATTTCTACAGTTTACAACTTCAAACTTTTAAATGAAGTTACTGAGTTACACTGATCATGACTATAAATAACACTACAGATATTTAGGGGTAATCATTATTAGATTGAATCTATCCAACTATTTAAATTTTCATGCAGGCATGCTGTGCCCTAACTCAATCTTTTAACAAAAAAAAGAGCCTTACAAAAATTAATGTATTCCGTTTCAGCTTTATTTTCGTTTTCCCTAAAAGAAAACTGAGCACTTTATAAAGTAAACAAAAAAGGAAATGCCTAAAAAATGTGGTTCCGCCCACTCATCGAAGAAAAGCTCAGTCAAGACAGACTAAGATTAAAATGTTGAGCTGCAAGTTGAAATTTTGTTATGATAACCTTATGAAGTTTTACTGTAGAACTTAACTTGGGGCTTCCCACTTAAGCGCACCTGTCCATTTGCAATAATTTCCATTCAGCTGATTTTCAAATTATTGGGCCAGTCGCACTTTTAATAATAATAACACTTATAATAATAATAATAACAGTCATAATAATATAGCAACCGTAGGCAATTTTCCATCTAGCCATAAAAAATCCAAAATCCAAAGGAAAATCCAACTTATGCCGCTGGCAAATACCTCGATTAGCCAAACTAACCAATTTCGAGTGCGGTTGATGGGGAGCAAAGAGGACTGGAGTAGAGAGAGAAACACATTCCTATATGGAAATAAGCAGCTTCATATCCACATCAACATGCACATACGGATTCGCATTCACATACACAGAATCCACTCCTTCCCTACCCGCTTCCCATTCAGCACTCGAGCCGTAAAGTGGACGGAGGCGACACAAAAAAGAAAAATGAAATCAAAAACAATAACTTGTCTCCAGACAGCATTCCACAAGCGCCACGCACGTTCTACCAATGGCTTTAGTTTGGGCCAGAGTCTCGGTCTCGGTCTCCGTCTCGGTCTTGGTCTTCCTCTCCGTCTCCATCTCTTTAGCCATCTCCATCTCGGTCTCGGCTATAGCTCCTGGACTCCTGGCTTTAGCTTTGGCTACGCTTGACGTCTTCGTCTTTAGCTCCGAGTCGTTTTCTCTGCGTTATTTGAATACCCGGTATTGAAAGCATAAAAGGGTGTTATTACTTAGCGGCAATGTATGTAATGTGTGCCATTAAAAAGTACATATCGATCAATTACTTTAACTGTCGTAACTCAATTAACTTAAAAATATATATATAAATATTTCTTTATTCACTTTTTATTTATGATTGTGTCCTTTGTATAGATGTTTTTACTGTGAGCACTAAATATTTAGATGATTTTGAAATAGGGTGTAAATTTTTGATAATATGCTAATCCATGCACATTGTATTTAAAAGTTATTTATTTTTTTTTAAATTTATATCTTAGCTCGTGTTTCTCAAAAGGACATTTTTGAGTTACCACATTTTAAAGTGAGTGATTGATAAATTCTTGATCTAAGGGTCTTCATCGATCTGTGAGACTATTATATCTACACTTTTTAGATATGGAATACAAGTTCCTGTAGATTGTATATAAAACAGGCTTATTCCTTTTGTTCAGGAACAAAAAGTGAACAAAGATCAGCCTATTAAGAAAACTCTAGTTTGCTTTCTCTCAAGCCTCCCATCATCAGGATCAGATTTTAAACGTAAAAGTAACTAACAAAATTTCTGAAAAAAACCGAGCAGTTTTGTGTACATCTACCGGTTCTCTGGCAGTCGAGCACACTCAAGTGTAACATTCTTGAATTTTTTGTTGTTTTCTTTAGTAAAATGTTATTACGTGCCGCTTTCGCTGGCGCTGGCAAGTTATGCAGTACCCGCCTATGCCCAGACACGCTTCCGCTCCTGCACACCCCCTTTCCCTCTACAGCTGACACTCCCTCTACTGTTTTGTGCCACACGCCCTCAGCCTGATGCTCGTTGGGAGCGCGCTCGCTTGCCTCGCTTGATTGTGTTGTTATTCTGCTTTTGTGTCCTTGTCGTCGTCGTCGTCGTTGTCGTCTCTTTTTTTTGTGTGTGGCACTACACATTTTTTCGATACTTCTTCTTAATGTTATCGTCGTGCCCGATGCAGCTCCTTTGGCTGCTCCTTCAGCTCCTTGCCAGCCTTTGTCGCAACAATTTTATTTGAAGCTGCCACTTTTTTTTTTTTTGCTGCTTCATTTTTATACACAATTCCAGTTTTTTATGGCGTTCTGGAGTTTGGGACAAGTCTGTGTGCAACAGCAGCAGCAGTCGTGGCAGCTACGTCTTGGCTCCGGTCTCAATGGCATTAGGGGCTAATATTTGTAGACTTTTTCAGAGTTGATTGAGTGGCACGCACTGCCACACATGACACACACACACACATACACATATATATATGTATATATATACATATATATGGGGTTGGGGTTGGGGTTGGGTATGGTTGGGGCATGTGGCAAAGTGTCGAGCTCTACGTGCGCATTGCTGACATGCCTGTGGCCAGACGCTGCCATGTTTCGTGGACGGAGAATGACGACGTTGTTTTCACAGCATTTGCTGTTTTTAGTTTTGCTGGATTTTTGAATTGATTACGATATCAATTATGTTTGCTTTGGCCATCGATGCTGTTAGCATTGGTGTGATTCCCAGGATTCAGCAAGGACTCACAGGAATCGCTGGACACACAGGACTCACAGAGAAAAACATCCCACTTGGCCCACTTGTTTGCTTTTGTGCGTATAATTTGATATGCTACTGCCTGCCTCTATAATTTCTATGTATGTATGTATGTATGTATGTGAGGGGGCTGTGTGTGATCTGTGTGTGGTTGTGTGAATGTGTGTGTGTGTAGACTAATAGAATAGCCGTAGTTCTGAGCTAGATGTCCAGCGGGGTTACTCGCTCTCCGTTGTTGTTAGCTTTCTCGCTTGTTCGGTTGTTCCGCCTGTTATTTGCGCCTGAAAGTATGCTTTGTCTTACACACACACCCACACACACACGCTCGCATGCCATCCGTGTCTATGTGTGTCTATGTGTGTGCGAGGGCATTGTGTGTGCGCGTAACTCCGTTGATTTGAATTTGGTTGCAATGCCGCTGTTGCCGTATTGTTGGAGCACGGCTGTTGCTGCTGCCACGCCGGAAACCGCTGCACTGCGTACATGAGGCAAGCGGAAGGATTCGCGCGGCTGTTGGACGTTTGTGCATCGCTGCTGGCGGCAGCAGCGACACAGACAGAAGCGACAGAGGCAACACTAGCATAGCCATTGCACAGTGTCTAATTTTGCTCAAATGTTTGAGAAAATTTAGCTAACATTTAAATAAATCACAATTTCGATTTAAAATTTAAACTGGCTAAAAGCTATGCTATGTTCTATACTATCCTATCCTATCTTATCCTATGCTATCCGATCCTGTCGTTAATTATATTTAATATATATTAATTAAATCAGTTTTTAAGAGTTCTTTGTTTTAATGTTGAAAATGATGACTTAAATTCGGCTTTATTTGCTTTTAAATTTTGCTGTAGTTGTAAATAAAATATTTACTAAGGTAGGCAACGTTAAAAAAAAAATTTAACATTGAAAAAATGTCTTAAGTTTTAGCTTTTATTCATTTTCGTTATCAAGAATTTTGTCTTAATTTAAAATTCGATTTTTAATCAACTCTTATTAATATGTGTTCGTACTATTGGCTAAAGAGTCTTAAAGTATAAGGAGCAAGTCTAAATGGACACAATAATGGTTTTGATATTTAGATGTTTTTTTTGTTAGCTTAACCACTGTGCAGTGGTAGAGAAGTAGGAGGAGGAGGAAGCGGAAGTAGAAGAGGGCGTAGGGCACGCAGTTTGGGGTCGCGGGCAATTACGGAGCACAGTCTGGCGATATTAAAGTTGTTGTTGCTGGCGTTGTTGTTGATGCTGCAACCGCACTGCTTGGCAGTGCTACACTGCACTGCAAACTACAAACACAACACTGCACTGCACTGCAAAATTTCAACTTTATTTTGAGCTATCTGCTGTCTGCAGTTATGCAAATATGAGAAATTGCATTTCACGCAAATGCAGGACAATAGAGGCAAAGAAACAAAAGTATATTGAAAGCTTTGGCTTCTGCTGGTTGGTTGGTAGTTCGCTTTTCCGCTTTTCCGCTTATCCCCCTCGTCTACCCACTCAGTATCCGTCTCTACATACATAGGCGAAAAGTTTTCGCATTATTTGAAAATACAGCGCGCAAATTTCACAGCAAATTGTAGAACACTTTCATAGTGTGTTTGTGCATTGACTTTGCTGCAAGCGTTTGCCATTTGTGCTTGTATTCGTATTCAGAGTTGTATTCGTTTGAGTTTCGCTCATTGTTCGGCTATCATCATCATCTTGTAATGTCTCTGGGTCTCTGCTCTTTTTCGCTGTCCGAGAACATTCGCACATATTTTTCACAATTTAAAATAAACGAGAAGTAATTTAACTGCTCGCCAGGACATTTTACAGATTCGAAACTTGCCACAGGCAAGTTTTTTTCAACTCCTTCTTTTCTTCTTCTGTTATTTTCCTCTTTACCCACGCTCAACTTAACAAAAAGCAAAATGTGAGACGATAGCCAATTAGCCATTCTACCAGAAGGACCAATTGGCCAGAAACGCCCGATGAGCATGGAAAAAAAAACACAGAAAAAAAACTTCAATCCTTTGGTCGAAGTATTGTCAGTCGGTTGCATATTAATTATCATTTGTATATACGATAGATGGCAAGCATTCTTAATCCTGTAAAATACGATATGTTGATATCATTAAGTTAATTGACAGTATTCTTATATCTGTCAGCATCCAGCAGGTCGTGGTTGTTGATAAACATATTAATAAAATAATCTGTAAAGTTTATTTTGATTTTTAATTGAGTATGAAGGAGAGCGTATACGTAATATTAAAATATATATTATCTGTGCTTATTCTGCATAGTTTATTTGATTGATTTTTGTTATGGATAAGAAGTGTATACTTTATGTAAAAACACATTAAATTTTCAGCCTGAGCCGAATGTCTAAATTATTTTTTATTTTGTTTTCGATTAATTTAGATATTAAAATGCATTCTTCCTTACTTGAACATGCTTTTGTCACTATACTTTTAATTCTTGTATAGGTTTCTAGACTTTCTTAAGGTGAAATGTTTCCCTTTTCCTTAGCATTTTCATATAACACTTACATCTTTTTCCTGCAGTAATTTGTTTGCATGATCAAGTGGTATTCGATTTAAGAGAGTAAGCTATTGATTAGATGCTAAGCCTGAAGATTACCGAAACTCTCAATAGTTGTATAGTTACCAATTTCGATTGGTCATTGGACTTAATCAACTAAAAAGCTGCCCATAGCTCTGAGAAGAACTTAATTTCTAATTACGCGTGCGATTTGTCAGCGTTTTTGTGTTAGGAGAGAGGAGAGGCGAGGAGTCTAAAGAGTGGAAATGAGTGGCCGTTTTGGTCTCTTGTTGAGTGGCGGAAGTGGAAATCTTTTGCGCATCAAATAGTCCGAGCATGCCTCATTTCCAATTAACAATAAATCCGTTGCAGTCTCGAGTGCTGCCGACGTTGACCAACTGAGCGAATGAGTAATTTAATTTTGTTGCAGCTCTTGGCCTTTGCTGTGTCGCAGACATGGCACAGACAAGAGAATGCAAGAAAGAATAGACAGAGAGAAGAGAACGAGAGTGGAAGAGAGAGATAGTGCACATTTTACGCAATTAAAATTGTTGCCAGCGATTTTTTCCATCTTACGTTTTTATTTTTTTGTGCCCCGTTCTGCTGCAGCTAAAAGGCATTTAAGAGTGTCTGTTGCAGAGCAGCAAGCGCTTTCATGTCTTTTGGGCCGGATGCGGATGCGGATGAGGATGAGGAGATGCGGCCATGTCGACAACGTCTACAAGTTCGGCTCGTTCTGGTCGACGTCTTGGCAGCCCTTTTACTTTTCATTTGCAGGTAACTTTCGTTATAATTAAAAATAGCAAAGCGCATTAGGCAACAAAAGCTGGCAGTGGCAGTGGCAGTGGCAGCATCAGCGGCAGTAGCAGGCAACTGGGCGTGGCGTGGCAAGTTAAATAGGAGCCACATAAAATGCTTTGGCTAATAGCCATTTTTACTTACTTGAGAGAGCGCAGGACTCTCGACTCTCGACACTGGACTCACCTGAACGAGCGAGAAGGCCAAAAAGCCAAGTAAGTGTTTGTGTCTGTGTCTAAGTCTGTCCTTCTGTCTGTGTCTGGGCAAAGAAAGTTACGCTTGTCCACTTTGTGGCAGGATGAGGACGAAAAAGGAAGGAGGAGGACGCGTCCAATTCGTGCCGTGTGCCGTGCGTGCAATTAAATGCGCCGTTACATTAACTTTTACAGAGTGTCTGCCCCAATGTCTCTATATACTATTCTCTGTGTATTTGTGTGTGTGTGTGTTCTGTTGATTGTTGACTTGATTTGTTTTGCTGCCTTTGACGCCGCAGCGTGCCACTTGCCCCTTGCCCCCTTGCCACAGCGCTGGGGCGACCCCACTCAAAACAAATTGCCACACTGGCACAAAGCAAGTCGTGGAGAAATACACCAAGCAGAAGTAGAAGTAGAAGTAGAGGTAGAAGTAGAGATGAAGTAGAGTAGCAGGAAGAAGAAGAAAAATAGGTAGAACAACAACAGGCAAACAGCAAATTGTTTTGCTTACTTTTTGTTTTGTTTTGTTTTTTTTTTGTTTTTTTGTACGCCAAGTTGCTCATTTGAAGCCCGTTCCTTTATGCGTTTCTTTCGGCCAAGTTTGGGGCCAATAAATGACTGAAGCTCTGACCAAGCTACCTTGCCACCATCACCTGCACTCCCCTTTAATCCCCTGACCACTGACTCCCTCCCCAGTTTCCACGTAAACAAATGTTAACTTTCTCGTTTGCTTCGTTTCACTTTTGTGTGTGTGTGTTGTGTTTTTGGGAAAATTTTTTTTGATTTAGTGACTTTAATTTACGCTCTTCTCAGGTGTACCAACTGTTGCCCCCAACTGCTCGAAGCACAGACCAAGCATCTGTGACCGCCTCTAGCCGCCAAATCCAAGCTACCACCAACTCCTCCTTTGACTTCTACAGCTCCTTCCCAATGCCAATCCTCCTCCTCCTTCTTCAATAAACGCACACACTTCAGTCGATAGGAAGCGTCAGCTTCAGCTTCAATTCGTTTTTCGTTTTCATTTTTAGTGGTGCGGAAAATTGATTTATTACTTGGAAAATAAAATGTGCTACGTGTCGCACACACACACACATACACACACAAACAAATAGGCACATGCCTTCATACTGCCCCATGCCACAGAAATATATATATATGTATATATATTAAGTATACGTACTGCGTGGGCGGAAGGTAGAGCCGAATTACGCGCATACATAAACGGCGACAGGCAGTCACAGGTCGCTTCTTGCCCGTCTGTCTCCAACTCCGTCTCTCCGTCTCTCTGTCTGTCTGTCTGTCTGTCTGTCTGTCGCTGCCCTTAGCCCGCGTCTTTGCTGTCAGTTTGTCTGTCAAATCACAAAGGCGACGCTGTCGCAGATACAGATACGAGCCGAGGGATGCCACAGACATTCACACAGATTCCCTAACATACATATCTACAGAAGTATAAGGTGTGTATGTGTGTATATTTTTGATAGATCAATCAATCAATTCGCATTTCTCTTTCTGTATTTTTTTTGTTTGTTTCATTCTGTTGTATTTTTATTATTTTTTTTTATAATCTTAATTTGTCTTTCACTCGCGCGACTGGCGACGACTGAACCGCGATTGCCATTCATTTTGTTTTGTCATTTTCGTTTTCATTTTCATTCGTATTCGCATTGTTGTTGTTTGTGATTTTTCTTGTACGCTACGAAGCGAGTCGATTGGAATTTGTCAGTCAGCTGGTGCATCTTCACTTTGATAAATTGTTACCTTCGTTTCGGCATTCTCTTCAATCTGTAATAGGATTTCTCCTTTTGCAGCATTTCTCTATCGATATTTGTCGTTAGAATTTGTCCAGCTTTAATAGCAAATCCCTTTTTTGACATATACTATACATAGATGTACCTTTTTTAGTCTAATTAATTAATGAAACTCATATGATTTTCACAATTCTCACATATAAGATCGCATTAGTTTTCCCCGGCGCCAGAACAATGCCAAAAATGTCGAGTTTGAAAAGGCCCACACACAAAATCCTATTGTAAAGTGTAAACAAAGCCACCGCAACCGAAATGTGCCACCGAATGCTGGCATTCTGACAGAGTATTTCAGCCTCCAGCTCCATTTCCCATTTCCTATTTCCTATTTCCCCTTTCCTCTCTCTCTCCTCCATCCTCCCGGTGGCTGCCACTCTACCACCTTTGCTGAACTCACCCCATACCTCTAAATGCGCTAGGCCGTGTTATTGTTATTGGAAGTGGCGTTGACTTTGGTTTGTTTTTGTGTTATAATATATTTGATTTGTTGTTGGAATTTGCCGTTTTTGTATGTGCTTTAATACTCTACATTTTACTAAGGTATTACGACTTTACTAGCAAGTGTGTAACACTTGATGGAAAACATGTGCTGTGTATATAACCGATTAAATTATCTCCATCTATTAGATTACTCAATCAAACTCTTAGAATTTTCTCCATATCTCACATATCCCCAACAAATATAGCTTATATCATTTAACTATAACATATAGGGACTTAGGAAGAATCGCCGAAAATTAAGATATTTATTTAGCATTAGTAACTCAATGAGATTTATAAAAATTGGACAGCTATTGACATGTGAAAAATGTATCGCAAAGATTTGTTGTACGTAAAACTTATATTTCGGTATACATATCTCCACAAGGCTCAGCTTATTCTAGTTATAGAGCCTCCCATATGTTTGCTCAATACTTCAGTAAAGGTTGATTCTTATAAACTTAGAAACCATCGTTCAACAAATTTTATTTGTTTTTATCAACATACATTCCTTTTCTATTTTACATAGAGTTTTAAGTAGAAAACAAACTGTAAGAGTATTTATAGTTCGACTTGACGAAATTAGTACTAAATTCTTGCAATTTTTTTTATTTAGGTGCTTTGGCCAGGCCTATTTATTTGGTTTGACTTTTTGTGGGTTATGTTTCGATCAGTGCGGCGCCTTGATACACGACTGCCACACCCACTAGGATGTATGGGTGGAGTGGGTGGAGGATGTTATTATAATTGGCAACGCGGCTTGTGACTGTTTTTTTTCTTCCCCTTCTTTTGTTGATGCTATATATGTTATATGGATGTATTTGGGATGTGTTTTTGCCAATAGCCATGCTTGTTTTTTGGCTTTGGCTTTATGTTTTGGCATTTTTGCAATTATTTCTCGCACAAAATGTGGTTTTAGCAGTTTAATTGCTTTTGGCAAGTGTATGTCTGTAGTTATTTTGGCAAATTTTCACAACATCAGCATCGATTTATATGCAACACACAGTGCCTCTTTACACCCTCTCTTACACATAGTTACTTAGTCCTCATTGCCTCCCCCTCCCCTCTCCCTCTCCCTCTCTCTTGCTCTCTGCATTGTGGAACAAGCGTTTGTAGCAGCTGCTGTTGCTGCTGGTTGGCAACACGCACTAATTGTTGCTGCTGTTGTTGCTGTTGTTTGTGGCTCAGCAATAAAACCTGAGCTATGTTGGCCCGCTTTTCCTGTTACAATTCACAGTGCGAGACAGTGGGAGAAAAAGAGAGAGAGAGAGAGAGAGAGGTGAAAGAGCAGCAGGAGGAAAAGTGCGCGCTATACGCGGCGTATGCGTGACATTAATTTAATTGCAATTTCACATCTCTGTGTGTGTGTGCTTAGAGTGTATTGTGTTGTGTGTGTGAGAGAATGTGTGTGGCAAAGTTATAAAAACCAGATTTACAAAATGTTAACTTTGATTTCATTTCTTATTTACGAGTATGTGTGGGTTACACTTGGTTAGCAGCCAGCTTTTGCTATTAACAGCTGTTGCTGTTGCTGTTGCTGCTGTTGTTCTTGTTGCCTTTTAAGTCTTCTTCTTTACTTTTCTCTCTTTCCCCCCTCTCTCGCTCTCTCTCTCTTTGTGCGTGTGTCTCTGTCTCGGATTACGTGTGCGCTTTGATGGCTGCTTGCCTTCTGTCAGCAAATGCCACATCCTGCGGCTGACGTTTCACTTTAATGAGTTAATTATAACCGAAAGGCGTCGATTATGCTCAGTTATGCGAACACGAACTGTTGCCGCCATCAGCATCATCATATCGCGTGCTTCACTCAACCAGAATGGCTATAGCTCCTATAAATATATACGAGTGTGTGTGTCTCTCGCTGTGTGTGTGTGTGTTTGTGTGTGTGTCACCTTGTCGCATCGTCATCGATGTCGACTTTAGCTGCCACACTCCTTCGGCATCTTTTGTGGGGCATATTATGATAATGGCTTGTTTGTTTGTATATAGAGTCTCAATCGTCTTTGCGATGTGACAGGTGTGCAATGTGCTTTAAGTTCTTAGAGGCTTCACTGTACAGTCTCACAGTCTAAAGTATGCGGTGTACGGTGTACAAATGATGCCGTTTATTGAGTGCGGTTATTTTTAAGTTCGGGGTGTTTGCTTTCGATTATGTTGTAATTGCCAGCTTGAATCTGCTTGCCACTTTTTTAATTGGCAATTCGATATTTTTTTTTTTGCTTACTTACGCTTATTTGCTTGGGCGAACGTGTCGTATGCGTAATGTGCGGACTTAGGACCGTCGATTAGGATTAGTGGGCGATTGGGTAAATTCCGAGTACACACACACACACACACATACAGATATATGCAATGTCACTTGCGTTTGCGGCATGATTAATTGATGCTCATCAATGCGATTAAACTCCATTAAGCGGCAACACTCGCGCCTCGCCAGCTGTCCAAAAGTTTTCCCACAGATCCCAACGACAAGCAGGCGACAAAGCTAACGTTGATGCCACAGCCGCCGCAGCGGCATTTGCTGTCGATGTTGATGCCACAACCGATGTTGTTGTTGATGGTGTCTCAACCACCGCCTCCTCCTTGTCCTCCTCCTCTTCTTGCTGCCTTCTCGAACGTAAATTGTGCAAATTTTAATTAATTTTGTATAATCCTTTTGTAATATTCACAAATGAATACAAATTGATATTAATTCTCAAGTGCCTGGCATTGACGGAAATCCGCTTGTGGAACGTGCTTCAAAGCAAGAGAGAGATAGCAATACATATATATAAAGAGAGAGCGAAAGAGAGACAAACTGAGTGTGAGTAAGTGAAAAGGATTTGTTTTCGCTGCGAGCCCTCAAAAATACTTTTCAACCAATACCAAACAAACCTCCATTAACGGAGCACATACATTATGCAAATAACTTATGAGTATTCACATATACGCTTCGAATATTCATAATTATCATTATTATGGAAGCCCTTCGCTCACCTGTGCTCCCTCACTCCCTTCTCCACACTAATAAATGTAAATGCATAAATAAATAAAATAAAAAAGACAACGAGCATAGTTATATTGATGCATAAATCGATGGATCATAAATCTTGATAAGCACTTCAAAAACTAATAAATTATTACTTGTCGCTTCCTTTGTGCACTTTGTAGTTCTCTTATTATTGTCGCCTGCTTAATTTACATGATTATTTTGGTGTAATGAGTACTCGTAAAAGAGGAGATGGTAGACTAAGTGAATATTTGAAAAAGAGTAATGGAAAAGATTGACAGATTAATTCTATGTGAAATAGAATGGAAATATTAATAAATTAAAATGAATTTATGGTTTTGATTTATACTTATATAACATTTTAAATTCAAAGAAGTTAATGAATAGAAAAGACAATAATGAATTATAAGTTTGTTATATTCTCAATTGAAACTATAGCTAAGAATTTTCTGGAAACATGAATCGTGTTCAAAGAAGTATTTATTCACCATTCAAACACAATATGTTTCACTTAAAGACTATTAATTCACGATAACTATCCAAACCATAATATCAAAGAGTCACACTAGAATAATATTGAAATCATTTAATTAAAATAGCTTTAATAGCAATCAACTGTAATCTTATTCTTAGTTCTAAAGTAAAGAGTCACCTGAAAACATGAACAGAGCTTTAAGAAGTATTTAAACATAAATACTAAGTATACAATGTTGAGAGTGACTCAGGCATCAATACATTAAAAGAGAAATGGATAGTAATTGAATTAATATTTAAAGACATTGACAATCAAAATCTTGAAATAATGAAATGATGATGATAACTAATAAATACCACAATAATGATTTGTCATATTTGACAGAGAATATATAGAGTGCACTCAACGAAATCAAAGTCAAAACTGAGTTGATATCTAATATCATTATTAATATTAATATTTACTTAATTGAATCTGCGTAAATTTGTACGAAACTGAATATGAATATGAATAAGTGTATATATTCGAGTACAGTTTGTGGAAAGTAAACACATTGAAAACATACTCATATTTGTATTTGGACGTGCGTTCTATGAAATTTGAGAAATTGATTTAATTTAGTGCTAGAAATTTGCTTTAAATTAACTCAAATATAGAAGAAGAGTATTACTTATCTCCAGCAACATCTCGAAGGGGAAGTAGAAGAGTGTTGAGTTGACATTTTGTGAGTTATGAATATTGCAAGAACGTTAGATGCAAATTCGCAATGCGCATTAACCAAAATGAAATCAACTAATGAAAGTCAACTGAAAAGATAGATGCAATGTAAATTTAATAACCATTTTGCCCAGTGCGCTTGTCTCTGGCTAATTCAATCTGGCCAGCCAGTCAGCCAGCCAGTCCAGGCAGGCCCAAAAACAAGGACCAAAACCAGGACCAACCATTTTGCTATTAAATTGCAATTTGTATGAACTCTGTATGTGTCTGTGTTCATGTATGTGTGCATACGATAATTGTCAGCAATTTTGTTAACATGCATTGCTATCTGCAATTGCTGCAGTTGCCTGTTGTTGTCGTTGTTACAGCTGCAGCTGCAGTTGCAGTTGCCGTTGCAGCAGCCGTGTGGCAAGTTTATTGTGTACACTGAAACTGAGATTTAGGAGCCTCCGTTCGATAAACATTCGGCAAAAGATTATGAAATGCATTAAATATGCAAATTTCAAACATTTTTGCTAAAATTTAAGATCTCTCCGCTTCTTGTCTCCCTTTTCTGTCTCTCTATTTCCATAGCTTTATTTGAACATTATCAATGACAAATTTGATGAAATTATAATGATATATATATGTATGTTATGTATATATTTGTCAAATTCGCTCAAGTGTGCAAATGTCAAAGAATGTTCTGCAACATTTATGCTAGCTATTTGTTGTCGTTGTTGTTGTAACATGTTGTAATTGCTGTTTGACATGACATTAATATTTGAGCTGCCTGTGTTCGCTCATTACTAAAACAGAACATGATTTATTTAATTGTTGCATTTATGTATGTATGTATGTATGTATGTATGTGTGGCATAGTATATGCAAAACAATTTTAGTTGCATTTCGTTGTCAGGTCCTGACTGCAATTCACCAAATGAAAAATGCATGGAAAACCATTTGCAGCACTTACTAACAATGATATGATGCAAAAGTTTTTCATTTGTTTTCCTCGTTCGCATTCTCATTCTCTTTCTCTTTCTCTGATTTTTTGATTCTTGTTAATCAACTTATTAGAGCGTTGCAAAAGTTTATTAAACAATTGCAATGGATAATGCAAAAGTTTGGAGAAGAGGAGACAGGCAAGAGAGAATGAGAATGGCAAGGGCAGCTCGAAGAGGCTTAAGAACTTTAATTGGCTGCGGCATACGCTGCGTATGTGGCATGTGCGATATGTAAACGATAACTGGCAGTTGCAGATGGGGCAGGCAGGATGAGGGGACGTCGCATCGTCGTGACAAAGCCAACCAAAAGTGCCGCTAATGCGCTTAACTACTTGAAATATTTGCCATATGCCAGGAAGGGGCACATTCACATATCTACGTTGCCTGGTTGAATGGCATGCCACACACACATACACATACACACACACGCATACTGCCACAGTTGCCAGTTACCATTCAAATTAAATATTTTAATATTTTAGCAAAGTATTCGGAGCAGCTGCTGTAGGGCGCATCCTACGGTGCGTATGAGTGACATTTATCTCTTTATTTGACTGCTAATAAATGCGGCGCTTATTAATTTGGCCCTAGTAGCGTGTGTGTGTGTGATGTCAAACTTTTGTCACTTGTTTGAGCTCTCGACTCTGCGCGTACGTGGCGTATACGCAATGCGGCCAAGCCTGAAATAATAAACTCTTGTCGCCTGTGTTTATTATCGCTAAAATGCACAATTAGTTGATGTTTTTGCGGTGCTAATGCCTTAATACCAACCCTAAACACACACACACTCTTACACACACACACGCACACTTCGCTGCACATGCAACGATAAGTGGCGGACAAGAGATACAGATACATATCTATCTGTATCTGTTCGTGTCGAGTTCATTTTTGTCGTTAGCCGCCGTGCGGTCAACGTATGGGCGATAATTATGTAGTGTATTTATTATTTTAACCGCTAATTACATAAAATGCATATTAGCGTGCAAATTATTTATAAATATGTTTTCCAAATGACACTGTTCGACCCCCCCCCCCCTTCCACTCACTTTTCCCCATTTCTCATTTTCCGCACAATAGTTGAACATGCCACAAATCCATTCGCACTCTTTCCTCTCCATTTCTGTATTTATTTCTCCCACTTATTTGTAAATTGCGACATTGTGTTTTTGTGTTTTATATAATAATTCGTAATTTATTGCCCACTTTTCATTATCGATTTTCACTTCGGCGAAAATATCATGCAAATTTCCCCTAATGAATGTTTTGCGTTTGATTTAGATGTTGGATTCGTTGTTGGTGTTATTATTACTTTAGTTATTTCTAAAGCTATCTCTGGTGGTATGTTTGCTATTTAGAAATATCAGACCGCTTAATTCTGATATCCTGTAGTTATGAAATATGCTAATTGGGTATATAACATGTCTGAAAACTACAAATGATTCTTTAATTCTCATTTCGACTAAAAAATTTCATCTTTTTGAACTTTTATAGGACAAAAAGAGACAATAAAGTTTATATTCTATTGCTGTAATACCGTTGGTTGTTACTTAAAAGTTTCGACTGTCAGTTTTAATAACCTGTAGACTTAAAAAGACAGTCTATGATAATGGTCAGCGTTTTTTGATAAGTTTGTCTAATGTTCTAATTTATTTTCTTTTCATAAGTCCCAATCACAGAAAACACAACACTCAGAGACATTAAATATGTAGTCTGCGTTTCTACTATCTTTAATTTGATTAATAAATATTAAGCTTATTTTATTTTGTGGTGTATCGAAGAAATGAGCAAGCAAGCGAAATACATAGATTTTAATTCAGCTAAATTAATGAATACAACCGATTTGTCATACAATCAATACGTACTCATGTTTAATACATTTAATTGCATATCTATTTATCTTCATTTTAAAGCTGGCTTTCCCCATTTCCCTCAATGTCGTATCGCATTTATGAATACATCAACTTTAAATGTATTCCGAACTCTTACCCCTCTAAATTACAGAGCATACCCTCATCTATCATACTCATTCTAAAACACGTCTATTTGTATTTGTTTATTATTATTCAATTCATATGTAAATGGACAATTTAATTGTTTTTGAGTCATTTGTGAATAATATGCGCATTTTGATAGCGAATTTAAAGCGTTTGATGACGCATTGATATGAAGATTTAATTTGATTGCAGTTACATGATAGACTAAATTATTAACGGATTTTAAAACATACGATATAAATGTAGGTCATGACAATTTATTCAACCTATACATATTATTATGTTACAAAAGAAATCGGTGGAAAGAAAGTTCTACACTGTTTTTCTTTGGGGGCAGCTGGAACGAGGCAATATTTGAGTTGAACTTTTGTAGGAAAGAAAAGTATAGCCAAAGAAAGCTCATAAAGAACGTTAAGGACAAGGAAAATCTGAAGATGGAGAAAAAAAACAAAAACAAAACATAAGCAGCTAGTTTTTCTTCACAGTTTATTATAAGCTTAACTTTCCATTTAAAATTATAAATCCCCATGAAGCGAAATGCTCGCAGAAGAAATGCCAAATGTTGTGCCCAGCCATTTTGCCTTGTAGTTTTTTAACGGCCAAGTGAACAGAGGAGAAAAAAAGGCCAAAGACAATGTGCGAAAAGGCAGAGAATACGGAAGAAGGGAAATAAGTAAGAGAAATGGCAAATGTGTATAAATTTCAACAAAATATCTTCAACTTAATAAAAGTTTTTGGGGGGGTGTTTTTTTCTTTGTTTTGCGTTTTTTGTTTTTAGTTTTGGTTGCAAAATTTCGAATACCTTTCAACTTTTGGCTAAATAATCTGCAAATACACACACCAATACACACACACACACACAGACAAACATATATAGTAGAGACAGTATATGGTTATGCAAATAGCAGCATCGTATCAGCAGCTTCCCCTTTCCACATATGAACATGTGTACATTATCAATTCATGGCAAAAGAAAAACTTCATTTTTGCCAACCGAAAACCCCGCAAATAACCCTCAACATCAGCAACAACAATGCTGAAATGTGGTAGGGGGGAGAGGGAGAGGGAAGTGGAACGGGGAAAGTGAAGTGAGGAAGGACATGATGATGACGCCTCTGCACAGCAAGTGGCAAATGGGCCACAGGACACTGTACAGAACTGCCAAAAGGATGAGACGACACTCCCTGACAACTCCCCAGATGAATGCTTCTCCTGACATCCGAACCGAACTTGCGTTGATGCCTCAACTTAAAAGTTTATTTAAACTTGGTTGGCGCTTTGTTTTTCCCACACTATATATGTATATGTATATGTGTGAGTGTGCTGGTATGTTGGTGTGTTGGTGTGTGTGGCAGCGCCAAAAGGATAATAAAAAAGCGTTGCATTAAATATGCAGCATAACAGCAAATGAGAGAGAGTCCTGGCAGTCAAATTTGCTGAAGCTCAAATAATCAACTCAGCTCAGCTGATCCAAATTTGTTTAATCAAATTGAATTACAACAAACAAGCCCAGGGACAAAAATAACAATAACAACAGCAACAACAACAACAACAACAACAACAACACACATATGGGACAATGCCACTGCGGGCTGCTGGTTTAATGCAAACACTTTGCATTGTTTGCGATTCTTTTTGGTTACCTTTATATTTTTTTCTCTTCTCTTGTTGTTGTTTGCCAAAATCGACTAAAATTTTCAATTCCAATTGCGTATACGTATTTGGCAATTAAAATTGCATGATATTATTAACTGCAGAAACGTCTCGCGGCTTTCACGCTTTGCTGAGCGTTCAATTAAACTGGATTTGGGTCAAACAGAATCAACATCAATGTTTGCTTTACGTTTATGAGCAAACACACAAAGACACATACACACACACACACACACACATGTGTATACATAGATATATGTAGGTGTATGTTGTTTGTTTGTTTGTTGTCAGAGGCTTGTTAATTTAAGCAACAAAAGTTCCAAAACAACAAACAACAAAAAATCACACAAAATGTGATGATGCTTTCCTTCCCCTCCCTTTCGTTCCCTTCAGCGTCTCTTGGTCCTCCCTAAGATCCTCTTACAACTTCTACCCATCCAGCCATAAAAATATGAGCATTATTAAAAGCCATGCATGGGGCAGGAATGAGGCAGTCAGTCAGTCAGTGAGTCAGTGAGTCAGAGGGGGCGTGTACAGAGGCGGATATCTGAGAGTGGCAGAGTCTCTCCCTAGGGAAACGGCACGTAAATCGTAAAAAAGGTTTTCCAACAGCACAATTCCCAGTCACAGCTTCAGCTTCTGCTTCTGTTTCTGTTTCCAGCTTCAACCCTGGACACCGACCAGGGACGGACATAGTTCGGCTACGTGCCAACTTCTGTTGTTTCGGATCAGTCAAAAAGACAGTGGCCAAAAGTGTTTCGCAAAATGACCAAATGACCACTGGACAGACGTCTGTCGATAACAATATTATGATAATGGGCAAATAACTTAAGAATTCGAAATCACAATCAGCAAAATATTAAATATTGTTTTTCTTTTTAATATGTTGGGGTTTAAAAAAAGCTTCTGCTTTAAAATAAGTGTTATCCTAACTGATCCCAGATCCAATTTCATAAGGATTTCGTTGAAACATTTGCTAAAATCATTATCAGTTATCCTCTTAACTAATAATTATGCAATAAAAGTTTCCACGTGACTAAAACTAAAGTAAACTAAAGAATTTAAAAAAATGTAGGAAACATTTTTGCTATATTAATTGAGAGTGGTATATTTGAAGATAAGAACGGTTCTTAAAAGCTAAAATATATGCTTTAATTGAACCCAAAAGTGTCTATAAATCTACCTGTAAAATGTTTCAAGGGCTTGGCTATTTATTTGACACCAAAAAGTATGATTTACATTTTATATTTATTTTTTTTCGAATTAGAAATTTATTTTTTTATGAAATTTATGAATGTTATTTATTTTTTTGAACGTAAATTAGCTAAGTTTTGTAACTTGAGGCTCAGCAAAATGATTTCAAAATAAAATTTAAAGCTCATGTGTTTTTTTGTATTACAATGTCTTTATAAGTTCTTAAATAACTCGAATGATAAACTGATGTAAACTGTATGGAAACTAAAGTAAAATTCAGACAATTTAAGTAGTGATTCATAATATAAAAACGGTGTGTCGATCTAATCGACAACCAGTCTAACCTAACCAAACCTAAAGTCATATTCATAGAAATCAATCAAATAAATTATATATGAACATTGAAAAATGAGCCTTAAATTGTTATTTTTATTTGCAGTGTCAGCGTCAAAAAAAACTGTACACTTTTCGCAGTAAAATTGTTAAGCAACATTTTTGAGCTGTCTTTGTAAATACAATTGTAAACTATCGTAGCATACTTCCTTAACCCACTGTAAGCCACCCAGTAAAGCCCAATAACACGCCAGATTTATTGAAAAAGCAATAAAATGTGAATATTGTTATCAACATTTAAACTTTAACAACATCTGTGACGTGTCACATAAAAACATAGAAGCAATTGTCAGTGCAACTTCTCTTATTGCATAACTCAAATTCAAATTTAATTACATTTCTCAATAAATAAAATTTTAAATTGCATTCTAATAGCTAAAATCAATATATTAAAGTTAACTTTCATTGATTACAAGTTTCTAATCGCATTGTTTTGAGCATTCGGATTCATAACAATCCGCTTTGCAGAGACTTTGCTGCAATTGTTGCAACTCAAAGCTGCCACATGTTCAACTGAATCACAACTATGTTATGTAGATGACTCACTGTCTCATTGACTCACTGACTCACTGACTTACTGTCTGTCTGACTGCTCGACAATCCTGTCTGATACGGCATCTTGTTGGCGCTTATGAGCCATGAGTCCAACGGCTTTTTAGGTTGATAGTTCAAACGTGTGTTTTTTTGTGTATTTTTTGGGCAAAGGCTTATGCACATAAGTCGATTATGGTCACCCTTTGCTTAACCAGTATTAGTTCTGTAAGTGTGTATGTGTATGAGTGTGTGTGTGTGTGTATTTGTTTGTTGATATGACCATAAATTCGTTACGTTGCTCTATTGCCAACTTCAACAACGTCTGTCCATCTGTGTGTTGTTTATTTGTGTGCAGAACTTTGCAAAACAAAAATGAAAGAAAATTCGCAATAACTGTGACCAGTAATCAAAGTGATGGAGGAAGAGTAGGAGGAGGAGGGCCCAAGGAGATGACTAGAATAGTCTTGGCCAGGCCAAGTAGCACACAAAAGTATCAAGTGTTGTTTTTGACGGCTGCATATTGACTTAACTGTAAGAATAACAACAAAAATACCAACTACATCGACAATGTCAATGACAGATTCAGAGACAGGCAGAAGGATGAAACATGAAGAAAGATCTAACAGATACATGCTGCAGTTGAGTAAAAGCTAAAAGATGAGGCAATGCCCAGATGAGGGAGTTGGACCAACTTCAACAGAGAAAGATAGAAAGAAAGAAAGAAAGAGAGTGAGTGAGACAGACAGATAGCTAAAGTTTGAGGCAGAGGGAATGGGAGTGGAAGTGGGAGTAAGAGAAGTGTTTCGACCATGTCCATGGCGCGTGCTGCAAGTGTTTGGATTGAGTTGTTAGGCAACTGATTTGATTTACTGAATAATAAAAAACGAAAACATGTCGACACACAGACACACTCACACACACACGTAGACAGACTGACAGACTGACTGACGGGCCATAAACAGTCATAGGCACTTGGACATGCTCTCCTCTCCTCTCTCCTCTCTCCGTCTGCCTCTGCAGGATTGGGGCACGAAACGGGAAGTTTATCAACTACAATAAGAAATTGTGACAGACAAAATAAACTTTTTGCAAGACAAATTTGTTGTCGTTGCCGTTGCCGTTGACGTTGTTGTTGCTATTCTTGTTGTTGTTATTATTATATTTGTTGCCATTGCAGGCATATAGGGCTACATAAAAAATGCAAAAATACTGTGCAGCAATGAACAACAACAAAAAATATACATATATAAATAAAAGCAACCAAAAAACAAAAATCAATTTCAGCACGTCGAAAATGGAATACACTTTATTTATATTGTTGTAAATATATGTATAGTACATATGGATAGGGTGAAAATTGTAGACTAAACATAGATTGGGATTTAGTGAGTTTGAATATCAAGACTGCAGATATAACGTAAAATTTTTTTATAATATATTTGGGTGAGTTCATAAGTACATTTTCAATAGTCCTCATTTACAACATAACCAAATTCATAATAAATTCATTATACCCTCTGATAGTGTATACGAAAGAGGCAACACAGTAAATTGCGAACGGCAAAATGAAAGCAATTGAACAAACAAAATGATGAAATTTTGCATTGAAAAGAAAAATTACATTTTATTTTTCGACTAAAGCTAAAGTGCAAAATTGTATGCATGTGCGATAAGATTTGCGAAGCAAAGTCCCTGTCTATAGGGGGGATTGGGATTGGGAATGGGAATGGATTGGGATAGTACTCTATAGAATCATGGGAATGGCAACTATAGATTGACAGATGCTATAGATATGCACACTGTACAGTCAGAAGCCTTTCACAAATGTCAAGCAGTCAGTAAAATATATTCAATTTGCTATGAATACAAACACTAAAAAATGGACCATAATGTAAAAGGAATATCCACTTTACAATTACTAAGAATAACTCTATCAGATAATGACAACAATAACTGAAATAATTTAAAATGCAAGTGGTAAGAAAATAAAAAGATTTGGGTAGAGGGAAGAGGTGAAGAAATTGTCTATTTTTATAACAATAATAAGGCTGAGAGAATTACAATTTTTTTTAATGCTTAATTTAAAAAGTTATTAAAGTTCTACATTTAAATTCACAATAAGTTTGGAGCAAGAAGAAGAAGCTTAACTTCTTCTTCTTCAACAACAACAACAATAACAGTTTAAATGCATTTTCCGTGTTTGAGTGAACGATATGAAAATTGTTCTTTTTAAAATTGCTCTGACACATTTAATTTATAAAGGAAAAGCTGAAAATACGCATAAATATAACGAAAAATATTTTACATTTGTGGCGTACCACTCTGATTGTAAGTATATCACATACAAACACACACACATACACACGCACCCATACAGTTGCATATAATGCATTCTTCATACATATGTACGTACGTACATATAAAAATATAAAATATGGGCAAACATGACGTATGCGTAACATAAACCAAAGACAAATGAACAATTGGATATAAATAAGTGACGCCGCACGAACAGGGACACACACACACACACACACAACATACATATACAAACACACATACAAACACACATATGTAGATACATTTAAATGTATACAGTGGGAGATGCAAAGTGACTCGAATGAGACCAAAATGAAACGCATGGCTACAAAATTCTGAAATGCTCGCAAAAATGCAACAGAAGCGTCCAAAAATTAACAGCAACAGCGACAACAACAACTAGGAGAATACCAACAACAACAACAACAACAGCAATAAAAACACCAACAACAGAGAGCAGAGTAATAGCAGAAATGGCGACAGAATGCGCCACAAAAAAGAAAAAAAAAGAGAAAGGGAAGGGAATGAGTGTCATGTAAAAAGCCTTTCAATGCATGCTGCATACTTTTAGGCAATGCGAGAGTGGGTGTGTGTGTGTGTGTGTATGTGAGACGCGTAGGAATCGCGATAAAAGCAATGCATAAAAGAGAAAAGAAATGCAAAAAGGCAACACGTCCAAACACATTGAAAGCAGGCGAAACTATACAAAAAGCTGCCCACTCACACCTTCATCAAATATGAATGCGTGTGTGTGTGTGTGTGTGTGTGGTGTGTGTATGGCAAGTCAGGCCTGCATATGCTTGAATGCGCGTGTTCGCACTTGCAAACAAAAAGCAACAAGAACAACAGCAACGAGAGCAATGCAACTACACAAAATGCACAGCAGTCACATTCAAAAACCCCAAACACACACTAAAGACTCTACACACACACAACACACTCTCACACACACACATACAAATGCGCAACGAGTGCAAGTGGGTAAAAATAAAACATTTTTGCAATTAATTGCGCTCAATTTAAAATGTTGCAAAATTAATTCAAGAGTCATGCCAAATACACAGGCGCAGTCATTTATGCAAACAGAGACAGAGAGAATGGAGAATGGAGCATGGACAGTGGAGAGAGGAGAGAGGAGAGAGAAGAAGAGTAGAAAGAGGAGAGAAGGGAAGTAAGAGATGGAATGAGGAAAAGCAGGCTATACAGTTGAATTGGTGCTCAAGCGAGCAGGCAAATGCCACAGTTGAAATGCTTGTGGACAGAGAGCAGAGAGGGGAAACAGTGTGAGAAGAGAAGAGAGAAAGAGTGGGAGAAAATGGATCCATACACACATGGATATGGACACCGGTTGGCAGCCAAAGGAGCACGCAAATGTGGCGTTGATGAGCGTTGAATGTCGAAGCAGTTGCACTTGCAGCTGCAGCAGCAGCAGCAGCAACAAAAACAGCAACAGCAGCCACAGGACGAGGCACAAAAGGCAGGCAGGATTCTGCTGCTTTAAGACACACACTCACACACACCCATACACATATACATGAGGGGACTGTAGCCAAAGTCAGACGAACAGGAGTCCAACCAGCAGCCGACAATAAAAATAACAAAAGCAGCCGCAAATGTGAGGCAAGTAGGCAAGTATGCAAGGAGGCAAGTAGGCAAGTCCGGCCAAGGAGCCAAAGCAGTTGCAGTCGAAGAAAGCCAACCAAATGAGCAACACACACACACACATATGCAGAGAGAAATACACTCAAATACACACTCTTAACCACACACAAACAAATATACACATGCAACATTCACATGGCAAGATTGTAAGTCAAATGGGTTTTCTTGTTGTCGTCGTTGTTGTCGTTGTCGTTGTTGTCGCTATCGTTGTTGTCGTTGCTGTCGTTCTCGTTGGCTTGTCTGAGGCTCAGGCTCAGGCTCAAGCTGAGACCTGAGTCCTGAGTCCTGAGAATGTCGCTGAGACCTGAGACTGAGACTGTACAAGCAAAAGCAGTTGAAGTTGCCGGTCCGGAAGTCGGCAGTTGAAATTAAGCCAACAGCAATTATGGTAACGAATGCAGCAAGCAGCGGCAATTACAGTTCAACAATTGTTAAACATTCTTAAAGCACTAAAAACCACAAACAGTCTACGGTTTCCACTCACAACTTTAGTTTTCTTTGCAAAACAGAGCATGAAAGTGAGTCTAAACATATGTGACAGAACAAGACAGAGAACGAGAGGAAGTCAAATTCATTTTTTTAATAATATACAGTCTCTTTTTTAGAACTAATTATTCAGTCTGCATTTAAATCATGACTCTTTTGCAGTTGCATCGTAGTAGAAAACGCAAGGCAAACATCTGGTTTGGTTTGCGTAGTGGTTTCTTTACTCCATCTTAGTTCAGGACAAGACTATTCTTCATTTCAAATTTATTTCCAACACTTTTGTGATTAAAATTAGATGGTTTTCGGTAGGAAAAGCATTTATTTCGGTTTATCTAAGACAATTTAAAACTCTTAATTCTTAGGGGTTTGGTAAATAATCAGTTAAGGCATTTATTTAAATTTAAAAATATATAAAAACAAGAATAACATTTCCATATTAGATGTTAAGCCTTACAGAAGTCCAGACTTTAAGCTTGCTTAACTTTATCAAAACTAAACCAATTTTTATGGTACGATCTATAAATTGATTCTGCACTATTTTTAAGTTCGTTTTCCAAAATCATATTTCTCAATTTTCTGGAAATAAGGAATCTATAACATAAATAAGGATGGATTCCTTATAGTAGAATTAAGAAAAGAAAAATAATGTTTTCAATTTTAGATATTAATTTTTCACTTTAAGTCAACTCCTGTTGCCCAAATTAATATAATTCAACAATTTAAATTTGGTTCTAAGATGCTTTCGTGTTTTTAAATTATACCAAAAATGACTAAAAATTTGTCTGAAGTTGCCAGTCTCAATAGTTAACAGACTTTAAATTTTCAAACCTTTGCCAAAAACCAGAATAAATTTTAAGTTTAATATCATTAAACCATGGTCAAGTTTAATCTATTAATAGATTTCACATTTCAAAATAGTTCGTTTTTGTTAAATTATTGGAGTCGTTTTTTTAAACTTGCATTTTCATCATTATTTATTATCCAAATTTATAATATTTATAGTAAAAATATATGAATTTTAAAAATATCTATTTGTCTGTTTCTATAAGGCATATTTAACTTACTTACCATCAAAAAGCTGTTAACCTTTTAATGACCGGGACCAACAACAGTCAAGTTATAAAGAGTATTTTATTTAGTGATTACTGAAACCAATTTAGAGTGTGTACAAATTATACAATTATAATAATTGCTCTGTTTAATAAATACAAATATTTTTTAATTGAATTATCAATTTATCCATTTAAAATTAAACTAAAATCAATCTAATGTGTTTCAATAACGAACAAATAAAATCACTCTATATTTAAATTAATTGCATACCACTCTTGTTTAAATTGTCAAATGTAGTTGTAGTTGATTTGTGGTCGAATTATTAGAGTTGAGTATAATCGAAAACTAAGAGGTGCGATTCAAATATTTGAAACTCTCAAAGCAAACTCTTTGAGTGTTATTTGGTTCAATGCCGATTTAATGAATATTGAATGAGTTTCGCATTCGCATTCGATTTCGATTTCGATTTCGTTTCAACTCATTTTGATAGCAATAAATGTCTAGAATCAGATCCTTGAACACACTTTGTGAGTGTCTTTCAATTATAATGAAATTTGCGAAATGATTGTGCAATCAGGACTATTAGATAGCACATGTCAAACAAATAGAGCCCTCTATAAAGCCATATGTGTTATCTTATCACCACTCTTTCCACTTTTATCGAAAATATAAAAACAACAGAGAAGGTTTCGTGAAAGAGAAAGGGAAAGGGGGAAGAGAGATGGAGAGAGAGAGAGAGAGAGAGAGAGGGAAATACACGCGTGCCCAGTTCAATGGAGTTAACGCTGAAAGCGTTCAGCACAATGCGTTTTACAAACTCCCTAAAGCTATTTCGAAAGCAACTTTTTTTCTTCTCGACAACAGCAAACGAAGTTTTTTGCTTGTTCGTTGAATGTTGGCCAAAGTGGGCGAGGGGGCGGGGCAAGGAACAGTGGCATGTCTCGGTGTGGGCAAATAAATGCCAAGTGCTACGCAAAACCAAATAAAGTCGAGCACAAACACACACACACACTCGCATTCACACAGATACTTACACGCACGCACATTTAACAGTAACAGACGTTGGCAATGAACACAAATGCACAGGACTTCGCACAGTGGTCCACATACGTGAAAAACTGATCACAGAATATAAATTAGTATTAGCTAGGCATAGCAAATGCGATTTCATAATGGAACCGAAAATATCGGAGTTATAAGCAGTAATATGGAAGCGATACTGCAAAGCAAATATATAATAATAATATTTGTAAAATATTATTAATCTGCATAATAAGAAGTATTGTAGCGAAGTTTAAATAGTTTTTAATATATATTTAATATTATTTCATTTTGGAAATCTGTAAAATCATTGGTAAAGTTTCTTAATTTCGCTAATAACTTTTACTTTCGATAATCTTGAGCTCTTTAGTGATATAACAAATTGCTTATCAAAGTTGTCAACATTTTTGTTTTTACATCTTGCACTTACACTAGATCCAAAGTTATATTAATTATACTATATATAAAATTTTAGGATCCTATTAAATAAGAATATTTTGGCATTAGATTTCAAACTGAAAAATGCACAGATATTTGCTTTCACAAACTTATTTTATTTTCATTTAAATGGCATTTTTTGTCATAATTAGCGATCTTTTCATTTGATAATAAACTTTATTTATTTTGATAATTTCCTAAGCAAATATATTTAATTTAATTCAATTAAAGCGCTGTTTTTATAATCTTAAATTTATTAAATAATTAATTAATATTATATTTAAAGTCTGGAGTCCACTGTGCATTGCTAGCAAGTAGGCAACTGTCAGAGTCTTTTAGTCCTTTAGTTGCTCAATTTCAGTTTCACACTTCCGTCGCCACAGACGTTCATATACATACACACACAAACGTGTACACACGTGTACATATGTGAGTGTGTGTATGCAGATGGGTGTCCTTTGGCTGCAGGCGTAAAAACGTGAGGCGTACAATTTACGCCAGAAAAACAACAACAGCAGCAACAAGAAAAGCAAAAAGAGGAGTAACAGCTAGAAGCACAACGATGATGACGAGGACAACGACAACGACAACGACGACGACGTCGAGGAGTGTGCAAAAGGACATGCAACAACAATTAAAGTTTGAAAGAAGCAACGCCGGCGACGCCGCTCGACACGGAAAAAGTAAACCGAGCAAAAGTTGTTAACGGCGCATAAAAAATGAAAGAAAAACTGCATGAGACCAGAACGGTGGCTACAGCAGCAGAGAAGAACGGAGGGATGAGCAAGAAACGAGAGGAGAAGCGAAGAAAAGGCGGAAGGAATAATGGGGCGGGGCAGCCAACTGCCAAGTGGCAGTCGTGCAGTAAAAG
The DNA here is from genome assembly GCA_037043535.1 of Drosophila putrida. Lineage (NCBI taxonomy): Eukaryota > Metazoa > Arthropoda > Insecta > Diptera > Drosophilidae > Drosophila > Drosophila putrida. The sequence goes on from JBAMBI010000135.1 coordinate 1,322,353, forward strand.
GCACGCGCATGAAGCCGGAGGACAGCAAATGGACGGACAACGAGCTAAAGGACGAACAGACTGACAGACAGACAGACAGACAGACAGACAGACAGGCGGAAGGATGAGAGGACAGAGGACAGGACGCCAGGATAGGCAAACGGATGGAGGGGCCAAAGTTTTCGGGGCGAACAGACAGCGGCAAATTCGCATGCAAATTGTGCGCGAAAAAAGTTGAGAAAGCGCCAAAATGAAAGAAAATTTCAGCTAGAAAGGCAAAGAGAAAGGCGGAGAATGGGGAATAGTATGAAGAATAAGGGGTGTGAGGCAGATAGGAAACGCAAGTCGTATGTACGTAAGAAAGTTTTGCCACATAGATGAGGCACACACATGGTGCATGGCATAAAAGCACACACACACTCACACGCACACACTCAGAACATAAATGTAAACAATGAAATTGTTGAATAAACAGTGGGGCAGAGGCTTGTCAGAGAGAGAAAGAGGGTGGGAGAGCAAAGGGGTAGCCTACGAGAAGGGGTGTGTGAGTGTGTGTGTGTGTGTGTGTGTATAAAGGGGGCACGTATGTATTTATGCTGTATGCCTACGAGTGGCAGACAAACAGGCAGCATGCCGGAAGAGCTTTTGCTTGTCATCATTTCACGACCCGCTGCCGGCAAAAAGGTGTGAGACAACGGCAATTATCACAATTGTACTCGGCTTCCCCTCTGTGTTCCTCTACAACAACAACAACAACAACAAAAAAAAGTGAACCTACAATCATTGCCATTTGGTATTCATTCATTCATTCGCATACGTATACCAGTTGCCAGTTGCCAGTTCCACAACAATTTTAGCCGACTTTCTCCATTTCAACATTCATTCAGCTCTACGCATTGTTCGTGCTCGACGCCTTTGCCGGCCTTTTGTTGCCACGCCGTTGTCGTTGCCGCTGCCGTTGCCGCTGCCGTTGCCGTGTTTACATTTACACTTTGCAAGCATCATTTCCATGCCACGTCTAATGCTCAAGGCTTTGTGGCAGGCAGCTAGACAGGACATTGGCAGGAGGCAGTGAGGCACAGTTCGCAGTTCTAAAAGCGTTGCCTACATTGCTGCGCATTTAGTTAAATTGTTTATTTGTCACGCCCCCTCTCTCGCCCTCTCGCCCACTCGCTCTCTCTTTGCGCCTCTCTCTTTCAGTTTGCTCACAATCAATTAAAAGTGAGACGCCAATGTTTAATTAAGCTAAAATGCAGTCGTGGCACAATCTTCTCTTCTCTCCTCTCTCTCTCTCTCTCTCTGTCTCTTGTTGCAACACGACAGCGCTGTTTTAATTAGACCCTGACGTTTTCCTCCTTTATCTTTGTGGGCCTTCTTCGTTGAAATTGAGTTATTAGTCGCTCATTATTGAACTTTTAATGCAGTCAGTCAAATAGTTGCTAGCTGCTGACATCCTATATAAATTGCCTCACAGCCTGTTCTGTCCAGTCCGGTCCAGTCCAGTTCAGTCCAGTCGAGTCCTATTCGGCCTTCTCGCATTCTCTCGTTCCTTCGAGCGTAAAAAGTCGCCAATAATTGGCTACTAATGGCACCACATCAAAAACTTTCAACGATTGCAATAAAAAATCTCAACGGTAAACTTTTCTGCACAACCAAAAAAAAACGAAGCAAATAACAATAAAAACAAGTCAGAGAGCTGCAATTGAAAGTGTTCGACTAGGTTATATCCTCTGGATGAAACTGAGTTAGGTTTAAATTTATTTCCACTCACAGACATTTGTAAAACACACATTTATTTCCTTCTTTATTAAGTTTAAAGCTTAAATTTCAAATTAAAATCTATAGTTAAATTAAATTATACAAAGTCACGTATAATAAAATAACATAGCTTTGTGGTTTAACTCTGATATCTATTACATGAAGGCAACTAAAATAGAAAACCGATTTACGGAAATAGATTTCCAGATTAAATGTAAATGGTGCTGTATTTGTAGTGTATTTGTATTAGTCTTAATAAACTAAACTACTCACTTGTATACATTTACATTGGCTATAGGGTATAGCAGAATAAAAAGTGTGACAAACAATTAACATTTTCATTTTGTGATTTTGCACTTTAACTTTGCGAGCGCTATTTATTGCACTTGCCACTGTTTGCTATTGTTGTTGTTGTTGTTGCAATTGTTGTTGCAACTGTTGTTGTTATTGTTGCCTTTGTTGTTGTTGGAGTTGTTGTCATTGCTGTTGCAATGAAAATCATTAACGCTAGGGGCACCAGAAGGCAAGGAGAAGGGACAGGAGCATTGTTGCACCTGCAGCGTGCTGTTGTCAGCTCATTGCAAGTGGTATGTGTTAATGGGCGTGGCACGGTTGGAGGAAGGGGGCTTAGAAAATGGGGAAGAGGCAACTCACTTGGCACGCGCATTATTGCAAACAATTTGCCCCTGTTTGTGTAGTGGACAAATGACAGGCAGGAAGGCAGGATGGCAGCAGGCACCCAGAGCAAAAGGACAAAGGACAATGGCGGCAGCTAAAGCCGGCGTTGGCAATCGGAAATGTTGCCAAAGTTCTATGTCAGCCAGACACACACACACACATACAACAGCTGCCTCGCAGGCAGACACACACATACTCCTATACACACTCCTACACTGATAAAACATAAAAAAGTTATACAATATAGATCTAAAAAGCGCTCAGACATTTTATTCTTAAAAGTAGAGAGCACATCTTGACTTTAGGAAATTTCTAAATGAGATCAAACTCTCATTTAGATTATTTTTTCACATTATTTTTCAAGCCACAAATCAAATAAAAAATACAAATACTGACAACGTATTTAGTAACACAATTTTTCAGATATGAAATAACTCCTTAATATCTTTAAGTGAAATATTCCAAAATTTGTGATATAAAAATATAAACCTATGAACTTATTTACACATTTTAAAATCTAGAGATTTGTATTTTAACATTCATTATTTTTAGTTTTAATAATTTGTTCTTAAAATGGTTTTTTCTTAAGATTAAAATGTTTTTTTCTTAATAACGTAAAATTTCAAATTAATGTTTTTTGTCATTTTTTTTTGCAGTGTACGCACACATGTGCACATTGTATGTAGTTATGCACTCAGTCGTGACTTTCCGCTAGGGTTTGAGGTGAGCTGTGTTCAAGTTGAGCGTTGTCAGCCCTTGTGCCACGCCCCCTTAGCCGCCTACTTGCTTGCTTTGGCCTTTTTGCCCCTGCAGTGTTTGTTTTAATTTAAATAAATGAGCTTAAGCTTGATCCTTTAAGGCCTCCGTTGCTCCTGCTGCAGTTGGTGCCGTTGTCGCTAGAGGGCGTTACGTTATTTAGCTGACACGCCCACGCGCCCGGACAACAACGTCATCATTCAGAATATGCAAGTGCTCAGCACATTTTCAAGTCAAATTGCTTTGTCGCTTAGCAGCGACATTGAGTTGACGGTCATTTGCCCGTGTTGACCCGTTCTTCTTGCAGTGGCTCCCTCTGGCGAACTCTTTGGGGAGTTGCCATCTCTTCGGCTTGCACCTCAATGTGCGCCTCAGTCTGCTATTGCTCCTGCTTCTCATCGTGGCCTTTTAGGCTGCTCCTGACTAAGTATTCTATCTGGTCCTTTTTCTGTTCCTGCTGCTTTTTGATCTGCTCAATATTTTGGCGCTTTTCATTGTAGTCCTCCGTTCGCTCCTCATTCTAATCCAAGCAGTATCAAAAGTTGGTTGATCTCGGAACGAAATACTTAATAACATTTCAATTACATTAACACATTCACATAAAACTCCTAGTCATGAAAGCTATCTATCCAGGAATTATGTAATGAATCTTGTTAAACTGACACTAGTAACATAAGTATGCATAAATTTAGGGTACAAAAAAAAATAGTTTGACCTTCGGTACATTACGCAAAAAGGAGTCAGAATTGAAGCAATTACCTAATATCTTCTTGCATACTTGAATTTTAATTTAGTAAATATAATCTTAGAAAGATCAATGTAGTTAAGAACTTTCAACTTGATTCTTGGCATGAATTAATTGAATAGTTTTTTCTTCGGCTCCTCTTGTTCCTATTTTTCATTGTGCACATCCTTTTACTTCTCCCCCCCAGCATCTTCTCATCTGACTGCATTTTCTGCTGCTCAGCCCAAGGCTCCTCATTCTTGTTCTCATCCAGGCGTTAAAGTGTACACATCTTGACAGCACACGATGTCCACCATTTGGGAGATTGACGTTGGCGTTGGCACTTGCAGCTGACTCCGGCTCATAGTTCAAGTGTTTGTTGTTGTTGTTGTTGTTGTTGTTGTTGCAGTGGCATATTGTTGTTGTTGTTGTTTGCTGCAAGCTGTGGAACACTTCAAACGGCTTTTGTCGTTGCGCCTTTGCTCCTTTTGCTGTCGCTGTCACATTGCATCATTCCCTCAGTTTCAGCTTCATCTCACCCTTTTACTCTCTATCTCTCTCTGTCTCTCTATTCCTCTCTCTTTCTCTCTCTCGCTCTTTGACTGTTGCAATGACAACGCTTTGGCCAGCTGTTGGTTTACCTTGCTGCAAACTGCGCTGATTTGCAGTTTCTTCTTTTCATTTGTTTGGCGCAGTTTTTTAGCTTGTTTTCCCTTTTTGTTTTTTTTTTTCTAGCTTGTTTTTTGTTTACACGGCAAATTTATTTATGTTCGCGCTGTGGCACATTTTTCGGTATCCTGCTGAAATATTCTCTTTTCTTAAGTGCAGATGCAAATTTGTTTTCACTGACAGCGAGAAAAATACTCAGAGAATTAGAGAAAGAGAAAGAAAGAGAGGGAAAACAACAGAAATAGGTGAAGAGTTAGTTTCTCCTCGAGCTGGAATTTATATACAAATTTTGTCAAAGAGATTTGATTTGATTTGATTTAACTTAATTTCAATTCACAAACTTTATTTCCCTCAACAACAATACAATTGCCATTCCAGGTATTTACTTTTATACTTGTACTTTTATATCCATCGTCATGTTTAAATGCTGTAAAGTATAATTACAGTTAAGCACTTTGCCAGCTTGAAACAGTTCTCTGCTTCTGCTTCTGCTTCTGTTTCTGCTATAGCTTTTTTATTTTATCGCTAAGCCGCTTATCATTGGCTTTTTATGGCCACTGAAATGTATAAAAAAAATGTTTGTATCAAGAACTTGTCTTACAAAAGCAACAAGGTAAACTGAAGCGAGCAGGCGAAAGAGAGACCCCCTAAAGGTATATATATACATTTGTGAGACAAGTCAATAGTCGAGTTCAGTTTGTTGATATTTCAGTGTAAAGGTGAGGTTAAACCGTTTGAACCGACAATCAACTATGAAAGAAACTATTCTGAAAGCACTTGGCAATAATGGAATGAAACAAGTAGCAATCAAGGATGAATCTGAAATAAATCTAGTAGGAATTTGTATCCTTTCGAAACACACAGAAAGTGATTGGATTTGAAAGGTAGCTAAAGCTACTTTCCCTAAGGAGTCCAAGAATTTTTAGAGTGAAGAATGGGCCAGGAAATGTTTTTTTCAAGACCCCAAGAATCTCTCAATAAAAACTTTCTTACAAGAGTCTGACGATAGATTATAATCTATATATCTGTAAGTGCTTATCTGTGGAGTTGAAGGAGCTAGATAAATTATATAAGATACTTTCTACTATTGGATTTACAGACCTATTTCCAAGGGGTCTATTTGAGTCCTTTCACTTAAGTTATTTTTGGTCTAGATAATTATCCTAAGAAGTCTATTTTAATATAACTGCTCTTTATACCCAATGCTTCAAGAATAGAGATTACCTATAAGTTATTGATTTAGTTCAACGTTGAGCTACAAATATTTGAAGTTGATTAATCAAGTTTCTAAGTTATTTTTTTTTATAAATGACTTGTTTATCTGTTTCTCTATTTCAATCAATGAAACCCACTAAAACCCTTAATTATCGAAGTTTCATCTACATAAGGCTATAAGTATGAATATTGTCTAACTAACTTGAAGGTTCCGTCTATTAATTTAATTTATTTAATCTGAGATTACCTATAAGCTATAAGTACAATGGACTTATAATTTCAAGCATTAGTCATTATATACATAAATGAGAATCATTAATTCATTAAGTTATTTTACTTTCCCTCTTCACATCTTTATAAAGTGTTGCCTGTCTAATAATTTAAGAATTCTAAATGGAACTCTTGAAATTGAATTGTTTACAGTTTGAATCAAGATAGTTGAGAGTTTCTTTCGCAGCATTTGAATAGTGAACAATATAATAAATCAATTGTAGTTTTGCTATCAACTGAAACATGCTATGAGGGATGGAGAGATGGAGACAGAGATCCAGTTCCACTTTCAAAACCAATCCCAGTTGCTCAACTGTCGCTATTCCATGCACTTGATGCTGAAGCTGAAGCTAATTCAATAAGCAAATCGCATTTCCGAAGCTGAAAGTTGCCTTGGATTGGAATAAGGAGGGGACTCGGGAGGGGCAATTTTGTGTGTGTGTGTGGGAGGGGGAAGGGGTGTATATAATGCCCAGAGGCAAACGCATTGACACCTCGTCAAAAGTTTCCAAAGGCATTTCTTCCCCTCTCACCCACTTTTGGGGCATGTTGCATATTCCCACCGCTGAGAGCTTACTAACTGCTTTAGTGCAAATTTAGTATTAGCGGAGTGCTCAATTTCACACTGAAATTAAATTACAGACGCGTCAAAGTGCAGTTCAGCTTGTTAGTAGGCGTGGCAAGGGCGGCAGAAGGGTGAAACAAATGAGAGAGAGGGAACACCTCGTTAGTTTTTGCGTCTTGAAACTTTTTAATATTTACATTCATATTTTGCACCTTTTGGCTTTGCTGACGCGGAAAACTCGCTCCTTTTTTCTTCATCTTATTTTTTTTTAATATACATATATATATATATTTTTTCCAGCATTTTCCGGGTTGCAAAACGGAAAGGCGCCAAGGATGCAAAGGTGGCCATAAATTTGTGTTTGTGTTGCAAAATTGCATTCGCCTTTACTTTGAGCTGCGGATGAAGAAACTGTGCGAGATAGCGAACACACTTGGCTTTAGGGGGTCAGGGTTGGGGTCTGTGTTGGTGTTGGTGTTGATGTCGGGTCGTGATTGGGATCGGGATCGGGATTGGGGGCAACAGCTGAAGGGAGCCATATTGGCCGCGCCTAAGAGCAGGCAGCGTAAAATTGTAAAACTGCGCCGCATCGCATAATCAAGTTAGCCGGAATCCTCCCCTCTTTGCACCACTACCCCACCCCTTTTAGTATTCCCTGTACACATTTTAAATGGGTCTATTATGTAATATGTAAGTGTGATATAAAATGAAGCGTCTGCTGCGTGGTTGTTGTCACTTGTTTATTTGTTGCAACTCCATTCTTTTAGTTTTAATTTAATCCAATCAAAATGTTCAAAAAAACAATTAGATTAAAAGTAATTTTAAAACTTATGGCCCAAAATGGCGGTTGCTCTTTGAATGATCCATTTTAAGGGCCTATTTCCATATTGTGTTTGATTTTCCCTTCTGCATTTGGCGGGAAAATCCAAGATGATTATATATAAATGTTATTAAAATTGAATATTTGATATTGAAATAGTAAAACCGGCTTTTATTGGACACTAGAGTGTAGGCATGATGGGCTTGCTCTTAAAATTTAGCACTGTTTTAGCTTTTCAGCTTTGTCCTTAGCTGGAAGTCCCTGTTGATAGGCTAAAATCCACAATACTCGTCGAATGAGAGCAGAAGACTGGTGTTCTATTCGTTTTATACCGCCGATATATCCAGCCTCAAGCTAACTTTAGCCAGAATCCCTTCCCCTTTGCACCACTAATCCCTCTTAGTATATCCTGTTCAAACTTGAATTGGGCAATAGAATGTATTATCATACAAAGAACTTTACTATATATCACAGGTTTAAATAGTTCTGTTTCTTTTAAACATCTACAAAATAAAGTTGTTATAGCCAAGTGAGAGCTTTTCAAATACAAGAAAGTATTTAAAACACAATGAAATACATTTTTAAAGTAATTATTTAAATTATATTGCTTTTTTCCTAAGAACTCTTCGTATTATGTATTGTGGTATAACAATTTTCCAACTACTTGTAATTTATTTTAATTGTTTCATATAACTTTATTTTAATTTGTTACATCTGCTATTAGCCAAAGTTTAACAAAAAAATCTATTAGTTTTCATATATTTACCATATATGTATCAGCTACATAAAATATGAATAAGTTTTAAATATTCCATTTAGTTAATATACTTGATTTTAAATATCTAACTATAAGTACACATAAATATTGTAAAGACATTTCACCTCCTTAAAATGATTTCTCTTGATCATAAAACTAAATAAAAGTTTAACAATAATAATATAATATAATTATATTTACTTCCCAGGTGTGTTTAACTTATCTGTAGAGAATTTAATGACTTACGTTAATTCAAACTTCCACAAAGCTTTTAATTATTAATAAATTTTATAAGACAAAGAAATTCCTTCCTTTGGCTTTAATTCAATAATGATTTCTAAAGCATAGAATGTAGTTTTAACGATGCTTTTGAATTGCAACAGATTTGTAGAACATGCCTGATTAACTAACCTCAGAGTTGTTTACAGAGTGTCTTCTAGTCTGGCATGGCCGTGTGCAGCATTTTTACTTGTTGTTGATTTCTATTGTTGCAGCGATTTACAGTTGAAGCACTTAAACTGAACACCATTTGCTGTTGTTGTGCATGCGAGAATCTATGTGTGTGTGTGTGTGTGAAATACTGTAAAATAAATTTGTTTGGTAGCATTTTTTGATGCGTCGTTGTAGTTTTTTTTTGTAAGTTTTTTAACAGAATATTTGTATTTTGCTTGCAGATGTCAACAGCACTTGGGATTGATGCAGCTGCAGTGAAATCAAAGCCCCTTGCGAAATTCGCACAAACAACGCACAACAGCAGCAGCAGCAGCGACAACAACAACAACAACAACAATAATAATAACAACAAAGCTGCAAATAGCAATCGAAATACAACAAAAAGAAATCGAAATCGAAATAGAAAATCGAAAATTCAAATGCAAATAGAAATTGCGGCAATCGCAACAAAAAATAGCCATAAAATAAGAACGTCAACAACAACGACAGCGACAACAAGAGGCAACGGCAACAGCGGCAACATTGGCAACAGCTGCACCAAATAACAAACGTCAGCTGCAAAATCGCAAAAAACAAGCCACAACAACAACAACAACAATAGCAAGAACAACGATAACAATCAGTAGCAACAGCAGCAACAGCAGCAGCAGCAGCAGCAGCAGTAGCAAGCAACAAAATGGAGTGGCATTTAGGCCCTCTCTTTATCATTTTGATAATGGCCGCCAAATGTGGCAATGGCAATGGCATGCCACAGAATCAGCATCATGGTAAGTGTGCATTCAAATGGCCAATTTGCCCCACTGTACGTGTATGCTAATTCAATCTAATGGCCACGTGCGGTGCCCACAGAATCAAATTCACAGCTGGATCCGGATCCGGAGTTTATTGGCTTCATCAACAATGTCACGTATCCGGCTGGTCGTGAGGCTGTTCTCGCCTGTTCAGTGCGCAATCTGGGCAAGAATAAAGTAGGTCATCCAAGCAGCTCCACATCTCTATCTCTTTTTCTCACTTTCTCTATCTCAATATCTCTGTGATCTCTAGGTGGGCTGGCTACGTGCCTCGGATCAAACGGTTCTTGCGTTGCAAGGACGCGTCGTGACGCACAATGCCAGGATCAGTGTCATGCATCAGGATATGCACACGTAAGTACAGTGAAACAGCGAAAGTACGACTATTATAACATATGATGAGGCTCTGTAGTGTAGAAGTTGAAACTCCTTTCAGATAAGGAGGCATATCATAACAAATAATTCTTAAGCTAACTAGAGACATTTATTTGAAACATAAGGAACGTTTCTCGTTATGATTTTGAAAAAGGAAACAAAGAAAATTATAATATAAATGAGTTAAAATTTTATCATACTAAAATTTACATTCGCTTTAAAAATTGTGACAAAATGGAATACCATTGAGAGTGTAAAATTATTGTTATATTTACAATTAAAAAATGAAATTAAACCACAAGAAAACTGTTGGCAGACCGAACCAATATCTGCCTCTAAGGATTGAGCCACCAAACCAAAGCTTTTCCAATATTCTTGAGAATTACAGCCTTGGTTTTTTAATCTTTAATGATTACTTAGTGAAGAGCTAAAAAAATAATAAATATTCATTGAGCTTTTTAATATAATGTGTACAGGTAAGGCTTTCCATAATGGATTAGTATTCAATTCTTTTGAGAGGAACTAGAATTAAATAGAGATACGTATATATAATAAATAGTAATAGGGTAAAAAAAACTCTGATTAATTATGTGCAATGAAAGCGAATTGCAATTAGTTTTTTTTGAAATGGTTAATATGATTACTTCAGTAAATAATGACATATACTGTGTGGTTTTCAGTGTCCAGATTTGTAGCAAAGAGCTGGAGTTTCTTTCAGATATGGTAAAACATTTGCTCAGGGAAAACTCATACTGTCCAAGTCATTGATTGTACAGTTTACATTTGAACGCCTTAATTTTAATCAATGATTTGGATTACTCCCCAATTTCACAATTTGTTTTCGACATCTAATAGTCTCTTTCGGAATGGAATATTTTACTATAGTTTATCTTAAATGCAAATTTTATTTCCTTCAGCTGGAAGCTGAAGATCAGCAAACTACGGGAGAGTGATCGAGGATGTTACATGTGCCAGATAAACACGAGTCCGATGAAGAAACAAGTCGGTTGCATCGATGTGCAAGGTATGAAATAATGAACGAATTGGACAAGTGGAGATTGCATATGGGAATAATTGTCTTGCAGTGCCGCCGGACATCATTAATGAGGAATCCTCAGCGGATTTGGCGGTGCAGGAGGGCGAGGATGCGACATTGACGTGTAAGGCCACCGGCAATCCTCAGCCACGTGTCATTTGGCGACGCGAGGATGGGGAAATGATACTCATACGAAAACCAGGCAGTCGCGAGCTGATGAAAGGTGAGACTGGAGCAAGAGGGTAAACTATGTTATCACACATGACAAACTTACACATGAATCTCCCTTTACAGTGGAGACGTACAATGGCTCCTCGTTGAGACTTTTGAGACTGGAGCGTCGTCAGATGGGCGCCTATCTCTGCATTGCATCCAATGATGTGCCGCCGGCTGTCAGCAAACGCGTCTCCCTCAGCGTGCAATGTAAGTCAGACATTGAATGAATTCCCTACTCCCTACTGTCACTTAGAGTATACTCCAACTCTCTAACCTTCTCTCTCATTGTAGTTGCTCCTATGGTGCGTGCACCTAGCCAGCTGTTGGGCACCCCGCTAGGCTCCGATGTGCAGCTAGAGTGTCAGGTGGAGGCCTCTCCCTCACCCGTCTCCTACTGGCTAAAGGGAGCGCGCACATCGAATGGCTTTGCCAGCGTCTCAACGGCCAGCCTCGAGTCCGGTTCGCCAGGTCCCGAAATGCTCCTAGATGGGTAAGTCTTTTGTTCAATGCTCCCTACGGCCATTCAGTGGACTCTGAATAAACAAGAATCACTTGATTTTTTTTGTAGACCTTTTTAACTTAGACCGTGTATAAAGGGTTTATGTTATTTATTTATATATTTATTTTAATTTTCCTATATAATAAATTCAAATTCTTACGATAATTGAACAATGTTTAAAACTCTGATCCATTTTCAACTCTGGTTAAAAATAATGACATTATAGTTTCTCAACTATTTCATTATCTAAAACAAAATTTAATTTCTTAGTCTTAATAACACAATAGAAGTGTACATACTTAGGACTACAAGTTTTGGAAATTCCCTTTGCTTTTCTTCTTTGGTTGAGTCCAAATGTCAAGAAACTTTAAAGTAACTGAAACATGAGAGAAATTCTCAGAACTTGCTCTCAGTGTAAGCTCTTGTTTGTTGACAATTTGAATTTTGTAGGAGTTTGTATTTGATGAGAATCTACTGTACTTTCATAATACCATTGTGCATTGTTCGTTTTCTAGGCCCAAATATGGCATAACGGAAAAGCGCGATGGCTATCGTGGCGTCATGTTGCTTGTGGTGCGTTCCTTCTCACCCTCCGATGTGGGGACTTATCATTGCGTCAGCACAAATTCGCTGGGTCGTGCCGAGGGCACACTGCGACTCTACGGTGCGTATGCGTAATCTTTGCAAGCCGCCAAACCAAACAATTCTCATGTGTATACGCACTCTAATGTTGTTGCTCTTGCTGTTTGTTTTTGTTATTGTTTTTACAGAAATCAAGCTACATCCGGGAGCTTCGTCGAGCAACGATGAGCATCCAAATTACATACCCGGTAAGTTTGCGAACGAAACTCTCGAGCGAAGCATGTTGAGAATTTGATTTTTGATTTCTGAATTCCTAAACTCCTCTCTCTCTCTTTCTCTCTCTTAAGGTTTAGAAGAGGCGGCGCGTAATTTGGCTGCCTGCAGGCATGTTGCCACGTGGCAGCTGCTCCTGTTGCCACTGATGTTGCTGCCACTGTGCTTGCCACCGTGGGATGCGTGATATCAAAACTGAGCGTGAGCCGGCAATCAAGTATTCCTACAGGTGTTAGCCCCCCCTTCAGCCCTTCAGCCCTAGAGCCCTTGAATCGAATCGAATCCAACTTTACCGCTTATGCTCCCGCTCAAGCTCCATTCATCCCCTCTCTCCAAGCAGGCCTATTATAACCCATTTAACTTTTTGTTAATACATATCGATATGTGGTAGATGAAGCCACAATGCCAATATATCATTTACATACGTATCACGATGAATGTTGTTTCCCCCGAGTATTAAAATCGAATCGAATGCCAAAAATAAAACAAAACCCAAAAATATGTCGCATAATGTTAAATTGCATATAATTAAACACGAATACTATAAAATAGTGCATAAATATAATTAACGAAAAATTATTGAATAAATTATCGCAAAAAATACAACAAAAACCACTTAAATAAATTGTTTAATTTTTCAATTCATTTATTCTGCATTCCACAAACTTGTTATTGTTGTTGGACTGTACCAAAAAAATGGAGCACAAATCAAACGAGATTGCTTTTATAAATAGATATTTAAATTTTAAATTTTTTCGCTTCCTTTTTAAATATATTCATTTATTCAAATTTGTTTTCGATTTAACATCAACATTTTTTACTTCAATTAACTTTAAAAATTAAATGATTGATTTATTTTTATGATTTTTTAGTTTTTAATTTGTGAAAGAATAACTTCATTTCATTACAATAGTTTTGTTAATTAGTACAATCTTTTAAGCTAATGTGGAAAGTTTTAGTCTTGAATAAAATTTGTTGCTTTTCATTAATTTGTCTTGGAGCTGCAAACGGGCGTCTTTTGGTCTGCCATTTCGAACCACTGTGCAGCCACTATATAAATAAGGTAATTATATTAAAAATATTTCAATTTGCATATGAAGGGAGTGTGGTATTTACCCCAACGATTGCCCTGTAACACCGGACAGGCGGCATGCAACATTCGCTTATCGCATTCGGCCGCACTGTTCACATTGTGCCACATGAGCGCGGATCCTTTCGTGGGTTTCACGCTCAGCTTTAAGAGGGGAAAGGATGTAAGTCCACCCAATTGGACATCGCTCAGCTATCAGGGAATGTATATTGAGGCTTATTAAGAGCGGAAGAGTTGAAAGTGTCAACTTACGTAGAGTAATACAGTGGCAATGCGATTACTTCCCAAGGAAGCCTGTGAAAAGACAGGATTAAGCTTAAGTTAATGAGAAAAATCATTTTTTTTAAAGCATCTTTTATTAACTGTGCTGTATGTCTATATATAGATTCAACGCTGTTAAGGATGGTAGAGATATTTCTTAAGAAGGATATTGATTTTAAGAGTTTGACATATAAGCTTTTATCCTTACCACAGCTTGATGGGATAAAAAGAGTGTGCCAAAGAATATCATCTGTATTTCTGCCGCTATAATTTGCGATAGTATTTTAAGATGTATACTCATTTGAAATTAAGTGATTTAATTTACTTGCACTTATATTTAACCAAATCATTTGACATTTGGCCTATAGTTTTCACTAATAATTCTACTATTAATAATACAAACCTTAAGGGAGAAACTCCTTTAGAGATATGTTGTAAAACAATATCCTAGGAAAATTGGAAATACAATAACTTAAAGTCCTCCAAAAAGTTAAAGATAATTTTTAAAGTCTAGGAGTATTGTTTAGACTATCAATGTATGGTTTATAGTCTTATAAATTTGATTAATATCTGAAAAGATACATGTAGATCATTTCTGGAACATGTTTTTCAAAATTTCTAAACTATAGACAAGCTAGAGATATTTCAATGTCCCACCAAAATCTAGCCTAACTTGTAGAACGGTTCATTTTAGAGACTCCTTTGATTAAGACTCACCTCATGCAAATTAAAGTCACAATCATAGTGCAAATTGTATTGGCCGCCAATGCCATAATTGTTCACATCAAGTTCCGTATTAGACGGCAACTCCAACCCGGACATATCCTTGATTCTGCGAAAAACACGCTCAACGGAGAGGGAAGCATTTTGGGTTAAGGCCGCATTCATGGCATTTCGCCGGGAACCTGATCTCTCGACAAGGGAACGTCTAAGATTGGGTTCGCTTAAACGCAAAATATCCGAAATCTCTTCATCGGAGATGACATTGTGATAGAGCACGATATGAGGATCAATACTCAGTTGCTCCTGCTTAAGAGGTGCAAGGTGAAGGAATGGAGAGCTAATTGAATTATAATGACACCGCATTGAGGAGCTGAGAGGAAGTCGAGACTGTCCACGACAATTTGAGATATGGGAAAGACTTTGATCAGCTAGCAGCATATAAGCTTTCGCTTCCTGTCTAAGCTCCTCTGTCTCGGCATACTTGAAAACCTGATTAAAGGTTCCCCGCATCCCTAGAAAATTGTCTGCAAAAAGATCACACAATCAACCCTTAAACTCGATTTATTACGGTGTTCAAAACTAACCCCGTTTAAATTGAATCATGCCCAGCTCCTTAAAAATGACAGCACGTTCTGTATTCATCAGTTTCAGGACTGGCTCTGGAGTTTCCTCATATTGTTCCAATGCAATGTCAAACCACTTGGCAGCTAGTTGATCCTCTCCCTGTTTAAGTAAATATCTCGCCAAATAGACACAGTCCAATGTGCTCATCTTGTGACTAGAATAGAGATTTAGGAGAAATATGAAATAAACGAGAAATTCCAGAAAGATCTCAGGTGGTAACAGACTTGTATTCCTTTTGAGCTAGAAGACCCTTCGCCATGTCTCTTTCATCAAGATTATAGATCTCTTGTATGCGTAGCAATCCCTTGACACCGTGTTCCAGATCCATATCGGTCAAAACATCTAATCTATAGTCCGCTATCTGCTGTAGATCTGAGAGGAATTTTCTAAAGAATCGATTGAGAAACTTGGATGTGGTCAATACCAACCTTTACCCTCTTCCAACTTCAGAAAGTAATATAACTTTGATGCATCCTGTTGCATCCGTCGCAGCATCGGGAAACTATTCAAGGGATTGGAAACAAAGACTTCAGGATCAATCATTGCCTCTGCTTGTCGCTTCATGGCATCATTAACGAATCTATTGTAAATAATAATTATATATTTTTTATCCATTTGCACTTTTATCAACTTACATGCGAATTTCGTTTAATTTTTCCTGCACAACATTTATATAGATGCGGAAATCGGTCAATAGATGATCCTCTCCCTCGAGAACACGTCCCATTTCATGTGTCGAGGTGGCAGTCAGCTCTATTCCAACCACCATTTTTACTGAGAGAAACAAGAAGATGTAGAACACCTGCATTCTGAATACAAACTAAACTAATTGAAATAAAATTCGATATTGTTATGGCAAGCTGGCATTAGGGCAGGTTAATTAATTCGTTACACTGATACAGATCTTGGGATCTGAATTGCAAGCCACGCTAATGCAAAACAACGTTAGTTGAGAAGAAATCAACATAGAGTGCTCACAAGGAAGATACCCTATAAATCTAAAGCTATAATGACAAAATTCATGTAATACAGCATATCTTTTAATTGTTGTTTACCTTTCAATAATTTTCACACACTTTTATTCAACTACTTACTTAAACTATTAAATATTAGTTAAAAATAAAAAAAATAAAGTTTACCTGTTTTATTTTCGTTTTTCGCACGCCCGCCACAAGTTTGAATTTGTTGGTTTTGCAACGCGCAAAACAAAAACAAAGTTTTAGTTTCAAAAACCGACGCTGAAGGCGCCAAAATTTTTGTAATTTTTTTATGGAAAACTTGACAGCCCTAGTCGCCCATATTATCCTGCTCACTCGCCGGAACCACTTTAATTTGAGACAAAGTAAAAAAAATTTGAAAGCTTGCAAGGATTTTTTTTAGAATTCTCTAAATGCTTTCAGAAACTTTAAGATGTTTTTGGACTCATTTGAAGGAACTAGGTCCCCAAAAGGGCTAAACAGACGAAACATATTTAAAAAAAATCAGCTCGATTTTATCTAATTTCGAATTTTATTTAAAAAAAATCGTTTTCATAAAAAAAAAATTGTTTAAGTGCGCTTTTTTACATTTTTGGGTGGTGCATACTTTTAGGCAAATGGCATAAATCAGAATAGTCACTTTTTCTTGGGTGCATACTTTTAGGCTGAGGGCATAATAGCCATAAAACCAGAGCTGTCGTGTTTCCCGATGATCACGCCATCTATTGTACTATAACAGCACTTCAATAACAGCGCCATGGAACAGTTTATGTAAGCTTGTTTTAAAAATGTATAATCAACCAATTTTAACAAATATCATAGTAAAACCATGTATTTGTAATTTCTTCTTTCTCAATTTATGTAATATCACTTAAAAGCAAATTTATAAATTTTTAAAATTTTTATAGCGATACTATCGATATTGTAGCAACATGCCAGGGTCGATTTGTTATTATCGATAAGCGATAATATCTTGCGACAGCGAGCATTAAAAAGTGCTCAAGAAATTTCGTGAAAAAACGGGAAATATGTCGTAAATAATTCATAAATTATTGTGCAAAGTGTTAATAAGTGATCTGTGCAGTGTCGGGTAATGGAAAACGCATTGTTAAATGCTTGAAAATGTAAAATAAAAAGCTGTAAACCTGATTTCTGAAGAGGCAGGCTTTTTTTCATCGTCGTAAAATACATACAGACATTCTCTCACACACACACACACACATATATATAAGTAAACGCAGATGTATATATATAACGCGCGGGCGCGAGAGTGAATAAGAGCGTGAACGAGAGTCGTCTGTGTGTGCGTGTTTTGTGTATGTTGTTGTCTTCTTTGGTGAGAGAGCAAGCGCGCGCCAAGCAGGCGAATGCGAGAGCAAAGCAAAAACCAACAAATAAGTGAACGAAAATAAAAACGAAAAATACCGAATCTACATATTGAACAAGTCGTGTTTTTACTGTGCTGAGTGTTATTGTGTTGTTGTGTTTGCATTTTGCATTTGTGTTTGACAAATTATGTTTTAACACGGCCCCCTCCTTCCCCCTTCACCACTACACACACAAACAGAAACACAAATTGGATACATTTGCAAAAAAAAAAGAAAAAAAACAAAAGGTAATTAAATAATACATGTTCATTAAATAGGCGTCGTCGGCTCAATCGGTTTTTGTTTTTGGCCAGATGAGTCAGTCGGTTTGCCTGTATCTGTATCTGTACCGCATCGTTTCTAACAACAATTGCATTTTGACACAATTATACTAACATATTCATTCATGTATGTACATTAGATTGTTGTTTTTAATAGGTATGTAGTAGTTAGTGTAGTTGTCGTTGTTGTTCCTTAGATTGAGTGAAATAGTTGAATTTACGAGTACAACTTGTACTGTTATTTGTGCAAGTATTTAAATACGGTTTTTATCTACGTCGTTGTGTGATTTACAGCCATTCGTTAAATATACTATAGAAAGCAAGTTGGAAAACAACAACACTCATGCATAGAGAGCGAGACAGAGAGAGAGAGAGAGAGAGAGCAAATAAGCAATAAAACAGCATCAATAAATAAGATTTAATGTGTGTATTGAGTATCTACAGTTAATTATTTTTGTTGTCCACTCATTTGAAATCAAATATATACGCTCTCTCTCTCTCCCCCACTCAATATCTGTGTGTCTCTCTCTTTCTGTCTCTCTCTTTCTGTGTAGCGTTCTCGTTCACTCTCGCATACGCACCCACCCAAGTGCTTGTGCTTGGTATTTATAACTAAAATTGCGCTGATCATTTGCGTTGCTTTTTTAAAACATTTAATAAATTATGTACACACTGTCTGTCTGAATCTATGTGGCCTCTGTCTGTGTGTATGTGTCTATAATAAAATGAAAAAGTGCCAAGCAGCTAAATCGATTGGACCGAGCTGTTTGTGTTGCCACAAATTCAAGGGCTAAAATAGCTTATTTGATTTTGAGAAGAAAGACAGTTATAAAGTTACAAGAAGGCATTTATTGATTAAAATTGCTATTTGGTTCTTTAGATTTAGGATATATACAGTCTTAGGGCCGATATCCTTTCAGAGTAGCTCGACTAAATGGAAAAACGATCCTTAAGTAAATGCTGATCGAGGTCTGATCACTATTAACATAGTCTTTGTCTTTGTTTCGGACACATCAATGGACAAATAATTTTTAGAAGATTTTAAGAATTCTTGCTAATAACATTTCGTCAAATAAAACAATAAGAAATATTAATTAATAGTTAAAATGACAACACTGCTTAAGACATCGCACCGCTGTCGTTGTTTTTGTTGTTGTTGGCATTTTTATTGCTCACTGTGTGTTATTTTGTAATTGTTGTTTTTGTTGTTGTTGGTAGCTGGGCTGCTGTGGCTGATAATTTTTGATGAATAATTACGAAATATTTGTACATATATCTATTAGATACATTTGTATCTGTATATTTGCATATTCACACACAAGTATCGCCATCACTCTCGCACTTTATGCCTGGGGCATATTTGTCGATCAAAAAGTCAAATTCCAAATCAAAAGAGTTGCGAGCGTGAGAAACTACGCGCCAAATTAGTAATTGCTCATATTCAAATACATGTGAACATATGCACACACACACACACAAACACACAGATACATAGACTTATACTTCTACATACGCCTAAAAACTTTGTGAACGTCACAAAAATTGGCGTCTGTCTTAACGCTTCGCTGAACCAGACGCAACTTGGTCCAATAACTTATTGCACACACCTCGCAAATGTGCCAAATATGTGTTCATTGTTATTTTATGCGAGTTTATCAATTTACATCAGTGTTGACATTTTAGCGTGTTATACGCTAAATATGGCATATTTTGCAATGAGTTCGACTGTTCAGTTTTATAAATACATTTAGCCATAAATGTCGAATTTTTAAATTCAATTTAGCCGCATATAAAATCTACCATATTTGAATTGTATTTATTATGGCATATTTTACCAATTAGTAACCTGTAAATTTTCCTATTGCTTTTAGTTCTAAATTCAACATTTTTACATTAAATTTATCTTGAAATTCTACATTTTTGGAACAACAAAACGCTGACAAAAAAATATTCAAATTTTAGAAATAACGAGTAAAAAATCGATAACTTATAACTTAAATAGGCCTTTTTAAAGTTGTAGCTTATTCAAACATTTTAGTTTTACAAATCTAGCCTTTTTGTTGTTCAGTTCTCTCAACACTGATTTACATTGCTAACACGCATATGTTTAGCTGTGTGACAGCTGCTGCAGCTGAAGAAGAGAACCCACCACCACCAACAACAACAATAAAAATCGTTTACCAACCATTAAAAAATAAAACTAAAGCAAATCAAACAAACAAACAACAACAAGAGCAAAAGCTAAATTTGGCTGCTGTTGTTATTTTTGTTGTTGTTGTTGTTGTTGTTTTTGTTTCTGCTGCTACTTTCGTGTTCGTGGCAATTGGGCATCAAACTGCGTTTCACGCTTAGCATTTGCTGCTCATTCATACTCTCTCTCACACACACACAGACATACATATATGCTCTGCTCCCACATATTGGCGCGCACATTTTCTTTCACCTTTGTTGCGTGTTTTGATTTAACCGTCTTTTGGGCACCTCATTCAACATCGCCTCACTTACTCTCTCTCACACACACAGCCATAGATGAACACTCACACGCACACCCACGCATATTTGCTCTCTCTTGATATTTGGCCCCCCCACCTCAGTGCTCTCTTTTGCGCTCATCCGCTCTCACACTGACTGACAACACATTTGTTGCTTGTTGTCTTTTACTGTGTTCAATTCAAATTCTTCAGCTGCTGCTTCGCTTGGCCTCCGATTTGGCTTTCTCTTCTGTTGTTCGGCTCCATTGGGCTCTCTCTCTCTCTCTCTCTTGCTCTGTGTCTCTTTTTGATTCGCTCTCATTTTGGGCTGCACATGAATATTTGGGAATTTTTGCATAATTTCATGCAAATTTACATACTTATCTATGTAGGTATGCATGTACATAGCTGTGTGTGAGTGTGGGGCTGCGTGTATATGTATGTATGTGTGTATTTGCTGCCCAACTTGTCAGTCGTGTTTATTTGGATGTATATATGTATGTAGATACATGTGTCTATTTAGTAGCATTGTTGCTGTGATTGTTATGCTCACGTTTTTAATCGTTCGTCAGTTGATTCGGCTTTCAATCGACATCTTGGCATCGTCGTTACCTGTGCCGAACTGCTGCTGCTGCCTACCTACCTCCCCACACCCCTCCCTTACTCAACACACACCACCCCTCCTCGCTGACTGTCTGTCTTGTGTGCTCCCTCTGCTGTCGCTGCTTGACTTTAATCTGCTCAATTACTCGCAATTTGCAAGTTGTGTCTCCGTCTCTGTCTTGTTACCTACCTGTCTGACCGTTTCTTTGTATGTGTGTGTGTATGTGACAGTCTGTCTTTGTATGTATTTCGTTTCGTTTTGCTTCTCATTCTCTCCTTATTCATGTTTTTGTACGTTTTGCGCTTGTTTTGATTTCTTAATCTTTTTACCATAATTGATGGCAATTAAATTAAAGGTGTGTGTGCGGCCTCGCGCCTTAACGTCGCTGTTGTTGTTGTTGTTATGGTTGTCGTCGTATTTACACGATTGCCGGACTTCGGTTTGTTTCGTCTGCATTCGGCTTCGTCTTCGTCTTGATTCGTCTGGGAATTGACTCGCTGTGCGTGCGTGTGTGTGTGTGTGTGTGTGTGTGTGTGTGTGTGTGTGCGTATGTAGTTGTCAGTCACCTCCATCTCTGGCTCCATCTCAAATACCTCATCCTCCCTCTCCTGCTGCTTTACCCCTTCTACGCACCTCGCGTGACTCTTATTTATTTGTAGCATTCAAATTATTCACATCAATTGCTCTTTTGATGTCTTCTCTTCACCGTCTCTGCTTTGTGCACACATTTCTGATGGCCGTCTCATCTCGTCTCTCTCTTATTTCGCATTTTGTCATCTTTAGCGAGATTTTATTGATTAGTTCAATAATATTCCATGTGGCATCCACACACAAACACACACACATATATACATATGTTTGTATGTATGTATAATTATAGCGATTTACTTAATTGATGTCAGCACACACACACACACGCATACACTCTACGCTGTTATTAATACTAGTTTGCAAACTTTTGTGTGTCACTCTGTGTTCAATTTGCAATTTAAAAGCGTAGTTTTTTTGTCGAGACCGAGTCCGTGTATTAAATTGTTGACAATTGTTTTGAGCTTGAGCGAATTAACCTTTAGTTTGTTATGTCATCTGTCATGTCTCTATTTGCTTAACACTTTTCAATTTCGTATTAGCCACATTAGCGTATTGCCTTAAAACTAATTACGAATTAAACCAAAACTCAATCATTACACTATTTATTAAGAAATCACCATTTATTCTTTAAGTAAAACTTAAGATAAAACATTAAATTAAAACTTATTAAACTTATCATCTCGTTATTACACAATTCATTCCGGGTTCAATCATCACATCATTCCCACAATACCATATAATTACAGCTAAACAAGGTTCTAAAGTGGATAAATACTGTGATCACTCTTAAAATACTTGATACTTATTACTTGTTTACTTATTAGCAAAAGAGTTTAATAACACTTGAATACTTTAATATAAACAAAAGTATTAACTAATAGTATCTCTAAAAGGGAATTGCTTCTAAAAATCATCGTGCAATTATACAAAACTATTCATAGTTTTTCGTGTACATTCATCAATCGCATTCAAACAATCTGACTGCACTTACATCATTCATTCATTCATTCATGCTGTGGAGCGCTAAAGATTAAAGTAAAATTTGTTAACGGTCCGTTTAAGCCGTAAATGAACGTAACTGACGTTAACGCAAATGCGCATTGAAAATAAAATGAAAAATGATTGTCTGGACAACTAACTAGAAAAGCAAAAACAAAAACAAAAACAAAATCAGAAAAAAGCAAACACTTTGGAGTACAGTTGACATGATTGACTAGCTGCATAACTAACTAACAAACTGACCAATGAATGCCAGAAACAGTAACTAACTAGTAACGTTGTAACTAGTAACTAGTAACTGTATTGGTAATTGTGCCGTTGTGTGTCGTGGGTCGTGTGCCTCTAAGCAAATACAAACACCTCTAAAAAAAAAACACGCAGTAGTAATTGTTACAATCAACCCGACTGTAAAAGGTCCTGTACTTTTTTATACCCAGGATACACTATAGTATCTATCATATCATCTCTATAAATAAGATCAATACCAAGATTGTCTTTTCAATAAAACGAAATTGATTTAAATTTTAAGATCAAGCTAACTATTAAATAATTGAAATTGTAGATAAATATCTTCAAAATTTCAAAACGCTGTAAATCTGGTAGTAATCGTGGCTTAAAAATATTTTATAGTCTGACGTTATTAAAATAAACTTTTTAGAAAATGTATCAAATTGGGTGTCTCCTTTAAACTCTAATAATGAGATCTCGATGTTTACACAAATAACACGTTTATTTTTGACAAACTTAGTGAAACCTTTGTCACTTTTAGGTGCAGGGTCTAAACAAAAAATAAACAATCACCTATGCACGAACTGAGTCATGCATGCAGCAAACTGCACTGAAAACAAAAGGAAAAAAGCAATAACAAGGGGGAATTAAAGAGGAGTAGGAGGGAGAGATGGGTGGGGTGGGGGGGGAGGGGAGGGGATAGAAGTGAAATGGAGTGGGCAATAGTCGAACGTTTTTCACCTCATTCTCATTCTCCTCAATCAGCCATTAAGTATTTCACAAACATGGTTAACCGTCACATGCAGCTCCTTGCTGCACATAACACATGAAAATGTACATACCTACATACATACAGCACACTCACATGCACCCATACTCCCACCCATTCACTCACCAGCACTCACACACACATACACGTACACACGCACACTTAGAAAAAACTCAACTTGTTTGCCAACTGCGACGAAGCGAACTAATAAATTTCTACTTTGTTTTTCCCCCTTCTTCCTTTTTTTTCCTTCTCAATCATTTTTCCAGATTCAAGAAAATCTCGCTAAGACAAAATTCGCAAAACACATTGCGAATAAAAGCCGATGCGCAAAAAGTGTATAAAGTATAAAACCAAAACCGGGAATTGTGAGTGTACGAATAGTATTTAATGATGTAGTTGATGCGGATACTCATCATAATAATGATAATGATAATAATGATAATGCCAATGCCAATGATGATGTTGTGATGATGTTGATGAGACCATACCATAGTTGATACAACGTTCCGCGAAAGTACAGCAATGTGGAAAATTGTAAATACGACGAGCAAAAACTCAAAACGCAGAAAAACTAAACGCGCAAAAAGAAGAATTTTCATTCTCGACTTGCCATAAAAACAACAAAAAGGAAAAACTTAAGAAAGAAAAAAAGAAAACAACACAAAATAAGCTGTCGTAAAAGGGCAGTCATAAAGGAAAACCCACCACTTATGTGTGAGCAGGGGTAGTGTGGGCTACAACAACAACAACAACAAACACAAAGAGTAAGAATTTTAATTTCTAGCAACAACAGGCGACAACAACAACCACAACAACAACAACACAATGAAAAATAACAAGAAAATCCTGCAATGTACGAAAAAAGTTCAAGTCTGAAGTAGAAAAACCACTTAAAACGTCGATGAAAACGTCGTTGACGGGAGCGAGAAACAACAACAACGCGTTACGATTAACACTGAGAATTGTGAATAAGAGAGTGTGAGAGGGTGAGAGATAGATAAAGAGAGAGCAATTGCGCTCAAAAGGAGTCTGCAAAACGAAGACAGAACTAAAGAATCGAGCGCGTGCTAAGGAGCAACGTCAGTTGTGACGTTTTTACATTTGTATTTTTTTCTTTTCTTTTTTTTTCTTTTAACTATACTTAGTGGCATCGTAAAAGGTGGTGGTGGTGTTTGTGCTGGTGGTCACGCAAGACGTGGCAGCAGAGATGCCACAAAAACAGGACAAACAGCTCAAAAGTAGCGAAAAAGGATAATTTATTAAAAAAGAGGACAACAGTTTTACATTAAACTTTACATCACATTTACATTAAACTTTTTATGCATATGTGACATTCTCAATGATTGCCTTATCCTTGGTATCTCAGCTATCAACAACTGGCCTTAGAAACAAGACAAGAAGTAATAAATAACCGAAATAAGATTGAAAAGGAAAATTTGTTTTTGTCTTATAATGAAAATTGTGGCTTTTTGTAAATATTATAACTCTGAATCCATTATGGTTTTGCACCGTCATTGATAGCTATATTCCGGATATTATCATATCGACATATAGACTATATAGACATTTTTTTCTATAATTTCAATTGTGTGAAATTCTCACGTTTTTCGGTTTTATCTCTGACAGCATACTAAATTTTGGCATTAATATCTGATATAATGACGGATTTGTGCCTGTCATTTGTTAAGAGACAATCAAATTTGCTTTATTTTGATAATAAGGTAGGAACTGCTTGTCGTTCTTCTCAGGTGTAGTAGTTTTCAATGGGCTATCCTGAAAAAGGCTAAATTGCCAACACTGACAAGCGTCAGCAGGAGTAGCAACAGCAGCAGACGAACCAATAACAACAGCCAGACAAAGGCAGCTGCAATTGCACCTTTCGGTTGTCAGGAGCGCAAGAGAGCGCGACCAAAGAGAGAGAGAGCGCTCTGTTTATGTGTTTATGGTTGCGAGAGTAAGCGAAGAAAAGAGCGTAAGCCATAATAGGCAAAAGGTAAAGCGGCTGCCGCGTTCCGACGTCACATTCGGCTTTAGTAGTTGTAATTTGCAAAGCAAGGAGCGAGGAACGCGCGCGAAAAACGAGCTAAATAAACGAGGAACGAACAAAACGAAACGAAAACGAGTCGCGTCGTGTTGAGACGAGTGGGGAGTCGAGTGGCATAGGTAACCACAACAACAACAAGGTAAAGAAGTAGGCTGAGGGGAGAAATTGACGCATTCCAAACGAGGTTCGTTTACAGGCTTTGGCTGCAGCTTTATTTGTGTGTATATATATGTGTGTGTGTGTGTAAATGTGGTTGTTGTTGTCGCATTGCAAATACCGGTCTTTTTTTTATTCAGTTTCGGGCTCACGTGAATATTTTGTTGTTATTTATCTGTATTTTAGCCGCTAAGGCAGGCTTGTGTGTGTTTTTGTTGCAACAAGGAAAGTTGTGCCGCCAACGTAGCCAACGCAACGAATTGCAAATGCAAATAAAAACTGAGGCAAGTGCGTGTTTATTATGGGCCGCTCCAAGTTCCCCGGGAAACCATCCAAGTCGATTAATCGCAAGCGGATAAGTGTGCTGCAACTTGAGGATGATTCTGCGGTGGCAACAACAGCAACGGAACAGCAGCAACAACAGCAGCAGCAACAACAACAGAGCGAACAGAGTGCGGCATCTGCAACACGCGAGAAGAGCAACAATTGTGATAACGATGACGATGATAATGCGCCAACTGGTGGTGCTGCCACAAGTGGCACAAATGCCAACAGTAGCGGCAACATTGCAACAAATAGCGGGAGCAACACCACAAACCAAGGCAATGGTACCAATAATACAACAAATGGTGGCAGTGTAAACGGTGGCACCAATGACAAAACCAATACCAGTCACCATAGAAATGCTGCTGCTGTCACAGGAGTTGCAAATGCAAGAACAACAACAGCAACAGAGGTCAAGGAATGCAAAAATCAAGGCAACAATATTGAGATTTCTGCTACGGATGATGCTGCTGCTGATGTGTCCGAGGACACAAATAACGATGACGACGATGACAGCAGCAGCAATGACAAGAAGCCTGCAACAACGACAACAGTTGCTGCCGCCTTTGTGCCGGGTCTCAGTGCGTCGTTACAACGTGCACGCAAAGGAGGCAATAAAAAATTTAAAAACTTGAATCTGGCAAGAGCGGAGGTGATGTTGCCCTCAACGTCCAAACTCAAGCAGCAGCAGCAACAGCAACAACAATTGCAACTTAATTGCCCTTCATCATCATCAACTGCTCCTACGACAACAACGGCTGCAACAACAACTGCAGCAGCAGCAGCAGTAAATGCAACAACAGCAACGTTGTTGTCAGTAACAGAGACTGGGATTGGGACGCCAGCAACGTCATCGTCACTGGTGACGTCCACAACAGCAGGGGGCGGGGGAGGCCTGCTGACAAACCCCTTTGCCACAGTTGAAGCAAAAGTGGTTGAGGCAGCAGGCGCTGTCAGTGGTGGCGGTGGCGGTGGCAGTGGCAACAAAGACGTTGCAATGGTAAGTTGATTTTTTTTTGTTTTGTTGTTGCTTCGCGAACGCTTTTATAAATACATGTGACTACGTATGTGCACATATCATGTGTATACGTATGTGCATATATAAGTTAAAGCCGATTTTCCTCACTGATTTTTAGTGCCTCTCGCCTTTTTGTGTGTTGCGTGTTATTTGCTTCTTATGCTGCCCCATTTCATTGTCAGACCAAATGTAAATAAGAAAAAAACGCTTCTTCCTCCCCCGGTAATTCCCTTTCCTCCTTCACACTTGTGCCACACTAAATTATGCGCCCCAAAGTTGCACTTACTTACACTTACACCGGTTAGTTGCTAGTCCTCCCTAGTCTGACTGTCTGCCTTGACTTGAGTTGAGTTAACTTAACTTACCTTGTCTTACCTGTAACGCTTACCTGCTTAATTGGCTCTTATGACGTTTTCGCGCTCGCTTTTAGCCCTCTGTTGTCTTGGCCTGTCTGTTAGCCTGGCCTTTTAGCTTCAGGCTGTACCTGCCTGCAACATAACTTGTTTTTCCCCCAAAACTTGCACTTGCTTTTGCCTTCAATCCCCCTGTTCTTCTTCTTTGTTTATACCCTGTTTTTTTTTATTGTACTTGTATCCCATGCTCTGCTTTGTTTTTTACTTTTGCTTTTGCATGCTTCTTGGCTTTAATGTAGTATGTAGTATGTGGTGATTGTGGTGGTTGCTTTAGTTTTTTTTTACGAGCATGCATGTAGTTAGTTGCATGAATTATTGATTGGCTGTGGGAGACTCTAAAACCTGTCGTTTTAACATATTTGCAGTTGATGGCTTCCAACGACCAAATGACCAATGAGGCGGCAACGGATGCCCCAACCACTAGCAGCAGTACTAGTACCAGCAGTGGCACCACTAGCAATAGTAACACCAACAGTGGTGCTGTCAAATCGACTGAGTGCAGTTCCAATTCAAACGATGGTGCAACCACTGGAGGCACAGGAGCACCCGTGGCAACGAAGCAAAAGAAAACGGTCACCTTTAAGAATATACTCGAGACAAGCGATGACAAGTCGGTGGTGAAGCGGTTCTACAATCCGGATAATCGTGTGCCCCTCGTCTCCATCATGAAGAAGGATAGCATGAATCGACCGCTTGCCTATTGTCGTGGCAGTGAGTTCATTGTGCGTCCCTCGATCCTCTCCAAGATACTCTACACCAAGAGCTCCAACATCGATAAGCTCAATTCGCTCAAGTTTCGGTCGGTGCCTGCAACCACAGCATCCGCACATGATCCAACGGCAGCTTTCACATCAACCTCATCCTCCTCTACCGCCTCCTCGACATCCACAAGTCTCTTTGGCTCTGGCTTGTCGCGGGTTTTTGGCGCCCCATTGGAGGATGAGGATGTCGTCTCTGGTGGTGTCACATTTCGCAAGCACGAGTCGCATCACAAGACTGCAAATAAAGACAACGATGATCATGGGTAAGTCTTAAATTTTAAATTTAATCCAATTAAAATTTTAAGCTTAATTCAATAACAGCCCCGAAGTATGCAACACTTTTTAAAGCTTTGATATTAAATTAAAGCATTTTAATTAAATTTCAATTAAACATTATTTAATATAGGTTGAAGAATAGAATTGTTAAATAATAATTTCATGTAATTGAGCTTATGATTTGTAAATAATACTGGAATTGAAGTATTATGTAAACCATATAGAAAATTGCTCTTTAGTTAGGGAATTCAGGAAATTGATGAAAAATCAAAATAAATTTTGGTATTTTATTGACATTTTATTGCTAAAGATATAGTGCAGAAACTGATTTAACAAGAATTATAAATTATACACAAATCTTTATTATTATTTACTTAGCTTTTTTTCCCCAGTTAACTCGAATACTCAAAATTATATTATTCTTTTTCTCAGCTCG
The DNA here is from genome assembly GCA_037043535.1 of Drosophila putrida. Lineage (NCBI taxonomy): Eukaryota > Metazoa > Arthropoda > Insecta > Diptera > Drosophilidae > Drosophila > Drosophila putrida. Next base: position 1,351,185 of record JBAMBI010000135.1, read on the forward strand.
GCAAGCAGCGATGACATGGAGGAAGATGATGATAACGAGGATGATGATTTGGATGACAATGAGGAGGGCACATCGGAAAAGAGTCCAGAAACTGCAGTTAGCAACGAGGAGAAGGATAACGAAGATCGACAATTGGTAATGGATAAACATTTTATATTACCAAAACGCAGTACGCGATCATCGCGCATCATTAAGCCCAATAAGCGATTGCTTGAAGTTGGTGGAATTAGCAGCAAAAAGAACTCAAATGAAGTGCAAAGCGTCAAATCGAAGCCCAAGAATTATTTTGGTCTTGGCGACTTTTCTGCAGATGCAGCTTCGACGTCATCCGCTTCAAGCGTGAAATTGGCCAAGGAACCGTTTTCCAGTTTTGGCAGCATGAAGCTTAATAGCAGTTTTGTATTGCGAAAACCACTTTTGCAATTCCAAACGGAAAAAAGTGGATCCTTTGCCAAATCAGGATTGCTCTTGGCCACGTCTTCAAGTGCCATTTCAACAACAAATGCAATTAGCTTTGGCTCACACAACAGTGCCAATTCAGGTAAACTTAAAGTCAACTATATTTGAGTAAAATACCAATTACAATTGTTATATAAATAATTATTCAGATAAGATTAATAAGTGTATTTATTATTATTTAATTAGCATTGATTACAAATAAAAAATTTCTAATTAACTAATAATCCATTTCTTATTAGTTGTGCCTCTGGCTTGTGCCGTATGTGCAACGCCTGTGAATAACAAGGATGCGCCTTTGGAGCGGAAATATGGGGTTATTGCCTGCGAGATTTGTTGCAAGTTCATCTCACGGATGAGCAAAATCTGCAAGTTGTACACACCTGGAACGCCCGGTCAACTGCTGCGGTGTAAAGAGGGTACGTAAACTTTTAATTTCCTTCTCAGGAACACTCTTTGATTGATTTTTCCTATTGTAGGTGGCAGCTGTAATATAAATTCGCTCAACAGCCAATTGAAGAACTTTCCAAGTCCTTCCGCGGGAATTTCCAATATCTTCAAAAAGATTTACAAGGCACGTTGCACGGCGTGTTGGCTGAGGAAATGTCTCGCTGCCTTCCAACTACCAACTGGTCACAGAAGTCGGATGAGTTCAATGTTGCCTGTCAACATGCGGGATGAGGTTTCTCCCAAGGAAGATAAGTCTTTGGAACTGCTGTCGCCAACGGCAAGCTTAAGATTTGCCGCGGCAGGCAGCTCCACGTCAACAAGCTCAACGATCAAATGGAAATCCAGTGCGGAGTCTACAGTGAACTCCATTAAATCGAATCCTCTGGCGGAGAATAATGTGACCTTTGGAAGCACACCGCTTCTCCGACCAGCCATACTCGAGAAGCCTTTGTTCTTGAAGATTGGCGAGCAAAAGAAGACTATCGAATCTGTTCTAAGTCCCAGTGAAGCTGCAATTGCTCCTGCGAAAATCACTCGCAAAACAAAACAGGAGAAGCTCGACAAGGAGAAGGAGAAGGATAAGGAAAAGTCTAGGGAATCGGAAAGTGAGAAGCAGTCAAGTCCCGTGCCCAAAAAGGCAGTAGAGACCGCAACATCGTCCGAGTCCCAAAAGGAGGAGCAATCAACGACTACAGTTAATGGAATCTCCTCAACTGCAACTCAATCCTCAACAATCTCAGTAAGCAATCCAGCTGAGGGTGTGGAGACGATGCCAGAGAATCTAAAGCGTCAGAGGATTGACTTGAAGGGACCACGTGTGAAGCATGTTTGCCGCAGTGCATCTATTGTGCTTGGCCAGCCGTTGGCCTTGTTTGGCGACGAGGAGGCAGAGGAACTGGTAACCGCAGAGTCTGAGGTTCCTCCAGATGTTGTTGCCACAAAGAAGACATGCAAATCTCCCGAGGCCGTGCAAATGATTACCGATGAGAACGACAATTGTGCCAGCTGCAAGCCAACACCAGAAGAACTTTTATCCAGTGCTAATCTCAATCCTCAAGCAGCAGTTAAGCCAGTGAATGAGATAAAGTCCAACAGCAACAAATCACATATCCAAACAGAGGCTAAAAAGATGTCAACGAAGGGAGGCAAGGTGACCACAAGGAATGCGGCAGCTGCCACAGCTGTGGCATCAACAGGAAGTGGACTTTTGGCCAATAAGAAGCAAAGAAACATGGAACATATCACGAATGGAGCGAGCAGTCAACCAGCAGCTCGTCGTGCCTTGGCCAAGGAAGTTAGTCGCGTGAAGACCTTAATATCAATTGATTTCTGGGAGAATTATGATCCAGCCGAGGTCTGTCAAACGGGGTTTGGTTTGATTGTAACGGAGACGGTGGCACAACGTGCTCTTTGCTTTCTCTGTGGCTCCACGGGATTGGATCCATTGATCTTCTGTGCCTGCTGCTGTGAACCGTATCATCAGTATTGTGTGCTTGATGAATATAATTTAAAGCAAAGTTCTTTTGAGGATACTTTGATGAACAGTCTCTTGGAGAATTCGACAAATGCCTGCGTTATGTCAGCAGCAACAAGTTCCGCATTGAATCAGTTGACACAAAGACTCAACTGGTTGTGTCCACGTTGCACGGTCTGTTACACATGCAACATGTCATCGGGATCGAAGGTGAAGTGTCAAAAGTGCCAGAAAAATTATCACAGCACATGTTTGGGTACCAGCAAACGTCTTCTGGGCGCAGATCGTCCTCTCATCTGTGTTAATTGCCTGAAATGCAAATCCTGCTCAACGACAAAAGTGTCGAAATTTGTTGGGAATCTTCCCATGTGCACCGCCTGCTTCAAGTTGCGCAAAAAGGGAAACTTTTGTCCCATTTGCCAAAAGTGTTACGACGACAACGATTTCGATTTGAAGATGATGGAATGCGGCGACTGCAATCAATGGGTTCACTCGAAATGTGAAGGCTTAAGCGATGAGCAATATAATCTATTGAGTACTCTTCCAGAATCCATTGAGTTCATATGCAAAAAGTGCGCTCGACGCTGTGAAGTTTCTCGCAACAAGGCAGATGAATGGCGTCAGGCTGTCATGGAGGAGTTCAAATCAAGTCTTTATAGTGTACTCAAATTGCTGAGCAAATCGCGGCAAGCGTGTGCTCTGTTGAAGCTGAGTCCGCGCAAGAAACTGCGTTGCAATTGTGCAACAGGAAGTTCCTCTGGCAACAAGACTCTTAGTCAGGGAAGGCTTCAGCCCAAAGCATTGCAGTTCAATTACAATGGTCTCGGAAGTGATGGGGAATCCCAGAACAGCGACGATGTCTACGAGTTCAAGGAGCAACTCAGCAGCATCAATCCGAAGCCAACGACACCAGTGCCATGTAGTTGCCTCCAGCCGTTGAATCAATCTCAATCCTTTAGCCTGGTGGACATTAAACAAAAGATTGCTGGCAATGCTTATGTCTCTCTGGCAGAATTCAACTATGACATGAGTCAAGTGATCCAGCAGAGCAACTGTGATGAGTTGGACATCGCCTATAAGGAGCTGTTGAGTGAACAGTTTCCCTGGTTCCAAAATGAAACGAAAGCCTGTACGGATGCCCTGGAGGAGGACATGTTTGAGTCGTGTGGCTATGAGGAACTGGAGGATTCGCCAACCACTTATACAGAGCATCATGCAACGTCCCAAGCACCACGATCTGGTGTGCTTGACATTCCTCTCGAGGAAGTGGATGACTTGGGGGGATGTGCATTGAAAACTCGTCTCGACACACGTGTCTGCCTCTTTTGCCGCAAAAGTGGCGAAGGATTGTCTGGCGAGGAGGCGAGACTTTTGTATTGTGGTCACGATTGTTGGGTGCACATCAATTGTGCCATGTGGTCGGCCGAGGTGTTTGAGGAGATCGATGGATCGCTGCAGAATGTTCACAGTGCTGTGGCACGTGGCCGAATGATCAAGTGCACCGTTTGTGGCAATCGTGGTGCAACAGTTGGTTGCAATGTCAAATCCTGTGGTGAGCATTATCATTATCCCTGTGCTCGGAGCATCGATTGCGCCTTTCTCACGGATAAATCCATGTATTGTCCGGCTCATGCTCGTAATGCCCTTAAATCCAATGGATCTCCGAGTGTTACCTTTGAGTCCAACTTTGAGGTATCGCGTCCAGTATATGTGGAGCTCGATAGGAAGAGGAAGAAGTTAATTGAACCAGCCAAGGTGCAATTCCATATTGGATCCTTGGAAGTGCGTCAGCTTGGTTCGATTGTGCCACGTTTCTCGGACTCCTTTGAGGCAATTGTACCCATCAATTTTCTGTGCAGTCGCCTCTATTGGTCTTCGAAAGAACCCTGGAAGATTGTCGAGTACACCGTGCGCACCACCATCCAGAATAGTTACTCCACCACGTTAACTCTCGATGCTGGACGCAATTTCACAGTGGATCACAGCAATGCGAATGGTTCGCTGGTGCAGTTGGGATTGGCACAGATTGCCAGATGGCACAACAGCCTGGCGAGAAGTGATCTCCTGGACACGGATTGGGCGGAGTTTCCCAATTCTTATGTGCCGCAAGATGAGAATACGGAGGAGGAGCCACAACAGAATGCGGATCTCTTGCCGCCAGAAATTAAGGATGCCATATTTGAGGATTTGCCACATGAACTGCTCGATGGCATCTCCATGCTGGACATCTTTATGTACGAGGATCTGGGCGATAAGAACGAACTGTTTGCGATGAGCGAACAGTCCAAGGATTGCACAACAGTCCAAGCACCTGTTGGAAGTTCTGTTAGCATCTGTGATGACGATACTCGCAACTCAAACAGTCTCAGCAAGCAGCTGGAACTGAGCAATTGCTGGCCAGCCAGTAATCCTGTCGAGGATGCCATGTTATCCGCTGCACGCAGTTCCAGCCAGGCAAAAACGGCGCTCAAGAAAACGGCGACAGCTTCAACGAGATCCTGGGCCAAACTAGATGGAAGCAGTGTGGCGGCTTTCAAGAGACGTAAGCTCACCAAGAATCTAGCCGAGGGAGTGCTTCTCAGTCTGAATCAAAGGAGTAAAAAGGAAATGGCCACTGTGGCAGGAATTACAAGACGTCAATCGATCAGTGAAATCTCCACGGAAGGCAGAAATTTCACATGGAGTGCAGCGAAGCGTTACTTCGAAAAGAACGAGACGACACGGGAGACTGTGGAGCCAGCCAAGCTGAAGATTATGCAAATGGATGGTGTAGATGATTCCATTACCGAATTCCGTATAATCTCCGGCGATGGGAATCTATCGACAGCACAATTTACGGGTCAAGTGAAGTGCGAGAGATGTCAGTGTACATATCGTAATTATGATTCCTTTCAACGTCATCTGCCCAGCTGTGAACCGATGTCGACCAGTGAATCCGAATCGGAGACGACTTCTGGAGCAGCTGCTGCTGCTGCTGCACAACTCAGTGCCGAGAGTCTGAATGAGTTGCAGAAACAGGCACTTGCAGCTGCCACATTGGGTAGCGCTGGAGGCATCAACTATCTGCAGACATCCTTTCCACAGGTGCAGAATCTTGCGACCTTGGGACAATTTGGAGTGCAGGGATTGCAAGGATTACAAGGATTGCAATTGCAGCCGCAATCTCTGGGCAATGGTTTTTTCTTGTCGCAACCAAATGCGACAACTGCCACCAGCAATGGCAACGATGAATTGCAACTTTATGCCAACTCTTTGCAGAGTTTAGCAGCAAATCTTGGCGGTGGTTTCGCACTCACACAGCCACATACACAGGCACAACCACAATTGATAGCGTTGTCCACCAATCCCGATGGCACACAGCAATTTATACAGTTGCCACAAGGCAATGGAGCTACAACAACACAGCTGTTGCAGGCAACGGCAGCGCCTCCGACAACAACAACCACTTATCAAACGTTGCAGGCAACCAACAGTGATAAGAAGATTGTGTTGCCACTGCGTGGCACAGGCAAACCACTCAAAACAGTTGCCACCAAGGCAGCGCAACAGGCGACAGCGGCAGCCAAGCAGAAACAACTCAAAGCGGGGCAGGGTGTTAAGCCCATACAAGCCAAGTTGCAACCGAATCACCAGCAACACCCACAGCAGCAACAGCAGCAACATCATCAGCAACACCTCCAGCACCAGCAGCAACATCAGCCAATTCAAGTTACCACAAATGGTGCCACACAGCTGTTGGGTCAGAATCTGTTGCAGCCACAGTTGCTGTTCCAGAGCAACGCACAAGCGCACAATGCACCACAATTGTTGTTGCCACAAACGCAGGCACAGAACATCATCTCATTTGTGACCGGAGATGGAAGTCAAAATCAACCACTTCAATATATCTCGATACCCACAACAAATGACTTTAAGCCACAACAACAAACAACCACACCCACTTTCCTAACAACCGCTGCACCAGGAGGTGGTGCAACCTTCCTGCAGACGGATGCAAGTGGCAATCTAATGTTAACCACAGCACCCAGCAACTCTGGGTTGCAAATGTTGACGCAACCACAAGTGATTGGAACTCTGATACAACCACAAACGTTGCAATTAACCACAGGAGGTGATGGCTCACAAAATGGAGCTGGACAACAACCACTTATCTTGGGTGGTGGCTCGGGTGGTGTGCCAACTGGTCTGGAATTTGCCAATGCCACGCCACAAGTGATACTTGCCACACAACCCATGTACTATGGACTCGAGACAATTGTGCAGAACACCGTCATGTCCTCGCAACAATTTGTATCCACTGCAATGCCTGGTGTTCTTAGCCAGAATGCCAGTTTCTCGGCCACAACCACACAAGTGTTTCAGGCCAGTAAAATTGAACCAATTGTGGATTTGCCGGCTGGTTATGTGGTGCTCAACAATACTGTGGATGCAAGTGGTGCGAGTGCAGGAAGTTTCCTTAATGCCACAAGCGTGTTGCAACAGAGTCAAGCGCAGACAACAACACATCAGCAGCAGCAGGATGATGCCACCACACAGTTGCTGCAGAATGCCAACTTTCAGTTTCCCACATCAACAGCACAAGCAACCAACATGTCGGATTATACTACACCACTGGTGGTTACAGCAAAGATTCCGCCTGTAACCCAACTCAAACGACAGGCGAATGCTCAAAAGGCGCCCATCTCTGTACTAAGTAAAGTGCAGCCGCAACCACAGCAATCGCAGGTGATTAACAAGGTGCTGCCAACAACCACGCACCACCAACAGCAGCAGCAGCAACAACTACAGCAGACGCAATCTAAAGCCATGTCTAATCAATTGAAGTTGGCAGCACAATTCCAACGTCAGCAACAGCAACAACAACAACAGCAGCAGGCAGCTGAGATGAAGAAACAAACAACAGTGGGTCAAACAGGCACCACTTGCGGAGCACCACCAAGCATTGCTTCCAAGCCGCTGCAGAAAAAGACAAATCTCATCAGACCCATACACAAGGTAGAGGTGAAGCCCAAGTTAATTAAGACGTCGCCTAAAATGAATACAACGGCAGCCATGCAACAGCAGCAGCAGCAGCAACAGTTGCTCTTGCAGCAGCAACAACAACAGCAGCAGTTACACTTGCAGCAGCAGCAGCAGCAGCAACAACAACAACATCAGCAGCAGCAACAACAACTGCAACAGTTGCAACAACAGCAGCCTGCAACAATTGTCAATCAGTTGCCCAAAGTGGCAATGTTGCCACAACGAATGCCAGCTCAGTTGCCACCACAGCAACAGCAGCCGCAGCAGCTACAACTACAAATGCAGCCACAGCCAATTCTACAACCACAACAGCAACAGATGCTTCAACAGCAGCAACATCAACAACAGTTGACAACGGCCCAACTGCAAACACCACAGCAACCAATCATTAGTATTGTCAACAGCGCTGAACCACAGACAACCACACAGTTTGTCATGACACCAGTGGCATCGGTGGCTCAAAGCACGGTTCAAGTGCTGGAACCACAATCGGAGTTGCTGCTCAACGGCGGAAATGTGAATCGCTTGCAACATTATGCCAGCAACTCGTTGCCTACCAATGTGGTCAATCCGCTGCAACAGCAACCACTTGCAGCAAGTGCAACAACTACAGTGGCACCACAAAACAGCATTACGATCAACAGTCGACCCACAAACCGAGTGCTGCCAATGCAACAGCGACAAGAGCCAGCACCCCTCGATACAGATGTGGTGGTGCAATCACCAACGCCGCCAAAACCCATCGAGGAGCCGGTGGCAAGTGGTGCACCTACCCAAAAGGCTGTGGTTAAATGCTATGCACAGCTGGAGCAAAAGTCTCCGGGCTACGAGACGGAGCTAAAGACAAATGTGGTGCTGGATGTGGTGCACACAAGTCCGATAACGTTGCAGGTGCAACAACAACAACAAGCACATGAAATGATCTACAATGAGGCTATGTATGATAAGGAGTCGGAGGTGAAACCCAAAGGCAACGATCTGATGCTCATCGAGACAACAAATTGTCAACAAGCCCAGATGGAAATGGTGTCAAATGGTTTTCAATTGAGTTCCAATGAGAATTGTTTGCTGGAGAAGCATGGTTTCCATGTGGAGTCAGTTCCCATGGACACCGAGGATCAGTATGCGAATCTGAAGAATGCCAATGATCCAGATGATGCCGAGGAAGATGAAGAGGATGATGATGATTTTAGCCTGAAGATGGCCACCTCGGCATGCAATGATCACGAGATGTCTGACAGTGAGGAGCCAGCGGTCAAAGAGAAGATTAGCAAGATTCTGGATAATCTGACAAATGATGATTGTGCTGATTCCATTGCCACAGCGACAACAGTTGAGGCAAGTGCTGGCTACCAACAAATGGTTGAGGATGTCTTGGCCACAACGGCAGCTGGTGTTGCCTCCACAGATGATGAAGCCTTCACCGCCACCGCTGAGGAAACAGCTGCTGTTGAAGCTGCTGCAAGTTACATCAATGAAATGGCTGAGGCACATGAGTTGCAACTGAAGCAGCTGCAGGCTGGCGTTGAACTGGAAGATCTAAAGAAACCCAAGTTGGATGTGACACAACAATCGCAATCTGTTGCTGATAACAATGTGGTGCCCACGGCAGCTGCACCACAGCAACCACCGCCAGTGCGTGATCCTAAGAAAATAAGTGGACCACATTTGTTGTATGAAATCCAAAGCGAAGATGGATTCACCTACAAGTCCAGCTCCATATCCGAGATCTGGGAGAAGGTCTTTGAGGCGGTGCAGGTGGCACGACGTGCTCATGGACTCACTCCGCTGCCCGAGGGTCCCCTCGCCGACATGAGTGGCGTGCAGATGATTGGCCTCAAGACAAATGCTCTTAAGTATCTTATCGAGCAGTTGCCGGGCGTAGAAAAGTGTGCCAAATATACGCCGAAATATCACAAGAGGAATTGCAATATTTCTACAGCAGCGGGAGTTAATCATCTGAGCAATGGAGCTGCAGGAAACGCATCCGGTTTGGGATTAGTTACAGGCGGCGATGGACAGACGCTGATGGACTATGGATCCGATCAGGAGGACTTGCAGGAGAATGCTTATGAGTGTGCAAGGTTTGAACCCTACAGCAGTCGCTCCGAATATGATATGTTCAGTTGGTTGGCCTCAAGGCATCGCAAGCAGCCCATTCAAGTCTTTGTCCAACCCTCGGATAACGAATTGGTTCCCAGGTAAATCACAGAACTGCCAAACTTATCTAAGTTACACTTTTTTGAACAATTTAAATCTCTTGTAGACGTGGAACGGGCAGCAATCTTCCCATGGCTATGAAGTATCGCACGCTGAAGGAAACCTACAAGGATTACGTTGGTGTCTTCCGTTCGCACATCCATGGACGTGGTCTCTACTGCACCAAGGACATTGAAGCAGGTATGTACTCCAATTTCTTCTCCTGCTTAAACATAAATTTAATTTTAAGCTACATTTACTCCTTAATTTGTTTGTTTTTCAATTAATATATAATTCCCATTGAAAATAGGTGAAATGGTCATCGAATACGCCGGAGAACTCATACGCTCAACACTGACGGATAAGCGGGAGCGTTATTACGACAGTCGCGGCATTGGCTGTTACATGTTCAAGATCGATGACAATCTGGTGGTGGATGCCACAATGCGTGGCAATGCGGCACGCTTTATCAATCACTCTTGTGAGGTAAGCAGAAATGGATGAATTTACATACAGTAACTAGAAACTTAATCTTTGTCGTCTCTCTTACAGCCGAATTGCTACTCGAAGGTCGTCGATATTCTTGGTCACAAACACATCATCATCTTTGCGCTGCGACGCATTGTACAGGGTGAGGAGCTAACCTACGATTACAAGTTCCCATTCGAAGATGAGAAGATACCCTGTTCTTGTGGATCGAAGCGTTGTCGCAAGTACTTAAACTAGACTAGAAAACAAACAAAAAACAGAAGCAACAACTACATACTCAGCTGGAGAATTGCAGCTAGACAGGAGAGATGGCACGAAAGGAATGAAGAGAGAAAGAGAGAGGGAAACATGTGTAGTTAACGGTTATTTCGATCTAAGTTTTGGTCAATCGTGATACATTTTCATTATAGAGCATACAAATAATTAAGTAGAAGTTGTAAATGTAAGAGTTAAAACGTTGATATTATTCTATATAAATGTCAAGAAATATATATACATATATATATATACATATTACCCGATTGATATAACCCATAACTGCATATAGATAAGCAGATACACTCGATGATTTCAGTATTCAGCGGAGAACGTTTAACTGTATATGAAAAATATATATGATAATATCAGATATATATCTTTGTATGAAATTCAGTATGTTAAGGCTTGACAGATTCTATATATTAACATAATTACGATCAAGATCAACAATATATTTAATAGCATTAGCATTAGATACAGTTTTCATTCAGTTAATCAACAATTGTTCGATGGATAACAATTAAATGATTATTTACAGGGGCTTGTGTTAGTTTGTAAATAATTAGAATGGCTTCACAATAAAAAGCATTAGGTAATTAATATATTATTAACATTAAGATGCAACAAATCTCTAAAAACAAAAAAAAATATGAAAAAATAAGAAAATCAAGAACAGATTGAAACTATTTTATGGTAGAACTATGAGAATTATGCACTCACAAGCAAACACATTGCAAATTGAAATTGAGTATTTACGTTTGTTGCAATTGATCCAACTAACTATTACAACTAAAATAAATAATAATATTCACTGGGCCTATCCTAATATAAACGCAACTAAGCATCACCATTTGAAATTATTTTGTGAACAGACAACAACAACACCAATTTTATTGTTATTGTAAAAACAAAAAACGCATATGCATATATTTATTCTTATCATTATTATTAACAATTAACAATAATTTGAAATGTGTCCATGTAAATTGTAATTGCATTAAGTTCGTGTGCTCTAAATTTTAATTGTAATTTAAATTTACATTTTAAGCTTATGTTAGATTTTAAATTGTGTACAATTTTGTTTCTTTTCGTAATTTGCGTAATGTCAGCCAACAATTGCCGGCTTTTTAAAGTAATCCATATTTATTAAGCAGCTCCCCCACGCTCCCCCCTTTGTATTCTATTAGTTTGTTTAAGCTCGTTTTGTATTTTGTATTCGGTACGAGAAACCAATCAACCAACCCCATTATCTATCTATTTAACTACTAATCTTTATCTTATACTCTTCTTATTTACATTGTTCGGTTTGGAATCATAAGAAAAGAGAGAAAAAGCTAAGCAAACGCAAAAAAAAACGAATGTACATGCAAAGAGTTCCACAGCATTTTTGGCAGCCATTCAGACGGGGGCACTTTTTGCCCTGACGTCAAGGAATTTTATATTTTTATTCCCTAAAGAAAAAAGTTTAATAAACTACAGAATAAATTATTTTAAACAATCGAAGTATTTTATTTATTTTGCACAGAGGACAATGACAATATATGTATTCTTCTGATCAGAAAGATTCCTTTTCTAATGTTATATTGATGGATTTTAAACAGCTTCTGTCCTTGTATGCTCACATGCAAGGACGCACGTGTTACAAATGTTGCCATGGAATCAATCAGGGAGAACGTTAGATGCCGCACAAAAACGGCCTATCAAAAGGAGAAGGAAAGAGGGGGAAACCAGGCGTCTGGACGGATGTAGGAAAGGCATCGCGCCGTCAGACGGCCCGCTTGAGGCTGAGTTGGGTGTGTGTTCAATGCAGCGGGGATCTTTCCCTCGTATGAGGCGGAAAAGGGGTGAGAGGAGTGTGCATAAGAGCGAGCACCAACAGTCAGGTCATCTGACTTTTAAGACAGGCTGCGCAGTTTTCATATGTAGACTCGCTGATCGGCAAGCACAGCGGAAGGTCTTTCAGCTCTCGGGCGGATCGGTCGTGAGCAATGTGAAGGTTCATCCTGTGAACGGCGCGATGCGTTAGAGGGATCATGTATCATGTCCATTCAGCAGAGACTGATTAGGGATCTATCACAAATAAAGGAGTAATTACTGATTGAGATTGAGGAAACTAACTCGGAACCTTAAGCTTCAGAATCGAGCACTCTATCTAGTCGGCTACGATGAAAACAATTAATCGTATGCTAAAATATGTATGTTACAACAGCTTTCCAATCCCATTATGAGCATGTGTATAAAACATTTTCGAGTCTTTTTCAAGTCGTAGAGGAGATTAATCTTTTCTAGTCATCAAAAGGGCTCGAAAAAGACTCCACAAGGTGATTTTTGATAAAACAAACTTCCAAATGCTAGTAGGGCAGGTACTCTGAATAGTGTATTTTGAAATTCAAATTTTGTTGCCTATCTAATGGAGTAAATTTTTGTCAATCATCCCTGTAATTCTCAAACAGTTCTAGCTGTCAGATAATGGAAACCCAGGTGTTGAGCTGAGAAAAGCATACTTACCTGGCGTAGAGGTTAACCGTGATCACGAAGGCGGTTCCTCCGGAGTGAGGCTTGGTCATTGCACTTTCGGCTGAGTTGACCTCTGCGATTATTCCTAATGTGAATAACTCGTGCGTGTAATTTTTGGTAGCCGGGAATGGCGTTCGCGCCGTCCCGACATAAGTAATAAATGTTGATTAATAATTAAATTAAAGTAGCCGCTAGTCTAGGAATCAGAAACAAAAATGATTTTCACTTAATGTTGATTTCAAAAGGATCGTTCCCATGGCAGTTATATGATGTAGTGTCCGATTTGCACCAAATTTGATTAGGCTATATAAATCTGTACCAATCCCAATATCTTGCAGGTTAGAGACTTGAGAAAAAATGTACTTTCACTGCCAAGAACAGGACAGCAATATAAGAAACTTCTTGCATGCTAACTTATTCCCTTTAGCTTACTATCATGTACTACATTGACAGAGTAGAATTATGTTATTAGCTGCTCGTATTACAGCATGTAATGTTAGAGTATGAAAACATATGTAGTTGATGTTGATTCAAGTGTCGAAATGATTAGGCTTATCAAATATAATTTCACGAGCTTGTTGTTCCTGTTACTTATACTGCTGCCGGCAATTCCCAGATTGGAGAGCTATAGCTGTGGTGAACCAGGTGTCAGGGGTATATCCAGCTTGAATTCGCACGATGCGGAGGGTTGTGGGAAAAGCGATCGTTGTTCACAACAAAGGAAACCTATGGGCCCCAGGGATCCCAAGACGAAGGCATCAAACATTGCACAGAAGGCGGCGCAGGAGGCGAGAGCTGCAAGTGATGCACAAGTGGGAGCCGCAGAGGCAGCTGCAGTGCAGGTCAAAACAGAGTTGGCCGAGAAAGCAGCGCAGTCGGCACGTGTCGCTGAGGCAGCTTTGACGGGAAAAGAGCAAATACTGGAGCAACTGCAGCAGGAAATGTGTGAAGCAGATGCGGTGGTCACCGAGATCACAGCATCTTTACAGAACACTCAAGCGAATTCTCATGCTGCCACACAAGCCGCCCAGGAGGCTCAATGCCAACTCGCTCAGATGAAACGTCTGGTGGCAGTTGCAACTGCCAATTTGGCCAACATTGAAAATGTGGCAAGTGGTACACAACAGGAACTCTCCGAGAAGACGCAGCTTCTAGAGGCAGCCAAGAATCGCCTCGAGGGCCTAAAAGGACAAGTTGCGGATGCCAAACAGGACTTTGAGAAGACCAAGAGTGCTGCCTATAAAGCTGCTTGTGCTGCAGTTGAGGCCAAGCAGAAAGCTTCCCGAGCGAAGCGCATGGCATTCCGTTGGCTGCACCTGAAGAAACCGGCGAAACAAGAACGGGTCAACAAAATATAGTTATTTATTCATTTTACTTGTCACTTATATTTTAAAGATAATATTTATTTTATAACAATGATATTTATTTTAAATCATTCTTTTTGAAAACAACGGTTGATAACCTATCGTCAGATAAAATATCTATCGATATTGAAGAGGGCACGTAGTTGCCGGATCTCAAAGCGGTGGAGGCGCCATCTCTCGTTTGTTAGCGAAACAAATCAGACAGTTTTTTGAAAAATAGAATACATTTTTTATTTGTAACAAAATGATTATTTTACAAATCGGTCAAATTCGAAATTAAATAAAATCAAGCTGATTTTTTAAATATGTTTCGTCTTTTTAGCCCTTCTAGGGAATCTGTTCCTTCAAATGAGTCAAATATCTGGAGATTTCTGGAAACATTTAGAATTCCAATTTTTCCAATTTTTTTTAGATTAGCGTGCATCCGGCGGGTGGTTATTCCGGGACATTGGATTGAAACTTTGCACGAGTTCTCCGTGCTTTTTCTTAGCTCTTCAGTAAAAACCGTAGCTTAAGCAGAAAGCTGAGAATGGAACTTGGCCCCAGTACCTTGTCTAATTTCGGATTAACTTATTTTGTTGATTAAAAATAGTTTTCTTTTTAAAAAATTAATTTTAGATTTTGCGATGTTATTTGTCTTGTTATCACCGACGGAAATGTTGGCAACTACAAAGCGCCACTCTGCGCTTATATTGGGAACTACTAAGATTGCAGTATGTCATACGAAGCAACTCTGGTTGCCGGTAAAATTGTTATTTATTTTTAATTAATGCTCAGTTATTAGATAAAATAAGTGTTTTTATAATGTTTTTAAGTAAAATAAAGCTCATACAAGCATTTGGAGTGCGTTGCAAAAGTTCACACTACGTAACAACACCTATATTTTACGTAAATGCAGGTGAGACAGCAAGACAATCCGAATTGTGGAATTGTTGAATAACAATTGAAAAGTAAACTATAATAAAGTGATTTCTTATTTTAGCACCACACATTGGTCACCTTTACTCGGCGGTGATAGCTGATGCCCATTGTCGTTATCAGCGACTTCGCTATCCGTCGAAGAGTGTGTCTCTTTGCACCGGGACAGATGAACACGGCACAAAGATTCAACAGGCGGCAGCGGGACATAATGTGAATGTGGCACAATATTGTGATGATATCTCCATGCGTTATAGAAATGTCTTCAAGGCAGCGGGAATATCACATGATGACTTTATACGCACCACAGAACACCGACACAAACAAGCGGTTTCTCACTTTTGGGTAAGGTTTGGTAGTCCATCTTTTGTAACCTGCAAAATGGGCAGCAAGGGAAGGGTAATATAAGTTTCTGCAAATGTTTGAAACAGACAGAAGGTGGCATTTCCGACTCTATACTGTACATATATTGTTAAATAGCAGTCAAGTTGATTTAGCCAAGTCCGTGTGTCCGTCATATGAACACCTATATTACATAGACTATAAGAGTTAGATACATCAAACAAATATGAATAATCCAAGCAGTTAAAAAGCTTCATTTAAACTCAATAACCTTAAGTTTTAGCACAAGTGGCGCATTCGAATGTGCTTAAATGTGTTGATAGATTTTGTATGTGTGCATAAATACGTGACAGGCTATTTCGTTGTCTCTTCCCTTTTAGTCCAGAGAAAGCGTTCTTACTTTTTTATTAATTTGTATTCTCCCATAGCAAACGTTGCAGTCACGTGGACACATTTATTCAGCAGCCTACAGCGGTTGGTATTGCGTTTCGGATGAAACCTTTCTTACAGATTCTCAGCTGCGTTTGGATGAGCAGAGTGGCGCACGTTATTCACTGGAATCAGGACATCCGGTTGAGTGGACCGAGGAAACGAATTATATGTTTCGCTTGTCGGACTTTCAAGACGATGTGCGTCATTGGGTTAAACAGGAAGCACGCATTAGGCCAGCAAAGTTCGAGAAAATTCTGCTGGACACTCTGAGCGAGCCATTGCCTGATGTGTCCGTCTCCCGTCCCTCAAATCGTGTACATTGGGCGATACCTGTCCCCAATGATGATTCACAGACTGTCTATGTCTGGTTGGATGCATTAATCAATTATCTTAGTTCTCGAGGGTATCCCAACGAACAGGTAAACTTATTTCTTATATAAATCTTTAAAGTTTGTTATGAATCTTGCCTATTCTTTTAGTTTGCCAGTCATTGGCCACCTGCTCAACAAGTGATTGGCAAGGACATTCTTAAGTTTCATGGCATTTATTGGCCTGCTTTTTTGATGGCCGCTGGACTGGCGCCTCCCCAACAGCTCTATGTTCACTCGCATTGGACTGTGGATGGCCAGAAGATGTCTAAGAGCAAAAACAATGTCGTGGATCCCGTACAAGCAGCGGAACAATACACCATGGAGGGACTACGCTACTTTCTGCTGCGTGAGGGCGTAGCACACAGTGATGGCAGTAAGTATACGGGCTAGGTTAAAACAGCTTCCACTTGATGACTGACAGACACATGTATGCAAATGTACCCATCACCACCAGAATAGGGTAAAAGTTTTTAAGCTACACGTTCAAGTTTCCTATACTCAGTATCCAAATAGTGTAGGAGTTTTATAACTTAGAAGCAATGTATGTTCGTAACAAGCGGACGCTAAAACAATAGACCTAAAAAAGTAGCCTAGTTTTCTATTACAAGAAAGAATTACTTTTCTATGTTTTTACACTTTATTAAAATCTCTTAATAATTTTTTAAGCGCCCTACAAAAATTAACTTTTAATAATGGAAAATGAGTTTTAGAAATGAGAAAACGTGTATATTTGTTGTACGGAAAACGGAATTTGGATCTCTGGGAAAATTTAAATTGTTCCAGCTAATATTAATTAGATTGATCTTGTTCCATTTCACCCGACAATTCTATAACTCGCCTAAAGGACATTTTCACATAATTCTATATGTGGTTTAACAGTAAAATAGTTGCTACATTATTTTACTTCAACAACTTTCATTTTGTCATAAAAACTTTTATTGACAGAGTCATTAAAGTAATCATTTAAGGTACAAAAACTATTTAAACCTATTTAAGTACCCAACCTAAAATGAAATAATGACTTACGGATTTCAGAGAATTTGAAAATGTTTAATGAATTTTAAAAATTGGTCAAATTTATTTTGCATTCATTTTTATTTATTAATAACTTTTGAATCGTAAATAAATAATGTAATTTTAAAGGGTATACGTCTAGTACATTTATTTTAATGTCCACATGTATATTGTATGCAAATGTATGTCGTCACTTGGCTAATTTCGTTAGTTTTCCTCGTACCTTTGTTTTGCATTTGCATATCAATTTTATTCCAAGGCAACAACAATTCTTCTTGTTGTTTTGTTATTGTTGTTGGAAAGTTTTTGGTCTGTCAGAAGCTACCGACTTTTGTTTATTTGGTTGCAAAGTTTTTGTTGCTTGAACTTGGTTTAAGATTTGCTTACGCATTTGCATAAGAGCAACGCCTGCTCAGAATCAAGATATCCAGACTCCCAGACGGACCAAAACTTTTAAAGCTTATATAAGTTGCTGCCAGATATGATTAGTTTTCTCATCCCCTTCCAGAACCCGTTATTCTCCAGAACTTCAAGTACCCACCAGATGCTTGAAAACTACTTGAAGTTGTTCAAGATATTATTGCCATTGTATGTCATGTTTAATCATTTGTGCAGCGGATTTGTTGTTGTCTAATCTACTATCAGCCTTTTGCAAGAAGTCTTTAACAATCATCAAATGTTCAAATGCCAATTGTTTTCCCATCCCGCCCATTGTCCGGCCCATCTCTACTTCTCTACTCTGTCAGATACACCCACATAATTTGGCGAAAAAGCAATTAACACGCCTCGACGCACTGCCAGAAGTCATCAACTTTAACGATGTTGTTGCTCTTGTTTCTATTGTTGTTCTAGTTATTGTTGTTGTTGTTGTTGTTGTTGTTTGATTGTCACGCCCATATTTCATAGAATTTGATTGATTCCTTAACCTTTTACCCATTCAATTTGCATAAATGAACGGACGCTCTTAAGCCTCAACTCTGAGCTCTCAACTCTCGGCTCACTTGCTTAATAGCTTGGCTTGACGTCTGCTTTGTTTTTTGCGAGCAATTTAAATTTAAATTTAATTTTCCATTTTCAATTATTATTACCGACTTTTCAGACAACCCACCGTCCTGCCATGTCTCGTCCCTTACCTTTATTCAATTTTCATCCTGCAGTTTTGGGCCACGTTGGCCTGACTTCTGGTTGCGTCTCCTTTTTATGGCTTGTTGCCTTGCGGCTAATTTAATTGCATCATTTTTATGATCTTTCAAGAGGGTATTATGCATTTCCTACAAGTCTTGTAACGATGTGAAACAGGTTTGCTATGTTATAAGATCCTTTACCTACCCTTTACGAGGTTGAGAAAGAAATTCAATATAGGCTACCTGCTATTGATATAAAAAGAATCTATGCATGTAAAAAATTGTATTCTTTTAAAAGCAATTAAAATACCATATACTTCATATATGTAGGACATATCGACTCTATCTTACACACAAACATATATTTGCCATGGACATAATCAGTCAAGGATTTAGTTTTTGAATGAAAGCTAATTTATTTAACTATAACATTAAAATATGGCTGCAAGAAAAAGAGTATTTAAATTTTGACATGTCAAAAATATTTTCTCTTATTTGCTTTTTTTTATTGCATTTTCCTGCGATTCGAGCGTCTCGTTAATATTGTGCATATTAAAAAGAAAAATGTGAGAAAACTGGCAGATGTGGCAGTAGCAAGATTATTAAATTAAGCAAACTTTTGAGTGGGGAAATACTTATGACAGGCACTATTGCACGCCGCCAGCGGTGGAGACAAACATTTCTATCACATTTCAATAAGTTTTTCCCATTGCATTTTGCATTCGCAATCGCATTCGATTATTTTCCGACATAGCAACGTCTGATTGGTGACATCCGCTTCCCATCGACTAATAGCATTTCAGAGCTTTTATGAGCGTTAGCAACAACAACAACAACAATGAACATTAAGGAAGCAGGGGGCATGGGGCAAGAGGTTGAGAGCAACCATCATTAAGTGCGCAACTTTTCATTACCAACAATTTAATTTTGAATTGCTGCCACGGCGGTTGTTGCAGCGCTCGCCGGAGGCGCCACTTCCGCCCAGTGGTGGCAACGCGCAGTCCAGCTGCTTGCAACACTGAAACTGCATTTAACAAGTGTTGGGGGACGCGGCGTCGTCGCACCACGGCTGTGGGAATACTCGCATTTAAAAGCCGGACAAACTTCTATACAAAATGTTAAGGGAATCGCGCGTAAATGAAGCGCGATTTCAATGTTCTTGCAACGCCCTCAAGGGCAACAATCGCTTTAAGTGGCAAAACGTTGGCTTGCCACCATTTAATTCCACTGCTTGGAGACTTGCAATTCCCAACTTTGTCTTATCTATTGCTCCATTCTCCCAGCTGCAATAAAACATCCTTTTTATTTCCTTTTGTTTGCGAAACTCATATGTCATGTGTTCAAAATTCTTGGCCTATTGCAAATCTTTGTGCTACTTTGAAAATGACAAAGTTCAAGTTTTAAGAGCACATAAAGCCAAGATTAAACATGCTAGAATGTACAAATCGGGAGTGTTCGAAAAGGGTGACAGGCAGATACTCTGTATTTAGGTGGGAAGTGGGCTAAATTACATTTTTAGCTGACTTTCCCCTAACGTATCCTCTTGCATGTTATCTATCTTCTTCTTTTTTTTAATCAAGCATATCCGATTAACAGGCAGATTCAGCGACATTACCTATAATTGATTTTACTGTTTGAAAAGCACATATGTAGTTTTATCTGGATTCTATCAGTCTCCTTTTTATTGAGGGTCTATTTATATATGTATCTTTGCTTTAGGGAGAGAAATAATACATTTTTACTCACTTAACTCACTTATACAAAATATTGAAAATCTATAAATTTAAACTAAAATAAATGGACAGTTTTCCTAAAGGTTAGCATACCTTTTCAACATTTTAAATACTTAGATGGCTTGATGTTTTTTATATTCAAGGAATCTTTTTATTTACTTCAGGTCAATCATAACCTTTTCTGCTATTTTAGAATCCTATAGTGTATAATCATAAACATGCATAAAAAGCAACTTTGGCAACTGGAGATTATATATTTAAACAGAATAGAGATCTTTTACTTATCTTTCACACACGTTGTCGAAAATCAATCATACCATGTTCACATAATTTTCGGTGGCTTTCCTTCAAAAGTATCCTGGAAATGGCATTTGAGTTTAAACTTTAAAGCTCGCACCTCTGACTGTGTCTGTAGGCGACTTTGCACTTTCGATGTAAAAGAGCTTAAATATTTGACGTCGACACTTGTCAGGCTGCCACTGCCACGCCCTTGTAGTGGCACTGCCACCACGTTGCAAGAAGGAGAGTGCTGGAGTGAGAGTGTGAGAATGTTGCAGGCAACTTTGCCAGCAATATTATTTGCAAGAAACATTGAGGCATTTTGTGGCAAGGACGCAGCGTGAAAAAATGCGGCTGGTGCGACAAGTCATTAAGGCAATTTAAGGTGCAGCCAGTATATGAGGATGGGGCATGCAACAAAAAATATTATTTATATTATGCCAAATAAGTGGAACATTTGTCTGAGGCACGGCCACCGCCAAGTTGCGCCAGTCACGTGCACCTATGCAACATGTGCAAAACTATCTACAAATTGTTGTTGTTGTTGCGCATGTTGTTGCACATGCCACAACATGTGCCCTCTAGGACTTAAATGCCACAGACATAACCAAAGCCGCTTTTAAAATTTCATCTCTGTTCACGTAAACCCGTTAAAAGCAAGTTGGTCTGGCCAATAGCAGACTTGGCCGGATTTCGATTGCTCTGCTCTAAGTGGTAAGTTGCAAGTGGCAAATGGCAAATGGCATGTTACAAGTCGCAACACGTGTGGCAGCTTCTCCTTATGGCAATTACATTAGAAACTAATGCGTTACAGCATAATTGCTGGCAAAACTAGCACTCTACTGGGCCAACTGATGTTTTGCCTTTTTGGTGGCAATTGATTTTGTTCAAATGCCACTGCAAAATGCCTCGTCCTTCGTGCAACACCTGCCCCTCACTTCTTCGATCCGTAATCGTCATCAAAATGTAATGCATTGAAAATCAAATTTCTCTCAGATGCAATTGAAATTCAAGACTTTTTCTGGTACATTGCATAAATGAGTAATACCCAGTACTACAATTGGGTATATTAGACTGTGATTGCAATAAGGAGAAAGAAAAGGGAGAGGTGAATTCTGATTAACACCTTAATAACAGAATCTGAAACAGAAGAATTGAAGCATCAATACACTCTTGAATTATCCTAATTTTATAGTTTAATTTCTTATAGTATTTTTCAGTCTACCTCTTATAAGGTATCCTCCAATCGAGCATTTCACATCCTGTAAGCCTTTTCGCTAGTTTTAGCTATGCGCATACACTACTTACATATATACATATACACATATATGCATAAGTATGTTGAGTTGATTGTGAGTGCATGGCATTCAAATTCAGGTTGTTCGAAAACTTGACTTTGCTGCCTTCAGTGCCTGCAAAAAGTTATGCACCAGCAGCGACAACACAATTGCATTAATGATGTAGAGTGTGTGGAGGAGAAGTGGGCAACACTTTTGGCTCTCTTGCCAAAACCTCAACTATACTGAAATGTGTGTGTGTGTGTGCTTGTGTGCTTGTGTGTATGTGTAAACTGCATGCATATGCATTTGTTTGTTTTTTTTTGGGACACACAACAGCTGCTTTCCATCTGCTTCTCGAGAGTTACTTGGCATGGAAATGTAATTCCCAAAACTGGGAAAATCCACATAAAATTTTATTGCAAAACTATTTGAATAATACCAGAGCAATTGTTGTTGTTATCCTTTATACTGCTGTTGTTGTTGTTGTTGTGCATTGCAGGAATTCATTTTGTAGATATCCGTCAACAAATCGATGGCCCGAAACTAATTAGTAGCACATTTTCAACAAATTTCGAAAGGTGTCAAAAATAGGTGCAATATTGATTGCATGTCAGCGTCAATTTGTGGCGAATGCAGTCGGAATAGTATTGTTGGCCAAATCGGGTAGAAAAACAGTTGTTGGTTGACCAACTTTGATTATCGGACATTGTATGTGTGTGTCCAATTGACTAGTCACATTGCTTTTTGTTCTTGCCACATTGAAAATCAAATTGCATAGGATGTATTTTAATTAACGTTGCATGCCACATCGCACACAATATCGAAACTATTATCGCCGGTTTCTGCGCAATTTTATCCGAATTGTTGACCCATGCAAATAAATGAGGTCTCATAGCAGTTTTACTGCATTTTATTCAGATAATCATGGCCAATACCAATTAGCAATGATCCGTTACTAATGCTCTCGCTTTTCCCTTGTCCTGTTTCACATGTCCTGTTTCCGTTGTCATCTGTGTTGTGTGTGCCGTAAGGTCTGTGCATTTAATAAAGGTAAATATTGCCACCACATTGCTAATTGCTCGATATTTATTCATTTTATAAAGCTCTTTGAGAGCTTTTCAATGGCAGATATCCATTTCAGTAAAGGGTGGAAAGCGCATTGAATCTAAAGGCACACACGTTGCTCGATTACTTAATCCTCTTTATATATACCTTAATACAGACATTTTTTTGATATTAGACAAGCTAAAGAAAATTGAGGAAATTTAAGGATGCAGTTTAAGAAATGTCGATTTAAAATCTTTATAATTAAAAAACAAAACCAGTTGAAAATAGCAGAATGTTATGTGTTATTTAACTTCGAATTTAAATCCGAATAACTATCGAAAGTAGTTTACTCATTATCAATTTTACTTTTTAGAAATATACTTTAGAAATATAAAATTTCAAATCATCTGCACTTTATTATATTATTTAAGCTCCCTTTTTTAGACTTAGTACAAACTTAATCTGTCATAACTGCCAACCACTGCAGTAGGTTAACAAAATGGAACTAAAATACATGAACGAAAGCACTGCTGATTACTTGAACTTGAATAAATCTGAAAAAGTTTCCTTTTTTCAAGTTTACTCTTTTGAGCTTTGCCAGTATTTGTGTTTTTAACTAGACATCTGCTTTTTTATCTATTTATATTTAGTGGAAGAAGTGTCAAAGAGGGCAGTGTGCAAATTGTTAACGCTGCTTAAATTCGTTGCTCTGCTAAGCGACTTAAAATTTTTGTCGCAGATTTTTAAAATGCGATTTTCCGCAACTGGAAACTTCAGCTGTTGCTACAGTCGTGGCAACCCTTTTGTTTAGTAATCTGGATTCAGTTTCATTGCTTTAGTTTATTTGTAACCTTTTTGAGTCTTAATAATGCTTTTAGTGGAAGTGCAGGAAGTGCTTTAATGCCAGTTTAGCTAAATGCTAAAGCTGACTATCAACTAACATCACTCATATGCGCTGTGCAACCCAAGGGAAATTGTGCTCTAATGAGCAGTGAGACGTTGTCAACTGCAGGCATTTCTTTGGAGTAAAGTTTACTTGCATTTTGCAGATTACAGTCACGTGAAAGCCCTGCGCATATTAAACTCCGAGTTGGCGGACACTTTGGGCAATCTGTTATCACGAGCTTGTGCCAAGTCGCTGAATCCTCAACAAATGTATCCCGCTCCACATGCCGAGCAGTCTGCGGAATTGTTGCAAAACTTAGACGCGGCCAAGCGAATGCAGGAGGCGATGCTGCAGCTGGCGGGTAAGTCATTTTAATATTTAAGCAGCCAAGAGTTGAACTGGCTGAAAGGAGTTAGCTGTTGCCTGGTTGTTGGCACACTTCCGGCCAATAACTATGCTACAAGTGCACTTCTGGAATCTAGCCCTGAAAAGTAATGCCATCTATTCCCTTTCCATTTCCATTTTTGTATTTACAGCTCGCTGCGAGCAGCACTATGAGTGCAATAACTTCCACTTGGTAGCCGACACGGTCATTGCAACGTTGCATGCAACCAACAATTTTTTTGAGTGCGCCAAACCCTGGGAGCTAAAGGCCGCCGGCAGTTTACCGAATGCGCCACGCCTCGAGACAATAATCGCCATGACAATGGATGCATTGCGGATTTGTGGCATTGTGTTGCAACCCATGATTCCACAGCTGGCCAGTCGTCTGCTTGATAAGCTCAACGTGCCCAGCTCACAGCGTACTTGGTCCGTACTCACCGAGAACTCTGGCAGCTGTCGTCCCTTGAATGAAAAGAGCGCTGTGTTATTTCAACGTATTGTGGATGAACAGGAGAAGTCATCACAGGCTCCGCGTCAGACTCAGTCTCAGACGCAGCCTCAGCAAACCAAACGCAGTAAATCGAAAAAGCAACAGAAGACGGCAACGAGTGCGTCTTGAAGTGGCACGTAGCTGTAATAAACTGAACTGTTACCGAAAGTCAACTCTCCACTCTTCATTCTATTAGATACTTATTCATTTGGTTGCGCATTGTGACATTTATGAATTGCGTTCTGTGCCACGCTGCGTATGCTTAATCTAAATAGCCAACCCAAGTGGCCACAAATCAAAATCCAAGCAGCGCATATTCTCATTCTCTTTGTCGGTCCCACGTGGCTCGACGCTCATTAAAATCCACTTAATTATGTCGAGGCAACAGAATTGCGTATCCTCACGTAACGAGAGTCCTGTTTCCGTCTCCGTCTCTGTCTCTGTCTAACTATCTCTATCTCTTTCATTGTCCCCTTTGGTAGACTGTTCTTGTTTATCGGCGCGCATATTTTGTTATTTATTACACATAATTGAGATACGTTCAGTTCACGAGCAGCAGGTGCTATAATTGCTACGACTTTTCGACTACATATATTCAATTGCGAAAAACTCTTCTCTTTAATTAGTTCCCTAGAGTTTCCAAGAACAGCTTTGTCGAGTTACTTAGTTCTTAATTTATTTTAATTTGGACAAAAGGCACGTCGAAAAGACGTCTAACATACGAAAAGCCGACGCTAAATGAGAATTAATGACAATTGTTGACTTTAATTTAAGTAGAAATGCATGTAAAAAGAAAGAGACGTTGCAGGAAGAGTAAAAGAAAAGTGCTTAAACTGTTTAAGATGTTCAGCTGACCAGCAGCATCAGCAGCAACAGCAGCAGGAGCAACAGCAGCAATAACAAGCTGTCAAAGCTGTTTATCGTATGTGAAGTACGTTGCGTATACGTTACATTTTCTTGTTATCTGTGCATGTCTCTTGTGTTACTTATGCGCAGGATGTGCTTCGTGACTCATACGATGCGTAATGGTTAAAAAGGTATGTTCATACTATATATTGGGTATACGCAGGGTATACGTAGATTATTTTTAATAAATTCTAATGCAACTATAAGGATTCCTGTAGTTTTTTCTTTTTATTTGCACTCGTGTAATAAAATGTATTTTCTCTTATATATGTCATTTGATATGTTAAGCATACGCAGGATATATCTCATCTCTTGTATGTTGCGTATACATCTTGACTAGTAAATTGCGGATACGAAGGGCACACTTGAAGTCCATTGTTCTTCTGGTGCTTCCTTTGCTAGTTTTATCACACGTTACGTATATGCTGCGTATACTTGATGTCTAGTTGCACTTCACTATGTGCAATAAGTGTTGGGAGAACAATAATTTAAGTTGGTGCTTAAAACGCATATCCCTTATGACCAAGCCCTTAGCATCCCATTAACAGTGCCCGCCAATTAGCAATGCCTGTCAAATGGTTTCACATTTTGGTTGCCGTCATTTGGCGGTGGCATGCAGCAGATTGTGTGTGGTAATTTCACCTGCGTCATGGCGTGCCAACAATTTGAGGGCGTTTTTGCAAACTTTCAACTGCGATGGGCAAACGGCAACGGCAGCAGCAATAGCAACGTGCGTAAACACGTTTGAAGGGAGTCTAATTAGCGAAATAGATGGAAGAAAAGAGAGAAGAAGAAAGGTACACGTAAAGATAGACACAGGTGAAAACAGAGAGAGAGAGAGAGATAGTTGAAATACTCATGGCTTTGATTTGTTTGTAGGTTTTCAAGTACTTCCAACGTAAAAGTTTGTTGCAATGCTAAATTGCGAATGTAGTTGGCCAAGTAGATTGCTCTTTTAAGCCAATCACAGTTGCAGGAAGCAAAGCACACTTCTGTCTCTCTTGGCAAATTGGTGAGCGCAGTTAAAGTGAATTTCATATTAAAAAAGCGTTAAAAGCGTCAGAACGTTAATAAAATGCAGGAAGCGAGTGGACAGGATGCGCAAGCAGTTTAAAGTGCTTGCCAGGAGAGCAACAACAACAACAACAACAGCAAGAAGGACAACAAGAAGAACAGCAATCTACTTCACTTTTTACCTTTTGCAGAATAAATTTAATTATGTAGCAAGGGAGCTGGGCAACCAGCAAAGGCAAACGTTGTTGGTTGCCAGCGGTAATATGGTTAATGATTGTGTTTAAATGCTGCTTAAACTTGTTGTAGTAGAGCGCAAAAGCAAGGTCGCAATGAATTGTTGTTGTTGGCGTTGTGTGCAATATGATTAATTGCACATCTGGCGCATCCTTTGGCATTGATTGCACTGCATAATTTAATTTTCTGCATGCCGTACACACGGCGTATGGACAATATTATAAATGAATTAGTTTGGGCAAAGGCAATGCCAGGAGTGCTTTCTGCATCCTGCATCATACTTGAATCGCATTTAGACATGAGCTCGAGTGAAACATCAAAGCACAAATTGATTTCCTTTTGGCCGTACAGGGACCAAAGCCAAGTGGTATTGGCATCCTTGAGCTTCCTTTACCATTCCCCGGCTTCATCTCTCCTTCGCTTCGCTTGCAAATGCCAAAAATTTCTTGTTCACCACTTGAAGGATGTGCAATCTGAGGACTAGCTGCAGCTGCATCAACAACAGGAGCTGCGACTTGAGCTTCGCCAGTGTTGATTGCTTTGATTTAAGTTGTTCCACTTTTCCTGAATGCCGAGTTGCCTTCTTAAATATTCAAAAGTACCGTGTATATTGTGCTCTGATTAAAAATCCTGAAACTGCACTTGTGCTCTTCAATTTTGTAGTTTCCTTCCAGCAATTTAATTCAACATTGTTGTTGTTGATGCTTGTGGCTCTCCGTGGTCCGCTTAGTCAGCACTCTGTGGCATGCTCTGACTGCAGTTTTAAGTGAGTGATGCGGCAAGTTGTGCAGTTGCATGTGCCATGTGAATGTGGCAAGTCACCGCTTAATTCTGCCACCATGCCACGAGGCGAGTGAATTATGAACTCCGATTAATTTTTCAAAATAATTCTTTTCTCTCGATGAGAAGGATATAAAAAATATGACTTGAATATTTTCATCACACAATGATAATTTAAAATTGTACTAATTAAATTGTCATCTCATTGTGTTTCTTATAGTCATTAGATAGACTTCTGAATAGTATACAGACTTTGAAAAGAGCTAAGAGATTGATTATTAAATGTAGTATGCAATAAAAGAACTACCTATGTTAACAACATGACAAGAATGATTTCTAAAGTAGAATGAAGTGCGCAATGGAATGACAATTGGCAAATTTAAATAAAATTGATTAGCACCTTAGGGCCAAACAAAACAATGACGACAATTTATAGAATTGGTTGCAAATTGTTTTAAAATTTATATTTTTTGCAAATTTAGTTATTAATCCCTATACTTAATTAAATTCTGCAGCCATGTGTCTACAATTTTACACTTAAACAGAAGTTTACACATGCTAAATCTATCAATTGAATCTATTATTCATGTCTGTGTAAATAATTTTTTTTAAAGCTTTCGCTAGAGAGAGCAGAGAACGTATAAAACAATAGAAAAGCAATAAAAATAATTAGCTATTGCAAATGTTGAATGAAAAAGGGAAAAACAATATCGATTGCATGCATAATTCCAGTTTAAATAATTAAATAATAACAAACACATTGAATGTGGTTAGATTGCAATAATATATTGTGGTTGGGGATTGAATACAAACAGCAGTAATTTAAACATTAAGTGATTAAATATGTTAATGACATAAAGCGTATTTGGCTTTTAATTAGTAAAGCTCGTTAATTAGCCCAGATTTGTGAGGACAATGATGCTGAAAGTCTAGAGTGACCAAAACGATTGGGCTAAAACGGTGACCATTTTAAGTGTATCACGACTCTGTCAGACTAAGCTGCCAGACAGGCTGAAAGGGACACACACAGATAAAGATAAAGAGAATGAGAGAGATGGAGTGATGTAGTCAAGTAGACAGGCAGATTAAAGTTAGTTGAGCCATTTTTTGGTCAACATCAAGCCGAATGGTCCACTGTCTAACTGCTTTGCCGCTTCACATAATTTGTAATTAAATTTTACTAAAAAATGCTACCAAAATCCTTAATCCTTTAACACAGATACAACCACACACACACACACGCACGCACACATGCTGCCACACATGGACGAGCGATGGCGGCAACGACCGCAACAAACTATGTGAGTCGTTATCCCTTTTAATGAATTTTTTCTGCTTGCCCGGCTTTTGCTTTTCATTTTGCTGAGCAGCGTAGGCAACCCTACATTGCCACAACCCTAAAATGCTCAGTATCTCGACCCCAACATGCCCACTTGTCGTTGCAGCCGTTGCCAAAGTAAATATTTTACTATGCCACTATTTGAAGCACACTGTCAGGCTGTTGCCGCAGCTGGAGAGACCAGAGCAACAACAACAGTAGCAGCAGCACTAAGGAGCAACAACTACAACAACACAAGAGCAACAGTCTGGTAGCCATTTTATATTTTATAATATTTTTCAGGTCAAAATGTCATAGAACTTTTATTAACCTCATGTTGCTGTTGCTGTTTCTGTTGCTTCTGTTTCTTTTTATTTGTGCTGTTTGCGTGTTAGCTTCTATCCTAAACATTAAATGTGGCTTAGTGTCAGCTAGTGGCAAGTGCAACTTGGATGTTGCATGTTGCATGTGGCATAAGTGCTATTAGCTTATTTCTTATTTACGCATTTAATTCACAGTTTTATGCGCTGCCATTATGAAAATATCATCTGTTCTTCGACTGCGCTTAAGTACGACAAGAACTTAAGTAGATACTAAAATGAGCACTCTTAACGGACTTTTTATTTCAAGTTGCTTTCAGCATTTCAAGAAGCCTTTATGCTCGTCAAAACTTTTAGTATACCCTGCACAAAATGCAAATGGGCAGCACAAGCAAACGGTTCAATTGTTACTACTCATTCTTTTTGGGTGATCAACATCTTTCTAAGCTTTTAAGCAACACGTTTCTTTGCTATTATTGATCCAGCTTTGACATATATACAGGGTATCAAAGAGTCAAGCTCTCTCCAATGCATTCTCATAAAAAAGCTCATGCTGATGATTAAGTAGAACAAATTAATTTGCTGCGCTCTTCTTGCAGGTTGCATGACAATGCAATAAATATGAGTAATAGCAACAGCAGGAGAAGCAAAAAATGTTATGCGAAATTGTAATTTGAAGCGTGGACAAACAAAGAGCTCAAGCCAAAGCTCAAGACAGTCGGGCAGGCTGACAAGGACAAAGGAAGCGACGACGACGACGACGGCGAAGACTGAAGAACAAATGAGTGCAGGCAAATTAATTTCAACTGCAAAATGCTGTCAGCAGCTGCGCCTCGTACTCTATGTGTGTGTGTGTGTGTTTGTGTAGGTTTATGGGTGTGAATAAGTTTGCTTGGGTCTTGGTGCAAAGTCAAGGCAACATTTTAGTGCAATTTATTTCATTGCAAAAGCGATTCGCATTGGAGCACTGAAAAGTATGCTACACTAATGCTGCCAAAATATATGTGTGTGCATTTAGTATACAGTGAAACTTTCAATTCACAAACTCTACCTTCCATAACTTGTATTTTTCAGAATTGTACAGTACACATAATTTTCAACATGCATTTTCCCATAAGACAATAAGATTTGTGCTGTTTCTCAAATTGAATTTTACGGTAAGTCTGAAGAAATGTGTGTCCCAGAAAAGCGTTGTCTTAAGAATTATATTAAAACAAAACAATGATATTTTAATTAAAGTTGGATACTGATTTGGCCAAAAATGTAATGGAAATGTAATTAGGGAAGTTGGTTTATACTTTACAAGTCTTAGAAAAACTGCTGAGTGCATTTTAAACATAGCTCATACGCACCATTGGCTGACGGTGCAAAATAAGCCAAGCTATGAGTTTTCCATGAAAAGAATATAACATTAAGCTGATGACCGGCTAATATCTTTGACTTATTGCACTTGGTGTTTGAGACAAAGCCGAGCTGAACGTAGTCTGAAGATGGGTTTCTGCATATGCCAACTGTTGCCATGACGGAGAATACGAAATGATTCAACTGGTGCACTGTCACTGGGGCCGCTTCATGAGAAATGCTCGACGTTTGGAGATGATGGAGAGCAGGCGTCTAATTAATGCCACTCAACCTGGTCGAGAATCATTTCAAAGTACAATACGGAGCCAATTAAAAAGACAATGGCAATGACAATGCGAATGACTTAAAGATAAAGCTTAAATTCCGTCCTCTGACACTAAATCCACTTGATTTCCTCTCATATACAATACATAAGAGAGACAACACTCGACGGTACGAAAAAATAATAAAGGAATTGTCCCTGAGCCGCTTTAAATGTTTTTGTTTCCTTTTTTTTAGGGATCAGCACTGAAAGAGGAAAAAAAGACAAAAGGGAGAGAAAGGCAACTGTATAAAAACATAAATAAAATGAATTGAAATAAAACACAATTCTAAGCTCGCGTTGCGAGAATAAATCTCATCAATCAAATGGAGTTGTGCGCATAAAGTTTATCAGCTCAACTTAAAGTAGATAACTCAACTCAGGAGGCTTCCAGGCATTCTACTTTCAGTTTATTGTTTCAATCGGTTAAAGCAACCCTCTGGCTGGCCAACATCGATTTCGGTTTACAAAAGTATTTTACATTTAACATGTATATTTTTCACTGATGCTTTAGGGTTTGTTTTGTGCTCTTTTGTTTGCCCTTGAACAACTCGAACTTGCGTAAAATAGTTTGTAAATCATTCAATAAGCCCACTTGTGCGTAAATGTTAAATTCTGGCATTAGACCTACCTGTGAGCATTTGCCAATCTGTAGTAAATATTTTATGTGTTGTAACTTACAGCTGTCACAAAAGTCAAAGATACATTTTATTGAATTCTTATTCAATTTGGCACATCAAATGACGAACTGTGTATTTCATAACCCACACAAATTTAGCTGCAGTCGAGTTTGATTGTCTGGAATTGTAGCTAGGGTTTAGACTAGTCAGAGAACTCGTTCACATTATTTAAGAGTATTTACTTGTCGAACAGTTTCAGTTCTTTTTATGTATCATCTTACGCTCTTCTAAAAAGGCCACAATGTTGGTTCCACACAAATTCTTGTTTTTTTTTTTTGGCAAACTCAAGTGTCTTAAAAGAGCTTGTAAGTAAAAGATGATTTGTTTATTTTTATTTAGCAGTTCTAAATGAATATGTCAACGCTTTAATTGATGTCGAATTTAGATATATTTTAAATTTTAGTTTCCACGTAAATTTAATACAAACACACTTAATTTAAAGTGAAGACGTTGACGAACAACGGACTTAACAGTAAATCCGATTTAATTTTGTACAAATTTGTGAGACCTTCTGTCTTGAGATATTATTATTTAACTTGGCTGTTTGTGTTGTCTGCGGTTTTAAGCCAAACTTCATCCCATCAACAGATTTTGAAGACTCTGTCAATATTGACAAAAGTTTAAGGCGAAACTTTTGCAAATTCGCGTGAATATTGAGATGCTTTTGGCCCGACGCAAATGAACTTGGCTAACACGCGCATTGCGCCTAATTAAGTCGCCAAATAATTTATGAAAAGTTACCTTGGGAGTACACGTAACTCGGTGTTTTGGCCTAAACAGTCACAGTCTGTCAGGCAGCTTCAGCCTCACAGTGACCATATTGATTAGGTGCGTAAATATGCACGCTCAGGGACATTTTGTGTCAATTATGGCATATGGCATTGAGTAGGGCTCGACTTGGGTTGACGCTAATAGATTGTGATTATGGCCCGACGGGTTCGCTGTTTGCCGCTTGACATTTGTAACGCTGAAAAATGTTTCAAAAATGTTTGCGACTTACGTCAAGTGCAGCGGAACTCGACATTTGCCTCAGGGCCAGGGTAATAAAACGTTTAGCGCTATTGAGTTGCCTATTTGGCAAAAACTTTGTCGATATTTGAAAAGTTGTTGCTAATTTAGCTGAAGCACTTGAGGAACTCAAATTTAAGGTAATTAACTGAGGAGGTTTTTGCTGACGGCGTTCTCAATTTTAATAAAACTTAAAATTCGTTAGAATTATGGCAGACAAGTTGATGTAGAAAGTTTTCGAAACTAATCGATAAGCGAGTTAAGGCCAAGTCAAGGCACTTGCTTTGCCATATCAAGCATACGCACCGTTGCCCATGTGAACAAGTGTATGTATGTGTGTGAGACAAAGCATGACTAATGATAACTGTGGGCAGCATTGTACGTACATATATATATCATTTCGGTTAGCAAATAACAAACATCAGTATCAGTGAGAGGAGCCAGAGAGATAGAGAGAGAGAAATAAAGATAAATAGCGTTTGAAATGTTGTTGCCTTTGCTGTTGCTTTTCAACTGAAACGAAATTTGTTACACACTCGAGCGAAGCGCAGCATGCAGACATGCTAGGACATGCTCTTGTACTCCATCGCTCTCCCTCTCTCTCTCTCTCTCTCTCTCTCTCTTTCATTCCGTCTCTCTCGTTCTGTCTCTATATAAATAGAATGGTAGAGCCAGAGAAATAAGCAACCGCAGCGACAACGAGCACATTTGCAACATTTATTGAGTCGTTCAACGAGTTGAATGAGTTTGAATTTTATTTTTAAACGTTCACTGACTCAACTCGCAACGCAGCAAGGACTAAACGAGCGTACACTGTTTAAATATTGATTTCCGAGCAGCGAAAACACACACACACACTCACACACAAACACCCCTTATGGGGCAATCTCTCACAAATTGACAACAGGCGAAAAAATGTATATGAAAACATGGCAGAAAAATAGACAACTGAAATTTGTTTTTAAATAATCGACAGGCGTGAATTGTTGTTATGAATTGAGGGAAAAAATGAATATTTTATGAAAAATGCATGCAATCAATAAAATTAATTGACAAACTAAATGAATAGAAGTTGACAGAAATGAAATTAACTGAGAGTTAATTCAATTTCTGCATTGAATCGGAGCTATCAGCGAGTAAACCTCGAACTGTCCACATCTGCCATTGCCTTTTGGGGCTTTGAGGTCTACAATAGTCTCATCAAGAGCTGAAACTGTTTGTGCAACCATCTGAGCTTACGGCTACTTTGGCTCGCCATGAAACCAAAGCTACACCCAAAGCCGAGTACAAACAGACGATAATAAGGCTCATTGAGCCAACATGCCGTTGGCATTAAGTTAAGTTCTCCCTTGGCAACATCACTGCAGTTAACATGCAGCTGACTTGCGAGTGCAAAAAGCAATTGAAATGGTACTTTAAGGTACCAACGAAGGCTTAATGCTTCCCCATAGACACTGAGATAATCTTCTGCAAATTAAACAGCTGCTGAAGTATTTGCAACGATAATTGATTCTCAAGCTCGCAGGTTACCAAATCGATAAGTCGAAAGCCGCAAAGTGCCTTCAAGTTAGCAATAATGTTTTGTCTTCGGTCAGTCAATACATCAACCAGTTCTTCATTCCATCAGTCTTTCGAGCGTTCGCTTGAAGTTGACTTCAATTGTCAAAACATGCGTGAAAATGTTGCCCAGGAAAGTTTTCCTGTATTGCAAGTGAAACTTGCGACATGTTGCACACGCGTTTAAGCGTAACTAAATTCAATGTTCATTTTACTCAACTTTTTCTGTCTATCCAAATCGCATACAGTATACTATTAACCTTGAATCAACTTTTGGGCACTGTTGTGTGGTACATTGGCACGGTG
This sequence comes from Drosophila putrida, assembly GCA_037043535.1. Classification (NCBI taxonomy): domain Eukaryota; kingdom Metazoa; phylum Arthropoda; class Insecta; order Diptera; family Drosophilidae; genus Drosophila; species Drosophila putrida. The sequence goes on from JBAMBI010000135.1 coordinate 1,385,500, forward strand.
ACTGAGTGAGGTTTCATTTGTTACCTTGATCTTATGGACTTGTCCCTCCACACCTGCCAGCATCCTAAGCTCTTCAACTGCATTCACTTTGATGGAATCCTATTCATATGTGACTGCTCGACTCGAATGCATTTCACATTCTATCTTGCATAAGCCGAGCTATTTTTATGCTCTACTAAGCAAACATCAAATATTTACTTTTCAATATTGCACAAATTCGAATGCAAAGCAAAGTTTAACGAGAGATGCTTCGAATTGACTCTCCTCACAAAGTTCATTAGTATAAATTGACGCTACAAATATGCAGAAAATATAATAAATAAATCCTCAAATGAAAAACAAATAGCCAAAAAAAGTGCTTTGTAATCCCTAATATCATTAAAATGATTAATTTTTTGAAAGTAGTTTGTGATACTTTTAAGACTAAAATTAAAATGTAATTCACATTTATTGGTCATAAAACAAACTCGCAAAAAACTATTGCAAAGTTTAGTTGTCGGAAATGTAGTGAGAGGCGATCATATTATAAGATTCAAAATAAGTTGACATATTCTTTACTATTTGCATCGAACTGGTAATTATGTAAATTCGAAATGATTGTGTTTACTAGGATAATGATTATTTCTTAGAAATACTTATCATGGCTTTTTGGTAAATTCAGCTTCCATTTAAAATATTTTAAACAGATACATTTTGTTTCTGCTTTGGAAATGTTCTGCTTTTAGTTTTATCAAGCATGTGAACTCATAATTGGCATAGTTGAATAGCAATTTAATTTTGATTTATTAGCTGAACATGGAGCAATGCACTTGAATCCTTCGAAGATTGATGTGCGCGTCGAGCAAATCAATCTTACGCCTTACACTTCACTGATAATTTGATTGATTTCTGAGAGCGTTTCGAGTAATATGACTGTGACCAAGACTATGCTGCATTTGAACTGAACTTGAGAGCTTAACTTTCAACCAAAATGGTTTTTTATATTTTGTATGCAAAAGGCAACAGCGCAGAAAAAGCGCGACCAATGCCAGAAAGGATTCAAAGTGCATGATGTTTTGGCGGTGACTGCATCAGAAATATTTAAGCGAGTTGCTTTGCAGTGGTTTCTACTTTTTCGTCCATAACTAAATATACATACATTTCTTTGGCAGAAAGTCAGTCCTTGGACTTTCCCCAGTGCAAGCGGGTCTTAAATATGACAGAGTCTCGTTGTGTTTTTTTGTTTTCTTTCTGTTTTTGTTTTTGTGTTTTTCTCATTCAAGAAAGAAGCTTTTGATGTTTTTTTCTTGCTGCTGGTCGCCGCCTCTGCTTAAAGCTATTTTAAAATGATTGGCTTTTATGTCAATATGGATCTTACTTGTCTTTGCTTTTTGTTTGCTTGCGCTTGTTTTGGCATCTGTTTTTATTTTTCTTCTTGTCTCCGCTCCATCTTCTCAGGCTTTTTGAGTGCCCCAATAAAGCACAATAAATACAGGAATAAATTTTTATATATTTTGATGCTGGCATTTCTGCCAGTTTGCCAGCAGGCGAATGTCGCGAAATTCTTGTCGTATTTTAATAGCTCATAGAATTGTTGTTCCAAGCAATTTGAAAAGCTCTTAAGTAGGGGAAGGAAAAGACAATTTTAGCTACAACTTTAAGTGTGGTCAGTCATTGGGATCAAACATATCTCTGTCGCTAAGCATTTCCAATGCCTTTTCCTTTACATCTGGACAACCATCGAGAGCAGCCGGTGCTTTATTGGTAAACGGTCTGCCATAAATCTTACATTGCACATGTCGGTAAAGCCGAACCCAAAACAGAATTAAATTAAAACGCCAGCTTCTGCTTCTGCTTCTGTTTCTGGCTCGGGGCACAAATCAAATTTTCGCACCGTCGCGCCGCAAAAGAGAAAAGATGTTGGCCCAAGTCGAGTGTCGAGTTTCGAGTGGTGTGTGTACGAAAATCACATTTGCAATAAGTTGTTGAAAACTGAAGCGTAAAATAAGCATTCGTCACTAAATTTTATTCCTTACATTTTGCTGCGGCGGCGAACTTGATATAATTGTTTGCACATAAATTTTCCAAAATCCCCCCCCTAAAAAAAGCACAAAAAACACAAAGGGAAAAACGGAAAAAATTGCTAAAAAAAAGGAATCAAATATAAGAGTTTTGGGTTTGATTTTGAATTCGATTTGTGGCCAGCAGGTGGGCGTAGGAGTGGGCGTGTCAGTTAGTCAGCCAAGCGCGTTAAAAGTAGCACGCACAATTGATTTAGCCAAATTTATTGCACACATGCGGCGTATACGTAATGTCTGTCAGAGCGTACACCCTGCGGCATGCAACACATGTTCTTATGCCCTTTGCGGTCTTTTCGTAATACTATATACATATGTATCTAAATATATCACACGCTGTGCATGGCATAATTAACGGCAAAGATATATGTGTACGTAATTATTTAATATGCATTTGCTGGATAAGCATTTGAATTAAACAAAATGTTATTGTTCTCATTGTCAAAACATTGTAATAGAAACTATTTGGAATCTGTGAAGTGTTTTTGGAATGGTAGCAAAATAGGTTGAAAGAAGTACGATAAAATCCTCTGCAGTTTTTTTAACTAGATAAATATGGTTATAGTATTTTATTATGCTTACCGCAATTCATCTATGCTCTGTGACCTTAAAGATCTAATGTTTTTCCAGCTGAGTTTGCTCATTTATCAAACCAAGTCCCTTTACACAGTTTAGACAATTTAGTTGCAGAACCTTTTATCCTTTGGATTGAAAACTTTTGTTCCCCTCTAGTGGTCTACTGTTAAATAAAGTAAATATACGGACAGAAACAAATTATTTGAGTGCGTAAAATTCAATACCGCGTCATTCTTTCACCATGTTAACTTGTTAAAATGACACGAGAGCATATAAAGTTATTATATTCCGTAATATTATTTTTCTTTCAAAATCATCTTCATAGTTTGTATTTAGTATTTAGAGCCCTTCTAGGGTATTTAAACTTCCCCAAACTCCAAGTATGTTATTCACTTTTGTCTTTATTTATATTCAAGTAAATTGCATGTCACATATCCATCGACCATCATGTCTCCGACATCACTCTGTGTTGTGTTACGGCAATAAAATCAAAGTCATAAAAGCTAATGAGCCCAGGTAGAAAATACAAAAAGAAAAGCAAAACAGGAGTCTCTACGTTGTAGTAGGTAAGAATCAGCAAGCCCACTGTGCCTCATCCTTCTGCCACATAATGAAAATCGTGGGCATATTGCAGCGCTTACATTGCTTCATAAAATCAAGGACAGCTCAAACTCAGACTCTGCTCATAAAATGACGGCGATCGACGGCTACCTTCCAAGGAAATGGCATAAAATTTACGCAAATTGTTAGTGTTGTTGTTGTTGTTGTTGTTATTGCTGTGAGCGTGCATAAATTTGGTAGAAATATAAACAAATGTCCAAAAAGAAAAAAGAGAGGAAATAGAATGCGAGACAGCAGCTGATTTATGCGTTGATAATAAAATGAAATTGTTGCGCATACGCCTCGTTGACCCGATAAATACTCAAAGTTGTGGAATGAGGAAATACGCACACACACACACACACACATTCGAATGAAATGCTTGTCAGTCAGACAAAACGAGCACTTGTTGTCACAAATCAACAAATTCGTGTAATTGAAATTCAAAGTACACAGAAATAAGCCAGCAACATGTACTCCGATGAGGAAGGTAAGATAAGTGATAATCCTGTGGATAGTTCCTTCTTTGATACCCTGTGGCCGCTAATACTCAACGAGAACCCTTGTCAACTGGATAGTGAATCGGCAGAATATTTTGTGCCGCGTCAGGCTTTTGATCAAATCCATTGGCATTCAGTGTTGAGCAAAGTGGGATATCCAGGCTATGTGACTCCCCATGATCTCCGTTGTTGTGGCGCAGCCAAGCGGCAAGAGGAGTCCGAGGAGGAAGCTGAAAAAGCAGCAAATAAAGCCGCTAAAATGCAGAGTGCTGCAGCCCTCGGGGATTATGAGAAGTGTAGCTCTCAGGGCATCCGACGTGTGGACCAGGAGGTGAAGCATTTGCGTAAGCAACATGAGAGACGGCAAAAACTGGCCTATGACTTTGCCAATCGCAAATATCCTTGGACTATGCAAACATACTCCCATGAGGTGGGCTTTATACTAACCCCTGAATTGCGTGCTGCATTTGCTTGTCCCATGGAGCTTGAAATACTCGAGGCCATCCATCACTACAACTGCAAACTGATGTTGATTGATGCCAGCACCGAGATCTGCGTCGAAGATTTTAAACGCTGGGTCAAGTTCCGTCCCTATGTGCAAATGCTAGCCCTTGTCCGCTGTCCACGTGTCGAGCGACATGTCCAGCTGCTGAATGTCTTCCAAACCATGCTAATCGAGGAGAGTGCTCTCAATACTTGGCATCAGGAACTGCAATGTTCCCTTCATGCTGGCCTTAAGGAGGCTAAAAGTCGCGAGCTCTTCAAAAACTGTGCCGATGCGTTTGTTTTCGTTTTTTCACGATATCGCGGAATTTGCACTTGCGATACCTACAAAATTTTGCGCCTTATGTAAATTGTTAATTAGGTTAATGTTCAGAAAATGGAAATAAGAAAAAACTGTTACGATTTCGAGTTGTTATTAGCCTTGCAGTTGACAGCAAATTGGCCAAGCTCGTCTGAGGTTTCTAGCTATGTAATACTCTCCAATTAATGTCTGCCATAAAGCCTCAATGCCAGTCAATGTGAAGTGAGCTCAAATTGTAACGAACATGCACTTCCTGCCACTGAGAAGGGGAAGTGGGGGAAGAAAGGGCAACAGGTTGCAACTGTTTGCAGCGGAAGCAATTCAACTTGAGTTGCAGTCAAATTGGTCGGATATTAATGTCTCAATAGGGGGCTCAATAAGCTGCCAGAAGTGTCAAATGTTGTTGGCTGTCCTGGCCATTAGCCTCATATTAAAGTTGGCTAACAATGAAAGTATGCTCGTATTTCATTTAGTTATGTATTTGGCAAAACGAATAAAATTTACGCGCAAATCCTCCAACAAATTACCACAAAAGCTTAACAAACTTGAAACTGATTATAAAAGTTGCTGTGAAAAAAGAAAACCCTCCAAGTCATAACAACAATAGGGAATCATGTGGAAGGTGGGAGAAAGCAGCAGACGTTGCTCCTGCTTTAGCTAAAAATTGAGTTTGTGTGCGTTTATTGTCGTTAAAAGTTTTTGCTACTTAAACAAGTACACAAATATATATATTATACAATATATATACGAGTACCTTCCTTTTATATGTATGTTTGCCATAATTCTCAATGTATATTTGCTTTTGGCACATTAAAAGTTGCCTTGGCGTGGCGATAGGATCTTTTTACTTTTCATCTAATAAGCGAACTCGCAAAGTTCACTTTCAGTCAATGGTAGCTTTGCAATCTGGCGATAAGAGCAGATGAGTAAGGTGGGAACTTGTGGCAAGAGCGAGGGGAATACCCCTGACGCTGTTACTATAAATACATAAAATAAAAACTTGACTAGCGAAAAATTGAGCTATTTAAAAGCTATATTGAAAACCAGTTTAAAGGCAAAACAGATATAGAGAGACAGGGAGAATGAGAAAGATAGAGAGAGAGGGAGAGAGAGAGCAAAATCAAAACATAAACAAAAGCGCCGTAAGCTGATTATAGTGAAAGCGCGATTCATTCAAACAAACGCAGTAATCAAAGCTGAATCAAATATACGCACATATTTTTATAAAATATATATAGTATGGTTATTGAGTAAATATAATATATTTGATTATTTATAAATCTGCCCTATGAACCGGCAATTTTCACACATGCATAATGTAGGGAAAATAAGGGTTTGGGAAAAGCCCCAATCAAAAACCTGTCCTCAGCAGCAGCATCATGTTGCAAATAGTTGATAGTGAGATAAAGTGGAAAAGAGAGAGGAAAAGAATAAATAGACGAGAGAGAGAGAGACAGAGAGGTAGCGAGATTAATCGAGTATTTCACAGAAAGTCAATTGGCAAGTCGACTGATGATACAGAGATGATTGGGAATGGACTGAGTTCATTTGTCACACAAACGCTATCAGCAACAGTTCTGAGTTTTGAGATTTGATGGCCAACGTTTTATATATATTGATCTTAACCTTGTTTGGCTTTTGTTTACGCCTTGTTGTGCCACAAAGTTTGCCACCAAATGGTTGCACCGGCATCTTTAACTATCAGCAACGGGGTGATCATTGGATTGGACATGTTATACCCAATCGGGTGGCACAGAATAATGTTAACTGGACGTTGAAATTTTCCTCGCATGGCACGAATAAGGTAACTGAATCCCACATGGTTATCTGCTCAACCTCATTTTGATCCTTATCTTTTTCTTCGCTTATAGCCTGGAACTGTGAGTAACTTGGCGCCGTATCCAGCAACCAGTGGTGAAACCTTTGTGCGCTTTGATAACTACGACGATGAACTGCCAAAGATTGTGCTCATCGAGCGCAATGGTGAAGTTCTCTGCTCCGCCAACCCTTGTGAGTAAATATTTCAAGTCGATCACGTTATTGGATGGTTTTACACTTTTGATTTATTGCCAAGATTTTTGCTAACGGCACACTGAAATCCCAAAAAGCCTCTTGAATAATTGGAAGTATTTATAAACAATGAAAATGAAAGGCAGTCAATGAGATCATCAAGTATTCCCAGAATAAAGTATATTTGGTAATAAATGTAAGTGATACACGATTATCTCTAATCTATTAAGAAAAGTGACGAAATAAGGATTTCGGTTAGATAAAGGGATGAGTTATTTTAAAAAGACACCTCCGATAGATCTGCAAGCCTATGTCTGGGCAAAATAAATCTTATATGTATATTACAACAGCATTAATCATTCGTGTAAATTGGAAATTAATTTAATAATTTCAAATGTCCGTTTCACTACCTCTAATTAAAGATTCGAAATGTAATTATCGCTTTCTCTCTTATAACAAAACAATTAATGGATTATCACTCAATAATACTCAGCTCCGAGCAATTTTATACTTTTGCAGAGGGTATATTTATTTGTCACTTATAAAGTTGCAAGTCACAAGAGTCGACAGATTTCAGAAGTCCTTAACTTTATTAAAACTTTACAGATTTTTATACGGAATGTCAATGTTCAAACATTAATTTAAACTTAGTTTGCACAAATAAAATTTTAAAGAAAATTAGTGAAAAATTGCAACTCTTTTGTAGAGATAACTCTTTTCCAGATAACTATTAAATTGTGAGGCTTTTATTAAAATTTCTTTTTTATTTAAAATAGATGGACCTCCATCGTCAACAGCGACTCGTCAACTCCACATGTCTGTGGACCAGGAGGGGGCCTCATCCATAACGCCAAGGCCTCAGAGCAAGCCAGTGACTCCAACCTTTACCGGTGGACCCAACAATCCTTTTCGTTCGCCGAGAACCACAAGGAAGCCTGTGGTTATCGTGGAAACACGTAGAGACCCAGAACCAACAGAGTGTGGTGTGGAAGGATTCACTGCCTTGCAGGTTGGTGGAGAGAATGTGCCGAGGGGACGCTTTCCCTGGCTGACGGCTATTTATGAGAATACAAATATGAATTCCACAAAAATTGACCTGGCTTACAATTGTGTGGCTACGTTGATCTCTGGACGAACTGTGATTACGGCGGCACATTGCATATATGGAAGGACTCCAGCTCATCTGTGGGTCTATGTGGGACGTCACGATTTGAAAATGTATCCCGAAAAGGATGCCACGTTGATGGCCGTAGAAAGTGTGAAAACGCATCCGGACTTTATAGGCAACACAGTGCCTGATTCGGATGTGGGTCTCTTGGTGCTAACAGAGCACGTTCAATACTCAACCTATGTGCGTCCCATTTGCCTGTGGACCAGGAATAGTCCGCTGGGCCTCGATGATAATGAACAGGTTGCCGTTGCCGGTTGGGGCATTGATAAAACATTTAAACTGACGCGTTTTCCCATGACAGTCAATGTGAGACCCGTCTCCAGGGAGGAATGTCTACGCAAAATGATCACGGCCAGAGATTTTCTCACGCCACGTACGATTTGTGCAGGGAATAGTCAAGGTCATGGTCCTTGTCTGGGTGACTCGGGTGGAGGATTGATGGTACTGAGAAACAGTCGTTGGATGGTGCGGGGCATCGTCTCGTTGGCTCAGCGTTCGGGAGATGGATGCGACTCACACGGATCCACGCACTACGTCATCTATTGTGATGTGGCCAGGCATCTGCCCTGGATTGAGGAGAATGTTGTCGGATGAGAAAACTAACAAACAATTACAAATAAGTTAAGAAAATAAACAAAACCCGTAATTCCCACGATTATGTAGAGGATGGAAGTGGAGCGTAGAAACAGGGAGCGCTCAAGAAATTAATTTGGAGAGATGTTTCTCAATGCAGTATTTCCAGTTTTCACTTAGCAATATTGAGATTCAAATTCACTGATCACCACTGAGCCGCTCAGCTGCTTGCTATGAGAATGAGAAAGGAGTTGGTGAGGAGAGGGAGAGAGAGCAAAATCAAAGCATAAACAAAAGCGCCGTAAGCTGATTAGATTGAAAACGCGATTCATTCCAACAAACGCAGTAATCACAACTGAATCAAATATAAACACACATATATATGTTTATAAAATATATATAGTATGATTAAAGTATAGTATACAATAATATATGTAAATAAATAAATCTAACCCATGAACCGGCAATTCTTACACTTGCATAATGTAAAGAAAAAATATATCATTCAGTCGGGAGAGCCCGACAGTAGAATACCCAGAGGTAGTAGAGAGCGCTACACAAATTTTCTTCTTAACATAAAAAAAATTTTAAAATGTATAACAAAAATTAAAAAAAAAATATAGCACAAGCTAACTTTGGCGCGCCAAAGTTTGGATACCCTTGCAGAGCTCTGCTAGAACTTGATTTCGAACCGGTCGTTCATATGACAGCTATATGAAATAGTAATCCGATTTGCACCGAATTTGATCAGACTGTTTGGAACTATGGTAAATTAGATAAAAAAAAAGTTTTTCAAACTAAATGTTGATTTTGAAGCGATCAGCTATATGATATAGTAATCCGATTTGAACCAAATTTGGTAAGGATATTTGAAGCTGTGTCAAACACACAATGTGTGGGTTTGGTTAAGATATCTTAAGAAACAAAAAAGCTTTTCATACTAAATGTTGATCCGAACCGATCGTTCCTATGGCTGCTATATAATATTGTGATTCGATCCGGCCGGTTCCGACATATGTACTGCGTACAGCGAAAAGACGGACTTGTACCAAGTTTCATCAAGATAGCTTCAAAACTGAGAGACTAGTTTGCATAGAAACAGACGGACAGACAGACGGACATGGCTATATCGACTCAGCTCGTCGCCCTGATCAAGAATATATATACTTTTTATACCCTCTGCAAGGGTATAAAAATTAAAGAATTTAAGCATGCTTTTACTGGGATTCGATCCCAGATCCCCCGTCTGACTACGTGGCACCTCTACCACTTGATAACTTGGAGGGCGAAAGCTCACAACAAGAACAAAAACAATACGTTAAATTAAAGAATTAAATAATTGCGGATATCTTCCGTGTTTTTTATCCGATCTTGATAAAAGTTCCACGATGCATCCTTATTCATTCAAGTATTGTTCGTGCCGAAGCACTAGTCTCTAGCTCGATAATAACCAGAGTGGGCGAAGGGGGCGTGGCATCCAATATTTAAAATAAACTTTATCTGCGTGCAAGTATAAGTAGTCTTCATACTAAATTTGGTGCTCCTAGCTCTTTTCATCTCTGAGATGTCGTTGTTCACATGGACAGACAGACGGACAGACAGACGGACAAGGCTATATCGACTAAGCTTGTCGCCCTGATCAAGAATATATACACTTAATGGGGTCTGCCACACATCCTTCCGCCTGTTACTGTTACTTTTTTTTTTGAACAAACTTAATATACCCACAGGGTATAAAATGGGTTTGGGCAAAGCCCCAATCAAAAACCTGTCCTCAGCACCAGCATCATCTTGCAAATAGATGAGAGTGGAAGAGAGATAAAGAGAAAAAAATTAAATAGAAGAGAGAGAGAGGTAGCGAGATCAATCGGGTATTTCACAGAAAGTCAATTGGCAAGTCGACTGATGAGGCAGAGATGACTGTTAAACGACTGAGTTCAGTTCTCGCACAAACGCTATCAGCAACAGTTCTGAGTTTTCAGATTTGATGGCCAACGTTTTATATATATTAATCCTAACCTTGTTTGGTTTTTGTTTACGCTTTGTTGTACCACAACGTTTGCCACCGAATGGTTGCAAAAACCTCTTTCAATACCAGCGTCAGGGTAATCATTGGATTGGACATGTTATACCCAATCAGGTGGCACAGAATGATGTTAACTGGACGTTGAAATTTTCCTCGCATGGCACGAATAAGGTAACTGAATCCCACATGGTTATCTGCTCAACCTCATTTTGATCCTTATCTTTTTCTTCGCTTATAGCCTGGAACTGTGAGTAACTTGGAGCCGTATCCAGATAAAGCAACGGCTCTGCAGCGGATGCTTGATGGCGGAAGTGCCGAAACCTTTGTGCGCTTTGATAACTACGACGATGAACTGCCAAAGATTGTGCTCATAGAGCGCAATGGTGAAGTTCTCTGCTCCGCCAACTCTTGTGAGTAAACATTTCAAGTCGATCATGTTATTGGATGGTTTTACACTTTTGATTTATTGCCAAGATTTTTGCTAACGGCACACTGAAATCCCAAAAAGCCTCTTGAATAATTGGAAGTATTTATAAACAATGAAAATGAAAGGCCTTAGGCCATAGCAGTCAATGAGATCATCAAGTATTCCCAGAAAAAAGTATATTTGGTAATAAATGTAAGTGATACACGATTATCTCTAATCTATTAAGAAAAGTGACGAAATAAGGATTTCGGTTAGATAAAGGGATGAGTTATTTTAAAAAGACACCTCCGATAGATCTGCAAGCCTATGTCTGGGCAAAATAAATCTTATATGTATATTACAACAGCATTAATCATTCGTGTAAATTGGAAATTAATTTAATAATTTCAAATGTCCGTTTCACTACCTCTAATTAAAGATTCGAAATGTAATTATCGCTTTCTCTCTTATAACAAAACAATTAATGGATTATCACACAATAATACTTAGCTCCGAGCAATTTTATACTTTTGCAGAGGGTATATTTATTTGTCACTTATAAAGTTGCAAGTCACAAGAGTCGACAGATTTCAAAAGTCCATAACTTTATTAAAACTTTACAGATTTTTATACGGAATGTCAATGTTCAAACATTAATTTAAACTTAGTGTAATTAGTGAAAAATTGCAACTCTTTTGTAGAGATAACTCTTTTCCAGATAACTATTAAATTGTGAGGCTTTTATTAAAATTTCTTTTTTATTTAAAATAGATGGACCTCCATCGTCAACAGCGACTCGTCGACTCCACATGTCTGTGGAGCATGAGGATGCACAACCAAGGCCCCAGAGCAAGCCAGTGACTACAACCTTTACCGGTGGACACAACAATCCTTTTCTTTCGCCGAGAACCACAAGGAAGCCTGTGGTTATCGTGGAAACACGTAGAGACCCAGAACCAACAGAGTGTGGTGTGGAAGGATTCACTGGCTTGCAGGTTGGAGGAGAGAATGTGCCGAGAGGACGCTTTCCCTGGCTGACGGCTCTTTATCACGATACCAATATGGATTCCACAAAAATTGAGCTGGCTTACAAATGTGTGGCTACGTTGATCTCTGGACGAACTGTGATTACGGCGGCACATTGCATCTATGGAATGACTCCAGCTCAACTGAGGGTCTATGTGGGACGTCACGATTCGACGATGCATCCCGAAAAGGATGCCACATTGATGGCCGTAGAAAGTGTGAAAACGCATCCGGACTTTATAGGCAACCTAGTGCCTGATTCGGATGTGGGTCTCTTGGTGCTAACAGAGCATGTTCAATACTCAACCTATGTGCGTCCCATTTGCCTCTGGACCAAGAATAGCCCGCTGGGCATCAATGATAATGAACAGGTTGCCGTTGCCGGTTGGGGCGTTGATGGCACATTTAAACCGACGCGTTTTCCCATGACAGTCAATGTGAGACCCGTCTCCAGGGAGGAATGTCTACGTGAAATGGTCACGGCCAAGGATTTCCTCACACCACGTACGATTTGTGCAGGGAATAGTCAAGGTCATGGTCCTTGTCTGGGTGACTCGGGTGGAGGATTGATGGTACTGAGAAACAGTCGTTGGATGGTGCGGGGCATCGTCTCGTTGGCTCAGCGTTCGGGAAATGGATGCGATTTATCGCGCTACGTCATCTATTGTGATGTGGCCAGGCATCTGCGCTGGATTGAGAAGAATGTTGTCAGATGAGAAAACAATTAACAAACAATTACAAATAAGTTAAGAAAATAAACAAAAGTGCTGCCTGTTTAACTAGTAATTCCCACGTTTATGTAGGGGTATGGAAGTGGAGCGTAGAAACAGGGGGCGCGGTGTGGGCGGAGAATGTGTCTAATAATTTTCACTCAAGAGTTGCATTTAGAGAGATGTTTATCAATGCAGTATTTCCAGTTTCCACTTAGCAATATTGAGATTCAAATTCACTGAGCACCACTGAGCCGCTCAGTTGCTTGCTATTTAGTTATATTCATCAATTGAAGCTTGCCGCGTGTGCACTTAACAATTAAACAAGATTTCAAATAAAACTTTTATTGCAATTTGTAATAAAATTCCCAAAAGCGCACAATGAAATCACACCGTCTCCATCTAGTCTATTTACTCTGTTTGTTTCTGTCACTTTCCGGTGGTCAACAATTGCCGGATAACGTATGTGCTCAGTATTTTCAATACGTTCAGTCTGGCATTGGCAGCTTTTTCGGCGAGTTGACAATTGCCTTGCAAAATGGCCGCAATCACATTGATGTGAGATTCTCGCAGCGGGGTGCCCAAGATGTAAGTTATAGTTGTTGATACGGTTACTTGAATCCACATTCCAATGCAGTTAAAAACGTAATGTTGGAATCCATTGCTATGAATTCCGTTTCGTTTCGTTACATATCACTCCGAAATATTTCATTGGAATTCAATAAAAGTTGCAATAAATTTAAAGTCATTATGCATTTTATTTCATTCCATTCCATTGCATTTCAATTTAATATATTTTATTTGTATTCAATTTATTCCATCCTAATATAAAATTCTCTATTACATGCCATTCCCTTTTCAATATGTTTTATTTCATTCCACTGTATTCCTTCCAAATATATACTATTATTTTTTTACTTTTCATTATTTTCCTTTCCATTGTATTTCATTATCTATCAGAGAGTAGTTACATAGAATCCCATTAAATTTACATATTATTTTCCATTACATTTAATATAAAATAAGTAACTCCTTACTTATTATTACATTTTTCATTTCATTCCTTCCTTATATACTATTGTATTATGCTGCATTTGATTGTCAACCAGCTGAAGGAGTTTGATATAATTTCTTTCCATTCCGTTCCATTTTTAGCAAGCTGTTGTTGGCCCTCTGCTTCCGTATCCGGATGATGCCACGGCGCGTGCTAACTTTCAGGCCGCCAAGTTTCGTCTTAATCTTTGGCCCGATTCAAAAGGTGTTCTGCCCAAAATCACTAGAATAGTCTTTAATGATATCCCACTGTGCAGTGGCAGTGAATGTAAGTGAATCCTAAAGCTTTTGTTAGCCGGAGAAATGACTGTGCTTTACTTTCAGATGCTCCTCCCAACAGCTACTTTAACCGGTTTTATGTGATCGACTTTAATGGTCGTCCAGCAGCTCCAGGAGTTTTCCCCCCAGGGTTCAATGGTTTTGGTGGAGATGGAAGTGTGGATGTTAGGATTATTCATACGCCTAGTGTCAATCGGTTGTCTGAAGACGAAATTTCGAATTTACTCGCCACTTTGACCAATGAGCAGTCCTCGACCGCAGTTCCAGCTCGTTCAGTTTGGACAACTGGAATCTCTACTCCGATTATGCCCTGGTTAACACCAGCAACAACTACAACAACAGCTGTATCTATTGTGCCGGCCGCTCCAGCGCCCATTCCCTCATTTCCGACCCAGCTTAATCCCGGGGTGAAATCGGCTTCACAAGTGTGTGGAGAGGAGGGAAAATTAACGCCTTTTATACATAACGGAGAAGAGTTCTCAAGGGGCAAGTTTCCTTGGCTAACAGCCATCTTTCACAAGGAGAACTTTGCCCTGGCTTTCAAATGCGGTGGATCATTGATCTCGGAGACTATGGTAATCACGGCAGCCCATTGCGTTTATCAGGTGAAGGAGGATCGCTTAGTGGTGTCAATGGGTCGTTATGATCTGGATAATTATCATGAGCAAGGTACCGAGGGTCGGGATATAGATCGTGCTATAGTCCATCCAGATTTTTCCACACTCATTGAGCCTGATTGGGATATTGCACTGCTGCGACTTCAGCGTCCCGTCATGTGAGTGAAAATATAATCACGATTAGAATATAGCATACAATATTTCCGTACATTCCTTTTCATTTCTATTTTGCTACAGCTTCAACGAGATCATTGGCCCGATTTGTCTTTGGGAGTCCACTAAGAGTGAAGTGACAGTGCAAAGTGGTTCCGTTGCAGGCTGGGGAGCGGATGAGCATGGAAATATAGTGACCAGGTATCCAAAGGTTGTCGAGGCGAAGATTGCCACCGATGCGGAGTGTGCTCTCAAATGGCGTACGGCAAAGTCCATAAAAAACGTTCTCTGTGCGGGAAATCTGGATGGATCTGGTCCGTGTGTAGGCGATTCTGGTGGAGGCTTAATGGTCAAACGCAATGATCGCTGGCTACTCCGGGGAATCGTCTCTAAGGGCGAACGCAGCAGTGGCAAATCTTGTCCCCACAATAATTATGTGCTGTACTGTGATGTGTCCAAGCATTTAACTTGGATTAGTCAGAACTTACGTTAAGCTAAAAAATATGAATAAATAAATGAACTAACCAAATTAAAGACGTAAATAAATAAACTCAGAGGTATTAGATAATCTTAATTGCGGTTTAGATCAGATTAAAACACGTGCTGGAGGAGATTCACCCAACAGGGAAACTAATAAATGTTTTGATGACGCCTCTAAATAACAAATCACAATGCTAACTACGTGTTATGACAACATTTACATTTAAATGTAATCGCAAAAGATAGGGAAAATAATATTTGCATGATAAACAACGAACAAATTCCCATGAGTCTAGACGACTTTCAAATGCACTTTGCGCTTTTATGCCAGGTTTACATATTACTGTTCTATGAATAATAAAGAAAAAGAATCTTATGACGAGAATTTTCTAAATACGTTTAAATGTGTCTTGATTAATTTTTGAAAGGGAGTTTAATTTAAAATAAAGAATAATAATGAAATGCCTATTATTAAAATTCCTACGAAAAAGATTTTAAATTTTGTGATGACAATACAATTATAATATAAACATTAAAATTAATGTCTTGCCTGGTATATTCTGTTTTTTAATTCTCATCTTTAAGCTTCAGCTTGCTTATCAGTGAGTAATTTGAGTCATATATGAAATTTACTATCTTGAAATGTATTTCCAGATTATTAGCACTTCTAATTATAAACATAACTAGTTAATAGTTACAAGTCTAATAGTTTGTTTCATTGATCCAACTGATCAACTCAGTATCTGGGAAATTATCCGGTTTCGCTTGGCAGCTATTCCGATCGGCTCTCTCCGGTCCACAAGTCGATTTAAATGATCAGAAGTAAACACAATTCATTCGCTGCTCGATTCTCAGAGCGTAAGGTTCAGTTTATAAGTCGCGCTGTACATAGACACTCGGTTCTATTAACAGATTATTCTTGCGAGTGTAGTTTTACGAGAAATCAAAAACGCCATGGAGATGATACTATTATTGTCAGTGCTATTTTTAATATCTCAGAGTTCGGCTCAACGTTTACCGCACATTTCTTGTCCACAATATTTCGAGTATCTCTCTTTTAATGGACAATTTATTGGACACATTTCCATACATCATGATCCGCTCTATGATGTAAATAATCTCGTAGTGGAGTTCTCACAATATGGAGCATATGATTGGGTAGGTAATTGAATAACCGATATAAGATGCATTCGAATGCACAGTTTCTTTTTTGTTTTTTTTGTCACCTACTCCTATCACACATTGACCCCGCACATTAACAGTTTACTTAGTAAAACGGAAAGTCAATAAATTAACTGCCTAATTGACAACGTCAATCTGAGAGAACAATCTGTGCTTTAAGGAGATTTCCAGAGAATTCTGATTATAAATAGCCGCGGCGAATGAGTCAAGAGGTGGGATCTGTGCTTCTTTTTTGCCAATACTCATAATAAAGTAGGTATATCTTTTTGTGCCGAGCACAACCAGTTTGTGTTAAAGTTTTTATTGGTTTTACCAAGTGAGTTGTGGATCCCCAGTTATATTATATCGATCAAATCGAAGTTTAAATACACTTTCGGAAAGTTTTTACAAAGTGTTAAAGTCATTAGTTGTTTAAGTGATAGGGATTATTTTTCTTTTTGCTGGATCTTTAGATTAAAAGGTTTCCTTCCTCAACTTAACTTACTCTAATCCGTTTTTTTAGAGCTATGTGGGCAGTTTATCGCTTTGGGATGATCAGGCAACAACCACATCGAATATACGAAATGGTGACCCCATAAACTATCGTGTTGACTTCCCCATACCCGGCAGTCCCCCCAAATTGACACAGATCAAGCTCAACAATTTGGTAATGTGCAGCGCCCCACAATGTAAGTAATTCCCCTTTTTCTTTCGCTTATTAATTTAATTAACACCTTTAACAATTCTCTACTAGACGGCCGTCCCCGTACCGCCATCTCTTTGATGCACTCGCTACGTGCGTCAGCGGCTCCACTCTCCTTTTTGGGCAATCCACAGAGGTCTCCCCAATGGCAGTTTCAGCCTACACGGCCGGAGAATCAATCAGTTTTTAATACACAGCCGCAAGAGTACACCACTCCCCGGGTACAACCTATACGAAGAGTACAACCTGTCCAACCCGTGCAACCTGTGCAACCAATCCAACCTAAACAACCTCGACCACAACTTGAATTGAACAATACACTAGAGCCACAGATTGCCCAACCTGTGAGTTCTATTTGTGGTCGGGAAAGAGTCACCACAACACCGCTGATTTTTCGAGGCAAACCTCTGGAACGTGGACAGTTGCCCTGGCTGGTGGGTCTCTTTGAACGAAACCAAGATCATGCTCTCATCTTTTTCTGTGGCGGCACATTAATCTCCTCCTCAACTGTGCTGTCGGCGGCACATTGTTTCCGGCATCCAGGACGAGATTTGCCAGCCAGTAATGCTGTCGTATCCCTGGGTCGCAATACCTTAGATGTTGTCTCCGAAGGAGAATTACGAGACGTCTCCCAATTGCTCATCCATGATCAATATAAACCTGCTGAGTACACTCAAGCGGATCTTGTGCTAATTAGGATGGCAAGTTCTGTAACGTAAGTCGACAATAAATTCTTTCTAAAAGATATTTAATTAATTCAAATTTTTCTGACAGCTTCACTGATTACATTGTACCCATTTGCCTGTGGAGCGAGAGTTTTCCCCTGCAACTGCCGTCGGGCTATAAGGCCTATGTGGCCGGCTGGGGAGCAGATGAAACTGGTAACGTCAATACCCAGCTTTCCAAAATAACAGATACGGATATTGTGACAGAATCCAACTGCCTGCGTGAATTGCCAGCTCGTCTCGTGCAATCAAATACACTGTGTGCAAAGAAATCTGGAGCTGGTCCTTGTGCCAGCGATGGAGGTGGTGGTCTGATGCTTCGAGAAAACAATGTTTGGTTGCTTCGAGCCGTCATCTCTGGAGGACAGCGTAAAGAGAACACTTGTGATCTGTCCAGACCTGCCGTCTACACTGATGTGGCCAAGCATATAGCCTGGGTGCGTCGGAACATCTGGGAATAACCACTCATAGTTTTACACAACAATGCCAAAGGAAGAAAGTAAATAGACAGAGTGTAATAGACAAAGAGAATATTTATAATTAAAGCTCTTCCTGTAGTTAATTTATATATAGATTAATAAAATGCTGACCTGCACCTCAGTTTGATAAAGTGACGGAAGGTCCACGAATACGTCATTAGCGCATTCTTAATATGCAAATTAATAATAATAAAATAATAATGAATTAATAAAAGAATAACACTACTGTGTATGTGATTAATCGCTCTCTAACAAAAGAGATGTGAAGCTATTTGATTACGTATTTATACTCGTGTTATATGCAAAATTCAACAATAGTATCTCGATAGAGAGGAAGAGACAAATGTTTTTAGAGTGCAAATTGAGAATGTACTTTACTACCTTGACTTAAAGAGACTTTGAGAGATTGAGAGGGACAGGTTTTTGTCTCAATCGATTAAATCTCATCGATCGCTGAGCTGTTTTCTGTCTAGGGCGACTCAGTCTTCGCTTGACGCTCGTTGAATGCGGTCGAAACAGTTGTTTCGCGTCAAGTTATAATATGAAACAGCTAATAATTCTGCCCTGTATCGTATTTACATTGTGTCTGCTGATAACTCCTATAGCTGCTCAACAAGTGCCACATGTAGCCTGCCCACAATACTTTGAATATCTCTCCTATAATCGCGAATTTGTGGGTCGAATTATCGTACAACATGATTCACGGTATCAGGAAAATACGGTCAGAGTGGAGTTCTCACAACGCGGTCATCTCGGCTCGGTAAGTGACAGATCTTCCGGGGAAATACAGTACTTCCTGTTTTTTTCCTCTTTAAATTAGAATTCGAATTATTTCAAATGCTGAAATGATTTGTGCTCTTATCACGCATTGACCCCAATTGCTGATTGTGTTTCTGATTTTCCCAATAGAAAAAGCAAAACAAAACTTGATCTAGACTTTGCTAATTAAACATACAATAAAATATGTATTTAATTCAGTTTGAAATCAGCAAATGTCAGATAAATAATTACTACAAGAAATTAAAGTCCGCATAAATTAGCATTGATTTGAAAAACCATTGTTTGCTTATATTTTATTTTATACTTTTGCATGGAGGTGCTACAGTTTTGTTATAAAGGGCATAAGTCATATTATTAATATTATAAATCTTTTATAATTCTATGATTTCTTGACCAGTCAACTAGTCGAAGTGATTCAATTTAGGCTTAATTGGAAAGTGAATTTTGATATGAAAAGCAAAATATTTCAAAGAGTAATTAAGTTTCCACAAGCCACAGTTGGTTATATTTCCTAGTTGATATTTATTTTTATATGCTAATATCGAAATTGATGAGAATTTTGTCAAATCCACGCGCTGCTCGCATATGTAAGATTGAATAATATGAATTCCCCCTTGAAGATACTACACAAGATCTCTCTCTCTCTCTCTCTCTCTCTCGTTCTCTTTCTCTGTCTTCTGTCTAGCCAAAGCTAAGGTTCTTGAAGTGGTGCAACCGGTTTTATATGATTTGTTTGGATTAATAATTGTATACAGTTGTGATAAATCTTGTTTGTTGTTGTTCTAATAATAAAACCGCAGAAAGGTGTTGGTTTTACCAGACTGATTTATTAGTATATAGATATATATCGCAGATGGACACATAAATTCTTTCACTTTATGTCATTCCTTGCAATCTGGTTGAATAACATCAAAACGGAAAGATCAAGTGACAAATCGGAAATGACAGGAACAACTGTTTCTTCTTAATCTGTTAAAGTAATGAAATCTTTTTTTTGCAGAGTTACGTTGGAAGTCTTACACTATGGGATGACGAGGAGACTGTAAAGTACAATATCAGAAATGGGCGACCTATTCAATACCGCGTGGACTTCCCTACACCTGGAGTGTTGCCCAAGTTAACGCTCCTGATGATCAACGATGACGTTTTATGCAGAGCCTCTCCATGTAAGTTAATTTGCGGTCTTCCTGTTCCAACCACTCTTCTTTAATAAAACTCAAATTTAGTTATTGTGAGAAATGGAAATTAAAATCATAATATAGGGATTAAACTAGTTTTACAAAATAACGGACTTAAATAATTGTGTTATAGTTCTTACCTATTTATTTATCATTTTTTGCAGTCCGACATTTGACACACTTTTCTTATTTAATAAAATTTATTTAATTTAAAATTTTAGTACTTAGCAGAAATCGAAATCAAAATAAATTTACTACGATAGAGTTATCAGACTTTTTATTGTAATTCTTCTTTATTTAGTCATTTAACGTATATAAAGCAGTCAAATTATTTACCAAAAAAGCCTCAAACTTAATTTCTTCTATTCAAATAAATTAAATAATATATGTAAGTTTGATGTTAAAGGAGTAGACTTTAAAACATTTTCAAATCATTTTAAAGTAATTAATTTTTAACTTAAAACGGAAAGTTTTTAAAATTGTACTTTAATAGTTTTTGTTTTTTAATTTATACTTATTATATATACCAAATCAGTTATTATCATTATTGACATACACTTATTTTTTCATGCAGATCCTCCCAGCAGTGTGAGCCTGTCCTTGTCGCATTCACTGCGCTCCACAACGGTACCATTATTTAGTTCGGGCCCCCAGCAACCGCAGTTCATACCACAGTTTCCACGACAAGACCAACGCCCACAGCGTCCAACGTGGCAACAAGAAGACAGACCTGACATTCGTGTTCCTCAGGCACCTGCTCCGGTGCCAGCTCCTGCTCCTGCTCCAGTTCAACCTAAGGCGCCAGCTCCAACACCAAGACCTGCCCGTCCCAGGCCTACATCAACTCCCAGTACTGGTGGTCAGGGACTCGCCCAACTCAGCGGAATCTGTGGGCGAGAGAAAGCCGTCACTTCCCCACTCATCTTCCATGGCGCCCAGGTGGCCCGTGGACAGCTGCCTTGGATGGTTGCCTTGTTTGAACGTGTGGAGAATGGCATATCCTTTTTCTGTGGAGGCACTCTCATATCCGCATCCACAGTGTTGACGGCGGCGCATTGTTTCCGTTTTGGAAGTCGCGATCTCCCAGCGAGTCGAGCAGCTGTCTCACTGGGTCGCAATACATTGGATCTGGTGTCGGCAGGTGAACTCAGACAGGTCTCAGTGTTGACTATTCATGAGGAGTATACACCAGATAATTATACAGATGCAGATATAGCTCTACTCAGGCTGGCATCTCCAGTGAGGTGATTTCGATTTCCAAATCTTCGACTTTTCGATTTCAAATTCGATTTTTAAATCGATAATCAGTTTCAATTTACAACATTGATCTGACACTTTACATTTCTCACTCACAGCTTTGGCGACTTCATCAAGCCCATTTGTTTGTGGAATGAAAACTATCGACTCCAGTTGCCCTCAGGTCATACCTCGTATGTGGCAGGTTGGGGAGCGGATGAACTCGGCAATGGGAATACGCGTATTGCCAAAATGACGGACACGGATATTGTCACCGAATCAGAGTGTCTGCGTGGTCTCAAATCCCCGGAGAGCAGCAGCCGTGTCACATCCCGTACAATTTGTGCGAGCAATAAACAGGGGGCCGGACCTTGTACTGGCGACTCTGGAGGCGGACTCATGTTACAGGAACACGATGTGTGGTTGCTACGCGGTGTGATATCGGCTGGACAGCGATTAGCCAATCGCTGTGATCTATCACAGCCTGTGATCTATACAGATCTGGCAAGGCACATCACTTGGTTGCGCCAGCATATCTGGTTCTAAGACTAGTTTCTTATTTTGTTTGCTTTAAAAGATTATTATTTATGTTGTGATAGGGAAAGAAAGAGCTTTCGAATTGTGTGCCAAAATAAATGCTTAGCCTTAGCCTTAGACGAAATTGAAAAATTGCTGTGCAAGTGCAATTTGTCAGTGCTGGCAATTTAGTTTCATTACATGCACTTCATTCTGTCGCATGGGCGCGGTAATGAGGCTAAATTGAGGACGCGGGGTGAAAAACGCTCACAAATCGCGCGAGAAACGCTCGAATGGCACAACAGGTGCTAAGCGCGATAAATTGTCGCTCTCTCGCTTCATTTCGCTCTCACTCTGCTATCGGCCTCTCTCTTGTGGCAAAGCTCTCTCTGTTGTGCGCTGCGCAGTTTGCACGCTTGTGGCATGAATCTTGTAGCACATCCTGTTGAATCGTCGGTGACTTGGCAGCTAGTCGCGTCTGAA
Source organism: Drosophila putrida (assembly GCA_037043535.1). NCBI lineage: Eukaryota > Metazoa > Arthropoda > Insecta > Diptera > Drosophilidae > Drosophila > Drosophila putrida. The sequence goes on from JBAMBI010000135.1 coordinate 1,407,803, forward strand.
ATCGCTTCAAAATGTGTTGCATATCACACGGCGCTGGCAAATGAACGCACGGCATTCGACACTGTACAATAATACGCTCGGTATTTAATCGACTCGACTGTCTGCTTCGTGCGTGCCTCTTAACAGACAGTCAACGTTCAGCCTTCAATTCGCACAGTTCACAGTTCGGCGCGGCAGCAACAGCTCCGCTTGCAACAACAGCAAAATAAGCACCCGACGTGTGTGTGTGTGTGTGCGTGTGTGTGTCGATCAATCGCTGTTATCGCTGTTATCGCGCGGGAAAAATAAACTAAAAATCATAAGTGAAATTAACTCGAAATTGGACAACAACTCACGCTTCTATTGTTGAGCCTAATTTGTGCCCAATTTGATAATTGGCGGTACTCTGCTATGCACATGGTCACGTCTTGGCCAATAATAAATGACTCTGCAGCTGTTGAAAATATGCAATTTCCCTTTTCCGGTTAATCATGGCATGACGATGACTAGGCACGACTTCGATTATACACTTTACAATGCCAATTTTGCTTAAGCAATAGTAAATAAATAACAAGGATTTAAACGAATCAAGTTCAAAATGCCATGCAGCGGTTGCCTGGCAAATTGTTGTCGAGTTTAAAAAGCGCACGGACTTTTGCACAGCCAGCAACTGGTGAAGTTATTGTACTCCCCAAATCCAGTTCCAGTTCCAATTCCAATTCCTATCCCATTTCCCAATTCATTTGACTTCCTCCCAGCATGACAAATGCCGTAAGCGCCGCAACGGCCATTGCTGCGCTTGCCGCAGCTGCCGCGGCAGCAACAGCAGCAGCAACTACCCACGGCAGCAACAGCAGCACTGGCATTAAAACCACCAACCATAGCAGTCCACTATCCACTGACAGTGGCAACAGTGGCAATGTCGGCCGTCGCAACCACAGCTCACTGATAATGGCCGCCGATCACCTGCCACTTCAGCTAACAACCGCCAAGGTGGATCAGGATTTTGAAATCGACATTCAACTGCTGACAAATGGCTATGACGGCACCACGGTGAGTAAGGGGTAGTTGAAGGAGGAGTTGAAGAGTGTATTGAAACGGGGGAACCTGTCTCTGTCACTATGAATTTATGTGAGTGCTTTCCTCGAACATCGATTGTGCATTCGGTTATTGGTTTCAGATTCAGATTCTGGTTCCAGGATTTTCCGCTCTGCCAGCTTTATATCCATAGAGCGAGCTCGTAAAATTATCCTTTAGCTTGCACAAAAGATTCAGGTGTCTTCATTGTTGTTGTTATTGTTGTTGCTTTATCTGCTCGTGTAATTTACTGTTTGATCGACTCCAACGGCCAACAGCCATCAGTTAAGAGCCATCAGCCGTTAACCGTCAGCCAGAAGCTTTTATAAACTTCATTTTTATTACACACGCGTTCATATCCTTCAACATTGTTGCCCCGATTGCATGTGGCTTATGGAGCGTATGTGTAATAAATATCAGAACTATCCTGTAAAAATCCAATGTGCTAATAAGTTGTCAAAAGTCAAGCGGAGACAAACAATAGAAAATATGTCAAGTCAATAACTAGTATCTTTATTAACTATTATTTTTGATTCGAGTAAACATTTTAATCAATTAAAGTCGTCTTTTAATAAGATTAATACAACCGAAGCCGTGTTTAATCGTTTTCAGATTTTAAATGACAATTTGTCGGTTAATCTCAGCTATTTATTTATTCAATTAATATTTTACAATGACACAAGAATCGATTATGGTTTCATTATGCCAGGAAAAAACGTTATTAAAAGTGTGTGGAGTAAGAGTAAAATGATTAAATATTATGTAAGTCGTCTGTCATTAAGAGAACTCAGTATTTCAGTAATCTATATTAAAAAGTACCCTATTCCTTTATTCATATTAAAAATGAAAACCGCAAAGGAAATATAATTATTTAATATATTTCCCTCATTAGTAATTCCGATCTTCAGCTCAGTTAGTGCCATTTGTAGACAATTAGTTCACATGAAAGCAATTTAAATTGCTTACCCCAAACTGAATTTAATGGAAATAATTATGAAAAACGGTTGAATAGTTGCGTGGGTGAGAAACTTTTCATTCCTTTCTATTTATCTTATTATATTTCTCTCTTAGTTGGCAGCTGCTTAATGAAAATGAATGCCAGGCTCATTAGCAGACGCCACGCACATGTGAAACTTTTCCCACAATCTCAACAAACACACACGACATTCTAACAAACAAGCACACTATAATCTGACTTCTACACAGAAATTTATATAAATATATTGATGCATAATCCACGTTTGAAACGGGTGCACAGGTACACCAAAAACTTTATCCTTTATTTGGCAAACGAATAATTTACGTGCTTCGTAAAGGATATGAAAAATTCAGACTCAAATATAAAGATAGTTATACATATATTTAACATATCGCTCTATATAACATATACCCGTATAGTAATTCATATCCGTTACGAATATCCAGAAAGAGAACGATAAAGTTTTGCACTTTGCTGAGCTGTTTGCACGTTTAACTTTTCAATCGAATGTAAATAATGAGCAGCACGTAAGTTGGCGTGCAGGAAAGGAACTTGCAACAGCAGCTGCCACCTAAACACACACACTCACACATGCATACATGGGTAGCTGACTAAGCAGGCATCCCTAAAAGTGGCATGGGAAATGTGTAAAAACAATCGTTTAACATTTTTCGCATAAATAGATTTTAAACTAATTTGCAAACTTTATTTATGTTGTTAACTCAATTGGGTCAATTGCCACACCCACCGCCCCCTTTATTAGTCAGTATTTGGCAACATAACAGTTAATTTTAAGCCTTGTTTTCGACATCCATTGCCATTGCCAATGCTAATTTTTGGATTACACTGAAATGAACTTTCGCAATGCATAAGATAAGTACATAACGTATACGTCGTGTTGTGCCATCTAATTGAATTATTAATCCACTCGACCGACATTCACAGTTGCCTTACATAAATACACACGCACACACAAACAAACATTTACACACATTTTTGCATGCCTTGCTATTGTTGTCGTTAGTTGTGTATGTGTGTGTGTGTGTGTTGTGTTTGGATTTAATTCCGTATTTTCTATTGCCCGGAAGCAAGTTTGCATGAAAAGTTTTCGTTGTCCATTGTTCGGGGCCTTTGCATAGTCGAGTTATAATAATAAAATATTAATAGCATTAAGTATTGTTGCTTTTTCGTGTGCCAACGCACAGATTGCTCCATTTCTATCCCCCGGCTATTCTATGGCCCATTGTTAGGCTCCCTGATACACACACACACACACACATATCAAGTCGCACAATTGAAATGTGCAAACATTTCCGCCAATAATTTGTCGACGTATTCGATTAGGATTACATCACGGGCAAAGTGGGCGTGTCAATTGGGGAGAGTGTGATTAACTATTATTGATTACACGGCTCAATCGGAATGTGCCCAACATGATCGCACAACCTATAATTGTTCACATGACAATGAATTGGTTTGATTTGTTTATAACACAAGTTTCAATTAATATCAATATTGTACATTTACTGAATTCCAATATTGTAATTAATTTCTCTCCTCATTCATTATTAAACTGTTTTTCGGAGTAATTTTTGTGTGATGATAATCTTAAACTTCATGTTGGCAATGTAATCTTGGCTTCGCTTAAGTTTAATAAAATACTCTTGTTATCAATGTCCAATTTCTGGATAACTAATACTTAAATTTTCTAAAAATAAAGGCTTTCATTCTAAAGCCGATTGTTGTTATGGCAGCTAGTTTTGAGAGTCAAATTTTAATCAATTGAGGGTTATTTATCTAATAGCGATGTGCTCAAAAAGTAAATGGTTTTTGTAAGAAAATCAATTTCAGGACAAGTCTGACTAGAATTCGAAAATTGTGAATTGTAAAGTTGCCTAAAGCGTTATGTTTTCTATATACATATACAGTCTGTGAAATCTGTAAGTAAACTTTTAAATTATTGAATGTGTTACACATTTCATGACAAATGTTGTATATCCTCTATAAGTACACAAAAATAAAATTAATATTCAATAAAATCAAGCAAAAGTTTGCACTTGACAAAAGGCCAAAGCTCAGCAATTGAATTTAATTAGCTGGAATTAAATACGACCATCAGCACATTTTGCTTGAATATGTGTGTGAATGTTAAAGTATGTGTGCGTGTGTGTTGTTGGCAGTTAGCAGTTGCCAGCCTTATTATGGGAACAGCCACAAAACAAATGAGCGTCTCACTTGAAGAGCAATGCGCCCCATTGTGACCAGACCATAAATTGGGTCACAAATATAAACCACAAAATGGAATGCAAACACACACAAACATACAAATTGTTAGCCAGTTGCATTTCTGTATGTGTGTGTGTGTGCATTTTAGCCGCTTAGGGAAAACGTCTCTGCTTCTTTCACACCTCAACTTGTTCATTATGCTTCACCACAGTAGCCGCAATATGTGTGTATACGTGTTGCCGTATAATTGCACACTACATATTGTCTAACTGTCTGTCTAACTCCCTCTATGCCTGTGTGTATTTGTGTGAGTGTGTGTGTGTGTGTGTGTGTGTGTCTGTTTTGTAGCAAATGAAAATGGCAGGTAATTTCTGATTTTTATGTTGTCTGCAATTCTGTTTTCCACTGATATCTCATTCCCTTTAATTCTCTTTCCGAGGGTCAGATGGCAACTAAAGATTTTCCAGTGCACAGTCCAAGGGTTTCAATAAACCCAAAAGGCTGCCGTTTTATTGACCATAAAATGTACGCCCGTCTTTTCATTTTTTCTCATTCTTTTCGGTCTCTTTTTTGCTACTTTCATTACATTTTTTTATGACCGTGTTGCTGGATTTGCTGTCATTCGTCTATACGTTGTATAGGATTTGATACTTGCAACTCAAAGCGTTGTAAGTTGCAAGTTGAGCATGTAATTGTCGCACAACAATGAACGATTACTACAGACTCAACTGAGCTATATGATAGGCTTATGATATAAAAAAGGACACTGATAGAAAGTGTATCTACTTATCTTTCTATGTAATTGACAACAATCTTGACAATCGCTTAATTGTCTTTTATCGAGCAGATGCAGAGTAGAGAAACAACTAAAGCATTTTATTGTTTTTAATTCGACTGAATGCTTCAAAAGAAATTTGATTATATCAAAGAAATTATATCCAACAATTCTCTTTGCCTGAAACAAAGATATAAAAATTAATAACAACTATATAGACATCTTCTCCCAAGTGTTGTTTACCAAGGAGATGCAATGTTAATCTTTTGTATGAACTTCTTTGCAATAGACCAACGTCTTCGGCACGAATCTGGCTAAAGCATTCAGATTCATTCCAAGGAAAGTGCAATTGTGCAAGTTGTCTTCTCCTTTTTCTCCCTTTCTCCTTTATTCTCTGTGTGTATCAGCAGAGTGCGCATAAGATAGTGTGAGTTAGTTGAATGTTTGCCAAGAGCAGGCAGCTTGGCTCGTCAGGCTGTCAGAAGTTTTCATTCAAATTGGTTTGCATGACAAGTGAGAAAAGAAAGGCGACAGGAGGCAGGATATAAAATCGATGGCATCGAGTCGCAGTTAAAGTACGATAAGGCTGCAAATGCAGATGGGAATCGAGAATCGACTGACGGATGGACAGTGAGATGAACTGACAGTTGGACAATCAGACTGACTGCCTTTTGCAATCAGCTTAAACCAACTGAGGCTCACATGAAAGGAGCAAACAACGAGCAACGACTCCAACGGCTAATTATCCTGCTAACGTTGATAGTCCGTATATGTATCTCTGAAGGCAATTGAAATCTCAATTTAAACTCAGGTGACATACAGACTATACACACAAGCCACTCAACCACCCAGCAATGGTGAACAGAGCCACCTCAAAATTAGCATAGCTCTCGTTGTTCAACGTGTTATTGTAAGCTGAGTGTCCAACATACATAAGTGCAGAGTGTGCATCTGTGTGTGTGTATCTCTATTTGCAACCAGCACGTTTCTCAATTATCAATATAAAGACAATTATCATACAGAAACTAGGAGCAGCGGCAGTTGTCAATTTGATTCATATTTTGATTGAATAAACTCATAGTTGAACTTCGAGTACTCGTAGATGGAACTCGTAAAATGGACGAGATGGAGAATTGGGTCACAAGCTGACTGACAGCTGGCCAAGTTCACATGCTCGGCGGGCATTGAGGCATGCGAAATTTTAATAACTTTTATGCATTAACCCTTGGCAAAGGATTGGCTGTTGACTGATTGCCTTTTTTATATACCCTGTATCCAAAAATTGAGGAAAATGGGTATAATGAGTAAGGGCACGTTTCTATTTTAATATAAAATGTTACTATCTTGTATATTAATTTTACTCAACCGATTTGATAAAATGAAAACTTTCTAAGAATATTTTTATTTACATACTTGTTTCAGAGTCTCAGTTCTGATATTCTAGAGAAGATCTTTTTCCGCAGCATCTTAAAGCAATAACATTTTTAGCACATATTATTGGTCTTAAAAATATATCTTTAATATTTCATATACTTTTAAGCTTGCATATTTATAATTTTTCCCTATAATTTTATGATAGTTGAATAAAACACAGGGAGTTTTTTCAAGGGTAAAGCTCCGTATTCCTTACACTCTTACAGGGTATTTGTCAGCCGTTCATTCTCTTCGAAACCAATCTTCCATGTTAATTATTTATCTAGCTCAAAATTTGATGAGAACACTCAGATGTTGGAAACCAAAAAACCACATCTGAAGTGTGGTAAGGTGTAAGGTGTGTGTGAGTGTGTGTCTAAGCAGGGCGTGCGGCGCCACCTGTGGGCCAAGTGGGGCATGGTAGGTAAGTCCAAGACCCAAAGCACGCACCTCAAGTGTGAAGTCTTATCCCAAGGGCATTAAATGTTCGTTTAAAACTGCTTAAGTTTTAGCGTGGCTCAAATATAATTAATGCTTTAATAATTGAAAATGCCACCAGGTAGACCCCAAAAATATTAGGATAGGTTAGGGTATAACTGGAAAAAGAACAGCTCCAATTTATTTCAACATTAAATGCTCATTTGCATTTAAGCGGCAGCGTCGTAAAATCTTGTGAAAATTTCATAGATGCTTTTTGCCTTAATTATGACGATTTGCTAAATTTGGCAGGCCGGATGGGAGGAATGTGCGCGAATGAGGATGTGGATGTGGATGAGATTGCATACTTATAGGCGTGCTTAAGTGTCAAAGTGTCGCTACGTCTATTTGTGTAATTACAACAGCTACAACATAGTGTGTGTCAGTCTACAACTCTGTGCATGTGTTTGGAAGGGTGTGTGAGGCCATGTTGACACGACTTTCAGCTGCGTTTAATTATGCCAAATGCCAACAATGAACACAAACACAGAGTACAGAGCACAGAGACACAGTGCCTCACAGACATATGTGCACACAACTTGTTACTTGACAGACTCGCAGACAAATGTAAACAGGGACAACTCAACTCTGAAATGATGGCACATGAAGAGGCCTGCCTGGCTGCCTGCCTGCCAACTTGCCAACTTTATGCAATTGTCAATTGTTCGCACAAGCATTGACAGCTCCTAACAATGGCAACAAGAAGCAGTAGTAAAAAAGGAAAAAGAAGAAGGAGGAGGTGAAGAGAACACTTTGACAATTGTTATTACAGTTTACATCTGCTACAATGAATGAATGGGCGTGGTTTAGGGCGCTCTAAGCTAACAGATTCACTCTATGTCCATACAGCGATTCAGTTAACTAAGGCTTAAAATACGTTTAGAAATTAAAATTCATATTAATTAAAAATCGATATAATTTGTTTAACAATAATGTTATTCTTTTGCAACAAAATATCACATTTATTTATTCATAACTTTTCAGTGAATCAAAAAGTGAAATACATTTTAATTAAAGATGTATATCAAAACTTCGTCTGGAGGGTTGGAAATTAAGTTGTTAAAAGTTGTTCTATTATCGAAAGGAATATTTAAGTTTCAGAATAATTTGACTTATGCAGCGATTTTAATATCTAAAATATTTGTTGAATATGAGAAACGGAAGAGTAATTCAACATTTAACAGTCCGTAAGAGAATTTAAGGTGGTTTTCATTTATTTTTCTAGCATGTATTTTTGACATTTTCATTACTGTTTACATAGCTGACTACAGACTTTTACATCAGTGCTAATTTTACCCGACTTAAAGTTATGTTGCAAAGTTTTTAAAGCCTGTTTTTTGGATGGTTTAGCCTGAACAAATATTTGCTCACGGCATAAATCAGCATGTTAGCACTGTTATTATCGTGACTATGAGCAAGTCGAGCCAGAACCAAAACCAGACCAGGCCAAGATTGCCTAGCATTTCCTTCTGCCCAATTTCCTGACTTGGCAAACTAAATATGCTCATCGCATAAGTTTGAATCTGAGCACGAGTTTGAGTGTGAGTGTATGAATGTACTATATGAGCTTATATATGTATAAGTATATGTATTGTAAATAGCGCTGAGTTGGCCCAGGAAACGCCTACGAAATTTTCTTGTTTATTATGTGAATTTAAATTTATGCTAATCATTGTTGTGGCTTATATGCTCGTATAATGTAAGATAACCATTCTAAAGTTTATAAACTCCGTTAAAACAACAGCAACATGTGCCAGACTTTGTCTGTGGCTTTAAGCATGTATGTTTTATAAACACTTTTCAAACTTATATAGATTATTTAAGCACTTCTTGACATGAAAACTGCATTAGATGGTTGCACTTTAAGCACAAAGTTAAAGTTATTCGTTATTCGCAAAGCAAGTGAACAGTTTTATTAACTGATTTTGTGCAATCAGCCAAGTGAATAAATTGCTCAAGAACTGATAGGAAATGTCTCTATAAAATGTGTCAATGAAAATTTAGTGTTGCCAAAGCCATTGGGAAGAGCCAAAGCGAATAAAATTGACGACTCAAAGCAGTCAATTTAAATGATAACTTGGCTAAGCTGCAACGGAACCAACTGAGGGAATCAAATCAAATGAAAAGCAAATCCAGCAGCAAATATCTTGACATATTGAATATTGCTTGTCGGATCGAATGAGGTCAAAACTGCATTAAATATGTCACAGTATTCCTCAATATCCAAGCTGTATTATTTTCCCGATTTTAGCTAGCAACTTTGGATAAGGATTAAGCTTAAGCCGATTTAAGAAAGACATGATAATACATAATTTTAATTATCATTATGTTTTTTTTTTGGGATATACTGTAGGAAAATTGGAGTATTCGCGCTGTAAAATATAACAAATGTCCTCACATTTTCCAAGGAGAATTAATCTTGTCAATTGACCTACAAGGGTATTTCATTGTCAGCACTTAAAAGATAATTGTTTTATTTTTCCTTTCCTCTTCTGTTGTCATTTCTTGCCTTTTTACCCGTGTAATACTTATGTTGTCACATTGGACTCTTTAAAAGGAGCTCAGACCATCGCAATTGCTGAGTTAAATGTTTTTGTTTGTTCTATTGAAATATAAGCGGCTCTAAAGTGAACGTAAGCAACTAGTTTCCTGCTCCTTATTGTTGGTATTGTTGTTTATTCCGACAATGAAATAACAGCAGTTCAAGTGGGCGGAACTGCTCAAATGACACTCTAAAGTGAGTAAAATAAACAGACAACTTGGCAAAATGAAATACAATTGAAGGAAAACCTGCTCAAGAATGTTTCTGGTACTTGTTCTTGTTTTTGTTGTGGTTCTAACTTGGTTCCTGGTGTTGGTTTTGCTGTTGGTTTTGCTCATTATGCACGCGTTGTGTCGTTTCTTTGCTTGTAAATCACACTACTTCCGGCGGTCGGCCATATTTACACTTCTTATACACACTCACCTGCGAAAGTATACGCACATGCAGACAGACAGACAGACAGACAGACAGACAGACAGACAGACCATCTGTTAGGCAGACAGGAGGAGGAAAGAAACAAGGGAACTGCCATTGGCAACAGTTTTGTGCCATTATTGTTGTTGTCCCTGTTGCTGCTGTTCTTCTTCTTTAACTCTCAGTTGGTGTTGTTGTTACTATTGTTGCTTTCATCGTTGTTGTTGTTTGTGCACAGGTTATGTACCTTGCCTTTTGCGCAATATTATTGTAGTCTACTTTGTTGCTCGCTTGGACGCCGCCGGCCAGCAATTTGTGAGTGTGTGGATATATATAACTTGTGTGCGTGTGTGTGGAGGTGTGTGTCCGTCTACTTTCGTGTCCATGGCCCTACTGTTTGTGTGTGTGTTTTGACGTTTAATCAACGCATTGTGCCATTTAACTTTACAAACAGCGCCTAAGCGCCTACACAATGTCCTGCGGCCTGTGTTTCATTTTCATTCATTTTTTTCCCTCTTGTGGTCTCCTTTCCCTTGTATTCGTATCTGTACCATCTGGAGCAGTTTAATAACAATCTGGTTACATGTTATTACTCGGAATTGCTATTTAAATATGTATGACAATTCTTGTCTGGGGCATAAACATTCAGCTGCAACATTGAATTGTTTAACATTTTATAGAAGTACATTTGCTTTTAAAAGGCAAATACAATGTTGTGGCTTTAAAGAGTCGAGAGAGAGAGAGAGAGAGTCTTCATTAGGATAATTGATTTCGGTTTTCTTTTCTTTGCTCAAATTCTCTAAAAATTCTTGAAGAAGTTAAGAAAAATTCCTACGGAAACTATAAATTAAGCCTCAAATTTTAAGTACCTATACAACTTGTTCGGATAGAAAAATATGAATAAAAACTATGCATACCACATTTTAACTTTTTTTAATGTATATCCCAATCAAGCTACCCTCGCAGCTGACCTTTGATATTCAATGTACACTTTTATTGTCAATTAAATGTATCAGCTGCTTTACCAATTACTGTATCTCGTAACTTACATCATTGTATAGGTATATTCATACACCTTCTCATATCTATGATCGGTTTCTGCTAATTGCGGAATTTCCTTAAACGTTGCTGCAATTGTAAATAAAATATATTTGAAAAAATTCGTTAAACGGGGCTCTTCTGCGTAAATAAAGATGGCCATTATGGACACTTTAGTTAGCTGATTGTTAACGATATTTTAATGAGGACAAACAAGGACAACAATGCGACAGAAACAGCGAAAACGACAAATAAATGATGCTGTAATGTTTAACAACTGTTGAATGATTTTAATGAATGTGTAAAATGCTGTGGGCCACGTTGTCCGACCCTTGACATACAAAAGCAATTAATGTAGTTTTTATAATCTGAAGTGTGTTTTATTGTTCAGGAATAATCTGATCCTGTGAAAGCACTTACTGTCAATTAAAATTGCTAATTGTCATTACATTTAATCCTTGACTAGGCCAAGTTATAAGTTATGCCTTTGGGCTAGAAATAACTGGTAAATTACTCACTTAGCTCAAATTACTGATTTATTCGGCTGTCAAAGTGAATATGTGCAAATGTTGATTCAAGCAGCCTGATTTAATATTCAAATGAAATTTAATATCATTCGTATATTCAAATAATCGAAGTACTATTCAAGGGATACCCATAATCAATTTAATACTTAATCAAATTGAAATTTTGCAATTCATTTGTCGATTTATTCAATATTATGTCGCTTTGTTGGTTACAGTATACTTAATTAGTGCGAATTAAGTATACGCAGTGTGTGGCCAGATTCACATCAGTTACAACACGTCTATTGGCATAATTCATTTATATCCTCGCATCATTGCGCTTTTCAAACAATTAGCAACTCTTAAGCCGCTTATAAAATGTATCAACAAAAAATCAAAAACCAGACTCGGAAATTAATTTTATAAAATGTAAAGCAAAATTGAAATGTGTGTAAAACTTAAATTCTTGGTATGCAGCTGCAAGAGATAAACTTCCACTTCTCAGTTAGGGCAAAAATAAATAAAATATTTTTGCTGTGGCGGCATTTTTATGTTCAAATTAATTAATTGCATGTGTCAGCGGTTTTGAAGGTTGCTTTTTAGCATTCTCATTTGCATTTTTGTTGCTTATGCTTCGCTTACATTTCTGCGGTAAATTAATATTACACATACGCAGCGTTGCCCAGACAAAAAAGTTACAGACACAAATAAATTGTGAGCCAGGCGAGGCTTGAGCGCAGTTTAAATACCCTTTAAATGGGCAATATGTAAAAGACATATCAAATTAATTTAAGGATTCACATAATAAGTTATAAAGCATCACTTTTCCTATTTAATACAAAATATTTAGTACGCCTCGTTATTTAAAAAGCATAAAGCAACCTTAGCTAACTGACACTTAATATCGTAGAAGTAAAATTCAAATTTTCTAAATAGGTCCTCTAGCTTTGGCAAGTTGTCTCTTTAATTCAACTCTTGTAGATCCAAAATGTTATAAATAAACACTTAATTTGTTACAAGCCACTTGCTTTATTTAAAGTACCCTCAATCGATATGGTAAAAAGTAAAAAGCAGACTCTCACCTGGCTTTAACATTATTGCCATCGAGTGGGCCTAGTGAACAAGCTGGTTAGCCCACTTGAAGATTTCTCTTGTGCTTGAAATTTATGGGTTTTCAAGTATTTCAATTATTGGATTCATTCGCGCAGATTTATACACACAACTGATAGTGCGAGTACTCATGTGTTGCAGAAGAAGTGCTCTGTTGTGGTTTTTAATAGAATTAAACTCTGTCGGGCATAACTTTGGTCAGCTTAAGGCCAAAGGCAAAGATAGGCCAACCACTGAAATGCCAACATCTACATATACATATAACCGAAATGCCAAGCACATGAATACACACACACAACACTCAGATACTCAGACACTTTGACTGGCAAAACCGCAGAGGAAATTCGGATTGGCAGACAACTGAAAGGCTAAAGGAAAGAGAGGAGAGAAGAGCAGAGGAAAGAGGAAGGACAAGTTTAACGTTGAGTTTTACAAATTAATTATATTATGGCAAGACAGAAAATTCATTGTCTTTTAGATGGGCACAGTTTTGTCGCTTTTAATTATGAATAATGCAGCGGAATTTTACTGTCTTTTGTCTTGGCCTTAGACCTGGCCAAAACCGCAGATGCCAAGTGATTGATAGACAACCGCAGTAAGACATGTGAAAGAAAGAGCGAGCAGTTAATGGAGAAAATAGTAGAGAATGGAATAAGTAAGTAAATGAACAAAGTGAATAGTTTGACGAAACTAGCGCCTGTCGTTTAATTAGTGTAAAATGCTGCTTCCGTTGACAGTTTGTGTCACACACATTTACTGTATTATATATTTAATTAGTTTAGCGTAAGTACGTCAATGCCTTTGAAGTTAATTAAAAGTTGCCCTTATGTTTTCAATGTGGCATTTTGAATGCCACGTAATTAAGAGCAATTTCATAGACAGACACAAGGAATGTGTTGTCGTAACAGGCAGAAAAGGGAACTTTAATTTAAGTTGAAGTTGAAGTTGGGTTGAAAGTGAAAAACTTCTTGTAACAAGACTCATAATTGTAAACTATTTCCCTCTTTTGCTCGTTGCAGCTGACATCGTACTACAATGAGACCAGCTGGACAAACGCTTCTGAAATGGATACAATAGTTGGTGAGGAACCGGAACAGCTCTCACTTGTGTCAATTGTAGTTGTTGGTAAAGTAAATGTCGTTGAATGTCTAACAAGCGAAACAGACACTTGTCCAAAGAACACCACCACCACCACCACCACCACTCCCACCAATAGCAACATCAGCATCTTCAGCAACATCAGCACTACAATTATTTGCTGTTCACAATTGCATGCAGCACACTCAGATACAGATACAAATACAGTTAAAGATACACACGCACACTTGCACCTATGTACATATGTACTCGTAATATATTCTCATTGGTTCGACCCCCATAAGTATGCTATGTTTATTAATGTTTCACATTTCTTGTGCTATTCACATGTCTAATCCTGTCCCCCTGTCTTAATCCTCGACTCTCTCCTGCCGCAGGCATCTTTTTATCGGTGCTGATATTCCTTTCGGTTGCCGGCAACATCCTCGTTTGTTTGGCCATCTACACGGAACGCAGTCTGCGTCGTATTGGCAATCTGTTTCTGGCCTCATTAGCGATTGCGGATCTCTTTGTGGCCTCACTGGTGATGACATTCGCGGGCGTCAACGATTTGCTCGGTAAGTACACGTATCATTCTCTTTCTCTTCTTGTCGTTGCCTCTCTCGCTCCGCTCTCTCTTAGCCAATATTATGGAAATTTGCAATTGAAATTGTCGCGCATACAGAGAAAAAATTTATGTAAAATGCTGCAGGCTGTCGCACAAACAAACGACTCGACAACAAGCAAGAAAAAAAAACAAATATAAACTTGATAGTCGAGTGGGTTCGACAGTAAAATGCTCGTTTTTTATACTTTAACAAGTGCTCAATTGCAAAATCGAAAAAATCAATTAAATAAAGATCAAGAATTTAAAAGGAATAGGAAAATATCGGTATTCGAACCCACATTGATCGGTTAAACAAAATACAATCCAAATTGCTCTAAAAATAAATTTAAAGTATATCAAGTAAGCTGATCGATATACATGTATGTTCCTTATAAAGTTGAAGAAGCCTCTTTTTTTCGGTCGTATATCTTGCCACAAAGTTATAAAACCTCTGCGGCCTGTGGGTACCGAGTATAAAAACTGCGCTCTACAGGCTAATGGAATCAGTTTCTGTGTGTGTGGTGCGAGGTTCGAGGTGGGCGGTGGAAGGTGGAAAGTGGTTGGGTAGTGAGCCCATTTCAAATGACTGGCAGCGCTTAAAGAGGGGATCTTGTGTGGCTTTGTACAATGCCTTTTAAAGTGTCAGCTGCACTGCCGTTCTGCCCGAGTGCTCGACATCAGTCGCATTGAGCTCTCGTCCTCATTTTTGTCCTCATGTGGAAGGTGCAAGTGCAGCAAGGAATTTCCATTTTATGCGCTTGTCTAAGCTGTAGTTGTTGCTGCTTTTAGCTAATATACATTCAACCACAGAGAATCTGATGCACTTTCTACACAGACAAGTCCTTAGCTGTCGCTGACGTGGCCAATCGACTACTGAATGTGAAATTCAGTTGATTGAAATTGAGGTAGAACGAGGAAACGATGCTAGCTGAAAATTAAAGCAGAGTCATAAGTAAATAACTGATAAATTAGGCGGGTCTCGAGATAAGAAGCAGACATGCTTTGAAGACATGTTCCGGATGAGAAGTTTGCAGCTGACATCAATGCGTGTTCAGCGAGTGCTCAATGAAAGGACAAAACACAAATACAAATACAAATACTGACAAGTAGATGAAGGGGGGAAGACATGCGTTGCCGTCGCCGTCGCCGTTACCGTTACCATTACCGTTGCCTCAGCAACATAACATCAGAGATACATTTGTATGAGGATATATGTAGCTGTATGTCTGTTCCATCTTGCCGTGTTTTGTGCGTGAAAATAATAAACGACTTTGCCACTTCAAGATGGAACCAGAAGCAAAAAAAAATAAAAAAAAAAAATGAAGCCGATGTCTGTTGCTCTGAGATGCCCCGTAAGCAGAAAAGTGTGAAAAAATAAATAAAAATGCTCAGCTTGCTTTGGAGTGTGGAAGACAAACAAGCAACCGAGTGCCAGCTGAGGAGCCTCTGGGCCAAATACATATGCACACGTATGTGAATTGAGAGCTGCTTCAGCCAAATTATTTTCGACAAAGTGCCAAGAACTTGTACATGTGAGTGGGTGGCAGTAAAACAACATTTGGCACGCTCCAAGGCAGGCAAATCAGCAAATAAATACACAAACTCAAGCATATTTATACAAAATTCATGCAACAACTGTGATACTAAAAGATGAGATATTAGAGATGGGACAGAAGTTGGCAACAGCTGTGCCAGCTCACTAAATACACATTCAAAGTGACAATACATACATGCTCACATCGCCATATAAGTATTTATGCTTATAAGCATGTCTGACTTAATATGAATACAATTCAAATTATTTGCTTTAGAGAAGACCTCGACTTGACTGCCTGACAATTTAAGTGCTACTCAGGTGCAAATCACTAACAACAACCAACGATCCAAGCCATTGTTATCCCCTCAGTAGCCCCAAGGTATTCTCGGTGCTTTGTTACAATTTCTATAAATACTCACATACACGTGTTTGTCGAAATTGACTCATTGTTAGAGAATTGACTGTTAAATAGCAGAATTGTGTTTATTATGCCAATTCCATTACTAAATACTATTAATTATCAGAGATAATCAATATGTTATTAAAACTATGGTAGCCAAAATATGTCATCAGAAAATTTCTTTAATTAATAAAATAACAAAAAGTACATGGTAAATAAAAATATTTGTTTAATAAATATTTATGGCAGGCGATTTTTAGTATTCCGAAACATTTATAAAAAAGAAATTCTCTCCATTTTCTGTGTCAGCTACAGTTTGGTTTGAAAACCAACTTTAAGCCAAAATCTATGCAGTTTCGGTGGCAACCCTGAATATATCAAGCAATTATGTATTTTAAATTAATTACTATGAAAGCTTTTAGATGTTTTATGCAGACGGAAGTATCTACTAGATGATGAAAATAATTGTTAAGAACCATAAGTTGCTTCAGCAAAATATGGGATATATTTATTGATTTCGTAAAAAATGTGTTAACGTTCCATTTAAACACCGTGTTCTGCAATTTAATAAAATTAATTATCATTAAAAAGGACTTATGCTGTTAACTCCATTTACTGGCACAGTTTCAATCCATATAAGAAATTCAGAGAGTAAACTTTTTTTTCACTTTGAACAAAGAGATGGCGGTGGTAGACTGTCAATTGAAGGACATTGGTAAATCTTTGTGCTGATGTGCCACATCCTGTGCACTAAAGAGCTATTTCCTGTGACACGCCTGGTCTGACAGGCATGAAAGCCGAAATAAGCATGATATATAGTATGTGTGCCATCAAATAAAATGAAATCAGATATGGTAACACACACACACACACAACAGAACACCAGCACACCCACAGACAAACACACACTTTCAGTAAGTGTATATTTTGTATACGAGATCTGATATAAAATTTTTGAATTTCGCAACATGTATGCATATACCATATTTCCGTGTATTGGCGATTTCTTTCACGAGCTCAGTTCAGACCCATGACCGGATATCCGGATTGGTCCAGCACGGACTCTTTTTCGGTGGCATGCTTGGCATATCCTTTTTGCCATAATTGCAACGCACTTATAAAATTGCCATAAAAAGGGATCGTTTAATTTCTGGCCAACGCAAATCAAATATAAATAACAGATGAACCAAACATTCTCTGAGTGCACAGTGAAAAATGTCGAATGAAGAGGTAAGGGGAGGAGTTTGGAGGAAAGAGAATGAACATGTAACGACACACTGTAGCACAGAGGAAACGGAAATTAATTTATGAAATCATTTAAACTCAATTTGCAATATGAATAAGTAAAAACACATCAGACTGTTGCAGCCCAGTTGGTATGATTGACGTTTAGATACCTATAAAAAATAAAAGTACCAAATTTGACTTTTTTGGCAAAGCGACTCTTTTCTTTATGTAAAGGAAAATCGGTAAAGAAGATACCATGAAATTACACTGATTTAACTAATTAAGTAAATAATTCTTAAAAGTTGCATAATTCTTAAAAGGGATCTATAATTTTCTCCTTTTAAATTCTATTATTACACTATAAGGAATATAATATATAAGGAAAAATATATAAGGAAAATGTTTCATTTCGAATTTAGGTATGAATTTAGATTCGAATTTAGGTAAAGGATCTTTGACAGACTCTTCTTCTGTACACTGTTTATAAAGTTTATATTGATTAAACAAATATTTTTCTTTTCTTTCTTTCATTTCTTTCAACTCGAAAATTATTAAAATAATATACAAGTAAGATATACATTACAAATTTTCAAATTAATTTACACAAAAGTTGGCCTTTATCTATGAAGTAACTATATCAATTTGCATGTGCTGAAAAATGTGCATACTCGTCTTGTTTCTATATTGACTAAGGAGTATTGAAATTCACATTCGCATTCGAATTTCTCTTGCCTGGGCTGTTCTTGTATTTGCGTTGTTTTTGCAGTTACAGGAATCGTTGAGAAAATTAAGAATTTTACTCTGGCCCTCGTCGGCCGCAACATGGCAATTTCCGCAGCAACTCGTGCACTCAGAAGCATTTATTTATATGGCATGTAGAAAAACGACAGATAAGAATTTTAAACAAGCAATCAGTCAGGCAGTTCAGTAAATCATTTGGTCAATATAGCAATCAATCGAATCAGTAGATTAATCCGATCAATCAATAGTTTAACTATTATAATTATATTCTTCTTTGATTTACAGGTTATTGGATCTTTGGTGCAGAGTTTTGTGATACTTGGGTGGCCTTTGATGTCATGTGCTCGACGGCATCTATTTTGAATCTCTGTGCCATATCAATGGACCGTTACATACACATCAAGGATCCGCTCAGGTGAGTACCATACAACTATTCATAATCATGATTAAGATGAGGATGATGATGACGATGATGACGCTGTCACATGCATGAATTATACAATTTATCATTATGTACGGCAGCTGCCTGTCATCACAGGGTCTCATATATGACATTATAGAAATTAATTGTGCATCGAGTGATGGACAGAGAGTAGATTGTTGTTCTGGTTGAGAGTTAGTTTGCCTGCCCCTATACATATATATTGATTTTACCAAACTCCTAACTAATCCCATACCCTGAAAACACCTCTCACATCTTGTCTATCAGCAAGTGAGTGGAAATATTATTGATGCGACATTGAAAGCCCGATTAAATATCGATTTATTAAAAACAGACTCCTCTCATGCATATTACTCATCCGACGTGTTGTCATGCACGTCACGTTTCTCATTGCCAACAGCCTCGACTTCAGCCTGGTCCTCTTTGGTCGTTCACTTTGCCGAGGCACGGCACTCGACTTGTTTATGGGGCCGTCTCTCATTAATCGCTGCACATAATTGTTTCATTAGTAACAGATTTATTGGGCATTAACGACTTTTTTGTTATTCTCCTGCTAACAGCACCTTCGACGTTCTTCATCGACTTGACTTCATTTTTATGCCACTTTGCTTGGTGTGTTAAAGTTTTCTAAGCACTTTTGCTGCATCATCAGGAGTAGCTTACAGAGAAAGTGAACTGTGAATAACTCTGAAGCATCTTAGCCATTACTACATATTCAGCAAGTCATCGCAGCTGACAAACTTTGCTAGAATGTTATACATTTTATTAGTTATGAATAGATCAAGTGATTGAAATGTCACTCTGACCAGCTACTTTTTAAAGATGTGTCTGAAAGTGTATTGTGAAAATGAATATTTTAACTTAAACAATGCATATACTTTGAATATATATTTTGCTTATATATTTTTTCACCCGTTTAAAAAAAACTTAAAAACTCGAAGAACCTCTTTGGAAATTTAGATTTCTATATATAATAATCGAGTTAGTTTGTTATAGTTCGGGATTAGTTTTGAGCTTTAAAGGATGAGAAATGAAGAGCTTATGGAAAACTGGCCACATCTATTGGGGTGTGTTGATTACAGGATAGTTCTTAGTTCACTTTATTAGTCTCCACTGCATCATTTGCTATTAGTTTTAGAGAATTCACACTCAGACACCTCGCTCACTATGTACCTTTTATGTATTCCTCCCTGCATAAATCTCTTTACTTCGCAATTTATTTCTCTCTCTCAGTCTTTTTCTTCTCTTCTTTTCGCTCTACCATAATATTGAGGCTCCTAAATCAACATGAATTGTAGTTGCTTTCAGATTAAACACTTTAAACTAAAATGATAAGCATTCAGGTGTGCGATTCAGTGTGTGTATGTGTGTGTGTGTGTGAGTCTGAGAGTGTGTGTATCTGTGCATGTTTGGCAAACACAATGAGTCGACTCCCTGCTGGCCAACTGACTGTTTCATGTGTGTGTCTGGCGCTGACACAGTGTCTTGTTCTACAAATGCTGCCTGCATTTAGCCAGTGTTTGCTTTCTTTGGGGTAGGCAAAAGTTCCCACTTGGCCAAATTTCTGGCAGTCTAACCCTCTTCCCCTCTTACTTCATCTGTCTATTTGTCTGTCTTTCTGTCAGCTTGCCTGTGGAAAACTGATTGTCAAAGCAAGCGAAATGTACAAAAGAAGATATCATGAAGTGGATACAACTTTATCAGTGTATTGTTTGTACCTCATTGTGGCACAGACACACCCCACACTCACACAAACACACACAAAATCTCATAACAATTGTGTGTTAATTAAATTTTTCGACAATGCCGCAAAAACCGCAAAACGGGAGAAGCCAACATAATTTGGCAGAAGCACAAACAAATATTACGTATACGTAAAAATGCGGTTGGGGCCAGAGTCAAACGAGAATTTATGACATGTCAGCGACAAGAGCAGGACATTGGGTGCCCAAGTGTGTGTGTGTGTGTGTGTATGTGCGTTTGTGTGAGGGTATGCAATTGTGTGTGTGTTGCTCCTGTTAAAAATGACGCCGGCCAAAGTTGCTGACAGCGTAAGACAAAGTCTGTAACAAAGTCTGCACCACAAACGAAATTAATGTGGCTCAACGACTGCCACTGGCAGAGCAAGAAGGGTGAAAGGGGTAGTTTGGGGGAAGCCAGAAGAGGGAGTGAACAAAAAGGCTGCTTCCAACATATGGCAGCGAGACATTTATGGCCGCGACCTTCCCCGCTGGCCGTCAATCTCATCCAAAGAGCCATAATAAATCCTTTGATGCTATTTCCAGCATAAGCCAAAAGTAGAAAAATATTTTCTCTGCTTTCTCTACATATATCGCTCTCTCTACTCCTCTGTTTCTTCATCTCTCTCTCTCTCTCTCGCTATCGCTTAAGACTTGCACCTGCTGTCCCTTTGGCAAAGCTTATTCGCTTATGAAAAATGTTACACGACATTTGTATTGAAGTGACATTCTGGCTCTAACTGAATGTGAGTGTATCTCAAGTGAGTGTGTGAGAGCTTTGTGAATAAGTTGATTTGTTTTTTAACGTTGGCTGCATAATATCATATGACATAATTTCCAAACTTAACCCGGTCACTTTTAAGTGTTAAAAATTTGCTGACAGGTTATTAATGCATTTGCTGACACGTTGGCCATTTTAATAAAGCCATCAAAAATGTTGTTTTAATAAACACTTAAAGTTAAACGTTTTGAGAGAAATTAACTCATTAAGTCGTAATCAGACAGTTGAATTTATGTTTGCCAATTTAAATTAGGGCAAGAATATCATTGCCTACACTTGAACAAATTTGCATATGACCTTGCGGGTCAATTTTAGCGCAAGCAAATTGAATTTAGCCACTGTGCAATTTCAGACATGACTCAGGTCCATTATAGCGAGGCTTGAGTGTGTCTGCGGTAACTTCTTCAAATTTAAGAGGCCTGTAGCTTTTCTCCACTTTGATTTTATTTTTTTCCCCTACTGCCTTTAAAAGTGGGTTGAGTGCAGGGCTTGAATCTGTCTAGCAATATTAGTGTTCGTCCTGGTTGGATGATGTTGGAGGGAGGAGAAGGAACTGCTCTTTATGCAAATCTGATTTATTTGCATGTCAAAGTGGAAGACGGCAGCCAACTGGCTGTTTTTCTAGCCGCTGCCCCCAACGTGTCAGAGTTCAAGCGCGCTGTCGACGTCTCATTAGTATGTGTCCTGCCCCCTCCCCGTTTCTCTCAGAAGCGAGCTGCGAAATTTTTGTGTATTTTCTTTAGCGTCTTAGAATAATTGCAAGCATTTAATTTAATTGCGCTTGGCAAGATTTAGGCGCAGTCAGCAAAAATTGAAAGAAAAGAAAAGAAAAGCAAAGGAAAATAAAAATACAATTTTCTGTGCGAAAAGCGCGTGAAAATCTAATTAGAAACAGGCGCTGACAAAGTTAAAATGATGGCGGTATTAATAAAAAAAATTATTTTAATGCGACAAAGTTGAAGCCGGCAGTCAGGCAGACGCCGAGCCTGTCGTCATTGTCATCATCATCATTATTTTCATCACCATCATCATCATCATTATCATCGTAACTGTCAGCATCAGGATGCGAACATATGAGTGCATACTCGGGCTTGGTATCATGCATAAAATTCACTTTAAACTGCAATAAAAAAGTGATGCAAACTTTTATAGCGGAGTGAGTGAAATAGCAAGAGTGAGAGTGACAGAGAGGAACAGAGAGTGAGAGAGGGAGTTAGGACACTTAAGCGGCAAATGCCAACGAGAATGGGGCATAGGGGAATGTATTGTAATTGTGTTGCTTTTGGGTTCGTTTCATCGTTGTGTCATCTGCCTGCAACACTTGACAATAACAACAGCAACAACTACAACAACAGTGTCTGCGGCATGTGTTTTGCAACATTTGAGCGCAAGGGCAAAACGCTCATAAAAACTCATAAAACTTCAGGATGCCACAAGGCAAACAACAGCAAAATAAACGCCAGAATTGTACCCAAACTATGCAGATGTCACCACAAAAGGCATTGTGCGTGCCTCGCTGTAATTTCTTGAGTGCGTGTGGCAAACACACCATACACACACACACACACATATACACACCACACCTTGAGAGGCAACGCTTAATGGGCAGTGCTGTGACTTTGCTATGACAGATAGACAAACGTACACGTACACACAATTTCAATTAGGTCTTTTGAGACATGATTTGTGGCAAGAATCGATGGGTACAAGTGGCACCACTTGTCAAATAATGCCTCACATGTGGCGCCCCCTTACACTTAAGACTAGGTGACGAAACTAAATAAGTAAATGGCGATCACTTTTGTTGCTGCTCCTGCTGTTGTTGTTGTTGCTGCTGCTTTTGCAGGCTGGAAATCAATTTGCGTTGCCACATGAAATTGAATTTGTGTTTGTGAATACAATTACCTAAACTTCCTTTTTCCGTTTTCATTTCGCTTTTGTCAACTGTACATTTTGGGCCTACATATTGACTGTGAGTGCCAGAGAGTCTTTGTATTAAAATTGAATTATTCTGTTTGATTTCCTGCCCCATTTCTAACACCGCACATCGCCTGCGGCAACATTTGCACAAGCCAAAATGCTGCGGCATATGGCAGATTCCCTTCCCTTCATATAGACATATAAAATGCCTACAGCCCTAGACTTGTGCTCTGCTCATTTCCGCTACTGTAAAAGCAAATTGTGCGTCCTCCCTTCACCACCATCAATCGTCAAAATCGAAGTGCTTCGATAAAGCAACGAACCAATGTTGTATTTGCATACGTCATCATAGCACACAGCCGCAGCACGTTGCGTATACGTAATGCGTATGCGTAATGTGCGTTCGGGTTTATGTCTTGCTGTGGTCGGGTTTCGGTTTAGGTCGATTTGCCACACACAACACACACGGACAGCCTGTTTTGGGGTAATTAATGACATGCAGGCAGCCCACCATTGCAACACGGATACACCTTATGTTGTCTCTCTACACCAACACTTGTCGCGTTACATCCCCTTTAGAAAAAAGGCTGTGTGGAAACCCAGTTTGGTTGTGGCTGACTCCAACATGTAAAGCCGCAATCACAACATGGCCCATTTTCTTGTTTCTGTTTCGTTCTCTCGCCTAGCTTTGTTGCCTATTTTTGTTCAGCCTTTTTGTCAGTTGGTAACCGCAGGGGACACATAACATTTGCAGCCAACATCAGAGCGATTTCCTTGTGGCATCATATTGATGTGATCCTTTCTCTTTGTAACTCATTGCAGATATGGACGTTGGGTGACTCGACGCGTTGCTGTCATCACTATTGCAGCCATTTGGCTGCTGGCAGCATTTGTATCCTTTGTGCCCATCTCGCTGGGCATTCATCGACCAGATCAGCCATTGATTTTCGAGGATAATGGCAAAAAGTATCCCACATGTGCTCTGGATTTAACGCCCACATATGCTGTCGTCTCCAGTTGCATCAGCTTCTACTTTCCCTGCGTGGTCATGATTGGCATCTACTGTCGGTAAGTATCAAATTTCACATATATGAAATGCATCCTCCATTTTGTAGCACACAAAAATAGCAATAACAAACTGCATTTTATCGAACATTTCATCACTGCGAAAAACTTTAGCAATTAAAATTCCAGGGTTTTTGAATAAAAAAAAGGCAGCCTCAACTTTGTGAAAAAGCTGAAGATAAAATGAATGCATACCAAAAACTCAGTTATTTCTCTGTGCTTTAAAGAAAAGAATTCGGCATGTAGAGAACATCTTTTGAGAGACTATTTGCTTTTATCTTTATAGATATAAACAATGCAGAGCCAAATTAAATCTACAAATATTTAAAAATTTAGTTGGATTTTTTATGCTTAAAAGATATCCACAGACCATATTTTATTTGGTTAAGGAAAAATATACTTAAAATTACTTATGCCTTCTTTAAAGGCACATTTGCCAAATAGGAAATAGATTACTTATGTGACAATTTAGTATAAGTTATTGAAAGCTAATTTGAGGGCAATCAGTTAAGAGTTTTAGTTTCTCCTTTAATTTAATTTTATTACATTTAAGCTTATTAAACAATATTCATAAACGGTATGGGCTAGGCAAAGAATTGTCTGCCACTCAAAAAGTTTCTTATATACATATATTGACGAATTAAACATACGTTTTTGTGTTTATCTATACAGAACGAGGTCAACCAGGGATATAAATAAATGTATACGAGTATATCGACAGTTTCTATATTTTTATACGCTCGACAGAGTAATAAAATGTAAATAATAAAATGAAGTAAACACTATTGAAACGAAAGAATGGCTCAAGGACTTTGGCGTTGATGGCTCGATGGCACGAGAGCGTTGCCAATGGGATAACTGTTAGCTTGAGGCATGTGCCATTGGGGGAATGAGGCATGGGGCTTGCAGCTTGACTATCAAATAAGTAGGCAAACAAATAAGCGCACGCATTAGTGTCCAGCTAAGTAATCCCTCAGCAGAGCCAAAGGCGGTTGGATGGTCAAATACAGAGGCGTGTGCGAAAATAAAGTAAAGGGCTAGACAATGCGTCCAAGGATAACGTATACAGTTAACGGCAACGGCAACAGGATGCCAACATCATCAACAGCAGCAGCAGCAAAATAAGAAGGCAGCAATATGGTCTGCTCATCAACATTATAGCCAACGGGCGAGTGGCACGTTGCCATTTTAGCTTAACGAGATTTGCGGCCAATGGGCGAACGCAACAAATGGACAGAAGCTGCTGTCACAATGTCTGTCTGTCTAGTCTGTCTGTTTGTCTGTATATCTGTCTGTGGCTGGCCACAGCTCATGGCATCAAGCAAAGTCTCGAGTATCTGCCTGCTGTCATTGGAATGTTCTATCAAATTTCGGGATAAATTGCAGAATAAATAGACTTTTATCGTCATAATTTGTGCACGGCCTTGTTATCCTTTTCTTGTGAGTTTTATCCCCTAAGAACGTCGAGCACATATGGCCATTTTTATATATCCCACTTCTGACCGCTGGCTAGCAAACGAGTAAATTAGAACGTGCCCTCGCAAAGGGGAACCCATTTCAGCTGATGTTGCCTTGGGCAACCTGTTTAATTGGCATGTAAAGACAAGTAAATAATTATCATATCAGTTACCAGACAGGCGTACAGACTAAAACAATCAGTTCTCTGCACAATTAGGCAAAGGAAAATTGTACTCTAGTACAGTAAAGGTAGGCTAAAATGTTCAGCATAGCACAAGCGTAGAATAAATATGTTACAGAGTTGAGCTGGTAGAAGAAACTGTGATAAAGTAATCGAATGTTTTTTATTTACTTTTTAAAGAGCTTTATCGATATATTGATGAAAAATGTCCTTAAATAAAAAAACGCATTTAATTATTATTTATTTTAAATGCTTAATATAATTAATGTTTTCAATGTTGTCAATGTTTTTGAAATAAATAAATTCAATATTATTTGCTTATCAAAAACATAAATAAAAACTTCAAGAAATATGTAATTTAATTTAAATTTTTAATACCATAAAAGTAAGGTGCTTTTCTTAACTTTCATATCAAAACAAATTTAGAGAAAACTCTTTATAAATAATGACTGAATAATATAAGTTTTTAATGTTTTTGGTTAGCGAAATAATCAAAGTTAAATCAATTTTAAATCCATAAAACTGCAATGTTTTTCTGAACTTTTCTTGAACAAAAATACTTACGAAAGTAAAATAAGAAGTTTGCTTAACTTTGACTTGCATAACTTTTTACAACATTTAATATTTTCATCTTATTGGGATTAACATGAAAATTTGGCTTAGTGGTGTACCAAAAAGCCGTTGATAGAAGAGAATGATAATATCTATAGTGACATTACTTTTCACATATCGGATTAAAATTTTCATCTTTTTCTTTTGCTCTACGATTACGATTAGCTCGTATCTCTTTTAAGTTTTCTTTATCTAATTGATGTTCTTTTTCCTCAGACTCTACTGTTATGCCCAGAAGCACGTGAAGTCCATCAAGGCGGTGACACGACCTGGCGAGGTGGCTGAGAAGCAGCGTTACAAGAGCATACGTCGACCCAAGAATACGCCAAAGAAGTTCAAAGTACGCAACCTGCATCACAGTTCACCATATCACGTGTCGGATCACAAGGCAGCTGTCACAGTGGGCGTGATTATGGGCGTGTTCCTTATATGCTGGGTGCCGTTCTTCTGTGTGAATATAACGGCTGCATTTTGTAAGACGTGCATTGGGGGACAAACATTTAAGATACTCACCTGGTTGGGTTATTCAAACTCGGCCTTTAATCCGATTATTTACTCGATTTTCAACAAGGAATTTCGGGATGCTTTCAAGCGTATTCTAACCATGCGAAATCCTTGGTGTTGTGCCCAGGATGTGGGAAATATTCATCCGAGGAACAGTGATCGCTTTATTACGGATTATGCCGCCAAGAATGTGGTTGTGATGAACTCCGGCCGATCCAGTGCCGAGTTGGAACAGGTTTCTGCAATTTGACCAAAAAGCTGCAGTAATGTAACTGGTTGCATCCTTTGCTCCTGCTGTTGTCCTGGTAGCGGACTCCATGTGGATGATGATGATGATGGTGCATTGACCACCCGATACGTTCCATGAGATTCGCTTGCGGCGGCCACAACGACCATTGTGGAGACCGTGGAGGCCGCGCAAATGGAAACCGAGCTGGTCTAAACTCTAACCAATTACAAACTTTGGGTTCCTAAAACGCAAACTAGAAATGCGAAGCAATCCCAACCCAAAAGCAGACAGAGATAACTATGCTTAATATCAGAAACCAATAAAGGCAACTGAAACCAAAACAGAAAATACAAAGAAAAACAAACAAAACCTGTAAGTATTATCAGCGCATTCTAGACAACTAAGCAATCTACTAACTAATATGTGTATACTTACTCGTAACAAACTAACTAGTTAATATACTAATATCTGTACTAAATGAAAAATCAAGTCGTGATTAGGTCTAAGATCCCCCTCACCAAAGAGCTTCTAAATAGTTAAACTGTTAAACTATTATATTATTTCCATTAATATGCTAGCATTTACTTAACTATATACAGTCAGGTCATGGACTCTCATGACATGGCTATCAATTACCGTTAACTAACGGTTGTTAGCCAAATGGCCAATACAGTTTACGAAGAATTCCTTTGACTTTTTAAACGAGGAGCAGCTGTTTTGATATTATTATTATTGCAAAGCCAATGACATAATTCTCAATCGAACAACACACACTCACAAACACACATGCAAACTCCATTTTATTTTGCAACAGAAAAAACATTGTAGCATTGGCGAATGGCTAACAAAAGCATTAGATTTGAATTATTAATGGGAATTTATGGCCATTGAACGTTTTGTGCTGCACTCAAAAGTCGTTACCAACTGCCAACTGCAGTCATAAATCATTCAAATTAATAACCATTTATCGAATATTAAAAGCAAATGCTTTCAGGGGTCGATCTATAGTATCAGTTATATAGTATATCTATTGTAAATGTACGAGTATCTTTTGTTTTTGACTGTCAGACCGCCAGCTTAAAATGTTAATTGGGCCTCAAACTGTGATTGACAGACGTGAAATTTGGAAGAGGCTGAAAGCCAAGCTGCTTAGTGAATGCCACCGGAAAGGTTAACCAAAGGCATCGGCACTGATTCTGATTAGCGAGTGATTTAATGAGCCGCACCTGAAGCGTCGGCAAAGCGGATTCAACACCTGAACATGCCAAAAGCAGCCTCACTCAACTGTCCAACTGTCTGAATGTCTGGCTGTTTCTCTGTCTGTCTCTTTGTG
Source organism: Drosophila putrida (assembly GCA_037043535.1). Lineage (NCBI taxonomy): Eukaryota > Metazoa > Arthropoda > Insecta > Diptera > Drosophilidae > Drosophila > Drosophila putrida. Next base: position 1,436,192 of record JBAMBI010000135.1, read on the forward strand.
CAAGGATAATGAACATGTGGACCCCGCGGCTTGCTTTTCTTCCTTAGCTGAAGTAAAACAAATGTAAACAGTTTGCTTTTCACGCCAAAAACAAGTACAACTCTCCTTCTCTCCTAATCCCCTCAGTCTTTTCGCATCGTTCTCTGCCTTATTTTCTAATGAAAAATTATGCTGTTAAGCTCAACATTTTGCTTTTGTTGGCGGTTCAGTTTCATTTCCATTTAAAGGGTTTGCCTCCTTTACATTTTCTCGTCTTTTTTCTTGCTCTGTATTTCTGACAATCCTCTCAAATATTCGTAATCAAGCTTACGCTTTTTTTATACCGACTTTTGTATTTAATTTCCCCCTTTTTTCTGTTTTTCTGTTTATTTGTTTGTTTTTGTTTTTGTTTTTGCTTTTGTTTTGGCAGTTTATTAAAAGCAGCTGCTGTCGTCATTTTAATTACAATATACTCTTACTTATTCATACTTGCTCTGCAGAGCTAAAGGAATTCAACATTTAGCCACGCCCTAAACGCCCTATCATGCGTATGCTTTGGTTTTGGCATCGCATTCTGCCTCATTTCCCTTTTGCCATCTGGCACGCAATCAATTCCACTTTTGTTTTCCCCAAGCATGTTGATCGCACGTGCCAAGTTTTCCGGAGTGGGAGACGGTAAAGTCATTGAAAGGCTTGAAATCCATTGCCTGCGGTGCTCAGCACGCCCCAGGAGTCCTGGAGGAGGCTTGGAATCGATGGCAGTGTCATTGCCACTGCGATTGGCATTGACTTTGGTATTTGCAGTCCGCCCAAACACCAAATGCCATGATAAATATGCCAAGAAAACGCCACGCGCCTACAAAATGTATTTTTCTATATATAGAATCCACATTGCTGTCTCTCTGAATATTTGTCTCGTTTCTGAATTTAATACAAGGTTGCATTGCGAATCTTCCTGAATCAAGGTCCCACTGCAGCCATAACATAGGAGAACTCTTATTTTACTTTTCCGGCATGTAGACGTTTTCTTTACTCTTGCAAAGAGTTTTAAAGCTTAAAGGTAGATATATTATAGACTCAATTTTTTTACATATTCTTAATCAGGTGTATAGACTGAGTCGATTTAATCTAATCTGCCTAGTCTCTCATACTGACAAATTGTTCTTAAAGTCGAACAACTATATCTTTTAGCACTTTTAATCTTGTATCAATATATATCCCAAACTGTATCATTTCATTATTATGGTTCAATTTCTAAAATGTTGAATTTGATACAAATTTATATAATTTTATCTTTAATTCTGTAAATAGAAAAGAACGTTTTAAAAAGTCTACGATGCTCTAACGCTGTAAGGATAACAAATCTTCGGTGTGCTAAAGAGAACTTCTATTTCTGGTTGGCCTTTTTTATAATTGTGTCTCTGCCAGGCCAAGCGGGAGATGGCACCTGAAGTCATGGGGTCTTAGCCGCTTTTGGCCACGCTTTGTCTTGCCAAATTCCAATCTCCACAATTTGTCTGTGGCTGCTTTTTTGCCCATCTTCCTTTTGCTTGCAATTTCTCAAGCTCATTCTGGCATTGCATTTTTCAGCGAGCACATTTCATGTTACGGGTTACGGGTGACGGCTTGATGAAATTTTGACCTTTTGTGATTTTTAATTGAAACATTTGTCGTACTCGATTGTAGCGAAGTAGTGCAGGAAGTCGGCCAAATTTATTTCTGCTAGCTCTCTAATTATATTAGGTACAGATCCAAGCTATATATTTAGTAGACGACGTGCCGTGAATGATGATGATATCTTGAATCCTCCCTTGATTGCCTGCTGAACAGATTTCGGGTCCTAAATCAGGCGCAACGCTGCGTAAAACAAACCAAAGATGCCCTTTCATTAACATAATCGTTGAACAGGGAACTGCTCGTGCTTTAAGAGACTCGTTCAACTGATGACTGAAGACTGACGACTGAGAACTGAGGACTGATAACTGAGGAATGAGGGCTGTCGGCTATTTGAAGTTGAACTTGCCTACATTACTCATACGCACCATTGCACGCACTGCTTAAATAAACAGAATTCTTGTAATTGCTTTCGCAATTCAATTACTTTCCACAAAGACTCAAAGAAAACGCAACTGGCAAAAAAAAGAAGCATGCTAAAGGGAAATCAAAACACATACATTTTACCGCCCTCAGTGTCAACAACAACAGCAAACAATTAAAATTTCAATGCAAATAGAAAAAAAATGCAAATACAAACAGCATTCAGTTTACAACGCGTGTTCGATTTATAAATAACACAATTGAACACTGAATAAACATTTACCTGAAATTAAAGAGGCATTTAAAAATGACACTACAACACAGGACATGCAATTAGAGCTGTTATTTCAAATAAACTGCCATCAGAGAAATCTAATTGAGAAAATGAAGATTCGTAAAATAATATAAATAGTTGACCTTAAACCCTTCAATTACTGAGCAACAGTACGCTTGAGGATTTGCTCGTAATCATATAAAGCCAAAGAGAAATATATTCAAATATGCAGATGCCAAATCCTTTGAGCCCTTTTAAATGTTTGTATACAATTTATTTACATTTCCACTTTACTCGCGCTCGTCTTTTTTTGGCCAAAAAAAAAAAAAACTTAAAAAGCAAATAAGTAATAAGAGTTCAAAAAGTCAGGCGATAAATGTCAACATTTCGCATAAATTGCATGTCGATTGCCAATGCCAAAAGCGAAAATGGTCGAGCTTAGGCGCTCAAAGCCCATTGATTGATTGATGACTGGATGGATGGATGGATGGATGGATGGATGGGTGAATGGTCGTTTGAATGGTCTGAGTGCTTGGCTGCCGACTGCCTGTCTGGCAGTTTCGTGAGTTTTTAAGTGGTTGCCAAGCGGCAAAGATTGACATTTCATTTGATATAAAGACGTATAGCTTTTGCAGCTGCTGCTTTAACAAAAAACGTACGAGTGTATATATATAGATCCCTATATATTACTGAAAGCAACAGTTGTCAATTTTTGGTCTTGCGTTCTAGTTTGTTTTAGTGAAACTTTAGTGTCACGCAAACCAACGCAAATGTCCCTTTACTCATAATCCCCAATCTTCCCTCCTTCCTGTTTTCATCCTTCCGCAAAAACCTCTGTCCGTTGAATTTATTTGGGTGTTTTTATGACTTTGCGCCTTAAAGTGTTTATTTCGTTTTACGACTTTCTACAAATTCGCCTGGCGCGTGTCATTTGGTTGCCTACTTTCGGGCGCGAAGTACGGTGCGTATACGTAACGTTTCGTATACGTAGCGTTAGCTCAAAACGTTTTATTGCCACCGCGTTGTCGGAGCGTGCTAATTTATACGTTAGCTCCGGGTCTCGTTTAATGCCCCCAGTCACGACCCAATGCTTCATAAAAACACAGTTTTAATCACAATTTTTGCTGACGCTCATGGATTTTTGGCCTAAGCATCGTTGAAGGATGTTGCGAATTTTTGCATACATGCCAAAATTAGATAAAGATTACTCCAGCTTCCTGAACTACACCTTAAACACCTTGAGTAGGGGAGAATAACAGTTGGTTGACCGGCTGACCTAGCTGTGAATGCAGTGACTTTGACTTTTGACAAGGGCAACATTAAACGTTGCGTATGCGCAATCTCTGACATTTGGGCCAAAACTTAAAGCGCTTTAAGCTACGCCACGCCAAGTTTCTATTTGCCACAAAAAAGTTTCGTTTACTGCAATGGCAAAAGTGCTATGCCAAAAACTTTCTCTAGCTGCAACAATAACAGTTCGGCAAAGTTTTGACAACAAAAAACTCTCTTGACTTTCTTCTCACTCCCCCAAGCAATGAGTTGACTTCGCTTTAAGCAGCCACCTGACAAAGAGGAAGCTTCCCGTTTTACTTATTGTCTGGCAAATGCTTATAACATCCGGCCTAAGGTCTAAACTTTTCAACGCTGATGCAAATTTCCATAATGCACATTTGTAGCTCGATTCTTGGCTCCGAACTTTGAACTCTCAGCGCTTCAATTTTGAACTCTCGATTCATTTGCTGTTTGCTGTTGGCTTTTTGCCATTTCAATTATAGAAATTTAATTGAAAAACAAATTCAATTTCATAGCCGACTTTTGGTGCAAAGTTTTTGTACAATTGAATGACTGCCTGAATGCATGAGGGCTTACTTTTGAGAAAGGAGAAAGAAAACTTTCTCGTTGAGCCAACAAAAGTAAGAAGAAATCGTCACTTGATTGTGCCAAGGGAGCAGAAAGTGCAATTTAAGGATAGTGGACTATACATTTGCATCCAGTTGCTCTCGCTTTTCCGCTTCCTTTTCCACTTGCTTTTCATGTGCGCTTACCCTGCACAAAATAACAATGATTAATTAATCCTTCATTTGTCGGGCACTCCTTGGACTCTGTCTCTGCTTCTGCTTCTGCTTCTGCTTTTGCCTCCGTCTCTGCCTCTGCGAGTGGAACTGCTTACTTAACTTAAACTGCACTCTCTCAATCGATTTACATGCAATACACTCTCATGTCATGCATTTTAATTAAAAAGCCGTGTCAAGAGCCAGAGTCGAGCTCAACATATCCTTGTGGAGTGTCGCCGCTATCCTGAGGATAACTGTCCAGTCACAAGCTGCTTACAGGCCTTGTGCACTTCATTTCCCGTTTTCTCTGCTTAAGCAAAAATGAATATATATTAAATACATATATATATATATATAAATATATACATGTTCTTATGCATATGTACATACATCTCCCCCAGCCCCATATTTGACAGGACATCGCGACGCCTTAACATGCTGTGCCGCACACGGTTTGCAATTTTAAACCCAAATTGAATTACCGCGTCATCGTCGCCCCTCCCCTCCCTTCCAGGCAAACTTGTATGCAACGAGACTGTTCTTTTCTTTTCCTTTCCTCTTCCTTTTGGTGATGTCGTTGTTGTTGTTGCCACCCTGTGCCTCTGGTGGTTTACCATGTCGCATAAAAGTTCTCGCTCAGCATATTTTATGACGCCTTACTCACTTGCAGTTCTAGTTAAGCCTCGAAGCTGACTTTAAAAATGCATTATTTATAGGTCCTTTAATTTATAAAATCATAAAAATGTATTTAAATATTAAATACGACTTTTTCTGACATACAAAGTTCTTTTAAAGTTCCATAGAAAATTAAAAAATATAAACCTCATTTGAAAAGAAGCACATTCAGTAAATGTCTTTAAATATTCCTGAGCCAAAAGCTTTAAAACTAATTTAAAGAGAGAATAAACTACAAATTACGTTCCTTTGGGTTATTTGAATATTTTATATATACTGCAATAAACAAATTAACATTTATTGATAAAATTGACAGGCAGATTGACTTTATGATATGCCAAAATTTAGCTAAATACCTTTACCCTTTACCATTTGAATTCCCAGGCATATTCATAAAAGCAGTTAATATAATGTATATATGTAAAATATTTCATTTTATAACAATTTTCGGCAATTAAAATTGTGGCATTTGCTTTGGGCGCGTGCCGAATTGTGCGTAAATTAGATTTGACAGCTTTTATAAATTTGTTTTTCCGATTCTTTCGAGCCCTGCTTAGAGCACATAATTGTTTTAATTAATTGACAAATATTTTCATTGGCAGCTGTAAACGCCCTTGCCCATTGCGCCACAAATTAAACAATAACAATTTGTCAGCTGCTTCAACCGCAACACGGAAAGCAAATTCGTAAAGTGTTTTTATATATTTATATACTCTATAATTTTGTGAATATTTATATTATGAGAAATTCTAAATAAATGCCATGAAAAGCCAACTGAAGCCGCAGGCAATACCACAGTCCAACACCAGAGCTTGAATGCCGCTGACAGCTGGATAGCTGAAGGGAGAAATGGGAGGGAGAGTTTGTAGGGATTGTTCCAACCCCATTTTGCAGGCGTGAACATAAATTTTAGGCTTGAATGAACCCCAACTCAACTTCTGGCTTCGCAATTCCGGTTGCATGCTGTCGTCCGGGGGGCCTTAGTAATGGCTAAAAGTGCCAAAGTTTATTATTAAATTATGTTGACGGATAAAATTGTAGAAGAAAAATCAATTCTATATAGTCTACCTCTCTCAATCTGTCTATGTCTCTGTCACTTTCTGTCTTTGAATGGGTTGTGTGTGTGTGTGTGTGTATGTGTGTGTCGGTTTGTCGTGCGAATGAACCCAACTAATCAAATTAAGGTTATTTTTAACAAATTTTCAGTAGTCCAAAAATTTCAATACCCAAACCAAATCCAGAGCTCCGTAAACGGTTGTCAAGCTAACGCAAATTACCGAATATTCGATGCTGGTAATCGAATATACATATAGTAAATCGACTAGGGTGTGTAGCTCGCTGGCCGAGCTGTAAATAGCCCAGGCTAACCCTAAAAATCGATCGGTTCTCTATGCAACCTAATCTATATTTCAAAATATTTGCAACCAAAATAGCGTGTGCCGTTTGCAGCACCAACAACAACAGCAACAACAACAACAAAAACAACCTTAGCAGGCAAAAACTAAACAAACCAATTGGATGAGAAAAAGGGAAGGGTAGCATTAAAGTGTGAATGAAATAGAGATAGCTTTCTTTATAGAATTACTTCTGGCGCAATAAGTTTTCCAGGCGAACGAGCCATTGATGGAGTCGCTTGGTCCACAGTGTCTGGCATTGTTAGCCCAGAAGTCCGTGTAGCAACAACATCAACAACAACAGGAACAGCAACCCTCCTGGCCATGCGTCATTCTGAATGGATATCCATTCATTGATTTACTTCTTGCTATGGCTAACTAGCGAACAGCCCCAGGCTCAAAACAGGGGTAGAGATTGAGCCAACAATTTGCTCAGCTATTAAAAGCGCTTGTAAGTCAGCTGCACTTGTTGTTCTTGTTGTTGTTTTTGTTGCTGCTACTGTTGTTGCTCAGCTAAGTTGCTAAGTGGCCGTGTGATTGACCACTCGATTGCTCTGCCATGCTCTGTCGTATCTTGCCACACTGTGTGGCACAAGGCAAAAGCAACGGTGCGGCTGGACCGCATGTTGCGTCTTGTGCAACATTGTCGACATTGATGTTGCCGCTGATGCTGCCCCCAATGTTAATGTTGACGTCTTGACCATGGCACGGCTAATAAATTACAAGTGGCACAACACTCCCACTTACTCACAGTCAGAGAAGAGGAAACTTACCTTACCTTACTTTACCTTATCTTCCTGTCCATTGCCAGCGGATGATTAATTACACTTAATTGTAATTTATACGCGCCGTCGGCCTCGCACTCAATGGGAAGCCGAGATCTGCTGAGCAGCTCAGCATTTCCCTTGAAGTGTTATTAAAATATAAACCGCTCTTAATTTTTGTTTTATTTTAGCCTAATTGCCTATCAAACCAAAGACTTCATGCTTTTTAAATATTCTCCATTAGCATGGTCGACACATTGTTAGCTGCTGGTCAGCAAACCAAATGGCCAAAACTTCCCCTCTATATGTGTGTGTATGTACTATGTGTATCTGTGTGAATGTTGACGGAAATAAATCATGAATGAATTTGTTGGATTGCTGTCTGTTGACTGTTTTGGCAATTCCATTTTTTTCCTGTTGCTTCTTCAGCAACAATCATTAATCAACTTGGCTAATAGAAGCAATGGCTCAAGTTGCTCACTTTGTCTCTTGACCTTTTGGCCAAATAGCAAGCATTAACTTTAAGCCTGTTTTCTCAATTCATTGCCCATTACGCATACTAGTAGCTGTTGTAATGTAAATGCATTGTAATTTGACTCAGCTGTTGCAAACGTTGTGTAAATAATTGCCATTGTCATTGTCGAGTGTTGTATATTGTTTGATATTCTCACTTAAGCAAGCTAGAAGTAGTTCCAACATCGAAATCATTTCAATTGAATGACAGCAAAGCAATTTTCATTACATTTAATAACAAATTAATTGAGTTTACATTGCAGAAAACCATTTCTCTCTCTCTCTCTCTCTCTCTCTATCCTTCTCTCATTTCTCATTACTTGCCATATCCAATCTGAAGCAGAAAACTTGAGGGAAGTAAGTTTTATTGGCTTTGGCTTTGGTTTCTTTGGGTCAGCAATAAACCAATCAATAAGCATCATTAAAAAGTTTATCCAACTAGAATTTTCCAGTCGAAATTAAATAAATTAGTTCTCTGAGCATTCAATTAGAAGACGTGAGCAAAACGCATCGAGAAGGACAAACATTAAACTGTCGAACTTTTAATACTCTTGTTAAAACGAGTCTGAATTTCATATTTGATAAGTAAAATTTTAAAGATATTAATTTATTATTAAAGGAAATTTTGGAACATTTTATATTTAGTATGTCTTAGTTATGGGATGTTTAACAGATCTTCTTTACTATTATTTTATATCATTTGTGTCTTTTTTAAGTAAGCAAACTACAATTCTATTCAAGAATATCAAATGGATTTGGCTGAAATTTTCACTATGTTTATATCTTTAAAAAAATGTATTATTCAGTTTTAAGAAATTAATAATTTTTCCGCTAGAGCTTAAAGCTTAATTTTAAAAAGAATCTAATGAATGCATAATCTTCAGTTTTCTATTATTTCTTAAAAAGAGTGGGAGGAGTGTCGCTTTTAATTTCAATTATATCTTTTATCCAGCCAACATCTATAATATATTCAACGAATTTCTTCTAGATTTGTTGTTTCAATGGTTAAAGTCAAATGCAAAAATCTTTAATGCAAGCGAGTTGCAATTCCGTCTAGAGTTTGAGTCAGAGTAGAAGTTGGAATTGGTATTGCAGCTTGGAGTTCAAGTTGGAATGGTGGTTGCCCACTTGGCTGAATATAAAAATTATACGAGTTTGGCTAGCATTTTATACTCGTAATGTTGGATACTGTTGGGTCGAGCCTGACTTTATGACCTGGGCCGTACCGGCAGGGAGCTGCTGACATAGATTTGCCTTAAATATTTCGCACTACTTTTCATTTAACGATGGCATGCAATGAAAAAAGGATTCCTGAAATGTTTGTTTGCACGCCTCACTATTCCGTGCCGTACCAAACCGATGTATATTTTTCGATTTTTCTCGTATTTTCTTTTGTTTGTTTAATTTGCGCACTGCTCGTTTCTTTTTTTTCATCGCGGTTATTGCCAACGAAGTTGTTGTTATTGCTGTTGCTGTTGCTGTTGCTGGTGCCGTTGCATTTGTTGCAGCTTATATGAAAGCGGGGCAGTGTAAACAATGCTTTGAGAGATTTTACTGTACAGCATGCCTCGTCTGCAATCGACCAACAACTCTCAACACTTTTCACGTACCAAAATTAACAAATGTGAGCTCGTTTTTTTTCTTTCCGTTGCTTTGCTTTGCTTTTCTTTTGGTTGCCACAACAAGCAAATGGTTTTAAAATTGGTTTCCAGCCGTCGTTTGACTATATGCTAATTTATACGGTACGTATACGTAATAACATGCACTGGCCTGGACTGCTGAGTTGCTGAAATGAAATGTTTTTCTAAATTGAAAACGATGAAAAGCATTATTAAAAGCAGCTCTTTAAGGCAACTTCCTGGCTTCGCCATAGTAGGTAATCTCTTCCGGTAGCCGAGAAACTGATTTAAATTCTAAAGTGAAACTCTTGTTAAAATCAAGCTGCGTGCTCTACAATGATTGGCATCTGAAATTAATAAGTTCAACATCGTTGCTATCGTTGCCGTACTACAAACTTGGTCCATATAAATTGTTAAGGATAATGTTTTCTAATAAAATTTTATGCATTTTCGCCCATCTGCCCGATGTCAACCAAAATCGCCAAAAGTCAAGTTGAATGGAGCTTTTATTGTGGCATTTTTACTAGCAAATGTCGAAATGGCCAATAAAGCACTAAAAAACATTGGCCAACAGCGTATAGCACGTTTTTGCATTTAGCTTTTTCTACTTTTTAGAAGAGGATGCAACTGCACTCAGAGATAACATGAAATTGTCAAATGTCAAAAATACTCTAAAATGCTCGACATGTCGAATGTTAAATCAACACTTGAAGCAGCAAATGGGAGGGATGGAGATAGATGGGGGATGAACGGGTTGACTGATTGTCTGCATTTGCTGTACCAGGCAGTGCCAGGGATGCCGCATCTGAAGCGCAATAGTTTAATGGCCATACAATTGACACGAAAGTTGACACATTTCTGTGCAGAGTTTGCTTTTTCTTTTGCGGCAAAGTTTTAGAGGATATCCCCTAGAGTCGGGGCTTCGTTTTGTGAAATATTTGCATTATTCGCAAGGCAGACAGATGAAAGATGAGAGACAGGAACCCGAACTGACAGTCAGAAATGCAGGCAGACAGTGAAACAGACAAACAGACGAACAGACAGTCAGATGCATGAATAGATGATGCGATGTTGCATTTTTCTATGAAACAAGAGAGTACCAGATCTCTACCATTAGTGCAAATGTCAATAGGAATACCGGATACGGGTATAGCAATGCGGAATAATGTCGGCTCACGTTTGTCATCTGAACGTGCAGGCTATACGGGTCGTATACTCAACGAGTTTGTATGTGTGCACACGAAACATATCAGAAAAGTTTTTCATTTAATTTAATTCGAAAATCTACCACATATCCTAGGAACAGAAACACAGACACACGCTTTTGAATTCGATGTACCTTTCTTTACTATTTTGTACCTAAAACAACACCAAAATGTAAATAACAAGTTTGTTTTGAATGTCTAGGCGAATTGGCTGAAAACTAAAGAGATTAGTCAAATTCCATTAAGAAAATAACCCGAGTTAAAATATGATATTAACAAGCAACCATATATGAATAGTTAAAAAAGAAAACACAGTCGAGTCTTAAGTCTAATAAACTAATATTTGTAAATTATATTGCAACTAGGCATAAACTGAACTAATCCTAAAATAAAGCTCTTTTGTACCTCTTGCTCCCCACTTTCGAATTTATTGAAGAACCCTATGAAAGCCCTAAGTATAACTTAATAAAATAAAACTAAAAACAAAGGAATAATTACTAACTACATATATGATTATTTAGTTGTTAATGGAAAACGTCTGAGAACAGCAAAGAATTTTAATGCTTAAACAAGAACTACAACAATGCACATGTTAATGTTAAGCTACAATTATGCTAAAAGCATTTAATAAATTAATTATGAATTAAGTAAATAATATAAACAATATATATGTATATTTATGAATACTCGTATTGAAATATAGTTGCAAATTATACTCGTAGTTCATTGTTAATGTCTACTCGTAACTACTATTATTATGTACATCTATGTAAATGTGTGAGTTCTATCATTGTATGTGTACTAACATAATTATAATCGCAAATACTTAGACTTAGTAGCGTTTGGCTATGAATCGATGTGTATATGTCTAGATCCAAAACACTAGTATATCCCGAGTTCAATCACTATATTGGCATATGCCTCAATTCTTCGATCTCCAACTTCCAGTTCCCTCGTCCTTCCTCAAGGTATTATTGATAGACATCAATTGTAAATTTCAAACTAATGTTTAAGTTGAAAAAACACATACTGAGAATTACTTAAATAAATACTAAATATAATTAATAAGAAAATTGAAATGCATTTCATTACTTTAAGGTCAAGTAAGTATGAATTACAATATAAATGTTAAATATGTAGTAAAATATTACGCGAACATTCGCTGTCTCTAGTCATATAATATTCACAGTCATATGTAAGTAAAGATTATTAATTCAGTTTCCTTAGAATTTTCGAGCTCTTAAATACGCCAATATTGGCTGAATGTGTAGTCAGTATACATTCGTTTTTTTTGGCATTTACAAAAATGAACCCATTCAATGAAATGATTTTCCCTACTGTGCAACTCGTTCAAATTTCAACTTCATTAAATAATACGTATTTGAAAATATTCAATATCATATTTCCATACAAAAAAATACAGAATGTGTTCGTCGCACAACATGAATATGAAGGTTTCTTGGAAGACAGCAATATAAAAAAGTACACATAGCGAAAAGCACCAGCACATTTTTTACATGTCTATAAAAAATAAATTATTCCAATATAAAATATATGAATTTGTTTGACGGAAACGTAGTTAAATATGAAGACAGCGGAATATATGTTATGAATTAAGTATGTTAAATTTTTCTCAATGTACACGTACACATCCTCATGCTGAGTTTTGAAGGACAGAGGTTTTAATTTCCGCTCTGTGGTCGCCATCATAAAGTCGAAAGCAACCAAATTACGCTGTTCTTACAAATATTTCCCTTACTCACCCAAGTCACCCTCAAACCATTCATCTTATTCAGCATTGCTGTTGTTATAAATATTTCCGCAATGCGGCCACATTTGTGGTTGAGTTTGCCTTTATGTAGATCTTATAGTCAACAGGTAAAACTTCAACAAAACGAACCCCATCTGCTTGTAATGAAGCTAAAAGAAAATCCAATAAATATTCAATTTATAGAATTTGGGCGGCTTAAAGCAAGTACATAGATAGATGGCATGACAGTCTGTCTGTTGGTCTTGGATTTTTTGCATAGATTTCAAAAACGACAACGCACAAAAGCGAAAAGCAAATTTTTATATCCATAATGGACTGAATGTACTATATACATATATGAATACTCGTTCTCTGAAGGCATATGGCAAAAGGCAAATATAAAATAGATGAACTTATTTCGTTTTATGTGCCATATGTGGCTGCATATCCATCCCACGTAAGCCAAATATCCCCACCATCTAAGGATTGTACTTGTATTATGCTCTTATTCAGTTTTTTAGCTTTCAAAACCAACAACGGCATCAGACTTTGCGTTGGCGGCGGCGGCGGCGGCGGCATCAAAATAATACGCACAAATAGCCTTCAGGCCAAGGCAAGAGAGCAGCACATTAAAATGAGCAAAAAAAAGCGAGAAAAACGAGGAAAATTTTAATAAAAAATGTTATCCGCATGGGCCAAAAAAAAAAGCAGTCAACAGTTGCAACCCCACGTTGAAAGAATCTTACCTGGGGGCAGATGCCCAAATAGAGGGAATTGACAGTATTTTTGTGAAATTTAATGCTACTTCACCATTAAGTAACAGTTACGAGAAAATTAGTAAACGAAAGTACTCTGCAGTAAATACCCCAAACCGATTACTTTCTTCCCTCTCTGGCATAACTCTATTATACCCTTCCCAGGCATACAATAACATACAGAGAATTCCTCATGGCAAGTAATATCGGAAATAAGAGGTATCTTCATTGACAGCGACAGCTGCACATATCGTTCAGGCATGTCGAAACTTGAATGAACCTGCTTCCAAAAAAGAAAGTATTGGCTATGCGAGAAATTGGCACATTGAACTGGTTATTGCCAAAAAGAAAAATCCAATGTTCCTGCAGATGCACGAATGCTTCGTTCAATGGCTATTTATAAAATCCCTTTAGATAGTTGACGGTCTGACTGGCTGACTGATTAGCACAACTCAACTAACATATGAGTACTCACAAAATTACACCTTCCAAGTTGCTAAAAAAACCCCAAAAAAAAAGTACTTTGAAACTTTCTTATGCTTCATCTGCTTGACTTTTGGAATGAATTGAAAGATGTTTGTGCGATTTCGAAAAGTTATATCGCTTTGTGGAAGTGAGACATTTCTTTGACTGAAAGTTTAATTTATGTACAGTCGGATTGAATTCATTTTAAAAGTTTTTTGTGAAAGTTTGGATTGAAAGGTTTTCTAGACTTTTGACTTTCATCATTCTTTTGGTAATACCATCTTGAAACGAAGTAATTCCTCAAAATGAAATGACTAAAATTAGTGATACTTATGAGTACATCTGGTAAGAGAAGTTTGACTGCCAAACACTCTTATTTTCAAATGGAAATCCATACGCATTCCAATATTCTTACTATGTTAACAGAAAAGTTCAACATGAAAAGTATTTGCAAAATTTCTTGTCATTGGTTGTAAGCCATCGTAGCCCATGAACCCGAATTCGGTTTTAGCTGCCAACGTTTTTCATTTAGTTGACAGCCTTAAGCCACGTCCGTTTCAGCATTTTCGGATATATTGGAAAACCAAAAAAGGCAAGCAGGCAATCGGGCAGTCGGAAAAGCAAGTCTGTGGTTGCTGTTAGTGATTTGCCAGCATATTTCAAACGTATTTAATGGTATTGCTCATTTGTCTACCAGCAGCAGCCACAGAAGCAGAAACTGTTTGTGGTTGGCCAAAAACTCACACAGCCACAGTCTTTCACTCTGCTAGAGGACTCTATCGAGAGTATCGAGTGCAGAAACTTCATAGTTTGAGGGCAACATGGCCAAACATTCCTACAGCCTTGTATGTAGTTGTGGTGTGAACTTACATTACACGTGCATTTTTCACAAATACTTTGTCTAAGGACTCACCAACCTTTTTTACATTTTAAACTTGAACGCGTTACTTTTATAGTTGCCAAAGCTTCTGCAATGATTGAAGTTGAATTGTAATACTCAATGGAATTACATTTGCAACTAGTTGTTTCCTTGTACTGTCCATGTATTTTGTTATATTGCCTATCCAAACAATTAGCCAAGCTCTCTTCACGTGTGCTGATTAATAAAAAATGAGGTATATTCAATATTGTCAACAAATACAGGATGTAAACTCAAAAAAGTGTCAAGAGGGATTCGAGGGAGTATTCGAAGTATACTGAAAGCTTTATTATATTTTTCTTTTTAAAGAGTATCTACTGGTCTTCACTCCCAATTGTTACTCATAAGCTATACATACATATGTATTTGCTGTACACATGGCCTTATTTTATTGCTTGCCATTTCGCCATTAGAAAAACTCTTATGTGCATGGCTTTTACGTTTTAAGGCCAGACATTAATTTGCAAAGCAATTAAATTTGTAACATACCTAAACACATACATATGTATATATGTATGGATGGAAAATGAAATATATTTCCCTAAATCTGCTTTAAGTCTCAATTTACCATTTAAAAGTGGCAATGATGCAGTCAGATTATGCTCGGCTTAAATGGAGCAACTGTGTTGGTAGAAGAGCTAAATGATCTAATCTCTGTCTGGTCACTTTTACAACTAATGCAATTATTTTCCTAAGCTAACAATGAAGTTACAGAAACAGCAGAGCGACAACTAAAAGCCATTTAAACTGCATAAGTAATAAATTGTTAATTGTTTTGAAAATACACATACGTAAATTGCGCATACGACATGTATTTCGGATCAGCTAAATACAAATATTACTGGATACTGTTAATTGTTATTTGTTTAAGCTGAAGCTTATCATCTCATTTTTGCATTCTTTGGAGGGCATCAAGTACACGTAAGAGACGTATAAGAGTATTAGTAATGATATCATGTTGCTAGTTTCTAATTTAAAATTAAAAGTAAAATATATTCAATTCAATAATTTCTACTGACTTTCTAACTGTATAAAATGTATAAATAATTGCATTTGCATTTTGAATTAAATTATTAAAGCATTTAAAGAGGATTCATAAGATTTTCTTGGCTTTTTCCATCAAATTGCAAAAATGCCAGAATGAACGCATTGAAATACTTAGACTGATGATAAAAGATGCTTTGTGCGGCAATTCTGGACCCCCGGAGAGTGTCCGGAACAGAGACAACAAAGGAAGTGGAGAAATTTATTTCAATTTACAATTGAAATTGAATTCAAAAAATTGACAAGTTGTAAGTGCACACGCGACAAGCGTCAATTGTAGAATAAAACTAAATTCTCAGTAAGTCTCAATCTCTATCTCGTTAGTTGAGTCAGTATGCTAAGTGAAAACTGGAAATACTGCATTGATTAACATATCTGCGAGTGCAGTTCTTGAGTGCAAAATATTAGTTATACTCTCTCTCTCTGTTTTTTTCCTCGAGTTGCATCCGCATTCATAAACGTGGCAATTACTAGATAAAGAGGGAGATGCAATGATTATTTTCTTAACATTTTTGTAACTGTTTATTGACTGACAACATTATTCTCAATCCACCTATGATGAGTGGTTACATCAAAATAGATGGCGTAGTCCGATAAATTGCAACTATTGCCCTCTTGCTTAGCCAAAAAGGCGATATACCGCTCTATCCAATGTTTGTTGCGATAAACCATCGATCCTGCTTCCGATTCAACCATACAAGGAACACGGTTAACTTACTTAAAGAGGATTAATACGTTGGCTTTAACAACTCAGAACTCAGAAGTGTTGCTGATAACTTTAGAGCGAGAACTAAAACCAGTCGACTACCGATCATCTCTTTATCACCAACCAGCTTGGCAATCGACGCTCTGAGCAATACCCGATTGATCTGTCTCTCTCACTATCTCTTTCAATCTACTTAATTTAATCTCTTCCTCTCTGAAATAAACAATGTTTATAATTTTATTGAGTTGTATTTTTTTGCTTGTTGCACACGCGGGAAATGGCAATGTTCGAATGTAACGAAATAACAAGTAAATGAACGATTCAGCGATTTCTACTGCTCAGTGGGTCTCAATCTCCATCTCATCTCGTTAGTTGAGCCAGTATGCTAAGTGGAAAGTATATTTGTTAAATGATAAACATCTCTTCATGTGAATTCTTATAAATATACGACCCCATACATAAACGTGGAAATTACAAGTTAAACTGGTAGCAGTTTAGTTTATTTTCGTAACTTCTCTGTTATGGTTTGTAGACGGTCCTCTCATCTGACTATATTCTTCTGAAACCAGCTGAGATGAGTGGTCACATCACAATAAATGACGTTGCGTTATTAAACTCTGTTCTTTTTATTCTAGAAGTGCTAGCTTGAGTTAATTAACACTTCTAAACAAAGTGCATAGTGATAAAAACAAATTATAATTAATATCAATGCATCACAACCTAAGGTATTATTAGGTGATAGGTGAGTTCTCCCATTAAGGTAACCCTCTCATCCTGAAATATCTGCTACTAAATAAGTCGACTTTGCTTAGACTATTTCGACTCAGTGGAATCCAAAATGTGACTTAAAGTGTGGACAACATTGAATTTGGTTGCCTAAAAAGATTTACATAAACACAATTTATGCGCTTTGACGAACAACAAATCAGTTTAAAATCCACAAGAGCCGGGCCAAAAGCAACAATGCCAAAATAGGAAAAACAATATGAGCGATATGTGGTCAACGGAATACTTTGTATATTACACTAAGCTACAATATCAAGGTAATAGTAAAAACTAAAGTAAAAAGAAATCTAAAAAAAAATTTTTTTTAATCAATTTATGGTTCATATGACGCAAATTATGAATATTTGTACATAGATCAAGTTGAAAAGTTTCACACTCTTGTGGAAGAGTGTTATTTATTATTATAGTTTCTGCTCGTGAAAGTTTTCAACAGATTGTAGATTTGGCCAGGTCCGTAAGGTGTCCTTGCCCAAAACTGCCTATTGCAGGCAAATTTGAAACCAATTAAATCGGCTTAGTTTTCCCCTTTTTCCATTTTCCCCAGTGTTTATTTTTTGTTGCATATTTTTGACCAAACTGATTGACGATAGAATACGAGGAGTATCCTCTTGGTGCATGGAAAGTTTCATTAGTATAGTTGGCTCTGGCAACGTGCGTTGTGGCATGATTTAGGCGTCGATAAGAGAGTCGAATTAGTGCACGAAATTTAATTAAAATTTAGCTTAATTTAGATAAGTGCATGAGGTGAAATAATATGGCATACTTAGCGGCTAAAGAGCTTGCCACCATGTGGCACGTGGAGTGTGGCATGTGGCATGTGCTATGCGGAATGTGCGAGCTAAGCCGCTTACAACAAGTAAATCAAAAGCAGCTGATATAAAAAATTCAACGCGCTGAAATTGTTTTGGGGTTTGGTTTCACATGATTCAGCTGTGGGATCTGTGGGATTTGCCTAGCCACCAAGTGCATTGCCCCCCATCAGGATGACAGACGGGACAAGCTAATGAGCAGGACAAAGAACAATGGGGTTACCGTATAATTAAAAGGATTCTTCCAAGCAGACGCTCTCCAAATTCTCTCGGGCAATTTCGGCTCGCCTGGCATTGAACCTTTTAAATGCTAGAAGTAATTTGAAACTTTTTAAAACAAAGCTTTTACAAGAATAAGTCATAATTAAAAATATGTAGCCTAAAAACTAAGTGGGCAATAAATTAAACTTTTTTTAAACATGGCAATGATTTTCAAATCATTTTTATTACATTTTTACTGGTAGACAAAATTCAGTTTATTTTCTGTTTTATTTAAGTATTTTATACTTTTACGAGTACCAATTTATTTGGCGAATTGACAAATTATCATTGAATTTCTATCAGAATGTCGCAATTTTTACCCGTACCAGGGCCAGTAAACTTTCTTTTCGACATTATCGTAACGCGCATACAGCTCTTCAAGGATGAAATTAAAGATCCTAAAGATCTTCTAGTGCAAGTTAAGTTCAACAGGGTGCCCGTTATTATCACTCAGAGTCGCATCAATGTGACGGACTTTCAGGCTGGACGGCGCACTGAAATACGTTCTGATCCTGCAATTTTACGCAAAAATCTTGAAACAAATGGCATGCCAGTTGTGGTCCGATATAGAGGTGCCACTTTGGGATTGGCAGAGGTCATATTTCCACAGGACTTTATCGATCGCATTGAGATCGGCATGACAGACTTAATGCACGCGGATACATGTAGTATTATACGACGAGACGAGGAAGTTGGCATCTTGGAGCTGCTATTTGCTCTGGTCATCAAATGCGAAGAACCCGAGGGGGATTTAGAGTAAGTGAGGATTAGTAATTACTATTCAATACAATTACTTTACAATTAGTTTCTTCAGGGAGGAGAAAATGAAATGCCGTAACTTGGGTAAACAAATTAATCCAGTCGATGTTATGTTCTTAGTCGGTGAACCACAGCTCTGCCGTAAGCCGAGCTTTTCCTGCTTGGACGAACTGGAGCCAGAAGAGGGCGATGAGCGCCTTCGATTGGATCTAGAGCGTTATAAAAGTTTTAACGAGCGTATCCTTGAACCTCCACAGGAGGTATGCGGCATGGAAGCCTGCTGTGAATTAAAGAACATGACTCAAAAATATGGAAACATTATTGACACGGTTGTGAGTCAAATGAATAAATTACCATCACCAATGCCAGAGCGTCAGTGTGTCTTCACAGACTGGAGCGGTAAAGGGACAAACTTCATGCCCAAATATGTAGATCGCACGATCCCCATTCCGATTGGTAGTATGGAGGTAATGGGAGTAAAGCCCATAAGATTCTGTCCTCTTTGCCTTACCCCCATGTCGTATCTGCCTAAATACGCTTCATGTCCTACGTGCGGTATAAAACCCATGCCACAAATTGAAGAGAAATCTGAGGAAATACCTAGTGCTGACCAAATAATTCAACAATATCTCAAGGAACCATCGGATTCAAACGAAGACTTTTGCAAGCATCCGTGTAAGATAAACTTTGGAAGCGAGGAGGAAACCGAAAAGGGAGTGGAAAACGGAGTGGAAAAGGGAGTGGAAAAGGGTGCGGAAAAGAGAGTGAGTGGAGAAAAGGGAAAACATGAAAACAAAAGCGGACGAAAACGGAAACGCTGCACCTGCACACAAACCAAAGTTTGTGTTCATTGCCGGATTAGAACACTCTGTGCAGACATCGTTAAGCGAAAAGACGGACTCTTTCAGGATTGTCCGGAAAAGCCGGACAACTCCAATGAAGACTTTGCCGTGATAGTCCAGGACACGGAAGAGAATTGTCGACCGTATTTGGAACGTGTATTTGCCGAACTGAGAGATCTTTACGACAAAAGAGATGCAGCTCAACAGGAACTGGATAAGCGATGCACACAGTCCTTGCTAAGATCTGGAAACCATAGGAAAAGTGATTCTATGGATCTGAAAGCAGTTGGAAGTCCTACGTTCCTTCACCGCAATTCTCAGCCAAAAGTAGGACATAAGACATGCCTTAAGCCACATGGTATTGTGTCCCGACGACACGGCTGGTCTTGGCCATCAAGCAAACTGGCTCGCAAATATGGTTGGAGGCCTGGAGCCATTTGTCGCTATGCCGCAGCCATTATGAAGTTCTTTTTGCAGTATTCTCCAGATCAAAATGCATGCAATACTTGTCGAACGGCGGAGGAACAAGAGAAGGATAAAGAACGGCGCAAACCGATTCTCAATATCTGCAAGAGAAATGGCGCCATTTTCATCACACTGCGCGCTGTCAATACTCCAAATATCGAGATGAAGCCCATTGTTTTTAAGATTGTTAAAAGTGATCTGGCTGTGGCCATGAGTAAGCTAAAACGAAAACTGAAGGAAATGGGTTTCTGCAAATGCACTTGTCATCAGACCCTGATGATGTGCGTCTGCCGAAAGACCATGGAAAAGAAGCAGCTTGAGTGTGCGCTCCAGAAAGAGTGCAGGCGTCTTGGCATCGAGAATTGTGTGGATCAACTGATTCTCACAGATACCAGCGACAGCGAAATGGAATACAACATGGATGTCTCTCCACCAGCAGCTCAGGCGAAGCCCTTGTTGGCAATTAAGCCCCGTTCCATTGACATCAGCACTGAGACTCATGGATTGGAGGAGGAGAGGGATGTCCAGGCAAAGTATCCTGTCAAATTGACTTCTTACTGGCGCTCCTATGACTGTGCTGCCGGTGATCGGTATACAGGTACAGCCTTTGGTGCAGTTGGTGAGGATGTCTTTGAGGATGGCGTCTTTGGATTTCGAGGCGGCGGTCCGCATGGAGATTCAGCTGCTCCCGGTGGCAGACTGAAGCCGAAGGGTATTTGGGGATCCAAGCCGGGTGGGCCTATGCGAGGTGTTGGACGTGATGCTTCAGCAGGTGGAGGAGGAAGAATTGGCGGTCACGGAAGTCCAGGTGCCCCTGGAGGAGGGGGAGGCTTTGGCAGCTTCGGTGGCAAATCATTCCCTGGTGCAAAGAAAGCACCTGCAGGCAAGAGCAAACCCATTCCCGTCCGAATGCCAGATCGCTACTACAAAGCCGTCGCAGCTGCTGAAAAAGCCAAAAAAGATGCAGTCAAACATGCGATTGAGCAGAAAAAGAAAGGCACCAACCTCATCAAATATCTGGAGGAAAAAGGAGCCGTTCGCAAGCCCTGGAATCCCAATGAACCTGAGCCAAAGGTCAAGTCAACTATAAGAACTGGTCCTGTCCTCGGCAAGGATGGACTCACAGATGCCCAGCGCAATCGCCGTGCTCTACTTCAAATGGCAATTCCTCCACTTGATACTTTGGCCCGTCTTGGTAGAGGGTTCGATCCGTGCTCAGTTCCTCGTTACGATACATGCCACTACGAAAGCTGCTATCCCTGCTACAACTATTGTTGAGAAGTTTGGGGAAAAAATAAATCCCTTTTAATTATTGACACAAAAGTACGATCTCGATTTCCACGCCTGTTGAATTATGATAAATGCGCAGATATTAAGAAAACAATTTTAGCTAAACTATAATAAATTTTAACCTATGCTTATAAGAATCCCAGATCTTTAATGATGTAAGAAATTTAAAATACTTATTCGATAAGTCTTTATATGCAACCCAAATCTTTTTTAAAACAATAAATCGATCATAGTAGCATTTATTTTTATCTGATTTAAGTAAGTTTAAGCTTTTAGTATTTTATATGTTAGGCATTAGTGTACACTATACAATAGAAAACAAAACTAGCAAATCAAAATTTTCAGTATCTTAATGATAAAATACGTAAAATAACCTTAGGAAAACCCAGATAGGATAAGAAACAATATGGCGAGCTGTCAGTTTGTCTTTGATGTCGTTGTGTCGCACTTTGATGCTCCCGGCATTCAGATAAAAGATCCCAAAAGTCTCGAAGTGATTGCCCAATTTAACAACAAGCCAGTTACCATAACTTCGAGCCGGATTAATGTAAATGAATTCAACACATCTGGTAGCATGGAACTCAATGCTGTGCCAAAAAAGCTAAAAAAGACTCTAGAAGAATGTGGTATGCCCATCTCGGTCAAGTATAATGGTCGAGCTGTCGGTGTTGGTCAAATAACCATTCCTCAAATGGTCATCGACCGCATAGAGGAAGGCATGTCAGATTTAATACACGTGGAGTCCTGTACATTCGAGAAGGATGGCGCAGTCCTAGGTACACTTGAGATACTCTTTCGTCTGGTCATCAAATGTGAAGAGCAGCCAAAGTGAGTAAAGTGATTCTGAAAGGGAACAGGTCATTTTATAATCTCCCCTTTTTCAGAGAGGAGAGCGTTTGTAAACGCAATATGGATAAAAGCATAGCCCAGCAGGATATCATGTTTGTCATGACCGAGTCCCAGCGTTGTCCCAATACTTGTGATCCTTGCCTAGATGTCCTTGAGCTGGAGGAGGGCGATGAACGTCTCAAGCTGGACTTGGAACGATATCGTAGCTTAACTCATCCCCTCAAATCCGACAAAGTTTTTACACACAGACCAGCGGGAAATGCTGCCTGTTGTGAAATAAAGGTGTGTATAAAGTTAAGACCATTATTCATTACCTTCTGACGTATTTCCTGGCACAGAAAATGGCTCAGGAGTGCGAGGACATTGTGGACTCCATTACCAAGGCAGTTGGTCATCCAAAGCCCTTAAAGTCGCCTTGTCGTAAGCCCGAAGATCTAAACAGTCCTTGCCTTATTACCGAGCAATATCCCGTGGAGGAAAATCCACTTAATTCACCCAACTTTCCCTGCTTTTCCTATTTGCCAGCTCGAAGTGGCGAGTCTCCTGATTTCTGTAGTCCCAATCTAATACCCGTGCCTATTAGTGACTTGGAGAAGCCAATGATTAGACCTTCTCGGTTCTGTCCCACTTGCCTGACCAACATGTCTTGGTTGCCGAAATTCGCCACCTGTCCCACATGTGGAGTGAAACCTATGCCTGTTGTGGAGGAACGACACAAGGAAAAGAAACTGACTGCAGATCAAATACTGAATGAGTATCTTGGGAAACCCAAAGGAGCAGATGAAAACTACTGTGTGGATCCTTGCAATAAGCAGATCGATGAAAAGAATGGAGATGATGATGAAACCGAATGTCGGTGCACCTGCAAATACGGAAAGGTCTGTGCTCATTGTCGCATTCGTAAACTGGTCGCAGATATCTTCCAGGCCAGCAAAAAAGAGCGTGTTTGTCCCAAGGTGAAACCCAATTCTTCCGAGGACTTTTGTATCGTGGAGAACAACACTGTCCAGTGCCGTCCGTATCTGGCACGCGTTTTCTCCGAACTACGTGATTTGTACAGTCTGAAGGATACCGTGAAAGCGGGAGATATCGAAAAGCCCGTAAGTCGCCTGCCGCCAGAGAAGGAATCTTCCCAATCAACCCGAATAAATAAGAAGGAAAATCAAACGCAGTTCAGAAGCAAAAAAGGCTAATTCCAAGGACACATAAGAAAGTCGAACGTAAACGTAAGTCGTTAGGAGACGGACACAAGCTCTGTGTGAATCGTCGAGGACCCGTTGGTCATCGTCAGGGCTGGGCGTGGCATCTAGGAGCAGAGGCACATAAACACGGCTGGCGACCAGGCTTAGTTCGGAGATCCGTAAAGAAGTTAATGAATTTCTTTTTGCACTATTCGCCAGAAGACAGTCCGCTGAATGTATGCAAGAAAGAGCAAGAAGCTGAGCAGGAACGGGAACGACAAATGCCCACTCTCAATATGTGCAAGAAAGATGGCGAAATCTTTGTAACATTGCGTGCTCTCAACGATCCCAATGTTCAAATGAAGCCCATAGTGTTTAAGATTGTGAAAAGTCATCTCGCTGTGGCCATGAGCAGTATCAAGAAGAAGTTGAAGGAGAAAGGTTTCCCTAAGTGCACTTGCCATCAGACCCTGATGATGTGCGTCTGTCGGGACAACGAAGAGAAGAAACAACTCGAGTGCGCTGTGGCGAAGGAATCCAAACGTCATGGCATCGAAAATTGTGTGGATCACTTGGTGTTCACAGACACCAGTGAGAGCGAGATGGAGTTTGACTTCGATGTGCCACCCCCAACGGGATCAGCGAAACCTTCCTCATTGTCCCGTCAACTTGTTCGAAACCACAGCACACAGACACTCGGAAAGAAAGATCTAAAAGTCACACCCAGGTGGCCAACTCCCTTGTATCCGTATTCACGCACCTACGACTGTGCTGCAGGTGACCGATACACAGGCACCGCTCTTGGTGCACCTGGTGAGCCTGTGTTTGAGGACGGCGTCTTTGGATTTCGAGGCGGCGGTCCACATGGTGAGCCAGCTGCTGCTGGCGGTAAACTTAAGTCGAAGGGTATTTGGGGTGCGCAGCCAGGTGGTCCTATGCGAGGTGGCGGACGTGATGGAGGAGGACGAGGAGGAGGTCGGGGAGGTAGAGGAGGAGGTGGAGGTCACGGTGGCGGAGGAGGAGGTGGTTTTGGAGGTGGATCGGGAGGTGGCTTTGCCGGTTTCGGTGGCAAGGGCTTCCCTGGTGCCAAAAAGGAACCTGGCAGCAAAACCAAGAGCCCACCAATTCCAGTACGAATGCCCCAACGTTATTACAAGGCCGTGGCAGAAGCTAAAAAAGCTGAGAAAGATGCAATTAAACATGAGCTTGCGAAGAAAAAGAAGGGCACCCACCTCATCAAGTATTTGGAGGAAAAAGGAGCCGTTCCCAAACCCTGGGATCCCAATGTACCCAATCCCAAACCTGGTCCGGAAGCGATTGCCAAGCAGAAAGTGAGAGAAGGTGGTTCGACCGTTTTCCAGCGTAAACAACGCGAGCTGCTCTCGGTACCAGTGCCACCACTTGATTCCATGCCTCGACTTGGAAAATGTCCGGGAGATTGCTACAATGTGTGTCATGGACAATGTTGCTATCCCTGTGGCTACTATTGTTAAATATTAAATATTTTGCCTTAGTTCAATTTTTACAATTTTATATTTTTGTAATACAACGCATAAGTGCTAGAACGTAGTCTACATTTCTATAAAATCCACGAAGAGATTAATTTAACTTAAATTCTCCAGAAAAAACAGCACTATAAGCCGCATTTGTGGTGAAAAATTTGTGTAAGTTATCCTATAGGAGCACTAGAAAAAATTCGAAATTAAAAATTTTTATGCAAAATCTCGTCCTTTTTAAGCCAAATCTAGGCTTATTAAATTCAAACCTAGCCATTGATAGTCTAGCCAAGTCTAGCCTTTTTAGAAGATAAACCTCTTTTTGAAGCAAAATCTATCCTTTTTTGAAACTTAATCTCGGCTTTCTTATAGTCAAACTCTTTACAATCGAATTAAAAGTGTATGGAAGTGGTAAAAATATTGCTATAGGCAATAGCTAAGGTAGGAGCAATGGGAATAGAAATAAAAATGGCCAGAATAATTTCCTTCCAGTTTCTTTGTTTAAACGTTTACAAAAAGATCCACAAACGGATACCAAAGCTGAAAGAGAGGAAAAAAGAAGCAGAAAGAAGAAACGAATAAGATTTTAAAGGAGAATTTCATTGTATTTTTAGTATTGGAAATTAGGCCACAAATAGTATATATTTCTTTTAAAGGCTTTCTATTACATTAACAAATGTAGCATCCTAACAACTTATATTGAAAGTCTGATCGTATCAGCTTTTCTTTATAATCTCATTCAATTCTCCGGCCTCATTTCAGAGTTCCAATGTTTCAGTGAAGTTGTATTTATCAAAATTGTATAGATCAATTTTAAATTTTTGTGTGTCATAAACTCTTTTTAATACCAGACAAAATTTATTTTATAGTAAATCTCAATACATTTGAATATAAGACACTCTCCATGAACATGGATAAGAAAAAAAGTCAATCGAAAACAGTTGAAGAAGTGAAATGTAATTTTGTCTTTGACATAGTCGTGCCAAGTTTCGATATACCGCTTTCGAGTACTCAGGATAAAAACAAAATAAAATTCAATGTACAATTTAATGGGAAATTAATAGAGATTTCAAAAAATTGTATTAATGTTAGCGAATTTCAACATGGTACGGGTGCAGAGTATAAAGTAAGTCCTGGAAATCTTCGTCAGAATGTTGAGGAATGCGGGATGACAGTTTCAGTAAATTACGATGGTCGAGTTTTGGGAAATGGACAGATGATATTCCCAGTAAGTTTTACAGAAAGTATTATGGAAAATATGTCAGATTTAACGCATGAAGACACGTGCACTTTTGAAAAAAATGGAGAAGTCTTGGGTACGATTCAATTTCTCTGTCGTCTAATTATTAAATGTGAAGACAAACCAAGGTAAATATAGATTCTTAAATATTCTTCAAGTAAAAATTCCCAACAATATTTCTTTTATAGGGATCAGACCGAATGTCGTCGGAATATGGGCAATTGCATTAGTTCGAAGGATATTTTGTTTCTTATAAGTGAACCGCAGAGATGCCCACAGTCCTGTGATCCTTGCAATAATGTTTGGGAACCTGAGTCGGGAGATGAATGCCTTAGCTTGGATCTGCAACGATATCGCAACTTTAATACTGAGCCGCTTAGACCCGTGGAAACTCTAAAATATTTTCCTGCTTGTGATGCCATTAGCAGTGAGCTTAAAGTAAGTAATATCTAAAATCTTAATTCTACACAGCTTGCAAAAATTCTTCTATTGCCATGGACAGCAAATGGCAAAAGAATGTGAGGAGACTATGGATGTTATACTCAATAGCACAGGACATCGAAAGCCACCTTGCCGAACTGCGGATGCGCTAAGAGATACTTGTAATGGACCCTGCCTCAATCAGGAGGAGATACTCCAGGTCCCAGCATGCAATTAAACCTGGGCCATGTCCACATGCCAAAGATGGAGGTTTCAGTTAGTGATAAAGACAAAAGTGATATTAAGCCTACAAGGTTCTGTCCTGGGTGCCTGGGCAATATGTCCTGGCTACCAAAATTCGCTGCCTGCCCCAAATGCGGATTGAAACCCATGCCAGTCGTGGAAGAAATAAATAGGCCAAGTTGTCTAACAGCGGAACATATATTACTAGAATTCTTGGGAGACCCTAATTCAACAGTGGAGGATTATTGTAAATTTCCCTGTGATAAGGCTGCTAAAACAAAGAAGGCAAAGGATGAGGGACAACTTTCGGAATGTCGTTGTACCTGCAAGCTTGGAAAGATTTGTGCCTCCTGTCGAGTAAGAAAAGAGTGTGCAGAATACATTGATAAGGAACAAATGAAAAGGGCGCCAAAAGAACCCCCAGAAGAAACAAAATCTGAGGATTTTTGCTTAGATGATGTAAAACCGAAGGAATCCCGTCCATTTTTGTCAGAAGTTTTCTCTGAGTTGCGCATTATGTATGACATTAAGGACACTGTTCGACCAGCGGATCTTGGGAAACAAAGCGAGCAAGTAGAGAAGAAACCCCCAAAAAAGCAACTACCCTTCGGAAAAGAAACGAATGCCTCCACGGTCAAAAAGCAAAATGAAGCAAAGAATCGCGTTATGGTTGAACACAAACCGAAGAAGCCAACAAGGATAATTTCTCCTTTGCATAAGATCTGTATTACAAAACCTGCAATGGTCTCGAAACGACATGGTTGGGCCTGGACCTCGACTCAAGAAGCACAGAAACATGGCTGGAGACCTGGTGCTATTTTTAAGCCCATAAAAAGAATAATGTCCTACTTTCGAGAATACTCACCAGAGAAATCACCATTAGGAATATGTAAGAGACAGAGAGAGAAAGAAGAGCAGAAAGAACGCCAGTTGCCCATTTTAAATATGTGTAAGAAAAATGGAGAAATCTTTATAACATTGCGTGCTAATAACACGGATAATATTAAAATGAATCCCATAGTGTTCAAGATAGTAAAAAGCGATTTGGCTGTAATCATGAGCCAGATCAAGAGGCAACTGAAAGACAGAGGCTTCCCAAGTGCACTTGCCACAGAACCCTTATGATGTGCATCTGTCGTGATATTGAAGAAAAAAAGAAACTTGAGGATGCCCTCCAGAAGGAGTGTGAGGGTCGTGGCATGGAGAGTTGTGTAGACCAATTTATACTCACAGATACTAGTGAAAGTGATATGGAATTTGATTTCGATGTAGCCCCACCAACGGATGTTGCAAAGCCAGACGAATTTGTAAAACCACGCATAAATCACTCCACACAGACAAAAAAAGGAAAGGAAGGGAAAAAGGATCTGAAGGTCGAGTCAAAGTATCCTATCAAAAATTCATTCTATTATCGCAGCTATGATTGTGCTGCAGGAGATCGTTACGCAGGCACAGCATTTGGCAAACCAGGTGAAGTTGTGCATGAGGATGGCCTCTTTGGCTATAGACATGGGGGACCACACGGCAAATCAACTTATCCTGGAGGCAGACCAAAGACGACCGTTATTTGGGGTAATAGCTCAGGTGGACCTATGCACGGTGGAGGACGCTTTGGCCAGCAAAGCACTCCTGGTGGCAAGTCCTTCCCAGGTGGCAAAGAGAAACGTAAAAGTGGTAACAGTGCTCCCATTCCCGTAAGAATGCCCAAAAGATACTATATAGCTGCCGAGAAGGCTGCCAAAGCCGCAAAGGAAGCTGCCGAGAAAGCGAAAAAGAAGAAACCTGCAAATATGATGGACTATATGATGAAGAAAGGCGCTGTTTCCGTTCCATGGAACCCCAATGCAAATGCGTACTAAGATATACATAGATACAGAGACACAGCATCCGTAACTAAGCGTTGTCGTTGTAAATCGTATTTTTATTCAGAGTACCAGTTGCATTTTAATACTTTACATAATATTAAATCACAGATTTTAGTTTTTTTTTCTAATTCAAATTAATCATATTTGTAGTTCAATTAAATTCTTATAAAAAATCAATCAAAGGATGATTTATCTATTTTATACAAATTTTTATGATTGTATTCATCATAGTACCATTTGCCTTTTAATGCTTTAAACAATATTACAGTTTTCAGTCAATTTTTTGTATTTCAGATGAATAAAAGAGTATTTCATTAAATAAAGAAAATTTTTTTGACATAAATTTCAAATTATATATACAGTAAATTTTTTAAATTAATTAAATGAAGTGATATATAATGAGTTCATCTTGCAAATTTGTCTTCGACATTATTGTCACTCGTTATGTTCTACACAACTTCAAGTTGGAGGATCCAAAACAACTTACGGTTGAAACGGTTTTTAATACTAAGCCTGTCTTAATCACATCGAGTCGACATAATGTTACAGAATTTAAAAATGATTCTCGCCTTGAGTTCAGTGAGAATCCCAAGAGACTGCGTGAAAATCTTGAGAAATGTGGATTGCCAATAATTGTCAAATATGCGAATAGCCCGATTGGAACAGGACTTATCAATTTTCCCCAAATGTTCATTGATAAAATTCGGCAAGGAATGTCAGATCTTCTGCACTCGGATTCCTGTACAATCCAACAAAATGGTGATGTTGCTGGCACATTTGAGCTGCTCTGTCGTCTGCTAATCAAATGCGATGATCCAACGGTGTAAGTAGAGCAGAGATTTAAAATTCATCAATATTATCTACCACTATCATCTACTCTTCAAGTCAAGAGGATAAGGTGTGTCGTCAGAATGTAGATCAAAGCATTAATCCGACGGACATTATGTTTCTTATGGGAGAAACACAACATTGTCCCAATCCTTGTGACATTTGTCCCGATGTCCTAGAGCCAGAAGAAGGCGACGAGCGCTTACAATTGGATTTACAGCGCTATCAAAGCATGAATTCGAGATGGAATCCAGAAGAATCTCTAATGCAAAGTATGAGTACGACATGGAATCCAGAAAGAACTCTAATGCAAAATACTGCAGGCAATTCCGCTTGCTGTCAGCTGAAGGTAAATATTATTTTAATCCTTAATCTTAACTTCATCAAGCTTCTCTAATTCATACAGCAAATGGCACGAGACTGTGAAGATATTGTGGATTCAATAACCCAAACTGCAGGACTGTCTAAGCCATTGAGCTCGCCTCGTCTAGAACCGGAAAACCCTTACGCCAGTCTCAGAGCAGGGGCTGCTACCCGTCGTAATACCACTCAAGGTCCAGAAGGGGATGAACATATTACACCAAGTTTTCCCTGCTTTACCTTCTTGCCGACACAACAGGAAAAAACCAAAGATGTCTGTCATCCTTCCACCATTCAAGTTCCTATCAGTGATATTAACAAGCCCGATATCAAGCCGACAAGGTTCTGCCCCGTTTGTCTAACCAACATGTCATGGCTGCCCAAATTTGCTGCCTGTCCCAAGTGCGGAATAAAACCCACTCCGATACTCGAGGATCGCCACAAGGAAAAGAAACTGACTGCGGAACAAATTCTCGTTGACTATCTAGGTAAGCCACCGGAGGCAACTGACGATTATTGTAAGACCTCATGTGAGGAAAAAAGAAAGGAAGAAGAAAAGAAAGAACAGCAAACGGAATGCCGTTGTACTTGCAGGTTTGGAAAACTTTGTGCCCATTGTCGCATAAGGAAACTATGTGCAGATATTTTCCAAGTCGATGAGACAGTTAGACCCTCAGTGAAACCCACATCATCCGAGGATTATTCTACAATAGTGGAGAGTAATCAAGAGTGTCGTCCATATTTGACACGCGTCTTCTCCGAGCTACGAGATCTCTACAATATCAAAGAAACCAAGCATCTTACAGCCGCCGACAAAATATCCGGAAAGACGTCAATATCACCAGTATTGAGTAATCAGGAGTCACCCAAAGCAGGGGCCAAAACTAAAAAAATTAAAGCAGTATCCATCGATGTGCAGAGATTAAAAACAAAGTCTTCTTTAACTGAGAAGAAGCCACGACTTGGGCACAAAAATTGTGTAAAGGAGAAAACGCCAGTGCCTCGAAATCATGGCTGGGACTGGAAATCCAGCGAGGAATCCCGTAAATATGGCTGGCGACCCGGTTACATCCTAAAGCCCATCACGAGATTGATGAAGTTTTTTCTGCAATACCTACCTGAGGATAATGCATTCAACGCCTGTAAGAAAGCAGCAGAAGATGAAAAAAGGCAACGAAAAAATGCTCAACCGATTCTCAATGTCTGCAAAAAGAACGGAGAAATCTTTATAACACTGAGAGCTGCCAATGATCAAAATGTGGAAGTGAAACCGATTATATTTAAGATTGTGAAAAGCGATCAAGCTGTTGCTCTTAGGGAGATCAAGAAATGTCTAAAGCGAAAGGGTTTCCAAAAGTGTACTTGCCACAAGACTCTGATGATGTGCGTCTGCCGGAGCAACATGGAGAAGACCCATCTCCGCAATGCCCTACAGAAGGAGTGTCATCGACGTGGCATGGAAAACTGTGTGAATCAATTGATACTCACAGATACCAGCGACAGTGAGATGGAGTTTGATGTTGATGTGACTCCGCCTGCAGGCACAGAGAAGCCTCCACAGCTGCTTAAGCGTCGACAGGCTGACATCCGCACACAGACTTCGAAGAAGGATCAAAAAGTACTGCCCAAGTTTCCGAGCCCACCTATCAGTAAATATTCACGAACCTATGACGGTGCAGTAGGTGATCGATACAGGGGCACTGCATTTGGTGCTCCTGGAGAAGCTGTGTTTGAGGATGGCGTCTTTGGGTTCAGAGGCGGAGGTGCACATGGGGAATCTGCTACGCCAGGTGGAAAGATCAGGAGCAAACAAATTTGGGGTGAAACACCCGGGCAGCCTTTATATGGTCATGGAAGAAGCGGTGGACGCGCACCAACTGGACCCGATGGCGCGGGAGGACGAGGTAGCCCTTTTAATAGGTTCTTCCCCGGTGCCAAAAACAATCCTAGAGATTCAATAAACACTCCGATTCCTGTTAGAATGCCAAAACGCTTGCAAAAAGCAGCCAAAGAAGCTGAAAGAGCTAGACAGGAAGCAGAGCAGTTGGAGGAATTAAAGCGAAAGAAGGGCATCGACATGGTCAAGTATTTGAACCAACATCGCATGGGTAAGGGAAAGGCTATAATTGGCACCGATGGACTTACAGATGCTCAACGTCGACGACGAGCTCTCCGGGAAGTGTTGTTGCCTTCAATAGACAGTGTGGCACGAAAGGGCAAGGGTTACGTTCCATGTACTGCACAGTGCTACAATCCGTGTGCAGATTGGTGCACTCCCTTTGCTTATACTTGTTAACTCGAGCCACTTCTTCTTAAATCATCATTCATAAAAGCAAACAGAAAGGAAATGCAACATCTGCCACTAAATCAACAGAAACCACAACCAATTTGATGAATGTCCTGGACACAAATTCAATCTGTCAACAACAAATCAACACATTGAAAGGAAATGCAGAAGTTGACTTTGAATCGCATTTGGAATACTGGGAAAATTTAAAGGGCAAACAAGTGACTTATCAGCAATCTCCATGGGATTTGTTACTCTTTTGCAAAAATCAAAACCCAACAAACTTCGACTATAGCAATAATTTATAGTTCATAATTGCAATCGCGGAAATTGTCAATTATCAATTGTAAATTATCGCTATCCGTCGACAACTCAATACAAATTTTTTTAGAAATTTATAAATTGCTAGTACAATGGAATACAATAAAATCTGAAATAGTAATTCAAATCGGTAATTGAATCAAACTTCAATTTAACTGACAATTAATTATTATTCAAATCTTCAATTTAATCAAAAGCCCACGAGATCTGTTTTTTATCATTTCAAGAAACACTTCAAATTTATTTTTGATTTATTCAAATCAATAAGTCAATGAGTTTAAATTGCTCCATTAAACAAAAGCATAAGCTTAACATCATGCGTTTATTTTTTCTTCAATTATAAAAATTAGTTTTTACTTTTGCTTTTAATATGCATGGATTTTAAATCATCATCAGCTCCCTTTTATTTTCTGAGGTTTCTTTAAATGTTTAAAAGCCTCATAGACTTATCCAATTCCAGTGTTATGCATATACAAATATTCTCTCTTATACTTAACTTAAGCATAAGACATGATATCTAAAATTAGTTTTTAGTATAACGCCCATACAAATATACCCCTTTAAGCTTCAACATAGCTACATTTGTATGCCGACAAACGGCAAAGGATTAAATTGTAAGTAGAGCAGCTTGTGTGCAAAATTATAACAGCTTTTCAGCATTTTGCGAGAGTCAATCGATAAGTATGCGTAAACATAAGTAAACATAAATTCAATCCATAAAATTATTCAAGCTCTTTGATAATAGTTGTACATAGTCGTAAAAATTCTCGA
Source organism: Drosophila putrida (assembly GCA_037043535.1). NCBI lineage: Eukaryota > Metazoa > Arthropoda > Insecta > Diptera > Drosophilidae > Drosophila > Drosophila putrida. Next base: position 1,469,418 of record JBAMBI010000135.1, read on the forward strand.
ACTCAAGATTATGCATCATCTTAAAGCTCTTCAGATCTATTGAAATGTTAATGAAAGTGTGTTAATAAATAATAAAGCAGGTTGCATTTGAGGACCAAACTCTCATTGAAAAATTGTTGAAAGTCTTAAAATACCCCTTGCTTTTATGGATAGGCATAGTTATTGAAAATGTTGTACAGTGTGCAGTTAATTAAATTGTAGGCACGCACAGTTTATGTCCAAAACAACTAGGCGTTGTCGAGGAGATATCAAGGCACTTATGACACTTCAGAAATCATTGAATCAGGATGTGTAAGCAACTTGTGGGACTCTCTATTCTTGATTCACAATTAGTTTCGCTATACATTATCGTATTATTAGAGGTACGACCACAACTAAGTTACTGCTAGTTTAACTATTTGTGTTATCTGTATAATATTCATGGTTACGAGGAACTTGAAGAAATGGCCAAAGGTCCTTTAGAATTGGAATCACCTGGAAATGAAAACTCCGTCTAATGAGCTGCAATTAAATAAGGCAAAAAAAGAAATTTTAAGAAAGAAAGGAACAGCGAAAAAAGGGTTTCAAAGTTATACAAACGCAAAATTTTAATTAAACAAATTACGCAAATTATTAAGAACTGCTAAAAGGAAAAAGCACGAAAGGCAAAATGAACAACATTTATGAAAGAAATCTGCAAATTATTCAAACAACAAGGTAAAATGCAGGTTTAATTATTTATTAGGAAACTTTCAGCCATAGTAAAGAAGCTTCGAAATCCTTATAGAGATTGCTTTAAATAAATGATTTATTTTCCTACACAACCAATTGATAAAATGTTCTCAACAAGTTGACAATTATATTCAATAATTTCTAGGTGGCAACCCTGACTTTTATACAGTCAAGTTTTCTGAATGGGCAGTTGAACTGAAATGCTTGTTAAGAGCAATAACATTCGCCATTAGGCAGCTTTTTATTGGGCGCTATAAAAAAGTGCGGAAGGAAATGGCATTGAGGTCTGGACAGCACTGATTGCAGCCAGAAATGGCTATTTAGCATAAAATATAGCTTAAAACATGTTTTACAGTGTTTGCTTTCCAAATGAAAATAAGAGGGGGCGATATTACGGTACGTGGTCCATAAAATATGAATTGAAAATATCTTGACACACGCCACATGGCTTTAATTTAATATTAGGGAACATTCTCACAAATGTGCATGCATGTAGATTCCTGCCACTTTGATTGAAGAATGAACCGTAGCGAGTTTGCATTATAAATGTGACATAGGTACCCCAATCCAAATCCGTATCTCATCAAGCAAAAGGTCCACATGTTGAGGGTCAGACGGTGCGAAAATTTTATTGAATATTTCATGTTAAAGACTTCTTAATTTACGTTTTAAAACAAGTGTGTAAGCGACGTTGGGCCAAACACTTTTTAGTACACCATAAATCAACAGCAATATTGAGAAATTTATTTACTTCTATGCCAAATTTAAGATACCCTGCAAATCAAAAGTAACGTCAGTTGATGTAAAAACGTATCTTATTATTGCCAATTTTACACTCATAATTATGCTCTACAAGTTTAAGTTTACTTTTCAATAAGTAGAATACGGAAAATAACAAGATGTTATTGTAAATTTTAAAAAGATAATCTTCACAGTTTGTAAGCATACACATATTTTTAAATTATCCTCTGAAGCCAACTCCGAGTCTAGTTGAGTTGAGTTGCGTTGCGTTGAGTTACTGCACAATAAAGTGAACTTGCACGTAATGCCATTCTCGGGCGCATTTTATGCCAGTCATGTCAGTGTCCATTCAGTCTGGCAGTTAACATCCGTTTCCGTCGGCACAAACAAAGCTTTTATCAGATTTTCATGTAAAATGCGGTAGAACGGACAACGAGTCCGCGAAGTGGCAACGACAACGGGCCGTCAAGGCACGTTAAGAGAATGTTGTGTGAACTGAAAGCAAAGTAAAGTCGTTTTGGCCAAGACACTTTATCATCATTTGTCAATTAGTTGCCAAAAATCCGAGGGGAAAACAAGGCGAATGTATGCATGGAAGTGTGTGTGTGTGGGTGGGTGGGTGTGTTTGTTTGTAGGGGTGTAGCCTAGGGGCGGATCCATTAGAGCCAAACTTATTGTTTCATAATTCATAATAATTATGGCAGTAGATTTGTAAATGCCTGAAACCTTAGCGCTGTCCAATCATTTTGAAGTTTCCCACAAGTTGCCACAAATGCTGCTCTCCCTATTTTCCACATCTTCCACTCCGACCATTTTTGGTTTGTCTAACTCATTTGCAAAAACTTTTGTTCAGCGCTTCTGGCAGATTTTGCAATTTGAAGTCAGCTGCGCGTGTCGCAGTTGCCATTTACCAGATGCCAGTCTGCCAGTTGCCAGTTGCCAGTTGCCAGTCTTCCAATTGCCAGTTCCCCAGAGCGCAGATTTCACTTTACAGTTTTAGCTTTGTCAGCTCGCTTGGGCTTAATGCAATACGATAACTGCAACAAAGGAAAAAGACGCAAAAGAAAATTGAGAAAGAGCATCTCGCGAAAACTTGGCAACACCTGCTAAAGGCAACAGCCATGCCTTATAATGGCGTAGGATTTAGGATTTTGTGTTATTTCAGCTGGCATGAAATACCAAATGCCAAAAGGCATTTTAGCGAAAAATTCGTTTCGTTTGCGGTTTGAAATTAGCTTGGTCTTAATTGAAAATTCGATTTCAGATTTTAATAGTCAGGCCATGTAGAAAATGAAATGCCAAAATCCTTGCATGTTGCATGCAACTTCATAGCGCCAACATTTGGCCTAATTAATTCAAAAATTGCGCGTGGCGACAACGCTGCGTATGAGCAACAAACAGCGTCGACAATGCCATCAGAATGTAACCAAAGAATTTCACAATGTTTGGTTGTGAGTGGGCAGGTGAATGTGTGTGGATGTGAGTGTAGGTGAATGTGTGTGGATGTGAGTGTGGGTGTGTGTGTCTCTGTGTGTTTGCAACTATTATGTGGCAGCAAAAAGAAAAAGAAAACATTTTGTTACCTAAAGCTTTACGATTGTGTTAAAAGCGAAGAGCGAAACCAGAAAATGAAAACTCTTCTATGGAAAAAGGATCGGGTTTGAGATACTCATTAGCTACTGTAAGGTGACCAAATAAATAATATTATTTGGTATCATTATTCAGGGCATTGAAATTGTCTTAAAAGTAATCACGTTAACAATCACTGTTTATATTATAAGAACTTGTAATTTATTTGTATCTCTGTGATATTGAGTAAATAAAACTCGTTGTCATATTTAACTACAGGGTGTAGACAAAGTTGCAACCTACAAAAAGGGAAAAATAATGGATTTAGGCATTAAAGTGCACAGTTTTGGCCATTTGTACGTTAGTTTTTCAAATGACTTTGTTCGCCAAGTTAGTAAGGTTTTGGTTTCTAGTGGTAAGTTAATTAAATGACGCCAGGTAAGAAGCTAGCTAATTTGATAGTAACCTCTGGGTTACAACTAGTCTCCAAACCAGTTGCAGAGTATCAAATTAAATAAATAAAGCTGCACCATGGCGAAGTCCTCAAAGAGGTGCTCGACATTTTAAACCCGAGGAAAAAGAGCGTGCTGTGTTGGGAATAGGAATGGGTATGTCATTTGTGGAAGAGCTGCTCTATATGAGCTACGCATGGACATAAAAAGTGCTGCGAATAAAACTTTTTAATTATGCGTTGTGAATGCAAAGGCATTCCCACTGCGAATGGTCTGAAGTCGTCCTCGCCCAACATCGTCAGTCGAGGTCGTTTTGACAATCCGTTCTCGCCAAGTATGCAATAAAATATGCATGCAAACGTACGCGCGAATTGCTCTATAAGAACTCTTCTTCCTTTTTCATAAAATATATATTTACATAAAATAGAATCAACCCAAAAATAAAGAACAAAAACACACACTTGAATTCCCTCTTCACATTTACCCAAATTGCAACAGTTTTTATATTTTTACATACGAACAACGGATTATTGACGGAAATATGTAAACATTCAAGTTCATTCCGAATTTCATATTCGTATCAATTACATAAAAATTAGCAAGGCATACTTTAGTAACATTGCAAAATGGTTTGGAAAGAAGTATTTGATTTTTAATTAACATATAATTCTGATAGGAATTGCAATGAAATTTCTTCTGAAGTGAAATTCGGAACATCTTCTTTACCATTAAAATGCTGCGAGCAGAAATAGTATTTTAAAAAGTTCTATATTTAGATTAGAAGTAAAAGGTATATTAACTAAAAACAAGCTATATGATATAGTTTGTTTTGTTTATTTCGACCTAAATCAAACTTATCAGTAAATTTTAATTCAATGCTTTAATTCAAATTACTTAAACGTTCCCTAAAGGGTATTTTTCTGTCACAACTTTCAACTACTTCTAGCCAACGTATTGTTCTGAAAATAAATACTAAAAATAATTGGAGATTACAATAGTCTTTTTTATACCAAAACAAAGAGCTTAAAGAGGAAACAAAAATTGTTATTGTAAATGGTATACATTTTTATGGAATTCCAATTCAAATATTATTTTATTTTATTTTATTTTATTTGCTAAACGATTATTAAAGCTGTTTTAGATTTTTTGCAATGCTTTAAGTTCAAACGATGTATATTGAGGAAGGCTAAAGAACCGCAAGACAATTTCAATTAATTTCGAAAACGTTTTTTCTGTTGTTTTTGGTTTGTTTATTTGTTTTTGCTGCTTTTTTTGCGTTGACCGCAAATACACCAAATGGGAAACATAAAAGTGTCCACAAAAGGACACACAAGTGGGTCATACAGCGAAGGCGACAGAGAAAGAGAGAGGGACAGGGGCAGAGACAGAGACAGAGACAGAAAGAGATATTTACATGGTTGAGCAGCAAATGAAATTCAATTAAACAAAGTTTATTCTTTGAATATCGGCATTTTCATGGACGTGCGAAATGAAAGACAACAAATTGTGGGGTGCGTTTTCACTCGACCTTTTCAGAACATTAGTGATTTGCGATACTCTTCAAATTCAATTCAATTGATAGAAACTCAGTCGCGTAATTATTTAAGGTTAAAACTTACTAGAAATGTAAGGAAATTAAATCGAATCTTGCTTCAGACATTTCCTAGAACATGCCCATACTCCTGGTAAGAGTCATTGACTGATTTTGAACACATGATGTGTCAATGGCCAAAAACTTTATGGACACTTTGTGGTCAACACGGTCGTTTCTCTAACTCTCTGTCTTTGTCTTTTGGTATCTCGGCATTTTGACAAATATTTTTACTTGCTTGAAAAATATTTGTGCTACAGCAACAGTAGTAAAAACAACAGCAACTGTCTACAAGTATATTTGCAAATGCATACAGACTGTTCATCACGTCTGACCCCTTTGGCAAAATGCAGCACATTGTCAACAGACTGTCTATAAACGTTTACATATTTCGAGGCAATGAACCGAAAGGGCTTTAAGTTTGCGATTTGCACACAAATTGGTTAGCCCAATATATTTCTTGAGCATGAAATGTTAACAATTGAAGCGTATCTAATAGTAAAAGTAGATTAATTTTACAAACAAATTATTATGGAATTAAAGTAAAGGCAACTTTCGCTCGGAATTATTATTTTTATTACTGTTTCTTAAGTGAAATTTTTTCTGCATAGTACTCTAAAGATATTTGTGAAAAATGTGTTATTAAAAACACAGACACTTTAATAATATGAGATTTATTGGAATGAAGCTAATATCTTACAAGACCGGTAATCCCCCTCAGCTTGTGATAAATTTATACAGATTGCCAGAAATTTGAGCTAAATTCTTAATTAATTACTTGTTAATAAATGGGATACCCGCTCATTAAGCAAGTCTTAATTACCTAAAAGCACTCATACATATTGTAGACTCTAAGTAGAAACATAATATTATTTTCATTATTTTCAGAACAACCAGAAGTGTACATATAACTCGAGCAAAAACATTTAATGAGTGCGGCGAATAACAATAGTTCCAGCCAAATGAGAATAAAAAACTGGCAGTACACTTGCTGTTGCTGTTGTTGTTATTGAACTTTTCGGCCAACATCATGTTGTAAATTTTAATGACTTCAGCCTTAAGAGGAACATCATCTGGTATAAAAACTGGAGCAAGGAGCAAAGAAGTACTTGACTGCCTACCAAATAACAATGAACAGGAAAATCAACAAGCGGACCGAAAGAGGAAAAGACTGAGGACGAGGACGAGGCCGAGGCGCCAATAACAACAACAATAACAGTAAATAAAATATGTACACCATAATAAAGCATAACAATAAAAGCGACGAGTTCTCTTTGGCACGCCGAAAAATAAACACACTTCAATGTCATAACAAAAGAAATCATTATAATCTTTAAAAAACTATAAGATACAATCTTAAAAAAAACTCTTAGAAAAAATTAGTTATCGATGTTCCTTCCATACCACCTGAATCTTGTAGTAACAAAGAAAACAAGCTCCACCTTTAAAGTTCAAAGATTATCTTAAGTTCTTTGGATATTTGCTGCCCTAAAAAGTATGCTTCAAAATATGGTGCGCAATTCATTTTGCAATTGTATTCGTCAGCTAAATTTCTAGCAATATCATTATATACTCTGCCTGAGTATAAAGTGTGGGAGTGGGAGTGGCAGTCCAAAGCAATTGCGCACTTGTCAACAAATTTACACACTGAGTGCGCACAGTCAACTGTCAACATTTTGTTTAGGAGTTTGTTTCGCTCTCACTGTCGTGGTCCTCATCTGAAAGGCTGCATCACACTTTTATTAAGTTGAAATCCACAAAATGAGTTTTTCTTCTGGATTTGCATAGATTAAACTGCAATGGATTTTTGTTTTTGGTCAGCCATAATGATGTGGCTATTGTCGTTGGCGTTTTTGGTCGTCATCGTTGTCGTTGTCGTTGTTGTTGCTCTTGCTGATGGTTGTTTGTTGTTGTTTCTGTTTTTCTAGACTTACTTTTTAGTGCTTGTTAAGCTGCTTCGAAGTCTATTTCTACCACAGACACATACACTTGAAATACTCTGTAAGCATTGATTGTGGGGTATAATAAACTTCATTGAAGACAACCTTTAAAAGTATATAAATATTTTATAGATAGATATCAGTATGAAAGTCTTTCATTTCTTGTTTTCATGATGAACATTGACAATCTGATTCTGAGTACAGGGTATTGCTTAGTCGCTTACATTGTCCAGTACACTTAAGCATGTACTTAATATTTGTATTTGTTTTAGCTTCGGTCAAGATTTGCGACAATTTTGGGGCCAAGAGCATTTTCAATTTTGTTCCTTCTGTCAACGCCTTACCTTCAATTTGGTCGATAAAATGTCAACGATTTGTTGTGGCTGCCTCTTCTCTTAACTTTTTCCTAATCTTTCTGTTTCTTTTTCCACACTCTGCTTATCTTTTCTATGTAACCGCCATTTCTGTCTTTGGTTTAGTTGATTTTGGGTACAAAACTTTGCGGCACACAAAATCTCATTTAAAGTTTTAAAGTGTAGTTTTTGTTGATAGATGCCTAACTGACTAACTGTCGGACGGACTGACTGACTGACTGACTGACTGACTCATTGACAGACTTGTTGGGTGGCTGAGAGACTGGCATCCACGCCCCTAAGCAACTTTTGTTGTTGCCTGTTTCATTGGCTTTTGTTGTGTCAGCCGTGGGGATTTGGCCAACACGTGACACACTTTTCTTTTTTGGTAGTTACCCTGCAGTCTGTAACCGCCCTGGGCGTATACTGTTTTTAGGCACCTTCACTGACTGAACTAATATTATCAAATGTGGAAGAATAGAATAGGAAAAACATTATTTATCGACAGGGTATCTAGTTGTCTAATTTGCTTGATTTCTGGCAAAAGGGCAAAAACGAAAAACTTGTTGATGGCTCGCTGGCAGAGGCTAAGAGGTTTTTTGGGCTTAAAGCCAAGTTGAAAACGCAACACGTGCCATGCCACGAAACGGAACTAGTTTTGGGTCTGGGTCTGATCCTAACAAAGTTAGCCTGGGTCTTGCATTGCATGCTTGTCCAAATGGCATTTTGATTGATGTGTGCCACAAAATTGTCTCTCAGAACAAAATAAAAAGCCGACAAATGTCAAATGGCAACATAACTTGGCCTACAACATTGTTTATTTTCTTTTTGGACCCATTGTTAACTTTTTAAAATAAAATTTTTCAACTAAATTTAGCTTGGATTGTTTTTCATGGAAACTTAAAAGATAAAAGAGCTCTCTGAATACTGGGAAAAACATGGCCAGAACCTTTCTTTTGAAAATGTTCATTTTGTATTAAGCCTTTATGAAAAATACGTGAGTTTTCTGTTAGCCAGGCAATCAGAAAATGCCAAATGCAGTCATTGCCTGTTTCTGCCAATTTTCAAGTCCTTCGGCCACTCAAACCGACAAAGGCGCTGAAAATACTGAAAATTATTTCACAAAACCAACCAAAAAAAAAGCTTCCAAAATGAACTTTTTGCTGAATAAACACAATGCGCAGAAGCAAATAACAAGAGTATAAGATTCAAGTCGAGAGAAAGAGTCGAATACGAGCCAAGATAAGAAGAGAAAAATTAGAAAATCTAATCACAACATGAGAAAAACGCACATCTGTTGTTGTTTTTGTGCTTCTTATCAATTGGCGCTCAGAAATTTCCCGCCAGAAATAACAGAAAATACAGTTGAAAACGTTCTGAATATATTTACATGACTTAATATAATTTTTTAAATAATTGCCTTTATTACTTAAGCAATCTTTTCATAAACTTAAGACTTACAGCTTGTCAAATAGATTTAAATTAAAGAAAAAAGTAATAACTTCGCTTAAAGTAGATCCGAGAAGTTGAAATGTTCGACCAAATTAAAGTAAGACTTTCCGAGTTAAAGCTTGGTTTTAAAATGTTAAGGACTAATAAATTTGATAAATAAAACATTTTCTACATCCTGAGGAATATATTTTTGCATCCCTCAATCTCTACTTGGATATTATCCACATCTTTATTGATGTGTTGGCTATTCTTTCCTCCCCAGAGTAATCAAAACAACTTCATTTGTAAACTTACATAATGGATTTAACTTTAAAAATGTTTCTCAATTTTATATGTGGTGTCAAAAAGGTGGGGAAAAGTTAATGTTTGTCCGGCAAATATGCTTATTGCATTACGTTGCCATTTAATTAGTGGCATTTAGCGATTTACACACGTACATAAATCACACACTTGCAATCAAACATGTCAATTATGTTATTAGTTGCCGGCAATAAAAATGTCAAAGTAATTACAATATTAACATAAAGCAACCACACCAATAGCTTCGTATTCGTCGGACAGTTGGGGCAGCTTCGCCATCGGCCTACAACTTTGCAGGATCAGACCAATCAAGTGGTCTTAGTGACAGCTGTTATTCTGTATCCAGCTCCGACTCCAACTCGGGCTTTGCTAGACACCGTTCAAGTTTCCAGCCCCACGGGGTACACATTTAATTAACAATTGACAGTTGCCTGACAGTTGAAACACAACACACAGCGCAAGGCCACCGATAGTCACCATCCAGTCGATTCCAAGAATTTTCCGCCTGGCCATCAATAAAATTCAGCACGCTCTTCTTATCTGCTTAGACTCCATGACGTACGACAACTTTTTGGCTGTCTACGAACTTTTTATTTGGTGGTTCACTCAACACTGACCTCTGACCCCTCTCCACTGACATTCGCATTATCTCTCACAACCCCGGTTTTCTCGTTGTTTTGCTTGTCTATATATGTACGTTAAATTCGTGTAGTTTTCCTAACGTTTAAGTGTCGCCTGAACTGCTTGACTCCTGTCAACACGTGCACACATCCCCCCCTCTACACCTGACACATCCTCTTGCACAACCACAAATTCACACTCACATTCACGCATGCCACACACTCTGTTGACTCTGCCGTAAAATCGTTTGTTAACATATTATTATATGTATTATATAGTATAAAATTGTGTATTTAATCATGTGTTGTATAACAACTTTTGTGGTGCTATTATTAACACTTGTGATTTCATTTAATTATACAAATGTGTTGAAAATCACTTAAAAAAGGAACTGACAAGTACTTTCGCTTTTTGAGTTTTTATTAAACTGCATACAGGCATAATTAAATATTGTAAATTTTAAAAGCAATTCTATATGCACCCTGTAGTCAGTGAATTATTTTATCGGCAAATCATTTAAAAAATTGGAAAACTCTGTTTTAATTTTGTGCTCCTCATGATTTTGTTTCAAAGGATACTTACATAGGTTCTTCTGATTATTCCTTTTGATTGTAGTTAGAATATAAAAATTCCAATTAAATCTTTTCCACATTCTTAAATAGAAAAATAAAAAGGCATATTTATTGTTAGCTCTTTTATTTGATTAGTTTCTTTGATTAAAATGTTAAGGTGGTAAAGTAGTAGAAATTCACTTTATTAGAATAAAGGAATTCAATTTCCAAATGACAATATGCCTAGAATAATTTGACCAGATCAGGGAGCTGTGTGACCATAGAAATATAAATAAGGATAAAAAACATATCCCCTTTATTCAGGTCTATTGTCAAGGTCATAAACGCACTCAACTTGTTTGTGCCTCTTAACAACAAGAGTAACAATTACAGCTGCAACAGCTATAATAACAACTGCAACTGCAACAACTACAAACACCGCAATAACTACAACTGACTCTGGTTGAACATGAGGAATTTTCCGCGTTGCGGAAGTTAAACAACTACAAAAAAAAGCACTCGTAAAAAGATTACGTTATGACATTGTTAGCATTGCTTTTGACCAGCACAGAAAAAAAACAACAACAACAACAACAAGCAAACGAAAAACCCAGTTGTATGTAAAAATATTTTCGTTTTTTATTCTGCAAACACTGCATAAAAATGTGTTTCGCAATTTGTGGGCGGAAAAAAAGTGATGAAAAAAATGTTACATATGTCACAACAGTTGTGTGTGAAATGCAGGCTTAAAAATGGGATTGTCATTTTTGTGGAATTATTGTTAATAACTTTTTGGGTTCTTTTGCTGGACTAAAAGTGTAATTAGAAGATTATAAAAATTAAGTTAGTTTTTATTAATGATATAACAAAATTGCGTCTTGAAACAGAGTTATTAGCTAGAATATATTTAAAGCACAAAATTCTATATGTAACTGAATGAGATATAAATTCGTAAACAAATCAAAAACAGTCAAAATTCCTGCTGGTTCATCAAAAAAAAAAAAAAATGAAAACTATGCCTAATATTTTCCTTGGCAATCAAACCTCCTTTAGGGCTAGGCCGTACTTCACTAACAAAAGGATTCCTCTCAAAAAGCATTTCATACTGCTTGTTCCTATTCGAAGTTCAAGTGAAAACAAAGCCTAATAGTATATATGTTACTCTGTCTTCATCAGTAGAAAGGTGAAATAGGGAACACACCTTTCTGCCAATCAATTAAATGCATAGTTGCAACACATTTTGTTGTATGCTCAAAAATGGCAGTTGTTGAAATATGTGTGTCAGTTCCAATTTGGGAGTCAAATATTTTCGGAAAAAAAAGGTCGACTGAATTGTTGATTTTACCATCAAATTGTTTGATGCTCTCTTCTGGCCAACTAAACTGTAAACATTTGCAGGCAACACGTTTTCCCGTTTCCGGCTGTGTTTGTCAAGTGAAGATGCAGCTGCAAAAAAGGGAAATTCAGAAAAAATATCGAGATAAAAAGTTGTGTTAGGCAAACACATTCACATAAAGAAAAGTATCCGAAAAAAGTGTGCAGCTAAAAAACGGAAAATCTATAGTAAAAAAACGTGGTGAAAACCAGATACGTACTACAAAAAATTGCTTTGGTTGAAGCAAACAGATTTGCAATCAAAGTTGAGATATTTTTTCATTTTCCAGATAAAGCAGGGAAAACTTCCGGCAGTTCCCTTTACTCCAGCAAATTGAAAATCTAAATTGTTGCGAAAATCAATTACAAGCAAGTTACAAATAGTTACAAACTTGGCTTCAACTGTTGGCTAATTGCAGCTAGGCTAGACTCCAGTTTCCTACAGCCTAATATCCTGTTAAATTATTTGTAAATTTGTCGCATTTGCCAAATGGAATTCATCAGAATTTCAATCGCTTTTCAGTTTTGGTCGTAAGCTGCTTAAATGTTCGCTTGATCCGCGAGGATAACAAGAGTAAGAAACATTTGACAATTTTGACTTGTCTAAGGACAACAACATGAACTGGGACATGGACAGGAACATGGACTAGGGAACGTGATGTGAATGAAAAGCACAGTCAAATCCAATGCCAGAAAGTGACAAACAAGCAAAAAGGCAAATCCATAGTCAAGGAGAGACTTTCCAATTTGACTGAGCCTCTATGAAGCTTGGACAGTTTAACAGACTTATTTATTTATGAAAGCCAAATGCATTTGGGCTTCTCGACAATAGACCGAATCTGTAGTCCGTAGTCCGTTGTATGTGGCCAACATCAAATTGAAATGGTTCGTAAAGCCAATTTTATAGGCACGCACGTGTAACTTGACCATTTTACTCCATTGGGGATGGGGATCAAGTCAATAAAGTTAATATTCATGTCCGAATATTGCAGTTTGTTAACTAAGTAAATAAATAATTTACAAAATGCGACCATGCCTCAATTTGACAAAATACAATCATTTATTTGATTTACATTCATTTCTGTTCTCACATGGCATAAATTAGGTGAAATGTGTTGGAAATTAACAATCATTTCGCTTTAAAGTCAGCACAAAAGTCTGCAAAAAAAGTCTCTATACCCTGTAATTCGACTAGTGAGCTATGTAGGTATAGTAACAAGCTGAGGAGAAATTCTTAAAAACTGATATTTAGTGATTTTTTCTCTAAAAATGTAATTTAAAAAAAACTTTACTTTTTTTTATATGTATTACTTTATTGATTACAGAATATATTATAGTACATCAACTTAGTTTAACTGTCCTTAAAAACATGAAACACATCATTACTAATTTACGTTGAATTATTTAAAAGCTCATAGTATTATTTACCATAATGTTACTTATAGATTGTTTGTTTTGGCTTTGTTTATTTTGAATATATATAAAAGTAATTAAGAATACCAGATATTACAAAATAATCTTTACTATAAATTTAATTGTAACTATTTGAATTCATGTTAAAATTTATTTAAGTTTTTGTTTGTTCTTTTGTAAGTAGACATCGACTCAGCTAAATACCCGTGAATAAATAAACTGATCGATACTTGCTACACAATATAACATTTTTAACATATTAAGGCTTTTCAAAAAAATAAGAAAACATTTTAATAATTATTCACTTGATCTGTACAGCTTAGTTTCTTCCTATGTATAATACTATGGAAAAACAACAACTCAACCTCAACTTAGTAGTTGACGATAAATTTATCTAAATTATCACCAAAGCCACATTCTAACTTTTTTTTTATTTCCCTATACGGAAGATCTTTTAACTCAAGTCTTAAATCGAAAATTATGGATATTAATCATCAATATAATCATGGGGGCGTACCACTATCACCTCCAACTACATCAGGTTATGGGGCCTACGAGGACATGGATATGGAGGGAAATTCGAAGAATTTGTTATTTGACAATCAGAGCATACGTCGTGGATTCATACGCAAAGTGTACCTAATACTCATGGCTCAATTGGTGGTCACATTTGGTGCAGTTGCCATGTTTGCTTTTAGCCAGGATGCGAAGATCTACGCCAGCCGCAATCCATGGCTTTTTTGGTTGGCTTTGGTCTTTATGCTGGTGACCATGTTGAGCATGATCTGCTGCGAGAAAGTGCGTCGTGAGACGCCAACAAACTTTATATTCCTGGGTCTCTTTACAGTATCGGAATCCTTCCTGCTGGGTGTCTCGGCAAGTCGCTATGCTGGCAAGGAGGTGCTTCTGGCCATTGGCATTACGACTGCCATTTGTTTGGCATTGACACTCTTTGCATTGCAGACCAAGTACGATTTTACTGTGATGGGAGGCATTCTCATTGCCTGTCTGATGGCCCTCTTGATCTTTGGCTTTATGGTCATCTTTATTGGTGGCAATATGATGGCTCTGATCTATGCTTCGCTTGGAGCACTACTTTTCTCCTTTTACCTGATTTACGATACCCAATTGATGATGGGAGGCAATCACAAATATGCAATAAGTCCTGAGGAATATATTTTTGCTTCTCTCAATCTCTACTTGGATATTATCAACATCTTTATGGATGTGCTGACTATTCTCTCCTCAGAATAACTAAAACAACTTCTTTTGTCAGCTGCCTCAACGGATTTAACTTTAAAAATGTTTCTCAATTTAATATGTGGTGTCAAAAAGGAAGGCAAAAGTTCATGTTTGTCTGGCAAATATGCTTATTGCATTACGTTGGCATTACACACACATAAATCACACAATTCCAATCAAATATGTCAATTATGTTATATGTTGTCAGCAATAAAAATGTCAAAGTAATTACATTTTAAACATGAAGGAATATGCTTAATTTTATTAATTGTTTCCTAGATCTATACAGGCTGTATTTTAAGCTTTTTATGTACAACTTTAAAGAAACTCATTGCATACTTGGCGATTAAGTTTGCTTTTTATTCTAAAACTTACCTTTCAATTAAAGTTATTTTTTTATATTTATATGCATACTCAAATCGAGGCTGAAGTTTAAATAGGTGTACGTTATATTTACTAAAAATTCGACCGAATTGAATTGTGTTTTATGTATTTAAGCTGATAACCTATTAATTTTTAATTAGAAATGTTAAAAAGGTGTGCATAAAAATAGCACACAACTTTGATTTACTATGCCAGACACGCCCAGCGGACACGCCCCAAGCCCAACGCCAAAGTAATGTCCAGGATTTTAATGAGTTTAACACAAAACCCCTATGGACTCGAATGTATGTAGAGGTAGCCTCGCAATGGCAGGTTAATAACCGACATGGCACGAAAATTAATTGCAAAAACATTTAGCCCAAGTTTGTGCTGAAGCAAGTGGCATGTGCCAAGTGGCAGGTGGCAAGCTATAGCAAGGGCTGCAGGAAGCATAAAGTCGGGCTGTCTGCTCGGCATGCAAATTATGCAGCAAGGAGGTTTCTCTTCTGGCCAATAGTCGAAAGGCACATTAGCTGACCCCATGTAATGTGAAGTAAGTAAAAGTTTTTAAATAAATTACAATGGCAAATGAATGAATCTCTGACTTGTATTTAACATTTAATTAGGGTGATAACTGGTTAACTCTTTGCCCAACGAAGACTGTGGACACTTTTCAGCCCTTTGCCCAAGTTGAACCACAATACAAAAGCCAGCTTTAATTTTCCCTGGCAACAGGCACCAAACAATGAGAAAGATAATAAGAAGAGGAACTTAAAGGATGAAAGAGGAGAAAAGGATGGAATACCACCCGCCGACTTAAGAGTGGTGCACGCAAAATAACTTAAAAGCCGCAAAGTGGCTGGTAAAAACTATTTAAGTTTATGCGATAAGGACAATAAAAGCACAGCAACAGGGTGGCACTTTCCCCTCACTCTGTACCCTTTCCCTCTCTCTCAGTAATGTTAAGAAGTCTCCTCTTCACCCACACAACACTACAACGCTGACGCTCTTCTCTGACAGAAAGTGCTGCTTACTTATAGGAAACCGCAATATTATCTTTGTGTGAGAGTATGTTTTGCACGTGTGTGCGTATGCGTGTTGTGCGTGTGTGAGCAGTTATGTAATTATGGTAATTAAAAACACACTGGCGCCGCTCGAGCCGTCCTTAACTTGTCTTTTTCTATCTTTTACATACTTAAAAGTGCCTTTTCGACTTTAACTCTCTTACAACATCTTGCAGAGTATATTAAAATTTTATTAAGAAAAATGAGCACGTCCAACCTCATAGGGTATAATTTAATTATATATATTATTACATCCTTAATTTGATTTTCTAATGCATTCCATAAAAATTATTACAGCCTACTTTTCTGTAATGAACTGAATGTTTTTCTTAAGGCGAGATTAGTTTTGATTGATCAAATGCAAACAATTTCTTAAAAATAAGATAGTAAAGTATTTAATTTGAATAAGGTAAAATCTGAGAGAAAAAGAGTCTGGCTTGTAATATATTTCAAGTAAGTAAAGTAAAAGCTAGAGTATTTTACCTTCGGCATTCCAAACACTCTTCATTATTCTCTTCATTTTACAAGTCACTCTTAAGATATTACAACCTTATACTTACGTTGCAAAGTCTTAAAATTTTCATGCATAAATTGCAAACATTTTGTTGCTTGTTTTACAATTAGTTATATATGCAAATGAGCTGGTAAAACTGTTGCTTACACTCGAACACAAGAAGAAAAAAGGGCCAACTAATATTATTAAAGATTTGGGTTGCATCTAGAAACCCTTTATTGAAGGGTATTTTTCAATAAATTGCTGTTGCAAAATCAATACAAATATTTAATTAAAAACGTAAGCTATGGCATAAATACCCGTCTCAATAGAATAATTTGTATAGCTCGTGCTACGCAATCGGATTACAAATTTGTTAACTCATGGACCATGGACTTATCGCACAGCAAGACAAATAAACCTCAATATGCCGGCTAATGCTGGCGCCACAGATGCTTTCCAATGAAAGACTTTCACTTTTCGTGCGAAAACGTAAGCAAGTCTTAAGCCGCAAAAAGAACCACAGGCAGACCAATATTCACCTTTCACACGATTCCCCAAATGCATACGAATGAGCTCATTATTTTCGTCTGGTTCTAATTCGAAGAACGAATAACAAACAACAAATTGTTAATAGCAAGGAATAGAAGAAAATCGAGTTGAAAACGAAAACACTGTTAAAATACCGATTAGTTTTTCCAAAGTATATCCAAAAACTATTGAAATTAATTATATATGATTTTATACGATGAGTTGGCAATTGAATTTCTTATTTTAGAAGTAACTTCATTAAATGCCCTTTAATTACAGATGCCTGAACTGTTTGTTTCTTTGCAGTGCTTTGAGCTAGTTAACATTGCGTATGATTAATGTAACACGCATGAAATTTTTATATGTGGATATATTAAAAAATAAAAACATATTTAAGTAATCAATTTCGATTGCTTTTTGCACAAAGCGTTAATGCAAATCACATAAATGCTTACAAAGTTTAAAGTCCATTGGAAAACTTGTGTGGGTCTAACTTTTTTAAAAGTAAGCGGTAAAAACGATAAGTCGACAGCATATTTAGTATTTTTAGCACTTATCGTCTATCGTTCACGTGTGAATGGCAAATGAAAAATATCGATAACGATATTGTCGTCAAGTAATACCCTCGTGCATAGATATATTATCGCGAAAATCATCTATCGATAATCGCCCAAACAGCTGATTTCATTGTTTTGATTCATGATTTAAACAAATCTTAGATTGTGTGCAATTATGAATTAATACTACAGCAAAGGATACAACTACATATGTAACTTTTTAAAAGATAAATTAATAAAGAGCTGTCGTTGATTGCCTGCAATTAAGCATACAAAAACATTAAGCAGTTTCCATTTCTGTTTATTAACTTGTCTAAAACACTTTTCCTTGAAGGACTTTCTTAATAAATCGCGCCCAACTGTACTCCAGTAACTGATATGCCCGATGTTTCTCGCTTTCGGATAGCGCCGAGTAGCGTATCGAGTTGAAGACGAGACTCTTGAGCATACGAATGCCGGCGTTGTTGGGGGCCATGCTCATGATGGCGTAATAAAAGTCGTAACTTAATCCTTTGGCATTCCAGAATCCAGGATCATCATTGCAAATCACTACAGGAACGTCCAAGGCCATATACTGGGCACCTGGATGATTGCGCATATCCCAAACCAAATGTAGCACCTGATTCGAAATGGGATTCAACTCCACAGCGATTTGTCGAGTTTTGACTGCATTCATGAGAATTGGATGTTTAACCAAAGCAAAGCCATGACCAATTCGAGTGGTATTTAATAGCAGAGCATCCAGAATGTTTATATCCGTTGAGGCGCTGTACCAATCTGCAAGAAGCAAGTCTGTAATACGTTTTTTCCAATAGAATGTTTTCAGTATTAATTAACTTGTTTCCCCGGCATGAAGAAAAAGTTTAGAATTGGTCGGCAGATCCTTCAAAGCTGGGATCTGCTCATACAGTGGTCTACCCTTGTCCTCCTGGCCCACCAAATCAAAGCCTATCACAAACTCTGGAAAAGTTTTTCTTGAAGAGAAGATAAGGTTAATTGTCATGTCAAAAACAACCCATCAGTACTTACACCAAAAACTTGAACTCTTCAACATTTTCCTTCATTTTCTTGTCATCAGCTCCTCTCCACACGGCATAAATAACCTTAATGCCTACGAAATTGGGATGCAATCTTACAAACTTATCATTGAGCATCTGCATCTCACGTATCGTTTGCTCTCTAGGAAAGGTGCGACCACTGGCATCGTAGAGCTGCAGAAAAGGACATGGAGTAAGGACATTAGCAGATCATGTCACTCACCTCTCGCATACTGATGCGCAACTCGGCATACATCACGTTGTCATTGTACAATTCCTCCAGAAGCTGCCAATGATAAGCACGAAATGCAGGCAAATAAAATATAGCTTCTGTTAAAGTGTCAAACATGCCTTGGAATCGTGTCCAAACCGCGGTTATTGTTGGATACTCCACTATAAAAAAAAATTCTGTAAATTTCTTAAGAATTTTTTTGAAGAATTTTACTTACGTTCCGGCAGAGGTGTATATAGATTGATAAGCTTCTCAAAGTTATCATCATATATCGCTGGATCTATAGAATTCCGCCTCTCCTCGGCAACGAGAACATACTGCGATGTGCATCCATGTTCCTTAGGTGCTCGTCGGAAGGTTAATCTGCTTTTGCCCTCGGCATCTGTGCATCGTAGCATTCCTGGCATATATGACATATTTTTCACCACCCACTTGGAACTCACGGCTGCCGTATTGTGAAGATGGAGGACAGCTCCTTTGGGCATTTCCTGCAGGAATCTAAAGATAGCACTGCGATCAATCAATGGTTTCGCCTTAAAGAAATGCATGCCAGCTGCATTTTGGTCAGCATTGCGAAATCCTTGCGCTAATTCGCCCAGCTTGTATTGCATGAAAAGATCCTCCACCTTTGACTCCTGGGTATTTAGACTGATTCGTCCGCCAGTCATAAGCTGCTCCTCGGCATTTAACACAGCCTGACGTGCTTTTTCGTAGCCTTAAAAAGATTTGTTTTACTATTTAGCTATACTTTCATATTTTCACTTTTTATCCTACTCAATACATTTTCCGGCTCCGCACAATATAGACCGACTACTAATCCCAGTAGCAGCAACACGCGCTTCATATTGTTTATTTTCAGCCCTGCTACCTGCCTGGTGATTTATTTTGGCCCAGTTAATTAGCCGACAAGACAAATATTGACTGTAGACACGTTCAACTGCAGCACACTTCCTTTCCTTTAACGATTGATATCTAAAATTTTAGGTCTGTACGCCAGCAACTTACGTCAAGAACTGAGCACAATGTCGCTTGTCGACACTGACCGACGACAGCAAACAATAAAATTGTTATAATAATTGTCTAAGCTCAACTAATGTTTTCTTTTTGTATGATTGTTGTTTTTTTAATTTGGTTGATAAATTTGTTCTAGTAGTAAACATTTCGCTTGGTTTTTGACTGGAGGAATGGATGTGCATATTAAGTAAGTACGAAAATTTCTAAAATATGCCCGCGTAGAATGATTTTTAATTCGTATACCCTGTACTTAATAGCAAAAAATGTACCTTTACTGTACAACAAACAATACATTATATATCAAAATATTTGCCATTTGAAGAAAATGTAATTTGATGAGAACACTTAATTTTGAAATGATCAATTTTATTATTTTTTCTTACTCTCAATAAATATCAACATTTATTTCCCTTTCAATTTAGTTGTTTTTTTTTTTTTTGGATTACTTTTTAAATATTTATTTCCCTCAATGCTTACAGCGTGTCTCTCAGCTGATCATCACTTAATTTATTTCGTTTTGGCAAATTATCACTGACGTTTGCGGACACGCTTTGCCAGTTTCAAATCGCATACGAAATGAGCTCTTCACAGTTTTATTAAGAGTTTTAGCTCTTGGGGGCTAGGCGTTTACTTAACGGTAATTGGAAGCATCAATTGTCACCCCCATAAAGTATATAAATTTAAATAAAAAATAATTTGTTAGTTGTATCGCAATATACTTACTTAAATGCTGAGTCATCTCAGTTGACAAAATTACAAATCAGTTAAGCTATTGTTTTTCGTGTGAGAAACAATCCGTATAAAAATGTTGAACTCAGATTAACAGCAATTATAAACTTATCTCAAATTAATCTTCATTTCAATTCTATACAGAAATAAAACCTTTAAACAAATTGAGCATTCCAAAGATTATTACCTAATTGCTATCTGTAATTACACTGAGCGACTGTCAAAAAACTCCCTGGAATTGATATTGATATAACAAAACTGAGTACTTATGAGTACTTAACAACCTGTAGCTTAGTGAATTATACACCGAAATTGAATTTTAAAATCAAACATGGGTTGTGTTCACAATTAAACGATCTTTCTAAGACAGTTCTTAAGCAGAATTGTGTTTAAAAACACGGTCAAAGTTGAAAAAAGTGAAAACAAATTTCTGCAGTTTGGTCAAATGACGTAATTAACCTAATTCGAGAACGCGAATTGAAAAAAATATACCATTCAGTCGGGAGATCCCGACTGTAGAATACCCTAAGGTAGTAGAGAACGTCACTCAAATTTTATATCAATTATATTTGTGTTTTGTATTTGTGCTGTCTGTTTTGTACTTAAAAGTCTAAGCAACAATGAGCACGTTATTTTCAAAATAACTAAATAAAAACATAAAAAAAACAATTCTAAATGTATAACAAAAATTAAAAAAAAATTAAAGAATTTAAGCATGCTTTTACTGGGATTCGAACCCAGGTACCCCGTTTAATAACGTGGCAGCTCTATCACTTGATAACTTGAAAGAGAGAAAGAGAGAGGGCGAAAACTCACAACAACAACAGCAACAACACATTAAATTAAAGAATAAAATAATTGCGGATATCTTCCGTGTTTATTATCCGATCTTAATCAAATTTTCACAATGCATCCTTATGAACTCAAGTATTATTCCTGCCGAAGCTCATGTCTCTAGCTTGATAATTACCAAAATGCGCGAAGGGGGCGTGGCATCCAAAATTTGAAATAAACTTGATCTGCGTGCAAGTATAGGAAGTCTTCATACCGAATTTGGTGCTTCTAGGTCTTACCATCTCTGAGATCTCGCTGTTCACACGGACAGACAGACGGACATGGCTATATCGACTCAGCTTGTCGCCCTGATCAAGAATATATATACTTTATGGGGTCTGCCACGCCTCCTTCTGCCTGTTACATACTTTTTTTTAACAAACTTAATATACCCCCTCAGGGTATAAAAACCTTCAAATAAAATATAAGAAAGAATTTTTAAAGCGATTGTTGTCATTATCATATGTATCAAAAAATGTGGTTGATAAAATTGGAAAAAATAAGCTACATTTTGTTGTCTAGTGATATTTATCTTCCACGGGTATGCTTAACTCTCTTGTCGAAGATTTATCATTATTTAATTTATTTATCATACACCATCGGAATGTTAAAAGTCAATTACACGCAAGGCTGATAATTATAACAATTTATATTATTTTATGAATTATTTAATTCATCAGGAAAAGCTCTATAAAAATACTTGCTATGTTGTCAACGAGTCAGTTCTAAAAATTATAAGATGTGGCTTTTTCGCGTGGTGTTAGTTTCCTTCGTGTTCCTAATTATTTTCATTGGATTATCGAAGGCTTACAAATACATAGGAACTTTTGAGGACGATGAAATATTCAATGATTGTGAAAATCAACCAGACGGAGTACTCAATGTTCACGGGCTATTTAATTTCTCAGAATATAAATATGAATTGAGTGGGGAAGAAATATTCGCATCAGGAAATTTAACTTCAATATGGAATATTCAGCCCCAAGATCGCATTCAGGTTATTTCCAAGTGTTTTTTCTTTTTAAATATATTGATAAACGTACATTTTGTAGGTTTCAGGTGAATTATATCGCTTCGATCGTGGTGCTTGGGTACCAACTGTGTATTCGATGAAGATTCCAAATATTTGTCCCATTATGTACGATAAAAATCAATTTTGGTACCAAGCCTGGGCCCAATATATACAAAATCAAAAGGCAGTGAAGGATAAATGCTTTCTTCCAGGAGTAAACTCTAAAAACACTCTTATTTTTTATGGTAATACTATCTTTAACATATTTTTTTTCAGACCAAACTAATACACAGCCGATTTAGTCACCAACTGAATTTTGAATCGCCCTATGGCAACATGGATGGCCTTTATAAACTTGTTGCAAGACTTCAGGCGTTTAATTATCTACAAATACCTCGCCCGACATCTATATGCTTTGAATTTAAAATCCAATTAAACAGACAATAAGATCTTTTTATATTTGCTGTGCTATTATCCATACCCTTGTCTCAAAAAAATCAGTGGTGCAGGAACATTTTAATTAAAAAATATTCAAATAATTTTTTAATCCTGCGTACAATTTTAAAATAAAGGGTGTACAAAAAATTATATGTTCTACTTAACTTAATCTAGGAATCATCCAAACTTTACTTAACTAAAATATCTATTGCTATAATAAAAAAAATCTCAGCAGTTTTCCATATTCTTTAATTTTCTGACTTGATATGTGTACTAATTCAAACAAATAAATTATGCAAAAATATATAACATGATTTTAAAATGTCACATACATGTTCCAAGTGAACTCACTTGTAGAAGATTTATCTGGTATACATTTATTTTATTTATCATACACCATCGGAGTGTTAAAAATAAATTACACGCAAGCTAGATAATTATAATAATTTATATTCTTTTTCATCCAGGAGTATATTTAATTCATTGCGAAAAGCTCTATAAAAACATTTGCAATGTTGTCAACGAGTCAGTTCTAAAAATTCTAAGATGTGGCTTTTTCGCGTGGTGTTAGTTTCCCTCGTGTTCCTGATTATATTCATTGGATTATCGAAGGCTTACATATACAAAGGAACTTTTGAGGACGATGAAATATTCAATGATTGTCAAAATCAACCAGACGGAGTACTCAATGTTCACGGGCTATTTAATTTCTCAGAATATAAATATGAATTGAGTGGGGAAGAAATATTCGCATCAGGAAATTTAACTTCAATATGGAATATTCAGCCCCAAGATCGCATTCAGGTTATTTCCAAGTTTTTTTTTTTAAATATATTGATGAACGTACATTTTGTAGGTTGCAGTTGAATCGTATAGCTTTGATCGTGGTGCTTGGGTACCAACTGTATTTTCGATGAAGATTCCAAGTGCTTGTCCCATTATGTACGATAAAAATCAATATTGGTACCAAGTGTGGACCCAATATATACAAAATCAAGAGGCAGTGAGGAATAAATGCTTGCTTCCAGGAGTAAATTCTAAAAACACTCTTATTTTTTATGGTAATACTATCTTTAACATATTCTTCTTTCAGACCAAACTAATACACAGCCGATTTGGTCACCGATTGAATTTTGAATCTCCCTATGGCAACATGGATGGCCCTTATAAAGTTGTTATGAGACTTCAGGCGTTTAATTATCTACAAATACCTCGCCCGACATCTATATGCTTTGAATTTAAAATACAATTAAACAGACAATAAGATCTTTTTATATTTGCTGTGCTATTATCCATACCCTTGTCTCAAAAAAATCAGTGGTGCAGGAACATTTTAATTCAAAAATATTCAAATAATTTTTTAATCCTGCGTACAATTTTAAAATAAAGGGTGTACAAAAAATTATATGTTCTACTTAACCTTTATCTAGGGATCTTCCAAACTTTACTTAACTAAAATATCTATTGCTATAATAAAAGAAAAATCTCAGCAGTTTTCCATATTCTTTAATTTTCTGACTTGATATATGTACTAACTCAAAAAAAAATATATCATTCAGTCGGGAGAGCCCGACAGTAGAATACCCTGAGGTAGTAAAGAAAGCCACTCAAATTTTCTAATAACTAGTAACACAGCGCGCGCTTTCATGCCTATGTATATACATAAGTATATGTAAATGCTTCAACGAATGAGGACATAAGAGAGAGCGTAAATTCACTGCAACAACAACACATTAAATTAAAGAAATAAATAATTGCGGATATCTTCTGTGTTAATTATCCGATCTTGATCAAATTTTCACGATGCATCCATTTCAAATCTCTAGCTTGTTAATTGCCAGTACTATACTTTTTTTCACTTTGTGGGCGAAGGGGGCGTGGCTTCCAAAATTTAAAATAAACTTGATCTGCGTGCAAGTATAAGAAGTCTTCATACCAAATTTGGTGTTCCTAGGTCTTACCATCTCTGAGATCTTGTTACTTACACGGACAGCCGGACAGACGGACCGACGGACAGACGGACAGACGGACATGGCTATATCGACTCAGCTTCTCGCCCTGATCAAGAATATATATACTTTATGGGGTCTGCCACGCCTCCTTCTGCCTGTTACATACTTTTATTTTTTTAACAAACTTAATATACCCCCTCAGGGTATAAAAACAATATTTATACATTGTGGATGCTAAATACCTCCGGCTTTATTGATACCAAACTAAGAACTAAAATACAATATTTAACTTATGCTGCAAGTCAGCTAGGATTATGCCAAAGCTTCTTTTGAGAGCTTTGATCTTATGCTGCAAGTCAGCAATTTATGTCAAAGCTTCTTTTGAGAGCTTCAAAACTCGCCAGAGCGACTAATGCAAATATTTATGTTGTCGAAGATATTCTGTTTACATTAATTGATCTGATTGGGCTTTGATATTGAATCTCAATTGCGCTTTGTTTACTTTAGATTAAGTGATCTGGTAGGGTGTAAAATGGTAGCTACAGCTGCGCATTGACTTATGCCATGATTGCGAAATTGTAAAGAGAAATGCTTTTAGAGCTGGGGGATAACTTGAATTCACTAATCAAAAGATTTATTCCTCTTCATATTTTCGGTGTAAAATTCACGAATCTGCATTAAGTACTCAAAAGTACGTGAATTGACTGTAATATATAATAGAAACGCAACAGACTCTTTCCATGTATGTTTATTAACTTTTCTACAACACTTTTCCTTGAAGGACTTTCTTAATAAATCGCGCCCAACTGTACTCCAGTAACTGATATGCCCGTTGTTTCTCCTTCTCGGATAGCACCGAATAGCGTATCGAGTTGAAGACGAGACTCTTGAGCATACGAATGCCGGCGTTGTTGGGGGCCATGCTCATGATGGCGTAATAAAAGTCGTAACTTAATCCTTTGGCATTCCAGAATCCAGGATCATCATTGCAAATCACTACAGGAACGTCCAAGGCCATATACTGGGCACCTGGATGATTGCGCATATCCCAAACCAAATGTAGCACCTGATTCGAAATGGGATTCAACTCCACAGCGATTTGTCGAGTTTTGACTGCATTCATGAGAATCGGATGTTTAACCAAAGCAAAGCCATGACCAATTCGAGTGGTATTTAATAGCAGAGCATCTAGAATGTTTATATCCGTTGAGGCGCTGTACCAATCTGCAAGAAGCAAGTCTGTAATACGTTTTTTCCAATAGAATGTTTTCAGTATTAATTAACTTGTTTCCCCGGCATGAAGAAAAAGTTTAGAATTGGTCGGCAGATCCTTCAAAGCTGGGATCTGCTCATACAGTGGTCTACCCTTGTCCTCCTGGCCCACCAAATCAAAGCCTATCACAAACTCTGGAAAAGTTTTTCTTGAAGAGAAGATAAGGTTAATTGTCATGTCAAAAACAACCCATCAGTACTTACACCAAAAACTTGAACTCTTCAACATTTTCCTTCATTTTCTTGTCATCAGCTCCTCTCCACACGGCATAAATAACCTTAATGCCTACGAAATTGGGATGCAATCTTACAAACTTATCATTGAGCATCTGCATCTCACGTATCGTTTGCTCTCTAGGAAAGGTGCGACCACTGGCATCGTAGAGCTGCAGAAAAGGACATGGAGTAAGGACATTAGCAGATCATGTCACTCACCTCTCGCATACTGATGCGCAACTCGGCATACATCACATTGTCATTGTACAATTCCTCCAGAAGCTGCCAGTGATAAGCACGAAATGCAGGCAAATAATAAAAAGCATCTGTTAAGGTCTTAAACATGTCCTCGAATCGTGACCAAACCGCGGTTATCGTTGGATACTCCACTGTAACAAAAAAAATATTTCAGGAATTCTTCAAAATTTTTTCTGACGAATTTTACTGACGTTCCGGCAGAGGTGTATATAGATTGATAAGCTTCTCAAAGTTGTCATCATATATCGCTGGATCTATGGAATTGCGCCTCTCCTCGGCAACGAGAACATACTGTGATGTGCATCCATGTTCCTTAGGTGCCCGTCGGAAGGTTAACCTGCTTTTGCCCTCGGCATCTGTGCATCGCAGCATTCCTGGCATATATGACATATTTTTTACCACCCACTTGGAACTCACGGCTGCCGTATTGTGAAGATGGAGGACAGCTCCTTTGGGCATTTCCTGCAGGAATCTAAAGATAGCACTGCGATCAATCAATGGTTTCGCCTTAAAGAAATGCATGCCAGCTGCATTTTGGTCAGCATTGCGAAATCCTTGCGCTAATTCGCCCAGCTTGTATTGCATGAAAAGATCCTCCACCTTTGACTCCTGGTTATTTAGACTGATTCGTCCGCCAGTCATAAGCTGCTCCTCGGCATTTAACACAGCCTGACGTGCTTTCTCATAGCCTTAATAAAAATTTTAGTTTTAATATTTATCTACATTTTCATATTTTTACTTCTGCTCCTACTTAATACATTTTCGGGCTCCGCACAATATAGACCAACTACTAATCCCAGTAGCAGCATTACGCGCTTCATATTGTTTATTGACAGCTATGCTTCCTTCCAGGGGATTTATATTTGCCCAGTTAATGGCCCGATAAGTCAAATATTGACAACGGTTCTTCCTTTCTAAACGATTAAGAACTACAATTTTTATGTCCGTACGCCAACCTCTCACTTCAAGAACTGAGCACAATTTCTTAATTCTTCCGCAAGTTTTTATAAGTAACCAGCTGACCATCATTTGAATTATTTTGTTTAATTATTTTATTTTGTCCCTGATCTTTTGCGGACACGCTTTGCCAGTTTCATTAACAGTTTTAATAAGAGTTTTCGATTTTGGGGCTAGACGTTTACTTAACGGTAATTGGAAGCACCAATTGTCAACCCCATAAAGTACAAAAACTTATTAAAAAAATGTTTAAAAAATAATTTGTTAATTGCTGACTCATCTTAGTTGACGAAATTAATAATCATTTTAGTTTATTTTCTCTGATAACGATCAGTATGGAAATGAAACAATAATAAACTTATCTCAAATTAATCTAATTTTCATTGTAATTTCAGCATTCCTAAGTACATTACTTAATTGCCGTCTGTAATTTTTATACTTTTCTAATTTTATTAAACATATTAAAAAGGTTAAAAGTGAAGCGCACCCAGATTTAAAACTAAACTTTTTATGCACGAACAAAATTACACTTAGATTTTAGAACTAAAAAAAGATTAAGTAAATATGTTATGTTTATAGTTTTAAATGTAAAAAGGAAAATTTTCATTTATAAAGTTAGTTTTAATTTAAAACTTTTAAGTCATAAGCTTCTCAAAGCTTTTAGTTCAAAAAAAATTTGCTGCACGCATTTAAAGTTTATTTCTTTTTTATTGCATTCTGGGTGTAAATTGTGGGAATCTGTAAAATATTATACAATGATTACTCAACCTTTTCAAATCGCTCTTCCTTTCTTTCTCATATTCTCTCCCCATTTCTCTCTCACACACAGTCTTTCACTCATTTTGTGCCTTGTTTTGATTTGGCAAATTTGTACATTTCCCATTCAATGTCGAGTATCAATTTTAGTGGCCCCAGTAAACAATTTGGGTTAGTGAATAACTATGCAAAAATTTAACTAAAAATAAACAAAATAGTTTTGATAAAAATTTCAAGTGCTGATGCTACGAATACAAAATACTCTTTCCCACAGAGCGGTGTAATTGTAATGGACGCTTACTTATGTTGATATTATATGTGGAAGTTTTGAAACGATCTTTACTAAGAATAATCGTTTATAATCGTGAATAATTATGAATCACTCACATTCGTACTTGTTAGTCTGTCCCTCTCGAATGCAAAAAGGGTATGCAAAAAAACACACAGATCTATATATGAACTATATACATATGTATCCGATCTGCGCTTACACTTTCCATGTTTACAAATACATAATACATAAGTGTACTTGCGATTTTTCGCGCCCCCTGAAAGAGTCATTCGGCCTGCACAATTTGCAAACCGTTGACATTGAACTCTTCTACAGCTGGCGCTCATCGCTGCCGTCGTCGGCGTCGTCGCCGGCGTCGACGTCAGCGTCAGCGAAATCGTGGAGAGATTGGAGAACACGCTACAGCAACGCTTTGGAGGGTTGACTAGTCCAATTCTTTATCAGTTGTTGAGTGAACTGCAAGCGACGAGCATCCAAAAGGTCGAGCATCAAAACAAACAGAAATTGGCTTTGTTTTAAAATTTGTTTTTTAAAACGGAAATAACTGCGCAATGTGGATATCTTTGATGTGGATGCTATTACTGTTGCTCCTAGGTCAGGTGCATGGAACAGATCAACGTATGTTAATTCAAACAACAATTACCACCTATAGTATTCAACATAAATTTAAATCTCAGCTTATGAGACGCTGCGTGAACGAATTATGAAAGCAGAGCAAATGGCCTCGTTGGGCGGCAATCTATGGCTAACTTCGGATGAGGAGAAGGCCAACAGTATACTGATGAATGCCAAGCGGGCTGAAATTGCCGAGGGCATCAAGCATCCAGAGAAATATCCACCAGCGATGCACTTCTTCCAAGGCAAACAATATGTGAGGCAGAGTGAAGTGTTTCGCATTATACAGAAGATGCCCAAGGGCGCCTTTCTACATGGTCACAACACGGCCATGGTCAGTTCCAGATGGATTATAACCAATCTCACTACAACCAATAATCTCTACACGTGTCGGGATATTAATGGTCTCTTGATCTTCACCTACGATCCGGCTAGCTCCAATTGCCATAGCGAGGAGCAAAATGTTTGCACGGAACGCATCAATGCCGAGGATCGTCATCAGTATGAGCGGCAGTTGGAAAAGCACATTAATATGCATAGCACAAAGCCAGAGAGTAAGAATTCTCTTAATATTTAAATCCCATCGATTTATCTAGCTTCTTTTTCCAGCTCTCTTGCCGAATCGCAAAAAGATATGGGAACGCTTTGAGAATATCTTTACAACGGTGGATCGTCTTTATAAATATCAACCAACTTACTGTGCGTACCACAAGCGATTGCTGGAGGAACTCTGCGAGGATAACATTATATATGCTGAAATACGAGCTTCCCTCTCGCCTGTAAGTATACTATAAAACTATTTACTATCTATTATATTTATTTATTTTATAATATTTCATTGATCAGCTTTATGATGATCACAATCGCACTTACAGTTCGCTGGATGTGGCCAATCAGCTGGAAAGGATTGTCGAGGAGTTCAAAGCGAAGCATCAGGATTTTGTAGGTCTCAAGGTCATCTATGCGAAACGTAATCTGGCCACAGAGGAGAAAATGGCCGACAATATACGCACCTTTAAACAACTGCAGTAAGTTGATATTTCTCTGCACATAATTTACAGATGATTTTATAGTCAAGTAGAACTTCGACCCTATAAATAATATATAACTCTGTCCATTCGTCTGTTGAACTTGGAGATTTTAAAACCTAAAGAGCTAGATATATGTAGATCGATTTATTTTTAAGCTTTGAACTGATCGATCTTATTCCGAATTTGTTTCCTTATCATTGAACGGTAATGTATATATCTATGTATTTATTTTAATTATGAATTGTTGATATACCAAAATATCTATAGTATTACTTAGCATAAATGAATGAATCTTATTCACAGCGCTGCCAAACCGAACTTTATCATTGGCTTCGATATGATTGGACAGGAGGACACAGGGAATATGTTGAGCAAGTACGTCAATGAATTCTCAGATATGCCGAGCACAGGGCACTTTTTCTTCCATGCTGGCGAGACAAGTAAGTTTTCCCCATTTCCAACACCAATTTAGCTACGATACAAGTTTCATTTCACAGATTGGTATGGACGCACGGACTGGAATATGATGGATGCCATATTGCTGAATACAAAGCGCATTGGACACGGATTCGCTTTGCCAAAACATCCGCAATTGTGGTCAACGATCAAGAAGCGTAACATTGCCATCGAGGTGAATCCGCTATCCAACCAAGTCTTAGGTCTCATATGGGATTTGCGCAATCATCCTGCCAGCTTTTTAATAGCTGAGAATTTCCCCATCATCATATCGGCCGATGATCCCGGTGTATGGGGAGCCAAAGGTCTCAGCTATGATTTCTACTACGCCTTCATGGCCATGGCTCCTGCTGAGGCAGATCTGCGATTCCTCAAACAACTGGCACTCAACTCTATCAAGTACTCGGTGCTAACACCCATTGAGAGGCGTAAGATCAATCGAGTGTTTCAAAGAAAGTGGCAAGAGTTTATAGCAAACATCTTAAATCCTAAATTTAAGTAGATAATATAATAGTTAAATAGTTAAAGTTAATATAGTAACAATAATGCAAACTAAATAGTCGCACTAATACGAATTTTTCAGAAATTTATAAGTGAAAATTTTACGGTTTTATATTTAATAAAGTCTTAATTCTATTTCGGTACAAATTCTGCAAAGTTTTTAAAAAGGGAATTGACCAAATTAATAAATATTTGCAGGAAATTCATATACTCAGAAAATTTTGATGTTCCATTTAAACTAAATTTTTGGAGAGCTCAGACACTAAATTTAAGGAAATCCAACTTTCATAATTTTTAGAATAAATAATTTAAATATTTTTGGCGCATTTTTATGGCGATTATCTTAATTTTAGGTCGATGATTTGATATGTGGTATTCTATATAGGATCTACAATAGTAAAATTTTAGATATGAAAAATTTTTAATAAAAGCATACTATACAAAGCTTTCAACCAGGCTCAGGGACTTGAGTCTAAACCGTGTTGGCCGCAAACCAACCATGCAGGCATTTTGGCACAGGTCCATTGGTATGAAAGTCACAACGCCCCAGTTCCGTCATGGTCTTCGCACAGAGCACAATGAGTCCCACATAACGATCGTTAAGTCCTCCAACAACCATGGAGGCCAGGATCACGCCATCGTCCTCGCTTTGTGGTTCAGGAGCAGGCACAAAAATTGGTTCACTGGGATATATATTATCCTCGCACCACGTTTTGCAGGTTTTCAACACTACATCCACTTTGATGAGCTAATAATGGGACTGTTAATAAAGGAAAAGGAAGGAAGGAGGATAGAGCTTACTGTGCCTGGATTTTGGGCATCCACATCGGAGCTGATGGCATAGAAGTACCGATATTTTTTGCCCATGTGCCTTTCGTAGTAGATTCTTGGAGTCTCGCAGCCCCAATCGCAAAGCATTTCGGGTCGCAGAAATATACCAGAGGTTCCTTGGTAAGCCTCAGCTTGACTATCCCTCAAGCTAACCAGATTGACGCCGTCCTCAACATCAAAGCGTGCTCGCTTGAAGTCCTTTTGGGACTCTTCCTCCTGTTTGCCATTTGTGGCCATATAACTGATATCAGCATATTGCGAGGCAGAATGCTTCATCTTTGGAGGTTGCCTCACATTTAAGCCTGCCAGAGACATAGACTTTACCAGCCGCCGCTTGCCGGAGAGGGAAGCATCCCTGCCTACGCCTAGTGGTAGGACAAAGCGCAGAGGACGTCCTCGAAAGAGCGTAGCATAATTAGGATTTGTTTGCATATTTGCAATTGCCTCTAAATACATGCAGTTAATCATCTCGGGATTCTTGTAGCAACAAATGTCCACAACTACATGGTTATCATCCTCATAGGTATTGATGATGTGTAGATAGAAAAATGCATCCGATTCGTAGGTCTGCACCAGTTTACCCGTCGCACGCTCTATGAGATGAAATAGGGTCGGCTTATCCTCATACCACTTTAAGCAGGCCGACAGATTTTGATTGGACAACTGAGACTTGATGTACTCTGTCAAGGACACCGACAACGGTTGTTCCACAATCACAAAATAATTTTCGGTCAGGCCAAAAGTGTGCATGTAACCAGGATGCAGTTTCCAGCGACAAGGTAGCGTCGCCACAATGTGTGCATCCTCGAACATCTGTTGGCCATTGGGAAAACAAATTATCGTATAAGATGGACCAGACTTTGTCATGCTTGTGCCCAGATTGTAGACGGTTCCACTGGGCACAATATGTGGATGTGATGTATGATTGATTACGCCTACAAAGTCTGTGGTGCAGATGCGTCCCTCGGTGGCCAAAGTGCAAGGATTGATGCTAGAATCAAATAAAATAATAAAAATTACTGAAGGAATAGGTTCCCCTATTATAATTTGTTTCTAAATTTTTGCTTTCAAATTTGTTAAATTAAATCTTCTCCTTTGCACTTATTAGAAAGAGCAACGAGGAAGATGGAACAATGTTTGCGTCAATCTAATGAATTTAGGGAGACAAAACAATACATTTGTATGATTAAGTGATCTTCTTATCTAGTGCGAACTTTGCTTTAAGTACAAAAGTACTACTATATTACGCATACGCACCGATGCATGAAAGGCGTCTCAGTTAAAGTGTAATATTGATCACCGAACGGGTAAATAGATATCATGGAATTATCCGTGCCGCTGTCTGGCCGAAATATAGCCCCAAACTTATCGAAAATGGAATGACAAGGATCAGGAACAGCTGCCGTGCCAAATTCTGTGACCACAATCCGTTGAGCAGCACGATTCTTTTGCAAAGTTTGAGTGTCTACAAAGCGATTTTGATAAGTCACTCGACCCCCTTTGATGGCAAAGCGGTGCAGAAGCGCAGAACAATCAAAGAGATGTCCAAAGGTCATGTCACCAACCTTCCAGCTACCAGGACCATTGCGTAGGAGACTTCCATTAATCCAGGTGGGAATGTGTCCACTCAGATGGCCCTCAATGGGATCCACAATCTCACGTTCACAGGAACGCAACCAAACATCAGATGAACAATTTGGATAATAGCGTCCATTTCCATCTAGGCGAGTGGCTTCCGGATTGTCTCGTCCCTCATCGTACTTGACCTGTAAAGAGTGTGCTCCAAGCATTATCGATTGCCACAATTCGTGGTATAAGTTGCCCTTAAGCCGTGGCTTAATGCTGATTATCTGTTGTTAATACGCCGTGTTGGCCATTCCACGTATTTCATCAGCTGGAAATGTTCCCATGGAACTTAGCCCACTCGGGTGGACCTAACAAACAATATCATATGTTCACACAGTATTTTAAATCAAAAAAACATTAAAAACTGACTTTAGGTACTTTTTCGGAAAACCGATAATTCCAAATTTTATATAAAAATTCTTATAATTGTAGTTTGAGGCTAACCGCAAAAAAGTCGCGCATAAAGCTTCTGAATACCCGTGCTGACATTGCGAGGGATTCCGAAAAAAGACGATTCCAAACCTAAACAGGTAATCCTGACAAATATTCACAAAATTATCCTTCAACTATTGCGGCGACTCTGAAAATGCGAACGAACTGCAAGAAAATTAAACGACAACTGACAAAAGTTGTTCAAGTGGTCGCCCCTTGTTGACTACAGACTGAGGGAGGCCCAATGCACCCTACGTCAAGTACTGAGTGCCGACTGGCGAGTGTTATTCATAATTTTGATTGACAGTCTACGTCGTTGTAAGCCACACCACGTCATATGAAAAACAAAAACAAAACAAAATGGAATAGACAGATTTGTGGCACAGCATTTTTGCCGCTTCGTCGACAATTGACAAAAAAGCAAAACAAAGTAAAGCCACAAGTGTAGAGGAGCTTTAGTGTGACTAACATTTTGTTATGGGCTTAAGATGGCATCGACATCTAATACTGATTCCACTGACTTCTCTGTCTGACCTTGTTGCAAAGTAACATTTTCCTTCTTTTGCAGAAGCCACAACAAGGCCCCGAGAAAACGAAGTTAAATGCAATCCAATATGATGAGGTAAGTGATACAAATGTTGCCCAAGCCTAAAGTATATATTGCGTATATGCCACGTGGCCACAGCCAAGATTTGCGAGTGTGTATTTGGATTTAAGTTCATGATCGAATCAATTATAGGCCAGGCTAAGGCTAAGTCTATAGCTGGCAATTGGGCTCAGCTTTCAGTCAGGTGCAGCTAAATTAAAAAATATAAATTGCTTTCAATTATTAACGTATCTTGCAGCTGGGCGTGTGTCTCTCACATCTGATGGGAAATGCTTGCAACTATTTTTTCTTCCACTTATGGCCATCAATGACGGTCGAGAAATACATAACATATGATATAATT
Organism: Drosophila putrida; assembly: GCA_037043535.1. Taxonomy (NCBI): domain Eukaryota; kingdom Metazoa; phylum Arthropoda; class Insecta; order Diptera; family Drosophilidae; genus Drosophila; species Drosophila putrida. The sequence continues at coordinate 1,504,177 of JBAMBI010000135.1, forward strand.
TACTTACTTGGCTTGTGCATAAGCCACACCTTAAGTTGCAATCATTTAACATTCATAATTTGTAGACAATTTGCATTTATGTTTATCAGATAGTCTAATCTTTGTTTAAATGTAACGAATTAATGCTTCGCAATGTTGACAAACGCAATATTTTAAATGTTAATTATTTATAAACAATGTAGTAAGTAAGTATATCAAAACTTAAGTATATCAAAACTTTAAATTATTTAAAATAAACTTTGATTATATATCAATAATTTTTAGATAAAATGCATTTAACAAGCATTTGTAAGGATTTTATAAGTATTGCTAAGAATTTAAATTTAACGTATTAAACAACTGCCGCTAGCGGTGTTGATTAACGCACAAGCATCGTACACGGAGTTTAGTGTTGGTCAACACTGGCTCCGCTGAATCAGCTGTTGCCTGACAACGGCGCAAAAAGCAAATTGACGATAATAGAAAAAAGAAGAAGGAACAACAATAATAATAACAATTAACTCGTTTACCATTTTGCAGTAACGAGAGTAACGTTTTGGGTCCGTTGAATTTATGTGATTGCAATAGTGATTGCGGTGACTTTAATCCAGGAACAGTTCCCTCTCACTCCTGCTTTACCCACTACGGCTGCCCCAGTGACATGAATGGACAACACCCTCCAAATGGTGGGGTCTATACGGGAGCCAGTCGTATACCAAGGGGTGCGGCAAGGCCACGTCTATCGCCACGAATAAATCAATCATTTTTGCCCGTGTTCCATGAACGTTCAAGCGATGAGGATTCCGCTGTATTAACCAATAATCTATGGAAACTGGCCCGCAAGACGGGCAATCTGAATTTGGCCAACAAGGGTTTGGCACGCGGTGAGTATTTAATTGGTAATAACACTTAGCTCTGATATGAGACTGTGTGTGTGTGTGTATGTGTAGTGGTTACGGAATCGCAAGTTAATCGCTGGAAATATCCGGCATCGGATGAGATTGAATCACATTCAATAGGCAATGGCCTCATGGATAGCAGCGCCTTATGGTTCATGTATATGTGATGTGTAATCGATGAGAATCTCGCTCGAACTTGGCCCTGACTGACCATAAATAGAGCCGTGCATATTATACGCTCCATTAGACAACGACATCATTGTAATTTAGATGTTGCTTGTCAGCCAGAGTAACGTTTAGTATGTGCCGTGCTCTTGCTGTCTACGGAAGTGTCGCTCGTTCCCAAAACATCCTTCAAGATTGCGTCCTCCAGGCAAACACGCAAGCAGCTCACATCATTTTGCATGTGTGGTCCACATCCAAGTCGACGAAGACGAAGCTACTATCAGATACGAGAATTTCAGATGGCTTCCTCGGCCGATGAGTTGGAAAGCGAGGATCCTGATGATGAGATCGAATTGGATGAACCGATACCGCCTAAAACAGATGCCAATGCCCGTAGTGACAAATTAAAGTCATAAAACATAATTTAATGCTCATTCCTCCTCTGTTTTTCCCTTATTTCAGTTCCCGAGCGTCTATACGACATCAACGATGCGGATGAGGACAGCAAGAAGGCGAATTTAGAGCAGTTGTCGATGAACGAGGAGGATGCCTGGTGGAATCAAGTTCCCATTAATAATCTTGACTTGAGCTCCAATGCCTTGACGCACATTTCACCCAAGATAGAAAACTTATTAACCCTTACCGTGTTGCAATTGCATGACAATGCCTTGGTTGCTCTTCCCCCTGAAATTGGGAAGCTAGAGAAACTAGTCCGTCTGAATCTTAGCCACAATAAACTAAATGAATTGCCAGTTGAGCTCTTCAGTTTGCCAGAACTGCGACATCTGAACATCTCCCACAATGAGTTTATCGAACTAAATCCCGACATCAGCAATCTACACATGCTCGAGTTTCTCGTAAGTATTTCAGCTATACTAATCCCTATCAGGTTGTGGTCTGTAATCGAAACTAATCCAACTGCTTGCTAACACAATTCACACAAGGATGCTGGTAACAATAACATAAAGAGTTTGCCCTGCGGCATTGGGTTCCTGGTGCGTCTAACAGCGCTTCTGTTACCCAATAATCACATCGTGGAACTGCCACCCGATATTGTCAATATGCGCTGTAAGTTAACGTAATCGCAACCATCCTTTCAAGACTAATCCATATCTGTTTTTATAGCATTACAGAAGCTGGATTTGATGAAAAATGATCTGATTGCCTTGCCAGAGGACATGGGTCTACTGAGGAAACTAGAATGTCTGTATATCCAACATAATGACATCAAGGAGCTGCCCAGCTTTGAGGGTAACGAAACGCTCAATGAGCTGCATGCCAGCAATAATTTCATAGAGGTTTGTTTGATGGTTCTTTAGCTATACAAAAGGACAACTCACTTGAGACTCTCTGCTTTCAGCACGTGCCCAAGGATCTTTGTAGCAACCTGCCGCATCTGAAGATATTTGATTTGCGTGACAATAAAATTACTCAACTGCCGGATGAAATTTGTCTGCTGCGAAATCTAAATCGCTTGGATGTCTCCAACAATTCCATCAATATGTTGCCTGTCACATTGTCCTCGTTGGCGCATTTGATAAGCCTGCAAGTCGATGGCAATCCCATCAAGACAATCCGACGTGATATTTTGCAATGCGGCACAGCGCGCATTTTAAAAACGTTGCAAGAACGTGCACAAAGCAAGGATAGAGAAGCAGGTGGAGCGGATTCCAAAAGCTGTGGAAGAGCTGGACCTACTGGACAGACGGTGGATGATATGCCCGCTGGTAATGTTGATAAGTAAGTAGATTAGAGCGTCGTCGAATATTCCAATTGATCCAATGCTGCAGTAGCTATCAGCGACAACATGTGGCGCCTGTGCAGTCGCAATACATACAATATCAGTATCAAAGTAACCAACAGTTTGTGCAACAGCCGGAGCAATGTCATATCTATTATCCCCGTTATGATCCTCAACCTCAAGAGTTTATGCCACAGCCAGACTATGAACAGGACCAAAGCTTTAATCACTATATGCCACCACAGTTGCAATATGGAAACTCCTTTGTTCATGGTCACATCTTGCCACAGCAGCAGCAGGAGCAACAAGGATGCGAAGATTTTTCTCGCTGTGCCATTGATCCGCGTTGGGTGTAGTGTATCACCAAATTGCATTAGATTTATTAGTGCTTTTCCCATTTCCAACTCTCATCTTTGCTTGTAATCTGAACTTATATGTGTATCTGTATTTTACAGATACAAACTACGTCATACACGCACATTAGCTGTGAATTTAGAGAATCTTACCAATGTGCCGGACCACGTCTTTGAGCTTGCCGCAGCGGAAAATGTGCATGTGGTGGACTTTGCACGTAATCAGCTCAGAGCTCTACCAAACGGGTAAGTAAACGGGTAAAGTCTTCCATTTGGAAAAGTAACAACAACAATTTGTTTTTAAATTTATTCCACATTAAAAAAAAGTCTCCTTTCAAATACTCTTTCTCTCAACATTTTAAGAAATATAAATAGGATGCCCCATTGGAAATTGTCGAAACAAAAAAATATTTTCAAATCTTTAAGACACGAGCTTGCACTTTTAATCCACTTCAGATGCCCTAATTTGATTCTGAAGGGTTTTTTTTATAGAAAAAGTGTAGTAGTAGTTTTAATCAACTCCTGACTCTTCCATTAGCACCAACTTACTAACTAAAGATAGTAATTAACTAGTACAAGCCCCTTACGTTTTTAAAAATATATTTTTTTTTATTTTTAATCCTCGTCTGTAGCTTGCAGCACATGTCGAAGCTGGTAACGGAACTGGTGCTATCCCACAATGCCATTGGTCATGTGCATCCTTTTATTTCGCAATTCACGCGCATCTCATACCTGAATTTATCAAACAATTTGCTCCCAGACTTGCCCCATGAGTTTGGTGTCCTGAACACGCTACGTGAACTGAACATTGCTAACAATCGGTGAGATTCTTTCACACATTTCTCTTACCAACATCCTGTTAACTTGGCTTACACTTGCAGCTTCACATTCATACCGCAAGCAATTTATGAATTACAAGGTCTCGAAATCTTCATTGCCAGCGAAAATCAAATCAAGGCCTTGAATGTGGCAGGACTAGAGAATATGAGGCGATTAAATACGCTCGATTTGCGTAATAATGATATCGACTCTATACCTCCAATACTTGGTAATCTAACTAACATAACGTGAGTTGCCTGATCTACACAAGAAATTAAATCAAGTTGCTTAATACAAATTTATTTCCATTTATTTTTCAGACACTTGGAGCTAGTGGGCAATCCATTTCGTCAGCCTCGTCATCAAATTCTAATCAAGGGCACTGATGCCATAATGTCGTACCTACGTGACCGTATACCCAACTAAGGATCGTAAGGGGCGTGGCAATATTTGGAAACGTATTTATTTATATTTAGCGCATGTTCTTTAAGCACCTTTTACATATTCTTGTTCTGTTAAAATTTTGACAAAAATGGCTTAAACAAAATTAAAGTAGCGCCCACACAACGGCACTCATACACACACACATACGAGTATGTGTATGTGTGTGTGTGAGTGTGTGTGTGTGTAGGTGCCAGACGCGCGTAGTACCTTGTAATATTTTAATAAACTCTCCCTTGAGATCCTAGTCAGCGTTTGGCAAACAACACACACCGCGCACCTTTGTTGGAAAAGCATTAAATATAGAGTATTAAATAGTTCGAGTATTGACTTTTATTCCTACTGAAACCACTCATCATTTAGTTATGTTCCACAACCTCGTTGCGCAATCTTTTGGCCAACGTGCGTCGAAGTTGAAGAGCCGCATTATCGGCCTCATCCATGGCTGGCATGGTCAACTCATCATTCTCGAGCAGTTGCTGTGCCACTTGTGCAGAACTGGGACGTGCCCCTTGCGGCGTGCTACGTGCCACAGTGTCCTGCAACTGTTTGGCGCGCGTTTGCTTTTTGATCTCAACAATCTTGTCGCGTTGCTGCCGTAGATATTCCTGTCTTGAAACCACATCGTTGGGATCCACTTTGTCCTCCTGTTCGAAAAAGAGATTCAAGCGTTGAAACTTATCGTTGACCAAGTCGAGATTGGCATCTTGTTCTGGTGTCAAGGCAGCCTCTGGACTTTCCATATCATCCGCTACGGTTTTGGCTATAAGTTGTTCCACATCCACGTCAGCCACAGCAATGCTGTAAGGAATATATTGTAGAATATTAGAGAATATGTTCGGTACTCCTGCGAGCTTTAAGCCAACCCCAATTCTGAGCCTGTGGCATCCTCGTCTTGCGCCTCTACGGAGAGACTTTGTGCCAATTGATGCTTCTCGATAAGATCCAGCGCCTGCAACTGTAGCTCCACATTGCGCTGCGTCATCATGCGTATAAAAATCTTTAAATCATTTGCAGCCCAGATCTGCAAAATGAACTTTAGTTGATCTACTATATATACTTGGCGGAAACCTCATCTTCACCTGCTGAAAGAGCACCTGATGAAACTGAAATGGATTCTCGCCCTGCCCCAGCTGTCGACCCTCCAAACAAGCCAGCTCAAATTGCTCCGGTGTGATGTGCATCTCTTCCATAAAACTGCCCAGCATAAAATCTACTAAATTCTTATATTCCTCATGTATCTGTTGTATATCTGGATTACCCTCGTCCATCTGCAAATTTGGATCAAAGACTGCAGAGGACATTAGTTTTAGCTAATGACGTGGCAATTGCAAACTTATCCTTACCCAAGGACTTTTGCTCGATGAATGTTTGAAGTGGTGCATTCCAGACAGGTCCGTGCAGGAAGCAGATTAGGGAATCAAACACCCAAGAATCCTCAGCAGACATTTTTCTAGATTTCGAAAGTCGTAGAACGCACCTAGAACTTAACCGAGATTCAAGGAACTGGTAATGTCGTCAGCTTTGCAGTTTGTGTTTGGTCCTTGAAATTGTTACTATGGTTACCAGCCCAACCACCCTCTTGCACAACAATAACTAAGAGGTATACACATGTACATTATAATGTATACTCCGAGTAAAGAAAAAACACATGAAAAGTTTTGCAATTTATGTTTTTTTGTTTAAAAACTATTAAAAACTATGATTTAATTTACTCAATCATAATATAGAGATGTTCAAATTATATATATATAGATGTATATATATGTATGTTAGGTATCGTATGTGTGAGTGAGTGTGTGTGAGTGTGTGTGTGTATGTATGTGTTATGATAAGGGGATTAGACAGCATATCATATACAATACACATTTTGTTTATATATAAATACTATGTATAAACTATAGTTTTCATCTTCTATTATGCAAATTTCATTTTATGTTTTTTATTGTTGCAGTTCAATTAATCAAACAAAAACAACAACATGGAAGGATATATATATATATTTATATTTAATATACGCATGTGTGGATCGCATTGGGATTACGGACAGGCTGCTCCAAGAGGGAAACCATTTTGATCGAAAGAAACTAAATCATAAATAAATACAATTATTAATATATATTTTGTTTATAATAATGCACACCGCACATGGCAAATATGTTTGATTATTAACAAATAACTTTATTGTGTTTCTAGATTGTAGATTGTGGATATTGTTGTTGTTGTGGTTGCTGCTGCTGCTGTTGGTTGTAGTTGTCGGAGCTTGTTGTTGGTGTGACGCTGGCTTTATTAACTAAGTTTTCGTATTAAAAAATTATTTAAATTAAATGATCAAAAAAAAATCTTACATGGAAAACGTAAGAAGACTTTTCTGGTTTTTCTTTTCGGTTTTTTTACTTTTTTTGCTTTATGCGTACATTGTTAAACCCTTTACAATCTATTTGTAATTGTAATTATCATTATTAGTTTTATTTTATTTGTTGCTCTTGTAAATGATCTGTGTGGATGTGTGTGAATGTGTGTGTGACTGTGAAGCGCAACATTTTATTTAATTTATTAAATGTAAATATGCTGCTTAGTTTCGTAAGGACAAGTTGTTGTTTAGGTCTAGAAAAAAGCCCCCCCTTAACAATTATATATGTCATTTTCGTTATTTATACAAATTTCTCGCTCCTTTTTTTCACGCTATCATTATCAAATGTATAATGCCAGTTTATTTACGTGTTTATGGTTTAGCATGTAACTCGATATAGGGAATAACTCTAAATTATATACAAGGTTTATTACGCTTTACTAAATGTTGAGGGAATTTTACATATGGCTAAACTTTCAATGAAATCCAAAACAAAGTTTGTTCAATTGGCCCACATATGGATAAACAATTATTGTTGTGCTTATTTCAAAGGTAATTGCACTTAAATCAAAGTATTAACAGAGTGTCAAAAGAATGTTAAGATACAAATTCATTTGCCAATACGTAGACACAGAAAAATAATTTAAATTAACAATTAATAAGATAAAAAAGAACTATAAATATACATGTATTTTTTGTTGAATTATTACCAGAAGTTTATGTTATAATATTAACAATTGCCAATTAAATAGGCACAACAATAAAACGAAATGTTGCACAAGCAACACGTTGGCAACATTACTATCGCATTTTGGCCAACTTAACAAGCTTTGTTTTTTCCTCTTTTCCTTGTAAGGGGGTTGCCTGTGAGTTTTGATGAGCGAGCGATTACAGTACAACTTAAGCACCGGGCTATATAAACACGGCCAATAAACACTCTCATTTAAACCACAATCTTCTTTCGCTGCTGCTGTTGTTGATGTTGGTATTTAACTTCTATATTTTTATATATAATATTTATTTATTTTGGTTTCTTTCTTATGTTTTTAAGCACTCGAAACACAACGCACACAACAACTCCAAATAAATGTGTAATTTTATTTTTGTTGACCAAGATTTGTGTGTGTCTGTGTGTGTGTGTGTGTGCACATAATATTATTTATACCCTATAAGTTATATTCATTTTTAATATATATATATATATTTTATATATATTGTTTTTTGTTTCTTTTTCGTTTTAATTTAGTAAAGTAAGATTTTTTAATTTCTTTTTTTACTTTTCTCTTTTTTTTTTGTTTAAAATAAATGTTTTATGCTAAAATGTAAATTTATGTTTTTTGCTTGTTCTTCTTCTTATATGATTGCTTACAAGCAAACGCTCCTCGAGGCGAGGCTGTCGAGGACATATTGCCCTCCTACTCCCCCCTTACAGCTCCTCATCCTCCACCGAGTGTCCCGATCTAGTTACGGGTTGATTAATTGGTTGAATGCTCTCTTGTTTTTCTCCGCATTCTGCTGTGTTTACTATAATTATTGTATCTGCTGTTGTTGTTGTTGTTGTTACTGCTGTTGTTGCTGGTTGCGCCCACTGATCAACCCTTACATTCGTTGGTGTGTGTGTCTGTCTATATATGGGGGGTGTATGGGGTGTGTGTGTGTGTGTATATATGTACTATTTTATAATTGATGCCGCTGTGCTTAACTGTGTCCCCTTACTATACAATACGCGCTCTCTTTTCTGCTTGGGGGCCATCAGAGTCCTCATCGTCCTCGTAATCTTCCTCACCAGAATCGCTCTCATAGTCCACCAGTCCCTGCAAGGTTAAACACTGACAATAAAATAATATGATTAAAGTTTACCTCATATGAATTTTGTAAAAACTATTTATAGAAACCAAACTTAACAGTAGGATAAAAAATAACAATAAAAAGTTAGCAACATGCGGATCATTAATTTTAGAAGAGGGTAGCTTGTAATTTTTAGATTTAATGGGAATTCTTTACGATATTTTTCGTGTTAATAATCAATACTAAAATAATTCTAGACGATTCGAAGAAAATAGCATGAACCAATCAATTTTCTAGCTGCCTTAAATTTAGTTTTCTTTGAATATTTCTACAATTGAACTAAAACCGAATATTTGTAATAATTTATCTTCTTATTCGGTTATCATAATATTTGATTCTCAGTGTTATTCTCCAGTTTCCTCTTATTAATTTGGGATTTTTAATTACAAATTTCTTAGTCTGTGTTTCTAAATTTTATGTTATTCTTAGGGCTGCTTTTCCGTCATTACGTCGAAAAAAACTTGATATTTTTGTTGCCTATTCGGCAAGTTAATCTAGATGGCAAGGTTATGGGCACGTTAAGAAAACGTCTCTAATCACTAAATTTTTTAGTAAAACTCGAATAAAATCAAACTTTTAGTCTCTTGTTTTAATGTCTCACCTTTTTGGTCACCTTGTTTGCATCACCGCCCGTTGGTAAATCCGCGCTAAGCGCTGCCTTGTCGCCATCTAACTTAAGTTGCGCATCGCTGACATCTGTGGCGGGTGTCTGCTGTGTTTGTTGCAACTCATTGTCGGCATTGTTGGCTGCTGACGCAAGGCTGCTGCTGGGTGTGCTGGCTGCCGCCGTAACTGAGGCAGCCATGGCCGTTGCAATCGTTGATAGAAATTGTGATGCCGCAACGGCGGCAACTGTCGCCGAGTCGCAAAGCGCTGATGAAGATGATGACGACGACGTGGATGCTTCCAGTGACGAAGTGGATGACGACGAAGATGATGATGATGACGATGACGAAGAAGAAGACGACGCACTATTTGTGGCTGACAACAAGAGCTCCTGTTGATTTTGTGGCACAACAGCGCTCAATTGCTGCTGTAACTCTGCAATCTCAGGCTGTTGCTGTTGTTGCTGCTGCTGCTGTTGACTTTCCAGTTGAGCCGCAGCGGCCGCATTCGATGTGGATGCCACGGCAGCAGCAGCAGCCGCTGCCACAAGTGTGCTATTCAGGGACAACGTATGTTGTTGCTGGAATGAATGCTGTTGCTGCTGCAGGGCAATATTGGCAGCTGCAGCAAGTTGTACGGCAGCCTGAGCCTGCTCATCGACACTGCTCGACGTCGCAGCCTCCGGGCTACTGCTGCCACTTGCCGCTGGCGCTGATACTGAAGTGGCAGTTGCAGTTGCTGTCGCTGTGGGATTCAAATTTCCCAGCAATCCTCCACTGTTCGGTGACGTGCTATGCGGCGGCGATGATTTCTGTTGCTGGGTCTGATTTTGTGTTTGTTGCGGGCCATTCTTTTCGCTGACTGCTGTGAAAGAGGCAACAAATTGTAAGTTTGAGCTCGAGAGACAACTTATACTTATACTTTTAAACTTTATGTTAAAGTAGCCGTGAATTTAACTAGCATCGATTCTATTTTTATCGCTGTCGATGAATTTCGACAATAATGAACTATCGTTAATAAACAATAACTTACATTTCATGACATTGTTATAGCTATCAATTTCCTCTGAGAAATCATCTTCTTCATTAAACCACATCTCCTCCTCCTCCTCCATCTGGCGCTGATCGCGACGAAAGCGTCCACTGCGTATTATGGGCAGACTTCTAATAAACGGAGATAGAAATGACAGAAAAAATGTAAATTTTTTATTCAATAGACCTTTTGCAACTTTTGAAATTTACCCATCAGTGCGATTCTCCATCTTGTCGCGATCCTTTAGCCGATCCTGGTATTGGTCATAGCGGTTCTTTAGGTATTTAAACGTTTGCACATATTCGATTTCATCAAATATCTTGCTGAAGTTCTCCACAAAGTATACACACAATGTGCGTATATCCTCGATCTTTATAAACTCGAATAATTCCAATATGGCCGATTCCAATAGATTATATCGACCGTTATTACGAATAAAGGCATCCACAACAGGCGCAAACAGATTGCATTTGACAATGTGCCTTAAAACGGATAATACAATTGGTTTAGAATTCATAAAAATAATATTTCTCGCATTTTTACCTGTTGTAGAACTCGTCTTTAAGTGCAATTATTTTACGCAAAAGTCGCAGAGCGCCAAGTACAAGGAACGTATGTGTGCTCTTCATAAGCACGAGAATTCGTTTGAGGAGATCTTTTTGCAACAAGAAATTCTTAATATGATAGCTATGATGTTCAACGCAAAATGACAAAATGTCCAGCACAATGCTGAGCAGCTGTGCAGTCTGGTAATCCTCGTTCTGAGGACGATCGCCCATCGTATTGAGCATCAAAGGAGCTGTATAGGAGCATAATATTGTAATTGCAATTCTTCAATTATGAACTAACTTCAAAATGTATTTACCAACTAGCGTTTGTACGCTATACTTGTAGAAGAAGTTGAGAAAATCGCCTTTCTCAGTCAACATATTTTCGGGCTCCAACAAAATCTTGATAATGCCCATTAACTGCACTGCAATGCCCAGCTCGGGTTCTGAATCGTGCAACATTTGTTCAATGGCAATATTCAGCAACATCCGCTCCTGAGAATTAAAGTCAAAACGATTAGATTCAATAATATAATAAAATAGTAATTAATAAACTTACGCCTTCAGGTCGATTGACCTGATTAAGAGTATAGTTTCGCACCACAAGCGGCGAAAACTCGACAATGGCCGTGAGGATGTCAATCGAGGCTGACTTGGTTTTGTTATCATTCATAACGAGCGTCAGCTCGAGGGCCTGCAAAATACCTAGGCAGGTGAGGGTTTTGTAGAACGAATCCTTGCCCTGTGGCTGCAGATTTTGCGCAAAGTTGCAAAACTCTTTCAGAAATAGAACAATATCACGACGCTTAACGTCGCCTGTTGCTGGATCTGTAAGCAGGGTGAAGAGATCGAGCAGAAAACGTTCATCCTCCTGGATGAGCGTGACAATCTCAACTTTGTTGAAGAATATAAAACTCGACAACGTGTTCAGCATGTTATCCTCGACAAATACCGACGGCGTTGGCAATATTATATCCTGAATGTACTGCACACGAAACGTTTGATGGATTTTAGCCAAAAGATCCGCATTTTTAATCGGAACCGCTTCACGAAATTTGGCCCATTGCTTCAGATATAGCCGATGCTTCTTGGGCAGAGCCACACTGGGATCATACTCCAAACAGCCAACGACATCGAAGATGGTATCATCGGCAAACATAATCTCGAAGAGAGCATTCTTGTTAAGCAAGAATATATTCTTGAAGATCTCAAACAGATGATGAAGTCCTTCTGTGTTGTCTAGATCCTCGCAAACGTGAAATAGATTTAGAAGCTTCTTGATGTAGTTCTCCGACTCCAGGGCCATCGACAGCTTTTCCTTGCGCAACGGCGTGGAAAGGCAACTTTGTATTGTCTCGGAAATGTCCTCGAGCCGTGATAACTCACACGGTGGCAACTCAATGGGTGGCGCAGTATCTGACATATCCTCAAAACGCTCATCCTCCGATTCCTCGACAATATCCTGTGTGATTTCCACCGATGGATCTTTGCCTTGCACCTGCTCAGATGTAATGAACGTATAAATCGATCTTGTTATCCTATTTATGGCGATAATGATACAAACCTGGCATATCTTTTCCCATATTTCGTCACAACCAGCCTTTTCTTGAAAACTCAGGGCCAGATCAAAATTATCGCCCTCCGACCAGACAATTAACGTATCCTGCTGCTTCTGATAGGCCGTATCCGGCTGTATTTTACTTTCCAATAGTAAGGAACCATCAGACTCAGCGCGCACCAGCAATGATGTGCCCTTGAGACGCTCCACATATGTGGAGGAGACGTGGCCAGTGCCACGATCATCCCATTGCCGTTCTGCATTCAGTGCGTAGAGTTTAACACGTCGGCGGGTGTCAGTCGTCATGGTGTGGCTTTAAGTTAATAAGTCCTCCCTCTTTGCGTTCCTCTCGCTCTCGCTCTTTCTCTTTTTTCTTAACTTTTTTAGTTAGTTTTGGTTATTATTACAATTGTTGCACAAAAAAGATTCTTTTTATTGTGCTACTTGCGGTTGTGGCTTTTAGCCGCGCTTGGGCTAGTCTACTAGACTATTTAAAATTAAGTTAGGATATTGAATTTGAAATTCAAAGTATTCGACTAAACTCTATCCTTGACTGACATTTTCACGTTAAATTGTTATGTTTGCGAATTGTTATTTGCGCACTGCAAAACTGCAACAAAAATAAGTAATACAATTATACAAAGAACATAAATAAAAGTTGTATAACATTTTATATTTAGTTGTATTTTGTTTAAATAAATACATTAATATTGAATAAGTAATCAGAGTAATAACTAATATAACTAATATAAATTAGTTCATTTTGCGACATACGTTTTTCAACACTGTCTGCATCAGGTATGAATGAGTGCATATTATCTTTTCATGCACTCACACATGCATACACACACATGACAAATTTTAAACGAATTTGTACGAAGATACGACATAGCTAAGATTACGATAAATGCCAATCAAAACAAAACCTGCAAACATCGCACAATGAATGAAAATGTGAAAGCTACGTTTGATGTATGTATGTATACCATACACAAATGCATACACATCTTGTATATGAATGTGTGTGTGCACAGCAGCACAAACTATTTGCAAAAAGAAATGTCAAAAATCGCTCTTGCCCAGACTGTTTACAAACAGACAGAAACAGACAAAAACAACAAATGTTTTCCAAATCTCTCCACCACGCACTATTGTTTTTTCGTAGTGTGTGAGAGTGACTTTTTATTTCTGACGTCTACATTGCAAACTATTATCGCGCTTTCGCCAAAGCGACCCACAACGACGGCAAATGCAAACACGCGCGCCACAAAAACAAACAAACTGAGTGCCTAGAACAGGCGAAAGAGCAAGAGAGAGGGGCATTGGCAAGAGAGTGCAAGTACATACACATACACCCATTTGTATGTATGTATTAGTTAGTGGGTGGCGGCCGGCTAGCGGGGACAAATTCACATTTGACAAGATTAGATTATCTCACACACACACACACACACATACGCACAAGCACTGTTGCTACAACCGTCTGTCGTACGCACACGGCAAAGAAAATCAATGAGAAGCAAGTGTAAAAAAGTGTGTAAACAGAACAGATATTTAGTACACACAGAGACAAGGTCTACGTCATCGATAGAGGAAATCGGAAAGTCACCAAATTCCACTTCCTCCAGTTAAATTGACAGTGGCGCCAAGGCAGCACTTAAAATGCGTGTTAAAATAGGTACATTTATTATTCATACAGTGGTTCAAAAGTTAGTAAATATTAAAAAAAAATAATTGTAAATATAGGAAAACTTGACTGTTTGCACATTTCGAAAAAAGGGCGCCCGTCATAGGTCCCCACTGATAAGGAGCTCGCTAATCTATATAACTGAGGGAGACTCTCGCGACGAAGGTGTATCAAAACAAAAGCAGCAATTAAAAACAAATGCTGCCATTGGAAGCATTTACGCAATCAACAAATTGTCTCCGAACTGAATGAAAGGTTTAAAAATAGACACATGCTCATTGTGAAGTTAATATTTACCATGGATTTGTGATCATTCAAAAACAGAATATTTGCAATTAAAAAAATTAATAATTGAGTCATTATATAGCATGAATACAGGAGAAAATAAAAGAAATATAAACCCACGTCCGTCGCTCAGAAACAGAGTTAAAAGGGAATGGGAGTTGAAGAAGTAGAATGACATGAGGAGTGGGAGGTGGGATCGAAAGAGTGCTGTCAAAAAAAAAATGAGTAAACACAATAGAGGAAAAAAACAAATGAAAAATATCGACACTGCCTGCAAGTGACACAAAAAAAAGGGGCGAGGCTGGAGGCGCATACAATTGTATGTAAGAATGCGTGCGCGCAAACGAAACAGAAAAGTAAGCAAAAAGAAAAGGAATGCCAAAGTGTATACAGGACAATGACAGTATCTTTATTTTGCATTTGTGTGTGTGAGTGTGATGGATCTCACACAATGAATGGACAGCAATAGCGGCAAGAAAACGAACGCGTCGTATCTTGTTCGGAATATGCAGAATACGCGCGCATATGTATGCATATACACACACACACATGTGTATGTGTAGGGTTGTTGGATGTGTCCCGTTTATGGTCATCAAAAAATTTGAGCTGCAATTGCGAAAAAAATTTCGCTTTTGACATTCAGTTTCCCTTACACACACACACACAACATCTAGTGAGTACATCGCTTTTCGTGATGTTTCTTTTGCTTTCATTCAATAAATATATTGCGAATGACAAGCACAAAACAGAATTGCAAAAAAATTGCAGCGTATATCTGGCAAAAGAGCATGCTAAAGAAAAATGCCGTCTACACACACACGGACAACGTCTCGGTCAAATTTAAATGACGCATGTTTCATTTTCTTAGGTATTGTTTTGATTTGCGGTAAAAAAACACAACATTACTTGCTTATATTTTTGCATTAGTTGTAAACGTTTTCAATTTAATTAAACGCAAACAAGATGTGTATAAAAACATCGGGTACACACCACGCAGCCACAGTCATCACGTACACACACACTGAAATAAAAGTACGCGAGCGAGCGCAAAATCCACCACATGTAACAGCGGCAATGTCCAAATTCAACACACTACAAAATAGAAGAACCAAAAACTCAACACGACGAGCGTTTGTTGCATAAAGTCCACAAATGAAAACAATTTACCTCAAAATATGCAATGTTTACACAGCGGCCGGACTATTTTGTCAACCTTAAAAGATGGTTTGATGTTTTGCAATAAACACTAGTTACTTTAGGACACTAGGTACTTTAGAAGTCCATCAGAATCAAGTATAGTTACACGCGAAAATTCACATGCACACCCAAACGGACACACACACAAATACACATACACACTCGCTCAGACAACACAGAAGCCGCAAGAGGGCAACAGAGGTGTTCGAGAGAGCGCGAGGGGTAACATTGAATCTTGTACCAAAAAATGTATGCACTCACGTTGCAATTCCTTGTTTTTACTGTTGGCTGCGCCTTTTCACATTTATTTAAAGTATATACAATTTGCGTTTGCGCATATTTACTGTTTCCAACACATTATTTACTATATATTTATGGTTTTCTTTTTATTTTAAAATTTTTCGCGGAACGGACGCTGTTCCAACCGAGACGACGACGATTTTGTGCTATGCTGACGCCATATTGTTTTTTGTATACATCGATACGTGCAACGATATATATCAAGCCTATCGATGTGCAAAATGTAAACAAAATTTTACAGTATGACCATTTACCAAAAATTAGTGCTGCGAAATTAATGAAAAATGGATGTGTGGCGAACAAATTAAATTTTAGTAAAACAATGGTTTAGTTCAACTACAAAAATAAATTTTAATTAAGCAGTTTTATTAAAGTCAGATAAAGTAAAAAGGATCATTTGAATAAATGGTATCCGTTTCCTTCTCGTGGGGCATGTAGTTAAGTAAAATTAAATTACATCTATACATCGGCACTTAAATCGTTTTGATCACTTTGGGATTACAGTGGTAAGTGTAGGAAGATCTTTTACTTTTATAGGCCCTAAAAATGAATACTGCTTCTTCTTTCAGTTGCTTAATCGCCAGAAAGCGATCCAGGATTCCACTGACTGCTTGAACATCAACTGACAAACGTAAAAGGCAAGGCTGTAAAACGTTTTAAGCGCTTTTACTTATTTGTAACCCAACACTGATTTCAACAAAACAAATGGAACCAAAGACTCACAAATATTTTAGCATTCCGGCCAAATATAGTGGCAGTTTAGTGGAAGATTTGGAACTAAACATACAGAAATATGGCGACAACGTTGTACGTATGCAGTTGCTAAATCGTGTGCACAAAAAGCAATGCGGAGCACAGCTTAAACGATTTTTACTGCTAGCCGGCTTGGCTGCAGTTTATTATGGCTTCGTTTTGACTGTGGGCAAGGAGTCTTTTAAAATTCAACATGCCCACATCTTGTATCCCGGCTTGTTATGGCTAATCTTAACATTCAACATACTACGGAGCACCCTTGACCTGGTGCACTCCGAGAAGCTCTTCTACAGTTGGGACATGGCTCTGCAAACCGAAACAATTCGCACTTTTGGCCGTAAATCTGTGTTCTGCGTGCAACGCGGTCATTTGCATGACATTGTCCTCAATGAAGTAATCGAGAATGTGGGTTTACATAAAAACAAATAATGCTAGACTCACATTGCGCCACAGAGCTTCAGGGATCGGTGTTCCGTGCTGAGATCTGTGGCGCAATGTAAACCTAAATTTTTCTGTGAATTTTACTCAAGCAATTATCGTTTTCAGTTGGATGTAAAGTACATGCTAATTCTTCGGACCAAGGGAAGCATGTTCACGGAGCGACCCATAATCCCTCTTTTCAATGTAAGTTCTTTCAAAGGACCTCTTTTAACGTGTCGCTCACCTCCTAGAAGAGTAACATATCTAAAAAAAAGTGTTTCCAGAAAAGTGCGCTGAAAGTTTAATTCTATACCACCTTAGAGTAAAATTAAGATTTCATTTGACTTTCACGTGAAGACTATTCGAATACTTCTACATACTTCTTCATTACCTCAAAAATAATGTTCTTCCAGAAAGTAAGCGATATGAATTTTTAATGCTTATAATTAATATTTATTTCATTTCAGAGTCTTTCACCTTCCTTTGAGTGTTTGAAGCATATTCAATTGATATTACATGGCTATTGGCTCAATAATAATTTAAACAAATCGAAAGATGCTTAAAGGTCGGCCTCCTTCATTGCATCGTAGAGCTCCGTCATCCTGTCCAACTATTTTTAGAAGAGTTTTAAATTAAATAACTTTACCAAAGACTGTTATGCTAGGTTCACATTGCGCCATACTTTAGTGGCTTGTAGGCATCTCGAGCTTCTGAAATTTGTATTGCCAATTTTGGGGAACAGATGCACTACTGGCGCTGTAACGCAATGTGAGCCTTGGATTAAAACATTTATGTATTACTTGTAGCATTGGTGTGTATTCTTCTTGCACTGCATTTTGGGGAGGTAATTTTGGTATGTTTAGTTCAACGTTATCTATATTAAAATCACCGCGAATCTACAAAAATTAACAAAATTAAATCTCCAGAAATGAAATGAAAATGTTTTTATTACCAAATTGTCCAGCTCAATGTGGTACGCACGTTTAGTTATTTTTCCATAGAAGTCCATATACAATGACTTGGTGAAAATCAAGTCTAGCTGCACTTTTCGCAGCTCGTTCAATTGTTCTATCGTCATTTTTGCTAAGAATTTTTGTTTGTTTAGTTTGTAAAATAATTTCTTATATTTATATTAAATTATACACACATTGCATGGCGTTGATTTTCACGGCGTCTTGTTTTCGAATGATCGCTAGTGTTGCAAAGTGACATTATTGTTACAGCTGGCACATAACAACACTGCGTCGTCAGCTGACGTCATTTGGTAATGAAAATAAACAAGATTGCGTTTTGTTTATGTGTTCCAAGTTCAAGAGAGGAATTTGAATGATCCTATAGAAGTCTATTGCCAGGACTATCGAAGTCCTTAACTGCACACGAATTCAGTAGAAAATCAAGCGATGCCAAGGAGCAGTCGTTGCCATTGTATGACATTGAAATTGAAAACAATAATAAACCGTAAGTCTAGTCATGAACTATAAATACTTATACGGGTGTGTCCGCCACATGGCCAAATGGTGACCGCATTTACCAAATACGCATGATTTATCCGATTTCAGTTCCTTGTTAAATTTATCGGAATACTCACTACCGAGTTAGCTTTGCCATGAATCGTTCGGACTCCATACCTATACGGCGTGATCGCTCTTTTGACAGTGTTCTCAATCGTTTGCTTCGAATGCGTTCCCAGAATCATGAAAGTTTCCGCGCGGCGATGTACAACTTTCTAATCGCAGCAGGCATCGCTGCTTTTGTAGCCGTATGCTTCATCCTGGGGCCTTTTGTGCGCCCACTGCTGTGGGCCTTCCTAATGGGCGCGGTTCTTTTTCCCTTCAAGCGGAAGCTTGCAGAGTTGCTTAACAATTGGTTTCTACGTCTGGAGGAACGGGATTCAAATGTGCTTGTCTCAATTTGTCTGGCACCATTGGAAGCCACCGAGCATTGTGGTCGTTTATTGATCAACTGGCTGTGTCAGCACTGGCAACTTCTGCTCTCCGGCTGTGGCGTTGCTGTCTGCATTAAACTCCTGGTCTTGTACGCTCCCAAGGATTTCCTGTTTGCCTTGTGGCATTGGTTGACCTTTTCCCATGGCCTCTTCGTACGCATCATTGGCTTCCTTAATGTCTATTTGGTACGTTAATCCACTGATGTTTTATATAAGAGATTAACCAGAGATTATCGCTCCACAGTTACTCGTCCTAATCGTCATATACTTGTCTTCTGTTCACTTCTTTTGGTCGCCAGAGAAGAGCGCACATTTCGTTATCGCCGGTCAGTCCATGTGGATTGCCATTGCTGGTTATCTGTGCAGCTTCCTAGGAGCTCTACAGGTGCCTGTATTTCTTCTAATCATGGCCTATGTTGTCGTTTCCACCGCGTATCACCTGCAAACGAGTGATGACAGTGATTCCGCTTCATTTATCGATCGTGTGCAAAAGTTATTTGACAAAAATGACTTTGAGAAATCTCTTACCAAACTCAGCATCTCTCGTCGAGCTGGCGGCGAGTCAACGTTACAATCGGAAGTAGAGGACATCTCGTTGAGTGACACCATCGGCTCCGAAGATACATTTGATGCCAAACCGACAGAGGAGACTGAAGAAGGACATCAGAGTGATACCTTCTTTAAGCTGCTGTTTTACGCCTGCCTTGGCACATTTCTTTATCGCAATATTTGGATGTTTCTACTGGCGGCTGTGCCGATCTTCCTGCATTTACTATTTAAATTAGGCACCTACACGGGGATTACACAGTTTGTCTGCGGCAAAATCAACGATGGCTATCATACTTTGAGGGTGAGTCAAAAAAATATTGTATATTGTATTTTTCCATGCTATTCATTAAATTTTCTTCTCCTTCTTACTTTGTTAGGCTTGGGCTCTGGAGCATCATTCGGCTGTTCTGCCTTTGTGTCTGCCTGGAGTGTTGGAGCTGAACTATAAAATCAATTGTATCGTTCGGGATTCCCTCAAATCATCTGTAGAGTCTGTCACATCCATACTCATGATCATTCTTATGTTGCTCATTGTCATATTTCTGAGTGTTTTCTTTTGCGTTAACATCTATTCAGAGACCATTGAAGTCGCATATTTGGGCAAAGATCTAATTAACAAGACAATCACAGATCGTCCTGAGCTAATTGATATTCTGCCTGCAAATATACAAGCGTCCATTGATGGTGTGCTCGATAATGCGCACCATTATGGACGAAATAAAATAGAGACCTACATTGATGATTGGCTAGCGGATGCGGACAAGGTGCATGCCACGAAGCTCAAGGAGCAAATTCTTGAAGTTTGGGACAGGCTTATACAATACTGGGTAGACTTCAACAAGGCTGGAAGCTCATATGGTCCTCGAGTGCCCACAGATGCCCTAAAAAGCACTTTTGGCGAGATTGTCGATAATCCAGGTAAGTCCTTATTATTACTCAAATTATTTCTGTTGGTTTCTTATCATTTGTCCAATGTTATGAGTTATTTTTCAATAATCTAATTTAGCTTTGAGACCTGGTTTATTTTCGCTGTATCACTTCTTTTTGGCCTAATCCTAAACATCCTGTACTGTTTTCTGTATGCGTCTTCTCAAAATAACTCATTACATGTTGCATCTGCTAACCCACGATTGTTTATTTTAACCAAGGACATTTTAAAGAGCTAGTTTTAGTGGCAAAACAGGGCATCATTGGCTGGGCGCAGAGTAATACCCAAACGATACTTGAGGTCGCCGAATCTTTATGGCACATTATACGCACGAATCTCTCCGTCATCATGGGCGTCACTGGAGAAATCCTTTCATTGCTGCTGTCGGGCGGACAGGCGTGCATTGAGTTCATCTTGGATATGGTAAGATCATACAACACAATTTCCAGAAATATCTCACAACGGTTCGTAAATTTATAATTCCCGTTTATTTTCAGATCGTATTCTTTACAGCGCTATTTTATCTGCTGTCTAGCAGCCAGGAGAAGTACGCTCCCTTGCAAATAACAAAGTATCTGGGCTACTCCACTTCGGGCATAAAAGTTGCAGATGCTTTGGAGAACTCCATTACGGTTGTGTTAATATCCATGTTTAAGTGCTCCACATTTACGGGATTGTTCACTTGGCTGGTGCACACAGTATTTGGTGCTCGTATTGTCTTCCTGCCCTCCGCCCTGGCTGCACTTCTAGCAGCTGCTCCATTCCTGGGCAGTTATTGGTGTGCAGTGCCAGCCTTTTTAGAATTGTGGCTTGCACAGGATCGCTTTTATGCAGGCCTTCTACTGTTTCTACTGCAATTCTTTGTACCCTCATCCTTCGAGACGGCAATATACGCAGATCTAAAGGGGTAAGTGCTTCAGAAAATTCCAAACAATTGCACAGTTTCTTTCTTTGTTCTTTGTCGCCAAAACTGAATATTAGGTGTGGAGTTTATCCTGTAAATCCTTCCAGATGCATATAAAATGTATTTTCCAATTCAAATTTGGCGCTTTTTCATTCAAAAGCAATCAACTAACATCGGGCTCAGTTGGTATCGATGTCCAATCACCTGCTGCATCGATACATGTCAGAACTTCATAGTATCGATATATGTTCCCAATGCAGTTGCTATCGGCATATGTTTATTGTGAATTCTCCGATAATTTGTTTTTGTCGTATAATTCTGACAAAAAGAAATAAACAAAGTACAAAATGGACGAAGTTTGCCGTTTTTGCGCAATATACTGCACCACACTAGAGAATATATTTGCCGAACGAGAGCGGATGGATACTGAGCCTTCCGTTGTTGCTATGATACAATGCTGTACAAATTGTGATATCAGGGAATCTGATGGATTACCTCAAAACATATGTGGACCCTGCATGTCGGCTGCTAAAGATGCATTTGAATTCAAGTTGAGATGCGAGCGAAGTCAAAACTATTTTAGGGAGCTTCTGGGCGAATATGAACAGAAGCCCAACATTGAGGAGTTAACCACAGAAGACTGGAGCCTTAGAGAAACTACCCTAGACGAGGTGTGCATAAAAGCAGAGCGTACTGATACTATGGATATCACTGAAGACATTTTTGAAGACAGTGAGGAAAGCTCCACAACAGAAGAAACAGATGATTCAGATGAAACATATGAGACAAACTCTAGTCCACGTAAAAGATGCAGAGAGAATATTGAGGAAACAAATGAGAATAAATCACATTCTTGTCAGAATTGTAGCAAAACATTTGCCTCAAAAGCGGGTTTAACCGAACACTTGCTTGTACACACCGAGGAACGTCCCTTTGACTGTCCGCACTGCTCCAAAAACTTTAAGTCGATAAGAACCCGTGAGCAACATGTACGCAGGCACATTCGTGCTCATGAAGATCAAAGGGATCACAAGTGCATACACTGTCCGATGGTATTTGTGCGAACTGGTGATCTCAAAAGGCACAATCTACAGGTGCACGGGGATACGAAGCCAAATCAATGTCCCGAGTGCTTTAAATGCTTTGCTCAACCTCTCTATCTAAAGGCACATCGCAGCATTCACTTGAAGCAATCGGAGTTCAAGTGTTGCAACTGCTCCAAAACCTTTAGCAAAGAGTTTCTTCTCATGCGACATATAAAACGCGTTCATATTGAACCCAAACCTCATAACTGTCCCTCTTGTAGCAAAAGCTTTGTAAAATCTAGTTCCTTACAAAAACACTTGTCACAACATTCTGATGAACGTCCCTTTAAATGTGATCAATGCCCGAAGGCGTTTAAGACTACAGATGTTTTAAGAAGTCACATGGTGATGCACTCCGACAAACGCCCCTTTAAATGTTTGCACTGCCCGATGGCTTTTAAAGTTGATTTCCGTTTAAAAAGGCACATTAAATTATTACATGGAAAAGATAAACGCAATTGAGGAGCGTAGATTGCGAGCAGATTTTTAGTTTTCTCGTTGATTATATCATCTCGTTGTGCCTTTTGTCTCATCTCATCAAACTGTATCCGGTTCGATTCGAAAGTTGTCGAATATTCTAAAAAGCTTAGTATGTCATCTATTAAAATTATAAAAGTTATATTAGAAAATCTATAAAAGTTAATTGCGGCGAAGCTCTTCAAACCGCAGGTTACTATTTTGTTATTATTGAATACTAACAGCTTCACACATTAATTAAACCTAATATTTCATGAAAAATTCAACAACAATGTACAATTAAATCTGTAAGCGACTGCATGTTTATCCCTAGTCATTATTACAATGAATATTTCAGAAAATTTAACAATGTTATTGACCCTAGAAACTAATGAAAGCTTCAATTATAACGACATCCGAAAACTATAGTCATTTAATTGCTAGATGTTCCCTGATTCATTCGCATTACGTATTGATTATTATTTGGATACTCATCTGCAATATGTTTAAAATTTTGATGTTTAATAATTTTATAAGCTTCAACATCAATGGCTGCAATCGTAATAAAAATTTATAAATCATAATTATATACTTGTATCATTCAAATCAATAGCGCTGTTAATTTTAAGCAACCGAGCACAGAAAAGAATAATTGTCAAAAAATAAAAATAACTAATTTCGGTAATTTTTGATTCTATGTAAAAGGAAGATCCTTTAATCCCTTTTTGACTAGAGATTTACCAGAAATAAATAAAAAGAGTAATTCAAATAAGAGAGGAAGAGACTTTTTGATACTATATTATAATCATTATAATTGAAACACAATGAGAACATCGACACTTTACTTTTTTCAGTAACGGGCATCCCTATCTTAATGGTCTGGCGATAGCTGGCGGGATGTATTGGATTGGCTGGCAAGGTGCCATCTTTGGTCCCCTTATGTTGTGTTTCTTCATTGGCCTTTTCGAGGTCGCCACCATGGCCATGAGGTCAAATCAGGAGCCTCGGTATGTCTTTGATTATCAAGCTAGTTTTTTATACGCATGCAAGTTATGAATTTTTTATGAATAAATTGCGGCCCAAGGATTTAAGTAAGTTTTTCAGTTTCTATAATTTCGTAGGCTTCTTTTGAATATTTAATTAATATTGATTTTAGTAATTTTGTGTAATTACGCATTTAAATGTCTTCTTACAAATATTTAATTAGCAATGACCCATGTAATGATGTGTAATTATTAAAATGTCAAATGTCTTGCAGGCGCAGCTCGGATGAGGAAACACGCACTACGTGAGTTGGATTGAGGAACATTGAAACGCTACGAATTTCTTACTCGAAATGCAATCTAACAATTTGTTGTCAATTAACCAAGTTATCTACTAATTGTCATCATAGTTTTCCAGTTTATTTAATTTATTTTAATATTTGATGCATCGTTTCGTTTCCTCTTTTGTTTAAAATTTTTAGAGTATCCAAAATTACAATTCCGTCTTGAAATCTCTGTATTATAATTAATCAACTTTAACACACTAATTATACATAAGACTCGGTACTCTTGAAAAGGAAGACAAGCTTAGAAAAGCTATTTAGCCCGTTAAGCTTTAGCATTTATTGAAAGCAGTTTAATTGTAATGATCCTAGAAACTTTTCAAGGGTATCTACGCTTCGATCTGCCGAAGATAACTTTTTAGTTGTAGTATGAATTACCTAACGCTTATTTGTTTTTGTATATAAAGAAAAAATTTCTATTTAAAGCTTGACTCTGAAAACCGTAAAACCGGTTGGAGTGCAAGAACGTACCTTATTTTGTGCTCGCTACAAATGTGATTTGTTTAAGCTTAAGTTTAAAGTTCCGTTGCCAATAAATGTCATTTACGTACTAACGAAAAAACGCTTTTTACCAAAGGAAGACCACTTAATTGGAAAGTTCTATTTACAGTCAAAAACTTGTTTCGTTGAGCGAGGGAAATGAAAAGACTGAGAACGAAATGCCCGAAAATGAAGTTACGATCAGTCGTCACGGGGAAAAGCGCGTGGGAAAACCTGTTGTGCTGAAAATCATAACACGAATGCTGCAACCTTTGGACACAACGAAAACCAGTTGAAAAACATTTATTACTTTTCTTTTATTGCATAAAACAAACATACAAATGTGTTTAACTTAGTTGGTGTACTGGTTCTTGAATGTAAACTCGGGATGGCGCTCGATACTGAAATAAATTAGAGTGTACTTTAGAATGTAACAATGAGTAAGGATCATGCGGCTTGCTTACCCGTGGAAAAAGGCAAAGTCACACACGCGAATGTTTTTGTCCAGCGCTGAAATCTTGGCCACCTCCTCCTCGGTCAGCTTAAAGTCAAAGACATCAAGGTTTTGCCTCAAGCGATCGGGATTTGTACTCTTTGGAATGGCAATATTGCCGGTGTCAATGATCCAACGGAGCAACACCTGGGCTGGTGTCTTGCCATGGGATGCAGCAATCTCCTTGACCTCAGGAATGTCCATCAAATCGGGCAAATCCCGCACAAGTCCAGCGCCAGCATTGAACTTGGCAATTCCCCTGGAGCCCAAAGGAGCATACGCCGTAATAACCACATTCTCTGACTTGCAGAAGTCAACCAGGTCACGTTGTTGTAGATAAACATGATGTTCAATCTGATTGGTGGCTGGTGGAATCTTGCTGTTCTTCAACAGACGAGCCACTTGCTCCTTGCTGAAGTTGGACACGCCAATGGACTTGGTCAGACCATTAGCTACCAGCTTCTCCATCTCTACCCAGGTGGCAGCATGATCGGTCGTTACATCGGGGATCATAAGACCCTCCTCATCCAGCTTAAAGCTGCCATCCTCGTTGATGAACACTGTGAATGGCGTATGGATGAGATACATGTCTACATAGTCCAGTTGCAAATCAGCCAAGGATTTCTTAATAGTTGGCTCCACTTCATGAGGGCGATTAGCTAAGAAAAAATATTAGTTAAGGCATGTTGTTTTAATAAGAGTTTAGGATCTTACAAATGGGAGGCAATTTGGTCACAATGTAGAGCTCCTCGCGCTTTACTTTGCCGGCATCCAACCAACGTTTAAGGACACGTCCAATTGCCTGCTCATTGCCATAGACTGGAGCCGTATCGATGTGTCTATAACCCGCCTCCAAAGCTGCATCAATTGCGGTTTCGATTTCCTCATCGGATGCCTGTTTATCATGATGAGAATGCGGTTTATTATTATTATTATGTTTTCAACAATCAAATCTTTTTTGTCGTCGGCTTTAATTACACTTGAATTGTGTACAATGAAATCGTCTGTCTACAGTGTAGAATCTACATTCTTTGTATTTAGAGAAAGTCGATCCATTGTAAAAATTTGTTTACAGAACTGCAAAACCGGTCATCTGCTGCATTCCCATTCCCCTCCCCAATTCCATTCCCAGCTCCCCTCCAACGGAAGAACTAATGACGTGACGCATTTGTCTTTGTTGTAATTGATTAAGCATAATTCTTATGTTAAATTTAGAATGTCACGAGCATAAAGTATATTTAGTTTCTATGCGATACCATAGTTTTGATTATTTTATTGATCGCATGATTATGATTACCTGCCAGGTGCCAATGCCAATGATTGGCATTTTCTCTCCATTGTTAAGTGTCAAGAACTGTGTGTTAGCCATTTTTCAAAAAATCACTTGTTGAATTTGTTTTTTAGATAATGCAGAGCGAGCACAACCGTTCTCACTGAATACTAAGACTGGAATGTCGACACCGGCTGCCAGCAGCTTTGTCGGCAAATACTAAAGCTTCTGGACAGCTTTTTAGCCAGTGATGCCTTTTTGGACTTATTTTCAGCCGTGAAAAATCTCAAACATATCCTATCCGAAGTCTTGATTTTATTTTTAAATTTATTTTAAAATGAGAGAATGTTGAAAATACCTCCAAATATTGGTTTGAAGTAAAAAAAGTATTGAGGCTGCAGGCAATAACATTAAATGGTATTTTGACAATTAGGTAAATGTATCTATTATAAATTATTTAAATTGTATGCATTTATCTTCCGAAGACTCATAATTGAGTCGACAAAAATCATGATTTTTTTTTTAAATATATTTATAAATTGTTCTTATAAGTTCAGCAGCTTGCAGACAGTGCTGTTTAACGTTATCTAAAGCAATCGATAAGAAATAGTAATCGTTAAGAGTAGTGAAGAATTATCGATATAAGTACCGGGACTCTGAAAGTTGCTGCGTATTTATATTGTAAGTTTTCATTTAAAATAAAATAATAATACTTGGTTAATATTAAAAAATAAAGTGTTCATTAAGTGTGCTTTTTATTGTCGTGGATTGAAGAATTTAGTGGATCTTAATTAATCGAAGCAACAGGTAGTTTATGCGCACGCAGCACGTGTCGGAAACGTGAGGGCAATAGGTCTCTGTGTGTCTCTTTCGCACTCTCAGAGAAAAATGGAAACGCCGAGTGTTGACGATAAATAATTGTGGCTTGAATTAAATTTAATTTAAAATGCTGCGAAAAGTGCCGTTGATAGTTATACTAGGCTCAACGGGCACTGGGAAGACGAAATTATCTCTGGAACTTGCTGAGCGCTTTGGTGGGGAAATCATTAGCGCGGATTCCATGCAAGTTTATACAAATCTGGACATTGCCACTGCGAAAGCTACAAAAGAGGAACAATCCAGGGCAAGGCATCACCTGCTGGATGTGGCAACCCCAGCGGAGCCCTTTACAGTTACACATTTTCGTAATGCAGCATTACCAATTATTGAACAACTGTTGGCAAAGTCAAAGCCGCCAATTGTGGTTGGTGGCACCAATTATTATATTGAATCTTTGCTCTGGGACATATTAGTGGACACCCAGGATGAGGAGAGCACAAGACGGGATGAGCATCATTTAACCAGTGAGCAAATATCCAAGATGACAAACTCGGAGCTGCATAAACATTTGAGCTTCATCGACGTAAACAGCTCCAATCGGATTCATCCCAACAATCGTCGTAAGATCGAGCGTGCCATTGAAGTTTATCAAAGTACCGGACAGACATTGACAGCCAAGCTAATGGAACAGCGACAGCAGCCAGGTGGGAATAGATTAGGCGGTCCACTCCGATATCCTCATACAATTCTACTCTGGCTACGTTGTCAGCAAGATGTGTTGAACGATCGTCTCGATAAGCGTGTGGATGGCATGTTGCGACAAGGTCTCTTAAAGGAACTACGACAGTTCCACAACAACTACTCCAACATTACAGTGCAGGCATATACGAAGGGCGTGCTCCAGACCATTGGCTACAAGGAGTTTGTGCCCTATTTGATAAAATACAACGAGCAGCAGGACGACAGCCTGGAGGAATATTTAAATGCTCATCAGTATCAGTTGCCCACAAAGGATGAAATCCTCACTATGGAAGGTGAACTTGCTGCAAGTCTTCAGCTGCTCAGCAGCTGTTGTGAAGAACTCAAACTGGTGACACGACGTTACTCAAAAAAGCAGCTCAAGTGGATCAACAATCGTTTTCTGGCCAGCAAAGATCGTCAAGTGCCTGATCTCTATGAGTTGGATACCAGTAATGTCAGTGCCTGGCAAGAGAGTGTCTACAAAAAGGCTGAAAGCATCATAAACAGCTATAGGATGGAAGAGATCAGTGAGTTTAAGCCAATGGAAAAGCGTATACATCCTGGTGTTGACTTAAATGAGGAGACAAGCAACTTTTGCAGTATTTGTGAGCGTCATTTTATAGGCGAATATCAATGGGAATTGCATTTGAAGTCAAACAAGCACAAACGTCGCCGGGAATCAAAGCGTCGTAAGGAGAAAGAGGCGGCTGAAGGGGAGAAGAAGGCGAAGATAGAGGCGGAGACAGAGTCTCAAATGCAGGCGGCTGCATCTCAGATTCAAACCCCAACCAAAGCTGATAAGGAGCTGTAAAGGCGACGACACTCGAGTAATAAATACAATCTATTTACGTACACAAAACCTGAGAAGTTGATTTTATTTTTTATTGGTTTTCTTTTAATTGCTGTTGTTGTTGTTGTTGCTGTTGTTGCTGTTGCTGATGCAAGCAAATCAGTTGACCCCTTTTTCCCCCTAGGGATGTGGGTCTAATTATCAGTTGAAACCGCAGCCCACTGAGGTTGTTGCCTAGCTGGAAAAAAGCGAAAACATGTTTTTGTGCAATTTGAGGCCCACGTCTGGCCACTGACATTTTTGCATCTTTCATTTGCAGTTCAGTTGCCGATTGAAGCAGACGCATAGAATTTGGAACGATGGCAAGCAAGAAAATAGGTGGGATCATTACCAGTATAATCTAGTTAAAATCACAGCTCATACGATGTTTCCCTCTCTTTACTCTTTAGCTCTTTTGAGTGTCTCGGACAAGACGGGTCTGCTGGAGCTGGGCAAACATTTATCTGCCTTGGGCTTCGAGTTGGTGGCCAGTGGAGGCACTGCAACAACTCTGCGTGCAGCTGGTCTTGTCGTCAAGGATGTCTCTGATATTACGGGTGCACCGGAGATGCTGGGCGGACGTGTAAAGACTCTACATCCGGCTGTCCATGCAGGCATCTTGTCACGTACTACAAATAGCGATCTGGCAGACATGAAGCAACAGCATTATGATCTTATCCAACTGGTTGTCTGCAATCTGTATCCATTTGCCAGCACCATTGCCAAGCCAGATGTCACAGTTGCCGATGCCGTCGAGAATATTGACATTGGAGGTGTGACATTGCTTCGTGCCGCAGCCAAGAATCATCAACGGGTCACGGTTATTTGTGAAGCCGTCGATTATGGCCGAGTTTTAGCCGAGATCAAGGCCAAAGGGGATACCACACCGGAGACACGTCAGGCGCTTGCCCTGAAGGCTTTTACCCACACTGCCAGCTATGATGAAGCGATCTCCGATTATTTTAGAAAGCAATATGGAGCTGGCTCCTCTCAGTTGACGCTGCGCTACGGCATGAATCCTCACCAGAAGCCAGCACAACTCTACACGCAACTAGCACAGCTGCCGTTGTGTGTGTTGAATGCCTCGCCGGGATTTATCAATCTGTGTGATGCCCTCAATGGCTGGCAATTGGTCAGGGAACTAAAACAAGCTCTCAAATTGCCGGCAGCAACAAGTTTCAAGCATGTCTCGCCAGCTGGAGCAGCTGTGGGTGTTCCGCTCAGTCCTGCGCAAGCGAAGCTCTGCATGGTGGATGATCTATTTGAGCAACTGACTCCTATGGCCACTGCTTATGCCCGAGCACGTGGTGCCGACAGGATGAGCTCATTTGGTGACTTTGTGGCACTTTCCGATGTCTGCGATGTGCCCACGGCGAAAATCATCTCTCGCGAGGTGTCCGATGGCATCATTGCCGCTGGCTACGAACCCGAGGCCTTGGAGATTCTTAAAAAAAAGAAGAACGGCAGCTACTGCATTCTACAGGTTAGTTTTATTGTCCTCAGCACTGATATTTCTGTAGCTCTCCAACTAATTAATCTCCTTTTCCAGATGGATTCCAATTATGAGCCCAGTGCTGTGGAGCGTAAGACCATCTTTGGTTTGACCTTGGAGCAGAAGCGTAATGATGCCGTCATTAATGCCAGTTTGTTTTCGAATGTGGTCAGCAAGCGTAGTCCAATGCCGGAGGCAGCGGTCCGTGATCTAATCGTGGCCACAATTGCCCTTAAGTACACGCAAAGTAACTCCGTTTGTTATGCCCGTGATGGTCAAGTAATTGGAATTGGTGCTGGACAACAGTCTCGCATCCATTGCACACGTTTGGCCGGCGAGAAGGCTGACAATTGGTGGCTTCGCCAACATCCCAATGTGGCGGGTATGAAGTTCAAGGCGGGCGTGAAGCGTGCCGAGATTTCTAATGCCATTGACAACTATGTGAATGGAACGGTTGGCAAGGACATGCCCATGGCACAATTCCAGAGCATGTGAGTCAAGCAAATGGAGATAAGACCTACAGCATTCTAATCTAAATTGTAACTTCTATATTTGCAGGTTCGATAAGGCGCCGGAGCAACTAACAACGCAGCAGAAGATCGACTGGCTGAAGCAATTGAATGGCGTCGCTCTTGGCTCAGATGCGTTCTTCCCCTTCCGGGATAATATTGATCGCGCTAGATTGGTGAGTACTCTGATTGTTTCTTTTTGTAGGATATCTTTTCAAAAGTGACAAAAATTAAAGCTTAAGAGTTGTCAATTTTTTCTTGCTTATTTAAATATGCTAATTATTTTTTCTAGAGCGGCGTCTCGTACATTGCCAGTCCAGCTGGATCCACCAATGATGCTGGCGTCATTGCTGCCTGTGATGAGCATGGCATCATCATGGCCCACACCAATTTGCGTCTGTTCCATCATTAAAACATATAATGCAATCAATTGAATATAATCTCCATAGCATTCCTTTTTATACCGCGAATAAAAGACACCTTTTTAAGTTAGTTAAACAATTCGCTGCCTTGACTAATTGCTAATATTTATTAAGAAGGATTTAGTTGCTAACTAATGTACAATGTTGGAAAATGTTGCAACACAAATGTTGTCTAATAGCGTCGGCTGCGACGCTTGCGACATGCCCCACGGCAATTGCACACAAAGATGATGAATGTCAGACAGAAGAGCACCACGGATGCCAGAACTAAGGCCACCGAAGTGGTCTGATCATAGCTCGTCGTCGGATCAAGTACATGTTGTGACGGCAGCAGTTGAAAGTCGACCAAGACATGTGTGCCATTCGGTGGCGGGCACGGCTGTTGCACAATGATCTCCTGATGTTGCACCTGTCGCGTTGAGAGTTGAAATTTATTCCAAGTGCTGTTCTGTTAGCATATCCATATCGTAGACTCACCTGTTTATTTCGGCACAGTTGCAATCCCGCCGAATTAGCCAACGTTTCCGCACTGTATTCATCCTGCACCAGGACGGGCAATAGCCAACGTTGTGGGGACACCAATTGCAGCCAAGACCAGACCTTGGACAGATCTCGTGGATGCACTAGGTAACCACCGACTGTGGCTAATGCCAGGCTGATCAAGCCATTCACAAGACTGGCGGATGCCTTGCAGGGCAAGAGATGCGCACAGAACAGGGCCAAGGTTTGGATAACAGTCAAATATAGCAACATGTGACCTGGAATAGAGAAATGACACGAAATCAGTATGATTAATAAGATAACGGAAAAAGATTGTGGCGGAATTTAAAATGACTAGATGTGAGAATGGAAAGGAGAAGAAAGGTAGATAGGCGAATGGTGAAAGAGAACGACACTCGAGGTTAAAGGGGAGGTTGTAGGAGTAGGAAAATCATTAGTTTAGAGCTTGCATGCATTAAAAGAGGAAAGCAGAAGAAATGTAGAGGAAAAGGAGACTGTGGACAGAAAGATCGAGGAGAATATACGATCCTTCGTATAAAAGGAGATTAGGAGAAAAAGAAGACAATTTGTAGAAGTGGGAAGAAAAGGTGGAATAAGAGATAAATTCATGAAGTACAATTCACTTACCCATATACAAGTAGATGCCCGTATCGCTGCTATTCGAGTAGGTATAAAGTCCGGCCATACTGTGAGCCGGCAGCAGATACGCCAGCCAGATGCACAAACTCGGAAAGAGCCCCAACAGACTCTGCAATAAAAGGATAAACCGCTGTTAAGCTACTCCAAATGCATTTGAAATCTCCCACTCACCTGCACGATGATGTAAAGACTGCGCGAGTAGAGACCAAGTCGAATGTCCCGCTCGGCATGACGTCGATCCTCCTGGGTATCTCGAATGGTCAGCATGATCAAAGGCCAATAGACCAGCACCATGACACAATGGTGATAGCCAAAGCGATCGTTGTAGCTAAGCTGTGGATCCGAGGCAGGCACATCCCAAAAGATGCAGCCAATGCACAGAGAGAGCACAGCAGCGGCAATCAGTTTGCTGATCCAGGTGAGCAAAGATCCCGGCTGTTTGTAGCCGGCAAAGCGTTTGATCAACGCCTTAATCTGGCCAAAGAAACCCGCTTTTAGGGTGAAATTGGGCAACGAGGCAGGCGGCGCTGCAAGTGGCGGCTCTGAATTAATTTGATCCCAGGCATTGGCGAGAGATTCAATGCGAGCCGATGATTCCAGCATTGCAGCTGCCGATAGATCGTCCAAGGTGACCAGATCAACTAGAGCGAAACATGGAATGCAAAAGGGAATCTTCACTGGAAAATATTCTTCACTTACGATAATAGTCAGCTGGGTTCTTGAAGGGCGGACATGGATATCCCAGTTCGCCCATGTGGCGTGGCAGATCGGCCCGACTGCCGGAGAAGACGGTGCGTCCGCCGGATAGCAACAGGACGCCGGAGCACATGGAGAGTATTTCAAAGGTGGGCGGCTGTAAAGTCATGATGACAATGCGACCACCACTGCACCACTGTCGCAGATATTCCACCAGGAAAAACGTATCAAAGATGTCCATATTGCTGGTGACCTGATCAAGGATCAGCAGTGATGATTGTGCCAACAGCTGACAGGCAACACTTAAACGTTGCTTCTCCGAGTGCGTCAGTGTGGATACATTCGATGCACGCACTGTATTCAAACCCAGATCCTCGATCAGCACATCCATGCGCTCCTTAAGATCACTGCGATCCAAGGGACCCCGCAATGCGGCATGGAAATTTAAAGTGCATTGCACGCTCATCCGTGGATCCAAGGAGGACACCTCCAAAGCCGGCACATAGCTACAGAGCTCCCGCAAGCCACGACGATTCACCTGCTGACCATTAATGAGGATCTCACCACCAAGACGCTCCCTTAGACCTGCCAGACACTCCGCCAGGGCGCTTCCCTCACGCTGCGAGGTTGCCATGATGGCAAACAGATCTCCCGCCTTCGCCTGCAAGGAGACTCCATGCAGAGATGGACTCACATCCAGGCAGTGTACTTGAATATTCGGATAGATCAATCCCATGCTCGACTGCTTGCGTCCATAAGGTTGTTGGGCATGTCTTGTGCTTCCATAGATCCGAGACTCCCCATAGTCGTAGCCCAATCCTCCTCCATCTCCCATCATGCCAGCTCCCAGTAAATCCGCCTCACTATGCGATCGATGTCCGTAATGTTTCCCATTGGTCATGTATTGTTGCTGTTGCTGCTGCTGTTGTTGCTGGAGATGGTGATGATGCTGTCCCACGGCAATACTCGCCCGACTGTTCGCCTGACGCAACGCCGCCGACGGCACGCCTCCCTGCGCCCTTGACTCTGGCCGGGAATGCGCCATGGCCATACCCATGCCGCTGATGGCACGGAAATCCGACTCACTGCGATACTTTCGAAGATTGGGTGGAACACGACTTCGAGTCGTCTCATTGTCACTGCTGTCGTATCCACTTGAACCTGCACCCGCTGGTGCCCCAGAGCTATCCCTAAAACCGCGATTCACACGGCCACGCACTCCGCCGAGCGCCGAGGAGCCTCCTGCACCTGGACCTGGACCGGGTCGATGTGTCCGCTGAGATCCGGCGTTGGGTGGAAACACACGCGGTAGTCCGAACTTAAGATATGTGTACATATTCGAACCCAGTGGGGATCTGCAAGGGACAGACATGGAGAGAAAGAGGATGAAATATAGTCAGAGCGAGTCACAGAACTTATTATATATACTTATATATATATATATATAATTGGTTAAGTATAATGACTAAAAGGCGAACTATTTGTGTTAACAGATCCGGGAATTTCTATAAAAAATTAAAGTATTTTGTGACCTTCTTTTGGATCGGTTAACCACATCATATTTATGGCATAGGATTAAGAGAATGTTGATCGGTGAGATCTACTGAGGTATTTTCTCGAGAGTGTTTTGTACAACTAATTTCTCTCTTTGCGATTAACTTTACAATGTTGTTTGAATGCACAATGTTCTTAAAAATACTGATACAATTAAAGTATATAATACTTTCTTATCTTTCGTTAAAATTTAATCTCAACATGCTTTATTTTTTATGGAATGAGTTTCTGCTAATGAAGTGATTCAAGTCATATTTATGACTGATATACTCTACCTCAAATATACTTCAAAGTTTCTGTACTAAATGTTTATTTTTTTATTAACTCAATTTTCTTCTTCACACATACGGAGGATACCTACCGTCTATTAAGTCAGTTAAACTTTAGCTAATATTCTACTTAATGATTTATTCCTATTTTTAGCATGAAGTCAACACTTGTATATGATGCGTTCGTAAGCTTTCAGGAATGTTGTTGATTTAATATGTATATATGAATAATTTCACGAACAATAAGCAGGCAATAAGTAGAATTTACCTTTCTCGTTGTTCCCGTCGTTTCTAAATTGATTTTATTGAACGAAACTTTATTTGAGTCTTAAATTGGTAGTTTAAATTATACAAAATCAAACAACGGGAAAAATGAATTTCAGGCGATATTTCCTGGACTTAAAGTCCGAATAGCTTAGACCATAATGCAGGGGAGTCATAATTTTTGACAAAAAACTAGCTACGAAATGTTTTACTTCGCTGCCTCTCCATTGACTTCAATGAGTTCAATATCTTA
Organism: Drosophila putrida; assembly: GCA_037043535.1. Taxonomy (NCBI): domain Eukaryota; kingdom Metazoa; phylum Arthropoda; class Insecta; order Diptera; family Drosophilidae; genus Drosophila; species Drosophila putrida. The sequence continues at coordinate 1,539,586 of JBAMBI010000135.1, forward strand.
AACGACGACTAATTATTGCCGGCTGTGATGTTCTTGAAAAATGAATAGAAATGTAAGATTACCCAAAAAACGAAAAAAAAACGTCATATAATAATAAAAAACTTTATATAAGAAAGAATTTTTAAAGCGATTGTTGTCATTATCATATGTATCAAAAAATGTGGTTGATAAAATTGGAAAAAATAAGCTTTATTTTGTTGTCTAGTGATATTTATTTTCCACGGGTATGCTTGACTCTCTTGTCGAAGATTTATCATTATTTAATTTATTTATCATACACCATCGAAATGTTAAAAGTCAATTACACGCAAGGCTGATAGTTATAACAATTTATATTATTTTATGAATTATTTAATTCATTAGGAAAAGCTCTATAAAAATACTTGCTATGTTGTCAACGAGTCAGTTCTAAAAATTCTAAGATGTGGCTTTTTCGCGTGGTGTTAGTTTCCTTCGTGTTCCTAATTATATTCATTGGATTATCGAAGGCTTACAAATACAAAGGGACTTGTAAGGACGATGAAGTATTCAATGATTGTCAGAATCAACCAGACGGAGTACTCAATGTTCACGGGCTATTTAATTTCTCAGAATATAAATATGAATTGAGTGGGGAAGAAATATTCGCATCGGGAAATTTAACTTCAATATGGAATATTCAGCCCCAAGATCGCATTCAGGTTATTTCCAAGTGTTTTTTCTTTATAAATATATTGATAAACGTACATTTTGTAGGTTTCAGGTGAATTACATCGCTTCGATCGTGGTGCATGGGTACCAACTGTATATTCGATGATGATTCCTAGTTTTTGTCCCATTATGTACGATAAAAATCAATATTGGTACCAAGCCGTGACCCAATATGTACAAAATCAAAAGGCAGTGAAGGATAAATGCTTGCTTCCAGGAGTAAATTCTAAAAACACTCCTATTTTGTATGATATACTATCTTTAACATATGCTTCTTTCAGACCAAGCTAATACACAGCCGATTTAGTCACAAGTTTATTTTTGAGTCGCCCTATGGCAACATGGATGGCCTTTATAAAGTTGTTGCAAGATTTCAGGCGTTTAATTATCTACAAATACCTCGCCCGACATCTATATGCTTTGAAGTTAAAGTGCAATTAAACAGACAATAAGATCTTTTTATATTTGCTGTGCTATTATCTATACCCTTGTCTCAAAAAAATCAGTGGTGCAGGAACATTTTAATTCAAAAATATTCAAATAATTTTGTAATCCTGCGTACAATTTTAAAATAAAGGGTGTACAAAAAATTATATGTTCTACTTAACTTTATCTAGGGATCATCCAAACTTTACTTAACTAAAATATCTATTGCTATAATAAAAAAAAATCTCAGCAGTTTTCCATAATCTTTAATTTTCTGACTTGATATGTGTACTAATTCAAACAAATAAATTATGCGAAAAAATACAACATGATTTTAAAATGTCACATACATGTTCCAAGTGAACTCACTTGTCGAAGATTTATCTGGTATACATTTATTTTATTTATCATACACCATCGGAGTGTTAAATATATCATTCAGTCGAGAGATCCCGACAGTAGAATACCCTGAGGTAGTAGAGAACGCCACTCAAATTTTCTATTAATTATATTTGTGTTTCGTATTTGTGCTGTCTGTTTTGTATTTAAAAGTCTTAGCAACAATGAGCACGTTATTTTCAAAATAACTAAATAAAAACTTAAAAAACTATTTTTAATGTATAACAAAAATTAAAAAAAAAAATTGAAGAATTTAAGCATGTTTTAACTGGGACTCGAACCATGATGTCCCGTCTATCAAGGTGGCAGCTCTATCACTCTACTTGAAGGAGAGAGGGAGAGAGGACGAAAACTCACTCTAACACAGCGCGCGCTTTCATGCATATGTATATATGTATATGTAAATTCTTCAACGAATGAGCAGATAAGAGAGAGGGCGAAAACTCACAACAACAACACATTAAACTAAAGAATTAAATAATTGCGGATACCTTCCGTGTTTATTATCCGATCTTAATCAAATTTTCACGATGCATCCATTTCAGTACAAGTATTGTTCCTGCCGAAGCTCAAATCTCTAGCTTATTAATTGCCAGTGCTATCCTGTTTTTTTCACTTTGTGGGCGAAGGGGGCGTGGCATCCAAAATTTAAAATAAACTTGATCTGCGTGCAAGTATAAGAAGTCTTCATACCAAATTTGGTGTTCCTAGGTCTTACCATCTCTGAGATCTTGTTACTTACACGGACAGACGGACATGGCTATATCGACTCAGCTTCTCGCCCTGATCAAGAATATATATACTTTATGGGGTCTGCCACGCCTCCTTCTGCCTGTTACATACTTTTTCTTTTAACAAACTTAATATACCCCCTCAGGGTATAAAAATAAATTACACGCAAGTTAGATAATTATAATAATTTATATTCTTTTTCATCCAGGAGTATATTTAATTCATTGCGAAAAGCTCTATAAAAACATTTGCAATGTTGTCAGTTGTAAAAATTCTAAGATGTGGCTTTTTCGCGTGGTGTTAGTTTCCTTCGTGTTCCTAATTATATTCATTGGATTATCGAAGGCTTACATATACAAAGGGACTTGTGAGGACGATGAAGTATTCAATGATTGTCAGAATCAACCAGACGGAGTACTCAATGTTCACGGGTTATTTAATTTCTCAGAGTATGAATTTGAATTGATTGGGGAAGAAATATTCGCATCGGGAAATTTAACTTCAATATGGAATATTCAGCCCCAAGATCGCATTCAGGTTATTTCCAAGTGTTTTTTCTTTTTAAATATATTGATAAACGTACATTTTGTAGGTTTCAGGTGAATTATATCGCTTCGATCGTGGTGCTTGGGTACCAACTGTGTATTCGATGATGATTCCAAATATTTGTCCCATTATGTACGATAAAAATCAATATTGGTACCAAGTCTGGGCCCAATATATACAAAATCAAAAGGCAGTGAAGGATAAATGCTTGCTTCCTGGAGTAATTTCTAAAAACACTCTTTTTTTATGGTAATACTATCTTTAACATATTCTTCTTTCAGACCAAACTAATACACAGCCGATTTGGTCTCCGATTGAATTTTGAATCTCCCTATGGCAACATGGATGGCCTTTATAAAGTTGTTGCAAGACTTCAGGCGTTTAATTATCTACAAATACCCCGCCCGACATCTATATGCTTTGAATTTAAAATCCAATTAAACAGACAATAAGATCTTTTTATATTTGCTATGCTATTATCCATACCCTTGTCTCAAAAAAATCAGTGGTGCAGGAACATTTTAATTCAAAAATATTCAAATAATTTTTTAATCCTGCGTACAATTTTAAAATAAAGGGTGTACAAAAAATTATATGTTCTACTTAACTTAATCTAGGAATCATCCAAACTTTACTTAACTAAAATATCTATTGCTATAATAAAAAAAATCTCAGCAGTTTTCCATATTCTTTAATTTTCTGACTTGATATGTGTACTAATTCAAACAAATAAATTATGCGAAAATATATAACATGATTTTAAAATGTCACATACATGTTCCAAGTGAACTCACTTGTAGAAGATTTATCTGGTATACATTTATTTTATTTATCATACACCATCGGAGTGTTAAAAATAAATTACACGCAAGCTAGATAATTATAATAATTTATATTCTTTTTCATCCAGGAGTATATTTAATTCATTGCGAAAAGCTCTATAAAAACATTTGCAATGTTGTCAACGAGTCAGTTCTAAAAATTCTAAGATGTGGCTTTTTCGCGTGGTGTTAGTTTCCCTCGTGTTCCTAATTATATTCATTGGATTATCGAAGGCTTACATATACAAAGGGACTTGTGAGGACGATGAAGTATTCAATGATTGTCAGAATCAACCAGACGGAGTACTCAATGTTCACGGGTTATTTAATTTCTCAGAGTATAAATTTGAATTGATTGGGGAAGAAATATTCGCATCAGGAAATTTAACTTCAATATGGAATATGCAGCCCCAAGATCGCATTCAGGTTATTTCCAAGTGTTTTTAGACCCAGTACTTTAAAAAAGTACAAATGGGTCTATTACGTTTGTGCAAAAAGAAATGTGCGTAACAGGCAGAAGGAGGCGTGGCAGACCCCATAAAGTATATATATTCTTGATCAGCATCAACAGCCGAGTCGATATAGCCATGTCCGTCTGTCCGTCTGTCCCTTTTTTGAGTAACTAGATCTCAGAGACTATAAGAGCTAGAGACACCAAATTTGGCACGTAGGTACATCTATATCTTGCATTGAACGAGTTTGTTTTAGATTTTTGCCACGCCCCCCTCCGCCCCCGCAAATCAAAATACAAAATTTCCAAGTCGAATTACAAGAGCACCTTTAATGCTAGTGCCTTGATTTTTGGTATGTATAATACAGACTATAGTTTCAACCTATCCAGCAAATTTCGTCCAAATCGGATGATAAACGTGGAAGTTATTCAACTAACAATGTTACGGGCAAAATCAATCTCTGAAGTGGCGCCATCTATGGAAATTTTTTGAAACTGAAATAATCTGTAGTAATCGAATTACACTCAAAAAGTACTGGGTCTCCTACTGTCGAGCTTGCTCCACCGTAGCTTAATGAATTTTTTCTTTTTAAATATATTGATGAACGTACATTTTGTAGGTTTCAGGTGAATTACATCGCTTCGATCGTGGTGCATGGGTACCAACTGTGTATTCGATGATGATTCCAAATATTTGTCCCATTATGTACGATAAGAATCAATATTGGTACCATGCCGTGACCCAATATATACTAAATCAAAAGGCAGTGAAGGATAAATGCTTGCTTCCAGGAGTAAATTCTAAAAACACTCCTATTTTTTATGATATACTATCTTTAACATATGCTTCTTTCAGACCAAACTAATACACAGCCGATTTAGTCACAAGTTTATTTTTGAGTCGCCCTATGGCAACATGGATGGCCTTTATAAACTTATTGTAACACTTCAGGCGTTTAATTATTTACAAATACCTCGCCCGACATCTATATGCTTTGAAGTTAAAGGGCAATTGAACAGACAATAAGATCTATTATCAAGATCTTTTTCTCCAAAAAATCACTGGTGCAGGAACATTTAAATAAAAAAACATTCAAATAATTTTTTAATTCTAAAATATATAAACCTAATATAATCTGTGAACAATTTTAAAATAAAGGATTTACAAAAATTTATAAGTTCTACTTAATTTTATCTAGGGATCATCCAAAATTTACTAAGCTTAAAAAGCTATTGCTGTAATATTAAAAAAAGCTTAGCAGTTTTTGGCATTATATATACATACATATATTATATATATATTATAGATATGATTATTAGCAAGTGATTTCCTGGTTAAGTGCAAATGCACTATAGGGATGTTTGACTGTATACTGGATTTGTGGTTATCTTCACTTACTTGGGTCCGTAGCGCGGATGATTTAAGATTGATTGGACTGTTGTGTCGCGGAGCTGGAAATTTCCATATGGCAGCGGTGATTTGTCTGAGGAGCCCAGCGCCGAATCAGTAAAGTCAGAGTTTAGATTTTGCCTGCGACAGTGAGAGAGAGAATGATAGTGAGGAGGAATGTGAGGGGGCATTGCATTAACCTGTTGCGGTTAAATAAACATGTCAATTTGTAGGCGTGCCCAATTAAAGTTATGGCATTTGAACTTCCGTTTTGTGGAGCTGCGGTTTAATCAAGCGTCAAAACTGTCAAACAGGTGCAGTTGCTCCACCGGATGCATCATCATTGATCAAGGGCACGCCCACCTGGTTTCCGTACTCACCTATAAATGGACCAGGCATGAAGATCTTCAGATGCCGCTGGTGGCAATGGGGTATTTGGACCATGAGGCACTGAATAGCGACGCTCCTCGCGTGACATTTTCTTGTTGGAAAAGTTGCTCAGCTCCATGGTCTGTAAATGGAGATAAAAACAGAGATAGAATAGCAATGACAATGAGTGAGTGAAATAGAGAAAGAATAAATTAGAGTTGTGGTGCCAAAAACATAAGCTAAATTCAACTTGAACTGGGTCAAGAATGCCAGCGTGGCTATTATTACTCATAATTTGCGGGAATTAGCTTAATGAAAGGTAGAAACACACACGCACTCAATTCCATGTTAACAACGAAGCAACAGTTGCGACTTTGAGATACTCTGTGAGAGTTTTGTTAATAATAACATATGTATAACATAACATACATTGCTTGCTAGCTTCAGAAAAACTTTTCAAATCTAAGCTAAACATTTTAAATTTTTTGTATAGAGTTAGAAATACCCTTTAAAACTAATGTCATTTAATTAAAACAGAAAAATAATTCATCTAAATGCATGGAAATAAAACTGAAATTAATCAGACTTTCAGTTTAACTAAAGTTACAAATATTTTAAACCTATACAAAAAGCTTTTAAATTGAATTCTTAGAGCGAAAGTAACGTTAAGGAGAAACCCATTAACACTTAAGTTTTCTTACAAATATAATTTGTAATTAAATTGAAAACAGATCTAAACTGACCGGAAATGTTATTAATTTATGAAAATTGAACTAATAAATCTATTGTCATATAAGCAGATTTGTCGAAGTACGAAAGATTATTATGATCTAAATATCTTCTCCTCTTATTGAGATTCTATGATTTTCACAGACTCCTGATATACTTACAGATAGATACATAAAAGATTCGAATTAATATAAAATCTGAGCTGATAATTTTAAATTACTCTTAAGTAGTTCCCAAGAAACATAAACTCTCTTTACGCTTAAGTGTGTACAGAGCGTGCTAGATCTAAAACTGTGGAATGAAGTCGAGGTGAATTTTTGGTTATTCAGCTTTTCGCTTTAACTTCTTGACTTGAGCAATGAAAACCGCTTGATGAGGAGAACAAAAGCTGCATTTATTTTAGATTTCGACACGGCAGCTGCGTTTTTAATTGCCAATGCTAAACAAACGCATTTAAATGAGGCGCCCAAAATGTATCTTTGTATCTATGTATGTACTATATGTTTTTGTATGTTTATCTGTATTTGTTTTTGCCTTGCGCTTATGTAATGCAAACGTTAAACAAACGGCGTCTGCTCTTTTTGGCCTGCATCAAAATGCACCTGTTGCCAGTTTGTTGTTGATTTTGTTTGCGGTTTTTGCTCCCCTCCCCTTCCCCCGCCTCGTTTTGTCTGTGGTGCAACGAGGCGTATGAGTTTTCGTTTGTTTCCGAGTGTTAAGTGGAAGTGGGAGCTGTGAGATTACGTAGCTGAAGTGTTCTCGAAAGTGGCAGCTGGGCGAAAGTGAACGGTGGCCTGCAACTGATTTCAGTTACTTTTTATTTGCAACCTGCCACATAATTAGTGCCAACTTCAGTTCCAAAAGCCCCAAAATAAAAGCAGAAATATAAAAACAGAAAGTGAAGCGGTTATTTGCTTTTTAGCGATGGGAAAACGCATCAAAAGTTTTGATTACCGCATAAATTTATGACCCTTCCTTAGGCTTTTTCACTCTATTTTTTAGAAATGTATTACACATCAAGGAATATAGCTTCACATAACTCAACTAAACTCATAAGAACGCAGAAATCAGACTGTTAACTATATACTATACGTTATGATTCAGTGACAATGACACACGAGCCCAAAGATGCAGCATCAAAATAAGAGCCTGTAACCTTCAAAAATAATTTTAATAATGAATCTGCCCCATGACTGGACTCCTAGTGCGCTATTAGGATCCGAGTGGCGCTAACTGGTTAAGGAAAATCGGCAGACGGCGACTACCTCAAGCAAACATGCCAATAATTAAAGATACTTGAAAAGATATGATTCTCATATCTACAAAACATCAACAAATGCTTATTTAATAATATCTGCTGAAAATTATATTCTCCATAGGTTTACTTTACTAATGTCCATGTGAGTCTGTCTATTTTTATTCCCTGTTTAATGAAAAAGTGTGAATTAAATTGACTCATTTAGGGCCGATTTATCATCTTCTCGTTTAGACCTAGTTTATATATTACTTTGCGAAAAATATAGGATGATCCCACCATTAAGTTATCAAGAGGCTAGGACTAAATTTTTGAAAAGATAACCAAATTTCTCTTATTGATAAGTTTAGCAAGTCGTTAAGGTTAAAGGCAAGATGAGAAATTGGCCATTAATGGGTTATAAACTTATTAAAACTACTAAATTTTTGAATACATTATTTCATTATTTAATGTAACTTTGAAAACTGTTTTTTCTTTAGGAATGAAGTAACTTAAAAAATGACTTTTTATTAAAACTTCTTTAACAATCTACAGTATTCTGCAATAGTATCAGACTTCCGGCGTGTCGATGATAGCTTTTGATGCTTTTTGTTTTTGCAAATGTGCATTATGTATTAACTATTATTAAATATTTTTCACCTTTTGTTTATTATTAAACAGACAACACTTTTAATTGCGTGTTAAATTCGCTTTAATTAAAATCATTTGCCATAGTCACTCATGGCCAAAAAGAGTTCAACGCAGTTTAGTTTGATTTTTTTTCCTCTTTTATTATTATTATTGTTTTTTTTTTGTTTTATTGTTGTCTTTTGCTTCACACTCTTGATTTGCTTGTTGTTTTTGCTCTTGTTATTATTATTGTTTGTAGTTGCATTGTTGTTGCTGAGGTTGGTAAGGCATTTTAGCCAGGCACTTGGCCATTCGAGTGAAAGTGGAAGTTGTGGCAAGCTAAAGGTTTTTAATACCCTCATTCCCTCCCCTCTCCTCCTTCTTCGACTCTTTTCTCCTTCTCGCCCTCTTCAACTTAAGAGTCTGTCTAAAACTACACGTACTATAGGCTTACTTGGCCCAAAGGGAGAAAAACTTGGCGGCATTTTGTAAGCCTCTTTGTTAACTGAATGAATAACTGATCAACTGGCTGACTGAATGAATGAATGAATGAATGAATGAATGAATGCATGAATTCGAGTATTGAGGGCAGTGATACGGCCGGCGTACAGCATCAGCATTGATTTATGTGAGCATAATGTGAACGTGGTCGTTGTATCTGTATCTATATCTACTTGTAAATGTATCTGCAAGTGCGTAACGCAAAAAAGCGATACGAAAAAGTTGAGAGACAGCTCTTTGGCCTGACAGCAATTGCATTTTGTATAATGAAAGTTAATTTGCAAAAACAACTTTTAGTCTGTGCAGCGAATACATAATAATACTAAGTCCTAGTCTATCTAATTGAAGTTTCCCATGGAGAATCTTTGCTTGAACATATAAAGTTATTAGTGCTTACTGAGAGATTGGCAATCAATGTACTAAATAAGAAAGATTTTCAAAATACTAATAACTTAAAGGGGAAAATATGGCAACTTTATTAATTTAAAAACACAAGCAAGCTATTTTTATTTCGATTAGTTTAAAATATAAAAATGATCTTATATGGTCTATTTGTTAGTTACTTTGTTCAATCTGTCTGTATATGTGCAAAATACTTCAATGTTCAAACTTGTTTTCTAACTTTTGCTTGAAGAGTTTATTAAGAATTGCTTCATAAGTATTTGAAAATTTACCTTATGGTGCGAAATTGTTATATTATGAATATAAACAGATTTATGGCTATTGGCACAACAATGAACTGCAAAGCTAATAATTAACTACTTATAATTTATCCGTTGACAAATCTAACCTCTCGCTTGGGAAATTGAGCTAGCGGACACTTGATTGATATACAATAGTAACTTCAAGGCACTACACAACTGATAAATCATATTGTTTTGCAATTAAGGTCGAGTTTTATTTAGGTTAAATAAAATGTTGCCTTAGTTGAAAATATTTCCAATTAAATGGAATTAAAGAACAAATAACAATAGGTATACATTTTGGTATCTATAGCCCAAATTCAAGTCAAAGATACCTACATATATGTATGTATATTTAACAGCTACAATCTGCATATGGCACGATCAAAAGTGGCCAAAATGCCAGCCAGGGGGTTGCATGTGGCACATTGCAATGGAATTGAGTTGCAGCTGCAGCTGCACCAGAAAAACCAGAAAAACATAGTTGCAAGTTCCGCTGTTGAGTTAAGGAAACAGACAACAGACAAGACAAGACTAGACTTAGATGCAGATACAGATTGAGTTTGAGATTGGGCTTAAATGTGGCACAGTTAGAGTTACAGCTTGGCCAGAATTATATCATAAATGCGATTAATGTGGCAACCAGTTCTTGCTGCATTTGCATGATGAGTGAGTTGCACATGCAACAACGGATGTATGATGTATTGTATGATGTGTTTTGTCTTTTGTCAACGGTTAGCAATTAATTGGCCAACGGTTATTGCCAATGTTTAGCTCAGCGCCAGTGATTAAGCCAATAGGCATCGAGTTAGCGCCCAAGGAGAGTGTTGGCAATTTCTGACTAGACTTTGTAACCAGTCTGATTTAAGAGACACACACAGACAGAAAGAGAGAGAGAGAGAGAGAGGGAGAGAGAGAAGACGACAACCCGTTGCATGTGGCTAAGCTGTGGCACATTCCCGTTGCTTGTGCCGCATTTTGCGGCCAGTTGACAAGTGGTTAACCGTTGCGTGTGCTTGACCGACCACATGACCATTGATGCAAAAATGCAGTTAGCCACAAGTGGACAAGTTGCCAACATTTCGGTATATGATTTAATGGAGCGTGCGCCCAAGTGCTTTGACCATAACAATTTGTCATCCAAGTTGTTTAGGCCATTGAAATGAATGTGTGTCTTTCAAACAGGCTCTCTTCATTTGTGGTCGTCTAGGGCAGCATCAGAAATTCCCACGCAAAAGCCAATTGGGTTAACTGAAAAATTACACGAAATAAGCCTTGGCCATGTCCGTTTCCCTTTAGCCGCTGGCAACGAAACAGGTAACAAGCAACAGGTAACTGGCAACTGACCAACAGGTAACAGGTAACAGATAACTTGACTGCCACCCAAATCAAAATATGCTGCTCTCTGAGTGTCGCACTGAGAAAGTGAAATCTCTTGTTTTCTGGGCCCACGGGGCGTATGATAAATGCATCATACAAAAAAGTGGGTCGCCAATGCAATTTGCAATTAATAATAACAACAACCTGACTTGCATGCCACATGAGCCGTGGGCGTGGCTGGGAACTGGCTAATACTAATCGTAATGACGCCCCATGCTAAATTGATAATAAACTTAAAGCAGCAGCAAAAAAACAAAGCAGCATGAAAAACCAGAAAGAAAAGTTATTTTTGGAATGCTGAAGATTTAATACCCTTGCAGAGGGTGAAAATAAAATAAAGTATTTTATACAAGCAAAAAAAATTAAAAAATAAAAATCCGGCTACTTAAATGAATAACATTATTCAATTTAAACAAATACACTACTTTATTTAAAAGAGCTCTATTAATAAAAATGAAATTTTTAATACTTTCCTTAAACAACAAAATAAAATAAAGTGATGCAAATTTATTTTCCAAATAATAATATAATAATTGTTATTATATTTATCCGAGCTAAACCTACAAAAATATCCACTGTGCGTAGTTCTCTTTAAGAAAATAAATACTTTATGGGGTTTGCCACGCCTACTTTAATGTGATTCGTGACAAAATAATAATACCCTTGGCAAATTTATGAAAATGATTAAAGCTCTTTGACTTGCCAACAACATTCCAGAGAATGTAAAAAAACCTAAAGCTTGTTGAACTTGTCTCAGCAAAAACGAAATTGTTGATAAATACACGGGCAAAAGAAATCAAAATCAGAACCAAAAACAAAATCAAAAATTCAAAATGTTAATTGAGCGCTTCAAGAGCGAGTTGTTTTTTAGCACATTTTATTTTCTTCTGGAATTTTGTAGCGGACAAGCGAGTATGCAAATTGCGAGCGTACTCGTATCTCATAGATACGACCAAAAGCAGCTGAGCTGAGCTGAGCAGAGCAGCAGCAGAGATGAACGACAGTCAGTCAGTTGGTCAGTTAGTCAGTTAGTCCGTCAGCTTGATAGACAGGCCGGCCGAAAGATTCACAAATTTGTGAAAGTTTTTGCGCTGCGTACTCGTAAATTGATTATGAGCTGATTGCGAGTCTCTAAAAATGAATGCTGTGAGTATTTGTGAACAATAAAGAAAAGTTTATTAAATGATTGGCGACAAAAGCATTTTAGTCACAGCTTTTCTGACTAACAGCTGTGAATATTTGCGAACAATAAAATAAAGTATACTCAATGATTGGCAACAAAGCTTTGGAGCGACAACATCTTGGCTAATAGCTCAAGTATTTATGCATCTATAACTGTGCCACAGCTCTATTTGCCTAACCAATTGCTATTAAATTAGGCAATCTCTCACACACAGTGGCTGCAAAAACTACAATACCATAACGACACTGCGAACTGAAGAATGCGCCAGCTTCGTTTTGTGCTGACATCGTCAATTCGCTCGCAACTGTGACCCCAAAAAGCCAAGTTAATGTCATACCGTCAACAAATACTCGTCATGGCTGCATAGCCCTCTTCCTCCCCTCTCTCTATCTCTCTCTCTCTATCGTTCTCTTTTCCCTCTTCTCTCTGGCCACCTAATCTACGGGTATTCATTTTGAAGCGATTCAGTTTTCAGCTTTGTGTTTCAGTTTTGTCGGTCGGAAAATTCAACCGCAAGGTCAGTTTTATTAATTGCCAGCGTCAAGCTTTGTGTTTTAGCCATGCTTCAGTTTTCGACCATCTTTACAGGCAATTAACGCTAACAAAAAACACTTTCCTATGTTGCAACAGGCTTGTGAAAGTCGCCGCACAGTGGGCCAACAATTTGCATGCTATTCAAATACGAGTATACAAAACAACTCCACACCCAACTTCGCCTCACGTGTGCCACGATAATTGACACAAATTCCATCACAAATAAAATACAACCTTTTTTTTGCGTGTTTCGCGCATAAAAATGCGAGAGACAAGCTTAGTTGGACATATCCCAGACGGCTAACGCACCCACCCAGACACTAAGACAATCTCAAGCCCAGGCTTAGACCCAGACCCAGGCCCAGAGTCAGAGCCGGGCCCAATTGGCGCCATCAGTCGCACAGTAGTGCGAAATTCTATGCGAAATGAATATCTATGAATTATTCTACATTGGTATTCCTATTACCAAGAACATGTCACTTTGAAGTAAAACAAAAATATCCAACATGTTGAGCTATAGTTAAGAAAGAATTCCTAAAGTTAAAACTATATAAGTATTAATACTAAAATAATTAGAATAGTATAGAATGCAGTTAATAAATAGTTCATTAATAATCGTGTCAAAGGAAATCTAGAAGTTGGATAGAATTATTGCAAATTGGGATTCTTATTTACACTTTGAAGTGAAACAAAAATATGTAACATATTTTTGAGATATAGCTAAAAAGTAATTCTAAAGAAGAATTAATACTAAAATAACTAGAATAGTATAGAATACAATTGTTTAATAATTCATTACTAATGGTGTCGAATAATTCAAATGGTTTCTGGATGTATTAAGTAATAAACATTGGTGATACGCGGCTTATATTTTTTTTATAATAATTACAATTATTAACATGAGTCTAGGTAATGTATTTCCGTTTGAAAGCTTCTATATATATATTAGATCATACTCCTGTACATTAGAAGAACGATATCATGTAGATTAAAGTGTATTAAGTAATAAAATAAAATATTTGCTACCACATTACAAAATTTTTGTTAGTGCCAAGTTTTTAATAGACGCAGATAATAAAACAGAGTAGAAAAGTAGAAACGTCCCCGAAACTGACTCGATATATTTTTATTCGAGCTTTTTGATTAATAACCTAGTAAGCCAAATTAAATACTTTTCCTTCTATCTTGAATGCTTCCGATTACCTAAGACCAAGTTAGACTTTGTATTGACACACGTATTACTAATAATATACTAATTAAATGCAACAATATTTTATTAGGAAATTACGTACTCTTAAACGTTATTTCCGGTTTTGCCAGTTTGTACCACTGTGCCTAGTTGTTATTCAGAGCTATTGTAGATCAAGCCAAACTCACGACGTCTTGTCAGCTGAGTGACATAAATCCATGGTTCAATTTATGCTCAGCACGTTAAGGTGTAAGTAAGAGTGTGTGCGTGTGTGTGTGTGTGTCGTTTGTGTAGATGCAAACGTATTCATGAGATACTTTTACATATATGTACATACATATAAATATATATATAATATGGGCATTCTGATTCTATGTCAACCATGGAGGCCTCTAGCCCAGACACGGAGTGCCAAGCTAATGTTAAAGTGAAATGAAATTCTCGTTTTAACGATCGTCGAACTCACTCAAGCCAAGAGTATCTTGTATCTTGTGTCTTTTATGCTGTACTCGCAGTCATACTTTCTTCATCTAATTATGCAGCTGTTCTGTGTGTGTGTGTGTGAATCTTTTATGTGTTAATTTAATTACAATAAAACCCAAATTAACTTGCTTTGCACTTATCAATGGCCGTAACAATTTTTTTGTAAATTTTGTGTTTGTATTTTCACCTGACCCCAAGGCAAGGTACTTAGTTGTTTGTTGAATTGAAAATTTCTTTTTCATTTGCAGCGGCTCGTTAATTTTTCACATGATTCTACGGGTTGAGCGCGTCATCAGCGGATTAATGACGATGCTGCTGACTTCATCGGCCATTAAAGGCAATGAATCATGACTCTGAACGTGAATCTACGCTTAGACTCGTAATGCAGGCCCAATGCATTGTGGCCTAGAGGAAAAATATTTAAGTGAGATGCGGCTTGAGAAACAACAAAGCACCAAAGCAATTCCAATAGCAATAACAATAAGAATAAGTTAAGAAATAAGAATAAGAACAAGTTCTGGCCAAGAGCCACACCTTTTGGGCTAGAACAAGAGCTACCAATAGCAGCAAGAACAACCCACCCGCCGAGTCTTGGTCTCTCAGCAATAACTGACAATAAATTCAACTTTAAGCCGCATTCGATGTCGCCATCGCGTTCCTTCTACAAGTTTGTGTCTTAAGTCTTTTGATTTTGTATCGAAGTTTGTGTCTTAAGTCTTTCGCTTCGTATATTGACTTTGGTCGAATTGAATTACAAAGATCTTTTTTGAGATATTTTGCTGCCGCGGCCTGAAAACAACAAATCATTAGCGCTTAGGCAGCACCGTTAATAGCTTAAATAATACTGTTAACTAATTTACGCCAAAAAAAAACAAAAACAAATACAAAAAAGGGGGAAAAATAGAAAGAAGAACAAATCAACAAGTCACTAAAGTGACCAAGAACCAGAAATCTTTTTGGCCTGATAGCAAAAGGTTTCTTCAATGAACGGCATTTTAACGGCACAACAACGATGGTGTAATTAGGTGTAGAGTTTAGCTAAGACTGTCAGCAACAATAACAACATTAACAAAATTTGCATAGTCCCCCATTACGGCGAGATTTATGGCCAAAACCCTGAGAACTGTGCTAACAACGAGTCGGAGACTTATCCAAATTGAATTTGCTGTCAAGAAGAAGATACAGATTCAGATACAACTGATGTCTTCAATTTGTGCGTCTTGAAATCTTTTGAAAGTGTTCAAAAAAAAAAAATTGCTAAAATGAATGTGAAAGTTGCTCAAACTGCTTTGGCATTTCTGAGAAAAATCAATGTCGGAGTCTGTGTCAGAGTAAGAGTCAGACTTTTGTGTACAAGCAAATTATGAAGGCACTTAGAAGTTATGGCAGTAATGAAAACCACACTCACTGCTGTTCAATGTAGTATCTGCATATGTTCGAAACGTCAATAAGCAGATACCACAAATATGCAGCCAGAGCAACAAAGAGGAAATGCCAAGACGCTGTGGGCAGTACAAACAAACAATGAGCCAAGAACTTGGCGAGTCAGAGAGCGAAACAAACAAACAGCAACAGAAACTTGTATCTATAAGATACACACACACAAACACACAGTCAGACAGACAAAAGCAAAGATAGAGACAGAGACTTTGGCGTTGGTTATGGATACAGAGCGCGCCCTAAGCGCGTAGTAGAGAACTTTTTGAACATAATGGAAGAAAAAACAAGAAGTGGAAGTTAGTTGGAAATGGTGGAAGCAACGCGACGCGACGATAGAGCTTGGCTAACAGGCAACAAAACCAGCTAAAGAACGGCAAGCCAACATTTGCTAGACAAAACTTGCTTGTGGGATCTTTGACCTGCGATGGCGACGACGACCGAGAGCGACGGACAAGAAATCAACAACGTGGAGCAGGAGTAGCAAACTGTGCGCCCGTCAACGCCTCGACAATGCCGTATAGATACACACACACACATGCACAGTATCTGTGTGCGTGTTGCTTTTGAGGTGGCAAGTGGTGGTGCTTGTATTTAATAAAATTAACAGTTAATACCAGTTGTACAAACTTTAATGAGCTAACCAAGACTGGACGACTAACCCTGTCACTTGTTTGCCAAACAAAAGGGGAACAATTGCAGTCCACAAAATATACAAAAGATACATTTGTATCTCAAGCACTTACCAGGATGTAATTGTTGTTATTTTAACGTTTAATGCGGCTGTCGATGTTGTTGATGTAGAGCTCAGTGCATATTCCATAAATACGCACACACACACACACACGCACTTATATTCACGCACACACAATTTTTATTTTATTTTTTCTTTTTTTTTTTGGAGAACTGTGATCGCGTTTCTTATTGGGCAACTTTTGCAGAGGGGGAAATACAAATGCCGCTATTTGCAAATTTCATTTGTCACACACGGCCAGGCTAATAAACCACATTTGCATGCACTTGCACATTGCCATTAATAAAAAAATATATATTTATGAAAATAGAACTTTGCTACCGTACTTATTTCGTTGGTTACGCCGTCAACATTTCAATTAGATTTTCAAGCGCGCAGTCTCTGTGTGTGTTTTATTATTCTTTTTGCCTCTTTCTGTTTTATTAATTTTGTATTTTTGTATTATTATTTTTGTTTTTGGTTTTTTCTCATTCACTTTTTTAGACCGTGCGCAGCGGCAACAATGTTGTGAACTGCTTCTGGCAGCGCTCCGTAGTCAACTCTCTCAGTGCTCAGCTCAAACCCAACTGAGCTGAACTTGGCCTCGGACGCCATCTTAGCCAGCCGCTCGCTGCATTGGAATGTGTTCAATTCAGTTGGAAGTAGAGAGAGCGAGAGAGCGACTGCACGCTCTCACCTTCCACATTCCACTAAGCGCTCACTTGATGTTACCAATTGGATATCGTGTGGATCAACAGGCAGTAGCCGTTTCAGTTGGAATTCTGCGCTCAATTGGTTTGGACGTGTTGACGCACGGCAGCCAGAAAGTGAATAGTTTTGGTGAGTTAAATTGTTATTTGTTTTAAATAAAAGAAAATATTATTTAATAATAAAGAAACTTCTTAATACTGCGCAAACTTAATTTAATTAAAAATGGAGTAATATAGTGGTGGTAAACTTTGATCGTGCTCTCCTTCTCTTGCTCTCTATACTAATTCTCTGCATTCACAACTCTCTCATTCGACTGCTGTGCATTGTTTACTTCCAGCTGGAATTCGAGTTCTTTAAAGCCTCTCTTGAACGGCGGACAGCGTGTGAGGCAAAGAGCAAAAGAACAACAAACAAAAGCTGTTCTCATCGTTCTGGTTGTTGTAGAGTTTTATTTGGCTATGAAAATGATTGGAAGCGATTACGTACTGGAAGCGCACAACATATTCCACACCACTGAGGCAAGTGCATTGGAATCTCTTTCTCTATTTATCTCTCTGTATCTATTTCTCTGTGTGCAGAGTTTTTTGTTTGGTGGTTGCAATTGAAGTCTTTCGTTTTGTTTTGACAGGTGGACGGTGGTGGCTGTTTCAATGGAGCCGGCAATTCAGCTCTTGTGCTTAAGGGAGTCAATCTCACGGTGCACAGTGGTGAAGTCATGGCTATATTGGGTTCCAAGGGTAAGATATTTTGTAATCCTGGCTAATGAACGATAAAAATAGTTTTATTTTTATATGTCGTTTAGGCAGCGGCAAACGCGCTTTGTTGGACGTGATTGCTCGTCGTGCTGATGGCGCCACACGTGGTCAGGTGCTGCTCAATGGTTCACCTTTGAGTAAGGCTCTGTTTCAGCAGCGTTGTGGTTATGTGTCACAATCCTGCACCTTTGTTCCTGGCCTGACAGTGGCTCAGACCCTGCACTACACACCCACCATTGTAAGTGAGAATTATATAATTTGCTGACTGAATGATAACTAGTTCTTGTTTCTAGCTGGGTGGTTACTTAAAGAGCTCCAAGGTACGTCAGGTTCTGGCGGATTTGGCGCTCTCCCAAGTGGCCCACAAGCGTGTGGAGTATTTGAACATCAGCGAAGCTCGTCGCTTGGCCATTGGCATACAACTGGTCAGAGATCCAGGTGAGTTAGTCAAGGAAAATTTACTGAAATATGAAATACAAATTTGGTTTTCTGCTGAATTTTTAGACTCTACCTTAATTTTCGTTTACACCAAAGCGCAAAAATATTTAATTAAAATATGCTTTAAATTATAATCTCTGTCTCGATTTAGTCATGTTGCTGCTGGATGAACCCACCCAGGGATTGGATCCCTTAAGCGCCTATTTGCTCATCTCTATACTATCTAATACGGCCAAGAAGACGGGCTGTGGCATTCTCTTATCGCTGGAGAAGCCACGTTCAGATGTTTTTCCGTTTCTGGATCGTGCTCTGTTTCTTTGCTTGGGCGGCGTTGTCTATTCTGGTGGCACTCGAGCCATGTTGGAGTACTTCCATGCCATTGGCTTTCCCTGTCCACAGCTGGAGAATCCTCTTATGTATTATCTTTGCTTATCGACTGTGGATCGTCGCAGCCGTGATCGTTTCCTAGAGTCGAGTCAACAGATTGAGGCACTTGTGGAACGTTTCTCAAGGGAAACGCCAATCTCTGATGCACCGCTGAATAACATGGGATCCGGAAAGGTGCCTCTGGCTTATGGCAAGCCAGGAGAGCTCAAAGTCTGGTTCATGCTCTATTTGTAAGTTATCAAGGAATACTTCATTTCTTATATTTTATAATAATGGTTAAACCTCTAGAAAACTTTTGGCATCCACATTCTCCTGTGGCGTTGTGGGCATGAAGACACTGTTCCTACGTTTGCTTTTGCTTCCCATAGCCATGAGCATTATGTGGGCCTTCTATACGAATGTGGGCGTATGTATCTTGCAATTTCTTTTTCAGCAACTCTGTTTATTTTGCTCTATTTATTTTAGGATGATCCCAGTGGATTATTTACCAAAAGTGGCATGATATTGAATATACTTGGATTATCTTACGGCTGCGGCATTTTAACCACAATATCACTGTGTAAGTTTCAGCCTTAATCATTATTTCTGGGCGTAATCTTAAATCTGATATTACAGTTCCCATTTGGCGCAAGAAATTCTCTCAGGACACACCGGAGGGTCTTTATTCGGGGACCACGTTGCTTGTGGCCTACAATTCCGTTTCCATACCCTTCTCCGCGGTATCTGCTGTCCTGGCCAGCTGTGTAATCTATCCGTAAGTTGTACAGCTTCCACTTCAGCACTATATATTAAATTTATATTACCTTGCAGTTTATTGGTAGACGCCAAGTTTAAAGAAGGCAAAATATTTGCGTACCTTTTTGTGGCACTTTGGTCAAGCTTTGTCCTGGCGGAGCAACTGTCCATCGCCTTCCTGTTAGTGGTCAAGGTGCCTTTCAATGCAGCCATTGCCGTGACCTATGTACTGGTTATAAGCCTTGCTTTGGCCAGCGGCACAGTACGGTTGGTAGAGGATTAGCCTTAACTCTCCAACTCTGCCTAACTAACATTTCTTTGCATTTCCAGTTCCTATAAGGGCTTGCAGCCTTGGTTGCAGGATAACACAAGGGGCACGCACACTCGTTACGCCTCCTCCCTGCTGCACAGCATTGCGTTTCAATCTCGCCAGTTAAACTGCACACCAACCGCCTCCGTCATATGTACCAAAGCGGATGACTTTATGCACGAGCGATTAGGGTTATCCAAGCCCGATGTGAGTTAATACAAATTGAAAGATTATTGAATTTTATTGATACACCTTTCTTTGCAGGAAACAATCGATGTGGCCGCGTCTTGTGCTTTTGCTGTGGGTTTGGCGGCATTTAATATGCTTCTGTATTTGTTTCCCATGCCACGTTGTGTGCGTCAGAAATTTAAAGACTGAGGCGCGTTTAATTTTTAATTAATATTAACATTTAAGATTTATTTAAATTTCCCTCTAATAATAAACATATGTATCAACAAAAAACTACATTTGAATATGGGCAAGAGCAGGGCTGAACTACTGTGCTTTGCTCTCAAACACTGTTATCGATAACATGCGACAGGGCTGCATCACCGACTTTTCTTGCAAGATGCGCTGTCGATAACTTTAAGTTGGAAAATCGGCCACTGGAAGCAAATGGCGCCCTTTTCAAATAGTTTACTCTTGCAGTGAAACACAGTTTAACTTTATTATTTATCGGTTTATTTACAAGAAAACTTATAATTAATATAAATTTCGTAATGAATTTATTCGAATGCCATTACAAAATATACAAAATACTTCAAATATTAATTTTTTTATCAAATTTCGCCAGTTTGCACATCGAAATGGATCTTTAGGTGTTGTTTTTTCGCTTAATTTCAGTTTAACAATTGTCTAACGACTAAAAATATGTTTTGTTTTATGTATTTAAATAACTAGATACACGCATGGAAATTCATTTAGAACATCTGATTGAATGAATATGTACGCGAGTGTTAATGGGTATTCATACGAAAAACAAAAGAGAGTGAATAATGCGATAATGGAAATTGTTATACGAGTACTTGTTACTGTTATAAAATATTGTGGCACCTATAAAGTTGCTGCTGAAGAAAAATTATGGACCTGGGATCGTTCGAAGAGCTTTCGATAAAAAAAAGGGTAAAGAGATAAGAAAATAATACTATGAGCGGACATGATGAGGGAAAACTAAAATGTTCACTTAGTAGTTATGCTTTATAGTTCGAGGGCTGGGTTAGGGATTTGCTTGAACTGATGGCGGAGCTCAGTCCGTGTCATAGTAAGCATAATCATAGCTGGCATCCTCGTCAGCATGAGGTGGTCTCTTGCTATTCGACTTGCTCTTCTTTTCCTCCTTTTTGCTCTTGACTGACTTCTTCTGCTCCACAGGAGAGCTTGTAGTTGTCGTTGTTGTTTTTACAGTGGTTGTTGTGGGACGTCTTGTGGTGCTTGTGGTAGTTGTTATTGTTGAGCTGCTGCTGCTGCTGCTGTGAGTTGTTGGCCTGCTCGTTGTCTGGGCGGTTGTCTTCGGACTAGATGGCAATGCCTGTGGACTGTACTGTGAGTTATATTGCTGCGAGGTCTTCTCCGCCTTGTAAATGTCAGCACGCAGTTTATTGATGCTGGCAGCTCCAAAATTCAAAGACTGTGCCGTCTTAAAGAGCTCATCCTCATCGCTTAGATCGGACTGCTCGTGATCGCGTTCCTTTTGATACGCGGATTGCTGTTGACTCTTCAGATGACTGTGCGCCTGCTGAAATCCATGTGGTTGTCTACTGGAGTATGGTGCAGCTGTAGTGCTGGTGGTGCTGCTGGTGGAACTGGTGGATCTGCTCCTTAGAAACTTGAAACGATTGCGTGGAAAATCATTTTCATACAGCTCTGGATGATACTGACCATCATCTTCATCCACATTGTAATAAGGATTGGCTGTGGTGGGCAAGGCAGCAGTTATAGCAGATGAGGAAGAAGCTTTCTTGCCCAGATTCTGACTCGGAGCCTGACTTGGACGCAGAGTTTGCTGTGTTTGATAGTAGCTCTGTTCATAAGGCTTCTTATAGGTTGTAGGCTTAAAGGTTGTGGGTGTAAATGCATCTCTAGGCGTCTGAGAGAATTGCTTCTTGTTGGGACTCAGCGTGGTTGTGGTGGTTGGATAATATAATTCATCATCGGCATAACGCTGCGTGGTGGCCTTATAAGTGATGCTTCCTCGACTTGTAAAACTACGCGACTTTCCACTTGCTGAAGCCTTAAATGGTGCCGGCTCCTGATTGCCCACGCGACCCAAAGGCGTCCTGGGACGTTGATACTGCGGCTCCAGTTGTATGGATTTCTTGGGAGCACCCTGTGTTGCCTGGAAAGGCTGCGGCTTCGCCACATCGGCAAACTCATTATGATTAATGTAATTGGATTCCTGTGGACCCAACTTCTGCTTACGTGCCGCAACTGTGGGCTTGTGTCGTCTCGTGGTTTCTTTATCAAAGTCCTGGAAATTCTTGACCGTCAACTTCGTCGAACTCGAGGGCAGCTCCGTGCTCTTAAAGCGATAGGCATTGTTTGGATTGTAGGTCGTCGGCTGAATGCGCTCCTGAGTCTGATAATCGTTAAGTCCAAAACTAAAGCGACTTGTGATGCTTCCGCCAAGTTTTGGAGTCGTTGCTGCCGTGGGCGTTAAGGTGCTGGGCGTGGTCGATTTATAATGATGCGAATAATCCTGGAAATCCGTATTGTATGAGGCATGCAATGTAATCTTTTTCAGCGATGGAGCAGCTGTAGTTTTTGTTGTAGTCGTTGAGGAAGTTGTTGCCGTAGGCGTGTTGCTTGTGCGTTGTCCGCGTGTGGGCGTGGCACGGGATTTACTGGCCGACTCGGTAGTCTTGCGATTGAAATCATTGAAATCATTTGGCTTGGGACGCTGGGATGCTGGCTCCTCGTCGAATTCGCGACCTCCATGACGATTTGAAAAGAAGTGCGAGCTGTGGGAACCCTTAAAGATATCATCGATGTCTTCTATAGAAAGGAGGTAAGCAAAAGATGTAAAAGCCGCGACAAGCGCGTGATTAATTTGTGTAATAAATTTGAAGTTTCCATTGTTTTGTGGCTTACGCTTTGAGTCATCGTTGTTATTGTTGTTGTTGTAGTTATTGTAGTTATTGTTGTTGTAGTAGTTGCGCTCAGTGGATGTTGTGGTTGTTGTTGTTGTTGTGGTGCTGCTTGTGGTGGGCGTATAATAGCTGGTGATGGGTCTCTTGGATGTATCCACATTCAAATTGGAGCTAGATTGCGCATAATTATGTCTGGGGCGCGACTTTTGATCACCACGATTCTCCTTGGAGCGTCTCACATCACCTGCAATTAGGTCAAATATAAATTATAAACATACAAAAGTAAATAACACATAATTGGTTTATTATTTATTTGTTGCTAACCACTTTCAGCTCGTTGTAAATGGAATGTTGCCTCCTCCTCGTTAGCGCTTTTGCTCTCATCACCGCCGCGATAAAGATCGTTCAGATTATTGTTGTCATAATAGGATGTGGCCTTGTCACAGTCCACGTCCGCCCAATTGGCACAGATCTGCAGCTCCTGATCGAAGGCCGTGCTGTTTGGACAAAGGAACCGATAGTCCTGCACCTGTGGGACAAACGAATGAACTCTTCGATGTGAGAGCTGAGCACAACAAAATGAAAACCAGCATCAACAGCACAAAACGTCATAAGCAGAGATAACCAGATCAACATGCAAAATTCAATTTTAGAATGGGTCTCAATTAGTTTCAAAAAAGCGTTTTTCTTAGGTTAATTCAAATGGCAAATGGCAGCAGCAATAACAGCAAGAGCATTTCAATTATTAGAGAGTATACTGTATATAAATTGGGTATGCCTTAAGAGATACTTATCATAATTATAGTCGTAAAAGTAATTTTTATAATTATTTTAAAATGGTTTTAAAGACACCCACTGTAAATTATTTATTTTAAGCTCTTTTTATTCTCGATTTATGTGTTAGGAGAATGAACATCTGTAATCTGCCTTATAAACTTCTCGGGTAATTTAAAATCTACCTACAATTTGCTGAACTAACGATATTAATAGTTTTTTATTTCGGGCATATTAACATATAAATATTTATATGTTTCACTTATATTTACTTTCACCTGAATTGTATATTATTCACTCACATTTCTAGCTGTTAAACTTTTCCGTCAAATAACCCTCAGTGTAAAGCATAAAACAAGCAAATAAGCACATTCTGTATTTTAATCTAATGTCTGTGTACTACAAAAGTTTGTATTTTGTTATCATTGAAGGATATTCTGATTTGTCTGTTGACCGCAAATTCATTGTACCCAAAAAATTCTAAATAAATATAATGGCTTCGATATGTTTCCGTTTAATTGCTTGAAATGTTTGTGATATGAGTAGAGTATGCTTGAAAGTATTTCTGCAGCTTCTCACAGAGATGTCTCTGCCAAATATCGTGACAAAATTACAATAGCCTCGGCAAGGCTTTGACTTTAACAAGCCAAAGGCCGAAACAAACTTTGGCATTTCGCTTTGGCACTTGACATTTTGTTTAGCCAGATACCAGATACGAGAATTACCGAGTACCGGGTGCAGAGTACAACCAGGTGATGATGCTGATGCTGATGTTGAGGTAGGGTACGACAACGAGTGTAGAACTGATCAAGTCTCTCTGCTTAATTGAAGTGAACGTTCTCGATCTTGGTAGCGTTGTGTACTCGTAAGGAGAATAAAGTATGTTGGCAGTAGGCTAATTGAAATAAAGTCCAAATCTAAATGTATAGCATAGTTCAATTCAAGAATACACAAAACCCGTTTTACCATTTCGGCTAAAGAGTTATTTATTACATGCAAAATGGTAAGACAACCTCCTGCTGTTGGTCTTTTTTTTCTTTTTTTGTCAACTCAATGCCATTTCCTTCATAGGCCAAAGTGTACATGTTTCGCAATTTGGAATCTGGACTCAATCAGCAGCAATCGGAAACATGTGATGAGGCCATCTCGAGTATCTTGGATGATGTCTTCAAGGGTAACACAAGCACCATATTCACCTATTGCAATTGGCCCGTTTTAAGTTCACTTGGGGATCAATGTGACAATCAGGATATGCTGGGTCGGATACTCAACAATCTTTTTAGCCATGTATACGCCATGGAGGTTACAATGGAGTTAAATATCTGCATTAATCATATGCTTTTTAATCTCGATAGAAGTCCATCTGCCATTGAGGCAAACAATCAGAACAGAGATCAATTTGTTGCATCTCCGATCGCTGCTTATTTGTACATGAAGAGAATCATACACCAATTGTTGCCTGATGATCAAAAGAATTACTCCCATGTGCGTTTTACGATCTTCGTGCGGCAAACAAATCTTGAACAATCCCTGAACCTCAATGGAAGACTCCATCTCTTTCATCTGAAGAGAGTGAACCATGACGAGCTAAATAAGTTAACCACACCAATGGCTTCCCTTTTAAAAATGATTAGTGCATTGGCCAAAAATCAGGAGACACACTTGAGATATAACAACGTAAGACTTGAAGCGCTGCTCAAGAAAATGCTGGGCAACAAAAAGAGTACAGTGATTATCAACTATACGATTCCTTCACAACAACATAAGGGTTCGTTGAGTGGTTGTGCCAAATTGTGGAAAGCTCTTTATAAGAACAAGTTTCGAATGTACAAATGTCTAAATCAGAAGTTATTGGGATTGGAGTTCTTGGACAACAAGGGGGAAAAATTGGAGCTAAATGATATAGTGGAAATATTAGATAAAAGTGACAGCAATTGTCCATTGAAATTGGAGGTGAGGAAACGGTTTAGTAACGTAATTTCCTGTGCAACTAAATCAAAATTGAATGAGAGGTCGCCCAATGCTTATGAGGAAATGCAAAGAATCAAATTGGATGCAAAAGAAAATATTGACAATATATTAGAATTGAAGAATATTTTCGCAAAGTTGGCTCTTGATATGCAACAGAATGAACAGCAATTGGAGGAGAAAAACAGAGTAATTGGCCGACTACATGGTTTATTGGCTAAAGCCAACAATGATATGCAGGAGCAGAGAACTGTCTTTCAACGTGATCTCGCCCTCTATTCGGAAATGTTTAAGAGATTGTGGCGTCAACAGAGCAACGCGTTGAAGATGCAAGAACAGCAGCGGGATGAGCAGCTTTCCGAGATGTTCGACACAATATGCCAGGAGTTGCATAGATCGTTGCTGCCACATCTTATGGCTGGTGGGGCACAGTCATCTACAGATCAAGCTGAGGCAAACAATTAAGAGACAAAACCCCACACTTAAAGGGCACTCTTCTTTGCACACATCTCTCTTCTCCTCTCCCGTGTCATAGACTAGTTGCCAAGTCACGACACAAAGTCGCATCACACATTTGCTGTGTGCAACCTTTTGCCATTTAGCTGACAGCGACGACCAAGCGACCAAGCGACCAAAGCGAAAGATTGCAAGTTCGTTGCCTAAGTCTTTCGTTTATCTATCTACTTTTCTTGTTATTTATTTCTTTTTTTTATAGATTCTACAGCGTGAGCACTTTACACTATTTCAAGGTTTACTGTGTAATGGAATTACACAGACACATGTATGTATAAGTATTGTAAAAATTATTAAAGTTTTAGCATATTTTCTTAATTCTTCTTATTCTCTGAGTGCTCTTCTTATTGCTGTTGCCATTGTAAAGCTGTTAAGTAGAAGAACTTACCCCCACTCCCGGCAGCTTGACGCACACATGGAACATCTGACATTGGGTTTCGGGATCTGCATAATAACCGCCAAGTATTTTGTCGCGACAGGTGAACTGCGTCTTTGGCATATTCTGCAGACTGTATGTGGGCCATGGCCTGCCAAAGACGTCCTCATCCTCATCCAACAGCTGCGCCTGCGCTCCAAGCAGATTCAGCCAAAGCAGCGACGCTGTAAAAATCAAAAAATACAATTCGTGCGCAGTTTTAATCTTAAAATTGTAAACTCAAGTGTGGAGTCGCAGTCAGTCTCTAACTCAGAGTTGCTGGCCGACTGCCCGGTTGACCTTCAGCTCGCACTCGACAACACTTTCGCTCGAGACGCGCTCATGATTTATGTACTGTACTCTATGCTCCCTCAAGGCTGTCCCCCCAGGTCAAGTTCTGTCGTGTTTGTTTATCTGCGTTAATTGCTTTTTGATACAAAAAGACATCATTAAAATATTTCAGGCCACAAATTCCCACAATGATATCTGTACACTTATGTCAATTGGCCAAAACAAAAAAGTTTTTAAAAAAAGAGGTATGTATCCTCAACATGAGGGTCGCTCAATTAAAATGCCATGTCAATCAAAAGTTATGGATTACCAATGTTTTGTGCTACAATACAACTTGGCTTTAATGGCCCAAACACCTAATTACCATGACGTTGCCGCTCTGTCTGTTGTTGTTTTTTTGTGGCTGCTGTTCTTACAAAATTTCAAGCGGAAGATGCGCTTGCTGCAATTAATGCAATTGCAGTTGCAGAACCAATGCTAATCGTCCCGTCCGTTTGTCCGTCTATCCGTCTCTCTGTCTGTGTCTGTCTACTCCGTCTAGTCAGGTACAAATTGCAGTCAAATTTGGCTGGCAGACTGAGATTATTATGCAATCGCGCGGCCCATTCATCATCAAAGTGAATAAAAGGCAGTAAGAGAAAACCTGGCCAAAATGTAAAATCGAAAGAAAGAAAGAAAGAAAGACTTTGTCTTGTCTCGTTGTTGCATTTAAAGATTCGCATTTAATTCAAATGAATTTTATTTCCAATTCCGACTTTTTCTTCATCAATTGCTAGGGAGCCTGCAGAGTCGGAGTCGCAGTCGGAGACTCTTTTGTTTGCCTGTGAACTATGACTGGGCAGATGATGCCTGCCTTGATTGCTGGGTCAGCTTTGTTTTCCTCTTTTGTTTGCTGAATTGTTCAATTTCAAATTTCAAATTTCTTTGCCCCCTCTTCCCCTCTCTGAACAAGTTGGCCACTTGAAGTCAAGCTTCCGTAGGGCGTCGCTTAATGATCAGACAGATAAGCTTTTATTCCGCGCATATAATTATCATCTGGATGACCCAATATCATTTTAAATATAATTTGCATTCAGTCTTTTCAGTTATTTATCTTGCCTCGGGGCAAGTCGTAACAAATTGTACTTATTTCTCTTCTCAAAGTAATCAAAATTCAAATGTTCATATGATACATGTGTATATCTTGTCTTGTTTCATTTTTTTTTCCGTTAATGTCTGGACCTTGAAGCTACTGCATAATTTCTTATAATGAAAGATTGAAAGGCAACCCCAACTAATGATCATGCGAATTAGTTATTGACGATGAGCAATGGGTCTGTCTTTACATTACGTGTTTGTTCAAATCTATAAACTTAATTATATTAAAAGTAAGGTCAATGTAAGGTATTGCCAATGAGCTTAAGTCTCCTAATGATGCAGGAAGAAGGAAATTAATTGTGTGATGAAAAATTTATACTATTAAAATAATTGATTCAATTTTAATATGCTTAAATGAGAATAATTATTGTCCAACTAAAAGGATATAATTCAATTTTCTAAATACAACTTATAGTATTTTATAATTTTATGATATAAAAATGTAATTATAATTTCATGAAGGGATGAAATTACCTAAAACAAATAAAAGCTACACTTTTTCAACATAAACTTTTTAGACTTTATGTATTATTATTTGGTAAGAATAATATTTAAATTATAAAATCATAATAATAATAAAATCTATATTAAATGCACTATGAAGTATGATATATAATCATTTTATTTGCAACTGTTAAGAATAATTAAAGAGAGACTATTCACAAAATTTTCTTTTGATTTTATTTTAACAATATTCTTTTCTCATTAGAAATTGATAAAATAAAAACTTATTTATGTATCGGGCTAAGTTGAAAATTAATTAATCATAATTTTATTAAATATATGTTGCTTATTACCATTTGACTGTGTAATAAGATATTGAAATTGATTTGTAACAAATTGTATTAATTTATAATTCCTAAAATATTGATCGCAAAAAATATCCGTATTGCATATTTTTAATATGTGGTATTTCTTTTAATAGTATGATAAAAGTGATTTCAATTAACTTAATTAATTGAATTAAGTATTGTATCAAGCGAGCATCAGTTCTTTATTCGTATTAAGTCTTTTTACCCTGTTCTTTCTTTGAATTCCCCTTAAGTTATTCATGATTAAGCATGATTTACTCACCCAGTAGAAAGGCGTACATTTGATAATTAATCGTTGACATGACGCTGTATTAAAGTGATTAATCCAACTCTAAGCGTATATCCAAAGATAATTTATAATATCCAAAAAGAAGGGTTATCCAAAGCGCTTAGGCTGATGGTTATAGTAGATATTCATACATGGAATGCACTGTAACAAGACACAACACCCAAAAATGTGATTACAAAACGCACAATTTGTTTTTGTTTTTTCTTGGTTTTTAAATTAACACAAAATCATCGAGCGATTCATTTTCTATTTTATGCTGTATAAAACTGTTTGTCATGCCATGGACGACGGCACTCAACTAGAAAATGAGCCAAGAAACACCACGAATATTCAAATAAAATTCTTCAAACCGATCTCAACTCTTGACTCGCAGTACTCTCAGTATGTAAATGCGTACGAATAATGTTTCGCAAGGTGCGAAAACTACGGAAAACCATTTAGAATGTGCAACGAAACGTTGAGAAGACGATCAAGACTTGCCACTTGCCACTTGTGTCAATGTCTTGCCGTCTCCCTGTCTCTCTGTCTCTCTATCTCCGCATCTGCCTCACTTGACTGGGCAAATGGCAGAAAAAAAAGAGTGGTTCAACTTAGAGTTGGAGTTGAAGGGAATAGAAATAACTACGAACCGCACGAGACGAGCCAGCGAGGCGCAGTGATGCGCGATTTGCGACTTTATCGTTTACGTTGTCGAAGCGAAATGATTTCTGAAAGCGAAAGGAAAAACCACTTGGGCCTCATCATGCCGCAGCAGCAGCAGCACCAGCTACAGTCGGAGCAGCAGCAGCAGCAACAGCCGAAGCAGAAGCAGAAGCAGCTGCCACGGCAGCGACGTCGGCGTCGGCGTTGAGTCGTTGCTGGTTTACTCATGTGGCGTCTGCTACGACTTCTATATCAACTTTAACTTTAGCTGCGACTTCAACTGCGGTATCTTTTGATTTTAAACGGTCACATGTGTCGCATGCTTAACGCACATTACGCATACGCAATGTGTGACACTTGTGTAGTTACATTGTCTTGCCACAAGTCTGACAAAGGAGTTGAGCTGGGAGTCGGGTCGTGTTGTGTGTGCAGTTTGAGGCATCGCTTGTCGTCACTTACGTCAACTGTGCCACAGGGCTTGATGATGATTATGAGCATGCCCGACCCGAACTGTGGTACTTGCAAGTTGCAACCGCACTCCCACCGCAAGTCGCCTGCAATTACGATGTACTCGTTGTATGTACCATGTATCCACAATTCGAGTATGTACTTGTATTTGCGACAAGCGACTAGCATCGCGTCGGTTGCATCTTCCGCTGGGTATTATGTCATAGTTAGTCATGGCGCGGCGGCATTGTCATTTACAGTCGGGCCAAAAGTCGAGATGCTGCTGTTGTTGCCGTTGTTGTCGTTGCTGTCGGCAATCCGGTTCGCGTATATGGGTAAGTAGTGTGCCACAAAGTGGGGAATGCGCGGCATTTGTTGCAGTGTGGGAATTTGAACGCCCGCAGATCAGGCTTAAGATCTGCATAAGATATTTGGGCGTTGCTTAAAAGTTATTTCTGCTGTTTGTCAAGGCGTCTCTGTGTCTGTCTCTGTCTCCATCTCTGTCTCTGGTCCATGTCCATCAAACTGTGGCCCTACAAATCAGGCAAGAGCTTCAAAACTAACAGCTGGCTTGGCATTTCAAAGTTGAGGTTGAACGGCTGCCGGAAAATGCTCAGCTTTAGCTTGAGCTTAACCAAAAAAAAATGTCAACTGACGAGCACCAAAAGCAAACTGAAGACGAGCCTGTGACTTTGTGACTTTCAACCTGAGCTCAAGTCTGAAGCCTGTAAGCGAAAGGGAAACTCATTTGCCATATGGCTGCCTTCCTTTTAGTTTTCGGTATATCTTCTTTTTTTTTTAATTTCTTAGTCAGCTGCCAAATGATTGTGTAAGAGAAAAACATAATAAATGTTCAATTTTATTTGCGGAAAAACGTTTTCTGTGTCATCCTCATCGGTCGTAGAGAAATGCTATGACTCACGCGATGCTTGCCGCGAGCTGCGTGGGAAAGGCCAATAAAACAAGGAAGTTTTCTAGGAAGTACAAAAACTCAAACTCAATTTTTGTTAAACAGTTTAGAGCATTACACAGCAGCTTTTAAGTTCGACTGACATAATTCTAATTATCGCCTGCCTTCAATTAAATCCACATCAATTTTAAAGTGGCCTCCGCTTCCCTGACATTGATAAATGCGCTGCACGACAAAGACACGTTTTTGGTGTTCAACGAAAAAGCTTCATTCAATAAGTAGCAAAGTGTAGTCGTACTTTAGGGTCTGACAAACAACAACGTTTTAAGAATTCCTTATACCATTTTCCACGTAAATTATTTAATCTTTTGTCGATTATATAATGTTGTCTGGTAGTAAAAGTGCCGAAAGCATTTGCACAATGTGTGGGAGCCAAAGCCAATGAAAAATGCATGCAGACATTCACCAAAAACCAGGTAACATCAGCAACAGCACAGCAGCAATAGCAGCAACAGCAGCAGCAGTTTTAGCATCAGCTTCAACAGCAAAAGTAAATTTCAATTAAGCTGAAGATGAGCGGAGCAGGCAAGCGCCTGTCTAGCATTTCTACTGCCAGGAAAAGCGACAATTCAAAGTTAGCAGCAGCCGAACTAACGACTAACGAGTCGGGCTGCATTAAAATTGGTATGAGTATCTATATAGCTATGGATTTTGGGGACTGGGATAGCGACTGCGACTGTAACTGTGACTGGGAGATGAGACTGCAGTTGAGCATTTCAATTTTGGAATTACTTGTCTGGGCCATTGAGTAATTGTGCAGCGCCTGCCAGTTGATTTCACGTTGATAAAGTGCAGCTCTTGCCAAAAAAAAAAAAAACTCATAATAAGAAATTACACACACACACACACAGAGCTGCAGCGACATGTACTTACAGTCGAGCTCCTCTAGGGTAAACTTGCAATGCTTATGATGAATTTCATTACAGTACCTTTTCCTGTATAATAAAATAATTTAGCAGTTTAAGCCATAACTCTCATGAGTTTTCCAAACAATTTCTTCAACGCTAATTACTAATGCAAAGTGAATAGAAAAACAATAACATAAAAAGGAAAAATATCGAATTATTAATTTTAAGTTATAAAATTGTATAATTTACTTGGTTACTGAAGTGTGCATATCCATACAGCAAAAAAAATGATGCTAAAATAAAAAAGAACTGAATCTTAATGTCCAGAAATATTTAAATATGATATTTTTGGCAGTTAACCTAACTGGTTAGAACCCGTGTAATATTGAATAAGTCTTTTCAAAACTTTTTATGTATTTATATATCGATAATTAATAATCTAATTAAGATGTCAGTTCACTAACTAAAAGATGCTTTGCTGTCAAATTTGTGTAAATTAAATTCAAACTAGAAAATATCTCTCTGTTATTAAATGAGTATAGTCATAAAAAAAATTAATAAGTTTTTTTTTTGGGATTGCAATTAATACGATATTTTTTAGGTTATATAATTAGGTGAATGTCAGCTGCGGCAAGATTCACCGTAGACAGGCTAGACTGTATAAAATTTCGCATGGGCTGAGATTTGGTACGCCTGCACGTGGCAATGCAGTCGCAGCTGTGCAATTTACAGTTTATGATGCGACTTCGCTTGCGAAATATGCTCAACGCATGGTGAGTAACAGGCACAGGATTGGGTCAACTTTGGTCAGCTAGCCAGTCGTCCAGTCAGTCAGTCAGTCAGTCAGTTGGTTAGTCAGTGAGTCGGCTAATTTGACGTTTGGCAAACGCATTTGCGATGATGCTGCATGTTTTTGTGTTTTATGTTTTCAAATTAACGAATGACTTAGGCAACGAACTTGTTTTCGCTAACGTATGTCTTTTAAATTTGCACTCATAAACTGTCCCAGTCAAAGTTCCAGCAGTCACTAAACATACATATTCCAGTATGTGTATAGTATGAGGGCTGTAACTGACTCTGAAATTTGCATAAAACGCGCATTAGGCTCACCCCCGCCTAGGCATCGTCATCGGTGCATCGGTGCATCGCTGCATCGCCTTGGCTGCATCGCGCTTCGATCGTCACACCAAGGCGCAACTTGTGCCGAAATCTTCACGACGAAACGTGAGAAAATGTTATAGACATTGCAGTTGCTATACAAACATACACACTCACATAGCTAGCTAGTTGGGCATGTACGATTATATAGACAGAGGCTCTGACTCTGAGTCTGAAAATAAATAAAAATATTTGCAAATTATGGGAATGGCAAGACGGCGAATGGCGCTGGCGGTGCTAGTGCTGATGCTGATGCTAGTGGTGGCGGCTCTTTAGACGCGGATTTCGCCAAGAATCCAAATGCTGCCAGTTGCAGATGCTGCTGCCACTTCTCAACTTGTAGTTGGTTAGTTGGTTGGCGTTTGTGGTTGTAGTATCTGTGACTAATTGCAATGCCTACATATACAAATGCACTTTTCGTAATTATTTGCAACTATGGTGGACTATGTGTATGGAATTATTCATTGTAATCATGTTAATGAGCTTTCCGCCACAGCATTCATTGTTCATGGTTTTATGTCCAACTATTATTCTAAGAGTTAACTCAAGACTTCAACCGACTGTCATTTCCTATACGTCTATGTTAAATGCCAAGCACAATCTCTATTCCCCAGTTGACCAGGATGCTCAGCACAAATTATGCGCATTTATTAAACCCGCTTTTTACTTTTATGTTAATTCAATTAGACGCCATTTGCTGGCAACTTTTTGTCACTCAGTCGACCGTCGTGGTCGCCTCAACTGAACTCTGTCCCTGTTTGCTGATGCTGGTGTCTTCTTCAATTGCTTTACCGTTTGCCGCTGGCAAAAGCATTTTGCAAAAAGCTTTTTAAGGTGCGCCACTTGCTGATCGTTTGTTTGGCTAAAACACGACAACAACGGCAACGGCAACGGCAACGGCTACAACAACACCATTTTGTTGTTGTTGCTGATTTATGCGTTTTGCAGCATTTAAATTGGCATTTATGTCAAATGGCGGTAAGTTATATTTTTTAATACATTTCGCTATGCTCGTATTTGTTTTATAAGCGTCCTTGAGCACGATCATAACTCGCTTCTCAAGATTTCGACTTCTACTTCGACACTTTTCCAGCATCATCTCCAGCCCTGAGCTGTGTTTCCCATGGCTGACACTCAAAGCGAAGCCAACTCTCAACGACTCTCGACATTCGCTCAGCTAATTTTTTAATTGTTCCAAGCACAGCAGCAATAAGTTGACTTATATTATTAGTTGAACTTTACTTAATATATATTTACATTTTATTAGTAAATATAAAAATTATAGAAACTGTCAGAAAATTACGTATACGTCATAAAGAAAATTGTTATAGCCAAACTGCCCTTAAAGTATACTCAAAAAATAAGTGGCATGATCAAAACATGTATACTACTGCCTAAAATAGATAGTACAAATAGTCTTAACATCCGGATTATAATTTTAGTCATTTAAAATAAGTCGTCTTTAGCTACAAAGCATTTAAAGAATGTTACGTGTTCGCAATTAACATATATAATTAATATCCTCATGGATTTAATTAAATAGAATTAAGTTTGAGCATTTACAGCCGTAAAATCTTTAATTTGCCATTTAAAAAAGCGTAAGCCGTATCAAGCTTAGCAAAATACTTAGAATATTACGTATACGACACATAATAATTGCCAGCAATTGTAGCCCGCAGCGAGTGTATCTAAGTTGGCTTACTCTGTTACCAAGAAGCGCATAAAATGCTAGGCTAAATTTGCCGCTCACAAAAGTTTTTGTACTCGTAAATGTTGCGGCATGTCGATAACTGTTGAACTTCTTCCACAGTTGTAATGATCGGATGCATCGTCTAGTCGCAGTGAGTCTTGCCACAACATACATACATGGTATGTGTACGAGTGTGCACAACAAAATGCCACTGGCCTTGGCGCCTGCTGAGAATGTTGCTAACGGGTAGCAACAACAACGAGCCACACAACAACTGCAACTGCAACTGGCTGCATCTTTTGAAAGCTGCCAAATCCGTTTGGCTTTCAATTCGAGTAGTTGTTACAGTTTTGTTTCTTTCTGGTTTTTGTATATATATATTTTTTTTTGATGTGAAAAATCACATCGAGCATTGCTCAATAATTGTCGAGCGGCAATGGAAATGTGTTGGCGTAATTAATTAAACAAATTATGTGAATTGCGCAGACGCGTTGACGTTTTTGGTGCAGCATCGTTCAAGTTGATTGCAATTTTTATTAATTTCACTTAGCTACAAGTGGTGGGAATGCACCACTGAGTATAAAAACAACAAATACCACAATCAACAACAACAGCAGCATCAGACGGAGTAACCACTTTTGGCAGCTCTTATGGTCAATAGTGATTACAATTGCCTCAGCAAACATTTTGCAATGTTGGCTTTTACGTGTTGATACCATATAAAGCCAACATATGGGCACACCTGGTGCTCCTTCGACTTCGATGTACTTTGTGCCATTTTCGAATGAAAATTCTTCAGTTCTTTGCAGCTGCCCCAATGTTGATCAAAGTGGAAGTTGCCTCCAGTGCTTTGTCATTGATTGTGTTGTAAAATTCAATCAATTATTAATTATACGCCTTGTTGTTATTGCTATTGTTATTGCGGCAATTGCATTCAAGTGTTGTCCATCAACAATGCAACATCTTTTATTTTTTTGCCTTCAAAACCAAAAACATTTTTCTACCATTTTTCTACTCATTTTTCCTCTTCAAATATTAGGAAATATTTAACAACCGCATAAAAATTAGTTTCGTTATTGTGTTAGCCTTCGACTTAGACGATTTCGTCTCCAACTTTGACTTCAACTTCAGAGTCAGTCAGAGTCGGAGTCTGAGTCCGTCTCTAAACGCAGATCAACAAAATTGAATTGATTTTTTACGTGCGTGCGGTTTGCCATGGCTAAAGATCGTCTTCATTGAGGCTGCGTGTGGGAAACTAACCAACATTTTTGTGGCTGTCCAAAGTAATTTGTGGGCAATGCTTTTTTGATTGAATCGCATTCCCCCGGAAATGCAGTCGACCCTTTTGGCTGGGCAATTGGAGGCGTATCCGATGGCAACTACCGACAAAGCATTAGCATTAGCATATGTATGATGACTGCGACTGGGATTGGGATTGGAATTGAGACTCGGACAGGGACAGGGACAGAAAGTCTTGAATGCCGTGACACAGAGGCAACACCAAAGCCGAAGCTTGCCAAGCAATGAGACGGCATTTGGCGGTGGTTAAAAGTCACATTGTTGACCTTTTTGCGATCTGAGGCGGCCGCTCGTACATTGGAGAAAAGGTTTTTTGCTTTTTTTTTCTCTCTTCTTATTTTTTATGTTTATTTTTGTTTTTTATTCAAGTACTCGCATTCGTCCCAGTCCCACTGTGCTCATTAAAATAATATTTAACCTTTGAATACGAGACAAATACTCAAATACTTGTTGAATACATTCATACATACTCATACTTGTACTCATCTACCTTCTTCTACCATTTGACGCTTTTGTTTGCCCGTCGCACCGTCTACAGACCCAACGAGCCATGCGCAATTAAAAATTAACTATTTAGTTTTAATGGCCATATTTTGTGCCTCCGCCAACGACAACACCCCCCTCACTACCAGCTCCACCTCTACCCCTGCCTCACATCTACTTCAGCATACCATAGCGCAGAGTCTAAGCCAATTCAATATTTAACAAGTTTTGACAGCTGCGCATTTGGTTTTGTCTATCTTTTGTATATTTGCATTGGCTTGCAATTTGAATGCCCTTCCCAGACAGGATATGAACACATTTTTAATTATATATCGGTGCAGATAAAATGCCGGATTTTTGGTCAGCTACCTGACCAGTAAGTTGACCATAAATCACAGTCAAATGGCAATCGAGGAAACTAAGACTACAAATTCTTCCTAAAACGAGATTTGCATGACGAAATGTGAACTTTTAAATAAAACGAAAACTTATTATATACTACGTAAATATATAACAAAGAGTTAAACAATTGGAAATACTTTAGTTATAAAAGCTTGCTTTATCTGGTTAAGGCAAAAGCATCCTCTCATTTGGGAAAAGCGAAATCGAACCTTAACTAAAAATGTTCCTATGGTAATAGAATGAATAGATATCAAGACTGCAAATTGATTCCGTGACAACGCTTTAAAAAATACAATTTATGATCCAATGAACAATACATTTTCCAATAGCAATAAGATACAAACTATCCTTATTCAGGGTTCCCCAAACAATAACCAAATCTTTAATAGGAGTATAAACTATGCTTCCTAAACTAAACCTATGTTCTCGAAAAGTTTACAGACTTACTTCCCTACTACTTGCCTTTGCTTACCTACAGTATTACAGAGTATACAAGTGTCGTATTTTGCAAATATTTTGTCAGTTATCAGACAGCAATTGCGAATCTGACCTATGAGCGTTCACACGCTGAGCTTACGCAGATATTGCCCCAAGGGGTGCGTGGCGTGGCATGGCACGGCACGGTGTGGAATGGCATGTCTCTGTGTGGATCTTAGCCCTGACATCAAACTGCGTCAACGGTATCGCACCTACAACTAAACAATAAGACATCAAGTGTGCTGTGAAGTCAATTGTCAAATTTGCTGTCGGCATTGGCTCAAAAATGATTTCATTCAGTGATCAAAATTATATCGTTTAGACAATTAGCACTGGAACTCTCCAATTTGGATTCTTACAAGGCCCAAACTAATCATGTGGCTGCGTATTCTATTTGCTTACATTATATGTTCGACTGTCTACAATTTGAGCTCAAATGAGAGAAGACCAGGAACTGAAAGAAGAAGATGATGAATTGGAATCGAAATAAATAGTAGAAAACCTTGAAAAAGTTAATTTTTTTTTGTAAAATGTTCTTAATGGTTTAATTAAGAGTTATATTATTATTTGGTTGCGGTTCGCTGCTGTTTACGGCTGTTTCTCCTTCCGCCTGCGCTGCAACAGTTTGCGCAGCATATTAAACGAGCTGAGCACAGGCACCATAACGGGCAGGAAGAGTGGTATATAGATGGCATACTTTTGCTCATCGGGAAAGTAAAGTTGAGCCAATAGGCTAGCATCAAAGAAGCCCCGCTCCGAGGCCACAAAGGCGCGTTTGGCCAATGCTGAAGCATCCAGCAAACGATGCTCAAGCAGAGCGACCTTGGCGGCCAAGATGTCACCATAGGAATTGGTAATAGCAGTGCCCACCTTATCATCAATCACAATGTAACTGATTTGATCTAAAATCAACAGAGCATAAAATAGTTTAGTTTAGTGAGCTAATTAATAGACTAATTGGACTAACCCAAAAGCTTTATGAGGCTCTCTAATGTGCTGCTGGCCGTGGCAATGTGACGAATCGCACTCCGTCTCATATAGGATTCATATTCCCAGCGACGTGGCGCCAATTGCTCAATGTCCACAGTTTTGACTCCTGCAATTTGCACTTCGCTGCTTATGTCGAGGAGCTTGTGAAGTTGATCGAGCATCACCTGCATGTTGTCGTTGGTGTTGACATAATAAGCCTTTGGCGCTTCATTGTTCTGATGTGCCATACACACATGCTCGGGAGGATTGGCTATGATGAAACCACCCCAAGGTGGCGAAATAAAGGCATCCACACCATTACGTGTCAGCATTTCGTTGGCATTGTTGTAAATGTGCAAGGGAGCAGTATTACACGGCGGTATATAGACAACAAGATTGATAACAGGTTTATCTGTAATGCTTGCACTCAGATTTTGAGCAATAGAAGTGAGTAAGTGAGGCAGTGCCGACTCCTGCAGCGCATAGTGACGACCCAATTTACTTTCATCTCGCACCTGCTTAACTTCTGCTTCAATAGACACACGATATTTCCATTGGGTGCGCACAGTGTAGTTGGAAATGTCCGAAATCTGCGCCAGAAATGGCTCAATGTAGGCTAGAAAAGAGAGTTTTTCTTAGTTTTCTTTTAAAAAACAAGTAGAGGCGTCACTCACTTTGTGCGGCTAATGCGACATTCCATTGGGCATGTGTCAATCTTGGCTTGGGATTCAGCACAGACACAATCACATCATAGGCGGGCTGTGGTGCCTCCGACTTGACGCCCAGACGCTCATCTGTGGTCAGTATTTGATTTATGCGATAAGTTTGCAATATCTTCGAGTGCAAGAGCTGAGCAAGTTTACTAGAAGCTGGAAAAGAATTATAAATAAAAAGTAGGATAATCAATACTTTATACTCTAGGTCATCTGTCTATTGAACAAGTTAGGATTTTGATCAACTTAACACACCCATTAAGAACACAATCTAAACGGTTGTAAAGAACGAATTGAAACTACTTACAGACATCGGAGCGCATTAGGGCTGAACGCTCCGTTGTAAGCAGCAGCTCATCCTGCAACTTTGGCCACTCAATGAACATAAAATCACCCACACTTTGAGGATAAGCCTGCAGCAGCAGCTTCTCTAAAGCATCAGGCGTATGCGCATCCGAAGCCTTAGGAAATGTGGGCAACAATTTGAAGTCAACTATCCAGATATCTAAAAGAAGTATGAAATTTCTAAGAAGATTCTAGGAGCGTTTATTTTTTGTTCTTACCGCTATCCTTAAAAGCAGCTTGCAGTTCGCTGATGAGCAATTGGGCACGACTTGGCTGCTGTGTGTAGATGCCCACCTGGACAGCTGATTTAATGGGTTGTTCACTTAGACGCAGAATATCTGAAGAAGGCAGATTGACCCTGTGAAAGAAATAATCATTGTAGACAGGTGATTTCATGATATTCTTGTAGAAGACTCACCTATAAACTGTCGTTGTCTTCCACCACATGGGCACGCCAATCACAACGATGACCACAATGAATGCAATTGTTGCCGCAATGCGATATTTGTCTGAAATTAAAATTAAATAAAGAGCAATCACAATTACTGACCAATAGAGCTACTAATTGATAGTTGAAAGTTCTTTTCATATTTTGCGTCTTTCTATACATAATTTTATTGCGCATTTCTTTTATACAATCAACATTTACAAATGTGTAATGCAAAGTTTAAGAAAACAAAGCTACAAATCTGGTTTGTGCATTTGCCAGTCTAACAACAAATTGTGGCTTGTACGATGTGGCGGCATATGGAAAATTCACTTAAAATTATTCCTTGTAGCTGCAGGATATGACGAAGACGGGTCCTTTGTCCAGCGGTGTGTTGCGCGACACGTATTTAGTAAACTTGGTAGTGCCCTCGCAGCGATAGACAATATTCAGGGCATTATCTACGGGTGTTATGGTCAACAGCACGGAATCATCATGGCAATCTTCATCGTCATCCTCCTCCATGGATTGTTCCTCATTCTGACCATTTTCAACCGGCACACGTTGTTCAACTTCAGGCGAGAGATATGTGATCACAGCAGCACCCTCAGCTGCATTTAGATAGTAGACAAGATCAAGTGTGTTGTCCTCGCTGACGAGTCCATCGCCAAGTACCGTGTAATTGCCATGCGACCAGCGCTGTAATTCAACGCTGCATGTTGGCGTTATGGCATCCACTCCATACAGATCCAGATCGGTAAAGTCCCGAAGCAGTTGAAACATGGCATTGCTTCGAAACAGCTGAAGCAACTCCTCAACCGTTCCTTTGGCAGTGCTCAGGTCCAACACCTCATAGTTGTGTGCATTTGCGGGTCCCTGTCGCCGCCACACCATCGATTCATCGCTCAACAGTTGAGCTCGTGCCAATTCAAACTTTTCACGTTTAAAAAACTCGTATAGACAAATTTCCGAGTTCTCCTCGATACGCTTTTGTATGCTACGACATGTGGCCGCCTTCAAATACACATCGTTCAACAACAGTCCCAACTTGGGTTTGTTGTTGATGTCGGGCTGCAGGTAGCTGAGGCGTGGAAATGCGCGTGAGGAGTCCGCCATAAAGGCCTCGTTGGTGGCGCCATGAAACCAGCCATTGATGGTGAGACGTGGATAATCAAAGGTGGTCACCTCGCCCACCTGATGAAAGGAACGTGAGCCAACTTTGAAGAATGCAAACTGATTATTTTTAGGAGCAATTTTGCGCTGCACTGGGAATTGTGGATAGCATTGATCATCGCTTGAAAATATCTCCAAGCAGCCACCTTGCTCTTCATTCCATTCCTCAACGCCCGTCCATGGCGACAGATAATATATAAAGGCTATTTGCCTATCCTTGAGCAGATCGTCGTGCACCAGCAAATAGTCGCCGCAGGTGTACATGCTGCAAGACGCTGAAACATAGTCCAACTTTAGATTTGTCACCTTCTCTAGCCAAGGTCGTACTTGTTTCCGCAGTACTTGCAGAAAATTGGTTAGAAGTCGACACTCTGCCATGTTGGACAGATCGGTGCTCTGATAGAATTCATAGAGGTCCATTTGCTTTCGCGACCAATGCACTTTATTTATCATTTCGTTTACAAGGGCTTGGCATCTGCCCTCCGCCAAAAGGTTGGGCATTAAACATATTTGAAAGGGATCGCCGTAGATTTGTGCTCCAGTTTTATCATCTTTTGTGTTTTGCGCTTTCTTTGACCATGCTGTCTGCAGCCATTGTGCTACGTCCTTTTGTAGATAAGCGGAGTTCAAAGATAACTCCACGTCAATGTCACCTGTTCCTGTTCCCTCTCCCGCCCGAGCAACCGAATCCAAAGATCCGCTCAGACGCGCCAATTTCTTTTGTGGAGAATCGCTCTGTGGGTCGGCAGCTGCAACTTCCGTATCCTCGTGTTTGTCTGCAAGGGCAACACAATGAATGACATTGCATTAAGCATTTAAACAGGGGGCATACCTTAAATTTTAATTTATGTCCGCGTAACATTGACGCACACTCAACACACGCACACACACGGTAGATTCGTTGTGCCGGCACATTTAACAATTATACGCTGTGTTCGTAACTACTTATTCAGATACGCATGCTTTCACTCACCTTCATCTTTATCTATTCGTTTGGTCTTCAATGGACTAGTCCGTTCCATATTGCGGTTGCTTTCTATGCAAGTATTTTAAATTTTTACAAAAGGAATTAAAGGAAAAACATGTACATTGAGCGTCTGAATCAAAACTATCGCTGGTGCTATCGATATATCGAGCGGTCGCTTTTGTTTAACAATATCGCTATCGACTTTACACTTCAATGCTGTGAAACGTAAAAACTAGACAAAGGACACATTCAATCAAGTTTGGCGCGCAATTAAAAATAATTATAAGAATTGCTTAAATTAATAAAAAGATGGCATTAAAATAAATTATTTTAGTTATCAGTTAAACTAAATGAAGAGGATGTGCTATAATGCCTTGCTGCATGTAAAAATATGATCAGATTTTATAAATTTAAAAAAAGAGATAGCATTCATTTCCCTTGAGAAATTTTAAATAAATATAATTGCTACAAAATCATTTTGTTTTGTTAAACAGTCAAATGATTTATAAACATAGACATCGATTCATCGGTTAACATCAAGATCAACAAAATATATTTAACGAAACGGGGCTGCTCGATACTTTTTTACATCGATATCGACAACGATACTAGATTGTGATAGAGCAGTTGGGCTGCTGGATTTGGTGAGGTGGTTCCAGATTCTCGCGTTCAACAATAAATAAAATTGAGTTAATCAAACGATCAACACTAACAAGATTAGTCAATAGTTGTTTGTTCGTTAAAAATGCAAACTGTACAGCTATAAGCTATTACAGCATATCAGAATTGAGCTGGTCAAAATAAAACTTTGATACTGGGTAAGCGCATTTATAAATAAGAAGTTGAACTATTTTGGGTGAGTTGGGTGGCAATGCCGTACGATGACCTTGGAAGAGTAGGCCCTAAAAACAACACGTTTATAAAAACAAACATAAGCTATGTATGTATGTGTGCAATCGGAATGTGCGACTGCACATGTATTCGTATGTGTGTGTGCATGATCTGGAACAGCAAGAACTGTTGTGGCAAACAGCTGAACAGCTGATTGCCACCTGACGCGGGGGACTCATGCACACACACACACAGAGAGACACATTCACTAAACTGAAAGGGCGTGGGCGGGGTGATTGTTGTGCTTATTGCCGAGCATGATCTCATACATTTAATTTAGAAGTTTAATATTTCACTTGCAGCAATCGCTCCAAAATTCAATTCAAATGGGCAAGGATCAACATTTACTAGAAGCTGCGCGAAATGGCGACATTAAAACCGTTGGCAAACTATTGGAGCTGACCACAAAGCGACATGGTCCATTGTCCAGGTGAGCACATTTTGATTTTTTATGATTTACTTTTAAAATTTGTACAAACATTACTAAAACTATTAATTATAAAAGAATATGGAATCACAAAATGAGAAATAATTTAATTCTGGAAAAAATATTACAAAGGCAAAACAAATATTTTTTTTAC
Source organism: Drosophila putrida (assembly GCA_037043535.1). Lineage (NCBI taxonomy): Eukaryota > Metazoa > Arthropoda > Insecta > Diptera > Drosophilidae > Drosophila > Drosophila putrida. Next base: position 1,583,229 of record JBAMBI010000135.1, read on the forward strand.
TCCTACTTTTGTCTCTTCAATTTATTCTTAATAACACTCAGTCTTAAATTTTATTCTTAGTTATTTTGTTTATTATGTTTAGTTTAGTTTTTACAAAAATATACAACATTTGCTAGAGATTACTTTTTTTTATATAAAAGTCTCAGTTTCTAATTCTGTATTACTTCCATTTAGTTTCCGCCGCAGTCCCAATATAAATTGCCAAGATGTCAATGGTTATACATCGCTGCATCACGCCTGTCTTAATGGACACAGTAGCATTGTACGACTCCTGCTCGCTCACAATGCTCAAATTGATGTTCCGGATATACGTGGCTCGACGCCGCTGTTTCTGGCCTCCTGGGCTGGTCACCAGGATATTGTGAAAATGCTGCTCTTTCACAGTCCCGTGGCGGCTAATCCCAATGCCCAGACAATTGAGAACGAGACACCACTGCATTCGGGTGCTCAACATGGACACAACACTGTTGTGGCCATACTCTTATCCTTTGGTGCTGATCCCAGCATACGCAACAATAGCTTTCAGACTGCTCTCGATTTAGCTGCCCAATTTGGACGATTGCAGGCGGTACAAACTCTGCTTCGTGTAGATCCCGATTTAATAGCACACTATCGACGTTATGTGGAGGATGATGTGTCCGAGTTGCTTGGCTACTCCACCCAGTATGCTGCCACCCCCACAAAGCACATCTTCACCCACACATGCCTGCATTTGGCCAGTCGCAATGGGCACAAAAAGGTGGTGGAAACTCTGCTTGCGGCGGGCGTTGATGTCAACATACTCACACATGCGGGAAGTGCCCTACATGAGGCAGCACTTTGTGGCAAGAAGTCGGTGGTGGTTACATTGCTCAAGGCCGGCATTGATATTAACGCCACCGATGGCAATGGGCGCACAGCACTCGAAATACTCTCCGATTATCCGCCCCATGTCACCTACGAAATTGTGGCAGTTATCAACGGTATGTAGTTAAGAAAAAAGGGAAATGACGAATTTCTAACGCCCACATTTGCTTACAGAATTTAAAAATTTAGCAGAAACGCAGCTGTTGCGCTCCAAACAGACGCAGCTGGTCAATAATCTGACCATGGAGAATGGTACTTCGCATTCGCTGCCAAAGCGTCTGTTTGAAAAGAACAGTCAGCGACAGAAGCTATCGAAGCTAAATGAACCATCGAAGCAGAGGAAGTAAGAGCAGAAAGCACTAACAATGACTTGTGACACGCCCACGCATTCTATTGTTGTAATTGTGACCTCAATTAACCACAAAAAAAAGAAACATAAAAATAATGAAAGAAGCACTAATTCGTGTGTGTGCTTACAATCAGATCAACTCATGGAACACATAGACATAGCACTACTTTCATCCCAACACTTGCCACGCCTCGCACCCCCATTATAAAACATGCACTCATCTCAATTGGTTGGTACTTTTTTTATTGATAGCACCTTGATATAACGGGTCTTTGGTCTTATTTTATCTTTCTTTCATATAACCTTTCAACTACTACCAACATATAACACACACACAAAAACCTCTATAGAAAGCAAGTTCCACCAATTGGACTTTCGCACTCTTTAAGCTCGCTGGATAATTACACAAAGCCACCGGAAAACTATTTGGAAATGAAACCGATCAAGTATCAAAAGTCTGTCAACGATTTGGATGTCAGCCAGGATCTGTGGACCAGCTATAAACCTGTCTATAAGCAAGCCTATCAAAGTGCCCTTCTGCAAAATGGGAATAGCTTTTCCAACGGTTCGATTCCCTCACGTTCATATGAGTACATTAATCTGTTGAAGACCGGATCCAGCAGCGAGGAGAGAAGCACCAGCTGTAAGTGTTGAATTATTGTGCATTTTATTAGACATAAATCACCATCTTTTTTTTGCTTTGACAGCTGCAACTTCGCATAGACCCAGCACTCAGTATGTGGAAATGTCATTGCGATCTCCAGTTCCCATGCCTCGCACGCATGTGAATACAGACTATGCCAATTTAATGCCTAGGGAAAGCGAAATTTCATCATCTGGCATTGATAACAATAATAACAATAACACTAAGATTAATCGTCATTCGCCGACTCCCGATTATCCGCCCCCTACAGTGATCGAGGCGGAGGCCACAATCTTCAATTACATGCAACCGGTATCACCACGTTTGGCCAGTGATTCCACGGGCACCACAAACTCCTATTGCTCCGATCAGGTAGAGGAATTTGTAGGCGACATCCCATTTGCCGGCCTCTTTAAAGGGTCTACCTTGAATCTGGACATGGTTGATGGACGCGGTTCTGTGGCACGCGAGTATTTACGTTCACCCAGCATGGTGAGATCTGTGAATGCTCTTAACAACCGTAGAAGTCTGTCCAAGCAACGTTATTCTGCAACTGGCGAGGATTTTAGCGCCTCTCGTGTCTGGGCCGAGATTGATACCATATTCGAGCATATTGGCAATGAAGTGCTCACGGTGGAACAGGAGCAAGATGTCATTGGGAAGGAGCAACAGGAGGAGGAACACAAACCAAGCGAGGAGTCGTCTTATAACTCTCTAGAAGAATCAGATCCGCGTCAGTCTCTACACATCCGTGATCCGGCCGAACTACTGCTGGGAAAATCACAAAGTTCTGCTTCACAATGGTGCCATTCCCCATATACGCTTGTCTATGGGGAAATTCGATACTCCGTCTTTGTGAGTGCAATTCGTATCTTTAATTTACCATCATTTAATTTAAATAATCTTTTAGTATCTGGGATCGACTGTCATACGGCAATTACAGGGTACAATGTCGACACGCAAGTCGATACAGAAGCTTAAGATTGATGAGAGCTTGAAGCCAGCTTCAAGTGTAAGTGATTTTAGTCTGTTGGAAAACTGCACCACATCCACAAAGTATCTCAAGGCTGCCAATTTGCAGACACGTCTTAAGGTAGACATTGCAGCCTCTTGTCTTGGAGTCAAGTTCATAGATCATGAAACAAAGGTAAGAAAATTCCCTTTAAATAATTATTTAATTATAGTAAATTCCTTTTATAGACTGCAATCTGTTCGCATGATATTGAGAACATCAACTGTGTCTGCCAGGATGCGGAGGATATGCGTTATTTCGCCTATATTACCAAAGAGCAGGAACTGCATTACTGCCATGTCTTTATGGTCGATAATTTGGTTTGTTGAAATTAACTCAAACATGAAATTGTATAATAAACAGCATTTTCTTTTCAGGAATTGGCCAATGAGATAATTCTGACTTTAGGCCAAGCCTTTGAGGTGGCTTATCAATTGGCCCTGAGCAGGCAAAACACATCCTTGGTATTAAACGATGAGTGCTAATTCATATGCCACCAATAATCCATGATGCCATTTTTTTCTTATCATCTTTCATTTGAATGTATTTTTGACTTACTAGTCGTTGATGCCATCATAAAGCTGTCATTTAAAATGAATCAGCATTTGTAATAGTATTGTTTTTCAAATTTTGCAATAAAAAACGAACAATTTTTCGATTTATCAATGCATTATCGTTTGTCTTATCGATGCTTTTGAGATAAGTATCGATTCACTTTAAAATCTAGTACGAACGACGCATGTTAAATAGCATACGCTTAACATTGCAATTGGGGATCTTGATAGTTTTAAAAAAATTAATAACCAAATTTCTAGGTGAGCCTTAAATCAAAAGTGGAAACACCGCTTACAGTAACGGTTAATACTGTTGCACACAAGTCGTCTCAAAATAACACGCAAATATGTATCACGAAAAAAATATCTATCGATATATCAATTATTTTTCAGCAACCCTGATGTAACCATTTTGAACGCAACGAAGAAAACAAATAAAGGACGCTTTGTTTTACGCGCTTTGAAATTGCAATTTATATTAAATATGGAAGTAAATACAGTAGATACAGGTAAATAGCAAATAGAAATAGTGAATCGTAGTGAATGCAGTTAACTGGTTACATTAAATTTGCAACAGAAACTGAAATGAAGCAGCAGCGACCACAGGAGTCTCTACTAAGTACACCAGTGGCAAAAAAAACACGAAGCTCTGTGCGTCAGAAACAAAGTGATAATGATGATTTGCTTGGGGCACTACCAAAAACGCCTAGTGCATCCACATCGACTCGTTTATTAAGTGAGACTCCAAGGCGTAGCGCCCGCAAAAGCGTGCGTCCACCGATGGACTATGAGGATATTGTTGAAAAAAATGTAATGCGATCAGTCAGCAAGATGGATAAGGATATTTTTGCTACTGCTAACGCTGTTGAGGAGGAAGATCTCGCAGTACAAAAGTGGAATGCAGCCGAGGTTGGTCGTCATTCGCGCAAGCGCGGTCGCAAATCCAAGCGTACAGCCAGCAAGAAGGCTAAAAAGGAGAAGGAAGGTGGCACAGAGGACGTAGAAGAACAGGGGGAAATGCTCATAATGCAAATAAATGAGAAAGAAATCTTTCCAATAGATGAACAAGATCAGGAGAAAACGATCACATTGCAAAAAAACCAAGAAGAAGAAAACTTCCCAATGGAAGCAAATGAGAATGAGGAAGTTAAGCTACTGCAGGAAGTTAAAGAGCAAGTAGCAGAGCCACAGGAAAAAGTTATGGAACAGGAGTCTGAGCTACTGGGAACAGATTCACAAGTGGCACAATTAGAGGCACAGCCACTAGATAAAAAGCAATCCTTTATAGAAAACATTCTTAAATCAAATGAGGCAGCTGTTAATAAGATTGTTATTGAATTGAGCTCGCCAGAAGGTGTAGACAATACTGATATTGAAACAAAATCCGTAGAAAGATCTTTCTCAATTGGTGTTGCCATTGAGGATATGGATGAGCTTGGACTGTGTCCCATAACTGCAGACGATGATGAAAAACCAGACGACGAAATGCCATCACTTATTATGCTCGATGATGAAGATCAAGCTGATGAATTAAACCAAACCTTTGAAATTAATGATGATTCCAGTGAAGATCTTAATGAATTAAATGCTGTTGAGCAGCCAATAAAAGATGATAAACCTAATCAGCTGGGCATGGACATGCCCAAATTGCGAATGTCTCCAGAGAAACGCATTAAAATTGTATTGACAAATGAATATGACCAGGACAAGACACTCTTAAAAATGGAACATAGCTTGACAGACACCAAGTCCAATGCCTACAGATTCCCAACGCCATATAAGAACACTTCGAAGATGAATTTCAAATTCACTGATGGCAATCTCACTCAACATTTAGAGTCGAATGAATCTAGTCGTAGTCGCAGACGCTCCAAATCTGTGTGTGGAGAGACGACAAAGAATGTGACCTTCTACAGTCCCATCGAGGTGGCCGATGTCAGTGATATAGACAGACGCTTGGAAAAGTTCAATAACAATCGTAAGTTCTTTGCCATTTTCCTTTTAAAAGTTACTCCAATTTGTATGCATTCTTTTTAAGGTGTTACTCAGCGTCGTAAAAGATCTAAGTCATTGGATAATCCATTTATAAAAAGCCGAATCCCCCAGCCGAGTAAACCTAGTAAGTGTTTGTCTATTTTTGTTTATTTTATAATATAATATCAAATTTTTTTACAGAGTTCTTCCCGGTTATTAAGGCACCTACTCCGATCAAATTGAAGACTCGCACTAAGCTGCCCAACTTTGCGGCCATCCACGAGAAACAGTTTAATAAAATGGAGAGTCTAGTTGATCACGTAGAGCGCAAGGCTGTGCGTGCCAAGGAGTTGACAAACTCAGCTAGGAAAATGATCAATGGCAATTCATCTGCTCAAAAATCTTCGGCAAAGAAGTTACCTACGACTAACACAATGGTTACAAACCGTCCACGTCCTCAGGCAGTAAAGAAAATAATGATGCCCAGTGATCTTTTAACTCCCATGAAGCCCGAGGAAGTTGAGCGGATGAAGAAACTACCCACGCCACGCAAAATAATTGCAGTACAGCCGAAGTCGCGCTTGCCATTATTGGCCAAATCAGTAACAAAGGTCTTCAGTGGGATTTCAACTGCTTCTGCTCCTGCTCCAAGTAGCAACATCCGCAAGGCGGGTCCGGCTGCAGCTATTGCTCCTCATCAAAGTAAATTGGAAGCCCGGCGACAACGTCACATGGAAATGTTCAAGGGACGCATCACAAAGGAGAATAAAGGCGAGTTAATCCGTGGAGTACGCTCAAATCGACGTTTCGAACTCCAAATGCAACATCGCCGTCTGATGGATGAGAACAACACTTAATTTTTGAATTTATCGTTTATTTTAATTTTAATTCCAATACTTGTGAGCTGCTTTATCTTTTATAATTTTAACATGTTTACTTACTTTTATGGTGGTCAAAGAAGTTACTACCCCAATAATAAATTAAAGTTACATTTCTTAATATTGCAAGTTTAATATTAAATAATTTTGATCCTCGAAACTGGGTGGCCACATTCAGCCTTTTTCCGTAAAATCTGTTTTTTTTTTCAAAGTCCAATTGCGTGAAAAATAGAATGGGAAATTGTGTCTTTTTGGAAAATGTTTTCCTTTTTCTCGTATTTATAAAGCTTTTTTTAAAAAAAGAATTAAATTAAATTAATTTTTAACCAAGAAAACGATTTTTCTCAACTAAATAAAATAGTTTGAAACTAAATAAACTAAAGTCCAAAGAAAAATCGTGCCAATTTTGAAGAATCGATTCTAATTGGAAATAGCCGTATTTTGTAAACGTCAATTTTTTGGTAAAAAATTGGTCGGCACTGCTCAGAACTCAAATCTTAACCGCCAATCAACTAAGCTGTTTTTTCGATCAGTTCTTTGTTTCGCAAAATAAACAAAAGGTGTCACCCGTCTCTTAAAACTGTTGAGTCGCTATGAACTTTCAATAATTAACTGCTTCTGTTGCGGCAGCAGCGATGCGCTTGATTTTTATTAAATAAATTATTACAATGCTGCTAATTTAAAAAGTTTAATTTTATTTGACTGATTTTTTCATGAAAATTGTCATTTCCGAAAACCAAGGCTGCCACACGTTGCAAAATGGTGGCACCATCTGTTGGCTACTTTCAATACTAGACTTTAATTGAAGTCTGGCAAGTTCAACAGTATAATATTGTCAGATCAGATTCGTTGTCGGAGCGTGCGGGTCGATCATGCGGAATCGCTGTTCGTTTTTTGAGTTTACCGTTACTGTTGATAAGTCGAAAAGTTTCAAAACGAAAAACTACGCGCGTTAATTGTTACTGTTTTTTGTGTGTGCTAATAGCATAATTGCTTATAACATATGAATCAAGTGTATAATTCTTGCACAAAAGGTACATCCAGTTAAATACATTTTCGCCAATATCTTTTATGTTACAATGCAAATAAACAACAACAATAAAGACAAACACTTGCACCAATTTTACCGCTTATTTGTGTATTTGTTCTTTCTGCCGGATATTAATAACGCAGTTAAACTCCGAGATGAGATTGTGTGCTTATTTGCGTTCTTAATGGCTTGTTGTTGTTTGTTTAAATGCAAAATATTTTGACAAAACTCGTTTTGTGTGTTTGTGTGAGTGTCCCCTCATTCATGGGAATGATGAATGTACATATGCGATATTGATTCTTTTTCATTTTGTTATTGGTGTCTTCAAACGAATTCAATAGGTTTTGCCAGTCGCATCTCTTTGGCATTTCCCCCCCAAAAGAGAAGCTTCATAAGCGAAAGATAGTGGGAGAGAGCGAGAGCATGAGATCGCGTTGGCAACATGTGTGCATGAATAACAACAACAACAACAACAACAACAATTTCGCATTGACATTTTATGAGCGGCGCTAACGGCGCATTACACATACTTGCATACAAAAACATACACATACACACACATGTATGAATGCATGTGTGTATGTATGTTTCATATGCAAACGCATCATTCACAGTTTTGATCGTGTGGCGTGAGAGTGCCTGTGTGTGTGTATGTGTAAGCGATTCCCTTTTTTGGGCGTTTAGTGGGCTCTGCTCAGGTAGGCAGAGGCAGAGGCATTGTCGGCAATTTGTTTAGCATTTATTCATTTATTATTATTAGTTATTGTGGGTTCCGTTTTCGCGTTCATTGTGGAAATTCGTGCGTATTTCCGCTGCTGCCGTGCGCATGCCCAACAGCTTATGGGAAATTGTTAGGGAAATTAACGCCTTTACACACATATGTGTGTACATTTGTACATATATATGCATGTATTTGCATATGTGCATTTAATTGATTTTCTGACGCGCCCGCCTTTAAGTCGGCTCATCGCCCGTGGAAATTCTGTTGGAAAACTTTTCTTAACTCATTTTCCAAATACAAATGTTTGAAAGTCATATAAAAATTCCCCTCAATGTTAGTTTTATTGATTAGATTTAGATTTTATCTATTTTCTGGGTTTACCTAATTACAACTTTGTTAATATTTGGCTATATAAGTACATAAATTTCTTGGTTCGTTTCAGTAAAACGTTTACTTAATTTACAAAAGTTCAGTTAATACTATTACGCAATGTGAAGTGATCCAGTGTGAGATTTGTTCTGGTTCTGTAGATATTCAAAACTCGGAGATTAAAAATTATACCTTTACTTATTTGTTTATTTGATATAGAAAATCCAAAGCTTACACAATTACACTGTCAAATACATCTATTTGTTGCTTACTTAACATTTTCCATTTACATTTCTTATTTTTCAGAGTATCAAAACGAAAACCGAATCGGAAAACACGTAACGTCGAAAAGTTTCACTAATTGCTGACATAATTTTCACAACTCGCAAATAGAATAGAAAAAGAGCCGACTCTTAATTGAATTTAAAAATTCTATTGTGTGTGTGTGCCTCTCGAGTGTGTGTGTGAAGTCAAGTGGTCGGAGGAGACTTGGAACAAATTTGATGTTAAAAAGTTGAATTTTTGGCGAGTCGTGTGATTAATTAAAGCACCAACTTACCCCAAGTCGTAAAATATTAATAATACATCATCATTTACATATGTGTCTCAGTGTGTCCATGTAATTGTATCCATCCCAGAATGTGGCATAGAAAAGCCGCCGAGTGTAAAATGTGCAACGTCTATGGGCAAATGTGTCTTCTGCTATTCATGCTCTTAGGGGCGGCGTTGGGTGCCACGCCCTTTGCCAAGGAATACCGCAGCGCGGGTCTCTTTAAAGGCAACACGTTAATGGATATGGAACTTGATGCGGCAACCACACTTGACATTAGTGTAGATAAGCTTACGGATGGGGGAGCTAAAATCTCGAATTCCGAGGATTTGTTGGCTTTCAAGGCAGAATCATCGGTGGTGATTCCAGGCGTGCAACAACAAAATGCAGGTGAGTTCAATAGAAGAGATTCATTCATGAAACAGTTTTCGAATTTGTAGTTTTTCCAACTCCAACTCTGCTCTTTATCATCGTGTCGTCTTCTTTGAGACCTGCCGCTCTAATGTGTGGCACACAAGCACTAAGGAAGTGCTCACTCCACATCATCGGACTCTCTACTCCATCTGAAACTGAACTCATTCAAAATATCAAAACTCTCTCAGGTATACGGGGCGGCGCTTATCTAACCTTATCTTACAACACTTTGCCGTCTTGTACAACTGTCGACTGCCTTTTGTCGTTTGTCTGTCGACTGTCGGTTGTTGTTTATGACCTGCGCCTTCGTTTGGCATCATATTTCGAAAAAATTACTGGAACAAGTGCATTTGTTGTCTGTTTTTTTTTCAGTTTTCTGTTTCCATTCTCCCTTATGGTAATTCAATCGTTGGGCCTCCTCTTGAGCAATGGGAGATAAGATGATGGTCTCCAGCTGGCAACCAGGATGTCAACCGCAGCTTAACGCTTTCAGTTTTCAATCTTTTACCCGTCCCTCGTCCAGAGCACGCTTGGCACATCCGCTGGATAAATTCTCTTTGCCTCATTATAACGAGTTTAAAATGTGTAATCACTGCCAGACGACGACGTGTGCTGATCGTGATTGTTGCCTCTCATCTTTCATCTTTCAGTCTTCGTCTGTATGTTTCTCTGCTTCTCTCTTTCTCTCCGTCTCTCTGGGGTCTTTTTGGGACTCCTTACTAAAGTGCGAACTTCCTGTTTCCCAAAGGCAGACAATTGCTTCTAAGGCACAAAGCTTTCCAGATCAGATCATGTCAGTGAAAGGGCCGCCGCCCGTTTTTTACCTTTCTATATTTGTGTTTACTTCAATTCTTTACCCTCCTCCTCACTTCTTGTTTATTTAAATGTCATTTAAGCGGCTTAACTTGCGTCTTTTACGACAACATCAACATCTTTGAACTTTATGTACCAAGGCCTCGTTTATGAGCGTGAAAATGAAAGTACTTTCGTCATCTTACTCCCGCTTCTTCTTTCTCTACTGTCTCTCCACCTCTCCACCTCTCGATGTCTCAGTTTTTGCTTTTTTTTCCAAAATTATTGCTTTGCAGCTCAGACGTTAATTGTGGACTTTCTGAAATGTGGCACAGTTAAAGCTATCTTTTGGTGTCGCCACTGCTAAGAAAATGAGTAAGCGACAACGACAGTGGAGTCCTTGTTTTGGATGTAATGCATCAGAAGGACTCTTATACAAGAGACAAGCTTTTAGAATATATAATAATATAATAATAATTATATATATAAGTAATTTCTAAAGTTCACCTAAAAGTTTTTCCACTACAAAGTTGAGCTCATTACTCTCATCTTCTTTCTCTATCTTTTCGAAAATGCTGAAGAAATTCGAAATTCAAAAACAATTCATAGATCAAACTAAGGTTAAATTGACATTCTTCATGAAAAAATCCAAATACTTTTACCAAAGTTGATTGAAGGCTACTTAGTGAAACTAAAAAGTATTATTATAAACAATTAAACTTAAATTTCACATTCAAGCAAGTTTTAGACGCTTTTCGATTACCTTCAAACGGTAGGCCTTGTTTTTTGTTAGGAATGTTGGACAATCATTTTGTTATTGGCTATCAAAAAAAGAGCAACATTTGAAATAGTTCTTTAGAATATTCAAAAGCTACCTAAACTGCGGGTTTTTAATGCAAAGTCAAATTCTTTTTTTAAGGCTGTCTACCTGCGGCATAAATGCTCTCTTTGGTACATTTTTCGAAGCAAACTTCAGCTTCGGTTTTTGGCTTTGTCTTCGACTTGGACTTCAGCTTCAGCTCGAGCAGAAACCATAAAATTTTGTGCAAGGCACGCAAACTTTGGCCCTGTCGGGGACCGGGACCTGTTTTTTGGTACAGTACGCAGGAATCGTCGCAATGTCGAGATATCTTAGCAGGAGACTCTGGGCTCTGAGAGCTCAGACCTCAGATCTGGCACTTCAACTCTTTAGCACAGCGGCATTTACTTGTATATGCATTTAGATACGTTGAAAGATACGTTGGAACTTGTATCTTAGGATGTGTGTTGTGTTTGTGTGTGCGAGTGTATGTGAGTGTATGTGTATGTGACTGAGTCTATGGCAAACAAAGGCAGCCGACAATCGTAAAAACTAAACGACGGGAGTATTTATGATGCTCAGTTTATATGTACATTTATATGTGGTAGTCTCCTCTGTGTCCAATGTGTGTATGGATCAAGTGCCAAAGTCAGACGAGCTGTTCTTTGAGTTCTGTTAGATAAGAGCCAAGGCTTTGCACTTGCACACAGCATGCAAATGCAAATACAAATGCAAATTCAGATAAAAACAGATGCAAACTGCTGGCCAAATAAATCAAGTCTCTGTTTCTGTCTCTTCCTCCTGCCTCCTTCATTCAGCAGGTAGCAAATCGGTAACAGCATTGAACAGCCAACAGGCAACGCAAAGTGCGAAATATCCCACAGTGCAGTCCCAACACATACACTCACACATAGCTATAGATACGAACAGACTGACTCACACATACAGATACAGATGCGTTTGTCTTTAACGCTGGCACGCTAATTTGACGAAAGCCCATTTCATGGCGTTTTTCCACATTTCATGCCGACTGCCGATTCGGCACGCCATGACCACATGCAGCATGCTGCATGCCTCATGCAGCCTGTTGCACCTTGCTGCATGTATCTCTAGTATCTACGTATCTTACAGGTAGTTTTTAACACTCACTCACATCACATGCTGCTTCATTATATGTTATATTGTAAAATGCCCAACGTTTTGTTTACACCTTTTGCGAAAAAGTCAGAAATACAGAAGAAAACAAGAAAAGAAGAAAATAGTTTCCCGTTTCTTTAGCCTATTTCCATCCATGATGATGAGCGAACTGCCGATGACTTCTTTTCGACAGTTTTAGTCTCAATCGATTCTCTATCGTTTTCTCTTCTTGTCTCTTCCAGAAGCCTGAAGTTTGCCTTGTTTATTTTAGCAGCCGTTTTGTTGTGGCTATTTATTTGTTTTCGAATTTTACACATAGCTGGAAATTGTGCAAGACATTCGACCAATACATTTACATTTACATGCATTCATATGTATTTTTAAAATACATACATACTTATTTTTCCTTAACCCCTTTGAGCTCTGTTCTTGTGTTTATCTTTTCTGTGTGTTTTTTTATGAACTTCAACAGCATTGTTGTTGTTAAATTCTGCATGCTTTAGACCCTAATGTCAGCTGTTTGTTAGCGGGAAAACGCTAACACACGAATGTCTGTTTTTGTATATTATAATTAAAACAACTTCCTTGGGAATTGTTTTTTTTTTAAAGGAAATCATAAATATATTTTTATTTAATATCGTTTTTGGAAATGTTTAGAATTTTATGCTTACTTCTTCCTGAATCAATATTTTGTTTTGCCAAATTTTAAATATATATTTATAGTATTTTTGGGTATTTTATTTTATGCTAACAAATATTTTACCATTGCTATTATTTATTTTATTATTATTATTATCATTATTATTACTATTATTATTATTTTAATTATTATTATTATAATTATTATTATTATAATTATTATTATTTTTATTATTATTATTATTATTTTAGGTACGTTATTTAATAATTGCTAGTCTGTTGTGATTTAATCGATCATTTATTTATGCATATCAATAATTTCTTAACCTTTTCCCCCCATTCAAATGAGGAGAATTTCGATTCAGAGATCATTTTTCATCAATACAATTTGACAGATTTTTATGTGTGTTGCATTAAATATTAAGTCTCAGTAAGAAGAAGAAGCTGTAAATAAATAAAATTGGAATTAAATTTGCCTAGAAAGCAAACAAAATTTGTGGTCCACTGTGCGTCATCCTCCTTATTGAATTCAAATTGAACTTTCTATCGCAACTTATCGCAACAAATGGGCAAATTTACAGATTTTTATCAAGCGAACAACGGAGTATTGTTTGCTTTGTTGTTGTTTTATTTGCTGTTGTTGTTGTTGTGGCACAAGACAAGACAAGACAACAAACTAACTACATGCAAGATACGCTACAAACAATGAATGGCACAATGTCTGCTGCAAGTGCAACAATTTGAAGCTACAATCTATGGAGCCACCTACGTCGCGTCGCAATTGAGCCTTCCCCTTCCCCTCAGGGCCCAAAGGCCAGAGAGCGGAGAGGCGGGGGAGGGAGACGAGAGTTAAACCGTAAACTCCATAAACAGGTGTCTGCCAATGTATTTACATTTTGAAAAGGAGTTAACGGCTCTTTTGACTGCTGCTGCTGTTGTTACTGTAGCTAACGCATGCGCACGCCACATGTGTTACATGCCACATGCCACAAACTCTCTGGCTGTTGTCACCCACACAACGCAAATCGTTAAGACAAACAAACTTTCAGCTTGAAAGAAAGTGCCAAATAAAAGCAGAAACAGAAAAAAGTGAATGTTTAACAACAACAACAAATGTATAAATATGTATTCAGAAATGAAAAAAATGATGTGGCCACGCATTGCAAGTTGCAACCATGCAACAAGCTGCTGTACATGCAACAACAAATGTCAACAGAATTCCTTTATGATGGCGTGGGCGATATTTGTTCAGAATATGGGAATATTTAATTTGATTGTCTTGTCTTGTCTTTGGCACAACATAAATTGAAGAGCGAGCTATAAATTCTAGACAGAAAAAAGCTATACAGTCTGAGATTCATTTTTGAAACGATGCGGGCAGATGTCGATTTAGATACATATACAGATAAAGATGCAGATGCAGATACAGAGCTCATATGCATCGGCTGCATAATAAATTACAACAAAAAAGGAAAATTAAGAGCATTATTGTTTGCTCATTATGGCCACAGGCCATAGTTCTGTTAGACTGACTGACAAACTGACTGACTGACAAACTGACTGACTGACTGACTTCCCACATGCAGCGCCTAATTGAAATAGAAATCACAGCCATTGCTGTTGCTGTTGAACTGAAGCAGCCATAAAACACACGCAGATGTTTCATTTCATGTTTTGAGTTATGTTCTTGCTAACTTCCTCTCTTTCTCACTCTTTCTCTTTCGCACTCTTTCTCTCTCTTTCTCTTTCGCTGACTGCAGCACATGTGTTTGTAGGCATGGCTGACATTTGAACTTCAGGCTCGTAACCGCAACGCAACATGCGGCTTTAGGGCATGTTGCATGTTGCATAAATCAACTTTTTCCCAACAACAACATTTTCGGTTTCGACCTAGAAAATTTAGCTTTCTTTTTTCTTGGGTTTTTGAAGTTTTGGCTATTATTTTTGTATTCAAGTTGAAATGCTAAGAATGTAACAATTATTTTCATTCAACGTCGATTCATTTTACGACACTCCTTGAATTTGCATGTCAGCACGTTGAGCGCCAGCATCAGCATTTGGCGCCCATGCGGAAATCAAAGTCAAAGCCGCAATTACCATCAAATCATCAAATCGAATTTTGCCAGTAGTTGAAACGTTTCTTTTCAACAACAACAAAAATTGCTTCCGCACTGTCCGCAATTTGTCATGGCAACACCTTTGGGGCCGATCAAACGGTACGCGATCAACACCCTCAACAGCAACCCCTCCCTTCTTTTCTCTACCCTTCCACCCCCTCTCTCCCATCCCAGTCTTTTATGACTCCAGCTGACAAAATGCGCATTGGTGCGAAATATTAACGGATTGCTTGGGACCCCGATAAATGATCAAAAAGCTAAAGCCGACAACGACAACGACATAGCCAATAAACAGTCAATTATCGCTTACATAGAGACAGAGTAAGCGAGACAGACTGTAAGAGAGAGAGAGACGTTCGGAAAGTGCATAAAATTAAATGCTTGTTGGGCTGGAGGCGCTCCATCAGTCAATCAGTCAGGCATTCAGTCAATTCGTCAGCTTCAAGCAAAGTCAGCGGCTAAGCAGCCGCATTACAAATTACGCAAATGTTGCCAGCAGCAGGTTCACAACAACAACAACAACGACAACAACAACAACCACGACAACAACAACAACCGTTTTGCATTTCCACATTATTGTTGTTGCTGTTGTTGCCTTTGTTGCTATCTCACCTTGTTGTCTAATGCATTGGCTGTTAATTTACGGCAATTTAATGAAAATTACCTGTTTCAGGTGTTTCCTCCTCTCTTCCAGGAGGAGGTGTTCCCAGGCGCTTCTCTGTTTGCTCAGCACATATATACCCCTTAATTAATTGGCGAAGCGGGTAGAACAAGCTGTAAGCTGCAGTAAATAGTTGAGCAAATATTTGTAGTTTTATTTAATTAAATATACATATATTTAATGTATTAAACATTATTAATATAATAAAGGGTAATATTGTTTTGCAATGTTTAAATAAAATTTAAAAAGATAGATAAATTTGAGATCTTATTAATTACAGAGTTAATAACTTGACAACTTGTACATATATAGAGTCTAAACTAATCTTTTTTCATAGTTGATAGATGAAAAAGTAAATATAACAAATAAAATGCTCTTAACTTACCATTCTAATAGAGTCTGCTGAACTTTAGGAACCCTGTATCAACAAATTAAAATAGATATAAAATTAACTAAAAAAAATACTGAGTAAAATTTTAAATCAATTAGTTGTAAACTTCAACAATCTACAGTCGCTAAAAAATAAAGTGAGTTGTAAGTGAAATTTTTCTTTTGAACAGTTTACAGGGTAGCCATAGAGTAGGGTCGCTGCTTGAGGCATGTTCGATGCATCTTCTTTATGCTTATCATCACTTGGTATCATCAGGGGAGGGAGGGTCTATGGCCAGCTGATTGGAATTGACTACTGGAATTACGACAGCAAACGTTTGGCAACCGTTTAAGACTTGTATTTATTGTAAACATGTGAACTAAGCCGATTACCGATTACCGATCACAAGGCTGTCCTCAGTCGAAGATGGTATAATATGTTATAATAATACCATACCATACTATGCACATTCCAGCGAGAGGCGAGAGACGAGAGTCGAGAGTCGGTTTGTCGCAATATTTTGATAGCGCAACATTATAAATTCCCAAAATATTTGGCTATAAAAGTTTTTGAGCAGCCTTTTTAACATTTTCAATTCAATTAAATGGCAGACGCTTAAATATTTCCCAATTTCGTCTACATTTTCGTTTGGGTCGAAAATAAAAAAGTTTTCAACATTGTCTCGCGACATTTTAAACATTTCGATTTTCGTCTATGGCGGATGGATAAAAAGAAGGCTCCCATGGCGTCGACGTCGACGGCATTAAGATTAGTTAGTCGAATGGCTTTTTAGTTGCAGGTCATGTTGGGGGTGTGTGTGTGTGTTGGAGATGTGTGTGTGTGGGTGTATGTTGCGGGGCATCATGAAATCATGAAATCATCAAATCGTCAAGTCATCAAGTGCAGCTATAAAATTGTTATTTTATTGCCAGCAAATTGTTAGGGGTAATGTCTGGTAATTGAAAGGTGAAGAGATTTTTTCTTACCAAAAATGTCAACGCATTTCAATTTCTATGTCGTTAAATCGTTTGGGAAGGAATCCGAAAAGTTAACTTCTTAAGTGGGAACATTAATTTTTGAGTGTATTTCGTTTCGATTGAAAGTTGAAAGTTTATTTGTGTATTTTTAACGACCTCAACTCAAATAAGGGAATTAGTCAGCGTTTTCATGGTCTTACTTCTTAACTGATATGTAAATCAGTTTATCTCGTGTAAACTTTGGTTTATCATCATAAATTCGATTGGAAATTATCACCTTGGAGTGGCATGAAAATCAATTGATTTCCAATCGATAGAACATGCACACATTGGTGGTATCTATATCTCTTGGTAGAGGGTGGGGTGGGGGGTGTTCTTTTGTCATATTTCGTTATGGCTTGGCTCAATTTATGCACATTTTTCCACAACACACACAGACACACAAACAGACAGACAGACTGTGGTGTACCGTTATCAAGTTTCTAACGGTACTCAGTGAATCTCGCCCCCTTCCCCCGTCTTACCAGTTCCTGCGTTTCTTTTGCATACGATTAACTGTGTGCGGACAGGTGAACGAACCAAACTTTGATTTCCTCGCCGTCGATGACTTTTCGAAATGACCATTTTATTGTTGTTTTGCCCAGTTTTTGTCTTTGGACAGGCCATAATCAAATGTTATTTATGAAATATTGTATAATTTATGCATATGCTGGCCTCCGATCAATTAGCTAATGATGCAGCAATAGCAACAAGCCCAACAAATAGATGCCAAAAGGGCCAAAAGATATAGATGGGAACTGAGATAGAGAGATAGACCGACAGTCATTGCCCATATAATTAAGCGAAACACTTTGTTTGCCATTCGAGAAGTATTCAAAAGATTCTTAAATTCTTCTTTTCCCATAATTCTAAAAAACGAGCGTAATGAGTTGTGTCTGGATAAAAAGTAAACTTTCACCCAACCACAATTGAGGCACAATTTGACTTTGACGTTTCCATGGAATTGAAATTTATAAGTGTGCCGATCTATATATCACCTCAGAACTCTGCTGCCTCATCATCTATCTATCCATCCAAACAATCCAAACAAAAGTGTTAAAACGAACATTTCATTTTCGACAAAATGTGTTCACATTCAAGTTACAAGCTAATTAGCCACAGCAACAACAAGTAAAAATATATAGAGACGTGCCGGGAACATGAAAACAGAAAAAGAAAGCAAAGAAAGACGAGGGTGGTTCCTAAAGTATGCAGAATGAGAATGCTGAGAGAAGCAATTCTTCAGTTTATAGGTTTGTAAATACTTATCAGTTTATTTTTACTTATATATAATGAACTCAGAAATATTAAATTGCAAATATTATTTTTATTTATGAGAATATAATATAGAAAGTACAATTATTATTGTTTTCAAATTCTGTCTATAAAAATAGATTTTTACTTAATTATTATTTTTAGTTATGACAACAAAATTACCACTTTAAGTTTTCTATTTAGTTTTAACATTATTTTGAAATTTATCTAAATTATTATTTTTGTCATTTCTTAATATTGATATTCCAAGTTTTCGTTTTTCCTTTTTCCATTAGGGCTTAAAATTTAAAATTTAATAAGCACTTACATATTGTAAGTTGTTTTGAAAGCTAAGCTTTAACTAATTAAACTACCCTCTCTTAAGTTCTTAGCTACAGATACAAACGTGTGTATCTGTGAGTTTGTTTTACCGCTTGTTGTAGATAGATGTTGAACTCGTGTGTGTGTTGTAGTGTTCCATGTCGACAACACACGCTCGTCAGACCTCGACACGGCCGATCGCCCCTTTAAAGTTGTTCGCTCAAGATCTCTAATGAAATTGGTGTATCATTTAATGTGAGCAGGGAGCAGGGAGCAGGGCGGGGGGCAAGAAATGGAGCGGACAGTTCTTCAAGTCATGGAAGTCATGGCAATCTTTGGTCGCTTTCTCGGTTCACATTTACCAAGTTTGATCGAACGATCGTTCTTAAAGAGCCATGTCACAAGGTAAAGTGTGAACTGTGAATGGCATGTCCAAGTCCAAGTTCTCTCATAAATATTTCAGCTTAATTGCTCGAATCGATGATCTATATAGTTATTTTCCCATACAACATTTCGGGGTCAAAGACTTGAGATGCCTTGGTTTTGTTAAATGAACCCGCATCCGCAAATGCCACTCTGTCTGTACTTATGTGCAATTACAAATTTGCCGACATTCCTGAGGCTTTAAGCCCAAAAGCCCACACAATGGACCAAAAACGAAACGAAAACTCATTTTAGCGCTTCGGGAAAGTAGTCTAAAGACATGGCTAACCGCATCGACCATAACAACGATCATGTGCTACCTTTGATTGATCGTTCGTGTGCCGCTCCACTTGGTGGTTACTTCTGTTTTTTATATCTCGATTTGATTTCTTTGATTCAGTGCGTTGACATTCATTTGCTTTTGGCCATGGTCAATGGGCGATCGTTCGATTCGATATGTATCTTTAAATTTATATCTGTATCTTATGGTCTAAATATAGAGGCAGCGCCACTTGTGTCCATCTCGACTAGTTGACTGACTGACTGACGTTGACCATGTGCCGGACATGTGGGCGTGCCCAGCGACTGATTCACTATTCACTATTCATTATTCACTTAACATTATTCACTTAGTGCCTGTCAACATGAACATTTTGGGGTCAGAGTTAATGCAAATGAATAGAATGAGCTCAAGTTCTTGCTAACCCAACTAGGTTGATAGACAGCAGAGGGTTCTTCTGCCTTGTAGCAGAGTGTAAGCCGTTAGTTGTTGAGTGTTAGTTGTTTTACAATTAAAAAGATGTGTGCGCTTAAGGCAATCGGCGGTTGCCTTTGACTACCCGAAAGATGGGGCCAAGATGAGGAGGTTGGGGTTATGGCAGCATAAATCACATTAACCACAGTCATAGTCATATCAAATTTCACTGTCTTGGTGCTGGGTGTTGGTTGGCTGGTTGGCCTGTTGGCCAAGTTAATTGATTGGTTGCTGGCTGTCGGCCTCCAGTCTACAGTCTCCAGCCTCAAAGTCAAAGCCGCTGCTGCAGAAATCTACTGCACGCCCGCAAGTGCTGACATTTGTTCAGTGTCACGACTTCACAAACAGCAGACAAACTTGGCAGATGGAGAAACCGAGGGAGGGAGATAGATACAGAGAGAGACACATAAAGAGACAGACAGACAGACAACAAACGCGGCAGTTTGTTCTGTGTTAGAAGCAAACAGTTTGTCAGTTCGTCAGTTTGTCAGTCTGTCAGTTAGTTGCAAGTTAGTCAGTGGCTGCCACTCACGACAACGCCAATACTTAGAGTCAGTGTCTTGGAGCTAAAGTTGCAAGCAAGTGTTGCCAATTCAGCCTATTTCTGGGTAGATCTGTCCTTTTTAAAACCAATCCAGGCCCAACAAATATCAGACATCCCCATCTGCAAATAGATTTGATAGGAAATAAGAAACTTATAACATGCTATTAAAAAAGATACAAAGATACATTGAATAGTTTTCCAAATAATTTTATTATATTTTATATTTATTTAGTATTTTTTTTTTCGATTTTCTACAAAATTTGTCCTGTGTTTGTGTTTGTGGCAAGTAGTTTTGGCATCGCTGTTGCAAGTCGAAAGATCGCTTGAAACTTTCTTTCGTACCGCGCAATGACAGCGTCTAAGGAGACGACGAAGTCTCTGAGCCTCAGAGCCTCAGAGTTTTAGCAGCATCCACCCAAAGCCAGCCTCATCATCGTGTCATTGATCTTTGTTGCTGCAACACAGGCGTGCTGCATTGTTCTGAGAAGGAGTTGGCGGCGGTGGTGGTGGCAACACTGTTGTTGCTGCCACAGCGTTATCGGCTTTTCTTACGGCTGATCTTACAGCTTGCAGCTTTGCAGCTTGCGGTACTTGCTCCCAGTTCAAGAGTCAACTTCACGTTGTGCGCTGTTCTTGCTTGCCACAACTTGTGGCAACTACACTACAGTTGCTGTCTGCATCAGTTTTTTATTTTTATGCTGAAATTAATTTAACATGAACTTGCAACTAATTTGGAAAGCGTCTCTCCATTTGTTGTGCACTGCATAAAAATTCATTAAAGAAATTTTGCCCCGTTAATACATTTTTGTTGTTTTTGTTTTTGGTACTGTTCTCATTGTTGTTGTTGTTGTTGCTGGTTTTTTTGGGCAATTTCTTTATGGCTTCATATGGCTTCCAGACAGCTGCAAGTTGGCGGCGCTTTAATAGCCCCAACTTGACTTTTTTCTCCCGTTTCTCCTCTGGATCTTCTCTTCAGTTGAGTTCAGTTTTTTGGCCAAAACAAGTTTTTTAAAACTGGTTCTCACTCTTAAAGAAGTATTTTTTTGCTGTGTATTTTGTTTTTGTGTATATTTTGTGGCCAAAGCCGAAGCCAAGAAGAATTTATTTCTAACTTAAGCAAATACGACTTTATCGGCAAAAGACGAAGCATAAGAAATTAATCAAGTTGAGCTGCTCGACGCTCAGTTATCCTGTAAGAGTTGAAAATTGTATAAATTGAACTGATAAAAGCTTGGCTAAGAGGGCATAGGCCAAGTTTTCAACAGAATTTGTGTGTTCTTTGGTAGCGGAAGTTGCGGCTAAGCTGCGGCTTCTTAACTACGTGCCATTGGCCAGGCCGTGAGCATTTGTGACAAACGCTTGTGACTGACTTTTCATTTCCGCTTGCGTTTAGACCAAAACTTTGATACGAGACAGCTTTAAGTGCAGTGAACAACAAGAAAATCCACTTGGAAATGTTGGCGCAATGAAAATTCAATTCAATTTTCAACGCCTCAATCAACAACTTAATTCAATTAATTTCGAAATGTTTGTGGGATGTATAACCAGTAGAGCAACAATAACTTGTAATCAAATCTAAAGCACAAGCAACACTAACAACAACAAGAACAACAACACTAACACTAACAAAAACAAGAACAATTAAATCAGAATCAGAATCGAAATTCGTATTAAATAACAACGGCATCGTGTATTTGCCTCAAAATCAACACACAAATGAAATGCGAACAATAAAATGTGCATAAATTTGCAGGCAGATCATTTAGTTGCTGGTGTTGCTTGTTGCTGCTGCTGTTGGCAGAACTCGCAACATGCACGTAAAATTGCTGAAAAGTCATGGAGCTGCACAAAGTGGCGACTGGCGGTTTGGTGGTTTCTTGGTTGTGTTGTTGGTTGCAGCTTCGAATCGCCGTCAGGTTGAAATTGGTGCATGAAAAATGTTTCACAGTAGCGTACAGTGCATTAAATAAATATGCATACATGTGTGTACGTGCTATGACTAACACACAATTTGGAATGTTACGTCTCTGAATTATTAAATGGTCAGCTTGGAGATAAAGATACATTGCATAAGATACAGATAAGTTGTAAAAGAAACTCAGATACTCAAATGATATATTCCTGGGAAAGAATATTATATAATGGAATCTTATATGAAATAAATCAAACAGATCACTTAGATAATTGCTGTAGAAATCTGAGAATAATAACACAGCATTCAGATAACAAAATTATTAATTCAAAAAAATGTATCTTATAAGAAACTGCTTATATTTAAAACTAAAGCAGACATTAATAAAATGCTAGAAAACCTAAAGTTTCTCTTAAAATTTGATAACAATTTCCAGTTAAACTTTTGCCACTGCCTTTAAAAATGAGATCAGTAGTCGACGCACGTCATTTAAGATAAATTGCTGAACAAACAACTTGAACAAAGCTTCCACAACTAACGTTTATAAGCTGACTATCCTGTAATCTGAACATCAGCCATAAAGAAAGCTTTATAACATCAAACCAAATGCTGAAGCAATTTGCATAATCAATTTCCAGGTTTAAAGGTGGCTTTTGATTGCTTTAAATACCCTTTAAATAGGGGGACTACGGTAAGGTCATGTTAAAGGAGACATATTGGTTGTAAAAAACAATTAAATTTAACCTTTGAAGTTGTTCTAATGATTTTATATCATATTACCATAAGATGATTGATTTTCAGATTATGTTTGTAGATATACATAATATGTAAATTAATAAGAAATTTGGATTGTTTCTACTCTATCTTACAGATATTATTAATTATGTTATCTTAGCCATAACTACTGTTAGAGCATTAAGTCTTCTGTGCTGCCTTGTTATTCTTTTCATTGGTTTGCTTTTTGATTAATATGATCTAGCGCATTATCATCTAAAAGGTGTATTAATGACTGGAAACAGCTGCCGGGCAAAAGGCAACTTGGCTGTGGCTAGTGGCCTAATGGAATTGGCACGTTAGCCAACATTTTGAATATGGCTTAAACTATCATCAGTTGAAATGATTTTGTTGTTCAAAGTTTATCTATGCGTGGCCGGTTCTAATAAGCTACTTTGGGATTTCTCTCTCATCCAAGCCAAGCGACTTGTTTCAGCCAACATTTCAATTTGGCCAACTTTGGCTAAGAAGTGATGGTTATTGGATAACGCTTTTCTTACTCTTACCACTCTTACCACTACTGCTTGCTTGTTGGTAATTGCATCAGTTTTTAGATTGCAGTGTGCCGCTAATCGCACGATCTTGACTTGTATCTTATAAATACCCCACAATTTATGTTTGCTCAAGAATCAACTGACGGCGAGAACCGTTAAATGCTCGTGCCGCTGTGGCTGCCTCTTAATTAAAGGCCTCGGCGTCTTGTTGCCACATTCGGTGGCGCACTGGAGAATATCGCGCACTGAGAACTGAGAATGGAGAACCGAATTGAGAACCGAAACAAACTCGCGCGCGCCATTTGACATTGAACGTCGCGTCGTCGACGGTCGACGGTTGGCAAATGTTCCTCATTTCCTTTCATAAATATTTTTTGGGGCCAGTTTTGTAATGTGTATCTTTTTTTTGTATCGCCAAAGGGGCTTACAATAATCGTACTCGGATCGTCGGTCTATAAATTAATTTGTTTGGCTCCGTTAACTGCTGAGAATTTTCAGCATTACGCAAAATCCAAAGTGGGGAAATTGTACTTCAAAATGCAGCAGCTATTGTATGATATCATCGCGGGCTAAGTAACTATTATTATTATTATAATTGTTACTGTGGTTGTTGTTGTTTGCAATTAACTGAGTTATTGTTTGGTTTAGCTGGATGCAAAGTATTTACTTGTTTCATAGAACTGATTATCATGCAATGCAAATGTAGTTTACTCTGTGTGGAAACTGGTTGGCAATGAATGTGTTACACTGAGTGTGTTTTACAATAGATGCTAGCAACAAAAGAAAGAGAGAAGGAAGAGTCTCATAAAAAAGAACAGGAGCAACGAACTGTATTTGGCTTTGTTTAATATGCCAAAAGCATTTGTTTGTCTCATAACAAGTGGAATATTAAGTATACGTCGTGTAAATCAAATCTCTAAAGAAATCCAATGACAATTTGCATATGCTAAAAGAGCTTGTTGTTGATTCACCAATATCAACTATTGATGAATCAGAACTATAATTGGATTTCAGTTAACATCCATTTTTTTAGGTTTATATTTTGCTACCAACATTTCAAGTTGCTATATTGTATGTTTTTCGATCGTAAATTGAGGCAGATGAACTGTCTGTCGCATGTTTCATTTATTGATTATATTTACGAGCCGCTTTACACAATTTTCGGCAACACCCTATTGTAGGTAGGGGTATTCAATATTCAATGATTCAACTGAACTTGGGTTCAAGTTCACAACAACACAGAACAGACACACAAAACGGGGAATGTAATTAAAATTATTATGTCACGCAATGCGCAGTCGATTGACAATTTAAACATGCTCAAAACATACACACACACACACACACATTGAAACACACACTTATTCACACTCAACTGATTGCCAATAGAGAATTGCGTAAATAATAAGAAATATGATTTTTGATTTGAAATATTAATATTCATGTAATGTGTTTTTGATTGAGCATTTTGTGCACGATTTTCCAATATTTCAATGCAACAATTCAACAATATTTCAATACAATATCAAGCGCCGCATGACTTTGCTAAATGAAACAACGAATTTTATGAATGAATAGCGCTAAATTGGCGATTGCCATAACAATCACAACCACAGTCGAAAAATCACAACTACAACAACGACAAATTGTATTTAACAATTTTTCAAGCTTTTCGCAATATTTGCAAATGGATTTTGACATCATCAGCAAACGTTCACCGCTTGACCCCAAAATACCAATAACAACAAAAAACACAAAATAAAAAACAAAAAAACAAAAACAAAACTGAAACGTTTTCTTTAAATTGATTTTGATTATTTTCTCAACTTGTTGAACTCAATTAATTAACTGAAGATAACATTGTCGTGGGTGTCAGGCGTCGTCGCGACGTCAGAGCAACTGACAATTGTCAATTACCAATTACCAATTGGTTTACTAAAAATTGCTTCTCAACAAGTTGAAGGCAAAGGTTCCATTGCGATTTTTTGTAATACGTTTTACTGTAAAAAATTCAACTAATGCGATAACTTTTCTTACTCTCGTTACAGGTAAGACGAATGGCTCTGTAAATGTATTTATATCTGCGAGTATGTATATTGTATTTGTTTGCGATTAGATACATCCATAAAACGTTAGCTGAATGAACATTTTATGAGCCAAGTGCCAAAAGCATATTTAAATGAAGTTGCTCAGCCAAAGCTAAAGCCAAAGCTAAAGTTTAAGCCAAAACTGAAACCAAAACATGTGTCCGACAACGCAAAGAAAGAGAGAGAGGGAAAGAGAAGGAGAGAGTGAGATTGAGGTAGGGTGTATTTTTGTGGGTAGAAAGAAAAGTCAGGCTCATTTTTTATGCGCATTTGCTGTTTGCAATTTTTGTGGTCTTTGCCTTTTCGCCGGAATTGCATTTACCAACAATTGTTGCCAGCTGGTGGCAACTTTGACTTGTCTCAAGAGTGTGTGTATTGCAGGTTTCCTCAACCACCAAAAGTCAGCTTATCAGCCCACGAATATCTGAATCTCTCTTCCAAGTGCCGACGCCGGAAATTTCATAATTTTGCCTGTGGTTTATTTTGGGCTTCCAAATTAAAATGTTACATTTATGAAAATGTATTATTATGTCTAATCGTAAAATGTCATTGAGTGACATTTGACGTTTGACACAACACCCACTCACCACACCACAGCACACCGTCTCCCCCCATCCCCTAACCCCTATCTCCTGTCCCCTATCTCCTGTCCCCTATCCCCTATCCGACTTCTTTCGACTTGTCGCTTAAGCTGAAAAATCTCCACAATATGAACACTGATTTATTTTGACAGTCTGCAATTGTCAACCGCACCGCTTACCCCTAACTTTCCTCTTCCTCTCCCCTTGCCACTTTCCCTTTCCCTGCACTAATTTTGTTGATTTTAAGCGGTTCTCTGATTGCCACGTTGGGGCACGTTGCACGTTGCACGTTTAATGCGACGCCAACGCAGCAAAATTAATAAAATTGAAATTGAAATTTTGTTGGTCTTTTTGGTGGATCGGTCGTGAATGTGGTGCTGACCCACCGATCGCAATTATTGCCACAATTCGCGGCCATTTCCGCTCTGCTGCTGCGTTGCATTTGTTGCAGATCGACAAAGGGGACGGAGGCAAGCAAAACCAAATTGCACAGTGGTGCAAAGATTGACAAGAATACTACTTGAAATTAGCCTTTTAACTGGGTATATATTTTGGAAGGGATTTATTACAATCTAATTAGAGATTAGATTCCTCATCTATAGTATCTTAATATTAATAAAGAGTCTGGTTTAACATCATATTATTTACACAATAAACTTTTACGAGCTGAAATTTTTATCTCTGTGAGGATTTAAATGACAACAATTTATGTTTTAGATGTATAGAAAATGTATGTTGAATTTTGTATTTGAGATTTAATTATCACTTATTTTGACATGGACTTTAAATTTATTTTAATTTATAAATATTAATTTAATTTTTAATAATTTAGAAATATTGTGCAATCATATCATAAATAAGAAATAATTAACTCATTACTAGTAAACTTTTCTTTTATTAATTGCAAGAATTAAAATCATAAATATCAAAAAAATATATATAAAGTATAAAAAAAGATTATTTATTTTTTGAATTTACAGTTATACTTAACAGCGTTTCAAATTGCTATTTAATATTATTAGTCAATAAATTTTCATTGCATTTTCGACCATTTTGGTGGCACTGTAACACGGGTATTCGTTATACTTCTCTCTGTCTCTGTTGTTGTCCGTTCACTTTTTAAAGGCCGTCGTTGTTGTTGCTCACTCGCCTGGTACTTAAACAAATTTTGTATGCACTCGTTCTTTATAAGCATTTTGTTGTTGTTATTTTGGCCGTTAAATTGGTTTTTTACTGTTTGTTGTTGTTGCCTTTTTTGGGGTAATTAAAAGCAATGTCCAAAGTGCAATTGCAGCAGTCGGCTTCATTTACATATGTTCAAACATTTGCTTTACGTTTTGCCAGACAAGTGAGTTGTTGTTGTAGTTGTAGTTTATGTTGTTGTTGTTGTTGTGCGTGGGTGTTTCAATTTCCAGTCGCAGCTTTGTAGTTACCACGCCCAGAAAAAGAAAAAAAAACTAATAGTAAAAATACAGGCCTGACCTACTGCACCACAAAAGAGCGAACAAAACTGAAATTGACTGCAACGTGCAACATGGTTTGGTTGTCTCTGCCACATGTGTCGGCACATGGTCGTAACATTCTGACACCTATTTCTATTTTCCTATTTTCTACAGATACAGATAATTCGCTACGCATTTTCATTTTCAGCATCATTAATTAGTTGGGTTTCATTAGGCTAGAAAGTTTCGTGAAAGTTGCGCCTGCTTCACTTCGATGTGGTTCATTTTTTATGTTTATCGAACTGGGGAATTACGAAGTGAATCGAGTGAACATAACGGCATTAAGCATTACCTTGAGCTCAAACTGCCAAAAAAAAAGAGAAAAAAAACCAAATAAAATAGAGCCCAACTCGAGTCGAGATGCATTCATCTTCAGTTTTTGCTTTTTGATGCTCTTCAACCGCCACAAAGATCGTTTTTCTTTCTCTATCTGTATGTGTATGAGTTAGTGTGTGTGTGTAACATTCCAAAATGCACTTGAAGCTGCAAGTTTCAGCTCAAGTGCCACTAGATGTCAGTTGTGGGCTCCACATAAGCATTCGACAACTGCGTCTGGTGGGGTCCATATCTAACATGGAACTCTCTCATTGTGGTTCTGGTTGCTGTGGTTGGATCTTTGTTTCTATCACTGCCGCTGCCTCGCTTTGGCCTTCTTCTTATTGCCATTTGGCTTTACCATTAGAAGCGCATGTCTACGATCGCGTCGACAACGATCAATTGCCTTTAAACACATTTTATTGGCGTCATCAAATTGCTTGTTCCTTGGAAATCCGCAAATGCAGCAACTTTCCAAAGTGCGCTTAGAATCTTGGCTTTAAATGGTCACTGGTCGCTTGTCATCATCTTCATCATTGTGATCATCATTATCATCATCAACATTATGCTCATCCCCAGCCTCAGTCTCATTCTCATCCTCATTCTCAGCTTGCTAGCCATAAATAAACTCTACTCCATGGTTAGGTTCGTTGTCCGCATTCTGTTTTGCAATTTGGTACAGCAAATCCATACCTAAACCTGCCTCTCCTCTCCCCTCGTTGCTTACTTCCCTCCCCTTCTCATCTAGCTCATACTTAGCTATGCCGAAAAAGCAAAATTAATTGTTGAAACACACCTTTCAAGGAAGCGCGTTCACTGCATGTTGCAGGTCTCTCTTATGTCTATGGCTGTAGCTTTTGCTGTGGCTTTTGCTTTACTTTTCTATTGCACGATTTTTGCCATATTTTTCTTGTGGCACGATCGAGTTGCTGCCCCCTTCCTTGTTTGCCCCCCAGCAGACTCCAGCTAAGGCGACATTGTGACGTTGTTGTCGTGCTCACTGCATCGCAGTCTTTGGTCTTCTGTTTTCTGTCTTCAGTCGTATGTTGTATGTTGTATGGCAGATTATTATCAATTTTCTTTTAGCCATGACAACGAATATTTTTGTTTGACATGTGTGAAAATATTTGTTTTCGGCCTGCCTATATATGCGGGTAACAGATTTTGGCTTACAGACTTACATATACTTAAAGATACACAGATAAATTTGTATCTTTAGCTGCCGTTGAGGCTTAGTAAAGAATCAGGCAATACATAAGACATACTATAATAAATTAATTATTTTTATCTGTAAACATACTCTCTTAAGGCTCGTAAGTAAACACTTGTGTCTTTAGATTCTTTCGTATCTTAAGCTTGCGTTGACTTTCAGATAAATATGCCATTATTTCATGTATTATATTTGTCCGTTTTTCTATTTTAAAATAGACACTTAAAGATTTTGTAGGCATTTAGTTAATTTAAATATTGCATATGCCAAGCGATGGAAATTGGCAATCTCTTCGAAGAGTTGTACTCGTATATTAATACATATTTGTATCTTTAGTTGCATTGTATCGAATGTGACATTACTAAACATGAGAATACACGTGTTGCGTTACATATTTATACTGTCGATATCCTTATAGATTCAAAGAGTATCTTTTAATAAATACATTTGTATTTATCACAAATATTTTCATACTGTTCAGAGATGTACTGTATTCTATTCCATAATTTTATATATTGACTTGTATATCAATGTATCTTCTCACTTCCTTTAGAGCTTTATCGAGTATCTTTAGCTATTGTAAGGGCTTTTGATTTGCAACTGGCAACGTGTCACATCTCAGCTGGCTTCAAATTGCAACAAGTTGAGTCGTTTTAGTTTTTGTTTTCAAGTGTCAACTGTAGATGCAGCTGGGCTGCTGGAAAAAGTCTTTGACAGTTGGCAACTGGGCATAATTATGCACATACGTGTCGTTCTCTGTGGCAGGAAGGGAAGGGGAAGGGAAGGGGGAACTGTGGAATTCGGTCAAGTACTTGCCACTCGCTTAATGCAACTGCCAACAACAAACGACTGGCAACTGGCAACATGCAACTGGCAACTGGCGGCTGTTTCGGTTTGGTTTGTTTGATTTGATTTGTGTGACATGTGGAAGCTGTCGGGCTGCGCATTATTGACACTTTATCAGGCGGCACAGACATTGGGACATGCCTGCCACATGAATATGCATAAGAGCAGTAAGCAGCTTGCAACGACAACAACAACAACAACAATAAAAACAACAACAGTATTTAAAGTGGCACGCAACACTTTAACTTTCTACGCATTTGTTACAGTTGTGTCGACCCACGCTTATCAACGAACAAATTTAAGAAAAATTTAATTATTTCGCCTGTCAGTCTTAAAGCATTTCTTAATGAGGCACAGGCACAAAGGGGCAAAGAAAGAAAGTCAAGACTGTGAGCACCAATTGGTAGTTCGTGATAACACGTCTTGGCCATGTCTTCTCTTGTGTCTTGCTTCTTCTTCTTAGCCCCTTTCAATGAATGACGTTGCTCATCTGTGGCCTCCATACGGCTCAATGGGCTTTCAATGTTGGCCCATGTTAAAGTTGTTGGTAATGTTGGCTACCGTTTGACATACGCCACAAAGAAATGACTTTGAGGCCAACAATCATTAAACCAAAAAATATGCTTTAAACGAGGCTCCTAACTAAAAGTCGCTACTAATTTGTATCTTTGAGCCAACATTTAGCCTCAAATTTCACTTTTCTTTTACATTTCTATTTTGGCAAAGAAAAAAACGAACAGGGAAATCTACGTATTGTTAAATGAAATTATTTGGCTAATTGGCAGAGGGGAGGTAACAGAGAGAGGGTGGAGATGCCTCATTATCAGCGTCCACTTTCGCCAGCTGTCAACATGCATTAGACTCTAAATGAAGGCCACAAAAGAGGCAAAGTATCTGCATCTGCATAAAAAACGCCTCTGAATAAATTTGAAATTAATTCAAATTGATAAACACACAAAAGCTAAATGAAATTATCGCCACGTTTTGCGGCAATCGCAGTGCAGTTCAGCGTTTAGCTAAACAATTTGCAGACTAAAAACCGTTTTGCCGGAGACTGTGCGTCGCTGCATGCGGCATGCAGCATGCCACATTGCGCAAGTGCAACCAGCCCACTGGACTGGACATCGGACCACAACACAGACATTGGCCTGGACCGGTCCACAAGTTTTTTCGAGCGCGTGTGCAACGTTGCGCAGATTTTGTCGCATTTTTTCCCCCAGATATTTATTTTTCATTGAGCCCGTCCCCCCCCCCCCCTCTTTGTATCTGCCGCCCCCTTCTCTTGGCTCCTACATTGACTTTATTTGATGTAACCGACGAGGCATTTGAACTTTTGGCTTTATGCTAAAGGGGATTTGGTTTCCTTTTTTTAAATGGCACTACATTTCGTCATGCTAATCAGCAGTAGAGTGAACTTGTTGCCTAATTGGCAATTTCGAAATGGCAAAAGTATCTTAAAGATACTTCTAACTGAAGTTTACATACATTTAAATATATCAAGATACTTAAATAAAACTATACTTATGGAGAAACTGGCAAGTATCTAGGGAAAATTTCTTTTCTAAAGTTGATCAGAAGATCACCAAGAAGTATCAAGTAAATACTTCAAACTGAAGTTTAATCAAATTGAGTATAAATCGAGTGTAAATCTAAAAATAAAACTTTATTTAAGATAGTACTAACTAAAGTATCTGTCAACTAGAAATAGTTTTAAAAATACTCTATAGTATATTTCTAAATATACTCTTCTCTTCTTGATAAAAAAATACGATAGTTTATGTGATTTCTTAAATGATTTGTTCTAAAATGCGAAACGCAATATTTTTCTCGCGTTAAAGTCACAATAAAAACAGCACATTTTTTCAGAGATTTCGAAAAATGAACCCCCTGCGTGGAAAATGTTAGTTTCAAGGTTCCTTGGGTGAAAGTTGAACGTTGAACGTGAAGATTTAATGAGAACAAGAAGTTGAACTGGCAACAACCTTGAAAGAAAAATATACATATACAAAAGTATCTTGTGGTTATAGACATAAGCAAAGTGTATCTTATAGGCATTTTTACATTATTTACAATTACTTTAGCTGTTTACTTAATTGCCAAATATTATTCATCTAAGATTTCAGAGAAAGAAGCTGTAAAAGTGATAAAAATGTTGCTCTAATGTGTGGCTGTAATTAATTTAATGAAGTAAACACTTTGGATAGTTAAAATATTTGTTCGTTTTCAAAGCTATAATAAACTTGGAAGATTTCGTAAATTGTCTGTTGCAGATCTATTGCCATTTGACTGATTGATATTTGCTTTGATTGCAATCAAGTCAATGTCAAAGTTGCTCTGTTCTTTTGTTTATCGCATTTTGTACTTGTACTTATTTACATTTATAAGTCTATAGACTTGTTTATTTATTTACTTGTCCTGATATCGTTATTATGCTAACGTGTGCGGCCTATCTACAAATTATGCAAATTGACTGTGGGACGATGACGACGACAACGTCACGCTTTGTCAAGTCAATTGTCAATTGCCAATTGTGACAATTTCCCTGCGCAATTTGAAATTTATTTACATTGTCACCCTACACACATATTGCAGTTTCCCTTGCCCTCTGCCTCTCTCTCTGTCGCTCGGCGTGTGTGGGCCTCTGTCTGTCTGTCTGTGTCTCTTTCTTGGTACAAGACACAAGGAACTGCGTGTACATGAAACAATTAAACTCAACATGCATTAATGTCAAGTTATTCGCGCTGTGCCGGCAATTAGAGGCTAAGTTGCAACGGGCAACCGACAATGTGCAACGCATGCGCATTGAGCAGTAAATAACCAACACACTAACAACAGCAACAACAGCGTCCAACACTCGTCACAACAGCAACAACAATCATTAACAGCTGACAGCTGCAGTTGTAAATTTGATTTTTATGGCCAGAAACATGTTGGCCAATTGGCCAGCAACCAGCCAAACAAGTTGCCTGAATCACATTTTCAATATCTGTCACCAGTAAATGCAACTGCAACTTGCAACTGATATATGCAACGTCTATGCAACGGCATGTCTTGATTTTTGACGTCTTTTGAGGTGTTAATTTGGTCGATAGTCAATGAATGTGCGCTTTTGTGCTCATGCCAACTCAATGAGAACTTAAAAGAATGTAAATCAGAAATCGAGTTATTAAAGTTTAAATTGTCTATTATTCAAAATAAATAAAAATTCAAATCAATAGAGAAAATGATGATTAAAATGTAAAATCTAATTTAAGAATAAGAAAAATTAATATAACTAAAAGTAATTTGTTGACTCATTTAATTCTAAACCAAATGGTTTAAAATATTATATCAATTCATTGTGTAACAATTAACTGCAACAACTGCTTGATAATTCAACAAATGTCTTCATCAAATACATACAAATATATTTAAAATTTAAATTGAAATAATAATTCATGTTCAAAGTGACATTTGCAATCTGTTTTGCAACTGCAAGAATTGCTTGTTCTCCGAAGACAATCTTCAAATTAAACGAAACTTCATTTTGTATCAGCTGCATTTTAATTACTTTTTTCTCTGCTGCAAACGAATTGCAGAACAACAACAATAGCAACAACAGTAAACAACAAAGAACTACAAAAAAGTATACAAAATGCTGTTTTTGATTTGATTGTTGTTGTTGTTGTTGTTGTGTCTGGCTTGTCCGGCAAAAGAGAATCGTGACAATAATGCAAAATCGAAACGAATCTGTTGTTTTGGCTGTTGCTGTTTGGAAATCGACAAATTTGAAATGAACAACAACAACAACAATAACAAGCGCTGCAGAATTAAGCAATTTATCAACAACAATAACAAAAGAAATGAGAATTCACCTCAAGCCGAAAAAATTTATAATAAATTGTCTCTTGACGTGTCTTTTTTCCGCCCCGTTGCGTTGCGTTGATCTTGAATCTCCGCCAACTTATTGGCAATTAAAAAAAGGCGCCCGAAAACTGAATTTAGCTACGGGCAGTTCCCCCCTGCTCCTGATCCTCCTCCCCCTACATAACCCTATCTCTCTCTCTCTCTCTCTCTCTCTCTCTCTGTGTGAAGCTCAATTTATGGAGGTCGCGAACTTTGGACAACAAACAACAATGCGATGGGTGTGTGTGAGAACTGCAAACAATTTGTTCACTTTTTTGCCAAAGGTCAGACAAAGGTCTAACTATCTTTGAGATACTACTTATTAGTTATGATCTAACAAACAACTTGGTAGCGAAGCTGAATCTTATATTTACCTTTTAGTAGATTATAATTGTAATAAACATTTGTTTTTGTAACAGCCATTTTTACAGAATGTATATAACAGCGTTAATTTGATCAATCAGGAAAAATAGTTTTGTTCTCCTACGAACAGTAAATAATGATTACTTTTATTATTTATTAAAACTTAGAAATTTTGATGTAGATAACAAAATTTATGAAGCGCTTTCGTATTTAAAAAGAGTTACATCTGGTTACTTGTACTATAAAAAATGGGAATTTTTGCATTATTAAATACATATGTTCATATTTTGTTAAAATTTTAATGGCGAACATTAACTTGGAAAAACATAGAAAAACATATAAAAGAGTAGCTCACTATAAAAAATGGGAGTTAAGCTCTTCTGTAAATTACAATTACAGTGAGTAAAGATAATTTCGTACAAATTTTATATATACTAGTATCAATTGTTAATCGATTAATCGGACAGTTCAATGATCTTTTGTCTTTGACTTTTTTAATTTGAGACAATTTTAAGACGCTTTCTTTTTGAGCTGTTCAAAATTCTTGTTGTCGCTGTCACATGTCGCTAAAGATGCTTATTAAGGGTTCCTCATCCCCTCTCTCTCTTTCTCTCCCTCTCTCCCTCTCTCTCTCTCTCTTTCTGTTAACACTGCCTTGTCGTTTACTGTTGCAGTTTCCCACTTTTTGGTTGCCGCCCATTTGAATTGGCGACTCTTTTATTTTCGCTTACTTAGTTGTTGCATGTGGCATGTTGTGTTGTTGCATGTACGAGTTGTTGTTGCAAACTAAAGTGCAGTTTGCTTAGGGCGTACTTAAGTACCGTTATTTTAATAAACGCCGCCCGAGCATGCACAGTTCACATTTAGTTGCCTGCTGTCTTTGTGTCCCTTTTGCTCTTGGCCCTGCCCAGAGTTTTGGGTAAAAGTTGCGCGTTGCTTTTCTTGCCGTAGACTTTCTTCCAAATGCGGCCCAGAAAAAAAGCAAAAAAGAGCAAGAGCAACAAAAAAAATTGAATCGCAGCTGGCGGCGAACAACAACAACAGCAGCAACAACAACAACAATGCAAAGCACGTTGCGAGTTCAAAGCATTTTGTGGTAAATTATGGAGCAGGCCTGGCCAAGACACAGGAACAATTTGGCAACGCCCACGCGATGCCTTTGTGCATGGCCAAACCACAACAACAACAACAACAACAATAGTACACTCATAAACTAAACGATTTGTTTAAACATTTAAATAGTACTTGTATTTGTACTTTATTATTTCTTGCTGGCTATTTACCTTTAGACGCTAAAGCACTTGGAACTTTGCCGCCAAACTTTAAAGTTGCTTCAGCCACGCATCTTGTGGATATGTCAACAGATAAAGAGGCAAAGTTGCCACGCCTTAATGTGGTGTCCCCTTCCTACCCCCTCTTTACCCTGGTCTAACTTTGGGCAGACAGTGCTCTGGCATTGTCTGGCATTACGACGTGTCTGGGGCGGCACCTTCAGTTCCACATTTGTTGGCTGTTGGCTGATCGCTGATCGATATCCAATTTTCAATTACGCTCTGACATGGAACGACCTTGAGGCCTTCAAGCCGAACCAGTTCAATTATCTAGCAATGCTCAATTGTAGAATTCTACCTCGTTACACCCCTTTTCCTATCCTCCATTTAAAAAAACCGAGAATCCAAATAAATCCCATTTTGAATTGCTTTATTTGACGCTTAAAAAACAATTTGGGCGATTGAACGATTAACATTTTATTATAATTGCTAATGTTGTTGTTATTTTTTTTTAGTTGCCATTTGAGTGAAAGTAATTTAGATTTTGACACGCCTAGATAATATGTTAAAACCCACTTACACATGGTCAGAGGCTTAAAAGACTTCTCCAAATTCCAGATTCTCCGCTGAATCATCAACAACATTATTCAACAGTCCGTAACAGACTGTAGAAAGTTTAAACATTGATTTGTTGTTGTCGTTGATTATCATTATTTCTCTTTTTTTTTGGCATTTTGTTTAGTTTGTAGTCATTATGGTACCTTTTTTTTTTGGTCAATGTTTAAGCTATGCGTTTATTTAGTTAATCACTTAGCATGGCCAGAAAGAGAAATTCAAGTCTTTTTAAGAACTTGTACCAGCTATAGTATATTATTAAGTAAGGAAATGCTGGAATATCGTTTCAATACTTGATTGAAATTGTTCCATTAAAACATCATTGAGTTGCAATTCTTTCCCTGCATTCCCATTTGTTATGCATTTATTCCATCTCAAGGGCAGGGGCAATCGGACAAATTGGAATCTTCAATCGATTGAGAAGCTATCATGATCTGTAATTTTAGTCCACATTCAAGAAGAAGTCGTTGGATTGACATGAGCGCATAAAACCAATCTTCCATTTAATAACCAATTATCGTTGATCAACTGCACGCCCAGAGTCCCAGGCCCACTGACACAGACAGAAGCTGCTCGACTACGAGGTACTCTGCTCACAGGACTTTAATAAATATTCACACACGCTGCAAGCAATGCAAGAAGATGTGTTTCATTTTTTTTTCGATCTGTAACTTACATTTAAAGACAACTACAAGAAATAACGTATCAAATATCGAATTAAATATCCGTGTTCGTTAGCTTTAATTTTATTTGCAAGTCACATTTAATAAAAGGAATCAATCTTAGTTTAAGGAAGTACTAATTCCATTGCTAAATTAAAATCTTAAGGTTGTTAATCCCTAGGATGTTAAAACTGATCAGGAATACATTTGTAGTGGATCTAGGTATCTAGAACTGGTGAAGATATTAAAGAGGCCTTATCCTATATGTTACGTACATCTGCACAAAGCTATAATACTCTGTTTTACACTTTTCAATTTGCACCGGTCATAAAAGAGAGAAAGAAGAAGACAGAGAGAAGGAGGAGAGCAGACACAGAAACACAGACGGCGCACAATAATATCAATTACGAGTTACGATTACGACTGATTATCCGCCAGTTCTTCTCTCTTTCTCTCCATCAGTCATCAGTCGGTCTGTCTCTGTCTTTCGTGCTGTCTGGGAATTGGCCATGGTCAAGGCAAAAAGTAAAGCTGCAATCGGTTGGCAATCGGTTTCGCTTGCTGCTTCGGGGGTTGTGTCTGATTAGCGCTTAAACAAGTTAATGCCATTGAGGATGATTTCGATGCTGAGGAAACTGAAACTCAAACTGAACTGAACTGAACGGACGCCCAATGCATGGCAATGGGCCAAGTTAAGACACCACGTACGTGGTGCAATGTCACTACACAAACAGGAGACAAGAGACCCTGGCTGTAATCAACAAGCGACTTCTGGCCAAAAGATAAATGGGCCAGCTGCTTATCAGAGTTGGATTGAAGTTGGAGTTGGAGTCGGAGTTGCAGTTGAAGCTGCTTGGGAGTCATCGCAATGCGTTGCATTTGTCAGTTGTCGACTACAAAATAAGCTTTTGATGTTATGCGACAAATGCGACACAACAACAAGCACTTTGCACCATGTTGAACTTTCCCAGTGGACGCGACTAGAGTTGTCTTCCTAGAATATGTAGCAGCTGTCCGTCTGTCTGTCTCTCAGTCTGTTGTCTCTTTGTCGTTGTTTGCCCAACACTTCATAGACTCATATGTTAATGTTGTTGTCATCGTCGTTGTTTTCTTAAACCAAAAGTTAAACAATTTTTGTTGGTTTTACCTTGAAATGGCCAGTTACAAAGCCCAGTTAAAGTGAAAAAGATGTTCCTCAAAATGCTCACAGCATAGCACTATACTGCAAAGTTGAGGTTCTAGAAAAAGAAGTACCACTTAATGTTTGTAAAAATATAAATACAGTCATGGTCATATAAGTAGTGCACATTTAACTCTGTTTTACTTTACACTAACTCTTCCCTTCAGGTGAATAAATTGTATTATTTAAGAATATAACAATTTACAAGTTATATTCATAGAACGCTGATTAAAAGCGTTTGTTTCACATTTCTTACTTTATGACTTTCAAATTTGAAGAAACACGAAAATAAAGAAGAAATTATAATTTAATTTCTTTTCTTTTAGCTGTATATTCCAAATAAAATAAAATAGATAAATATAAATAAAATTATAACAAATAAAGAGTTTTTGAATCGAACTTATTTAACCAAGAGATACTTTTCTGCAATTTGTATGACCAATACTGTAGTTCACTTTGTTAGCTTGTCAGCATTTGTCCCCTCTTTGCTTTAGCTTTATCTCATTACTTTGTTGCGTAGTGTAATTCCATGTTTAGTGGTAATTCTCAAAGCATGATGATGACTTAATTTATGGCCATTAATGTTGCTTTAGAACCTTTAGTCTGTGGGAGCACATGCAAATGAGGCACAATTATGATGATTGAACTAGCGCTAATTGACAGACCCTCAATTGTAATCCATGTCTACATTCTCATCATAACTCGTAACTATCTATGATTCTAACTAATTTCCATTTTCCCTCTATTTCAGGCTGTCCGGCAACGACGAGTTCGCACTGTCTACGTTGCAACAAGGCGGGTTGCATTAAGTGCCCACTGTACCTAGTGACAGACACACGTCAGTGTGTGGAGCAATGCCCCACCGGGTATCTGGATCAATGGTCGGCCCACACCGAGTTCATGGGTCGCGTCTGTGTTCCCACAGGTTACTCGGGTCCATTAATGGCTGCTCTTGCTGGTCTCCTTGGTGGATTCCTCGTCTGCCTGTCGCTGCTGGCGGTGTCCGTGATGTTG
Organism: Drosophila putrida; assembly: GCA_037043535.1. Lineage (NCBI taxonomy): Eukaryota > Metazoa > Arthropoda > Insecta > Diptera > Drosophilidae > Drosophila > Drosophila putrida. Next base: position 1,622,107 of record JBAMBI010000135.1, read on the forward strand.
GTTCGAAGGAAACGACGACGCAAGTCTGTCAAGCAGAAGCTCATCAATGAGAACACCATGGACCGAACGGATTTTATGCGTCAACTGAACGAGATGCGTCCGAATGCAGAGTATTTTCTGGCCATGCTGAACGACACTCGTCGCCAAATACGCAAATTGTATTTATCCGGCGAGGTGGCGGCGGCCAACTCTTACCGTCCCATAGTGCGGGATCTGGCCAAATTGCTAATACTGCTGAACAGGCCCATTGAGTTGATTCCCACGCCGCCGCACGATTGGGCGCGACTTTATGCGTGGTCGGAACAGGCGCTGGAACGTTATAAGCCACAAGTGGGTCACCTGATTGACTTCTTCCAGGCCTCGAATGCAGCCGGTGCCGGAGGCCATGAGGTGCTCTATGCGGCGCCCAACAAGAAGCATCCTGGTCACAGCATCTACAGGCAACAGCAGGGAGCACCCACGCAAAGTAATCAACTGGGCGGCGATCTGTTGCCAGGGGATCGCAGCAGCAATGCTTCGGCACAGCAAAAGTTGCATCTCTTTGGTTCCCTCATTAGTCTCCATGAGTTCGAGGAGCCGCGTGCCTCGGATCCATTTGGCAGCAGCTTCAATACACTGAAGAGCGGGAATCTCATATCGGATCTCAATGCCAGCTCACTGTGGCTGGAGGATGAATTCTATAAGCTGGGCTTTCGACCGCAGGACGAGATCACGACTGAGCTATAGTTGGCTGCACATTAATGTTAATCTAAAGTATTAATCCTATCACAAGCTGGTGCCGCTACACGAATCCAAGTGCAGCGTTGCAACCAAGCAAAGAGTTGACCACATTCCGTCAGGCCATCAAAATAGAAACTGAGACGCACATTTAGATATTGGGTCGCTAAATGTTAACGTTTAGTTTAGTTTAGTTAACTATAGTATAGTTTTAGTTAGTGTCTAGCCTAGGGAAGCGAACTAGTCAAGTAAAATCACAGAAAGCTAATGAATATCGCGTGGTAAAGAATTGAATTTTATGGATTTTACAAAAATCGCAATCATTATGTAACGAACAATGGATAATTATCGCTAGACCTATAACTAAATGTCTATCATACTTATAGATATAGATACAGTACCTACATATATGATATTTATAGCTTACAGAGACGGAGATTATAATGCTTAATGAATACACGTACAAGTACATAATGAACAATAAAATGTTGTGTTTAAGTCGATGCTTTGAATGTCTTATTATTTTAATGAAACTATAGCTAACAACTGTCCAATTTGGCCAGCGTTAAGGCGCCTCGTATTTCCACAGTATGCTGGGATCCCTTTTGATCACAATGTCGTCAGGTCATGTTGCCTCGTTGCTGACTTCCTGGTGTGTCATTTGTAGTTGCTCTGAAAATTTACGTTCATTCACCAGTCGGGATAGCTCACAGGCATCGTATCCAATTAGCAGCTTCAGATCACAGTCGAACTTGTAGGCAAATCTTTTGCCGGACACCTTGGATATCATGTCACCATCGTAATAATAACGCAATGCTCGTGATAGCTTCTCATAGTTCATGGCGGGTTTGTTCTTCTTCTCACCCCAAAGACGTGCGACGCGATCGGGATCACTTAGCTTGAATTCGCCATCGGTACCCACCCATTCAATGATGTCAGTGTGCTCGCTGTCGGTCAGGATCTCCAGCAGAAACTGCCAAAGCTGAACCTGACCATTGTTGCCAGAGCCAATGCTATTATGATGACTGGGGCTTTGTGGTGCCGGCGAGCCTTCAGAGGCTGTAAGAGAAGGTGCCACTTAGTCAAACTTTCACAGAGATTAAATTTCCTACTTACAGTCATTGCTTTTGACACTCTGATAGGATTTACGCATGATGCGTTGCTCCAGACCCACTGTGCTCGTTGTCGTCGCTGACATTGTTCCTGTCGATTTGCCTTGTTTGGGCTTTCGTAATTCCTCTGCTTGTTTGTGGACCACGGATACGAAGTTGCACTCCTTGAGCAGCTGTAGATGTGTCCAAAAGACATTACCCGGGTCACGAGGCAGTTTACGACTGAACTCCTCGTGGGTCATCGCGCACAGCGCTTGTCCGGTGATGTACCAGGTATCCAGATTAAGATCACGCAGATCAAACTCCTTGATGGCCCATTCCAGCCAGTGGGCGACATGTGCTTGTGACCATTCACTGACAGCTTCAGGGATTTTGAGTCGCACCTGTTCGCGTTTGAATTTACTATCTAGCACCCAGTTTAACACAGGCTTGGCTCCATCCCCATCCGTGTCCTTGTCCTCGTCTGTGATATCGACTTCAACTGGTTCTTCCTTTGTCTTGTATTTCTTGGATGCTTTGTTTGGACTAGAACTGGGAGAGCTCTTGTCGCTGCTGTTGGTGTCGTGAGTTTTGAGTTTTGCCGCCTCCTCAAGGGCCAACGCGGCCAAGGCAGCCTCCGTTGGTTTGAGCACATCGGCAATGTTGATCTTTTTGCGTATCGTTTGGACTTGAACATTGATCTGCACCCAACCCTCGCCCTTCACGCATTGGTCGACCAGATTCTTGTGAGGCTCCAGCTGCAAATTTATGCAATTAGCTAAATAATCAGTTATATTTGTATCTTATTACCTCCTGCTGTTCCTGTAGACAAAATGTATAATTGTCCAAATCCACGCCAGTCTTCTTTTCCACAAGTTTTCTTAAAGGGAAAAGTACAAATTAGATATAAGTCTCATAAAATAGTAGTTTTACTTACCTTAGCGTACTTAAGGGCTCTCTAACATCCATGTGTAGAATGATAATATCGTCTGGTTCGTTTTCCACATCGTTTCCATCCTCATAGATGTTGGTTTCCTCAAATATTTCACTCGAGATGACTTCTTCTGCAATGTGTAAGTATTTATTATTGACAACTGTTGCTGTATGAAGAATTTTGCCGCGCACTGTCTTCTTGTGATTGCCATCACACAGAGTTTCCGGTTCCAGCTGCGTAGGCGTTGCTTTCTTGACTTACCCAGATCTCCAGCAGAGCCTAGACGTATTAACTCCTCGGACAGGTCGTGGCTGCCTTCCATTTCAAAATATTTATGTTTTGCGTGGATTTTAACAAATTGCGTCCGCTTATTTGTACAACAACGGCAAAGTGACCAGATAACTGAAATGCAATACTGATATGGTATTTTTTTAGTATATTTGCTTAATGGTGCTGCCAACTTTTTCTTTTTTTTGGAAATCAGATTATCAGCCGCGCTTATTTAAAAATAAAATCGAATGAGTCCGAATAAATCTGTTAGTTTCTGGAATCATTTAGAAAATTCTGAAAAAAAGTTCTTTCAAAATTTTAAATTTTGTTTACGCTGTTTCAGATTAGCGTCGATCGGGCGAGTGAGCAGGTTAGTCCGGGACACTAGGGCTGTCAAGTTTTGCACCAAGAAATAAATTTCCAAAACCTAGCGGCGTTTTTTGGAACTAAAATTTTGTTTTTGATTTGTGTGTAAAATGCAGTTGAAAATTTAAACTTTTGGCGGAAAATACGCAATAGTAGTAGAATTGAACTGAGTTTAAAGATCAATTAATAATAATGGTAGCTTGAAGTGGGCGTAAATTCGAAAAGACTGAAGGGCTTATTAATTTATATTTGAATTAAATACGCATTACAATTAGCTTGTTTATTAAATATGTGTGTTCAACTTAAGTATAACATTTAAATCAAGAAACACGCTATTTATGTTTCTCTATATTGAGAAATAGGCGAATAACATTTCAATTTAGCCAAACAATCAAGAAAGCTATCAAAAAAGCATATGAAAATTTCGTTTGATCAGTTTAATTGTTGGCGATGATGTTGACAGCTAATAAGGAAATTTATGATCACGGCTGACCAAATTGTCACTGGCAATATTTGAATTTGAAGTGATTCACCAATCTATGCACTCATACTCGAATTCTGCTGAAATTAATTAAATGCTTGCCACGTTCATTGATAAATGGTACTCAAAACGCCCACTTTGATCGAGAGGCACACTCCAGTGTGGAATTTTGCAGAGAGACAATTGGCAATGTTTGTCTAAACGCATTGAGGAAGTGCATGGCCACCAATGAGTGGCAATACAATAAGTGGAGCACAGTTCGGAGTACCCACAAAGGCAGATAAAATAGCAGAGAACCTGCTCAGTCAGTGTGTCAGTCGGAGAGTTACAGACAATGGCAGACAATTGTCTTATCAGCAGTTAGAGGGTGGCTGGAACAACACAGTAAACCAATTTGTCGACACTTCAAGTGCAAAGCGCACTTGTTACAACAAACGATTTTCCATGTTTTCCCTCCCCCGACTGACTCTTGCCTCTGTGAGAGAGTTTTGCACTGAATAACATTCATTACCTCATTGTTGACTCAGTTGGACTCGGTTAGCATTGAGTTTGATGATGGTTATTTGCCAGTTTCTAACTAAAATCTAGATGAAGTAAAATCAACACTGTCAGAGTGTAAATGAGGATAGCCAGTTTATCAAATGCGCCATTTTGTGAGTTGGTTTCCTTCCTAGAAAGATAGATATACGAGTATTTGGTCATATGTTGACTAAATGCTTAGCTCACTTGGCTCTAAATTTACTTTCTGACTCTTCCCGCTGACCAAACCAAGTTTGAGTCATTGTCAACCTAACATCATTAGTCATTTTGTATATTAACAAGATATTGTCTATGCAAATCAACTGCACTCCTCCCATCCTGTCTGCTTGTTGACCTTCAAAACAACTGAGCTGATCGTAATCTAAATACAAAATAAATAAATAGTACTTAACTAGACCAAAGTGTCTAGGTCATGTCGGACAGGCTCAGGCTCAGACAGCTGCAGTTTGCTTCAGTAAACTTGGCCAGAAAGAGAGAAAGGTTGAGCCTGAAGCTAGCCAAAAATATTGATATCAATTATGGCCTATGGCAGCAACACAATAACAACTCGCATGGGAACTGACTACGAGGAGAATACCATAAAAATTATGCGCAGTCATTGTGGCGCCGGCACCGAGCTAACTTGGGCTATGAGCCCTGAATGTAAGTGTGTATGTCCGTGTGTGTAGCTCAAAACAACCCCTTGGAGGCGCCTCAGGATTATGGGACGCCACGGCGACACAGCGCATTCAACTCGCCGACCATTGCGTCACTGAAAACAGATGTAGAAATTAAATCAATAGGCCAACTCCCACATGGTTGTGAATATATAGCGAGCTAGAGTCCCGAAACTGGAACAAGTGGAATATTTGCATTTTCGAGCCTTGCCGGGGGTATTTTAGGGTCGTCATCCACTTTGGAGTTAACCTCATCGACAATTGCAAGGACATTTCAAAGGCGAGGCGAGGCTGCGTTCCTTCAGCGCATAACTCAAGTGAATTTTTTTGGTTTCCATTTTTGTTTTTTAGTTTTTCATTTCATAATTTTTATTAATTAATTGGTTACACTCTGCATTTTTCATAGGGCCGTCATGCTAACTGGGTCAACACATAAATTATCCAGTTGAGTTTCGCTTTTTTGGACTACACCTACAACCTTGGCTGAAATCTAAACACGGACTTGGTTGGCTTGGCCGTTGAGCGGTTCCTTTTGAATGTTTTATTAGCCACTTTTCGTGGGTGATGTTGAGTTTTAGATACACCGTTTAAATGTCCATAAAGAACAGTTGATTTTCGTTTTAGCCGATAAATTACGTTTATTTTGAAGATACTTAAAAGCATTTCAAATATTATATTATATGATTCACAACTTCTGCCGGTGACAGGCTTTCTAGCGACTCATCATCACATTAGTTTTTTCCAAAACCAAAAAAAAAATTTGGTTGTGGTTTTGAGTCATGCTTAGAGGGAATCATAATGCGAGTACCTTTAACAATTTCGACAGGAAATTATATTCATAACTGAGCTAAAATACAGACTTATATTACTAATTAAATTATCTAAATGAAATGTCGGTAGCATTTCAAGTAGTTTTAGCTTAAATGTCCTTAAAAATCGTATTATTATGTTAGTTTTAAATATTATCGTAATAATATAATGATAATAACATAAATTAATTTTTTTCCTGGGTAAAGTAAGTAGTTGCCATCAATCTTTTGCAAATCGAAATAGGAATTTACAACAATTATTTGTAAAAATCTTTACAACAATTTTTATCTATAATGGATAAAATACACTTAGCAATTATTTAGTGTAAAGGGGAAATCAAAATTGGACTGGCAATAGTTTATCCTGTCGTTTACTGCACTCATTTTGTAGTGACAAATAAATTGTTATGCAAATTTCAGTTATTAATTTAAATTAAGTAATTAATTAATAAATATTATTTGTAAATAATTGCCTTCATTAATTGATAGTTACATGCAATTGAATTGATTAAGTGATTCTTATCAAACGTTTGAGTTGCGTTGTCTCTAGAATCAACCATTGCTGCTGCCGGCGTTTTACAGTCGCTGCTGCTGCTGCTCTTGCTGTTGCTGTCACTGCTGGTGTTGCTGCTTGGTGTTGCTGCTGCCGCTGTCGCTGCTGCTGCTGCTGTTGCTGCTGTTGCTGCTCTTGTTTTGTTATTGCTCACTCGCTGGGCACATCGCCGCTCTCAGTTCACTTCGGCATGAAAATTTAGTCTGTTGGCGCAACTGAAACGCGAAGGTTGTCGCTGTGTCGTGTGAGCGCACGTTTTTTCGGTTTGCCGCTGTCGAGTTCTCAGTAAAAGCGAAATAAAAAGAAACAAAATCAAATCAAATATAAATTCGAATACCTTTTTGGCCAAATAAAAAAAGTAAGAAACGTTTTGTTTGGCCGCTCGCAACGAGACCAAGTCTAAGTACGAAAGTTCCCGAAAGTTAACAAGAATTTTAATTATTATTATTTCTATTATTATTGTTATCGCAGTGCGTGTGGGTGAAATGATATGATAGTGGGCGTTTCATGCCATTTACCATTCAAAAATAGGCGAAAGAATAGAATTATTTTTGGAGCTCGTGTGCAGGTTTTTATAGTTGTTATTATTGTTATTGTTGCTGCCGAAATTCGATTTTGATTTCTTTCAAATGCAAAACAGTTAAAATTGAATGTCTATAAATATTAAAGGCTGCCAAACTCGTGCAGGCGAAATAAACTATTATAAAAGCAAAACTAAATGTTTAACATTGCATGTAAGGCCAGACAACAACAATAACAACAATGTTTTATTTCAATCGATTCGCATTGCTTATCGTATTTGTTAATTTTTGATTTGTTGCTGATGTTGTTGTTGTTGTTGTCTGAGACTCTAATCAAAATCAAATCGTACGCAGCAACAACATAAAAATCGAACTGTATCACGCCTTCTAGTTATTGGTGTTGTTGTAAGCTTTGTTTCGTAAACTGAAAATATTTCCATATCGTTTTTTTTTATTCAAAAATGTTTATTCTATTGTTGTAAAGTTAAATGGAAACTTAAAGTCCAAATATTTCATATCACAAGTGGATTTTTTAGGTGAGTTTTGCAATCGCATTTGAAGAGCATTATTGAAGAACCTATTAGTTATTCAGCTTGTAGTCAACGCGCCCCATCTGAATCCTCCCCTCCCCACCTCTCTTAAATATATGTAAATGTTCAATAGGAAAGACTGTATTGATTTTCACATATGCGCAGTGCACCCGGCAAGCAGGAAAATGTCCTTCGCTGGCTGCAACTTGCCGGGGACCGGGCAGCTTCAACGAAAGCCCAAGGACACACTTGCCACAAATACTCTCAGTGTTGTAGTTGTTGTTGCTGATGTTTTTGTTGTTGTTGGTGCAGTGCTTGAACTTTCAACCTCTCTCTTCACCTGCCGCAGTAAAACAGCTGTTAAAAGTTCATGCTGGCAACATTGTGTCCTTGCATTGATTCTGCAACATTTTCATGCAACTTTTCGGCGTGTTTTCCATTTCAATGAGAGAGCAAGTGATGTCTTCGAGTGTGAGTGTGTGTAGGGTGTTGCCTCTATAGCCGGAACCCTGCTGTGGACACGTGTGGGTGTACTTGCTGCCCCATGAACAACAGCAGCAGCAGCAACAACAACAACAGCAAGTATTTGTGGTACTCTCGCGGGACCACTTGTTAAGTTGGCCGGCACGGCGTGGGCTTTCGGCCTGTAGACACGGGGCGTATACGTAATTACATTCTCATACATGCAGCAACAACAACAACAACAGCGAAAAGAGCCCATTCAGTGATTACCTCAGCCTCAGCGAGTGCCTAAGTGGGTCGTCGCCATCGTCGTCTGTCTCTGCCTCCGTCTGTTGTTCGAATTATTGCCAAGCACTTGCATTGATGCATGCCCCAACGCCTGCGAATATGCTACAATTAAAGCAAAAAACACAGAGTAAAAAATACTATTTAAAAGGCTTGATGTTCATTTAATTGTCATTTGTCATCAACACTTGAAATGAAAGAATAGTCTAATTGTAAGGGGTATCTTTTAGTAGTTGTTTGTTTTAATAAATTTCCCTGTTTGAATAGTTAGTGGAATAACTATTCAAAAACCTTAACACAATATAACAATTTGACTTTCAGTTAAAAAATATTACAATTCAAATGTGTGTGTCTTTTGTCCAATTAATTTTATTTACAAGTGTAACTATTCAAAGCACCCAATTTAATGTAGGCATTGAACATTCGCTTGAGTTTAGTTCAATTTTTATGGAAAAGTGCATGTACAGGGTAACTTTTAGTTGCGGTCCTTTATAACGGATTAATTTTAATTAATTTGAAATAGTAAGTCCATTAAAAATTATAGCTATTGGAACTAATATAGCCTTATAAAATATATTGCACGTTTGTTTGAGAAAATTTAAACATTTCAATGCAAAAAGTGTGTGTACAGGGTATCTATTAGGTGTTGCAAGTCGCTTTTTCATTGATTAATTGTCTGTTATCCACTGATGCGAGAATCGACTATATTTATATAAATTATGCAAACCACACTCAATACATAATTTAACAGTAGAACGATTTTGTCGGGCTGCTTATCAGATTACACTACAGAGAAGAGAAGAGTGGAGAGGAGAAGGGAAGGGAAGCATTTGCTGGATTGTAATTTGATAGAATGACTCAGATAAGGGCAAACACATATGCCAAATATGTGATCAAAATACATAGGTGAATCTATCGAGGGTCGTAGGCGCGTTTCATCCTCATTGTAATGTCAGTCAGAGTTCTCATATCTAACTATTTGATTTTGCTTGCGGGTTCTGCCTCAAATTTTAGCAATATACCAAAAAAATACAATGGCAAACGCGTATCGTATTCACAGAGGGAAGTGGGAATTGTGAACCAAAAAAAAGGGTGAGGGTTCGTTGAGCAGTTGGACAATCGGTGCTCGTTTCCCTCCCCTTGTATTTACCTTCGTCCCAGGTCAACCCTCGAATAGGTATCGATTCCACATTAAAGGAAGACCTTTATTACAGTTTCTGGCGCGTGTTTTCAATTTATTTTAGTTTAATTGCTCGCCTCAGTTGTATTATCAATCGTGTCTCTCTCCTCACTCATACTATTATTTTTTAAATCGATTGAGTTTGATTTTCTTCCCCCCGTAGCAACTTTTACTCTCTCTTTTTTTGGTTGCCACCTTTTTCGGTATTTGCATAATTACATTTACTTTCTAGACCTGCACAATTCTTTGTGCCGAGCCCTTTTTTAGCGATTTGTATTACCACCCAGCCTTTTTGAAATGCAGTTGATTGCAACGTTTTGTGGTTTCCCGTTTAGCATTCAGTATTTATATTTTTGCGGTTTCGCTCTTTTGCTGAATACCTTTTCGGTTTGACGCGGTGAAAGGGGGAGAAAGTGGAAGAAGTATCCTTTTACTGCCTGACTGGCATAAATATAACTTTGCCATAACAGACTGTGAGAAGCCATAGGGTGGTAGACAATATGGATATTGAATACTCAGTTCTATCTATTGAGTAACTAATGTGAACTCTTGGGAAAATGGGAACCTATTCTATTATATGTATTTGTATATCTGTAGAATTCTTCTTGTTTGATCATTCTTTGAGACCGTTATTAATTCTCTTTCATCCCTTTTATTGTTATTAAATTTATAAACACAAATTCATTGTGGTTGAGAAAATCTAATGTGAACAATCTTGTGAATACATTACTTAAAATAACATCTATTTACCTATATATTTTTTTTATACTTTTTTACAATTTATTTTTCTTTTACTTAATCTCTTTGTGAAATAAGTATTGAATGACATTGCTTAAGGAAAATATGAATTCAACTAATAGAAATTAAAGTAAGCTGTTAGGAGAATTACTAGCATGAATGATAACATATTCCATTCTAAACTTTTCCACAGTGATCAACCTCATATGAACTTGCCGAATTGGCTCATTCTCTCCCACTCTAAAGTAATAAATTAATTTTATTGCACAATTCATACATTGAATTGTGTCTTAATTGTTTACACTATTTCGGAAAAACTAACAAAGAATGTTCAACAGTTGCGCATTTGATTACGCTTTTTCATGAGTCATTTGATAAGAATAATGATAATAAAGCCCTCACTGGTATACGGTAAAAGCAAGAACAACAGCAAGTATAAAATAATAACAATAACAATAGAAATAGCAAACAAAATTTTAATGTGCGTTCAAATAGAAACAGAAAAGCAGAAACTATTTCAAGTGCAATGTGCGAAGCAAACAAAAATATGCAAACACAATCCACACACACACAATCCACACAGCTGAATGGCATCCACCCCCAATACACAAGGGGATTGGGAATTGTTTGCGTGTATTAAATGTATGTGTGTTTAGTGTGTGTGTTTATTAAGTGTGTGTGTGTGTCTGCGATTGGTGAAATTGTTTTGAAACTTTTGACATTCTGCATTTTCCGCCTGCTCATTTAATTAACAACAGGTTAAGAGTATGCGAATTTCAAATACCCTGCAAATGTTTTAAGCACCAGATCATAAAGTTATTTCTTTCGGATATTTAAAATTCTGAAAAGCTAAGAAATACGTTAAGTTACTTTTTTAAGGGAACCCATAAAATCTATAAAGTTAGGTACAGTAGTCGCTCTAAAAGTTTATTTATGTACTTAATTTTTGTCATTTATAATATAACGATTTATCTTAAAGTTATTTTGGTAAACAACAATTTTTTGTAATTATCGCAATAAATAATAAGTATTAAACTATGAGCAGTAATTAAATAAATAAGAAAATAAAAATGTGTATTTTAAAGCTAAAGCAATTTAAACAATTTACATTTGCAGAAGCAATATTTTGAGAGTGACCACTGTAATGGTATTTAGCATATTGCTACCTTCAAGGTCAACAACATCGTAAAATTCTTTGAAAAAAAAACCATTTTATTTGCCATTAAAAAGTAAATATGTGCGATTGTTTGATATACAAATATACAGACGTAGAGGTATAGAAGACTATATAGAGCAGACTGCAAATTCAACGTTAGGTGATAAAAACAATCGCAAATACGAGTACATATGAGTGCGAGTGAGTGTGGGTGAGTGAGTGTTTGTGAATTGCAATGTTTATTCAAGTCAGGCGGTCGGCGAATATATTTGCACATCTACCAAAATAGCAAAAAATGGCAAAAGGTGCCAAAATTAGCAACACAAAAAACATTTCATTCAAATGCAAGTCAATCATGATTGATAATGTGACTGATAAGAAGAGGGCAACCCCGAAAAGTTATTAAACAGACACGACATTCATAAGGGGGATATGAAGTCAACGATGCATTTGACAGATGACAAAACAAAGAGAATGTGGCAAATGCAAATGCATGCCACAAATGAAGATGAATGAATGGGTGAATGAGTGAGTGAGTGAATAAATGAATGAATGTGCTGCTAAATATGAATATGAGCTAGCAGTTTTAGTTTTAGTTTTCTTTTTGGGAATCCACTCAGCTGTCAACTATGGCCATGACTGTTGTATTTGGAAAACATTAGTTGCAACAACAACCACCTGCAACACTCTCTCACACACACAAACACACACACACACAGAGCGTAACTAATTTGACTTGACACACTAAAAATTAAAAAGGGACACGCCTACCAAAAGCGAAACGAAGCTGATGACGGCTCCCTCGCTTGCCCCCAACTCTTGCCCCCTTTGATACCCCCGACTCTGTGTCATATCAGCAAACTTCATCAGCTGCCACAGGGCAAAACGGTCAAAGGGGCAGCGGCACATGACAAAAAAAAACAACATGCAACATGCGTTAAATTTTAATGCGTGTTCAGCAGCAAGAAAAACCATATACAATAAAGATAGTATACTATATATTATACTATATATGACAATTGCACTCGGATGGGGGAGTTGCAGTTGAAGGTGTAGCCGTCAGTTGGTCACGCAATGCAAAGAAAATGAAACATTTTTGTGAAGATTGCTGCGATAGCTTCTGGGTGGCAAATATGCCTACAGAATGAGAAAGAGGGAGATAGAGAATAAGGGGGAAAAGGACAGGGAACCTTACACGCTTCAACTTATAATGTAAGTCAGGAATATGACATCAACCCGCAACTTTATCTTTTCAGACATGGCAATTTATTAGATTGTCCACTCGAAAGATTAAATATTTTCATGACATTCCGTAAAAGATAACGATGGTTATCTTTAGATTCTGGGAAACCTGTAACTATGCAAATATGGCTAAATATACGAGGGCGAACTTATTTCAATTATCTCACCTTTAAGATAAACACGTACCTGATTTGAGTTTTCCAACAGATAAAATGCATTGCCAAAGCAAATGTGTAATTTACTGACTTATAAGGCCATGTCAATAGATAGTGCAACTCATGATGGGGACGACAAAAAGATTTAGTTCAGTTGTAACCTTGAAATGATATCGAGTCAAGTCAGTTGCGTCACCTGACCACGGAACAAGTCAACAAACAAGAGCAGGCCAACAGACTGTCCCATTAGCTGACAAGAAACTGTCAAAAAAGACTTTGGGCCGACTTAATTGACTTGGCTGATTTCATAAAATTGGAACGCACGCGTCATTTAGTCAACCTTTGCGATAAACACAAATAACGAAACATAAAAAACAGAGGCGAGAAATACTTATTTTGATATCAGAAGCAAAAGAGCTCATAATGATTTAACGTGCCTTTGATAATGCCAATGGCAAGTATAAGATCAGCTATAAAAATAGCAACAAACAAAATGAAAGAAAATAAACTTGCAACTAAAATAAAGTGAATGAATGTTTCTTTTTAAAATGAAATCAAAAAAATATTTCATTTACAAATAAACTAAATTTAAAAGTGAGAATATTTCGGGTTTACCTTCGACAAATTCCACGAAACATCTGGTGAAAATGCTGAAGGCCGACAACTGGAGAATTTGCCGCGTGCTTTTCTTAGATTTGAATTAAAATTCTTATGAACATAATATAATTTGAGCTCTTCTGCTAAATGTAAATTTGATTTCAATTAAATACAATTTTCACACAGTTCTTGGTAATGTGCAAAATACTTTAAAGTACTTAACCCAGTTGACTTTGCAATATCTCAATTTTCCAGCTAGATCATGATGTCAGCTTCTATGCTTGGCGTAGGTGTCTAAAACAATAACATTTTAATTTATCAATTTCAAGTTGAATAACGTCTAATGAAATTTCTTTACTTTGTCGGCATCAGTTGCCAATTTGCATCACGTCCTTTGGTCTATTGACTTTTCCCTTAAGGCTTTTTCGCCCTCACCAAGACCGGAATATCATTTGTTTATGCTTTTATGAATTCTCTTTTATTTGGCGCCGCAAAAGTGTCGCTGAACTTTGCGGTGAGTCAGAGAGCGTTATGCGTATAATGTAATTGTTTTTATGGCCACTCGTTAAGGCAATACAGCAATTATTGTTAAGCATACGCCACGTGCAACGCCAGCTTATGTCATTATTAGTACGAGAACTCGAACCAATTGACAAAAAGTCAAAAGTGTTGTCTTTCTTGGGGCTAAATAGAATTCAAGTTTATACGCCGGTCTTGCCGGCCTTTTTCTATTATTAATATTATTATTATGATTGATGTGTTTGTGACTACCTCAAGCTTTGAGAGTGGTTCTAAGGCTGACCTACTTTTGGTATTTACTTTCAATAGATTTATGAATTCTTTTCGGCTAAAAAAAGCACAAAATAAACCATGATGTTGTGTTTCTTCTCACTCTGACTGTATAATATATGTGTTATTATTCCACTGTACAGTAGCTGCCCGTAGTGACAGCTAACGATGACGTCGTTGTCGCCGATGCTGGTCGACAAAAAAAAAAAGACAAAAACTGGCTATTAATTTTGACTGCGATATTTGTACGAGTTTTTTTCCCTGTTCCCCCCATTTGTCACGTTCATTTCCATTGTTTTGTTTACCCCGACACTCAATTGGTTTTTGTGGTCGCGCGTCTAGCGACCTAATCATCAGTGCTCAATACTCGTAAACGTATACGTAATACGTATACTTAATACCCTCCACAATTCGCAGACAGGTCGCGGTTAACTCACTTATCGGTGGGCGTCAAGAACATTTACAAAATGCTAATTGCCTGCACTATAAACAAAGATACATTATATGCTAAACTTGCCGTATAATTATCAGCCTGACATGAGCAATAAATTGAAACTCAAATTTATAACCAAACTTTAAATATGTGTGTAAGATAAATATGTATGTTTACTGCACTTCTGTGACTTATTAACCTTCTGAAAAACTAAAGACTCTATCCTATTAATAAAACACTCAAATTGTTCAAGTTTCTTTCTAGCAAAAGTGTTGAAATTAAGTTAATAAATCATTGAAGTTTATTTTTATCAGAAAGATAACACCGTTGATTATCCTGAAAGAGACTGGTTAATTTCCTGAAAAAATCTACAATCTAAATATAAACTTTTAAATTTTATTCTTTGTCCTTTGTTGCTGTGGAAATTACTGCAGTGTATTGTTTGTCATGCGGAGTTGAAGTTGACATTAAAACCCTTGTCAGAGTCATGGTAACCATAATAAGTGTGACCTTTCCCAAGGCAACCAAAGAATTTACAACAAGACAACGCTGACAATTACATAATTAGAAACTTGTGTTGGCAATTAACTCGACACTGAGAAACCAGTAACCATTCAGTTATCCCAAACATGCCCTTCCTTGGGACCAATTTGTAGTTTTGATTGATGGCACTTGGATTGAATTAAGCACAGAAAGGGAAGGGTCCACATCAAGAATGGCCCTGCAACTGTCCTTAACTTCAAATATTTACACTCATAAATAATGAATATAAAAAAACAGAATAAAGAATATCAATTGATCGAATTGTCGCTCTTTTAATTGTTTGCCAAACAAGAGGAGGAAGAAGAGGGTTCAAAATTTATTCTGAGGGTTACTTTAAAATGATGGCCACAGATTTAACTCAATAAAGGTCTATTAAAAGCGCATAATGCTGCGCTAATAGTTACAACAAATCAACCACAATTCAAAACAACATCAATTGGTCTATCGAAAAATATAGAGAAATATTAGAAGGCGTGGCACTCGACTGCGGGTCACGTCGGGTTCAACGATTATTAATCAAGTGCCGCCTTAATTATGCGATGCGGTAGTAAAGCATGTAATAATAAATAGAAGTGTAAAAGTAATAGCTCAGTGGCACTTTGAATAAAAATATGAATACGAGAAGTGACGTCTTCTGTCTTCTGTGCTGTGTCCTCTGTCTGCTCTCTTCACTCTTCACTCTTCTCTCTGTCTTCTGTCTGCGGTCTGTGGCTTCAATTAAAATTCGTTTCGCTTGCCGCAACCCATTCGATCAAACCCAAACAACTGCCCAAATTGAAAGTATACGAGCTGCGTTTTTGGCATTAGACTCACAGTGACTCCCCGTCCCGTTCCGTCCCGTCACTATTCCCTCTCCACACTCAGTTTGGGGTCTTAATCAAATGTCAAGTATGAATCCATTGATGAACCATTGTCAACGTTTGTCAGCGCCAGCGACCATTTCATTTGATGGCCTTTCCTCAATTCTATCTTGTCTCTCCTCTGTTTTTTTATTACAATATCTTTCAGTATGCATAAATTCAGCGCTTTTTGGTAAAGCAATTTCAATTTTTATCCCAGCTCGCGCTTTGTTTCCGGCTTTCATTTCTTCAAGCAGTTTCCCGGCAGCTTTGTCCGCGTGCGGTTCGTTCTTCAGTCTCTCTCGCTATTGACTGATAATAAAATGTGGCCCAAGTTAAAGTAATGATAATTATCATAGTTAAGCGATTGTTATTTGTAACAATTTGGCATTGAACTTGCAGCTTCAAAAACGACTCAACAAACAAATGGAAATAAACAAACAAACACACAACTGATTTCAGTTAAGCAAATTATGAGCGTTTGTTTACAGTCCAAATTAGTTTTCAATTTATGCTGCAAACATTGACAGAATGACATCAGCAGCTGCCTCCACATAGGAGTACCCAACATTTATTTACCAATAGATTAAATAAACAAACAACAACAACAACAGTGTGAGAGATTCCAAGAAGTCAAGCAAGCGTCTAAACTTGAGCTTGCTTTTAGCCCCAAAAGGTCTAATGAATCATTAAGTTTTGCCAAAATAAGAAAAAATGTATTGAAGTTCATATATCATCTGGTTGTTTATTTTTTTTGTATAGTGAATATGATTCAGTATTCAGTATGCGGCATGCCACATATTCAAGGGCTGCCCGTGTCTCATTTCAAATGCAGCTGCACATTTTGCAAAGTCAGACAAATGTCAGGGCCTCTCTCTTCTGGGTTATCCAAAATTAGAAGAGACAGATAGCTTCTTGGGACTTCACATCTTTGGAGTTCATCGAAAGACATGCCCAGCCCATTTGATTTCAGCCAGGTCAAACTGAGGTCAACATTTATCAATGGTCAATTTAATAGCATGTTTATTTATGTGCTGTCTTTTCTTGCAGGCAACATCAACATCAAGAACAACAACAACATTACCGAGAAGTATTATAGACGCCAAACCAAAGAAACCGAAGCCAAGTCAAGCCACAGGCAAATGCAAATTCCGCAGAATTGCTAGACACGAGCACCACCAGGAATAGGAATAGGAATAGGAATAGGAATAGACCGTAGAATAGATGCTACGCTGTCCAGATACAATAGCTAGATAAGTTTTCCAAACACACACAGCTCCAACACATTTCCGCACTCTGCACAGTGGGACGAAGGCAGAAACACGCCTGTTTGTTTATTGGAGCAACTGAAACTGGAACTCATCTTACACTCTCAGCCAAGTCGGACAATTGGACAGACAGACTGCTGCCACAAGATGCCAAGCATTTAGCCATACATATGAAAATAAACAAAGTGCCTCTTTTCAAAAAGAGAGAGAAAGATCATGCCCAACAATCCCAATTTCAATTCCAATTCCAATTTCAATTCTAAATCCATAAGCAAAATAAAGTGCTCGTTGGCAACAATATTTTGAGAGTGTGTTGCCGCTGTGCAACGTATTTGTGGCACGTTGTGCAATTGCAAAATACATTCTAATAAATAGCCAAGCAGTCAGAACTTGCCGTACAAATAAATAAGGGAACTACCAGCTAAAGGTGTTCGTCTACATCGTCCAGGTTCCAGTTCCAATCGACACTCTTCTCTTCAGCACGTGTGAACGTAGGTCGTGGCCAAGGTGTTTAAAGACAACAACTACAATCGCAACCGCAGCGAGGTGTACACATTCGGCACCATGGAGGGCGGTTACGTAAATGAAGGTGAGTGGAACATCTCTTGAAATCCCCCTAAATCTATCTACATATTCAATAATTCAATTGATTTCCTCAATTTTAATTATGCAATTGCATTCTTGCACCAAATGCAAATTATGTTTGTTATATTTGTAATTATAGTACTTAAAAGGCTATCATCTGAACAATTAATAGTGCATTTCATGGGCTTACAAGTCTTTGAATATGCTAATTAAAAAAGTTAGTTCGTTAGTTTTTATGGGGTTTGTTTAATCACATAATTTATGAGTCGAATTTGAAATGTTTCTCAAGTGTTTTCACTTTTATTTGTAGAGATATTCATGTGCATTTATGACGCCATTTAGACAATTGTTGCACTTACTCATGTTCATACCTGCTTTGAGTTTATTTATAGATAGATCGTCAACAGCTTGGCGAACTCATCGATCGTATATCACTCACACTTGCAGTCCAGTCTTGCATCATTTTTCTTTCTCTCACTCTCTCTCTCTCACTAAATACATATATATAAATAATTTATATATACTTCCCATTCTATTTGATTGTCATTTGCATTTTCTGGGTATTATCTCATGCTTACCTTTAGCACAGCCAAAATTCATTCAAAAACAGATGTTTGCCAATTTTTGACTTTGAAAAATGCCAAGAAATTTGTATTGCCAAAAGACTTTTGTTATTTTTGCACAGTGACACCAAACTGCAGTTGATTTGTTGCCACTTATGCTCGAACATTAGTCAGCGCAATGATCCAATGCATCAAGATTATTTCAATTCTATTATTTTATTTTTTTGTCATTTATTTGGGCTTGTTATTCAAATTAGCTGACATCATAAAGTTGTGCTGATAAATGCTATTCTCTTTCATGCCACACAGAGGATTCCGATGCCATTATGGGCGTGGAAAGTCCAGGTAAATTGAAACATCAAAACAACATTATCAACATGTCTCCATCTGCAGCACCCAATTATCAATATATGTATGATTGGGGAGGTCATTAAACCAAATGGACGCCCAAGCCGGCAAGAATTTGTGGCACTCTTTGAGTGAGACTCAAGATGTAAGTTGCTAGTCGACAGACGGGTTTGATATCGCCTTCAGATACGATCCGGTTATTAGCATCACATCCATCGCACCTCATCGCCCACATTGACGAGTGGTGCGGGGTTTATTCTAGGGCCTGAGCCACTCACAAGTGGTTGCTATTTTTGGTCGAAAAATAAACCTAAACTTGTGACGCAACTTTGAGGTATTTGCATAAGCTGATTATTAAATGCTCATCAGACTAAGCATTAGTAGTCGACTGTCCACTGTTGACTGTTGACAACCGTGTTCCATTTAAGGCAACTGGCGAATGCTGTCGCAACCTTATAGGAATTAGAATAAATATTCATTTCAATAAACTAAAACTGTCATAAATGCTCAGAGGAAGATCTGTAGACATAAATTGAACGATTGATGCAATGTCAAACTTCAAGTACAGAGAATGCGAATGCGATTGTGAATGCGATTGAGAACGATATGCAATTTGTGGCAAGTCTTTCACGGGTCTCTCAAAAAAAAAATACCAAAACTGATGCCCCAGACAGACAACGTTGCATCAGCAATGTTTCCAGGCAATTTGGGGCAACATCAGCAGTTGGTGATGTCATCGGCAACAGATCTTTTCAAGGATCCCAACTGTCTATATATCTTGATCACGTTTTGAAATTGCTGCGACCGCGACACAATGAAGATAAATTTTGCAGTATTCTCTTTGTTGTATCGCCTTAAAGTTAATGGCTTCTTTTGCGGCTCTGTCGGACCAATGAATTTGATTCCCGGAATTCTGTCTCTGCCAGACTAAGATCACAATAAATAACCTGGCCCAGCTTTGGTTTAAACTTTTAAGTCCCAAAAGGGCTTGTGCAGCTGCGACTTAAATACAGAACTCGACTTCGAATCGATTCATGTGTATTCACTATTCAAAAAATAAAGCCTTGAACTTGCTCTTGATCTGTTGACTTTAGTATTGTATGTTTCTCTACTTTGATAACTAAGCTAACCTGAAGATAAGACCTTGAAGACATGTGTGAAATTCTCATAAAAAGACCGTTAATGTCAACACCAACAGCTCACAGCTGCAGTCAAAATGAAACAACAAAAACAGAAATTTAATTTGGAAAATT
Organism: Drosophila putrida; assembly: GCA_037043535.1. Lineage (NCBI taxonomy): Eukaryota > Metazoa > Arthropoda > Insecta > Diptera > Drosophilidae > Drosophila > Drosophila putrida. The sequence continues at coordinate 1,642,011 of JBAMBI010000135.1, forward strand.
GAAAAATTGATAAATAAAAAACACATTAACAATCCACCCGCACTTTTTATGTAGAATAATAATCAACATTATATCGAAATAAACAGCGATGAGTAAATCAACTGACTATAATTCACATTCAAATATCAAATCGCAATTAGATAGCACGATAATTTATAGTGTCAGTCCGCTGTTTATATCCAAATTAATTGTACATCGGACTGAAGTCGGAAAACATAAACGAAAGCTGAAACATGGACATGCTTGGATCATTTTTACATTGACCCTGTGTCCGCGAGTGCTTTGAACTGTAAACAAAACTTAGATACAAAAGCACACAACTATACAAGCTTACATGTGTATTTATACATACACACATGTGTACAAATGTGTAAATGTAGGCCTTTGGATATGTAAATTTAGTCGCAACACTGCGATGACGACAACAACATCAACAACAACAATATGAACCCAGGGGGAGAGCAAGCTTTTTAGCAACAATTTATTAGCATCAGTTGTTGATATTTTATTAAATTTAGTGCTAGCAGCTGCTCTTTGTTTAGTCTTCAACTTGACCTTAGAATATATACTCATATGTCTCAAAGTCTTGGGCTATCTACATAATTGGGCATGATAAGGTATCTCGATTTGCATAATTCACGTGACAACAAGGCGTTAGTTCTGACACCTCGGCCAAAATGACAGCGATAAACAGGTAATAGATAATTTGATACGACAACGAATTCGCAATTGTACTTTAAGCAATTACAACTTCAATATGAAGCTGTCAAAACGTGTTTTTTTAATACCCTGCACTCATTGCGTGTAAAGGTTCGTGCAAACTTCAAATGTATTCCTGCCTTTAAATACTTAAATTATGTACAATTTAATCAATGATTGGATAAACACTTTAATTAGTTAGTCAATCAAATAGGGTTTCAATGTGTAAACACTTAATTTACATATAGTCTATCTGTCAATCTATATCTATAACGTGTACAACTAAGTCAATCAGTCAGTCCATAATCTAGTCAATCAAACAGTCAGTCTCTCAATCTACCAGTACACTGGTTATAAAACTACTCCATATGCATCAGTTAGACAATCAATCATCTATAAATTCAGCTTAAAGCTTTCCCAATCACTTCGTCCATCAGTCAGAATGCCCATTATTCAGTTTGTTAACCACTCTTTAAGATTAAATTAAATTCTTTAGTCGCTCAACTAAACTGACTTTCAATCAGTCTATCATTCAGTGTTCATCAATCAGTCATAGCTTCAGTCTCTAATTTAGAGAGTCAGACTCTTTAAAAGTCATTCAAAATCAAAACGAGCTACTGAGTACTTTACCGTCGAGCACTCTCAATTGTCGCACTCTGGACTTGTTTTTATAATTTTTAAAGAACTCGGACAGGCAATTGAATTGATTTTTAATGCCTTAAGTGCCTCATTTGTGAGGTGTTCGATTACCTGACACGAAAAATGCATCTGCAGTTGCATGCGGTAAAGTCTCAAAGTGTCAAAGTGTCAAAAGCTAAGGAAAATTTTTAAATAGTTTTAGTACAAATATAAAGCGGATCAATTGAAATAGGAAGCTGCATTGTTAAGAGTTGTGACAGCTTTTCAATGATAATTAATGGTTGTATTTACAGTTATGATTGTTGATTGCTGCAACGAGGCAACAATGCCACAATGCCACAATGCAACAATGCAACAGTTGCACTTCATCATTTCTATTTTCACCTAGTTACGCCACATTTCTCCTCATGGAAACAATGGCAACATTCAGTTGTCAATTTTCATTGGTGATCGCATTTAATGACGACAACGCCACATTATTTTTATTCCCATTTCCAGTTCAAGTTCAGTTTTTCCCCTCTGTTTTTCTTCAATCATCAATTCGATTGAAAAAATCATTAAGGAAAACACGTGATTTGCGTATGAATTTGCAATTGTTTGGGTAACCGCGAAATTGATTTTCCATTGGCACTGACTGTCGCTTGGTCTATTTATTTGCATTGGCTCTTTGCCGGTTTGTCCATTTGTCGATATGTCGATCTTGTCCCTGAATGAACCTCATACATAGTTATCGATCGGGAAATCTTGGAAATGACAGATCACGGGCAATGTGACGTCAGCACTTGATTTGCAACTGCACAATGTATACAATTAAAAATAATTTCGCCTCTCGGCAAACTCAACAAACTCGACAAACTCCAATTGCCGCTGACACATTTTGTGCAACGCCCATCGATTTGCTAAGTGAACACTTCGATAGAGATAACAAAACTCTTGAGCAAACATTTACATACACATTCATATACAAATACTTGTAGATATTTTTAGTTTATGCAAATGTTATGAGTCAATTGCGAGTTGCGCGCATGCGCAACAATTAGTTGAATGCTGCGTTGACAATTTTCTGCAATGGCAACGTTGCCAATTTTCATCTGACATCTCGTTTGCAGAGCGTGGGGAATACTTTATAAAGACAATTCGAATTAAAGACCTTTTTATTATTCTTTTCAGTTTATTTTAACGATTAAATTAAACCATTTTTTTGTTTTGAGTGTATTCAAATTTTCAGCTAACGTCAAATTGTTGTAATTGTTGTAATCGCTTTAAGTTGAGCCGACTGACAGTCAAATCTTTAGCGTATTATTCGCGTAATTTTTCCAGCTTTATCAGCAATAATAAAATTAAATAATTTATTTTAATGGCCAGCCATGTTAACGGGGCTAAGTGATTTTTGCTGTAGATTGTAAGTCAAACATTTGAAAACATCAACTTAAACGGCACAGCTTAATAATACGTGACTCACAGATACCCTGTATTCAAAATCATTATTATGTATTAGAAAAACATGGACTTGACTTAAATATATATTTTGTGGACACACACTTTTACCTTCTAAGTGTATCATTCTTTATGAACTACTCAATCAGTACAGGGTATATAAATGCTAACCGCCCAAAGATAGATTTAATGCTGGAATGCAAAATTGACCAAAATTGGCAAAAATTATGGCTAGAAAAAGTGCACAAAGCCGGGAGCCAGTTCGTGAGTTAAGAGACGTCACAATTGAACATTGAAAATGCATTGAACTGCAGTAATGCACAATGTAGGCGATGCTATCGAATCTATGGAAGCCAGCACGTAAGCCTTTGAAATGCTTAGATTGCACTTTAATAGATAAATCGAGGAGCCGACTGCACCTGAGTTGCATTAAGCGTGGAACGTGGCGAACATTTGTCATAATGCGGAACAAATGCCCGTCATTTGTATATGGATTTATATGGATGTGTTCTGCATAGTTATCCATATGCCATATGACAGCAACTGAAGACAGAGTTCAGTACAAGACAAATGACTGGCCCACGCAGTTTATTCAGGCTTTGTGCCTGTGTACCCCTTTTATGTTATACCCTGTGCTAATTGAATATGCCCAAAAAGAGTGTTCAATTATTAACCACATTTATGCTACCAGCAGATGGAGATATATGAGATACGAACGATAGTTATAAGTAGATACTTTCCTGTTTCAAGCCAAGTTGACTTTGACTTGTCTCAGAGAGTATAGAAGGTCAGTTTCCTGTGTACCATAACTCCCCTCTTTCCAAGCAAATATAAATAACAAGTTCCAATATCAATAATTAAAAAATTTCCGTGCGAAATTTATGTCCAGTTAATTTCTTCATGTTTAGATAATAAATACAGAAGTTACTTAAGAAACTCTTTTAAGGAGTGCGAGGCTGGGGAGCAGCCATGGCGCCATCTAGTGCTCAAATATTAGGTTTCTAAAGTGTATCTCTAAGCCCCTTTAGGCTGGAATTGTCTTCTTAGACCTCTCCTAATCGATCTCTCTAAAGTTGTGCGCTTTTACCTGAGTAGACTACGTGTTGTGATAACTCAGGGTATATCAAAGTCGTAACTCCGTCGCATTCTTATTGGCGTTTTTTTAGTTTAATTGGCGCACTAAGAATTGAAATTGTTTTAATTTAAGCCATGGGTGTCTCGCTCTGAATTGGCAAACGGAAACCAAATGGAGCAACAATTCCAATTAATCAATTGTCATAATGAAAACGAATCTTGTGTGTGTGTGTTTTTTTTTGTTGTGCGGTGTGTGTTGTGTGTTGCGTGGTGCGTGGGCCTCCAGTTGCCGATTTCCAATTGGACACTGACAAGCCCTCGAGCTAGGCCTGATCGCAGGTGTGGGGGCTTTTGGCTTGGAGAACAGATGAAAAAAACTTCATTAAATTGAAATTAAGCGAGACAGAAACTCGCGCGACTTGCCAACAGATAAATAGCGGCTATAAATCACACGGCTCAATGCCAATGGGGCATGCGTGTGGATCAAAGACCCGGCTAAATCCAAATCCAAACCCACACATCTACACTTAAACGCAAACAAAACACAAAAACAAACACTTATCTTACTCATACGGCTAAGTAGCATTTTCCAAGAGAATAATTTCCATTAGCTCAAAAGCAAATATCAAACAGCAATTTTTAGCATACAATTTTGACAGCGATATAAATAAATTTTTAACCGTGTGCATATAAACAAAAACCTAAATACTTTCATAGAAAAACAACAACAACTATAACAACAACAAATTGTACAGAGCGTGACAATGTCAGTGCCAAGCGAGTGAAAATGAGAGCGAAACTAATTTGGCAAGTGGCCAAATCAAAACTCGATTATACCTACGATAGACATGCATACCACCAAGTATGTATGTGTTAACTATATGAATAGCATAAAAAATGAAATGCCGTAATGGCAAAAACTCGACATAATACACTGAAACATTCAAAAACTGTAAATAGAGAGTAAGAGATACACTAAGAAGCTCAGAGACACTCTAAAGATAGTTGAAGATACTTAAATGTATACTTCTGTAACATATAGATCATAAATATACAATCTTTCATTTTGACCGATTAGCTTATTTAATACTAAGAGATAACCTATAGATGTTTATCAGCAACAACTTGTTCATTAAAAAGATTCAAATATATTTCATAATACAAAATACAATAAGATATACAATTTAGATATCCGTTTGAAATGATTTAGAAATTAAAGAGACCAAAAAATACCCTATAAATTCTGATTGTTTCTTGAAGCATATTAAAAGATATTCACAAGCATATTAAAATCTATACAAAACAAGGTGCTGAGTTCGGACATCAGCATAAATGTAGTCAAAATTCTAATTTTTTTATAGAGCAAGTTTTCATTATGAATATATGTATATGAATATAGGCAATTTTGGCCAACTTGCTGTCCAGTTTATGTGGCGGAAATTTGTTTTTATTTGAGCTGATAAACACATATTAATTTATGTATTTTAACGTAGATAAAAACACACAAATTATCTTGTAATAGCTGACAGTTTAATGCCAACGAAGGACACACAATATTTAATAAAACTTATGAAATGATTATTGTTTCTGAAAACCGATTGTTTCTTATACTAAAAGGCGTCAGTTGATGAGCAATTTATTGATTGGGAGTAGCCCGGAAGCCATTGACGCGTATAGAAAAACCTTAGAGAAATGTAATTAAATGTGCAATAAATTTACAAGATAAATGTCAATAAATCTGTCTATATTACTGATTTAATATTGTTCCTCTACGAAGCAATTATAAATATCTGAAAAAGGTTTTTCATTGGAACTAAAGTGCAGTTTTGATTTTAAATGACAGAAAAGATTTTCGTTAAATTGCAAAGTGCGACAAATTGTAAAGCACTTTAATTAATTGTTACAAACGTGTCAACTCAATTTGAAAATTACATGAAATATCGCAAGCTCATCAGCAACGATTGCATGTCGAGTCAAAAAACACAGTTTTGTTTAGTTTTTTGCGTGTAACGCAATGGAAATTGCTAAATAAAAATCTTTTTATCTTTTTTTACTACTGTATTGTTATTGTTAGAGTTGTATTTGTTGTTGTTGTTGAGTAACGTGTCATTGTTAATTAAAGCTGAGAATTGTTTAGAAAATATTTAGAGTGTCACCGACAGGGCAGTCATTGCTCTGCAACGAATCATTTCGCATTGCGCATACGCCTCGTTGTACCTCCTTAACTTTTTTACGATTTGTCCGCATGGCTAAAGGTTTATTTCACCAAAAAAGACAAAATAAAAAGATGTATAAGAAGACCTCTCGTCAGCAGTTAAGGTAGCAAACGTCAAGACGAAGTTAATTCCATTTGCCTGGCAAACATTTCATTGCCACATTTATTGCCCCGCTTTTTATGGCTTTCTCGGCCACGTTACGTTTGACATGCAAAATTTTTTATTTGTAGGCGAGTTAATTCTACCGGCTGGCGCCTACTCCCCCGCCTCTAACCCAGGTTGATCTCACGGTTCGCCAAACTAATGGAAATTGGCTTGACTTCGCGGTGCTCAAGGGAAGTGACGGGGACTGGGACTGGGGCAGGTTGATAACTGACGATGGCTTTGTTTTCTCTGTTTGCATTTTGGGTGGCGTCATGGCGTCATTTTCAGCCAACGAATGAGAATGAGCGCTAATTTAATTTGCAAATTAGCCATCCGACTTGTTGCCGACTGAGAAAGCAGTTCAAAGTATAGCTTGACATACTACCAGATCATGTGCTTAGCATGTGTATTTAAATGACAATCGAAAACTAAAATAAAATCCATTCATCTTGACAGCATATTTATCATAGATCAACGGAGACAACAAAGACAGAACTGATGATTATGTTAAAGACATTACTTTTAGTTCCTTCGACACGCCTCTTTCTGCAGTCATTGCATAAATAATGCGAAGCTTGCATTATGTTGGTTGTTCGTGGCAAAGACTCTGCAGGAGAGCAATTGCCACGCCCACGTTCTTGTAACCCAAGGTGATGATGATAAATCATGAAATAACAAAATAAAAAAAGAGAGAAAAGTCAACTCGAAGCTGGCAGCAGTTTAATCTCAACGCTTATTTGTCTCGCTAAATTATCTGGATTCCAAATGCAGTCAGTCGAGCATGGGACTTCCATTCTCTGTTCCCTCTCCCTTGCCTATTCTCGTTGCCACATGCCCCAAGACATCTTCTCCTGCTGCTCCACAATCGTTTCAAGGTAAAGTGCTGACAAGTTCTTCAGTTCCCAGGGCTCAGCTTTAGTTTTTGTTTGTGAGCTGTCACCGTGTTCCCCCATCTTGTCACAATGTGTTGCCCCCTCTAATTTTGACTGTATACATAATTATAATTATATGTGTTTCTGTTTCTGCGTCTGTATCTGTATCTGTGTATGTCATCTGCATCTGTATCTGCATCTCGAGACTCGGCTACCGTTGCGCAGTGCAAATAATGCGACTGGTTTTCAAATTTGTCTGCGCCGGAAATGTAACCCAGAGGCGAACTTTATCTCCAGTTCCATAATAAGCTCTATTGTTTATAATTAAGATTTGTTTAGCTTAACAACAACAAATTTATAATATTCAAATATTATCAATAACTATGTTAATCCAGAGTTTAGCTAAACGGTTATACAATAGATAGACAGCTTCACTTTCATTTTTGTTTGCCCCAAAAAGGTATTAACAAATTCTGCTGAATTTATGAAAACTAAGACAAAACTTCAAATGAAGTTGTGGTTTTTCTACTTTTCTTCTCCTTTTTTCATGTGTGTCGGCGTGAATCAAAGAAAATGTGCTGAGTTCCAAGTTTCGAGAGCTGGAAATAAACAATTTTTTGTAGTAGTTTTTTTCTTTCTTTCTAAGGCGTCAAAGCAAACCCAGAAGGCAAACACAGGCAGCAGACCAACAGACCACAATATGAACTACGTGTAATATTTGAGTTGAAAGTTTGTTTGGATTTGAGTTTTGATGCGACAACAAATGAATTGTTTATAACCACAGCACATGCAACATTGTCTTTGTGTCCTCCTCTTTAACATTAACATTAACTTTAACTTTGCTGACATTTCCGCAGAACAGTTGTTGTCCCACACTTGATTGGCCCTTTAGTTGGGTAATTGCAACGTTCAACGGTTCATTAGAGGCATGCAAAACGATATGGGCAATAAAACTGAATACCGAATACCGGGCCGAGTACTCAAACACTCACTCACACTCACTCACTCGTTCCACACTCACAACACGTTCAGCAAAGTTCACTCAACTCTGCGTTTCGCTTTTAGCTTTGTTTTTTACCATTTTTTTCTGTTCATTTTGTAAATACATGAGTTTAACATTTCAGCTGAACAAATGACAAGAACAAGAAGCAGAAGAGGAAGAAAAACACAAAAAAAGAATCAGCAAACATTTTTTTAATTATTTTCCACTATCAATTTGTTATTATTGTTGCGTTCTGCTGTCTTTGCGAATTGTTTACAACAATTGAATTGCAATTCCACTTATTGATCGGAAATGTTCTGCGATTCATATGACATAATTAAGTATGAATGAATGAATGAATGGAGTGAGTGGCTGTTGAGTACCCGTTACCCGAGACAGGCACTGTGAATAAAGTGTGCTTATTATAGGGTTACATTTGACCCATATTTTAATGTCAGACGGAGTCTAAATCGGAGTCTATGGTAATGTGGAGACTATCATCCTTTTGCTTTCTTTGCGAATCTTTTTGTCACATTTTCAACATCTGTTAAACGTAATTAATGCAAAAATTGTCAGCTCTTTCACTGAAGAGCTGCCTCTCGCAGCTCAGACACCAAGAATTGGGTCACTGAGCAATTAAATCACAAGAAAAGAGCAAAGAAAGGGGCACCCAGTAGGAAATGTGGTGTAAACAGATCCCGAGCATGTGGCAACAGCCCAATGGGCAACTCGTATTACATTAGCTGTCCCAGCTTCAGCTTTAGCCAAAAAGAATTGTTAATCAAGCGTCGGTCTATCAGATCTCGGCATCGGCATCGCGAAGTATTCATATGTGACTCATAAATCTGGGGGAAATGGAAAATGGAAAATGGGGAAAAGTAAAAGAAAGAAATGCACTTGTAAACAGGCACAACAATAACCAGAAATTATTGTTTATTTAACCTACTTGTAGTACCCGGTAAACGCATTTTTTTTACCAATTTCCAACAATGAAAATGGGTTATCATTAAATGTGACCCAGCCAGAGGTGTTGATAATGGCAGTGGGAAGGGATTTGGAAATGGGGAAGTAAAACAGCCACAACTTAAACAATTAACCGACAAAAAAAAGACCATACAAAATGCGATTGTTTGTCTTGTTGTGATTTCGATGGCAACGATAAGAGATAAGATAAACGACACGAGTTTTAAATGCAGTCGAAAGCAAAGTTCCACGATGACGTAAAGCATAATATTTCTTTCCCTATTATCGCCAACTCACACCCGATAAGATGTACTCCATACTTCGGGTCTTTCACAACAAAACTTTTGTTGCAGCTGTTGAATAAAAACATTCTTTGACTTCCTCATTAGTTTACTTCGGTTCTTTAAAAGTTTTGACTTGAATAAATCTTATCTTATAAATTAATTTTCGTAAATGCGAAATAGAAGTTGCGTATACGACGCGTTAGATGATTCACATTTCATCTGGCTAAAGTTACAACAATTCTTTTACGATCGTCATTTGAAGGCAATCAAGTTCAAAGTCGAACATTTATGCTGTTATTGAACTCTTGTTAATTTATATGCCCAAAGAAACATCGAAAGAACGTTCCCAGTAATCGCATGATTGAGCCCCCTTTCATTATGTAAAGCGATCTTTTATGCTCTTATGTGCGCGAAATGCAAAAAAAAAGCAATTTAGTTTTATGGACAACTCAACTTTATTTTTTTTACAAACAAAATAATCGTAGAATCCGAGCTCCGATGGGATTTTGGTTTCATTTGAATGCCCAAATGATTGATGATTCATTCTGTGGTTTCTGAGTGTTTCGGAAACTCGAGACAGTTCCCTAAAGTTGAAGCATGTTTTATATGAGAATCTTATGCTTAAATTAACAATTGCTTTTAATAATTTAATTGGTATCTGCAAAAGCAAATAAAGAATTAAATACAAGTTTTTACTTATTGGAATCCCAAAGTTATTGTTTGCTTATCGCACTAAAAAGTTCAGTTTCGATTGCTGTTTATAAACAGGCATTGGTTTGATGGGTAACACAATGTGTTGAAGTCGAAACATTCTTGGTTGGGGTGTTCGCACGGTGTTCTATTTATAGACACTGAGAATTGTGAATTGCGAATTGTTCAAATCGTATCGTATTTTTAGCAAACATGTGAGGAAAAGATTTCAACATTTGGCGCCGGCAATTGAACTCGTTTTCATTTGCAGAGTTGTTTTTGTAATTTAGACGAACGCTTCACTGCCAGAAAATAACAACACTAACAATAACAACTGCAACTGCAACATTGACGCACCCCCAACGCGACACGTGCCACTGAACGCCCCACACATGATCTGTTTTCTTTCCCTGTCCCCACCTCCCTTGACCAACTGGGGCGTCAATTTGATTAAATGCCTTTCAATTGAGAGACGAGTATGAATGCTTATTGGCTATCATTCCACATTACCAAACACACACACTAACACACACATACACACAAACATTCACATACACAATGACACTGAACTCGCTCTGCTTTTCATTTGAATGCATTTTATTTTTGGAACACATTCGACACGCTCATTAATTGTTAATTATAAAAAAAGAGTTGAAAAAAAGTTAAAATCATTAATTAAAAATTCACCTGGCTTTGCTCAAAATTTTCGCATTCTTCTCTTTCTCCCTCTCTCTTTCTCTCTCTCTCTCTCTTATTCTCACGCATATTTACAGCCATCATATCCTATTCAAATCCCAAACTGCAAAATTCATCTATTTATGCGCCAACAACAACAACAGCAACAACAGCTTCAAAAGGGACAGGGAACGCTCCTAACATCGCCATTGAAGTAGCCTCATCATCATTGTCATCCCCAACAGCACCTCCAACTGCACCACCAACAACAAGCTCATCATCAGATTCATCAACAGCTCCAGCTTTGGGTGCCAATAATGCCATTGGTCCATTTAATGGATTCGTTGCGAAATTACGTAATTTCAAATTCGACGAATCGAAAAAGAATATTAGAAAACGTTTACATTTCGATTTCATATCAAAGGACAGATTTTTGGGTATGTTTCAAAATTTCAAATTACAAATCAGTTATAACAGGTATATGAGAATTACCTTTGACTAACCTCCATTGACATACAGAATTTTTACGAGCTCAATTCCCAGTCACAGTCACAGTTAAGTTTCAATTTCGTGGGCGTTCCAGTTTCCAATTTCTCGAACTGGCGCCTCACGCACAACGCCCACACATACACACACACAGCACAATACACTACACACACCAAAGAACACACAATTCACAAGCCGGCACAACTTAATTTGAATGTTTTATTGTCGTTAAATGCTACTTAAACTTCGACTTATGCATATTAATATACAAATAAATACAGTCTGGAGGAGAAGATGGAGGAGTGCTCCAATGTTTGGTTGTTAATGAAGCGACATGCCCACGTGGTAGACGCAACATGTGTTCATCATGGGAGCAGGAAAATTAATGAAATTTTTCAATCGTTTCTCACCTAACCAAAAAAAGGCAAACACAAAACTAAACAAACAATAAATAAAATTAACAAAAATAATGGAATTTAAAAAGCTTTCAGAGCACAGTTATATTTTTAAAACTGAACTAAACTGAACTGATTTATCCCATGGTCCCAAAAGTGCATACAACATGATCCATATCTTGCCAAACTAATAAACTTTGCAGGCTTCCTGCCGCATGTTGCATGCAAGTTTTTAATTTGGTGTCTGCCACGAAAATGTTTTTTTGGTTGCCTCATAAATTCCATTTACCTCTTGGTCGAAGATCAAAGCCAGTGGGTGTGCATTTGGATGGGATGGATATATCCCAGACAGATGTTGGCCCACAGATAACCGGCAGACATTACGACAGGTGCGACAAGCGTGAGGTGTGTATATGTGAGCGTGTGTGTGTGTGTGTTAGAAAGTTTCTTGGCCAAATTGTTGTTAACCTTTTAGTGCAGTTTAATTAAAACTAACACTGAAAAAGTCAGTGGCATTCCACTTAAATTTCGATGTAGTCCCCCATTCTTCCACTCTTTATCTCTATTGCTCCCTTTCTCTATCCCTCCCACTCTTTCCCCCTTTCTCCTAAACTGTAGACAGAAATACGCGTACGTCATAAAACTCCCATACAACGTGGTTTATAGCCAAAGTCCAGCAACCAACATTAAGGTTGTTTTGAATCATGTTAATCGGTAATTGAAAATTCCCAGCACGTGCGCCTTTTGATCGCGTTCGTTGCCTCCCATGTCCAACAGGTGAACAGTGCATCCGAAAAGTTAGTGAACACGCAAAGAACTCTCGGAATATTTCCACAGGCTCCGACTTCAACTAAAAGTTTAACAAATGCGTGTATTTTGAAGATTTACCCAAGTTTTCCATGCGAGAAACTTTGAAAAAACATGTCAGGATTACAAAAAGAGAGCAAACTGCAGCTGGAGCTGTAAGAAAAATTGTTTACTCACAGGGATAGATTCGTTGAAAGTGGCGTGCAACAGCTTTTGTGCAGCACTGTATTCGCTGTTTGTTTATGCATAGCCCACTTGGCCACAACGTGTGATTGTCCGTCTGTCTTTCTACAAGTGTTCCGGCCTTAAAAATGATCCACACATTAATTTTCACTCAAGTTTTCGCCATATACGAAATAAGTTTGTTGGTTTCGAGTTTAATGATCTTTAGACGCCTTGGCAACAGTGGCAGTGAAGGAAAATTGAAATTGGTGCCACTGTCAGCACCTTGCTAAACGGGCCGTTAACATTTAATTTCCTCCTTTATTAAAATATTGGCTAAATTATGCTATAAATCAATTAAATCTATGCGTTTTGTTTACATGACTTTCATGATTTCCATACAGGGAAATCTTTCTACAAGTACATCATTTATATTCTGTTGTAAGTAAGAATGTAAGAATGTCATTTAGGAAATGAGGGGATGTCTATTAACAATTTACAGTGCAACATCACATATCAACTTTACGGTCGACTCATAAAAACAAGAGCCATCAATTAAAGTTTTCTCAAGTATTTTTATTATATCGTTTATCTTTTTTATAGACTAACTGGAGTGGTCTCTTTTTTATTTATTTCCCAGGCGGTCAACTGAAGACGAAGAATGGCCAAAAATATGTTTTCAATGGTGGGCCACCATCGGGAGTTTATGTCTCGAGAGCTTGCCTGATCATCTCAGCCTTCATAATGGTGGCAGCTCTAATATCCTCAGTCCTTATCACATACTTCCTGACCTCACAGGGCTTACCCATTACGGAACCCCAACCCAGGTGAGTTAAGAGCCCAGTTAAACAAATCAGAGCGTCTTCAGGTTTTTGGGTGCGGCACGATTATTAATTTTTTGCATTTTGCCAAAACGTTTTTAGCCAACAACTCGTGGCTAATTGGAAGTCGAGCCCCACATGACCTCATTTTACGCCCTTTCATGCGAAAATGAAAGTGAAAGCAATTGCTGCGTTTTTATTTCTTTCGGCTCTGACGCATTTCAAGGTGCGGAAAGGGTCAAAAGAAGCTGTCTTTCTGCAATTTTCTGGGGCGCAGCTTTGTTTACAAATCCAACTAAGTCCACTTTGCATTCATTACAACTTCCTCTCCTTACAGTGCCCAAGCACAATCCAAGGATTTTTCAACACATCAAGATAATTTACACGCAAATGCAACGAACGTGGCAAACGCCAAGTTCGACATACCCGACTGGCTGAAGTCAAAGGAATCATCGACATCCTCGCCAGAACTGCCACCTACAATCGTTCAAAATGAAGACAAGTTGGCAGCTCCACCCGTTGGGGATATACCCGTAATTGTGGAGCCACTGGACACCAACATCAAGTCAACTGACCGTCCACTTCTACTCTACGAGGGCTGGCGTCCTCTACACTATAGGTAAGGGAGGGTACATCCGAAGGGGGAGGCAGTGCATCATTTTGCACTTCAGCCTGGAGATTGAATAATGGGACTTCAATTGCGGCGACACGCGCGTGTCGCCTGCTCTTAAATTACTTTGCATGCCCGCATTTCAATTATAGTCAGTTTTTTCTTGGGCATAAATTGATTGTGGAGATTTGTTGTGACTGCCATTTCCGGCTCAACGTGTCGCAATCACTTATAGTACAATTATACCAAAAATGGTACACTTTTTATGCACTGGTACATTAGTTGACTTTTTCATTACGAAAATAGGCAGAATCGACTAGATTTCAATTGCTGATAGTATTAACTTGATACACAATTATTAAAAATGGTATATGGCTAAAATTTCTAAAGAAAGAACAAAATTTAGAGGGTCAAATTGGCAATTGCAATAAAATCGGTTAAGATATAAAAGTTCAAAAATTTCGAACAAATATTTAAAGATTGCGATAATAAAAACATTTCTTTCCTTAATGTTTATTATACATCGGTACAATATGTGAAACAAATATACATATATAAATATGTTATATCATATGGCATGTTGCAGTATATTTATTTTGATTTTCTTGAGAGTAAGCGTCTAATCCTTGACCTCACATATCGTGCACTCCTTTTGCACATTGACGTCACAGAGAGGGTGTCTTGAAGTGGGTCAAGGATTGTCAAGTACTTTGGCTAAACAAATGCATATACACTTCCCGCATCGGTGTCAGCTAATGTAGACATAACATCTTGTTCTACAATATTGACCAAAAAGGTGACCAGTTAAAACAACCATCAGTGGCACTTTGAAGACACAGAAGTTGACCAGTCGGCAAAGATCAAAAGAGAACGCAGCACGCCAACTGTCAGCACAATGCAAGATACTTGGATAGATAGATGGCCAGATGATGAGATGAGAGTCGTTGATGCTCAGTAGCTGCCTGCCGCATGCATTAATATAATTGACACAGAAAAGCCAGCAAGACCAGGGCTCAATTTGTGCCAAAGCACGCAACTGAGGCTGAAGCTAAAGCTGAAACAGAAACAGAAACTGAAACTGAAGCTAAAGCGTTGTGATGATATCGATGCCATCGATGGTAACTGATTTTGCAGCTGTTGATCAAAGCAAAAGGCCGTCCGTCTGTCCCTTTCCATGTCCCGTGTTCATTGGCAAATTGCGTTGAAACACGCTTCCTGGTTCGTTCACATTGTAAACCAATCGCCTCAATTAATAGCAACATGGCGCAAAGACAGCCTCCCAACTCCCGAGTCCCGATCCCAACTCCAACTGGGTGCATCTGGCGACCAGTCTTGGCAATGGCATTCTTGGCATCACATGCACATTGGGGAATTCATCTTCAATCCCATGCCACTTGACTGTGGCATCAACAAGTTTAAAGTTGCAACTACTTTCAAAGTGCATGAGACTGTCGGTTCTAGCCCGTTTTCTTAGTCCGTTCTCTTGTCATTTAGACTGTTTGTTTTATTATACCCTACACCCATTAGGAATACACAAAAAAGGGCATGATAGCTTTTTATAACTGTATGTTGCAAGTTAATGGAGTTATCAACGATCCTATAATGCATACTGTGCTATGTATAGTCTTGATTGGTACGCTTACATATTACATATAAATTATGATAATCATATTAATTATGATAATCTCAGATATTTGGCACACATGATATATATATATACTATAAATACTAAAATATACAGTCCCAACCGAATGCTAAAATTAATTTTAAAGGAGAATAAGTAAAAGCTGGCACAATCTTTGAAATAGACAGGACATCTTGTAGTCGAACACAATCGACAATTAGAATTCTTAGTTGTTTTTCTTGCAGTATATGGCATGCATTTTCCTCAAATGCCTTGCAAAGGCATCGCCAGTCAATGGCATGACCCAAAGATGTTTTCCTAACACGCCCACTGATTGATTGGCACTTTTGATTGAAGCAACTTGTCGTTTTTTGGCAGCGATTAATGGGATTCCTTTTCATTTCTTTACAGGATTGTCATTGAGCCAAATGTAGAATCATCTGCCAGTAATGGTAGCCTGTTCATTGAAATAGCACGTGACCCCAAGGTGATTAGCTGGGAGCCCATTGTACTGGATGTTTACAATGTGAGCATCTCCAATGTACGTGTCATACGATCTCCGATAGCCAATGCAACCGAAGAAGTGGAACTGGACTTTGACAGTGATTACGGAGATAATAATTCCACATTTGTTGTCAAACTTGACAAGGAATTGGCAAGTGAATCCAATTTGCAAGTTTTACTCAGTCTGGACTTTGTCAGTCAGGTGACGGATACTCTACAGGGTATCTACAAGACAAGCTACGTGAATCCAGACAGCAAGAAGTTGCAGTAAGTAATCTGTGAAAATCAATTCAATTGAATGTTGGTTGATTCTCTAATTTATTTTGCAGATGGGTCGTCAGCACTCAGTTTTCTCCAATCGATGCCCGACGCGCCTTTCCCTGCTTCGATCGTCCTGATATGAAGGCCAACTTCTCTTTGAGCATCATTCGCGATATCAAAACATCGATGGCATTGTCCAATATGCCCATCTCCCACAGCAGGTGAGCTAAGCAACTCAATTATTTAATTAATTACTACAAAAAACTATTCGTTGGACAATTTTTATAAAGAGAATCGAATATTTGGGTCTTACTTTCTATTGCTACTCGAAAGTCCAGCCTAAAACTTGCATAACTATATCAAAACTAATCGTATGTCCTCGGGAATTATTTTTCTGTATATAAAAATTGCTAAAATGTAAATACTTTCGATAATTTTCAAATCCTCCAACTTTAATAATTATGAAAATATGTAAAAAAATACTTTATTAACTGTCTTTTAATCTAAAATTTTCCTTATAAATCTACTCCTGATGCCCAAATTAGTATAAAAGAACACTTAAAACTCGATTCTAAGAAGTTTTTTTTTTGTAATTCTGAATATAGCTCTCATCGACCTGGTTATATTCGCGATGATTTTATGACCACGCCCAAAATGCCAACCTATCTGTTGGCCTTCATCATCTCTAACATGGCCGACTCACGTTTTGCGGATCTGGATGGCGGTCTTGTGCCGCGAGTGGAGATCTGGACACGTCCTACATCTGTGGACATGACAAACTATGCTTATAAAATGGTTCGCAAGTTCCTGCCTTATTATGAGGAATACTTTGGCATCAAAAATAAGCTGCCCAAGATTGATCTCGTCTCGGTACCTGATTTTGGATTTGGTGCAATGGAGAACTGGGGTTTGATTACCTTCCGTGACTCGGCGCTTTTGGTGCCTGAGGATCAGGAGCTAGCATCCTCGTCGGAGCACATGCAGTATGTGGCACAGATCATAGCTCATGAGTTGGCACATCAATGGTTTGGCAATCTAGTCACTCCCAAGTGGTGGGATGATCTCTGGCTGAAGGAGGGATTTGCCTGTTACATGAGCTACAAGGCGTTGAACCACGTGCATCCCGAGTTCCAAATTATGGACATCTTCACAGTGCTTGTAAGTAATCAGACAAAAGATTTTATCATCAGTTCTAACGTAAACTCTTTCAGGAATTCAAAGAATCCATGCAACATGATGCAGCCAACACTTCCCATGCCATCTCTTTCGATGTGAAGACCACAAATGATGTCCGTCGCATCTTCGATCCCATAAGCTACTCTAAGGGCACCATCCTTCTGCGCATGCTCAACTCCATTGTGGGAGATGAGGCGTTCCGCTCGGCGACACAGGATTTGCTCAATACATTCGCCTACGGGAACATGAATCGCGATGATTTGTGGAACTTCCTCACCCGCCACGGTCATGAAAAGGGAACACTGCCCAAGGATCTGAATGTCAAGCAAATAATGGACTCTTGGATAACACAACCTGGTTATCCGGTGGTTCATGTGACACGTACGGGCGCAGATCTAGTATTGAGGCAGGAACGTTATCTGTTGCCTGCTCGGAATCCCTTGGATCACAGCCGCTGGTTCATTCCCATCACCTACGAGACGGATGAGTTGCATAAGGGCGACAATATACCCACGCATTGGATGACCCAGGATCAGGATCAGCTTGTGATTAAGGATGTGTTCACCAAGAAGAGTAACAACGATAACGTCGTCTATTTGAATCTAAACAGACAAAGCTACTATCGTGTAAACTATGATATGGCTTCTTGGCTGGCCTTGAAGAAGAACTTTAGTACGTTGCCGAGAATCACACGTGCCCAGCTGCTGGATGATGCACTGCATCTATCACAGGCCGAGTATCTGCCATACGATATACCGTAAGTATTACAGATATTGATAACTTTGGTTGTAGAGATAGTTCTATTCCATACAAAGCGGTGTTCTTTGATTGATATTTTTAAAATTCATAGCCTTTGATTAAGCTTAATTCTCTCTGATCTATAGATTGACCTTCCTTATGGAGTTATTCACCGCTGTTGATGATGAGCTGCTTTGGAGCGCCGCCAAGCCGGGTCTTAATTACCTAATCTACAATCTGAAACGCGAGCCAGCCTATGAGACCTTTAGGGTAAGTCCTCATTACAAAGCTGTGATCTTAAAATTGCTAATGTAAAAGTTCTATCACTCTAGGCATTTATGAAGTTTATTGTGCGTCCTGCCTTTGATCATTATGGCCTTAATGAACCCGACAACGAGTCCCAGTTACAGCTCAAGCATCGTGCCTTGGTTGCCAACTTTGCCTGCAAATTCAACTACGATCGCTGCACTCAAGTAGCTCAAATGAAATTCCGCGAATGGATGCGTGATCCCAAAAAGAATCCGTAATTATCTTAATAGTTTCATAATCAAAAATTCCATCTAAATTACATTATATTCACGCTGCAGCATTAAGCCGAATCTGAAATCTGTCATCTATTGCACGGCGTTAACGGAGGGTTCCTTCCAGGAATGGTACTTTGCCTATAAGCAATACAAACGCACGAACAGTGCCTCCGAAAAGGAGGAGATTCTCACTTCCCTCGGCTGTACCACAAAGCCGTGGCTTTTGTCTAAGTAAGTAGAAAAGTAAAGGTAACGCTTTTGATCTCAATTATAATGATTATCGTATTTTAGATACCTCAATTTGATCATCAATTCGACGTCGGGCATATTGAAACAGGATGGCGCTTTGGCTTTCCGAGCTGTGGCCTCCAATGCAATTGGTTATGAGATTGCCTTTGATTTCCTACAATCCCACATCAAGGAAATTGCTGATTAGTGAGTGTCCTTCATACAAAGCAAAGACCTGCAACTCAATTTATGCTTTATTTTTAGCTATGGCGATGGTTTCTCAACGATATCGGAAATGATTAAATCCTTGACCATCTACATGAACAAGGACTATCATAAACAGCAGTTGCAGGCACTGGCTGCCAATTGCCGTAAACTTGGCCTAAAGGCTGTGGAAATGGCCATTGGTATGGCGATGGAACAGGTCAATGACAACATCTACTGGCGCAATCACTCCTATGAAAATCTAAAAGGATTCCTTGAGGGCATTGTCAGCGAGTTCCAGATCAACATATTTTAAGCATCAATCAAGTTATGAAGCTTTTCAACCAAAAATGCGACGTTATAATTATTCAACAGCCTCAATATAATTTTAAAAACGAATTATTTGCGAAAAGTGATATAAACGTGTAAGTTAGCCAACTTAGTTAAGACACACAAAAAAGAGAAACATAAAAGCATACTTACTATACTTTATGCAAGTGTATTGTATATTTATTTATTTATAAGTCAAGCTTCGTTCGCTTCATGTATTGTAATTTATTTTGATTTGTCGTTACGTTCCTAAGTATGTCTTATCTCGATCACAATAACTAATATAGCTTATAGTATGATCATTTAACTATAGATTTCTTGTATTTTCATCTTTTCAAATAATAATCCCCATCCCCTCATTCCCTTGCCAAAAAAAATAATATATTGTTTTTAGCAAACTTTCGAATGCTACGTGAGTAAAATCCTTACTCTTACATATTATGATTAGATACTATATTCGTGTTACAAAAATGATCGAACCTTAGGAACATTACTACTAAGCCATTTAGCACTAAGGAAACCAAAAACAAATATATTTTAATCTGGTATCAATCTAAACGAGCCCTGGAGCACAGAGATCTAAGTGGAGATGGATTGCAGCCTTAGATAGGGCAAAATGAGTGTCCTTAAAGCAAGTCTTGAAGTATTGCGTATGCAACAACCTACATAAATTATATAACTTATTAATAAACAAGTTATTTTGTAATACCTAACACTTAAACTAAATATTCGCTTAGTGCACAATCATGTAAATAAGTTTTAAAGCAGATTAATCCACAAAACAAATAAACAATGTAATTACGTAAATTCTGGCGATTTTTGTATTTATTTTATTTCAACAATCCAAAGTAACTAAAGACAATGGAAATTGTTTTAAATGTTTAGTTTTCAAATAAGGCGCCAGTGTTCTTCGTTAAGTCACGACTAAATCACTTGACGAAAATGGCGGTGGCGCCATCTCTTGCCTGTTGGCGAAACAAATTGCAACCTATGGTTATAAATTTAAACTGGGCGGTAAATACGCATTTTGAGCATTAGTACTTTACGAAATGAGCACAACAGCACACTTTTTGGATGAAAGCTATGAAGTCTGGCAACGCTACCATACACACATGGTGCTAATAAGAATTCAGATAGGACTCTAGTGCTTGTGGCGCCAGAGTTGTCTTAACGCAGACGCTGGGAACAAAATTCGCATATGTGACGTGAACATAAACAAACGTAAACATAAAGTAATTTGAAATCGTTGAAAAGTAAATAATGCTTCTAGTTAACTACCACAGTACTTAAGAATTAATGTTCAATTTGTGTATTTTAGTGTTACCGTATCGTTTGTGGAGCGAATATGAGGAGGAAAAATTACTTTGTGTATGTCACAAGAATTTGCCTGCTTTGCACAGTGAAAAAATTACCAATGAAATCTGCAGAAAATTGGAAAATGAATTGAAAAGTGAAGGTATTGAGTTCTCGATAGCTCATATCAAATCAAAAATAAGGTGTTTCATGACAAATGAATGACAAAAATTTACAAAACAAGTGGAAGTTCTATAAGGAAGTACACTACATTGTGAAAAATGATCCAAAACTTGAAACAAAATCAATTGTGACGCATTCGGAAAAGAGAGCAAGTAAGTGGGATAGTTAGTCAAACAGACACAGCTTATCCATAAATAGCTTTTCTTCTTTCTAGACGCGCGTCCCATTCAGTTTGTTTAACGAGAAAAAACAATTCCAGAATGTCGATTCGGAAGAGAAGAACTGTAGATAATAGCCAACTGTTGCCGAAACGTAAGCGAAGAATTTGGGCTCAACAGGAAGAAGAAATATTCTTGGATGTGTGGAAAAAACACCTACAAGATTTACGAGCCAAAACAGGGAATCCGCCGGTTTATACCAATATTAGAACAGATCTTCACAGCCAAGGAATTGAAGTCACAATTAATGAGATTAAAAAAAAAATGGCATCTTTTATTCGAAGATATCGGTAGGATGGTTAGACATGAATTTTAGTTTCTTAATAAACAGCAATTTATTATTAGAAGTCATCAAAAAAGCACAGATCCAGAAAAAGGATGGTCCCACTATGCTAAAGTTACCGAACTTATGAAACCTCCGACGGCCACAGAGCTTCCTGAAAATAATCAACCCAGCGAAAACCCTGACGACGCCGACTCATGGCTGAACGATTTATCCTATAATCCTATAATTTGCATAGAAGACGATCCGATTGTAAAAAAACAACCAAATGATTCTGACACTGACATAGTATCGGAACCATTAAATCATACACACAATGGTATAACGTCAACTGAAGAAAATGCACCTGTTGTACCTGAGCCCGATGTTTATGAGGTGGAGTTACTCAATAACTCAACAATAGAAGAGTCAAGAGTTGGCCAAAACTCAACACAAACCTCTCCCAGAACACAATTGACCAGAGAATTTGGTCAATTTGTTACCAAACAACTGAACATGCTAAGTGACGATCTGCTAATAGAGGCCAAAAGACAAATATACAACATTGTTTGTGGTATGCAAATAAAGCAACTACAGGCTAAAAAACAAACACATAAATAAGAAAGTGGATGTCGAATTAGCACCTTGATGGATGTCCTTAACCTGGCTTGAATGCAGTTAAAGAATGTTTTTTGTACCCCTCCAGAGGGTATTACAAATATAAAGTTATGATTATTATGAAATTACATTATAAAAATGAAATATTAAACTCATTGAAGAAGGCGTGCCAGTTTTGTTTTAAATTTGTTTATTTGAGTTTACGTAAATTACATGTCGATAGTGATAATAAAAAACATAATACGTCATAATCATCTTCATAAATGTTTGTTTGCTTAAGTAATAAATAATTGTTTAAGAGATTTATTCGCATTTTAACATTTCTTGTGTCGACTCGTGTTTATTTCGATTATGAAAATTAATTGATTGCATTTAATATTTTTGTTTATAATTTTAGTTTAAGTATTCACACAAAAACAAATCAATTAATATGTGAAAATGGCGCGCAAACTTTTTCAAGTCGAAAACACTTTTTTTATGTACAAATAACAAAAAATAATAATCACTTATAATAATGATAGTCAAAGAATTAAAATTAAACAAAGACAATCATGAAGCAAAACACACAAAATAGACCCTTGAACAGAACAGACGGTCGGTTCACAATATTGCGCCCATATTCAGGGGTATATGAATCTATGTATGAATATATATCTGATTGTTTGGCCATTAGCCTAAACATCGATCTGGAATGGGGAGCCGGGTATATGCTCTTCGCCCCATTTAATTAGGAGCACGTACTGGCCACGATCGCGCACCAGATACTGCACATTGTAGTTGTTGTGCCCAGCATGCTTCACATGGAACTCCTCGCAGGGTCCCTTGGGTCCATACATGCCCACGTAAAGGATGTTGTTGCCTGGTTAAATAAATGCTAGTCTTAAGCAAATGTTGATAATTAATCCAGTGTTATTGTTACTCACCCGCATCTGTGGCACAGATGCTGAACTGATTCTGCTTGCCAATGTAGGCCTTCTTCAGGCCCATACCCTTGGAGACAACCTTGCCAGCATCGGACTTGAAGTTGGGCAGATGGACGCCGGTATTTTTGCCGCCCTTGGCGATCTTCTGAACTGTCTCCACAATGACTGAGGACGTTTCCTGCGCACCCTCATCGGCCAGTTTGTCGCCGGTGGCATGAACCTTGAACGGGGATCCCACGATGTGCATGTTATTGTATTTGACCGTGATGTAATGCTCGCCAGGCAGCAATGGTGTGTAGCGAACCTTGTAGCCCTCCTCGACCTCTGTGCAATCCATGGCCACCTTTGAGGGGCCATCAATGGAGACGGCCAATGTGCCAACGCCGGCGTTGCAGGTGTTGATGATAAAGTCGGCCTTGTGTCCAGTCTTGACTTCGTCCAAGCCATTGCCGCTGGCGTGCACGGCAGCTGGATCAGCGACATCCTTGCCAACCTTGATTCTGAATGGAGAATCGGGTATGTGGACGCCATTGAACTTGACGTGAATGGCATGGATGCCGTTCTCACGTGGATAGAAACGCACTGAATACATTTCACCGTCGATCACTTGGATGAAACAATCATCATCGGTGCCGGATGGTGCCACAATCTTGGCAAAGAGCTCACCCTTGGCGCCATTCTTGCGCACCATGAACTGATAGGGAGCATCGGCCTGAATGTTGCCCTGTGGGAACTGCTGAACCTCCAGTTTGTGGGCATCACCAGCATCGGGTGAGATGTAGACCTTGAATGGCGAGTCGGGGATGTGACGATCGTTGAACTTGAGACCGACACGATACTCTCCTGGCTCAGTCACTTTGTAGGAGACATCGCAGCTGCCGTCCTTGCGATCCTTGAACTCAATGTCCGCCTTGCTGGGGCCCTCGACCGAAATGGCCAATGAACCGCCACCAGCCTCACGTGTCCATACATTAAACTCGGCTGCCTCTCCGACAACGCCGCGTTCTAGACCAGACCCTCCAGCCTTGACCAAATGGCTGCCCGAATCACGCAGTGGACCCACTGTGAACTGGAAAGGCGAGCCGGGTATGTGCATCTCCGAGTAGCGAACAGAAACGGTGTGTACGCCCAGTTCCTTGGGCACAAAGTGCACCGAGTAGAGGCCATCCTCAACTTCCTGGATCTCCGCATCCTCGGTGACATTGCTAGGCGAGGTGACGCAGGCTGCCAGATCGAAAGATGTAATGCCAGGCATCTTGAAGGTCAACTTGCACTGGCTGCCAATTTCCGTGATGGGAACTGCGTCACGTTCACGTTGAATCTTCTCACGTTTGCGGTTGGTGCCCTCACCGGCCACCTTGACGGTGAAGGGGGAACCCTCGACATGGTGATCGGCAAACTTCAGATTGACAATATAATAGCCTGGCTCGGTTGGCTTGTAGGAGATGTTGAGTGTGCCATCATCCTTATCCGTGCACTGAATCTCCGCCTTGCTGGGACCCTCGATGGAGACGGAGAGACCGCCAAAGCCGGCATTGCGCGTGTCAACGGAGAAAATGTTGTCACTGTGAGTCTGACCCTCCTTAAGACCAGCACCAGTGACCTTAACCTTCTTGGCATCGCCAACCTCACGCTCACACACGGTCACCTTGAAGGGCGAGTTATTGATGTGCTTTCCCATACGCTTGACGGACACCATATGCTCGCCAATCTCGCGGGGAGTGAATGAAATGCCAATGTTGCCGGTGGGCATGCGCTTAAGGAAGCAAGGTTCCTCCAAGCCGCTGGGCGCCTGAATGGAGGCATTAAGAGCACGCAGATCATCGTCGGTAATGTCACCAGGCATGGTCACCTCAGAGCAGGAACCAACTGAAATCTGGTTACGCTTGCGACCCTCACCAGTGATCTTGGCAAAGTAGGGTGATCCCTTGATGTGCTTATCACCAAAGCGTACCGACACCTGGTATTCACCTGGGGCAGTGGGCAGATATTGCACCGAGACAGTGCCATCTTTGTTGTCATGGTAGTTGATCTGAGAAATTCAGAATTTATAGATCTGATTTTGGGGCAATGCTTAAGGAACTCACGTCTGCCTTGCTGGGACCCTCGACAGCCATAGTCAGACCACCGGCACTGGCGCCCTTGGTGGAGATGGTGAAGTTGGCGGGCTCACCAGTGACGCCGTGGGTCAGACCTGGTCCATAGGCGGTTACATAGCCAGATGTTATGGAATCCACATGGAATTTGAAAGGAGATCCTGCCAAACAGTAAAAGTATAAAAATAAGTATAGGTTTTACAAAGTTATTTCAAGTATAATATTACCTTGGACTGGCTCGCCATTGTATTTAACAACCAGCTCGTGGGAGCCTTCCTCGCGTGGATCGTATTTTACAGAGACAGTACCATCACGGTTGTCTTGAATAACAGGTTTATCTACCTTACCACTTGGCATTTTGACTTCAGCTGTAAATTCAAGTAAAAGATTGTTGCTTTATTAAATTAAGTTCTTGAATTTTTAAATTCAAAACTAACATAACCTAAAAACACAATCCCTATTCCACAAGCGGGAGGCGTGTCTAAAAATGTTCAACTCTATTCAAAGTATTGCGAATATCAAAACAAATTGTGTGGGTGGTCGTCATAAGTTTGCATATTTATAGTCAATATTTAGTAGAAAAATCATAATTTCATTTTTATGTTCGAACTTGCGTGACAATTTTTTTATTAAATGAATCTATTTTCGTATCCGGAGCAAGAAAATACTTTTTAACTTATGAGAATTTTATGTCACAGCACATTTAATTAATGGGACCAAATGTTTTGCCCGTCATTTTTTGCACTCGGAACTGGATTTTCTTTTCTTGAAAGTATTTGAAAAATGTTCGAACAGGACATTGGTATGTGTTCAAATTGAAAACAAACTAATTTCAATAAATTATGTTTTTGGATTTTTATATTTAGGTATTCCCGTATTAATCACGTACTGTTTATCCAACAAGAGATTGTAGTATAAATATGTTTAGCAATATATCCTTATTTGATTATAATCCTTGAAGCACTATTTTAAAACCGTGTTGTCCAAATCACTTCTCAACTCAACGAATGCTACGCACGAACTGAGCCCGCAGTAAGTTTTCCACTTTCTGAAGAAATTTCCCTCAACGCCTACAATTGCTATTATACTTTCCCACGCAGTCAACCAAAATATTGGTCCCGGATGTTTTTGAGGTCAAATATAGGACATTCTTTTTCTATTTGCTAGCCACTTATGTAGAGCACACATCTGCATAAATTTATACTTATACATATATCCAGAAAAAACTTATTTATAAGCGTCCCATTTTAGATGCAGTAAGATCTAGACTATTGCTGGAGTAGCTTTCAATTCGTGGACAAACATCATCGAGCACGTGTCTATATCTGTATTCAAAGATTCATATTTTTATATTCGGGAAATTTATATATAGTATATCCATATACATTAAATTCCCGAAAGAAATCTACAAGAAATATACTGTATATACATTAGTGTATATAGAAGAGCCACGAGGGATCATTAATTTTAAGTGGTTGCCACATAAAGAGACAGACAGAGAAAGAAATTCACCTGCATGGAATTTTGTGGGCGTTTCTAAAATAAATAAAAAATCCGTCGAAATATATATATGTACTTAAGGAATCAAAATGTAATGACTCATTGACTCATCAGATTCGTTATAAGGAAACATTGCCGTTATGTACTGTGACTCTCGAACCATTTATCATAAATAACATAATGATCAAGAAAATAATATATACAAAATGATGTTATGCTTTCGATTTATTCATATGTCGCCACGACATTATCATAAATTTATGATTAACTCAGAATTTTCAAGTTGTTTCAATTTGTGCTCAGATACGTAAATATCATGTCGAACATAACATAAATATTGAGGATCAGTTTTGGGATTGTAGAAAACTCATCACTATCATATGCTTAGTTTATCTATTTATTAAGCTAATAATTCGTATTGTTTTGATTGTCCGGAAAAGCCAAAAAGTGTCTCATTTTCAAGTTTAGCCGAGTCAAAAACTCAGTCAGAAAACAGACATAAATCAGAAGAGCGTGTCGCGTGCCTGTCCAATGCTTGAAACGAAATGTTTAAATAAACAATGGAAAACAGCCGACAAATAGACCAACGAGAACAGCAAAGAGAAGTGAATATCTTCTGGCTTTAGTGCCAAGTGGAACGCTTTTCGGACAATTGAAAAATTTATGGGCTTGCGTTGATTGTTGATGTTAAACAATTAAAGTGGCATTTATAAAGTTGCAATCGTTTATCCTGCATAGATTCAGAATTTCAAAATTACTTTATAAACGATAAAAAAGAACAAAAACATAAAAACTATATGTTTATTTAGGCAAAACATCTTCGAATTGAATTTGTTCAGCTGTTCAATTTCATAAAGGAAATGACATGTAAAATTCAAATAATCCGAAATACTTTTCAAAGAACTTTGCAAATTAACGATCAAAATGTGGCGCTGAGTGCGTGCATTTAATATGTAGAAAATAAATATAAAGAAAATGAAATTGAAGGAAAAACAGACTAGAAAAGAAATGCTAAGAAATTGAACGTATAAAAAATGTGGTCAAGACAACTCTATAGCTAAGAGCATTTGCTTTTGGCTTTTGGTCTTCATCTTTTATGAAAAATATGATTATTTATGTTTGAACATTTGTTGCTGTCTGTCCCAGTGTCCGCCACCGATCTAACCGATCTAGCCCCTCCCACTCTTGTCACTGCCCCTCGTCCCAGTCTACCTGCCAGCGCCGCCCATTGAAGCATGGGAAGAGACACAGTCGCTGGGCCAGCGGCATCTTTTGGCATCTTCTAATGGACGCTGGCAATACAAATGAAAGATTTAATGACTCTCAAGCTGTTCTAGTCAGGGCGACGATCGGCATATATGTTTTCGATATATCAGCAAAACTTTGCGCCATTTGCAAATTGCCAAAGAAACAAGCACTGTTGAACAAAGAATGCGATACGATATCGAGTTCATCGAATAGAAATTCAAATGCCAAATAATTCGGATTATGAAAATCAGATCTATATAAATAGTACAAATTATCAGAGAACAAACGAGTGAAAATCGAAACAGATCTCTACTTTAATAAGCTTGTCAGCTATTAAAAAGATAAGTGTGTGATAAAAGTCTACGGCATAGTCAGCTCTTAATAAATTATCACAGAATAAAAAGTGGATATCGAAAAAGAATTATATTTACGGATCTCTGATTTTATAAGTAAAAAGATAAATAAGTGATAAGAGTATATGGTATTTATAGCAATCTAATTGCCTAATAATAATCTCAATATGCGATTAAATTCATTGCATATCGACACTTTTTTTCCTTTATTTATCCATCTTCAACTGTTAAATAAAACTTACCAAGCAATTTTTAAATAAGTAATTGATTTTTTAACTATCACATCTGCCTTTAATTCATAAATAGAATTCAGTTTAACTAAAGAAAGAAATTGCTTAATAGCATTATGATAAATGGCGATCGCAGTATTTGTAGGCTAGTGTAAACTATCATACATAGACCATGGCTGATCACATGCAAGAGGCCAAACGAATTTTACGCTTTGTTGCAAACTCTGATAATAAATCATAGAATATAATTTGCAACAACGAGCATAAAGCCAGCAAGAGACAAATGCATCGGTGCCATAAAAGAAGACACATTTAAAAGGCCTTTTGGTCATAATTCAAAATTGCATTGCCTTTTTAATGGTCCAACAGGAGGGCAAGGTGGACAGGGGGACTATTGGACACACACTTTATTCAAATATGAAAATGTGTGTGGCCAAGCGCCGCCTTCAAAATGGAGGCGTGCTCGGGCATTTTGGGTGAGATTTTGGTAATTAACACAAATGAAATGAATATTTGTGGCCTTAGTCAGCGAAATTGGGTTGGGAATGGTTTTTATTGACGGCATCGTGCACGTCATTTTGCCTGGCAAAATATCAAAAACAAAAAAAAAATAAGAAAAAATGATGGAAAAGAATTTTAATTTCGACAGCGACTCACTGAAGACAACTCCACAATTATTATTGAACATTATATATGTATGTGTAGATTTACCTTGATGCGTTACAATTGAAAATGCTGATATTAAATTTAATGGCATAAAATCTGAACCATTTAATCCTTGATTATCGGGTATGATGGTCTCATTGAAATAGACGTGTGTGCGTTCCGCGTGATCGCGTTCAGAGACGGTCACTTTATAATAATAGGGTCGAAAATAATACGAATGATCTGCCCAGGTCGCTTCCGGCGTTGGCGGTTTCTCAGATAACCAACTGAAGTGCATTTTAGTTGTTTTTTTTTACAATTTTACGTTTCAATTCGATTCGATTCGGTTCGATTATTAATTTAATAACAATTTTTCAGTTTGTTTACGAGCGCGTATAAAATCGATTTTGAAATAAAGACACTTAAAATTTAGAACAATTAAATATAACAACGCCAATTGTGTTGTGTATATTTTTGATTCGATCAGAGAGCAAGGATATGTGTCTATTATTCTGTAAATTATAAAGTATTATCCTTTTTAACACATATCCTTGCTCAGCTGGGGACATCACACAAAAATTCAACAAGGACAAAACAAATCAAATTTGCAATGCAAGTATTACATAATAATAAATCAAGTTTTCTTTATGTTTTGAAGAAAAAAATCCTTTGAACACATAGGTTTACACACACTCACACTCTCACACACGCACGCACAGTTAATTGTTAAATTATTATTGTAATTGTTATTAATTTATGTATGTGTCATTTGTTAGCGCACGATTTTAATTGCCAGCGACGTTTTGCAGGTCCACGCGTCTCCACGTCCCGATTTCAAGTGAACATCGACAGTTCCAAATCGAAATTAAGGCCAATATATAAAAGCACACCAGTTCCTACCACAAAGATGCGTCTCTATCGAAAGCAGCAGCAGCAGCAACAGCAACAGAAGCAGCGACGTTGGCAGCATAGATCAACCACCACACACTCATCACACACAAATGCACACACACATTCGCACACTCAGTTGAATCTTCGAAAATATGGCCGATGGATGATGTTGAGGCCGCCTTTGCCATAAAGTAGGCAAAGAGCAGCAGAGCCAATGAACGAAATATAAATTAACAAATATATAGAAAATTGGAAATATTTGTATATGACAAGTGTCTATACATGTATATCAAACATACTATATATACACACACATAGAGAGAGATTCATATATGGTTGCTAACATAGAATGCGCCTAGCATGTGTCCTAGTGTTGGTCACTTGGACATTTTAACAGTTGTCATTTCGAATTTCGAGCTCGAAAAGGTGCAAATATGAAATTCAATTTTTGCGTTTTTAAACTCAGGTCGTACACTCTTTACATATACATATATCTATACACAGATATATATAGATATAGCTAAAGGAAATAAAATTTATTACTTATTGCAGAAAAATACGACATAAAATTTATTAATATTTGGCCATTAAAAAAAAGGCAAATAAATGTTTAAAAATAACTGCAATATGTTGATTTTTATTGCTCAGAGACGCAAAAAATATCCAACTATAAAATATAATAAAAGTCTTTGGCATTTCAAAAATGCGCTAAGCATTTTGTCAAACTGTTTAAGCATTCGGAATTAATCGAATATTGAATTCGAATTTGTAAACGCATTATGTAATTGATTTTCTTATAATTTGAATTTGAATCTTTGGCATTGAACAGCAGCAACTGAAATCAATCAAAAATTCGAAAATGACCAAAATTATAATTGTCATCAGATATTCAAGAGTTTAAAAATAAACATGAATTTGTAAAAGCGACAATCTGAACTGAAGTTGAATTTCAGCTAATCTGAGAGTTAAATGGGGTGGGGGGAGAGTGAAAGAGGAAGAGGAATGAAAAATCAGTGCAACAAATGCGCAACAAAAAATGTCATTTGGCGAAAACGAATCATTTACAATAAACCATCTTCAAACGAAATGGAGCGCAGAATAAAAGCCAGCCACAAGATGCCGATGCCTATGCCACAAAGAGGCAGAAGACACGAGGCGACACTTGAGCAATCGAGAGGCAACTTATTGATAGTTTTTGCCACTTGCGGATAGTCTCAGCCCAAATGGAACGTGGCGCGTTGTGTGATCTTAATGAGGAGCCCAGACCCAGTTTCTGGGGGCAGTACGATGGCACGGGTTCTCTTAGCGTAGCCAAGCGACCAAAATGTTTGAAAATTGCATGGATGCGTGAAAAATCGAACAAATATTTGCATCATCAGGCGGCCAATGAATAAAATGAATATTTATTTATTGATTTCAGTACACACAGTAGACAAAAAAACAACGTCTACAAGCAGAAAAGTCATCAATCATGTTGAGAATTTAATGAAATTGTAGGCAAACGTTTTACAACTCGTAAATCCCTCGACGAACCGCTCAGAATCCCATAAATTCAAATAATTAACGCATCTACAAGAGCACAATTTGGAAAATTTAATACCTAATTACTTGCACGAGGAAAAAGTCATTTGCCCCAAAATGATTCCCAGTCAATGAACCGATCGAAAAACAAAAGAAATTCAAAACATCGCCCACAACAATTTACATGCCAAGTGACAGACCTCCCAAAAACATCATTTTGTCGCCGTATCATTGTCGTTTTCATTGTCTAATTAAGTTGTCCGACTGTCAACAATTAGCCAGATAAGCTGTCAGTTCATTTGCATTCTCCTTTCTCTACGTCCATCTCAATCTTTATCTCAATCTCCATCTGCATCTACATCTGCTTGTCCCAGTCTCGAGTACGTTGCCTCTGTCATCTGTTAACCATAATGGTGTCTCATATTATAAATATTTTTAATATTGTGTTTTTAAGTCAACATTTGTGTTTATATCATTTTTCTTTTCTGTTAATTTACGACTGTGTTTGCTTTCTATTTTCGCTATTTCACAATAGAAGCGCGAAGACAACTTTTTCGACGCGCTGCACTAAATTGCAAATACATGAGAAAGAGACTGTTTAAATGGCGCATAAATATTTTCTAGATTAAACAAATCAAATTTTTTGCGTTTAATTTCAATCTCATTTGGCACTGTTGCCTTCTTTTTAAATAAACTTTGACTAAAAGTTAATATCATAGATATAGCGGAAGGAATTTTGATGACAAATATCATATAAAATATACAAAAAAAGGAAAAAAGAAAACCATCCCTGTTAGGAGAATTGTTAGATATTAAGTATACGCACCAGTTACGTTTCCGCCGGTTGTGGGTAGTGGCAATTTCTCAAAGGCAACGCTTCGGTAAGTAATTTCCGACTTTCCGTTGACAAGTTCGCTCTAAGCAAATAAGAAATGTTAGAAAATTAAGTTTAATATAAACGAAATTTAAATGAAACTTCAGTTAGAAATACGATTTTTATTACTATTATTAAATTATTCTAATTGTGATCGCTTAAAACGTATTTTTAGTGAAGAAAATGAAATTTAAATTATGTTATAAATAAAAGTAAATTAATATAAATAAAAAGTAGCATTTTAAATTAATTTAAAAAGGAATCTTCTATATACTCTAACTTCTTCTATTTATTAAATCTAGAGTTTGTTCTATTCATCCATCTTCAGTTGACTTTTAGTAAGAAGTAACAATATTTAAGAAATTTATGAAGTAGTTTTAAAAAAACGTGAAAAAGGATTTTCTATTTTATTCATCCATTAAGGTATTATGTTTCTGAGTGCTTCACTCACCTGTGTGGTTTGCTGAATCACTTTGGTCGTATGCTCCTCGACGTATTCGTATTGTTCGATGCTTTCGACAGCCTGAGGTCAATGAAAATAAGATTGAAAATTGCCAAGTTATCCACAAAATATACATATATGTACATCGGCATGTAAAGTATATTTCAATTGAAATTCATAAAACAACAAGCAGGCAATTTGGAAATCAGAACACAGACACGAGTACAAGAACTACCGCAACTATTTGAATTCATATACTTTGCACTTGTGAAGAGAAACGTAGAAATATTTTACAATTACGAATATGGCGAGTCGATGCGTCGATGGCTTCTGCTTATTATTAAAAGTTGTTGCATTGATTGATATGAAAAAACTTGAAAGTGTGAAACAATAAAAGCGATGCAAAAGGGTGAAAAACACAACAACACATAGCAAATAGTGCAAATAAAAAAATATACAATTACGATTACGATTAAGATTAAGAATACGTATACGTATATGAGTACGTATACGGACGCACGCACGATTCAGGAGGAAGTGGCATTGATTGACGCGTTGTATGTAGTCATAGTTTTGTGTTTTATGGTCATGTGCTAAGAATTTCCACAACAGCTGTTGCATAAGCACATTATAATGAATGCAAATATTGAAATAATTCCGTGCCATATCCGTGGCCAAATCGAAAAAGTCAAAGATACAAATCTCAATAAAATATTTGAGCTATTAATAAGAAGTACGCGAATACACGGCCAATCAATAGAAAGAAGAAGAAATACGACTGCTGTCGTTATATATGTATGAACATATGTATGTATGTATATCTACAAAATGCGATCTCTACACGAAAGCGACATGCATCAAAAAACGTCATGAAATCTAATCAAAATTATAAATGAAAATAAATAAAAATAAAAAAGATGCAATCTTCTTTTTGGTTGCCACCTTTTACACTTCCAGATCTAAGAAAACGCGACGAGATGACGATGACGACAGCCGCGAGGACAAACTCTGACTAAGAATCGGTGCACGACTAGCAAAGGCGACTAGGCGTAGTATTTGGCACCACACAGCTCTCATAGAGCTCTCTTCCTCTTGCCAAACTTAATAGATTCCACAAGCAGCAACAACAACAACACACATTTACACACACTCTGCGACATTTTATGTGTGAGTGCAATTTGATTTTCTTATTTTAATTACTTGCAGCATTTTAGTTGCTTGCACAAAATGAATATCATATGCAGTCGCCGTTAAAAGAGGCGTATACTTGATATTCGCGCTGGCCACGCGATGGCCTACAACAAAAATTGTGAATCAACAACTTTTAACACCATTTACATGTGTATGTACATTTGTTTGTATGTCTGCCTATATTATTATTTGTATATATACACATAGTACAATATGTCTACACTTTATATATATTTTTATAAGCATACATACACAGATTTATATATTCATTATTTTTGTAAAAGTTTCTAAATTTGTTGGATGCAGCACTAATAAAATTTCGAAATTTTACATTATAATATTGCTGCTTTTCCGCTCGACGCAGTCTGCACTATTATATATGTATTTTTGTATACTTATATACATATATGTATGTATATTTAGCTTTCTTAATTTCGTTGATTATAGTTATTAAAATAATTAAAATCTTTTTGACGGTAAACAATGCGTAAATTAATGTGGCACATAATTATTTTTGCCTATTTTGAAAAATACATTTAATATGTTTTCCAAAAGAAGAAAATGTCTTTCACTTTTTAAAAGCATGAATTTTGAATATCTAAAATATTTAAGGGAACCACTTTGAAAGTTTTTTTCCCTAAGCAGGTTTGTCAATTTCAAAATAGTGTTTTATTATTCCATGACTTTTGGATATAGATACATAAGTATCTGACAAAAAAATGAACACGTGTTGCTCGTCACGTAGGCAGAAGTGAAGTTCTTGAGCTTATAAAAAAGAAGCTGTCAAAAATAGAAACATGACAGACAAGAATTGACCTTAAGCGCAAAGGAGAGAGAAGTGAGATAGAGAAAGGTATCAGGCCATAAGAAATTTAATTAGAAAGCAAACAAATTATGCGTATCTGTTGAGATTAAACATAATAAATCTTTGCTTCAAAATAGTTTCATACTTTGGGCAAACTGCCCGCGATATTAATATGGATGTTTAATTTAATTTGTTCATGTCTCTGACTGATGTGTATTTTCTGGTTGTTGTTGTTATTATTGTTGCTGTCAGATCTCTTAATCTTGTCAACGTGTTTCAGACACGTTCATTACTCACGCTGTCAACATTTACAAATACATTTGTACTTACAACATTTCTTTTGCAT
Source organism: Drosophila putrida (assembly GCA_037043535.1). Classification (NCBI taxonomy): domain Eukaryota; kingdom Metazoa; phylum Arthropoda; class Insecta; order Diptera; family Drosophilidae; genus Drosophila; species Drosophila putrida. The sequence goes on from JBAMBI010000135.1 coordinate 1,677,195, forward strand.
AGAGCTGAAAGAGAATTCTTCAAAGTGCAAAGTATACGACTCGCTTGGAGGGTTAGGAAAATTGTTGTTAAATTAGCAATTATTATAAATTATTGGTTCAAATAGTTGTACTTAAGCATATAAAGTATAAGAGCGCAATCAGTTCAAGTATCGTATTGGATTGGCTGTGTTAAAATTACAATCAAAAATACAAATACAAATACAAACACACACAAACAACTTACGCATACTACGACTAAATGATAATAACAAATGAAGCATTAAAACAATTGAATATTTTTGTGCATTTAATGCATAATGTAAAACAAAGCGCATATTGTAATTTGGCATAGCAGAGCAATTGTTGGGTTCAAATATATAATTTTGAAATTAAAAAAAGAAACGAACAAATTTGCATGCAATTCAATTTCAGTTTTAAAATTTTTGTATTAATTTTTTTTTTTTTTTTTTTGAAGAATTTTTCTCAACGATATTTTCATATTTTTTTCTCATTTTATTTTGTTGTCATGTTTTACAATGTTGCACTTAAATTGTATTCCTTGTTTTATTGCTGAATTTTTGGTCTTCATTGCTTGATGCATACGTTAATACGTACATACATACATATGTACATACATGTATACATAAGTTAAATTGTTTGTGTGTTTGTATTGCGTACAACTGATTTTTTACATAAACAATTTGTCGGTAAACATGAAAGCGACGCACAAGACACAAACACCAAATGACTGCGAATCTGACTAGATTGTAAATATACATATATGTAAGTATATATAGATATCTCCCGATATCACTTAAGTGACTAGATAAATAAAAGGGTAGAATTAATAATTATGATAATAATTGCTAATTTTTTCAACAAATATTTCCCATTTTATCAGACTAAGACTGAGACTGGGACGAGACTGTGATTTGTAAGTGTATCAATCAGGCTACCTTAATGGAGAAGCTACCATTCGGTATATCCTTGCCACCGAACTTCACGTTAATATCATAATCCCCAGGATCATTCAAGGCATACAGAATGTCAAAGAAGCCATCCTTCTCAATAACATCAATGTCCACAATTTCACTGTAAAAAGAACAAATTCTAAATGATCCCGAACATGGATCAAGAGATGGAGCATTTTTACTGACCTGCCTTCCTTGTTGGTAATCTTGCAGGTGACAGCACCATTACCAGCTTCGCGGGCATCGACTTTCAAATGGGATTGACTGCCAGATGGCTGAATCTTTGGCACCTGCTCCACCAGCTTACATTTCTTGGCCTCGCCGGTGGGGAATGCTTCGAGTTTGAAGGGTGAGCCTTCGATTTCCTTGTCGCCATACTTGATGCTGCACTGATACGTGCCACACTCGTCCGGCACAAAGGATACCACATAGGTACCGCTGGCAACCTCTTCGAGACGTGGTTGCATTGGCTTGCCCTTGGGATTCTTGATGGCCACATTGATGTCAGCCTGTCCAGCTTGCTTGGTATCAATTTCAAATTCAGCTGGCAATGAAGCGGGTGTCTTTTTCTTCTCATTGACACCCTTGACGCGGACCTTGGTTGCCTCGGATTTTGGAAAAACGGTCATCACAAATGGACTACAAGTAGACCGTAGAGTTGGACAATGGTTGGAGTTATTGTTAATAGTTGGTAGACTCACCTGCAAGGCACTTCGACGTCGGCAAACTTCACTTGGCAGGTCAACACGGATCCCGCCTTGGGCGGCACATAGTGGACCGCATAAATGCAATTGCCCTTGTCCTCCACACTCAGATTGTCGACGGGTATGCCCTCAGTGTTGGTCAGCTTAACGGCAATGCGACCAGGTCCAGCCTCGCCCACATCCACGTTGAACACAGTTGGCACGCCCTCACGCACCTGGCCATGTTCAATGCCTGGTCCATAGACCTTAACCTTGCTGGGATCAACGGTTTCCTCGACGAGCACACGGAACGGGGATCCAGGTATATGCTTATCCGCAAATCGGATGGTAATATCATACTCTCCAGGATCGGTGGCCAGATAATCAACATCACAGCTGCCGTCGCGATTATCTGTGCACGTCATCTTGGCCTCGGAAGGTCCTTCGATGGCCAGCGATAAGCCGCCATTTCCAGCGCCTTTAGTTTCCACTGTAAACTTGTTCTTCTGATTGGTCAAACCCTTCTCCAAACCAGGTCCATAGGCCTTGCAACGCGTTGGATCGCAGCCGCTCTTCACATTGACCACAAACGGTGAGCCTGGCACGGGAATATTATCATACATCAGCTCAATGGTATGACGACCTGCCTCAAAAGGCGTGTACATGATGCGGAAAATGTCATCGGTGGGTCCCTGGACAATCTTGCTGGGTAGCACATGTCCCATGGGATCAAAGATGGCGCAGGAAAGTTTACCCGAGTCAATATTGCTACCCACTTTGCTCATGTCCACCATAAAGTCCGTGGCGGCATTCATAATGACACCTAAGAGAAGGAAGACAGGATGAATTATTAGTGGAAGAATTTAAATAATTAAAAACAATCACGCAGGACAACAACAAGAACACTTTGTGATGCGATTAGTGTAATAAATGGTTTTAGTTTTCAACAACAAAATGCAAGACAACAACGTAAAGAGGCAGAGTCAGAGGCGGAGGCGGTGTCAAAAATTAGCCTTTTGGTCAGAGCTGCAACTGGGGATCATTAGCTTTGGCGGATTAGAGCTGGAACTCAGAACTCGGAACTCGGAACGGCAACTCCATTAAGTGAATATCCTACCATGCGGCTGTATGCCAATGCCACTGACACGAGTGTTCTTCAGATTTGGAACAGGCACAATAATTGGTTGGAATGGTGAGCCATTGATGTGTCGCTCGTTGAACGTTATGTTGACACTGTAGTCACCCGCCTCGGTGGGCAAATAGGCCACATTACAGGTGCCATCGCCGTTGTCCCGACAATTGATGGCCGCCTCACAAGGACCCTCAACGGTTACTCCCAATCCACCTTGGCCAGCGCCTCGTGTATCGATCATAAACTCTGCCGGCTGTCCAACAATGCCACGCTCCAATCCGGGACCAAAGGCATGCACCTTATTGGAATCACTACCGGTCAAACATTGTAGGCGGAAGGGGCGTGGCGTTATCGGTGTGCCGCCAAAGCAAATGCTTAGTAAATACTCGCCCAGTTGGGTGGGCGTGAAATTTACCAGAAATCCCTCTGCCGTGGGTATGATGTGAGCCTTAATACGATTACCCGACGGACTTGTGATCGTCACGGCCAAATCCGCCTTGGGCAACCCGTGAGTGATAATACGAAACTGCTGCAAACTGTTCAGGGGCGCGGCTTATGAATGAATAAAATGGACTTTCACTTAGACCATGATGAACTCACGTATTTCATAATCAACAAGAAAGATAAGTTATCTTCGGCATGCCGACGGTTGATACCCTTGCAGAGCCCCTTAGATGTTTACTAAAGGGTAACATTAATTTTACTTCTTAAAAACAATACAACAATTTATGCCACAACTCTTATTTCAACCGATCACTCCTATTATATATGGGATATGGTAGTTCAATATAAAGCAATATTATCGTACTGCAAAAAACAGAGTTTAAGCAACCCAATCTTAACTTTGGACTAAAAGATTTTATAAAAGCCATATTATGTATATAGGAATTCTAATCGTATAACTTTGATTAACGTAGTCCTAAATGTGAAAGAGTATGTTGCATAGAAACAAACGGACTGATCGTTATCCTGATCAAGACTTTATATACTTAACACATTTCGTGACAAAATTATAGTAGCCTATGCAAGAATATTTAAGCTTTCTCTAAAACTATTAAGCAACTTACTGGGCTCAAGTCCATCCACTTTAATCTTGGACACATCCACCGTCTGTTCGACCACGACCTTTTGTCCCAGGGGCACGCGTTGACCGCCATATGTCATGGTTGTGGTATAGGCTCCCTTCATGGGTGGAATGACTTCTACCGAGTATGTGCTGTCCTCATTGTCGATGATGCGGCATGGGACGTCGAGTTTTGTATCTTCGTGGACGACCTTAACCTTCAGCTCAGCATCGCCAGCATCTCTGGCGTCCACATTGAAATGGGTGGGCACATTGGGGCGCACTCCAGGCTGCAACCAAGGGCCAAAGGCTTGCACCTTTGCGGCATCTACAGGGACGCCCACATAGATGCGATGCGGCGAATTGGGCGTGGAGACGCCACCATAGTTGACTGCAACAAGAAACACAGGAGAATTAATACAGATATAACCAAAGAACCCCACAATCGAGTTTGCTCGACAGTGAAATACTCGATGTAACATTTAAAAGATATTCAGATATTCGAAATAAAACGAAATATCGTATTAAGTGAAACACCCTTACCTTCTACAGTGTGAGGCACGCCTGAAATGGGTGTGTATAAAACCTTCTTGGTGCCATCGGGATTATTTTTGATTTGCACAGGCAACTTGCTGCCATAGACATCCTGAACAACCACATCGAGTGGAGCATTGCCAGCCTTGCTGGTATCCACATCGAAGCTGGTTGATTGATTGATTGTAACGCCGTTCTTCTCCAGTCCTGGACCTGTGGCTTTTACCAGCTCTGGATGGAAGTCAGTCCTTGGCAATATTTGAGCAATAAATGGTGACTTGGGTATATCCTCGTTGTCGCAGAGAATGTGCACGGCATACTCTCCGACGGCAGTTGGATGATACTTGACCAATGCGGAGCCATCACCATTGTCATGGCACTCGATCTCGGCCTGTGAGGGACCGGCCACGGTGAAGCCCAGTGCGCCAGTCTCACCATTTGTCTCCACCACAAAGGCAGCGGGATAACCAATAACGCCGCTGCTCAAACCGGGCCCATAAGCAACAATGGAAGATTCTTTCTTGGGGCCAACTTTCACCTCGAACGGTGACTTGGGTACTTCCTGGCCACTGAAGGTAACCATGACCACATAGCGACCCTCCTTGGTGGGATAGTAATGGCATTCATAGGTATTTCCATCCACCTTGGACTGCATGACATTCTGGTTCATGCCACCAGGTCCAATAACACGCACTTCGGGCACACCCTCGCCGGCACCCTCGGTATGGATCTTGAAGTCCGCATCGTCACCCACGCGAACGCCAGTCGCCTGCAGACCACGTCCGGAGACACGCACCTTGCGAGCATCGGACAACGGTGCTATCTTGACAGGGAATGGACTGTTCGGTATGGGAGTTCCAGCATAGAACACATTCACCGAATGGAGTCCCTGGAGTGCGGTGACGTATTCGCAGCGCCAAGTATCATTCTCCAACTGACGAACTTTAGCTGCTACCGATGTCTTGTGATTGGCCGGATCAATGATGATCACCTCGGGCACACCACGACCTGCATCCTTGGTGAGTATATCGAAGAACGTGGGCTTCTTGATGGTCACACCGTTGGGTTGAATGCCTGGACCGGTTACCTTCACCTTTGAGGCATCGCCAGCATGTCCCTCGACCTTAACGGGGAACGGAGATTTGGGTATATCACGGCCCGAATACTTAACGGTAACCTTGTGCACGCCTTCAGCCTTGGGTATGTAAGAAATAGTGTACGTGAGATTCTTGTCATTGTTAAAACGCACATCGGCCTTTTCCACCACTCCGTTGGGTCCCTCGATGTCCACATCGACAACACCTATGAATTGGAAGTGAAATGAAATTAAATTGTTTGAGCTTTGGGTTTCTTAGGAGAAAACTTACCCTTGCCCGCGGAGAAAGTTTCAACGGTGAAATTGGCAGGAGCACCAACCACAGGACCAATGGGTTCAATGCCAGGTCCATAAGCACGCACTCTGTGATAGGATTTAGGAAAAGAAATCAATATAATTAGTATACGATTTAATGTACGATAATTTTATCAATTAAAAACAAATTTAGTAATTTTAAAATAAATAGAATATTTCTTTAACAGCCTCAAAATATGCCGCAGTTTTGGTTATGCAACAGTTGCAGCAAGCAGATTAAAGTATGCTACATTTTATTGAACGTGTTAAAAAAGCATAGCATGCTTTTATGCGTTGTAAAAATTCGCATACGAATTCCGTTTAAAATTAAAATTCAGTATTTGAAATTCAAAATAAACATATCAAGCATCTTCTACAAAACTCTAGCAAATTTATTGAATTAACTTTGATTATCTTTTAAATGTATTAAAAAGGCGTAAAATACTTTTTTAAACAAGTTTTTTTTAGAAAATACAGCAATAGTTAATAGTTTTATAAAAACTCGAATAAAATGATAGGCAACAGATTTTTTAACTTCGAAAAACTGTACGAAAAAAAAACATTTTTAATGCATTGCTTTATAGCAATAAATTAATTCAGTTTTATATCCAAATCTGTACTGATTAAAACTATAAAATTTTACTGTGTAATGAGTTAGTGAAGTTAAAAACATTTGCATAAAAAGTGAATTTCCAAATAATTTAATACACAATAAACTTGCGCCAAAATAAATTGTTATAAAATAAATATGTTTTTCTCTTAACATCTCACAAGAGGAACCAGGGAGTAGACCATGGTTTTTGAATACAAAAGTGTGGAGGAGTCAGGAGAATGAAATGTCAAAACTCGCTTTCTTCGAACAACAAACAAAGAATTGCCCTTTTAACATTAGATGAAGGGGCATTGCATTATTTCAAAGCCAACAAGTTGATTTCAAAAACTAAAATAGCAGAAAATTTTTAAATTTAGCTAGTTTTAGAAGCAAAGTGTGTTTTTAATTAGCAAGCTTTTACTGCAGGCTGCAAAGTGGCTTTTGTTAATACTAATTGTTGGCAACAGAATGCGCTAATGAAGCCGCACAAAGCGAACAAGAATGTTACGACCAAAAAAAGAGGGCTAAGATAAAAAATCAGGCAGCCAGAAGTCAGAAGCCGGTCAGAGATTGAGCCAGCGTGTTGAAGTATCCATTAGATACGTGTGCTCAGGGCTAGGCCGACAAGGTAAAGCCGCAGATAACAAAAAGAATTAAAAACAAAAAAAAACAAAAATAACAGAATAACAACAAAATAAAACTGGTAGAACATTTAAATCATGTGAAGCGGGCGCAGACATATAAAATGCCATAAAATGGCCAACAAGAACAAGAAAAATAAGCGAATAAAATCAAAAACATAAGCCGAAAAGAATTGAAGGCCGAAACGAGAAAAAAGCATGCCGAACTTACCGCGGCGGAGGAATGCTGAGTTTTGCATTTCAGACATAAAATATATAGGTAGATATATACATATGTATATGTATATATATAGTAGGTTTTGGTATTCAGGTAGTATATAATATGTATATATACATTATATTGGAGCGGGATGGAAAACAAAAACAATATCCAATAAATTAAAATATTGCCCATTTAATGCATACATAGTAAGAGAATATATATGCATGTGAGATAGATATAAAGAAGAAAGAAAGAGAAAAAGAGAGTAACAATATTAGAACTGGGAGTTAAACAAATGCAGTTGAGAAAAGCATAGAGAAAAAGAAATTGTTTCAGAGGACAACAGATTGAAAAGATTACGTGCCACAGTTGCAATTAGCCGAGAAGATTGACAATCAAGATTGCTTGATTGCACGCTCACCTGTTGGGATTCGTCTTGGGACGCAATGGAGCACCGCTCTTTAGCTTGGAGTTGGGATACTGAGACAAGTATGTCATCATAGATTGCTCATCCACATTGGGATTAACCAGCTCCTCTGGCTTGATCAGTTGACGCACATTAAGCCAATCATCAGCCAGACCCATGGCCTCGGAGGCATTCTGAACAGCATCCTTGGGATCCCACATTTCCCAATCGGGGCACAAGCCAGGAGCACAGGCATCAACCAAGGCGCCAACTGCCTTGCCCGTGGTCCAGTCATTGGTGAAGTTATTAATGGGCATCTCGGGTATCCTGGCGTGTATCCAATTCAACAAGCTGTCAAAAGAGACCAAAAGAGTTATTAAAGATCAGCTTACAAAGTTACAAGTTGTGTGGCTAAACTTACCGCTGCTTGGGCGTTGGACCCGAGCCATTCAATTGCTTCTCATCCTCGCCATCCCACATGGGCATCGATATCGAATAGTGAAGAATGAGCGTCCATATTAAACCCAAAATCAGCTTCAGTTTGCAATCGACAATATCCGAAGAGTCTGTAAAGTCAAAGCAAATAAATCTGTTGTTACTGGGGAACTGGGGATTGTTGTCAAACCGGGAACGGGAACGGCAACGGCAACCGTTACGACCACTTGAAACCGTCATAAACTTAATATATATATTAATTGCAGTGGCATCAACTGCAATTGCAATTGCAGCAACTACAGCAACTACAGAAGCTGCCACATCTGTCAATGCCAACACCGTTTTGTTGCCAACTCGTTGTAGTTGTTGTCTTTGCCGTTGGACAAGCTGCCAATTATGTTCAAGATATTTGCTAACTGTTACAACAACTTGCTACAAACACCGGGCCAAGCAAGCATCTCTGTCGGCATTTTGGCCTGGTCAAGTTCAGGGCTGCACGCGACCAACTTGTCTGGCCGGTTTCAATTGACAAAACGACCTCCGAAATAGCAAACAACAGATTTGTCTTTTGTTATGGAAATCACAAGATTCAAATGCTACTCTTCTTTGGTTTGCTTTGTGGGTTTATTGAACTGCTACGTCTATGGCTTTATTGGCATTTGATAAGCAGAACCGTTAACAAAGTGAAAGGTTCTCTTAACTGATAGCTTATCAATTGGTTCCGTGACAATTCGAATACCAGCGAAACTTATAGATTACCCAACACCCCAACACGCACACACACCTATGTATGTATAAGGTGCTCTCTAACAATCTGGAGCTTGTGACCAACATTGCAGGCATGACTGGCAATCAAGTTAAGGCCTTAACAAGCAACAACAAGTGTCAACTTTTTATACTGTTGATGTCGACGTTGTTGTTGTGATGTGAAATGCATTTTATCATAGTGAAAGTTGAGCGAAACTTTAACTTGCCCTGGTCGGTCAACGATTGTAACCAAATACAGTATTTGCCTACAAGTCAAATTCTAAGTGATTGCGGTCAGATACAACTACAGTGATATATAGCAGTAATCTGTTGGTGCTTCGGATCAACAGTTCCGAAAACTCTGTAGTTTTAAAGAGAGTGGGAAATTAAAGACATTTTATTAAGTTATTATTTGTAGGAGCTATTGGCAAACATTTTGCAAGTCAAATATACTTCTTCTTTTGTCATATTAAATTAATGAATTTAAATTTGTACTTATTAATTTATCTTGGGAATAAAATAACAGAATCTGTATATGCTTTTATATCAGCATCATAATCTTAATGCACAGATAAATGAGCCATTTCTTTTAAGCTTGATAATAGGTAAGAATAATTTTAGAAACTATCTTTTTAATATAAATTCAAAGCTTAAACTTGATTATAAAACCTAAGGTTATTTTTTGTTTGTCCCTCGTTCATTTATTATTTATATAAATAAGCTTGAGTCTACTTTAAGCCTTGATATAGGGTATCTGATGATCGAGCCTTGGCTAGCTTTCTAGGTGCTTTCTAGTAGAACGCTTTTGCCGCTGTTTTAGCTGCTCAACGGGCCGTTAAACCGTTTGCTGATACAGCGCTTCCATATACAAATACACATGCAGTGGGACATCTTTTTATGGCAACACTTATGCCCACTTCCCCCCTCAAACTTGACATACCCCTACCCCAACCCCAACCCCTGCCCACACCCCTGGCAATGCGTCAGCAAAAAGACATTTGCTAAAATTTGCAATTTGGCATTGTTTACTTTTAGAGCCACTTGTAAAAAGAGAGAAAGAATGGAGAAGAAACCGGCTGTTTGGCATGTTGGCCAGGTTGGCCGAGTTAGCCTGGTTGGCCTGCCAAACGCCGTCAAATTGGCAAGCCTGTGGCCATTTAAGCGTCCATCTCGATGGCCACTTAAAATGTTTAACGTTTGAAATGGTGGCATGACAAATGTATTACCCGAAGTCCGTTGACACATATACTATATACTCGTATATTCATAGAGTTAACTCCCAGAGAAGAAAGCGGCAATTAAAACGGGGCAAGACGAAAAAAAACAACAAAACAGCAAATACGTTGCAAGAGATGATTTGGCTAATTAGGCAACCGAATGCCTAACTGTGGAAATCTAACAACTGGAACTGCCTGTCAACTGAATAGTTTGTTTACGCTCTTGGTCGGTCTGTCTCTCTTGGCCAGGTTAATAAAAGAATGTCTGTAAATTATGTAGAAATATGCAAATGAATGCCAATGGAGATGCCATAACTGCGATAAGTATCTGCCCCCTGTCTCTCTCACTCTCTCTCAGTCTCTCTCAGTCTCTCTCAGTCTCTCTCAGTCTCTCTCACTCCCTCTTTCTTTCCAGGTAATGCATATTAACCAGTTGAGGAAGACACGTCACTTATACATATGCATAAGTGTGAACATTTTTTAGCTAATCGAGGCAACACAGCGTGAGACGAAGGGCGCAACATTTTTGCAGTTGCTTGCAACATGATGTAAATCTGTTTGTGGTATGTTGTTGTATGTATGTATGTATGTATCTCATAGATACTATCTATCGCAATCACTTGACCAGAGGTTATGCCTTGGCAGTCAGGCATTAGCTGCATACCTCGAATGTTGCTGATGACGATGACGTGGCATAATTTAAGCTGCCACATCCAAGAATTATGATGTTAAGCGCAGCTAAAAGAAGAAAACTACTTAATTTACAGATAAACAACAACAACAACACTAACAGCAACAACAATGATGCCAGCAGCAACAGAATTGCCAACACTCCACTTGAAGTTGGAGTTGGAGTCGGAGTCTGTGGCAACTTGGACTCGCCTGGGTCACAGTCGACAGACACGTTCTTGAGCGGCACGCGCATACCAGAGACACAACCAGACGGACAGACAGACAGACAAGCAGAGGAAGTGCAGAGAGAGAGAGAGAGGGAAAGAGAGAGGTGGAGACACTGCTGTGATTTTCCGACATTTTTTTCCACCATAGAGAAATGTGAGGCTGGGAAAACCAGTTTACACACGACCTGGCCTAATCATGCAGACAACGAAGATCAGCTTAACTGCAGTCTGGAAGCCTCGACGCGCGTCGTCGCTAATTAAATTAGAGGCAGAGTCAAAGTCGTTGCAACAATGCCACGAAACTGTAACTGTTGTCAATGCTTAGAAAGTTGTGGCTGCCACAGAACAAAAAACCAAGAACAACAATCATCACAACTTTAAGCCGCTCAACTCAGAAAAGTTTGGCGTGGGTTGGAATATTTTCTTGACACATTAAGTATACGCCTTGTGTCACACATCTGTAGACTCTTGTTGCGGCATTTCTCCCCATTATGCTGAGTCTGATTGTAATTTTTCATTGTCGTCGCGCACTTGTTTCGGGGTTAATTGAACCGGGTCTCAGTCTCAGTCACAGTCACAGTCGCAGTCAACGTCTCTAACAAAGTTGCTAATTTGAATAGATGACAAAATTGCCCACAGATTCAAAGTAGATTACAAAGCGCACTCGGCTCAAGTGCAAATAATACTACAACTTAATCTTATCACAATTTGACCGTAACGATGACGCGGATGATAATAGAATCAATCTACAGTTGTTGGCATCATTTCTATTTTGAGTGATCCAATGTCAGACAATCGACAATTGCAACAACCATGACGAAAGACAATTGATGGCGTCATGTTACCAACTTTAAAATATGCAATGATTAATACGTGCTGACTGCATAAAACAACATCATCATCCTCAATAGACTTTAGCCTCAACGTGTCAGCTGGAATTCAACGGAAATCCACCGATAATGTGGGTGCTACCACATTCATTTCACGGTGATTCATCTACGTGAGTTTGGCTTAAGCAAATACATGTTTACCCCAAAAAAACAAAACTTCACAACAACGGAAGCAACATGTTGAACTTATCTCATTTATGTGCAGCAGAGACTAGAAATTTCCATTAATTCGCAAGGGGAACCATGTGATATTTATATATATAAAGTATACTATATAAATATTTAATATTTCACGCTGCTTGCCTGATAATTATTTTACTTAAACAAAAAAACAGTTATGTATATACATATTTTAGCTAATTTAACAAGATAAGACGAAAGCAGCACCGTCTTTTTACTAACCAGCAATGAAGTTGTTTTTAAGACTCTTGTAGAAGAGTTTTTATACTAAACTAAGTAAAACTTTTAATAGCTGTGCTAACAGAGAGCTTGTTTTTAGCATAAAACATTAAGAATAGAAGTACGCATACTATATATATACCGAAATATTGGTAAATAAAGTTCGAATAATAACAATTAGTATTTCTTTATGCTGCAAAAGACTATTTTACTATCTGGGGATCAAAAGTTGATCTTTAAAACTTCAAGTAATATTACTTATTAGTGCTACTTTGAAGAACCCCAAGTCTATCAATATAAACAATCAAGGCTCCTAAAATTTATATGGGTATAACTAGTTTTATTTATGAATAAATTTCCCCAACTCGAAAATAAATACTCACATTCAAACCACTTTTGGTCCATAACTATTTCTAATGCATACTGAGATAAAAAGTAAAAGTACCCGACTAAAGAGCATGATGATGTTAGAAGTACCCTTAAAAATAGTTGGAAGTCATGGACAAATTCCCAAAATAATAATAAATTTGTTTTTATAGCTTAAAATCTTAGCATGGTTTAAAAACAAATTTATTAAAGAGAATATGGCAGAAAAGTACAGATAAAAAACTTAGATGAATCGTTCAAATTCAAGCTATATCTATTAATAAAAGAAGTCACAGCTTGACTCTAATAAATCTATATAAAAGATTGAAAATATTTGAGGAGACTATTAAGATGCAATCGGAATAGAAAATTGGGTCAAATGGAACATGAAGCCTCAATTACATTTCAATTTATGAATATTATTCGAAATATAGATTTCTGACTCATCTGAGCCCTTGATAAGATGGCGTCATCAATAATAATCAATTGGCTGTGACAAATTGAGTTAGATAACTGCGTTATGAACAAAAGAGAATTCAGGGAACTGTTTGTCGAACTGTTTGCGAGAAATCTGTGAAGTGAAAAAAATTCGAAAACAATCCACAAACATTTATTAAAGCCATACAAACTTCGCGCAAACTCAACAAAAAAGCCACAGATGATGTCATTGAGTAAACTGAGCGACTTCTCTAGATATATACACATATGAACATATCCAAATGTATTAGGTTTGCTTCTCTTTGCTTAGTATTCCTTCATTTTTTTTTTTGCATTTTATTGCCCGCGACTGCTTTATCATTTTTATTCTGCTTTTTGGTAGATTTTAGCTCAAACATTTGAAGAGATATGAGAATGCGAATCGCAGGAAATTCTCCATGAGGCAATTGGAATCGGGTTTTTTCGGGCAGACTTTGCGCTAATTCAATTGACAGCACAAAAGAACTCAAAAATGACAGAGAAATGAATTGTGACAGTGGTTTGAGATATTTCGAAACGAGTTTCACTTGCAGATCAGACACTTCCCAGGCCTAAAAATGTCAAAATAAATGTAATTTCTGAAGCTCATTTCTCTTTCTCTTGTGGTGGCAGGAAGAGGTGCGTCTTAAGTCAATAATAATGTGCAGCTCGTTAAATTAATTAACAGTATTTACTTGCACAACAATATAAATATATATGTGTGGGTATCTACGCAAATAAAATGAAATTTGCTCATACGGTAAACGAACGATTTTGGTTCATATTCTGTTTTTGGGAATATAAGAAAAATTTGCAAAACAATCGATGTCAATCTTTGATCTCATTTTCAAATTTAAGCAATAGAAATCTGAAGATAGTTTATTTCTACATTCAACTAATGATTCACTTGCAAGAAATGAATAACTGATATTGGTTAACAAGAACCTTATTAACTTTTCAATGATTCAAAAAATCATGTAGAAAACAATGAATTACTAAGATGAATCATGACTACATTTTAATAGCTTAAATATGTTTTTGCAATTTTAATCAGCGGTTAGATTTCGCAAAGAAAAAACTGTTGCCAACTTATCGACGGTCAATCAGTTATTTCTATCATTCAAACAAAAGCGAAAGTTCCATTTACTGATTAGCTATATAAATTGACAAAATACGTTGAAAATACAAAATATTTGCTTTGCACTCTGTCACTGCGATACTTGTGTTTTATTACCCACATTCCGTCTCTTTTTATTTCGAGTACTACAATTTCGGAATTTTAACTGTTTTTCTTAACGCTTTTTGTTGATAAAAGCAGCCCTAAAGAGAAAATAAAATACATAGGTAAATATCTGTGTAGTGCCGACAATTAAATACTCTAGTAGTAATAGTATAGTTCTAAAATTGAAGTAAATTTTATACATTTATACTGATAATATCTGATACTGATCATACTGATGATTTTAATAAATTGTGAATCTCTTGAGCGAAAAACGCTGCAACATTCGTTTTTATACTCTTTACTTTCACATTTTGTTTAATTTTTGTTTTACCAAACCCAAAAATATTTCCCTTCTCTCTACATGAACATAAAAAATAAAGCTTTTCTGATGTTTTCTATGATAACTGCAAGTTATGTCATGTTGATCAATTAAAAGAACACCTCTAGAAGTCTAAAATATCTTACGACACTATTATATGACCCTTTAGAAGGGTATAAAAACGGTTGAGATCCATAAATGTTAACATTGTTTACGTAGCTGTCAATTATTGACAAACTGGTTTTTATGTACACGTTATTCGTTTACCAATACTTAAACATACATATATATATATATATTTAAGAAATATTGTTTATTTATATAATGTGAAGGTGTCCTACTGAACGATCTTCTCCCTTATCTATTGGCTTCTCCTAATGGAATTACAAACGAACTAAAACAATGTCTCGCAATTGACAGACAAAAAGTGAGCTTATCAATTGCGTCATAAAAACCGAGTAGTAATTAGAAGACATATGTATAAATATGTATGTAAATGTGTTAGGTACGATTACATTTGAGAACAAACTGAATGACTGAATGAGCTCAGATTTGACACTGACTGTGAGTATGAATGTGAGTATGAATGTGAGTCATTCAACCTACACTATCATATCACATGCTCATAGTTTTAATCAATGCAAATTAGCACGCTATTAAACATATTGTTTTGATACCGTTAGAGCTCGCATTGAAAGCCGGTTCTATTAAGCTCGTGATCGGCTCTGTTAAGGTCTTTAAAGCTTAAACGGAGGAGGGCTATGAAAATGATAGCTATCAAAACGAAGCCCCTACAATGAAAAGAACCTTCAGAGAGTGTCCACGCTTCGTTGGAGTTCTTTTGTGGGAAACAGGCCATCAAAATAATGAGTGTGAAATAAATCACATAAAACATTCTACGAGCATGAGTATAATATCTGACATCATATGCACCTGACGCTCTGCTGGTACCACAAATTTGTCATTCAGATCTTAAATTATGCATTATAAAGTACGAGTACAAATGAAAGTAAAAATCGCAATGGAGCTGGCGCTACAAACAGCGTATGACATCATTTGTTTTGTAGTCTGGAAACAAGGCATTGAAAAAACGAGAGAAAAATATAAAAAAATAAATATATTTAACGATTTGTTTGGAATGCAATTGAGGAGTTTGTCAGCTAAGCGAGACCTTTTACCATCAATGCGATTTCGATTGTTTCTCTCTTCCGTTATCTCATCGGGAGTCCACCCTTGGGTTTTCAAACTGTCTTGATACGATTATAATGGCATATTATGCAATTTGCATGTATGTAAATATTTTATATAATTTATTAAGTTGCTAATAGAAGTTGACTCATGGCCACAACAAGACGTGACTTAAAGGCCGCAAACCCAACCCATTTTAGCTAATCCGAAATTCCCAGAACAGGAAGAGGGGCTTCAAAATACCAAATATATTTGTAGATAAATCAAAAATGTTGAACAACTCACCAATATTAACAATTTTAATGCCCTCATCCTGAAGGAATTTGAGTGCAACCGATACGTTCTCCAGTTTCTGGCTACGGAATGTTGGACGTTTATTGTATTTGGGCATACGTTTCTGGGATAACACCTCGATGAGGGCAATCAGTCGAAGGCCATCAGAGAGATCAGTTTCCAAATTGTTTATGGAACGATCAATGGTCTTCAGATGCTCATTAGCCCAGCGCGTGAAGGTGTTCTGTTGGATTTTCTTCCATTGCGCATCCTCGGCAAGATCACGTTCAGCCTCCATATCGTCGTCGAAGTTCTCCTCGTA
Source organism: Drosophila putrida (assembly GCA_037043535.1). Taxonomy (NCBI): domain Eukaryota; kingdom Metazoa; phylum Arthropoda; class Insecta; order Diptera; family Drosophilidae; genus Drosophila; species Drosophila putrida. The sequence continues at coordinate 1,693,522 of JBAMBI010000135.1, forward strand.
CTGCTCCGATTGCTGTTGGTAATAGTTGTTTGGCTGTGGGTTAGCGATTTGTGCAAGTTGGAACAAGTTAGGCAGGATATGAAATGGACATATGAATGACAGTGCTAAATGTGGGTGGATGGTGAATTAACTACAAAAACCACTTAATGCAGTAAGCATAAAGAAATATCTTTCTCTGTCAACTGTTGAGCGTTTCCGATTGTATTCGATACGATCTAATAACACAAGGTGTGGTTGGCTCTGGCCATACCGACGCTAACTTGTTCCAGTTTAAAGCCCCACACACACGCACACACACACACACATGCGCACACACGCAGCACACTTAATCTGACTGGAGTGGACATTCAGTCAACTTTCCACATATTCTCCTCCGGCTGCTTCTTCGGGCGACTGGCCAAAGGCAAATAAACTTTAAGTTAATGGATCCATGGCGAACCTTGCATACTCTATCATAGCCATATCAACTCTTAACTGTTTAATTATGTATGTATTTTAATTTCAGGAATCCCCTTTTCATGGGAATCTCTTAAAAGCCTTAAAGCTTAAAAGGTTATAGAACCGACAAAAGAACGTCGCCAACTACATGAAGTTAAATGAGAGGCAAAAAGAGTCAAAGAAATACATACATACACACTAGAGATGCCCACTACTCGCGACATAAATAAAAAACAGAGGAAGGAAAAAGTGCAAGTTATTTTGAATTAAAAGTTATTTAAATATTAAAATTAAATTGACCTTAAGTAAATGTAAGTCGGTTAATATTAACGTGCGACTTCTATATACTCGCTAGCTTATTTTATTTTATTTTTTACTTTGTATTTTTTGAGTGCTTTAATGCCTCTAAACTGCAACGATTTCATCAGTTTTACAATTTTCTAAACAGGACAGATTTTCGGAAAGAGCACTTTTAACATTCTTCTCCAGCTGAAGCGGTTTAAAAAAGCATAGATCTAACCGGAAAAAGGATAAATGGACTGCACTGATTCGCGTGCCACTGCCACAAAAGTTTGAGTGCCAACGATTGTGTGTGTGTGAGTGTGAGTGTGTTATGCCGGCTACATCAACCAAAATAGAGTAGGTAGCCAGTCGCCTGTCTGGCGAAAAGGGCTAGGAAAAAAACAAGAAATGGAGCGACGTTGACGGCGACACGGCGAGAAACTAAATATTTCGCCGCGCTCAGTGCGCAGCGTGTGAAGTTCATTAACATTTTCATTAATTGCGAAATGTCCGCGACGTAATGTGGAAATGTTGCAATTAAAAATTGTAGCGCCCACAAAAAGCAAAGAAGGTCATAAAAAGCAAATGCTGGAGTCTGGCGACGTTACGCGGGGAGAAAACACACACCTGCACTTGTTGTAGTTGTTGTTGTTGATAAGCTTGGTTGTCGCTGCTGCTGCTGTTGTTGTTGTTGTAGTTGCAGTTACTTGTTGTTGGTTGTTGGGCGTAAAAACTTAAATTGCTAAAATTGTTGTTATTGTTGCAATTTGCTGTATAAACACACGCGTCGGCCGCAACGTTCTTTGGCTGCAAATTTGGCGGGTTCTTTCTGCCGTGATTGTTGCTATGATTTAAAAATAATGTCGCCTGTGTTGTTTGACTCTTGCTGACGTTTGTATAATTCGCGTTTTGCACTAATTCACCAACAGGGACAACCGTACCGATTTGTTGACTTCTATTGTTATGGATGTTATTGCTATTGTTGTGTCTCGTTGGATTTAACTGACGCTCGTCGCTGACAGCGTCGTTACTGTTGAGCGTACCACCGTTAACTAACACCAACTGCTGATCGCTGTACATTTTGATGGCCGGTTTCTGTGTCTCTCTGCTTCTTCTTATTGTTGTTGTTGTAGTTGTAGTTGTTTCTGTTGTTGTTGTTCTGCCGCCACTGATCGGAGCGCTGCTATCACGCTTTTTGTTTCTTGTTTTTTGTTTATCGGTCTCTCTTCTTCTCTCTCTCTCGCTCTTGCGCACGCTCTCAGTCGGCGCGCTTACAAATTCCTTTGCTTTTGCGCTCTTTCGTTTGCTCTCTCAGTTGCACGCTTTTTACACTCTGAACAAAAAGTAAATGCACAGGCATTAATGTCGTAGCAAGTCTTCCACGTTTTTAAATAAATTTTAATACGTATTTGACGAAAGTTAAACAACGACCTGCATCTATATGTACGCGAATACAGGTATTTAAAACAGGAATAGTAATTATGCAAATTTAATCTCTCAAATCATCTCTTGCTACAAGTTTTCGAAACTTGATTCAGATATGACTTTAATTAATTGATAATTCTATGCATATGCATTAAGATCCCCTACCTAAGGAATTTCTGACAACATCCCTGCTATGCATACATACATACATATGTATACACAAATGCACCTACATATTTTAATGACCGGTTTGTTATTGTTGCTTTGTTGCTTTCTTTTATTTACCGGTCTCCCTCTCTCGCGATCGCTCACTTAACTTTGCTCTCTTGCATGGCGCTCACAAAATTTTTGGCGCTCTGCCTGCCACTCTGTACTCTCTCTCTCTCACGTTTTAAATGTTACACTCCAATCGAAAAGATAACACACCAGTGCTGTCAACTTTTTGCCAAAAAAAAAATATGTCTCTAACGGGATGAAAAGCAAAAACAGCTGAATTAATTATTCTGACTAATAATAATTACTCTGAAAGGGACAAAAAATATTTTTAAATCACAAAGTCTGTACTGTCAAACATTGCCAACACTGACAAAAGATTGAGCGGCCAGAGTGACACTTCTTAAAAACAGAAATGCTTTTGCCTAAACTTTTTTCACGAATTTCTTATGCATATTTCAACTTTCCTGAACTTTGCCTTATAAGCTAAACTTTAAGTTGTTGATTTCGCCGCAAAGTATGCAACTTCAAAAGACTTTATCAAAGTTATATTAAATTCTTTTTCGATTTTAAATAAATTTTGTTTTTTTATTTTTCTATATTGTTTATGTTTTAGTTAATTAGTGTACTGCTACCAAAAAATAGTACGAAGGCTAACAAAATAGTGAAATATACAATTCAAAAGCACGAAATAACGGTTGCACCACTTTATTGGAATCTATAAGATCTGTATCTTTTCTACTTAAAGTTATCTTTTAATCAAAAGTATGCAGTTAAATATTGACTACAATTGAACTAAATTGATAACAAAATGAGAAATAAATAAAGTAACGGTTGAGCTGCCAATATATCAGAAGAGCCGTTATCAAATTCATATTTTAGTTGCTCATACGATCTGTTGGCTGCGGGTTTATGTAGTGCGAAAGTGGCTGGGTGGAATATTCATTCCATATACATAACGTAACATGAAATAAAATGATTCATACACTTAACTTCAGCACACCCAAATGAAAACAAATAAATGTAGTCAAATATTTGGCATATTTGCGAATTGCTTTTGGCAATCGCCTTTTATAATACCCCAACCCCCAATTCTTGGCCCCCTCGCACCGCTCCATTGCCACTGGTCAAATTCAAAGCGAGAGGCAGACACAAATGCACACTGACATTTGAATGAACGAAACAAATGACGCTGCCAGCAAACGACCTTCTCAATATGGTTAGCAATTGTTAATTTTAGCCAAATTAGTCAAAAATTCGTAAGCCTCATTGATCATCTGATCGATTGGTGATGCTACGCATAGAGTGTTTCTAATCAGGTTTAAAATCCTTCGGATGCATTCCACAAGGGAGTGAATTCGTTGACCATTTAAAGCAGCTGAATAAACTGACCTCAAGTAGGCCGACTGACCCAATATGGAAATAAACTTAAGCGTCAGACCAAAAGTGTTGCCAATAACGTCAACAAGTTAAAACGTGAGGCGCCACTTGGCTGACTTCTCGTTTTCCTTGCATTGGGGCATGATTCAGCGCACGTAATGAAATGCTAAATAAATTTTCACTTCCATTTTAATTAATTTTAATTTATTTGCAACTAAAATTACACACAAAATAGCCAAGGAAACAGCAGTCTGTTCTCTAAAAATAAATTGACAAATATTTCATCTTGTGTACACGTATTTTTTGAAAAGGTAATGCAAAGCACATGTCCTCTATTTGATCAAATACGTATACGTCTATGGTAAATGCACTCAAATGGAAAATAGTGTGTGAAATTATGCGTATAGGACAAATAAAATTCTATTGTATAAACCCATTTTGGGGTTTACTTGCTCTACTTGGTTACCAAAACTCACTTTTCGAGTTGCCATTTTGATTGCGATTTCTGGTTTCTGGATTGTTCTGATATTTGAATAATACTTTTGTTGCTATAGCTATTGCTATATAATACTGATCACTAATCACCCAATTAATTGCACAATGCCACTGCTTTGACCAGCACGCTTTCTTAACACAAAACTTTTAGTCTTTTTGTAAACAATTTGAAATTCAAAATTATGAAAATGTTTTAAAATTCAAAAATACTTTTCGCGAACTGCACGCGTTTTGTTTCGGGTACTGTTCGGTTTTTATTTTCTCAGTTTTGTTCTGTTCTGTTCTGTTGTGTTCCGTTTGATTTGTTCACGCGTTATGTCCACTTTGGGGACTTGACTTTGGGCTTGGGACCTCTCGGTGTCGTCGTTGTCACCGTCGCGTCGCGTCGTTGTAATGTTAATGTTCTGATCGTGGCAATTTCTCAGTTCGACTGACTTGTGCTCGCCTCCTTGCTCAATGTTTTTATGCCAACACAACGATCGCAGCTCTTTATTTTTTTTTCTCAATTTCTTTAATATTATTTCTCAGAATTTTACAGAAGAGCTCACGCGAATATGAACAGTGTGTACAATAAATCTGATCAAGCTTAGATTCACTTAAACCAGAAATTGATCACTATAACTAAATGTTTCCAAAACATCTTTAAGGCCCATTTGTTAAGGTCTCAATTTAAGATCTCAATTAACTATGCGAAGGATAAACTGACGTAACATGTATATATGTATACTACTGTCAAATATTAAGTAAAGCTTATGCGAACATTAAAAAAATGAGTCTTAGCCTATTAATAACTTTACAGCAAGGCTCAAAAAATACCAACTGTTTTGATATTCATATGTATAAATACCGAGGGATCGAGGTATCTAATATTGAGTAAGGAAGAAAGCTCGTTACTTTATCTTGCTAATAAAATACATTTACTTTAATTTAAAGCTTTGATCAAATCAAAACATTCGACTTTGATCGCTTTACACCTGTTTGAACTACAAAATTATATTTTATAAATTTAAATCTAAATCTTCAATCGCTTCTATTTGACTAGCCACATGTGTACGGCTCATCAATACATAATTTCTTCAATATTTATTTTGCTTTATGTTTTGTGTCGCTGACGTTAGCGTCATCGTCAGCTGCGACGCAAACGTCGACGCCAACGTCAACGCTGACCGCACTCTTGAATATGTTTGGCAAACGGCAGTTTGGCTTTTTACCCCACAACTCTGTGATTTTTGCGCGCAGCTGATTTTGTTGTTCTTTTATTTATAGAATACTCGTGTATTTGTTGTTGCTGTTTGTTAATACGTGTACAATTGAAAGCGGCTACTAGCTGGTATGCTTCATTTGTTGCCAATTGCAAATGCACCCAAGTACATACTGTCATTTGCATTGAACCCTGTTCAGTTTTTCTTCCCGCACGCGTGACTGACTCATAAACAGGCGCAACATAAGATCTGAAGAATGGATTGACATCACAAAAATAAAAAAAATACAATACGAAGATGAGCAGCCTTCATAAAATTATGAAATAAATTATGCATGTTTTGCGGCATGTTTTGACTTAAAAGATGACTAAGTCTTTTGGCTAGACCAACAGCATTCGTTCATAAATTTTTTAATTTTATTTCATTAGGTTCTTAAACTTGCTAATGTTTTGCATATTTCCCAGTTGATTAGCACCGCGAATAATATGTTTGGAGTAAGATTATATTATAACTATAATTCACTTTAAATTATATTTGACATTATTAAATAAATTTAAAAAATCCATAAAATGTAAGAAAAACTTAGGGTAACGTAATTTTGATATTCACATTTAAATAATCAAATATTTTTAGGACATTTTATTTATATTATTCAGAATATTTCATGTCGACTTTTCAGCAGCTGTTAATCATTTTCTGTTGCGCATACGCCGCGTCTTCAGAATATTCACGTGCAAACATTTGCTTCAAAGTGCCCCCTTCCTCATACACTCTTCGCGTTATCGCTTTCCCTTTTCTATTTCTATTTCTATTTTTTTCAGCTCTTGTTTAGTTCAGTTGGAAAAATTATGCTACAAATCCAAAAATAAAGCCCACACAATTGCGAAAGATCTAAATGTTTGCCATATCTCAACTTTTATGAGTTCTGTATAACAATAAATCGAGTACTCGACGACTATTTGAATACGCCTTCTGGATACACACTCTGATTAGATGAAAGATGTTGTTTGTTTGTTTGTTTTTGTGTGCAGTAATAGATAAATTTCATTCCAATTCATCACTCAGGTGTGCCGAGGCATGCAACTGTTTCTAAAATAAGATTAACATCTGGCGCTCGCTTTCGACCAGTGTAATACGCTTTTTGCCTTTATTGCCTGTTGGGCCAAATGTGGGGACTCCAGTGGCAACACTTTGGGACAAGTCAAGAACATCACATATTGGCATAATTCTGTATTTTATTTAATTTTATCTGACGAAATATTCTTAAAATTGAAAAGAAAACTCATTTCAGAGATGAGAGATTTTCATTTGCACATAATATTGTACGCGTTTCTGTATTTGTACATATAGATACACACATGAAGATCTTGCGCATATATAATATTTATCAAAATATTCTAGTATATCTTGAAATTGTTCAGATTTTGTCACGCAATTGCCTTCAAAAGGCCAAATTCGACAGATTCACATACTTTAACATTTTTTCGAGTATCTCGAATACTTATTTCTCGATTTTCTCGATATGCACTAATTGAGTAATTATGTGGCGCTATATGTACGAGTACAACACACACATACACACATACGCACACGCGCCTACATACATATATACACGCTTTGTTTTGGCACTAAAATATATTGCGTATACGTCGCGTATGCCCTGATATTCTTTAATACACGCAATTCGCTCGCACACCGTACACTTCGAAGTCAATGCAGCAACTGAAAGTCTTTTCGAAAATGCCATAGACTTGGCCCACACTTTTGAGTAAAAGGCGTCCATAGCTGAATTGAGAGCCAAGAAAATTCTTCGAAAATATTTCAGAATTTCCAGGCGACTGTCGGACGTAAGAACAATTTCTGAGCGATTCCTATGAAATGTTCTTGACAGCAAGTGCTCTGCATTTCAGAATTTCGAACAATGACTAACAATCGTCTCCCTCGATGCGACATACCTCCAATTAGAGCAGCCTCCGACACGTGTGGCAAGTAAAAATCAGAGACAATTTTCATGACACTGACATAAATCAAAGTGCCAACAACATTTGTAGACTGACTCACTTCTGGCCATTGGCCATTGGCCAAGCTCTTGCTTTATTTGTCAGAGCAGTGGGACAACTACTATTAAATTAAAATCGAAGGTTATTTATAATAAATATATTAGTGAGAACTTTTTAGTCCTCTCTTTTATGTTATTTCAATCTCTTTTTTATTTTTCGGCGCAATGGAACAATTATTAAAATCAAATTTAATTCTATTTAAGATATGAGTAAATGCTGAAAATAGTTTATTTAATTGACAAGTGTGTTATTCTTCCCTACATCTTGTTTAAATCATTCTTCGATGCAACGTGCTCTCCTGACAGGCATAATTGGTACTGGGTATCCGTAAACCATCGATCGATAAATCTGCAGATTTTCCACCTCACCGAAGACCTCAAGGAAACGAACCGATCCATATGATAATCGATGGGTGTACTGCGCAAAATGATGGCCATTTATCGATATCAGATAGCAAGCGGCCGTAACGAGCACTTGAATGGTAAACGTTTCTCCTCGATTGAGCAGGAATGGTAGCTCCGAGGAAGCCTCCTCGCGGCCCCAAGCATTATGTCGTTTTGTATTACGCACAACGCATTTTTGCTTAAGCCGACTATCGATATGTAGGGCAATATCTCGATTGTCATTGTCGAACACAAAGTTGACGGAAAAGCTGCGTGAAAAATAAAAAAAATTGTATTTTTAATCATAATTTAATCGATTTAATTTAACTTACTCATCACAGTGAGCGGCAATTCTGCCGCAGAAGATGAAGCTATATCCTTCAAAGAGTTCACCAATCGGTACACAATTATCAATGACGGGCAATTCATACAATTCTCCAGGCGAAGGCTAAAGTAGTTAAAAAATTCATATAGTAAATTAAATATTATTAGTTTATTTTTATTATTTCTTACCCCGCAATGTGGAAAACCGTTTGGATATCCATTGACAATGGTGCGATAAATCTGATGAAGTTCCACGTCGCCATCCACACGAAGAATTCGAACTTCTTCAAAGGACAGACGATGCTTGAACTGGGCATAAGGTTGATTGTTTATTGATATCAAGTAACAATCTTTAGTTACGAGCACTTGAACTTTGAATTGGCGACCACGGGATAATGAAAATTCTGTCGTTGAGTTTATTTCCTCAGGGCCCCAGACTCCATTAACTTGGGTATTACGTACAATATATTTACGGTGTAGTCGCGGATTGATGTGTAGGGCGACATCCTGTGCCTCATTCAGATAAACAAAGTTAATAGAAAACCTACATAAATAAAAGTCATCAATATTAATTAGATTTCCAATTAACACTTTCATCCTACACTTACTTATCACACTTTTCCCCAACTCGTCCAACAAAAGTAAAACTCATGCCATCCGATATTCCATCAATTTGAGCGCCATTGCTAACAATTGGCAAGTCTAAATATTCATCATAGCAATCCTAAAGATGAGGAAATGATTAGATAAAGCTTTTCATATTTAAATTTATAATTCTTTGTCAATTACCTTGAAATTCGGACAATCTTCAACGGGATACTCGACTTGAACGTAAAACGGCGAATCAGTTATTTCAATACCTGAATACCTGACGGTGACCTTGTGTTGTCCCTCCATTTTGGGCATGTAAGAAATCGTGTACGTGAGATTCACATCATTGTTAAAGTCGACATAGGCCGGCTCTATCTCTCCGTTAGGATCCTCAATATCCACTTCGACGTCACCTAAGAAAAACCATTTCAAAATAAATATTTGTAAGGCGTTTCCTGTGATGAGACTTACCTTGACCTGCGGCCAAAGTCTCCACGGTGAATTTAACTGTTGTGCCAATCACAATGCCAGCCGGTTCAAGGCCAGGTCCATAGGCACGCACTCCATCAGCTGAGGCTGGGCCAGGAAGGAGGCTAAAAAGAATACGTTTTTCAGTTTCTTACTACTACCAAAAATATATTCTTTCTTTGTGTTTTACCACACATTTTTTATCATTAATAAAAATGTAAAATTGTTAATAACAATATATTTAACTAAAAGTATGCAATGCTTTTTGCCTAATATAAAGAGATCTAAAATTTGCAGATATCTATAAATAAAAGCTTTGCATTCTTTCAGGCTGTAAAATACTTTAACTTTTCTTACTTTTTACGTTCTAAATAGGAAATTAACTTACCTGTTGGGATCTGATTTGGGACGCAAAGGTGCGCCATCTTTCAACTTGGCATTGGGATACTGGGACAAGTATGTCATCACAGACTGCTCATCCACATTGGGATCGACCAACTCCTCGGGTCTGATCAGCTGACGCACATCAAGCCAATCATCGGCCAGAGTCATGGCCTCAGTGGCATTTGCCACAGCATTGTTGGGATCCCACAGTTCCCAATCGGGACACAGACCAGGAGCACAGGCATCAACCAAAGCTCCCACTGGCTTGCCTGTGGTCCAGTCATGGGTGAAATTCTTGATGGGCATATCGGGTAACTTAATTTGAATCCAGTTAAGCAGTCTGAAACAATATGAAAAATAGTTATGTCGTTAAATATATTTACTGAAAATAAACCAATTTTGTTGTATTACCGCTGCTTGGGTGTTAAGCCCGATTCATTCGAGTGCTGGTCATCATCGCCTTCCCACTTGGGCATCGATATGGAATAGTGAAGAATGAGTGTCCATACTAGGCCTAGAATTAGCTTCAGTTTGCTATCGACAATATCCGAAGAGTCTGTTTTAAATGGAACACAAATTTAGTTTACTTTTATTATGCAATACAGACTAATTTTATAAGTCTTTCACTATCAATGTCTCTTTGTGTGGGCACTTAACTTGATAACCATAAATAGCGGTTGACTCATGACTAATATAATTGACAGCTCACCTATATTGACAATTTTAATGCCCTCCTCCTGTAGGAATTCTAATGCAATTGACACATTCTCCAGTTTCTGGGTACGGAATGTTGGATTTTTATTGTACCTGGGAATACGTTTTTGAGACAACACCTCGACAAGGGCAATCAGTCGAAGGCCATCCGAAAAATCAGTTTCCAAATTATCAATTGAACTATTGGCAGTCTTGAGATGTTCATTTGCCCAACGTGTGAAGGTATTCTGTTGGATCTTCTTCCAAGGTGCATCACCAGCAATACGAGCTCTTTCGGCGTCCATAACTACTATATCAAAGTTCTCGTTGTTGATCCGATCGCTGCTGCTTTGGGTTATAGTCTCTTGGTTATGCTTAGAATTCAAAAATTACTTGAATATTTTTTTCACTTTGGTTTATCTTAGTTCTTTTCCGTTCGATGTGTGCCAGCGTTGTGACTACTTGAGTTCGAGTTTCGGACTACTTATTGGTGATAATGTCATGCCGATCCGGACTGACTTTGACTGAGTAATAATTGTCGCCTTATCTCTCATTATTTTGAAACAAACCTTTGCCATTCTTATATACCCTGTAAACATGAAAAGGGGCTAAGAACTTTAAATACAGTTGTGCAAAAAAGCTTATATCCCCCAAAAAAGGCTTCTTGAATTGTTATTGAACCCATTAATCTATTTATTAATCACCAAGAGTCTTAGTTTCTCAGTATCTGAGTTTGTAAGAAATATTAAGACCAATTTTACTGTAATTCTTATAGCAGGATACAAATTAGTTCGTCACTTTTTCCTTACACTAGCTTATCTTTCGAACAAGATTAGAGAAAAGTGGTAAAACACAGTTTTGTCATATTGCGAACTCAATACATATAAATTTAAGTTGTTTGTAGATTCTGTTAGTCAGTTATTTAAAATTGGGACTTTCGATTTTGCTAGATAGAATTATCAATGTAGCTGATAAGATATCATATCTAAACAAATAAAATGTTTGCAAAGAATTCGCATTAACATTCGCGAAAAATAAATAATAATTTTACCAGCGATTTATGGAGCATCGATTCATTTTAGCGTTTTTTCGGAATTAGATATGAATGTTTTTTTCATATTTAGCTGTGAAATGGGTTATCGATACATCCACTTCTTGGAAGACAAATAACGCATTTGTATTAATATCGGAATAATATCAAAAGATAAAACATTTTATTTTAAACTAAAATAAATTACATAAATATGAAACAGCAAAACTCTAAAGTTAGTTCTGATCAAGAATATATCTTAGTAATTAGTTACAAGGCTTACAATAATATTACAATTTATTATTGATATTGACAATGAATGATAGTCATAATTAATCATAATCGTAATGGGAATCTTGATGAATATTTTTTTTATCGATTATCACAACTTATAAAATAGTAACTAAAAAAATATAATAGGAAGTAGTATTTAATGACAATCGTAATCACTTGTAGATATTACGAATAATAGTCATAACAATGAAAAATGTATTTATTGAAAATCATAGCCAAAGTCGACCGTTATTATTTATATTTCATTTATTATTGACAACTATAAATGTACTATTGCAAAGGGTATAAGTTATTTAACTTTTTTCTCTCTTGAGACATGTTAAGCAAACTCACAGTGTGTATATGACATATAGTTATATACAATCTGACGAAATAATATGGATAAAATCTGATTACTTTATAATTAACCTATCTCTGCAAGCGTATACAATCTTTGGCGCTTCAAAGATAGCTTGCGTTATCTTTAACAACTATTATTGTAATTAATAAATTAGTAATTAATAAGATCTTTAGAAAATGGAAACTATAATTATTTAAATCATCTGCAGGTTACTATTTAATTATCTGCTGTCGCACTTGTCCACATCTACCATTGCCACTCATGACCTGCCTCATCCAATCCCTGTAGTAACGCACATCCATAAACACATCTGGCACTCCCTTGGCACAGGGTATCAATAAGTTGAGTATACCAATCAGTGTTCCATTGTGAACTAAAGGTCCACCCGTGTCGCCATGACAGGCGCCAATATTGACCTGTCTCAGAGCGCACAGATGACACGGTCCCAGCTCGACATCCTCATACTCAGAGAGCCGTGACATGCAATCCTGTAGAGAAATGTGATTCTGATGCATGCGTTGCATCAACGTCGGAAGAGTTCCCGCCTCCGACTGCCTGCCCCAGCCGGTAAAGACGATTTCAGATGTGCCTACGGGACAGGCTTCGGTAGCCACAGTCACGGGTTGAGTAAGTGCATCAAAAACAATGCTCTCGTTAAGTTGGAGCAAAGCAATATCATTATGATACTTGGGATGATCGTAACTGCAGTGCATATAAATGGCAATTGGATAATGGACAGCTCCGGGTTGTGTATAGCGTATGGAGCCCATCGCCACCTGTAGTCGATCCGCTGGCCAACCGCTGACACAGTGTCCAGCAGTGAGTATCCAACGTTGCGAGATGATAACCCCACCACACAGATGACTACCTGTCAGTGTTTGCAACGAGATTTGATAAGGCGCTTCACCCTCAGCTGCATTTTGACCTCCGACAATAAGTTCGACCGGATCCACCAGCGTTAGCAGAGGAATCACAATAACTATTAGCAACAACTGGAGGTGTGTGTGTTGTGTCATATTTGATATCCAAATGCCAACTGGTACGAAATAGTTGTACTTACTTTAGTTATGCCTTTACTTCGATACGGATATCAAATATGATATAGGTCAATAAACTGATTTTATATCTCACAATCAGTCTAATAAATATTCTGGCAATTACCGATAACGATCAATTATTAAACAAGTAAAATCGCTCTAATAGAGTGTGCTTGGCTACGAGATACGCTCTGTCCAGCTTTAAGACTCCACAGTCATATTCAGACACTCGTACATACAGGTGCTAAAGGTTTACAGCTTATAATTATTTTTCCTATCATGAAATATTTAAATTAAAATTGATTTGCGTACAATTATAGATAGGAACATAGTTACTTGCCAAATTTGGAGTCACTAATACTTAATTTAACTGAGCTCAGGACGAACTCTGTTAATGCTGATCAAAGGGATTTAAAATGTATCCTTATGACTGTTACATGTATCTTCACAAAGCTAGAATACCTCTTTTCTCCGTTGCTAACTTGCGCAGTTTATAAAAACTCTACTAGAAAATGAACTGTTCCTAGACAAAGAATAGCCAAAGTTAAATTTAAATTGGCTATCGCCAGACTGTTTTCCAGTTGCAATAATAAACTGGTCAAGTGATCATAAATTCTGGCCGATAAAAGTCGACTTGATATATCTCCGAGTACATTTTCATTCAGTTTGTGCTTGTCAATCGAATGTGCAATATGAAGTTGCTCTGTTTTTGTTTCCTGTTATTCCTCATCCAGCCGAGATCGTTGGCCAAACGCTATTTAAATATTGATGCAGCTGATGGTCAATTTGATAATCGCATTGTTGGTGGTCAGGATGCTGAGATTGGCTTTGCCCCATATCAGGTGTCCATTCAACCCATACTAGGATATCACAATTGTGGAGGCTCCATTATAAACAAGCAATGGATACTCACGGCTGGTCATTGTGTAAACGCCTATCATGTGGGCCTCTTAATTATAGTGACGGGCACCAATGAATATAAAAAACCAGGTGGCATCTATTACACTGCAGAGAAGCATGTTCATTGCATGTATGATCAACCCTATATGCACAATGATATTGCGCTCTTAAAACTCACTGAGGATATTATTTTCGACGAATTGACACAGCCGATTGCTCTGCCTGTAGCTCCGTTGAAGGAGGGGGATAAAATTGTGCTTACAGGCTGGGGAGCTGGAAAGCCCAATGGAGATGCTAATCCTAATCTGCAGAAGCTCGCCTTAGACTTTGTCCCACATGCCACTTGCAGTGATATTTTTAATCATACCAGCAGTCTAGGCATTGGACATATGTGCACCTTCTCCAAAGAAGGTGAGGGGGCCTGTCATGGCGATTCAGGAGGTCCCCTTGTGAGAGAGGATCGTATTGTTGGCCTGGTCAACTGGGGCAGACCGTGTGCCAAAGGATTCCCAGATGTGCAATGCGATGTTTATTATTACCTCGACTGGATCCAGAGAGTCATAAGCGGCAACTCCCAGTGCAGCGCATAATCTTATCAACTATATCATTAAATAGCAAGAAAATAAAGTTATAATCGACACACCGAAGATTTGATAGCATATACACTTTCAAAAAATGTTATATTAAATATTTAAATTAAGTAAAAGCATGCCAAAATAAAATAAAATTATTTTTACATTATTTAGAGAACCCTATTTTATTGTATAAGAATAATTTCTGGTTGGGTTGAGATATAATAAGAAACAATCAAGTTTTAAATGTTAAACCTTGCATTTTTATCGAGTGTTTAATTTATGGTTTATTTATCCGATTTCTACCAAATGGAGTAGTTAGTTTGGTGAAGATATCACAGAAGATAACAAAGTGTTTTACATCAAAACTTGCCTTTAGGTCGATTTTTCCTAATAAAGCTATATTCAACTGGTTTAATCAACTCTATTTACGGACTCACTCTCTGCTCTTATCATGGAAATATGTACTTTATGACAGATATAATACCCTCTGCAGGGGTATAACAAAGTTCGATTTGATAGAAATCTCTTTTTTATTTTACACATTAAACGCCATAATTACTGGCATAGCAATGGCAAGTCTTGCAGGATTCTGACATGGTAACTCGAATCCAATCCACATAATAGTAACAGTTGGCATAGCTGTCTGGATATCCGATGGCACAGGGATGACCCCAGTTGACCAAACCATACAAAAAGCCAAAGGCAGCCAATGGACCACCAGAGTCTCCATGACATGCGCCCTGCCCCTGATCTGTGCGAGTGCAAATGTGACCAGGTCCATTGTAGGGATCGTTATCCATTTCTTTCTGGCAAGTGGCATAATCCATATAGGTCAAGTTTACCTGTTGGAGCACATCGGGGGTATCACTGCCAAAGTATGTTGATCCCCAGCCCGTCAACAACAATTGCGATCCATTGGGCAGCGGTTTATCAGGTAATGCTATGGGTTGTGTGTATTGATTCCACTTAATCGAATCATTAAGACGAATCAACGCGATATCATTGTGAAAGGTGGGATAATTGTAGTTGCAATGCACATAATGTTCCTCCACAAAGTATTTGGCATCGGGTTTGTCCCACTCTATGGTGCCAGTTACCACCCTCAGATAGGTGGGATTAAAGCCATAGACACAATGGGCAGCCGTCAGAACCCAATACTCATCGATGATTGCTCCTCCGCACATGTGATCTCCGTACATGCCCTGCAATGAGATTTGATAGGGGGCCAATCCCAGCTCCGCATCACTCCCACCCACAACTCGATTGTCAAATCCTTTACTACCCTTGGCCAATATCTTCTCCAACTTTTCGGGACTTAGCTCTGGCATTAGTTTACCACTCGAGATACTGCTCCAGTTAAGGAGCAGCAATAATGTTGCTGCACTGGCAACTCGATTCCACATACTAACGAATCAATCTCTTAACGCGTATTAAACATTTCGACACGTCGTGATTTTCCTTTTATACTCGCAGAAATTTTGGAGTGACATACTTTTATTAGCCATATTTTTTTATCGTAAATCGGAATCGATGTTGTCCAGCTCTGGTATCTAGTCCATAAATTGATATAGGCGAGTTTTGATTAGGATTTTGTGATGGGGTAATTAATATCGAATTGGGACTATGGACAATGATATGTTGGCGGTGACTCGACATCTATTCAAACGTAAATCAAAGCATTACGTTTTTTAGGTACCCTGTAAATTACTTAAAGATTTAAAGAGCATTCATTAAAAGCATCATTAAAAGCAGAAGATTTTTAGCAGAGACACTTTATCCGAGATTATCCGAGAATAATTTATGCAAATTTAAAGCATACTTTGAGGCAATTATTGTTAACTTTAGATAAATGTTTTATTATTTATTATATACTAAGTTGCAGCTTTTAAATAAATATATTCCGATTTATCCATACTGACAACTGATAATTTAATTCTTCTTATGAAAAAGTTTTCCGTTAAAAGATTTTAAACGATTCCTAGCTTTTACTGTGTGTTTTTTATAAGCTTTTATTTGTATAATTTAGTAACCAATTTAGGAAAGTTTTTTAATAATTGACCAATAATTTATAACCAATTATAACAATTTGACAGTGCTTATGAACTTATTAATAATATTCAATTACGACTACACAAACTTTCCTACACTAAAAAAGCCATAAAAATACCCCAATCAACGTGTAAATAATTAACAACAAGACTTTGACATAAAACATATGTATATTTTTATTTATGCATAATTTTTGCTTAGATTTTTGGACAATCGTTGGATAATAATATAGGGAAATTAAGTTTTTTAAGCTTATAAAATCAGTTAACTCGATGCTTGCAACCTGCAATATTCCGACGTATCCAATCCATGTAATAAACTGTGTTGGCATGCATATCGGGTTTTCCAACGGCACAAGGGGCACCCCAGTTGACCACGCCCACAAGCTTGTTCTCCCACATAATTGGACCGCCAGAGTCGCCATTACAGGCACCTTCTCCTTCTCGGGTGAAGGTGCAAATATGTCCAATGTCAACGCCATCGGAATCATCCCAAGCTGCCTTACAAGCCGAGTGATTCATGATGGTCAAGTTGATCGTTTGCAGCTTCTCTGCTGAAGGCCAATTGATCTCTGGTGCTCCCCAACCCGTCATGACGACTGTGGCACCGACTGGTGGATACTCTGTGCTTAGTTGAACAGGTTGAGTGCGTTCGTTGTAAACAATCGAATCGTTCAGATGGAATAATCCAATGTCATTTGCATACATAGCTGGAATGTCGTACATGGAATGAACTATGGCCTTGTCCGGGTAGAGTATTTGACCAGGCTTAAGTCTCTCATTTGTGCCCACAACAATGCGTAGGTCTTCGACACTAAAATCAAGGGCACAATGACCGGCGGTGAGGATCCATTGTTGATTAAGGATGACTCCACCACAGATATTAGTTCTCCATAAAGTTTGTATCGATACCTGATATGGTGCCGCCCCCTCCTCCGCATCCTGACCACCAACAATTCGTTTGTCAAACGTCGCAAATTTATGATCTATCCGTTTGGCCCTGGTGACGTCAATGGCACTGGCCAAGAGTAGAAGAAAGAGGCCAAAAAGCCAACACCCTTGGCCCAAACAGAAGAATGCAGACATCGCAAATGCGTACGTGTCTTGACGGGTTTACAAGTAAAACTGCAATTAATGACCACTAATGAAAATATGGAATGACCCAAGTTGAAGCTTTTATATGACCATCAACCATCGACCATATTTATCGCAGCTTTGGCTATCGCGCCGTTTTGTTTTTTGGCCAACTCATTGACCAAATCTACATTTATGAATGTGCATATCTTTACGGTGCCGAAGGATAAAACCCACACGGCAAAATAAGTTCAATTGGAGGGTCCATAAATGACAAAATGATTACAGACATGCATGCCCGGGGATTGGGGGAAATCTCAGTCGGCTATATATGAAGGGTTCTTTGGCTGGCTTTCATCCATATACGATTCGCATGCCCGTCATGAATGTCCACAATGGTTATTATCGTCCCAATAAATGCTAGACCCGATAAGCCTTGTCCGATGTATAATTTAATGTCCAATTCTGAATGGAATTTAGTTTCATTTGCACAGTAAAACAATGAGAACATTGCCAAAATCAACACTGTCCAAGGGTCTACTCTGGTTCTCCCTTTGTCTGCTCTTCATCCAATTCTCGGATGGATTGCGCTTGTATGGAGAACAAATGCCAAGTCAAGATGCGATTCAGATGAGATCTTCAGCTAGAATTACTTCTAAGAAGGAGGAGCGCATAGTTGGAGGAAATCAAGCGAGTCTCGGAGAATGGCCATGGATTGTCTCTGTGCAGAATCAATATGGATTGGACTTTTGTGGTGGCGTCATCATTGACAATGCCTGGATTCTGACTGCTGCAAGTTGTGTCTCTGGTTTGAGGGCACGTAATTTAATGATTCTTACGGGAACTGTGTCCACTTGGAATAACACTGCAGTCGCCTATTTTGTTGATCAGATTCATGTGCATTGCAACTTTGATAAACCACTGTATCATAATGATATTGCTTTGCTTCATTTGACCGAATCCATCAAGTTCAACAAGGAGACGGCTAAGGTTTCTCTTTCCGAGGTCGATAACTTGCAGGAGGGCGAGAAACTATACTTTGCCGGATGGGGCACAACGATTGAAGGTGGCAGCAGATCTCAATACTTGCAACAATCCGAAGGCAACTATATGCCCGTTGATAAGTGCCGCAATTTCCTTGGAAACACAGATGATGTGGATTATGGTCATGTCTGCGTCCAAATGGACATCGGAAAGGGAATGTGTCATGCCGACACCGGTGGACCGTTGATCAATGCCCAAAATCAGCTTGTGGGCATTGGTAATTGGGGTGTGCCATGTGGTAGGGGATTCCCGGATGTCTATGCTCGAGTGCCCTTCTACCATGATTGGATACGTACCATTATAAATGGTTGTGGCAATGCTTAGATATATGTACTAACATACATATGTATGTAGTTTTGATTGTACTTCATGTCACTATCAGCTCTTGATTAAATGCGACTTTGCGATTTTTATGATCCCTAAAATACAGTTCTATACCAATACCATACATTGTTTTATTCTGATTGTATGATTATATGACTGGTCATTAATATCTAAAGCCCAGTCATGCGACAGTTTAGCTGCTTGACATTGGAATAACTTCAAATCAGTCCACTTTTGGCAGAGCTTCCAACATGTCTTACCAAAACGGAGTGTTTCTATTTATTTTCCTACTTTTTGTGTCCTCCTCGCAATCTGTTAATCGTCGTGATTTTAAATCAGTGCCCGCATCCAAGTTGAAGTTCAATTCTCGTATCGTTGGCGGTGAAGAAGCTGCTCTGGGAGCTGCACCATATCAGGTGTCCATACAGAATAGCTTTGGGTAACTATCCGACTGATAATACAATAACACTACTTATAAGATAAGAGTGATCAAAAACGAGGTCAGCAATAGTTAAATAAATGAGTAAAAAATGTATTCGGACTTGGGAAATTACAAATCATGGCAGCTAGGGAAGTTACTAGTCATAAGATTAGAAAAGTCACTATTCATTGGGTATAGAGTCATATAGATTTGGAATTTACTAGTCATGGGAATTAGGAAACTAGTCTTGGCGACTAGACTAAATACTTAATTGTTATTAAATGTCCACAATCAATTTGCCTTATATAAAGAATTATGTTTTAAATAAAAGTTAAGCTTAAAAAACAAAAAAACAAACAATAGGTCGTACTTATTATTTCATTGAAAAGATTAAAAATAAGCTGTGTATTGCGCCTTAAAAGTAAAAACTGATATAAATTATCATTTTGCAGTACAGTAAAGTAAATATGTATGTAGTTAAATATAGTATAGTACTATAGTTTAATTTAGTTGCAATTAAGTAGCTTAAGAAAGATAAACGATTTTTATAAAAATCATCTTACAAATGTGAAATAAGAACAAAAAGAATACATATGAAGTAAGAATGGAAAGATTAGTATATGAGTGGGATGTGAAATTATAATTTAGTATAAAGTTTACTATAATAAATACTTCTAAAATTTCTAAGAGTCCCAATAAAATGTGTAGAGGATAGATACAATGAGGAAATGCATCTCGAAAAAGGTGATATTTGTATTTGACATTATTACAAACTTTTCAGTAATCACATGTGCGGTGGTGTCATCATACACGATCAGTACATCCTGACGGCGGCAAGTTGTGTGGCAGGAATGCGTAAGAATAACGTTAAGACGGTGATGAGTACCAATGATTGGGCTGGTCCGGCATGGGAATATTATACGGAGGATATCATAATTCATTGTAAATTCGATCAGCCGCTGTATCACAATGATATTGCACTGATTAAAATGACAACAAAAGTTGCCTATGATGAGGTTACACAGAACATAACGATAGCCGCCGTGGATGATCTTAAGGAGGGTGACAAGCTCGTCATGACCGGTTGGGGCAGCTCGGAAGAGGGCGGTGATTACGAGTGGAACCTGAAGAGGCTGGAGTTGTCATATGTACCAACTGCCAAGTGCAATTCTACCTATAGCTATACCAAGGATCTAGATATCGGACATTTGTGTGCTGTAGGAGAGGTCGGAGCTGGAGCCTGTCATGGTGATCATGGTGGTCCACTGGTAGATAGTCAAGGTCGTCTGGTGGGCATTGGCAATTGGGGTGTGCCCTGCGGACGAGGATTCCCAGATGTGTTTGCTCGTATCAGTTTCTATCATGATTGGATCCAATCGACAATCAAAGGCTGTGGCATATACTAGCCATAAACTTTGTCTGCAATCTTTGAAGTGTAGACGTCTGGAGATTGTCTGCCGACAACGTGTGAACTTTGCATCCACAAAATGACTTACAGACAAATAATATATATATACTCTTAATATATTCGTCTCTTATCTGCCTAAAATTATTCATTAAAGTATACCAAATGTTTTTATACCCTTATAAAGAGTATTATAATTTAGTCACGAAATGTGCAACGCCTTAAAGGAGGCGATTCAGATCCATAAAAATATATTCTTGTTCAGTCGGTCTAGCCAGTCAGTCTATTTGTCCGTCTGTTTCAATGTTGTCTCAATAGTTTTGGAAATATATTTAAAGGCATACTTTATATATTTGGAGAAAAAAACTAACTTTTTCTTACACTGTTAATATTTCTTTACTCTAAAGTTGATTCTTTAGTGTTCAATTTTGCTGTAAAAATTCACAATTAAAGAGACAAAAAAAAAACACAATTATAAAAAACCCTGTCCCAAGGATCAACAGACTTCAAACTAGCGTGACTTCTTCAATACCATTTTGATCTATAAATTTAAACTATATTTAAAATAGTATATTTTCAAAATTACATTTTTATAAAGACAATATAACATAGCGCTTTAAAGTTATATCTAGAATTAGTATGTCAAACTATTATCACAAGTTGAAAGTTAAGGGTATGAAATCTGTGGCGTGCCAAATATCTTTAGCCTAGTATTTGAATTTGTATGAATTGCCATTGTAATCTTATGTTTAGAAAGTTCCGCTGCGTAACGACAAGTCTACAGATTGTTAATAGGGCTTTCGTTCAAAGTCCACGTCTACATGTCGTATGAGTAATCTATTGTTTTAACTAACACTCAAGTGTTGTCATTCTATCGACGGCTGACTGGCGTTCGGTACTTATTCGTTTTTGCGAGAATTTAGCATTATCAGGTCGTGGTAAGCTTGTTGGCTATGGTAATGTCACTATCGGAACTTCCCCAGAATTGCGTTGAATATTCGTTATCTTGGTGGGAACCGTATTCAAAGAAAGAAACCTCGAGATAAGCACAGTTCCCGCACAACTGTTGGCCGACTATAAAAACAAAAAATGCTTGAAAAAATTGACAATTCGAAATCGAAAGCCGAAACAACGCGAACACTTTAAAAAAACAAATTCCTAGAGATGAAGTTCCTTATATCACTTACAACGTTGTTAATTGTGTCCCTTTGTGGAGCACGTAAGATTGGAGTGGTGAAGAAGCCATCAACATTAGTACATCAACTGGATGAAAATGTAGTGCGTCCCGAGACAAGAGTTGTGGGTGGATCGGATGCCCCACTGGGCTTTGCTCCGTATCAGGTGTCCATTATGAACACCTTTGGCGAGCATGTGTGCGGTGGCACCATTCTCAACAATGAGTGGGTCCTTACAGCCGCCCATTGCATGGAATGGCCCATACAGTATCTCAAAATTGTCACCGGCAGCAATGATTACACGAAACCTGGTGCAGAGTATCTTGTGGATGCGGCAAAAAAACATTGCGATCACGACAAACCCGCCTATCACAACGATATTGCCCTTATCCACGCTGCCACGCCCATTGTCTTCAACCAGCGCACGCAGCCCGTTAAGATGCCAACAAAGGATTCCCTGAAACAAGGTGATAAGGTTACTCTCACCGGTTGGGGTAGCATCAAGGCCTGGGGTCGTTATGCCACCCAACTGCAGAAGATCGATCTCGCCTTCCTGGAGCACAAGCAATGCGAGACAAAGGTACGCAATGCCAGTTGGTTGGGTGCTGGTCACCTCTGCACCCTCACCAAGGAGGGAGAAGGATCCTGTCATGGCGACTCTGGTGGTCCACTTGTCGATGCAAATCAAACGCTTGTCGGTGTCGTCAACTGGGGCGAGGCCTGTGCCCTCGGCTATCCGGATGTATTTGCCTCAGTCCTATATTATCAACCCTGGATCACCCAGATGATAACACCCCAGGGAAAAGCGTGTTAAGATCTTCTCAAGATCTAGCACAGAAATGCTGAAACCAAAGAAGTTAATCCTATAAAGATCTTAAAACAAAAGCCCAACGAACAAACAACAAAAACGCCATAAAAGAACAAAACTTATATGTAAACCATAGTCTGTAGTGCCTATATTTTTATCAGAATAAAAAATATATATATCGAAAATAAAAAATATTTATGTACTTTAATTATAACATAATTGTAATCGAAGAAAAATGAAAAGAAAGAATCACCAATGTCAATGGATCCTTAGGATATCTAGAAACAAAAGCACAAAGAACAAAAGTCATAGTCCATATATTTTTTATCGAAAACTCATAAATATTTATCCCAAATATAAAATATTAATGGCCCCCAATTGTAGCCACGTATCCATAATATATTTATTACTTTATGCACTTGTTATTCACCAAGTCCGAAAGCGGCTTCTTCTTACCAAAAAGATGATAGTTAGCTGGTCAGGTGAGTCAAAAAAGTTAGTGTCCAATCGTAGAATGAGTCGCTGTCTATAATTAGCAAAGTCAGCTAACATAATCATTTATCGTTTAGCTTTCGGTCAATTATAAATATCGGCTGATTAGCCTTCAAAGACAAGTGGTAAGTAATCGCAAATCTATTTATATAAAAGTTAATTACTTACCAAATTGGTCAACCAATAAAGTAGATAAATCTATTTATAAATATATTAACCAACAATTATATAAATAAGTAATAACTTACCTAAGTCTGAAAAGAAATCCCTTTTTGCAGTGTGAAGTCTTATGGGATGTAATAGAATTGAAAGACACTGTATAATGAAAGACTCTCCATCTTTATTCTCACTTGTTATCAAAATAATTTTCTATTAGAAGATTTAGAGTCTTTCAACTTTTCTTTAAATACTTTTCAGTGTGTATTAATTTGACCCGGAATACAAAAAGTTTTGCAAGGTTTGCATTTCTGAATTCATTCATATTTTCCATGTTTAATTTCAATATCAACCTTAATTAATCTGTCCAAGTTTTGACCAAGAACTCTGAAAAAAATAAACAAAACAAAGTTATCTTTTACTGATTGTTTGTAAAGTCTATTTGTTCCTTATTGCACAGCTTGAGCACACTTCTTATCAAAATCGGCCTTCTAGTGAAGTACGGAACACATAGACAAGTACTGTGATTGGAAGTCCGAACCCCTACAGAGTGTGTTTGTTTGGTTACAACGTGTCTGGCATACAAAGCGACAAACTTAAAGCCAATAAAAGGCAACAAAATGTGGCAAGTAGTTGTAGTCATTGTTTGTTACACGTTCACAATGTTGATATTGCTACTCTTGATCTCAGTTGTGACTGGTGAGGTGCTTGACGAGGTCCTTTATCCACCACAGTACACCACTCAGCGCATTGTGGGTGGCGAGGATGCACCTGACGGCGTGGCTCCATATCAAATTTCCCTGCAAGGAGCAAAGAATGGACAACATTCTTGTGGCGGTGCCATCATTGATGAACGTTGGATAATCACGGCTGCACATTGCATCCATGGAAAGTCACCTGAAGCCTTCCGAGTTCTCACAGGCACACAGGATCTGCATCATAATGGGTCCAGGTATTACTATGTGGACAGAATTGTCGAGCATTGCAATTATGAACCTCGCAAGTATCGCAATGATATAGCTTTGCTTCATTTAAATGAATCGATTGTCTTTGACAATGTCACTCAACTTGTGGAACTCGATCATGAGCCTTTAGTAGCTGGAGATTGGCTGCTTCTCACCGGTTGGGGTACCTTATCCCTAGGCGGAGAAGTCCCCGCCAAACTGCAACGCCTCGAGGTGGAATATGTGCCCTTCGAGCAATGTCGAGAGGCACACGGCAACAGCACCAATGTGGACATTGGACATGTTTGCACCTATAATGACAAAGGACGCGGTGCTTGCCACGGTGACTCTGGCGGTCCTTTGGTGCACAATGGAAAACTGGTGGCACTGGTCAATTGGGGCATGCCCTGTGCCAGAGGAAAACCCGATGCTAGCGCTAGCATCGCTTACTATCATGACTTTATACGCACTCATCTCAGTCTGGACGAGGTGGAAGCTGAGACGAGGAATATGGGCAATAGCCGCTCCCATTGTAACTAAATCTCAATTATCTTTGTAAACACAATATATTTTTATATTTGCCAGTCCAAAGGATAATAATTCTGATCTAGATAATCTGATAATTATCACACCTCAAACATCCATAGCCTTATCTAAACTAAACGTGCTTCAATGTGAAATTTGATTTAAGAAAATTTCATAACATAATTTGATCTCTGTTTTGATTCAGTAAATGTTCCTCACTTTAACATAGCCCTATAATAAAAGAAAACACATTATTTACAATGTTGAACCTTTAATACGGACTTGATTCAAATTGACACAAATTACAATCTATAAATTCACTTATAAACTTAGACAACAAGAAAATGCGAGTTCATTCTAACTAACAATAAGATTTGATGTGGTGAGCAATGAAGATATTTTAGAATTGGTTGGCGGGCAGATACTGATTGTTAACTGGGCCATTTCCATTGATGCTGCCACTCAGGATGCTGGTGCCATGGTGGACATGTCCATGTCCCTGAGCATCAAAGGAACTATCAAGATTCTGTTGCTGTGGCACCTGCTGCTGCTGGTCCTCTTCCTCCTCCTCGGGTGCATCCAGAGATCCCACAACAGAGGTAATTGGTGCCAAACCCTCATCGGTGATGGTGGAAGTGCCTCCCAGAGTATCGTACTGAGATTGAATCTGTCGCTGGGCATTGAGAGCCTCCTCTGGAGTGCGGTATTTGATGAAGAACACCTCGGGCTTGTTGATCTGTTGTGGCGCCTCGGCAATGGCATCCTGCAGATCCGAGGCAGTTGTCTTCTTGGCCAGCACATAGACCACAGTCTTCTCCTGTTTCAGAGTCTTGGCCAGATTCAAGGCAGCAGCGCGATTCGTCTGAGCAGGCGTCTTCACAAAGAGCACATTGTAGTGATTGCGAGGTTGTTGACTCAATTGTTGTAACTCATCCTGAATCTCATCCTCAGACTCTTCGGGTGCCGAGTGAATGAAGAAATTCTTGGTGACAATTGGCCTCTTTGGAATTCTAACTCGTGGACGAGCACGACGCTGTTGTTGCACGGGAGCTGTCTGGAAGTTGCCGGGGAAACCAGCAGGCATGGGGAAGGAGGAGGAGATGATACGTGGTTGCTGTTGGCCATGAGATTGTGGCTGGTATTGGCCAACAGGTGGCAAGTATGGCAGAGGCACGGATAGAGGTGGCAGCACGGGATGCGATGATTGCTGTTGTTGTTGTTGCAACTGTTGATTGAGCAAATGTGCCACAACAGTTGGTTGTTGTTGCTGCTGTTGCTGTTGCACACGGTAATTGTATCCCTGCTGCGTCAGACTGATGTCGGCACTGGCCAACGCCAATACACCCATAAGTATTGTCTAAAAGAAATAGAAGATAAGGTTTAAAATCACTGATAAACCTTTAATATCCATTTGATTAATCCTAGTTAGCACACCACAAATATCTTCATGCTGTTGCCTAGGCTGGAACTTCTTCTTCTGTTAGCTGAACTTGCTTTTAGCCCTTGCCCTCTCGCTCTGTGTGTCAAGTGGTTGTGATGATGGGTCAACCAACGACTTGGCCTTTTATACCAAGCTTTAATGCGTGGTCGCAACTTGTTTATAATCGGAAACTAATAATAAAACAGCAGCAAAGACAGCTACGGCAGCTGCCGCCTAACAATAACAACAAATTGTTGCAACAGTCAACACAACAATTCATTTGCATGGCGAAGACGCAGATGAAGATGGAGATGAAGATACTGAGACAGTTTGTGGGGTGGCAAGTGGAAGTGGGCTTTTGTTACGCCTCAAGACAGTCTATTGTTTAGACCAACAAATCAACTTGGCAATTTTGACACACTGCCCAAGTTGACTTCATTTCAAATCGTGTCATTTTATACACTTTCTGGGAGTTTTGGAAAAACACACAGCACAAATCATTTAAACAATTACAAATATGCTCAATTTATCATATTTAAAATGGAATAAAAATACACAAAATTTATAACCTCTTGTTAGTGTATTTACTCTGCGGATATAAATTTATAATTTCTTTTGATTCAATTTTCTCGAGTCTTGCCAATTTTAGCAGCATAGTGTGGCCAATAATTAATTAGTTTCCAACAAGCATAGATCCGAAATTAGCATAATTTTGTATGCCTACAAAGTAAATATTTGCAGTTGAACAAATTATTAAAATTTTTAATTATGATTATAATTTTGAATCGGAGTAAAACAGAAAAAAGCGCAAGTGTCAACAAAGTCGTAAAAGACAAAAACTTCGCAAGATGGTCATTTGATGTGCTGTCTAAATTTTGCAGTCCAAATGAATGGAGATAGATACTCGTATTAGCATATCGATCGAATGGACGAGGTTACAATCGATTACAATCGTTTTCTATGCACTTTTGTCACTCCCGATCCATTGTCTGGCTGTGGTTTATTGCAAACAACTTGAACTATAAAATGCAAATGGAAATTTGGACAGTGGACAGGGGACAGTGGACTGTATACTGGCGACGGGCACTGTAAAGAGGAGGGAAGCCAAGGTCTAGCTGCATATTGTGTATACGCAGAGTGTAAATATTGTGCGATATATCGCCAAATTGATACAAATGTCCATATATAACATATATATACATATATTATTTACTTATTATATGTATAAATGAAGATTTTTATAATCAGAGTCAGCCATTAGTCAGTTACGATACACAAAAGTGAAGGTAAATCACTTAGTCAATTTGAAAGCTCTGATTTTCATGGGACTGTTTAGCTTTAGTTTAGTTTTGAGGTTGACATTTTGCGCAGGTTACGCGTTCGTCTTTTGAGGGAAATCTCTGACAACGGAAATGAGTTGTCATAACAAGATGCATATGGAATGAATTGAGATTAGTATTATCAACTTAATTGGATTGGTTGTAAAAATGCAGCCTTAGTGAATGTAATCTGCGACAAAGGTTCAGCCTACATCATATTTATCTGTAATCTAATTATGAAAGAAACAAATTATGATATCCCACACTGAAATCTTACCAAATGCTCCCCTAGCACCAAACCAGGCATTAAATTGTTCAGCTTATGCAAGTAACAAATGCAATTCAACTGGGACATGGACTGGAGTGCATCTCATTAACAGAAGTTTGCACACAAATCAGCCCAACAACCTTCAAAATTATAAAACTAACCCATATTTCTTGGGGCTGTCTCTTCTGTTAAGTCAGAGCCGGAGACAGAGCTATCAAAACAGGTTTCTCACTTTCTCACGCCAATTCCGCGAGGCATGACCAAAAAAGAGATGTAAGAAAATTAAATATGCAAAACTATATCCAAAATATCTCTGATTAACTTCCGTTGGAAATGTGAAGCCGAAGGGAACGCTTTCATTAATCTTAGCCAAATGCAATTCCAATCTAGAGACTTTCAAGTACCATAAAATAGTATAAGCGTATACTGAATATTTTTGTATAATAAAATATATCTAAACTCGACTGCTACTTAAATGTATTTCGCAAATGTTAATGGATTTTATAAATAAACTTAATCTAAAATACAGCAGTAGTAAATTTTGTATGATATTTTCGCTAAAAGTGAATGCTGAAGGGAGACATAAATTTGAATTTTCGTAACAAGTTTTTTTTTTATTTATTAATTTATTGTAAAGGTAACGCTTCACACTGTCAGATTTGGACATGGGCTTTGTTTGTTGTGGTAGCATAAATGGGGATTATAAAGAGTATGCATAACATTATAATCATCTAAATACTAGGAAAGACATTTGATTGGGTGCTGGAATGACTAATGCACTTTTGATTATTGGCCTCAAAATGCTCTCCGATTAATTATAGTACACTCTTCATTGACAAATCACACAAAATGCTTAAAAGCGACTTAATGTTGTGTTTTTTAAAATGTACCAAAACATTTAAGCCCAATACAGCACAGACAACAAAAAAAATATTTGGTTTGTCTTAAGCCCACATCTTTAAGATAGTCCATACAAAATATTGATGAATGAATTCAAATCGATTTCAAAGATACGAATATTTTGCTATGCATACGCGTAAAATACTATTTCGACTATAACATACATACTTATTAGTATACTTTGATTGATTTGTTTCTCTGAGGCAAGTTTAATAAAAAGCAAAGTTGAAGAATTGAAGTTTCAAACTACTTTCATTTTTTTGCTATTTACATAAATGTAAGCCTATTCTCTGGCCAATAAATAAAATTAAGTAAGTTTAATAAATTAAAAGAAGGTAAATTGGATGGACCTTTTTACCTTATTGTGCTGGAAAATTGATCCTTTGCTCGTAATTTGCATCGCAATCGGTGCGTTGAGGGGCGGTACATACACTCTCATCGAATGTTACCGTTATTCTATTCATGTACTATTTTCAAGATCCTCCCCGCTGTCACTATACTCCTTCATTGCTTTGCAAAGCTGACGAGTGTGTATTTTCTGTTTTGCTTTGTTTTCACTTTTTTTGTGTAATCATTTACAAAAATATAAGCGACGGCCAAACTAAATAAAAAAAACAATGATAAACAAAAGGTTGAAGAATAAACGAAAAAAATCAAATTTAATTGAAGTTTTTCTTGAAGATTTTATTTGCAGATTTTTCTATTTGTTTCCAGATTTTTTGAAGAAACCAAGAAGGGCTTCAAAGACGAAACATATTTTTTAAAAGTCCGCTTGAATTTATCCCATTTTGATTTACATTGAATTGAACAAATCGATTTGTCGCTTAAAAAACTTATTTTTATTTTAAATTTCTTTTATAACGCGTGTGCTTCAACTTTTTTGTTGCATACTTTTCGGCTAAGGGTATTAAAAGCCAATTTTCACTCCTATTTGTTGCATACTTTTAGGCTGAGGGTATTAATGGCCGATTTCGCTTTAAAGCGAGACAAAAGCATGTTGTATTTCCCGGTAATCACGCCATCTATTTGCCATATTTTTAGATCTACATATTTTAATTTTAAAAATATAAAATAAAAACAGTTTCAATTATATATTATTTATTATTAAGAGAAAGAGAAGTACGATTTAGATCTCGTTAAGACAAGGGTAAGAACGTTCGAATTTAAACATTAAAACACTTAAGCTAACTTATGTTATATATAAAACTTAGTGGATCCAAGCGAACTTTGTCTCGCCCCAATTTAAGGCCTCGTTGATGTAAACAATCCTGTATCACCCATATTCATGAAAAACGTTAATAGAGGGTACATCTGTTAAGCTAATAGCGATTTATCCGAAAAGTTATTCCAAAACTTTCTTTTTATTAACCTCCTAGAAACAATACAACTTAGTCGTTCTCAATTGATGATTTACCTATACATTTATTGGCTCGACTTTATATATACAGATTCTTAATAATGTTGGCTGTTAACTGTTAATTTTAACGGATTGTTAAGCACGATTGCAGCTCAACAGTTGGAAATGCATTTTTAATTAACACACAATAAATTAAGTTTATCAAGTTGTTGATTGAAAATGCATTTAAGCAGACACGTCGCTGGTCATTTGCTATAATAAACTTTATCACATGAAATACTGATTAGGAATCAAAACGAAATCAATCTTAAAGCTGTAAACAAATCAAATATCATTGCAGTTAGCTATCTTGAGTAATACATGGACATTCAGTAATTGTCCATTAATAGTACGTATTATCGTATCGGTAGAATGCCTGGTCAGTTGACTCGGACGCTAATTTCAACTGCTTATCAGTGATTTCTGTATTATATTTAGTCCCTCACTAACAAGCAGGTGATTCTAAGCATGCGAACGGCTAACTTAATAACACTCATAAACTTGAAGAACGCGTGCAGCGTTCGACGAATTAAAATGACCAATGGTCATAAAGTGGTTAAAATATGATGAACTGTTAGCTCAGCTCACCTGCTATAATTAGATATGTATATTGCGGACTATTAATACAATAAATGCCAATAACGATCAGTTTGAACTTTCTAAAGTCCAACAATTTGAACTTTAATCGAGCGGCACCGTTTTAAGTTGACCAAACCAAAAAATGTGAAATACAAGAAATGCTTATAAAACTTTTATTAAATATGTTTCGTAGAATAAATTGTGAGTGTTTTTAAGGCACATGCTTTGAATGTCACACAAATTGACTAGTTAAATGTTTTATTTGAATTTCAAACACTGATTTCAAATAATGAGTATGCATTAATTGTCTGATCTGTCATGGCTCCCTCTTCGGAAATCTTAATATCTC
This sequence comes from Drosophila putrida, assembly GCA_037043535.1. Lineage (NCBI taxonomy): Eukaryota > Metazoa > Arthropoda > Insecta > Diptera > Drosophilidae > Drosophila > Drosophila putrida. Next base: position 1,724,683 of record JBAMBI010000135.1, read on the forward strand.
TCCTCCATTTAGATGGCTTCTAAAATTCGTTGTATCCGCACTTAATATGTCGTGCAGTCTTTGGTGTATCTATGGCTGTCATGGCTGTTCAAGTAACTATAGCAGATGTATCTTTTGGGCTGCGAATCCAAGTAACAATGTTAGACTCAGTCCTAGAGCGGAGATTTGTGCAGCTCCTCCACGCAGTTGTTGCACCAAGACCACAGCACGGTTGTTCTCACTTTGAATCTCACGGTAATTGTTGTGCAACTGCTTGCCCTTGTCGTACTCAATCTCCTTGAACTCATTCACCTGATCCAGAGTAACTGGGAAGGTTTCCGTGAGCACAATCCAAGTGACAGCCTCGGCACAGGTGGGCGTGGTCAAAGAACCTGCATAGGTGAAGTAAGTTTCCACATTGGGCACCAAATCATCAACTGCCAGACTGTCTGCTATATGAACTGGTCTATTTTTATTCTCATACTTCTTGATATCGCTCAGACTCTTGATGATGCTCTCGATGGCCTCGTTGGGTGTATTGGACACATGGTAAAGTACGGCCAATACAGTAATGCCATCCTTAAAATTGGCAGCCATTGAAATGTTGGGATAGATCGTGTTGCGATGCACAATGTGCACCTCCAGGGGATAGCGGATATCATTGATAGTATGTTCTGACCACCAATGCATGTGAATCTGTTCCACAACATAATCGCTGCCCAGAGCACCGCCACTCAAAGTCAAATCGTGAGCAAAGCCTGAGAGTTGAACTGCCGAATGAGATAATAGTTTAATGAGTATAAATTGTTTGTCTTTCGTCTTATTCACAATACGCACTTGAGTGTCCATTGTTGATCATTTGGAGGGAACCTTGATGCTCATCGTAGTTCTCAAACCGAAGCGGATCAAATTCACCCTTGAGGGCGCCTTTGGCATGTAGATTTATGGGGCTCTGCTTTTTGCCATTGTCACACAAGCCGCCCCACTTTGGAAATGCTAAAGAAAAAAAAATGAGAAGAAAGAATAGAATGAAGAGCATTCAAGAAGAAAGCAAGGAATACAAGGTATTCAGCTCTTGGATATACGTTTGAGACTAATTTGCATGCAACCGCAATTTGGCGCAATTTAAAATAAACAACAAATGGGATGACCACTTGACAATGATCGGCTGACCCACTCACGACTACGACACCGACTACGAGCATAGTTGATACATATATGTATGTACATATGTACCATATATACTCGTACTCGGCGTTTATTAACTAATTTTAGCAAATAGACTTTAACGAGTCGAGGGCAACTCTCGTAGATTTCATTTTTATTGGCTTTACTTACGCTCATCCTGATTGTTATCCAGATCTGGGTAGCCCCAATCATTTGCAGCACTTAAAGCTACTGTGCTGCAGGCTGCAATAAAGAAATATAAACACAATAAATATTAAGTATACGCTGCATAAAAAAGCTTAATGCGCCCATTTGTCATTCGCTTAATGGGTTTTTTTCAATTTGGTTTTGTTTTGGTTTGGTTGTACTTCAACTTGACCGACATATTATGTTATATTGGCCCTGAAAAAGGTATAACATGTAAATAAAAGCAATGCAGGCGGGAAACTGTGAGAAAGAGAGGGCATAACGACACAATAATGTTGAAATGAGTGTCTGTTTGGCAACGTCAATAGCCGCAGCACCTTGCACTTGACTTGGCCAACAACATGCTAAAAATAAGCATTAAATTTATGAAGATTTGGCCAAGAATCAGACGAATGCTCACACAGATAGATCTGCGTCTCTGTCGTCATAGTATATTCTATTATATCGTGATTATCCTCATTTAATTGCAATTCAAATGTTTGCATAACCTAAATGTACATAAAAAACATATTTTGATTGCTTTCATTTCATATTTTGACCTCAACTAAAAGCCTTTTGACAGCTAAACATCAAAATATCAACTCAATTTATGTGTGAAAGCATTTCTTTCTCTTTAAAAATTTTCTTGTCACTTTTTACGATCCATTTGAATGTAAAATATTTTGTAGTTCCATTAATTCAGCATTACTTTAAATCAGTGTTTAAATAGTCATTAATGGGTTAATAAAAGGCTCGTAAATGTAGCCACAAATGCAAAAAATGAAAACCCCGATAATTTATTTTTTACGCTTTGCTAAATCTTTGACATATTTGTCACTTTTTGTGTGACTTTTTTTGCGAATTTCCAAAGATATGCGAAATTGGACGCTGAAATGACGACAGCAGCTGCTTGAAATACTACTTGTATTATTGAGATTTATGGGCTCGAAATGTGTACTATATTTGCAAGATGCAAGAAAGTATATAGGAACACCACATGATTTTTAAGAATTTGAAATATAATTTCTATTATTGTACATTGCTTTCAATATTTAATGAGTTTTTTCTATTACCAAGACGTTACTTAATTTGTCTTTTTAGACAAAATAGTCCTATTTAATTTGTAGTGAAAGCAGCCAACCATTTCAATTAAAAAAGTAATTAAACCTAATGTATTGTGCTTTCCAATCAAAGTTATTTCATCTGAGTTCAGTGTTCAATTAATTGAAACGTAAAAATAATAAATGAAAATTAATATTTTGCACACATTAAGTTTCAAAAGGGTCAAATGTTCAATACGCTATCTATTAAGTTCGAGACAGCTTTCTATAATACTGCCTATGACAAATCAGTCCATCAGTCTTAGTAAATATATTTAACATGTTGTATGACTAATTGTAAGTGAGAACGCCTTTTGTAATCGTATCATAACAATAGTGTGATTTCCCATAGCAAATAGTAAAACATGAATTTTCAAATGCCACTTCAGTAAAAAAATAGGCATTTGAATATTTAATTATATTTTAGTTATTGAAATGAGATCTGCTTCAGGATTAGATTCAACTTATTGAAAATATTCGCAGTTTGTGTCAAATGTCGTTCAACTGATAGGGAAATGTACCTACATATGTACTTAATGACAAGAGCTGCATGCAACATTGGGGCAGGCTATAATTATTAGCCATTATAATTATAATTAAATTTCGCATGCAACGAAAGGTTATTAAAAGTTGAAGCTGTTAAAAGTGGGCTGCAATTTAGTTAACTGTAAGGAGCGGTGGCGGAAGGGGGGGTGTAACAGTGTTGAGGGTGTTGAACAAAACTGCCAACAAAACGATAATTGCATTCTAGATTTTAGATGCTGTTAAAAACACAATGTGAAAAATTGCACAAAACAAACAACTTTATGCACATGAGAGAAAAGCAATGGAATTTTTCAATAGATATATGAAAATGTTTGTCTATTTTTTGCACTGCATTAGTTTTGACTGCAGAAATGAAAACCACTTGTTCGGTTTCAGCTGTCAGAGATGCATACGATTAAGAGACAAAACAAAAAACACAACAGATGACAACGGAAATATGCGGCATGTTCAATTTCCAGCGAGTTTCGCTTTGTTTTCTTCAGTTTGTAGCGTCTCGACATTTCTCGGTATTGCTTCAGTTGTTTATTGCAGCATTTTTTGGCCAAGTCAGCGAAAAGTAATTGAAACACTTTTGCATTCGATGCCATAAAATCGTCAGAATTAACTCGCAAGTTGTTCAGATTTTTTAGAGGCCTTATTGTCAAGTCACCCCGACGACATATTTTGAGTACTTTTTTTTGGAGATTTTCCATATTATTAATTTATTTAGATTTTATTATCCCAACAATAATCAAAGTTGTTTTCTGATAAACGATTTCGGGAGTGCGCTCGCCTTGTTTTATTTGATTATCATTCGACAGTCGACTGATAACGTCTAATGACGGTTGTATCCACATACAGAGCTGGTCATGTGAATATGACAATGGAATTTGAACTTTAAAGATAACTTAACATCTGATCAATTAGTGATTTCTACGTGAAATTAGCGATTTTATCAAGATTTTTCAATATTTCTTATTTGTTGAATAAGAATATATTAAAACTGTATCTATTCAACTGACTGAGGACTGTGACGAAAAAGTCAACTCACTTGACTGAGTATACATATAGATCGATGTGAAGTGAACTTTATTTTGGCTTTTATGAATTGCTTGCAGACACACTTTCCCCTCCCCAGATCATATGAATTGAGTACCTCTGATTTTATAGCTGTGATTTTGGATGATCGATTATGATGGCAATTAGAGGAAACTTTCCATTGACGAGTTGAGGATGGGTTGTTGACAGCGCCTCGAGACCATATCAAAGACCATATTAAAGTGTAATAATAAGAAGTACTTATAAACAAAGAACAGATAAGAGGAATGGAATTGAGTACAAACATAAGCATAAGTAGTTCATTCACTGTTGCTGATTGTGAATATTTATCCCTCTGTAATTAAATGGCTAACGGAAGCCGTTTAACATGACACTTGTGATAACATCATTGGGGGTCAATCATGACAGATTTTTCACACGGTTTGATGACTGTGAAATGCACTTTTACATATATTCTACTCAGGGCATCGCAACTTTGTGTAACTGAAACTGCAATGCAGATCAAATCTAAATCCGATAATTAAACTACAACGCTTCAGTGGGTTTTAATGGAAAGCTATCAACATTAAGTTATCAGAGGAAGCCTTTCGAAAAAAAAACCATTTTAAAAGCTATCAGCTCGCTTCACTCCCAATTATCAATGGAAACAATCAATTGACGTAGCTTCGTCCCACACACCGTTGTTGTATAATCAGTAATAATAATGTGACACAGGTACATATAATTGTTAAATATCTTAAGCCAAAATCACAGTTAATCTTTGTTAAAAAGAAATAAACAATAAACAAAAAAAAACCCAGAAGCTCTATCTATCTCCGACTACTATTGTTATTGTATTGCTCTTGTTATCGTAATGGGCTTCGTTCGTTGTGAATTAAGTTATTAAGTTTTATTGTAGCAAATCGAATCTCACAGACGACCATCAAAATAATTGTTTAATATGTACTTAAGCATGCCTAAGGCTGGCTTATCATCAATTTACAAAGTGTTTTTCAGCTCTTATCACTGATACGTGAAATCGATCTAAGCCAAGCTAATTGCTTTCTAACTGGATTGCATTCTATTGTCGACTAAAAATATACTGATCGCTTCCACTGTTTCCACAATTAACGACACTGGAGTTCAATATGTGTATATTTAAATACTGTGACCTTATCATCATGTGGTCAGTGTAATGGGTGCCTGGAAGGGCGCGGCTGTTTACCAGATTTGCCAGGCGCCGATGATTCAAGGGTCTGTAATATCAGGTTATTGACACAATCTGCACACATTTATAGTATTTGCTTTGACCTTAACATAATATAAGCCTATTGGTTATCAATTTTTTTTTCCAAATAGACTAATGATTGCCGTGCACTTATTGCCGTGTGACTCACGAACTCCGAGCACTATAAGGTACTCCATAAGCCTATATGAGTCGACACTTCTTCATGACTTTGAAAATGTGTTAAGATTTCTTAATAAGCCAAGTACATAATGGGTAGGTTCATAACAAGTGCCATTTAATTTTCTACAAAGCACTTAGAAAAATTCCCCCAATTTTATTGAGATTGAAATGAGGATAAGTACACGTAACTGATCTGATTTACTTTCGTCGAGTCATTGTGACTTCATTCATGAAAACTTTCCTATGATCTCTAATACATTACATTATAATGTTGCTTCTTAAAATATGCTTAAATTACTGAAATCTAAATGTGAATTAATATTTGCATAATTAAATTGCAATCAAGCAAATCTGAAGAGCATTTCTCAAATATGGAAAGAATTTTGAAGGCGAATCGAATGTAAGAATTGCTCGCAGTTTGTAGAAGAAATGGCACGTTGAGTGTGAAATATATTTAACGTGGGATCTTTGAAAGCATTTTAAGCAGGCTACGAAGCAAAACGTGACTACTCGTATTTTATTGGTAGAAAAAGCATGTATTACAAATCCTAAGAATGTGTCGGTCTAAATATAAAACAATAGTAGTTGTACTCGTATGGTAGCAATTCAAGTTCAATAAGTTGATAAAGAAAATGTATCGATATTCACTTTTAGGTAGGCTTTAACAGTAAGCATTGAATCATTAAGACTTTCAGAGACTTTAAGAGCACTTTTCTTAGTCAAAATTTTAAAAGTATTGTAGAGTTATTTACCTAATACTATGAGAAATAAGTGCATCTTTAAATGGTTGCAAAAAATTATTCAAAGAATCTTTTTTATCACTTGTATTAACTATCACTTTTATTTAACACTGGCCAGTAAGGACTCGGAACCTTCGCGAGCTCAATGACAACTCCATAAATTTGAAATAGAACCCTCGTCTTTTATAACCAAACCGAACCACATCGAACCGAACCCAAACGATTCGTTGACGAAGAACAGAACTCGCAGCCCTCAGCACAGAATGATTACTGAATGCCGTACGAGCATCAAGCGAATAAGTGCGCACACAGATACACAGATACAAATACAGATAGATGCATACATATGTACATACATACAGAAGTACAGAGAGACGGTAAGAATTCAATTGAATGATGGCAAAAGCACACAGGTTTTTTTTCGTTGGTTTTATGCACTCTCTTTCTCTCTCGTTCTTCCACTCACTCTCTGTCAGCAGTTGAATGACAACAAAATGGAGCCGATTAAACAACTGCAGCAACAACAACAACAACAGCAAAAGGTGAGCCGAAGTTTACCGAATGAATTGCAATGTTCTCCGAACGTAAACGTAAAGCGTCGCGTCGCGTCGCTGCCCACGCTGCCGACGTAGCTGATTAATTGATAAGCAGCACAGAACGGAAGAACGCGAAATAAGCATGAATAAAATCGTAGTAGAAAGTAGTAGTAGTAACTGGCGCTCACTGACAGCTGTCGGAGATAGAATGAGAGATCGTTTGAGAGAGGGAGAGGGATCAAAAATGGCGCGTGCCTTACGTACACTTTTATAGTGCGAGCAACGCCGGAAGTGACGTATTACCAGTTAAATTGAATATTCTAATAAATGTTTTACACAGAAATAGTTTTAGTACGAAATAAATTTATATTTAAATTGATAATATGAACTAATATTCGTAGTGAATGATGAGGGGGAAACAAGTGAGCTCAGAAATAAATCTACATAATTCTGAGCATCACTTGAAAGCGATTTGTTAATTGAATTTGGAATATTAACAATTGACGGGTCAAGCCACAAAGCAACATTGCTGTCGTTGTCGTTGTCGTTGACGCGTCATCACTGTTGTAGCCCAATTGTTGCACCCACATGCAGAAAGAATCACTAATTGATGAGGCAAATTTTGTAGTTGCAGCCTCTGGGCGTGCCTCTGTTTGCTGTACGTTGCCCTTCCTCGCACCCCTCACTTTATTGCGCGTCGTTAAAATGCAGTTAATACGAGTAAGTACATAACAAAAGTCAATGTCAAACTGCTGCTGTTTGTTGTTTTGCACCGTTGCCGACAGCCTAATGACGTATATGCATGTGTGTGAATGTGTGTGCATGTATGTGTGTGTTGCCGGCTGTATGTTTGTTTGTGTGCAAATCAAAATGCATATCCGCTACAATTAGCCGTCAACGCTGTCCCACAATTTGCGGCTATCGAAATTCGGATCTTGATACCCTATATCTATACCTGCAAAGTTGCTGGGAAGAAACACACTTACAAATACTTTAGTCATTATTAGGCTTGTTATACAACAACAATAAGTAGCGCAGCAAATTTTAGGAAGAGACTAAAACTATCTCTAAGAGATACTTATAGCGTAAGAACCAATATGTGAATAATATTAATTAGGCTTATACATTGTAATTAGTTCAGTAATTTATATGCGCGACCTTGTGGAGGTAGAAAGACATATAATGATAAATAAATTAAAGTTAAATAATAAAATAAGTGTTCAATATTTGAAAATTTATTTTTAAATTAAATAAAAATAAAATTCATTTTTCATTTTGTTAACGTTTTGTATTACAATTTTTCAAGGATCTCCTTCGCCAGACTTTATCCACTTTGATCTTTGGTGGAACCAGTTGGCGGGGTCATCCATTTAAATTCGATTAAGCGGAGATTTTGTAGTACTAAATGTTATTCTTTTGGTGAAAGATAATAATTTTGTCCCTGACAAAATTACCAGTATGGACGGGAGATTCCTCATATATCTGATATGTCTATTTGAAATTCGGGATTATAAATTGTAGTTTCTAGAGCTTTGATTAGTTTGCATTTTAAATTTAAACGATATTATACATATTTTATTCCTTACTTAATTATAAGGCAAAAGAACAATTTAAATATTGCTTAGATTTGAAAATTTACTCATTTATATCATTTACATATTCAATACACAAAAAAGGATACTTAACTCTTTGACAGATCATAAGAGAAAATAGCGAAATTGCATGTTTATCTCTAATTGTTTGTGTCCTTATAAAATTTGCATATCATTTTTTACATTTTGTAAACAAATGGAGGGGAAAACGCTGCACCTATTTCATTCTTTTATCAACTATTAAACATCGGCTTATTTCATCTGTGTGTAGGTGCATTTTATGAATAGTACCCACCAAGCTTTTTGATTGAAAGCGGTGCTGATCAGCGTATCACGCGACTGAAAGTCGGCTGAGCATAAAAAAGTCATGCGACGAATTGTGCACACAACTGACCCCAATAACAATTACAATTACATAAAACGGTAAAGGTCTCGTATAATAAACATGTAGAACATAGTAAACAGGCGTCTACTAACGTGTGACTCGGTCGCCATATGATTTATTTAACGAATTAAAATTGAATAAAAATCAATTGAATAGCGAACATCATGTGAATTGAACTGATTGTCTTGTCTGAGCGAGAACCACAAATTAATTAAATTACTTTTGCTAGACAGCAAAGTGAGCAAAAAGCCATTTAATCTTATGAACTCTAAACATTCGTTATTTATCGTAATTCAAATTTCAAATTTATTCTGCTGGCGCGGCAAAATGCGACAATGCACACTTATGTAGCCCTGGTAAATAGAAAAGTGAAACAACGAAATCAAACAGTTGGCAACGCCTATTTGGCTGTCATTTTAGAGGGTTGCCCCACCGTTCGATATATGTCACATATGATTTTTGGGTCTGCTTTGAAGCGAGCAGCAAGCTATTTTACAAAAAGCATTTATCAAAATAGTATTATTCAATTTTTTGTGTTTAAAGAATATTAAAATCCTAGCGAATAAAGTTACATTTCAAGAAGGTTGTTGCCAGCGCAAGACAGTTGAAACGAGTTGGCAGCATTGTGGAATGCTGAGCTGCGAAGCAGAGTGCATAAGCAAAGCGAAGAGAACGCAGCGCAGCCGAAAAAAATTTTTTGGAAGCAGTAAAGCAGCGCACTGCACGCGATATATTTTTATTTTCAAAAGATTCAAGCTCGTATTAATCAATTCAGCGGATCAACGTGCCGGGCAGCCGTAAGTGCATCAATTTTTACAACATTCAACGTAAATTCACAGCCTCGTAGTTCGTCTCAAGAATTTTGCAAGAAGCGAAAAAATTTTTTTGCACAGCGGCAAAGGCGGCGAATTTGTGCAGCAAAAGGGAGGTGAAAAAGATGAAAAATTTTACCAAAGGCGCACGAATTGTGGAATAGCTGACAAATTTAAATGTAGTTAAATGGACACATTCAAAAAATCGACAGAACTTCAAAAGAATAATCCCATAAATTTGATACATTTGTGTGTGTATGTATGAAAAATCGGCATGTGCTGGGGCCACCATATGAGTGTGTGTGTGTGTGCATAAAATTCTTATTGGAAAAGCGTGCTCAGCATTTCGGCGGCTGCTGCTGACAGTTGTATATATTTGTTTGAATGTGTGTATGAGTGAGTCGCACGTATATATGTAAGTGTTGGTGTGCGTGCGTCTGTGCTGTGTGAGAGAGCGGAGAAGTGATGTGAAGAAGACACAAAAGAAAGACGACGGCGCAGCGGCGCTGGCCATAAAATGAAGAAGAAGAGTAGCAGCGCTGCCCCGGCAAAAGCGCGTTGACGTTTGTCTCTGCATTTGTTGTTGTTGTTGTTTTTGATATTTTGCTACTGTTCTCAACCAGAAAGGAATTTCTTTTGCTATGCTGGGCCCGAAATAACTTCAAAATTTTTGATTGCCATCGCACGGCAGTCGTTGTCATTCCATCTTCCTCTGTCTCTGTCCCATAAATTTGATTCATCGTATTCATATTTTCAGTATAAACTCATAACTTTGTTTGTTGTTGTTATTGCAAGCGCTGTTGTTTATTTTTACAGGAACTGTGAGAGTGGAACGTACGTTTGTGTGTGTGGGTGTTTTTTTTGAAGTGCCACCACCAACGCCAACAACAACACCACAGCAACAACTGCAACGACTACAACAAAAACAGGCAGAAGAGTAAGAAAGCAAAAAGACTGATAACGAAGAAACCGCAGGGAATAACGAGGGAATAATAAGTTTTATCTTTGTAGGTGATTTCTTTTTTCAAAAATGCTTTTCATTGAATTATTTTATTTAAATATGCTTCTTCTTTAAACAGGGGCGACAGCACAACAACAACAACAACAGTAACATCTACAACAAAAGCTCCAACAACAAGGAAAGCAAAGAAAAGCAGGAGTTTGCAGCGTAAACACAGCCGAGAACACAAGGGTTAACAAAATGGGCGATCTTATGGTCGAAGTGCGACTCGATAATGGTGCCTACTACAAGGTAAGAGAAAGGCGATGATAAGAGGATGAGCTTAAGTCTAAAGTTGCCGCGAAATTGTTGTTGTTGTTGCAACACGCGCGTGCGATGTCAGCGGCAGTAGTCTTAGTTTCTAATTTCGTAAATTTTAGCTTTATTTCTATAAATAACTGCAACATTTTGTTGAGTGGAGTCTCGCATAGAAATAATCACAACCACGCACACTTTCATATAGGGCGCACTTTGTGTAGTCCGTGTGGGGGTGTGCGTGTGTGTGGGTCGCCGTCTGCGCAAGCAGCGCTGCATAAGTGTATGTGTGTATGTGGGAGCAGAAGGGGATGACTTCGCTCAGTTCCTTTTGTGATTTCCCTTTTTAAATCTTATCAGATTTGCATGCATTATGCTAATTGCATGTTGTGGGCGAGAGAATATTCTAATTTGACAAAAAAGTTCCAAAATAACTGATTCCAATCAGACGTGCGCGCTTTATAAATTTTGTTAAAAACAAACCAAATTTTCAATTAAATTGCTAATATTTTAATTCTTTTCCTAATAAGTTAACTTCAGTTTTAATCTCAATTATACGTTTTGACTTATTTTACTATCAAAGATCAAATTAATTTAGTTTTCTATAAGCCATTAAACTTATAATTAGATTTCAAAGAATTAACTTCAATTTTAATATAAATTATAATAATTTTAGATTAAATTTAATTCCAACAACACTAACTATTTAATTCCAAAGTTAACATTTGAATTGCTAATTATATTTACATAAATTTCCAATCTCAATTGCTAAAATTTTTGTACAAGAATCTGTCAATGTTTACAATTGCATTTCGCATCATTTAATTTGATTTAATATAATTTAGTTATATACTTGTGTAGTTTTTAAAGTCTTTGTTTGAGTTTTGATAAGAGCGAACTGGTTGCATTCGTTATCACGAGACTTTTTCCCACTCGCTACAATGTGTGTTGTGATCTCACTCGCTCTTCGTCTGCGACGACGGCATTTGAAACGATCATAAAAATATAATTAAATATGTATATATATATCATAAAGCACTAGCAACAGCATTAATGACACATATTTCTCTTTTTTCTACTCTGTCTTTCTTCTGTCGCCGCTTTCTACGTCAACGCAACAACAACAACAATAATGATAATAACAACAACAACAAAAACAGGGCCAGGTGACAGCTGTCGGCGATGATGGCATCTTTGTGGATGTAGACGGGTAAGTTGTATGACAAAAAAAAGAAACAATTATAACAATATACAGTATATATAGTATGAATGTGCGTATTTACAACAACAACTAATCAAGGGAAGAGACTGTAAATTAGTGCGTATATTTTCTAACCAATTTACAACGTCGTTCCGTTCCTTGGCAACGTATCTAAAGACTAAAGACTGAAACATGCTTGGGTGGCGCATCATTTATGTTGCCTTCTGGTCTGTTTGCTTGTCTGGCAATGTGTTGCTGTGCCTTGCTGTGCTGATGCTGTTGCTATTGCTTCTGCTGACGCCATCGTTTGCCAGAGTTTAATTTGGCGCAATTTATTAAATGCTGCAACAGCAACAACATCAGCAGCAGCAGCTCCTTCCGACAGTCGACAAACTGCTGACTGACTGACTGACTGACTGACGATCAAAACGAAAACGAAGACGACTGTCCGGCCTGAGCGACAAGTGCCAGCTTTTCAAAGGCAATAACTGTGTGTGCACGGTCCGAGCTGTCAAGCATCAACAGCAAATGCCACTAAACAGCAACAGGAGCATCAACAGCAGCAACAACAACAACAATTGCTGTCGGCGTCGCAGTTCGCGTCGCAGTTTAGCTATTTTTAAACCGCGGAAAAAGAAAACTATTTTTCTTGTCATTTCTTTCATTTGCTTTGGCTTTTCTCCTCGTTGGCTGCATTTTTCGTGACATTTTTGGAACAAATCTTGTAGGTTTCGATTTAAATTTCTTTTTGGCCTCTATTTGAATACACATAATATTTTATTTGTTTGTGCCTTCTTTTTTATGGCTGAGCTAAGAGGCAGCAACAGTAGCAGCAGCAGCAGCAGCAGCTGAGTCTAATTTTAGTTGCCACCCTGTTGACTCTCTCTTTAGACAAACACCACAAATATACACACACACACATACATTTGTATATGCAAAGTTTGTATGGCATTTCCGATCTATGCCTTGATAGACTAGACATGATAAAAAAAAGGGGCACCCCCGCAATTGTGTTAGGCTCGCTTGGCGCTCTGCCAACAGTTGTTGCAGTTGCCGCTGTCGGCGTCGACGTCAGCGTTGACGTTGACGTCCTGCGCCAGCGTGAGCAAAAAAAAAAACACTTGTGTGTTCTTTTTGTTCAAAATCAGATATTTGACTAGCGCATGACTTTTAAATAAGTGTGTGTCAATTTATCATAATTATTAAACCAATTGTTAAAGCTGTTGCCTGTTATCATGTGCTAATTTATTTAACTTCATCAACTTAGAGCAGTTGACCAACAGTAATTGCAAATAAATGTAGGAAATGTAGCTATCTTCAACTTATTTAAATTTTAATATTTGAATATCTGCAATTCAAGATAATAAATATATGCAGACATCAAGTCAGCTAAAATCAAAATTTAATAAGAAGAATAATAGAAAAGTAAAGCTTAAATTAATAAGTTTAAATATATATTAAACTTATTTATCTAATTGTTGAAGTTGTTACTCAGCTACAAACTTTATTTACTTCTTCAACGTCAGTTGATTTAAATATAAAATAAGAATCAAAGATCGAATTAACAATTGAGTTTTTTTTTAACAACTAAAATTATCATTAGATTTCAAAGAATTAGCTTCAATTTCCCTGTAAAGCTTACAGATTTTAATTTAAATTGAATTCCAATTTCTTTTACTTCTTCAACGGCAGTTGATTTAAATATAAAATTAGAATATATAGCTTTACTCTACAGTTAGTATAATTAAAATATAAAATAATTTGTACTGTGTCGTCAAAAAGAGAGTAAACTATAAAGTAACAACTAAATTAATTAAAACCTTGAAATATAAACTAATAGCTAAAGGGGGGCTGTAATTATAAATAATGAAAGTAGATAATTTACATAACCAAAAGGATAAAGAGAGAGATGCTTATTATATTGTTATTTAAGTCTCTTATTAACCCGCAGTTTGATTTGATCATATTTGAATCTGTTGCAGTGTCCCCGAGGTGCTGAAATATGCATTCGTCAATGTTCGCCTGCCACCCGATGAGGTAACGGTTGTCGCCGTGCCCAACTTTGAGGAGGGCATGGAGGTGGAGGTGTTGACGCGCACAAATGAGCGTGAGGCTTGCGGCTGGTGGGTGGCTGTTATCAAAATGCTCAAGGCTGAAATCTGTGCAGTGGCATATATTGGCTTTGAGACACCCTATACCGAAATCTGTGAACTGGGCAGACTGCGTCCCAAAAATCCAAATCCGCCAATTACGCCCAAATCGTTCTTTCAGTTTACGCTGCCCGTACCCGAGGAGCTGCGCGAAGAGTGAGTATCTCTAAAATACTTGTCATATTAATTAATTAATCTGTATCCTTTCCTTTGTTTTGTGACAGAGCTCAAAAGGATGGCATACACAAGGAGTTTCAGCGCACCATCGATGCGGGTGTCTGCAACTATAATCGCGATATGGACGCTCTAATTGTCATCTCAAAATGGGAACACACTCAGAAGCGCGCCAGCATGCTCAAGGATATGCATTTTCGTAATCTCTCACAAAAGGTAACAAAATTTAGATGTGTTTAATATATAGATTCTAAAATCGAATACTCAATGTCAAAGAACGATTCGACATAATTATGTCTTTAATTTAATATCTGGAATCATAGTCTTAAAACATATATTTAATTCTGTAACGTTTTCACACAAAAAGGCCAAGGACTTGGGTGATTCCTTTGACTTATTGTATCTATTACACGCTCTTCAGGGTAAAATTGTTTTTATAACAAATCTTCAGCTTAGAACCTCCTTGTCCTGAAATTTGTAGGAACGATTCAGACTATAGTATATATAGAATGTGTTAAATTTTATGGTTCTGTTCTAAGAATTGCTTTCGTAACTAGATGAGTGTTTAAATTCTAAAACTTGATTCGCTTAGGATATAGAGAAACACACATGATAGGTTTGCTTTCTTTACCTCTTATTGTCTCCGAAATCTAGTTGTTCACACTTAACCAAATCTGTGTTCTTTACAGAGTAAATATCAAGTGGGATTCTCTGTTGCATTTCTAAAAAACGTAGTCTTAATTTTATTTTAAATTTTACACTCTAAACTTTCTAAACAAAATTCCCATCAGATATTAAAATTGAATTGTAAAACAATAAATTAAAGTCAAAAAACTTATTTATGCCAAAATTGAACAATTCTTCGACATTTTCCACAACATTGCAGCTAGAATATATTTATGAAACTAACTTTCGACTGTGTTTAACAGGTTATGCTCTTGAAAAGGACTGAAGAAGCTGCTCGTCAGCTGGAAACGACTAAGCTGATGAGTCGTGGGTAAGCTAATACTTGAATATACTTAATCATAATTGTCTTGTATTAATACTTTTTTTACTTACTTTCACAGCAATTTCATTGAGGAATTTCGTGTGCGCGAAGATCTCATGGGCCTGGCAATTGGATCACACGGCTCCAATATACAAGCGGCACGCACGCTGGTCGGCGTTACGAATATTGAGCTGGAGGAGAAATCGTGCACATTCAAAATAAGCGGCGAGACAGAGGAGTCTGTACAGCGGGCACGGGCAATGCTTGAATATGCCGAAGAATTCTTTCAGGTTCCTAGGGAGCTGGTGGGCAAAGTAATTGGCAAGAATGGTCGCATCATACAAGAGATTGTGGATAAATCCGGCGTGTTTCGAATCAAGGTGAGTGCTGTGAGTATTGTACACTGTGTGTGACACGGCCTAATCAATGTTTCCCAAACACACACAACCTGTAAAACCAACAAAATCACAGATCGCTGGCGATGACGAACAGGATCAGAATATACCACGTGAATTGTTGCATGTACCCTTTGTGTTCATCGGCACTATGGAGAGCATTGCGAATGCTAAAGTGCTACTAGAATATCACTTGTCACATCTGAAGGTGAGTTGTAATCAATATTTGCATTAAATATATATCTAACCCAATATTTGTGTGTGTAGGAAGTGGAGCAGCTGCGTCAGGAGAAGCTGGAAATCGATCAACAGTTGCGCGCCATACAAGAATCCTCAATGGGTTCCACACAAAGCTTTGCCGTGTCACGGCGCTCGGAACGTGGTTACAGCAGCGATATTGAATCCGTGCGCTCAATACGTGGCGGCAGCGGTGGACAACGTGGTCGCGGACGTGGGCGTGGCGGCGGCGGTGGCAACAATATGAATCAGCGTTATCACAACAACCGACGTGACGATGATGACTACAATTCCCGCGGTGATCATCAGCGTGAGCAGCGCTATAATGATCGTGGCAATGTTGGTCCATCAAACACTGGCAATAATGGCGGCGGAGGTGGTGGCGGCGGTGGTGGCAACTATCGCGGTGGCAACGATCGACGTGGCATCAACCGTCGGCCGCCACGTAATGAGCAGAATGGCCGGGACTATCAGTACCACAATCACACCGAGGAGATGCGAGAGACGCGCGAAGTGAGCAGCGTGGAGCGTGGTGAGTCATTCAATCAAGCAATGGATTAGGATGAGAGAGAGAAAGAGAGGGAAAGACAGCAGTCGACTTGAGGATTGTGGTCCAAGACCAACTGCAAATCACACACAAATGATTATTTAACAATGTCTAAAACTGGTGATTATGTGTGAAGTTTTTACTTCTAAACAAAAAATTTGCATTTAGTGTTGTTACCATTTTTAAACTGAACAATTTCATTATAAATCTCGTTTTACGTTGGGGATTAACATTGGTTTTTCCCCCAAAAATAATTGCACAACTTGTTTTGAATTTGACGATTCTATTTCTGCATTTCTTCTTCAATACAGCGGACAGCAACTCGTCGTACGAGGGCAGCTCCAGAAGGCGTAGAAGGCAAAAGAACAACAATGGGCCAAGCAACAGTGAGTATGGTGAGGAACATTTGGTAGATAATCTCGTCATGCTCAACATATTTGGTATTTTTTTGTTGTCAGCTAATGGAGCGGTGGGCAATAACAACAACAACAATAAAACACAGCAGCAGCAGCAACAACAGCCGCCGCCGCCGTCGGCACAGCAACAACAACAGGCGCCAGCGCAATCGAATAAAGCGCCAGTGAATGCACAAGAAAACAACAAACAGAGCAGTGGCAATGCGAACTCAACTGGCGGCGGTGCAAACAACAAGTCCAAGGATGCGCCGAGAAATAGCGACAAGCAACAGGTTGCCGCCGCCACACAACAGCAACAGCCGCAGCCCCAACAGCAACCACCACCGCAGCAGCAACAACAACCACAGGCGGCACAGCAGCAGCAACAACAACAACAGCAGCAGCAGTCAAAGCCACGTCGCAACAACAAGAATCGCAACAACCATACGGATCAGGCGGCTACAACGGATAATACCATCAAGAAGGAGGGTCTGGTCAATGGTACGTCCTAAGTAGCAGCAGGGGATAATAGCAACATCAGCAGCAGCAGCAACAACAAAGCATCAGCAACATCCACAATAACAACAGCAACATGAACACAAATTGCACATTTGTTCGTTTAACAAATTGTTGTGTGCGCAAGCAGAAAACATAAATAATGCAGGCAGATAAATAAATTATAATGTTAATGTCGTTAACAATCGCCACCACATAAACATAACATAACGAAACCACATCCAATACATACAACACAACAGAAACAACAACAACAAACAAGATGAACAACGTGTAGAATAGGCATAAATAATAAAAATAAAAAAAAATGGAAAATGTTTAAGAAACTATTTGAGTAACTAAAACAAAGCATAATATACATGAAATATGTAATAACTATACAACCATACACATACTAACACACAACCACACACACACACACATGCATACATACAACACACAACACACCCACACAGACAGCTCGAATTATACACAAAAAGAGAGTAGGAGAAGAAAAACACATGCCTAGGCTTATAATTTGAATTGAAATTGTATAAAAGAAGAAGACCTAAACAAACAAATTGGAATATGTTAACTAAAACTTAAACCAAGCTGGCAATTAGCATAGTTTCTCTTAAATCGATATTGGAGATTAATGACGCTTTAAAAGCGCCTTTTCGACAAATTCGACATAAAAAAAGTTTCTAGTTACATACGACTGTGCATAAAATTATAGTTGAAAGAAGTCTATTTTCTATCTACATATATCTATCTTCTATTTTTTTGTTGTTTCTTTTTTGTTTAACTAGCATTAATTTAGTTTGTCAAGTTTTTTGTGTATAATTCGTGCGTAAAACAAACTAAAATGCAACAGTTATCTATTGATATCTTTATTTGTTTTTGCTTCATTCTTAGAGAACATTATTTTGTATTATTATTGTTTAGTTACGTACTTGAATGCTTGAATGTTGCTAACACTTTTGGCGCTGTAAAATCAAATCTGTCAACAAATCTCGGAAAATCAAATTTATTAACAATTTGCAAATTAACAAACGAAATTTTCAACTTTGGTGTTGTTGCATTTTGTTTTATGTCGCGCTAAATGTTAACAACATGGATACCCTCTCTTATTTGTATAACGTTGTATTTATTACTATTATTTAACACACAAACACACTCTCACACACATGCATTACACAATCATACAAAAACAAAACACAGAGGGAAGCACGCTCGCTCACACACACACATGAACGCAATGAAATGGGGTAAACAATTATATAATTCATTACATTTTGTTGATAAAATCATAATAATTATATTAAACTTTGCCAATACCTACCATGCGTATAACTAATTTATTAGTCCTTTATTAAATACTCTTAAATTATTTAAAGCAAACACAGCAACAACCATAAGCAGCGATAAACATTAACAATAAACAATTTAATAAAAAAAAAACAAAACAGAAAATCAACTGGAAATGCAAATCATTTACTGAGAAAACATAATAATAGAACTCTACAAATAACATAAACAACAACAAATCAACTTGAATATAATTAAATGTAAAACTACATCAACTGAACAACAACAACAACAAACATAAGAAATAAATATAATAAATAAACAGGATCTTCTTATTTATTTGAAGAACAATGTCAATAATATGTAAGAAAAACAAAAAATCTTTTAACATACGTATAAAGAAACGATAACGATAAATAATAGTAATGTTGTGTAATTCAAATAAAAAACATGAAATTAAAAACAAACAAAAAAAAACAGAAAAAATGTGCGATTTAAAATTATTATTTATATGAAGATGAACTTATATAGAAATATAGCAAGTAAATTTTATTAATTTAAAATTTATATATATGAAACAAAACATAAAACAAAATGCGAATTTATTTAAACTTTTACTTTTTATACTTACTTTATGGGGAGACTCTTAAGACTCTTGTTTACTTTGCAATAAAGTGTCATTATAAGTGTTGCCAACAACATCATCCCACAATACTCGATATTTATAAAACCCATATGTATTTATATTTAGAAATCTTTTATAAGGCAAAGTTTCGTTTAAAATAGGTAAACGGTTACCAAGATACAGAGGATACAGAGAGATGGAATTGATATTTACGAAAATATTGATTTCAAAAATGTTGCTGAAGAAAACACCGCTCAAGGAAAATCTTGGGTTGACAAGCGCTATTTGGAGTCTGCTCCATAAAAGAAAAATGGTAACGAAGTGGTTCGGTGGCTTAAAAGGTGGTCGTACGACCACAGCTGTTGCTGAACCTCTTGGTCGCCTAAAGTAGTTGGTAACAACGAAAATTGGCTTAGCAAATTATAAAGTGAATTTTCAAAAGATAGTTAAGACCTTACAGATAACAAAAAATCATCGGCTTCAATTGCGTGAATATATGTCCATGATAACACATTGTTAGTTTGCTCTCTCAGCAGGATAATGCGCCGTTTCAAAAGTTCTTTCTACCATGGCAAAATTGAATTAACTTGCTTTAACACTTACCATTTCCATTAGATTTGGTTCCAAGTGACTTTTCACTGTTTGCAGATTTTAAAAAAAGCTGTCTGGAAAAAGATTTTGCATCGCCTTAAAAAGGCCAAATGTAAATCTTTTTTTAAAAAGATATCGATATGTTGGAGAACGGCTGGAATCATTGTATCGCCCGCGAAGTAACTACTATGTTGATGAATTAAAAAATATGTTTTTTTTAAGTTATTCTACGGGCTTAATCTTTGCAAATCGTTAATCCTTAAGCAAATTCATTTTATTCCCATTACATATCAATTAGATCTCAATAATTTCCGATTTAAATTTTATTAACTTGTTTTTCATAACATTTAATTTCATTTTTATGTATATTTTGTCTTTTAAATATTTATTAAACAACGCTGTATAACATATTTTATTATGAAGATTAAGTTAGTCTATAGCTTGGATTTCAGAGAAGAATAAGCCAAAAGTTTTTCACCGATTTGATTAAAACTTTGTACGAATTTTCTTTGGATATTTCTCAATTGCCCGCTTTTAATGACGATCGGCAGAATATGAATATATCTATTATTTTCAGAGGGCGTTCCAAAATTTGTGAAATATGAATTGGATTGAATTTCCTGCCAATCTCTTTCTTTATTTTTTACGAAATTTCTGAACTTGCTTTTAATTTTAGATAAAGAAATAGAAATAGTTCCTAATTTTTTGAATTTATTGACAGTTAAAATTTAATTATTTTCTGACCAACTTATAATCATTGCTGTCATAGCTTGTCGCGGCGGCAGTGAAGATAGTGGCTGTGAATTATCAATTGGTCACACAACCAGCTAACCACACTGCCAAAGCGCATAGCCAATTGAATTGTTGTTGCCGGAAGCAACCATTTTTTAAAGGTGGTGTAATGGTAAAAAACAAACAAATGTTTTTAATAAAATGAGACAGTATGAAATATCACTTTTAAATGTAACGCCATTGAGATGTCGCCATCCTGCGGCAGTTTGACCGCAACTGCTTCTGAGCTTTTACACACGGCGAATATTTGCGGGCGCCATCTTGCGGCCATCTATGCTGCAGTTTATGCTACGTTGCGTGGTCTCGGTTCTTGTCCACATCGAAAGCTTTGCGTGATGCTGCTAAAAAGAACGTCAGCGTTGCACTCTAACAGTTTTCGGTTATGTTTCTGTAACACTTAACAGACTCTGTTGCGTCGTAGAAATAAATAAATTAAAAATGTTTATAAAAAAACTGAGATAAAATTTAGTTAAATTTAATTATTTCGAAATTAGGTAAATTAGAGCAGCTTCTTTTAGTACTCATTTCGATTATGTAGACCCACTGGGACCTACTTTCTTTAAACGTTATCTAAAAAATCTGGAAAATTCAGGATAGTTTGGAAAAATTCTTTAAAAAATTTATGCAAAATTTCAGCCAAATCGAATTATAGCGCCATTCCTTGTTTGCTAGCTCCGCCAGGTGTCATACTAATCACTTTTGGAACTAGATATTTTTAAATCAGACAGTCTTGGTCGAAGGACCTAATGAAGCAAAGGCTTCCAATAAATTGTTAAGACGTTAGTTGGTCTTTAAATATGTGTGTGTGTGTGTGTCAGTAAAAAGAGGGAAATTGAAAGGGTTGAGAGTAGCAAATTACTTGCAGCATGCGACGTATGAAGGTCGACATTTAGCTTAACTTTAAGCAATTTGCTATAATTGCGGAACTTTAACTGATGGTTAAAAGTTAGTATGTTGCGCTTTATTTAGTAATTAAAGTTGGCTAGTGGGACAACCCACTTGTTAGCGGTTTGTGTTCAAGGTCAACACAAGTGAGTCAAACTTCCATTGAGTGTGACCCACATTAATAAAGGGAGGACTAAACTAGATTTGTTATAAATTTAAAGAAATAAAACCACAATAATTATAAAAGATTTTTTCATTTCGTTTATTTGTATTTATTTCAGAAGTATACTCTTAAAATTAAATTGTACTTGGTTTAAAATAGCTAAACTGTGTATATTTATTAAGATTATATATTTTTATCGAATATGTAGATTATATATATGTATATATATTTAGTCACACTATCACACAAAAATTGCATATTTTTATTATATTCAGCATTTTGTTGCATTCGGGAAGATTGTACGTTCTGGAATGTCGTACCAGATAGTGCATTTACAAGCTTCAGAATGTTTCAGTGCAAATGCACTCCTGACACGCAGCCCAAAACTGTTTCAAGGATGCATTTTATAGATACGATAAATTGTTTCTTTCTTTTTTCTTTTCTTTTTGTTTGTTTGTATTATTATTTTTCGTTAACTGAAATTTACGTTTGGCAGCAAACACATCGAGAGAGGCGGCAGCGTGTCAGTGTAGGCGTGGCAAAGTTGGTGGCATCGTCGATAGCTCGTTGGACGTTGTCGATATTTTCGATTTTCTAATTGTTATTGTCATGTTTAAAACCAAAAAACAAAATTAGGAAACAAATCAAACCAAAACAAAACTCACATGCAACAACACTCTGACAGAGAAGAGATGAATGAGGAAAAAGACTAAAAGGGATTGAGAGCGAGAGCGAGAGAGTGCGAAACAAAAACGTTATCAATTGAAAAATACAAATGTGATTAGGGGCGGTGCTATTTAAGTGGGTCAATGTGTGATTTCAATCGCATATATACAAGTCATTTATGTGTCACAACTGTCGCAAGTTTCAAATTCCCCCTTTTAATACATACAACCATCAGTCATGGCAGAATTAGCCGGGAAACACAGAATAAACGCGGAAGTCTAAATCAAACAAACTGAAACTGAACGTCAAAGCAAGGGGAAGAGAAGCAAACAGTTGTTGCAGCTCGATAAGATAAGATTAGAAATTTCTAATGTGCCAAAGTCAAATTTTTATAGTTGCCAGGAAAGAAAGTCCAAATCATGGCTAAAATCTGGTCGCTTTTTGGCCAAGTTGAACTGGTGCGTGGCACAGTTTTGGGCGCAGTCAATTTTAACCTCCATTTTATGAGGTGCGGCTTAAGTCAACAATGGCAAAGTTAAAGTTAGAACTTTAGCTACAACTAAAGTTGACGACGATTAACACTTGATGAATGTTGTCAATGGTATTAATACTCGTTTTTCGAATGCTGTAAAAATTGTCGAGCAAATGTCACGCAAAGGCCAATATTAATTGCGTATACGCCGCATGCGCCGCACAATTAATAAGCTTTTGTCTCTGTGTGTGTGTGTGTGTTGTGCGTGTGTGTGTTTGTTTCTAACAGAATTTTTAATCGCGTGCTCGCAAATGTTGTGTGCTCTAATTTCCAGACAGAAAACCGAGAAAAAAAATTAAAGAAACAATAAAAAGGAAAACAGAAAAAAAAATAATAATAAATGCATAAGCGCAAAACAAACAAAAAAACAACTATTGCAACAACAAAAGCAACAACAACGTTGGCAATTAAATAAATTAAAGCTTATTTGTGTCAAACTGTTGTGTGAGTGTGAATATGTGTGTGTGTGTGTGTGCGGTTAGGTGTATCGACGTTGGCTTAAAAAGCGTTAAAAAAAATGATTTTATACAAAAAAGTTGTTCGAAAAAAAAAGCCAACAAAAAATAATTTATGATGTGTGTTAAATGGGTTAGACGGTCGTCGTTGTTGTGGCATTTCTACACACAAATTTCCAAAACACAAATGTAGCTGTAGTTGTAACATGTCCCTGCCCCAGCCCTCCCCTTCCTCTCTCTCTGTATCTATCTCTCTTCATGGCCCCCTCCCCTGCTGACTTTACCTCTGTTAAAGCACTTAGTATCTCAGTTATAATTTCATTAGGCAAATGCTGAGCGCTTTTCATTAACAGTTCTCATTGTATACTATAGCTGTGTGTGTGTGCGTGTGTATAGGAGTTGTGTGTATCTGTGTGGTTGTTGTTGACCAACACGCTTATTTTTATCTGGGTCATAAAACGCCGACACACAAAAACCTGCTGCCTTCCCTGCCAAAGTGTAATAAAATTTTGGAGCTAAAGTATTTTCAACGTATTTCTTTTACTCTGTTATTGTTGTCAACGGAAGTGTTGCCCAAAGAGTTGCAAGTACACACACACAAACACACACACATACGCCCCACATAAAGCTACTTAAATTAATTTACTGTTCCACTGGCCAAAAAAAAAACAAAATAAATAGTTGAATTGCGAACAATTTGTAACGAGTCACAGAACCAAATGACAGCCAAACAGTAGCAGCCACTTAACACGTCACATAAGCGTCAGATATGCTACAGTGAGTGCTCGATATAAGGCACAAACTGTTAAAGCTAAAAGAATATTGCAACTATGGAAAAGCAGCATTAATGTCGAAAGAAGAATAAAGACAGTAAAAAGACTTTAAAGAGAAACAGCCTTTAAGTGTATAGAAGTTAGGAAAATCGTCTGTGACAACTATAAATGATATTAATATTATTATAAATAGTACAATTTATTAGCTATTGAAAACGTCATTGTTTACACATTCCACGTAAGCACTTTAGCTACTTAAATTTGTTAATGAATAACTGTGATTCAAGTGTGAAAATTGCGCTTGGCAACCGCTTTTCGACCAGGCCAACAAACAAATTCATTCACAAATCACATGCTGGCCAAAAAAACACACAAATTCCAACTGGAATTAACAAAAAAAAATTCCCTCATTTGTTTTCCGAGGGAATTAAACGCTCTCGGGCAATATCTATGCGCCGGAATTTATGTAATTTTCTTTGTTTAAGCAAAATCCACAAGAAGCGAGAAACGACGACATACTGATTTTTATGACTCTTTCAGCTAATTTTAACAAAATACAAACAAAAAAAACCACGCAAAAAAGATATAATATTCTCAAAAGCAGCGTCAAACAACAACAAAAAAGCAAAATAGAGGCGGGCAATTTAGTCATGCGGCAAATGCGTGATAGGCTCAAAAAGATTTTATGCTCAGCACCGATGACGATCAAAGCGAATCGCGTGTAGTATATATACTCAAGAGAAAGAGACGAAGAGAGAGAGAGAGAGAGAGAGAGAGAGACAAAGAGTTTGGTAGAGCGAGAAGAAAACTGCTGAATATATTTAAAAACCGTTGAAATGGTTTAATCTTTAATGAAATCGTGTTGAAAACTCTAAACAATTATCAAGTTTTCCTTGGCTTGTTTGGAAAATTATATCGCGCAAAGTTGTGCTACTTTTTAAGCTTCCGAAAAGCGGTCGATTTCTTTACCAAACAAAGTGGAACAAAGTTGGTCAGAATATGATTAAAAATTGAGTGCTCAATCTCAATTTCTTTAAAATATTAAGAGCATTTTACAAAAGAAGCAATCAAAGAGAAGAGATATAATTTTCTCTTAAAAGGGTTGAGATTGTAAACCAGAACAGCCCAAAAATGATTCTTGGATTAAGAAAGAAGTTTTGTTTTCATCATGAACTAATTTGTAAAAAAGAAGAGAAGATTTAAAGTGAAACTGAAAACCAGAACACTCTAAAGATACGAGCCATAAGCGATTCACTTGGCTTATCAATGAATACTTCATGAATTAAACATGAAATTTAGTTTTCATTGATGAAAAAACAAACATTTATAACTTGGCCAAGTTAGTAGGTTTTAGCCCACATTTGCTGAAGATTTGTTAGTTTGCAATTCAAGTAAACAAATCACAAGAGAAATGTTGACTGCAGAAACAATGCAACTGTCTTTAGGCCTAAAACTCACAATTCGAACTGAACTCGTTAAAGTTTAAGCAGTTGCCACAAGAACTGCAAACAAACAAGGCAAACTATAGATATAGATACATGCATATATATAGATGATAGATAGATATATGTATGGCCATAGATTCTTGGCAACATTGGTTGGTTAGTTGGCCAGGTTTGCAGCTGAGCTGACCCAAATTGCTGGGCCTCGATTTCAGTATTTCAGTATTGTTGTTGTATTTGTATTTGTGTGTGATGTAATAAGTGAAAAGCGAAATGACACAAAAGTGCGCATTGATTTTGCTCTGCAGCAGAATGAGAAGGAGGTAACAGAGTAGAAAGGGGGGTGTGTGGTATCTGCTGCATTGAGAATGTGTGTGTGTGCATCTCTCAGTGCTCAGTGTAAAAATTTATGCACTTTGCAGTTCTCATTCTCGTTCACATGCTTCTTCTCCCTCTCTCATTGTCAATTTTGCATTTTGCAGTATTTATAGCAACGCTTTGACTTCGTTTTGGGCCAACATTTCGCTTTCTACACAATATATGTATGTATATAGTATCTATAACCAATCGCCGCCCCCCTCTCTGTCACCCATCCGCCCTTTCCTTGTTATTGTTGTTGTTGTTGTTGTGCATTTTGGCTTTTGGCCAGAAGAGTATTTTATTTTTGGCTACTTGGCTAAGCTCACAGTGTGCTCAGTCTTGCGGCACAAAATGCAGTTTCTACTAGCTACAAGATATGCAGATACATAGATACAGATACATATTTATACAAGTGTATGTATCTGTTAGATACACAGTTATGTAGGTTGCACCTTATACTAGATGCAAAATCAATAGTAATACTTTGCTATTACGAAAGCCATTCAACATTTTGTAATTGCTTATACCAAAAAAAAATAAAGAGAAAAAAGGTGTCAAAAGTGCTTAAGACCAAATGCTAAGAGGGTTCTGAAGGTGGAGGGGTAGGGTAGAGTAGGGGGCCTGGTCCATGGAAACTAGGTCATAACACTGACCCAATTTATGTTTAGTTACAAACTGCAATCGGAACTGCAATGAAACTAAAGATGAAAATGCTGTGTGTGTGTGTGAGTGTGTTTGTGACCTTGTCGTCGGCTCTGAAGGTCGCTCCCTCCCCAAAAACCCAACAAAGCATGAAATATCGCTACAAAAATAATGCCAACCTATACATATAATATTTGTATATATGCATGTGTATATATGTCTAGTATTTTGCGCTGTGCTTATCTGGAAACACGTGATTCATGAACTGCCGCTATTCCAGACGCGCTCTGTTCGTTTATCAATGCATTTTTTTATTTGCTACTTCTGTCTCGAGGCATGTAGATACTCGTAAAGTCCAAAGTATCGTTATTTTTTGCTGCTCTTGAGCCAAACTACCGACTACCGATGATGTCATTCCGCGTACCTTTGCAGATACGTATGGTTACTAGACAAACAGAGAGATAGCGAGACAGACATTCAGACAAGATTCCATCGAAATTGTCTGCTTAGGTTGTTGACGTTAAAATATGCTGATACGAATACGAGTCTCAACTCAAGTTGGGGTACAAATTCCAAATATAAATATGCCGCTAATTAGTCAAAGTAAAAAGCAACAACAATTGTGAACTTTAAGCAAATGAAATTTGTTATAATTTTCGCGTAAAGTGAATGTAACAATTGCTAAACAATTTTGTGACTAATACCTTTAATTTATACGTAGTTAATTGTTTAAACTCTAAACTGGTTTTCTGTTATTGTTGCTAGTTTTGTATGTTTTTTTTTGTTTTTGCGAAACTTTTGCTAATCGACCCGCATAACAAATTTCTCAATTTGTACTCGGAGTATTTGTGAGTGAGTACCCACAATAACCAGCTGGCCCTCAAACTGTGAATACTTGTGAATCATTGAGGGAGAGGGAATTTTATATTTTTTAGTTAGTTAGTTAGTTAGTTAGTTATGCCTTGGGTAAAGCTTTAAAAGCATTAAAAAACCTTCAATAGAAAATCCCAATGAAGCGAAAAATGAAATGAACTTTGAGTTGTTGTTGTTGCTTTCGCCTTTCTGTGTCAAATGCATTTTTCAGTCATCTTTTCACACACACACACACACAAACAAAATCGACCTCATAACAAGCCTTGCAACGCCCACATCTATATCTATATAGGTACATGTATATGAATAGACACCATATGCCGACGTTTGTTATTTTTATACACAAAAAAATATTGCAAAATTCATACAAAACGTTGTATATTTTGTATATACAATACATAGGTAAACTATATAAGCCAATAAATAGTGAGTCAGTGTGTGTGTGTGTGTGGTGTGTGTGTATGTAATACAAGCTGCATGTGTGCAAGGTCAAGTGGTTACGTTATGCATCGACTGTGAGTGTATGAGTATGTGTGTGTGTATGTGTGCATTTTTTTGTTATAGCTTGAAATAGCATGAAAAAATCTGTGAAATTGCGCATACGACGCGTGTGCGGGTCTTGTTTAATTGACAGCGCACGAAATTTCAAAGCGGCCGACGCTTTAATTGGAGATTTTTTTACAGCGAATTGCAATTAAAAACAAATGAGGATTCTCTCTCTATCTCTCTCTCTGTGTTTCATTATATAATACAAGAGTAGAAAATGGAGAGAGCCCAAAGAAAAGGTTGCAATTACAATAACAAACAGGCAAACTGCATGGTTATCTAAATTTAAACTAAAGAGTTGGTCAAATGTCAGAAAGAGACAGCAACACCAAAAGCTACAGAGAGTGGGGAGTGTGTCGTGTGTGTGTGAGAATTGATGCAACGGAAGGCGTAGATAATGTCGCTTGATTGTTTTCAACCCACTCACGCACGCTAACACAGTGCTGGAAGAGCTGTTAACTCGACTCAAGCTAAATCTCTACTTTAAAACCGTGTGTAGCGGCATTTCCCCAAAAAATGCACAATGATTTTTATTTCACATGGCACTCGCATTGTGTTTCATTATTGCATAATGCAAAAATAAAAAAAGAAAAGAAAAACTGCAAGCCAAATTCGAATAGAAATACCAAATTAAAAATGATTGCAGGCAGATGTGCAGTGCTACAAGCGTTACGTATACATCAAATAGTTTATGCAACCTCAACACACATACACACACACACACAGTCATACAATTAAACAGCTGTTTCGTTTATAGCACACCACAACAACAAAATGAAAGCACGTTGCAATCTTCGCTGCTAATCCACATTCCACCTTCCACCTTCCACAATCCACAAAATCCAAATGCCAACTGACTGATGACGACTGTGTGGTGACAAAAACTGCCGCCACTTTGCTTGGGGCGCTCTCTGGCTCCTTTCCTTGAAAGATTGGTTGGTAGTCGTCACCGCCGCCGCCTCGTGTGTGTTGTTAACTCGATGTGGAAATTAAAACTGACGACGACTGACGTTGGCCATGCAGCTGAAAGCAGCTAGCAGACAGCTGACGGCAGCGCAATGCTGTCGACGCCAACTGCAGCTGCGACTGCGTTTCGAATCGTGGTTCTTCTTCTTCTTCATCATCAGCTTCTTCTACTCTTTGTTTGTTGTTGTTGGTAGTAAAAGAAAACTGTTACAATTTTAGGCCAATTTCTTTTATGAACGCTACGCGACGCGACGCGAACCGACAACGGCAACGACAACGACAATTTCGATGGCCACGCAGCGTGAATGAAACTTGCAGCGCTGCGTGTCCAAGTGTAAAAGTGTGAGTGAGTGAGTGAGTGTGTAGCGTGTTGAACGTTGTTCGTGTGAGTTGGCGTTGCGGCAGGCCCCAAAGACGCTCAAAGGTGAAATATACTATACTAAACGCTGGGCGCATTATTTTTATTTCTGTACGAGCCGCTCTCGCTGCAACTGCAGCAAGGTGCTGCTGCCACAACACACATACCCACAAACTCTCACACTCATACGCTTAAAGACAGTCAACTTTTGATTTCGTTCGACGCAAAGTAAACTGTAAACTACGCTCCTCTAACGCTGAAGCGCAACTGTCAGCTGCTCAACTCGTTCACGAAAGCTAACAAAATTGAGCAGAATCAACGAAAAAGAGCAAATAGCGTTAGTGAGAGAGCTTTGTGTAAAGAGAGCTTTTGGCATGGCGCCCACACACTGAAACGATAGCGACAGCGACAACAACAGCAGGAAGCGCTAAAGCTTTTTCTTTGCAGTGCTCTGCCCGCTGACGTTGCAGTTGATTGTTTTACTCGTTGTTGTTGTTGTTGTTGGTATTGCTCTAACTATTTTTTTAACGACTTGTAGTTGTAGCACTGTGGGTTGTTGTTGTTATTCGCATGACGCAAATGTAGTGCGGGCCTCGCTCATGCCACAAAACTATGTATAACAAGCTGTCTCTCACGTTTGACTTGATGTACCCCCTCTCTATTCCACCATCTGTTTTTTTGCCCTGCAATAGATTGCTGTCTCGCTTACACATTGCTGCCGTATGTTTCACACAAATTTCTCATGTCAGTTGCATTTTGCATTGGGCGTTAATGTTCAAGGTGATTTACCTTTGTGTGTGTGTGTTTCTCTTGACATAAGTGTGTATATGTGTCACAATTCTGTTAGACTCTCCCCCTATGTCCATGGCTGTGTGTATGTGTGTTTCGCAATTATGCGAAATTATCGATCAAATTTTGTTCTAAGGTCAACTTAAATTGAAAATAAATTAAGTTATGTTGGTATTTGTGCATGTGTGTGTGTGTGTGTTAAACGCCGTCATGCATGACTCCATTTATTTTAAGCACTATTAAGTTTTTTATACCAAATACTCGACTCAATGCATACACAATTGTCTATTAATTTCAGAGAATACATTTTCAAGTGAAAAAAGCTTTCGCTTTAACAGTAAGTTGTGGGAAATAATACAGAGATTAACTTTATTTCAACTGAAGAGCGAAACAATCGTATTCTATCAGTAACTATATGTTGTACTATATCTTATCCCAGGTTCTCTGGCCCATAAAAATCTATAATATTTAATCAAAGTTCTATACGTATTTATAAGTTATCAATAGTTAATCGTCTTTGGCTTCGTGACTTGTAAATATGGGTGGCATTCTTTGTAGAAGACATACAAGATTAGATTCTAGTCATGTATTACTATTCCTACAAATCTTACACGAATTTTTATACCTTTCTCTCTTACGTTATTTATAAGATATTTCTTTTATGTTCTTCTAATTTGTGTCAGTTTTTCTTCGTTTCTCTGACATTATATTGTTCAGTTATTCCCCACTTTGTTAATTTTATTCTTAATTTAAATTAAAAATTCTTTTACTCTGTAACTAAAGTCAGTTATTTTCTTATATATCCATAATTTTTTTAGGTGTTCCCCCATTTTAAACTGATATTTAATTTTTTTTAGGTACATTCCCAGGTTTTGAGTTATTCCCTTAGTTTCCCAGTTATAGTTCGAGTTGCGCTTACGTAACTTTGGATGTACATACATATTTGGATTGTTTGTTCTTTTTTAATTGTTTTATAAGTACTTTGATGTAATTTGTAAGTCAGAGCTGATTTCATCATAAAATCTGACATGAGGTCAGCGCGCTTGAACTTGGAAACTTTTATATATAATTACGAGATATGTCGATAGATATCGCTAAAGCATATATACCCCCATAAAGAGTACCTTAAAAAGTGACCACTACAAATCAGGTGATGAGCTGTGAGTATCTGTTCAACTATTGATTGCATAAGTGTCGAGCAAAGCTACGTATACTAAGTGTGAGTATTTATAAGAAGGGAAATGGTCAAAAATAAAATCAATTTCGCTTTCCTTGACCTCATGGCTGCACGGCAACAATAAAAGCAAGAGCTACAAAGACAGCTACAAAGAGACACCACACAAAGTCAGTCAACAAAGGATAATTGAGGGTCATTTGAAATGCAAAAGTGACAAAACGACGATGCAGCTAAATGCAAATAAATGTCGAAATAATGTCAACGGGTCTGCCTTTGCCATAGATATAATTTAGATAGAATAACCTCTCTCTCTCCCTCTTGAATGTCTCATCATCATCCTATTCTCCTCTTGGTGCAGTGAGCAGTAGTGAGCCAAAAAGTCAAAAAGCAGCACAATCTGCAACTGTTAGCAAAAGAAAATCAGGCAAAGCGAAACGAAACGAAAATAGAAAATTGCAAACGAGCGCTGCACGCGATTTTTCCGAATTGCAGCATGAAAATGTTTTTAATTGTTTGTTGGCCGAATTAAAGATTTTGCAGACACAAATGCGTTTGTTTTGCCAGCTACTTGAAATACGAAAAAATTTCACTCATATCAAGAGAGTATGAGTATGCATTATTACTACGGACTGTTTGTTGCCGCTTTTCTGCCTTTTGCTGTCATAATTAAATTTTCATTAAAATTTTTAGAGCGTTTCTTTTCGTGGGGCGCATTGAAGCGCAATCAATTTTCCATGGCATCCATTGATAATTCCATTCCCACCATCACATCAGTCGAAATGAGTGCGTAAAAATTCAAATAGAAAATTGTGGATAAACAAAATCCTAATGATAATAATAATAATAATTATAATAGGAATAATAATCGTATAATTGATAATAGAAATGTGTAACAACAAGTAAATGCTGAATATAATTATATGCAATTTTTGTATTTTTCACTGATTTCCTTTTTCTTACTTAAAATTATTTTTCGAAATTTATCGCAATTCAATTTTTTCGATTGTAACAATTTTGGCTACAATTTTTTAGTTTTCAATTAACATTTTGGGTAGATAAATGAAAAGTTGTTAAACAAAGCTTATGGCTAGAATAATAAATATTTAGTATGGTCAAATGATATTGTAACAAAAGTTAAATTAAATTTAAGTTGAAAACAAGAATAAAACTTAAAATATATAAGAACAAATACATTGGACTTGCAAAGAAAATTAAGACTTTTAAAAAAAATGACACTACTCACCCTATATACATAGTTGTTGTTGGTGGTGCTCGAATTTTTGTTGATGTTGTTGTTGCTGTGTGGTGCATGGATGCCAACGGAAACTGGATACCACCAGCTGTGTTCACTTGTTTTCACAACTTTCAAAGCGAGCACAGGGTGTATCCCAGTGTCAATAGCACATACATTAAAGAAAGCTTTTTCGCGAAAGCTTAGCGTAGACATGAACCAGATGATGCTTTTCAACTGCTGCTTTTGCTTCTGGTCACTTGTTGTTGTTATTTTAGTCACCTTGCACTTGGAATTTGCATTGCATTTTTTCACTTGACATTTCTGTTTGTATTTCACAATTTGAAGAAAAACATAAAAATTCACATTCATATGTCTGCAATCACCATTAAAGATTAGTATAAATAGCAATTTAAAGATTGTATTGCATTATTTTTAAAAGATTTCAAAACATATTTGTATGTTATTATTTGCCCTCTGCCAGTTTGCCCTTTGACTTACATAGATTCACATGTATCTATACACTTTAATATACTATATATAAATAACTCGCATCTTATTTAGTTGTGTGTGCTTTTAGTTGAGTGTGCGTGCGTGGTGTGTGTGGGTCTTCTTATTAAAAGGTCACAAGAGTAATAAAAACAAGACAAAAATGTGTTGCATATGCTGGGGAGCAGCTTTATGTGTGTGTTTGTTAGTTTAAAATTTGTCATCCATATGTTGTCAACATGCTTTCACGCGTCACAAACTTGTACACATATTTTACTTGTAAATAGATTTAAATGCTTATCTCTCTTTTCAAATGTGTTTAATTAGTTTTGATACTCTATTTTAGCACTCATATGGTAGCTTTCACACACACACACATAGAAACGCATATTTTATATATGTGGCAACACTGGTTTTGCAAAGAGGCCTGACCTCGCCGGGAGTGCGCTCAACACTGAACAACTTTTCGCTGGGCAGGCGAAAAGGAAAGCAACTTTCAGCTAGCTATGTAGGGAAGCACAGCTAGCGTAGCAGCAGCATCCTGTATGTCTGCTTGTCGGCTGCAGCTGTGTGCGCACAGGTGCGCGTCATCGTATCCCAATAAATATGCAACAGCAACAGCATATTTACACATACACACACACACGTGGTGGTAAAAGGAGGGGGGCGATGAAAGAGAAAGTCTCGGGCAGCTGGCAAAAGCAAGTACAACAAAAGCAAACAGTTGGCAGACGTCGACAGCGACGTTGACGTCGCTGCCTTAAGTCACCCACGCAAAAGCTGTATTGAAGCTTTTTCTATTTTGCTCTCTCGCGTGTTTGTTTTTGTTTTCCTTTGAATAATAGCTTATTTATCTCTCACATACACATACATACCTGCTGCTACCAGCAGAAAGCTTAACTATAGCAGCACTCTTTCTCTCGCGTAGTCTCTCTGTCTGCCGCTCTCTTACTACGCTCTCAGTTCTTTGGTTTGCCGGCTCGTTCGTTATTCTGCCGACGTCGCTGTAGTTGTCGCTGCCGTTGCTGCTTTAAGTTAAATGGAACAACGACTAGCGCAACAATAAAATTTTCAAGTTCAAGTTGGTCTCTCAGTGCGCATGTCATGCGCCATTTTTGTTTGGCCACTCGCTCGCACACGCATACACACATACACGCGTACAGTGATGTTCACGATGCAACGACAGATTGATGAGGGGCGGTGTGGTGGGTTGAATGTGGTGCACTTTAATTGTTGTTGTTGCTGTTTACCATTTTGTCGGCTCTATCGCTTTTATAGTCTTTGCTGCCTTTTTTGCTGTCGTCATGTGAAAAGGGAAGGAACACAGAATGTGGGCAAATTTCGTATCTTTTCCTCTTTTGCTCGCATGATTTATTTTCGTAGTTGTTCTTTTTTTGTGTTTACGTTTATTTCTCGCAGGCCTCTTTTTGCTGTCTTTCTTATTGTCGATGCTGCTTTTGTCGTCGTTGTTGTTGGTGGCTCACTCGACTGTCGCTAATTAAATTTCCATGCTGACGCTGCGACCACCACACTAAAAATAAAAGAAAAATATATACAAAATGAGATTTTTGTTAAAATTGCCTATGTAAATATTATCTTAACGAAAAATGCATGTCAAAATTATCGATTTCGCACATACAGAGAATGTGTAAGAATGTGCAAACACATCATACACATCATACATATATTATGAAAGTGTGTATTTTTAATTTGGATTCGGTCCACAGGCTCGCATACCCTGCAAACGATTTGAATGTATGAGATTGAAAACTTATACATTTCTACTACATATATTCAAAACTTCCCACCTGGCAACCCAATTATTTAAATACATATAAACAATGCACATATGTTTATTCATTTCCAAGTTGTATATATAGAAACACACACAAAAGAGAGATGACTTGTTGTGAACTTTCTTATTTAAATGCAAATATTCATATTTCTTATCGGCCTGATCTGTTGAAATATTTCTATGTAATTATAACTTACACAACTTGCTTGCAAGTAAAAATTTATACTTATAATAAATTGCATGTAAAAAGATGTTTTCTTGAATGTTATTAATATTTGCCTTTGTATCACATTTTAATCAAAGTTGCATTGAAATTACTTATAAGTTATAAATAATCTTACAACTATTTATCTTTGTTATCGTTATTTATCGTTGGGTATCGTGATACGTATATCATTGCTAAAGATTTTGAAATAGATTAAAATTTTCCAAGCGTTAAGTAGCTGCATAGATAGCTATTTCTATTATCCCAGAAATCAGGGATTAATGTTATATTTAAATTTTAAAATATCACTTCTATGCGGTGTTAGTAAACTTATGTATTGAATTGATGAAACTGTCTGTGTATTGCATTAAAGCAAGAATAGATTCCCTCTCAAATTTTAATAAAAGATTCTAATAATTCCGACAGATGTAAGGAGATTACAAATGCTGTGGGATCACTGTACTTACACGTATGATTTCTCTATGCAAGGCTATTCCGATTGCTAATAATATGCAGTGCAACGAACTTGGAACTATGAGAAGTGCAAGTACTATTCATTAAACATATATACGGCAATAACACACGATTCTTAGATTTAATGTAGTGTAGTTAATGCCTTAAATTGGCAAATTGCCATTTGGCATTGCACATTTTGAGTATTGTAGTTACATATTTTTAGAAATGTTAGCTTTGAGCATCATAGATTTTTTAGATTAAAGATGGGCTCGGTGAAATTTGTGACTACGATTTTAGCACCAGACCACGAAGTGCAAAAAAGTCCGTGCCAATCTCTGCTTAAAACCTTATAAAATTTTTAATTAAGTAAGAAGCAAATCGCTTTTGCCATTTTTTTCTGATAGCGCTATTGAAAAAATTATGTTCTAGATAATTTTAGCGAAAATAAATATCGGTTTTAAAATTTAATCCAGGCTACTCATTAATTAAGTAAATCAATTATATAATTTTATTCATTTGCTTGTGAACCCCTCCTAGTACTATTGACTATTAATGCATAAAAGTCCATTTAAATTTTATTTGCGAGCTTTTTGGTTTCAATATTAACAAAATGGACATCAATATTTTCATTGATATTTCCACAGCTCTAATCTTTTCGGTTAATCTTGCCACGTGTACAAAATTGACATTTACAGTAAAAGTTAAGTAATCATCAACATTCAATCCGATTAAATCTTTGGCAGAAGAGTTTAAAAATGCAAGTAATTGTCAATAATGCCGACGGTATTTTAAAGCTGTCATTATTAAATTTTGTGATTTTCAGCTGTTAACCAAAGAGAAAGAGAGAGCGAATCTCTGAGGTAATTTTGACTATTAATTTGTTGTGCATTAATAAATACGTATATATGTATGTATGTATACGTATACTACAGTCATTCTCATATGTACTTTGTTAAACTTTGTGTTTGACGCGCGCCAGCTTTTCGTTGGCTTCCTCTTCCTCTTTGTTTGACGCTATTCTCTCTGTCTCTTTATGTTGTGCTCTCGCTCTGACGCGATGTCTCGTTTCTCGCTTGCGCAGCGAAACGTGCCAAACTGGTTTATCACACATTTGTACCATCACAAACAGACTTACATACACACATACACACAAAAAGCACACTGATACAGGGGAAGCACTGTGGCAACTAGTGCCTATTCACTCGCACCTACTGGCTGTATGTACAACTAGTATCTTAACCTTGAACTTGAAATACATACAGCCCGCCGCCACCTCGACACACTGAATGAGAACAACAACAACAACGAATGAAACGACGCTGACGCCAGCAGAGGAGCCGCCATCATCTACGGGAGAGTATTTTGGCGTTTTATTTTTGCTGCGTTCCTCTTTTCACTCGTGCCATGTGTTATGTGTTTGCGCTTTATTATGTCTGTGTTTTGGTTTCTTTTCAGCTTTCTTTCGATAACTTGAACTTGTTAAATACCTTACACATTCACATGATTTATACTAAAGTTTACCAGACTTAAATTTAAATACAATCGATATTATTGATATACACATCGATAACTGTCAGTTTTATTGTGTGAAAAGGCATCCCCTACACCCCTGTACTACAATTGTACGTCTGAGAGTGTGTACTGTAAAGCAAAGCTCACTTATATTAACGTTCAGTATGGCGATGACGCCACTTTGCAATTACCGTAAAAGCGTAAAGATGACTCTCTTCCTCTCTCCTCTCTCCC
Organism: Drosophila putrida; assembly: GCA_037043535.1. Lineage (NCBI taxonomy): Eukaryota > Metazoa > Arthropoda > Insecta > Diptera > Drosophilidae > Drosophila > Drosophila putrida. The sequence continues at coordinate 1,761,853 of JBAMBI010000135.1, forward strand.
ATCTCTTATTTCCCCCTTCTGTTGCTCTTGCATATTCGAATGTTACGTAAAAGTTTTCTAAATCTCTCACATATACAAATCATCTTACACAAACAAAAACAACACGCAAGCAAACTTGACTCAACTTTAGATAGAAACACGCACACATACAATAAATGCCCCACACTCACCTACATACTTACATACATATGTACATGTATGTATGTATGTGGTGTATTCGTTGTTATTATTGTTTTGCTGTTTGTCGGCACAAAGCAGGTTGGCGAAAAGAGATGTGAAATGTGGGGAAAAGGTGGGGCTTAGATCTTGATTGCGAACTTAGTAGATCTAAAATAGTACATACAATTGTGAGTAATGTGTGTACATGCATACACACATACATACATATGTCTAAGTGGTAGATGTTGTGGGCAGTCACAAAATGCATCACGATATACAGTATTTCATTGTATTATTCCACACACATGGATATTTCTATATGGACAAAATGTAGTTTACAATTTCACAGAATTGTTTAGCTTTTGTCATGGTATGCATTTACGTATACATATTTGTAAAATTGTATAATATTAAAGGGAGAATGACAAAACAACAGATTCGCACAGTAGGGTAATTAAAAATCGGTCCAACTTGACTTTTAGTCACGTGATTGAATTTTTTTTACTTAAACTTATTTTTATTAGACTTGTGCATCTCTCGGTACTTCGGTTATGTGTTTAATGGAAACTTTAGAAATTGTTAATATTTTAAAGCCGTTTTCAAAAAAATCTCATTCATTTTTATATTATTTTAGTGGAACAATTTTTTTTAACAACTACACGTTCTAAATTAAATAAATAAATATTTTGTAATAAAATCCTTTCCTAGACCTGCCTCAACTTCTATAAATTGTATATATTGAATTCTTTATTCAAGCGAAATGTCAACAAAAAGTTGAATTTGCAGTTTTCAAGAGGGAAAGAAACAGCGTGTGTTTGTATGTGTGTGAACGTATTTGGATTTAAATAGCAAATAAATTATTTGAAGAATTATCGCTATTCGGATTGTTTTGGCTATAAAAATAAGAAATTCTGCTAAATAAATGCAACTCGTGAAAATGCACATACAACCAAACATACGTACTTTAACTTATAAGCTTTGCGTAACTTCTGTTGAAATTTTTTGTATTATTACATTTTCTTTTGTCTTTCTTTCATTCGTTTTGCGCTCTGTCCTTATGGAACTGTTTAGAAATGTGTATATGAATGTATATGTGTTTGGTTTCTTTTTATTCGTGCATTTTGTTTATATTATAAAATTTATAATAAATTTTTATAATTTTCAAATGCCACGAATAATAGTGCTATGTATTTTTGCAAGCTTTGTGACATTACATGGAATATTTGGCAAGCTATTCATTTAATAATTGTTGACGTAGAAATTGTTTTTCATAACAACAATAGCGGCAATAGCTATCGCTAAAAATTGAATACAAATAAACAAAAGCTAACTACGACGCAATTCAGTTTACTCACATTCTTTCTGCCACACACACACTCTCACACACACACAAACATATTTCCCATCATCTATTCTCTTTTCCCAAATTTGCGTTATTTTCATTTTGGGCTTTGTCACTGGCGGGCGGCTTGAACAAGGGTTGCTTTCGGCATTTTGCATGGCAGGACCAAAAACAACAACGCAAAAAGATATATGTCTGTACATATGTATGTATTTATATCCCGATTTTAACTTGAGCTTTTTCCGCATTCCGTACTGCGACTTTACACACGCGGACGAAAAAAAGGAACTACGCTGCGATCGGTTAAAGGTGCCGCTGCTCAATGCCGACGCTGTTCGCCGCAGACCGCGTGGAAAGTTCGATGTGTGTTTGACGACGCTACTGCGACGTCGACGGACCAGTGTTGCCCTTGTAACTAAATTATAGCTAAATTTAGCCATTTTTTAATTGCAAACGTAAGAGCATTTAAAAACAATATTAGAAAGCAGCATCGTTATTTTCATAAAGGATTCGACTATTTTTAAATTGCCAGATTACATCAATATACTAAAAAAACTGAAATACATCAATACATCCATTGGAAAAAACATAAATATAGATCGAGTTTTTGGCCAAATTCAGATCTGAAGGGGCAAGATCTAATAAGGAAATTTACACATGACAAAATAACACACACAATTAATTAAATAAATGCCAATTTCGAAAATACAAAGTTTGTTCTTTTCATTGTATTCTGTTTACGACTTTGTTCGTAAAAAAGGAGACAATAAAAAAATCAAAATTACAGGCCTAGTGACAGCTGCTTTCTTGACCCCTTTGAAAGAGAGAGGCTGTTGTGACAACGTCACCTATATATAATTTCATCATGGTTTAGAATTTCTTGGCTTTTTGGTTTGTGGCTTCTACAAAGCTCTAGCAAACCAAAAGCATTTTTCAGCGTCCTTAAACAAGCAAATCCAAAAAACAATTGTGGAAATCTTTAAATAAACGTAAAATTTTCTGAATTCAATTTAAATAACTTATAAAAATAAACCTTTGGAACCGTGGTTTACAAAAGCAATTGTCGGCAAAAGTTCTTGAGGTTTGTGGAACACCCCTGATAATTATAATATGACTAAGGGAAGTCGAATAAATTGCTTCAATTTAACATTATCCGTTATTTTAACATTATTACTACTCCCTTAAGCAACTTTTTAATGTTCTTCTTCCCAGCTACTTTATTTTTGACGAAATGTTCTATTTTAGCTTCAGATATTCTGGCAACACTGGCAACCACTCGCGTCGAGAGAACTTGCCTGTCTACCATTTTTTTGTTGTTTGCTTTTGCTCTCTCATAAGTTTCGTCAAGTTTGTGGTTTCTTCCTGTTCCTGATATTCTTCTACACTTCCACACCACCTCGTTTGTCCTACTGCCCCACACACCGATATTGCCATCACACAACACGTTGTGTTTGTGGTGTGTGGTGTGTGGCCTTCAAGCTCAGTTTTCTCATTGTTCAACTTGTTTCTCCTGTCTCCATTTTCATTCTTGTTGTTGTTCTTTCATTCATGCATTCTCCATGTATCTCACCCTCTGTCAGTTCTTTCTGACAATCTTATGCTCATTATCTGTAACTGTATTTGTATTGCTATCCGTGTGCGTGTGCGCTCTACATTTGTATTAGTGTTGACACTTTGGCTGTGCTTTTTGCTCACCACAGAACTAAAAATCTCTTTTGCTGTCCATGTTGCGCTCTTTTTATCTACGCATATAGATGTATGTGTGTGTGCGTGTGTGTGTGTTGTGTGACAGCCTGAGAGTGTGAGCTTTACTTTTGCTTCTTGTGGCCGCCACTAAGTTTCGTCACGTTTTGTGCCCATTCTGTGCAATGAGGATAAACGACGCGTCGTTGATTTAAGCAGGATCTTGAGTTTTTAAAGTTCAAAATCTTTTAATTTCTAGTTTTTCTTTTCACATTCTCGACAACTATCTGTTTTTCTTTTATTTCGTTGTACTTCTTAATGAATTCATTTACATCTCAGATCGAAGACCAAGGCAAAGGCATAAAAATGCACGGAGCGAAGAAACTAAAATGTTAACCAAGTTAACTAATGTTCTCGTGAAATAAACTTAATTAATCATTTAGATCATGCGATTAGATAAAATGTACTTCCTGTCTACAGAAACTGAACTTTCGATTATCTTTGATCGATTCTCGCACATCTTGAAATTATATGTGAGAGCTTTTGTTGCCGTTAAACTATAAGTATAAGCTTTACTTTGGCTGATGGGATAATATTGTGGTGCTTGTTGCACTCGAAACCACAAGAATAACGGAAACCACAATTGCTTTTCATATCAAATGATATATTAATCATTTTAATCTGTATATAAATACATATATTAATTACCTTGTTCGAAACCATCATCCATATGCCTTTTGTTAGCAGCTTTTCCAATTTGATGATGCAATGTACAATATTTTCCATTCATTTCGTTTTCACTGACATTTTTTGTTTTTGTTTGGCATGCAATTTTAAAATTTGTATATAAGGAGAACGAAATCACATGTTTGACAAGTAATACTCGTAGGTAAATATGCATTTACCTAAGATCTTCTTGCGACTTTACACAAAAATTATTTCGCTCATTTCTTATTACATATCTTTTATTACTTCCGTAAATTAGGAAAAACACAAAAGAATTGCACTTACTCGATGTATGGGAAGGGTGTAGTACTTGAGGTACAATTGAAATTCATTATTGTTGTTGTCACAATCTTTCTTTTAATGGTTTCATCAATTTGCGCATTTGACGAGCACTTCTCTAATTATAATATTCTCGGTTTCTTTTGATTTTTGTTGCACAATTAATTTGTAATTATTTTAGCATTGTTATTATTATTTTTAACTTTTATTGTTATACTGTTTTTGAGTTTTGTCAATTTTAGTTTCAATTTACTTTCGATGTTCTTACTGATGTCATCTTTTTATTGCGTGTCTAATTTTAATTGCTATAATAATAAATTGCATTATTGTTTTGTACTTGATTTACTTCGAGTTTTCTCTTATTTATTTGTTCCTGTGGATACAGATTTCTCTCACTGTAGATTTTTTTTGGGTTCTTATTGCTGGGGAATGGTATGTTGTTCGCTGTTCGCTTGTCGCGCTTTCAATGCCAAGCACAGCAGAAAACGATAGAGATACAGGCCAACGTCGTAGTCGGCAAGTTCGACGTCGGCGTCGACGTCAAAGCGTCGACGTTGTCGTTTCTGAGCCGAATGGCGACGAGGTGAATTTTATGTGTGGACTGCAAGCTGTGGGGGAGCGGTCAGCTGCAAGTGTATGTACATATATACATACATACATACATACATACATACATACATATATGTATCTATGCATGTAGGTATGTGTGTGTGTCGCTGAGTCAGCCGAAGCGCAGCCAGTGCCAAAAGCAAACCAGGCGACCAGCCAAGCGACCCAAAGCTCAGCTCAACTCAGCCTCGGTTCAAGTTCAAGGATGTTATGCAATAAAGCGAAATGCAAGAGCGAACAAAGCTAAAGAATAAGTACATACATGCACACACTACCACACACTCTCACGCACACTTGCGTCTGTGTATGCATGTTGAGTGCATATAGAAAGGGAGCTGCTTCCCTTGCTCTCTTTTTATCCTCACCAATACCAATTCAAAAAGGCGACGCTGATCTATCGCCCACTGTGCTGACACTCGCTGCTTTTAGCTTGTGCAGTCTACCCTGACCGCGCCTTACTAACTGCAGCCTTATATACAAAGTACATACACACACATACATGTACATACAAATGTATGTACTCTGCATTTATGTATATACAGTCTATCCATCATACATACGTACACACATTTGTTATACTTCAAGGGATATTGTAGGTCAGGTTTTCATAGCAAACTTACATTATTTTTGCCAGAGAATAAAACCGACACCGTTAATCGGAACTAAACGTTTTATATGTACATATGTATGTATGTAGTACCAAAACCGTAACTGGAACTCAAACAAGTTTCAAAGAATCGAAAACAGGAACGATTTTTCTAATAGATATGTTATATCTGTTGGTTTATGTATAAATTGAATTTTCATTCCATCAAAAATTTTATTTGAAACTTAAGTAAGGTTTATTGTGAAATAATGTTATTACAACTAATATTTTACTATACACATAAAAATTAACTATTTCCAGTAAAACCGATTTTATTTATTTATTTTAATTCTATCAATTTAAAACATGTCTCAATTATTTTGATACATTTATGCATTGAAGCTCGCCAATTAGAATTCTATAAAATTCGAATCTTCCAGAAATAAGAATTGAAGTTTGTAAAACAACAAACGCTATAGAATTGTTTGGTTTCTTATAGTTTAAAAATACAAGTTAAATGTATTGAACTGGATTGTTTAGTTACGTTAACTAATTATTAAATAAAGGAAAAAAATCTATATTTCAATAAAAAAATTGTCCGGAAATTTGAATTTTTCAAAAACTAAAATTACCTTAATAACAAAGTGGTTCTAAATTGCAAGCGTCTACTGTACAACCTTAAAGACTCTGCTACGGAAATTTTTTGTGACAATCTTTATAGACTCTTTAGAACTTTTATAAAGTACAGGGTCTAAAAATTTCGAGTGTACAAATATATGTACATATGTATGTAAGTACTTTGGGTTGACTGTATGTCTACCTGTAGTATATTTGTTATTTTCGTGTTCTGGGTCTGGGACTGGGACTGGGCTAACCAGGTTGCTGTGTTTGCAAATTGTATATAATTAGCGCATTTACTGTCTAAATGCAACACAACAACAATAAATGCCTTTTAAATGTACACACATATGTATGTAGAAATACTTATGTACATTTAGATACATGCATAACATATGTATATGTGTAGATGCCATTAGTTGTAGGTGATGTGGGCTGATAAATGTGCGTGTGTTGCAATTCTCGCCCTTTGCCCCCTGCTTGACTATCTTAATTGAATTTGTTTGGGGCCGTACATAAGTGTATATACAATTTAACATACACATGTACTTGTGTGAGACACTCTCTGGCATGTTTGTTTAATTGTTTAATTTAATTAAATGTTACAACTGCAACGTTTGCATCTAGACACTAACAACATCTGTATCTGTAGCTAAACTTGTATCTATATTTGTATCTGTATCTGTATGTGTATCTGTCGCACCTGCATCTGTATGTGGCCTGCCTTTTGCCTATGTGCAACAGATGATATTGCATGCCTTCGCTTTCATCAGTTGCTTTCGTGTGCCTCGGCCGTTTTCTTATGTCATGCGCATCGCTGTCTTTATAAAGGGAACACAGTTTATCACATATGTATTGTACATACATACACATAAGAGTATACTAAATTTATACTTCCATATATAGCTGCTACTGCTTAAACTGTAGCTGCAGATGTGCACTTGAACATCCCAGCAGCAACTTTTCACCATAGGACGAGAAATAAAACAGGGAAAAACCAATAAATTAATCTATATCTTGGTTCTGTTAGTCCCAGCTGTCTGATATATTCGCATTCATTTTAAAATATAGAAAAGCTCACACTAAAGTTAAAAAATTGATTAAGTTTACCCCGTTGAAAGATAACTTTTCGCAGATACTGTACATTTTAAACAAGAAATAAACAAAACGCGTTTTTGCCCGGAGGCAAACTTTGATAAACACATCTTTAAAGCAAAATTCAGAGCACACAAATATTTCCATCCCTTTTCAGAATTTTTAAGCGTTTAAAAGGTTTTCTCACTTAGAAATCTACAAAATTTGTTTATATTGAATTTCAGCTTATATTTATTTATATTCCTTATATTCCTTCTGAGTAACTTAAATATTACGTATACGTGCTCTTTCTATACCACGCATTAGTATATAACTAATACAACACTGTGTGTCAGTAGTTTGCTTTGAGTCACTGTCACTGCCTCCTTACTCCTTAGTTTTTGTCAGGGGAGCTTTAAACAGGAAACAATTCTTGTTTATCATCAAGTAAAATGTCACGTTAAACTACGTATACGCCCTGTATACTACTACCCCGTGAAAACTTCTAGGTAAACACAATGTCATAAAAATATTAGCAAAAAATTTGTGTTTACTATACACAAAAATTGGCATAATATTTATTTTGTATACAAACAAAAGGAAACGAAAACTAAAACCATTCAGAGGTGAGAAAGGGCAGATGAAATCGAAAAAACTTGGCTCAGCGCAAATGCATGACAGCAGAAAATTTGTATGTATGTAAATACAGTTGGGTCTTTATATACATATGTAGTACATATCTACATATTTGTACATATGTACTCGTAGTCTATCTGTTATAACTAGGCGTATATCTAGTATAACTTGTGTATTCGTTGAGAAAAGTGAAATAACAGTGAGTGCATTGCGAGCGCAGTTTCCGTCTAAGGGACAGGCCGTAAAAGGGGGTGCATACATTTTGCAACCACTGTAGGGTACATATGTATGTATATACATTGTACATATACTTAGCTGAGGCTGCCACATTGCTCAGCGACGAGGCTGCTGCAAATCAGACCCTTACTTACCCCTTGCCCTGCAACACGCCACTGCAGCGCATGACAAGAGTAGGTGACCTTGACAGTGAACTTGAAATGAATGCTACAAGGATTGGCACTCTGTATATTTGTATGTGTGTGTTTGTTTCTGTACGAAACACAATGGAATGAAACGACGAAGGCGGCGGAGGTGCTTGCAGCGAACTGAACGAAAATTGCAAATTTGCGAGAGCACAGCGTAAAAAGAGAACAAGCACAGGAAAGGGAAATTGAGCAAGCGAGAGAGTGCAATCGGTTGCTTAAAAAGCTTTCGCTGCAGCTGCTGCTGTAGCATGGGGGCGGTCGGTATGTGCGAAGATGTGTGCTTGAATGTATTTGTGCCTTATATGACTATAAAATGCCACATTCGGCCAAAACTCTCGCTCTCTCTGCTAAAACATTTCGTTGTACGTTCTTTCCCTCTCACTCTCTCTTTCTCTTTCTCTCTCGCTTTTGTTTTTGTAGTTGTTCCTGTTCTGATGAATCATCGTGCGACTCGTTGTCTGCAGTCGACATTTGAAATATGTGCCAGAAATTTCCCTTTCATGTTTCACATTCGCAGGCAGAGTGAGCACAGGGGTGAACTGTTGTTGAGGGGCGCGTTTTATGCAATGCTGACATTTGAATCTATTGACAAACATATGAATATGTTTGTCTGTATGTACGCAATAGTAAATAATTTATATGCTTTTTCAATGTACATACATACATACATATGTGTGTTTGTTGTATACATATGATTTTTGTTACGCTGGATAATCAAATGATATTCATTTCGATTTCATTTGTCACGTTTAGCTTGGAATTTCCCAGTTGCAATCAAATTGTTGATTTACTTTGCTAGTATTAACTTTGACATTTTAAAATGAAGAGCTTATTCTTTCGCACTTACACCCACTAAATGACCCACTGCCTACCAGAGTTTCCAAGGCTGAAACGGCTGCCGTGATCATAAAAAGTAGCTAGAAATATATATGCGCAAAAAGAAATGTTTATGTGTACTGTGTAAATTTCTGTACATTTCTTAGAATTCTACCATTATGTAATTATACATTGTTATGTTAAAAATATGTAGCTAAGTCTAGCTATAAATAAGCTAAGATGGCAATACTGATGCCAGCAACTTGAATCAGTGTCTCAACTTGGATTCAGCCAATGCCGTATATTTATCTTAAGCTCTCTCTTAATGAATTTAGAGGAGATTCCCTGAAATTGCAGTGAATTACTGATAAATCTCCTGCAACCAGTCGCGATTTCATTGGAATTTGTAATTTCCACTAGTAAATAGGTCATAAGGGACATAGAATGTATACATATGTATGTATATACATATATGGTTGACTGTGTTAATACTTTTTTCCATTAAGCGTTTCTACGTTGAAATCATTTATGAAAGCACTTAAAAGGTTTTACTATTACGAATCAATAATCAAAGATTTCACTCTCTCTCACACACATCTGTACGTACAAAGGCTCCCACACTTACTCACACACACAGATGGGATTCAAAAGTAATGGCGATAGGTTCCATGAAAAAAACTGTACACTGCATACGTTCCACTGCACTTTGACGCCCACAGCAGCGTTTGTTAAGAGAAATGTGCAAAAGGCAAAGCAATGAAAGACAGAGATAGATAAAAGTAAACAGCAAAAGCAAAAGCAAGTTTTCAACGGTTATTTTTCCAGTGTGGCAAGAGGAATAAACTATGTACATACATACAAATGTATATGCATAAGAAAGTAAACATAGTCAGGGTGGGATTTATGCAGTAATATGGACGTCCAAAAATTTTGGGAAATGCAGTTGGAAAGTTTTGAGCTTTTTGGCCAACAAAAAAATGCAGGAGGATAGCACATAGCTGAGTGCAAAGAGAGAGAACTGTGCTTATGTGTACGTAGTAAATATGTATATAAGTATGTACGTATGTATGTACATATGTATGTACATGCCATGTACATGCGATAACCTTGAGACTGCTTTGAATATTTAGTTGGGCAATGCGATGCATGTTGTGTGAGAGCAGGATAGCTACAGCAAGAGTAAACGAGAGCGAGAGAGTGTGAGTGCAAGCGACGCGACGCTGCAGCCTGCTTTCAGCTAGGTTTTCTCTACTTGTGTGTATGTATGTATGTACTTTAAAGTTTTTGCTTTGGCAAAACATTTTCTTGCGATTCCTCTCTCACTGCCGTCATCTGTCTCGCTCGCTCTCGCATTCGCGTTCTCACTTGCACGCGGCCCTCTCTCATCAAATTTTTTTGCGCAAATGCAATTCACGTTCAAGGCCAGTATCAAAATGCATTAGTATGTGAGCACACATTCAAACTCACAAGCACACACACGAAATAGCACGCAAGTGTATTAGTGCGCTGCTGTCGTCAGTTGTCAACTGTATTTGTAACAACACAAATGTACATACATAGATGTAAAATACCCAGTCGAAATTGATTGAATGCCAGAAGGGCTGCCCGGTAGCTGCCATTTTTCGCACAGATGTAGAAAGTAGAATTTTTATTTAATATGCTAATAAAGTAAATTAGAGTTCTCGCCATTTCAAATCTAAACCAAGGTTGGTCAAAACAATCACCAATTCCTATAGTCAATTCCTAAAGTACCTTCTAAACAGCTCTCTCGCCTGGGGAAAGCGAATACTTATTTGAACATTTGTATTACATTTAAAAAGCTTTGAAAAAGGAAACCTTTGATTTGAATCTGTCCTTACATTGAAAATAAAAAAGGCGGAATGATCAAAGCAAACCCTTAAAGAAACTTATTTATTTTCAAGAGATTCTACTGTATGTATTTCTCATTTCATCATACATCATGTAGCTCTGGGAAGCAATATTCTGGAAAGCTCTAATGGGAACATGAGCAGGTACACATGTATGCGTGCACACAGTGCTTGTATGTATACATGCATATGTGTGTGCATCTGCACATGTGTGTGTAGGTATAAAGATGAACTTTTAATCAATAACTCGCAGCTTCTTGACACTACATAGCTTTGCTGGAGATTGTAAATTATTAATTTCATTTGATGATCATAAAAAGTGTTTGCCAAACCAAAGATTAAACGCGATTTGAGCTGGAATATGAATAATAAAGGGTCAATTTTTACATACATACAAATGTGTGTGCATACTTAAATCGGTTCTACTCATCGAATGCTATTCAAATGCAGGCATATCTAATCATTTTAAAATTGTGAACGCTATCTAATCTAATCGCATTTCATAAATGGTGAAAACAAGTCTCGACTGCACTCAGAACTACCTCAATTTAAATACACATATATATAAATAGATATATATGTATATATTATTTATATTGTATAGATATGTATAATATCGCGTGTATTCTATAATATAAAGCTGATCTCAAACTGTCAAATGAGATTGAAGTTCAATCGGGCATGAAAATTACAGTGCATGTCCATCAAATACATATTGTCTGTACATAAATCTAACCCATAAACATATAAATAAATTAACTACTTATTAAAATGGCAATAATTGTTTTGATTTTTCGTTATATTTTTTAAGTTTATAGTTTTTTCTATTATGGCGCCAATGCCGATATTAATCAGCGTTAAGAACAACAAATGCATTAGTAAATTCATGATGAAAGGGGAGGTGGTGAATTCTACACAGCTCGTAAAAGTGCAAATTTGTTAGTGCTCCCCCTTTGCACTCTACCTACACATCTGTCTGACTTTTCTTTACACATTTAAATATATCTACATACAAATGTGCATACATATTTAAATGTTTGATAGAATACGATTACACACACACACTCAAACACTACCCCCGCAAGAAAATTCAAACTGCGTTGCATTTTATTTGAAAATAGTATTACACGTATGCAAATACATGGACTATATGTGATTTCTCCCAATTAATTAGGGAAAGGTATAAACTATGGAAACTGTTCATAAATTCCTTTAACCATATGCGAAAATGAGCAAATGAGTTTAGCAGGCGCCACACAATGACGATGCAGAATTTACTTTTCTCTTGTCTTGTATGTTTGGCGGACAAGGTCACAACAGAGATGAAGAAGAAGAGAAATAACTTAATATCAGGGAACCGCCCAATTGCACTCAGCAAACACACACATACACACACATACACATGTGTATGTTGAAGTACATACCTTCCTCTCTCTTTGGCTCTCTCTCTCTCACCCTCTTTATATCTATTGCTGCAGTCTGCTGTCTTGCTTTCACTTCGCACTTTCCTCAATCCACTCTCCCACCCACGCATTGGCATTTAACATCCTTGAGCTTGCGGGGGCGTCACCAGCTGTTGAACTGCAGGAGAGCTTTGACCAGCTTCCTCTTCTCCAACTGTTTGTAGTCAGTGACCACGTGTACCCCGCTCTCAATTTACAATCACAATGGGATTGCACATCGTTGAGCAGCATGTTCAATGCAACTTGATGACCACTCGTCACTAATTGTATCCTGGACATCCTTCTGCTTCCCATTTGGAGCATTTGCGCATTTGTCCATCGGATTCTTTATCAGTTTTTAAAGCATTCGCAAAACTAATAGAAAATATCAACTTTTTCAAATTTGACTAGAGACAGCGTTGCCAGACAATTGTACAACAGGTGGTGCCAGAAGAAATGGAGAAATAGAGATAGTTATTAGTAGAGAGTAGGGCAGAGTTGGGCGTTGAATGGGCGTTGCTAATATTATCACCCAAAGGAAAGGATCCACATACAAACCATCTTCCTATGTCTCTGCCAAAGTTCAATAAAAACATAAACAGACAAATCAAGAGACATGCGGGAAAGTACTTATGTACATATTTATCTCTGCGCCCAGTTAGCGTCCAATTTATTAGCGGTACAATTTGGTTTAAGGGAAAATTATTTTGTGATAACGCAGATCGCAGTATACAAATGAAGATGTTACATACTTGTCAATAAGGAATAAAGTGTATAGCAACAAATACACATGGTCGACTTAAAAATCATTCCGACAATAAACAATTAAATGCCAAATTGTGGAATCCAGTAAACAAAATAGTTAAAAATGACGAACATTATAGCTATATTGCAATGTAAGAAGGCCGTGAAATAATATAATGGTATTTTTAAAATTAATACAACTAAATGGTTACCAGCACTAAAATTTCATTAAAATAAACTTCACTATTTAATTTTATTAATAAGTAAAAGTTTATTTCATTTTAATCTTGGTGTTCAGTTCCCCAACAGTTTCAATTTAATTTAAATTGCCCGCTAAGCTCGTATGGTGTTCACTCTAATTGCGATAGATGGCGCTATGAGTAGAGTAAAAAGCTCTGTTCGCAAGTTTAATCAATGCACGAACCAATCAAGCAAGACAGATACTACCCCCTCTCTCTCTCTCTCTCTCTATACACCACTCAAGCTAACACGCACAATGTGCGTAAAGAAAATTCACACAGCATGATGGAAAAATTGCTATTTACTTTTAACATAGACAAGAAAGGTCACTTCCGTGGGCGTTACTTGTTGTAGTTATTGTTTACGTAGAACTGTCAGTGGCAACATAAAAGAAATAGATAGAGGGGAATTGGCAAATTGATAATCAAATGTTGCAAGTGGCATTCACTTTAACTGTGTGACATTTGTGACAAGCCTTGCTCAAGCTCAGGGAAAACTGACCACATGTCAATGCGACGTAACTTCAAAGCGTCGCAATGATGGCTTACAATTGATGGAAAGAGGAGAAGGGCCTGCTGGTTGCATTTGGGCGTAACAGCAGGTTAACGACTGGTAATTGCGACAAACAGTTTTCCCATTCGAATTTCCTATCGCATAACGGCAAATGTATGAAAACCTTTGCTCGATGCGTTTAATTGAAAATTCATAAGCGAATAGTTGTCTCTGTGGTTGCAATTAGACATATTGTCAATGTATGAGAGTATGTGTGTGTTTGTGTGTGTGTGGGGTTTGTGACACACGCCCACACAATCAAACAGTTGTGGCCTCCCACAGAAAGTGTGCAATAGTTAATTACCAAAACAGTGACGTCGTTGACCCCATAGAAAGCCAAAGGCTAAAATTGAAATCGGAATTTCATTTATGCTTGCAATACACGGACAAAAATAAATGTGCTAATTGCGGGTAGTAACTTGAGATTTTAGAATCAAACCATACAAATATGTTGTAGTAACTTTCTAACTTCTGTACATATATGCAAAGTAAAAAGAAAGAGGGAAAATTTATCACCTATTTAGCAGAAACTATGCCAATCTTGTAAGCTATAAGTAGAAACAATTTAAATGAATACATACTTTAAATTTGGTTTTAAAATATCTAAAGTATATCTGTTAGTCTAAAATGCCAATTAAAGAAGTTAATGAGTCTTACAAGTTTCAGCTGAGGTATCTATAACATTTTGTAGTTGCTTTTAAAACACATTAATTACACATAGCCTAATGGGCAGAGTATTTGCTACTCGATCATTTAAGTCTAATAAAATGGACACAGATAAAGATAACTCAACTCACAAGTTTCCTCTTATATACAATTGTCATGTGCATTTTAAACGATTCATTTGCCATTTCGCGCAGTGTACTTGCAATTGTTTTTAGGGCAATTAACGAGTAAATTATTCATAACATTTGCTAACTAATTACAACACTACAACAATGCGAATTGTGGCAGTAAAAACTTCAAAACAGTTTACATTGCTTATCTAAAATGTAGAGGGAGACTATCAAAGTTCTTAAGATAAGTTCAGTTTTTGATGGATTGTCATGGCGCAGTTGAAAGTCAGTTTGAGATTGAAGACGAGTACGGAACCTAATTATGGCAACGTCCGGAAGATTGAAACAATTTTGTCTTCAGTTACGTCTCAAGTCAACGCAGTTGTTTATTGTGGCAGGATCCGTGTTGTTGGCCGTGTTCATATCTCTGCTTTGTATTGGCCTAACAATACGCTATGAGGTGGAATATGAGGTGGTTAATTTATCCGATGTGGATTACTGGAAGGATCAGGTGTCGCCGGAACAGAAAATCTGGTACGACAAGGGCATTGAGGAGCTGAAGCAGGCAATAAGAGTTCATTCCAAACAGAATCAGCCCAAAAATGTTCTGATTCTATTGGTTAATGGTATCGCTAGTAAGGATTTGGCTGCAGCTCGATTTCCTAAAGAAAAAAGCTCCACAGATCATGCCCATTTTGTTTGGGATCGATTTCCACATATGGCCCGACTCAAGAACAGTTGCAGTTTCAGTTCACCCTGCGATTTGTCGAGCGTTTCTCGAGCATTCTGGTCGGGAATGCCCTTAAAAGCAACCCAGAACTTGGAGACAAATTGCAGTCGGATGGGGCAATTCCATAGTGTGATCCGTCAGGCTCAGATTGCAGGTCTTCGCACGGGATTTATCACCAATCAACGTATTACAGGTAAGCTTGACAAAAATTATCGATTAAACGATCAACTTTTGGATAATAGACAATCAATATTAATATTATACAATATATCACCAATATCAGAATATCCTGTCATACTATTATTATAGTTTTTAATATTAATTGTAAGACACCACTCTACATACTATAAATAATTTACTTATTTAAATAAATTATAAGTATGCAAAATAAGTAATATTTTTTTGGCTCAAACTTTTAATATAAAGGCTACGACTTGAACGTTTCTAAAACTAAAGCAAACTTTATAATTTGTGCTGTTTTTTTTCTTTTATTTCCATTACTATATCAACTATGGGAAAAAGTTATATATTTTAACATAAAATATGAATATAATGCTTGAAATTTTAAATTTTATATCTCTAAATAAGAGTTTATAACATTTTCTCTTCTTAATTGGACAAATTCAATACTATGTTTTAATGATTATAGTTGGTAAATCTTGTTATGATTTGAAAACATCGATTAATCGACTTTCCGAAGCCGATGATCGAAAATATTTTTGATTTGAAGTCTTTGAATAATTAAACAACTCCCAATTATAGGAGCAACTGGAGCTGCTCTTTATGCTCATGTGGCCGAAACGAGTTGGGAATGCGATGGTTTGATGCATTTCGGAGCCATTGAGGCGGGTTGCGAGGATGTGGCTCAACAGTTGATCTCTGGGGAGACAGGACAAGCTCTCAATGTGGTTATGGGCGGTGGGCGACAGCTGTTGAGTGCCAAAGTCCCTACATTCACCTGGGATCCCTTGGATGAGCTGCTGTGCCGTGCCAGAACTGGACGCAATTTGCTACGCGACTGGAGAAATCAGAAATCAAAGTTAAAGCCGCACAGGAGATTCGAAATTGTGCAGCATGAAAAGGCACTCAGTTCGATGAATGCCACAAATTTGGATTATTTACTGGGTGTTTTATCAAATGGAGATCTCACTAGTAATCCTCAAGCTCCTACATTGCAGTTAATGTTAAAGAGAACCTTCGAGGTGCTCAGACGTCCAGGTGTGGGGCATCTGTTGATTGTGGAGCATTTTGTGCGGCAACAAATGGATGCAATACATGAACTCAAACTGCTCAACGAGACGCTCTCAGGTTATTTGGGCCAGAAGGATACCCTGACCCTCGTACTGTTCACCAATGGCAACTATTTAAGTTCAAGTCGTGATGTTAGTGGTGAAACGGAGCTTATAAGCACTTTAGAAGAGACTTTAAAGCAATCAGAGTTGCAATTGCAGCAGAGACTGCAACATATGTCCTCGGAGAGTCTGCTCTTTGCTCAAGGTGGGTCAAGGATGCCAGTTGGATTAAAAATATATTTAACACCCTTTTCTTGCAGGTCCCAAGTCGCTGCTTTTCTATGGAGTCCATGAAGAAACTTACCTGGCGCAGGCTTTATCCTATGCTCTGAGACTGAATGCATTTGGAAATCAACTATAGTCTTGATAATCTTTACACACATTATCTTACCTTATAAATGCCTTGCTGTTAATGTAGTTAATGTATGTAATGTAGATAGGACAATTTTTAGTATATCTCCGCTCTTTAGAATATTTTGTAAACTTTATATAAGAATTGCGGGAAAAGATTAAATTTCGAATTTCTAAATCATTAAGTTTCCACTCTAAATTAAATCCTGGCTCCCATAATTAAAATAAAAACAAGACTTAAAAAAGTATTCAACTAAATGTATATTTGAAACAAAATTTAGTTGTACATTATGCTGTTATAATTCTATTATAAACGCAGCTATCTTTTCCTTTGCGTATACTTAACATTCATCCGCCCCATATCACCAATTGATAGCAATTTAAACTTTTTAGTGTAATGTAAACTTGAACTATTATATTTTATTGAATTCTATTAAACATATTATTAAATTAAACACCAACAACACCGCCAACACTGCCAGCGACTACTTCTGGTGGCGCCACCGCAGTTGCAGCGACGGCAGCAGCTGTCGGCGGCATGGGAAGCATCCAATTAACAGGAGGCAATTCAAAGGAGTCACTGCAGCACTCGAAGCCGTCGTGGATGTCGATGTGGATGTGGATGCAATGCGCGGCACAGGACGCAGCACATTAGAGCTGGGTCATTTGACGGGCAGCGGTGCTAACATAGTGTGTGCAACATTCGACAGTTGCCTCAGATGATTGGCATGGACATATTGAAAGGCCGAGGAGCGTTCCAGCTGCTGTGATAAATACAACTCCCCAAGGAGTAGAAACGTCGCTGATCGAATGGCTGAAAGGGGAATCCCGCAAAGCGTTGTGGAGTCGCATAATTCTTCTGAGTCGCGGTGGGATAAAGTCCGCAATGTGGTGGGCGTGGCAGCACATAGGCTGCACCACCCGCTCCACCACTTGCTGCTGTCTGTGGTTGCGCCTGTGGAAGTTGTTGTTGCTGCTGAGCATTAAAGAACTCCATATTCTTGAGATTGTCAAGCATTTGATGTGACGCCTGATGCTTCTTAAGGTAGGCATAACTGTGAAAGCCACGGATTAAACTAAGAACAGTCTAAACTCCAAATGGAACTTACCGGCGAAAGGACTTGCCACATTGCTGGCAAGGATAAATGCCTTCGCTGGCATCATCGCCGATTGTTTTATTGGATTCTGAGCTACTGGCGGAGGCTTCATTGCTGCTACTTTGTCGCTTCTTTCCGGACTGCATCTCTGACTTGGGTTTGTGCCAACGACGATGCGATGCCAAATTCGCTGGACAGTTGAAAACCTGCAGGCGAAAGTTGTAATTAGCTATAGTTTCAACCTGGTTGGGAACACATATAAATCATTTCTGTATCTTTTAAATTTTAATTGCGATTGGTTTACAATCAGTTAACAGTGCCATATATTTAGGAAGTATACTGTACATTTTATGAGGATCGAACTTAGGGCATACAAATTAGAAAACTACAGGTAAAATAATTATAAATTTCGTAAAAGTTAGCAGCCGTCAAGGCTTCATATCATTTATCGATGATAATCATAAGAGATTGAAGAAAACAGGCACTTCCTCAATGAAAATCAGAGAGGTTTTTAAGCTAGCGCGTCAGCTAAGTATTGTGGAAATTTAGTTACAATTTCAACACAGAAATGTTGAAAGAAACAGATCTGCCTCAGACTTATTAAGCTTGAAAGTATTTCATATAAAATGTATTTCACAAATTTAATTACGATTCTGAGTCAGAAAATTTAGAAACTATCGTCAAGGGTCAATAGTTCGTAGAATTAAGTCAATTATACTCAAAGAAGTTAGAAGGAAGAAAGAAAGCAACAGAGCTCCTTTGGTCAAAGGACCGACATTCTATGAATAATTTTTGATACATCTAAGTATTCAGCAAATTGTATTTTCAAAAGATTTACCAGTTACTTCAGTAGTTTTAAAAGAAGAAGTTCTGCTATAGAGAAAGCCGAAGAGATTTAGGAGCATGTGTAGATTTATAACATCATAATTCATTCATTACATTCATAATGTAACACTAAAGGCTCATTAATGAGCTTTAAAATTTAAATCATAAGTTTAGTATACAACACTTTCCACTAGGTTCAATCAGTTTCTAGAATAAACTTTTTTTATCAATTTCCACTAATTTCTGAGTAATTAAATTTGCAGCTAATGTCATTTGAAATTTAAGATATATAGATTTATAAATAAATAGAAAATAAGTTGACGTCACCTTTTCACACTCGGAGCACTTGTATTCGATGTGAACAATGCGAGGACAACGATGCTGGGCAAGCATGAAGGCATCGTCGTAGACAGTGCGACAAAGCTGACACAAATAATCGCCAATCTTATTATCGATGCTGGCCAAGATGGCCTTGGCCTCCTCGGTGATTTCGACCACATTGAAAGCCGGATCAATGTCACCTTTGCGCACCACAAGCTCCTCATCGTCCCGCAACTTACGGATGATGGTACCCGACACTGGACTAATTGTTTCCTCATCGATGGCCGAATGTTTCCTTAACTTGGTTCGCTTTCGTTCCGTCTTCTGTTTGCGCAGCTGCGGAGAATACAGTGGTGGTAACTGAGGCGGAGTCGCCGCCTCCGCCGAGTTGCCACTTAAATCCATATAGACTTTTTCTGATTGAGGCGACTCCTCGATTGTAGTCACGAATTCTTCAGAGGTGGAGGAGGATTCCTTGTTTGTTTGCCCGAAATCGCGATCAAAGAGTTTGGCCAAACCATCAACAGCCTGATGATGCAATTCTTCATCCTCGTAGAGCAGATCATTACGTTTCAGGGCTTTGGTCTCCAGGAGTTGAGCCTGCAATCTTTCTGAGGGACTTTGATGCTCAGGCAACTCATCATCATCGTTGCTTAAAATGTCCACAAAGACTTCCTCCTCATCATCAACATTTTCTGGCGATTCAACTCCAGCCACAGCCGCAGCCTCAGCATCAACCTCATCATCTTCATCGTTGACTTGTATTGTATCATTATCATTATCATTGTTATCATTATCATTATCTTCGTTCTCTGTGTCCGTAGCATAGTCATTGTAGTCATGGGAACTGACAACTGTTTCATCCTCGTCCTCGGTCAACACAATTGTCTCATCCTCAACATAAACGCTGCCCGTTCTTGCCACACTCGATTGACTTGCCGGAATTTGCTCAAAGCCATTTTTCGTTGCAGCAACGTGAAAATTACTTTTATCATACGACGCCCCCTCGAATCCTCTCAACCCATAACAATTGCTCCCCAGTTGAGTTGGTTGCTGCTGCTGCTGCTGTTGATGATGATGATGATGAAAATAACTTGTGCTTGCTGGTGGTTGCATGACCAGTGCAGCATGCGGCACTGGTGGCAACACTGGCAACGTCGCCATATGCGGCCGCCACAAATAATTTTCCTCGGACATTAATCTTTGACGCTTTCTTGGTGGCGACGGCGTCGATGGTGGCGTTATTGGAACTATATTAGATGTTGTCCTCAAAGATAAATCCAATGGAGAGAGCAGTGATATTGTCGAACGATGTTGACTAAATTGGGCAAATGTCTCATTGATTGCCGGTAATGGGCGGCACTCGGCGTAATGTAATTGTTGTGGGTGTGGCAACGACTGCGACTGCGACTGCGAAGACGACTGCGACTGTGACAATTGATTCATGTTCAACATTCTTGAAGGTTCTCGAGGTCCACCGACCTTCTAACTTTACTTTCTATTTCGATTCGGCAAACTTTAATTTTGTAATAGTTTATTCAGTTTATTTCCTTTTTGGTATTTATGTAAACAATTTCACTAGAATATTAAATAATTTTGTTTAATATGTTTTGATGCATTTACGAACGGTTTAGTTCCCGATAGTTTGGAAACTAAGTTTTCTAAGATAATTATCTTGGCTTTTCAAGGTATTTCAAACAGATAAATTAACGATTGCTCAAAAACTTAAATTTTATATTATAAGAAAATCTTTCTTTTCAAGGTTTTTTAATTAAACAAAACAACAACATTTTGTGAAATAGTTATTCTAAAAACCTCTTCGGAGTATTAAAGTATTGAAAAATGAAATTAATTTTTGTTTGTCTGGAATAATTTTTAATTGGATGCTTTATAGATAAGTGAATGTCATTTAATCCAAGAAAGCAGTCAACCACATTTATTATATGTTATTTCATTATTAACTGTGAACTATGTATATGAATACATATGACTAACTATTCATAGACTTTTGCAGTTAATTTTCATTTATCCATTTTAAAACTATATCGTTAACATATGAAATCGGTCCATATATGTGCTCGCCAATTAAATAATAAAATAATTTAATCGACTCATCAGAAGAACACTTTTTAATATTAAGCGTTTTGAATACATAAAGTGTCTTCAACTTGGACCTGAACTTGAGAAAATAGTTTGCTCTGGTAAACTATGCTTAACATAGTTGTTATTGGAACAGTTCTAATATATTTTTAACATAAATACAATATTTTAAAAGTCAATTTAATTGTTTGAAATGTTAAAGACCTTGATTGATTTTTTTCCGGAGATAATGTGCTTTTTATTTCATTGTAATAGTTTTTCATTTAATTTATGATTTCAATATTTTAGTTTTTTGTATTTTATTTATGTAATAATAAACACTATTACAATTTATTACCTGCATTCAAAATTGTTTTAATAAGGGATTCGTTACATTTTTTTAAGTTTAATTTAGTTAATTTTAATTTTTTAAATTTTTGTTTCTTTCTTCTTTAACTGTTTTTCAATTTTTGAAGTATTTTTCATTTTAAATAATATTCAATTGTTAATATTTAATAAACTTTAAAATAACTTTGCTTCGCCAAATCAAATTCGAAACCGTTAACGTTCTTAAAATATGCAATAGATTTTCACTTGGAATCCGAGCACGAATTTCACATTTACCGTTACACGCAACTTTCCTGTTGCGCCCGTCGAATGAAACTGAACGGAGCTCAACTGAGTTGAGAAGAGAACTTCGTTGGGTCACCTGTCGCAATGCCAACAAAATTGGGTTTGAATGCGAAGCCAATGAAAGCCTGCACAACGCAGTGAACAGTCATAGAGTGAACCACCCCCACCACCCAACCTTAGAGAACCACGAGCACCATCCACCACCCTTAGCATAGGATGAGATATTGGCATCTATGGTAGTTGACAGGTTGAGGTTCTCGCTCGCACATTGCTGTGGAATCCTCGCCAGCAAGCATTGGATTCGCTCTTAGTCCGCATTGCGGGACTTGTCCATTCACCCTCCCCTCCGCCACTTCACCCCGTTCACTTCACCGTTCCACCCACCGTCGACTGTCATCGACTCCCACACGTTAGAGAGCGCATGCGTTGCCACGCCTACAGCTGAAGTAATGCTTGACAGCGACTTTGGATTGTTGGCAATTTCAGGCGACAGAGGGCGCTGCAAGCTGTCGTCATCTGTTGCGTCGCAACGCTCATTGGGCATTTGAACATTTGGACCCGTTGAATGCCACGCCCATACAGCTAAAGGATTTGTCACAGCACGGAACGGAATGTCATTGAATTGCAAATGAAGAATTTCAATGCAATGCATTGGAGTTTCTTCCGCTTACGTATCGAGGCCGAGGGAGGCACAAAAAGTGCTAGGGAGGGTGGATATAGAGGGAGGGAGGGGAGGGAGGGAGTTTTGGGGAGACATCCAGTGGAAAGTACCTTTGTTGCTGCTACTGCTGAAGCTTTTCTTATTTTTCCCCATTGTGTAGACATTTTAAGAACCGAAGGATTTCTTTTTTTGCGGTTTTCCTTTTTGAGCATTATTAATGCCATCCGGCAATCCGGCGATTTCAAAATGGCGAGGGTTAGAGTGACAATCTAAGTACATTGGACATATGTACATATATATTTTTAGCATTCAAATATTTCTACTTTATAGCAGTAAGGTCTCGGAATAATTTATACATATAGTAATATACTTCAGCATAATAATTAATACATAAATTTAAATCAAATAGTTATACTTTAAGGTAAGGATGAGAAACTTTAATATAATAAATTAATACTGAGTAATGTAAATTGATAGTAAGAACTTAAATTATTTAGTTCTTTAGATAAATCATAGATAAATTTAAATCATTTAGTTGTACTTTAAAGTTAAGATGAGAAACATTAGTAGAATTAATACTGAGAAATCTTTGAATGAAAAGCCCGCAAACTTATATTAAGAACTTATCTTATTTAGTTCTTTAGATAAATCATAGATAAATTTAAATCATTTAGTTGTACTTTAAAGTTGAGATGGGAAATTTTAATATAATATATACTGAGAAATCTTTGATTTAATAGCAAGAAATTAACTTATTTATTTCTTTAGATATATGGTTATTAAACAAATTGTAATTAAAGCCCTCAAGTAATAAAATAAATTATATTAATTAAACATAATAAATTATAATAACAAATAAATAAAATGTAATGTAAAATATTTAAGTAAATTATATATATCCATTTATGGCATTGAAATAGCTTCTCCTTACATTTTAATTAATTGCAGTTAAGAATTTCTCAAAAATGTTATCTAAAATTAATTTAATTTATTATAGAGTCTAAAGAAAAAATATATTTCTGCCCTTTCCATTAAATTGCAACAAAGAAAGCTGGCAAAAAAATATTAATTTGACGCTGACGTCGACGTCGACGCTGCGGCGACGTCTATAGCTTCATCACAAGGACGTCTAATAAACAGGAATGTAATTATGAAATTTTTTCTGCTACTCGACAAGTAAAACCAAGTTAAGGCTGAATACCTGGCAACAAAAGTTGACCATTAAGTTTTGAGCTTCTTTTTTTTAAGACATTTTTTCCCGACAACTTTTGCCTTGCTTCCCTTCAGCAACTTCCTCTCCCCGCAGTCCATACTATCCAACAGGTAAACGTAAAGTTTCACTTTGAGGTTTCCTTTAGCGCCAGCTAATTGTCGGTTCTTCGGAAGAGGATGGAGGATGCGTCTCATTAACATAGCTGAGGCTTTTGTAAGACGTTATTGATAGACTTGGTAGTTGCCTGTTTCTGACACTTGGGCCACACTGTAATTAGCCCCGTTAACAGTCTTCACTCATTTGCATACCAGAAGCATTGTTGAACTTGATTTTGTTGGCCTAATTGCTCAGGTTGCCGTTGTGCTCTCTGCACATGTTCAAGTGTCAAATTACACACGGCACAACATCAACCCCGCCCCTATTTTCACTGGACCCCGCCCAAAATGTTTGAGTATAGCAATCGTAACACCCTTACCTCAACAGAGGGTTGCTTGGATGAGTTGCGGTTTCTATTTTGGTTGCACACATCGTATCTGTTTACATTGACGGGGTGAGTAATGGGCTCTTAATTAGGATCATATGATATTATGATATTTGAAAATGTATTTACGATACGTTTATTTGTCGGGGATTCAACAGATTCAACAGATTCGAATAGATTAGCAACGAATGCGAAAAAAGTGCAATGAGGCAAGTGCTGAGCACATTGCGACTACGATGATATGATCTTAAAGATTCGCTTCATTGGATTGCAAATATTGCTAATCTAACCATATATTATTGATATTCCAGCTGACTCTTTACATGGACATTGATTTTCATTAAAAAAGAAAGTATCTCAGATACATCAGTTTGTTATCCATCATTGGTTTTATAAAAAAAACTTAATCATTAATAAGTAGATCACAAATGCAATATGCAGAAAGTATCTTAAATAGTAGGTAGTTATTTGCAAAAGATACTTCAGTTTATAATCCATCATTGGTTTTTTAAAAAAACTATCTTTAATAGAACACAAATGTATCTTCTTTTCTTATAACTCTGTTGGGGAAACTTTCGAAACTTCAATATTTCATCACTGAAATGAGAGTTGATCTTCCTGATGTCTTGACATAAAACTTGATTTCTCAGCTTTATTTGCATTTAGATATTTCTCTAGACTTTTTTCTGCAAGTGCCTGTAATTTTAACATTCGATTCAACCTTCATAAGCTGTCGCCGTACTTCCGCACATTAGAAACTTCCTGTGGGCCACCCAAAGAACAAAACGATATTACCATCGACGTAACGTCATTTGCCATTTGACCACGTTGATGACCTTTAATAGAGGCCCAAGTTGGAGAAGGGGAAGAAAAAGAGGGGAACAGAGCTGGGGTCAGAGTTAATTGTCGTGGGGATAGGTTTTTCATTTTTTTATTTTTCTTTTTCAGGGGCTACTTTTAATTAGAGTCGCATGAAAGTATGCCTGAGGCATTGCTATCGTCGTATGCAATTCTTATGCAAATGCGTTTAATTACAAAACTGTGAAACTGAATTACGCAACATTGCGTTATTTTAGTGTATTACTGTGTGCTTTTCAGCTCCTCCGAACTTTGTCCTCGCTGAGTTCGTGTGTTTAATTGCTCAGCTCAACGCCTTTTTAATTACCAAGAGCCCATTGAGTCAAGGAACCAACCAGAAACATTTAATAACTGACGCCAGCCAGGCACAGCGTGGAAAACAATTTCCATTTGAATTTTTCATTTTCATCATTGTGCTCTTCAAATTGAATTTTGGGACAACTTTGTAGAGAGCAAAATCAATTTTGATTGATTCAATTTATGTCTATATGACAGCATGTCAGAATAAAAGCGTGGCTTATTGACTGGAAAGTACCCTGTATGCGAATCTACAGTAACTAATCTATAACAAATCATATCATTTTACATTAAGAGTGAGTAAAGTAAATAAGATACTTGAA
This sequence comes from Drosophila putrida, assembly GCA_037043535.1. Taxonomy (NCBI): domain Eukaryota; kingdom Metazoa; phylum Arthropoda; class Insecta; order Diptera; family Drosophilidae; genus Drosophila; species Drosophila putrida. The sequence continues at coordinate 1,787,589 of JBAMBI010000135.1, forward strand.
TATATTATTAAGCATAAAATTTCTTTGAAATGATATGTCAACAGATACTTTTATTAAGCTTGAAAAACTAAACCTTCTTTTCTTAGACTACAAATAACAGTTTTGTACTTCCCCAATTAAACACCATTAATGCAAAACCTAATTTTTATAAAAGATTATTAGATAAGATTATTTTATGTAATAATTATGTTCATAATTCATGTCAATAAAATAATAGTGTAGAGGTTAGTTTAAGAGATTTGGAAGCAATTCCACAAACACACCAGATAGTATAGTAAGAAGTTATAGAAGTTTCCATACATTTTAATTTCTTGTATGTATATCAACAATGCTCCCAAAATAGCCCTATTATAGTGGCTGTTATTGACATCACATACTCGAGAGTAATTGACCATCCCCGCTAAATAAAACGATGTCAAATTGACATGTTCTTTGACCTTTAAAATGTAACTCCCTTTTTTTGCACTAAGCTATTCCAATGTTTAGGCCAAAGAAATTGTGAAAAATGTGCCCTCTGCAAGCCTAATAGAAAATGTTTATAGATAAAAAGGAGACAAATTGAATTTGCAAAGGTCACACATACAATAAGTGTGACACTTGATAGCAGGCATTTGCACTTCACTTGAAAGGAAGGGAAAGAAGACGGAATCCTTGGACTCTTAACTTGCAGGAATTTGCTGTTGACTAGGGATTTTCATTTTTCCATTTGAATTTCCATTTGCTCCTTATATTCACATTATTTTCACTTTTTCTTTTTTTTTTTTTTTTCATTTTGGCAAATTGAATTTGCGAAATGATTTTATTGTGCGTTAAAGAAGCTCTGAAATCAGGGTGCGACCTTTGGCCACCCCTTTATAAAGAAAGCATAAAAAACCGTAAAGGTAAACCGCATTAGGGATTTTAATTAACTGTGAAAATGGTTAGATATCCATTAAAGTATCAGGTTACACAGAAACTAAATGGGTTGGAAAGGTTTTAGTGGCTTATAAATCGCCGAGTTACTCTAAAATATTTATTACACAATATGAGTTTTCAGCACAGAAAATTAAAGCGTCTCTATGCAGAGAAAGAGAACTAAATTATTTATATAAGCAACACTAAATATTTATAATTATAATTGTATAATAATAATATAATAATTTAATAATAATTTATTTTATTTTTATGATTTTGCAGAAATTCTCTTAATCATAAGTAAGAAGCAGTTCACGCTCAGAATATTGGGAAGAAAATCTCATAGGGGAGAAAAACAGTGTAGAACTTTGAAAGATTATGTATTTATTTCTCATATACTTGGCTTCGCTCATTGATTACCCATTGAGCATATTGTTTCTCTGTTAATTATAGACAAATGACATAGGAAAATTGCGGTAACAATGCGTAAAGTAATTATTAAAATTATTATTATTTTGAAGAAATTCTCATAAGTACTCTCAAAGGGGAGAAAAACAGTGTATGTTAGAACTTTGAAAGATTATCTATTTATTTCTCTTATACTTGGCTTCGCTTATTGATTATCCATTGAGCATATTGTTTTTCTATTAATTATAGACAAATGACATAAGAAAATTGCGGTAACAATGCGCACATATGGCTTCTATAATATGAGGGAATACCGCAAATGTCCCGCGGGAAAAAAGGAAAAATGCAAGAAGCGAACAAAAACACGCGATAGTCAGAGATAATCACAATAATCGGACGCTGCACTCGGTCGCTTTAAACGATTTTCAATATGTGCTACGTCGCGTCGTGTCAAGGGAAAAGCGTTCGAGTATGACGCACAATGGAAAATTAAATGCGGAAAACTCTGCGCTGGGGCGAACAAAAAAAATGAAGAAGAAATAAAGGTAACAATCCGCTTAAAGGGCAGACGAAGGGCGACGGGGGTGACCTCGGGGCAGCACACGCTGTCAATGTCCTTGCTGTAATTACGTATCCTTTGTTGAGCGTTGCCCATGTGTGTGGCTTAAAGAAAAACTCTCTCCCCTCTTCCTTCCTCTCTTTTTCTAGGTTGACTTGATATATATTTTTGTGGTCACCTGTAATGCGAATATTTTGGGTACTTCTCCAGTGACCTCGACAATCTCAAGGAAATACTTGTAGTTGCCTGGAACCAGATTCTGTGGATACACATTATCAGCCATGTTGACATTGGTAAGCGAGTAGTTTCCCACACGAATAGGACACACTATAATATCGCTTAGTTCCAGGCTCTTCTTGAAGAATGCTCGCAAAAAGAAGTTTTCCTTGTATTCGGTTAGCCAGCCACAAAAGTCCAATCGTTTCATCTCAAAGATCCTCTTGAAATCCTTTTCTCCTTCAAATTTTGCACGCATATTGCTGTTCATTACCAGATTATTACTTCCCAGCTCCCGAATGAACTGAACGTAGACATCAAATTGATCGCGGTTATCATGGATTCTACTTCCGACAAGTAAATACCTTCGCTCTCCATGGACTTTGACTCGTTCCACTTCCACCGTGGGCTTTAATTTAAGCTTGGTTACATTTAAAAGAAATATTATTTAATCCTATAATATTTACTATGGGTTTCGATTCATCGATGTCCTCAAAAGAATCCTGACAGTTTTGCAAGTGAAAATGCGCCAACAGCCACAGTACCAGAAGTGTTTTCATTCTAAATTGGTAAAATCATTTATTCACTATTGGTAAAATTAGAAAATTTCCATCTAAATGTTCTTGATGTGGACTGTTGCTTCGACTAATTGTATATGTTATTTAATATGCATCATTTGATTGATAATTAAGCTGCAATTAAGCAGAAATATTATACAGCTACTATATTTAAATTAAATGTTGAACAAACTTTGAGGTCAATTTAATTTGAATGATGTACTTTTATACGGAAATTGCTCCAAATAAGTTTATGAAATTTAAAATATTACACTAAATTTGTCTTGTAAAGTTGTCAGTCCAAAGAGCTGCCAGACTTAAAAACTGCATGAAAAAAATGTTTATTTTAACTCAATCAATCCATCAATAATTTTATTACAATCGAAATATTGCTTTGTCTTAGCCACAAAGTATGGTTTGCATCATACGATTATTTAATTAATTCAAACGCACTGAGGGCGAGTCTTGTTCTCCAACTCCAAGTCCGATCTGGACAATAAACTGTAACTAAGAGCGTGTGTTGGGAACACCTGATTATATATTTGACAATGTGCTAATATTAATGTAACGTGCGAGATTGTTTGCACGACAGTGTGCTCGATGGTATAAAAGCCGCTGAATTAGAATCGACAACCATTGCATTTAGAAGTTGATTCTTAAACGATGCAGTTTATCAAGGGAACTATTTTGTTGCTTGCACTCTGCCTCTGTTCTAGAGTCATATGGGCAGACGAGACAGAGACAGAGACGGAGACGGAGGAGAGCTCGAATGGGATTTCTAAAGAAGTGACGACTAACCTGGAGACTGCAATAACCAATTTAGAAGCTAATATTACAGCAGCCGAAGCTCTAGTTACTGCTTCAAAGAATAGCATTAAAAAAAAGGCGCTGGGGGATGGAGTGGCAGCCCTCAATGTTCTCAAGGATAATGCTGACAAGTTAAAGACAGAACTGGAGAGTATCACTGCTGGGCTTGGTGAAAGTCTTGACACAAAGATCGATGAAACACTTGAGGGACTGAATAAATGGGCCGAAGAGCAAGTTGCACGTGCGAGCAAGACCTCGACTAAGGCTGGTATTAACCAGGCTAAGTCCATAACTCGGAAAGTGGTCAGTCGTTATTCCACGGATCTGCCTCAAGCCACTAAGGAACTTACCAAAGCAAAGACCGATTTCGAAAAGCAAGTCAACAATGCCATCAAAACCTATACAACTCATGCCAAGAAGCTGATTGGGGACATGGAAGGATGTGAAAAGGCAACTGCTTCTCGGTGCCAGAGTAATATTCAAGGAGAAAAAGTAACGACTTCAACTGCTGAGCTCAATCGCCTGATTAAATTGGGCAAGAAATTGATCGATACCGGTACTTATGCCAGAGGACGTGTCACGTTTTTAATCGCAAAGTCAGAGAAAGATCAGGCTCAGGCTGAAAAGGAAATTGATGGTATAATTAAGTACCAAAAGGATCCAAACGTAGATGATCTGGCAGACGATGAACAAGGGGATAAAACTGAAGAATCTTGAAAAATGAGGCTTTCGCCCACTTTAAAGTTTGGTCAATAGATTGATTCTACTTACATATACAATAAAATTGTTTTCAAAAAAGATTTATTTCAAATTTTACATTTTAAAATTTTAAGTTTTAACTTTAAATCAACTCCTCTCTCAAATAAGCAAAAGATAAGACTTTAAATTGGATTTTGAGGAGTTTTAATTTTTCTTCTACAAAATCATACTAAAAGTGGGTAAGGAATACGACCTTAAGTGCAATCATGACTGAGTTTAAAAATATATGTTATTTAAAAATAAGATAGTATGCAGCTATAAAGATATAAATTTATGTTTATATTATAGATATTATTACAGAGCTGTGGTATTCCTTTAGATAGTTAGTTAGTTTTTGGTTCGCGTGAACAACTCACATCTGCTCTATACTAAATTTAAAGCGTGCCCAGAACAAAATAGGAAAATCTGGTCACACTAAAAGCTTAAAATTAATCAGTTAAAGGAGTTAAAAAGGATTGGGGCAAAAAAATTGGGGAATTGGAGCTAAAGCATAATACATAACTGTAATAGTTTCAAAATTAATACTTGTTCTGAAAGCAAAATACACGGTGGTTCATCTACCGGTTTTAATTTGTACCCATTGTTATTTAACCAAGAAGATAGTATATGAAGCTTTAGTTTCGACAGGAAATTAGTTGACGGACTGAAGATTATGAAATTTGAGGCTACACGCTTGAAGAAAACTAGGAAGAGTTGAGTCTTCCACAGAAAGAGTGAGAAATTTGAAAACCAAATTCCGATTAAGCTCATTGTCATCTCGAAGGATATGAAAATAAGCAAAATTGTAGGATTTTGTGCCCTAAACTTAGTCTTTGCTTATACCAGAAAGTTATACCGAAACTGAAACCTTAACGGTTACGGTTATGGTCGGGTTTTGGTTTTCGATTAACGGTTTCGTAAAATATTGTTATATCGGCTTTGTTTCTCCTAAGTTTTGGTTTCGAAAGACCGTTATAATTTCGGTTTCCAAAAAAAAGCCAAAAAATCCAAGACAATGCAATAATTATTAAAAAGAAAAATGTAATATAAATTAAATTCAATTTTCACTTGGAAAAAAGGATACGAGAAAAAGATACTCGTGTTAAATTATACTCAAGTAAATATTTAATATCTATTATTAATTATAAAATTCATTGAATATTAATCGCTGGAAAAAAACGAAACAAAACGTTATGAATCATGAATCGGATTCTAAATGGTTATTTAGGTTTGAAGACTTTCGGTTTATCGGTTTCGAAATAATAGAGTTACGGATACAAATTTCAATCGGCTTATATCGGTTAACGGTTACGGTTTGGTTACGGTTTGAGTCCCTAGTTTAAGCTCGAACTTTATGGGAACTGTTCTCGAAAATCGAAAAATCAGCCGAAAATTCTGAAGTCAATTGCATGGTATGTAGCTGCTACCATTGGAATCTTCCAGATACAATTAACACCTTGAAGCCTAAAAATGTATTGCAATCGAAATGCTGTTTAGACTTAGCAACTAAGTATGGTTTGCTTAATAATCTTATTTAACTAAATCAAACAGACTCAAAGTCCGATCTGGACAATAAACTGTAGTGGGAACACCTGATTAAATATTTGACAATAATAGGAAGGCTAATGCGCTAATATTGAATTAACGTGCGAGATTGTTTACACAACAGTCTGATCGATGGTATAAAAGCCGCTGAATGAGAATAGAAAACCATTGCAATTCAGTTCATTCTTAAACGATGCAGTTGATCAAGGGAACTATTTTATTGCTCGCAGTCTGCCTCTGTTCCAGAGTCATCTGGGCAGAAGAAACTGTGGTAGATGATGGAAGTTCGGCTACCACCCCAAAAGCACTTTCCGAAGAATTGACGACTAACTTGGAGACTGCAGCAAAGAAATTGGACACTAAGATTACAGCAGCCGAGGCTCTAGTTACTGCATCAAAGAATAGCATTAAAAAGAAGGCACTGCAGGATGGAGTAGATGCCCTCAAGGTTCTCAAGGAAAATGCTGCCACGTTAAAGACAGAACTGGACAAAGTCAACGAAGAACTCGGTGGTAGTCTTAACGCTAAGATCGATGACACACTTAAGGGACTGAATAAATGGGCCGATGAGCAAGTTGCACGTGCGAGCAAGACCTCAACTAAGGCTGGTATTAACCAGGCTAAATCCATAACTCGGAATGTGGTCAGGAGTTACTCCCAGGAACTGCCCAAAGCCACTAGGGACCTTAACAGAGCAATAACCGATTTCGAAAGGCAAGTCAACAATGCCATTAAAACCTATACAACTCATGCCAAGAAGCTGTTTGGGGACATGGAAGCATGCGAAAAGGCAACTGCTTCTCGGTGCCAGAGTAATATTCAAGGAGAAAGAGTAAGCACTTCAACTGCTGAGCTTAATCGTCTGGTAAAACTGGGCAACAAATTGATCGATACCGGTACTTATGCAAGAGGACGTGTCACGTTTTTAATCGAAAAGTCAGAGAAAGATAAGGCTCTGGCTGAAAAGGAAATTGATGGTATCATTGAGTTTGAAAAGGATCCAAACGCTGATGATCTGACAGAAGCACCAAAAACAGAAGAGAATGCTGATGGCGAAACTGGCATATAACCCCCAAACCCAAAAATAATAATAGCAGCATAATAAAAAAATATTCATTTGTGAATGCAAAACCGACATTGTTTTACTCCTCCTCCTCCACCTAACACAGTGTTCTACGAATTTATTTTCCTTATTTACCGCTTTACAGTGCAACATTTTTGCTGATCGTTTAAGCAATTTTGTGTCCTGTTACACATCTGATATCACTCTTCAAGTGCCGTCTTTCCAAAGATCACAGTTATCGCTTGTAAAATACACAGATTTTAGTACATTTGAATTGAGCTTGCATACATAATTTGGTATTAGCCAAATATATTACTCTTGTTATTTTGTGTAAGTAAAAATTTCATCAAATTTACTACACCAAGTTTAATGATTTTCCTAAACCGTTTAGCATTTTATTAAACAAAACAGCTGTTTTAACTAAGACTAAGAAAAAGTAAGATTAAAGAATTATAAATATCAATAATTATTCAGCTTTTTGAGTTTCCCAGCACTACATAATAAAAACTTATAATTTAACATGCTAATCACAAAGTAATAAAGCCATTTAATACATTTAATTTAGCTCTAAAATAATTATTGAATTATAGAATTTATATGAGTTTGAATAGGTCTGTGAGTACATTCAAGAAACGTAGACCTCTGTGAAGTATTATATCGAATACAAAAGTAGGGCCTTATAGTTACCTTGAGATCCTGTTTTCTTTGCCTTTGCTTTGCTGCACTTGCATCATTAAGGCTGATGTTATATACTTAGTATGTTATCGTAGTTTGTAGCCAATTTGTACTTGTATTTCAATATGTCACCACCTAGTCGACGACTCAATTAGCTAACTGACGGATATGTGCTCAATCAGGGCTCATTCATTAGCCAAAGTCATTATATATACTTGTATACTACATATACATAGATGTATATTCGCTATAAAAAAATAAAATAAAATGCAAGTCTGTCAGGAAGGTCTAAAGTGTTGAAAAGCCAATTAGCGTTGCTTTGCCAAATGACAGGAAGGAAGCCATAACCACAGCTGGAAAGGCACAACCACAGCAGCAGTAGCACCACCCACACCACCCACACTACCTCCAATAAAGCGTGGGTGAAATGTGCGTGTAAATGTGGAAATGGCAAATGGTTTTGCGATGAAAAGTTGAAAGTTTATGAAAAACCGCACGCAGCGTCAACACCTCAATAAAGCTCAGAGAAAGCGTACGAAAGAGAGAGAGATGCAGTCAAGCCCTCAATCAGACAGTCAATACATCAGTTCGTCAGTCAATCAAGATGTCTACCTGCTGTGTGTGTGCTGTGTTAACAGGTGTTGCGTAATTTTCTGCGTCATTTAATTAAGCCGATTCAGTGCAGCTCGTTGAATCAGTGGGTGTGGCATGTGGCATATAGCATGTGGCAAGTGGCATATGTGTGGCAGCTGGCTTAGGCGGCTTATGTTTGGGTGCTGTTTGGTAATTAACTCACATGTTCATGTAGATTATTCATAATGTTTGCCTTAATTATTTATTCATTATGGCTAATAGTGTTTTGGTAGCTTAAATGTTAGCTGCTTAGTTGCTATAAATTGGCATAAACAAATGCCCAGAGAGAGGTCAAGACAACATTGATACAATGTTTGATAGATCTATGCTTAAACTAATCACATAATCACAAATATAATTCAATTTATATGAAACTGGGCCTCTTCACCCTCGTGTCGGCCAAAAAGCAGGCAACAACTTGGTCAGCTTTCTCCGCATCATGGAGAGTCACCTGTAGACGAGTTGGCACCTCGAGCTGATTGTCGGCAACGGGCAACAAGAGTTTGTAGGTGACATCCTCGCCAGCATCGAGTGGACAATAAGCACCATGCAACAGATTGTCGCATACGTCACTCTTCTTGGCATCCAATTCATAGGGTATTGTCACTCCAAGTGAGGTCAGATGTACTTTTGCAGTCAACTTACGCATCGAGTTACGTGCTAATTTCAAATGAAATAAAACTGATTAACAACTCTACACTTTAAACCTTTATTTTTGTGAAGTACTTACTTGCTACAAACTGTATGGCTATTTTGGACTCCATGCCCTTCCACAAGTCACAGGGCAACTCATTACAGTCATCGATTTGCACCATCAATGGTAGGGGATTCCTTTCATCGACACCTATTTATAGTAATTCCAATTTCATTAGTAATCCAATTTGGAGCGAAGATTTCCCATTGCTTTACTCACATTGTCTGACTGGTGTGTCAGCCCTCGCCAAAGTGCAGCTCAGTGCAAAGATTAGGCAGAAATACATACACAATTGATTGACAGACATTTTTATAATATTTTAAATTGTTTTTGGGTATATTTCTTTTGAGTTTCTAAGTACTGTTCTCTTCAGAAGTTGTTTGATTTGTAATTCAATTGCCCAGTAATCGATGCCTTTTATACCCAAGTCGCAACTCAAGTTCGTTTGCACTTTGCAATCCAATCTAATCAATTAAAAACACATATTTTTTTATTAGTCTAACGGCTTATGTTAGCATTATCTACTGCCAAAATTTGGCAAGTACTTGTGAGCTGTCTGCTCTTATTCCGTCGTCAAGTTTATGCTTATCAAAGTACAGGTAATAAAGGTTAATATGATTAAAGACAAAGCTAATTAAAATATTCATTGGGTAAATGGTAAACTTATATTGAGTTAAATTAATGTGAAAATTAAAATTATTTAAAATGTGAGAAAGATAGAATAAACAAAGCTGATGATAAACAAAGAATGAGTAGAAGCAAAACCAGAGTTAGAAATTAAAGTCCTTTGTGTTGGCAATATTATAATAATATTTATTAGGGGTTGGATTTATAAGTATGTTTCATATCATAGAAATTGAAGAAAGGTTTGGTATGTATTAGAAACAGTAATAAAAATAACAGTGATAGAAAATTGTAACAAAATAAGAAGTTATAGTAAAGCTGATGCTGATTACATTAGCATTAATATAATTGTAATAATATCAATACATTTACTTTAAAATTAGTTTAAATTGTAATAGCTATTCCTCGTAATAAGTAGTAGTGGTTAATATCTTGTCTGGTAATAATATTAATTTAAAGCAGAAAATAGTACTACCTTACTAACAGCTTAATCTACTTGAAGCTATGGAAATAGTAGCATCTATAACAAATAGCGCATCTTCTTTGATTTCAATGAGCAATCATTATTGTCATAAACATTGTTTATGAAATGCAAGTATTATTAATAGCAATTATAAACACCTGCCTGCTTATTAAGTGGTACTCAAAGTACTTCTACACCCAATGAACCGCATCAGATAGGAGTAGGTGCAAGTGAACCTGTTTGCTCCGTTTCCGATTAGATGATGAACCCACACACCTGTTGTTCTTTTAGTCCCGGGGCTGTTTAGGTACAATTGAACGCAATATTTATGCTTATCATCAGAAGCGATAATAAAATTACCAAAAACGATAAGCAAATGATGATTTGACTTGGCCTAGTGACAACAGCAAATAACACTTTCAATGCATACTTCTAGGTTGTTCTTCAACAACCCCAAATAAAACACACCGTGCACTGCACAGTGTCCTCAAGTTTAGCTACTGCTGAGCTATGTACTTGTACATTTGCAACCTGCTCTCGACGTCACATTAACGTCAATTTATATGCATAGCCAATTTGAAACAAGTTTTATACAATTTCTTACACCCACTTGACTTTACAAGAGCAACAACAGCTACACCCAACAACAACAGCAGTTACAACAACAACATTGTTAAGGGGTGAAGTTTTTTTTGTATGTTGCCATCAGCAGTAGCAGCAGCATCAGCCACTTGTGCCTAAATTTCATCAATATTTTCAGATTTTCATATTTTTGATAAATTTCAACTGTTTTATATGCAAATTAGCAACGCGATTTTCCACAGATTGAAAGAGATTAAGGGTTAAGTAAGTTGATTCACTTGTTTTCGAAAATTGTTTTTTAAATGTTTATGTCTAGCTTATTAAAATGCCTAAATGATTGCCATGGCCTGCTGTCAAATAAGAGTGGATGTTTGAGTACTCAAGGGCTTGGACAATTACTTAAATTTGAATTTTCTTAATTAGTTCGTAAGTCAATGAATATTGAATAATAATGTGAAATGAATTACTGCCGAGATAACAAGTTTTAAAAATCTTGACCCTTGGCTCTATTTGAAAATTGTTCTGCAGAGAAATAAACTAGTACAAATTTACAATTCTTATTATTTGTAGTTTATAATCATGTACATTAGATATGTGGGTTTTTTAATTTAAGTTCTCATGGACTGCAATTTTGTGTATGTAGAAAAATGTTTTAATACAAGATAGACTTGATAATTAAATTTGAGTTAAGTTAAAAAAATAGCAGTTTTATTAGCGAATAATAATATTTGATTTTATTAATGGTTATTATTTTTAGAAATTTTGAATGAATAATTTCTTTTGTAAGAAACATCGTGCTTTACAGAGCTTTCACTATAATTTCTTACGTATCTCACTAAATATTGAGTTTATATCTAATATCTAAATTACATTAAAAGATCTAAATTTGTAAAATTTTAAAAATCCAATCCTTAAACAAAGGTTCTTTATAATTTAGATGTTCACTTTCTCTACCCAATTTGCTTCTCTTAAACTTTTCAAATTCAAATCCACAATGGACACTGTACGAATATTTTTAATGATAGTAAACACACATCTACAGTATGTATTTGTAGCCAAAAAGAGCGGTAGACCCTCTTATAGGTATAATTCCTTCAATTGAAAATAATCGACAGGCACTTGGACTACATAGAAATTTATACAACGCACACGACAAACATTCGAGGACCTTTTCAGGGAAATCAACAATATTAAAATGCACGATTTCAAATTTCTTTGAAAAGTATCGAGAATACATATGCATACATTGCATAGAGCAAGGGTAAAGAGCATGGGTAAAGCAACCAAATTAAGAACTCTTACTACGAGTACAAAAAAAATCACATGGTAAAATCTTAATTGTGTATATGGAGTTCGGCATATTTATGCAAATAGAGCAAAACCTTTCGCAGGCTGGCAACAAGAAAATATTTGTGCACTTTTTAGGTGGGCTAAATTGCGTTGCCAGGACAAAGGACGAGGACATTGAATGCCAACACGTAAGCTTTTTGAGGCAAAAGTAAAAATTGCTCGACAGCACAAAACTTGTCGAAACGCATGTTCTCTTGATTTCGGGAAACATGAATTTTGCATTCATTTAATTACAGCACAGCTACAAAGGGCGTAGGGGGGAGGAAGGGAGGTCGGGGATTGGCAAATTAATTAGTGTTCTTGGCTTGGAGGCAAAGTAGAAAGAAATTTAATAATTTTTGCATGACAGCATATGCAAATTGCCGGAACAATATATATCAAAGTGTGCGACAAGGCGGAAAAATACGCACAGTTTGCCAGCTTGCCAGGTGAAAATTGCAAGCGAAAGCGTCAAACTTAAACTCAAGGGCAGTTGGTCAACTGACCACACTGAGCTCTAAGGAATAACCACAGGAGCACCCAAGGATAACTCGTTGTATTCTCAGATTATTAAAATGCAAACAGTTGAATGCACTCGAAAAACTATTTCAGAAATCTACCCCAAAGAAGTCATTGTGAAATAAAAAGGGGTTGCTTTGCTCACCTGTTGACAGGTCTACAGGATATCCTTGGGTCGGCTCTGGCTGACAGTTGCAACACAATTAGGCGTGACATTCGGAAATTCCTATATTAATTGACAACACACGACCATGTCATCAAATATGCTTGTAAACTTTTAATGAAAAATTAACAACACGAAAATCAAATTGTCGCCTAATTGAGACACAATGCCGGCTATTAAATTACGTGTTAAAACAGACGTCACATTGAAATGTTTTGGACAACGGCGATTGACGTCGATTGAGCGCAGTTGGTTGATAGTCGACAGTCGACAGTTGGGTGGCCAACTGGATTTGGGATCAGAGGTCAGAACATCCAGTGACACGCCCTGGGTTCGACTTGGTGTGACAAATTGCTCGGCTCTGATGCCGGCATTTTTGTTGTCAGCTTTGATTTGACAAATTAATTGGGTTTGTTTTCATAAATGACTACTGTTTGCTAGCTTTAATTGCAATGTCTTCATGTTGAATTGGAAACAATTGGTCAATATTTAAACTATATTAAATGAAATGCATCTATTTATGAAATCTCTTCGCAAATTGTATAAGTTTAAAAGTTCCCAAAATCAAAATATAAATATTCAATTAAACATATACATACGCACATATACATATATAGAAAATAATATTGGGTTAAATAAAATTAACGTCAAAATCTTATTGTTTGTTTTTGCAAATGTTTTCTATTATCAATTTTATGTTTATAGCTCTGTATGTTTATAGTGTTTATAGAACAACCAGATGTTAAGCGGAATTGATTTTATAAATACCTATTTAAATATATACATATTTCAATTTCTTTACTATTTTCTGTAAAAATATTTAAATATCTTTTAACGCACAAGAGTATGCTACACTTTTTGATAATACAAAGCTGTAACCTGAACATTTAACTTTAAACTTTGAAAATTAGTGCAGGGTATATTTAAGATACTTTTCCAGCCATTTATTTATATTTTCTTATGCTGAAACTTGGTAGAAATGCATTATCTGCACTTCAGGTCATATAAAACATTTGGAGTTAATATAATCCTACGAAAGCATAATTCAAACCCACTTTTGTGAAAGTATTAATTCATATCTAACTATTACACATCTCATCATTCGCAAGCTGATATGTTAATCCGAAGTACAAAGAAAATTTTAGCACAAATCAATATTTGGGCAAAATAAAAAGAGAGAGTGAGCTGATAAAAAGACAACCTAACAACTCAGTCCTGGCATTATTGATTTCAAAAGGCACATCGCAAAATAAGCTTGCAAAGACTTTGTGCTGCAAAAAGAGCCAAGTAAATACTTTTGGGAATATGCAAAAAAAAAAGACGTATTTGGAGAAAAGTGCAAACGGAAATGGGGTAAGTAATTCGGCTGTGAAAATATGCCGCCTGGTCCTTGCCTTGAACTTCATCTCAAATTCGAAGCTCACATGGAGCTCAGTGCTCAGATTTTCCGGTTCAGATAATTGCATTAGATGGAACTGAAAATAGAATATCGCAAGGCAAAAATCAATGCGAGGCCAATGATATTAATCAAATATTGTGGTTCCAATGCCAAAATAAGAAGCTAAAAGCCTTGAAGGTGATATACACACATGTGAGATGGGCTCGGAGATTTTGTATAGGATTTTGCCATTGCTTTGACATCTCAAATAATGACACAACAATTACAACAGTGCAGCATGTGACATCTCAGTGTTGAAGAGGACGCTGGCAGCTGCCAAGGACCTGGGAGTAAGAGGCAAGGGCCACAGGACCAAGGGACAAGGAAAGTAGCGGCAGGGGGATTGGCAAGCTGAGCGATTTCAAAAGCATATAGGCGGAAATCTCATGCTGCGCTGCCCACATGTCAACCCACCACCCGCAACGTAACCATCAACACAAAAAGCTGGAGAGGGTTGTAACTAAAGTTCCATCAAATGAGGCAAATATTTCTTATGTGTTTGAAAAACTTTTCATACTCCCATCGTTCATTTACCTTTGGTAAAATTTCAACTGCGTTGCGGCAAAATTATATTTATCAGCTTACTTTTAGTCTCTTTTTTCTGCATTTTCCTTTTTGAAGTTTCATTGACAATGGTTTTCACCAGAGTTTAAATGTCTGTTATTCTGGGGTTTTGATACCCTATAAAAGATTTAAAAACTCTGTGTTTAAATTTGAAACGCATAAACCAAAAAACAGGATCACTTCGAAATCAACTATAACATATGTTGTGTTTGATTAATAAAAAATTAATAAATTACTTTGTTTATATACAGCTCTTTAATGTATTTGTTGTAAAGTTTTCGTGTTTATTAATTTATTTAAATTTCATCAAGAAGTGAGTGTATTATAGCTTCGGTGTTCTCAAGTAAAAGAGTCTGCTTTTTCCGGCATTGGTAAGCCTGGTAGTTTGATTCTCGTCTGTTTAGGGATTTATTTCACATTGGCTTTGTACTTGTTGGCGTAGCTCATGTGAACTTGATAAATTTCGTTGAAACAAGTGAGACAACAATTTTAAGGTTCATTCTTAGTGCAGGTAAAAGAAATTTTGTATCAAAAGCTAAAGTGCTACTATTATAGACTGCTGTTCATGATCAAGACTAAATATTGTCCTTAAAAACAACTGTTATCATAAATTCGCATTAAGAACTATGCTCAATAAAAAGCTATGCACTTTAAGCTTAGTCGATTTCTTAATATTAATACACTGGTTATTCTTATAAAATATGACAGTCTTTATGTAACAGGTAGTTATTTCATTGGAGTAACAATTTTCTTCACTCAAAAGCATGTGAGCGAAATTGAACTTTAACAAATTTAACAAATCAAAAGGCGCCTCCAATCGATAAGATAATCATTCCGACAGAGCTCACTCAAAGAAATCTTGAGTGTCGGCTATATAAACGAAGTCAACATATAAATTCGGTTAATTATTTTAGCAAGTGCTTAAAGAAAGTATATTGAAAAAATGCAACAGAACGCATTAACCTGGATTAGCATTTTGCTATTGGGTGCTACTTTAAATGGAGTTATGGCTGATGAAAAACAACCCGCCACAGAAGTCAAACGCTGTAAGATTCATTTATTATAATACGAATTTTAGACCACAATAACAATATTTCTTTGCCTAGGCTCTGGAGGTAAACCCTTTCCATTGGAGGTGCGAGTTCATGGCTGTGTGGTTCCTCCATGTAATATAATAAAAGGAACAAATGTACTTTTTGAGATCGATTTCGCTGTTGACAAGTTCATCAATCAAATGACGACCAAGGTTTGGGCCACAACATTGGGATTTCTAACGGTTCCCTACGAGCTGCCTGCTGATGTTGCCGCTGTCTGTCCAAATCTCATGTTTGGCGCTTACTGTCCATTGTATCCCACAGAGGATGTTACCTATTTATTCAACTTCCCCGTTGGTGATTATCCCGAAATTGGTGTCAAAATTGAGATATATTTGGTTGATCAGGATCGTGACATAGCGACCTGTTTCATTTGTGATATCAAAGTCAAAAAGGGCCAGGGCGGTAATAAGATATATGAGTTAAACTATCTTAACTAAAAAGAAAAAAGACTTTTAAACTATGTATACTCATTTGTAATTACAATTACTTATATTGTACTGTGATACTTTATTCAAAATATATATTTAAAAAAGATTAAAAGTTACTTTCTTTTAAAAGAAATGGGTTTTCAATAGGCAATTTATAGATGGCATCAGTAAAGATCATAAAATTAATCACCTTAGATTTAATTTTAAGTACAAACGATCATAAAATTTCTGCCTTCCCACATGCGGTAGTTTAAAATTAATTGAGTTGATAAATCTAAACGTAATAAGCTCCATATTGATAAGTTTCAAGTGCCTTTATATGGTCCTAGCACACCTGGTCGCACATTACCTGAGCCCCCTCGCACACCTCACGTCTGTGAAGGCCGAAGGGAAATGTACCAAGCCAACAATGACTGACGAACTTATCATATTTATATGCATTGTTGAGAGTAAGACTCATCGAACGAGTACACTGCAAGATATCAAGGCATACCGGATATAATAAATATTTGTTTACTGAAGCGAAGTCAGTGTTGAACTTTTTCGTTGTATTATCAATTTATTTAGATATACTTGAAATAGATCTCAGAAACTTACTCACTTTTCACACTTCAGTAAATTTAAGTTAAGAGAAACAAAAATTGTCTAGTGTGGCTTTGGCAGGTAAATATAATTTTTAACGAAATACGTTTTAATTTAATCTTCATTTGAATTTATGTGGCTTTGTTTTTGCTAAAAATGTATCACAATTACTTTGGGTTTAAACATGACAAGATGGAGATTCTCAGAAAATTGTTTAGGATTAAATGTTCCAACAGCAAACAAACAGAAGTTATTCCAAAAGATTTTATGAAATCCAAAACGATCAGTTATTTTATTATCCAATTAAGAATGATAATCAAACTCTTACCAAGACAGCTTTATTTAAGTTAATATTATTTTATATATTTATTAATATAATGAAATTTAAATGAGAAATGATTAATTTCTTTAAGTGTCGATTTGCACTTAAAATGGCATATGAAGCCATATCAACCACAATCAAAAACTGTTGACCATATGGTCAATTCATACAACCTGCTGCCGGTCAATAAATGATTATCATCATGGATTTTTATTAGCATTTAGGCTACACAGGCCATCATTATAAATTTTAACTTTAGGTGCAAATCGCAACGTCACCGACGCATATCTAATCGGTCTAATTGTCTCCGATTATGAATAGGGAGATTAGGCGGTGCACTGGAAGGTGCCAATACAATAATGACGTAGAGCCCAGTAAACAAAATTAAATTATCTTCTAGAATTGGAAGTTTATTAGTCAACAATACGACAGTCAAGCAATGGCTTTAATCAGTCAGCTAACAAGTGTCGGTTCGTGTGGAGCTATTGTGCCTCGCTTTCGACTTGGTCGTTCTCATGATCAATCGTTTCCAAGATTAGTGATGAGGGTCCCTTGCGGATTTTGCAGCTGCAAACGAAACAGCTGATCGGGTTATCTTGAGCATCGTTCAGTGAAACCGTAACATCGGCAGTGATTTCGGGAAACACGGGATCCACAAAGAAATTAAACCTATATGTGACATCCTCATCCTTGTCAATGGGGCATACGGCGCCATACAACAGATTGTCGCATACATTAGAGACCTCCTCGGGTAGATCATAAGGCAAATTCATTCCAAAAACTTTGGCTGTCGTCTTGGTCGTAATATTCGAAAGATTGTTTTTATCTGTCAAAAAAAAACATTGTTTTAACGTTCAGTCTGCAAGGTTCAAATCATAATTCACTTACCGCCCAAAAATGTGATATCCATGACAGCATATTGACCTTTATAGACGACACACGGTGGCTCCTCACAGTCCGCCACAGAAACCTTCAGTGGAAACGGTCTATTTTTACCTGCAATTAAAGAGCTTTTAGTTACAAATGTCAAAAGTATGCAACATTTTTGAATACTTTTCTATTCCTTGATTAGGTTGCGTATTTTGATAACACTTATCAGCTGGCATTTATTGGAGTCTTCTATACATTTATATGCGCATATATGTCTTAATATACTATATTCATATATAGTTGCTGATTTTCAATGCTTCCGTAGAGATTTTTAATCGAAATGATTTATTTAATGCTACTGATAGGCGACCTTTGGAGTTACCAATTGCGCTAAGCTATGTGAAAATACTTAAGAATAGCTCACTGAATCAACAACTGTAAGACTAATATTTGACATATATATTTACACTTTCAAAAAATTGATGATTTCAGTTTGTTTATTGACAAGTGAAATATAAGAAATAATTCACTCCTAATACTCCTTAATACTTAAAGTGTAGTAAAAGTTAGAGTTTTCAACCTGTTTATTGTTATTAAAAATATTGTAAAAAGTACTACGCTGTCGCTCTTCAATATTTAAAGCTAATTGAAAGCTTAAATATGTGTATTTTCTAATTTTAAATCAATATTTTTCGTTTAGAGCTTCTGTACACTTCTTAGTATTTGTTTTAATTACAAACATAAACTTTTATTACCAATTCAAAAGAATTTTTAAATAGTATTTAAAATATATTAAATAATGTCAAGTTTTATAAGGATTTTACTTACATTCCTTAACATTTGTAGCGCTGGCAGCAACACACAGACATGCAAGAGTTAACAAAACAAAACGAAACATTATGTTGTAAATATTTTTTGTAAATTTACTGATCGGAAGCACAAAAACGCGAGCAGTGTAATACAGTGAATGAAACTATTGCGGCAGTGAAGGAACATTAAATAGCAAAAGTTCCAAAATGATGACAAAGCTGAGAGGTTTATCAAACGCGTAACGGTCGGCTATCGATAGCCAAAATGTGCAGGTGTGACTAAAAAATAAAAACAATAATAATGAGTATACAAAGTAGTCTGCAGGTGTACGGTTCTTTCTATATGTGAAAATCAGTAAATAACGTAACATTTGACTGATAAGTGTTGAGGCAGCAATTTAACAAGTATGTAGCTGACAGCTATACGCAACGATTACTAAGAGGGGAGACAGTTGTTAAGATTAGTTTTTAAGTGTAGAATAAACACAGCCGGCACAGCTGTTAAAATGGTTTGCCGCTATATTTAATCAATATCATGTGTAAAGTTGACCGGAAGCTATACTGATAACTTAAAATCAACTGTCGATTTCAAAAGTAAACCCTGACAATCGATTTGCCGCCACAATTTATCGGTTTCGTCGATATATATAGCGCTACAGACTGGTCATACTAATTTTATTTGACCACAATTTTGTGTTTACATTTCTTCGATTAACTAAATTTTAAATGCTTGCCGTTAATTATACATCTGTGCGGAATTTGATAGCCAAATATCCTGGTTTACAAATAGAGCACATTAAAAATAGTGCTGTTGCTATCAGCGGGGTCGTTCACATAAATAAAAAATGGATACGATTGAAACTTTATTTACCACATTTTCCAGAGTTGCGTGATTTTCAAATGCATGTGCAACAACATTTGAAATATAAGCGATACAATAATAATAATCTTCAAATCCAAGAAGGCTGGCAACTTGAGGATTTACTAACTAAACTGGCACAACAATTGCCTTCACCAGCTATATTGGAGAACCCTCAGAATCTGCAAAAGAAAAATATCTATGCCGAGATTTTACAGCTTCACAAACCTGAAGAATATCGTCTGCAATTGGATGAGCATTTTTCACGAATTCGATTCAGTAATTTTGCAGAATATGATTCGCATTATCTGGAACTAGAGTTGCCGACGATGCAATTGTTGGATTACAGTCTGCCAGACTGTGTTTCCTTGTCGGATATGTTGGCTACGAACGCTCGTTCTCTCACTGATGTCTTGAATCTCTATCTAAAGCTGTTGGATGAACTACGTCCTTTTTATGAGACCTTCGTAGATATAGATGAGCTGTGTGATGTGCTGCAACCATCTCCAATTACCACTAAGCACAACAGCCGCGTATTTCCCCTCAAGGATCGCGTCTACCTTAAGGTTACCATTGCTGATCCTTTTGCCAACTATGGTTCCATGGCTGTGCAGATCATAGGACCAACGGAAGAAGTGGCTCAGTTACGGCATGTTCTAAGCGATGGTCTCAGTAACTGGGATACCGAGTTGGACATGCACAAGAATCTCTTGCGAATTTTCGATCTGTGCTATTTTCCAATGCGGACTGGGATTGAGGACGACCTTGAGTTGGTGAAAAAGAATGAGGATGAGCAGCTTTGTAATATTTGCTATGTTTATCGCTTGGACACTGGCGAGGTGCCTCTTGTCTCATGTGACAATCCGCGTTGTGTGTTAAAATGCCACGCAGTCTGCCTGAAAGAATGGTTTGACACGCTGATCGATGGCAAGACATTTCTGGAGGTGTCCTTTGGCCTATGTCCATACTGCAAGGCGGTAAATACATGTACAAATTCTTCTTATACATATTTTAAACTAAATAAATTAAATATCTTTACAGAAACTATCCACCTCATTTGCGGCACTGTTAAACAACTAAAAATATTAATAAAAAAAGGGATATATGTGTTTTATTCTTAAAATTTTTAAAATAAATGAGTTACATTATTAAATTTAAATAAAAATCGAATTTTTATTATTATATCATAATTTAATTTTCTGATCGAGAAATAAAAGGTGAAATAAATCTTTACAATAGAAATATCCTGTTTTTAGGATTCTGCACCTCAAATTATCATTTTCAAGATTTTCCCATTCGTCTCAATAATGTTATGCGATTCCTTGTAATTATACACAAAGTATTTATTGTTATCTTAAATATGGATAAATTTTAATATAACTTGGTAAATCAATCTTTATGTTCGCACACACGAAGTACATCTATTTAACGAATTACAAAAGTTAAGGTTTGTAAACATGCTAAGCGAATATGTGAAACGAATTTAAATGCTCTACGCTAACTAGAGATTACGCAGCTCCAATGATGGATGTCGACGTAAGTCAAAAGATCGTCGACAGCAACAAAGGCCGCCAATGCGTTTCACCTGTCGCCAACCTCATTCCAGTTCTCTCGAGACAAGACGCAAAAGGTTGCGTACCACAAACGTGCTGCCATTTGTAGGTGTGCCTTCCATAGTTTTCCCGATGCGGACACTGGAGCCAGCCAGGCCAAAGAATACCTTGGGCGATAGATTCGGCTCGACTGCCTTAAATTCCCATCCCACATGTTGTGCGCAAAATTTGCAGATTATTATGTGCCACTGATAGCCGGGAAACCAACTAAACTCGGTGGATGGCTCACCGCTATAACCAATAGCATGTGAAATGACGCGATAGACTGTATTGGTCTCGTGTATATAGCCAGCTGAAATGAAGGACATGTAATAGATTATCTTTACTTAATTTTTAGGTAATCATATTTTATGTCACCTGAATTGCAATATTGCGTTTGCACTCCATGCTTGGACATGGCAAAGAGATCGGAGCAAGAGGCGAGACTGCTGTTGCAGTAGCGACAATAGAACAACGGTTCTTGTTTCAATGTCGAGCCAATAAGCTGCAGTCTTATATTCACCGAATCCGTGAGAAATGTCAAACGCATCATTTTCTCTGTGAGATGCAAATTGCGAACCAGCCAAAATGATAACTGAATGGGACACTTTGGCATGGTGTCGATTTTGTGTATTTCTAGCTTCTTACGCGCCTTCTCCACAATATCCTTAAATGAATATTCCTCGCATGCTTCCAGTGGCCAAGGCGTCGTGGTCAGTTGGAAACGTTGAAATTTATCCTGCATCGACGGAATATCACGAAAACGATTTATCGAACCCATGTCAATGCATTTGAGCGGTTCAGGAAGAAAGTATTCTGGTAATATCTTAACATTGCTGTAGCACTTCCTGCTAGGATTGCGCGCGATGTATTGTGGCGGTCTGAAAGAATTTAACTTGGTTACAATCCACTTTATATTAACAAAAGTCGCTCTCACCCTTGAATATCGTGGCAATTGATGACAATGCGTTGCAATGCACGGGATTTGTAAAACACTTGCTGTCGTCCTCCTTCGCCCTTCTCATAGATCTGACATGTGACACCATACAGCTTATTTGGATTATCATCGGGTGGCATCATCAGGGGAAAGCCTACTCCAAAAATGACACCGTCGCGACCAGTGTCGTGCACTTCTTCATCGATAATGCTACCATCAATCATGAATGGTAACACCTCTCCAGGGAAGAGTATGTGCTGATGCATGAATATTAGCATGCGATGAGTACTGCCAACTTCTAGGTAATCCACGCCAGGCACACGATTCAGATTTGTCCCAAAATACGAATGCTCCGCTGGCAAATTTGTATCAAATCGCACATCCTCATCAATATCAGCGTCCATCGGTGGTGGCGGAAATTCTGGAGATTCTTCAGCAGCAGCATTTGCTTCATTGCTGACTCTGCTGCGCAGGCGATCCTGGCTAAACACCATGCTGCGTACGCGCTGCAGAAAGTTCCCTCGACGCATCAGAGTTGCTATGCCGCCATCCTGACTACGTGCTTGAGATACCAACATATCAACTGCTGATCGTACCCGGTTAGCAGGTATCATCCAGCGTGGCACGGCCTCAACATCCGAGTCATCTAATTAATTACATTTAGTAAACTTAACTCGTATTGATGTCTGCTTTCCCACCTACCTTCACTTTGTGCACTTAAAAATGATACGTCACTGCCGCTGTGCCTTGAACTCATGCTCGCATCACTAAGACTGTCAATGGTGACTGGCGCCTGCTCCGCTTCCAGCTGCTCTTCAGCCACAGTCGGTGACGGAGGACTCCCTTCGACCACGTCAGGAACAGAAACAGGAACAGCTGCTGGGTCTGATGTTGGAACGGGAACAATGGCCGTGCCTATGTCTTCTCTCAACTCATTGGCACGTCGCATAAGGTCGGTGACATCGCCCATTAATTCGCTTACCTCCTCAAACATGCTGTCCACCTCCTCGAGCATATTTTCAAGTCTTGCACGATTGCTTTCATTGGCTCTTGCTGCGGCAGCTATTTGTACAAAATCATCGTCTAGCCCCGCATCTGCCTCCGCCTCCACCACCACTTGCATGTCTGATGCAGCACCTGCAGTCGCATCGTTCGAGGTTGGTTCATCGATTTCTGTGCATTTATTTCACCATATTTTTACATTTTGAATTACTTGAAAAGTTTAATAGATCTACCTGCTGTCTCTTCGTCATCCATTTTCAGCCAAATTCGTTTAAGTTTTTGTAATAACTATTTAAATAAATGTATTTGCGTATTTTGCTTGATTTTCCTGCTGTTTTGATTCCAAAAAAAACACAGCTGAAGGTTTTGTGGCAGAGTTGCCAGCTAAACCGAGTTCACTAAAATGAAATTTTACAATTCACCACCGTGAAAAATTTCCTTATTTTTGAGCACTTTCCACGAATGAGTGGTAAAAAGTTGTTTATATCCGATTGAGCTGAAATTTTTAATTTTTTGTAGAAGAGTCCCAAGTTTTCCTGAATTTCCCAGACTTCGTAGATACATTTTAAAGAACTAGGTGCCCAAAGTAATTACACTTACGAAACACATATATCAGAATCCGCTTTAATTTATTTAGTTTACAAATAATTTGATTTAATTCAGTTTGATCTCATTTATAAATAAAACAATTTTATTTATTAACAACAAGGAGTCTGCACCGTAAATTTAACAGTGACCTAACAGAAAACTGTTAGAAAGCTGTACAGTGCTGTGACCCATGTACACTGAATTTTTTTTACATTATTGTTAACATTAGTATGTTAACATGCGGGCGTTTAAAAACGGTAATAAAAGCGGCTATTGTCAAGTGGATTCCAGAAATTATTTTCTTGAAACTATGCATGGCATTTCTTCAGTTTTCCTGAATTTCCCAGATTTCTAATAGGGCTATTAACGGAACTTGATCCCAGTGGAGCTAGAAAACTTAGACATTCTTTAAAAGAAGCTGTCTTAATACATCTAATTTTGAATTATTTTTGAATTTCGAAAAAAATTCATTTTCGTGCCCAAAAAATTAATTTTATTTAATGCACTGTTTTAATTATTTTTTAACTTCAAAATTGAACACTTCATTCAGGGCGGCGCTAGCATAGCATTCGCAACAAAACGTAGCTCAGAAAGCTTAGAGATGACTTCTCTGAGCTTCACAGCTAAGCTCAGTTGAAATTGATACGCTTTGGCGACTGGTTGTTAAAAAATCGCGAGCTTTATTGGTAAAACAAAAAAAAGGTATTAAAGTGCGCGCGAACAATATTTATCATCGGAAATAAGACATCAAAACAAGTGAAAATGTTTCAGTTGCGTTTTGTAATGTTTTGTGCGTTATTTATGGTTATTATTGGTATTGGGATCGCACAAATTGTGTTTGTGGAGGATGCCGACATTGATAAGAAGAAAATGAATCTGGAGGTAAGACTTAAGTAAACACGACCTCGAGTTGATAACAACTCAAAGACAGCTTTAACAACAACAACAACAACCTTGTATTTACACAATCAAACACACACTCACACACGCTTTCTCTCTCCCATTCTGCCTGCAGGGCCGTAAGCCTGTCTATTCCCCCGCCCGTTGCGCCCGGTATCAACTGCTCTACCCGGGAGATCAGCTTAATGACTGGATATGCGATTGCGCGCCAGGTGAGCATTTAAATCGATGACATAATGACAATAATATTTAATCAGGTCTTGTTAATAACTAATCATGTACTTTCCCATACCTAGCGGCGCTATATTATCCGGAAACTGACGCTTGTTATCCAGCTTATCGACAAGGCCCCTGCAAAGCGGGTGAAATGTTGGTACTCTACAAAGATAAGGTCATACCCGAGTGTGTGAATAATCCTTGTCAGCAGGATGGTCATTTCAAGATACAAAACAAATGCTTTGAATTTGGAAACAACAACAGCAGCAACAATCCTTGCCCCCTTAAGGAATACACTTATGTGCTGGGCGTTAACCCAAAAACCCTTATGGTGGACTGTGTCCAATTGTCAATGCAACTGGAGACCCGCATTTCCTTTGGGGACCCAACGGCTCCTCCAGATTATCACATTGAGATGGCTGAAAAGTGTCTACGTGGTAGTCGCCTCTCTACTCAAGGACGCTGCACTCCTGTCGCATAAAAATGTGTTCATTCCAAATTCAAAACGATTTTATAGTTAATTGGCTTAAAGCAATAAACATTGAATTTTGTATGTATGACATTTTCTGATATACTTTCTCTTGATGCTAACAAATTTTAATCTTATTTTTGCATTTGGTTTTGAGCATTGATCACCCGATCGTAAATACCCTGTGACTGAAAAATCTGTTGCTCTAAGGAGTTACTCTGTATAGGATTGGCTTTTGTTGTTGATTAGAATATACATATACACCTTTTGAAGTGTGAAACGTCTTCAACCGCATGTTTTACATGTTTTTTAAAAAACGTAATTTAGAGATAAAATTAACTTTTATAATAAAAATCAACAAAAAAAAGTGTATAAGACTGATATATACAATTTTGTGAAGATCAACTCGTATTTAAATTTTCGGCTTTGTTTTCTTGCGACTTTTTGCGGATTTTGCATCAGATTCTTCGGTAGCCTCAAGTAGCTCATCCACGTTTTCACTACTTATATCATCCTCCTCGGCCAGATTAACAGTCTGATCCAATGCCTGTTCGTCAGTGACAGACTCAAGTTTAAGCAAAGTGTTCTCCAACGAAGCCAGAAATGAACTTTCTCCGTATTCTGGCCACTGGCGGAACTGGGTAAATAACGTTAAAATTTGACTTGGCGACAGGTCGCCAAATTGTGTGAAAATGTTTATTCCGGGAAAATAGTCCCGTGTGCTCATCGTGCGACTCTGCTTGGAGAATTGTGGCAAGTTCTCAACAGATTCATCTGCATAAAGGGGATGTGTAGGCTCAGATGCATTTTTATTGATTATCAGCCGAGGACCACAGCCAGGTACCCACTTTCTAAATGAGATATCAAACGATTAGAGGATTACCATTTAATGTACAGTTTACTTACTCTAAATTTGGTATTATTCGATTTCGTCGACTGACAAAGTTCTGCTTTATAAAGAACCATAATGCAGACAGATCCTGAATCGGACATAACTCGTGTAGATTGCGACGTGGCTTAAATTTGACTAAATACAAGTACTCTGGATTGATGGACTTAACCTTTTTCAATTTGCTGCTTTTGGTCAGATTATAGTTGGTTTGTTGGGGCAGAAAGAGTTCGCGTGGTACCTTGGCTATAAAACGATGTTCAAAAAGTATTTGAAACAGCACCGATGTGGAACGATAGAACAGATAACCTATCTCATTGGAGCAGGTCAAGTGCTGTAAAAAATGAAAGATAATGAATTTGAAGGGAAACTAGCTGACAAATACGCACAATATAAATGGGTGGTGGCATTGCTAGAATCATTTCGCAGCGTCCCAAATTATAGAGACTTGACTGGAAGATCAGTGAATTCACCAAGTGCTTAAAGAACGGATAGGAACCTACAGCGCCAAGCACAAGCATGTTTATATCTGTAAATGAAATGTAATTAGAAATCTTTGCAATTTACTATTGTATATTCTCACCTTCATTAAAGTGCTTTTGTGGAACATCGCGCAACAAGTCTACAACTCGCGTGCCATTATCCATCTTATCCATAAAGGCCAACTTATGCAGACCAACAAAGTCGCCTTGATGCACCTTGACGCGATCCGGATACAGTGCGTGCATCTCCTGTAGGCGTGGCATAAAGTGATCTGTAGGTTCTATCAAAATAATCTTGCGAAACTGAGCTTCCCGATCGAGCAAATGCCGCGTGAAGTGACCCGGCCCAGGATTTAGTTCCAGCACTGTGTCACATTCAGACTCTTTTAAATACGGTTCCACATAATCATTAATTTGCTGTGCTATTTTCGCATCGGCTATATACATATGTGCGGCGCTCTTTTGTTTTTTGGTCAGAAGTTTCTCTGGAAATTCCGTGCCATAACGAGACATTCTCTCTGCATGCTCGGCGCGTTTAGCTTTAGTGCTCTGATAACACTTGGTTACGTTCTGAATGCTTGTGGCGGTACACAGTCTTAGACTGCAGCGCAGCGACAACATTTTGTTTACTTTATTTTTTCTAATAATCAAATACAAATCTTTTTGTATAAAATCCACCAGTTGCAACGGTTTGTTTTTGTTTACAGCTGTTAAACTATCGATGCAGTGAATATTTTGTGCCCAACTATCGATGATGTTCTTACACTATCGATAATATCCCGCCAATTAAGGATTTTCGTATTTGCTTTGCTATAGTGGACATGTAATAATATTTGAAGAAGTAACTTTTACAAAAGAGAAACATTTTGTACAATGGAAATTGCTTACATATTTTTAACAATAATTTGGCTATCAGGAATCTCGATAGGCGCCATCATCGATTTTCTGCAGCTCGCATCGTTTTGCAACACTTATTTGTTGGTTATGTTTACAAACGCAATCGTTTCATTCGCTGATCGAGTTTTGAAGGGAAAAGCAAACATTTTTATTAAATTGTTAATTAAAATTTTAAGGATTTCGTAATGGGCAAGGCCATGTCCATGGTGGCGCGCCAAGCCAATCGCTTTAATGCGGAGAATCGAGCACACCGTGTGCTGGAACGAGAGAAACCCACACCGGCACCAAAGTATGACTCCAATCTGCGGGACATGGAGCGCACTCTAGAACGTAAGACCTCTGATTATTTGTAATAGATTTTTGACTAATTTTATAATATTTGTGCATCCATAGTGGATCCCAAGTTCGTTGATAAGCTCAATACGAAGGACGCCGGCTTAAACACAAGACTAAAAGATGTTTATGTAACATCAGAGGATAAATTTGTGGGTTAAAGAAATTAAATCCAAAAGCACATTAATAAGGACTTTTAATCCTATTAGATACAACGTGTGCTTGACAGGCAGTCGGCAGAAGCAACAGACGATATCAAACGACCGCTACCTTTACACCGCACAGCTCCTGATGACTTTGAATACGGATATTTGGAGCCAACGCGTGTGTCCCAAGGGCGAGTCACTCTTCGACAGGCGCTGCAGTTTATTAATGATCATCAGATAGATCCTGAGACGTGGCCCGCAAAGAAGATTGCCGATGAGTACAAACTGAAGGAACCGCATGTTGGTAAGCTGAAGATATTCTCACTTTTTCCCAGGGATTTTGGCCGTAATCGTTAACCTGAATTTACCCATTAAATAGTTACCGTAACTGACCCTACTTCAAAATAAAACTATATTAGTCAGGAACTTAAAATCCTTTTAAAACCGTTTTTTCACTAATATTTAATTTTTCTCCTTTTGCTTGCAGAAAACATATTGAAATACTTTAAGACGTTTAGTGTCTATATACCGGATCAGAAGTACAAGGACACGTTGCTGACGCAGGCCAAACAGAAGTTTCTCCGAGAGAAGCAAAATCCCGAAGACACTCAGAGTGGTAAAATGTAGTTAGTTAGCGAATTATATTATAAACGAGGGCATAGTCAAATAATTGTTGTTAATTTAAACCTATGTTTTATTTTACAATCAAATCACACAATGGCGTTGGGTGGGCAGTAGTAAATGTTGAGAGATTTGTCTTCAGAGGCCGATATCACTTTATCATTTCCTGGACTGTATTTGACACCCCAAACTTGATCAGTGTGCTCATTAAATGTGTTTAGACACTTGCGTTCCGCTGTGTCCCAGATTTTTACACTGCGATCGCTGGAAGAGCTAGCAAAATGTTTGCCATCGCCTGAAAATGACACGCACAGCACCCAGGAGGCGTGACCGGACAGTGTGCCCACCACATCAGAGCGTGCACTAAAGGAAATATGAATTGAATTCAAAGAAACATTTTCATTTGGCAATAATATCATATACTTACACATCGTAGAGCTTCATGTGGCCATCGTCAGAGCCTGTGAGCAGCATTTGCGAGTTGGGCGAAAAGCAGAGACTACGCACAGGCATCGCATGACCCTCAAGCGTTTGGGCCACTTTTCCAGCAGCCACATCGAAGATTGTAATGATGCCATCAATGGCGCCATTGGCAATGTACTTGCCATCGGGACTCTATAAAATGCAAAGACATTTACGTTATTTTTAAAGGAACCGCCGAAAGTTAAACAAAGCTTTCCCAAGACGACGTTTCCTTATGGTTCTTTTATACTCACAAATGCTATGCTCAGCGTGTATTTGCCATTCTGTGCGTCCAGCACCTGCTCCGCTTTTCCAGTTTCCACACTGTACATGGAGATCTTGCCATCATTGAGGCCAGAAATTACATGCTTGTTATTTGGTGAAAATCCAACTGTCCACAGATCGACGGGACCGAATGTTAACATGTGTTTCTTTTCGCCTGTTTTGGCGTTCCAAAGACACATGCTGGAGTCCAACGAGCTGCTGGCAATTGCTGTAGAACAAGTAGTTGTAAATGCTCCCTATTAGATCATGTATTTAAAAAAAAAGTCTTTCACTTACTTTGCCCATCGGAACTGACGGCAACTGAAACAACTCCAAGTGCATGACCCTTGAGTTGATGTCGCAGCTTTAATGTGTTATCTTCACGTATATCCCACACCTTTACTAAATCATCGAGACCGCCGGTCACAAGGAAATCTGTAGGTTTCGGCTCTTTTTTGTCAAAATCAAATGGATTCTCTTCATTTGGTGCCGTGTTTTCATCAACACTCGCCGGTTCTGGGTCGCGTCCCCAAGCGCATGCCCACAGCGCACTGTCGTGTGCATTTTCCTCCTTGTGCAGCAATGAGAACTACAAAAATATATCACTTATAAAGCAGTTGTGTACAAAATCTTATTAATTGTTTACCATTCTTAAATTTGGGTAATCTTGTAAAAAATATAAAAATATGTTGATAAGCCGATTTATAGTTATCGGTACAAATCACTTTGTAAATCTATCGATAAGCTATTCGTTTTTGCAAGAAATATATGTTTGGTATTTTTGGTTGCATATATGGGTATTTTCATACTGTGTTTAGAGCGTTTTGGTGTTTGCCGCTCTTGGTCACACTGCACTCAACACTAGTGCAGTCGAAAAAAAACCATTGAACACGGTGGACGCGATTTTAAACGACAGTTTTAGAACCAAAACAAGTGTAAGTGAAGCATAGGCTAAAGTGGATATATGTAACGAGATCTAAAAAAAATGCACATGCACAGTTATATAATTTAATTTGATTGCTATAAGTGCGGACGGTAGTGCGGCGCGGCACGGCCATCTCTGTCTATATACATGTGTGTGTTTGTGGATGTGTGTGTGTGTAAGAACAGTGAAACGAAATACTTTGTGTCTGGCTGCTGACCAACAAACCAACAACAACCAACACAAGAAAAACGAAAAACGACCAACGCGTGCTGCTGCCGCCCGCAAAGCAGAATCTGTCGCCGCCGTGAAACGAGCTCCGATGGCGGCTGCATAAAGAATATAAATATTTTACTACAATATATTCATTCGCGTGTCTGGAATTCAAAATAACGCATATGAAAATAAACATATCTTTACAAGCGGTTCAGGGTGTATGTGCGTGGGTGTGTGTGTGTTTGCAGCACATTTTATCTTTTATCTTTTCATATCTTTCGTCAAAAAGGCGCAAACCAGATGACTCATAATTCGGGCACACTGTGGTGCTGCCGCTCAGCTGTCGGCGTCTGCTTTTGCACGCGCATCCTGCTCACACACAGACACACATGTGCAAACTAACTGTTACAGTCTCGCATATTCGCCTATTTGTTAAATTAACCGAAAAACGCCGTCGTCGTTGATCACCCCACCACCCCCTTTGTTTTCCCCATCACCCATCTCATCACAGTTCGGCTATGTGCATAAAGCAAGCAACAAAAAAAGATAAAAACGCCGCCGCCCCAAAACCAAAAGCCAAAAGCGCCTGCTTTCCATTTCCATATGTGTGTGTGTGTACGGTTTCGGTGTCTGCTGCCTGTCACTTCTGTCTGCTCTCCGCATATTCCGTTCATTCGTTGGGCGCTCTCTTGTGTTTGTTTTATTGATTTCCATTCGCCAACTTCTCCTCAATCCCTTTAACTACATATATCTCCTTCTCGTCGTTGTTCGGTGTAAACAAAAACTGCAACCGGTTTTCCATATTTTCTGCGCAAACATTTCGTTCGATTTGATTTTTAATTATTGTTCAATTTATAAACGTGTATCATTTTCTGTCTTTCTATTAAAACGCCAGCAATTTCAATAGTTCAACAATTTTAAAATTCAAGTTTTATTTAAAGGTGAGTTATCAACAAATTTAACGCTCTAATATTAAGTGGAATTTTAAAGTGTTTATTGTTTCCTATTGGACTTAAGTTTCCACTGGAATGAATAAGAAAGATAATAATAGCATAGTAATATTACATGCTCATAGTTATATACGAATCTCATAAAAAAATAAATAAATAATTAAATTTATTAACTAAAATGTATAGGAGCTAAGCTTTTGCTTTAGTCATTGATATTTATGGCTCATAAATTTAATTTCAAACTGATAACCAACTAGAAAATTGTACCAATCCATCGGACATCTCTTAGTACATAAATCTAAGCAGACATTTTTTACTTGCCATAATGATAGCTAGATTTTGTTGTTGTTGTAATTATTATGCATTACAATTGCATTTTACTTGACGCTCTCTTAGCCTTCAAAATGAACATAATATGAAATAGCATTTCTATGTATGTGTGTGTGTTGCCTTATTGGACATGAATGTTTCCCACTTTCAGCGAGGTGTACAAGAAAGAAACTAGACCATAAACATAAATGTCATTCATGGGGTGCCATTAGCGTAAAACATCAGAATCAGAAGAGCACAAAAAGCGCGACGAATGTGAATCCAGGGCAAAAAAAAAGAAAAAAAGAAATATGTATGTAACTCAAGGCAAAAGCTAAAGGAGATAAAAACAGAAGGAAAACTGTGAGTCCGATGAGCAAACTGCAGTCAAATGTGCGCAGCAAGAAACAATTGGAAGATGGAAAGACATATTTGTATCTCCAACACAAAGAAGTCGGAAGTGTGAAGAGATTTGTGACGGTTTTTTTTTTTTGGCAAAAGTGCAACAAAGTCAAAGACAAAAGAATGAAACTGGAGCAATTTTTTATGCAGAAGATGACATCATAAGGTCGTAAATCCTCAATTTACACTCTCCTAACTTAAACTCTCTTTAAAACCTTATCCGAATTCCATTAGAAATGTCAACGTATTCTATTTGAACTCTAAATACATCTGTATCTAAGTATTTTTAAACTTAAATATATTTTGGAGTTACTCAAAGAGAATACTAATTTTGAATATTAGAATTTACACAATTAGAAAGGTAAATGTAAGAAGGAGAATGTTAGAACTTTTTCGAAAATTTCAAAGTATTTCAAATTTATTAAAACTTAGCCTAGAAGAACAATGTATTTTATGTTGTGAAATTAACTATGCATCTTAATTTTCATTTCATCAAACATTTGGTCAATTGAAAACGTATTAGAGAAACTAATTGGGTTTTAAATTAAAATAAATAATCGATAATAATCACTAATAAACAGCAAAGAAAGCCTTTTTTTCCATTCCGAATTAAAAAAAAAAGTATAATTTAAAGGAAATATTCCCAAGTACAGGCCAAAAGGTTGAAGAAGTCAAGCATCACTTTAGAAGGATGCGGGTAAAACCACTTGAGAATTGCAAGTCCATCGACTTCAAGAGTTAATAATTAAGCTTTTAGCTGATCATGCTTTAGATTTGTAGACAGAGATTATCAACATGTAGAGATAGATATTTTTAAATATATGTATATAGCAGTATTTGCTTGTTAATTGCCCAGACTCGGTTGCTTCGGTTGATGAACTTTTGCAAAAGCAGCAGCAAAAAGATTTCGAAGAAGAAGAGTGTGGCAACTAGATGACAAGCAACTGTATTATGCATGCTGTGTTGCTCAGGACAACAACAACTCATCGTCACGTCTGATAACAATAACTAAGTAAAAATGTAAAAAGCAAAAATGTAAAAAAATGTGTACTTCATACTCTACTCGTACATCGTATCTCACGCTTCGTTTTATTTGCATTTAAACGACGCGTCGCGACGTCGACGCCGCGGTCGTTGCTTGAACTCTGCCGACGTTGCAACATTAGTTGTTGCTGTTGTTGTTGTTGTTGTTGTTGTGCGGCTGCTGACAGGCAACACTGCCAAGTAGCTTTCCTAGCACTTGCCACATGCCACTTGCCACACTCAAGGCGAAAGGCGAGGACACGACAACTCAACGCAATATTTTAGTTTGTATGGTATATATATTTTTTTTGTTGTCAATTTTCAGTTTATTTCCATATACACCGTTGATAAGATAATTGAAAGCTTTCACGCAATTTATTGTTATTTTTAACTGCAATAAATATATGTATAAATCTGAAAGTCAGAATTGATTGTGACATAATTGTAATTAACGATTTGTGTCTGCGTGTTTCAATTTAGTTTTTAAACTGCAGTTAAATGTGTTAAGATGCTGTTGAACTGGTTTGCTGCCAATAGTTGAGGCGGATTTCTATGTGATTTCTTATCTATAAAATGCGCTTATAATTAAAATTAATAATTCTTTATGATATGCTTTTGTTTTAAAGCGTGAACATTGCTACTTTTTTATTTCATTTATTAAGTTATAAACACACCTTAAAAAAATTCAAACTGCTCAAAATAAGTTGCTGAAAATGATTCTTAATAATAATAATAATAATGATAATAAAGCTAAAGTCAAAATGATATATATTCACATATCAAATGCTACTTGTAAATTTAATAATAATATCAACAATTAATTATGTCATAACACGATAGTTTATATCAGTAGTCAGTAAGTTGGTATTTAAGTTCAAATTTAAAGTTTTTCTCTGCCAAAGTTTTTTTTTAATTATTCAATGAAAATAAAAATATAACTTCAAATGTAAATATAATTCTTGTTAATATCTCAGCTGTAAAGATGCAATATCTAAACTCTGATTCACAATGTAAAGCTAGCTTTAAGCAAAATGTTAATTTCAAACGGCAAATAAAGCAAATTATTATTATTATTATTATTATTATTATTATTATTATTAAGTTATAAACTTAGTTTTTACAGCCAACTTTCTTGTGTGTAGTTTTCGCTGGTTCTTAATACGAACTTTGAGCTCCTGTCCGTCATACCATATATAAAAGGAAGCACTTGAGAATTGAGAGGCTTCGTTAAAAGCATTTGTCATGTGCATGTGAAATTTGATCAGCACTGAAAATAAATACATATCAACAGAGAGAAGTGTGTTTGTAATTAATATCAAAGTTCTAATGCAATAAAAGCCAAACAAATTGGATAAACTTGAATAAAACTTATGCATCGCAATTACCAATGACTTTGCTTAAAGCTTCCTTTCGCTTCTTCTATGACTATTTTTATAAATTTGTTGTAAAAAGAAACCGCAAAAATAGCTTATCGCTTAGTTTTTGTTATTGCTCATTACAGAGAGTTCAATTTTTAAAGGCCTAAATATTCGATTTCTTTTCCAATGCCTTTCACGTGACTCTTTCAAAATGTGTGAGTGTGTGTGTGTGTGTGCGTTTTTATTAATTATTAATCGCATTTCTAT
Source organism: Drosophila putrida (assembly GCA_037043535.1). Taxonomy (NCBI): domain Eukaryota; kingdom Metazoa; phylum Arthropoda; class Insecta; order Diptera; family Drosophilidae; genus Drosophila; species Drosophila putrida. The sequence goes on from JBAMBI010000135.1 coordinate 1,822,272, forward strand.
CGCCATAACATTGGACAAGTGAAGGCGTCAATTGGCTGAAAAAACACTTTCACACAACTTTATCAAATGGCTTACATCAGCAAATGGCCATTTTCCATGTCATATTTCAGTTGTTGGCCAGTCTGTCAGACAACTGGACACACCTCTCTCCCAGGAGAAAGAGACTTAAGGCATTATTAATTAATACATAAAGCATTATTAATTAAAACCCACAAGTCTCCTCAGCTGACAGTAATGACCATGACCTCTGTCTGTGTTTGCCTTTGTTGTGAAAATTGATGTGAAAATATTCAACTATTTTCCCATTGCAAAATTCATTCGGGTTCAAATAGAATAGGTTTATGCACTTTTCTTAAATAGTGTATGTATATTAATACTATTATTATTTAAACAACAATCGCTGTTTGAAACTTGGCCTTTCATTTGAGTCAAGTTTTTGCAGTTTGTTATGAAAATATATATCGCGTTTGCCGCCAAGCATGCAAATCAGCCAGGCGTACACTCAGAAAGCAATTCACTCATTCACTCACTCATTCATTTATTCATTTAGTGATTTAGGTATTCACTTGCTTTTGCTGTAAATATAATTAAGTTTTTATGCTTCGACAGCTTCTGGGCTCAGTTCAATTAAAGCTGCTCCAAAATTGAAACTAGTAATAGAGTAAGAGTTTTGTAAAATAAGAGAAGAAAATAAAATTCAATTTAAAATTGTATATATATTGTTATAAATATTGTCTTTATACAATATTTTAATTTATTTTTTACTTGAACACTTTACAGTCAGTTAATAAAACTTTTTAAAATAAGAATAAACTTCTTATTTTGCTTTCAAGAATTGTAATTTTTACGATCCCTGCTCTGTAGTTTAAACTGCAGCAACTTTAAATTTATTGACAAAACATTTAGGTTGCTAAGATTTATTGGCATAATAGATTTGTATCTCAAGAGTGGGGCGAGTGATTTTTTCCATTTTTCGGGGGAGCGGAGAATGTCAAATATACTTGATTGAGCAGCATTGTTCTGTAATTTTCAACGATGTCAATGTGCAATGCCAATTCTGGCGTCAAACGAAGGCCAATCAAAGCAGATATTGAGCTGCACGAACAACATTTTCAATTTGAGGTGTTGACAGGCTGTCAAATGTAGAGACATTAGGAAAATGTTCGACTGTTCGAATAAGAAGAAGAAAATGTTTAGTTGGTTATATAAATAGCATATTTCTCTTCCCGTGTCATTTTTGAATTGAACAGCCGTACAATTTCCGCCACCCACTTAAACTTAAACAGTAGCCGGAATCGGTTAGAACAATTTTGTTTATACCTAAAGTGTGAATCACTTTGGATAATTATACTTACCTATATATACAGCGGATGAAAAATCGCAAAAGATGACGTATATCCACTTAAATAAGACCTTGAATAACAAACAAGACTCTTACAAACAGGTAAAAGCAGCTTGAAAATAACGATAAGATAGTTGCCAGATACTCCTTAGTTATAGTAATTCGGATCATCAATTTTGTTATAGGTTATCCATATTTAAGTATAACTACCTGTATTTAAAATTAAATCTGACTTCAAACTTTTAACTATCTGTCTTTTTAGCAAACGAAATATACTTAAAACCGAAACAAATTGCCAACAAATCAATTGGTTTACTCATTTAATTACCACAAATGTTGTCGGCCAGCAGTTTTATAATTTAAGGTGAGTTCATAAAGCAATTAAACTATTTAATTTGAATTGATATAAGTGATAGTTATCGAGTCTACATATGAATGTAATTAGTTTGGTTGCGAAATCGCATTTAATTGGATTCAAATCAACTTTTGCATTTGCTGTAAACTTATACATCATTGTTTTATTAATAATAGGTCACACTTGACCAGTTTATTATATCTATGGAAGCCGTGTGGCAAGGTCGCTGTTGATGACGCTGATAAACATTGCTTACACTTTGGTGTCGATTTCAGTTGAATTTGACCCGAGACACAGTTGAGTGAGTGACAGTTGGCCCTTATCAATCCATGGATAACAAATCCCTCTTTCACTTAGTCCCCTCTCCTCTCCGATGACCAAATTGCGTTTTAATTAGACAAAGTAAAAAAATGCACACATCGTTCGACGCTCTTTTGTTTGGCCATTTGCCAACTTGAAGAGGTGCAAAGTTTATTGGGCCAATAATAAGAAAACAAAAATACATTTATTTATCTAACGCAATCGAAATCGAAACTGGCCAAATGCGTTGCGAATGAAAAACACTATTTTTAATTACGCACAGCAATTGACAGTTTTTTAGATTTCAACAGTCGAGGCGATCTAATGACATTTTAATTGATTCCTTCTGAGCAGCAGCTGCAACTGAAACTGCAACAACAGCGTCAGCCTTCGAATTTTGTTTCTAAACTGATTGTTAGAAAATGAAAATCTATTTATTTATGCCTCGCAATTCAATAAGAAAAAAAAGCAAATGGCATTTAAGTTGAAATCGAATCAAAACTTTCCTTAAGTGAAAATTTGCACTGCTCGCAGTTAGTTCCTTTTTTCTTTATTAAATATGCGCTGTATAAGTATGCGAAAATATGGGGTATACTTATTTAATAGAGTTAACAGCTTGTTGCTTTTGAATTTAATAAACAAATTAAAAGTGCATTTAAAACTTTCTGCTCTTTAGATTTTCAAAGTTCATAGATCCAAAGTTTCTTTTAATAAGTAGTTTTCTATTTTCTTTCAGACTGAAATTTATTTTATAGTTTTATACTTTATTTTAATCACTTCATCTATACAGTAGAACTTAACAGTGTTAAATGTCGCTTTAAATTGGTTCTTAAATATTATCCTATTATACAATTGTTTTTTTTTTATGTCATACATTTCTTTAATATCATAAGTGCTATCTTATTTCATACTTTTGAAGCACACACCTTCATTGGTAGGGCATCTGTTAGTCGTGTATACCTGTTGCTTGTCTTCTTAGCAGTTATCACTGTTGTTTGCTGCTAATATTAGCGTGAAAAGCATCGCAGCTTGCGATTGCATGTTTCTTGGGGCTGGTTTTGTGGTTGGTTCTTTGGTTCTGGCCCTGGCGCCGTTGCCGTTGCCGTCAATGCTTAAGTGAAATCCAAGAGATATTTGCACAAATCTCTATATATCTCACAGTTGAGTACCAGTAGCATTTATACATATTTCTATGTATGTAAGTATCTATGTGTTTGTACATATTTTATTGTTGCCCCTTTTGCGCATTTTGCGTCGTTGGTTTTTTTTGTTGTGCTTTCTAACATTTCCTGTGGTTTTTTGCTTTTTATTCACAATTAATTGTACAATTTTCCGCGCGGTTTTATTCTAAATTATTTCTATTTCTGTTTTGTAGTTGGATTTCAATTATAAATTGAAATAATACAATGTAGAATTAGGCAAGTTTATTGAACCAAAAACCGCAACGAAAAATACAAATTATGGTACACAGTTTTGTAGTTGCTTCTGTTGTTGTTGTTGTTATTGTTAACTGCCAAATGTTTGATGGCTATTTATGGCCAGCAGGAAAAGAAATATATATGTTGATTTTTTGAATGCCTCACATAGGTCATTGCCACCAGAAGAAGAAGAAGTAATCAACGAATGTGAGTGTACAACATATTTATGTATGTCTGTATGTACGTGCAACATAACGAATATAAACATTGGAACTTGTCTGGGGCTGTGGGGCGTGCATCAAGCAAAGATATGTTTAGCTTCATGTATGCACACATACATATATATAACTGCATATCTATGTATATGTGCTTTAGCTTTGCATTGCCCACCTGCCTGTGGTTCTAGGTAAATGTGGGTTCTTTCTGTGTACAAATACAACGCCCCTGTAATAATACTGAACCAATCAAGAATCCAGTTGTTCTACTTTGATTTAATCACATTGCAAAATAATAAAAGATATTGTTAGTTATTTGTACTTAACAAATTCCTGGCAATTGTTTGTAGATAGCAAGTTTTATAAAACAAATCTCTTAAACTTTACGACTATTTCGTTGGAAAAATAAAACTATTTAACTTTTTTTGTAAGCAGCTTAAGACTTTTGTAAAAATATTAATATACATATCTGATTATTACATTAAGGTAATTATTATTATTATGGTAATTTATATAAATAAATTTCTTATTAATTTCTTTGTTATTTTGCGGTAAAATTTATATGCACTATAATTATAATTTGCCTTTGGTTGATGAGTTGGCCAAGTAACTATTAAGGCAGCTGGACCAAGGAATTATTATTTTCAATATTAAGGTAAAATTATTTAAATTCACTTGACACACATTTGTTTTAATTTTGAATCTTGATATGAAGCGACAAGAAATTCTGCCCTGACAAGGTTTATTAAATTTGTTAACGTGTTAAATAAACAAATTGTGTGTGTTAACAATAATATTGCTTAGGAAAAATGTAATCAATTCGCAGTTTCTTATCGCCAAATGTAATTTGTAGTTAATTCGACGAGTTTTATGGCGCCATTTCAATATATATTTGACTCGTATTTAGCTATAAACTGGCGCTGCCCTGTTGACTCAATGATGTGCACACCTATGCATATATAGATGATAACGACGCTCGCTAATCAATAGAATAATAATCAAAAGAAACCACCGAGCGTTATCAGTAACGGGAAAGGGATTTCAACGTGGGAGAGATAAGCATATTGTTCCATATATGGGCCGAAAGAAACCAAGGTATAAACCTTGACCAACTAAATTGGGGGCCAAAAATGGAATCAGCTGTGTTGTGTGCTGAAAACGATCGACATCGTACAACATACCATTTAAGGCCAAAATGCAGGGCAGCCTTTTGGCCAATTGCAGTTCAGTTCCGCTCTTGTTGTTGTTGTCGATTATCAATTGGAAAGTCTCAGACACAATCGCCTTAATAAACGGGGCGTGACCCATGGGCATTATTTCTCTGCTGGATAATTGGAAAAGCATTTTTTAGAGGCTCCTCTAGTGACCAATGATGCACGCTTCAAGCTCCTCCACGTTTGCAGAGAGAGACTCTCTAAGAGTCTTTGTTGGGTTAATAAACAAGTTTTTTTTTGTTTTTATTACTGTTGTTGTGGGTTGCGCATGAATCATTTTTTTGTTTTTGTTTTGCTTTGTGCGTTGCTTTTCACAAAAAACAACAAAAAGAAAAAATAAAAGGTAACTAAACTATGTACACACAGCAATTTACAGTTAAAGGGCAAAAGCAGAGCAACTGAAAGGGAGAAAAGAGAGAGAGAGGGAGAAAGGAAGAGAGAAAGAGAAATGGAGCGACGACTCTGCCCCGTTTATGACGTTTGCACTTAACCCCAACATGGCACAGTTATTATTATTTTTGTTAGCTGCCCCAAGTTGAGCTTTCGCATGGCGGAAGTTGACTCTGAGAGAGATAGAGAGAGCGAGAGAGAGGGAGTGAGAGGGAGGCGGTACAGTGAGGCAACCATGCGGAGAACCATCCACATCTACACGAACCTCAATTGTGCCGTTCTTTTCTCACATTTATGTTTGCTTTTTGTTGTTGCCTTCTGTTTATTGACGCTTGAATGCATTGCCAGCGGATATTGGCAGCAGTCGACCTACTGCAGACCCAATGGAGCTTCCAAATTCGAGTTGCAAGCAACAGCAAAAGCAACTGGCGGCTGGCTGACTGGCTGACTGCCTGAGCAGCGCTTAGTGGCAACATTGAGGGACACAACCATATGACGTCAGTCTCTGCATTGATTAAGAAACTTGCAATTTAAACTGCCATGACGAATGCATTCACTGTTAAGCCCGTTATCCGTTATAGCCCATGTTAAGGGAGTGTTTCTATTTCTTAAGCGTTGACAAATTACAAAATAAATACTCCAGTCTGTCTATTCAGTTTCCAACACTTTTGTTTCTGATCCGAGATCATAACTTACTTTTTGTCCAATTATTCCAACAAAGTATGAAAACAACTTCTTTTAACATTAAAAAAATTTTATTTTCAATTATTTTTAAACTTTTTTGCACATTTCAAACTTTACCTTGTAAATTTTATGTGACTAATACATTAATTTACTATATAAAACCATTGTACTTGTAGCATTTGGAATTTTTATATTAAATGATGAAAATTAAATTAGTTTTATATATTGTTTTTTCCAATTTGGAAACTATTGAATTAGTTTTAAAAATTGGGATATACATATTTAGAATTTTGAATTTTTTGAGTTCAAGCTTTGAAATATTTTTAATTGGGAATAGTTTTTTTTAATCATATTATTTTAATTTTATTTTTATCGAACTTTAAGCTGCCTTTCGACTGCCTTATTTAAGTTTAATTAGGTAAACAAAAGAAATAAAGCTCTGTAACAATTCTCTCAAATGCACACAAGTTTACAGGGTAACTGCTTGTCGAGCACCCATTCAACAGTTGCACTTTTACTGAATTCTTTGAGCTTAATTATTTATTTTTTGTATGGCTAAGCAAAAGTATTATTTAGAGTTGCAGCCAAATAAATAAAAAAAGAAGTCGTCAGTGGTTCATGGTCAACTCGTGCGCCTAATAGCTAAAAACGTTAGCAGCCATAATAATTACGACAACAACAACAGCAGCAACAACAAGCAAGCAAATAGAAAGAGCAACCAGTGCCATGGAATCTGGCCAATGAATCAGAAAATGCTCCAGAAATGGCCAAACACACGCCAACGCAGCCAAAATCTGCACACGCGATGTCCAAATATCGAACATGTGTATGTGAATGAGTGTTACTTATTTTTGTTTTTGTTTTTGTGAGTGGGCGCATATGGAGCCACGCCTACGCATTTGTAATGCCTTTTATGGCAAAGTAGCTGACAATTTAATAGCCAAAGAAAAAATATAATAAAATAAAATAAAATAAAAGAGTGTCGAGCAAGCGCCAAAAAGTTAACAATTATAAACAGTTTATAAAAAAACAGACAACTGGCCTCAGGCAAGGTGAAGTCAGAGCTGGTGTTGTTTAAGCCACTTAAAACGCTGCACGTGCCTCAAAAAGTGGGGATTATAATCGGTTGAAAGAGAAAGAAATTATTACGCTCTTTCTAGAGGTGTTTGTAATGAAGGTTTAATACTCCGTCAGATCTGATTAAGCGGAGATTTGTAAATGGAAATACTGACAAATTATTTATAACATAGCTTCTTATAGAATTAAAATCACTGCGAGAATTAAAATCCAATTCTATATATAAAAATACAGTGAAAGTTCTCATTGATTATATATATATATATGTCTCTAGCGATCCATAAATAAGTTTGACAATAAAACCTTCAACTTAATAAATACTTAAACCAAAATTTTGATATTAATAATAATTTTCTTTTTGACTTTATACCTGACTTTTGCAGCTAGTGAGCATTAAATTGTTAAATCTAAATGTGGTGCAACATCTCGTATGAGTAACATGTGGATTCGATTCTAAAAACAAAACTTTAATTAACAACGACAACATTCTTGTGCAAATTGTAAATGCCAAGCGTAGGGGAAATTGTGCCAATCGCTTTTAGAAGAGAACAGCAATAGCTAGACAGAGATAGATAGAGAAAGAGAGAGAGAGAGCGGCAAATTTATCGATTTCGATTACAAGCAAAACTTGTTGACACTGCAAATTACGCAACTTCATTTGCGGGTAATTTCATTTAAATCAATTGCTGGGAAACTGTGTATGCAAATGTCATGACATTATGTAAAATTCTGCAATTGAATAAAGAACACAATGCACACACATATAACAAGTACTTCAATCAATCACTCAGTTTTTCAATCATATAACGTTATATCTGTGCATACATTTTGGAAACTGTGTCACAGAAAAAACAAAGTTCACTAACCGTACACTCTGAAAATTTGACCTAAAAACTGAAAGACAAAAAATTGTTGGAAAATTTCTGTTTGTGCGCATTGAAGTGAAGTCTATGGATTTGATATATTCTGTCAGTTTCTCTGTCAGACAGCAATAACTAGCAACAATAGAAATGATAATAATAATGGGAAAAATAATACGCGTAATAATAATAATAATGATGATGTTGATGTTGATGCTGTTGATAACATGATCAGTTGCTCTGCGCTCTGCGGTCATCGCTAAATGAAATATAATTTATCGGATTAAATTTATGACAATTTCATGCTGTAATGCGATGAAGCCTGTTGATGCCGCTGATGATAGTTGATGATAGTGTAGGTCAGAGTACTCTTAACTCCGAAACTGATGCCTAATTGAAGGCAACAAACGAGTCGATCATTAAATTTCTAGTTACTGGCTCAATCAACATTAGTAATCTGAGTGGGTTGACTTCAATACCACCGACTAGAGAACTTAATCCAAGGCAGCTTAAAGTTAATCTCTTGACGATTTTATTAAGTTCAAGTCTAAGAAGTGTATCGAATCTGTATTGAAACATTTCTTCTTTGTCTGATGTATGAGAAGATACTTCTGTTAGATTAGTTTCTGCAAGCAGTTTATTTTTAACGTGACTATTTGAAATAATAATTTAGTCGTTCTAAATACTTCTAAACAAAATGTACTAAAAGATTTCTTCCTTCGTATTCCTTAAATATTCTCTCATGTCAATTTAATAAAAAGATTCTTTTGCTTAGATTTGTTTTAACAAGCAATGTATGCTTTCGTCGTTCATTTGAAATAATAATTCAATTATTCTTTCTTTATAAATACATTTTTGGATTTGTTTAAATTAAAACACTTCTTGTTTATGTATTCTAAATGATTCTGCTTAATTGTTGTGCAAGCAGTGTATCTTTTAGTCGACTGAATTTGAATTGCTTTTAAAACATTCCTTCTTTTGTGTATCTGTGGCACTTCCTTGAAGTTTATGGAGTGTGTTGCATGTGCTGTTGCATGCCACAACAGCAGTAGGCATAACCAAACCAAACTGCAGCCTGTCGAGTCGGATACGAGATGTGCCCCACATACATAGATACATAGATAGATAGATACATGTGTATATAGATACTCGCACATATCATTACATCTATTGTAAAGTATTTTGCTGGCCTCGTCGCGTTTTTCATTTCTCCTCTGGCTGACTGACTAGCTGACTGTCTGTCTGTCTGTCTGTGTGACTGACTGGCGTGTGCTCACTCAATTAGCGCCCAGAGGACCGAAACCGAAATAAAAACTGAAACAGAAGCAAAATACCAGCAGCAGTTTCTGTTGCAGTTGATGCAGCAGCAACAGTCGCTGTGGCAGTGGCAACCATTGTGTGTGTGAGTGTGAGTGTGTGTTGCAGTGGGCCGAGGATTGTGCAAATATTTGCCGCTAACTTAACTACAAATGAAATTGTCTTACACAAAACTACAAGCATATATTTTGTTGTTATAGAAGCTACAACAATTGTTGCAACTTCTCTTCTTCTTGTGCATCGGTTACGGCCACAAGGGGGGAAAGAGGGATAAATTGTTTAAAAATATGCCCCAAGCATTGCCGCTGCCAATGCATTGAAAATGCCAACAAATAAAAAATAAAATCGAGTCGAACAGAAAAATACATAATGTATAAATAGAAATTGTATAAAAATACTTTTGGTTTTCATTTGGTTGCACTTTAAATTGTTTTTGTGGGTTGCTTCAATTTACTTTCGATGCGAATCTGATTGTTGCAACTAACTTGTTATTAAAAGAAATATGAAAACTCTCAGCTCATTTTCACTTTAAGAATCATTTCAAACGTCTGTTAAATATTTCACAATAATAAAGATTACTCATACGCCCCGTTTGATGGATCAAAATTACACAATGATTGTCAGCGATGATTATCATATTAATCAGCAAATAGAAGCGTAATTATCACTTATCTATATACGTATTTATATATAAAGTTAACGCTCGTTAGATTGTATTTGGCGATATTACTCATACGCACCGGGTGGCAGTGATTTTGAGCCTTTCACACAAATTCCAAGGAAAACATTGCGATAAACGACGGTAATAATAAAGCAACAGGCTGAGCAACAGTTTGTGTGTCTGTATCTGTATCTCAATTAAAGAACAATTATTGTTTGCTTTGGCAAATATTTTCAGCATGTGCGCAACTTAAATGAGGCATACAATGCATTCGATGCGCTGCCAAAGGCACGTTTCACTTTCATTATGCAGACAGACAGACAGACAGACAGACCGGCAGACCGTCAGACAGACAGATACTTACGACTTACGCACTTGGCCAAGTCATAAACCTGTCCAAGATATCAGACAGTGTGGAGATTCTGCCTGCAGTTGCTAATGTATTTGAAAGTGAAATTCACTTTTAAGGAGTGACATATGTTTGCCATTTGTCTTTGATGCCAGACACTTGAGTGTGAGTGCGAGTGTGAGTGCGAGTGTAACACTTGCATCTGGGGGATCTTGAAAGGACTAGAAACATTTCAGACTCTCTGTCTGCGTTTATTTGCCAAACTCTGGTTATAACAAATAAACATGCACGTTTCTTGTCAGACTTTTGTTTATTTGTTTGTTTTTGCCATCGATTAATGTTTGTTTGGCTTTTGTTATCGATGCCACAAGGCAGCTGGCAGTTTGCCTTGCGGCATTTTTCCATTGAAAAGTGACAATACCAATTTGGTCTATCGCTTTCCGGTCTAAACGTTTATGTGTGTGTGTGTTTTTGAGTGTGTTTTTTCTCTTCCAGCCTTATATGCCTGCATTGAGCATGAGCAGGCAGCTTTATTCGCTTTGATGTGCCTCATTAAAGCGCATTTTTCAAATGCAACGTGACATTTTTTCAAGGTTGTTTTTGCTTTTGTCGCCAGTGCAATTCATCAACATTGCTGACCAACACCAAGAGATTTGTCATGCCGTGAGGTAGTCGCATAATTAAATACTTTCACCTGTGTGTATCTTGAAGATACACTTGTCCACTCTACACTGTACACCGTACACTGTACACTTGTGCATATGCAGATACATGGATACTCGCTTCATGGCCAAAGCAGACCGCCCAAAGCTGGCAATGCCAATGAACTAAAAATAGGCGCATTGCCTTTTTGCACAGAGACAAACATTTTTAATAGCCGCTTTTCACGCACGGTCGTTGAGCTAATGTTATGTATAACCCGTGTACACCCCATCTTACCCCATCATCTCGTTTCCCCGAAAGACTTGTAGACCTGAAGACATGAAGACATCAAAGCACCACAGCTGGCTGGATAAATGCGTGAAAATAGCGATTTATGCACCTCGGGGCAATGTCGTCTTGTCGCCTTTTCGGGTCGCTCAAGTAAATCACAAAGTGCACACTTTCTCGACCAGATACACAGAGCGAAAAGATACATCAAGTCATTCTGCTTTAGTTTTAAATCTAATACAAAATAGTTTTGGAAACTTGAAATCTTTAGAGTTAGAAAACTACTTAAAAGGAAAACAGATGCTCAATATTGTATCCAAGGGCTTTTCCAGCTGAAAAGAAACTGTAACGACATGAATAACTTTATATTATAAGAAATGTACAATTTGAATCGATTTTCTTAATTAAGTAAACACAATTCTGTACAATTTCTTTATCCAATTGATTGAAACACAATTCTCTTGTAGCTTATCAAGTGCTTTATGTGCTATTTGATATCTCAACTTCTAGTTACATCTTTTAAGTTATTCGATCAACAATTGCCGCAGCAGATGTAGATACATTTTCCACTTTTGTTTTTCATTTTCCACTTTTGTTTTTCTTTTTGCTTTTGATGTAGATACATATGCAAGAGCTAGTTGCAGTCTTCTTGGTATTTTTAAACAAAATTTGAAACTCAGGCGAGATTTTCTAACACATCCGTTTAGTTTTCGGACTGTTTATTTTGTATCATATTGTGGTTGTTTGACTTGTTTTGTGTATATTTGAGATACTCACCTCACGATATTGTATATTTTGTGTTGATACTGCAAAAAAATTTTGACTCAATGCTTTAACATTTGACACTGAGGTGCAGGGCGTTGGCTGCAACCATCAGCATCTAAACTCACATCTCTATCTGTATCTGTATCTGTATCTGGGGGCCGACAATGAACCCACAATGAAAGTACAATCAAGTCGAGGTGGCATGGGATGGGATTGGGCTTAGGTTTGGGTCTGGGACAACGTCAATGACTGTTGGCAGAGCGCTAATTGCATTTATCGCTGCTTAGATGTTAATTATGACAGCGCAGAGTGCATGTTGTACATTGTACAATAAACGTTGCATGAACAGCCAGTGAGATAGAAAGAGAGACGAAGACAGAGAAAGAGAAAGAGAGCTGATTGTGCAGCGGATTGGGTACTCAATTTATTGTGTAGGCTCAAGCTCAAGCAGGAGGTCAATGCTATTGTTATGCTTTTTAATATACTAAAAGACAATTAACTGCCATCGCCCGCACATTTTCAGTTCAAGCTACTGATAAGGCTAAAGAACTTGCAACAAAGCCCAAGAAACTGTAGAGTAGTTCCCATTTAAGCCAGCATCTACTACTTAACTTTTAACTTAATTTAGTCATGTGTTAAAGATATCGTTATAGATTTTTTGAAAGTTATCTGAAGTACAATCATAGTCATGAAGTATCTTGAAGATTTTAAAGAGGCATCTTCTTTCTTCTACAAGCAACTTTTATTGGTATGCTAGATGAAACATGACTATTTCTGGAACTAATTATTTAATAGTAGTAATAATTATATTATAGTATTATAATCTACTCCTTCTCGACTTTATTGAGAACATTTTGAAGCAGTTCAGACCTCAAATTAACATAATTTTGTCAAAACCGGATCTATTTTAGTTTGATTAGATCATAATTGAATCTGTAAACTTTTTCTACATTTAACAAATAGTTTGTTTCAATTTTACATACCATTTGAATTTATTTTTGAAAACCAAAACATTTTTTTTTCTTTCAAATTTTAAAGTTTAATTTTTTTTTTCCTTTCAATCAACTCCTGGTGCTAAATTTGTCTAAATCAACACTTTAAATTTGATTTTCAAGACTCTTATATTTTTTTGTAAAAAATCATGTGTAAACTGGACAAATAATTTGACTTGTAGAGTTCAAAGGGTTATCAAACTTTAAGCTTGCATAACTTTGTGAAAAACAAGTTGATATCATAACTTCCCTCTTACCCCTCCCCCCAACACACACACACACACACAAAATACCCTCCGTGACATCTCTATCTCCATGTGCATCTTTAAAATGGTGTCTAAGGTTACACAGCTGCTGCATTAGGCCATGTTTAAGATAATGTTTCTGGCCTTAAATGGACCTCTGCCGACATAAATTGTGTGCGTCTTTGGTGATTTCATTGATAAATCTTTTATAAAGAGCATGATAAAATATAATAAGCAACTTTTAACAGGTTGATGGTATGTGTTTTTCTTTTATTTAATGTTAATTTACAACCGTCTGTGGCATGAGTGTTGGCCAAGTCAACAGACTCTGCTTGAGTGTGCGCATTTTATATTGTTTTAGCAGTTTATGGGCTGGTATTTAAATAGGGTTAAGCAAGCATATAAATCTTGTAAAGCAAACAAATTAGTCATAGATGCATAGATATCTTGCGAATCTAGCTTTGATAATAAGTTATCTCTTTGGTGAGTTCACCCCTCGAAACACTTGCCAATCTAAATCAACACCTAATGATATTTCAATTCAAGTCCGCTTGAACCTTTTGGGCATCTCTAACTGCTATTATATCATTCGTAAACCATAATTGTTTAGACAAATATTTGCATAACATTCAAAATTTTGTTGATTGCTTATTGCGTTATTCCCTTTCGCTTCTCGTTTCTGCAGACACTAATAAATTGCTTATAAATTATTGTCAGAATATTTGCATATTTACAATAAACTTGTTGGCAGTTTCTGAATTCTTTTTTGGTTTTTTTTTGTTTTGGGTGTCGTCAGGTCAGTACCCGGTAAATTCATAGAATATGGCTGGCTTGCTGTTTATTAGGCCAAAAATATAAAGTTAACAACAACAAGTAAAGAGGGAGCTCAAAGAGCAAAGCAAACAAGTTTCAATACCGAGGAAAAGCAAGTGAAAGCGCCAACGTCAACTGCGACGTCGACTGCGACATCGACTGCGACTGCGACGTCAACATCCCGACCAACAATGGGAGGTAGTTACTTGGCCAGGTTTAAAGTTTTCCTTAAGGCGTCCTCTTCTGGCCAGCCAACGGCTTGCAATCATATTTCACTCCCTGCACTTGTTGTTGTGTTTGATGTAGCAGTTGTTGTTGTTGTTGCCGTGACTATAAAAATAACTGAACACTTGCCGTTGCACACTTGGCCAACTTTGGCAACTTGACGCTTACTGCTAAAGCGAACAACAAACGAGTTGCAGTTGCAGTTGTTGTTGTTGTTGTTGTTGTTGTTCGTTTGTTTGTTGTTATTGCTGTTCGACTCTGTTGCCCAAAAATTATACTCAAAGTCGGAGCCTGTCTTCGTCTCGCATTGGGCTAACTATTTTTGCAGCCACTGCTTTAAACATTTAATTTCATTCATTGCATCCATCGGCAGCCAAAACTTCCAAAAATGGCTAAAAAAAAAAAATAAAAACTTGTTCATGTTATTTCCATTGTTATTGTTATTGTTTTCGTTGGCTGTTGGCATTCCCGATGCACTTGCTTCGGATATTTACGGCCTTCTCAATAAGCTTGCCATATTTTGTGGAAGTTCATTTCAAATATAAACTACAATAAATATTATTTAAATAATTTACTAAGCAAGAACAATATGAGATGCATCTTTTTAATAATATTTATATCATAATATGTATATTTAAAGGGAAAACACAAACTGTATATATGACAGGGTATTCAGTTGTCTAGCATACCCACAAGCTCTATGGTTTGTATTGTGCTAGCTGTTGATGTTGGCCACGTGATTTTGTGCCTTGTTGCAGTTACTTTTGCAGTCAACTTGCTACGTTATGCACCTTTAGTAATTGTTGTGGTTGTTGTTGCAGCTGCAAGTATTGTTGTTGGCATTGTCAATGCTTATTGTTGTTGTTGTTGCTGCTGCTGTTGTCTAGTTGCATCCATCGTCGTCGGCTTTGTCGATGATTTTAATGCCATTTTCGTGCCAGCAGCGGCTTGGAAAAAAATTCGAGCTTTATTGTTGAACGAATACTTATTGCTAGTACTGTGTGCACAATGCCTGAGCTTACTGTTTTTATAAATCATAAAAAAAGAGCTTAAAACAAAAAAACATCGCTCATAATTAAGTTGCTTTTTATAGGTTGTTTTTTATATTTTACTAACGAATTTAACTCTGGAATTCGGGAATGTTGTGTACATTTCTATAACAATAAACAGAGAACTATCGAATTCTACTTAAATAACTCTGGATATGAACAGATGTTTTGGAACATATAGTTTTATTGTAAACGATTAGCCAAAGTTCCAATTAACTGCCCACAAATGTTGCCAAGTCTCTTGCAAGTTGTTTTTTAAGTATTTTAATGCCAGTTTCGCATTACTGTCGTGCAACCCACGCAGCATTTGAGACCTTAAAAACTCATTTCTTGTTGGTATGTATAATGAATATACATCTGATGTTGAGAGTTGTCAGACATACCAAATGAATAACTTGAATTGGCCTTCACATTGACATGTGACAAGTGTGTAATTAAGAAGCATAAATAAGCATTAATTCTCTGATTTATAAGCAATTGAAATACATTTCTAATTTATATTAAAATTGTTGCTTTCTTTCTTTTAGTTAATGCTGCATGTACTTACCATATGACAGAGCCAAACGATAACGCCTTCGACTGAGAGAGACTGAGAAGTAAGTATATCATAAGCTTAGCACTATATCGTATAGTATGTATGTTGTTGCCCCCACGTCAATAAATTTATGCAAATTGTTATTAAATTTGTAATGCAACTTTGTCTGACCCGATTACCAAGTTCTAAATGGAACACAGAGGGGTGCGTCAACATTGCGCGGGCGGCATAAATTCTATTTAAATGTAGGTGCCTCATGTTGCCACATGTGAGTACATAATAGGGATACAGCACCGGAAATCGGAACAAAACTAAGCGAGTCAACACACTCACACTCATTTTGGAGTGGCTTACAAATGATGTCAGTCGTTTTGAAAGGATTTAATATTGAGGACACGTCCCACACTCTCAACCCCCTCCTCCCTGGTCTTTAGGGATGCAGCAAAATTGCGGCGCCTATGATGTCATTTTGTAAATTGATTACGCCTTTAACTCGATTTTGCAAAATATCCTCCCTACACCAACTCAAAATCAATTAAAATGCCATTTATATTTATAGAAAGAATGAAAAGAAAAAAAAATTGCTTTGCAGGCGCCGCTCTGTCGAAAGATACTCTCTTCCTTTCCCACTCTCTATCTCTCTCTCTCTCTTCTATGCTGTGGCTGCCAAATGTTTGGCTGGTGGCTTCTCTGACCACCGCATCGTTTGTTGACCCAATTTTCCCAACTAAGAATAGCGAGATTTGAAATGAAACAATTTAAACATTTGCACTCTATGCCTCAAATTACAATTGCATTTTAGAATAAGAATAAATAAGCAAACTTAATACAAATCGACTTAATTAATAAATGTGTTAAGGAACCTTTTCTATTATTTCTCTAATTATATCTGATTTATCTGGCTTTGTCTGTCTGCCGTCAAATGAGATATGTCATGAAATTTATAACAATGGGAAAATTATTTGGCCCCGAAGCGAAATAGACTTAAAGTAGATATTAAACATTTCTCTTACAGTGAATACCCCTAATATAATATTAAATTATACATATGCATATACATATATTGATACACCCTCAGATATTTCGTATTGTTTCCGCATTGTGCCTCGTGGCTAGTCAGGTTTTATTGTTGTCTTTGTGTTTGTTGTTGTTTCGCTCGTCATAAATCAATTTGTTGCAATTTCAACATTTCTCGTCGCGTTGCCGCCCAATTGCCACAATTGGTTGCCAAAATTAGAAAACATTTGCCGCAAACAACTGGCAACTTGTGAGCAAATCAATCAAGCGTTTTGCTATTTGCATACTTTGTTTTTGAAACTCCTAAAGAAAAACGAACAGAAAAGTTTTCTTAAAAGTTTGAAATACCAAGTTAAAGTTTTATATACGAGTTCAGACACATTTTTAGTCAATTCTGGCTATAGACAAATATCTAAGTGTATAAATTTGATATGCACTCTATAGAGATTTAGTGAAACTCGTGATTCTTTTGGGAACCAGAGAATATTGATTTTTCCTTTTTCCAGGAATTGTAGTGCATTAAATGGAAATAAAAGTGTTGTAAAGTGAGATACTTAGTTAAAGTTGAGGTAATTCAATAATGTTTTATGGAAAGATAGCAAACATTTCTAAATAAGCTTAGTTTTGTTTCAGAATAGTGCAAGTGTTGTAGAGAATGTAATATAAACAAACTTTGTTACTTTAACTATAGTTAGTCACAGTGCTAGCTACTCTGGGAAAGCTTTCACGTATTTCCCCACACATTTTTTCCATATACTCTTTCATATAGAAATATGTTTATTTTAATTACGTGACTGACATGGTCAAAATGCATATTGTCGTCAGCAACCAAGTATACCTTTTGGTAATGTTGTTAGAAAGTGTTTCACAAACTGTTTGTCACTTTCTTATCGTTGTTGTGTGTATAAATCACGTTATCTGCTGTTGCTGTTGTTGTTGTTGTCGCTGTCGTTGTGGTTGTTGCTGTTGATTATGAAAACATTTGTATAACGCGTCGTTCTTTGTTTTGTAGATACAATATCTATAAATCTATAATTAGAGTTCACAATTTGCCTGACGAGCATGTTATTACTTGTATATTACCTTTTTTGTTGCCGGTGGTTGCATTCCCCACTTTGCTTTTGTTTACCTGTAGAGTATCTTTATCTACGCATAAGCTCTTTATTCACAAATGTTTAAAATATACTCGTCTGCCTCAGAGGCATTTCATTAATGAACGCGCAACGAACGAGAAAAGTTTATAACCAAAAAAAAACAGAAAAGAAAATTTTGTGCAAATAAGTTGTGAAAAGGTGCAAAAGAAATTTGACAATTGTCAACAGACGGACAGTCAGACAAAACACAATACGAAATCAAAACAACAAAAGGTAATAAGACAATTTCAACATTTGACAAACACGTTGCCCACAACATTTACAATTATAATTTGAATTTTTTTTAATAATTATAAAATATGTTGGCTATTGGCCAAAATAGATTTGTATTTCTCTGAGAGACAGATATATGTATCGTATAATTCAGAGAACCTTGATCTTGTCCGGCAGCCATGTGCAACACTTCAGTTATGAAATGTATTTCATTTATATTGTTATGACGTTGATGCCAAGAAAAGATATAAATTGGAAGACCAACCAACCCTAGTTCGCCTGTCGCGATGAGTCATCTGCAACTCAATGAGCTTCCCTCGTATTTGTCAAAGCCAAGTTGATTTAACAACCCGCCACGTGTTGGCCAACTTCACTTTTCCTTCCGACTTTCCTGCCTCAACAAACAAAGTATTACGCCGGTTAGCAGAGATGAGCAAAAATCGATAAGCGTTTAACTTTCCCGTTGCTTTTGACTTTAATTTCCATGTATTTTTCGTTTAATGTACCGACTCCCACAGTGACATAATATGCTGTTCTCAATGTGTCACACAACGTCAAAGGGGGGCAAAGGGGGGAAGAAAACAACAAAAAAGGAAGAGGCGGAGGGACAACAAGCGTCAGAATGTCGCCTATGCCCAACCCAGTAGGTGGTTACAAATAATACCCTCGATATGGGATGGGTGTTTGGGTGTTAAGGATGTACATATCAAAGCAAAAGTGTAGGCAGTTGTATATTTAAATATAAAATGAGAAGTTTATGTTTTCCGACCACAGTTACTTATGGGATATATTGACTAGAGTATGTGTAAACTTGTGCTATTTAAATGGGAAAATTCTGTGTCTTCTATTGTAAAAAGAAATCAGAAATGTCAAAAATACGCTAAAGCTTCTTTGGAAGTTTATTTATAAATAATAATATAATAATATTATATAGTAACAGCACCATATTCCAATAGCACAAAACTACACGTTAGTTATATGGATTAAAGTATCTGCTAGTCGAGCTTCAATTGCTTGCCTTTCCTTAACGAACTTTGGCATGGGCCACTCGATTGCGGAGGCATATTGCGTGCGTTTTTTATGGCTTTCGTGGCGCCAATCGAATTTTCCTCAATGTGCAGCTTTAATGGGCGATGAGACAACAAAAATTAGAACAATTTTCTGACATTGGTAAATGGTTAAAGGGGAATCTTGAGCAGTAAACAATTTGTCTACGATAGGGTTAATCGTATTATTCAAATTGAAATACACTTGAAAGACATTCCATTGTGAGCTTTGAGAAATGGGTTAGTTGTTAGAAGAGGGGAGGACAATGCTTTCTATTGTGTTGAGTGGCTAAGAATGCCTGAAGAATAGAATTCCTGTTTACTCTTTTCGATTGTAAAGAGTCCTTTATCAACTTGGGGAAATAATTCAGTAGTTGGAAACCACATAGAAATTTTCTATTGTTTGCGCCTGTCTTGTCAAAGCTGTAGCTTTTGTGACATTCGTTTTTATTTGAAATTATAATTTAGTTTTCAACAATCGACAACACACCGATTATATATTTTAAAATCAGTTTGGATATAATTTTTGATCGCTAGCCATAGCGTCGTGAAGCGTAAATTCATTGTAGTTTTTTTTACTAGTCAACGAAAAATACAAGTTTAAAAAGAAGTAACAGAAATGAATCCATCGAAGTTGGGCAAGCAGAATGGTGCATTAGTATTGGAGGTCCTTCAAGTATTGGGCCATCCAGCCACCATTGAGGAGGTGTCTCAGCGTGTGGCCAACATATATAAAGTAGCACGGGAACGTATCCAGCCGGTTGTTGGGGATGTGCTCACAGCTGGTGTACAAGAAGGCTTCTTTTATTGTTCCAAATCGAATCGTTATTCAATTGTCCAACCGACCATTGATCAATTGCGTCAGGATATTGATAAATATGTGTATGAGATGCTGTCTATGGAAGAAGAGGATTTACCGCAGCCATCGCTGCTGATGATAAAGCTAGAGCAATTGGACGGATCGTCGCCTGGGACGCCGCAATCCGTACTATCGCCTTCGCCTTCATCCGGCGAGCTGCGCGAGCGTACGCCACCTGGAGATGCATCATCGGCTGTTGCTACCTATTAACTAATTGTCAGCCTTTTGATTGACACTGCCGCCTGCCCATCCTTGGAACAGTTTATTTTTCACCCCCTCTATGTATATCAAGCAAGATTTGCTTGTTTTGATTTTAAGTGTAAATTTGACGCTGAAAATAAACTCGGGACCCAAACAACGGGCAGTCCCAGTATCACTCGTACTCTTAACAATGCGATTACTTTCCGGCTCATTCAATAATCACAAAATGGAGCAATGACTCGCAGTCGCCAGTAAATCACCAGTAATTGCCTGTGGCTTTTATCCTTTGTCGTTGATTCTCTCAACATATTCCACATATTTTTCTTGCAAACAAAGGGCAAGTTTTGCATTGCTTCTCTCGTGGTTTACTTTTATTAAAAAACTTTCAATGCTTTGAAGTTCATTTTCATGAGCTACCTACCTACAAACATTCACATACATTGTTCCTTCTGGTTGCTGGTAGTCATTGTCAGGTTGTTGCCTGTCTAGCGCCCAAGAGAAAGGTTCAAGTCTAGGCAACAAAACTTGAGCTTTTCATTGACTCATTTCCCTCTGGTCTTTTTGTGCCCGCTTTAAATGGCAACGCAATTTTCCTTTCACTGCCTTTGTTGTTCTGTTCTGGCTGGGAAGTCGAATCATCATCTCATCCAAACACAATGCTAAAACTGAGAGCTGCCTGCTTTCCTGGTGCCTGGTGCTTGGCTCTTCTCTGTCTGTCTGTGCATTTGCATGAGTAATCATCGTCTGACTGTCCGCTTAATGCGCTTCTTTAATTTTGATTTATTTTTGCTTTTATTTGAATTAATTAATGTAAGATGTTCCAACTAAGAGCGCTTGACATTTATGAGGAAATTGATTAAAACAGAGATACATAAAATATAAGAAATTGCCTTTCTTAAACAAGGTCAAATTAAATGTTTCATTTTAAGCTGAGCTGAACACAAGAAGTCTTCAATACTATTCCAATACTTTTAATAAATAAATTCATCTTTCTCTTCAGAGTTCAGTTTACTTTGCAGCATGCCTTGAAAAACTCTTCTGTTGTATATTCTATTATATATAGAGTTTATCTTAAGATATTGGATTGTCACAATCGATATTCGAATCTTCGTAGTTCCCTTTTACATAAGAAAGCGTGGAACTCTCACTCTCATTCAAATTCTCAGTTCAATCGCGTGCTAAAGCTTTTCTTGGTTCGTTAACCTTTTCGAAACGTATTGTAAACAATTTGTGTCATTAATTAATGAAAATGTGACAGTCAGGAGGGGAACAAAAGAAGATAAACAGACAGGCAACAGACAGACATATAATTGAGGTGCGGGAAAAGTTGAAGCTGTTAGGATGTCAAGAATGAAATGCATTACATATATAGTACATTCGATAGGGAAGTAAATTGTCATGGGAGCAGAAAGTCACTTTATCTTATCGAATTACAGATACTTAAAAATTAATTCAGAATAGGAAGAGTTTTGTTCACTACAGAGATGTTAAACTGTCTTAATTAAGTACACTTTTAATTGCAAATTAATTGCAAATACTATAGTGATGCTTGACTAATTATGTTCTTTATCTGTTTCTCTACTTGCAGCATGAGCCGCCAACATCAGCGGCACCACCAGCAGCAGCTGCAACAGCAGCAGCAGCAACAACAGCAACAGCTGCTGACGGCCCAACAGCAACAGCAACAAGCATTGCTGATGGCGGAACATGCAGCAGCCGCTGAGGCCGCCGAGCTCTTCGATCTGCTCTGTGTGGCAACCACAATGCGTCAGATTCTGGCACTGCATCGGGCCATGTGTGAAGCGGTGGGCTTAAGGCCATCACCATTGAACGATTTCTATCCCAAGCTGAAGGCTAAGGTGCGTTCGTGGAAGGCACAAGCGCTGTGGAAGAAATTTGATGCCAGAGCTGCCCATCGTGTCTATGGCAAGGGAAATGCTTGCACTGGGACTCGAGTTCTGGTTATTGGTGCTGGACCATGTGGCTTACGCACTGCCATTGAGGCACAGCTGCTGGGAGCCAAGGTGGTGGTGCTGGAGAAACGTGATCGCATCACGCGCAACAATGTGTTGCATCTGTGGCCATTTGTCATCACAGATCTGAGGAATCTCGGTGCCAAGAAGTTCTATGGCAAATTCTGTGCCGGATCCATTGATCACATCTCCATTCGACAGCTTCAGTGTATGCTGCTCAAGGTGGCTCTTCTCTTGGGTGTTGAGATCCATGAGGGAGTTAGCTTTGATCATGCGCTGGAACCCAGTGGCGATGGTACAGGTTGGCATGCTGCAGTTACTCCATCGGATCATCCAGTTTCTCACTATGAGTTTGATGTTCTCATTGGTGCCGATGGTAAACGAAACATGTTGGACTTTCGACGCAAAGAGTTTCGTGGCAAGTTGGCCATTGCCATTACGGCCAATTTCATAAATAAGAAAACCGAGGCGGAGGCCAAGGTGGAGGAGATTAGCGGTGTGGCCTTCATCTTCAATCAGGCATTCTTCAAAGAGCTTTATAGTCGCACTGGGATTGATCTCGAGAACATTGTTTACTACAAGGATGAGACGCATTACTTTGTGATGACGGCCAAGAAGCACAGTCTAATCGATAAGGGTGTCATCATTGAGGATATGGCCGATCCTGCCGAGCTTCTGGCACAAGCGAACGTGGACACACAGAAGCTACATGATTATGCACGCGAAGCTGCCGAATTCTCGACGCAATATCAAATGCCAAATCTGGAGTTTGCAGTCAATCATTATGGCAAACCGGATGTGGCCATGTTTGATTTCACATCCATGTTTGCCGCCGAGATGTCCTGCCGTGTTGTCGTTCGCAAGGGTTGTCGCCTAATGCAGTGCCTTGTCGGCGACAGTCTGCTGGAGCCCTTTTGGCCCACAGGATCTGGTTGTGCCCGTGGCTTTCTATCCAGCATGGATGCAGCATATGCCATTAAACTCTGGTCCAATCCACAAAACAGCACACTTGGTGTTCTGGCTCAACGTGAGAGCATCTATCGACTTTTAAATCAAACTACACCAGATACTCTGCAACGTGATATAAGTGCTTATACTGTTGATCCCGCTACACGTTATCCGAACCTCAATCGTGATTCGGTGAACAGTTGGCAAGTGAAGCATCTCATTGACACTGATGATCCATCGATATTGGAGCAAACTTTTATGGATACACATGCATTGCAAATGCCACATGTGGAGACGCCTGGCAAACGCAAGCGACGCAGCGGAGGTGAGTCATGAAATCTTCAAGCAGAGATTTATTAATCTATTATTAATCTTTGTGCTTTACAGATTCTCTGCCACAAGGTGCCTCTTTGCTACGCTGGATCAGCACACAGCTGGCCGCCTATCAGTTTACGGCCGAGCTCAAGGAACCTTCCGATGTTTTCCGCAATGGACGTGTGCTCTGTGCGCTTATCAGTCGGTTAGTTAATAATATAAACTTGCATATACATAAACTGAAGCTTATACTCATTATTGTTACAGCTATCGACCCGATTTAATCGATTATGCGGCCACCAAGGAGATGAGTCCATTGGAGTGTAATGAGCTGGCGTTTGCCGTGTTGGAGCGTGAGCTGCACATTGATCGCATTATGAATGCCAAACAATCGCTGGAGTTGACAGATGTCGAGTCTCGCATTTGGCTTCATTATTTGGACCAAATTTGTGAACTGTTTCGTGGAGAAATTCCTCATATTAAACATCCGAAGATAGACTTTAGTGATTTGCGGCAAAAGTATCGCATCAATCATACGCATGCCCCACCAGATTTCTCCAAGTTGTTGCAGACCAAGCCCAAGGCAAAGTCACCCATGCAGGATGCCGTCGATGTGCCCACAACTGTCCAGCGTCGTTCTGTGCTGGAGGAGGAGCGGGCCAAGCGGCAGCGTCGCCACGAGCAGCTGTTGAACAGCAATGGTGTGGCACCTGCTGGCTCTACTGCTGCCAGCAGTGCTGGTAGCAACAATCTACAGCAAGGTGTGTTGAAGATAACCATCATAAAGCGAAGGGTCTAAAGATCCTTAACAAGTGGGTGTCAGTTGCCTCCCTTTTTCCCACCCTTTATCTAAATTGTAACAGAAGAAATAAATATGCATTCAAATCTTAATGAAATATTTGACAAAGTTGTATCCGTCGTATAAAAATGATAAAAAAACTTTCGTTCCGTCCGATTCGTTGAATACATACTAGAAAAATTAATTTTATTTGTATTTAACTGTCGTGTTAAGTTGAATCCGCGTAAAATGATATTACATTTTTTATAAAACAAAGAGCTAATCTCTCTTTGGTTCCTTCTCAAAATGTTCATTTTGTGCGTAAATAAATATTCTATATTGCCCTTTTTAATGAATAGCCTAAGCTTTTGAATTCCTAAAATATATGTCACTAAAACTTATTAGTTCAGATAAGTTGAGAACTAATTTTACGGTTCAGATCAATACAACTTAGGCCCATTTGTATCGATCAGAACCGTAAAATTTTTCCTCTACAGAAGGTATCTTATCTGCTAGCTTATATCCTATAATGTCAACTAATTTAAGTAACACATTTTTTCTCCCAAAATTCATAATTAAATATCTTACAATATTTGGAATGCTTTCTCTTCATGTGGCAACAGACACTTCACATTATTCCTTTCTTGGACATTATAATAATATCTGTTTTATCTTACAGCTCAAAGTGATACGCCTCGTCGGTCGAAGAAACGTCGTCAGACTGACAAAACGGCAAACATTGTGAGTAGATGTTTCGACTTTATCATGGATTGGTTAACCCGGGCCTTGAAGGCAGTTTGGAAAGTGATGGCAATGTTAAAATTTATGATACCGCCATATTAGAATATACGCCATCACTTTTCAACTGTTCACAACTCTTTTTCTCTCTTAATCTCTCATACAAATATCCCATAATTTTATGCTTAAACCTCTCTCATACATGAACATAAAAATGAAAAAAGAAAAAAATGAAATGAAATTAATTGTAATTTTTGTTGATTGCCTGTCATAAAAACGAATACGAATTACGATAAACCAAGGTTAAACTCATACTGAAAACAGCTCTCTTTCATGAAATCAGTAACGTCATAAGCGCATATGAATCCATCACCGAGGTCAGTTTGATCAGTGTCCAAGTTTTGCCATTTGTCCATCGTTTAATAACCATTTGTGAATTCTAATCTCTCTCTTATCACATTTCTAACTAACTCAAAACCAACCCATTACCAATTGTTAGTCCTGTAGATACTCTAGAGTAGTCTTTGTCTTTATGTCTAATTCATACATTATCAAAAAAACCTTTACACACACGTAAACAACACACACGAATTGTGAAATTGTTGAAATGTTGACTCTTCAATCTGCTGCGCAGGAGGAGCGCCAGCAGCGTTTGCAAGAAATCGAGGAGAATCGTCAGGATCGCATGAGCAGACGACGCCAACAGCGTTTCCATCAGACGCAGAATTTCTACAAGAGTCTGCAACTGCTGCAGGCTGGCAAATTGCTGAGAGAGGGCGATGGGGCTGTTGAGGGTGTGGCCGAGGATGGCACGCCCTTTGAGGACTATTCAATATTTCTATATCGCCAGCAGGCGCCAATATTCAACGATCGTGTCAAGGAGCTTGAGCGCAAGCTTCTTTTTCCCGTAAGCAATCAGGAGCGATCCTTGATATTGCCTGTTGATTTCTTCTCCATGTTGGCCTGATCTTAAGGACGCAAAATGCTGCACGCTGCGTTCTCGTCTTTGTCCTTGTTTTTACCTTGCCTTGCCTAACCCAAACAAGAGATCTTCCCTTGATCAATGTATCGCTTTGGCTAACAAAAGAAACTGCAAAATCAAATAACATGAAGAAAATGTGTCTAGAATCCGGCTGAATTCTAAGGATTACTCCAAAATATGCCACTTGTTTTTCTTTTCCTCTGATATTTGGAATAAAGAAAATGCGTTTATTACTAAGATTGTGCAAGATGTTGTCCCAACTAAAATCCGTATTTATTAAATAATTGATTCATAAGAAATGCCAAAGATTAATTAAGTGTTCATCTAACCTAGTCTTAGCTCAAAATTTATATGATTATTATTATCGTTTGTTGTTTGCCTTGTTTTTTTTATTGTTTATGTTTTTAAACTATCGACAGTACGAAGATATATTTAAAATTATATAAATTTTTGATTTCTTCACCCCCAATCCTCCCTAAAATATTGCAAACATATTTATACCAACTTGACACCCTCACGAAATACACACACACTTGACAACCAAAACTGCGCTGCACCACCGAACAACCAAACCACCATCCTCTCTGCTATAGGATCGTGAGCGTGGTGATATACCATCAGCATTACCACGTAATCCCGATGAACAGTTCAGCGATCGTATAAAGAACATGGAGCAACGGATGGCAGGACGACCTGGACAGGGCAGTGATAAGAAACCCAAAGATCTGATGCGTGCCATTGGCAAAATCGATTCAAATGATTGGAATGTGCGTGAAATTGAAAAGAAAATTGAGCTATCGAAAAAAACTGAAATACACGGTCCCAAGGGGCGTGAGAAAGTTCCCAAATGGAGCAAGGAACAGTTTCAGGCACGACAGCACAAGATGTCGAAGCCACAACGACAGGATTCGCGAGAGGCTGAAAAGTTCAAGGAGATCGACACAACATTGAAGAACCTTGATAAGCAATTGAAGGAGGGACACAATCTGGATGTCGGAGAACGTGGACGTAATAAGGTGGCGTCCATTGCAGGACAATTTGTAAAAAAGGATGAAACGAATTCGGATGAAAAGAATGCAAGCAGCAATGCCACCACGAACACCAACACTGTCATACCAAAATCTGTGAGTACTTTGGGTGTATTCACACAGCCAAAATGAATAACAATATCATTTATTTATTCGTTTGGATTATTTGTTTAAGTTTATCCTGTACATAGTTTTTTTCTTTTGCTTTTCGCTTTATGTTTAATTATGTTTATAATGGTTAAAGGTTTTTTTAGAGTGTTGTTGTCGTTGTCGTTGTTAGCGTGCTTCTATTTTAGGCCGTTGTCATACACACACACACCTACACAAACACATGTACATGACACTCATCTGTAATTAGACGCACATACGTAAAAAAAATAAATTAAATTCGTTCAATGTTGCAAACACAACAAATTGTTGCATGATTTCTAACACAATTCCCATCCATCTTTCACAGAGCTCCAAGGTAGCGTTGGCCTTTAAGAAGCAGGCTGCCTCTGAGAAGTGTCGCTTCTGCAAGCAGACTGTCTACCTCATGGAGAAGACCACCGTCGAGGGTCTTGTGCTGCATCGCAATTGCCTTAAGTGTCATCATTGCCACACGAATCTGCGACTCGGTGGTTACGCTTTTGATCGTGATGATCCACAAGGACGCTTCTATTGTACTCAACACTTTAGATTGCCGCCCAAACCGATGCCACAACGTGTTAACAAAGCGAGGGTAAGTGCAAAACAACAGCTGTATTCTGAACACAAATTGCTATTAAGATGTTTATGAATCCGCTTCCCTAACGGAATCAAGAATTTTGCTTATGGTTTAATGCTCAGAATCTAACCTTTTTTCTTAATTTGTTCTCCTGATATCCTTGCTAATAATATTCCTCCCTAATCCCTTAGAGATCCGCTGCCGCACAGCCTGCCTCACCTGCACAACAACCTGCTACAGCTGCTGCTGGATCCTCTGAAGCTGCACAGGCTATGGATACCTTGCCAGCCAGGGATCAAGTGGATTTGTTGGACACATCAAGAGCAGCTGCCTCCGCGGATGCCATGTCCGATGATGAGGCGAATGTTATTGATGAGCATGAATGGTCTCGTAGTAATTTTCTGCCCGAATCGAACAACGATTCACAATCGGAGCTGTCTAGTTCGGATGAGTCCGATACGGAATCAGATTCGGAACTGTTTGAGGAGGCGGATGATTCGCCATTTGGGGCACAAACTTTACAATTGGCATCGGATTGGATTGGCAAACAGTACTGTGAGGATAGCGATGATTCGGATGATTTCTATGATTCCAGTGAAGGTATAGCAGGTGTGTTTTGATAAGAATCAACTTGTCAAAGCAACTTAGAATGCATTTATTAATTGTATCTTAAATATTTCAGATGATGGCAAGGATGATACGGAGGGTGAGGAGTTTAAGAAGGCTCGTGAACTACGGCGTGAGGAAGTGCGTCTGCAGCCTTTACCTGTAAATCTGCCTACAGATACCGAAACTGAGGTAAGTCTCATTTGAATTTATCACTTGGCTATGGGAAAACTAATGTTATTATCATTTATTGTATTTAATTTTTGTCACTTTATACTTTACCATTATCATGGTGTTGGTTTCATTTTAAATTTTCAAATTTCAACTGGTTAGAAACCCAAGTTGAACATTGAAAATAAAGAAAATGTTGAACGCGATTCTCTCAAGTCGGTCAACTCCTTTGAGTCGGCACAGAGTCAACCGACTACGCCCATTGCCACGCCCACACGTGCTCAGCTAGAGCAACTGGAGCGGAATGCTCCAAGAAAATTCAGTAGTGAAATCGAAGCGATAAGCGAAAAATTATATCATCTCAATAATATGGTTAAAATGAACAAGGACTTGGAGGTGCTGGCCAAGGAGAATTTGGTCAAGAGCGATATATTGCGTAAGTTAACGCTTAAGGAGAAATGGTTAGCTGAGAATGCGGCAATTGCAGCGGGAATAAAGCCAACAACATCTGTCGCAGCTCCAGTTGCAACAGCTCCACCAAAGTCCAAATTTGATGAGAAGTATGAGAAGGTTGTCAGTCCACCCCAGCCTACAGTTGAGACTAAACCAAAGTCGGTAATAGATTTTAATTTGGATGAACTAAAGCCACGTAAACCCAACTTTGAAGAACGTCCCAAAGAGCAGCTGAAGCGGCCAGAAAGTCTGAAGAAACCCCCACAACTGAGTCCCAAGATGGAGCGCAAAAGTAGCGCCAATGTGAGCCGCTCCAGCAGCATGAAAAGCAATGCCAGCTCAAATAGTCCCCGTCCAAGAAAAGCTCCATTACCCAACGACAATAAAATGCAAATCGAGAACATTTTGGGATCGTTAAAAGAAACGCAGCTTCATCAGCAAAGCGATCCAGAGGAGGATATGGAAATAGATGATGAGGTCAATCCACAACTGAGTAACAAACTTAAAGAAATTAAAGCTAGTAGCTTTGCTGGCACTATGGATCACATCAAGTCACAGATGGTGATGCCCACTGTGCATACAGCTAGCGTGGATCTATCCAAATATTTTCCAAATCAGAAGCAGGAAAAGAGCAATGCTGGTAACATAAATAAGAATCAAAAGACTTTAAAAGACGTCGATCTGGCGAGATATTTTCCTAGTAGTCCGGCACCGCAAAGAAGAGCTGTTGAAACGGTTGCCGAGAGACTAAAAAAGTCACAAACGGAGGCAGCCGTTGTGCAGCCCAAGGATATCAAAGTGGAACCCAAGGTGGAGGGGGAATCCAAGATAAAGACAGAGTCTAAGGTGGAGGGAGAATCCAAGATAAAGACAGAGTCTAAGGTGGAGGGAGAGTCCAAGATAAAGACAGTGTCTAAAGTGGAGGGAGAGTCCAAAACGGAGGCGAAATCCAAGCCAGTTCCCCCTAAAAGGCAAGCATCTCTCAACACTTTTAGTCTGCGTGATCATCAGCTTGATGGTGCTCTAGATTTAAGCAAGAAGAAGGCGCCAGTTAAAGTGGTAACAACAGCTAAGTCTCCAGTTGTTAAGACTGCAAGTGCCACAACATTGGCCAAGGCAACAACTACGCCCAAGGGAAAAATTAAAATTATTAAGAAAATTGTACCCAAAGGCACAAAAGCTAAGAAAGCAGCGGCAGCAGCTGCAGCTAAAGCTGCATCAACAGAGAATCTAACCGAGAATCAGTTGGAAAATCCGTCGGAGAATCAACCGCCACGTGATGAAGCTGAGCGAATTCTGGACGAGATTTTAGCTGACGGTGCCACACGTTCACCCAGCTCAGAATATCAAAAGCTCTTCAATGATGAGAAATCTCCAAGCGATTTATCAGATAAAATTGAAAACATACTCGAAGAAACAGGCTTAGATCTCGAACTGGGCTTACCACGTCGTAGTAGCAAGAAACTATTGAAAACCAAATCCTTGGGAGAAGGAGACTTTGACTTGCAACCAAAGCGACTGAGTGGAGTTCAAAATATACTCAAACGCTTTGAGTCCATGAGCTCTGTGCACTCGGAAAAGAGTGATGAGCAATCGTCCTTTAAATTGAGACGAATGGAATCGAGCACCAGCAATTTGAGTAGTTTGAATCGATCAAGAGAATCGATTGTCTCGGCAGCCGATTCGATGAGTGATCTGGAAAAAACAATGGATTACTTAAGGAATGAATGGCGTAATGAGGCGACAAACTTTTTGCAAAAGAAACGTGACAAGTTCTATGCACAAAAGGAAGAGCAACAAAAGCAGCAGGAGACAAAGAAAGAATCCGAAAGGGTATTTGATATGCCTGTTCAATATCGAGATTCCAAGTTGGCCAAGTTCTTTGGTCTATCAGCCCGCAAATCGCCTGAGAAACGCAAATCTCCTTTGAAAAAGAAGAAATCTCCCAGCAAAAATCCAAAGACAACCAAGACAAATAATTCACTCGAGGAATTGGCCAAAGTAAGCAATGCGCGTCAGGCTAAACAGGCTCAGAAAACGCCAACAAAAGTGGTTAACAAAACTAAGAAAATTGAGCAGAAGACGCCAGTTAAAACCGTCCTGAAACCAGCGACTCCCGTGCCGGATGACTTTGAGATTTTGGATTTAATTGATAAGGGCACGGCAGCCAAGGAGTTGGAACGTTCTCAGACAAAGAGTCCTTTGGTGGAGGAAGTCATTGCGCCGGAGACTACAAATATTGAGGTAGAAACTGAACCTGCACCGGCTCGTCCTGTCCTGGAGGATATTAAGAATCTACCCAAGACAGGTTGCGATAAATCGCTAAGCAATTCACGACGTGGTTCCCAATCCAGTCTGATTTTGTCCCGACGACAATCGGAGATTTCGTTGACCGAAAAACTTAATCAGGATGCTCTCGAGGTGCTGAATAGCATTGAGTTAGAGCGTGAGGCCATAAGTGATGTGGAGCATGTGGATGAAGTCTTTCAGAGCATGTTAGATGAAATGGAGCTTACGCCAGCTGTCAAGAGTGAAGCTAACGAAGTGGATGATGAATTGGATGCTGATTCATTGTGTACCACCATCAGCAAAAGTCCAAGTGCTCAACCCACCGTAATAAAACGTGGCAGTTCCGAGGATCAAAGTATTGAGAAACTCTTTGGTGAATTTTCCGATGAGATGCTGGTCAATGTGGAGTTTGATTCCAATGATGATCTTGTAGGCATAACACCAAGGATTAACCAGAATAGCTCTGCGGAACGTGACTTTGTTGGAAAATTAGAGTCCTTGGAACGCGATGAAGTCGATTTAAGTAAGTCGAGATTTAATCAGCCTCTCAACTCTGGCGTGGACGATGTGGATACCTCTTGTTTCCCATCGCGTCCACAACGCAGACAAAAGAGCAGCTCCTCGTCTAGTGAACCAACTTTACCGGTTGCTCCCCAGCGCCTGAAGAAGAAACTGGCCAAGTTGGATCCGGAGAATATGCCGCCATCTGTACAGGATTTACTCCAACAATTAAGCAACCCAAAATTACAGATTGGGAACACTAAGATTCCTGTAGAAGAACCTCTAAAGTTTCCTAGTCATATTGTAGAAGAAGATGTAGTTGATCATCCCAAAGTAAAGTCAGAGAATGATGATGTGCCACAAATATTGGTTGTTCAATCTCAAGCTGTTCCTAACTCAGTCTCGATCGGGAAATCTGCTGATAACCAGAATAATTCTATTAAAAGCTCCAGCTCCTCACGTAGCAGTCTTAATGAGCCATCGAAGCTAGTGACCCCACCAAAGGTCCGCAGCAAGGAGAACTCCCTCGATTGGGACATGGAAAAGATGCCTGCATCTCCGATGCCACGTCGCAAGCAAATCAATCCACAAATGATGGCCAGCAAAGAGAGTTCTTTAGAATGGGACATGGAGAAGTTACCCAATAGTCCAATGCCACCTCGACGTCGCATCGTCGTCCCTCCTAAATCCTCCAATGTCTCACCCAGCAATTCCATACAATTGCTTAACAGTTTACCCTCTGCCGAGGAGGATTCGGAGGCGGCACAGGAGCGTATCATTCAAGAATTCGAACGGGAACGTCGTCAGGCGCTGATCAGGCGGGACGAAAGCTTCGAGGCAGCTGCTGCAGAGCAGCGTCGACAGGATTCTCAACAGAGCAGCAGCACCTCCAGCGGTAAGAGAAGTTTACCCCCGCCAACGCCGCCGCCAATCTCCTCTATCATTAGACGTGGCAACACACAGGATACGAGCAGCCGAAGGGAGTCCACCAGCAGGAGGGAAGGCACTCCGCCCATGTTCAAGAAATTGGATCTGGGTGATGACACAAACTCGACGTTGGATTCCACGGCGGCATCAACGCGACGCAGTTCGTTTGCATTTATTGAGTTACAGGATAACAAGCCGGTTATTGTCCCGATGCCCAGGAAACTCCATTTGCCCAAGCTGGAGCCGGCAAAATATGTTCCGGATGTGAGCCCAAAGGATGAGCCTGTTCCGGAAGTCTTTAAGGATCGCTCCTGGCCAAAGCCTCAGATAGAAGGGCTTCATGCAGACAGCGATGATGAGGAGAAAACTGAGAAGGATCTGAAATCGCAGCTGCCGGAATATGCACGCTCCGATTCGCCGCCTTCAGCTGCTTTCCAGAATCGTCAATGGCCCGATGGTAAAACGATTTTCGAGCAATCGGAAGCAAAGAATACGTTGGATCCTGATGACATATTCGGATTGCTAGACATCAAAAGGAGAAATTCGAAGAAATTTAATAATAAACCCCGCTCACAGTCACCTCAACCCTTTAAGCCATTGGAAGACAGCGCTCGTCTAAGCTCCAAATCCTTTGGTGATCTCAAAAAGGTTGCCTCCGTTTCTGGTTCAGTGCAATCGTTGTCGGCACCGTCCAGTCAGGATACGGATACACGATCCACGGCAACAACAGTGGCTACCTCTCGACCCTTGAGCTATGTCAACTATGATGAGCCGGTGGACGCCAGCACAAAGGCACTCCTCGATCGGAGCAAGCGCTTGCACAATCGCAAACGAGACTTTGTCAATGAACGTGTCGTGGAACGGAATCCTTATATGCGAGATGTGATACGGAGCACAGATCGCGTCGATTATGAAGCGGATGAGGAGCTGTCGAGCTATCGACCACGTCATTATTCAAGTGCAATCACGCCAAAGACTTCATTGAGTCGCTTTCCCAGCTCCTCGACCTACGCACGGAGGAGCAACTATGATTACCTCAACAATAGCAGTGATTACCTCAGCCGAAGACCTTACTCCGGATTGGGAGCAACAACATCTTCTACTTATTATCCGAGTGCAACATCTACAAGCAGCTCCCATCTAAGCGATCTCTTCCGACGACGCAGTCCCGCATCCGTGTCCAGTTATGGCCTGCCTTCAACCAGCAAAGAGTCGTGCGTTATCTCTTAGATTGACCTAGTCCATTTAACTTTGATCAAAAACAGCAAATTTCTTTTTTATATATTTAAACCAACATCAACTTATAGACGTCGTTTCAACCATTATCTTTATTGAGGATTCTCAAGACCTCAACCAAAAAATGCGAAACCAACCAAAAACATGATAAACCAAGAAAAAAAAACAGTCCCCCTAAACCCCTTTAACCTGACCCCATAACAAGAAAACAACATACTAGGAAATAAATGTGATTGATCAAACCGATCAATAATAATGGTCAATCAATGAAACAACCCAACGCCCGCCTGCCTTTTGATGTGCCACGCCTACAAGTTTAGCCATATATACATACTGTATGATCCAAAAAGAGAGAGAGAAAGAGTTTCACCTTTGTTAGCCGTAATCGTAAAAAGCATCTGGGTACGATCTATGAAGGTAAATTCAATCAAAATTCTACACGAAATGTTGCGCTAACCCCCGAGCCGCCCGATATCAGTCCGAGCAAAAAGTTTGTAGTCTCTAAAAAAAACAATCATAGAAAAAAGAGTGTGTTGTAATTTTGTTCTTCGTTCGCAATGTATGTATATATATGATAATAATATAAATAATAATAAAACGCCTATAACTACTCCTGATCCATACAGCTAACATTCCGACATCTGCGTTCTTGTTTCGTTCGTGTTTTGTATTCGTTTTGTACCTTTCTGGATCGTACCTAAAGGCATGACGAGAAGTTGCCGCTGCTGCTGTCGCTGATTAACCCCCAAACACAAAGCTCAAACTCTGACTAATGAAGCATGTTCGCTAAGACACTGAAATATAAGATAATAAAATGCCTTTACAAGGGAGACAGACAGAGACTTCCTGAACTCTCGAGTCTCCGTTTCTCTCGACGCTTTGTTAATATGTTGACGTTTATTCTTTATGTTGCATTGCTTTAATGTTTCTCAATTTAATCTCTATGAAGATCTTGAAATTAATTATCAATTTGCCAATGGGCTACAATTACAGGTACAAACCGAATCCGAGAGCACATCACCTGACGAAGTTGAGCTTAACTCTGCCACGGAAATATCCACCGATTCTGAGTTCGACAACGATGAGATCATACGGCAGGCGCCAAAAATCTTTATTGACGACACACATCTAAGAAAGCCTACAAAAGTTCAGGTAATACGAATTTAAATTTAGTTGAGTTCAAATATCTTAAAATGCAAAGAAAATTTTGGTTTTTTCAAGTGTTGTTCTGTTGAATTTAGTAGTAGTTTGCATTTAATCTAAAGGGTATTATTTTCTGAAGTACTTTAATTTATTCAGTCTTGAAAAGCGAAAGTGTAGAAAGCAAAATATAAGGGATCTTAGGGTTAAATTTAATACCTTTTAAAGGTTCTTATTTATCATGTACTTCATTTGATTATGCAAATTAATTCCGACTTGAATTATTGGAGAATTAGATCCTTAACTTTTTTAATGGACAAATTTAATATTTAGATTGTTTAAACTAATTTATTTTCCTTTTCCAGATCAAGTCCGGCAT
The DNA here is from genome assembly GCA_037043535.1 of Drosophila putrida. Taxonomy (NCBI): domain Eukaryota; kingdom Metazoa; phylum Arthropoda; class Insecta; order Diptera; family Drosophilidae; genus Drosophila; species Drosophila putrida. The sequence continues at coordinate 1,857,668 of JBAMBI010000135.1, forward strand.
GATCACTCCAAGTTCCGCTGGCCTGCATCAAAAGCAGTTGGCATCTCGAGAAAAGGGAGGCAGCTACTTGCAAAAGTATCAACCACAACCTCCGTTGCCGCAGTTCAAGCCTCTGGTGCAGGTGGATCCCACGCTGTTGATTGGCAGTCAAAGGGCTCCACTGCAGAATCCTCGACCTGGTGACTATTTGCTAAACAAGACGGCGAGCACTGAAGGCATTGCCTCCAAAAAGAGTCTGGAGCTAAAGAAGCGTTATTTGTTGGGTGAACCAGCGAATGGGAATAAGATACAGAAATCTGGATCGACATCCGTATTGGATTCACGAATACGCAGCTTTCAGTCGAACATCTCTGAATGCCAGAAGCTGTTGAATCCAAGCAGCGACATCAGTGCGGGAATGAGGAGTTTTCTGGATCGGACCAAGCTGGGTGACAATGCCCAGAACAATGAACTGATGCGTTCTGCGACCAGCAATGTGATAAATGATCTGCGAGTGGAGCTAAAGATACAGAAGACACCATCGAGTAACTCCACAGATAACGAGAAGGAGAATGTGTTTGTCAATAGCAAGAATGAGCTCAATAAGGGCATGGAATATACGGATGCAGTGAATGCCACGCTTCTCGATCAGTTGAATAAGAAAAGCTCACCAACAACGCCGACAAACAATAAGACTGTCATCGAGGTGATTGATCTGGTGACGCCGGAGAAAGCAGTTCCATTCATAGATCTTACTGTATTGGAGACGCCGAAGAAACTGACGGAAGTCAGCACGGTTGCCAATGTCGAACTTGCTTCTGAGATTCCAGATAGCAATAAGATAATCGATGCCAAACAAGAGGGAACCAAGCCAGATGTTTCAAAGGATGTAAAGGAGTGCATACCTGATATACTTGGTGACATTAAGGCGGGTAAGGAAGCAACTGTCGAGGCAGACTCGGAGGAGCATCAATCTCTGATCTGTCAATCCGATGAGGAGAAACGTGACTCTCCTGAGAAGGGAACGGACCAAGAACAGGATCAATATGAACCGGATACGCTGCAAATCCAAGTGCCCAACATACCATGGACCAAACCAAAGTCAGAGATTATGTCCACAACTGGTAGCAGTGCCACCAGTTGCTCCAGCTCCGGTAGCTCGAGCATAGAAGACATTCAGCATTATATACTGGAATCCACAACGAGTCCAGATACGCAGACAGCGGGTGGCAAGCACAATGTGCCACGTCTCGAGGTGCACGACAGCAGTGGAGCCCTCATGCAGGTGGACAGTCTAATGATTGTCAATGGCAAATACATAGGAGATCCCGACGATGTCAAGTTTCTCGATATGCCAGCTGGTGTTATTGTGCCTCCGACACCAGCCATAAAGACCAGCGAGCTGGAGGATGAACACGAGGCGGATGTGGAGCCGGTGACGGCGACACCAGAGCCAGCAGAGTGTACAGTCATTGAGGCGGAGAGAATTCCACCACTTCCTGAAATGGGACCACCCAAGCTGAAGTTTGATAGCAAAAACGAGAATAAAATCGAAAGCTTGAAGAATCTGCCGTTGATTGTGGAGCGCGATCCGGAGCACAGTCAGGTGGTGAAGCCAATCACATTGAATCTAAGCAGTAGTGTTGCCAAAACGCCAGACACGCCCACAACGCCCACACAGCATGACAGCGATAAAACGCCAACGGGAGAAATGCATTCACGCGGTTCCGACTCGGAAACTGAGCTAACAGGAACTGGACAGGCTTTAACAGAGACGGAGCTATCCGACTGGACAGCTGATGATTGCATTTCGGAGAACTTTGTGGATATGGAGTTTGTGATGAACTCGAACAAGGGTACGATGAAACGGCGAAAGGAACGACGTCGTAGTGCCGCAAATAAATTGCCCAGCAGCAGTCAGATTATCCATGAGCTTGCCAAGCAAGCTCCAGTCGCGGAAATGGAGGGTATACTGCATGCCATTGATATTGATGATATTGAGTTCATGGATACGGGCTCAGAGGGTTCCTGTGCCGAGGCTTATTCGGCGACCAACACAGCGTTGTTGCACAATCGTGGCTACATGGAGTACATTGAGACGATGCCCAAATCGGAGACTCCAACGAAGCATGCTCCGCCGTCGAAGCTGCAACCGTTGCAGCCGCTGTTGTCGAAGCGGGATGAGAAACTGGGAATTGATTATATCGAGCAGGGTGCGTACATTATGCACGACGATGCCAAGACGCCGGTGAATGAGGTGCCTCGTCTACTATCGCAGATGACACAATCTCTTACCGACTCCAGCACACTCAATGAACTGGATGAGGATAGTTTGGGTGGCATGGCCACGTCACAAACACAAACACAACCAACGGCAACCACAACGGAGGAGAGCGAGGCTCTTACCGTGGTAACCAGTCCATTGGATACATCCTCACCACGTGTGCTGGATCAGTTTGCATCGTTGTTGGCGACTGGAAAGGCAGATGCCTCGACGCCCAGCAGTTCGGAGCAACAGCCAAAGACAACACAGTCGACGGTGACCACAACGAGTGGCAGTGGAAGCAGCTCCACGCCAGCAGCTGTCAAGGAATCCGAGGAAGATATGCAGATACAATTTGAGTACGTGCGTGCGTTGCAACAACGCATCTCACAGATAAGCACACAGCGTCGCAAGAGCTCCAAGGGTGAGGCGCCCCATCTGCAGCAAGCAACTGTGATAGATGTCAACACAACAAACACAACAACAGCAACAAGCAACAACACACCAGCAACAATGGATGACAACATGATGCAGCGTCCCAGGAGCAGCAGTTCATCGAGCAAAGTGCCTGAGATACCGACGCTCAACAGCAAACTGGAGGAGATCAGCAAGGAACGTACGAAGCAAAAGGATCTTATACATGATCTGGTCATGGATAAATTGCAATCAAAGAAACAGCTTAATGCCGAGAAGCGTTTGCATCGCAGTCGACAGCGTAGTCTTCTGACCAGCGGATATGCCAGCGGTGCCAGTTTGAGTCCCACACCCAAGTTGGCGGCTGCCAGCAGCTCCCACGATGCCAACTGCAGCAGCCAGGCGCATTATCATGTCTCCACAGCAGCGGCTGAACCAGTGACCAATCGAACGAGTAATCCAACGAGTGTGGAAATATTTAATAAACCCAATCCGCTACAGAAATCTGCCACATCCTCATATGTATCCCCATATCGCACTGCGCAGCCGCCTACACGCTCCACGGATCTCTACAAGTCACGTCCATTTAGCGAGCATCTGGATCCCGAGCAATTGAATCTTCTCGAGCGTCACAAGCTCAACAAGACGGCTTCGTTTAGCTATGGCAAAGTAAATGAGTTTGCCACACCCATGGCGCCAGTGCGTCCCCAACGTAGCAGACAAATAGAAAACGCTCCCGAGGTGCACATTTCTGCCTCAACAGAAAATCTACGCAGCGAAGCGAGAGCAAGAGCTCGTCTCAAGTCCAACTCCGAGCTGGGCTTGAGTCCCGAGGAGAAGATGCAGTTATTGCGCAAGCGTCTGCAATATGATCAGGTCAAGACAAAGCAGCAGGAGCCGCATTCCAGCGACTTGACGGCACGTGCCATCAAGATGAGCGCTTCGAAGAGTGTCAACGATTTGGCCTACATTGTTGGTCATGGTCAACAGCAGCAGCTGCGTTTAGATAGCGATGCTGTGAACAAAGCCAAGGCAGCTGACTTTACATCAGATCCCAATTTGGCGGCCAGTGCAGAGGATAAACCACAGAAAACCAAATCAAGTCGTAGACAAAAGGATCCAGAGCGTAGGAAAAGTCTCATTCAATCGTTATCCAGTTTCTTTCACAAGGGCAGCAGCAATGCATCCTCAACATCCAGCAGTCCCAAGGAACAGGGCGTCGCTGTAGCTGCCAATCACTCTGAGCATGCAGAGCGTCCGGGCACAAGCAGCAGCGGCACGCCCACGATCTCCGACGGAGGCACTTCCGGAGGCGGCGTCTTCAGTCGCTTCCGCATCTCACCAAAATCAAAGGAAAAGTCTAAGGTATGTACAGTAAAGACTCCATTTAATGTCTTCATCTTAAATGTGATTTGTGACTGATCAAATAGGTGCTTTATGTTTTATGTCTATATCTATATAGTAGTATATAAGATCATTACTGATACATCTTTGCTGTGTTGTCTATATATGTCCTTCACTTTTAACCTAATCTTTTTCCAACATTTTACAGTCTTGCATTGATCTGAGGACTTTTGGTTTTGGTGTAAGAACATTTATACTCACATAATCTAACTAACATTACAATTCATTAATTCATTGTTATATTTCATTCACTGTGGTAGTCGAAATTGTCTGGCATGTTTTATATTTTATATGTATTATCATTTTAGCATCTTGATATAACATATTTTCAATAAATTGATTTAAATTTTTGCGTTTAATTTCAAAACTTGAGAAGTATTCAAATATAACGTTTTGCAGACTGTGGTAAATTTTAATAGTTGATATTGACAAAATTGAAAGCACAGTCTGTCAGGATATTTATTGATTCGCACGCTAATCATTTATTTAAATTTATTTTTTTTCTTTTTAATTTTCATTTATTTATTTCCATAAATTTTTATTGACAAATTGTATTTACAAACATTATTTAAAAACCACATTTAACTGTTTTAATATTTAAATTCATTTCATGTTGATTTCTGTTTGTTTTTTTTTTCCTTTTGCCTCGCAAGAATTGTTTTTATTGATTTGATTTTCGTTTTCTTTTCACAATTGCAGCTGAAAATATTTAAGTGATACCTTTAAGATTGCCTAATACCCTTTAGATATTATTTTTTATTTTTATTTGTTGTTTATAATATCTTCTTACTTGTGTGCACATTATACAATACTTATCTTTCAGTTATCAGAGGGCTTTACACTTGTTTCTGTGTAGTCTGAGATTATTTTGTATAAGAAAATAGATTTTTATACGTATAAAAAATACATGATGATGGATAATTATAGTGATAATTATTTTATAATTTTGGTTCTAAATGCTATAAATAGCTTAATTTATAATTTTGGGTCTTTCAAAAATACTTTAAGTTTATGTTGCATGAATTGGTTTATAGATTTTATGGTGTGGCCCTTTTGGTTATGGTTTGAAATCGAACTGAATCGAATCGAACTTTTTCCCTGGTTACTTAAGCACGCTTGTTCTATAATTAAGTTGTTAATAACATTACGTTTTAATATACTGAAAGCTCTAAATTGTTTAATTTTCGAATGTTTCTTTTTCGCTATTGCTGACAACAAAAACATACATCACAAAAAAATACACAAACACACATAATATATAACTTCATATATTTAAACGACGCGATACATAATTAGGACAAGGATCTGTTCACAAACAACGCAACAAGCACAACACCGACACAAGCAATAACAACAACAGCAGGAACAACATCACAAACAAAACACTCCCAAGATTACCTCAACAACACGAACAACAGTCGCTACCGAAAGCAAACGAACACCGAATCGTTCTCTTCGTCCAGCCCGCAGCTCTATATACACAAGCCCCATCATTTGGCCACAGCGAATTCCATGGACGACCAGACTCCGCCACCCATACCGCCTTTGCCACTGAATTATCAAAGATCTGATGGTTTGTTAACATCATTTTCTGTTTACATTTCCTTCCCAGTCTTTATTGTTTACTGTCCTCTTGGTAAAATACTTAAATCAAATTTTAAAAAATCGATTATTACTATTAAATGTAGATGAAAGCAACGCTAACGAGACACGAGAGCATAAGAAGCAACGTGCCATATCGAAGGCTTCACGACAAGCTGAGCTCAAGCGATTGCGAATCGCTCAAGAAATCCAGCGTGAACAGGAGGAGATCGAGGTGCAACTAAAGGAACTGGAGGCACGCGGCGTTCTCATTGAGAAGGCTCTGCGGGGCGAGGCACACAACTACGAAAAGTAAGTATTATCATATCAGGCATGATATAATACTAACATTATATAATTTTACTTTTTTCAGCTTGGATACGTCAAAGGACAATGATGAGAAGCTACTTAAGGAACTTTTGGAAATATGGCGCAATATCACAGCACTGAAGTGAGTAACCAAACTACTATATGTAATGAAAATGCCCTAACAATGGTTTTACTAATACAGAAAACGTGATGAAGAACTGACCATTAGACAACAGGAACTGCAATTGGAGTATCGGCATGCTCAACTGAAAGAGGAGCTCAACTTACGTTTGTCTTGCAATAGTAAGTACTTTGTAATTATACTTGGGTTGCTTAATTCTGTAATTTTTTTGTTTATAGAACTGGACAAGAGCTCCGCTGACGTGGCTGCTGAGGGTGCAATACTCAATGAAATGCTGGAAATTGTAGCTAAAAGAGCGGCATTAAGACCAACTGCCTCACAAGTGGACCTAACTGCAGCAGGTGCTGCATCGACCTCAACGGATGCGGGTATTACATTAACCGGCCAATCGCACGAACAAGACGAATCTATTGTATGTTTTCCTACTTTTCAAATAAGTTACCTTTGCTAAAAAACTAAATAAATTGTTGACTACACTTTCAGATTTGAATAACAAACTTGCCTTGGGGTGTACTGGTTTACGAAGTCTTTCAAGGATTTTTACGCCTAAATACTTAAGTATAAAGTACCAAAAAAGAATAAAAGTAATGAAGCAAAAATTACAAGCAACTGAACAAAAACAATTATCGAGATAATAACAGAATAATAATATGTCATAACTTTTATTAAACAATTAGGTCGGTTGCTTAGAATATTTTGAAGAAACGCGCAACATATATGTATAAATGAAACCAAAAAGAAAAGAAATATGCTGATTTGAAGTTAATATTTAGTTAGTTTCGATCATTAATATACACAAAAAATTTTAGTCATTTAGTTTGTTGCAGCCTTATATAAACAATTTAAAGAACTGTCTGATCTTTGTATGTTGTATTATGTTGTGTAATAAGTTAACTATGTAACGTGAATATGTATGTGCAAATTGTTTGTCCCTTTTCATCAACTGTAAATGGTGTAATTGTTTATTTTTTTTATATTAGATTATTATGATTTATTGTGTACGCCTATGACTGCAAATTTTTAAAAATTAAACAAATAATATACGCTACTCATTTATGCATGTAATTTGCTGCCCAACTAAAATCAAAGTGAACACAAAGATATACACACAAATATTTTCTATACATAAGTATATTATACATCTGAATTTATGTTTAATACGAGCGTATATAACGATAAATATATTAAAAGAGGAAAGCAAACATTTATTGTATACTAATGAAATGATTTAAATTATTATGTAATTTTATTTATATCCTATAATCAACATATTTATCGAATTTATTATGTAATTTTTTGATTTATTTAAATTGAATAAAGATTTTATGAATTGAAAACCTGTTCAAAACTCTTTAATTTGGAGACATTTTTAGAGTGGTAGCTTTACAGTGTAATGTTAAGTCCACTGTTAATAGCAGCAAACACTGTGCGCCACCTAGCGAAACACGAACACACCACCAAAACTAGATTTGTGACTGCCAACTTTCGAGAAGCAAACGAACTAGCAAAAAAGCTACTTTTTTAAAAATCTTAATTATATAATGCACCTTAGCTCGACTGAAGAGCCAAATTGAAAAAAATATTTGTGTCATTACAAATAATATCACTGCAAAATACCTGTGACGCACATATCGCTCATTTCTAATTTCCAGTAGCTAAAATAAAGCTGAATTGGCAGCACTGATTGCTTTGTTGTTTCCATAGGCACAACAAACGCATTTGTTTTGGTTTTGATTTTTGTTAAACATACTTAATTACTACCCAATTTGTAAAACAATGACGGATGAAAACATTGCGATGAATTCAAAAAAGCCCCAAGAGTCAAGGGCAAAGTCTACGACATCGAAAGCACCGTCGCAGGATAAAAAACAGACGCCGGCTGCGACTGCGCAACTTTTGCCAGATGTCGACATGGAAGAGGAGCAAGGTGGTCAACCAGCGGCGTACAGCATGCGACCGGCATTTGGCGAATCTTTCCCATTGCCGATTGTAAAGAGCATTATAAATAACACAATGGCCGAGAAACTCAAAGGTGAGATTGTACAAATTGAACAAACGAGTGTCGCTAAGCAACTAAACAAACCATTTTGCAGACAAAATATACGACAAAGATGTGGCCAAGACATGGACACGTGAAATAGCCGACGAAGTAAATCAACAAATAGCCGCCAATCCCAAAGTAAAACGCTACAAGCACGTGGTGCAGGTGATGCTAGGACAAGAATTGGGAGCCGGTGCTACCTATTTATCTCGTTGTTGTTGGGATTGTGATTGCGACACCTCCATCACGGAAATCTTTAGTAATACGAGCTTGTTCTGCGTCTGCACTGTATATGGAACCTATCAGTACTGAAGATTATCTATAATATTGAACTGATTAAGTTATGAAGTGGGTAGTTAACTCTCAATCCAACTCAAACAATCTATATAATCTGTAAGTTTGTTTTTAGAATTATTTTAAAACATACCAAATACACCAGCTGCATCTAAAGAGGGATCAAGCTCTGACAATATCTTTAAGTGGTTGCAATTATTAGTTATACCTTATAAGTAATTTCTGTCTCATCACAACTATACTCATTACTAAGTTATTGTTCTGTCTGGAATCGGGGAATTGTACGTATTAAAGTGAATATGCCATCTAGAATCTATAAATTGTACGCATCTGTGTACCTATTTAATCTCTCTTCTTTAAGGCACAATTTATTATGTATTAACATCATTTATAAAAGAGAAGGCTGCGTTATTTACAATATATACTTTGTATGTTAGGAGTCACCACCAGGAAGCGAACGTTGCACCCAGCTTCACTTTCAATATAGCCACCGTGTTGACCTTCGTTTTGCACCACTGCCTTGTGGATCATTGTATGCGCACATTGAGTGGGTTGAGTATGCGGCCCGACATAACAGCAACGTCCAAGTCTCGATCGATGATGAAAAACAGAAACGGATGATTAACGGAGATCTGTATGGGTTTCGTTTGAGCGCCTGTGTTGCCTGAGCCAAAAAGGAAATAGTTATTGCACATTTGTCTTAATGCTGCTGCTGCTGTTGCTACTGTTGGTGGTGCAACTGCAGGTGGGGCCCAACACCTCGATAGAGATCGCGATGCGATGCGTTGCGCCTCAATGCGTCGAGGTGTGCTGCAACTTCAACTTACGTTTCAATTGATTGATGGGATGCGTACGAATGTTGACGTCAATGGATTGCTCAATGTGTCGCACATAGACGCCTTTCTCATCAGTCATGGGTCGAAAATCGGCACGATTTGGCTCAAATATATCACAACTGCAATGACAAATCAAACAGAAAGTAAAAGTGCCGGCAATAGGAGTTAGCTCTAGTACAAGCTTACATGCCCATCTGAAAATAAAGATTTATTTTGAATTAGCTAAATTAAAGATAGTCCATTAACTCTCGCTTACGTTTTGCAGATCGTTGGTAAGGAACATGGTGCCATGCAGTTTGAAATCGGGAATAATGGCCTGGACCCATCGTGGTTTAAGCTGTTTGCGCATCAAACGCAAAGTTGGTCCCAATTTTAGCGATGCGGCTGCTGCCACAATATCCATGTGGTAATCAGGCAGTAGTATCATTAGATTATACTCAGGTGTGTCCAGTTCCAGCTCCAGTACGCTAATCTTTAGATGCTCAAAGTATTTGTAGTAGAGCACGGCATTATAGACTTTAAAGGTGGTATGCACCACCTGTTGACTGCCCAAATAGAAGACGTGGCTAATTACATCCGTATTGTAGTTCGTCTTGGCCTCGACGCCATCACTGATATAATGTGGCTCAAAGTCATTTGTAATGTGAGCAAATCCAGCACTGGGAGGTATGGGAAGTGGATGTGGCGCACCATGTGGTGCATGGGGACTGAAAAGTGCCACAAAGAGATTCGCATCGAGATCCTTATAGCCCAAGACGTGTCTCTTATGTCGAGCCATTTTTGCTTTACGAGATGAGGGTGTAACTGGAGCTGGAGTCGTGGTTGGTACTTGACGCACATTGATCGGAGTTGTTACTTTCCTTTGAACTGGGGCTGACATCTGACGTGCCATCATGGGCATCACAGCAACGCGTGCACTGGGCAAGTAACTGGGCTTTGGCGTGATTGGATTGGAGTGCTTGAGCGGAGCCTGTAATTTACTTGTGGGCAATCGGGAGACACGTGCCTTTTGTATGCGTAAAAATGGTTCGGCTTCCTCTTCAGCCACAAAAGCGGAGACCAGCTCCGCTGCCTCATCCTCACCCGCGACTTCTGTTGCCTCACCAGATTCTGTGACAGCTGCTGCTTCAGTGCTAGTTGCTTCCGGTTCTGTGGTCGTTGTTGCCTCCTCTGTGGTTGTTGTTGTTGTGGGTGTTGTTGTAACTTCAGCAGTTGCTGTTGTTGTCGGAAGTTCTGTGGTTGTCTCCATATCCTTGGACGTCGTAGTGTCCGCCTGCATCTCCTCGGCTGTCGCATTGCTAGCCATTGTGGTATTGGCCACTTCGCCAGTAGCAGTTATATTAGCTGGCGTTGATGATACCATATCTATGCTCAGATCATAGCCATAAAACATTAAGACAGTCTCAAAGTCCTTAAGAACTGTGACATTGTTCCTGCTTAAGCTCAGACCCTTTAACGGGTTGTCCGAGCCAAAGAAATAGGTCTAGAAATATATTCATATTTATTTAAGAATAATTTAAGGATAAGGATTATTTATTTGTTTGTATTGTATCTTGGTTTAAAAATTCTGCGTATAAACGAAAAAATATAATTAAAAATTGCTAAAATATTTAAATATTCGTCTTTGGATATGTCCATATTCGGAACTTGGATCATTGAGCAACAAAATTATATTTGTAATGAAAATATTCTAAGAGAATTCAAAATTTAAATTGATCCAACAGGTACAAAATAATCTCAATAAATGGCATTACATTATATGTATCAACAACTTTATAGTGTATGCTCGAGTATCTATCAATTATAAATTCCATTCATGCCCAAAATATTGTGGCCAACTCATTTGCAGATTATGAGAATTGAACAATCAAATGAGGTCAATAAACCTTTAAAATCGTTTAAACTGTAAAGCATCAATTGAGCATCGATAAGTAGACCTGTCATAAAATGTAGAGCATAACACTGCCCTAGGCATAAATACAAATGCAAATACGAAAGATACAGATAGAATATTTGGACATGTATCTATCAATAGTATCTCTGACCACAACTGGGTTATTAGTTGTTTTATCAGTAAAGTATAATCCATGCCATGAACTGGTGGGGATTACTAGTTATTTTGTCAATTGCTCAACGATGCATGTAAATTTTAGTTATGAGGGAGGGGAGGAGGGATGGATTCTTACCCGAAGCCGTCGGTGTATGTCGCGGTAGCCGACACGTATGACGTCACGATTGTTGGGCAACTGCAGCACATTTCTCAGCTCGCTGGCACTGCGTCCCGAGGATCCTTCATAGAGTGCCACCAGCACACTGACCAATGCCGTGGGTGAGAAGGCAAAGTTATTACGATTGAGTATGGAATGATAGTGAAGTAATCGATGGGTTAGATCATTTGTAAGATCCACCATGACCTCGGCAGGTGTTAACGGCGTTGTGGCCACCACATGTGGCAGATGATCCAGTTCCAGAGGGGTCAATGGCGCTGGCGGTAGCGGAGGATGGGGATAGCCACTGGCCCGAAACTCTTCATGATCGATTTGTATGTAGTGGGCGTGACAGTAATAAGGGAGTGCCACTATCCAAAAATACAGCCAGACCCAGAAGCAGATGGAGGTCATAATTGGATCGACGCTTTTGACCTTGGTCAAATTGAAATAAATGCACATTAACTGTTTTATGTAATTCCCAACTGCAACTGAAGCATGAAATCCGTTTAGCAAAAAACTTAGCAAACTCGGTTCGTGATCATAAATTGCATTATTTTCATTATTTTCGCATATAATTCGCCCAATCAATTAATCCAAATGATTACACGTATTTCACATTCACATTCAAGGTTCTATAAGTTTTAAATTTCAACTGTCACACAAATAGCGCTTCGCACATTTTTGCATTAAACTTCGGTTTCAATTTTTTGGCTCCGAATTTCCAACTGTTTCCCTTGATTGCTGCCGGCACACTGAAATCGTCAAACTCTCGACTTCTGGCTAAAATACCAAAAAACGATCGATGATGCTCGGCAGCTGTGACGATTGCGCTTCGTGCTTGTTTCGGAATGTTTGAAACGTCAGTTAGTTTAGTTTGACCACCTTGAGGATGGGCATGGATGAACGGACCAAAAGTATTAAGTAATTGATTGAGATACTTTTATAGATTTTTCAGACCCATTACTTTAAAAAAATACAAAAAGGTTTGATAACGTGGTAAAAAAAAGTGGGTGACAAGCAAAAGGAAACGTGGCAAACCCCAAAAAGTACATTTACATACTCTTACTCAGTATGAACAGCCGAGTCGATATAGGTAAGTCCCTCTATCTGTTACCTTTTGAAGACCTAGATCTCAAAGATTTAAGAAGGTCCTGGTCAAAAAATCCATTTTTATAACATATAAATTTGAGCCTCAAAATTAAAAATATGTATATACTTAAAAAAAATTTTCTAGATGCTGTTATTTTTTAATATTTTAAAATTGAATTGTTATCTTATGTTTTTTTTTTGAGCTGATATTACAATCACTTCTAGAGAACAGCACTGCCGATTTTAAAAAGAACAGCCTTCGAAATCTAATCAGCATATCTTACGCACAAAGTTAATATAGTGTTTTTAATTTAAATCAATAGTTTAACAAAGATAAATTTTAAAAACTCAAAAAAATTTTTTTTATGATATTTTGACTTTTGTCATTGAAGTTTTTTATTAATAAAATATTAATTAATGTTCAAGATCATTATTTGCTGTTTATTCTACAATATATGTAGTTATTTCGGAAAGTCTCGACTTTATATAATATAATATACATAATATTATCAAACAAATTTTAGACAAGAAGGACCTTTAACCGAACCAGATCAAATTTAGACTATCAATTTAAGTATCCTTTAAAATGTTAACAGTTGTCTAATAGTGATAAATATTCTTCTAAGGAAATACGTATGCATATCTAGATTTTAAAACGATAAAGTTCTGGACAGCACATATCAGTTCTTATTGTCAAGTTGTCATTTCATATTATCGCGAATCTTTTAAGTGCATCTCACTAATTGATTGTGAGTGCTTGTATTCGAACTACTTGAATGCATTCACTTTAGCTTAAATTAGTCGTCTTACAATGTCCTGGGGAAAACGTATCGTGTACGCGTGGATCACATATTTCTTGGCAGCTTTCGGAATTGCAGGATTCTACTTTAATGCTACATCGGGCAAATTAATAAAGTCAAGTTTGCTATGCTGGTATACTTGGCTTTTTAGCCTAATAATATTGTTTACAACGCCACTAATTTTACTAAAATTTTGGTATTCATCGCCTGCAATCTTAACTCAATCAAAGCTCACGGTTTTTTGCCTTAAAACATACCCTGCTGTAATAGTCGCTATGACTGTAAGTTGTGTATACTCTGCACAACGCGGGCAACGTAGAATATTTAGAATAATTGAGCACCTTTTAATTATGAAGAGACACGGAATGGAACTGGACTATTTTAAACAACGTTTATATCTTCTCCAACTTTTTTGGTTCAGATCATTGCTAATTTTCCCGCAAGTTCTAATGAACCTGTCATGGGCTTTTATTGGAATCCATCGACCCTTAATATTTCATGTTAATTTTTTTCTCTCGAGGAATGTGATATGTGCCCTGGAATTTCTGATATTCACTTTGATATTTCAAATTTGTGAGATTTTCTTAAGAATACAGAGTCGTCTAGAGCACCTGCTTCTTAATCCTATGCCAATGCCAATACAATTGCAAAAGATAATGCAAATTCAAAGAACGTGTCTTCGACTTATGCGTATGATCAAAGAAATATGTTTAATTTTCAAGTATCCTCTGTTCTTTGGCATCTTGCATGTTATCAGCCATAGCTGTTTTAATGGATGCCTTTTTATTCGAGTATTGTTCGGAGAACCTGTAATGGAAATACCCAGAATAACAAATTTTATGATTGCATCAATAAACTTAATTGAAATATTGCAATTTTATGCCTTGGTAAAAATCTGTGACATGGCTAGTGAACTTATCGGAAGTACTTTATATATTCTACGCTATCCTACCTTCAATGTGGATCTAGTGGAGCGCAGCGTGAGTGTTATAGATAATAAAATAATAAAATGTTTTATAATTTTATTGAAATTATTTAATACAGAATGATTGGTTTGGACTTCAGTTAACATGGCAAAACATTAAAATCCGCACCTTTGGTGTCAGCACAATTAATTGCAATCTGGCCTTTGTAGTTATTGCTAATATTGTACTTCATATTATCTACATGGTACAGAGCGACTACAGTTTTATGAATAATACGCACTAAAAGATATTTTAACAAAAATTTTTAAATTAATACTGAAATGCACAGTTTATCAAAAAAATTGTTGAATGTATTGGTAATATAAAAAATTAAAAATCAACTTTTACACATGTTTTGTCTTTAATTCGACTTTGTTTGTTAATATATAAATAAATATTTGTGATTATTAAATTTGTATTAATTGTAAAAATTATTTTTCAAAAGCAAACTGTCAGTCGGCCGCCATTTTGTTTACACAGTTTTGGAGTTTTCACGACAAAACTTTTAGTTCTAAAAAGCGGCGCTAGCAATCAAGGGATGGCGCCAAAATCGTGATCGACACCGACAGCCCTGGTTTCTTAGGTTCAAATGCACATTCGCAGATATTTCTTTCTAATATGAGACATCAATAAAAATCAGTGAAATGGATGGATTTTCCGAATTTTTTTGGGACTCATTTGCAGGATCTAGGCCTCCAGAAGGGCTAAAAAGACGATATAATTTCATTGATTTTTTAACAAAACAATCATTTGTTAAAAATGTTAGTTTATTTAAAGTTAAACAGCGCGGCAACCGGTTATATTATTATCGATAGATATATCGCCATTATGGAAATTACGACGTGCAGTACCGTGTAAAATGCTTGCAGCCCTCGTTGCGTGTGTCGCACTTGAAGTATATTATTCGATATTTGTCAATCGATTAGGTAACGACCACCCCCGATGCAGCTCTGCACGTTATGCAGCCCTGGAAAACCACGCCAGTCATTTTTGTTTTGATAAGGATAAAAAAGAGCGTGGCCTGAGAAAATTTGCACAAATAACACAAAAAGCTCCACAAACAATTGCAAAAACGTTGCAAAGTGTGTAGAATGTTGTGCCGCGCAAAGTGTACACCATATTGAGCGCCAGAGCGCCTACGTGGAACGGAACGTGTGGCCGCTTGCAAAGGCAGCAGCCGCGACAGAGGCCCAAAAGAAGAGCAGACATCTAAAATAACAAACGACAAATGGCTGCAAGTTTTCCAACTCAATTGTATAACGTTGTTACCTTCAATGAGCAGACAATAATATTATACTGAACAAAGCTGAAGCTCTTCGCAGATCAAATTTCTCGAATACCTCCAAAGGGCGCAACTCAATTATTAAAAAGAAAAAGAAGAAAATAAATTAGAAAAAGAAAATAATCAAGTAAAATGCATTTGAATCATGCGACGGCCGCGTCAGCTGCTATGGCCAATTATCAGCACTATGCGCCTGCACAGCTTGCCACGCACAGCGTTGGCGGTGGAGGAGGAGGCGGCAGTGGCGGAGGAGGCGGTGGTGGTGGCATTAACCCAAACAGCTTGCAGCAACCAACAACTATAGCAAGCCTGCAACAGAGTCCGTTTGCGTTACATCAATTGACCGCCGTGCAGGCCATACAACATCCCACCCATCAAGCAATGTTGCATCCACAGCATCCACTTGTGCACCTGCTCGATATCTCGACAACAACAACGAATAGTGGCGGCAATCACACACCAATATCCCCAATGAAACAAGAGGTGCAGAGTGTGATCAGTGAGGATGATTCTGTTGTGGATGATCCCCGTAAAAAGAAACAGTGCCACGTGTGCAAGAATAAGTTCCGACAGTTGACCACGTTACGCAACCATATGAAAATACATACTGACGAGCGTCCCTATAAGTGTAAACATTGTGACAAAGCCTTCCGTCAAATATCGACGCTGACGAACCATGTGAAGATCCACACCGGCGAAAAGCCGTTTACATGCAACATTTGCGCCAAGGACTTTCGCCAGCAGAGCACGCTCATTAACCACATTAAGACGCATAAGGGTAAGTGAGGCGCGGGGATTCGCATCATAGGTAGATAGATCGATAGTATCTATCATCATATAAACGAATACATTTGGTCAAGTAATTGTTCAGACAAATAACTAGATGCTTTCCACATCATGGATAGATATTTTCTATCATCATACAGTTGGCCAAGTAATTATTTTGACAAATAAGGAGATGCACAACACATCATAGTTAGATAGTATCTATCATTATATTAAAGTTTAGATACATTGGGTACATTTTTTTGCTTACCACTTTATAAAAGGATAGTAGATCCACGCAAATAATATAATGTATTATATGAGTATATATAATATCTGTTCTTTATATCTCATAGTAATTAATTAATTAGAATGATAAGCAACTTTTATAAATTATTTTTAATAATAGTTGATCGGAGTGGATTTCATTATTCATTTTTCAACTTGCTTCCAAAAGTTATAGCTATAATAAACTAAGTTACATACAATTAAAGTAACAAGGAAACGTATTCAATTTTTTTTTGTTTTAATAAATTTGTGCATTTCTGATAAAGTCAAATGAAATTACTTGACCAACTTATCATATAAAGATAGATAGAAAATTCATTTGTTAGCCAAATCAACCAAATCTAACTTCAATTTTGCTTTAATTCACATCCACACTCCTACAATTTTTGGCCAAATTGTAGCGGCTGAGTCGAGCACGCCAACGTCGCTACTCAACTATCAGCCGCCGTCCTCATCCGGCAAGCATAGCCGCAAATCGCAGAATCAGATGCAGAACTACCAGCAGCAGCATCAACAGCAGCAGCGTGTACAAATCTCAAAGACTCTATACTCTGGAACGTATAGCTCGCCACAGGCGGATGAGCTTGTGAAACCGTATCAGTGCAGTGTGTGCAAGCGACGGTTCCCCCAGCTGAGCACGCTGCACAATCATGAGCGGACACACATCGATCCTAAGCCGTATAAGTGCGAGACATGCGACAAGTCCTTTAGCCAGCTGGCGACGTTGGCCAATCACAAAAAGATACACACCGGCGATAAACCGTACACGTGTTCGTATTGCCACATGCAGTTCCGTCAGCAGAGTACGCTAACCAACCACATGAAGACGCACACACATCTCGCCAGCCAGCCAGCTACAGTCACAGCCACAGGTGAGCCGCTTGTGTGTTCGCCCTACAACTGAGCCGCTTTCTGTTATCACTGTGTGCATTGATCATTAACGCACTTCCCTAACGAAGCTTTTATTTAAATTTTGTACGCATGCCAACCAAACAACATCAACATCAACAATCAACAACCAACAACCAATTGAACAACAACTCCCAACTATGAATCAACCACCAACCAACCAACCAACCAACCATCATCAACAACTATCGAATCGATCGATAGTGGATCACTCAGCCATGCCAGCGCCCCTTTTACCCGGCACACAGCAATTGACGAGCGGTCTGCTGCCCAACAACCTGCACAGCACAACGCCCAACATCCTACAGCTGGACCATCATCCGCTGCTGCACTTCCTCGATGGTAACACAACAGTTAGCTCTGTGGTTGCCAGCAATGTGGCAGCGGCGGCGGCTAACTGCAAAGCCGAGCACTATCAGGCGGTCCAGAGCGGACGGATGAGTGTGGGCAACATTAATATGCTTAAGGGTGACAATCCGGATCGGCCGTTTGGTTGTAGCGTCTGTAGGCGATTCTTCTCGCAGCAAAGCACTCTGGTCAATCACATCAAGACGCATACGGGTGAGAAGCCATACAAGTGCAAGATCTGTGAGGTCAGTTTCCGGCAAGTGGCCACGCTCAACAATCACATGAAGATCCATACCGGAGAGAAGCCCTACAACTGTTCCTACTGCCCCAAGCAGTTCCGGCAGAAGAGTACGTTACAAAATCATTTGCGGGTCCATACGTGCTAGGCTCTAACTCTAACCTGAGCCCTGCTCCCCCCCCGCTCCCAGCGTGCACCGCTCGCTCGCTCGCCAGCCTGTCAGCCAGCCAACCAGCCATTGAGGAATAGTGCAATATGCATAAGCACATACAGTTTAAACTAGATGACGATACAGATACAGATAATGATGCAAATACAGTTACAGTTACAGATTCAGATTGAGATCCGATACATGCATAAATACAATACATACATACATATACATATATATATATATATTTGAATATATACTCAGAAAACAAAAAAAAAAGTGTTATTTACCTGCTGTGCAGAGCGCAATTGTATGTAAACTATAATAGAGCTGATCCACATGCATGTCCAACTGTAAATTAAGTCTAGCCGTACTCGTAACCATGCATATACAACTGTGTATACACACACAACATACAGGGTGTTTAAACCTATACCTAAACTAAACTAAAGTAAACTCTATTCTAATCCTACTTATTAGCTTCTTAACTGTTGTCATCTTCCGCCACTCCCGTTACCACCTCCCCTTACCCACCTTTACCCACCCATCCATCCTTTAATCCAAACCAAAACCCATTTAGTTGCAGGCCCGAGACTTTGATTCTCAGCTTCTCGTCGTGTTATAGCCTATTTCCACGAGCCCTCATTAGGTGTCATTCGCTAGTATTTTTAAATCGAAAGTTCAAAATTGCACTTTTCTGTCACTATTTGCAATATTTTGTATTTTATTAAACATTTATAAAACATTTAATTTTAACCAAAACAACACTTGTTTACAAAGTGAGAATGAGAAATCGCCGAATGATGTGCTAAATTGTCGTGGAAAGCAACAAATCAGACAAAATCGAATGACACTGAATAAAGCGAATGATAGAGCTTGTGGAAATAGCCTATTAAATGTTAAGCCGAACTTATATAAAACAAAA
Organism: Drosophila putrida; assembly: GCA_037043535.1. NCBI lineage: Eukaryota > Metazoa > Arthropoda > Insecta > Diptera > Drosophilidae > Drosophila > Drosophila putrida. The sequence continues at coordinate 1,876,901 of JBAMBI010000135.1, forward strand.
AGGTAAAAAAAATAAATCTAGTTATTGCTACTATATACTATGTAATCCCCTCCCGCGTGCGCTCACCGTCACGCCATCCCACTAAGTGTAAGGCGTAATCAAAAACAAAAACAACCAGAAAAAAAAACAAAAATAAGAAAACAAAAAAACTATTTAAATAAGTGTACTCTTAGCGCATATTTAGCAGCATCTTCTACTCACATGACTAAACCGGAAAGATGATTAAAGCCGGATCATTGGGAGAGTCTAGCAGTCGCAATCGCAGTTGCAATCGCGTTTATAATCCCAAAATAAACAAACATAAAAAAAAATAAAATTAAAATAAAAAACCGGATTGCTTATAGAACAAAACGTAGAAAACGGAGAGACAAAAGTCCCTATATTAAGTGAAAAATTGTAAAACAGCTAATTATGAAAAACGAGAATGACCGTAAATGTTGTAGAAAATATATAGTATATATATAAATATATATAAACTATTTGTAAATGTAAGCGAACAGCAACAAACAATAATAAAACGAATAAATGCAAAAAAAGAAAAAAACAAGACGAAACAATTTATAAATTTCTATAGAACCACCCTTAATGACCCGGAGTCAATTCTTCAAATGACTCAATTAAATATCCCTAAAAGTGAAGAAACAGTAATAATGTATACAATAATAACTCACCCTCTTTTTGTCGTAATGATAATTTGATATACTTATGTGTGTATGGAAACAGTTTCGTTGAAATGAAATGGGAGAAAATGTGTTAAACTTTTATTTCCATTACGAGTTTTACAGATTGTACAATTTTGTGTTTGTCTTATGGCGAAAGTGTTGTTTGACTAAACTTTATTATAATAAGCAATTTTAACATTAAATTTCTAGATGTGTATTATGAGTGTGTGTGTTCGCGCTCTTAACAAGCTGAAAGCCTCTCGAGCAACTCTCTTCAACGATGAGATGCTCTTTATTATTTAGGAATTGGTTACAGTTAAATTGTCAGTGACTTGGAATTATTACGAATTGTTTTGGTGCAATTATTAATTAAGATACGATTATACAGTGTATTCATTATAAAACGCCTAAGCCTAAACATACCTGATTGTGAGAGAGAGGGGGTAGGCATCTCATTATAAACACATCTTATTAGCACTAGCATCGTGGACATTGACGTGGACTCTAATAGACTAACGACATATACGATTACCATTTAACTTAATCATAATTCGTGATTGACTCTGACTGCGCGTCTTTGGCAGATTGCCAAGGCATTTGTTTGGAGTGTGTTTGTTTTTTTGGGGACAGAATATACAAATACAATATAGGCATCCTGACATTGTGTATATCAAGAAGGGTGTACATATACAATAAACTATATAGTATATATCTCAAAAAGTTTACTTAAATGTATACAACGAAACCAAAAAGCTATTTAAACAGCCAGCGCAATATCAAACTGAATGTTAACCCAATTAATGCATACATCAACGACTTGATGACAATCGATTGGGAGACTCCGCCGCCGACCATCTCATGGGAATACATGCTATTTATCGATCTGCCTGAAGGTTGATACTGCATCCGTTCCAGCCGACGTGAAATCTCGTTCAACTGCCTTGTATGGTTCTCCAGCGATTGATTGACCTGCTCCAAAGCCAAGGTGAGACTGGAAATAAACAAATCTAATATGAATATGTTTCTTTTAAATTTGGAATTGATTTCTCTCACTTTTTGACCGAGCTGGTGTTGGAGCCACGTTTGACAGCACCTTGCGGAGATTGGCTGGAATCAGAGTTAGTGTCGCGTGGGGCTAGCACAAGTGATTTGTTTTTGGCCTTGGGCGCCTTGGAGACGCCTCCACTGCTGGTCAGAATCATGGGTTTACGTGACGACCTTATTATGGGTTCCCCATCGGTACCGGACACCGATTTGAGACGTGTTTGTGTCAGCACCTTGTAATCGCATTCATATTGACGCACGTCATTGCGTGGATCCCAAGGCCTTAGATCTGCATACTTATATATCCATTGGCCATAACTGTCCAGTTCAAAGAGGGTCGGCACGTGCTGCTTGTCATTCTCAGCACGTTCCTTGGCCGCTGCACGCTGTGCCTCCTCTAGAACGGTTTTCTCGTCGGTGGCAGCCACCTGATCCTCCCGTGCTATTGCGTCCGATACTTTTTCCCAGAGACGTGCTGACTCTGTTGGCAATTGTTTCTCGATCGGGACCAAATAACGAGTGAGTCGCTTGGCCCGCATATCCGCATCGGCTTTAAAGAGCAACGTCTCATCACCTGTTCTCATGTCCTTAATGCGCAACTCCTTGTCCCAGTGTCCCTGTATGGTGGCCATCGTCTCTTTGCCCAGTTTGATTTTGCCAACAACCACATTGGTGGCATCAGATCCACCGAGGAATGGCTTCAGCTTGAATTCGAGCTCCGTCTTGTAACCGGTGTTCTCGCACTCGATGTTTATCTTGCCGCCGAGCTCCATGGATAATGTGCCCATGAGTATGCCCTTGCAGTGGGCGTAAGGCGTGCTTGCCGTATAAATTTCGCCGCGAGGCAGTAGCGTCATCGTCGCCGTGCCCTCAAGTACAGCCGATGTGCTATTGCCATAGAACTTCGATTTCGCCAAAATGGAGCAGGTAATGCTGAAGCCATCCTCTCGGTTTGTCACATAAAATGCCGAGACCGGCGGATGATGGGAAACTTGTTCAGCAATATAATAAGTGCGACTGCTATTTGGATGCTCCCAGTAACAACGAAAGGTTTCGCCCAATATGGGATTGTAGGGTTTCTTGAGGCCTTTGGGTTTCTTATAGAACCCGGACAGGTACCATTGGACAATGAGTTTCATGCGCGTAAAAGCATCCTCATCGCGCACCGCCCTAGGGAAGAAAATGGAGTTGAAGCAACAACATTTGATTGGAAGAGGAGACACGTACTTGGAAAGCAAATCTGCATGATAATACGAATCGGAGAGCTTGTCCAGAAACGAACGCGGTTCCAGAATAAAAGTCGGTAGCACAACCTTGCTTAAATCCATGCCCGGTCGGACCTGTTTCACGATGCACCAGATGAGGCTCTTGTTCTCGTCGGCCAGCTCCTCCACCTGTTCGCCTTGCTACACTCCATCCAATGGTATATCAATCGAGAGACTATTGATTGGCAGTTGATTTTTACTTACCGCTCCGAACTCTTCCTCCTCAAATGGCATATAGGTTGTCTCCTCGCATTGCAATTCCTCGCAAACATCATCATCTGGTGCTGGCTCCGACTCCGAATCGGATTCCAGACCCGACATTGCCGCATTGGGCGCTTCAGTTTGACTGTCTGCGTCCAGATCTGTAACGAGTACAACAAATCGTTTAAGTTGTGATCTTCACTATACTCTTTCAAATTCCAAGCTTAATGATCGATTGTTCCATGGATTATGCAGGTTATTTCGATGGATATATAAAGAATGACAGGTGTATATATATATGTAGCTAGCCCGTTAGCTTCACATTACGAATATCATGAATTTTGAACAACAAACTCCAAGACTACTTTATTCTCTATAGACAGAGAGATTTATCTATAGATTCATGTAGATATAACAGCTTCAACTAATCGACTAGCAACAACTTTAGCAACAACTACAACATATATATGGGTATATATGTATGCACTTAAAAAGAAGATATATATTGTTGGGAGGCTTCACCCTTCACATTGATTTGAAATCTCGGACGCAGCAGACAAACAGGAGGAGCGCTGACTGGTCGAGATCCGAAATGGGATCCCACATTGGATACAGTGCTGCTGGCGTAATCATCATCATCTTCATCACTAGTGCTGCTGCTGCCCGTCAATTTTAATGATTTGCTAATCGAACGTGGATTAAAATCAATGCTGGAAACATCGCTGCCACGTGGTGATCTTGACGAGAATTGCCCAAATCGTGGCAATCGCTTGCTGCGCTCCCAATTATTCACGGCGCTGCTGTACAGTTGTTGCAATAGAAGTGGAGTCTGCGAACGCGAGGAGATGCTGTTGTCGGAGCGTGACGTCTCCTGTTCACCTGTCATCGATGGCGGCAACAGCCACGGTTGCGTACACTTACCATGATCATTGAAATGCTTCTCATAGTCAGCCTCCGACCACTGCGTCTCATGGGAGACGGGCAGAGGCTCACCGGCGTAGGCACTCGATGGTGTTGTGCTGCTATTTGAACGCAACAATAACGCTGAGCAGCGCAATGATAGCTCCAATGCATCCATCCAGCATTTGCCAGCCGCCTGACTTGGCGCCCGAAAGATTAGGTATGCAGTGGGCAACGGTTGCACCACAGCTCCTGAAGCAAAAGATCAATTAATTAGTGATTAAGATTTCTTTTTGCATTAATATCTCTTACCTATGGTCTCCTTGTCGGGGCCACGCGGTGCCCAAATGGATTGCTCCAGCGGATGAAAGAGTTTAAAGCAGAAACCATCCTTCTTGCTGGGCCGCTCAATGACCTGACAAGAGGTCAACATCACTGTGCCCACCCAGTGGCTGCTCTTTGTCTTTTGGCTCTTGTAGATGAGCAGTAAACCAGGCTTTAATACACACCACAGCTTCGTCCAGGACTTGAGTGTACCACGCACCTGCAAAGATTCAAACAGTTGAGGATGGTATTTTATTATTTATATATTTTAAGTGAAAATTTCAACTTGATATCTTAAGCCGTTTGGCCTACAGCGTGATGTCTCGTCCGTTAATTAGTAAATCAGTCAGTGAATCAATGAGGACAAAGAGTTTTATATATATCGCAATAACTATATAACAATATACTATATATTTGCTGGTGATTTTTTGAATACCAGTCACTAGTCAAGTTGTTTATTCTTATTCTTAATATACGTCATTTTTAGTTCATCTTCTAACTAAGAATATGATAATATAATCGTTACTGGTTATTAGTAACTAGTCACCAGTCAATAGAATATGACAAAGACTTTGTATAGATTGTACACGGAAAGTCTTTTATCGATGTATTCCATTATAAATATGTTTAGTTATTATTCTTGTAATAAATATTATATATTCATTATTGATCACCAGTTACTAGTCAGCACTGAGGACAAAGAGTTTTATAATGTGCATAGAAAACTATTTGTTGAGTTTAATAATAAGTATTGTAATTAATTGTTGATAAGTGATCAACAGTCACCAGTCGAAGGATTGGAATTAAAAGTTTTATAGATATGGATTAACTCACCTTTAGCCAATCGGCCAATACTATAACAGCTGGATCCTGCAGAGAATTCATTAGTTCGCTTGCCACACGCTTCTTCTCACGTCTGTAATTCTTCCGTTGCGCCTTGTAAGATTCCTTGCGATTCAACTTTGCTGCATCTGCGGCAGACTGTGGAGCACAAAGAGCAAATAATATATTAGTCAAGGCCTTGGGGATATCAATTACTAAGACACCTTTCTACATCTCCTAAATACGTTAAAATATTTAAAAAACATGTGCTGCTCTAATATTCCCCTGAGTCAGTGTGTGTGTGTGTGCCTGTGTGTGACTCAGTGTGCCTACACCAAGTGCTCAACTTGCTCTGAAACATTTGCACACTCGAAATCAAAAGCTGAAATCCGTCAGCTATTGTTAATCTAATTAGCATTTATTATGGTATTACTTAACCAAAAAACATAAAGAAAACCAGAAATATATTGTAAAAAAAATTTAGAAACGCTTTTATCTTTAATATCGGCAAACAAATTTAATTTATTATCATCAAAGTAAACGATAAACAAATAATTATTAAAAATTCCACATTAAACATTTCTTTCACTGTCCTTTAGAAATTTTGATTTGATTTTGAAAATTGGCACACATCTTTAAATATTTTGATTAAAACAAAAATTGTTAACACATAAAATCGACTTGCATGGCGAAAACAATCATAAAACATTTAATTTATGGAACTGGCAGTTTGCCCGAGGCGTTGATTCCGCGTCGATTCGAAGTTAAGAATGAGCGAGGAGGAAACCTTAAAATATATATTTATTATATTTTTTGCATGTGGTCTGTTCATAACTATAACTATCTATCTATGCGTCAGAACCGTCCTCACATCGATTATAACTGAATTAGAGACATTTTCGGCCCGTTGTGATAAGAGCTCTTATCAGTCAGTCGCACACACACACACGTTGTCAGGGAAATTACTACATTACAATTGTTGACCCAGTTTTAGTTGAAATCAGTTTGTTAACTTATAACACTCAACATTTTAAAAATTCTTAGCATTGCAATTTTATTATTATTATTGTTAATAGTATGTTTTGATATTTGTTTGGTTTGCACACTTGCCTTATCTGCCAGATTGCCATCGCGATTATCTGAGGCCCAATTGGCGATTCCTGCAAAAATAAAAGTTTTGATTTATTTATAAATGCGGCGCGAGGTGAGTTTCGTAAGTTTCGTAAGGGCATCTAATGAGTTTTTCAAAACAGTACTCTGGCTAACAATAAGTTCAAAAAGCAATTTGGAAACGTTTCCACTGTCTATTTGTATATATGTATCTGTAAGTATATACATACATAAGTTGATACTTATGTGCGTGTGTGTTTATGTACATAACACAAATCAACATTGTCTCAAGGTAGCCTACACCACAATACACCACAGACACAGACCCGGCCGCTCTGTTTTATTTATTTAACGAATATGTTTTAATTTATTTCGCAATACAAACAAAAGCAACAGCACACACAAACACACACACGCACACGTGCTCATGTTGAGATTCTTTTGGGGTTCTCTCTGGCATTCTCATTCTCTGTCTCTATCTCTATTGCATTACAATCATCATTTCCCCTTTGGGCATACTCTGCACATTATCATTATTATAATAATTATTATTATTATTGTGTCTCTTATTAATAGTAATTTTGAGCTTGATAGAAATACGCGAAATGAATTTAAATATTTATTAAGTGTCTACGAAAATTAAATAAATATTTCTGTTCATAATTGCTGCCGCTTGGTGGCGAAAGAGAGCTGAGGAAGATGGAGGAGGAGGAGGAGGGGGAGGGAGGTCAACTGACGCTTTGGTTTGAATATTTCATGGCACTTGCTTTGTAAAAGATTCATCACAATGCTTTTGGATTGCAAATTATTGCGGAGCGTGTTAATTGTTGTCGCCTTTAGCGCACATTTTTGTAATTCATTTGACACTACATGGCGTATGCGTTATTTTTTGAATGAACACACACAATGCACAAGAACAAATAACGCGTATCCGCAAGCGTAAACTACAACCCGTAACCCGTATCCCGTAACCCGTATATTGTGTCCGTAACTATTGAATGCGTGCTTGGGATGCCCTCCGCTGACTCTCGCTGACTGATTGAGATATATTGGCCGTGCCGTAGCGTTTTTCTGCGAGGCGAGCACGAAACAAACGCAGCTAACTACGGAGCCGGAGACGCAAACGACAACTGAATGCCCAAAGAGCAGCTGCCTCTGCCGCTGCCTCGGCCTTTGACGTTGCCAGCCAGCCAGCCCAGCGGACGATGACGATGACGCTCGGCGTCGTTGCCGCCATATAATAATGAGCTATTAGACTATGTAGTTGCTATTCTTATTGTTGTTATTGTTGTTGTTGTCGGCTTGTATGCTAGCCAAAAATCAAAACATTTTTTTCGGTTTTTTGTTTTTTTTTTGAGGCAAACATTTTTGAAATTTTGTATTCAAAACAAGCGCTAAGCAAATTGAGAGACTGCAATTATGAGATACATCTACAGAGATGAAGTGTTTGCTCTTTCTCTTTCTCTCTCTCTCTTTCCACACTCCTCCACGCGTCAGATATGATATCAGTGCGCAGTCAACGTCGCTGTCTGCTTTTCTCCATCCCCTTCTCTCTCACACACAGCCGCTCACACATTCGTTCTCTTTCTCGCAGCGTCAACCGCATACATTTGGGGCGTTATCGATGAGGTTATTAGCTAGCCTAACTACTTAGATATATGTACATACACATGTGTGAACAACACACTCGCTTCTCTAGCTGTGTGTGTGTGTGTATGTGTGTGTGTACAATGAGCTCATGAGAAGTGATCCCAAGGCGTGTGTGTAAACCCAAGTATCAACTTATTAATGCTTAGCTTAATGGTTAGACTTCTTTTGCATATAGTTTCGATCGATCAAGTAGTAGTTCTATTGTGATTACGATCTATAGCCCTTAACTTTTAACTTAAATCATCTTAAATCGTATATGGAGCCTATGAAATGCTAAAGATACTTGATCAACTCTGTAACTATTTTGTTATCAAATTTCCACATATAATAAAAAATAATTTCTAATTTAAGTAGTATAATTTAGTTCAAATTGAGTTTTTTTGGTAAGATCTACACTTTATCAGATTCTTCTTCTCATTGTAAACATTTATTTATGGCCTATTTTAAATTGCTTTTTAATTACTTTACTAAAAAAAGATTCAACTGTCTCAGTCCTTGATCTAATAACCACTTCAATTAACAGATATTTTCCAACTACATATAATTGGTTTAATTAGTGACTCTTTTATTTGCTAGTCTACAGATTCTTTTGCATACGTTGAACAATAGAATAATAAACAAATTTGCCGCTGCCTTGCATTAGTTGTGCCAGATGTGCCACAAAATCAAAACATTTCAATGCAAACTTTATCGCTATGATAGATAGCTAGGCAAATACTATAGATAAAACAAAAACAAATAAAAGAGGTGAATTTTAGAAACAGGTGTTCGTTGGGTCCATTAGTCATAGATCTTATGTTACCTGACAGTTCGAACTTCACTGTATGAATCAGAATTTCAAACAGCACAATAAATGTTAACGCTTTGTTATCAGAAACCAAAAAAAGAACATGCTATCGTAAAGTTCTGCAGTCAAATTGTTAAGCGGTCCTTTCTGTTGTTGTTGTTGTTGTTGCTGTTTGCTTGTCCATTAATTAGGGCTTATCGAGAGTGCGAAAATTCTTAAGTTCTACAACAACTAAATATATATGGAGCGATAAGATATGGGACGACAAGTTGACAGTTTTGGCTTGTTGAGGAGCCATCATTTTATCGAAAGGTGTTTGAGGAAACCAGACCCATAATTTTTTGTAGTAATGCCTTCAAAATTATACAATACGCGTTGTAAAACAATAATAAATCTTTTGATAAAAGGATAAAAGAACGAAAAAGCGAAATTATACAAATGGCAACAAAATGCGTCACTCGCAATGGCAACGCTTGGCTGACAACGGCTTTTCAACGGTCAGGGTTAAATATATATATAGTATCTACATCTATAACAATCTATCTATATATATATATATATTTATTTACTTGTATCTGAATGTTCAAGAAATGCATACAAATGCGTACTTTAGCCAAGTATGAATGCGGCTAACGTTCAATTTGATGGGAGAGAAAGCAAAAGCGAAATGAGTTTGCACAAATGGTTAATGAGTTTGTGAATATTCAATTGAATGATCATTGGGAATGTTAACGATGATGATGATGTTTGGATTCAGTGATAAATCTATTAATTTGTTATTTTTGGTGTAAGTGATCTGTGCATAATTTTGACAAAACTTCACCTGGCGATGATGGCGCTGGGCTGTTGCTCAAACTGTCTGTGGAGGGCAGTTTGGTTAAAAGCACTTTTTGCGAGGGTCGACGCTTGAATTTGAAATCGAATACTGCAGTTTATTTTTAGCAGATTGGCAGCAGTTACAGCACCATACATAGAATGAAATACGTTAAAAGAGAAATAACAGATGAAGAGATAGAGAGAGGGGGAGAGAAAGAGAAAGAGAGAGGTCCAACATTTTATCTATGTTTTAAATACTTTTATTACTAAAGACAACACACGATTACATTGAAAAACATTTACACAAATTTTGACACTGATAAAAGTAAGCAATAAACTAATAATTGTTAAATTATAATACTAATTCTATAACTATTACAGACATTTACGATTGAAATATGCAGTTTCAATCCAAAAGATACTATGTACAGAGTCTTAAGTAGATCACAAAAGTAATCACAGATAAAGATACATTTAGACAGATACAAAAACATTTATGCAAACACAGACACAGCTGTATTTCAACATTTACACACAACAAAACCTTGAGAATAGAAATATGAGATAGTAATAGTATTAAAAAAACCCATAAATGAATATAAACTTTATGAAGTACTTGTTTACTTTATGGGGACTTTTTAACCACTCTTTTAATTTTATATAGCTCAACTAATATTTTCAACTTTCAGCTTCATTTACACTGTATAGACTTTCACTATCTAATTTAATTGATTTTATTTTTAACAATTTATTTATAAAGAAAATCCCCCAACTGACCGTATCTCAGCTATGGACAAGCCATGGGGCATCGTTTTTATTGTACTATACGTGTCTATTAATTGTTGTAAATTAATTAAGTGCTGCTATCAATTTACTGCCATCGGATATTGAGCACAGCACGCAGTCCTCAATAGCTGATTTTGTTGTTGGAATACAGAGCACAGCACGGAATACAGGTCCTTAATCTTGTGATGCGATGCCACGATAGAATGCATTGATTGGTTTTTAAATAAAGCGCTTGAAGGCGATTCAATTACGCAATTACTAAGCCCCCGCCCCCGCTCCCGCACAGGCCGATGGCCCCGATAAGCCCCAATATACCGATATACCGATATAGCGAAAAGTTCAAAGTTCAAAATGCATATAAAGCGCCTAATGGCAATGTATGTTTGTACATATATTTATCGATAGCTGGCAATTACCGAGGTTTAATGGGAGTGTTCAAATGATGAATGACATCAACATGGGAATGCACTTTTACTTTTGTTCCTGTTCCTGTTGTTGCCACCTCACATCTGGGAAATTGTTGCAATGTGGCAATGTGTGACGTCACGGCCATCTTCCATTTGAATATGTATATTTGTGTATACTTGTGGGCTTTATATAATCCAATTACTATATTCTGTAGTTGATGGTCAATGTGTGGCAAGCGGCAAGTGTAAGTGGAGCGAGGCTGCCACAGTGTGTGTATGGGGGTGTGTGTGTGTGTGGCTGTGTGGGGGAAACTCATTAGGTATGCAAACGATTACCTTCAGTTGAAGCTAGTATTCAATATGCATATATGTAGTCTCGTACATCAATTTTCGCACCGCTCTCTAATTTATTACACGGCAATTTGCCCAAAAGCCTGCTATGAAATATTCAACACACACACACACACACACACACTCACACATATGGATAAGTAATGTATTCCATTCCATATACATACATCTGAATGTACATAGCTAGAGCAAGAGATGACGATCGAATTTTGTTCGTTATGAATGTGCACAAGTAAATTCCATTAGCATTGAGATGGATGGAGTCAAAAAAATGAAAGAAAGGGGTCGGCTAAAGGGGGGGAAGGGGGGCTAAAGGAAAAGTTCATGGTGCAGCGCTGACTGGTGACCTTTGGCACTCAAAATCGTAACGAAACAAAAATAGAATGCAGCATGCCTCATCATACACAGAAAGCACACTACACAATCCTCAAAACCTTTTCCGCGACTTGCCCTTTTATATATACAGACATACATATGTATACATTTGTATATATAGAAGAAAGCACAAATAAAAGAATAAACATGAAATGGACACATCACAAAACGCAGCGACGCATCGATTTTTGTTTTTGCGCATTTTTTCCATATGCCAGAGGATGGTGATGAGGAGGAGGAGGAGGAGGGCTTCTATTCAACTGTGGCAACTGCTGCAATTCCCATCGCTGTGCCCCACTGTGCTGGGCGTCACTGTTTGCACCAATGCCGAATGCCGTTGGGCAGTAAAAAGTGTCCAAAAGCTAATTGCGCATATCAAATTGTACGTGTACGAGTATTTAAACAATAATAAAAAGAATATCTATTAAATACTTTACGGCAATTACACGCAATAAAACGCAAAGCAAACAATGCCAGGCCAGAAAATAAAGAGCAGATAAATCATACCAAAAATAACATACGCTTTAAATCTTAAAAAAAAACTAGGCGAGTTGTATCTTTTAGCTAACAAAACAAGCTTCTAAGAGTTGTGACATCATATTTGATTTTACATTGTTGATTTTAATAGTTGTATTTTATTAAATACATACATTTACAACACATACATAAAAAAAGGTTGTATTTGGCAAGTGAAAACGTAAGGCTAATAACTGCGTTTATATTATAACTATATTATTATATCTTTGACATTTGCAATTAGTTTCTATACATTTTAGTTAATTAGTTAATTGATAGTTAATTGAGACCCTATATAGACATTGAAAGAATGCGTTGTTATAGCTGATTCAAGTTTTTCCAACTGCTGGTTGAAATAAGCTGTGAGGCATTGTATGTAAATATTTAGTGGACAGTTCGAAGTTCAATTTAAAGATTCTATGGGTTTAGTTCATGAGTCTGGTCTAAACAAACTGGTTTACTAGAGAGTTTAAGAAAGATAGTTTAGCTTAGCTAGTAAAACTTAAAATCTACCAGAAATGTATAGCAATAAGTTCCACTTAATTTGTTAAACTGATCAGAGATTACATAAAGCTAATGCAAATTGTGAATGTATATTTGCATTTACTAGTAAACAATGTGCAAAATGGGAATTTAAATCGAAGAGACGTGACAAAAGAAACATTAAAATTCTAAGCTAATCAATAAGAAACTATGACGACAATCATATATGTATACAAACACACACACACACACACACATACAGTTATGAATTATGAATAGAAGGAGCGCAAGTGCAAGTGAAATGAAAAGAAAAGGAAGAGGAATGTGTGTGCTTGTGTATTTAAATTGTAGCAACGCTAACTGAACTCAATCAACAATTAATGCCCCTCACAAGCGCAATGACAATAACAACAATACACACACACAGTCAGTATGATACAAGCCTGAATAAACGGATGAGAGTGATAAAGCGGAAGCGTTTCAAACGCCAAAGCAAAGCAAAACGTGTGAGGCGATGATAGTTGCGGGCTGCCATTGAAATGCGAGAAGCGAGAAGCGACAAAATCAAAACAGAAACAAAACACGGATTAGCATATGCACTCACACACACACACACTTATACACGATCAAAACGAATCCAAACAAAAATAACAACAAAAATAGAAGAGAGAACGAGCAAGTGATTCAGTGTTGCCAACTCTTTACTCTTTACTCTCAAAAGGCTAAAGATATCTACCCCGTAGGTTCTTTTTTGATTTTTAATCTAGGGATTTAAATTAAAAGATATTCATGTTTTGCATTAAAGCTCATAGATTGTACAATGATTTCTGAGTATGTTTCCTAAAGTTATTTTAAGCGAAAATAGCATTCCGCATTTGGCAACCGAAAAACGTCAGACTTGACGGGGCAAAAAAAGCTGAATTGGCAACACTGCTGCTGTTTGAGACAGTAACAAATAGAAAGAAAAAGCAACAACAACAAACACAATACGACATTGAAATACAATTGAGGCTGGTTGACGTGTCCTGACTTGTCACCATATTTAAAGCTGCTGTTGGAACAGTTGAGAACACCTCAACTCACCTGAGGACTGCCTGAGGCCGGCGCTGTTTGGTGGCGTTATGTTGATGCCACTGATGTTGCTGCCAGCGCCCAGCGATTGATTGGATGCGGCCATGGAGAGTGCAACACCAGCGTTCTGTAACTGTAAATGACTGCCAGTTGCCGTTGGCACGCTGCTCGATTGCGGTTGTTGTTGTTGCGGTGTACCGGGTACAGAATGGGAGGAGGAGGCGGCAGTGTTTCCCAGTGGCGGCACCAAAGTATCTCCACCTCCTATGTGCTTACCACTGCCTATGCGAATGGGTGTGCTACTGTTGCTGTTGTTGTTTCCTCCTCCTCCTCCGCCGATTGAACCCGCAGGAACTGCTCCAAGGGGGGAAGGGTTGACGGGCGTATGGCTGCCACTGCTTGGGGTAGCTACTCCAGATTGTTGTTGTTGTTGTTGCTGCTGTTGCATTATGTCGTATTCTTCAAGTTACACTTATTGTTATTGTTGTAGTGTTCTTGTTCTTTTCTTCTAGCTTATTGCTTAATCAGCATGGCATTTGCTCCAATTGTCCAGCAAAGTTGACACACACACAGACGCAGGGCCAATTATTGATTTTGTTTAAGTTTCCCTTTTTTTGCACATACAATTTATTTTGATAGAATTTTGTTTTTTTCTGATTTACTGTGTACGACTGTGTTTGGTGTTATTGCTGCCAATTTAAAACTGAAGTTCTTCTGTTACTTATCTACGATGTGCACATGTGTGTGTGAGTTTAATTTATATTTTATTATTTGTATGTTCTTGTTCTTGCTCTTGAGTTGGAGAGTTAGTTAATTATAGCAACGTTGCAGCCACGTAACGTGCAAATTAGTAATGACTGCAAAAACAGAACAAGGCGGTCGGTCGGTCAGTATTATTATTCTTATACACGTACATATACACTCGAAAGATACGCACACACATACAAATGCGAGAGCTTGTCACACACTTTTCCGTATCGCAACCTGTATTTTCCGCGTGGGTGCTCCGACTACGTTCGCGTTTCACATTCAACTGAAGCTGAGAACTGAGACTACTGGCAAAACACTGCGGCATAACGCATTCCCACTCACATACAAATGAATGTATGTTTGCATGCATGTATGTGTTCGTTTCTCATTTCCAAAAAGCTAAACTAAACTTGTTTCTTGGCTTTCGCATGAGCTCATCCAATGCTGCGCCTGTTTCCCATGCCACTGCCACCGCCCCCTGCCAACCCGCCAACAACCCACCACCATTACCCGCCCGTTTGTAAGATATAGTATTTTGAATAGCGGCAAAGACGCTGGAACATTGTAAGTTGAGCTTTTTTTGTTTTGGGGAGGAATTGGAAAGCAGCCGCCTGTCTGGACTATGGCAAACAGCTGACAGCTTTCAAACTGTGTGTGAAAGCTTGTTTGTGAGCGAAAAGCACAGCTATATATTACAAATTTGGGCAAAAATGGTATATTTCTGATTCGCTGCATTTTTTAGGACATTTTAAAATGCTGTTTGCTATCGCCTCTTTTTTAAAACTACAATTTTGTCGTGGTTTGCTGTTTTAAGCGTTCGTGACTACAACAACTTAAACAACCTGTATTTATAATCTTTGTTTACGCATACAAAAAGGCCAAACTCTTTCATAGTTTATTAATTATTTTTCAAGAACCGAAACATTCGTTCCGGTAAATATGCTTCAGTTTGATTCCTTGATTTCTAGTAAATTTGCAAATGATCTTAGCTATGTATTTGTTTTTACTAAATTACAAAATATGCTCTGTTGTCTTAGATTATTTCATCATTGGTGGCGGAATCGTTCCAAGTGGAGGTGGTGGACCCATCATGGCCATTGGATTAAGAATAGGTGGAGGACGCATTCCCGTTGGTGCCATAAGAGGATTCATCATGGGTGGCATGTAAGGCGGCATATTTGGCATCCCTGGACGTGGAGGTCCTCCCATGTTTGGAGGTGGTATGGAAACTCCAGTGGGCTTGTTACCCGGCGATGGCCCCGCGAATGGATTGTTTGTTATCTTGCCAGCCTTGAATGCAGCTGTGGTGGCATCAATTAAATGCTGCGCCTGTTCCTCCATCCACTTTTGGTAGTAAAACTTCACATTGTCGCGATGCTTGCGGCCTGTGCAGTGTGTTTTGCGCACCGAGGGCGAATCGTGCGTCAAATACGTATCGCAGTAATCGCAGTAGTACTTTGGCATGTTGATTGCCGAGAATTACAAGTTTTTTTCCTAATATATACTTTAAAAACACAAAAAAATATGCTCAAGTCACAAAAAAAATGTAAAAGATGCAAAGCTAGTGTTGGCTAGAGTTGGTTCGTTTCGTTCTGAATAAGTTCAAATGATCGAGTCATCGAAATGAACAAATGAACTTATTTAGTATTTTATTAACTATCGAATATTTTGCTTAGTTGGTCGATTGTTCGTCAACGAATTATTTTCGTTAGTTTCGATTATCACGGTTATTTTTCACCTAGTTTAAAATATGCACAAATTGAAATATGAGTTGTTTAAACTTTAAATTGATTGTTAATATACCTATACCATTCAAGAATTAATTATGTATAATTTATTGTGTGGAGTTGTCGATAATGAAGGGCGCAGTACGCACCGAGGCGATCACTACCTAGCATGTGTACGCACCGGCGTCTGTATTCTGAATGCACTTAATTGCAGTAGCAAGCGTACATAAATAAATGTGGCACGCACGCATACCAGTGTACGGCGCCTACCACACCAACAGCTCTCTAAGCAGTGGACGGTGATCCACAGAGAGCGCAGCTTAGAGCGCGCGATTGAGAGTGTGTGCGTGTGTATGTTCGCTGTTGAACGATTGAGAGTGTGTGCGTGTGTATGTTCGCTGTTGAACGATTGAGAGTGTGTGCGTGTGTATGTTCGCTGTTGAACAATTGAGAGTGTGCGTGTGTATGTTCGCTGTTAAACGATTAAGAGGGTGTGCGTGTGTATGTTCGCTGTTAAACGATTGAGAGGGTGTGCGTGTGTATGTTCGCTGTTGCCAACTGTCTCCTTGTACTTGACGCTTTCTCTCTCTCAACTGTTGCGCCGCTGCTGAGGCTAGTTGGCCGCTTGCGTTGTGTGGACCGTTCAGAAGCAATTTAGTTGCCGTCCGGTGCAGACCTTTGAGCTCGCAAGGAATTAGGATAAATTAATTTTTTTTCCCCGTTCCTGTGATATAAAACACAAACAAATTGTACGTATTTTCTCAACAATTATTGCAATTAAATTGTGCACAAATTGAAATCAAAGAATCAACATTTAATAACAAGCAATGGTGAATTATTTTATTTTTTTATAATTTGTCTTCATTATCTGGAATTATTCCAAGCAACATTTAATTTTTATTTTTACATAAACGTGAAAAAGCATTGAACAGCCTTTCGGTTTTAAGACGCTCAATTTTTAAATTAAAGCGCCACTTATTACAAAAAATTGTTAGAACTATATTAATATATCGATATCGATAGATTCTCATTTAAACTTCTACAAATCAAATAAATAAAATTGTTTTATTAAAAGCAGAAGATTAAATTAAAGCAAACCAAATTAATTATTAATTTAATAATTTAAAGCGGATTTCTTTTATTTCGAGTTAGAAAACTGAACTAAATGACTGATTTTGTTCACGACTCAAAAATTATCGATTGAATTTATTCAGTAAATTGAACGGAAAATCTCAGCTCTGGTGTTGGCTAGTGAAAAATATCGACATATCGATAGGCATTGTGGACCTGACTTTGGCTTTTTATTTTGAATTTATTTGTACAAGTTCGCCACTCTGTGTTGTTACGAGCACTAAGCTAAGCGCTAAGAATCCGCTTTGGTTTATCTTATTGTTGGATGATTGATTTATCTTATCTGATTGATTTATCTTACTTTAATGTAGAGTTTAATTAAATTGATTAATATTCTTTTTAAATTATAGTTTGCGCGCACATCTTAGAAGATATTTTCCAGCACTGTACAGAAAACTGCTGCAGTGCGCTGGAACCACTACTCGGCTGTTTTGTGAAACATAAATGCGCCACCTATAGTAAAGTTTTCGAGGCTTATTGTTATCGACTGATAAAAATATCGTTCACGTTATTACGAAAATTAATATATATCGATATATTGCTGTATTTTAACAGGCGCGTTAAACAGTTCATTTTTGACCGGCAAACGGGCATATCGTGTGTGCGGACGGTGGCCGCTGTGATGAGTTTGTGTGGTTGTAGTTGTGCGCACCTTTTTGAATGATATTTCGTCGAATTGAATGAGCGGTAAACACGCGTAAAAGCAATAAAAATAGCGGCTGGCTGGCAAAGAAACAGAAGAGCAATAAAATCGTAATTATTACCAAATCGTGTTCGGCGTGTAAAAATGCTGCCACTGTCGCTGCTGTCATTGCCTGTTTAAAGCCGCAATTGTTGTTGGCCATGTATTATAGAGAGCAAAGCATAAACCAGTTCAGAGTGCATAAAATAACTGCCGCCCAAAACGCCGGTGTTCGGTTTACATTCAATTAAGCTCCATCTAAAAAAAGTCTTGCAACTAGTTTGTGCGTACATATGTATATGTGTGTGTGTCAGTGTCTTTAAACGGCTAAAAGCAAAGGAATTTATATGTTGGCACAGCATCGAAGAGCCAAAAACAGACAACAATAGGCAACAACGAAGACGAAGACGAAGACGAAGGAAGCTGAGGATTCAACTCCAGAAGTTGTTTGACCAGTTTTTTTTTTGTTTTTGGGTTTCTTTTTGCTTGACTTGACGGCATGCCGCATAAATCTAGCGACTGTTGAACATTCGGTGGATACGCGAAGAGTCAATGAGAAGGAGTGGTGGGAGCAGACGGGGGAGCAGGTAGCAGGTAGCAGGTCACAACAGATATGCCCTTCGTACAGCGTGTTGTGCAGCCCATTAATGTGGCACAAGCGACTGCCGCCAGTTTGGGGCATGCGGGCACACGTTTCCAATGCACGCCCGGTAAATGCAAGAACAACAATTGCATCAACAAACAGTCGCCGGATGAAACGGATTCGGGAACATCGCCCACATCGCCCAGTTTGACCAGAGCCTTGGTTCATGGTGTTCCCAATGGCAGCAGCAGCAACAACTGTGAACCGGATGATGAACCACGTCCACCAGCGTCGTTGCCTATGAAGAAATTAAAGCAGCATGTTGAATTCTTGCCTTCATCAACATCTCCAACAACAACACCCACATCTCCGACACGCGCACGTGCCTCACAATCAGCGCCCAATTCGCGGCATCCAAGTCAACAGCGTGCAACGTTGCCAACACGTAATGCCAGTGCACCTCATTCCCCCTCTGCCACAAGGGTCATATCTGGCTATGAGTTCGATTCGATCAGCAATATTACGTTAAGCAATGCATTACGTCAATTGGCCAGCTTGGTCCTCATTGCCAGCGACATCTTTGATGATCTGCAACGGGACTTGCAGTCAGTGGGCGAGAGGGCGGGACGTGTACAGCGTAAGATTTTAGCCGTCGAACGGCGCGTTTGTGCCTACGATCCGAAAATGGTCACAGTTCGTAAGTATTTCAATACAAACATAATTTTCTACAAATAAAAAAAGATAATTACGTATCTAAAAAAAAGAATAAAAGTTGAAAAACACTTAAAGATAAAATTTGAAAATATATATTCGCATTTTCACTAAAATTCGGATGCTGCAGAAGAGGTTTTTTAATATAATCACCATAATGAATACTCTCCATTTTAGAAGTCTATTTATAGGGAAAATAGTCGAAAATGTATAAAGGATCTTTATTTGTTCAAATAGGGATTCATCATGATTCATTATTTAATTATAGTCACAAAGCTCATTTGTAAACAACTGTTCGAAATGTTTGTATTTATTAATGGTTTGAATAACTTTTTTCACATTTGAAAGCAATAATTGCTTTTTTGAGAACACCAAATATTGCATTTCAGTTGCATTTGTGTTGCTCGTATGTACGATTGTTGTATATATATATACATATGTATGTATGTGCAAACTTATTAAATTAAACACTTATTTTTCAATACTATGTCTGTGCGTAATTCAATTGCCATTCATAGCAAGTCGCAGGCAAAGTCAAGTGCGTTTATCATAAATTGTCTTATCTTTAGTTTTCATCTCTCTCTCTCTTTTTTTCCTTGCTCTTCTGATTTGTATGCAAGTCTCACAAGCTTTTGTGTCTCTCTGTGTAACTGTATGTGTGTGTGTGTGTGTTTGTGTAGGTGGGGTGGGTGGACTGGAATCTTATCTGTGTTTACTTTGCGCCTTTCAGCAAATTAAATTCAATTTACCAGCTCACAAAAGCAGAGCGCGATATTAACACCTTGTTTACTCTCCATTTCTGCTTCATCTTCATCATCTACTTTTTGTTCATTCATTGTGACCATCAGGCTTTGTTGTAGTTGGGCTTTGGTTCACACAATTAGTAGTTGCTTCTACAATTACAGATAAGCGGCTAAAATCGCTTTTAGCTCATTGTTTTCACGACCTTCTGTTAAAAATTGTTGCCCATTTTGTTGTGTCAAAGATTTGTGGCAGCAACAAGTTATACAGTGCCTGCCAAACTGAGCTTGTTCTACATTTTGAGAAAATTTTCTTGGCACAGCATTTCTTAGTTTTTTTTTGTTGTTGCTATGTGTTTCTGTTTTGCTTTGTCAGAATATTGCTGTTCACTTGAAAATTTGCGCCTGTGCAATAAACGTTACAGAAACAGCAACAAAAACAAAGTCTGTCGTCAGACTGGCGACGCTGACTGTAGCTTTTTTGTGCGCTTTGTGTAGTTCCTTTTTCCCATTTGTCATGGTATTACCGCAAGGTGTAGAGTTGCCAGAGTGATCAAATGCAATCGATTTGCAACTTCACACACTCGATGCCGATCTTGCTTTCTTGCTCTCTGTCTCTGTCGTGCACTCTTATTTTTGACAGCTGACAGCTGGGACCAAGTACTGGCAGCTGCTTCTCTGCACGCGCTAATTGCTCAGGTATGAAGCATACAAAACAAGAGAACTACATAATTACACACACAAACACACACACATGAACGGAGTTGGTAATTTTGCAATTGTCGGCCACATGTGTGAAGCTTTGCAGACTGTCCTCCTCACCTGTGCTCTCCTCTCTCTCTCTTATTCCCCCCATGCCAGTGTTGCTCATTAATGTGCCCATATTAGAGAAATGCCATTACAGTGTGTGCGACAACATTCATCGCCATTGCCATTTGTGGGCAAATGTTAACTATGCCACAGTTGGCACAAAGGGGGCGCTGATGTGCAGCGATGCATGGATGGAAAGAAGAGGGGTGACTCTTTTGGCTGAAACAGAGAATAGCAAGAGAGTGAGAGAGAGAGAGGTAGAGAGGGGCTCGCAACTGTTACCGTTGGCTGCCTTTATGCTCTCTGCCTGCTTCTTCTATCAATCGGCCATATTGCTCGGCTTGCTTGCTACGTGACTGGACTTGCAACAACAGTGTTGCACTCAGTGGCCAGCTACTGTTGCCACTACTGTGTTTGCACTTTGAATTGTTACTTGCAACGCAGCAGGCGCTTTGCTGCACTTTGAACATGACCGCCAATCACTTGGCCAAAGGATGGACATTTTACTTGGAATTTGGCACAATTCATATGTGAAAATACACACATGTGTGTATTCCCGTCTTAAATACACACATGTGTACAAGTACGTGTATGTGTCATTGGCATTGCCAGGAAATTTAATTGCTTCATGTGCACTTGACGCTCTTAAATGGTTCATGAAGTACATTTGCCTAATGAATCTACTTTGCGTTTTCTTCTTTGCGAGCTCTTTCTTTAAGCATTCTAAATAAAATGTCAGCTCTGTTAAGTTAACATTGCTTTGTATTTAAAATAGTAGGACCTCTGTAAATTCCAGTGTTGACAATTTAGTCCTAATCCAGGTGGGACTGTTCTTTTCAACTACATATCCTACATATCCTATAATTTAAGCTTTATAGAAATTTATGAAATTTCTAAAAATGTACTAAATTGTTAATGCAACATGAGTTACTTTAATTTATGTAATTTTCTTTAAGAAATTTAATAAGAGAATCATTTTGAAATAATAAGCTAAAGTTCATCATATGATGTTGAAAATTATTACAAAAATTAAGAAAAAAACCTTTACTAAAAGTCAACACTTTCTGTTATTTCTGTTAGCTTGTTTTATTATTGGATAACATAAAAACCCCTCAGTTTAATATTTACCCAGTTAACATTCTTAGCTTCAAATTAACATTAGTCCCGAAAGGGTATTCAAGTTTCGAGATGCTAATGAGAGCTTTTTGGTTCTTTGTATTATGTTTTTTTGTTGGTTTTATCTGTCTTGTGTTCCAAAAAGTAATTGCAGCCACAGTGGGAATAAATTACGCGCAGTCTGACCAAAGATATGGCCCGCATCTGAACACAGCGCACAAACCTGTTCCCACCTGCAGCATGTTCTGCTGCAAGTATACATATGTGTGTGTATGTGTGCTGCCACAAAACTAAACAAACGAGCCAAACGAAAATAAACCTTAAGCGCTCGTAACGCAACAACAGGGAAAAATTCAACTAACCAACACAAAATGTGAGATACACACCCAAAAAATAAAATAAAGAACGAAAAGATACAGATACAAATACTGTGCGTTATTGTCTGTAGTTGGTGTTGCTCTTTTTTCTCTTTTTTTTTTGTTTTAAACATTCAACGCATTATTGTGTTTCAAGTGCGCTGATGGGCATTTGATTGTTGTAACCAAGAAAAGGGAGAGGAAGGCGCGAGGGGGCAGGCACTTTACTACTCCGGGCTGGAATGCTTTGGTGATTTTTGTTTATTTTTCCCAACAAACATATCTTTCTCACTTGAAGCGCAAAACCGAAATGTAAACCAAGCAAGCCCAGACATACACAGATACAGATAGTTAGATAGAGATAAATACTTACATAGATATAGATGCGCGCTGTCAGCGTTGTGCATATAAACAACAAGTGACTCGCAATTGGTATTTGTGGAAGTGGGAAAGGAGGTGAGGAGGAGGAGGGGAGGAAACAACATTGGTTGCCAGGTTGCATAAGCCGCAAGTCTTGTTCCCGGTCTCTTCTTTGCTGTATTTACTCTTCGTAGTAGATAACATTCTTCACCTTTTACGTTTTCTTCTCCTTGGCGTTTCTTCATGTTGCGTTGTTTGCTTAACATGGGCAGCAAGTGTAGCTGAAAAGACGTCAGTTAAGGCCACAAGTTCAACGGCTAAGAAACTTGTTGCGTGCCACAAAAGAGCTGCAACTGGAATCTGTAGATTGATTGCCGATCGTCGACATCATCGCCATCGTCTTCTGTGGTTGCTGCATTTTTGCACGTCCATAAGCAATGCTTGAGCAAATCGTAAAGTTGCTGCTGGATGCATTTCTATTCTATGCAACCACAACAACTCCAACTCCAACTGCAACACCAACTGCAACAACAACGCACCTTTCAGTCATTGAACTTTAAGCTATGCGTTGCCCCAACCACAGCTCACATCAAACTTCAACAACGTCCAATTCTCAATACTCAAGATTGTGGAAAGCGTTTCCCATTCACAGACGGAACCGAACGAACGTCGAACCTAAAAGATCGTTTCGGTTTCGATTTTGGTTTTGGTTCTGGTTTTGGGGTTTGATTTTAAAGTGCGGCGCTTTTTTCGTCTCTTTGGATTCATAAAGAACTTTTAAATTGATGTGGGTCTGTTCAATCTCTCCCCATCTATTTGTTGTCTTTTTGGTTAACCGATAAACGTGGCTCATAAATAGCTTTTAAATACCCTTGCAGTGAGTATTATTGTTTACTCACGAATCTGGAACGCACTCAAGGTGCATTAAAAATGTTTATTTTTTGATAGATTCTTGAAACACTCAACCTTAGTCACAAACTTTGTTTTTAATTCCAAGAATATCTTTAAATGTTTCCAGTTCAATATGCCAATAATTAAACACATTATTAAAGCTAATTAAAGCTTAAGTAAAATTATCAGAACAAACTATATTTTAAGGCCTAATCATTCATCATATAATATATATACATATATAGAAAAACTTAGCTTTGGGAAGATTTACCTTTTCAAGTCCCAGTGGTCAGTGTCAGGGTATTAAATCTTCGGAGTTTCGAAAGGAGTTTTTACTGTTCATTGTTGCTTTCATTTGTTTGCCTGAAGCGGATACGCTGTGATTAATAGTTTTCCGTCCCGTTAAGAGCTGTGGCAGTTGCAGTTGCAGTTTCAAGTTCAGCATGGAGTTAAAAAAAAAAAAACTATAAACACCTTGTAAGAACTGAGACACCCGCATTGGAGAGAGAAGCTAAGAACTAAGCCATAAACTGTCTCTATGCAACACGACGACTTTCTAATCTATCTATATTTACATGAGAATGCTGTGCCCGAGGCAAATAACGTCTGCTTGCACCTTTCAAATCTCCCCATTCTCTCTCTCTCTCTCTCTTTCTCTGTCACTGTCTCTCTCTTTCTAGCTCACTCTTTCGTTCTCTCAGTCTTTTTGTGAAGCATATCAGTTGAAATTTAATGGCATTTAAATTTAATTTATAAAAGCCAAACGTGTTTCTAAGTATGCCCATTCAAAATGCTACGTGAGTGGGGTGTGCTCGACTAGTCGCACAGTTTGGTGGCATGCAGCATGCAGCATGTGGTGGGCATAGACAGGATATCGTAGGCGTTTAGAACAAAAGGTAAATGGGAGAATCCCACAGAGAAAGCGCAAAATTTGTGCGTTGGTATTTTCCCAGTTTCGTCTCTTCTCTTTATACATTTTTTTGTTTAAAGGAAAAAATGCGATTTCAGTTTATAGATTCGTTCCAGAAACCTGTACAGCATCCCACAGGTAAACTGCGGCACTAATCATGCCCAGACGACGACGACGACGGTGAAGACGTTGCTGCCACAGCACGCACAAGTATAACAACAACAGAAACAGCATGGGAAGAAGATGATGATGAAGAAGTAGTAGAAGAAGAAGAAGCATTTGTTGAGCCTGCCACAAGACGTGGCATTACTTGCATTACTTTGCCATTGGAATTTCTCATAGCCATTTGGTGGCATGCTGCCTTTGCTGCTTGCATCTTCTTCTGCTTCTTCTTCTTCTTGTGGCATCAACAACTTTAACTTGTTTCTTGGAATTTATTGTGGCAATGCCTCGTTTCAAGTGCTTTTTGGAAAAGCTGCACAGAGATTCTCAGACCTTGAATTCAATTATATACACACGCACACACACATTACGTGAATCTGCCTGGGTGTGCGTATGTGTGTGTGTGTGTGACTGAAATTACTGTGGAAGGAAGCTAAGGAAAAACACTTTATGTCCTGTGTTGTTGCGTCTGTTTATGATGTTGTCTGTCTGTCTGCCTGTTTAATTGTCCGTCTGTCTGTCCTTCCGTCTGACTGTCTGACTGTCTCCTGCTGCACTGTCTGTGTAGATTTCCGGACGACTGATTGCAACAGCAGCAACAACAACAACAACTGTGGCAACAGCAATTTATGTTTCATTTTTCACTCTCATTCATCAAGCCAAAAACACGCAATGTTGCCTTGGCCAACAAGGCAGAAAGAGACAGAGAGAGATAGAGAGAGAGAGAGAGAGAGAGAGCGAGATGAGTTCAGGTAAGAAACCGCAAAAGGTGTTCCGAAAAAGCAATGTTGCAACAACCCTTTATTTTTGTTCTGTTTATTGTGGCAAATGCAAAAGCGAAGCAAACGCATTCATAATAAATGTTGCCCTAACTGTGCCACAGGACGAGATCGCGAAAATTGTTTTGTTTGGTGGCATGAAAAACAAGTTTCCTGATGAGCTAGTTGAAGGGTCTTTTGGGCCTGGCCGACAGCTGATGCCTTGATCTTATCACTCACATACACAAAACGCACACACACACACACACGAAAACTCTCATGCAATATGCAAATTAATCATGCTTGTTTTTTTTGGGTGTGTGTGTTTTTAGGGTGCAACATGCGAAAGGGAATTAATGTGGCATTGATTTGACAATGGTTACGTTCACAGTTGGCAGCTGCTGGAGCATTAAATAAGATTAGATCACAGATACTTAAATCATTGAAATGATTTCCCATGATATGCAAAAGGATCTCAAGATTGCAATTGTTATTTAAATTCCAATAAATCTCAATATCATTTAAATAGCAATTGTATCTTAAGATTGAGACACTTTAATCGAATTAAATATATCTTAACGTTGGAACAGTAGCTAAAGATTGCAGCTGCTTCGCTAAGAAGTTTCTAAAAATTCAAAGAGAAAGTGCATATCTAATCTAATTACTAGCTATTTCATTTACGATAGATCATCAGTTCAGTATATGCTAAATAAAAGTAATAAATATTTTGAGATTTGTAGACGTTTTTAACAGCACTTTAAAGCAAAGAATCTCAAGTTATTAATCATGCTTAAATGTTTGCAAGAATCTTTGCAGTAAAAGTATCTCAAGATTTCGACTGCTAGCTAAATATACATATTACTTAATACATAGACAATTATATCACAATGTTGTGTTTTTTTGCCTTATCAGTATCTTATCGTAGCCACCTGTTTTACTACCAGATACGATGTCGATGAGAACTTTCAAGGTGTTTGCCGTTGGGAAACACTTGAAGCTAGTTAAACGATATCTGTAAAACATTGAACTATATATAGTTAAAGTGGGTTAAGTGACATTTATAGTAAAACTAGTAAAGCTAATATATCAGATAAATGTAGTCATACACTTGATATAATATTATATCATATTCAAATAACTTCTTTATGTGTGTATCTTTATCTTTGGAAACAATTTATCATATACTTGACATTACTTATCTATAAAATCATCTATTTAAACTACTTAGTTGGCATTTGTCACATTTTATAGTTATTTATTTAGTAGATAAATTAAATAACAGTTGCCTAATGAATCATGAAGTTCATTAATATTGTGGAGTGCAAAAATAAAAATTAAATATTGAATTATAATAAATTTGATTTATTTTCTAATTTATTGAAAGTAAAATTTACTTATTTACGTGCCCTGCATCTTATTATTATTGTTGTAGGAATTCCCTGAAAGAAAAGCAGCTGCCAAAATCCAATGAAATTATTTAACATCTTCTTTGCTCTTTACCAACTTTTTCTCTGTTGCTTTTCTCTCTTTATTCCACTTCTTTTCCCTCCTCTATTTGCTGCAATCGCGTGCACAAATTCGACACTTTAAACATAATTTGTTATTGTTCGCTTTTGACAGGAGATTTTCTTTTGTTATTAATTAAATGCAACTTAGTGTTGCCAAAGGCGCAATGTGCAACAGCAACAGTAACAACAACAACAATCGGCTGCAGTTTGCAACTCATCTGATTGCCACATGTAACACAACATTTTTCAGCCGTTTGCCGGCTGATTTTCATTTTTGTTTTCTTGTTTTTAGACAGAGAAAAAGTGCAACAGCAGGAGGCAGCAGGGGCAGAGGTAGAGGTAGAGATACAGGCAACTTGACTGACATCATTTCCGATGTTTATCTTTTCATGTTAACAACTCGCCAGAGCAGCAGCCGATTGACACGAGCAGCACACGTATCACGAGATACAAAAACACAAGACAAAAAAAAACAAAAAAAAGATACACAAAAATCCTTTGCAACATTTTCACTTTTTTTTCTTTTCTTATACACTCTAATATTTGGGTTAAGTTCAATGCAATGGTCGATTGAGTTTGTCAAACTCTTTAAGAGGGGAAAAGGGAAAAGATCTCAATAGCTTGTTGCTTCTTAAGTTGTCAGTTGCTCAGCTTTCACTTGATTTGCATATGATATAAAGGGAGTTTTTAAAAAACACTTTTTTTTTTGTTTTTTTCAAACATTTGAAACTCGATATACGAGAATCTACACAGAAAAATCACACAAAGCTTGCGCAAGACCAGAAAAAAAGCCTCTTAGGCAGCTCAGTTTGTAATGGCCAATTAAGCAGTGTCATTCAGTCAACCAGTCAGTCATTCAGTCAATCAGTCAGGCAGTCAGTCATTCAGTCAGTGCATCCAGTCGCTGGGCAAGTTAAGCAGGAAACTCATGAAAATTGTAGACAGCAACAGTGCGTGGGATTTGGCTCCACTTTCCAAACAACTGCCAAGTCATGCCCCTCGAGTTTAACTCCCGCTGTCCCCCTCTTACCCTCTCACCCTGTTCCCCCGAGGTGGGAGGAGGCTACGCAGTTGGCTTAAAAGCGGGCTCCAAAAATCAAGCAAACAAAAATGCAGGTGAGATTTCTGTGTGTGTGAATATCTCTTTGTGTGTGTGAGTGGGTGTCTGTGGGTGTTTCTGGTTGCTCAGCCATGTCGCATACATATGTGGCATGTGGCAACAACGGGCTATATCATTTACGCTAAATGCACACTGAAAAAAACTATATAATTAGTTTGTCTATGCCACAAAATCCTGCTTTGTCTGCTGCTTATTTTTTTTGAGGCAGCTGCGAACGCATGCGCCTCGAGAAGCACTTAGGGGCATGTGGCATGTGTATAATTAAGGGTAGCTGCTCCTTTTAGCACTTTTAAGTAGAGTTAATGCGCTTAAGCCGAAAAGAAACAAAAGAAGACCAGCTACAGATACAGTATCTATAGCTGCAATTGCTGTGTGCCTCGGTTTGTTGCAAGTTGACATTCCATTGTGGCATTCAAGGCTTTGCCGCAATTCGAGGCGATTAAATGTGATGCTCGCATAAAAGTTGCCAACTGATTGAAATCGGAGCCAATGTTTTGGCCTCAATGCGGCCACCAAAGATGCCGCCGCTTAGATATTGCCCAGACATTATATCTCACAGATACACAAACACACACACACACACACACACACGCTCACACAGAAAGCTTGCTGGTCGAGTCGAAATCGTGTTGCCTTGAGTTGAGTTGAAGAAGAAGTTGCAGCACGAAATGCAATTACAATGCTCTGACATTAGGGCAAATCGAAATGGGACGGCCAACAACGAGATGGCTAAAGATATTTGAACTGAAATAGAGATAGAGATGGAGCCGGAGACGGAGCCGGATTCGTAGTGACGTTTTGGCTTAAGAACTGGCTAAAAGCAACTGCCGGCTGTCTCTTGATTACAATGCTGCCAAGCGGAAGAGACGTAAATTATGTTATACACCAGACGGATATAACGACAAGCGACGTTAAGATACAGTATCTAACAGATACGATGGGGCAAATGTAACCTTTGCCTTTGTTGTTGCTGCTGCTTTCGATGATGATGATGATGTTGATGTTGCTATTAATAATGATGCTCTCTCAATCCATTACGATCCATCAATTGGGTCAACTCTCAACTTTCTGCTTTTGTTTAAATGCCTCACGTCAATGAGCCATGAACTGACGTAAAGTGCGGATGTGAATGCGGAAGCTGAATGCATGCAATACAATTGTTGGTCTATTGATTTGCACTGGGTCATTCAGCCAGTCAGTCAGCCAGTCAGTCAGTCTGTTGCCTGTGTTTTGTCGGTCGACAACAGCAACAGCTGTCCCTATGCTCGGTTGGATCGGTTCTCAATTCGGTTCGGGGAGGGTTGCACTCCATTTGACAAGCACTCAAAATGTCATCAAATGGTTTGCTGATTGCGCTTTATTCTCGCATAAGTGTAATCAAAATGCCTACCAAATAATTAAGTGCACCCCAAACTCATGTTTTGATCGACTAACCAACACTCTTTCAAATAAAAACTTTATTGAAAGAAATAACAACAACGTTACCAGAGTTACCAATAAACACCAGAGCATTTTTGAAATACATTTTCTAATATTGCTGACTGTTTCTTTTCGACATTATCTTTTGAGCCTAATGATAATGATAAAATAATGAAGTTGTCTAGTGCATAGTTAATTGTTAATATGTAAACAGTGCTTGCGATATTCCTAAAATATTATATTTTAATTCTGAAACGTTATTAGGACTCTCAAAAGTATCTTTAAGATAAATTTGATTAAAGCTAAAACGTTATAAGCAACATAATTCAAACAATTTATAAAACAACAATAACAATGACTTAAAAAGAGTATTATAAATACCAGAGCCTCAGGGAGATAATTTTTATAATATTGCTAGAAATGATTGATTTTCCAATGATAAAAACAATGTCATGAGAACTTTCAATAATTTAACCAAAATGTATAACGCATAATGCAACTGAACTAAATGAACAAATACTAGAAAACAGTATCTTAGAGATTCATTTACTTTATTATTACTTGTTTATATCCGTCAACAACCCGTTGTCGTCTGTGTACAGGGTATTCACAATACAACTTTATGGATGCGACGCAGTTCTCTTCTCTCTCAGGGTGTTTCAACAGATTTTTCAAGTACTTATTTTTGACGAATTTTTGTTTGGAACACTGAAAACTGTTTGGAGAGGTTTCCTTCTATTTTGTTTTTTCTTTTTCATATTTATGCGTGCGTATTTCCGGTCGGTTGTGGCGCTTAAAACTGTCACAACCGGAAGTGCAACCTGGCATTTGAATGTTGCTTTCAACAAAATAAAAACTCACAATGCCAAGTTAACGAGCAGCTTAGCCCACATTTGGCTGCAAGGCGTGGCAACACGTGCGTGGCATTAATGAAATGATTAACAGTAGCAAAAGGGAGAAGAGTGAAGTTGAGAGGGGGGGATGGGTGGAGGCAACTGCTTAAGCAGTCGAAAGGCAACAATTTGTAGCAATTCGTTGCGATAAATGGAAGCTTAAGATCAGCAAAAAGGTTCCATTTTAATGAGCTCTGACCCACTTTTATATTTTTATGTTGAAGAGGCGTTCACTCCACCTATAAGTATTATTCACGAGTACTCGCAGTCACACACTCACACTTACACTCGCAATCACATTCACATGAACAGTTTGCATTGTTTTGCAATTGCCGAACCGTCGACGAGTTCAATAAACTGACACAGCTCAAACAAAAAAAAAACGAAAAGCACAAACAAAATATTCCCAAAGGGGCCCAGCTGTTGATGCGCTTCAGCGGCAATCTCAGTCTGCCCCACCACTGTCCCTGCCCCTGCCCCCTTTGTTGCATGCCGCCCCCCGTTATGCGTGCTTGTTTGTCTGCTCTTCAGCAGATACAAAACGCATTCGCAGCATGCACAACAAATAAATTCCAAAGCGTTCAAAACATGTCAAGTCCAATGAAAGGGATTCCACTTTCCTATCACCCCGATCCGCCGTTCCCCCTATAAAAATTCAACGCCCCCGCCTTTGTCAGAACTTTTGCTCTTCCTTCAACATTTGAAAGTGTAAATGAATTTGTTCTTAATTATCATGATGCGTCGCTGTTCTTGCTGCATGCTTCATGTTGCCAGTTGTCTGTCCGTTTTGTCTGTTTGGCCTGTTGGCAATTTGATTGTTAGCTGTTGGTTGTTGTTGTTGGTTGGACAAACCCAAAGATTTGGTGTCATTGATTTACAGTCTTCAACATGCGAATGGGGCAAATGGGTTGCCGTCTCCCTCCCTTTCTCTCTCTCTCTCTCTCTTCCTGTCTCTCTGTCTTTTTTTGTGGCATCTCGCGTCATGTAGCATGATGTGCTTTTTATGTGGCGGCAAATATTTCTTTCATATACCCAGTAGTCAAAGGGCATGCCTAGCCTAAGACTTCAACCATAAACAATACTTAAAACTTATTGAAATACTTAAAGATTTTGTTGCATCAACATTTAACAATTTCAAGTATTTAAAAACAATTTCCAAAAAGTTTGAAAATATTATTTTAATACTTATGATTGCAGGGTATAGCCCCGTTGATGCTTGACTTAGTTTTCTAATGTTTATAACTGTTTCTGCGTTGGCATAGAAAAATGGGCAAACAAAAAGTGATGGAAATTTCGGTTTCTTTTTCGTGGTGGGAAAATGGTTTCTTTTGAAGATTTCAGGGGCTGCGAACGCAGATTTACTAAAGATAAATTGATGGATTTGCTAATGAAGCAAATTACCAACTAATTTTAGTCTAGGCTATTTTTTGGTACACTTATCTTAACTCTTTTTAAATAGAATGCTCGACTAATGCGTTTTTTATTGCCTATGCCTTAATTTATTGTAACTTTTATCTGTTGCTTTGTTTCTTTTATTGATTTTTCTTCATATTTTTTTTCCCAACTGATTTATGCTCTCAAAAATCGATTTGGCATTCGAGATGGCCATGCGAGAAATCCATTAAAACTATTTTAAGTGCTTAGGTTCAAGGCACAGCATCCGTAACAGAGTCCAGTTCTTAGTTGAGGTCCTTATCGGTGCAGATACTCCCCACATATAGTCCTGGTCGTGTTGAGAGCTCGTAAATTTTGAAGCATTGCGCTGATATGACAAGTGCTACAAATGTTTTATGGACATCTGTTGCTTAATTTATGTTTCAATTCCAAATTAATAACCGACCCTCTGTCCATTGCGATGGGTACATAAAAATGTCATAATATCAAATGAAAATGCATTGCGACAAATAATTAATTGTGTGTATATGTTTGGAGGGAACTCCAATAGGAGAAGTCTCTTTATATCTTTTATTTGTATACCCTGTAGCCATAAAATGGTTAAATTGGGTTTCTACAAGATACTAAAATGTCGTCAACAGATGGAGAGAGATAACTTTTACTTTTTAAACATGAAATTTTCTAGTTATGTCTATAAACTGTACAACTGGAGAAAACACGAAATGTTTTTATAGAATTATGGGAAATACACATAAAATACTATATATTTATTTTAGTATATTATATTTATAGGAAAACTGTCGAAAACACAATATATCAATGTAGCTATGTGTGTATTAGAAAGACTTGGAATAACGCATTACTTATTAAATATTGAAATAATTAAAAATATATGAATCTGTCTTCTTTTACACATATTTTTAATATAATGTAAAATACAGTCTTGGCATTCGCCTTTATCTTATCATAGCCAAACTACAAGTCGAATACTTCTTCATTGGAAAATTCACACTTGTTTTCTTGATTGTCAGAGAAATTTAATGAAATTGCCTGCGTTTTTTTTGGGATACTCTATTCCATGCTGGTAGCCAAGCCTTGGGGCATAACTCTGTTGCATTAATCAGCGTCTTTGTAGGCATTTCAATAAATCAAAATTAGTTTTCTTATTGACACAAAGAATACTTAAAAGAGCGACAAATGCATAAAAAAAGGGATTGATTTTGTCGATTGCCTTCTGAGTAGTGTTTATACAGTTTATAGCTGGCCATCTATTAAACAGATTTATGCACAATGCGATTGTTGACATATCCATGTGACCTTTGATAAGACTGATAAGCACAAACTGGGTGTGTATCTGAGTGTGTCTGTGTGTCGTGTGTGGTCTTATCAGCAGTCGCAACTGACAGACAACAGGTGATAAAAATTAAACGATCATATTATGGCCTAAACTATTAACCAACTAGACACAATCAACTAACTGGTTTTTCTAAACAAAATGTGGCTTTTGACTTTCGGCATTTTTATGACCGAAACTTTCCAAATTGATTTTTTAATGATCGCCTAATGTGGCCATCAAAATCTTATCGATTTCATAATTTACTCGTTACGCTATTATTTCCAAATACATTATTGTAATGTCTCAAGTTCCCAACAATTTTAAAAGAAGATTATCTGCGTGTTTTTTATCAGTTTTATTTTTCTTTTTTATTTGTTTGTTTGCTAGGCAAAGAAATGTCAAATGTTCAACTGTCCAACTGTCTGGACAAAGTGTTGACAGCAGAGCGGTTCAGTATTGAATATTTCGAAATAATCGTATATTTCGACGATGAGAAAATTAAGAAGAAAGAAGAAAATGGTGCCAACATTGGTTTGACGAATTTTAAATACTCTTGCGGTTTGATTTACTATACAATTTATTTAATACCCCTTAATGTTTAAAATCCTGATTTCAATTTACCAATTTTCGTGAAGAAATAGTTGAAAATTAATATTATTATAAAAAATAAATATCGTTGTATCAACTTTACGACGTTAAATAATTAAAAATTCCATTTCCATTCCATATGTTTTATCTGGTTACAGAAAGTTTTATAAATATTCCATTCACCTTACCTCTTAGAAAACTATACTCCCGTTGTTAGAGTATTGGAAGAAACTTAAAACGTATGATTAAAGCCGCCAGTTGAGAGACAAATATTTGTGGCTGACGCAGTTCAAATGTTTACAATTAATGTATTTACAATTTCATTATTTTGTTGCTGTTGTCGTTGTTATAGTTGTTGTTGTTGTTTTGGTGCTGTTTACAATTCCATTGGTTGTTTGTCAAAGACATTAACGAGTGACGTTGTCCGAGAGAGAGAAATGTCTGCGTCTTACGCGTGTTTAAGTTTGATGGGAGTGAAACAGGGTGTTATTCAGAGAGGGGGGGGGGGGGGAAACAGGTGGAAATTGTCTGGTTTTAGTTAAGGATGTGCATACTTCTTAGCTGCAGGCTCAAGAATGGACAGACAGGAGACAGTTAAGTTGTTTTCCACTGTTGACTGAGATTAGTGCTAAATGTGTTTTCATCTGCCACGCCTCCTCTGCCTTCACCTCCGCCTCCTTTGATGCCTGTTTATGCTGTCAACAGACACCTTAAATTGCACATTTCCTAGACACTCTTTAGCATTTGCATCTCTCGAGACAGGGGCTTGATTATCTTCACGTCGTCTGCATTTAATGGCTAAACGATAAACGACAGACGATTTAGCTAAAGAGATAAGAGCTGGAGATAAAAGATACAAAGATATTAGTTAAAATGTCTGCCATGAAGTGCCCCACACTTTAAATCTCAGTGCCACATTCTTGACTAAATTTCTGTTGTCTCTTAAATGTTGTTTTTTTTTTTTTGGGAAAGTTGACACAGTTTGAACCCACAACATTTTATGCTTAGGCTGAGGCCAAAACCGTGAGCCGTGAGCCGACTCAGCCTTTCACTTACCAATGGTCGTGCTTAGGCAGAGAGACAGAAGATAGTGGGACAGATTGTTTGCTACTGCACCTTGCCACAAAATTTGCAACTGTGCAACTTGTGTCGAGTTCACAGCTAATCGTCGACTCTTGATCAGTTGGCCAGAACAAACATTTCTGCAATCTGTTTTAAGCCAGAAGGATGTGTTGCTTGGCCAACTTTCTACGCGCACAAAGATACAAATTGGCATTAGTTTCATTTGATTGGTGTTGGGTCTAAAATTAACCACATCATCAGCGGCAACGGCAACGGCAGCGTCAGCTGTTGCAACATGCAACCGTATCGTTTGTGGTTGCAACACGCTCTCTGCAATTGCAATTGTCAACCGATAGGCCGCAAGCTATTTGATATCCGGACTACAAAAGCCGCAAGTTCAAAAGTTCAAAGCAAAAAAGCAAAAACAAAAACAAGGCCTAAAACAAAATAGCAAAAATAAAAAAAGAAGAAAACTTTCTAAATTTGTACATCAACATAAATAACGTAAACATTTGCCGCTGACAATTGCAATGTGGCCCAGGGGAGCCATAGAGTTGTTCGTTATCCCCCCTTGCAACCCCCACTGATCCCCGCCTCTGTGGCTCAGCTGGTCTATAAATAAAGAAATAGCGTCAAACAAATTGTTGTTCTGTTTGGTCTTGGTCTTGGATTCAATTATGGGCAGCATTTGTTTAAGCAATTAACTGCTTATCGAAAGGCAAACAAACTGCAATTTGTATCTAAGTATCTCAGTATCTTTGTATCTGGCGTAATGAGTTGCATGCAAATATTTGTGTGCCGTCTTCTTTTGTGTGTGTGCAACTTGCAACTTGAATCTGCCGCCTCCTTGGCATGTAATTCAATCGCCATGGAAGGGCTTCGGCTGCGGCTTCATCAGTGACATCTTTTGTCCATCTGTCTGTCTGTATGTCTGTCCTTCAGTTCGTCACAGGAAACCATAAAAATCCTCAAGCGTTAAGTGAGAAGAAGCAGCCGAAGAATATATAAGAAATGAATGATGATAAGTGTGATGTACTTCTTTTCGGGTTTCATTCACATGCCATGCATTTTTTTCCCCCCGGTTGAAAAGAGATGGCATTACGCCAAGAAGGGCAAGGACATGTCTTTAATACACACACACACTGTCACACACTCTTACACACATGGCCACACTCTGTACTTGTTTTTCCCTAAGACTTTGTTTCCTTGCCCGGTTCCTGTTCCTTATTTTTTTTTTGCCCTCGGTTGATCCTGATCCTTGCTGCTTGTTTTTGTACCTGTCCTGGGAATTTTTACCGCCACTTTCTGTTCCTGCTTTTGTTTCAATGGGGGGAATTCTTTCCCTTCTTTGTTCCTGTGTATTTCTTTTTTCTCATCTCTTTTTCTTTTGCCCTCGCACTGAACTCACCCCTGTTTGGCTCTCTTTCTCACACTCCTTGGCTCATCTGTTTTCCTTGCTGTTTTTGGCCAAGTGTTGCCAAATGTTTGCAGCATTTCCTGTTGTCTACTTTGAGGCGTTGCGAATGAAGGCTTCCTATACCCTTTAAGTCAGGGTGTCAAAGGGTTTATACAGCAATGGAATTTTATTTAAATTTAAATCTTTTTCTTAAAATAAATACAAAAGTGTCTTTTAATTTAATCTTTGCCAAAGCAAGTTTTTATAAGAATTACATATTTATTATGGTACTATTATATAACTACTATAAATATTTCTCTCTATGCCTTTTGTGTATATATTGCATGCTAATCGCAGGCACCCAAAACTGTCAAAGCGTTTAAAAATAAAAGATTTAATAAATTTTTCTTTATTTTGATGTATTTATATTTTAAAACCTCCCTTTTAATACTGTTATTTCATTAATTATAAATAACAGCTTAAATTTTAAAATATATTTGTTAGCAACACCCTGTTGGTATTTGTATATACACAGAATGTTTAGTTATAGTATTACAGGGTATGTATTGCTGATAGATATAGATGTACAGATGTAGATTACAGAGTATTTTCAAGTCAAAATTGCAAGCTTTGTTTACTTGTTTCATTTATATTTAACACGTGTCAGAAAACTTTGCAAAAAACTGTCGCGGCGAAAAAAAAACAAAGTTTAAATAAGAAGAACAACAACACGAACGAGCTTTTGGTGCTGAGTGAATTTAATACCCAATGGAAGTTGGTGGCACAGAGGGAGTTGGAGTTGGAAATGGAGTTGAAGTTGGAGACGGAAAAGGAGAAGGAGTGGAAGTTGAAGTTGCATTGCCAGACTGGCAGGCACTCGCGACACATACTGCCTGCCCCTTTTCCCCTGTCACGTCTCTGTCTGTGCCTCACCCTTGTTTTGCTACTTGCCACTTGGCATTGTTGGCTCCTTGCAACAGCAACAGCAGCAGCTGTTGTTGTTGGTGTTTGCTGTTGCCGTTGCTGCTGCTGCTGCAAAAAGTTAATGCAAAATGCATTACGCGGGCTGCTTGAACCTCGAATGTGACCCAAGCCAGCCTCGGGGCATGTAATGTGACACGCCTCGCAGCCTGGTGGCAAGCAAGACTCAAGCGACATCTCGTCTAGGATTTGCACCCATAAGTGGCAGCCAGGGCAGGGCAGCATAAATCTAAATGCCTAATGCCTAATTCCTAATGCTAATTCACTTTTCAATAGCGCCTGACTTTGTAATTGAATAGGGGCTTAGGCCTACAGCTTGGATGGATTTGATTAGCTTGGCTTATGGCTTGAATTACGTCTACTTAATGTTTCTAGCATTCTCAGTCTGCTACTAATTAGAGAAAGCCAGAAAGAGGAATAGGGAGAGTGACTTCTCTAGGAAATTTCTTGACTTGCAGCTAATCGAGCAATTAAAATAAAAGTGTTTGTTTTATTTTTGCGGCTTGCCAAGATTATTCCATGGGCTTATTTCAGCTTTATGCGTGGTTATAATGAGATCACACTGAATACAGTAAACTGAAAAAGAGTGTTGAGTTCTTCAGCTTAAACAAATTACTTTAGTTAAGAGAGAAATTGGCTAAAAGTGTGTTAAGAACTAATTAAAAAAGACTGTGGGATAAGATGATAAATTGCAGATGATCTACACACAAAAAAATAAAAGGTTTAAAAAATTATATATTTTAAGATAAAATTATGTTATTTGCTTATGTTAAGATTCTCAGCTACGTTAATTAACATACGTAGAATTTTAGTGTTTAAAATAACACTCTATTTAATAAAGAGTGAATGAAATAAAAATAAATAGGTTAACATTTCAATGTAATTATAGAACTGCTGAAAATAGTTTTTATAGTGGAACCAGAAGTGACACATATGTTAACTAAATAACATTGCCATGTTATTGGGTAGATAACAGATGTTAAAAAATTGGTTTCTGTTAAAGAACTCAACTTTTAGACAGCTCTTCACCTAATATGATAATTATGTCTTTCTCATCGCCGCACATTCAACTCTGTTGTATACCTTTATATAAGTTTTATATACAAGTATATACTTTATTGTTTTTCATCTCTCAATTCTCCATTGTTCGTCAGCTACCTACTGATGGGAGTTTTTATGTGGTTTATGTGCAAGCATAAGCTCCAGTCATGTTCCCAAGCTCAGCTTGAGTAGGCACTCTCGAACATAGTTCAAGGCTGTCCCCCAAAGAAGATGAAGTAGAAGTAAAAGATTTCCCTCCTCACTCAGCTGAAAGACGCTAATGTAGTTCCACAAGTCTGTAAACTTTTCAGCCAAAGAAGCGTGTGCTTGTAATGTGACTACGAACGTAGATAACATGTTGAGATACAAATACAAGTATAGCTGCAGATACAGATACATTTACAGATTGTTTCATAGTGTGGCATATGGTTGGACACAGCGGGATATTTGGCTTGGTACGAGAGTCTACAGTCTTTGAGCAAGTCTTCCACGAAATGCCAAACTCGTTTTGGGTCTCAGCATTCTGTCGAGTGTAGTGTACTTCAATTGAACTACTCAATGCTAACTCAATTGCTCAGGCCGAGGGCCCATTTCCATAGCAGATACTTATAGTCAATTGAAGCAACACACAGCGATACACCCACACACACTAAGACAATGTGGTGTTTTTGTTTTTTTTTTTGTTTTGTAGATCTTAATAAACATTTCTGGAGCTCACGTTGAGTTTCTAGGCCTAAGCCGGATATCGCGCCCATAACTCAGACAGTCTACTCTCACATCCTCTGCCCCCTTCTCCTCTCTTCCTATTTTAACGCTTCGCTCCATAAGCAAAAGATAGCGCTGCTCTTTTCAAGTTCAAATCAAACATTTGCCATAATCTTCAAGTGTCAGCTGCATCATTTTTTTCTACCATAAAAAAAAGGCAAATTCAAATACATATGCTTAAAATAAAGTAAACACACATACTCGCGGAAAGGTGCAAAGCAAATGAGCTGTAAAAAAAAGAAATAGAAAATCCAGAGCGCCCAAAAAAGAAAAACC
Source organism: Drosophila putrida (assembly GCA_037043535.1). Classification (NCBI taxonomy): domain Eukaryota; kingdom Metazoa; phylum Arthropoda; class Insecta; order Diptera; family Drosophilidae; genus Drosophila; species Drosophila putrida. The sequence continues at coordinate 1,915,938 of JBAMBI010000135.1, forward strand.
TAAAAGAAAAGCCTGAAAATGTCGCACAGCATTGCAATGCAGTCTTGGAGAGCAGGAAGAAACAAAAAATAGGGGAGAGAGCACACATTAAAGTGGTTGCTAGAGAAAGGAGAGGAGAGAGATTGTGGGGAGTATGTGAAAGATTGTCAAGCGAGAAAATTTTTGGGTATATTGTTTAATTTTAGACTGGGAAAAACCCAATAAAATTGTTAGGCGCTGGCTGAATGTATTTTTAACCCCCGTAGCAAACACTTCCGCAAGAGGGTGCAAGAGGGAAGGGGAAACAGGGAAAAGAGCACAGGCGAGGATGGAGGATGTTGCTCTTAATGATATCAGTCCAACTGATCGCATAGCTCCCTCTCTCTTCAACTGTCTGTGTCTGTCTCTGTCTGCCCGTAGCTGATGGAATGTTAAGTGAACTTATCCCGCGGGTACTCGCTGAAAAACGCATGTCACTTAAATTTATTGGCCGCAACTACCAAATGAACAACAGCAGCAACAACAACAACAACAACAACAACAACAACAACAACAACAACAACAACAATTGGGGAAAACAACAGCAACCAGAACAGCAGCAGGCACAGACATTTTCCAGTGTGAAATGCATTTTTCATTCAATTTTCAGTCGCTGAATGTTTATGTTCGCCTCGGGGCTGTAAAATCGATTGATAGACGCGACAGACTCATGATTGAAATTGAAATTGAACACACATGAGCGTGGGTGTAAGCAGAAGAAGAGGAGGTTGAGAAAGATATATTCCAGACACTTAAATGTTTAGAGCCACATCTAACTGTTTTTGACTTTTAATTAGCTTACATGGTCGTAAAGTCATGATATCCCCCAGACATCATCAACGGCAAATTTTTACACTTTACTTCAATCAACTTGCAAGTCGGACTTTTGAAATTTATTAATTAGGGCAAAAAAGAAAAAAGAAATACGCTAATTGCTGTCACGACACGCGACATAGGTCAATTAATTTAAATAAAAAGGCAAATTGTCTGCTCATAAAATGATTCACAAACTACAACAACAACAACAACAACAAAACATAAGCATGGAAAGACATAGTGAAGAAAAATTATATTAAGAACTTAATTAATAGTGTGGGAGGTCGGGTATTGCAAATTGTTTAATATAGAGTGGAACACATTATGAGCCAAGGCAGCTAGAAAACAGAGAAGGAAGGAAAAAGTAGAATGGGAAGTAATTTACTTCCTGTCTTTCTTGACTTTAGCTGGGAAAGTATTTTATTCTCTACACAAAGTCATCTATCAAAATTAACTCAGCTTAACTTTCTTTTAAATGTAATAAAGTTCCATTCATTTCCTTAATTTGCACTAAAGAAACGAGTAATTTTTTTAAGCTATGTTGTTCTTTGTGACAGTATAATTTTAGTTTAAACCGAAATTTAAAATCCCAAAATATTTTATTTGACTTTAATAAAAAAACTACAATACAAAATGACAGTTTTTGAAAATTATTTATATTTTTTAAATAAAGATTTAATTATTACTTTTAGTAAAAATTTAAACCCAAAACAAGTTCTGGAAAACCTAATAAAAACTTCCACCCTTATTTTACTTTCTTTCTTAATTTAAACTTAAGGAATATATGTTTGTTAAATATCTTCTATGTTGTAATTTCATTTTAAAGTTTTTAAGTTTTACTTTTAGTAAAAGGAAATGTATAATCTTAATGAAGACTGAAATTCATAAAAACTCAAAATTCCATTTAATGTGGAACTGATGTGCTGTCGTGCATTATCTGCCATCATTATGGTCATAAGTAGTTATAAAAGTATAAAAGGCAGTCGGCATAAGTCTGTTGATTAGCCCGAGTCTGTCTATAAGATTTAACCCCTTGCTAGTTCAATCTGTGCCCCTGTATTCCATGGTAGCATAGGCATACTTTATGAGAAACCGCAAGGCGCATCGAACTTTTATGGGTTTTATGGGCAGCAAATCACGTGACTTGCCCATTTTTGGGCAATTCAGAGTGTGTGGGTGTGCCTCAGGCATTGATATGGACAACAACAACAACAGCGACAACAACGTGGACAACAGCAACAACAATGATGAGAAAAAACAACGACAACGATGCGAGTCGCATAAATCAGTTTTAATAGCGCAGCTGTAGAAGTCAATCGCCGGCTTTTGCCAAACTGCACGTCGATGTGGCTACTGCTGCTGTTGTTGTTTCTGCTACTACTGTTGTTGTTGTTGTTACTGTTGCTGTAGTTGTTGCTGTGGTTGCTGAGCGCCCTCAGGGGCTGAGCTTGGTTTTAGCAACGGTTATAATTAGATTTGAAACTTGCTAAATGACGAACCCGAAAACCAATTTTATCACTTATTTTTGTTGCTGTTGTTGACGTTGTCAACTTTTTGGTTGCTAGCAACATTTCTGCCGCCTTATGAGCAACATTTTGCGCTCTCTCTCTCTCTCTTTCACTTTTATGTGCGCTCTCTTCCTATCTACTTTTCATTTTTCGCTGCTGTTGCTGTTACATTGCATAAATTTGTCAAGCTTTTGTTGTTGCTGCTCGTTTTCTTGTTGTTGTTGTTGTTGCTGTTGTTGGCTTTGCAATTTATGCCCTCAAAACGTCGCCAGCCTTTTGTTGGCATGCGAAAATTTGCTAAAATAGCAGCCAGAGTTGCCGCATAACAACTTTTTTCTTCTTTTGCTGCTGCTGCCGGCCATAAAGCACATGTGACTACACACGCAGACACCCTGTGTGTAACTGTTTCCCTACACATATGTGTGTGTGTGTGTTGTATGCTATTTATGTATAATATGTAAGCTCTCTTTGCTACAAATTTCTGCCAGTTTTTGGCTTTAAGCTCACCCCTGTGTCGCCCTCATAAATCATCGCTTGTTAAAGCCAAGCAGACAATGTGATAAGCTTGTCTTTTTCAGGTAACGCCAGTTTGACTCAGACTCATCATTTATAACTTGGTTTGTTGCTTTTGCTGTTTTTTGATAAGCCGCTAGCATTGATAAATTAACAGCGACACTGCGTATACTTTTTTTGTTGCCCTTTGATCTTAGCTCAATTAAGTGCCCTTCATTAGAGTCTTTTTGTGGGGTGTTTAGGTTTTAAGTTTTATCGATAATTTGTGAATTGTGTTTTTCATAGAATTCGGAAGCAAAAATGTCAAATATGCTAAAATGTAAAACTCTTGAAGAAACTAGAAAACTTTTCTGGACTTAAACAGCCCCTAAAAAAAATTATACTTAATATACTCTGCAAATAAGTTGTACTTTTGCAAACCTGAAAAAATACTTTATTTGGTTCTCTTGATGTCCTAAGCAAATAAAATGGTTAATGTTTTTTTTTACTGTTGCTTCTGATTAAATTTTCAATTATTATTTTATAAATTTTGATTCGGATGAATGACCTTTTATGCATCAGCATGAAGTATATCCATTTTGAAGATGATTCTTAAAAATGTATAATAGCAAAATTTCTTTTAACTTGCTGCTATATAAACCATATGCAAGTGTATTTAGTATTCGGTATTTTGGAGCAACAGATTTTCTACTTTGCTCTTTTTTCTTTCATTAATAATTTATCACTTGGCATTCAGTTTTTTTTTATCGCATCGGATGTTGCAGGACTTTCATTTCCCGTATTCCCAGTCCAATGTCAACCTTCCTGCCCCCCGCTTGGTACTTGGTTTGAGATGAGACCAAAATGTGACCCGTAATTGCTTTAAATGCTATTATGACACTTACGCACAGCGACGAGTCTGTGGTCTCCTCTTGTGCCTGGAGACCAAAGGCAGATGTCCATGAAGTACTCGATGAGGATGACGATGGTGACGGCAACGGCGATGGCGACGGCTTGTTGTCTGCTTGTTTGGCAGTGTGCCAAGGGCCAAGGGCAGATGTGGCGCTGACTGTGCTGACTGTGGCACCACCGATTGTGGCAACGACTGTCAGTGTAGATGCTCGCAATTGTTTTCGTTTTAAATAATTAAATTAAAATGGCCAGTCAACTGATTCGAGCAACTGAGCTCTTGTATTCAATTGTGATTCTGTCTTCTTCTGTCTCTGCCACTCGATGCAATTAAGGTTTTTGGCCACAGCTTTGGTTGCAGCTTGCCACCACATAGCTTGCCACAGCGGGTGCGTTGAACTCGTACTCCCAATTACGACTGCAACTGCATATCTCTCCTTCTCTTTCTCCTTCTCTTCGTTTCGTCTATGTCTTGTCCTGGTCCTGTCTATAAATCATTTACTGCTTAGACATTATCGCAAGTTCAGTTCAACGCAAAAAGTGCTTGATGCAACTCCTTCTGCTGCCACATCCCCGTCCATAGACAGCTACGTGCCTTGTGTGGAACTTGTTTGGTGCAAATTATGCTACAGAACGCGCTAGTCTATGACAGATTGTATCTGCCAGATACACAGATACATTGCCATACATAGGCAACAGCAGCCTCAACGTGTCGGCCTAGCACGTACTAGACCCCCTTTAATCCTCATGCACCACTGCACCACCAATATCACCACCATTAACACCACCACCACCACGCACACCCACTTGCTGCACGCGGTGTCAATTTATGGCCAGAACCAGATTCTAATAAAATGTCAGCGCCAGCTTTGGCTTTTAGGTCTGCATTTGGTTTTTGGCTTTTTGGTTTTGTGATTTGATTCGCTTCGGCTTCAGTTTCTTGTGCAAATCTCGTTTATTTGCGGCTCTGCTGTCGAATGTGCCCCACAGCAAATGCACTTTTCATATACTTACAAAGATACCATTACATACAGACTTAGTTATACATATTAACGTATGTATGTACATCCAGTGCAGTCTCTGCTTGTAAGCAGATACGAGCATTGGCTTTGGGGGCTTTATTGGTTTTGTCAGACACACGACGTGCACTCACATTCATTCGCATCCAAGTCTCGGATTTTGATTTGTTCCATGCTATAAATTTCATAGATTGACATGACAATTGTCAATTGTCAAGTGACAACGGCGCCAGCTTGAATACGATATGTTGGATCTTATGCCTAAGGAGACTCAAAATAGTCCCATTTAAAATGTATGATTATTATGTAAATTATGTAAATTTTCTCTAGGGCAATAATCAGATTTAATGCTTAAATCTTTTAGGACTATTTGCAGTGTGTGTTAAGTTTATCCTACAGGATATATATTTAAGAAAACCTGCAAACCAAATAAGCTGATTTGTCTTTAAAGTATTTCTGAGATCAATGAGTTTGGTTGGACAGAAGATAAGTACTTATCAATATGATTGGATTTAGATACTACTAACTGTTGCTTGCTAATGTTGCAGTATAATTACATTCTTGTTTTAAAGTTAGTAAACTCAATACATTTTACAATGAACACCTGATACTCTTTCTGATTGATGTTAGTGTTGTACTATACGAAATTTGCATGTGAACATGCATTTAAAATTTTATGACTTTGGCCTTTAAAGGTGCTGAGATCAATCAGTTTAGACAAAACAACAAACAGATAGTCTATTTTAACTGATAAATACTATAATATTTCAATTATTGAATCGAGAAACTTTGCAATTGTGTCTCGACAAAATGAGACGCAATTGAAAATCTTTTTTCCTTTGTCTTTGAAATTGCCTCAGTCTAGGGAGAATAAATTATTTTTAAATTCCACGTCTGATACGATCCGAATACTGCTTTGTGTTTCCATCAATATCTCAATGTTGCATGAGTAATGCAGATGGCAAAGTTGTGGGCAATTGCAAGTTGGCCATGAACTTTTATGGCCAATCGGCTGTTCATAACTGAATGCTTAAGTTATGTGAAACCAGACAACCGTCCAGACTTGCAGACGATGACCAAAAATAGTCAGCAGACATGATGACGCCTCCAAAAAAAAGAAAGAAACAAAGAGGAATAAAAAGAGAGAGTCTGAAAATAATTTTACACAGTTAATTTGTCATTTCCGGAACTGTTGTCAGCTTCCGGTCTTTGGAGAAATGCACCTGAGCATGCTTAATTGAATTTCAGATTTTCCCCATACAAATTTGTTGCTTAAATTCAGATACGGATTCGCATGCGGATTCAGATTCGGCATGTGCTCACTGTCAAGTGCAACATGGCAGCAAGTGGAATTTCAGAGTGTGCCAGAAGAAGAGCTGCGTGCCAATGTCTGAAACCAAAAAAAAACATTGAATATACGTATCTGTATCTGTTGCGATGGACTCTCGACCCGTATAGCCTCAGTCCCATGCATCTTCCAGAGCCACATTCAACGTCAAAATGTTGCCCGACTGCCATAAAATTGCCTGAATTTAGCGCTAGGCTCCAAGGCGCTTCTACTCATTAACATGATGTAGTGAAAGGGTATGATGGTTTTGTGGTACAACCCATAAACATGTCGCAAACTTGATTAACTTTGCCAAAACTTAACCGACTCCAAATGTCATTTTAATCATAGTTTAATCCTTAAATTGATGCTAAATTAAACAATGTTTTAAACATTGTTTTATTATGAATGTTTAATAAATTGATAAATTTAATTTTCAAAATTTTGAATCTCCAGTTTTTACTTTCAACTCCTTGTGCCCAAACATACGTCTTGTAAAGTTGTCACTCCAAATATTTACCAGGCTTCAAATTTGCATAGCTTCATAGTTATTTTATTAATTATATCATCTCTTAATTGATTATTAAACGCTTACATTCAGGGTATATTTTAGTCGAGCACTTACACTTACCACAGTTCTCCTACATGTTGTTGTTGTCGACATTGTCGCTACTCTGTCGGATGGCTCTCCGGCTGGTTGGCTACTGTATCTAGTGTTGTGCCTGGCAGCGGTCCAGCAACTAGCAACCAGCAATGTCTCCCCGTTGGAGTGTCTTTGCTTTTTGCCTTGTTAATCTACGAGTGGCAGTTGCTGTTGCTGTTGCTGTTCCTGGTACTTGCAACAACTCCTCCTCGGGCTTTGTTGTTTTCATTACCGTCCACATGGCCGCCTATTAAATGCAAAATGTGCAGACAGCCAGAAAGACAAACGGCCATTCCTCGCACCACAATCCTCATTCCTCAATCCTCCTGAATCTCCTCCTCCTCCTCCTCTTGCATCTTGCAACACTCATTTCGCATCTTTGCTGTCATATGAATTAAATATGCAAGTGGCGTTCTGGGCCCATCACACTGTACTTGCAGTTGGGAGTCAAGAGTCGAGAGAGTCAAGAGTTGGACTCTCGAGAGTTGTAGTTGTAGTTGTTGGAGCAGGAACTTGGAGCTGAAGCTGCGGCCTGTTTGGGTGATTAAAGTTAATTACATTTTTCATGGCTCATATCATTCTTTTTTCCCATTATTTTTTTCCTTTATTGCATTTTATGAGCATTAATTTTTTTCCTTTTTTTTATTTATTTATTTATTCACTGTTGTCCTTGGTCTTTACCGATTTATCCACTCTATTAATTTGCGTGTTGATTTATTTGCGGGTGACGGGCAGCTGATTTTTCTTTTTTGCTTATATGAAAATCAGAGCAAACAATGAGGCATCAACATCGTCTGCGTCCTCGAGTAAACATTGGAGAGCTGCAATTATTTCGACAGAACGGGGAACTGAAAACTTTGGACTAGAAAGAAAATGAGGAAGAGAATTAAAAGCACGCATCTGGGCGGGACATGCTTTTTCAATTATTATAGATTGCACAAAAGGCTTTGATTTTTGCCATTTCATAATCATCATCATCATCGTCATCATCTGTTTGTGATTCATAGAAATATGGCATATAGAGCAGCCGACAGTGAATCTAAAAAGAGATCGATGAAGCGAATTAATTATGATTATGAATCATAATCAAAACAGATTATATAACTTACTTAGAATTCTGTGTGAATAAAACAGGCTTTGATTACAAATATAAGCGCGTAAAAATGAATGCAAAAATTAATCAATTATCATTAAATTGTTAACAATTCAAATATGCTGTCGATTGTTATTTTTACTGTTTTACTTTTAGTTGAAATTACAAAATATTCGAGAGTAAAGTCTGAATTTTATTTATTTACATTTTGGTGAATCAAATCACAAATATTTGATTTATTTATAAATACTCAGGGAATCGTTCAGCCAGTTGCAGATATTTGCCATTTTTTTGTTGCCAGCTAAAATAAAGCGAATTAATATTTTACTATTGAGCTCTCCCGACTATAAAGTTTGTATTACTTTGAAATTAATGGTTGAAATTTCTCTGCAGCCTTTAACAAACATAAATCTTTTCTCTGTAGGACAACTTTATTTACAGTTCCCCTTTAAGTTGATTTTCCAAAACTAATTTCAATCTTCTCCTTTTGTTTTTTTGCAGCTGAAAGCGACCTGCTCACCTTTGCACAACGTAAGCAACACTTCGAATCGGACAAGTCATTCCAGCAGGAGCTCTTCACCAACGACTCGAGGCCCCACAGTGTTCGTCAGCTCTACAAGGATGCGGGAAAAGAGGTGATCCTGCTGCCCATGGCAGCGACTCCGTTGCGTTCCATTTCCTTCAACGGCGATGTGCATTCAAGTGATGATGTCATGGATGGATCAGCGGATGCAACTGGCATCGAGGAGCCTCTTCTATGCTCCGACTTGGACTTTGGCAATGCCAACCGCAAGTTGCGAACGCGCATCGATGCTGAAATTGAAATACGCCTGGTGAGTAGAACTAGCAGCAGCAGCAGCATAATGTTGTGGCAAGCTAAGTTAGTACATGCCTCATGCATTAATAATAATCTACCCCATCCAAAAGTTGGCCAAAAACCCGTACTAGCCACAGTACCATGTGTGTGGTCTTTGTGGTTGACGTTGTGGCCGTTGTTTCCTGGTATTTACCAGCTGTGCCCGTGTCTGGTCTGTACTCTCTAAGCCATGGCCAAAAGCATCTTCCAACAATGTGCTCCACATAGCCATCTACTCACACACACAACCACACACACGCACAGGAACTATATATGTTGTTGTCAAACAAGTTGGGACCAAGACCACACAACGGGCTAAGCGACAGGCCTTTGGCTAACTCAAATCATTTTGACTTCAGTTCAGTTGACTTGAGTTTCAGTTGAGTTGTTTAATTACTCCTCTGACATCCCACGCTGTGATGTTGCTGATGTGAAATTGCCAAAGCAAAGATTGCAGATGGGAAAAGGGCCAAGACTGTCTGCTAACTTGGCTTGTAACTCATTTGAACGCTATCAGAAAATTGCAGTTACTTAATTTGAGCTAACGCGCTTTACAGTTGTGCCCATTTAGCAGTTGACAGTCACAGCAGCAGCAGCAACATCATCATTATTATGTTCATCATCAAGCTCTTCATCATCATCCTGTTGGTTGTCGTTGTCTTTCCTTGTTTATCCATGCCATTAGATAAGCCTGGCAAAGACAAACAGCCAGTGGCAACGACAACTACTTTCCTGTTCGGCAGCTAGCCAAAACTTGTTTTTTAGCCTAAAAAGCACAGAGAGCCAACTTCTGGTTGTTGTCAATAAGTTGGCTAAAAGTCTGAGAGTGTGTCTTTTGCAGAGTTGTTGCTGCTGCGACTGCTGCTGCCAATAACCGTAACTGGCGACGTCTTTGTCGTCTGTCTCTTAATTGAATGACTTTTAATCCTTTTCGCATTGCGTTTGACATTAGACGTTCCACTTGGACGCATCCCAATAACAACCAAAACAACAACTGTAACTCTTCGTTATCCAACCAATAGTCGCATTAGCGCATTGCGGTTTATAGCTTATGGCCACAAGATGTTGTTCTTGTTGTCGTCATCTGTCTGTTGTTTTTGTTGCCGTCTTTCCTTAGACATTTTATTATTGTCTATCGAAAGACATTTATGTGCAAATATTTTATCATTGAAACTTGGCCAATCGGCTATTCAATTGGGCCCAAACAAAGAGCCCGCCGAACCGTAAACAACAACAATATATTGGCAGATAGATAGGATTTGTACAGTGGTTATAAGCACATAGAAAAAGCTATTAATTAAGCCCTTGAAAAGGGAACGAAAGTTAGTAAGACAACTAGAAAAAATATTGAAAGAAATGAGATTGAACTACTTACTAGAAGCCTAAGTTGGTATAGAAATTTTCTATTAGATAATGGATTATTGTGCTGAATTATGTCCAAGGGGGAAAGGTGATTTGGAATAAAAATGTGCTTTTAAAAATTAGAATTGTTAATTGAAGAAATATAAAGCAAGAACAGTAAAGCAAGAACAGACTGATCGATGAACAAAAGGATTTTAAGAAGTTATAGTTGTTCTTAAAAAGAATCTAGAAACAATCTGAGTAAAAGTCTGTTTTTTGTTTCAATATACATAAACTCAGATACCTGTATTTTGGGTAGCTTTCTTAGAAAACATTGTACAAAAGATGTAGAATGTTTTCAAAGAAAGCTACCGAAACTACAGATATCTAAGTTTGTTGTTATATAATCAAATTAAACACTGGTATGAAAACCAATAAAAAGTATAAATATTATGGACCTTTGTACCACTGTGCCCAACTGTGGTCCAAGGGCCAATGTTTAGCCAGGGAAAATGTAGCTCAAGTGGAATTTTATGTAGATTTTTTGGCTGTGTGTGGGTGTGTAGGGGTTACTCCATGTTGTCCCCTTTTCTCAGCCCCCGAGATAACTTTCAATTGTCGCAATTGATTTTAATGGCTCGAGCCGAAAATCAATGAAAACGATTGCGCTCTTTGCTTAGAGCGATTGATTTCACTTGAAAATAGAGCTGAAAATTTGGAAATTTATAGAATTGAATTTGTTCAAATTGATTGCTTTTAATTAGACTGATTGAATTTCGATGCGAATCGAATCGAAAAATCAAGTGAAGGAAACGCGTGTTTTTTCCTATGTGTCTAACATGTCGGAAAAATCGCGTGACTTGTTCATATTTTTGTAGGCCAGGCTAAAAACCAAGTTGAGGCTGACTGACAAATGTTTGCGCAAACACAAAAAGCTAAACTCCAACTCATTTTTTAGCATGTGGCATAAAAAAAATGATATGCGTGACGAGAATGCCTTGAGGCCAATTAGGAATATGTGAGAGGAATGAGAGGACGGCATAGAACGTCATGTTTTTTGCATGTCCGCGTTTTTGGCCAACTGCTAATTAAATGAATGACTTAACGTTATAACCCCTTTTATTATTATTCTAATTTTTCTTTTTAGCCCGCTGCCATCGAGGATTTGCGGAAATGGACATCCAGCGAGGCGCTTGGTGATGTCACCGTCACACCCGATTGCATGCACCATGTGGATACCTCGATATGCACATCGATGATAATCGGTGATAATGGCATTTTAACGCCCGCACTCTCTCCGTCCGTGCTGTCCGCCGATGCGGTTGATGCCCAATATGCGATCAACATTAGCCAAACGGCGGACAGTGCTCATCAGCATCAGCAACATCATAATCATCATCATCACCAGCAGCAGCAACAGTTGCTCCTACCGAACGATATCAATAAAGATGTGCCTTTGAATCATCGACTGCCTTCACCCGAGGAACAAACCAAAATAATTGCCTTAAAGTAAGTATTTAAAAGTACCTAAAAATCCCAAGCAGGCTTTCTTCGGACCAGGCCAAAAGACAGATAAATCACGGGGTCCACCATTTTCAGTTACTCTTGGTATCAAGTTTAAAAAATAATCGATTATTTATTTTATAAGAGCACACGATTTTCAAATGCTTTTTAGTTAGCCAGTTGGGCTCTCGAATTCATATTTTTTTGGTGCCCACCGCTTTATATTTGACTGTCATTACAGTCGGCAGTCCACAAGACAGTTTGACAACAGCTGAACAGTCAGTAATACAGTCAGCTGTTAAACACCCCTACGTACAGTTCTAGAGTAACTAAACCGGACACAGTTAGTAAGACAGTTTGGCATGCACTGTCAACATCCATTAGCTGCAGTCAACAGCCATCAACGCCCAACGCCGAACACAATTTCATATGCTAATTTTATTTAAAACTTCATTTTTATTGGCATTTCATGTAAATTTCCATAGCACTTTTTTTGCGCTCTTTGTTTTGTTTGTTGGGCGGCGCACAAAAAACAAGCCAACAATATTATTATTTACACTAGTTTCTGGGCAGTTGAAAGAGAATCTGAACTTTGTCACCCACTTTGAGAGAATGTTCAACTTAGAGTTTATTCTGTATATAAGTATATCGATAGTTATAAGTTCTAGTTCCACTTAATGCAACTTTTGCAGTGAATCAGTAGCAGTGTTGCCAAGTCAGTCATGTGTTGCCAAGATATTTCCAGCCTCTTTTAATATACTAAATATTTAAAAATTATAGTCGCAAATACCACTTAATCTAAGAAAAAGATATACAAAATAATTCCACCTTTGACAAAGTCAATTATATATATTTACACTGTAATAATTTTACACTAACGTCAAAACTTTTACTATAACGCTATTTGGCTATCTTGTCATATTTTTTTCACGACTTTTTGGCATCACTAATCAGTTATTTAATGCACTAGTTCATATGATTGTTGCATTCACTTTAGTTGTGCATTTAGTTTAGTAAAAAAAAGTTTTCGTTACAATTTATTGAAAAATTTGTTTATGTAATTTGTAAGTGTATTGCAACTTCGTATTGTTGTCTGTAGTTGCCCTTGCTTATTTTAATGTAATTCAATGTTTGGCCTTTTGTTTGTTATGTTCCGCGCAATGCGACGCAATCAGAAACCACATCGTAAAAAAAAGCTAACAACGAAAAATAAAAAAAAAACTGTAATTCAATTGCGTATTACATAAATTAACAATGTGGCCCTACAATTATGCAAGTGTCGTCCACGGCCACGCCCACTCAAAAAGCCCCCTTGGTGGCCATGGCTCATTTGTTTAATGCTCCCCCAAAAGGGAACACCAAACAGGCGGACAGAGAGACAGACTGTCGGTCAGACAGACAATGTTAACGCTCCATTGATTTGAAGCGCAAATGTTTGTTTTGCATTAAAGCGTGAAGAAAAGCTGTTTGGGGAAAAACAATACCACAAAATGCACTTTAAAGCTGATAATTTTGTGGCCAAAAGTCGTAACTTGTTTAATAGGTCTGTCAGTAAACATTAAATAATGCATTACAACAATGCTAATGTAGTTGTGAGTTTGGCACGATCATTGATGTATGTAACATATGTTGCAATATAATTTCGACCCAAAATAGGAAAATACCTGATGTGATAATATTATACATATAGCTTGATCGATTCTAGATTGTATGGAATCATTTACAGCCCTAGTAGTAACTTATTTAATAACTTTACTCCCTTTTCACAGATACCCCGCCGAAGTGATCTCGGTTAATACATCCGGCAAACATTTCCAGCGCATGTGCGCAGCTCGCAAATCCACGACAGGCTGTTATGCCGGAGGAGCTGGAATAGCAACTCCGAGCAGCGGCAGCCCGGAGGATAATCAGATGGAGGCCAACAATCTCGATGACAATGTCCAGACAGTGAGTCGAAGGTCAAGGTCACGCAAGGTGCGCGGCAAGCGTCGTAATACTATAGCGGGTATTGACCAAAAGGAGATTCAGGATGCAGCCAATGGGTATGTAGAAATTGAAATCCTTCGATTAACAATTTTCACTATATTTATTCAACACTTTACGTTGCCAATTTGCAAACGATCCGCTCTCAAACTGTACATAAAGCATACTGAGATCCTCTGTCTCTCTATCTATATACTCTCTCGTATACACAATTCTCATTAGGAATGGTTATTGAAGTATTTTCATCACATTATTATATTTTTGTTTACTTAACGTTGACTTTAAGCAGTCGACAAAAAAATATATTTGTAAATAAGTAAATTGGAAAAACAATTTTAAATTAGCTACGAAATTAATTTATAAACTTGTTTTTATTTTAGTTTCAGAAAGAATATTTATTTAAAATCTATACGATATCTAATTTATTTAAATAGCTAGTTTCAAATGTTTTAGAATTTTACTTATTTACAAATATATTTTTTTACGACTGCTTTTAGCAAACGTTAAGTAATAAATAATTGATCGAAATATATATCGATTCCCAACTCTAATTCACATACATGATCATTTCTCGTTATTCGTGAACTATCAATTATATCAATTGCATTTTCCTATGAAATTATTGTGAAACTCGAAACATTTTTTAGCTGCAAAATTTGTTATGCTGTTTAGTATTTGATCTATTTAATATTTGATTATATTTCGAAAACTGTACAAATTCGTGTCTTGTTCTGATCTATTTTTTTTTTGTTTGTTTATAATTTCTGATTATGTAATTAACTCTTATTGTTTGCCAAGTTAGCTGCAGTACACAAAGCATGCATAAATAAATCCAAAATTTAAAACTGAATGTTGTAAAAATGAAAACAGAAAAAGAGAAAATAATTGTAAATAATCTTTTTAATTGTTGTTTGTGTCTGGCAATAGATAATTACTTAGTTTGTTTTAAACAAAAGCAAGCAACATGATTTTTTTTCCAGCTAAGCAAATTGAAATTTTGGCAGTTAAAATAATTGCGAAACGCCTCAAACAATAAAAAAGCAAAAAACAAAAAAACAGCCTAACAAATTACTCCACACTCACACTCACACACACACAACATAAACAAACACACACATACATACGCATGTGCATACATCGTCGATACATGCTTGCCATTCATTTATCATTCATCATAGCAAAATTCATTCATATTCGAGACATTCACCCACTCACCTTCAAAGTTGTTGCCTTAGCCTGGCAACATTTGTTGCTGGCAACATGTTGCCCGCCCACTCTCTATCTCTTTGCTCAGCCCTGTGCATCATCAGCATAAATCAGGCGAATAACACTGTAGGATTTTTGCCAACAACAACTATTCAACTAGAACAACAAAAAAAGCAACTTCAAATTTTTTTTTTGCGTGCTCCTTTTGTGCATTTGTCTGACGCCTTTTGCTTAAAAGTTTCATAAATCTTATTTGTTTTTGTTGGCGTCGTCTGCCCACAAAATCCGAGCGTCATTCCATTTGACTGCGTTTTGTGTGCAACATGAAACTCCACACGCACACATAAGTACTTCCATATGTATGTATGTGTATTCCATACACATCCATATATATACATATGTACATATATGCCAATGCTGTTCAATATCTGTGCGATCAGCACTAAAAATGCAAAGCAGGCCAAATTCAACTGAACCCAATTACCCGTCAAACTGCAAACGATTTCTGTAATACGAGGGCAGCCTTAAAAGTAAGCCAAATAATGTGAGAATGATTTCGAACAAGTTTCATATTTCTTACACTATTCAAAAAAGCCAAATAGTGCAAAAAATTATGAGTACAAGTTTCATATTTCTTTCAGTTTTCTAGATAACGAAAAAGTGCAATAGCCTTAAATTAATAAATATTGCAAAATTATGAGTACAAGTTTCACATTCCCAACACTATTTAATTCTAAAGTGCGAAAATCTTAAACAAAACAGCATAAATCCAAAAAATCAGTTTCATATTTCTTTTAAAATTCAATTAGTTGTCAATTTGAAAAGAGAGAGAGAATATGGTCGAAAGTTTTGGAAGGATTATTCAATTCTACCTTACTAAAAATTGAAAAAAAATTATTTTTTCGAAAGACTAAGAACAAAAAAATGCAAACTTTCTTTAAAAACGTATGAATATTAGGAGAAAATGGAGCAAGTTTTAAAAATCTTTCTTTTTAAGTTCTTCATTTACTGAAGTTTCTTATTCGAAGAATGAGATTTGAATTGCGAAGGTTTGAAAAATTAAACACAAACTGTTTTTAATAGCACCCATTAAAAAAATCTAGTTTTGTGTTCGTCATTTAAAAAGACTAAATTATTGCTTCAAATTATTTAAAATAAATACCTCTTTTTAAATGTTAGAATGTTTACTTATTTTCCTTTTGACTTTTGTCTCTTTCCACCCTAAAAGCTGAAATTTAATACAATTTGATGCATTTGCATTGTAGGAATTTGTTTTTGTGTCGTGATTGACCTGCACCCCGCCCCAAATCTCCTCCCAACTCAATCCACATACAGAAGATACTCAATTGAAAATTGTTGACCCAAGAATGCCAAGAGAAAATGAATGAAAAGCGTCGCTTATCAACATAATGAACATAGCACATGGCTCTGTCTGTCTGTGTGTGCGAGTGTTTGTGTGTGTAGATGTATGTCTGTCTATAAGTGCATGCCACAGCTGCCACAGAAAACTTTTAGCTGGGCGGAGGCGCCGCTCAAAAATTTAGATGTCGTAATCGCCTTTTGATAATCAACATAATTCGAAAAAAGCAGAGATGAAAATAATGTGTGCTTGAAAATTAAACTTTGAACTGTGCCATTAATTAATCTACATTTTCCCAGTCCCCCCCTCTCTCTCCCTCACTCTCTCTTACTCATTCATTTCTCTCTCTTTCTGTGTGCATTTTGAAATTAAACAGAAACAGATTTGAAAATTCAAGCAGGAAATCTGAAAGCAGCTCACAATAGTTTTTATAGATTGGCAATAAATCGCTACACCTCTCTCTCTCTCTCTCTCTCTGTCTGTCTCTTTCTCTCTTCAATCTATATCTGTACTCTGAAATTTTTAATCTTTCTAACAGAATTCGCACACACACACACATCTTCATCAAGAAACCTTACAAATTTGCTAACCAAATACCAAACATATATATTTTCTTTTTTATGTTTCCCCAACAACAACAACAACATCATCCACAACAACAATGATAAACAAACAAAATATATTTTCCAACAAAAACCAAAAAATAAAAAAATCTTAGCAATGCGGAATCATCGAAGAATACATCAAATGCCACATCTCCAGCACCGGCTGCAACTGTGGATGCCACAAAGAAATCCAAGAAATTTGGACGCAGTAAATCGAGTGACATCTTAAAAAAGGAATCTGTTGCCTTGCCCTACGACAAGGGGAAGAATACGTTGACCCGATTGAATTCCCTGAAGCAGTGGGGCAGGAATCGTTTCAAGTTCATGCACCGCAATGGGGAAGTGAATGGAGCAGGAGAGTCGAGTCAGTTGGACACCAGTGGGTGCAGTTCCCAGAACAGCAGTTCCACCGAGAAGCCAGAGACGAGCAACCATTGCTCCTTGCCACTGCCTGGCGGCGGCGTCAACAGCGGCAACATGTTGAAATCCAAACGCGAAGCTTCCCGAGATATTGATGATGAGTGTGTGGTCCATGATCTGATTGCCCAGAAGAGTGAATCTCGGTTTTCGCACGAACGAAAACCTTCGTATTCCTCATCCGAGAAGAGCATGAGCGTCTCCAGCAGTGGTCAATTACGTGGCAAGCTGCAGCTCTCCTCTCTGACGGCGGCTGCTCATGTCAAGATGCGGGAAACTGCGACTTTGAACCGACAGCGACGCAATGGATTGCATCGTCTGGATGCAGCTGGCAAGGAGGAGCAACCACATTCCTCGAGTGGTAATTGGAGTGCCAGCTCCGAGTCCGGTCGTGCATCCATTGGCAGCGAGATCACAATGCAACCGAAGTCGAGTGCCTCGAACACTTCGTTGAATGTGTCGAGTTTCCAGCCCTGTAGCAGCAGTGGACCACCCTCATCCATGTTGAGTCGACGTCGATTCCTCAACACATCCGCCTCAAGCAGTGTGACGAGTGAAGGAACCGCCACACCGGAGTTACAAACGGATGCGGGTGCCTATCCCAATCATCTGGATGATGAGACCAGTTCCGCCTATAGCTGTGACACTGAAGGGTATTACACTTCCTTCCACATGGACAGTGGATTGCGCACCTTGAAGGAGGAGGAGCCACCGATGACGCCTCTCCAGCAGAGTCTCCACACCAGCAGTTACTCCTTTGGCAGTCAATCCAATCAAACGGTGCTTAATGCCGAGAATGAGTATGAGCTGTATGGACGTGGCTCCACTTCAACCACTACCAGCTCGGCGGGTACAGTGTGCACCACATTGATGAACGCGGCCATTTGTACTGGACCGGATGTGCCGGAGAGGAGCAGCTCGTTGGGTAAGCATAGCCAGAGTCAGAGCAATAGTAATAGTGCCAGCAGCAGCACCTTGGAGCGTAGCTACAGCAGCAGCACCATTGGCAGTACCTTGGAGAGAACGGGTACGATCAAGAGGAATGTAAAACTATCCACCACCACAGAGGATGCACTGCAGCAACAGCAACACCAACAGCAGGCAGAGGAACAACAGCGCATGGCGTTGCCTTTACCCGTTGATTTGGAGTACTCGGAATGCTCGGATTTGGAGGGTGTGGAACGCATTGAGCGGATAAAACAAAAAACCACACTAAATGCAAAGCGCATACCGTCCATGTGCATCATCACGCCCAATACCAGCGATGATGATGAGCATCAATCGCATTCGGAACCGGAGGCGGATAGAACTTTAACCAATCTGCAGGTTGATGTCTCTGCTACTGAATCGGATATCCAGGAACAGTTGACGCCAACGAACAGCAAAGATCACAACCTCAATGAGCTTAAGCAGACGCCAACAAAAGCTTTTGGCAGCATGTTCGAAAAGCTTCGAGTTGTGCTGCCAGCCATTAAGCGTGCTTCTCCAGGCAAAAGCTCGCCGATAAAGCCTGCGTCGGCAAGTGCCGTTATGGATGATAAGCTTTACGATGTTGCTGGGGAATATGTAACGATTGCAGACATAAGCAACAACAACAACCAGAACAATAGGAACAACAACAAAGGCATTTATTATTCCAATGACATAGTTCGCAGGGTTGAGGGATTTAACAACCCCTCGACGGAGTATGTTTCGCTCAATGAGTTGCCACAACATTTGCGAAGGCATGCAACGGTGAGAGAGGAAGCATGCGCAGACTTGCCACAGCTGCCACAACCCGGCAACAGCCTAAGCAACAACGGGGTGCCAATGTATGCTGAGATCAGCGAATTGCGAGAGGAGAAATCTCTCGTATCACAGTCACCATCACAGTCCCACTCATCACAGTCACAGTTGCAGCGTCGGGTGCGCACGAATGCCGAGGGACGTATCATTTATGATTCGGATAGCCTGAAACGACGCAAGGGGCAACACACCACCTTTGCACCTGGGCCGTATGTGAAGGAAACCGAAAGTGCCCTGCTCAGTGCAACACGGGACACCGAGACAACGACATCGACAACGACAACGACAGCATCAGTTGCTGCTGCCACTAAGAGCGCCAAATTATTGTTGTTAAACGGTATCGGCGGCGGCATTGCTGCCAATCGTAAGGTGGCCAATGTGCGTCCCATAGTTTCAGTCAAGACTTCACAGCCACAACCACCAACCACTATGGCTACGTATCAGCAGGGCTCTTATCAAGAACAAAAACAGTTGCTGGCCAACAATACGAATCCATTCTATGAGACTATTGCCAACAACAGCAACAGCAACATGATGCCATCACCATCAAGTAAATCAAATTCATCAACTGGTTCAACGGCAACAAATTCCTCATCATCAACAACTACAACGGCATCGGCTAATTCCGGTGAAGAAGGTAAGACAACAACACAACCACAACAACAACAACAACAACTACAGCAAGAGCAATCAGAACAACAACCGCAGCAACTATTGCAACAACAATCGAATGCTAGTTGCAATTTTGTTAACATTTCTGCTTTGGCCAACAACCCTAAACCCGAATCCAATGCTACTATTGTAAATAACACGCTACTATACACTACTACCACAACAACAACAACAACAGCAACTACTATTAACAACAACACAAATTTGCTGCTGAGCAAGTCAAAATTCGCATCAATGAGCAGCATTTCAAGTGTACAGTCACATCCCCCCAAAGATTGTGAGTCGAAAGTGAGGGTGGTTGCCCCAACAACAACAACAACAGCAACAACACAACCAGCAACAGCAATGGTGGCGCCACCCTTGCCACCCCGAATGAAAGTAAATGGCATTAAGACTGAGGTGGAGCTAGAGGGGGCAACGACAGCTGCTGTTGCCACATGTCCCATCCCCATGCCCACTGTCAAATTATCGATTGACCCAATTGCTGCAACGCAGTTTTCCATTTCAAATGCAACTGCTGCCGCTGCCCCATCATCCCCCACCCCTATCCTTACACCTTGCAGTGGCAAATCTCGCGCTGGCGCTTTGAAGCGCAACAACAGTTATAGGCTGGCAAACGATGAGCTGAAGCTGGAAATGAATAAGGAGAACTATAGTGCATTGCCCCCGTTGCAACATGCAACAAGTTCGCTCAAATTGCGCAACGCCAACTTACAGTTACTTTCACCCAACTCATCCTCCCCAGGAGAGCGTAAAATAGCCAAATCCTTTGAGCGTCTTGTCGATGAATTCTCCTTATCCACCACATGCATTGATTCCTCCTATTTGAAGAACAAATCGTTGGAAAACTTTGATGACTCACCCGGTCTAACGGCAGTTCCAATCCCCGAGGCAGAGTTAGAGTCTGGAGTTGGCGAGCCAGACAAAGACTCTGCCAGCGAATCGGAGGATGAGGATGAGGAAGTAATGCATGTGGCAACAGCCACACCTCACAAATACCACAAGTCCTTTGTCGAAAGCGTCTTGTTGCGACCCTTCAAAATCATTCTGCCCAATGACGACAACGGAGCGAGGCGTCAGCGCATTTTGCAAAAGTTTGAGGTAACAGAGATTTGGTAGAACCCCGGCTAGGCTCATTAACTTGTCTTTAACTTGACCTTATGATAAAAATACAAGACCTCTTACCTTGCCTCGCACGTTGCCAAGTGTGCATCTTCAGAAAAGACAAGATATGTTACATAGACCCTCCGCCTTTGTTCTGTACGTGTTCAATGGGGCTAGTGTTGCCTGGAGGGAGTTTTCCCCACAGTTCAACTACCTTAAATAAAGGGAGCGCTTCCTATTCATCTTAACGGCTAGAATTCATATGAATTTACACTATCCTCAGGCGCAGCCAACTTAGCAAATGAGTCCTGCCAGATCTGCAAAAGACTGCAGTTCATTTCCTAACTACTATTATTATTTTAAGAAAAACCCAGGTTCCTACTTTGTGACTCTACACTTGAAATGCCAACAAATCGATATTATTAACTTTCAAATATTTAACTTGAGATTTTTACTAACGTTTGTCTGCTTGTTTTTTGGCAGCCAGGGCTGCCAACTTAACCAATTTTTCAAAACTTTATAATATTTTTCACATTTTTAAGTGCAAATAATTTTTTGTATAATTCCCTTTGTTTGTTTAACATTTAACAATTATTTAATTAAGTGTTATGTGTATGTACTTAAACCTTTACTTGTGTTTTTTTGTCAAATTGAAATCTTAACTGTAACTAATTGTAAAATGTAAGTTTTATTTTAATTTAATAACTGCAACAACATATGTGTATTGTAAATTCTGTAAAGTTTTTTGCACCGTTTTATGTTTTTTCTTGTTAAACATTTCACACAATTATGCATTTAGTTTTAAAAGAAAAGTTCTTAAGTATTTAACAAATATTGATGCTAATTTTTTGAAACATTTTTGAAATCTTGCGTTGAGAGTGCAAAAAACTTCTATTGCATAATTTATGTTGTATATGTATGTGTGTATTTTGTGTAGTAGTAGTTTTTTGCACCTCATCCCAATAACAACAATAATGAACAACAATTAACATAGAAACAATGGTAGTTTTGAAAAGTTAGCGCCTTATTTGAAATAATAATTCAATTAACCTTAAGTTCCTGTCCATGTAGAGTTTCTAAGTTCAATCACATTCCATACAAATATCGCCACCGATCCTAAGTAAGTAAAGAAATAGCTAATAAAAAGAAATGAAAATACAATAAAAGAATGAAAAATGCATAAACTCATTGTATCATAAAACCAAACCAAAAAAGAACCAAAAAAGAAAAGCATTTAAGCACCCACTGCATAACATGGGCTAATGGGCTCCATTCATAAACACGTAGCACCTTCTCCATCCAGCACCAAGCACCCAGCACCATTCATTTTATGGGCATCCAACGCACCATGTACATAATATCCATAAATACATAGAGTCCCAGGTAACGCCCATCTCTACAGGTATGTACGGTAAATAGCTTGCTGGAATGCTTTAAAATCATTTGAATTCAATTTGGATTAATCCTTTAATTTTCGGTAATTGCACTAAAATTGTATAGGAATCCTTGACTATTGGGTATACGCGACTAATCAACTGTTTTATCGTTTGTTTTGTTTTCCCCGCAGGGTATCAACGTTTCTCTAATATCTATGAGCAAGTGCAACCAGCACCACAGATGAATTCAGCACCGCCCACAGATGCCACGCCCTTTCAGAGGAATGGACCAGTTTACTGGACACTGCAGAATCGTCGCAGTCAGCCAAAGGTGTTGCCAGGTGGCAATGTAACCTGTCGGGATGATCTGTATGCCACGCCCATACGTCGAGCTGATCGCTTGGCGCGTGCAGCCGCCTCCTCGAATGGAGGAGGAGGAAGCGGAGGCGGAGCTGCCACCGAAGGCAGAAGCAACATATCGCCCATTGTGCCAAGAAATGGCAGCGGCAGCATATTTCTAACCTCAACGCCAACGCGATCGGATGCAAGTGTCTCGGAGAATGTGCCACCAATGAAGCAGCCATCAAAGAATTGGAATGATAACGCGCCGGAACGTTTGAACACTTGTGCGGATCGCATTGGTCAGAGCAAGACCACGTTGATGGACTTTAAGAAACTGTTGCTGGCCAAATCCGCCAAGACGAGTCCCGTGCAGCGTAAGGTATCCGCTGTGGAGCTGCTCAAGAAGTCGTCAGCGGACAGTGCCATGACAACGAAGACGACAACAAGTCAATCAAAGCCAATCCATGTGACGCCTGGTGCGTCAAAGCCAACATTGAACTCCAGTTTAAAACTGCTCGATTTGAGTGGATCGCCAAAGACCTTTGCCAATCGCAGAATGCTGCGTCAGGGCCAATTTGGTTCGCCATCCAAGACTTTTGCCCCGAAAATACGTGGTCCAAGTGCCGCTGTGGCATCCGTTGTGCCACGCACGGACATCATGTCCACTACAATTCCAGAGGCCAACAGCGAGGAGGATCACTCCAATAACAGCGGAGGATCGCGAGCTAGCTTGGAGTCGAGTGAAACGGCAGCAAGAACTGTGACCAGCACGAGTCCCAGCTCGGTTGCCGTTTCTAGTTTCGATCTAAAGCGGAATTTCTTCCTGCAAAACGAGGAGAATAACTTTATGCGCGGCGAGCTAAAGCCGAGCTTTGGCAGAAATGGCATTGCCTCCTCCGTTGGAGCCGTTGTCAGTGCTCCCACATCATTGCCAGCGTTTGAGACGGCGCTGTAAGGGATTAGGCAACGATTGCGGGTCAAACCCGACTCAGTTGCTTCGAGAAGATGGCCGTAACGATATACATATGCATACATATATACATAATTATACAGATACATAAATATACATAAGTAAACATAATGATAACAAGATAAGCAATCACAATCCTAATCTTATTTTGGCTTCAATTCCCCCTCCACAAACGACGCTGAATACGCATTTACTTATAACTTCTGTAGTATATAGAATGGATGGAACGAGTCAAAACCTATGCTACTTTATGCAAAATTTACACAACTATGTACTATAGTTACATAATTATATGGCATGCTATATATACTTATATACATATATACAATTATACCTATTATACAATAAATTGTGTATTTTTTAAATTGTGCTGCTTGTTGTATAGAACGAGTTAAAGAAGATATTTTATACACGAATCGTCAATATTTATTTGTAATTTTACGTTATTTATTGCAACTAAATAATACCTTACACGCATTTGCTCTTTATTTTGTACGTCTTTTGGATTAAGAGGAAGCGCAAATAAATAAAAATATTATAAAAAAAAATAAACAAGTGATCTCTGTTCTTATTTAACTAAATCCAACTTCGTCCCACGCTGCCGGAACGACGTTTGGACTTGTCCCCGCCATTATCCTTGCGAGCGAGCACCGGGGAGCTACCGGAACCAATGTTTCGTATGAGAAGTTTAAGTCCTCTTGCCTGTGCATCACTGGCCTGAGCCACGCTATTTGCCTCGGAGGCAATAATACAGAAGTCATCAACTATGTGACCTGGTGGACTGATATCAAAGGGAAGAATATCACTAAGGCTCTGTTGTTGACGATACGAGCTGCGACGCCGTGTGTTGCTCTCCCCGCTGCTTAGATTCTGTGAACTGGCAGAGTTTGCCTGTTGCTGCTGCTGCAGTTGCTCCTGCTGTAGCTGCAAGAGACGTGCTCGCAGGCGAGTATTATCATCCTGTAGCCGCTGCATGTGTGCCGCCTCCTGCTCAGCGCGCACGAAGCTCGGCTGTGGCAGACACTGATAAACGGTGGTCAAAAAGTTGCGTAGTGACAGCAATAAAGTATCCTGCCACTGTTTTGTAAAGTAGAGTGCAAATGTTGGAGACTCTTCTGCATTGCGGCAGAATGAAAAGACTGCAAAGAGTTAATAATTAGAACTAGCTAAAGTTAAAGGGATTCTCCAGCTTACAAAACCAATCCTTCCACTCGCTTTGCTGCTGCAACTCACTAGCGAGTTTGTTAAAGAACTCGGATATTTTGTCCGTCCTATTGTTGATATAAGCTGTCACTAAATAGTATTTGAGCAGACTGTTCTCGAGCTTCTTTACAGCTGCAATGAAGGGAATATATTTATTAATTTAAAGTGTATGTAACAAAAGAAATTTTATGGATTCTTTACCTGCAGCATATGTGTGATCCAGCTTGCTGAACAGATTGTTGTCCAGATGCAGCCAAAGACTACGCACTGCTGCTAAATCAGACGCTTGTATTGCCATATTGAAATGGTCTATTAAACGTTCTGCCCGGAAATGTTGATCCTTTTCATTTCGCTGCTCCACATCCAAAGCTTTAAGGGTGTTTGAATATCCACGAAACACAAGATACTCTCGCAGCATGCTATCTAGAAAAGCAACCTGCGCCATCTTATGCAAACAGTATCACAATAGCGCACAGTAATTTTATATTTTCAATTAAAATAGCTTTTTACTGATTTTAACAAGTCCAACCCATAAAATACGCTTTCCAAATTTGTTGTTTGGTAAATACAGGGTGATGTGGGTGTGATTTCTTTTTGAAGTGCAAAATACGGTATTTTGGTATTCTTAGGAAGTTTTTAGTATTTATTTGTTGGTACCTTATAAAATGTAATATAAAATAGAAGTAATACTATTGCATAATTGACAAATATAACTTTAATAATATTAAGCGCAACTATAAATTTGGTATGTGTAATCTCTTCTGATACCGAAAAATACTTTACTTCCGAAAAGTCTAGTATTTTCTAGAGCCCAGTCTTTTCTGCCATACGTTTAAAAAAACCGTGGCGCCACCTTTTGTATGTTTTGCGAAGCATACACACTCAGTATAGATTTTTCTGCGTAATTTTGTGTGTGTGATTATTTTGATTAGAGAAAACAAAGGCAGTCAGGTTTAAAACATCAAAACGGAATAAATGCAGCTAGAAAAGCAACGTTCAAAATATGAGTCGAAAGGGAACAAAAGATCAAAATGATATATCGCTAATCATTGGAACTCTACCGAAACGGCTACAGAAAAAATTCGCTGCCAGCTGTAGTCCACACAGCCACGCAGTAGAGGATGTTGAAAATGCGGAACCAACAATGCCAGCAGCAGCAGCCACAACAAGGCCAGGTAAAGTACACAAATAAACACAAATGACTCACACTCGCATAGAAATTAACAGTCAAATTTGTGTGTTATGTGTGTGTCTACGTGTTTTGAGCGCGCTTTGTAATGCTTGGTTCACATTGCGCCACAGAGTTTTGGCATCTAAGCTCCCCCGTGATTCTGTGCCAAGCTCTATGGCGCAATGTGAACCCAGCATAACTTGTAACTTTCGTTTCAGTCACGATTTTGAGTAAGCCAAAGGATAATAATGCTGGGAATACAGTGGTGAAAGTATCTGTGCCCGTTTTGGATACCAGCGGGTGCAACAGTTTGGAGATTAAGTCGAAGGATGTTGGGATACCGGGTATATTACGAGTAAATGCAAGTCCAGCAGCAAAAGAGGATAATCGAGGTGGTGATAATGGGAGATCGGGAAATGGAACACGTAGGCGAGGACGTTCGCATCCCGTTAGGATGAAGGAGCAGACTCCATTGTCACCACTGTCACGAGTTCGTCTTACCACAGATCATCCAGAGTGGTTTGAGCAGCTTTTGAACATGCCCAATGTGAGGATCATTATTCAGTTGTATGATCAGTTGATGGTGTTACAGCAACGTAATCTAATAATTTACGTAAGTTCATGTAAATAAATAGATGACTCATCAAGTGCTGATTAATATTATTTTGTTTTTAGAACTGGAAGAACTTTTGCAGCTTGCTTAAACAATTGCAGGATGCCTTCTGTTGCCTTCTTTTGGAGCAGTTAAAGTTTGTGTGTGAGCACAAAGTGGATGCATTCTTTTGGAAATTGCTCTTTTATAATGTACGTGACTATTTGAAGCGACAGCACACGGATGTGGCCCACAATCACACTTTGTCGCTCATCGATCAGTCTATTAAGTTTTATCGAGAACTCTATGATAAGCTTATGAACAAGTACATCTCTTCGCGCTGTGAGAGCGCCGTCAAAGTGGTTGCACAGCGTATACTTATCTGCTTGGGCGACTTGACTCGCTATCGTGCCAATTATTTGCAATCAACTGACTTTGCCGAGGCTTGCAAATACTACCAACGTGCACAGGAGTTAGTGCCGGGCAATGGAGCACCCTACAACCAACTGGCCATTATTTCTATCTATAATGTAAGTCACCTTGAGAGTAGACAAATTGGTTATTATCTTACCGCACTGTTATTACCTACAGCACAAACGCTTTGATGCCGTGTATTATTATATGCGCAGCTTGTTGACTTCCAATGCTATACAATCGGCCAAGGAAAGCCTTCTGGATTTGTTTGATGACATACGCCGAAAATATGAGGAAACCGAAATGAAACAATCGCCGATGCACTGCGTCACTGGCAAGTCTAAAAAGTCGAAGCAAATGCGCAGGGAAGTGTGGATTTATCCCGATGGTATGAGACGTTTGCATCGCACTGATGTCAAAGGAAAGATCAAAAACAAGTCGAATATGGCCGAGGAAAATCGTTATGATGAAATATCACCAGAGGAGCTACTACCACGACTTGTGACATTGTATCTTTATTTAATTGGCAAACTTTTTACGGCTACTGAGTAAGTTTTCGAAAATCTTTGCATGTCTTTACTTACTAACAACTATGTCAACCACAGCGTGGAGTGCATGTATCAACTCCTGGGAAAACTACAGGCTCAACTGGATGCGGCTCTAAAATATGATAATCTCTTGTCGCGTACCAAACTGTTGAAAATGGTTGCTCTTAATGTGTTTGTGTTGGAGCATAACAAGCTGAAAGGTGAGATAAACATTTGATAAGTCTAATCAGATGAAATAATAATAGAGATTGTGTGTATTTGTTTTTTTAGCCGAGCGTCGCGAGATGCGTTATCATAGCTTCAATTTCGCCAATTCATTGTTTGGTGTAATGCTGACTAAGGCTAATCAGCTGTTAGGGCGTCTCTCAGATGAGTCAACCGACATGCAGTCCATCGCCGATAAAGAGTATGTTATAATCTTAATATTCTGGATTAATCTTATGTATATAATTATGTTCCTTACCAGTTACACGCGAGTCAACACATATCTGCAGTATGTAAAGATTTATATACAATGGCTAACCATCAATGTAGACCTGTGGGAGCCTGTGCGCACAGAAGAGTAAGCCTTGAGTACAATTACAAAATATATCTTTATATTTATGTATTATCTCATATATAGTCACTCAATCATCGACTGTTGGGCAGAACTGCTGACACTTTTTGAGCACATTGAAGGAATATTAAGCAAACTCGATATAGAAGCAGATCGCAGACAATCGAATGTGCTTTTGGACGAGGACATTGTGCTTAACGGATTTGAGCCAATAGGTCGTGATGTGGCCAAAAAGGAATGCTGGCAACGTGGCTCCGAGCGCGAACAGTTTATAGAACGCTTGCAAAAAATATTACAATTTCAGGATGTTTATATAGAGCGTCAAGATTCATTGCAGCTGCCGTTAAACGATAGCTTCACTGTTGAAGATATAAATGCAGATATGCACAATGCTCTTAATGACTTTGGTCTTGGCAACTGTAACATTTCCGGATCTGTAGAGAGTTGCACATTGCAGCCAAAAGTGGAGGAAGATAATACGCTTTCATCCAGTAATACCAGCTCGGATGTGACTGAGCTGTGCAAGTTAAAGAAACAACTGGAGGAAAAGGCAAAGGTTAAGCAAATTTGCAACAGCAAGCTGGAGGAGATTCTAAAACTGGTCGACTCCAAACTGTATATTGAGGTGCGTCCACGATATCTTCTGCCAGACACCAACTGCTTCATCGATTGCCTGGAAGATATTGAGAAGTTATCAATGGAATTCAAACGCTATATAGTAATTATACCACTGACGGTGGTAAAGGAACTGGATGGGTTATCTAAAGGCGTTAAATTGGAATCGTATCGCAGCTCTAAGCAGAATCAGCGTATTCATCATTTTGACGAAGTTTCATCGCGTGCCAAGAAATCACTTGAATTTATCAGATCGGCCAAAAATAACGTGAGGTAAGCAATCATGATCTTATTGAATTTAAATTACAAATTAAATTAATGATTATTTGTATCTTATTTCAGATTTGCAACCACAAAGGGTTCCCTTATCAATGCTTCTTTGTTTGCCCTCGTTGAAGAGACATATGCTTCCAATGATGACAAAATTCTGGCAACGGCTGTTGCTGTCTCTAAGAATGCTAGCTCTGAGCAATGTAGAGGTAAGATCCTTATTATACTTTACCAAGTAATTATAATCTTATTTATTTATGGACATTTTCAGATGGAAAGTGCTTCATTCAAACGGAACTCGTGCTTATAACAACCGATCGAAACTTGCGTGTTAAGGCATTAGCGCGAAACCTGGCCGTAAGCTCTTTGGACGAGTTTTTACAATGGGCCAAGGACTGTCGTGAATCAACTTGAGCAACAAACATTGAACAGCGAATTGCGATACGGAAAATTATACGAGGTTCATTCACCTGCATAAGTCGTCTGTGACGAGCGGAGCTTGTGCTATCAACATTAACATCATTAGACCCATTTGACTATGTATGTTGTGGTCAACAGACCCCAGCACACGTAAAAATCTGGCGTGGGTCTCTCTTAGAAATCGGAGCAATTTAGGCGCTGTTGTTGTTCGCGACTTGACACCGAATCGAGTGAAATGGTGATCCAATGACTTATTTGGCCAAACCGACATACATATCAACATTTGTTTCCTAATTTCTTCTTTTATGCATCTTGTGACAAAATTTAAAAAAAAATGATTGCCTATTAAAATGTGTTGTTTATCTATGGGTTATTAACGGGGATTTGTGCTTTTAACAAATATAGGTCTAATGGAAATTAAAGGGACCCTTAACAATACCAAATTGAAAAGTTCACAATCAAGTATGCTTTAAACTTAGTTTATTGAAAACTAATTAAAATGTGTACATTTAATATATATTTTTGTTTTGCTTTGCATTTTGTACCTAAAATATACTCTTTGATGTAGAAATATAAAAACTATGTGTTATAGGCAAATCTAACAATCACATTCGATTTAAATCTAACTTTATAAGCGAACAAACAAAACAAATTGTAGCTGATATAGACTATATATAGAAACAACAACAACAATAGCAGCACAGCAATTACATTTTTGTGGCATTCTATGCACATTTTCAAATCGTTTCAGTGATTTTTCAAATCAAATATTTCACGAAGCAACGGTTCCACCTGGGAAGGATTCACATTAAGATATACATTGATCATGAATTTGTTCAGACGCTCCACATCCGAAATCTTTTGGATCAATCGTATAAACGCGTTCTTGGCTTCACAGCCGGGATAAACACTTTCTAGATATCTTCGCAGAAGATAATAATAGGAATTCTGTAAGAAAAGTGATTTCATTAGTTTTTATTTTATTTGTAAAGTAGTTATAATAAACTAACCTGGTCCAACCTAATAGCATCCTTGTGAATAACACGCGAACGAGCCGGTGTGAATAAGACAATGGCACACATTATAAGAATAATATTATCATCCATTCGCCATTTCTCATCAAAGGTGGTCATGAATTTCTGATGCTCCTCGTAGACATTACCTTTGGCAAACTTTAAAAGATCGGTTCGAATATTCGCCATATTCTCTTTGGTTCCTTGTGGCACCTAAAAGAACATTAAATCTCAATTAATGAAGAAATAAAATATGAAGTGTATATCAGGCTTACCTTCCAAGCACCACGATCGTTGTCATATATCATCACTGAGCGCATTATCATCATCTCGGTGCAACCGCCTTTCAGCAATGCCACCTGATCCTCTTGGCACATGTCACGGAATGCACTGATCTTCTTGGCCATCTTAATAAGCCGTTTAATTGCCACCGCCGTCAGATTGATGAGCTGCAAAAGCTTTGGACTCTGTCGGGCATCATCGGGCTGCGTAAAGGGGGTAAGATAACATTAATTAACGCATCAAAAGCGATAGACTATAGAGTGTGATTCAGTGATGAAGAACAGTGCTTATCATTTCGTTGTACACCTGCGAGCTTCACATTTTTCGAAACTGTATCAGTTTTCCTAATTAACAATACAAAATGTGCTAATTGAGTCGGAACAGCAGCGGTAAACAGTAAATTCAATGGCTATAAAGGCTTTCGGGCCGAAAACCAAAACAAATTCATTGCTGCCCCAGCTTCAAACACTGGAAACCCACTTATGTGCGCCTGCTATTGTTGGTGATAGCGTTGGTGTTGATAGTAACGCCACGGAGATTAGGTGAGACTGATAAAGCCATCATCCATGTTGAATTCAATTGTTTTTTGATATAAATATATGCTTCGGCTATCCAACAGTTTGCCAACAGGTGTGTGCATTTCCATTTCATTGCGACGGCGACACTATTTAATGCTTTTTGTTTACATTGGGGAGGGTATGCTTGCTGGGCACACAGAAACTGTGTGATGCACTGACTCATACACCAGGTGTTAACTGTCTATCGAATTTAACAGTTTGCGATTAGATAAGCGTGTGAGCAGGTGTGTGAGTGAGTGTGAATTTGGATTTTGTGAAATGAAAGGAAAGGAAATTGGTGGTCACCTTAATGCGTTCATCGTTCATTATCAAGGCACTGAGATCTTCGTCAACTGGATCGTAGAGAGCCTCACTAGCCAGCCGTAGTTCCCGTAGTTTCATCTGCTCGGCCTCATTTAGATCCCGCTCCATAAATATGCTCGAGGGTGCACAAATAGGCTGTTGATGTTGCAGATGTTGTTGACCGTTGGATGCCTTGCAACCGCCGTACACCTGGTTGTGGGTCATATAGGGTGAGGACATGCCGCCAGCAGCATGATAAAGTTCATTCTTTATATGAGAGTTAGGTGCCTGTAAGCTGTTAAATGTCTGATACTCAAGGCGTATGACTTCAGAGAGCACAGACTCAATTGAATTGATGCTGAGGCCTCCATCCATACTGAGGTCATCATTGTAGGCGGTGTGCATATAAGATTTAGCATCTAAATCTGGTGAACTGGACATGTAGTGATGACTGCTTGATGTGCTCGGCAGGTCATCTGATGTGTAACTTGCTTTGGGTGATTGGTAGTGCAAGTCAATTGGAATATTGTTGGGTGGACTTGCTATGCTGCTTAGAGGTGAAGTTGCGGTTGTGTCCAAGGTATTTATGCTGCTGATGCTGCTTCCTGAGGGACTTCCGTTTAGTATTGTATGTATGACAGTATCTACACGGACATTCTGCGCTTGTTTTTTGTCCAGCTCTTGGCTTTGAGGCGAAAACTCGGACTCTTTAACACCGTTTGCTTCAGCTGGCAACTGTTTCTGTTCTGTTCCATCAGTGGTCGTTGTCGTGTTTGTCCCATTAAAGATGCGATTTAGCATTTTGAGAGCCTCGGCAGGTGTGTTCATAAATTTGTTCATTATATCAATGGCATTCTCCGGCGACTTCATCAGGTTCTGCATAAACTCGACCACATCTTTGGGTGAATCAACAATCTTGGTGATTATCTCAAGGCCATCCGTGGGTGAACTCATGAACTTTGTGAATACTGTTAAAGCGTTGAACGGCGAGTTCATGATTTTACTTATTATCTTGAGAGCATCACCTGCACAAATTGTACATAATTAATATTGTATTTATACTTTAAAAATAAAGAATTTTCTTTACTCAAATATAAAAAATAAATAATATTTGATCGGAAAAAATACCACTTTTTTTTCAATTAATAATATGAAATTAAAAATAAAAAGTACTTTTTAATTTGTATCATAAAAACTAAAAAATCAGAATTGATAAATATAAATATTTACCTGGGTAGTCAATCAAATGCGACACTAGCTTTAAGGCATCTTTTTGTGAACTAATTATTTTCTCAATGGCCGAGATAGCCTCCTTCTGCGTCCTCATAACCCTATTGATAGCCTGCGATGCGCGATCCGGATCGGCGACTATCTCATCAACTATTTTATCGGCCGTCATCAATAGCGGATTAATCGTCAATCGATCAGACGGAGGTTTGTTTGTAGTTGAACTTGTTGGTCCCGTTGTTGTGCCATTGGCGCCACTGTCGGGTGATCCACAGCTTTGGGAATCTTGCGAGCCGCCGTACATGTCCAGGTTACAGCTGCTATCGGCTACAGCACCAGCAACGTTGTTGTCATCCCCATCTGCGTCCGCATCGGATCCACCGTGTTCCATCATGCGACGTTTGGCGCGATTATTTTCTATTTTGCGACGCTTGATGAGCTTATCCTCTTCGGACATGATGTTCTCGCTTTTCATTCCAATGTCGAGGCATTTTTTCAGACGACATTTTTGGCAGAAACGGCGGGTGACCACAGTAATCTCACAATTCTGATTAAACGGGCAAGTGAATTGTTTTTTGGCCAAGGCATTGCGTCTAAAGAACGCCTTGCAGCTTTCGCAAGTAACAGCATTGAAATTATATCCCAGGGCCTTGTCGCCACACACAGCACAATTCTTCGGGGGTGACATATTTATTACCTAGCCCTGCCTCTGTCTCCGTCTCCGCAGCTTTCAATTAGAATTGTGATTGATTTTTTAATTGCTCTGCTTTGTTGTGGACTGGCCCAGCTTTTCTCAATTTTGTTTCCCTTTAGCACTTATGGTTTCTCGTGATCTTCCAACATTTTCTGTTTTGCGCGTCCTTCTTAATTGCACCTTATGCCCTTCGCGACATTAAAACACGTACAAATCACTAAGTTTCGTTATCACCACATATTTTAATTAATGGGGGCCCTCTTCTGTGTTGTGCTCACACTATGGGATAGAGTTGTGTCGTTTCGTCAAAGATTCCAGCACTACTATAGGGTTGTTTAAAATATATTGATATATCGATAGATAGCGATTATATTTTCGTGAGCGATAATTTCGTAATCGATAGCTTTGGGCGATATTATTACTACAGGAAAATAATTGTAATTTATAGGTGTGCTTGATAAAAATTAATTAAAAATGAACCGAGTTAGAACACGTACGTCGAAAACCGGCGAAATTATTGCTTACAGCGAGGGAGTTATTCGGAAAAATATTTCCGCCGTCGAATACTGCCGCACATCAATGGCAGCAATCTCGGGCTGCGCTGCTGGTAAGTATATAATTGACTAAATTAAATGAATTTACATCTATTAAAATAAATGTCTTCACAGGCATTTTAGGGCTAAGTGGAACACTTGGATTCTTATTCTACTTTCTGTCGGTGTTCGTGCTTTGGCTAATGGTACTGATGAAGTCGGGTATTCAGTGGCGCAAATACTTTATTAACCGTACAAATCTACTGACGAACCAATTCATGGGCGGCCTTTGCACCTATGTGCTCTTCTGGACATTCTTATATGGCATGGTTCACGTGTATTAACATTTCCATCGTGCAAATAGACAAATAAACATAGCTTAAGATTTGAGTAGGCGAAATGGAGAAAATTGATTGTTCTTATTTTATTTTTATACTCCTGCGAGGGTATTATAATTTTGCATTGTAGAACTCATTAAAGAAGGAGTGGCAGACTCTATATAGTAATAATATTCTTGGTCTGCACAATGAGCTGAGTTGATATCCGTCCGTCCATCTGCTTGTCAGTTTCTATACAGTTTTAGTTTTTATCTATCTTGATTCGATTTGGATCCGCCGGATCGGATCACTTTGCATGTAACCTTTGGCTTCAAATTAATCTTTAGTCAAACTCGCAGATTGATTATGTTGGTTTCCCAAATAATTTAAAACTATAACTTTTTAAGAAATTTGTATTATATTCTATTTTTTCTTACTACGTTTGTACGACGGAAGCAGCTGCCGCTGTTCCCGAACAGTCGCACCAAGGCGTTTTATTTACATCACATTCGAACAAAATATTCAGAACTGTAATTTGTATGCTGTCAATCATCAAATCGTGTACTTTCAATATTTTGTAGTTCACATTATTGAGGCCCGTACTATGGTCTCTTTTGCGTGTCATCTCTTTTTGGTTGAAACACTTTTGAGTGTCCCGTTTGCGATGGTGGCGATTATGTATATGGCTAAAGGACACAGACATTAATGATTGTGTAAAAGAATTGCAATCTTGAGTATATACCTAAATGTATCGTTGATGCCAGTCTTAATATTTTGGGGCCGCGTGACTTGTAGACCGGCGTCCCTGATTCGCACGAAAAACTCATCGTCCTCCAATCCCCAGCCCCAGTATTGATTCGACATTCCATTCATTTGCTGAAAGTGCTCCCTTCGCACCAACAAGATGCCGCCAACAAAATTATCATAGTGGTACTTTGGATGCAACTTGGGACCAGCAATGTGCAACGGACCCAAGTTGCTCGGATACTCGTATAGCAAGTCATTGTTAAGTGGTAGAAGATCAACATCGTGCATGGCAATGTAATCGTATACCTCGCTGGTAAAATGGAATCCCACATTGATCAGTGAGGCACGATTAAATCGATATCTATCCACTTGATTCAGAACAAATATGTGGTGATCGATACCCTGTCGGCGCAAGAACTTTGTCAGGTGTGGTACAAACTGAAGCAACTCCTCGAATCGATCTCGAAAAGGCACCAGCACTGCCATTTTATGTGGTGATCGAATGGTTGCTTTGGTCGCATGTTCCTCAGAAACAAGTCTGCTCAATGGGTTCTTAAGCGGACATATGCAATCTGTAAAGTAAGCAATGTTTATTTATAGAATTCTATTGTACCTCATTTGTATATACTCGTATTATTTATTTACACACTCGCACCTGAACTAAGCGGCATAAAACTGAGCACTGCAATGCCACCCAGACAAAACGAAAGACCGCAGACGAAAAGCCAATTAATAGTTGATATGCTAGCCATTTTCATTTATGTTAATCTAATACTAAGTTTGGGAAACCAACACTACGTCACGCCATATAAAATTAAAAAATAGTTCTTCTGCAGGTGCCGCACTCAATTCACAACTCAGCTGTTTCCTAGACTATATCGATTCAGAATATCGATAAGATGTATCGGGCATTTTGTAAGAAGTAAACAGCTGATAGTAAACATTTTTTTAACAAATCGAATATATATTATTGTGACCTCATTATCGATGTGTCTTTACATAATCGATAGTGTCCCGCTATATTTAAAAAGAGAATACATATTGAATTTATATTTGATGTTTATAACACAAAACATAAAAAAGTTAAGAATTTGGGATTTAAAATCCTTGCTTTAGTTAATCTATAAGCAGTTGACAAATTATTTGTTCCACTTTGCATCTGTAACTACGATTCCACGACCTCTATTTTGATCCAGGAAGCTTTGCTTCCAATTGCCGCTAATGCAGTCGTTTTTGCAAGCACAGCCAAAGATATTGCAGGATCCACGTCCACAGAATGTGCCCACTTGAGCCCTGCCATCTGCACAGATGGTAATCTGGCAACCATTTTTGGTTCTATAACCTCCAGCATCAGCACAGTTGCCACCGTCTATAGCATAATTTAAGGTAAGCGATGCACGACAGCAGACTGCTTGAGCCAGGCACAAATATGACAAGGAGCAGGCAATGAACAGAAGAATCCCTGTTAGTTTCATTGTGATGCGAATATCTCTGAATGAGCTCTACAGAAGATCTCTTGAAGTACAGAGTATTTATACGAATAGAAAAGCTATAAGACATGGAAGTGGATAGTTTTATCTTATCTCTTTTCTGTTTCTGAGAATTTGTTCATGCTAAATGTTTTATAACTATACAAGCTAACAACTTTACTTCGCACAAATAATAATAATCTTATTTCTGGATTAAAGTATTAGCCCTCGTTGTAAGTACATTAAAAATAAATTGCCATTTACGATCGCCTGTTTTTGATATAGAATTGTATCTTGGGCATGGGAACATGTGAGAAAATTCTAGTCAAGTGATGTCGTTTTTCACTCTTTTCAAAAAGCCTTTTTTATAATTCAATAATAATTTGTCAACTAGTTTTATTGCATTTATATGTATAGTTTATTATTCACAGCAGAATTAAGTAGTGATTTTATTTAAATACAACTGTCCAAAAATATGTAAAATGAGGTATTGTTTAATAAGATATTCCAATATGTAAGTTTGAATAAAAATTGAAGAAATAAAAAAATTAAAAGTTATTCGTTCCACTTGGAATCTAAAACAATGATTCGTCCTTTATTATGTCTGTTATTTAGGAAACTGTTCTCCCAATCACCGCTACGGCAGCCATCTTTGCAATCACAGCCTGAGTCATTGCAGGATCCACGTCCACACCATTTGTCCGCACGTGTCCCGTCTGCACAGATGGTCAACTCGCATCTGCCGCCATCTTTCATATTAGCTCCATCATCACTGCATTGTCCTGCCACTGTATATTGTAAGGTTAGCGATTTACGACAGCATTCCCCATGAGCCATGGAGAAATATGCCAAAGAGCATGTAATCAACAGAAGAATTCCTGTTAGTTTCATTGTGATCCGAATATTTCTGAATGCGTTCTACTAAACGATCAGTTAGGTGCAGAGTATTTATAGCAATTGGAAAACTGTTGGATATACAAGAGGATAGCTTTATCTTATCTCTTGGGAAATATTTGTAATTTGCACAGCAATAGAGAAAAAATAAGTATTATCTTATTTCTGCAAAAATGCGTAAGTCCAATATAAATAAATTGTCTGTTGTCACTTGTGACTGTTTTGTCAAGAAGTATATATTTTCTGAGAAAAAGTAATCGAAGTGATTCCCCAGTCTAGTCTGAGATTTTCGTAAGAATCCAGCATAAGTTAACCCAGGGATCAAGTTACCAAAGTTGCATTTGAATGAAAATTTTTGTAAGAAATTCCAACCAAACCCAGTTAAAGATTGTTTCTCGGCCACACCATTAAATCAACTTTCTTTTTACAAATACCTTGCACCATTCATAAATAATACGCTCAGTTTGTACATTTCAATAAAAAGCGTTGTATTTATTTATAAGATTACAAAGAAAGCTTGCATATAAATTACGATAATTATGGAAACACAAGAGCTGTTCTTAAAAGACATATAAAATAAATAAGTTCTACATTAAAATTTATTTATTTATTTTTATAGTTAAATACTTAAAAACTGTAACTATATTTAGAGATTATGTAAATCTAATTGTTGTTCATATTTATTGTGTGTTTTACGTATCGAATTTTCGGGATTCTTCTAATGCTCAAGCGACTGAAATTTTCTGATATAAAATTGTTGTTATACGATTTATAATAATACCATTTCGAATCGCTGATATTATAAAAGAATTAGTTTACAAAATTATCGCCTACTTTCATATCATATCTATTGATTGTGTTCATATTTCAGTCAGTCGAGCAATAGAAATAAGCCTACACTAGATTCGATTTTTAAGTTTAGTTTCCGTCATCAGTTGACCTAAAAAAACACTTTAATTATTACTTTTCATTTCTACCACAGATGGATTTGTGCGTGCAAATGACGTAAACTTTAAATTCAATCCATTAAAAACTATGCAATTCGTGGGTCGTTTGTAAAATTGCTATAAAAACTAGTTTCGTTCGGTTCTTCATTTTACACATATTGTATATAAAAGTATAAAAGCTTGGAAAAGTTCATAGAAGATATAATTATCTCAACTCAATACGATTCAATTCAATTCAGCTCAACTGCGATCTGATTTGATCTTGTTGTGCGCGTATGTCAGGCGAATTTCGTTGCTCTTACAACAAAAGAAGACTAGAAGCAACAATTATACACAAAAAATAATAATGTTTAAAATAAAGTAACTAAAATACTATAAAAGCGCATTGAAGAAAGGTATTGCTATTTAAACAAACAATATGAAACGATTTTTTTTTATGTTCATAAACAAACGTCAAGGCTTCGTAAAATCATTAATTGTGATCCCTTACAAATTGTTGTTTTGGGTTGAGTCTCCTGAAAGCGATTGCATATTAAAAGGGGAGGCACAAAAAACAATTTTACAAGGCACATTGTTACGCTTGATTACGGGATTGCTACACGGACACGGGGACTTCAAATACATAAGTTCATAATTGAATTTTTAGTGAGCGCGTTCTAAATTAATTGCACCTATACTATGTATACAGTACAATATCACTGGTTGCTTCGTCACGTAACCTAATCCGAAACAAATTGGAATTTAAATTGAAAAAAAGTGCAAGTCTATCTGGAAACGTTAAATCGATTAAATTAAACATTTCAATCTATTAATAATCGGATCTAATTAAGTGTGTTGTCGCATTAATTTCACCAGTTTTTGGCACCTTAGTAAATATTATTGTGTTTTTTTCTTGCTCGGCTTATGTGTTTGTTTCTGTATCTGATTCTGACAATGAGATTGAGTCTATTTTCTTGTTCCTTCAGATAAAAAAACGTGAAGAATGCAGCGCTGTGGGTGCAATTTCGGATGTTTTGTTTGTCTGTTTCTGTGTTCTGTTGTGATTGTTTTGTTTGCAGTGCTTAAAAATTAGTTAAAATTATATTTAGTGTGCATGGCTGGTGGTTCATCTTCTGCGGTGAGCCGCCTTAGCCAACACTTGCCGCATCGTTGGCTCCGGCACGCATTGCTGAGGATCGCACTTCATGTTGCCATCTCCGCCGCAGCTGCAATTACAACATAAATTAGAAATATCCAATTTGAAAATTGTTCAAGTTTCTACTCACGTGCAAGTGATACAGGGACCACTCGTTGATTCAATAAGTTCGCCCACTCTATATGACCTGCCGTTGATGAGGCAGCCAGTGTGTTTGACAGCATCACCGTGAGAGTAATTCAGGAAATGTGGTGGCAGTGTGGTGCTTGTGGTTGTCGTGCTTGTCGTAATGTTCAGCACAGCGGCCATAGATACAGGACACTCGTAACGTGGACAACAGAAGCCAGAGATGGGCTCCTCGTGGCAACCGGAAATTGGAGGCGGGCAAGATTGTTGCAAGCAAATGATGTCGCTTCTAAAGCAGAAGCAGAAATCGCAAGGATCATCGCGTGGAATTTGCTGAGCCGACACATAGATTTTGCCAGCATAGCGACAGGTGCCTGGACCAAATACTTCTTCCTCATCATATTCGTCTTCAGGATAAGATGGATACTGTGGCTGATGGCCATAGGAAGGCGGTGTAATAGGTTCATGACCTGTACTGGATGCCACTGTTGTTGTAAGTGGGGATTCTGTTGTCGTTGTCTTGCTTGGAGTAGCTTCAGTCTCATCAACTGCAACTCTGTCGTCGATTACTGGTACCTTTGTGGTGCTGGTCATGTGCTGGGCGAACAGTGGATGCACCGTCATAATACTGTCAATTTCAGGCTGTTTAGTAGCAGATTCCTCGCTGGAACTTTCGGTGGCAGCAGCAGATGTTGTTGCATCCACGGCTGGAAGTCCCGTCTCGTCATGTTCTGGTTTCTTTTGAGCAGCTTCAGTAACTTCCTCTGATTCAACGCTATCCTCTTCCTTGTGTGGATGCTCAGGTGTTGGAGTGTGCTCCTCTTCAGACTCAACAGACTCATCACCCTCTTCGGCGGAATCCAAGCTAGCCCCAAGACCTGGAGCTGCAGTGGTGGGTGCTTCCTCAGTTGGTTTAGCGGTATGCATTTCAGTGTCAGGTTCTTGGGCTGGAGATTCTGTGCCCTCTTCGACAGGAGTCTTTGTGGGTACTTCTGTGCTTGGTGCTGGAGTTGGTGGTTTCAGTTTGGCACCAGGAGCTTGATCAGTGGTATCCTCATGCTCAACAGAACTTGGCTCTGTGGCTTCCTCACCCACATCTTCTGTTGAGGATGGAAGTTTGCTAACTTCGGTGATTGGCTCAATGTCATGAGTATCAGGAGCAACTGTAACTGGAGTCTTGTCAGCATCTGCAGCAGAAGTTGTGGCAGATACACCTTGGTCATCTTCGGATTCAGGAGCAATAGTTTGTGACAGAACATCTTCAATGGGTTTCTTGTCGACTTCCTCAGCACCAGGAACATGAATTGGAGCAACAGTAGTATCAATTGGAGTTCTGGATGTTGTTGGGATTGGTGCAGCTTCTTTGTCTTCCTCAGATTTGGGAGTTGTAATGCCAGAGTCGATTGGTGAATCAGTTTCTGCTGTCCTATCACCAGTTGGTCTCGCAGTGATATCCTCTGTATCATCATCCTGAGCACCAAGAGCAACTGAAGGCGCTGTGGTAATATCGATCTTCTCATCAGCAGTTGGAGTTGTGCCATCGACCTTGATGGAAGTGGCAGCAGTGGTCGCAGGTTGCTCCGATTCGTCGTCAGTTGGAACAGGCGTAGATGCAATTTTCTTATCAGCCGATGCTTCATCCTCTTTATCGTAAGGTTTCTCAGTTGTTGGCTCAACTTCATCATGTGCATCCTTGGATGGTGCAATTGTTGTTGAAGGTTCCTTCTCTGATGGCTTACTGCTTTCTGAAGCGTGAGCTTCTTCTTTTTCTTCTTCCTCAATTGGTTCAATGGTAGTTGAATCAGTTTTGTCTTCTTCCTGTTTGGTTTTGTCGTCAACAGGAGCAGCTGTGGGCAAGACAGCTTCACCTTCCTCTTCCGAAGTTGGTGGCTCAGTTCCTTCAGCGGGCTCAACTTCATTCTCAGATGAAACTGGTCTCTTGGTTTCCTCCTCCGGTTCAGCCGTTGGCGCTCTCGTGGGCAATGGTGGTTCCTTCTTATCTTCTGTAGCCTGTGGTACCGCAGGTGTTGCAGCAAGGACCGCTTCGGTACTCTCCTCCTCATCAGATGTGACTGGTGCCTTTTCATCAGCCGGTTTCGCTGGGGCTTTTTCGGAGGAAGGCGCAACTGTTGTGAATTTGTCCGATTCTTCAGAATCATCAGCAGCTGGAATTCCAGTCGTAGATTCGGTGACCTTATCAATGGGAGATTTAACAGTTGTTGAGGGAAGTTTATCTTGAAGTTCCTCTTCTGACTCTGTAGAAGCATCCTCAACAGATGGAGCATCGGTTGAAATGTCCATTGCAATGGGCTTCTCTTTGTCTGCCGGTTTCTCCTCTTTAGGAATGGGAACAGTTGTGGTAATTTCAATTTTGTCCTCTGGAGTTTCTTTGTCTTCCTCGGTGGATGGCGATGCGGTCGAAGACACTTCAGGCGCCGGCTTCTCTTCGTCCTTATGAGGAGTGCTTGGAGCAATAGTAGTTGCAATCTTAGAGTCCACATCAATTTCCTCGGAAGAGGATGTTGTTTCTTCTTCGATTGGCTTGTGAGGAACTGCTGTTGTGACATCTTCAATATCCTTGTGCTCTTCATCGTGAACTGTTGGTACAGATGTAGATGCTGTATCCTCGGGAGCTTGTGGTCTTGACGTCGATTGTGCTTCTTCCTCAGAAGTAGGCTCTTCAGAAGTAGACTTTTCTGTTGAAGGTACGTGTTCTTCATCAACAGGAACAGCGTCCGTAGAAGTGTCAGTTTTATCATCTTGATCCTTCTCCTCGGGTGATGGAGATGTTGAGATAGAGGGAATCGTAGTCTCCTTTTCAACGTCAGCTTCTGTGGATGATGGTTCTGAAGAAACAGCTTCATCTCCTGGTTTCTTAGTAACGCTAGGAATTGCTGCAATTGGTTGTTCATCAATTTTATCTTCCGATGTTGATGGAACAGAGCTGACAGTAGTAGCTTCCAATT
Organism: Drosophila putrida; assembly: GCA_037043535.1. Lineage (NCBI taxonomy): Eukaryota > Metazoa > Arthropoda > Insecta > Diptera > Drosophilidae > Drosophila > Drosophila putrida. Next base: position 1,958,282 of record JBAMBI010000135.1, read on the forward strand.
CATCTTCTTCATCCTCAGCTGGTACGGCTGTTGTAGATTCCTTCTCGGACTTATCCTTGTCAGAAACAGGAGAAGAGACAGTGGCAGAGGGTTCGGACTCAGATTCAATTCCAGTCTCTTCTGAAGTGACCGTCGATGACACATCTTCAGTTGGTTCCGTTGAAACCTTCTGTACAGAAGAAGCCACAGTTGAGGTCGATAACTCATCGTGAACATCCTCAGGAAGTTTCGTAGTCTTAGACACTTCATCTTCGGTGATGGGGGCAATAGTTGTAGCCTTGTCTTCCGTATCCTTTTCACTTGATGGCTTCTCTGTGCTCGAGTCTTCCTCTTCATCAGATGTCGCAGGTGCAGAAGTACTTTCATCTTGATCTTTGCTGACTTCGGGAGCAGATGTGGAAGTCTCTTCAGATGTTTCCTTCTCTTCTTGAGAGGATGGAACCTTGGTTGTCGTATCCTTGGATGGTTCCTTTTCAATGTCAGCCTCAGTACTAGTTTCCTTATCAGCAGGTTTCTTCTCCTCCTTATCAGCTTCCACAGGAGAAGCTGTGGTTGGCAATGGAACATCCTCAAACAGTTTCTTGTCTTGGTCTGCCTCGGTCTCTGGTCGAACAGTTGTAGCAGCAACGCTTTCTTCATCTTCTTCGGACGGCACTTTTTCTTCTTTCTCGTCAGATGGCTTAGAAGTATCAGTAGATGGAGCCAATGTTGTAACTCTATCCGTAGTGTCAGCTTCAGACGCTGTGGGAGTTGATGATGATGGAACTTTTTCATCAGTTGGTTTCTCAGCATCGCCAGCTGCCTCAGTGGATGAGACCTCATCCTTAGTGGACTCGGTGGATGCTTCCTCGGATGTGGGAGTGGCAACAGTAGGAGTAACCTTATCTTCAGTTTCGCTATCTGGTGCTTCTGTCTTTTCCTCAGTGGGCTTAGCTTCTTCGATTGGCTTCTCTTCATCCTTTGAAATGGGAGCCGCAGTTGTAGCAGCCAAAGTATCTTCAATCTCCTTCTGTGTATCATCAGCAACTGGAGCGGGTGTTGTACCCTCCTCCTGGGCAGGTTGCTTCTTGGCTTCATCAGTTGTTGGGGTTGCAGTTGGAGATACAGAATCATCCTCAGTCTCCTTATCTTCTTCAGGTTGAGGTTCTTGCTCGACAGGCTTTTGAGCACCCTTCTTGATACCAGGAGCTGCCGTAGAGGGTACAATCTCATCTTCTTCTTCCTCTGAAGGAAGCTCTTCCTTGGTTGGCTTCTTGATATCCTTCTCTGTTGTGATCTCGTCCAGTTGAGGTATCGAAGTAGTTACTGGAATCTCTTCATCGGGCTTAACGTGAGACATTGGTAGTTCAGTAATGCCAGAAGGCATAATGACATCCTTTGGTACTTCCTCAGTGCTTGTAGACTCGTCTTCTTCATCGACAGGTTCCACAGGCTTCTCACTTGTCTCAGGCTTAACAGTTGTGGCCTTGTCGTCAGCAGTTGTATCATCGGCCTTAGGAGTCGAGGAATCAGGCTCACAAATGTAAGTTGGACAGCAACCATCAAGAAGGTCAGTAGCCAGGACACACTTTTCGCGATCCTCGGGAATCTTGCACTCCATGGGCTTGCAGGAAACAATGCTGCTAACACACATGCAGGATACATCACAGGGTGTTGTTGCTGGTACCTCGGTATTGTTGGCATAGGTTTTGCCTTCCACCAAGCAATCTCCCTCTCCGGGAATGACAGATGGCAGTTGCATGTCGGGTAGGGCTGCGGCAGTTGTCTCTTCCTCAGCACTGGGAGCCACGGTTGTCTTATCGGCATCAAAGTCGGTCCGGGTATCAACGGGAGGCAGTTCAGGCTTACCCTTTTCTGTTGGTTTCGGAGATTCCTTCTCAGCTGTAGATGCAGTGACACTTTCTTCCGTTGTATCTGCAACTTCGGTGCTAGCCTCATCTTCCTCTTCAACTTCAGAAGGAGGTGGTAAGTAAACTGCAGGTGGTTTGGTAGTTGAAGAGGGTTCTGGTTGGGCAGTAGTCTCATCAACGACAACAGGAGCAATATCAGATTTGGCGGGAACAGCCTGGGTTGTTTGTTCCTCTTCCTTAGCTGTGGTGTCGGCTTCAGTGGTTGGCTTGGGTTCTCCCAATGGTACACTGGTAGATGACATAAGTTCCTTTTCTGCCTCAGTTGTTTCTTCATCAGTCTTTTCAGGGGTTGTGACTTTGTCGGTAGCTGTGTCCACTTCTCCCTTCTTGGGTTGCTCGGTTTGTTGCTCTTCAGTTTCCTTCTCATCACTTTCCTTTTCGTCACTTTCGACTGAGGGTACGGTTGTGGCTTCCTCCTCCTTATCTCCAGTAAGTGCGGGGCTGGCTGTACTGCTCTCTGTCGCAGGCTTTTCTTCATCAATAGGACTTTCCGAGCTTCCTCGGGGCGGACGCCTTCGGTTGAAGAGGAAGGAACCAGAGATCCCGCTGGGGTTGTGTATACATCTTTATCTTCATCTTTAGCGGCATCTTTCTCAGTTGAGATGTCAATAAAGCTTTCGGTATGATCTTCCACAGTTTCAGGTGTGGTAACTTCAACCACCTCATCTTCTTTAACAGGAGTTGTAGCCTTAGACGTATCCTCTCCGCTAATATCCTCAGTACTTGTGGCTGGAACGCTAGAACCATCGCTTGGCTTAACAATTTCCTTGTCCTCACCGCTAACTTCTTTTGGAGGAGTTGTTGTTTGAAGAGTAGCCTCATCGGAAGTGGGGGCTTTGTCAGTTTCTTGTTCAAGAGACTCTGCTCCGGCAGGAGTTGTAGCCTTGACCAAATCTTCTTCACCAATGATGTCCTTGGCAGTAGTAGCCTTGACCATTTCATCTTCATCCTTCGCAGGAGTTGTTGCCTTAACCATTTCATCATCATCGCTGACTTCCTTGGAAGGAGTTGTAGCCTTAACGATCTCGTCTTCTTCGCTGATTTCCTTGGAGGGAGTTGTTGCCTTGATGATCTCATCTTCATCCTTGGCAGGAGTTGTTGGCTTAACAATTTCATCTTCATCGCTGACTTCCTTGGAAGGAGTTGTAGCCTTAACGATCTCGTCTTCTTCACTGATTTCCTTGGAGGGAGTTGTTGCCTTGACGATCTCATCTTCATCCTTAGCAGGAGTTGTTGCCTTAACAATTTCGTCATCATCGCTGACTTCTTTAGAGGGAGTTGTTGGCTTAACGATCTCATCTTCATCGCTGACTTCCTTAGCAGGAGTTGTAGCCTTGACGATCTCATCCTCTTCGCTGACTTCCTTCGACGGAGTTGTAGCTTTGACAATCTCATCCTCTTCGCTGACTTCATCGGAGGCAGTTGTCGGCTTGATGATTTCATCTTCAGCACTGGTATCCCTAGCAGGAGTTGTAGCCTTGATGATTTCATCATCAACACTGACTTCCTTTCCGGGAGTCGTGGCTTGCTCCTTGTCTTCACTAACTTCTCCAGCTGAAGTTGTAGCCTTGACAGCTTCTTCATCAATTTTGTCCTCGGTAGATGTGATAGGCTTAGCTGTATCTGATTCATCACTTTCTGCTCCTGCGGGAGTTGTGGCCTCGACAGATTCCTCCTCACCACTGACTTCCTTAGCTGGAGTTGTTGCCTTGTCTTCCTCACCACTGACTTCCTTAGCTGGGGTGGTTGCCTTGTCTTCGTCACCGCTGATTTCCTTAGCTGGAGTTGTTGCCTTGACAACGTCCTCTTCATCGCTGGAAGTTGGAGTTGTAGCCTTGTCGCTATCTTCTGCCGAAGCTGGCGTGGTTGGCTTGGCAATGTCTTCCTCTGAGTCACTTGTATCCTTAGGTGCCGATGTTGTTGTTGCCTTGACACCTTCCTCTTCTCCGCTTCCCTCTTCAGGCGTGACCTTGACCTCTTCACCGCTGCCTTCCTTAGTTGGCTCAATGGGTTGTACTCGTGCAGTTGTGGCCTCCTCGCCGCTGCCTTCCTCCTCAGATGGAGCCGGGGATGATTCTGATGGAATATCAATTCGAGAGTCTGTAGCAATAGTAGAAGCCTCAGGTTCCTTCTTCTTATCCTCTGGCTCGGGGGCAAATGTCGTGTCGATTTCACCGCTGCCAGCTTCCTCAGCTGAACTCTCAGTGGATTCTTCCTTGATCTTCTCCTCGTCATCAATGTGTTCCTGCAGATCGACATCTTCCTTGGGAATCTCACCGTGTATGTCCTTAACAGGAGCAGCTGTGGTAATGATGCCTTCCTCGTGTCTAATATCTTGTGTGGTGATCTCAATAATTTCAGTGGTAGCACTATCATCCTCGCAGACATAATTGCTGGGACAGCACTCTCCCTCGGCAGCGGGCATGGCTCGGCAGGACTTTCCACTGGCCGCAGTCATTGGCATCTCACATTCTTGGACGGCACAGACAATGTCACCACGCATGCAGTAACAATGCTCACAAGCACTCTTTCCCTTGATGGAGGCACCATCGGCAAAGAGATCACCATCGTGGATACAATCTGTGGAAACAGGTGGAGACATGGTGGTAAGGATAAATCCAGGCGTTGGACGAACTGTGGTCGTGGTTGTCGACTGATCCTCCAACTCAAGCACATCATTTTCATGATCTGTAAAAGCAGCAGTGATTGTAGATATAAATTTAAGGGGAACTGCATCTGTGATTACTTACCGCAACTGTAGCGCACGGGACAACAGGATCCCTTATTGTAGATGGGTGTGCAACCATCAACATGCAATGTGCACTCCTGCATAACACACTTGGTCTGATTGTTGATACAATAGCAGAGCTCACAGGGCTTATTCGGATTCGATGGAACCTGAGCACCTTCCGGGTAGAACTTCTCCTCAATGCTGCAGCCAAATTTCTCAGGAATGCTCAGCTCAGTGCCCGGCTCAGGGGTATGATAGGGCACATTAACGGGCACTGAAATATCTTCACGTAAAGCAGATATCTAAAGAATGGCGTATACAAACTTACCCTCTGGACAGGTAATGATGGGACAGCATTGATCCTCGCGCTTCTCCACAATGCAATCGTGACCAATGGGCTTTGTGAAGGGGCAAACTCGAAGGTAGCACATAAGCATGCGATTGTGGCAGGTGCAGTTTAGACATGGCTCATTGGTCATAATGCGATCACCCTCATTGTAATGCGCATAGTTGTAATAGCAGCCTTCTGCAATAATAAAGAGCCCAAAAGAAAGTTGCCGATTTATTAATAACCACAGCTACTGCCTAGACTGTAGACTGTTAACTGGAACAGCTCTTGGGAACAAAGAACAATGACTATGAGTACTATCTCTATCAACTAGTTAAAGTAGAAATTCCCTAGCATCAGTTATGCATTCAAGCCAAGCTCATGTGTGCTACTGTGTCGTTTCGGCCATAAATTATTTTTACGTTAAGCGCCATCAGCTGTCATAATACGTACGGCAATAGATAAGTTTTATGGCTCATCAGAGTCATTAAACACACAAGTCAACTTGTTTTACATGCTACTGGATTTGTCGGACTACCTACAATAAGTTAGTGCCGTCCACCCGCAATAAATTTCACATCACATTATTAACACGTTAAGCTCGACTTGCAACGGCACCTCGACTCCTACCCCTGACTTTGTCTCTACATCTACATTTCTGTTAGCCGTCTTTGACTCTTTGTTGCTGGCCTGGCTAGACAATTTTTTGATTGAAATCTTTTGTCTTTGTTGTCGCTGTTGCTGTCGCTCACGTTTTGAGCATAAAACTCATAAAACAGCGTTTATTTCTTTATGTCTCTCTCTTTATTTTTTGTTCGTTGGCGTGTGGCTTTTCACACCTCGACTAACAGCCTAATAATGCGCATACGCCCCGTTTGCCACCGTTTGTCTGGACAGCTTTGGGTCAAGAGCTATTGGTCGTATCACATTTAGCTGATTAGCAGCTTATAGCTTATGGCCTCAATTAGTCTTAATTTCGGCTATCAAAATTGTATTATAAGCTTTGTCAAAAATGTATTTATTTTGTTATGTGGATTTTTTACTTAAATTAAATTGTATTTACCCGGATACTGTTGGATTTCTGTGTATTCCTGCAGTGGAGCTGTAAGATAGAAAAAGATTAAAATGGATTAATAATTGTGTCTTTTAATTTATTAGTTTATTTATTAAAGTATATTTATTGATTTTAGTACCTCCTTTTAGGTTGATTTTACATTTATAAACCTATATTTAAATCATAACTCATTTTTATTTTTGTAGACTACAAATATTTTTAAGTATTCCTGCTAACATTCCAGTGCTGCAATTTCATAGGAAACTAATTCTATGGCACAATATGTATTATTACTATTTTGTGTTTTTTTTTGCTCTATTATGGCATTATCTTATGAAGGCCATATCCGTTAGTCATGACTACGAGTAAGTATAATAAATTAATTTATCTATTACATCCAGAATGCCAGACTCTAATTGTGGCTGCATGCAATTGAAATTAGATGTGGCTTCAAACTTGCGTAGGCTATGTTGATAGGCCAGCGTTCGTTTGATAACAGGGCCAAAATGCCGCTGGCCAACATGCAACAGCAGCATCATCTGCAGCAGAGGTTGCAACAAATTGCAGCAACAACAACAGCAGTGCTCGGCTTTGTGTGCGTGCAACGTATTATTACCACATAATCAAAATTCAGGAAAAGCAACTGCAACAACAGCAGCAAGAAACGCTAGAAAAAAGCCAAGTAATAATGGCACGTAGCAAGTTCTAGGCATGTCTTGTTTGCCCTCCGGATTTGCAACCAACGTGTGTGTATGTGTGTGTGTGTGTTCCACACTAGGCTAAAAAATGGCTCAAACAAATTGTTTAAGCTGACAGTTAGCCGGCAACACGAGTTGCAAGCAACTTGGCGGTCACTTGTTGCTGCGGTGGCGTTTACGAGCACGACAGCAACATGCCAAAGCAGCAGCAACAACAGCAGGTAAAATGATTTGACAAATTGCATTTTATTATGAATGACTTTGTTGTAGTTGTAGTTGCTGTTGTTGTGTGTGAGCAACTTTGATTAATTGCGTTTAGTTGAAGGGTTGACTATTTTGCACATATATTTCAAATGTTAATTTCCGCATAGCTGGGAGGTCCCACAGGATTAGCTGGACATTTCAGCTATTGGGATTTCCAGTAACTGCAGCCGAAATAACAATGCAAATTGTAACGGCATGTGCTCATAAGCACGCTATTGGACAGGTCAGCAGAGTCTTGGCCAGCAGAGCAACAGCAGCAGCAACAAATCAGAGTAGCAATTTTAATAGCGTGGCAAGGGGCATGAAGCAGGAGGCATGTGGCATGTAGCATGCTGCTCCTATGTACGTCTCACTCATTCAAAGTAACGGATGTAAATTACATTTTATGCGGTAAGAACAACAACAGACCACGAACCGAAACCTGGCAACGCATAAAAATTCACACATTAACTGTTAAGGATTGCCAGCAAGAAAATGAGAGAGAGTCGGAGAGTAGGAGAGAGGGAGGAGGGAGATAGTGAAAGAGTAGAGGGAGCAACATTAGCTGGACTTGGCAATGGGAGTCAATCATGCAGCCGGTTCGCAGTCAGAGTCCGTAGTTCCTAGCAGCAACAGTATCCCGTCTTAAGTGTAGAGTCCCCAGTTCCCAGTTGGTCGCCTTGTAATGCAAACTTATGCAACAATTTTGCGCTGCAAGTGCAACAACTAAAACATGCCACATACGAGTACAACTATGACTACGAGTTGCAGTTGCTGTTGCTGTTGCAGTTGGAGGCAGCAGCAGCAGCAGCATCAACATGATGACCAAGACGCATGAGTCGTCGTTTGCCTTGCTGATGGTACACATCAAACATGGTCGTGTCGGTCCAACAAACAGAAGTCAGTCAGTCAGTCAGTTAGTCAGTCAGCCAGTTGTTGCTGTTGCTGTTGTTGCTGGTGTTGATTTGGCTGCAGCTTACAGCTACATTCACATGGGCAATAGCTTCAAGCTAAGCCAAAGTTGTTGGCGGCGTCGGTTGCTGCTGTTGCTGTTGTTGTTGTTGTTGTTGCTGTGACTGTTGCTGTTGCTGTTGTTGCTGTCGCAAGAGTCGTGCATTTTGTTTATTCTAGGAAAGCGCGCGCGCTTGCCTCGCATCTCGACCATGGCCATGGCTGGATGGTTGTTGCTGCCGTTGTTCTTGCTGTTGTTGCTGCTGCTGCTGTTGCTGTTGTTGCTGCGGCAAGTTGAATGACCCGGTCGCGCATGTGTGCAAAAATGTGTACACAAACCATAAAATACAAGCCACTAGCAGGCTTTACTTACATAAGTAGGCCTAGACTTAGGCCTGGCTTTGACTTCGGCTGCGACTGCGACAGCGACTTGGACTCTGTCTTGGCCAGTTCTGACCAGGCTAAGACCAGGCAGCGGGCACGCCTTTTGCTGGTTACGCTTTATTATTTAGTGCTGTAGGTGGCTTGGGGTAGAGGGGAACTGACACAGACTCTCCTGTGGGACAGAGGCATGTGAAAAGTGGAAGTTTTGCTAAATATTTTGTTGATAGCAATCGTTCCTTTTTTTTTTGTTTTTTTCCAATACTTTTCTCTATTGCCACGCGGAAACGTTGCAAGCAGCCAAAGTGAAATATTTGCCATGCCACAAATATTTCAAAGATTACAAAATAAACACAAATCTTCCTTTGGCTTCCCAAATGGTTCCCCATGCGCCATTTTTATGTGTGAATGTGTGTGTGTGTTGTTGTGCGTTTGCCAAACGCGGCAGCAACTACTTTACCGCTACTTTAGTGACCAGCAGCAGCAGCAGCTGCAACATTCTGTTGCACACCCACATGCCACATCACAGTGAGAGAGCAAAAGAAGATATATGGTTAGTTGATAAGCTGCAATTCTTCTGCTTTCTTTGGTTGACAATAGAGAATCGAGCAGCGTTCGTAATTAGAGCCAAGTTTACAATGATCTTTGGCTAGAACAATGGTACACCCAAGGGTTGCACATGCAATAAATCGAACTATAATTGCACTGTCTGGCTCAATTATGCAATGGCAGGAAAACAGAAATTATGCTAGGCTAGGGATGTTGGGAAAGGGATGGCAAGGGGCTCAGCAACAGCAACAGCTCAAAGAGGCATGCAAATTTTTGCCTGCAGTTGTTGCAAAACAATTTCCATTTTCTATGGCCTTGATCACATAATTTCCATAATGCCGGGTCGATCAATATGGAGTGAGCGACAAGCTAACAACCCAACAAGACCAAGAACTAAGAGCTAAGACCAAGATCATGGTCAAGACGGGGACTGACTGCAGTCTCTATCTCTTTTCCTCTATGTGTATGTGTGTGTGTGAGTGCCGCCGTATCATGTCCATGCATCAGCGTTGAAAGCAGCCAAGAGCCATGCAGCATGGGGCGCCCTAACAATGCGCCCAACAGAGGCAACAGCAGCAACAACGACAGCAACAACAGCAGCAACAGCCGCCGCGCACAGCAAATGAATTTGCGAGTAATTTAACATGATTATGTCGGAGACAAGGTAGCAATGTAGACATCGCAGCTCCTTTTGGTTTAGGCCAAATTGGATGCAGTTGCGCAAGGCTCTGACTTTGAGTCTGACTGTGGCGTGACGCTGTGTTTTATTACCAGGCAGCCTAGACATGATTCGTTCTAAGTAAATTATGCCCGTTGGTCATGACGAGGTCTTGCCGTGAAATTGCTGCCTGTTGCCTGCTTTAGATGCATATGAAACAATTACCAAAAGAAGGAGAAGCTCTAGCTCTAGCTCTAAGTCTAGGCAATGGCAATGGCAAAGGCAAAAGCAATCCTTGGTACCTGTCTATATGTGGGCATTGTAATTGCTGTCTTGTGGCCAACTCATATGCATATTTATGGCCTGAACTAGGCAATGTCATTAGAGGAGTCAGTCAAGTCAACTGCGCTTGTCGGGGAGGCAAAACTTTTGCTTTTTAACCATCGACTGCAAATCTGACTGCTTAATAGATAATAATGAGTCTGGGTTGCAAGTTGGCAGTTGCAAGTTGCAAGTAGGAGCTGCCAGCTTTGCAACTTGTGTCTGCCGCTTAACCTTGAGGCACTGTAATTAAGCAGTTAAAATGGCCGTGCATAGTTTCCCACAGTTTTGTGATCCTAGCCATGGTCTAGGCCTTCATTTCTTTTTTATGTGTCCTGTCTCGTGGGCTTGGGCTTGATTTGTTTTGATTGCTCTGCGTGGCTTTAATGAGTCCCCCTTTGGGGCCATCAATCTGCCTGTCAGTTCGTATTTGTAATCGTATTCGTATTCCTCTCGGCAATAGCTAATCACGGCTAGCAAGTGGAACCACTGGCACCACTTGCACCACTTGCACCACTGGCACCACTTGCACCACTCGCCAGATATATCATAATTTTTGTTTGTGCAATTTTAGACAAATTCTTATGGCCCGTAACGGAGGCAGACAAACAAATTGTCGTTGACTCCTCTCCCCCTTTGGTTTTCTACCGATTCTCTTGGCTCCATTCCTGTCTTCTTCTCCATTCAATTATTACACCGCTAGCTGTTATTGATAACAGCGCATTGATTACTGCAATTGCAATTCAAGTCAAGTCAAGTCGAGTCGACTCCACTTGAGTTTTTCTGCCAAAATAACAGACAAGATCTATAATCAAGCGACCTGGTCCAGAGCGGGAAGATCCGCTACTCAGTTGTTTGGCCAGACAATCAGAGTTGCCACTAGTCGCCACAAGTTGCAAGTTGCTGCTTGAAATTTGCGCATGCGTAACTGTTTATTAATTTCAGTTTAAGTTTGAATTTGACCAACAATTTCGAGTTTCACTTGGTGGCCAATAGCTTCAAGTCTCTGTTCAAATTGGCAACATAACAAAAGTAAGATTGATGATAATGTCCCCAACAAATTCTCACGTTGTGGCTTGTGGCCGATTCAATTAAGTACGGATTACAGCAATGTGTCTGCCTCATTTGGTAAAACATTCACGTGGCATTCAAGCGCTAATTGAAGTTGTCCCCTCTCCCTGCTCCCTGCTCCCTTGGAGAGCTGTCGATTTGTATCTACTCCCACGACAGTAGGCATGGCATTTAGCTAATGATTAGCTAGCATAGATAATGCTACTAGTGGTAGTTGCGTGTTGGCCAAGTGCAGAATTGGTTACATAGCTGAAGAAGCTCAAGCATAAAACTCAATGTGGCCAAACGCACAAACCAAGAACAGAACAAAAGATCAGCAAAGCGATAATTATACCAGGTATTAGTTCATTCCTTGTCTAACTCTCTCTCCCTTCCTCTCTCTCTCTCTCGTTCTCTTCTAGCGCCTCTCTTTCTCGCGTAGTTAGTGGCCGTTGCTAAGTGACTTAACATGACCCACAGTTGGAGATTGGAGACTGTAGACTGTGGACTGAGAACTGAGGACTGTAGAGAGGGGTCTTCATAGGGTTTACCATGCGTAAAGGTGCCAGGCTACGGGTTGATTGAACCCCCTGCTTGGCCAGGCATTAGAGCCAACAAAGTACTCTTAGACTTGGTCTGGTCTAAAGTTACACAATTGAAAAGCTGTGGGAAGTCATTGCACTATGTGATAAAGATCTGTGTAAAAATGAGCCGACAGCAAAGCAAAGTGTTTCTACCTCGTAACTGGTAAGACATCATGGCTAATTACCATTCTTTCGCTGGAAGACTTTCCGTCTTTAATAGTGTCAAAATGTATTCTAACACACAGCCAACTTTAAGCCTGGCTAACTTGATTCAGCGAACCGCAAATGCCATACTACAAAATGGTCAGTTTGCTGGCTCCTGTTTTCAATTGCAAATTCTACATAAAATTTGGCCAAAGTTGAAAATGTTTCTATCATAAACTGTAATTAAGACAACACCTGTCATACGGCAGCTAATACCAAATTAGGTCAAATTTCCGACTAATTGCCGTAAATGTGAATCAAAGTAAAAAAAAAACAATATGTTTGCTTGGCTATTAATTAGCATTTTGAACACGTTTTTAGAGCGACGACAACGACAACTTGTTGTACAAATAGGAAATTAGCATATTCACGCCAAGATCTTGCATAAAATGCCAAATAAAACAGATATACAGAAATAGATACAAAGTGACGTCTCACGGGCCTCGCCTGGCCAACAAGTTCAAGTTCAATGACATCAAACAATAACAAAAAAGAAAAAAAAATAATAATACTTAATAATAAAAAAACCCAGCAAATATAATATGAGCTATGGTTATGGCATAGACTGGTAACTATATAACTAGTAAAGTTTTGTATACTCATATGTATATCAGTCCCTTTGTGGGTCTATCGCAGTGGGAAATCTGAGAATTGTTGTTACTTAACTTGTCCCGCCGGCGTTTTGCTCTACTAAGCAGAATTTCATTTGCATTTTGCATTTGTTGCTGGTGTTGGTGTTGTCTGCGGCAAACATAAAATCTTGCAACGTGCAACTGCAACATTGAATTACAGCAATCAGAAGAGAAGCCATTTCATTGTCAAGGCAAACGCAAGAGAGTTGAGTTCAGTTGAAGACAAATCCAAAGGCGTTAATGGCCAAATTGTGTAATTTCTGTGGTTCCAGACTGAATGTGGCTGAATGAATGTTGTTGCTTTGGTATTGCAATTGCCAAATGGGCTTACTGTTACCGTTACAAATTCAAATTGTTACCGAGTTAACCGCAAACGCCACTCGCTCACTGATTATTTACTTTAATGAAATTAAACTCCCCGACCTTGTCGCAGGAAGTTGAAAATTTTAACGCTGATAAAAATCGAATCGTTTCCGCCTGAACTTCTGTAACTTGGCTTTTTATTCTTACCAGTTTCACACGATACCATCAACAATTCTCGGGCTTACATTTAATTGAAATCAAGTGCAGTCAAGTCGGGCCCTTTCTGCTTAACTGTCTACAAATGGCTTTAGGCCAGCTAAATCTGGTCAATGGCCTCTTCAGCCATTTGCTTGCTCGCGTGGGTTAAATCATAACAACAAATTAAGTGCCTCTTTTGAGGCCCCCTCCAACTAATATAAATGTGTTTTTTATGGTACAAAGTCAGGGCCAATTTATCATCATACGAATATCACAGAGAGATAGAGAAAAAGACACAGTTTTGATATGAGTTCAACTTGAACATTTCTTATTTTTTGTTTCATCTTGACAAATTGATGTACGTCTTGGGCGTCGTTGGTGGGCCAAAAAGCCAAAATGAAAGTCTTTGCTCAATGCTTATTTATGGCCAAAAACAAAGAGGAGTCTCTAAGACAGAATGGACATGGCTTGGGCGGATTCTAATTGTGTCACCATGGAAAGTTGGCCAGCAACAGCTTAACAACAGTTGGCTAAAATCAGCATGTTTTTTTTTGCTTACAAATTCATCCTGTTGCCTCTCACGCTCAACGTGGACTCGTGTGGGCCGCTTAACCCGCAAGTTCGTGATCTCTAACTCGCGTACTTGTTCCTCTCTCAAGTGGCTATGAAATTCCTCAACTACGCAGCCAAAAAAATAGAAATAGAAATAGAAAAACAAATGTTCTTCTGGCAGCCAAATCGGTCAATGGTCAGCGACTTTGGGACCGTTGTTTGCCAGGCAAATAAGCCAAGTCAAGTTCGACTACAAGCTATGGCTATTTGGTATGTGGCTACAGCTATAGCTAAATGTATACACACACACACATTCACACACACAGTGTCAGCGTGTTTGCATACGAAATATTTAAGATTGCCACATGATGCGGCATGCATCACGTCTATTTCCCTCTCTTTCGCCTACTTGCCCCATCGAGTGTCGAATACCGTTGGCATTGTGCTATCAACAAGCTGATAAGCACTTGACATTGAACCTGGCCAAAATGTTAATTATATGCGCGTGGCCAAAATCAAATCTTGATTAACGTTTGCTGATGCTGATGCTACCATGTCTAGGAGACTTTGGGCTGGAACTCTGATATCATCAGTGAGCAGTCATGCAATTAATACTTGAGCATAATGATGCTTGCCCCTAAAAACAAGATTCAAACCCAAACCCGAACCCAAGTCCAAGTTTAGATTTTGAGCCTCTTCAGATATTTGTAGGGAGGCAACTAATACAAGTTAATTAAGCGCGTCAAGTGGCAATAAACCCCAGAAATGCCATTTAACTTCCGCAAACTCTCCAAGTTTTAGTTTTAGCCATAAACAGGCGATTTATATGCGCAATAAGCAAAAATATGAGCGTCGTTCTAATGCCTTTGTAATTGGTTATAAATTAAGCAATCAGTAAAAAATAAACTTACACATACAAACGCATATAAGAACTATAACCATATAGAATAGTATATGGCATTAATTTTACGAGCTTTCAACTCGCCTTGTACAGGTAAAAAAAGAAGATGAGAGAGAGAGAGAGAGAGAGAGAGAAAGATAGCAGAGGGTCTTCAATTAGACACTGGTAGACATAAAACTCAAGTTCAGTGACTGTGACTTATCAGTTTTCTGCAGAGAAGATCGTATAAATTCGAGTACTTTCATTGGTGTCAATTGGCCAGCCTCCAGCTAACTGCTAAGTACCAGGTGAGAATCACACCTGTGGCTCAAACATGAGAAAATGTATAAAATATAATAATAATAATAATAAACAAGAAAAGAGGCAACACAAATCATGTTCAAAATTGATTGATGAAAACGCCCCACGAAATTTAAGCGAACAGTCAAAAGCCAGAGACGAGGCAAAACTAAAAAAGACTTTGCGTCTTCGAAATTGCTGTCTTCTCTCTTTTTTTTTGTGGCTTATAAAATAATGATAATGTGTTTGTGGCTACCGAAGTCACTGACAGACGACGATGACGATGACTGACTTCAACTCCAACTCAGACTCCGACTCGGACTCTGACTTCGACTCCAACTTGGTCCATTAACTTGGCTATGAGCAATGGAGGGAGCGAAGCGCCTAAACTGACCAATCGACCTTGAGCTTGAATTAAAACTTGAACTTGCCAGCTTGAAAATTGCATAAGTTGCCGCTGGCTAACTGCGTTTAGGCCTTAACTGTAAAGGGTAAAACACGATGTACATTTTAAGCTACAAGTATTTGCAGGCCAAGTTAACAATTGACGTTTTGAGGATTGCTATTTTGGCTATTTTATTATGACGCAAAATGCCACTTGTTGTCAAGTATTTGAACATGTTTCAACAGATCGACGCATATTAATCATGGCTATATCAATGGCTATTGATTTATTATGTTGTCGAATGATGTATCTGATAGATACTTAGTCAACTGTTGAGTCATTGTCAGAGTCAGATACATGCACAGTGTACAGTGTACAAGGTACTCACACACATAGGTATCTACTTTATTATAATGGAACAATTCAATTACCAAACAAGATTCTTGAAGTAACCTGAGCTCAAACACTCTGTAAGTTCATCAAACTTAAGTGAGAACTTTTGTTTGCTTGTTAGTGTAACAAATGTGAAGTCCGTACAACATTCTTAAGTAGGCGAGAAAAGGTTGCCCCATTGATTTAGCTACGAATCTATGAAGTTTCCCAGCTTCAAGCTCAACGATCTCTTTCTGCCATTCACAAAATATCATTACAATATGGTATGTGTTTTTCTTTGTCATTTTTGGGGATAGATTTCCATATGCAGTCCGTTCTGGGGCAAGCATGTGTTAATGAAAATTCCAAGAACCAAATGCTGCATTCAGCGGTGCTAAATTTGGGTCAACAACTGCCTGACTGCTGACTGACTGACTGACTGACAAACTGACAAACTCTGACTATTGTCGCCTATCGTTTGGCTATCGTTTTGACTAGGCCAAAATCAGTCACTTGGAGCTTGTTTATTGAATGCCCATTAAAGAATGCCATCCCACTTTTAGGTCTTGGTCTTGGTCTTGGTTTTGGTTTTGGCTTCGGATTTTGGGTTGTCGTTTCTCGTGTTTGCATGTGATTGACTTGTGGCTAGTACCAGTAACTACACCTCGGAGTTGTCTGACCGATATTCTGCAGTCATGAGAAATGCTGCTTATTTTCCCCCACTTCTTCTTAGCTTTTTTTTTGGGGTTTATTTGCCATAAACTTTTGTTTAAGCAAGTCGTTAAATTGTATGCACTCAAAGGCATAGTTGAGGCATAGAGGCCCGTTAGTCTTGGGCCTTTTATTGCTGCACCTTCAACTGTGACGGCAAGGGAGAAAGGAGAACGGAGAGCGAAGAGCAAAGGGAATGTGAAAGTTAACACCTCATTTTGAGCAGATGCATCTAAAATATTTGGCCCACCCATTTTGGGCAGTGAGACCATTAGCACGCCGACTTTATTTATAGCGAAAAGGGAAAGAATTTATTTTAGTATTTGTAACTGTAACTGTATCTGTATCTGTCAATGTATCTGTATCTGTATCTGTAGCTGAGTCGGTTAATGTATCTCTCACCCTCAGTGTGCCTTAATTTCAATTTCAATTTAAATGGAAACGCATGACTCAATTGAATTTTGGACACCCCAAAGCACACTGTTCGTAATTGAATTCTTTTTTCTGCAGAATGACCCCTGACCCCTGACCCCGGACAAGTGCAATGTTTTGGCAGCTGTTGCCAGCTGATGGCAATTTGTCACACTACACCAAAAACTGAATGCTTTAATTAGTCCGACTTTAGGCAAAGTATCGACAAGTGCAAATTTATGGCCAAAAATGATAATGCGAATAATAGACAACAGCCCATATGCATGTAATCCCAGTGATACGAGGGTTGTGGTCTGCACTTAGATACTTAGGGATACTTGGGATGCTTAGCAGCCTAACTGTAATTTATGTTGACATAATAAACCACTTACCAGCTTGCGTTAACGTTGGCAGCATCATCAGCAGAATGGCCAAACCAGACCAGACCAGCTCCTCGAGTCCCAATGGACTCGAACGTTTTCTTGTCATGGCTTTGCTTGTGTGTGTAACTGCAAAGAGAAATGGAAAGAGAGAGAGAGAGGGGAAATGTACTTTAGTATACGTTTTTGTATTCATTATTATTATGCTGTCTACAGAATTGATCCATTAGATCTTTGACACCCGACCGTTTAACCCTTGCTAACAAAACGACAACAACAATCAAATCGAGCCACAATATGTTTCTTAAACGACGGCACTTCATTAAAAAAGCATGACAAGGCACATGTCCTTTCGACTCCAACTCCTCTCTTTTTTTTTCTTTTCGTCTTTTTTTTTTGTTAAAATTTTCAATAGCCTCAACTGCTCGACAAAAGCAATTTACGTGCACAAACAGCAAGCACATATTTCGGGTGGTTTGGGTGAACTGTTGACAGTGAGATGCCACCACCACTACCACCACCACCAACCACCAGAGAAGTCCGAGAATTTCAGAGGCAAAGGCAGAGGGAGAGGGAGAGGGAGAGAGTCCTTCCCCTTCAAGCTGAGCCTCTGACTGTGAATGTCCTGTGACTGGATGTTTTTCTTGAATTGTTTGCGGAAATCACTTGTTTGCTGATTTGACAGATGTGCAATTTTCCCTGACATGGCTCGCAGGCTCAATTGTTGGCTGACAGCGACTTTTGCTCCAACTCCCACTCCCACTACCACTACTCCTCTTTTCCCCTCCCCTACCTCAAGAGGACAGCAAACGTTAAATACATAAAAGTCGTCATGTTGCGGCTGTGTACTAACTCCAATGTGGATTTACTTGTAGTTTTCTGATTGAAAATGTCAGCCACACGCCCAAAAATAAAATAAGAAAAAACTTCTTCCCCAACTCCGGCACTCTGACTCCCCAGGAAAGTAACGGTTATAATTAGCTGGGGCACAGGATATCACAGCCTATATCAGTTGACATAATGCCATAAAAGACCTACTCGTATACGTTTCATATTTTCATTTATTAGCCAAGTTTTTTATTTGCTTTTATGCGCCTTTAATCAAGTCCCAGGAGATGCAACACGTGAGTACAACGACAATTTCCGCAATTCCGCATTTTCACTTCGAGGGGGATGCTTCTCAAAGACGTGCCTTCGCAAGGGTGAAGGCTGAAATTCGAGTGGAATGTGGAGTTTGAGTTGGAGCTGGGGAGTTTGGGGGCGTGTCTGTCTGTAGGTGGGCGTGCATGCGTAAGTTATACAATTTCATACATTAAACAAAAGCCAATAAAACAACACGGCTAAAGCACAATGGAACAAAGTCGCGAAAATGCATTTAAATTGTACATAAGAATATGCCGATAATTCATATATTAAAATATTCTAACTGTACCATATTCTATTCTTTAATTGAAGTCAGTCAAACACTTTAAATTGATTTAGTATGATAATATATTGAGGCCAATAATAACAATACGACATAAGCACAATTGAATTAAGTCGCATTTAAGTGCATTAAAATTGCACCAAGAATGAGTTAATAAATTCACATATTATAAAGTAATAAATTTACCTTATTTCATACGCTGCTTTAAGACAATCAACACAAGAAATTGATTAAGTAATATATACAAATAATAAACTATTTAAATCAACAGCACAAATGAAAAACAAATATTGGAAACTTTAATTTTGTATTCGAAAATCTGAACTTGATTCGACATTTATACCAAGCATTAGGAAAACAGTAGAACTCAAATTTTTAAAATGTGCAGTGATAAATTAAAATCTTTAAATCAAGGGCTTACTGTATATTCTACAATTGATTCTACTTTCATAATAACTTAATGCGTTCAATATAATGAATGATTTATCGATGATATTTGATACTTCATAAAGTTTTCCAAGTTTCAATCGTAAGAATTCCTTTTGTGCTATTTGTGGGGGTCACAATGACCCCTCAGAGATGGTCTAGTGTTGCTCTTCTTTCGAAATCTGAGTGCTTCTTTGGTTCGGTGTCGTTTGCTCGCTAACGAAACAAGCAAATAAAATGAGCTAATGCCAGGGAGAGACTCCACAAAGCAGCGAGTCTCATCATAAATGCGCGAAATGTGCTCATTAAAATGCAGGGAAACGGCACAGGCTGAAGTCAAAGTCAAAGTCGAAGTCGGAGTCAGAGTTGCAAGTTGCAAGTTGCAGTCGCAGTCGCAGAGTTGCAGCCCCTGGAGCCACAAATTGCATTGCTGCGTGCTGTGGCAAACGACAATGTCAAAAGCAACAATATCAACAAACAAACAACAACGAGGTGTATGCAACACACGAAACCTGGTTGCTGGTTGAAGCAAGTTGAAAGATTGCTCCACCGAGGCAGCAGCCTCTGAGATCTCAGAGCTTTAGTTGCGGCATTTTGATGACGAGTTGACATGACGAGCGACAATAACAATAATGATAATCTCACACGGGTCCGTCCAATGATAATAATGATGATGATGAGAACGATGATGATGATTATGGAGCTGGAGTTGCTGTTGTTGTTACCTGAGACGGGCAACTGGCAACTGACAACGGAAGCGACACAAACTGGCTATTAGTTGTTGGCCAAAATGGCACTTGTTCTAAAGCTATTAGCAACACACGAACACGGCTAGCAACATGTGCTTGCCAACTGGCAACTTGTTGCAGTAATTATTCTAGCATTTGCTGTTGTTGTTGCAACTGATGTTGCTGCTGTGGTTGATGCTGTTGCTGTTGCTAAATGGTAAACAATTTTACGGCAGCAGTATTTGGGTTAAGACCAAATAAAGGGGTGGTCAACAGCCAGCTGGCCAAGTGTGTGACACAAATTCAATTTGTGAATGAAGCAGCCAAAACACACACAACTTTTACCCATGCCAATTGCCCAAAACAAGGCACAAACCGAAAGACTTACAAATAGAAAGAGACAAAGAGAGAGAGAGAGAGAGAGAGAGAGATGTTGCATGGTAGGGGTAAGGAAGACACACTAACACATAGAGTTAAAAGAAATATCGGTCATGGGAAATTCGCAAAAAAAAAAGAAACAGAGACTCAAAAGCTAGGGCCAATGGCAATGTATCATCATCAGCTGCAGCCTCTTGACCAACAATGGGATGCCGTTGATATGCGTTATGAAAACTGCAGTCAGACAGGCTCCGAAACTCTTTGGAAAGAGCCTTCACGTCGGCACATGCGTGAAGAGACGAGCGAACGCCGGCAACAAATGCAAATGTTTACATAGCCGCCCGGCATGGTGGGCCTATAGACTGCAAACTGGGCTTAGACTATGACTCTGACTCTGACTCCGACTCCTCTAAAGGGTAAACTCTGGACAGGCAGCTGTTTAAGGTTTTTTTTTTCTTTTTGAAAAATTACAGAGGCTGTGGCTCCATTGTGATTGTTGTGCTGATTGTGTGGCAGGCGAGGCATGCGTGGCCAGACGTGCCACAAGAACTACACTAATATAAATGTATTGCAAGCTAAAAGAGAAGAAAACGAATTTACATTTTACAAAGGCAGCGACGGCCTCAATGGAGGGTGGGAAAATTTCCACATGCGGCAACATTTTGACAGTCGCAAAAGTGGGGAAACAATGAAAAAAGAGGCAAAACTTCGTTAGCATATTGTATCAAAAGGTGTCTCTTGTTAGAGAACTGAGCACTGAGAGCTGAGAGCTGTCTGTTGTCGATTCTGTCGAGTCTGTTCTGTTGTCTGTTGTCGACTGTCTTATGTCTGCTTGTCTGCTGTCGACTGTCAGTTGCATCTGGAGATTTGTACCATGACCCACAAATATAGTTTGGCGCACGCATCTAACGACGACCCAGGGATCGATGTAGAAGAGAGACTCAGAGACTCTCAACTATGGCAATTTGCAACTGCAACTGTGTGTTGCAGCTTTAATTGGATTCTGCTGCTGCTGTGGTATCAAATTGACATTTAGCACACAACCCGAACGCAAACTCATCGATGCGATGCGATGACGATCCCCAGCTCCTCATCAGCAGCAATGCCAGGCAGCTGGCTGACCTAACCTCATGCGTTCAAGAAGATCAGGCTAAGGGGAAGGGGCGAAGCGGAGGGGCAATCAGAATCGGAATCCGCATCTCTGTTGCCAATTGCAATTGCTAGCTTATCGCATTACACTTTGATTGCTGCTGTTGTAGCTGTTGCTGCTGCTGTTGTAGCTGCTGCTGTAGTTGTTCCTTGGCGTTAATTTGGTTTGGTGTTCTTGGCCATTTAACGGTGAGGCAGCCAATTGCAAATTGCAATTTTTTTTCCTTAGCCAATTGGCCGCCTTTGACTTGTTGGCCCACGTCAAAGTCATCGTCATAAATCTGCAATTGCCGCGGGGCCCTCACACCTCGCACAGCAGCAACAACATTGTATGTTTGGCCAACAACTAACGCAATAAACGCGCATAGTTTTGGCCAATTATTTTACAAATTGTCTGTGGCTTGCACTTTGCAGAACTTTTACAGCAATTTCTCGACCCTTTTCAAGAGTCTCACCAAAATTGCCGCAGGAATGCAACGTGTAGAAATTTACATATTTATATGTATAATAAAAGGAAATGGCAATGCTGTGTAGCAATGTCATCGAGTCGTTAGTCCAATGAACTAGCTTGAACTTTTTGCAAGCCAAATCTCTAGTTGGCCTTACAAATGATCGACCTTGCAACGACAGCAACAACAGCAACAGCAGCAGCAATAACAGCGGCCAATTGAAGTGAAGTGAAGGAGTTGTGCAGAAAATTAATAAAGCTTTGGCGCACGATCCACAAACATAACGGTGTCTAGTGGCAAAGTCAGGCCAGGTAAACAACAACAACACCAACAACAAGAACAAGCAAACAAACAATCGCGCCAAATGTAAGCTATGCCTTAGTCTCTACTTTGAGTTGAAGTCGAAGTCCGATTTCAAATCCAAATCCAAATCCGAGTCCAAGTCTTGGGTCTCTTGCTCTCTGAGTCACTTGTCAGCCTCTCTGTGGCGACAATGCGGAAGCTGTTGCTGGCACGACGGCAACACGAGCAGCGTGCCCAGTGCCGCCAACGCCAACAACAACAGCAGCAGCAAGAACACCAACAACTCTTTACAAACTGCAACTTGCAACTTGTAGGCAATTTGCCATTTTGGCTTCGAGTGAAGCTCTTAGCTTGGCCAACACTTGAACTGGATTAGTTGGTAGTTGGTTGTTGGTTGTTGGTTGTTGGCTTGGCTGCTTTGATTTGTGACAAATCTTGATGCAAGCTACCGTGTGTGCTCGCCTGCAGCATGCAACTGCCACACCATATGTGGAATTGGATGCTGTTGCAGTTGTTGCCTCAGCTGCTGCTGCTTCTTAGTGTTGGGTCAGCTGGCAGATCGTGTGCTGATTTGATGTCAGCATAAATTCTGTAGTTTTTTTTCGCTTTTTTATTTTGTGTGCGGCTTTTTCCACAAATTTCTCTTTTTCTTGGGGTCAAGTTTGTTGCCATGCAGCAAGCGAGAAGCGTTCTAATTTCACTGCTGTTGCTGTTGCAGCTGCAACATAGTTAATTTAAGCTCGTTTTTTTTTGTCGCTAGCGTTTTGACTAATGGGCAACGTTTTTTCTTTAATTAAAAGCTATAAAACATTATTATGAGAGATAGATAGAGGGGCTTTTGGGACATACGTGTTTGTAAATCTGAAACCCACTGTTAACTGAGTTAACAACAACATTGCAAAGTTTTGGCCCAAAAACTATACCTTTTTCTGTTTTCTGTGACGCCCACACGTGTCAATTGTCAATGTTATACAACATTCAATTCCATTTGCGAATTTCAGCAGCAACAATAATATACAAAAAATAACAATTCATAGGAGAAACGAGTGAGTTTTTATTGATTTTGGACACGATGAGCAAACTGGTTCTAATTATGCCAGACAGCACCCCCTTTGTTAGCCCCCTTTACCCAGCCAATGCCCAATTACAATAGTTGCCCAGAAGCCGAAACAGAAACAGTTAGCAAAATCGTAATAAACGTTTATTTCGTTGTTGCTTGTATTTTATTTTTGGCTACGTGATTTGCGAGTTCAATTTTGAAAAGTGGATCATTGCGCGCGATTTTGGCGCGTTTTTAGCAGCTGAGAGTTAAGAGCGACTTCTCATTAATATGATTACTCATGGCTATGTAATTTGCAATGTATGAATACACATACTCGTATTCATACTGGCACTCGTATTTATTCATACATGTATAAAATAAGTGAAGTGTATGCCAAAAATTTTTGATGGGGATGCTAAAGAACAGAGCATTTTTGATCGGACAAATGGGGAAATGCCCGGATACGTTGATGGCTTTTATTTAAAGGCATGTGATGTCATGAGTTTTGGAATTGGAATTGGAATTGGCGTTTAGGTTCAATCTGCAAGTCAGCAGAGATCATGAGAACTAAACTGAGTCATTGATTGGCTCAGTTAAGCCTTACTTGGTTCTGTGGGCCAAGATAAAGATGTTAATACAGTCCAAAGAAGCAATTGAAACTCAGTGAATAAACAACCAACAGCAGACAGAGGTCCCTACACATATTTTACACTCCCTACACTCTTTTCCTGGGGCACAGACAAAAGTCTGAGACTGAGACACAGACTTGGACGCTTCGAGGAATTCACTTGACTTGGCCAGTCTAATGCTTCAACCAGGAAATGCCAATCAATGAGGAATATGCGTTTGCGTTCTTTGATACAGAGAGCACTCACTCCACTGCACTAAGTTGCAAGTTGCAAGTTGCTGGTTGCTAGTTGCAACAGTCGCCTCGACGACAGCGGCCTCAACCAAAAACAAATAAATTAAATATTGCATTAAAATGTAGAAAATGAAAAACGTTGCCTTTTTCAGCTGATTTTTCAAGCAGAGAGTAACTTATAGAGTGAACGAAAAAGAGGAAGATAGAATAAGAGAGAGAGAGAGAGAGAGAGAGAGAGAGAGAGAAGATGTTCTGACTAGTCTTGGACTAGTCCCTGGTTGGGCAGGGTTCAAAGCTGTGCCTGTCAACTTCAAATCGCACGTTTTCCTACGCGCTACAAAGTCGCGTCGCCGATCAAGCCCAGCCTGTGTCCATCCTCCCTTCCTCTCTCTCTCCCTCTCTCTCTATGTTCTTCTTCTCTCTTGGCCATGGACGGACATAACAAAATGTGCTAAAATATGCATAAACAGCTAAGAAACCGATGCGACCAACCAAGCGAAGACCCTGGGCAACTCACACTAGGAATGGGAATGAAACTTGGAGTTGGGCTTAGACAAAGTCTTCTGCTCCTTGGCCGTATATGAGTGAGTGTTTTAAATCATGCTGCCTGCCAAAGTCATGATTCATATACCGTTAGCTGCTCATTTCCACACAAATACGAGTACAAGTACGAGAGTAAATGCCGAAAAGGAAAAACCAAAGTCAACGAGCCAAAAGCAAAGCGAAGCCTCGCCACTTGAGAAATAATTCAAAGATCGACGGACTAAACGGCGCCTCAGGCCACAGATTCGTCAGGTCTCTTCCCATGCCACATGCCACATGGCATCCACCAACACCAACACCAACAAATTGCAAAGATCACAGATCATAGATCGCTAGATCGCAGGTGTTTACCTCCAGCTAAACAGATGTATATTAATCACCCAGTCCGTCAGAGTCTCAGTCAGGGTTTATTTTTAATAATTTTTACAGTTCACTTTTCTTACAGTGAGAGAGAAAGATGATGGCCCGCATAAATACTTTTGTCCACATTAAGTGTAGATTTTCATAAGTATTTTCTTCATTTTGTTCGTTTTGAAAATTGTAACACGTTCATGAAAATAAATAAAATGATGGCCCATCATTAAGAGATGAACGTGAGATTTTGACCAGGCCAAGAAAACTAAAGGCAAGAAAGTATCTTGAATAGCAATTTTTGGGTTATAGCCAGTTTCACTTTTATTTGACCAGGCCCCGAAATGTCTCTCAAAACAAGTTTACATGCCGTCATGTAATGCAAATGAAAGTGTTCTGCTAAATGCTGCTATTAAAAATTAGTTAAAAGGGCTACAATTAAAAAGGAAAGTGGTCAGTTCGCCAGTACTTTTCTCTCCTTCTCTACAAAGAGCTAGAACCCTTCCATTTCCGAAATAAACATTTTTATTTAGCTTGGTTTGGGTTTAACTTTAGTCGTTGTAGCTTTAACTTTGGGTTTATCATTAAATAAAAAAAAAGTAGTATTTGCTTCCGAGAATGTTTTTTTTTAACAATAACAAAAAGTAAATGAAATGAAATTGAATTTCATGGCTGTCATCTTTTTTTTTGGGCTCTCAGTTATTACGCTTAAGCAGCGTAAGCAGCTATTAAAACAAGTCAACAAGTTTTTCGTTTGGGCCTATTAAACGTGTCGGGTTCTTAGAACTTTCCGCAGCAGGTTTTTCCGCATTTGTGAACTGTCTAGTGGAAGGTGAAGGGGATCGGAGGAAGTAGGTACGGAGAGGGGTATCTAATTAAAGAGCATGTCCGGTATGCGCCCACAGTCTAATGTTGAACTATGCCTGGTTTATATTCTTTTTTATGTAGTTTACCATTAAAAAGATATGATGTATTTTTGAGACGTCTAATAAAATCGGGAATTTTTCTGGCACTAAATAAAATACGTTTAAAGTGTGATAAGGCTAAAGGCTAAAAAGATTTCAATTTTGTGGCACATCATAAAGCAATCTAATAAGTTGCAGCCAAAATATATAAACATCCAACACTGTGCCACATGCCGCCTGCTCTCTTGCAACCTTCTATTAGCAACCGTGATTGATGGTGTGTCAGAGGACAGGACTGAAAATCAGCATGAGTATGAAGATGAATCTGAGAATGAGGATGAGGATGAGGACCAGGCCACTTTGGGGGTTGGCAATTTGGCATATTAAAACGGAATTTATTTTTGGCATTTTTAATGCAATTTATTAGCGCCAGCAAATTGACTTTAAATTGATTTTTTTCCTCGCTCTCAAATAAATAATTGCATAAATAAATTTACTGCTGACATTTTGGAAAAAGTATAAACGGAAGCTGACATTCTTTCTACTACTGTATAAACTCAATATAAATTTATAACTAGTGCTATGCTATGCAATCTCTGACATTTTGCATACCGAAATTCATTTTGTCATTGTCAATTTGTGTTGTCGGTGTCTGTGAATAAATGTGAATAAAAGAATAAACTACAATTCAATGCTTGATCAGCCTGTCCAGTTGAAAATGCCAGAACATTTATATTGCATTCGAGCTCAGTTTCATTGTTTATTAACTGGCAACGTGTCAACTGTCTCTCTATGAAGATTTAATTGAAAGTTTATAATGCTTAAAGTCGTGTGGTCTGAATGCTTGCAGAAGAGGAGATGAGGGGAAGAGGAAAGAGAAGCCACAGGAGGTGGCACTTGAGGGCAATGGAGTCAAGTATGCAAACAATGCAAAAGCGGCAAGCGTTGGAATTTTGCACACAAGCATAAGGAAAGAAAAGGATATGACAAAGAAAATGGAAACAGGATAACAGGCAACCTGGCTGACTACGTGGTAGATGACACGGACTTCAATAATGAGCGCCAGATTGTTGTTGTTGTTGTTGTTGTTGTCATTTGGGGGCGGGCAGCTGCCACTCTTTGTTGCCACATAAAAAATACTTATGCTCCTCTGTCTGCCCCAATGTTGATGCCACTTGAATTCAGTCACGCACCTAACCCGACTCTGGCTGACTTCAAGGCAAGCTCCCCTTAGTGCTTTTGCCGCCCCATGTTGCATAAATTAGATGCAGCTCAGTGCTGCCACGCCTCTCAACTGTTCAGTTTGCATTTGCTACCTTTTTGCGACTCAATTTGCTGACTTTATTGTTCTGTGCTGTTAAATTATTTATTTATGCAAATTGAAGCAGTTAAATCACAGCAGCAGCAGCAACAAAAAGTGCAGTTTCTACAGTTGCAGTTGCAGCTGCCGCAATTTCGCTTCCAGGCCAATTTATTATTGCATACTTTTATGGGCAGCGCCAAAGTTTTGATGTCTCAATTGTCGCTGGCAATTTAGCTCATTTACATACCTGCAACAGAGAGAGAAAGAGAGAGAAAGAAAGATGGTGAGTATCAGAAATACAGAGAGAGAGAGGTGATTAATAACGCCTTATTGTTTAATGTTTATTTATGCATTGTTGATTATTTGTGCAGTGTCATTAGTTGACATTAAGCTGCTTATATCTAAAGCACGAAAATATAATCTAACAAAATGAAATGTAAATCATGCCGACAACAGCAGCAACAACAACAACAAACTTCACAAAAAACGACACCACACAAAGTAGAAAACAAGAGTCAAGTCCACGAATTTGGGTCAGCAGTCAAACAACAACGAAAACAACCATAAGAACAGCAACAACAACAACATTCGAGTTAAACGTGTGTCAGAACAACGTCAACAACCACAACAACTACGTCATGTAGGGTATGCACGCGGTTTAATTGAACTGATTTACATGAAATTCTCGTATTCATTCAACTGACTAATCTCGAAAAGGGGAAACTACAGCATTTTGGAATTTTTTGCAATCATTTCTAAGTTGTGAATGAAAAATGAATAATATCTGATATCGTAAATCAGCAAAAAAAACTAAAAGTTAATTTATACTAGGCTATTCATTTATAAACCACTTGTAATCAATATCTTCTCTCATTTAGTTATGGGAGAGGAGAAAGTATCTGCCGTGAGGATTGATGTTTACAGTTTTACAGTTGACACAAGTTGAGGAGTTGAGATTTATTCAATGGGCTTGGACCAAAAACACAAGCATACGTATATCCAGCTTCATTATTTATGCCCTAACCAGAGAGTGCTCAATAACTGTGATTCTTTTTTATTGCTTACTTTGCTTACTTATTTACAATAGAAATTAATTTCATTCAAGAAACGTTGAAAGAAACATCTTCAAAAACAACAGCAGCAGCAGCAGCAGCTCTATTGGCCAGAAGCTCTCCCCGTTCACAACTCGTTTAGACAAATTTTATTTATTTACTTTTTTCGTTTTTGTTGTTTGCTTGCTGATTTCTTTTGCCTATTCAGCTCATGGAGCTCTCAACTTGGCCAACGGCGTGGCGACTTTTCGCATATTTTCTCACAAAAGAATTTCTCGATTTATATTTCTTTTCGGCCGATACGATCGAAGCGCGTTTGAAATGGCTAAGAAATTTGATTTGGCTGGCGGGCAATTGCAGCTGGCGATTGAATTAATTTATGGGCTTTCAACTTGGGCAATGGGATTTTCAGATATTCCATTTCTATTGCCATTTTACTACAATATTTAGGTTTTTTTCTTTGGAGTCACAGCGCCGTTGGCTTAATTGTGGCCGCATAACTGTTTGACTCTTTTGGCCCAATTCGGACACGCATTAGTTTGACAGCTAATGAGCAGCAAATAATTGGCCAAATATCAAATTACACTAAACAAACAAAAACAAAATGCAGGCAAGATCTATGAATGTATCTGTATCGATGTATCTATATCCATGTTGGTGTGGATGTTGACACCTTGACCGCGTTGGCGCATTGAATTACAACCAATTGGCTGTGACTCTGGCCTTATTGGCCATTATATACGCGCTTTGGCTCTTAAATCGAAATATATTTTCTATCATTTAAGTGGCATACCGAATGCCAAAAGGGTTTTACGGCCTGGCCCATTAAAACGGACGCGGCTTAAATGAAATAGTAACTGAACGCAATTCGGCATCCTTGCGGCTCATAAAATCATTTTGGCCTAATGGTCAGTGCATTAGCACTTTTTGGGGGAGAGATATGCAAATTATAGTGCCAATTGGCCATTAACAGAATGCAGTGCGAAGTGCATTTGCTGATAACTGAAATTACGTATACGCCAGGTCCAACGGCCCATTTGTCTGCATCTGAAATCTGTGTATCTGTGTCGCCGTTGCCGTCGATGTGGCCCATTAGCCAATGGGTTGCACACTTTTTCTTTCTATTGCCCAGACACTTTCTTTGGCTATTGAACTTAAAAGCATCTGCAGCAAGTAGCAAGTAGCAAGTAGCAACAAACCAGATCGCCGCCCGAAACAAGCAACTAGGCGGCTGTGTGGTAGTGGCAACAATTTGGGTTAGAGAAATTTGCGCCCCGCGACACACTTTGAGTCGCAGAGTCAAGTTCTTGTGGCAGGTAAATACAGGTAAATACTGAATACGGAATGCTAAAGAATACCTGTGTTGTCTCCATGGTTCTATGCCACACGCTTTAACCTTGGCGTTTGGGCGTAATGCGCTGTGGCAAGTGTTACTCGTCGTAATGTGCTTAGTTGCGCTTACTTTCTTTGCAACAACATCAACAACAACAGCAGCAACACACAACCAGAATGGCCAACAACAATGCTAATGCTGCACATAAACCGATTTACTCAATTATAATTTAAAAATCACACACAACAAAAAGACACACTTGACAATGTTTGGCTTTTGTTGCCTCCTCAGTTGTGGGTGCTCGACAAAAAATTTATAGAAAAAAAGAAAGAAAAACAATGCCAGCATACAACCAAAGCACCAACAACAACAACGAACAACCGTTCAAGGTAAGCGAATTATTATTGGCAAAACAAATAAAAATATTGAAAAGCCTGCGACCGTCATCGTTTAATTTGCTAGCTGTTATCGAGAAGGCGAGAGAGACAATTGATTTGTGGCCAGAAAATAGAAAAACGCTTGAACATGCATTTGGTTCTACATTGTATCTGATCTAACAACAAACCACTTGGAACAGGGTCGCTTGTTGATAGAGATAGGCACTGATTGTGAGATACATTTAAGATAGTTTAATGCAGCATCTTTTCACTCAATTAGCACAGCATATGATTTGCATAATGGGGGAGCCTAATTTAATTATGGCTCATCTAACGGCAAAAACAATGCGCCATTCCATTCCATTCCATTCACCACAACTCGACCCGGAGCTCGTGACCAGCCTATGATTATATAATCAGTGATGTTCTCAGTCACAGGCTCCTTCAGTTGTTGATGTCAGCCGCGTCATAACTTAAAATAGTCGCAAGCCGCTGTCAATTAACTATTTTAAGATCTTCCTCTTCTTGTTCATTATAATATTCTTTTTGATATTTTATTTTGTTAAGGTAAGTCACCAGAAGAGAGAGGGAGAATTCTCCTCCAGTTGCTTTTTAATCATTCTTTCTTTCTTTCTTTCTTTTAAAACCGAACAACAGAAAAAATAGACAGCGCAAATTAAAATAAATTAACATAAAGTCAAAGAACCTCAACCCAACAACATAATAATAATTGCTGCTGGCCTCGGCTGCAATACCAATTTAATTGTTATGATAATTTGGCAAAGAGCAGCTGAAAAGGAAACCCAACAATGTCTCTGTGCATTAAATTAAAAATCTAGCCACAAAACTGACAAAAGAAAGGCAACGGCCCATAGAATGTGAAGACTGTAAACACTAGCCTTGGCATGCAAAATAAATCAAGACAAGAAACCATCAAAATGTATCTGTTTATGATGATAATACCTATGATGATGAAAGCAAATTCTAGAAAGTCGCCTAAATGGTTATTGGCAACGATATCCGTATCAGTTTAAATCAAATTCTTGATTGCACGTGTCGCATCATCAAATCAAATGGAATTAAACATACGCACTGTGGACTGCAACTGATATACAATTTTCCGTCAGGGAATTGCTCCAGTTGAACCGCAAAAGCCGCAATGCCAAATTTGATTGCCTCGAATGGCAAAAATCTAAGCAGACTTTTAATTAAAATGCTCCAGCAGCTGTGCTCTAGAAATGAACCAAAAAACAAGAAGAAAAAAGAATAACTGCTGAGCTTTGTGGCAAGAACCACAAAACGGCAATACGATGATGGCCAGCCGCAACTACATGAAAAGTCCTGTATCTGTAAATTTTCCCATTTGCCATGTTTTTCTGTTGGCTCATCAATAAATCTGTAAAGCTTCGAGTATGTTTTGCTTCTGGCGATGCAGACAAATTTGTCTATAAATCACACAATTTTTCTACAACATGGCCAAGGGACAGTTTTGTATAAAGTGCAACATCCTCAAAAAAAAAAGAAAAAAGTAAATAAATAAACCTCCCAAACACCTGCTGCTGGCAATATTTCGGTTCTGACTCTGTTCCTGGTTTTGGCCATGGCCCTGGCCATGGTCCTTGTCCCTGGCCAGCTGCCAATGAAATCTCTGGCCAAACCAAATAACACTCAAAGTCATTTCGATTTCGGACAGGCTTCTCTACCCGGCATATTGAAAAAAGGAGAGAGATGGATGGAGAGATAGAGAAAGGATAGAACGAGGCGAGGGTCACATATTGCGGCATTTTATTTGCATTTTTTTATTGGCCAACATGTTCTATGCTGGAGCTATATGAAAGCTCCAACAACTATAAATATATCGTTTTGGCTTTTATTTCAGTTGCCACTTTTTCTCAAATTTTTTTGTTCATTCTTTTTTTTGCTTTCGCTTGGTCTGCCATAGTTTGTATTATTTATGGCCAACTAAAAGCTTTTACATGCGAGCAATTTTAGTTTTTACGAGTATGACAAATGCCGCGACGTGAAGCTGGTGTTTGCTTTCGAAAGGATTCCTACCACGAGTGCAACTTGCAACATGGTGTGGGCATAAATTCTAATTAGAATTGCACTTCAACTAGCAGCCAGGACACGGCAGCAGCCGTGACTCGACTCCACTTGCCTGGCAAGTGGTCGGTAAATGGCCTTTCATAAATTAAATAGCCAGGAAAAACTATTTTTCACAAAGGGCCAAGAGAGGAGAGTTCGAGTTGGAGTTGGAGTTGGAGTTAAGGCGCGTGCCTCTTACGTTGTGCAACGGCCCGCGGCGCCTCGCCAATTGTGAATGAATGAATGAATGAGCGAGTAAATGAATGAATGTTTGCAATTTGCGCCAACAGCTACAGCTGCAGCCGCCGTGTTGAGCGTTTTTTTTTTCTTATGTTTTTATGAATGAATAACTTTGAGCATTAACTGCCTGCTTGAATACCCGACTGGCTGGTTGGGCATTTTAACGCCTGGTTGGCTTTTGGTTTAATTTTAATAAGAAACAATAAATTTTATTAATTGCCTGGCATAAGGAATATAATTGAAATGTGCCCGAAGCTGACAAATGAAATTACCCAAAATAAATTTCAAGATTTCAATTCATATTCAAATACTTAAATGGTCTCTGACTTATGCCCCAGTAAGGCTTTCTAGAAAACTTGTTAGGAAGCTGAATAATAATGAGAGTAACTAGTTTAATCGATTGCACAACAATTCTACAAGTGCCAAGTCATTTAAATTGTAAATTAATAAAAAACAAAAACGAAACTGGAATTGTGTTTAAGACCAATTCGATGACAAACGTCAGACAAAACAGGAATGAAATTGTTAATAAATGATTTAAAAAAATATAACATTTTAATTATTGCACTTGTTATTAGTTTAATTATTTTTTTCAAAAAAAAAAAATTATTAAACTCCAAAAGAATAAAATAAATCTTTAACATATTTTTAAAAATCTATGTAAATTTTCATTGATCTTTTAATACACTGCTCTTCTTGGCAACCCCTAATACTAGGATCCCAGTAAGGACACTTTAAACTCACCTTTTTCACACAAGAAACAGCACGAATTTATTTTTGAAAAGAACTTTATGAAATTCTTGCTCAACACTTTACCACTTTGCCTGCAGTTTGTATTATGTTTATTAATTTTTATATTAATAAATATTTTTAGATTCGTTTTGCACTTTTTTGCACAGTTTTACTTTTTCTTATTAATCCTTTAATTCCTTTTCATTTCGCGCACTGATGGTTGTCAGCTTGATTAGTTTTTCAACTTGTATTCAATTTAGTAAATCACGTTTAGTATTTCTTGTAACTTTTTTATTATTTTTTTTTTCTTTTAGATAATCCACTGTGTCAAAAGTTCGTTAGCTTCTAAAGAGATAAAACTGTCGAGAGATTTGACAATTTTAAAATTTGAAGCTGCTGCAGACGACAACGAGACCAACACGGGGTTCTATGTTGGCCGTTGTTGGTTTGTTGCTGGGTGCTGGGCGGCTGGCGGCTGGCGGTTGGCGGAAGGCTTGACTGGCTGTTAGCCAAGATACAACCGCTTCATAAAATTCAAAAAGACTCGAAGCCAATGCTTCTCAGCGCTTATTTATATAGCCTACGTCGAGCGGCTTTCTGAAAATTCAAAGCGAAGCAAGCCAACATCGGGACAGAGACAACAACACAGCAATGAGACGCAACGTTGACGTTGACGTCGACAGCGACAGCGACGCCAGCAGCAGCAGCAAAACGAACATGCCA
This sequence comes from Drosophila putrida, assembly GCA_037043535.1. Taxonomy (NCBI): domain Eukaryota; kingdom Metazoa; phylum Arthropoda; class Insecta; order Diptera; family Drosophilidae; genus Drosophila; species Drosophila putrida. Next base: position 1,991,475 of record JBAMBI010000135.1, read on the forward strand.
AACCAAATGCAGAGAGCGTCTCTCTCTTCAAAGTGCTGTTGAGAGAGCGCCAAAGAACTTCACAAACTCACACACACACACACAGCAGCACAGACAACTCACAGACTGCACAGACTGCGACGTCGGCGTCAACAGCGGCAGAGACACGTGAACGCAGCACACAAACACACAATCACACACACACTGACACACACACACAGACAGCAAACTCACTCAATACTCATCTCAAAGGTGGATCTTAGCGCACAGTGTGTCCATGAGCGTAAACAATTGAAGAGATAACTTAAAATTCATAGTTATTTAGCTTTTGTTATGCGACGTAAAGAGCTTTAAATAAATAAATAAATTATCTGCGTTGTATTATATAATTTTGTTGAAAGAACAATCCATTAGATTATCGTTTAACTTATACTAGAATATTAGTATAGAGTTATTTATAGTTGTTTTAACAAAGTGGCGTTCTAAAGACTAACGGAACTTATTGTTATTTAAATTGTGTTTACTTTTCTATCACAGCAATTAAATGTCAATTATATGAGCTCATCGAAAAATGCTTCAAGAGCGTTAAGACCACTGTACGTGGTCAATGAATAAGCTTATGGCATTTCCAATGCATTGCAACAGTTCCTCACGCTTAGGCAGAGAAAATTCGCAGAAGCAAGTTGGCAGTCCCCTCAATGAGACGCCAACAGCGCTGCCAACTGAGACAGAGGCTGCGACTGAGACGGAGTCAGAGACTGAGACTGAATCTGAAACTGAGACTGAGACAGAGACGCAGCCATGTAAGTTTTGGCCAACAACATTGCAGCTCTCGCCACGCTCTTTGGCCAATGTTCGTGTTGGTGTTGGTGGTGGCGGCGGCGGCGGCGTTCGCAAGTTCTTGGCCATGGCCAAGACGAAGACGAAGAAGAATTTGCTGTTCACTGTTCGCTTGCGGCTTTGGTTGTTGCTGAGGCTGAGGCTGAGACTGCTGCGACTCATGATGATGATGTTGATTGATATGGAGATGATGATGACGGTATGCTGATGCCTGATGCTGTTGCAGATTCTTAAGCTACACAAGTCAGTCAGTCAGTTGGCCATTAAGCGGCGCTTTGCGGTTTCTGTTCCAAGCTAATGCTACAGTCTTAAGAAAAAAAAAATACATAGTATGTACATATACATATGTATATTTTAGCCAGTATTGTTGCTGTTGTTGTACAGGTGTTGGCCAGCGCCGTTTCTAATTAAGCAGCACTCGTTGTTGGCTGATTTGGACACTCGCATCGCATGGCACAACATCGCACGCACTTGGCCACGACAAATATGGCTAAGAGAAGAAGAATCAACCGGTTTTTGGCCCACACGTCCCCAAGCACTTTTCGGGGTGTACTATTGTGTGTGGCTGGCGAAGCTGAAGCTGAAGCTGATTATTGACCTTTCTTAAAGCTAGTAAAGAGCCTAAACTGCCAGTCTGACAGTCGGCCAGTCCAGTCCAGTCCACTCCGGGCCAGGCCAACAGGCCAAACCCGGCAGATGCGGACGTTTGCTTAATTGTTTTGCGAAATTCTTTTGCAGCCGCCTTTTGTTTGATTTAATTAAATTATTTAATTACACTTGAAGTTGGCAATTTTCTGGGTTTTTATCTTTTCTTTTCCATTTGGCACTTGTCTATGCTGACTTGGCTTTGTCCGCTTTTGGCCACAAGAAGTCGCGCGCGCGCGCTCCACAACTCACACCGACGCAGACAACGACGGCGTGGCAGGAACGAAGCTAGCTTGCAACATACGACACCACGACAACAAAGTACGCGACTTACAACAACTTACACAACTTGAAATGAGCTGAGCGGAGAAAAGCACGTCCGTTACACGACGCGCACGCTTCGCTAATGAACTGAACATTTCCGCTTTTGCCGGCATCCTTTCGACGATTATGAACTGAATGTTTGGTCCTGCACGCTCCTTGTTCTCTCGGTGGATGCTGTTAACTCATTGCGCCGGCGCGCGTCAAACATTTGAGTGTACAAATTTGTCGCAGTCTTCAGAAGAGAGAAAAAATACAAAAAGAAGAAGCATAAAGAAAGAAATACCCACCCGCACCCATCCCATCCAGCATCCCAGTCGTATTCACCTCTCTTCTCACTTCTCACCTCTCACCTCTCACTTCTCACCCAATGCCAATTCTAGTGATTGCCGGCTACGTGTTGCCGGCATTTGTCGCTTGTCGTTCTTCCTTTGTGTGTATGTTGGTTGTGTTATTTGTGTATTGTTGCTGTTGCTGTTGCTGTTGCTGGTTCTGGTGCTGGTTCTGGTCTCGTTGTCGTTGTCGTGCAATATTTTTTGGCATTTTCGCTTTATACGTGCAAATTTAATGCCAACAATTGGTGCGAAATGCCGGACATGCAAAAGAGAGCACTGAATGAACGACATCAGCAACAGCCAACAGCAATAGTAACAGCAACAGCAACAGCAACATCAGGAGGAGAGGTAACAATTGAAGAACGAGTAACAGAGGAGGTGATTCAGAAGGATGCTGGTGGGTCAACTGCCATCGATGGTGCTTCTCTGAGTGGTTGGGTGGTTTATGGATTGTCTGGTTGCCTTGGTTGGTTAGTGCATTTCTAGTGTTTTGTTATGTTTGCCAGTTGAATTGAGTTGCCGTGCTTGATGATGTTTCTGCTGATGCCGATGCTGCTGCTGCTGCTGGCGATGAAACAGGGTCCAATTGTTACTACCAATTGCTAGGTGAGATTGAAGCCCTTCAAATTTTAAGAGGCCACTTCCAAGTTGGCGTATTGTTCAACTAGTTGGCACTAGGAAACTGAATAAATTGCTTGAAAATTGTAATTTTATCAGTTACCAGCAGGAAAATTTATAAGAACTTTTTATTATCAAACCTTTTTTATAAATTTCAAGGGAAGTTTTGTTACTCAGTTTCCAGAAGTGGATTTTTGTTACGAGTTGGGGTTAACTTTAGTGATTTAAATCCAATAAATCAATAAACTATGCCTTTTACTATTTTAACATATGCAAATCCAAAAATACATTATAATAAATGTAAAAAAAAGAACTCGAACTAGAGAACTAGAAGAGGTTCATTAGACTTAAACTCAACAAGCTTTTAACTTTAATCTTAAATTAAAAATAAAATAATTGCAATAGTATCTATATTGATAATCACACGATTTTATTTTCTTTGAATGAATATAAAGAAAATAAAGAAACAATCTGTGTCTATTTATATTATGCGGCCAATCTCCTCCTTCAATCATAAGTATTTCCTATACAATTAAAAGGCTTGTCATTGGAAAAAGAAAATTCTCTTCCATCCTTCCCCTTTTTTAAACAGTCTTTACAGCTTCTGCAGTTGCTGACAATCCCCAATTTGCTAAGACATCTTCACAGTGTATAGTGTCAAGTCACGAGACCACTTAGAATTTTCTTCCATTCGAGATATAATTAGGGTTATAATTTTCCTCAAGCGACAGGATGGAAGCTACTTGAAAAATCACGAAAGCCTGTGCATCTGTATAAACTATGTATTAGAAAATACGATATGAGTGTAATACGGAATCACTTGAACAGTTAACCAGCTGATTGAATACTCAAATTTTCTACACTGACTGTCCCTGTATGATGGTCATCATCATGATGAACTTCAACATCATCAACATTATTGTCAGCTGTAGTAAAAGAGGCAAGAGGCAAGTTGGCCTGGCCGGCTAAATAAATAGCCAACTACGAGTTTTGCTGCAAATGCCAAGCGACAATATTTTGCAGGTACAAGAACAGAAAACGTCGAGTGATTTTCATTGTGTGATGTGACAGGTGTCACCGCGTGTCGACGGTGGGTGGATGTTGAAAATGGACGTGGATGTGGACATGGACATGGTCGAGGTTGAGCATGAGGATGGGGATGAGGACGAAACAGGGACAGCGCCAGAGAGATAGCGACTCTGTAGCAGCAACAACTGTGGCGTGTGGCAATGTCAGGCATTGGACGAAGATACGAGTCGCTTCGCGTCGCATCGCGTTGAGTCGAGTCAAGCATCATGACCAATTAGCCTTGTTAGTGAGATAAACTATGGGTACGGCAATGGGCCAGCTGTACTAACGGTATCTGACAGCTATCTGCCACTCTCTCTGTCTCTTTCTTTACCTGTGTTATTTGTTGTTCTCTCTTTCTGTCTCTCATTCAGGTCAGCTCGAAGTTTGTTGCATGACAATGACAATCCTTGTACGCCTGAGTTCAATTGATTTAACATGAAAGTGTAGCTCGGTAAATTGATGTTTGTTGAAAATTCTTAACTTTTTGGCATACACAACAATTGCCACAACAACAACGTAGTCATCAAAGTTTTATGTTGTTGCCAAGTGGCCAAGTTTGGGGAGAAGGATGTGTATACATATCTGTATCTATATCTTTAGGGGTATCTGTATCTATATTTGTAACTGAAGCTGTATCTTTTATTTTTGTATCTGTAGCTGACCGTAACGAATTGCTCTTGTCTCTAGTTGTTCTAGTCTGTATGTTGCTGTTGTTCCTGTTTGCCAAAAGTATCTGTAGCCCGTCTATTTGCCAACTTTCTTTTTGCCTGTTGTTTTCGTCGTTTTTGCAACCCTCAAAAAAACTGCGAGGGTGATGACTGATGATGCTCGACTTTATTGTCCATCCATTGCCACATTCGTCTCCGTCTCCAGCAATGTTGTTGTCGTCGTCGACGTCGTTGTCGTTGTTGTCCTGGTTGCCTGCAACTTTTCGCGAATTTGCTCGAAAACTTATTTTGTTGTCTACTTTACGGGCGCTTTAAAAGTTCATTTGCACAACCTCCTGCCCGCCCCCTTTTCTTCTCCTCCCTTGGCAGTGTCGACGTCTGCTTTTTGCAAATTAAATAATAGGCTTATGGTGGCTTAGTGTCGCAATTGTTGTTGCTGCTGTTGCTGTTGTTACAGCACGTTTAGCATGCCACAAAGGCGAATTTGTTGTTTTTCTTATTTTTTTCATAATATTTATTGCCAGGCCATTCATGCGCCTTTAATGTGCCCCAGACAAGCGCCACAACCCGTGCATAACAAAAGCCTGCCACATCGTGGTCTCTAAACAACAACAACGACAACAACTACAACAACATCTAACTGGCCTACGTTGACTGCATTGCTTATGAGTCGATTTCTAGTCTCGTTTCAAGACTGGGAACCAGGCTCAAATGCAATTAGCTTTCAATGGCCAACAGTTAATCCCAATTGAAAGACTTTTACTCCTGCTAAGTGCACAGTTAACAATTTATAACAATTTACTAAGCTAATCGCATTAAAACAAAGCACAACGCCCAGCAAATAACTCAATTAATTTCTAAAGATAAAAGCTTAACTTTTCAATAAATGGAATTGGAAATACAAAACTTTTGTCCCTAACACTTTCCTCCTGTTAGCTTTATGGCAATTTAATGACCCAAAAATCCCACCTATTTTATTATTATTTCTTCTTAAATCACACTACAATATTTTCATTATTATTATTATAGAAGACAAGAATTAATATCTGCTGTTAAATTTATTTTACTACTTGAATACATAATGGTAGAAGAGTTAATTATTATAAGAAGAGTTAATTTTGCAATATTACGTTGTTCGTTTAAGTGTTGGCCATAATTTTGTCATTTATGAATCATTCTGTTATGTTAGTGGAAAAACGATTTTCCACACATTTCCATATGCATGTAGAACGTTGTTAAGTCATTGTAAGTTGTTGCGAATTTCTCACACGTTCGGGGCGACGGGGTAACTTTTGGTTTGGCGCCTTGAATGTGCCACGAATTAGTAAAACAGATCGGATAAGCACCAATAAGAACACAACAGCAACAGTAACAACAACAACAACAACAGTTACAACAATAGCAACAGTAGCAACAACAACATTAAGTTGCAATGCAGGGTGCATACAAAATAGGCGCCCAGTCAGTTTTTTAATGAATGGTTGCCTCAAGAGCTCCTATAAAGTATAAAGTATCTAAGGACTTGTATTTAAAGTTGTTAACACACACACATACACACACACACACACACGAACACCCACACTCAACACACTCATACATATGCATATAGTTGGGAAAGTCATATATCATTATGGCTTAAACTATGCAAAACTGGCGCCTGCTTTGCATTTTGTCAAAAACTAAAATAAACTTTGGCTGCCCATTGCAGTTGATCGTTAAAATCGCACCACGCCTTGTAATAAATTAGTAAATCAGCAAATCAACATTTAACTGCCTACTTTTTATGTAGTTTAACCACAATAAATAGTCTCATTTATGGACATGGCTAAGCTTGGACTGTTTATGGCCCAAAAAAGAAAAAACCAGCAGCAGCAGCAAAGAACTCAAATTAGCATCTTTGATTTCAAAATATGTTGGACTTCTTTGACCCAATTAGTCGGAGTGAGTAACTCATAAAAGCGACAAGTTGCGATTGCCTGACGATAAGTTGGACCCTTTGCTTAAAGCTTTCTCCCCCGGATGCTCAAAACATTGGGATCTTGTAGCTGAAATTGGAACACACACGCTTCTAACTGGATAGACTTACTTATATATATATATATATACGACATAATTGCAGACATGTATTAAAGTTTGTTTAGTTGTTATTGTTTGTTTGCCCTTCCTCTCTCTCCCTTTCTCTTCTCCCACTCTCTAAATAAATGTTGTAATAAGTTTGCTTTATTTGCTGAGGGGGATGATAAGTAGAACAATCAAAGTTTAAGCTGCGGAAATTGTCAGAATAAGTATAGAATAGAAGAGAGAACAACGAGAAATCAAATCAAGATAGCGCTTAGAGAGAACTCAAAAAACTCTTTTTTTGATAGATATCAAACAAAATTCTCACGCTGTTTACACGGCTCGTTGATTTTTTGGCCAGTTGCAGGCAACAAGATACGATCCAGGCACAATCTAGGTGTTGAGGCACCAAAAAACTGACAAATAATAATGGCAAAAATTTAATAACCCAAACGAATGTTCCCAAAATAATAAAAATACAGCCAGAAAAATAGCACTAAGGCACGTACAAATGCGACAAACTGTGTAATGAAAGCAACAACAACTGTAATAATAATAAATATAATAAAAATAATGGTAACAATTACAGGTAGCAATGTGAGGGTCAAATGCAAATTGCAACATATTTATATGACAGAGAGACAATACTTCATATGGTCATATGTGGGTGGAGTCATTTTATGATTGCATTTCAGGGTCAAGTTTGTCCCCTCTACAAAACTCACACTTGATTGAGGGCCCAAGTGTAAATTGCCATTGTTAACTGTCTCCAATTAATGATTGATGATTGATGATTGTCGCGTGAGCTGACCATACTCATTTTTATTTTATAAGCTTGTAAAGTTGTTGGGCCCTTTCGTTTTCGGTCAACAAGTCAAGCGATAAGCGGCAAGCCAAGTTTGGAGTTTATTATTGTATAATTATTCAATCCATTGTTTGACAATTTAACACATTTTAGTTTTGTTGTTGTTTTGTTGGCACCTGTTTCTCTTCTTACTTCTCTCTCCCTCTTGGCTGAACAGCACCCCTATGCTAATTCAACTTGTCTATTTGCACAACAATTAGAAGTTATTTAGCTAGCTCATTGTCTTATTTTGGCAACTTTCAAGCGCTTGCATTGCGCATGAATTTATATTTTATGCAAACATTTGTCAAATTGCCAAAAAACAACTGCTATTTATACAACTATACTATATATATGCGACTATTGGCGTGAAAAGTTAGCTGCAAATAATTTTGCAATTTGCATACCTGAAATGCTCAAGGCCGTATCTCGTTTGCATTTGCAGGACTCCATTAAAGCTCATTGAATTCTTCAACAACTTCATAGTTAATTAAATTTGCATTAAATTTTCCTAAGAGACGGTTTACAATTGAAAGTATCATTTACAGCAACTTCAGGTTAAAGCCCCGTGTGGACTCGACAAATATCTGTTTAAAATATGCAACGAAAAAAGTAATTAAGATGAGTGTAAATACGCTGGACATTCTCGTACTTCTATAAATGGTATTGCAGACTAACAAATGCGCTTTAAATATGCACAAGTTTAAAAAAAATGTCAAATTAAAATGTAATTTAAATTTTAGTAAAATAAACATTTTCTTGCAATTTATTCTTTATAAAATAGTCTCTCTTATCAGCAGAAAGTTCGAAAATATAAAAATTTAGTACTTTTAGTAATCTTTAATAAATTGACATTTTTATAACTTATTCCCCTATAAAAGAAGCATTAAAAGTACATTTAAAGTTGGCAAGAGAAAAAATTACTATGAAAGTTATACACATAGGTTTCAAATTTCCTGCAATTTATTTTCTGTTAAGAAACAGTTTGCTAGCTTCATTTGAATATACAAGTTTTTTTATATGCGACATTAAGTTCTTTCTTATAAATTCAAAATTTTAAATCAGCTTTGCAATTTTACACAACTTATTTTCTTTTAAAACGATTTGCTTTATATATAAAGATTCGACAAGTGAGCTAAAGTGCGTTGTCCTTGGGGATAGAACATATTTCATGATAGAAGCCAAACGAACAGGGAAACGAACTCATTATTCAGACTGTTTATCGCTTTTAAAGTAGATTTCGCGAAAAGTTTAACAACTAGGGAAAGAAGTAAATAAAGGGGTCACTTTGTTTTAAGTGCGTCAAAGTTTGAATCTGTTGCAAATCGCTGGCTCAAACTACAATGCCCCATTCAGTGGCAAGCCATATGAACACGTCTGGCGTATAGAACTCACAACGGCAACGGCAACGACAACAGTAACAGAAAGCAAACTCAAACAACAGCGGGAGCAATATGAACACGAACACCAGCAACAATAATCATCACACGGGCAAACAAAATCGCAACAACGACAACAAATGCCAACAAATAAATTCAAACAATGTGCCGAACGAAATGTAAAGCATAAATATTTGCAAAAGGGCCCAAAAGAGAGAAGAGCAGAAGAGTAAAGAAGAGGAATTGCAGCTGAGCTCCCGTCGCGACAGTCACGTTTCACATGCTACGCACAGATTGCGCATACGCCATGTTTGCCGTACATATTTACGCATAAAGCATATCGCAGATGCCTCGACTCGCAATGGTTTCGATAGCGACAGGAACAACGTAGTACCAAAAAGCAAGAAGCAACATCATCATCAGCCTCAGCAACATCAACAGCAACAACAACAGCAACAACGACAACATCATCATCAAGCGTTGAGTTTGGGGAGCAAACAGAGCGATTTTCATGTCAGCGCAGGCGGGAATTGAATTTCGCGCCAAATGACTGGCGGCTATTTTTCAACTGCTTCATTTTGGGGCAAAACCATATCTGCCAGACTCCATATCCATATCTCTTGCTCAGTCGCAGTCTCAGTCGCAGTCACAGTCGCAGTCACAGTCTCGTGTCTGCCATTCAGTCTGTCTGCCATATAGTCTGTGTGCTCCCCGTTGGTTGTTGTAGGTTGTATGTTGTCCTCTATCCTCCTCCATTCTCATTGTCGTCTGTTTGTGTGTGTGTTCAACTTACATTTAATGCTTAAATTTTTGGCTTTTTCACGTTCACAGTCTGACGCGCCTCAAAGCCAGGCGCACACTTCACTACACTTGGCAGAGCCCATTAACAATTTTTGGGCCTTGGCTAGGATCTGTCTACTGCTTGAGTGCATCTCGCTGACTTTTAGTAACTCTGTAACTCTCTGCCTGTGACAGCGACAACGACAACGACAATGACAGCTTTTGGCCAGACTTTAAGCTGTGCGCCCAGTTTAGGCCATGAAACAGTTTTGTGCCCAGTTTCGTTTGGACTTTAATTGAAATTTCTTCTCGCGCAAACGTGCGACAAGTTGATTTTCCACTTGGCCCCGTGGCAGCATAACGAATTGGACATTAAACGCTACCGTTGGCCAAATTGCAACACGGCCAAACATCTTGTGCAATTGGCGTTAACAAGCGCATTAGATTTGCTGGCCAATGTACCAGGAGAGAACTCAGCAGTTGGTCGGTCGTTGAGTCGTTGAGTTGTCGAGTTGCTGTTTCGTAGTCCGTCAGCGGCCAATTTGGCAAGGCTGTTTGGGGAATTGGCCAGGACGGCAGCTAAAAGAAGTCTTAACAACTTGCCATTGCAAATTACTTGCTTTTCGTATAAATTGCGCATACGACGCGTTGCCAAGCTGGGAAGTTGCCTTCAATAGAATCACACAAAAAAAACACACATTGCCTGCAACAACAAGCAGCAAATAAAAACAGCGCTTCAACACGCACAGCGGCAGCTTCCATCTCATCCTGAAGTTACTTTGTAGACTCCTCCTTCATCTTCTCGTTCTTCTCCTTCACCTTCCTCTCCATCCTCATTTCCTTCTCTTGCATTGCGTGTGTGCGCTGACTGCGACTTTGACTTTGACTTGCCTCGCCTTCTTTCCTTGCTTTTTGCCTCAACTTGATTTGACTCGGAGACGGAGTCGGAGTCGACTCAACTCGACGCGACTCTGTTTGTAGTTTGCAAATTGTAACTAGATACAATTTGTAGCACAGTTTGTGTGCGTCGCTTTGTTTGTTATCGTTGTTGTTGTTGTTGTTGCTGTTGTTGCTGTTGCTGTTGCCACTGCGTTGACTTATTGCAGGAAGGAAAAACGCTGCCGGGCAACTCAATGCAGACGTCGTCGTTTCAGTCTCCCTCGTTTATTTGTGACTGTTGCTGTTGTTGCGGCTTGTTGACGTGGTTGCACCCATAGTGCGTACCTCGTACTCATATGTCTGCTGCCACTGCCTCTGCCTCTGTCTCTGATTCTGGTTCTTTTCCTGTGCCACGCTCGAATGCCACAATTGCACCGCCAACCGCCTGTGATTTGTTGCATTTCTAATGCCCGCCCGTTTCACTTGCTCATGTTGCAATGCTGCAATGTTGCACTTGCCTCTGACTCTGATTCTGATTCTGACTCTAACTCTATAGGGCCCAGACCAGGGCCAGCGTTCATACGTATTCATTTTCGTCGGGGGAATTTATGCTCGTTTGCTGTTTTGGTTTTCAATTTTCCCAACGCGCTGCTGAAAAGTGTTTTTCTTTCTTCGGTTCTTCCCTCGTTTCGAGTTGGGGCCAAAGAATTGAATGCGTGCGTTTTCAATTACCCTGCAGCAGTTGTTGTTGTAGAAATGTGTGTGCAGAAAAGGGCAACCAAGTCAAGTAGAATGCACTCAGATGGCTATCTCGCTGCATAGTGGTAAAATAGCCCCAAGATCATATACAGTTAACATTATGCCATCCAGCACAGTCGGCATATTCAAATAACACATACGCCCCGTTGTACACAATTTTAATTAAAGTAATTAAACACGCAATCATGTAATTATTAATAATTGAATGCCGGGTGTCTAATTTGGAGTTTTGCAGTTCCTTAGTAAAATGAATTCCTAGAATTCCCATTAAAAAAATTTTAGCGAAACTGAACTGATTTAAATTAAATAATTTATAAGTATAAAGATATTAATAAATATTTTATCATCACACAATTTTTCCACTTACCATTACTTTGTCAAAACATTCTATGAGTCTTTCGAGTCTTATTAACTTTTGTAAGTTAAGTAAGTTAAATGTGTAGTACACATTTTTGAAGGAGTGAAGTGTCAAAATAAAAGTAATACTATTTTTTAAGCAAGACTTTCTTCTAAAAGATGTTTGAATTAGAGAGTAACTAAATTAATTACCTGATTTATCTACCTACCTATCTACCTATCTACCTATATCTACCATTTCAAATTTGAAATTATTTTGAAAGGAGTCGGAAAGAATAGAATTTATAAGCTATAAGTTATATGCTGAGAACACAATTGCAATAAATTCTCTATGACAGATCTATCGAGTTGAAATGTCACTTAAAACAAATTACTTTCAGGTAAGATTGCTTTGTTCTTTGTTGAAAAAAAAAATGTAAACGTCAATTAGCTGAAGTGAATGCCATCCAATTTACAATTCAATTAAGTTTACATCGTGCTGTCAACACATCTTCATCTTCATCGTCATAGTCATCGTTTCATATAGCGCGCTTCATTAGCAAATTCTCCAGTAAATTGCATTGACCCGCTGAAAGGAAGGGGCAACAACATGCTATCCAACGAATGCAGTAAAAGCAGCCAAAGTGGCACACACCCGAATACACACACACTAACATACCCTGAAGTTGCCCTGGCAATCAATTGCAAGTGGGGCGTGTGAAGCAGCCACCCCTAAGAAAAGCTTTTTTGCATTGGCATTAACTGTGGATTACTTAAATGCTTTTTAATTGAAATTTTCCCTAATTTCACTTTGGGGGGATCAAGTGCAACCAGCGCTAAGTAAACAGTAGAGGGGCCACCGCGTGGGGCACAGACACAGTTACAGCTTCAACACGCTCTGTCGCCTTGCTACCCCCAAAATGGGGGATACAACAACAGCAACAACAAGAATGCGACAACCAAAAAAGGGAAGTTTTTGCGTGTCTGGCCAAAAGAAGAACAACAACAAAAAGTGAAAGCAGTAAAAACTACAGAAGTGGCAAGTGGCAAATGGCAGGCAAGCAAGCAACGTTGGCAGCCGAGGCACATCATCAATTTCAATGTCGCACGAGAGTTGCCGGCAACGTCTGCAACACTAACAGTGCTTCTTCTATCCATTTTTCCGCTTTTCCAATCGTTTTTCATGACATTGTTGTTGCTGTTGGTTGCTGGTTTGTCTAGTTTGCCAGCCTGGCTTGCCTTGGATTTGGGGCGTCAAATCCTTGGTAAAAGCATTTAACGTTGCAATGCATTAAGCGTTTGCCACACACACCGCACCACCCCCACTACCCCCAACCACCCCTCAACACCCCTCACCACCAGTTACTGTCTGTCTGGGCAACTGTCAGCTTTATCAACTGAAGCTGTGTGTTATCATTGCAGTGTTTGCTTTGCTGCTCCAGCTTTGAAATTTCAATTTATCGCTTCATATTTGCCAGCAACTTTCCTCCCTCTTAATCTCCTTCCTCATCAGCTAAGTAAATAATATATTTACATATATATGCATGTGTATATATCTATATGCCTGAATTGTATGCATAACCGTAATTTGTAGCTTCAATAGCAGTTCATCAGAAAAAATAAAGACTGATCCGTTTCTTTTCACATGCACTTGCCAAATCGGCTCTGCGGATGGTTGACTAACAACTTTAACATCAACATCGTCATTGTCATTAGCTTATCGGTACTGTCCCATCTGGAGTAACTGCACAAATATATATTTCGGCAAAGATGCGAAAGTGCAACGACACCACTCACAAAGGGACAGAGACAGAAAGAGAATGGAAGAAAGAGAGAGCGAGAGAGAGATTTGCTCTGTAAAACGGTTCCTTTTGTTTGCTCATCCGTCCATTCGGTCGACGGTTTCCTCAATTTTTCGCATCAGTTGTAATTCATACTTTCGTGCTCTTAACTCTTCCACGAAATGCGATGCGATGCGATGCCACAAGTTGAAATTAACATGTTGCTTGTTGCAACGTTTTAGGATTTAAGAACCGTTCTTTGGTCTTCTTTGGTGCCGCAACACGTCACCACACTTCACTTGTGCTTGTGCCTTTGCCCAATTCGGTTTAATTAGCATGAGAAGCGCTTGCCACAGCTGCTTAAACACAATGTCCGCATTTGAGAATCTCTCTGTTCTCAGCTCTCTTCTCGCAACTGAGATTCGGCTGCCACTTAAAGTTGCAACTTGGCTGAGCTGGCGTCGCTTCCGTTGACTGCGCACGCGCAATTAGCCAAAGCAGACGCCGTCTTAGGTACTTGACCGATAGTCTGTTTAATGAACTCCCAAGTGTTCCAAGTGTTCCTCTGGAGCGATGCCAATTACTTGCCACAAAAACAGGACAAACTAAAAGAAATCAATATTTATTTATTAATTTTCTACAGGAATTTTGTCAACTATCAAAAAACTATCGAATAGAAAATAGTTTTACTGTAGTATATCTAGTTTTATCTAGTATATCAATATAGATCGAAATTCCAAAACAAACTTGAACTGGGCAGGATATATATGAGCTTACAACCTTCTTTGGTGTCTCTAACTCTTATAGGCTCTCTGGAGACACAAAAAGGGAAGGTTTAAAAATATAATAATAAATAAATATAATAATAAACGTCAATAATAGCAATATTATTATCTATGCTAGCACATGTCTATCATACTTAAATGTTTATCTTTTTTTATTTATTAATATCAGCATAACATAATGCAGTATAGATATTTTGGACGGATTTAATTTTAAAATGTATATGAATTGATATCTTTCAATTATTTGAATTTATAAAATAAAATAACTGTTATAAAAAATAATTTATTGTATTTAAATATATAAAGGCTATATCGACAACACTGCTCTGGAAGCTGTTGCTTTTTGGGTGCTGTAGAAACGCAAAAGTCCTGCATGCATTAGATCGCATTACGTGTACCCACAGCGACCACATAGAAATAACCAGTCTGCCAGTTGCAAGTTGTGAGTTGCAAGTTGCAGGTTTACGCCAGTTGGAAGCCCAATAAAGCCGACGTATTGCGGCCTCGGGTTGCAGCCCGCACTCTCGGTATCTAAATATAGCAAATGCCAACTATAAATAGCAGCGTCTTAAATGATTTTTGCTCATTAGAGCGTGCGTGTTGCCGGCGATCTTTGGACTGCAGCTTTGAGACAACTGGGACTTGCCACACTCGATTCACGGCACTAGGCACTCGGTACTCGGCACTCGCCATAAGCCAAACAAAAAGTGACAACCAGTAAAAACAAAAGCGCAGCCGCATTTTCTACATGACGCTGCGAATGCCAGGAACATAATAAAATCATGTAATGGACTGCGCATGAAAAACAATGCAAAAAGCAGCGTTGACAACAACAGCATGTGGACAAGGGAAAAGGATGAACGTGGGGTGAGGGGAAAGGCATTATAGAAGTCCCTTGTTGTTACTATTTTGCAGCATAATGTAATAAAAATAGCATGCCAGAAGAGTCAGAGTCCAGCCATGACTATGATGATGATGATGATCATGCTCGATCGATAGTAGAGTCCAAAGCAAAACAAAAGACTTTGGACACAAACTCACGCAGGCAACAACGACGACGACGACGATGGCGGCCTGCCAAGAATGCCAAGTATCGTGTGTTGAATGCATGCCATGCATAGTCAGTGCCCATTTCCCCTCCTTTCCCATCCACTTCCCCGAAAGACTGGCCGCCTTTAGGGCCAGCATTGAAAACGAAAACTGTTTGTGCGACATGAGGCACGACAAAATCATGGCTCGAAAGTCGCTCTCAGATTCCGATTCAGATGAAGTCTGGCAGTCGAACTGGGAGTTGGACTTGCAGTTGCAGTTGGAGTTAAAGTTGGAGTTGAAGTTGCAGTTGGACACATGTGCGGCCATTAGGCTGCTGCCACATTGTGCTGCCCGAAAAGATACAAAGATACACGCGCCAGATACAGATGCACCCCATGTATATATGGGTTGGTTTATGAGTTCCTCGCTTAAGTGACACAAAACGGCGGCTAAATGATGTGCAGATAGTTATTTTTGTTGCTGTTGTTGTTGTTGTTGTTGCTGTAGCTGTAGCTGCTTTGGCCAGTTCTATAAATAAACCAAAAAGCGAACTCAAAGTCATTATGAACACAGCATCTAATTAAAGCCATTAAGATAAGACGCCACAAATTTGAGCTATTAAACTGAAAGATAAAGATAATGAGATTGTTAAAAAAGAGACTCCTTCTTCTTCTTCTTCACAAAAAAGGGAAAATGGAAAAATGGAAAGTCAAAGTAGTTAATTCCCGATCTGAATGTCTAATCAATTTCTTCTATTCTTCTGATTGAAAGCGAGCAAAGTTCAACTCTGATATAGGTTAACTGATTTGTTTAAAGATCTAGCATGAACTCTTAGCATTTTTAAGTGATAAATGAAGCACTTTAAATTCTAAATGTATCGCTCTTTCAAATGTGAAATCACCAAATTGCTGATCACCGTGACAGACAAATCGCATTTTGATGCAGCCCTAGTGTGATAAGCTATAAAATGCGCTGACTAAGGCCAAGAACTGTGCCATTAGTCATCATCAAGACCAGGTTCTTTTTCTTGGGGCTTTTTTTTATCTCGTTTTGTTGCAAAACGCACCCATGAGCTGGTCGACATTTATCTTGATAATTGACGCCGCTCGTAAGTTGCAAGACCAACGTTCTTCTGATCGCGACACATGCGCATAATTCATGCAACATTGGCAGCAAGGCTGGCCAAATGTTATGTTGCCCAGGGAGAAAGTGTGATTCACCTTTCTTGGCCAAAAGAAGCAGCAGCAGCATAACTGCTTTTGGCAGAGCATGCAAAGTTTCTTGCCACTTTGAGGAAGTTCAAGCGAGTTCATCTCTGGCCATGATTATTTCTCTGCGCATGTGTAGCAAATGCCAATTTAGAAAGTAAAAACAAATGATTAAACGAAATGGCCCAAACGTTTCTTGGCTGCAACACTTTCATTCACTTTACACACTCGGCCAGAAAAACAAAATCATACGCTTTATAACTGTAATAAAGTGAAGGCTAGCCGAAAATTTTTTTCATCTTTTTGTTTTTTCGGCATGGCCTCAAATCATCTACCTGTCTTAGCAGCCGACACGGGTTCAAGGTTTTCTGAGCTTTTGACCAAAATAAAATGATGAACATCATCAGAAGATTCTATTATTTCGAATTTTTAGCACTTCTTGTTCCCTTTTCGCCGGTTGAAGGTTAATGCTCCTGACCAGGCCAAAACTAACTTCTCACGACAAATAGAACCTCCTATCAGGCTTATTGTTAGTCTAACTCAGTTACAAGTTAGTCTCTCCCTCTGAGTTTGGTTCATCATTAACATGTTTTATTATTTACCGGACCATCGTCGTTGTTCTGATACATGATTAATGGGGCAGGCCCAAATGAAGCAATCTCTCCCCCTCTCAGTGTCTTCCTCTGTCTGGAGACTTGGCCAAAAAGTTACGGCATAAACAAATGAAGCAGCAGCTAACAAATTGCCCACAGACTTTCTCTGGATTACGATTTACTTTCTGTTTCCACAGCTTTATAGGCTCTCCGATTTAATTTTAGAATATGAACTTTTGAGTTTTAAAGTTAAACCTTTAGTTTAATTTTTAGTTTGCTTGTTTTTTCACTGCAATTTTCGCTTGTACTTTCGCTGCATTAAAGCAGCAAAATAGTTGCGTTTACGAGTTTTAGTTTTTTTGGCAACTGATGAACTGTCATCACGTTGACTGAACCGGTGTCATCAAAACTTACAACATTTTGATTGGCACAAACATTTACATATTCACATACCTAATCTATTAAAGATATGCAAATTACTTTCACTTCACTTTCATTCATTAGTCGAGACATTCATTCTTATTCTAATACCTATGAAAGTCAATCGGTGAAAGGGTTTTGGAATTTTACCTTTTATTATAGTCTTTTATTTAAGTTATAGCTTATCGGGAAGTGTGTATGTTGGATTTTTGAGTGTGTGTGTGTTGGGTGTGCGGAAATTCTTGCACGCGCAATTATTTTGTTGAAACTCGTTTGGGCCACAACAATTAATTTTTGAAATAATAAACGCAAACACCGCATAATGTTATTTTGCAAATTGTTTTGTTTTGTGCAATTTGCATAACTTTTCAGTCAAAAAAAAAGTATTGAATATGCTTATAGACAAACATGAGAGATGCTTAGATCTATAGTCTTCAGTGTACACTGTACAGTCCTCAGGTTGAAGAGCTTGCAATTAAATACGAGTCTTGATGACGTTCTCTCTGCGCTTTGTTCTCGCCCATTTTGCAGTCATTTGACAATGGCTTTCAATCAAATCGAAAATCAAAATACAAATTAAACAAAATGATGATAAAAATAATGTTAATTTTCGAAATTAAATTTAAATTTTTAACCAATTTGATTTTGTGTTGATTGATGTGCAAACATTGCTTTGATTTGCCTGTTGGTTGTTCCTGTTGCTGTTGCTACCACCGCTAATTAGACTCTTCTTGCAACATGCGAATCTCATGAGAAAGCTGGCTGACTTCTTGGCTCAAATGGCATCTTAGTGCTAAAATTGACACCTTTACGCAGCGCTGCATACGCAGCTCATCAAAGTGCCTCACTGCCGAGCTGTTGATGACATGGCAGAAACTTCGTTGCACGTTGCAAGTTTCCACAAGTTTCTTGTTCTAAGTTTAAGTTACAGCTGCAGTCGAAGTAGCCAAATACAATCGTTCGCTTTGTAGCTGTTGTTGTTGGTTCTAATCGATTTCTCTAACAAACATGAGGCTGGCAAACAAGCGACTCTCACTGCAGACAAACAGCACCAACAACAACCACAACAACAGCAACAAGTGGCAAGTTCAAGTCGTCGCCACAAGAAATTCCAAAACATTTGCGCCTTTTTTACAGCTTTCAAGTGGGTGCAGCTTACAGCAACAGCAACAACCACAACGGATCAACTAAAAGATTCCCTAGAAAGCACAACATTTCAAATATTAATTTATGTGTTATGTTTTTGATAATGTGTCATATGGTAAACATAAACAAACCTTAAGTCAATTAATACTCCTTACCGCAAACTAAAATAGCAAAACACAATTTTTGAGTTTCTATTTAAAATCGTATATGGTATATGATATTTCCAATTTAAAATGCAAATTATTTTTGGTTCTTTGCTTAATTATTTAATATTAATATTTGATTAACTTATGAATATGATTAAGGTATACCATTTTTAAATGGAAATTATTAATGTTCCTTGAAAAGTAAATACGTATAAATGTTTGCTTTTTTTATAAATATTTTTTGAACATTAATATTTGTTTGTTTACTTCTTACTGTAGCTAATCTACCCTTTAAACAAAGCGGGTGCAATGACACTCACTTCATGAACTGCGTGCATTTTTATTAATCATTTCTTCTAGGAATTTACAACATTTTTATTGAGGCTAACCAAAATGTGGAGAGTCCATCACCTCCTTTATTCTTCTCCCTCTCGGAGCCTTCTTAGGGGCATTCTGTTTATGTGCTAAACTCAATTGTAAACAGGTTCTTCATCTTCTTCTGCGGCACAATGATGATGTTGTTGCTGTTGTTGTTGTTATTTGCCAAATTTAAATAACAACATTATACGTTTGTCTGTTGTTGTTGTTGTTGTTGTTTGCAATGCAATTTGGGTCATCGAAGTCATATGCATGAAATTCAAGCAAATTACATTTTTCCCATTGAACCTTGGACGGAGGATTAACTTTGGGGATTTGGCCAGCTCATCAGCATAAACAGGAAATAAAGGCTATATATCAAATGGTCATGTGGCAGCAACAATTTGCAGCTTGTTGTTGGTTGTTGCTCGTTGGTTGTTGCTTGTCTAGTGGCAATAAGGCGCTGCGCGTTGCAGTGCGCGGTTATCAGATATGTGCCACACCAGGCAGGGTTTCTAATGAATTTATGTGGCAAGCCGCATTGCAACAGTAACAACAGCAACACAGCAACAACAACAACAACAACTCCATCTTATCAACAACTAAATGACATTGCTAGGCAGGCCGCTTAAATTACAAGCACGCAGCAACTTGGCAACTTGGCAACTAGCAACTAGCAACTGGCAACTAGCAACTAGTAACTTAAAGTGCAGTTAGCCCAGGGTCGTCGCCATAGAGTTTTGAATGCGGATTTGTTGCACGCCGGCATCGGGGCGACATTGACACTGAGGATTTAAATTGTGGCGCTCGCATATCGAATTGTAACTCCGAGCCGGTAAGACAAGTTTTGCGGATTGCATCAGAGTCAACTTGCAATGCAGCCAATATGATGTAATGCACACAAGTTGCAAGTTGCTCCCCTTCCCCCCTCTCGGGCAAATCGTCAAAAACACATTAATGCAAAAAAAGTCCATATAAATAAATAAAGAAAAAAATTGAAAAAAGTTGTGGTTAAATTATATGTGCATAAACAGAGAAGCGTTCTGACCAGCCGAGAGGCGAGTTCTGTCTGCATAATTTTTCATTTTAATAAATGCAACATCGCGTCTAAAAATAGCTCGACCAGCTGCTAAAATGTTGCTGCACAGGTTGCCAACATGTTGCCAGCAACATGCACCTCGCGTTGCGCTTCGTTGCGTCCCTCGTGCCGCAAAGTTGTGGCGGAAGTATTAGCTGGCAGCTACAGGACGCATGCGGTCTATAGTTATGCGCAATTATCTCAAATGCAAAACAATTTAATATCTACTTAAGAATGGTATGCGCGACTAGAAGTTACGCTGTTGAAATGTAAGACATTTACAAATCACATTTTGACGAAATTTAGACTAGATTCTTACGAGAAATATTTCAATTAAACCAGTTTAATTGTATGTTTTTTTTATTGGATTAAGATAATAACCCATATTTATTTTTTTTTAGTCTTAATCTGTTATCGTTCATTTTATTTAATTTCATTTTCTTATAATATTTTGAGGAAATTTAAAGCAGATACTGAACAGAAGATATAGCTGATATTGAAGTTAAATATTTAAAATTGGGATTAATATTGCTATTTATAAAAGCTGTTAGTCGGAATTATAATTTATATTTATAAAAATTAGAAATATGAAAGATAATCTTGACTGGTATAAGAAATCTAGACGCCAAATGTCTGCATTGTAATTACTAAATTCCTAACTTGTATATGACTCTCAGTTCATCACACCCCACTTTGACTGTCACACTACAGATGATATGACTTGTGTATACTTTAGATAACAATAATCGCATCTTTAAAGTTACGTACATATTTTAAGTGGTGGAGGAATCATATTTATTTATAGCAGATGCGCCAGGCATTATCACTGATTCATTGATTCATTCATGAAGCGTAAGTGAATAGACTTTCGACTTAATTACCGGGCCATGTACTCTCGTCAAATTGTCGACTTGTCCAAAGGTTCTAACTCAGCCCAAATCACAGCTTAACACTTAGATCCGCAATTCAGCGCGTAATTAATGATTGTGCGAGGTGTGTTTGAGTGTGTGTAAGAGTGTGTATGTACAATGCAAATTCAAATGTACATTGCAAAAGCGTGATTCAATGGGTGTCCAAATTGCTAAAGCCGACAATTGCTAAGATGCTGGATGCTCTGTTAATTGAATTTGCTATCGGTATCTGTGTTTTCTTGTTGTTGTTGGTTGTTTCTTTTTTGTGGCACATTGAAATTTATGCGCATTCAAATTGTTTCATTTGCTAGGAAGATCGAGGCAAGTCAGACCGCCTGCGGTCAAATTCAACGGGCAGCAATTGACATACAAAACGGGCCCGAAAAGCAGCCAAAAACCGCCTAAGCGCCACTTGAACGGCCAGTCATTGTTGTTGTAATTGTTGTTGTTGCTGCTGCGGCTGCTCCTCGCATTGTTGTTATTTGGTTGGTGTTGCTTGTGGTGACCGGGGCTAAGACCTACAATCCAAACACAAACACTTGTCGACGCTAGTGAAGAGTGAAGTGAAGAGTCGATGCCGATGCCGATGCCGATGCCGATGGATCGGGTCACTGGCTTTGCCTCGCGTGCACTTTGGAAATGGGTCAACGCAAATGTATTTTGGCCAACAATATCGCTAATGTTTCAATTGCCGGCAATTGCTAGTCAATCGCTGCCACACAGTAAGCAAATTTCGTATCATGAAAATCTTTAATTATGAGGCGTTGGCACGTTGCGTGTGGCGTGTGTTGCACAACCAATTTAATCTGTTCAAACAGATATTTTTTCTTCCCATTTGTTTTTTTTTTTTTTTGGCAACAGTTCGTTAGCAAATTGCAGATAAGCTTAACCACAAATTTACCCACATTGTTAACACACACTCACCTGCAAACTTAGCTGGGCTTAGCTCTCATTTCAATGCAGTAGAGTCATCGTCATTATCATCCTCAACTCATCCAACGTCATCGAAAGCATTTCACAATCTCAACAGGCATGAGACTTCAACTGACAGCAAACTGTTAATTGGCTGCTCAATTACCGTTACTCAGGGTTCTATTAAACAGTTCGACATTTTTGTAGACTGAATGCAATAAAACTAAGTCTCATGTAACTTAAATAAATAAAAATCATAAATTCTTAACTCAAGCAAGTTTCAACTCAAGTTTCGGCCATAAAAATGTGCAAAGTAAAAGTAAATAAATGCAAAAACTATCTATTGAGTGTGTCTATAGTCTTGATCTCTATAGATAGATGGTGATCAAATTGTTCTGATTAATTCGTTACAGCCAGAAAACGACCTTCAGCAGCAGAGATGAAAGTGGGAAAGCTAAGAACTCTTTTCATAGTTCCATAAGTCTATAAGCCTTTTAGCTTTGCAATTGTTCATGACTGACTTGGGCCCAATTCTAGCTGACAAAACAGCGTCATGCTGAAAAAGAAAGGCTTTTGAATTTGGCTAAAATACGAATACGAATACGAGCGTGTATATGAAAAAGCTTTCACGCAGCCAAAGAAATAAACAAAAGACCAAAGCCGCAAGTCGTTGCCATTCTTTTGGTCGCTTTGGTCTTTTGACTCTTTTGCTTCTCTCACCTCCTCTGTCTGGCTAATTTATCTCAATCAAATTTTATTTAAATGAAAAACTCAATTCACGATGCGCATCCACTTAGCAGACGGTGTACAGCATAAACGGACACCATCTAAATAAAATACACGGGGGAAAAAACCCTATGTAAATATGCGATACTTTGCAGCATCGTCTAAGCTTGAAGAAATTTCACGCGATTAGCATGTGAATCGATGGCCAGTGGCAACTGGCAACTGGCAGAAACTGGCAACTGGCAGAAACTGGCGACTGGCACTTGATACTTGGCCAACAGCTGGACAAGCATTTAATTTGTGAGTCTTATCAATGTTGGCAATGTTGTGAATATGCTTAATGCTGCCAAAGTTTATGCATTAATTAATTAATGCTGAGCACGCAGTTCGTTAACCCAAAACGGACAGTGTTATTGCCGAATTTGTTGCTGTTGTTGTTGGTGACAATTTTCGGTCTTATTTTATGTCCCGCATTGTTGTTAGTTATAAATTAACTTTTATTGCCACTTGGTGCTGGCTTTGATGGTCTTTTTAGGGTGTTAACCGCTCAAAGATGCTGTAAAATTGGCCTTTGAAACAAAAGACTTAGAACACGAACTTGCTGAGAGCCTTTGTGCTCGATCAAAAGTAACGATTTCCGTTTTTCCTTTGCTTTGGATTTTTTAATGTGACTCAAAACCAATACTCACGTTCCATAAATACAACACTTAAGTACATATACTTGCTCTTTTTTTTCACCGTTTGTGACTGCCGCTATTAAAAGTTGGCAACTGGATGTTGGCAGTTTGGAAGTTGGCAGTTTGGAAATTGGCAGTTTGGAAGTTGGCAGTAACCTTTTGGAGGTCGTTAGCCCATTGCGTTTATCTGGGAATAACAGCGATAACATCTCCCGGTCAACAGCTGCCGTAAGCTTTAGCACGGATAAGCATCTTGATAAAATGGGTGTTTTAGAGTCATCGCTCAAGTCAACGACTTGGGGCCATTGTGATCCAGAAATGTCGTTTAAATGCCACTAATAGATTTGTCCCCCTGCCAGCAACTGTTTTGTAATGCAAATTAATTTCGTAATCTTTATAAAAATAGCTTTAGTTGTAGTTGTAGTAGATGTATCTGCCGGCGCTGGAGGGGGAAAAAACGTAACACGCAAATGCTGCTGACTCACTCAGATTTCTCGTCATTCTGTCTCAATTCTGGCAACAAGTTCCCCATGCAAATCTCCCAACCAAACTAGTCATTGGGCAATTCTGGCACTAAGAAGCGACAATATTTAAGACGCGACTTTACATAATAACAATTAAGCAAAGTTTTCTGAAAACAAATACATATCTCATAAGTATTTTGGATAAATAATCTTTGTGTTGTTTCATGGTTATTTCTGTGCTTCGTATTCTTATTTGTCGGCTTACAAGGAATTCATTAATTTCTTTATTTTTAATATTTTGTCATCAATCAGAAATAACTTTCAACGCACGCCAACATCTTTAGTGCTCAATGAGCATCTACGCTTGATCTATTGTTGTTGTTGTCGTTGTGGTCTATGTTTTTGCCTTTTTTGCATTCTACTTTGAACTTTTGTTTCTATTTCTTACTAATGACGCTGAATGCTCTACGAACTTCATTAATTGTTTTATAAATATGCAGAATTAATTAATTTAAAATGCTATTAATTACAATTTAATAACTTACTTGAGACAAAGAAAGTAATAATATGAAACCCGTGTTCTACCAAAGACAAGCAGCACTAGAGAAGACTTGAAAACTTTCAAAAGTGCCTATTAGAAAGGAGCTGCTGCAGCTGAATACAATTAGTCATAACTAAAGATTTATATGCAAATGCATAGTGTATAATAAATATTAAACAGAAAAGAAAATACGAGTTCTGCGCAAAAGAACAAAACTTTGAAATAGAAATACCAACTGATGTCATAGATTGATATAAACATGAAACAAGTAAGTCTACTCGCTATCGCCTTGACCTTTTCAAATATTGCGTTTAACCTGATGAAGCTTCAAGGATATGAATTGGTTAATGTTTTGGGGCTTTGGTCATTTTTTGCTATGTTCTTGTGGTGGTTGTAAAATTTTTATACCAATCGAAGTAGACATGCAATTATCTATATATTTTACAACCTAGCCTGAAGAATCATTTCGGCAGCAGCGATTTCAGTTTTCAGTAAGCGATGGCCAACCAATAAAACTGTAAGAATTTTTAATTACTTTGAAATGGTCGTTACGCCTCCTACGTAGATGGCAATTCGTCTACGTCAGGCAGGACAGGCAGACAGTCAGACAGACAGCCGGAATCTTAAAATTGCCCCCAGGCGGTTGCTGTACTGTTGCATTTTTTTTTATTATAGTTCTTGATGCGCTTCAAGTTCAACTGACCACGACACGCATCATTTTATGCGATTTTGGGTTAATTAAGTCGCCAGGTGTTTATGCTGGGAGTCTCAGAGTCGGAGTCAGAGTCACAGAGTGATTCCCATTTCCCATTCGTATTCCCGGTTCTGGCCCTTGACTTAGGGAACAACTGGCCTAGTTACACGGCCAGAACAAAGCCACGAAATTGGGGTTTAACAAAAGGCATGACGCCAACGCCACCGACGGACGTAACTCTCTGTCAGCTTAAAGAGCCGACAAATGGGCAGAGGACAAATGTTGTCAAGCTGTAAAATTTGCAAATAGATTCGCAACAGTTAAGATAAAAGCCGAAACAATGAACTTAATGCGTGGGTCAAAAATACATAACGACAAAACCCACTTCTAACGCCCAAAGATACATTTGTATCTATGTGTGTCTCTCACTCTCTCTCTCTCTCTCCCTCTCTCTCTGTCAGTCTTAGTGTCTCTCTCTATCGCTGTCTGACTATTTATATATGTATATATGTATGTGCACGCTTAGCCGAGTTCTAATTAGCAATGCTAGGCACAGTTTGGTATTTGCCTTGTGCACAAGCAAAAATGTCAGCTGTGCCAGCAACAACGGCAACCGTGGCAGCAACACAGCAACACAGCAACAGCAGCAGCAGCAACTTCAACTTCAAACATACAAATTAGAGCAAATAGTTACATACAAATAACAAATTGCCCAGCGTATGGTAACAAAAGCACCGTTACAATTGAGTTGGTTGAGAACTTTTTTTTAAAAAAAATGCGAACTAGTCGGGAATTGGGAATGAAAGGGGTTCGATTTTATGAGTTGCCTCAAAAATGCTTCACTAGGTGAAAAGTGAATGGCAGCAGCAACAAGACGTTCCAATCTATTTTCGAGTACCCCCAAAATAAAAAAATTGTAAAAAAAAATATATAAAACTTGACTGAGGCGTGAGCAAAATTCAAAATTTAGAAAAACAATGCAGATTGAAGGGTCGCCAATTGGCCAAGTCCAATTACTGTGCGAATCGAGTAGCTTGCTTATTATGAAATTATGAAATTAATGCAATTGGCCTTGACAGCCGCAAAATGTTGCCCATGGGGCACATACAAATTTATAAATTCTCTCTTAACTTGGCTGCGTGCGTAAAAATCATGTCAATAGAAAAGTCATTAATAAGCTCTGTGTATATGAATGGGGAATCTCAGCTATAGGCGTGATCAGTTTCCCTTCTCTCCCGCCTCGTTTCACATCCCAAAGTGTGGTTGTGTGTGGGTGTATTGTGAGCTTGTCCGTTGTGTTAGCCAATTAGCAGCTGTCAAATGTTGTTGACTCTTTCGGCCAACGCAACGAGACTTTTGACCCTGACACTGAGGAAGAGTCTCACAAATGACAGAGAGATAGACAGAGAGAGATGCTCATCAAGCACATTTGACAGCTGCACTTGAAATGGATTTGATTTGGTGTTTGAGTTTCAGTTTGGAAAGCGGCCCGAAACATTAATTTGGCGATGACGATGCTGAGTGCAACAACGCCTGCATTTTGTTTAAGTCGCTTAAGCTCTTAATGAGACAACAGCAGACAGACAGACGGTCAGACTGACAGTCGATCATTTTCAATTTTTTTTTTTTTGTGGCATTCAAAGGAGCTCAGCATTTGCAGAGACCCAAAGAGAATCACACCAACACATCCATTAAGCTCTGGCATTTGATGCGGCCGTTGAACCTTCAAATAGACCTTAACGAAAGAGAAAAACACACTGAGAACACACGCCATGAAAACGCCATGAAAGGCGATGTGAAACGAACGAAAATAAGTTACAAATGAAAACTGGTTTGGATTTGGCGAACTTAGAACCCTAAATCATCAAGAAAACAACTCTTACTCATATTAATAACAAAACAACAAACAAACAAAAAAAAAAGCCAAAAATACAAATAATAAAAGAATACATCAAAAATTGCGCTAGTTGAGTCTATGAGAAGCCTCAGTGCGCTATCGGTCAAAAACAAATAGAGTATAAAGCAGATATTCACAATGTTATTTAAAATTTCAGAATATTGGAAAAGTTATTAAAATACTTAATTTATTATAAAAAACTGATTTGGGATATTTTGATTATAAATATTGAGTATTGAATACTAATTCTAATTTAATTTAATTTTTTAAATTTAAACTTTAACATAAAAGAGTTTAAATATGTTATAATATAAAATGGAGATGGAATGTAGAACAAATAAATGAATAGAAAATAGAACATAAAACCTAGATCATTAAACACAGAACATAGTTAGAACCTTGAACACAAAAATAAACCACAAATAAAGACCATAATACATAAAACTTAAAACATCAAATATAGAACATAGAAATTAGTACATGATAAATAGAACTTAAGGCACAGAACTTAAAACAAATAATAAAGAATATAAAACGTATAACATAGAACATAGAACATAGGACTGAGAACATACAACATACAACATTAAATATTCAACATTTGTAAGCCAAAAGTAACGAACTTCCTTTGAGTTTCGTCATGCCCTTGGCATTCACCTTACATTTGACAACTTAATGCCACTCGAGTATTGTGTAATCATTATGGGAATCACTAAAGCGGATTCTAATGGCGTCTAGCAAACGGCAAACGGAAATATCGAAAATCGCCTTAACCTCCTATGGGGTTGGCCAAAAGCAAGCGCTTGCATAGCTAACATACAAAATTCAAATCGTAATCTTTGATTTCTTGCAGCGGTTACCCAGACCAAATTCTAAGGCCGCCGATGCCAAAGCAGATTTCATAGATCGCCAATAATCGCATAGTGGAAAATACACATAGAAAACATTGTTTTGACTAATTGTCTGTATGAAGTTGAAGTCGTGCGCTAGCTGACGATGATTGTGATGTGATCATGTGAACAAGTAAGCTGGAGTCTCTGTGATAGAGCCGAAGCCCGAGATCAGCAGCCTTGAAGCGCTTTTGCAGAAAAATATCGTCAAATTCAATTAAACTTAAATACTTGTCGAATCAATTTGCCTCATAACTTTTTAAATTTTAAACACACTTACTCCGTATTTGTTTTGCATTGAGCCAGGTTTATTTATCTGCGATCGACCAATCGACCGACAGACCGACAAATTGCCGAATTCAAAAACGTTAACGTTAAAGTCGAACGGCGATCATCATTTGGCTTTTGTGTACGTACAGCGAGTGGCTAATTGCTTCCTTGAAGCCAAGTTTGTGTAATGACGATGCTTGGCCAATGAGTGTTGTATATTACATGTATTGAGTATGGTTCAGGGAGGGGTTAAAAGGGACAGATCGGAAGTCGGAAGTGCAGTTCTGTGACTCTCTCGGTCTGCTCCTTGGTAAACTAAACGTGACACTTTTGAGTCTTTTGAGACATTTGCGCACGCGCAGCGCCAACGAAATTTACGAGACTATGGCAAATGGGCGACAAATTATGCCAAATGAAAAGAGGCGTGACCGCTTTGGCATTTATGCTCATTTGGCTTGCCTTGGAAATGCTCTGAGCAGCGTTAAATTGTTAAACGGTAGTGCCTGTCCACGTACTTACCACGTAGATCTCATACGAGCTCGTAGGTGTTAGTTGATTTATTCGCGCGTTTTGCTGGCGTTTCTAATGCGACAATTACAGTCAGTAGTCGTCAGTCGCCAGTTGCCAGATTCCTAGCCACTTGGCTGATTTATGGCGCCGTATGTATTTCACGAAGCTATTTGGGCATTTGGCACACTCACATACACACACACACACTCGCACACACGCCCCAAATAGGTAAAAGTTTTTGATTAGAGCTGAGAACTTTGTGAAACTCTGGAGCGTAGTCTTGCTTGCGGCTGGATTGTTGAGTAAATATGTCAGTCTTGACTTGGGTAACCCTTGGGTTGCCCTTCCCCCCATTTTGAACCATTTGAGCATTTGAGTAATTGGGCGTAAACTTGGCCCAGCTACCGGGCTCTGTCTATGTCTCTGTATCTCTCGAGCTATCACTTGGCAACAACCTGAGGCATATGATTAATTTGGCTTGTCGAAACTGATGCAAATTTTCAGTTTTTTTCTCTTTTTTTTTGTTTTTTTGTTTGGCTAGAGGCATAGTAAACCCGGAGCTATTTGCTTTACGGTTCAGTTTCATTCATGGAATATACGATAGATGGTGTGTAGTGTTATGTAAACACTCGATATATAGCTCAAAATTCGCATAGCGTTTTGTTGTCTTTTATTCTTCTCATATTTCCCCCTCTTTTCATCAAATGCAAAATCAAAATTTATGCAAATTTCAGACAAGCAAACAGAACAAGCCCAAGCCCAAGAAATAACCAGTGAAAAATATATCTTTAAATATATTTACAGTTAAAGGCGGCATCGTTGAATGTTTTTGTTGGTTTCTTGGTTTTTTTTTTATTTTCTTTTTGTATTTAATTTTTATTTTTTTGCATCGGGTTGGGAAAGTGCCCCAAAGCCGAGCACAAAGTTCACTGAACCTCTCGCTCATATCGAATGATGTTTAGCGGCAGCAACAACAACAACAGCAACTGGTGGCACTCATTAAGGAAACATAATTCTAATTCTAATTCCACTGCCGGACCGTTTGACGGGAGTGTCTTTTACTTTTAATTATAATTCTACAGTGCTGAGAAAAGTGAACTCGAGCCTCAGTTCAAATGTTACGTAGTAAATAAATGATACCCTGGGTCGACTCTATAGGTCTTGGTCTCGGTCTGGGTCTGAATCTGAATCTAAGTCTCGCTCTCAACTTATTACGTTCGTTGCGGTCAACGTCGTTTTATCTAATCATCTGCATGCGATCACAGGTCCAACCCTCTACTGGCCACCGGTCATCCACTTGTCCAGCTATAAATGTTATGAATAAGCGGGCTTAATTTAGAGAGCTCCCTAGAAGAGCGTTTATAGTTTTATTCAACCATACAACATAAACTAGTGGCAGTTAAGTTGGCAAAGTGTTCTATTCTTTAGCTTCTTCTTCTATTTCTTTTGTTCTTAAGTCAGCTCATTTTGTATTTGCACGCAGATGACGCAGACTTAAACCATATAATATCATCGTTCTAGACATAAATCATTCACGAAACGGGTGACAATAAATTAAAGCAGTTACTCAAACTGGCCACGATCTGGAATCCCAAGACATCTAAGCATCTTAGCTGTCGGCTAGTAAAACGCACTTTTTTAAGTTTTCGCTTTAATAGTTTTGTTGATTTAATTTAAAAAAAAAATCTGAGAATGTGGCTTAATAAATGTACAAAGCTTTTAACAAAAAAAAATGCAAACAATAGCGTAGAAATTAAAGCCTCAGGCTAGTCATACATTTTTATCTACCATAGTTTCTCAAATTTTTGACAAAATGTAAAGAATTTCAAGAAATTTTTTTTTTGTTTTACATATTAAAATTTAAAAAAAATGCATTTTGGCTTGGCTTCAGAGCAAGGAAGATTTTATATTTATAATAGAAAATGCGTTAAAGTTTAAAATAAATATTCATTAAAATGCCATTTTCTTTTTTAATATATTAATTCTGTCTTTAAAAATAATATAGGCATTGACCTATGCAAATATTTAAATTTAAATTTATTTTGTAAATATTTTAAAAACGTTTTGGGTTTCTTTGATTTTTTTATACTTTCTATTTTATTCATTAAGTTTTATTTTACTAAGATATATTTTATTTTGTATTTCTTTTTCTATTTTGTGACCTTATTAAGTATTTATCAATTGAAATAACGAACTTTACATTGTGCAAATACGTTTATAATTACCTGTATACATTCCTTAATATTTATCTTGTCAATTAAGGTTTTTGAAATACTTTACAAATTATAAAGTTGAGTATCCTAATTATGCAATCATAAGGTGCTGTTAAAAATGTTTTTTTTTAATTTGCTAGGGAACTTATTCTTTAGCCACATTGGTGTGGTTGTAAGCACTTAAGCTAAAGAATAGGAATTTCCTGTCTTCTTCATCATCAACATCATTAAAAGCAAAACAGCATCCAATAGCGATAGCAATAGCAATAGCTATGGCAATGGCAATAGCCGGCAAAAGAGCTTACAGTTTTATGGGTCCTGGCCACATAAACACTAGATGGCTAGCATACCATTTGGGCTTTCTGCCAATGCCTAGATGGACATTATATTCGTTACGAGTTACAGGAAGATCCATTGCCGTTGGCTACATTTTGAACGACGGACAGCTATTTCTTTCATTCCCACATTTTGATTGCATCAATAAAAAAAAATTTCAACATCCCCTCCCCAATCCCGTTCCCGTTCACCGATCATTGCTTTTAATGAGCAATGGAAAATTCTTGATTTTTAGAACACACACACAGAAGGATTGACAATGAAAATGAGGTACAAACTAGAAGTCGTACCCATCCAGAGGTAACTTTATTTATAGCATCACCTAAGTGTTGCCATTAAAAGTTTTCAGGGCCACTTCCCCCCCCTTTATTCTGCACTCCTGCTCTTTTCCTCACCCGCTGTTCGTATCGTTCGTTTGTTGGTATGTTGGGACTGTCTTTGGTAAGAAGACATTGCCAATTAATTTGCAACAGGCTTTGTCCAAACGCTGCTCCATCTTCACTGTCTGGGCACCTTGATGAGAGGCGCCAAAGCGCCAACACCCCATGCTACATATGCTATAAGTATGTTATATACCTTATGCTAGTATGAGTATATGCTATATGGCCTTACCACTTACCACTTGCATCCCCGTTGCACGTACTCGTACTCGTACTCAGCATTCCTGTCAGAATTCTGGCCTCGGTCTTCGCCAGGCCAAGCCAATGAGCCGTGCTAATTAATAATAATAAAAATACAAAAAAGAAATAAGGAAAAACGAACATCGAACATCGAACAGGAAGAGCTAGCTAAGGCTTTGGGCCCTATAGTAGACAGCCTAGACGTTTATTTTTAGACAATAAACTGACGATGCAACCAACAACAAGAGGCAACAACAACAGCAACAATAATAACAACAAGAAGAATGTACAACGGCTAATGGTAATGAGCTGCAGGCTATTTACAGTTTGGCTGCGGCCTTGCAGCTGCTGCCGCCCCTTTTGGCTGCTACTGGCCAAATTTATGGACCAGCATCAATCTGTTGTCTTCGAGCTGCTGCTGCGTCTTGATTAGCATGGCCAGCTTAGACATCGGAGATAGAGGAGGCAAGGGAGAAGGCGGAGTTCACAACCCCCAAAAAGCTCCGTTGAATGGCCTTCAACGTCCTTGACTGTGCATTTAACTATGGAACGGGTCTCTAATTATTTTTATTTGCTTATTATTGAGCCTCTCAATTGCCGTTGTTGTTGTTATTATTACTCTTGCTGTTGTTGTTGTTGTTGAAGCTCACGTTTTTTTTTTCTTGCGCTCGCCAAATATTGTAATTTATTTGAATAATGCGATGCGAATCTCCGAGAAGTTTCGTCTACGTTTGTCTACATACGTTCAGGTGTATTAGCAAACAATTTGTATTGTCTGATAGTTAATCATTGCTAACGTCATCGATTTATTTATAAACAGTATTATTAACGCCCCAACACATTAGTTTCATTGATTATGTATGCTTTTATATACATATATTCGTTTTATGTTAATTGCAACTGACTTTTGCTAAATGGGCCATGTTAGTAGCAAGGACATAACAATTACATTGAAATAAGGCGTGTAAGGAAGGTTGTAACCAACAAAAGCAAATATATAAAAATTATAAATAACAAAATATAAAGTGGGTAATCTTGAAAAGCACTTTATGAGCTGATTCAAACAAACAAAACGAAATCAAAAAGTCATCATCTCACAAGAGATGTTCGGGAACCGAACAAAATTCGTTGAGGGATCTTGGCCAGTTTTTGCACGTGAGAATGTGCTTAATGAGTATTCAATTGATGCAGAAAGATTGAACATAAATTATATTTCGATGGAGCGAGAGACCGATTCCAAAATTCGATTAGCAAAAAGAGAATCAAATAAAAATAAAAACCAAAAATCGAAAATCAAAAAATTATTGAAGAACTGCGGGGCACTTGAAGAAGCTTGCTCAGCGAAATTAGAAAGAAGTGCGCCAATCAAATGGGGTCAATAGGAAATGAAAAGTGAAATTTTCAGCTTAAAGTTTGCTCAAAGATCGATTGTCCATTGTTGTGCACACACACACTCGCACACACACACACACATTGCCAAAAGGAACTTGCTATTTAAATATCATTAATTTCTGGGTTAAGCCTTTGTGGCGAGCACTTGAAAATTGCCACCGTGTAATCAGTCTTTGACAGCAGCAACAACTTCAACAGCAGCAACCACAGCAATTGCCTCGAGGCACACATTTGTTGGCCACGTTAGTGACCAATGAATCGCATGAGGAGTTGCAGAAAATATAAAGCAAAAGCTACAGCTCTATAATCACATTTGACATGTTAAAAAAACAGCACCATTCGAATATAAGTTAAAAATTAATTAAGCTTTGTGTGAAATTTATCCTGAAGAAAAAGCAATCCGCTTGAAAATCGGTCAACTTTGTTATTATTTGGTTTAGGCAAGAATTCCGGCTTAAAAGGTTCAAGAAAAAGGCTCATGATTTCCTTTTCCTTTTAATAAATTTGTACAATAAAATGTAAAATATTTATATCTCTATAAATATTTGTATAATATTTATATAAATTTATAAATGTTATATTGATTAATTAACTGTTATGATTTTGCTAAGAAAAATCTTTCGCCTTAAATGGAACTGAAATGGAGTCCATGCAGCAGTCTTTTTTAATAGAAGTAATTACAATTATATAGAAATATGGCTAACAGTGGTATTAAAGATAAATAAATATTTATAAGCTTGTCAATTGGTTTAGGCAAGGTTAAGTATTTGTTTAACATTAGTAATTTTCAACATAAATTTGAATAAACAATAAAAGTTAATAACTATTAATTATGCATGTTTTGTTGAAATTGTAGAAAATGCTTGTCAAATGCTTTACGATATAATCAATTAGCACGATTTATGTTGCAGCCACGTCTAACTTGGAACTTGCCCCTGCGGCAGTAGTTCCGTCTCCATCTCCGACTCCAACGGCAACCCAATGGAGTACTACACTTGTACTTGCCTCAAGGGTGACTCATCACAGCATCTTCCATAGTCAAAGCGAGGTTCGTGCCAAACGAGACCTTCTGCAGTTTGGGTTGACGCATTCAAGATGAACATAACAACAACTAGAAAAGACCTTAACGATAATAATAATAAGACTCTATGTAAAGTTGGTAAAGTTTCGACGTAATTAAAAAGGGTACGTAGAACGGCAGTTTGGACCTTTTTGTGCGAGCTTTTGGTCATAAAATCACAACAACACCATCAAGAATGAATAAAAATAACGAGCTAATAAATGTTTATACAGCAACAGGTGTGAATGTTTTAATGTGTGAATAACTACACAAGTATGAGTATGAGTGTTGTTTTGAGTGTGCTGAAAGGGCCTGCCTGGCACATTAAATTTGTGTCGGCTGATGACGCCGACAACAACTCAGACAACAACTACAACAAAAACAACAACAATAATAATAATAATAACAACGGCAGCTACAACTTTGCTATCAATGAACAATGAGTATTAATTTTAATTTTAATAAATAATCACATTAAAAATATTACTTATACGATTGTGGTTTTTGCATTTGTGCCTTTTGATTGGGGAGGTTATCTATAGACAGCGTTTGAGTCATCTCATCTCAGCATCAGCTCATCTCGGAACATGGTTAAAAACGTATTATTGAAGACGGAAATGAAATGCCAGGAAAAAACATCAACAACAAAATATTATATACAAATACGCAAATAAAAAAAATAAAGAAAAATAAAAAAACGTTATGCATGGAAGTAAACAGCTGCCAAAGAAAGAATAAATTAAATGTGAGTATACAACAGATTCTGTGAGCCAGGCCCAAGCCCCGTAGAAGAAGAATCAATGTGGAAGAATCTTTACACATTGGAACAACGTAGCTGTGTTTAAATTTAAACACTGAGCTCAGCCTCTATGGCATTCCAGAAAAAAGAAGACTTAAACTGAGACGAAGTCGAAGACTAAGGCGTTATCAGCCAACCGACTGTTTCTATGGGATTTACTTTAACTTTCGACTGAACTGGTCTCAAATTAAGCGTATAACATTATTATTTTTTTAGTTTTTCAAGCAAACAAAACATTTGCGACGCGACCAAAAGATGATAAATGATGCGTAGTTGTGCATCTAACCGAAAAAATAAAATTTTTTACTTAGTTGTGTTTACGTATGTTTTAATAAAGCTTAACTAATTAAACACTCACAGACTGGAAGCGTGTTTCGCATAATATAATAAATTTATTAAATTTGTAGTTTATGTTATACAAAACACTTTAATTAAGTAAATATTGCATCAAATCTGGCAATTGAGGTGTCTGAACCTGTTGAAGGACGGAAATACATAGAATCAACTTATGATGATGAGCTGTTGATTATATTTATAGATGTGGTCAAAGATATTATCTAAGATATTAAGTTAATGCATGCTCAGATTTCTCAGGCAAGGTGAATTATTTTGGAAGAGATCACCAATGGTAAACAGATTCAAATAGGTGGAAATAAATGTGGCAAGTAGTCCAAAGATGAGCACACCCATGGTGCAGGATACATCACATTGAAGACGATGCAAAAGTCGCACCAATCGGAGCCACAAGCCACGTGGTGTTTGTGGTTTGGCTGCCACCAGAAGTGGCTCCATTTCCAGGTCAACCGGATCGTAGTTCAAATCCAAAGGTAAACTGCCATAACTTGCCTCGGCAGCAATGCGTTGATGCACTACTTCCATGCGACGTATCCGACGATACAGCAAAGGTGGCAATATGAACACTAAAGGACCTGTGATGGTGCCACCAACCACATCCATGAGTGCATCAAAGCTGGGCACAAACTCGGCCACAAGCACCTCCAAGGCCAACACACAGGACCGAATGAGCACTCGCTTGCAGCAGAGGGCTGGAAAGGATTAGACTAAGTTTGGAAAGGATTAATCTAAATAACGAACTTACTTTCAGGCAATTTAAAATAGTTCTCGATTTGCAGAAACATGGCTGAGCTGGCCACAGTTACCGAAAAGCACAATTGGAGTGACATCAGTATAAGCATCACATAAAAGGGTACACTGGTGGGCAGCGATTGGAGGAGGTTATTGGCAACCATTGAGCCAAACTTGTAGGCGGCAATAACAGAACCAATAATGGCCACACTGCAAGTGACTGAATAAATTTAAATAAACAAACAAAATAAAATTTCTTTAAGTACTCTACTTACTGGCAATGCCACTTAATGCGGCCCAGGATACTTGCCACTTGCGCTTCATATCAATTTGCAACGTGAGCAGCACGGGATGTATGTCAAATTGAAAAGCAAGAATGCTATAGCTGTTCAGGATGGTCAGAAAACCAGGTAGCTCTATAGAGAAAATTAAAAAAGACATGTAGTTATATGATATTGTATTTTGTTATGTGCAGAAAGAAATATTTTGCTTTTGTTTTAATGATATCCTTATTATCCTTGCCAACTTATAATTTTGAGGCAATATTATCTATAAAAATATAAAATTAATAATAATAAATAAATAAATTATCAATATTTTTACAAATGTAATTCAATTTTATACCTTGAATTTTTGAAAATACAATTTTCTGAAACTGATTTAATTTAATTTGCACTTTATTTTTTTTAATGTGCCTCAAGGTATTTGTACCATATTAACATTACTGTGTATTACATTTATGAGAAAAGTAAAATAGCCTAAATGAAGAATTTTGGATTTTCACAATAAATGGTTTAATTACAACTTTAAATAGTTTTCTTATTGTTAGATTGTTAATACAAGCAGTATAGGTGTTAGCTCCATTTAGACTTAGTTTTAAATTTATAATTTTGTGCTTTCAAATATTTAAAATTAAGTTCTGTTTTTTTTTACAGTTAAAATAAACTTAGTTTACGTAAAATAATTTAAATTTCTTTGTGATATTTGTATGGCCATGGCTGTAGAATACTCGAATACTCACCCATCGATACCCCTTGAAAGGGTGTTCCAATGGCAGCCGCATCCAAGAGACAGTACCAAAGAAGTGCCACTATAATAATCATTACACAAACGGCAATGATGGCCAGACCCCTGAAAGTAGAGTTGAGAATAATTCGATGGAAAGGAATTTGGAGCGTAGACTTACCGCATGTGCTTGGGACTGCCTAGCCACATAAGCGGACAAATAACGAGACCCACAATGATGGCCCAGTAACAAAAAGAGAAGTTATAATGTCCAGCACTCATGCGAAGCACAACAGCCTCCATATTCTCCGCAGCCATAACAATGCTGGGCACAGCCATGGCAAAGATGCTCAAATCCAGTAGAATTGACACCAATAAACTCACATAGGGACCATAGGCAAGCTCAGCAAGTGCTGCATAAGGATAATTGCGTTTCTGGAGTATAGAGGGATCCAAATACTCGGCCATTGTCCAGCATTGCGAGAGCAAAAAGGATGTATACATCTGCAGGAAGATGATGGAAAGCACGAGGAGCACTCCAAAGTATCCCAGTCGAACCAACAGCGCTGGCAATGTCAGAAATGGAAAGATGCCAAACAAATCCACCACATAGAGTATGGCAATGAATAGGGAAAGACTCTCGGGCTCATCCTCGTAAGCACGGAAATGTGGCAAGGCACTGAACCGGGAACGGGACAAAAACGGCAATTGATCATGTTGATGCGAGGGTGTCAACAGCACGGGACTACGACGTTTTGGGAGGGCAAAGGATGGTGCTCGCGATGGGCGTGGCGCTGGCTTGACATTTGAACGTCGAAAGAAAAACATTCGCGTTAACTACGAACTGGACGCGGCGACTGGGAACGCACAACTAACAGACAATCTAACAGAGAATTCAAAAGAATGGAAATTGGAAAATGCCAAGAACTAGTTTCGTCATATGATACTCCATGCAAATGTGCAACAAGGGAAGCCCCTTAGCTGCAATGTCATTGCACGTTGTGGTAACACTTCAGTGGCCAAAAGAAAGTTGCAAGTTCATTGCCTTCCAAGTTGCAAGAGTGACCTAATAGTGAAAAAATTGCAACACAAGTTTAACCATTAAATAACATATATTATATATAATATTTATGTGTACAATGTGATATCTACAATAAGAAGAAAGCAAATCCATTATTAGGATATATCCTGTGTCATTCCTTCAAGGCTTTAGCTTAAATATTTTAAAGCTGCTGCACTTGTGCTATCTTTTGTTTCTTGGCCCGAGATTCCTAGAATGATGAGATAATTAGTTAAGTATAATCAGAATGAAGAACCTGAACTCTTACCTCGTAGGAGTCTTTGGTCATGTTGCCCTTGTCCTGCACTGTGATAACCTGCACCGCTTGGCCGGGTCCTGGGCGATTCAATAGCAGTTTGGCGGCGCCACGCGGTGTCTCGCCACAGCAAAAGACACGGGTTTGTTGCCTCAATGGACTGTCCGATTCATCCATATCCTGCTCCGGCTGCTCATTGTCCAGTTTGACTGTATTCTTATTGTTGTCCATGTACGAGCGATTGAAATTCAAATGATTTGGACGCACTGCATCCGTTATATACTTACTACGATCCATAATATAATGAATGCGTGTCAGTACAACAACAACAACAGGTTATAGCATTATTCGAACATTGAATGCATGAAATTTTTTAAGAAATTAGGTGCGAATTGTCATGATACGTACACTGGAATACTAAACAACACCGTTAATATAAGTTTTCTAATGTCTAATTGGGTGCTATAATGTATTTATAGGGATCGTATATATTTACATGCAAGAGCAACAAAAACTTCAAACATTTCTTTATGTTTTTTTTTCTGCTTTTGTTCACTCACACTCCATAAAAAGACGCCACTCCACGAGAAGAGATTGATTTGCATGCTGAGAGTGATTAAAGTTCTGTTGATGGTCGTGCTGGTGGGTTTGGTGGTGTTTCTGCTGCTGGTGGTGCTGTTGTTTTTTCTCCTGGCCTTGCATTTCTCGTGGTGCAACACCTACATCAATGTGGTGCAAGGTGCATTGGTTACAGCGTCAAGCGACGGGCTTGGTCGATGTATCTTGCCTTCATATTTTGCAAAAGAGAGAGATTCAAATTGTGGTGCATTTTCATGATACCAAGTGTTCTGCAAGTGTGGCGTGTGGCATGAGGCATATGGCAGGTATCTAGATGCAGCATGTGGCGCTAACTAAGCCCCTTCAGTGTACGTATCGAGTTTTAAGCAATGGTGCCAAAGATGATTATGTTCATGGTTCAAAAAACTGTTGCACTTACGATTTTACATTGTACAAGCCCTGTCGGATAACATAATTGAGCACCAAATCATCCAGCAAATACTTAACAGATTCACCGCGACCTAGAAGACGTCGCACCAGCGAAGAACTGACCTCATTGGGAACCCAGTTTGTAATTAATGTTATATTACGCTAAGTATGAAAAAAATGCTATTGAATAATCCGTTTAATTAACAATTGCTTAACTCACCTGGTATTTGGTTAAAATATCCGATTCAAATATAAACTTTTCCGGATTGGAACCACAACGAGAGATTACGACCAAGCCATAATTAGCTACAATTTCCTCAATCTTCAAAGATATTAGTTAGTTATTGCATTACATCTGGAGTATATAAGCTCCTACTTACATCCTCATTTGCCCACAGTCCGGGGACTGCAAAGGATTCTAACAAATCAGCTCCGCAAAGCAGTTTTAGACGTATAGGATCCTTTCGATCACGTAGTCCAAGTGGAAGCCAACCTGGTAGTAAACCATTCAGCTCCTCGTCACCAGGCGAGTTGATAAAGTTGTTTAAATAGTTCTGGTGATATTGTAGCACAGATTGTGTGCGCATCCACTGCGGCTGATGAACTTCCCAGTCGGACAGTCGTATCCAGTTGGATGACTGCACCGCCAATTTCACCATTGCACAGCGGTCTAATGCAGGTGCCAGTCCCTTTTTCCCATAGGAATCATGCGTGGGTGAGATTATGCCGCCAACAACCTTATGCGTTGCATTCATTTCAAAGTAATCTCGTGCTATCTCTGTTTACAAATGAGATTCAATGTCAATGTCAATATATCGATTAGCACCGGCTGTTCTCAATCTAAAAACAAACAAATATAATTACCGAACATTCGCAAATGCATAGGCGTTGGAGGGCTAAAGCATCCACACGCTATGAATGCTATGCGTGGCATCATCCTGTCTGGCTCATCAATGAATCCGGACATTTGCTTAGTGAAATATTTTACACTGAAATTCGTACTATTTCTATTTATTTATATCTGCGCCTGTTTCTTGGTAGTACTGGCAAAAGTATTAAGCAGTATCGATACTATCGAATATTTGAGTTTATTTTTAAGTATCGATTGAAACACGAAACACCATACCGAGCCGCTATTAAAGGTATGATGCTTCGAAAATTAAAATACAAAAGTTAACATTCTTAAGCTTATACCTAACGTTTGACATATGCTGTTGGTGGCCTTAACGTGGACAAATCTTTATTTTAAAACATTGAGAAAGTGTACAGAAGTGCTAAATATCGATACTTTGCCAGCACTATCTGTTGGTACTTTCGCCATTTGATTCTGCCGCGCCACAACCTC
The DNA here is from genome assembly GCA_037043535.1 of Drosophila putrida. Lineage (NCBI taxonomy): Eukaryota > Metazoa > Arthropoda > Insecta > Diptera > Drosophilidae > Drosophila > Drosophila putrida. The sequence continues at coordinate 2,032,184 of JBAMBI010000135.1, forward strand.
ATGAACTCGCCGCAAATCGATAACTGCATTGTCGTGTGCTGCCAACCTGTGGAAAATCGAAATTTTTACACATATTCGATCAGTTTCAGAACCACTATTGCTCGTTATCGACTATTAAATTAAATATGGCGTCGTCGTACTGAACGGTCTTTGGCTCTGGCTCTTTGACGAAAATTTTTGTAATAACATTTATTCGTGTTTATCGTATTTATCGTGTGCGCTGTCAATCGTGTGAACGGGAGCGTGCTGTTTTTGCCTTTCAGTCAATCGCCGCGCCATATTCTTAGTGTTTTAAGTTAGACAAGACGAAGTGCCGAGTGCAAAAACAACGGAGAGAGGAAGGAAACGACGTCGACAAAATGAAAATGCATTTGTGAATTTTTCGCCCAACACTTGACTCAACATACACCCGTACACACCAACACACACACACACAGACTTAAGCCCAACGAACTCTGTGAAAAGGATAGGAAAAACACGCGGCCAGTTTAGACACTAAAAGAAGGCCTTGGATACGAAGCAGAATCATCAAAACAGCCAACAGAAAAGCACAGAATACAATGGCGCTAGTGACAGTGCAGCGTTCACCAAGTGTGGCGGGCTCATGCTCAAATTCGGTGAGTTGTTCTTGTATTAAGTACATATACAGGAAGTGGGAAGTGGGCGACAGCCTGCAAAATATGCGTGTGTAAGTGCCCCATTTCTCTCTCTCTCTTTGTAAGGTGCAATTTTACAGCTGCAACAGCTACGCATTTGTTTGTAAGTGCGGGTACGTGTGTGTGTGTGTGATGTGTATGAACTCGGGTAGTGTGCACTTTTTCAAATAAGTTCCCTTAATGTTCCTGAACGGACAGGGAACAATCCCTCTGAATTCCTCATCGATGCGTACCACAGGGAGAGCACTCTCTCTTTCGCTCTCGCTCTCTTTCGCTACTTACTCTCTCTATGGTTTTGCTTTGTTTTGGTTACACGTTGGTAACGGGAGCTCAGTTAAACTTTGGGGGCGGGCCACCGCCTATAAACACTTCCTGTGCGTGTTCCGTTACTAGCCAGTGATCCTTTGTTGTAGTATAAACGGTTGCTACATATGGCCAATTAAGTATATACATATATCGTGTAAAGGTGCTCCACACGCTCTCTCTCTCTGTCTGTCTGTCTGTCTGCTTGTTCGTCTTGTTGTGGGCGGTTTGTCAGCGTCATCATCATCATAATCATCAGTCGCGCCACAATTCGCGCATCTGTTTATTGTTGGCTTTGGTTTGTTGTTGTTATTATTTATTGTTGTAACTCAAGCAAAACTGAGCAGACGTCTCGACGTCGCATCGCAGCTGCCACGCCATGTCGCCTCCGTCAGTCAGTGTCACCTCTGTTGTCGCACTCTCCTCCCATTTCCAATAAATTGTACATTTTTGCATTGCCTTATTTGTAGTTTTTGTCAACGTCGATGCGATTTTTCTTATTCTTACTCGCTTGGTTCCGTTACCCGACGTCGTCCCGCCCCCAAAAATAGTTTTCAAGACCTTGAACGGGGGCCGCCCTTGGAATTTTATTCATCAGGCAAACGAAAAATTATCGTTTTCAACGGGGGGAATTTTTGTAAACATTGTGGCGTCCATCACATGTAGGTGGCACTCTCTCTCTCTAGCTCTCGTTCTCTTTTATTTTTGTTTTTGTTTTTATTGCTTTTTATAAAGCAATTCATCATCAAGTTTGTTTGCTTATGAATTTCACTTAACTCCAATATGGCAAAATCAGATATTATATTTTGTATACAGCGCTGGGTGAGTCTGAGTCACAATTAAAGACTATCAACAAAAAAAAAACAGTAAATAAGACGGAAAATGGGAAACGAAAAAATTCAAACTTTCTTAAATGCTTTCTTACAGGACGGCGAAGCCGAGGACGATGAAGGTAATAGTAATAACAAAAGTGAAAGGAGTGAATGTTATTTTGCTGGCAAAGGCACTGCCTTGGTGTTGGCCCTTAAGGACATACCGCAGCATGCGGAGAGACGTCTCAGCACGGACTCCACACGCTCTAGCAACAGCACGCAAAGCAACAACTCGGACATTCAACTGCATTTACAGTCCATGTTCTATTTGCTGCAACGCGAGGATACCTTGAAAATGGTAAGTTTATAAACACATTCATTTCACAAGAAATTCTTTAACTTTATTGTTTGTTTTTCAGGCTGTTAAACTAGAGTCGCAGCGTTCGAATCGAACGCGATATCTTGTGATTGCCTCGCGCAGCTGTTGCCGCACGGCGGCTTCCGGTGAGCGACGCACTAAAATCATGCGTCACAATTCTGTTAAGTCGGCGACGAGCGTTACGCCAGCGCCACACAACAGTACACCTGTTGCACAACGACAATTATCTGTGGATAGTCACAAGGCGCAGCAGGCAACGCAAGAGGAATGTGCAAAGCGTCTTTCGGTTAACGCCAATCGACAATGCCTGAAATGTGATGCGGATAATCGGGAATCGGCCGGCGACAACAACAAGAATACCTCGGGCATGGAGGAGTCATGTCTCTTGGGCATTGACTGCAACGAGAGGACAACCCTTGGTCTGGTTGTGCCCATACTCGCTGATACCACAATACATCTGGATGGCGATGGGTGAGCATCCCAATATTACACATCTAGTCAAAACACCCAATAATATATATAATGTTGTATAACTAATGAACTCATCAAACTCTTTTTCTTTGCAGCGGTTTCAGTGTCGCCGTCTATGAGAAGACTCACATATTTAAGCCAGTATCAGTGCAAGCGATGTGGTAAGTCTTAACAATTATTACCTTTAATATGATCTAATTCGAAAATCCGTATTTGAATTCCAGGTCGGCGCTGCAAACGCTACACAAAGTGTCTCGAAAGGCTCGTGAAAACAATTTCTATCCAAGCGGACCATCGCACGATTGGTTATCCAGCTACGAAAGTCGCATAGAGTCGGATCAGTCGTGTCTAAATGAATGGAATGCCATGGATGCGCTTGAGAGTCGCCGCCCCCCCTCACCAGATGCCATAAGAAACAAGTAGGGCAAAATAACAAAAAATCAACTACATTCCTTTAGTACAAGACATTATCCATTTAGTATACTTTTATAGACTTCATGTAGTTAATTATTTCTGAAACTTTCAGTAGATAGGTCATGGTTTATATCTATGCCCCTTTTGTTTTGCAGGCCAACCGCCAAGGAGGAAACTGAAAGTGTCATTAAAACGAAGCTTAAAGCTATCATGATGTCAGTGGATTTGGATGAAGTGACCTCCAAATATATACGCGGTCGCCTGGAGGATTTATTAGATATGGATCTGGGCGAATACAAGTCGTTTATTGATGCCGAAATGCTGCTCATATTGGGCCAAATGGATGCACCGACCAAAATATTTGAGCATGTCTATTTGGGCTCGGAATGGAATGCCAGCAATCTTGAGGAGTTGCAAAAGAATGGGTACGTTGAGACAAACAAACAAACGAAATGAGTTAAAACTAACTATATATATCTCCACACACATACAGTGTTCGACATATTCTGAATGTAACGCGAGAGATTGATAATTTCTTTCCGGGCACCTTTGAGTATTTTAATGTACGTGTCTATGACGATGAGAAGACGAATCTTTTAAAGTACTGGGATGACACATTTCGCTATATATCGCGGGCCAAGGCCGAAGGCTCAAAGGTGCTGGTGCATTGCAAGATGGGTGTAAGTCGTTCAGCCTCTGTGGTTATTGCCTATGCAATGAAAGCCTACAAATGGGAGTTCCAGCGTGCTCTGCAGCATGTGAAGGAGCGACGAAGTTGCATTAAGCCCAACAAGAACTTTCTCAATCAGCTGGAGACATACAGCGGCATGCTGGATGCAATGAAGAACAAGGAGAAGCTGCAGCGCAGCAAGAGTGAGACGAATCTGAAGAGCACAAAGGATGCACGCCTGCTGCCGGGCAGCGAGCCAACGCCATTGATACAGGCTCTCAATCAGGCCAAGTCAAAGTCGAGCGGCGAAACCTCATCATCAACGGAACAACAGGATCGCAACAACAGCAATCGCAATCAACATCGACGGAGCAGCGCACAAAAGCAAAGACGGATGATGCGACGTTCGAGCAGCACATCGCCCAAGACACAAAGTGCCGTGGAAGTGACCAAACAGCAAAGTCAATCCATGGAGAACTTGACGCCGGAGCGTAGTGTGGCTGAAGAGCCCAAGAATATGCGTTTTCCAGGCAGCAATGGTGAGAACTACAGTGTTACCCAAAATCAGGTGCTGCACATACAGAAGCACACGCCATTGTCGGTGCGTACGCGTGTCCATGATCTCGAGGCGCATCAGGAGCCTCCGCGTCGCAGTCTGCCATTGCAGGCTACAACTCAGGCGCTAGCGCAAATCCAAACCCAAGGACCCGTGTGGACCTCGCAATCCAAGCTGATTACGCAAACATCATTTTCACGACGGGACTCCAGCTCCTCCGATGTGTTTGCCAATGTGACGCCCGTGGAGGAGCGAGAGAAACGTCAACGTCGCAAAACACAATCGTGGACAGAGTCGTTTGGACCTAGCGGTGGCATCATACTCGACGCTCCGCCCCACCAATCAACCAATGTTGCCCCGAGTGTTGTACGCACGCGCGGTCCTCGACAACGTGAGTTGCCATCACGTCATGCCAGCTGGGGATCGGGTGATAATCGCAGTAGTTTGCCGCTGCGTACAAGTTCCTGCAGTTACTACGACAGCAATCGCAACACAACAGCCATTTTCGAAGGAGAAATCCAGGATCTAAAGCGTAGTAGCAGCAGCACTTGCAGCACAACAGCAACAGTAGCGATCAACAACTGCAATGCAAGTGAATCAACGGCGTCACAGTTGGGCACCGTAAAGCGCACCAAGCAGAAGCTGGAGGAGAATACGGCATTAAAGAAACGTTGCCAGGAAAATGAGCTTGAGGAACTGACAACAGCAACAACAACGACGGCAATGGCAGTGGCAGTGGGTGAGAAAAAGTGTGCCAATTTGTTTCGTAGTGCATCCTCGGTGGGCAGCACGAGGCAACGCCAACCAATACGTTGCAACAGCGAGGAGTTGATGCACACCAGCGACATTGAGAACAAAAACACATCAGCCGATCTTGCTGTGGTGTTGCGTACACAAAGCCAAGCCGTGGCCGAGGATCAGCGTATTTCCGGGAATGTGCAAATACTCAAGCAAAACTTTGAAGCCAAAGCCGCAGTGGTGGGCGTGGCGTCGGGCATGGCCAGCAGCATAGTTGCCGCCGGTGTAGGGGCAACTGCAACAGCAACTGCATCGACAAATAAAAAAACAACCCATCAGTCACTGCCCTCGTCCCCAGTTGCTCAGCATGCGGATCATGTGTTGGTGGACAATGTGGCGACGACAGCAACAGCAATTGCTACAGCAGCGGCAGCAGCAACAACAACAGCAAGCAACTCCTCGTCTAGTACATCTGCCAATTCATCAGACTCCAGCGTAAGCGAAACTTGTGATCGTAATGTAAAAGGTCTAGTGCATAAATATCAAACCACTTCCCGTAGTAACAATGCTGTTGCCACCACACTGCCGCCACCCACCAACAATACCACCACATCAGCAGCAGCTGCAGCCACAACAGCAGCTGCAACAACCACCAGTAGCAGCAGCAGCAACATCAATGTGAATAGCTTCAGACAACGCCCCCGCTCCTATTATGATCGATCGCTGTCAAACAGAACTCATGATTATAGTGAGAATCGACCCCCGCCCGCACCTGCCCGCAATGTAAACCAGCAGCAACAACAACATCATCATCAGCAGCAGCAGCATAACAACACAATGGCACATCTGCAACAGCAAACGGATCAGCAACAAGTGCAGCATCGACGTCTAGCGCAGCATGGAAAGACACATCCACTCACTAGGCTAAGTTTACCAAAGCAAAGCTTCAACACCGCTGCATACAATACCATGTAAAGGAAATACTATTTCTACTATACTATAAACACACTCTCTCACACAACACAAACAACACACACACACAGATATTACACCCACTCATAAATAGTAACTAAGCAATCCTAAAGATACACATTTTGCTTTTCAGCTCGCCACTTGCCTATTATTATTCGCTGTATTTATTTTATGTATTTTTGCTTTTATTCTTCATTGTGTAATGTCACACTCTCACTTCCTCTTCTCCTCCCTCCCCTCTCCTTTTTGTCACTCTGTGCATATCTATAATATGTTTGTACTGTGCGTTTGTTTGTGAAGCGTTCGTTACAGCAATGAATATTCCCATATCCCAAAATCCATAACCATTATCATTATCCCCATTATCACAACAACTCCAATCCAAATCCAAAATCTCTAAATGTTTTGTGAAAAGTGCCGTCAGGGACTAAAGAGAACTATGAAAATGAAACTGTATTTTGTATTTTTAAATTACTTGTAACTATATACATATATTTAATTTATATTATGCAAGAACTGCCTACGAATAAATGATTTATTGTATATATACATACATATGTATACACATATGTATTTTATGTGGTGACTTGTATTTGTTTATTTGTTATGTGAATCGACTTATAAATAATACCTATTATACCCCAACCCAACTGACTGACTCAGTCAGATAATATAGTATACTCGTATTTATTATGTGTGTGTTCAAGTGTATCGTCCAAAGAACTCTTCTTTTTTTGCTTTTTTTTTTTGATCGACAGCCTTTATGACCAAGTTTGTATTTGCAGACTTTACCGCATGATAGCCACGTTTCGATATTCCTGGGCCGAGTGCAAGAAGTGAGGCCACTGAAAAAACCACCTTGACGCAATCTGGCCTTCATTTTGTACTACTTACTTAACCACTTATGTTTATTTATCTATGTATACCAATTATGTAATTATGCTAGTAAATGCGAGACAACAAATTAATTAACCTTTTTAACTACCACTCATATGAGTCATTTACATGGCGTGTTTTTCCAAGTGTGTCAGCCACATGCAACTTTGTTTTATATTATCAAATGTGTCCAATTTAAATTGCTAGACTTTTTTTAAAAGATTTTGCAACGTAATTCAGTAGTTTTAAAAACACTGATTAGCCGGCCCTATAATGTTTTTTATAAAATGTTTAAATAGAATAACATTTAAATTTCTCTAAATTTCCAAAGTAAAAGTTTCTTAATAACGGTCAAGATATCGTAATCAAAATCAAATAAATGATTACTTTAACTTAACCGACCTGGTCGGCATCAGGAATGTAATAAAATTGTTTTTAATTATAAATTGTATAACTACTAAATTAAACGTATTTGATTGATACAAAAGAACTGTTTAATTCAATTTAAATTACGCGCCATATGTATTTGGAAATTTCTCCCCAAGTTGGCAGCGCACAAAAAATACCCACAAAGAAATGATGGCATATTTTTGCCTCTGCTGAAGTCGGTCACACTGCAAATACCACACACAAACACCGACACTCACACGCACACAAATGCGCACTTGACTTCCATAGTTTCTTTATTTTGTGCAGAAAAAAAAGTAGTAAGAATTGCCGCTAAACCAACAAAATTCATAGTGAACGATTGCGATAGCAAGCGTCGCCAAAGTGCAATCCAATAATGCGAACAGCTGCCGCCAGCTGCAGCCAATAATAAAAACATTTGGTTTGGCTAGTTTCGATTTTGGAGTTGTTGTCAATTCCCGTCTCCTCCCTCCCGTAGATTGTAGATTGTACGTGGCGTTTGCGAAATCGAGTCAGAATCAATTCGGAAGCAAGTGAGTGCTAATAAATCAAAATTTCCACGGTGGGTACTACTAGAGCGGGAGAGGGAACGGGAAAGGTAACGAAAGTGGCACAGCATGTCTGACGCAGCAGCAGCAACAACAAAAACAGGGTCGGCGGCTGAGAAGGGGAGCGGAGAGCCCGAAATGAAAGGTTGGCTTCTCAAATGGACAAACTACATAAAAGGATATCAACGGCGTTGGTTTGTGCTATCGAAAGGTGTGCTGAGCTATTATCGGAACTCAACGGAGATCAATCACACATGTCGTGGCACAATATCGCTTCATGGAGCTCTTATCCACACCGTGGACTCGTGTACGTTTGTCATATCGAATGGGGGCACACAGACCTTTCACATCAAGACCGCCAATGAGGTGGAGCGTCAGTCGTGGGTGACATTATTGGAGTTGGCCAAGGCAAAAGCCATTCTGACCATAGAAAACGAAGACAAGGAAGCCGAAGAAGCGGCACAGGTGGTGCCCAGTCAGGAGATCAACACTGTGGTACGGGATCTGACCCAACGTTTGGAAAACATACGCACCTGTTTCGATCTAATAACCAAACATGGAGCAGCACTGCAGCGTGCTCTAAACGATCTGGAATCCAACGAGGAGGAATCGCTGGCCAATCGCACAAAGCTTGTTAATGAGCGTGCTACGCTTTTTAGAATCACATCAAATGCAATGATAAAAGCGGGCGATGAGTACTTGCGTTCAGCTGAATCGCAGGGCCACAAATGGTCCAAAATGCTGCAACACGAGCGGGAGCAACGTAAGCGTCTCGAGGAGATCATTGAGCAGATGGCCAAACAGCAATCTCAAATGGAACAGGCTGCCGTGATGGTGCGTAATAAACCCCAGGCATTATCTGGCGCAGCCCAGAATTCCACTAATCCCGGTGCAATCCTTACCTCGGACGATGAAACAGAATTCTTTGATGCAGAGGAACATGGATACACGGGTCAGGCTAGTGAGTCGCCCACAGATGGCACGTTTATACTAAAACTTAACAAGCGCCGCAGCAGCTCTGAGGATCAAGTTGGCTCCGAGGGTCAGACGGGCAGCTCCTCGGAAAGCGATGAGACAAAACGCACCATCAAAACCGTGCAGCAAGTTTGCCTTATCAGTGCCGCTCGCATGGTATCCGGTGACGATGATGACCAAGTTGATCGAGTCTCGAACCCACAAGCGGATACTGAATGGCATAGTACTAAAAGCAGTGAACAAAAAGTGTCAATCCGACGTACACGTGTCCCGGATAAACCCAATTATCCTCTTAGTCTGTGGTCCATCATGAAGAACTGTATTGGCAAGGATCTGTCCAAAATACCCATGCCTGTAAATTTCAATGAACCGCTTTCTATGCTCCAACGTCTGACTGAAGATTATGAGTACGCTGATATACTGGACGTGGCATCTGCCTGCTCGGATGAGTGCGAGCAGCTGGCCTATTTGGCCGCCTTTACAGCCTCTGCCTATGCGACGACCACGAATCGGACCGGTAAACCCTTCAATCCGCTTCTGGGTGAGACCTTCGAGTGTGATCGCACGGAGGATCTGGGCTGGCGGTCTTTGGCCGAACAGGTTTCCCATCATCCGCCCATTGCTGCTCTCCACTGTGAGGGCAAGACCTGGAAATGCTGGCAGGAGTTCTCCATGACAAGCAAGTTCCGCGGCAAATATGTCCAGGTGAGTATTGCACAAAACTAACCTTTAAGAATTACTCAACAATTTATTTTTGAAGGTTAATCCTCTGGGAGGTGCCTATGTCTTGTTCCCCAAAACCGGACATCGATATTCCTGGCGCAAAGTGACCACGACTGTGAATAATATTATTGTGGGCAAACTGTGGGTAGATCAACATGGAGAGATGGAAATCAAAGGATCCAATGCAGCAGAGGGCAACAAGTGTATACTAAACTATATACCCTATTCGTACTTCAGTCGTGAAGTACAACGAACCGTCAAGGGCGTGGTTATCAATCGCAATAATGAGGTCAAGTGGGTGGTGCGTGGCACCTGGGACGATAAAATCGAAATAGCGCCCGTGCTGAGGACAAACGGATCTGTGGATAGTCCTACATACATAACTGGCGAATATAAGATTGCATGGAAGCGTCGCCCGGTTCCACCAGAGTCTGAAAAGTTCTACAATTTCACCACATTGGCCTGTCAGCTTAACGAGCCGGAGGAAGGCGTTGCGCCGACAGATTCTCGTCTCCGTCCTGATCAACGATTGATGGAGGAAGGTGCTTGGGATGACAGTAATGCAGAGAAATTACGTCTGGAGGAGAAGCAGCGAACGGTGCGAAGACAGCGAGAGGCTGAAGCTGAGCAAGCAGCTGCTGAAGGCCGACCTTATCCAGCTTACGAGCCAATGTGGTTCAAGCGTGAGAAGGAAGAGGGTAGCGATGATTATGTTCATGTCTACAAGAATACATATTGGCAGGCTAAGGCAGCCAAAGACTGGAGCGGTTGTCCGGAAATCTACTAATTCATATACTACACTTATGTTAAAGATTTCAAATATTGAAAATGCCTCGAAATCGAATTCGCTCTCGCGCCTGAACTTGAAAAACCCCCGAGCACAGTTACAGTCAACTAAACTCAACTTTTACCGCGAACTATGAACTCTAATCAATGTAATAACATTTTTCAACTATTTAGCGCATACATAAACATACAGATATATTATTATATTATATAAATTAATGATTGTAAAGTAGCTGCAAGTGTTGGAACTGAAATGTTTTTATGGTGAGCTAAAGCTCGAGAGCGTTTATCAAATTGTTTATCATTGGTTTATTATTTTTATTTAATCTCTATGCTTTTATCAAATAATTATGGCACATACACCCTTACCATCCAGCATACATACATATACATATATCTAATCTATATACAATATGTAGACTATGTGCTAGTGAGAAACAATCCAAGTTTTCACTCTAAACAACAAAATATACAGATAGATACAAATAACACACAAAACAAGTTTTCCTTTTTGGCCGAAAAATTGTTTGCCTCTGTTGTGTAAATAAAAAAATCAAGGATCTAAACAATGCAACGAGAATATGTTAAATGTTATAAATATATGCAATTTATTATTAAAGTATTATTTTAAATAAAGCTAAACAAATGGTGTGTAGTTTAACTACTTATAAAGTTCAAGAACACAACAGAACCCAAAAAAAAAGCAAATTCAAATTAATAGTGCGTTTCTACGTGTGGATGCAGCATCTCGGCGAAAATGAGGTGACGCACGTCAATTTGCATGGGAAATCATATTTTAGTACATCTCTATTGGTTGGGAGATCATCGAGGTGGGAACGGGCCGCGCTTGGGCTTTTTACAAAAAATCTGGCTCGGGTCTTAAAATTGTATCTTACTTTGAGGCCCAAACACACAAAACCTCTCTCATTTGTGCCCCAAGTAAAGGGGTATTTTCGACAACTAGAGAGGTTTTAAGTTAGCAAAAAACTAGTTTGTTAAGTTTTAACGTGGATCAATTTTGGTTTGATATTAAAACTTAAAATAAATATAATCGATCGTGAATTTCGCGCTCGGGTCGCGTCGGACCTGAAAATTGAGGCCCGCGCCCACCTCTAGTCACGCATGCAGAGTCAGCTGATTGCTATCTGAAGGCAAAATACAAATCATTTATTTTTTTCATGTTGAAAAACATATAATTTATACAATTAACTAAAATATTTTATTATAAATTGGCAATTTCCTTGCACCGCGCACCCTAAAACCCGTCAACATTCCCTGAAAACAAATTCAAAAGGTATATGTACATAAAATTTGATTAGCTAGACGTTAAGATAGAGAGAGGGAGAGAGAGCCCTAACCTAGGGTTCGTTTACTCCAAATTAACCAATATAGTCGCACCACCTTTTTCTCATTGTCCCCGATAATGCGCAATCTCTACTGACTCACAATCTAAAACTGAGACTACTTTTAATACTGTCAAACCTTATCTCGATGTATGGCTAATGTGCCTATATGGTGATAAGAGCTCGAAATGTGGTCACAATGCCCAGCTGAGGAGTGAGCAACAATTTTTAATTGTGCTTCGTAATTCGCAAGGGATTGAGCATGTCTAGCGAACCAACAAATTTGGCACCACAACGCGGACAGCGTTCAAATAACACGACCAAAAACTCGTCTGAATCCAACAACAACAAATCGAGAATGTCGCAGAAAGTGAGGAAACGAGAGCCAGAAAAGCAAGGTGAGCTTTTGAAGTGGACAAATCTCGTTAAGGGATTTCAGCGACGATGGTTTCTGCTCTCCACGGGAAGGTTGACCTATTACCTTGATCAGTCGGATATAGAAGCTCGTGGCTCGATTAAGCTAAAAGGTTCTCGAATCGAACACGTGGATTCCTGCACATTTGTTATCACAGATGCCAGTGGGAATACCAGCTTTCGCATCAAGGCAGCGTGTGAAGAAATGCGGCAGGATTGGATTATGGCATTGGAGCTGACCAAGGATTTTACGGAAAGCGAAACAACTGAAGCTAGTGAGGCAACAATGAAAGGACAGGGACAAGTCAGAAGACGCCGCTCCCGAGTGCCAGATAAACCAAATAAGCCCCTTAGCCTTTGGTCAATTGTAAAGAACTGCATCGGCAAGGATCTGACCAAGATTCCAATGCCTGTAAATTTCAATGAACCGCTTTCTATGCTCCAACGTCTGACTGAAGATTATGAGTACGCTGATATACTGGACGTGGCATCCGCCTGCACGGATGAGTGTGAACAGTTGGCCTATTTGGCCGCCTTCACAGCCTCCTCGTATGCCACGACCACGAATCGGAGTGGCAAACCCTTCAATCCTCTCCTGGGTGAGACCTTCGAGTGTGATCGCACGGAGGATCTGGGCTGGCGTTGCTTGGCGGAGCAGGTTTCCCATCATCCGCCAATTGCTGCCCTGCACTGTGAGAGTAAGGAATGGGTGTGCTGGCAAGAATTCACCATGACAAGTAAATTTCGTGGAAAGTATTTGCAGGTAAGTTTGCTCTAAAATACTTTGTAGACTCTACTCACCCGCCACATCTCTATTTCTTAGATAATACCCTTGGGAATGGCCTATGTTACGTTCCGCAAGAGCGGAAATCGTTATTCCTGGCGCAAGGTCACCACCACAATAAATAATATTATTGTGGGCAAGCTGTGGGTGGATCAACATGGAGAGATGGAGATTGTGGATGCGAATTCACCAAATGGCAACAAGTGTATTCTCAACTATGTGCCTTACTCCTATTTCGGCCGTGAGGCGCAACGCACCGTCAAGGGCGTTGTCATGAATCGGAACAAGGAGGCGAAATGGCTGATTAGAGGCACGTGGGATGACCAAATCGAAATAGCTCCTGTGTTAAGGACACATGGAACGCTGGAGAATCCTTCCTATTCCACAGGGGAATACAAGATTGCTTGGAAGCGACGTCCGGCTCCCGAAGACTCCGAATTGTTCTACAACCTCACCACATTGGCCTGTCAACTCAACGAACCGGAGGAAGGCGTTGCGCCGACAGATTCTCGTTTGCGTCCCGATCAACGATTGATGGAAGAAGGTGCTTGGGATGAGAGTAACGCGGAGAAATTACGTCTGGAGGAGAAACAAAGAGCGGTGCGAAGGCGACGTGAGACGGAGGCAAAACAAGCAGCAGCTTCAGGAAGAGATTACCCAGATTATGAGCCATTGTGGTTCAAGCAGGAGAAGATCAAGGGGAGCGAAAGTTCAATGCATGTCTACAATAATAAATATTGGGAGGCAAAGGCAGCACAAGACTGGAGCCTTTGTCCGGATATCTATTAATAGCTACAATATACAATCATAAATAATATCTAATCAGGTTCTTTTTAAATTTTAAGAGAACCAACAATGAGTTTTCTATTGAGCTGAGTAATGCAATGATAAATGTTATAAATTTATGCCAATTTATTATTATAGTAATATTTAAATAAAGCAACAAATGTGTGGTTGGAACCGGAAACCACTTCGATGGTATATAACAAGTAAATAGTTAATCCAGGGGAACCACTTTTCGATATACTAGTGCCAAACGTTATCACTAAAGTAAATAGTGATAACGTAGTAATTTTTCTTGGTCATGATGGCATTGGAAAAGTTGATGATTTAATTGTTTTCAGTGGTTTGCGATGGAACGAATATGTCCAGGGATTTAAGCAGCGCCTCAACAGATGGATCGCGTCCCTGGAAGCGTCGGAATACCTCAGCGGTGGGCACAGATCCGCCATAACTAAGGAACGTTTGCTTATAACGTTTTCCCACCGTCGCGTAATGTTCGTCATTGTGTTTTTCCGCAAAGCTGCTTGAGATGTCGGCTGCAATTAGCTTGGAATACAAATGACTAAAGTGTGCGGCGGCCCAGTCGCCAGCAAAGATGTCCGTCAAGGAGCAGGGATGTGCATCCTTTTTGTCAAGTGGCATGCACTGATAAACTGGCCACATCTTCCTCACCACATCCAGCCAGAACGCTTCAGAGCGATGCAGTTCCACATCGAGATCGGCCAAGTACAATTCCTGACAGAGATTATATCCCGCCAGTTGCGTTTTCAGAAGACGCGTTTTCTGTGCAAGCTCCTTCTCAATAATTGCATCATTACTATAATGCCCCGATAAGGTCTGCAGCACTGCAGGATCATCCAGGAAATTGCTCATCACATAGCCCGACACCTGAGAGGCATCCCACTCAATGTTAGATAATCCGGCTAAGTCACTGTATCCGGCCTGGGTCAACATATGCTGTAGTCCCGTGCCAAAGGTCTTGAATACCATTTGCAGATCATCGTAACCCAAGAGCGGTGTCTGGCCCAATTTTGGTTCTGTAAAGTTGAAGATGAGAGCACAGAGCGGCGTTAGATTTGCTGTCTGGTTTCTATTTCTAATCCCCACCATCCAGCCATTGTTCTTGCCGAACTTGTGTTCCTTGGAGAAGCAATCCACATAAAAGCCACCCACTGGAGTCGAACTGTTGCTGCTGTCGCCATCAAATACATTGAAGAACTTGACAGCCGGATGCCAGACCTCTGTCTTGGGTTGTTCCACAATGCGAATGTTAAACAGTTTCTCGCTCAACGTAAACAATCCCGAGAGCACGCGGGGCAGGGGGAAATATTCGCATAGCTTATCCTCCAGCAGTTGATGCTCTTCTATGAGCTGCTTGCGCCTCCAGTAGCTGACGTCATAGGCCTCCAGTTTATGAGTAGCACCGCTAGCAGTGGCAAAAGTCTGCAACTCTTTCAGTTGCACACTTTGAGCCGGACCGGCAAATTTCAGGAGCTTGGCAAATATCTGCTTGAGGTTGTCAACGCTGCCAATCATTTTCGTCTGCATAGACATATCTGAGAAGTTTGTGTAACCGAGAAGATTCGCCTGACGCCTACGCAATCCACGTATCTTCTCCAGATGTGTGCTGTTCTCTAGGGATTTATCCTGCTGTTGTGACGCCTTAAGTGAATTGGCTCGCCACACATTCCAGCGTTGCAGACGATCGGGACAGTATTTGAGAAATCCCTCAACAATCTGCGGTTGCAACGTCATTTTCCATGGACCCTCCAGTGGCTGGCTTGGATCTCGAGCTGTAGCCTCAAGCAAGGTGGGCGGAAAGTCACGTACCAGCTGGAAATCATTGACCACATGAGCGAATGCATGTACTGCCATATTGACCTTATTCTTATAGTTCCCACGCTCACGTCCCAGCTGTGTGAGCACTTCCTTTAATCCATCCTGACCATCTTTACTCAGTGCCAATCCATTTAATTTTCCCTCCAGCAAAAACTTCTGTCGCAATCGTTGCCCATCGGAGGATGCTTCATTATCGTCTTGATTCAGCAGCGCCGTGTAGACAGTTTTGTTGCAGAACTTGGCGGCACGTGCATTGCGAGCACGCTCATGTATATTCATATAGGACTTTGTGGGTATTAATGTACTGTTGCCGAGGTAAAGCGCCTTGGCCACACCCCAAGTGGTCTCCAGCGGAGCTGTAGCTGCATCCAGTTCACCGTAAATATCGGCGCTATTCATTTCCTTCCCACTTAGAATGTCCTGCTCTAAGACCTTTACTGCTTTCTCCACTGCCGCTGCCTGTTGGCCAATGGCACCCAGGCACATCTCAATGGTAATGTCACTAAAAGCCGGCAAGCCATTTGGCGTGAGTAGACCCTCGCCTAATTGGCCCTCTTCTCCGATTTCAGGCACGCTGTAAGCCGCAAACTTTATTACGAATTTCGTTGAACAATTTTTGGTAACACTTACAGCACAATATAGCCCGGTCGACCTGGGGTCGTGTGTAAAAGTCGTTGCGCCGCATTGGCGACAGTAGCATGGCGTTGTCGCAATATGTTCAACATGTCTAAATTACGAATTTAAAAACTAATTATTTACAATTCTGAAAATGCGTGCGGCCTAATTTTTCGACGGCCAGCGTTTACACAACACTTACAGCTGGTTCTGATTCTTCTTCTTCGCCAGGTGGCAGAGTTATCGGTGATTTTAAATGTCAGGTAAAGCCGTCATAGCCCTTTAAATGTAAAGCAATTTGTTTATTTTCTTGTAGCATATGTAATTCAAGTTGTTTCGTTAACTAAATTCTTTTTAGCAGCATCAATTAAATGGGTGAAATTAAAAATCGATAACATGGCAAGTTGCTGCACATGCTTCAAAAGCCGTCAAGTGAATTAAATTAAGTTTTTAATGTCATAGCCCAATTATTATAACAATTCACTTTTTTGTCTAAAACATTTTTAGTTTCAGTTATTGTGAACTTAGCTTGGTTCATTAAAACGACCAATTGGAAAGCTGAAATTCAAAATCGATAACTTGCCTCACAAGCTATCGAATGTTGAAATTAAGCGCGTGTCTTTGAATTTCAATGGCTTTTCTACCATTGTAAAATATATTTGTGTACATATCTACAATAATACTTGTTAAATTAAAAAAAATTCATACAATGTAAAATTAAATCGAAATTCTTAAAATAAAAGCTATGATAAGCATGACAAAATGTCAAATTAAATTAATGGACAATTAAACTTAACGTAAACAATATAAATTCTAAGCTTTTGTATTTTGACAGCCATTTTGCACCAAAGACTGTTCGTTGATATCACTTGTGATATTCTTTTCAGGCTGCTGTTCTTCATCCGATGTGTTTGTAGAACTAAACTTGGCATAGTTGTAATTCCGGTCAAATTCATTGCTTGTCAAATGCCTAAAGTTATAGTGCACCCAATTGCGGTACGTTATCACTGACTGAGGTAATGTGACAATGGTACCCAGAATGGATCCACTTACTTTGGATGGATCCAAGTCTACCATTTGGGACAGCTTCAAAAATGCCATTTCAAAAGATTGCTTCACAAGCAAAGCTCCATATGAGCTGCGTCCTATATCATTGGTCGGAGTAATGGGATCTTCAATGGTCAGCACCGACAACCAACTGTCCCATCCAAAGGAATTCTGCAGTTCACTTTTCTTCACACAGCTTGCATTGTCTCTCACAGATATTCCGTACTTGAAGTAGTCAAACTTGCGTCCATAATAGTCGAGAAACTTGATAAGCAGTCTACCCAATTTGTTATCGTTTCTAAAAGATTTATTTTCAAGCGTCTGTTGTTGCAGAAAGCTGACACACATTAAAGTAATGGCATATGAAGAGATGCCGCCTGATCTGTATACTTCATTCAATCCTTGAAGCATTAGAAACTGCTTCAGGACCATCACCAGCTTGGGAAGCTCCGGAAATTGTTTAATAAACTCTTTTACCAGCTCTGCGGCCTTCACGCCCGACATCGTATTGAATGATATATCGAACTTCACTTGCGAAATCCGTTCCGTAAACTTGATGACCGGTACGGATGCCTTGTCCAGCACATTGACATTGTCGGCGGCTCCACGTGCAATCAGTGCTGTTTTCAGATCGACCAGAGGATCGCGTTGCCAATAGACATTATTAACAGCAATATCAATATCCGATATGGGTAAATTTAATCCTGTGCTGAATGAACCAAATACTTCAATGCATGCTTCTGGCCAAGTTCCAAGAACAACAGTCTCAATACGATATACAGCTTCCATTCGCATTATATATTCCGCCGGTGTCGATGTTATATAGTTATAAAAATGTTCAATCTCTCGGTGCAGTGCAAGTACTCCATTTCCATAATCGAAATTGGTCAACAACCAAGGCTCGTTTTGATCTGTTGTTATTGCATTCATCACGATGTTGTCTACCAATAGAATTTATATAATAGATTCAGAATCTTTGATGTTGTTCTTCGTTGAAGGATTGTATCTTCTTGTTTTCGTCAATTTCGCTTCAAGCCGAATATCAAGACAAGACAAATGCCAATGTCAAGCGCCGTTATGCTTTACAGAGTTGCCACCCAACATACAAAAACGAAAATTATCGAAAAAACATATCCCAACGATTTACATTTTAAAATAAAAGTAATTAGTAAATTTTTTATAAATTTGAAAAATAATAAATTAATTTAATTTTTTATTATATAGATTAATTGAATAATAAAGTTTTTAATCAAGAATTAATCTTAAAGTACAAAAAGGGTCTATTAAATTTGTTTTTGATCAGCGTCAACATCCGAGTCAAGCCTACAATCTCAGCCACTATAGGAGCTAGAGACACCAAACTAGTATGTGGGTTCATCTATATCTTGCACAGATCAAGTTTGTTTTAGCAACATAACTTCCACCCCGTAAATCGTTTGGTCCTAATCTGTCCAGAACATTTACCATAATTTCGGTCGGTCAATAAACTTGGCAGTTATTCAACAGTTATTGGCTTTATTAATAGGAAAGAGATTTATTTTGAAAAAAGAAAAACCATTAAAAATAGTTTGTTTAAAAATTCTAGAATTTTATTGTATTACTGGGTAAAAAATTATGTTACGGCAATATTACACAAACACAACTCAAACGACACACTTATTACATACTAGAGTAACTTGCACTTATAAACAACAAATTGAACTAAGTATGCATGTAAAAGGATTTTGTGTAGCAGCTAGAAAAAGTTTCTAAATATACGAACAACAGCCTGCACCCAGCGAGGCACCTGCCTCTGAACAATCTCACGCTCTGCTGTCGTCGACATGTCATATAGACGATCCGACTCAGCTTGAAGACGTTGACTTAGATCCTTGTTGTTGGTCACCAGACACACTTGAGTTTCGAGGTCACGATTCACGGATCGTTCGCCAAAGTTCGAGGAACCGATTAGCGTCAAATTGGGCAAACGAGCATCGGGCAAATAATACCATAGACCCTTTGCATGGTACGTCCAACCAGGTTTTTGATACTCAAAGAAATTGACACGATGATTTTGCTGCCGTCGCACCAAACTCTCATAGAAACTTTTGGCAATCAGTGTATATGCGGCAGGAATACCTCCAGCTGGTCCCTTGGCACCTTGGAATCCATTAGCCTGCGGGCAATATAATAGTATAACAAAGATTTCAAATTAGATACAGTAATTGTTAAGTACTTACATTCGGATGTGCCATTAGAATGCTACACTGTGCCAGACACTTGTGGGTGATAGTGTCCATGTACTCCTGGGTGAGATTGAAGTAGCCTGTGGCAAGCTTTAGACGTGAACCAGCGATGCAATTGGATAGTAACTCTTTGGTTACCACACTGTCATGATGTATTCCAATCTGACCCATCTCCAGCAGCGGAAATACCCACGTATCCGCCTGCGTGTTTTGTTCTCTGAGCTTAAGTTGACTCTGATACGCTTCCTGTACAAAATTTGTAATCCGCTCTTTGGCCAGCTTAATGAAGGGCTCCTTGGAACCCTCATAGGGCAGTATATGCCAATTGCGATGCAGTCCCTCCGTTGCATCGGCTTTCACAGCCAGACTGAACTCCTGCACTCGTTCAATAAACTGCGCATAGAAATCGGCCAACGGCTTATCCTCAATAAGAATATAGCGATCCTGACGATTGGTGAAGTAATCGTTGGACAAATTGGCACCTGATATAATTACGGCATCATCAAACAAATACACCTTCATGTGCTGCAGTCCCAACAGCTCATTCCAACGTGGCGGCATTAATCGTTTCGTCATGCCACGCAGATCCGGTGTGTGATAAAGTGAGAACTGCACTTGTTCGCCAAACTCGCGTACCAGAGGTAGAAGCATGGTTTTAGAATTCGCATCACCACGTGTACCACGCGTAAAATCTAACAACACGTTGAGACGCAGTGATGACTGTGCTTGTAAACTATGACGCAACGTTTGCACAAAGGAGTTCTCCAGCTGACCCGTTCCCAGATACAAACTGGCAAGCACAATACGTTTCTTTGCCTTGCTGATGCGCTGCATCAAAGTTTGGTAGAAGTGTTGGGGTTCGTGAATGACCTGAATTTGATCGCCACGCAGCGGGAAACATGGTGCCAGATTGTGTAACCATGAGAGACTTTCGAGTCCGGGTGCGTTTACAAATCCACCACATAGCAACTGTTGCATCTGTTGCGGCGAATGCTGAAGGCATCCCATCAAATCCGAATGCGTGACGGGACACAACTCTTGGGTAAATAGGCGGCGCAGGTACATCATTTTGAATCTTTGTTTGCTTACTCTTACCGGATCTTGCCAGCCAATGTGGCAATCTTTAGTATAGTTGAGGTAGTGTTTTCATTCATTTGTTTTAGGATTGAGTAAATTTGTTTTGAATAAACTAGCTATTTTTTTTTTGGTTTACGAAATCATATCAAAATTACGTGCTTCTGTTAGGGATTTAAGGAAATATATCGATTATGCTGGGTTCTCACTGGGTCATAATGTGACATGTTAAATTATTATCTGTGACGATCTTATGACACAAGTGAAAAGTGCTTACACTGGTGGGTCAAAAAATTAGCACTCCTCTGTGCCATTGCAAAAATACAATTCAAAGCTTGCCAAAATGTGTCAAAAGCTAGTTCAACTGAAATTCAAGTGGTGCCACAAACATGACTGACTCTGCCGCAAAAAGTATGTGATACCAAATGAAACTGGTGCTCACATTGAATTTTGACATTTGTATGGCGCAAAATTTCTGTGTTTTGCTTTGTGACAATTTATGACCCATTAAGAACCAGCATAACTGGACGCCTGTCATCGGAAAAAGGCAGTCTTTTGTTAATCTGTTAACACATTTATCAAAAATCCTGCATAATTTTCTTATCGCTAAAACAGTTTCGTAACCATAAATAGTTATTACTAAGTTTTATTATTATTATCGATGCTGTCATCGAATCACTTTGAAAATATTTATTCATCGATAATTCATCGTACACCACTGACACAACCAACGAAGAGCAACAACAACAATCCGAGGAGAGAAGAAGCAGCAAGCAAAAGAAAAGCCAACGAAATCTAAACTGCGAAAATTTTGTGCCCGAGTTTTCTTCCAACGCACAGCACAAAAATTGTACAAATGCTTATAAATGTGATCGACGCAAAGGAACAAATACGACAAATAGTTGATGTGTGTGTTTAGAAAAGAGCAATCAAATTCCAGTTCCTCCGCAATAAGTGCAACGCAACCAACTTTAAGTGCGTGTGCAGCAGCAACAATAATCAAGAAAGAAGAGAGAGAGAGAGCGAGAGGCCTTAACTCACTTTGCTTTGGGATTTTACTTTTGCTTTGCCTTCTCTTTTGCCTGAAAATTAATAGACAAAACTAAATTCAAAGTCAGGTGGTCAACCAAAATAAGTAGCAAATATGTCCTGGACAGAGAAAGTCGATCCGGAGTTGATCTTCACGAAGCAGGAACGCATTGGCAAAGGCTCCTTTGGGGAGGTCTTCAAAGGTATAGATAATCGCACGCAGCAGGTGGTGGCCATCAAGATAATCGATTTGGAAGAGGCCGAGGATGAAATCGATGACATACAGCAGGAGATCATGGTGCTCTCCCAGTGCGATTCACCGTATGTGACCAAATACTATGGATCCTTTTTAAAGGGCACAAAACTATGGATCATTATGGAGTATCTGGGCGGTGGCTCTGCCTTGGATCTGATGAAAGCTGGTTCCTTTGAAGAAATGCACATTGGCATCATACTTCGAGAAGTGCTCAAAGGTCTCGACTACTTGCACTCGGAACGGAAGCTTCACCGTGACATCAAGGCGGCCAATGTGCTCCTTAGTGAACAGGGCGATGTTAAATTGGCTGATTTTGGAGTAGCTGGCCAACTGACAAATACGACATCCAAGAGAAATACATTCGTCGGCACACCCTTTTGGATGGCACCAGAGGTGATCAAGCAGTCACAGTATGATTCAAAGGCGGACATCTGGTCGCTGGGCATAACAGCCATTGAGTTGGCCAAAGGGGAACCCCCCAATTCAGAGTTGCATCCAATGCGTGTACTTTTCCTAATACCCAAGAATAACCCGCCCCAATTAACTGGCAATTACACCAAGTCTTTCAAAGACTTTGTCGAGGCGTGCCTCAATAAGGATCCAGAAAATCGTCCCACAGCCAAGGAGCTGCTGAAGTATCCGTTCATTAAGAAGGCCAAGAAAAATGCCTATCTTATCGATCTTATTGATCGCTTCAAGAAATGGAAGCTCTCCAAGGGAGACGAAAGCGAAACCGAGTCCGAGAACTCGGACTCCGATTCGGATGCTAAGCAGAGCGGCGGTGGCGGCAACAGTCACGATGAACCCTGGATTATGACTGTGAAGGGATTGCACATTAACAGCGCTCCACGTGCCGGCGTCAACAGCTTCCAGCTGCAGGAGCATGAGCTTACCATGCAGAAACTAATGGCAACCACACACTCGCCCTCAAGTAGCGGCAATAGCTCCAACGCTCAATCCGCTTCGGGTAGCAGCAACAGTAGCAACAGTAAAACCACAACGGCTGCAAGTGTTGTAGCCTCCGGCAGCGATTCGTCAATGATAAGCAGCAGCAGTAGCAACAATAATAATAATAACAATAATAATAATAACAACAAACATGCCACAACAACAACGACAATGCTGAATGCACCGCTGAGCGGAGGAGCAGCAGTAACAACTAGCAACACATCCTCGTCTAATGCAAGCAAGATGCTACAGGTGAGCACATCTACTTCGGCCAACGAGTTAATGCAGAAACGTGCCAGCTCCAAGCCAGAATTGCGACAATCGCGTTCCGTTGCCACTCTGGATCAAGTGGAGGAGCGTCGTGCGTCCTTGGGACTGCCCTTAAGCCACGACCATCATCATCAACATCATCAACAGCAGCAGCAGCAGCAACATCAACATCAACAGCAGCAACTTCAGCAGCAGCAGCAGCAGCACCAACATCAGCAACGTCGCAGCAGCAATCGTGAATCATTCCACGCCAACAATGTCAGCAACAGCAGCACTAACAACGCTGCTGAGCACAACGATTCCTTGGCTTCCAATCAATCCAATCATGGTAAACTGGCAACTGGTCAGCTTCAGGCACAGGCTCAGTCTCAGGGACAACGACAAATGGTACATCACACAAACAGTGCTTGCCTCAACAATGTGCTCTTCCCCGTGCTGAGCGATATTCAACGCAAGTATAACAGCAGCAGCAAGAATTTGCAGGGTGTGCATGGTGTCGGTGTGGGCAGTGATATCGGCGATCTAAAGTCTGTATTTGAGCTCGCGGAACGCTCCAGTCCGGGTGTAAGTGACTTGTTTATGAAGGAGCTTATTCACATGCTAGTGCCGGGCTATTCAGAGACGCGTATCAACAATATTATGGATCGCGCCATACGCAATCGTAAATAGGCAACCAAATTCCAAATGAAAAAAAAAAAAACTATACATATACACACATATATTCTCTATTCTTACTATATACATGTTAAAGAAGAACCCCGACAACCAACAACAGCAGTAGCAGCAACCAATATATTCCGACATTAGTGGCCAATGGAGCAAGAAGAGCAGCGTTAGACTTATGAAAACGAAAGTTTATAATATAATATATAAAATACATAAATATGTACGTATTTCAACTGAGCCATATGGCAAATGTTTATTCAACAGTTATTTAGGCATATAATATGTATTCGTTTGTTTATCTGCAATATTAATATTATTAATATAATGTAAAACATATATGCAACTTAAAAATAAATTGAAATTGCAAACACATTGACTTTCGATTTTGCGCCCAAATGTGTGGTGGCAGGGCGATAAATTAATATCGATAATTGATCTGGCAACTCTTTCAAAGCGAAGCGACAAAGCCGACAGCAAAATTGAACATAGTTGGATTTTTGTATTTCTAAAATAATTAAGCTGCGAAAATGTCGCATATATTGGACGAGGAAGTATTGGAGTCGCTGACCTACGAGCGTTCGAAAACTTGGTCAAGTTTTTTACAGGTGAGTTTGAAAAGATTTCTTTCACAAGTTTGTTCATTAAGCCAATTGCGACGCTTCGTTCGCAGAATGTTGTGGACAACGAAGATGATCAAGAAATTCAACTGAGTAAATTGGAAGAGCT
This sequence comes from Drosophila putrida, assembly GCA_037043535.1. Classification (NCBI taxonomy): domain Eukaryota; kingdom Metazoa; phylum Arthropoda; class Insecta; order Diptera; family Drosophilidae; genus Drosophila; species Drosophila putrida. The sequence goes on from JBAMBI010000135.1 coordinate 2,056,490, forward strand.
TATAGAAATCGAAAAGGACGAAGAAAGTTTTGACGCAATGGAAGAAGCCGAAGAAAGTGTCGTAGAAGATGACATACATAATACAACACAGAGCATGACGAAGGCTGAACTTACGCTCATTATCTGCAGTGGCGAAAATAAAAAAATTCTTGACCAAACGATGCCCATCGTTGAAGAGCATGAGCGTAAATGGAAGGAGGCTGGCTTTGATCGCATACTCAAGACCTTTGATGCTGACAAAATAGAACAGCATGTGGGCGGCTGGATGCGTCGAAACAACAGTGCATATAGTGAAAAGACTCTGCTTCAGACATGCCACAAGCGCTATAAGGCGTTTGAACAAATGTATGATCCAAGCAGCAGCGAGGACAGCGATGCCGAGTCTATGCACTCTGTAGAGACGGCTCGTTACATTCGAGACAGTCGCAAACGCACCGTATCATCTGCCACCAAGTGTAGGAGCCCTATGACAAAAATCAAAATGTATCGCACGTTGCCACGAAAGCGGGCTGAGCTGCGTGCCAAGTACGCTTGCCATGAGTTCAATGAGGAGCAGGAGCATCGTCATCATATGCAATCGTTGATCCAACGCCGCAAACAGCTTCACAGACGTCAACGGGAGCGTGAGCTTATTTATCATACAAGTCCGCGACACTATACACACTATGGTGTGGCATCCAGCTTCAATGGACCACAGCTGCGCAAGCGTCGTGACGATTCACGTATGTTTCCCTCCACCTCCTCCAGTGACGATGAGCACGGTCCAAGTCGTTGTGTCTTCAGTCCTTGCGCTAGAAGCGCTTTTTCGAAGACTGCTTATCCATACCATACATATCGCAGCTTTCATAGTCATAGTCACAGTCACAGTCATAGCTATCGTGACTATCATCATGATAAACAACGGTTGGAACTGGGATCCAGATCAATGGCCAGCGTAGTGCATTTTACGCGTGGTGTGCGACAATTGCGTCGCCAACATGCTTTTGAGGATGATTTGCGACCGTGTTTGGTAGAGAACGAGTGCAGTTGCTGCAACAAGTATTGTCTGTGCTCCAACGTGGTTCAAATTGCCAACAGTTCAACCGAGGAATGGGTTGTTGAGAACAAAAGCAGCCCAGATGTTATGCCTTTAGAAACCCATAAAAATTGCAAAATGACACCCAAAAATCGTACCAAGACTCATAAGAAACCGATTATAAGTCAGCCAAATTCTATACGTAAAAAGACTGCTGTTAAATCGTTAACTTTGCCAGAAGAAGTCGAAGAAGATTTAATGGAAGAGCCCAAACCTAGATTAAGTATTCTAAAATCGCTATTAACAAGTGTGGAGCATACTTCTTCTCAAGCACTTTCAAGCATCAAGAAGCCGACTCTTAAGGCAACTTCCTCGAAGTCCGCATCTGTGCCAAGCACCAAAATGGAAAAATCGCTTCCAACTATTTCCAAGGAGCCTGAAATAAGGAAAGAATTTAATAATGCTAATGAACCGCTGACAAATGACTTTAAATCACCCAAAAGCAGCAAGAAGACGACTCTTAAGGAAACTTCCTCGAAATCCGCATCTGTGCCAAGCGCCAAAAAGGAAAAGACGCTTGCAACAAATAATACCAATAAGCTTCCGACGAATGACTCTAAATCACTAGCAAGTACTAAGAAACCGACTCTGAAAGCAACTTCCTTAAAATCTACATCTGTACCGCCAAGTGCCATTAAGGAAATGTCACCTCCAACAGTTTACAGCTCAACTGAAATAGAAAAAGAATCAAATAATATAGAGCTGCCAATAAGTACACATGTAAAAGTTGCTAAGGATAATGTCACCAAAGAGACTAAACCGAAAAGAGCAGCAGCTAAATCAGCAAGAAATTTGAACAAAAATAATACAGTAGCTAAAAATAAATCTAAGGACAATTCTGATGCCGGCTCGAAAGTAAAACAGAGAAAAAACAAGACTCATATCATTGAATCATCTGAATCTGAATCAGACTCGTCTGAAATAGAAAAAGAATCAAATAATGTAGAGCTGCCAATAAGTACACATGTAAAAGTTGCTAAGGATAATGTCACCAAAGAGACTAAACCGAAAAGAGCAGCAGCTAAATCAGCAAGAAATTTGAACAAAAATAATACAGTAGCTAAAAATAAATCTAAGGACAAATCTGATGCCGGCTTGAATGTAAAACAGAGAAAAAACAAGACTCAAATGATTGAATCATCTGAATCTGAATCAGACGAAGATTTAAAACAAGCCCTGCAAATTTCCAAACAAACTTATCTGTTGGAACTGAAAAATTTAAATCTAAAAACAGATCCTAAAAACATAAGCAATACGGCTTCGTCATCACTACAGCTACCAGAGCAATCAATCTTTAACAACCACAGCGTGGCATGCAACTCAACGGCACTGACCAATGACACTGCTTGTGGCCGAGTACTCCAAACCAATCCAATTACCAAGCCTCTTCAGCCCGTTGTCGCCCGGAGATCCTCGAAGGAAATTGATCTTTGTAGTTCCAAGAGTTGTTCAGAACGTGATGCTGACTGCACCATGGTTACATCTACAACGGGATGCGAAGCAGGTGCATCCCCACCAGATCCAGCCGTTCCATCCGAACAACCGAGTTTCAAAATATCTAAAAAAGGTGTTCTATTGTATGGGGGCCCACAATCTACAATAACTGGCCAGAGTCAGAGCATTAGTTCGAGCAATAGCCATGGAAACTTTACGCTAACAGAGCAGACACTCACTCCTATAATTGGAGAACGTAGGGCACGCAAGTTCTTTAAACACTACACGGGTAGTTGCAGCTTTGATAGTCGCTATCACGTATATTATCGTCCGCCGGAAAAGCTGTTAACTGCCCTGAACAGCGATAGCAAATCTCTTGATGTAAGTTCGTCCAGTTCCAGTGAGAGCGATGATGATATCTTTGATATCGTTATGCGTTATGGAACTATTCACACAATGCTAGAGAAATGCAGCGATAACTGATGACTTTTATTTTTCGTAAAGAATTCCACAATTTATAAATTGCTAAGATATATGTGTTACTTATAATGAAATATAGAATAAGTTTTTCATGTACTTGTCATTTTCAAAATGTTTGTTTTAAGATAAATGTGTATTTAACTTTAAATCTCAACATGTAAAATGAATAACTAGTTGAAGCTAGGAGCCATGTGTTTATGTTTTAAATGTAAAATTGCATTCAGTTTAAATCTAAAAATATAATATTAAGAAAAACTTAATTTTAAAATGTTTTTATTTCAATTTCATATGCATATAATCTGTATTATTAGAATTTACTTTACAATAATATTGCAGTTCAGAGGTTTTCATTGTAAAAGAGCAAAAACTGGTTTCGCTTGTGTTTTGTTTTATATATTTAAATGCTTCGTTCAACGAATTATACTTGTAAGTATGCTACCTCAGTGTTGGCAAGTGCCCGGCTAGCTCAGTCGGTAGAGCATGAGACTCTTAATCTCAGGGTCGTGGGTTCGAGCCCCACGTTGGGCGAAGTCGAATTTTTTGTTTTTATTTTAAACAAATCATTTTAAAGCTCATGTAATTTGTTTTTAAGCTGAAATAAATTCCTAATCAATTTTAAAATTAAAAAAAAGCGAATTCCCAAAGGTTCTACCGAGATTTGAACTCGGATCGCTGGATTCAAAGTCCAGAGTGCTAACCATTACACCATAGAACCGTGTTGACACGCGTGCGCTTAACAAAATATATTTCGTTGGTGCCCTGATTACGAAAATAAAATAAGCTAATATATGAAATAAATACAATTTTCTTTTTTTAATTTTGGCAGAAACTGCGATTGGAAAATATGCTGACCTCAATTATAAATTTAACGATATGAAAAAGAACAAAAAACCAAAAGTATTTTCATACAGGTTCTACCGAGATTTGAACTCGGATCGCTGGATTCAAAGTCCAGAGTGCTAACCATTACACCATAGAACCGCGTTAACGAAGGTTTGCTAAAACATATTTTTCTTATTATTGGCTAACTTGCAGTGTTGTACAATTTGGTATTTGCAATTGGCAAACGTTATATTTGAATTTTCAAACCAATGAATTTAAAAAGCTGACTGACTGCGTGTTTTTGTTTTATATAAATTATTTAATTTATATATATTTCCTTGCAAGCAAACAAAATTGTGTGCTAAGTTACAATATTACTAGAGTGCTTATATCCGTTGTCAAGCAGCCATACACACCGTAGCTTGTTTAATCAATAACTCAGGGAATTAGTAATCAAAACAACATCAACGTGTCAACTTCGATTTACTCTTTATATTGTGAGATAAAAATATTTAGCCATGGAAAATAGCAAAACTCTTTTGCAGAAATACGAAATTCCTGTGGGCCATCTGGATTTCAAATACATTGAAGAATGTGAAAATGCCCGTGAAATGGAAAAAATCGTAAAGATACTGCGTTCCAACGAAGAAGGGTTCTTTCCGGACTTGACTCGTTGTGCCGAAGAAAAACTGAAGAAGTTAAAGCCAAATAGCAAATTGTTTCGCTTCGAGGAGGCAATACGTAATAGCAGTGCTCTGGATAAACAGGAACTAAAGCCCATATATGCAAGTATCTTTAGAGTGTGAATGGGATAATTAATTAGTATTTGTTACCATATCTTTTCAGGATTGGACAAATGAAATAAAGACCAAGGATTGCGCTCTGAGTGAGTTAAAAGACAAAAATGAATTGTTGGAGGACCTGCGGCCTATACGAGCTCCTTGCAAAATTGACGTGGACAAACAAGAGGATGTTTCAAAATTACAGCCGACCTCAAAACCTTATGAACATCCAAAGTCAAAACCTAATGAACAACGAATTAAGTCAACGGACTACGGCAAATGGGATAAGTATGATCCAGATGAGGAAATACTACGCATGGATCTGGAAGAGGAACGTACAAAAGAGCAGGCGCAAATAAAGACCCGTAATATGCAACCATCTATCAAAGAAGAACATATAAAGATCTGTGAACAGTCCGCCGAGGAGCAGCGTCTTCAGTGTCAACTCAAGAAACTCAGTCAACTAGAGCGAGAACAATATGGAGAAAAGTGAGTAGAACTTGACCTGACCAAATCTTGTAATGCATTTATCATCTCAATCCAGGTATCGTCTTCGTGGCAATGAATACTTTAATGCTAAAGAGTTTAAAAATGCCATTGAGGAATATAATCGCTCTATAGTTTACGATCCAGAGAACGCTGCCCGTTCCTATAACAATCGTGCCATATGTCGTAGGTTCAAATATTGAACTTCAACTATATTTATAATTACCTGTATTCCTTTTTAGAAATCAAGTTACAGAATTATCTAGCGGCTATCGATGATTGTGAATCATGTTTAAAACTGGAACCAGAAAACCTTAAAGCTTTACTTCGCTTGGCCGATGCCAATTATTCTCAAGGACGACGCCGCGAGGTTGGTAGCTATATTATATTTAGTTTGGGGTTTTTGTTGTTCTATCTATGTCCTATCTTCGTAGTCCTACGACGTTTATCAACGTGTACTAAATATTGATCCAAACAATGCCAGTGCTCTGAAGTCGCTGAAACAGTTGAAAGCTCAGTTGGGGGAGCTGGCTCCAGCTCATGCCACACGCATGACCATTGAAGAGCTTCCGGCCGACAAAACAACCGATAAGGAGAAACTAAAAGAAAAACCAAGGGAACTCCCAAAGAGTCAACCAAAGGTCGTCCAGCCAGTGAAGTCAGCAAAGGAATATGATCTGGCCGAATTGGTAAAACCGAATCGTGTGGTTAAAAGTAAAATAGTAAGTGCAGCTGAAGCTCTGGGTAGCCAGCTAAAAGGCAGTAATCCCGTTGGTGGTCCACAAAAAAAGCAGCTGCCACTCATAATGCAGGAGACGAACTCGCCGCAATCAGCTTTGCGTCTTCCATACAATACCAACAAATCTGGTAACAATAAGCTGCTGATACAGGAAATATAAATCACGGAAATGGTGAAGAAACATAAGTATTATTAAATGACTTAAGATAATATAGACTAGAAGAAATTAAAAAAACCTTATTAATAACAATAAAAAATGAAATGGTCTGTATATAAAAATTAGGAATAATAAAAAAATAAATGTTAAATGAATTAATAAATTAGTAATTCACGTAAAATAATGGAATGAGTTTAATTATATTCGTTTTGCATAAAATAAGAAAAGTAGCTGACACAATATGTAATAATAAAGACAGATATCGTACTGAAAATTTTCAAAATTATTATTATTTTAATTTTCGCAGATTATTATTTTTTTTTGCGGGCACTCCACATGTCAACTTAAAACACAAACACAAAATCAATATATATGAGATATATTGATTTTCAGATCACTCGGTACGTTGGGTTTGATCACCGCCAGCGCAATCACAAGAATCCGTATCATGGCAATCATCGCCGACTCCAAAGAGCACTTTTCGCATATAGCGTGCTACCAGGATTTGTGGCCATGTTTCCCACTGTTTGAGCGTCTCGCCGGGTGTGGTTATCTACAGGGCAGATTAAGCTGAATCGTGGATTGTGTAATTTATTGATGACATACCTGATCGCCCTCCAGGCGATTTATTATGGCGACACTTATAACGGCAGCCCGTATACAAGCTTGATTTGTTATGGCTGCAAATGCCGAGCTTTCCATTTCCATATTGACCACTCCAGCCGCAGAGATCCGTTGAAGAAATTCCATCTTCTTATCGGGTGTATAATTACAAAAGGCGCCGTCCAAACGCGATTGTCCCTCATAGAAATCATTAGCGCAAAAAGTTTTTCCAATGATTGCATTAAAGTCATCGCAGCAGGGATTTGACAATGATTTGAGATCTTGTGCCAGATCTGCATCCAATTTGGTAGGTCTCAGCTCGGGATTAGTATGAACGACGACCTCGTAAACGGGTCGCAACTGACCATCCAATGCCTCTGATGTGATAATAACTGTGCCGGGCTCTACTCCCACTCCCCCACAAGTTCCCAAGCGAAAGAAGATCGGATTCTGGCATTTGGCATAATGCATTAACTTGATGAGTTCATGTAAAAGTATGCTTATGGATGGTCCACCAATGCCATGACTGGCACATAGAACTGGGCCAACCTTATACAGGGCATAGCGATGGGCATCCTCAGCTAAATCCTTTAGCTTGACGCTCGAGTTCATCTTAAGACCGATCTCCTTCATTATGAAGTTTGCAAATTTAAGCATTCTTGACGGTGTCCCTCCCATGCAAACGAACTGTGGAAGTGGCTGTCCAATAACTCAAATAATAAGAAGAATTAGGATAATCTACATACGCGCACATCGCCAAAGACCTTGGGAAAGTCTGTTGAATCCGTGTTTAAAGAGAGGTGATATAAAATATCTGGATTGAGGCATTCGAGGTAACGATTTATGCAACACATTGTGCTCTCCAATGGAGCTTCCGCTTTCGCCTCACCACCTTCCTCAAAGTGCTTAATAAGCTTATCAATTCGTTTATTTTGCGCTCTCACCATTTCTGGTTGATTCTCGTTATAAATTAAATCAATTGACGAACCCACTCACCCACTGTCCACTCTTACTTACCCTTCAATTCACAGACTTCCCTGGCCAGTGCATTTCCGCATGTTTCTGACATTGTTTAAAGTGTTTGTAACTATTAAATTTATTAAGGTAATTTGAAAATATATTTTAAAACAACTGACATGCCGATCAATCTGAAAGTGTTTTCAAAATAATTATTAGTTTGTCAAAACTTCGGTTTATCTAAGAGAGCTTTCTGGGACTTCGAAATCACTCATTTTAGGAGTCTCAAAGGAAAACTTTTTCATATATATTGACAAGGCACTTTTGTTGTTTTTCTTCGAATAGTTGTTGGTAAAATAAAAATAGTACCATATTAAATGCGTTAAGAATGTTCATCAGAAAGAAGATTATTAGACCTTATTTAGCTAACAGTCCTTGAATGTAACGGCCTACAATTAGGAATGGCCGATGTTCGAACTCCTTCTTTTTTTCCATTGAAATTTCCACCTGAAAAGAGAAATATTTATTTAAGGTAAAGCTTACTTGCAACATGCATCATGCACTTACCTGATCACCGTTAAGTCGATTTATTATTGTGACACAAATGTCGGCAGCTTTGACCCCAACTTTTTGAGTGACCGAGGCAAACATTGTAGCCTCCATTTCGATGTTGCGTATGCCGAGCTTATGGCACTCTTTGAGGAATTCCATTTTAGCGGCATTATTGTACTCACAAATGGCACCATCTGTGCGTCCTTGACCTGCATAAATAATAAGTGAGTTATTAAAAGTGTGAAGTCATAATTTCAGTCAATTGACGACTCGCCTTCATAGAAACAATCAGTAGACATGGTATTAGCACTTATGGTCTCAAAACCGTCTCCACTTTGGTTTCCATATGCTAAAATATCCTTGATGAGATTGTCAGGAAAACTCGCCGGACGCACAACACGTTTTCCCAGAATTGACTGAAAGTGGATGACATGGAACAAGTTGACAGAGATACTATACACAGAGCAGGTAGTCAACACTTACAATTTCATGTTCGTTGCGCAATAAACCATTGTAGGCATCCTTTGTAACCACAACGGTGCCTGGTAGCACACCAACGCCACCACATGTGCCGACTCGTATGATTATGGGATCCTGGCACTTGGCATACTTCACCAGCTTCAGCAACTCGTGCAACACCACCGACATTGTTGAGGAGCCCACTCCATGACTGACACACAACACAGGACCCACCTTGTAAACGGCATAACGATGTCCTGCTGCTGCCAAATCCACAGGTTCGCTAGTGTCCGACACGCCCAATATTTCGCGTATATATATGGCCAGATCTCGCATACGTGAAGTGGTCCCACCCATGCAAATCACCTGGATATATAGATAAGTTTGAATAAATGTACTTCAATATATCGACAGACATTCACAAAACTTACCCTAACATCGCCGAATTGCTTTTGAATATCGCTAGTATCAGAGGCATTGGCCACATTGATGGACAGGTGGTACAAATAGTCTGAGCTCATTTCACTCAAATTCGTGTTCTTCAATTCAACGCTGAATTTGTTGGATATAAAGGTGTTTACATACAAACTTCTATGGATAAACTAGATTTGAAGATAATCTTACCTATTCGACATGTTGACAGATTCTTATGACGTTAATGCTGTAAGCAAAATATAATCATAAAGTTTTGATCAGAATCATTCCTTTTGTTGAATGGAATTCAATTGGCATAGGTCAACTTATTTCATAAGCTGATCGATGCTTATTTATGTTTAAGATCTGGTTTTATTCAACTTATGCACATCTTTGCATATTGATCGCAAAAAATATAAATCAATATCATATCATATAATCAAAAATATCAATCAATTAAAAGTGCATATGCAATTGCAGAACATTTGGGCAAACTTATATTGCGATCGAATTCCAATCGTGACTTTGGTTAAAATTGACATTTTAAATCATTGCAATATGTTATGAAGCTTTAATATAATTCTTATTTATACCACAAAGCCTTGGGAAAACTTTTTATTGGAATTGCTTGCAATATTACTCGAAATATGTAATACAATACATTACACCAGCGGGACAACTCAACTTCATTCATTTTGTTTTTATAATATTTTAAAATTTCACTTTTTTGCATATTTGTATTCATTATTTGTAACAACATTACACAAACATGAGCTCACTGTTAGTCAGTTTGTAAAGACTAGTATATAAATGGACAACCAAGGCACGTTCGATAAGATGAAATACGTGATCGCAAAGCCGACACCACTTATATTAGCTTTATCTTTGTATACGAACCCGGTAGTATATATAAGTATATATATATATTCTTATATTAATATAAAGTATATATATCAATATATTTTGTTTTTGTGATTCTAAATTGGTAACGTATAGATGTGATCGCGTCGACCGCTGGCGAAGTACTGGACGAGACCAACCGTCGCGTATCGCGACGCTGTTTTATGTTTGGGCAACTGGAACAGTGGAACGCGTACATAAAATACTTTTTAAAAATAAAATTATTAAAACATTAACAATATTTTCTATATTTCTATGATCAGGTCGGTGAATAATGTTATTAAATAATTTAACTTCATAAGTTTTAGAATAATGTGTTGATATTATCGAAATTATTAATTAATTATACATTTTTCACCAGCGAACTGTGTATATAATCACTTCGAATATTTCCAAAAGTAATTAAATTGTAATCGAAATTAAAAAGGTATTGTTGTTATACATATGTACCATACATAAACATATATGTTGTTAGGGGAATGATCGGTCGAAAATTAAATATTTATGTGGGTATTTATTTCAATTTTACATCACTATTGTAATTGAATTAATTAAATAATCACTACAAATACCACTATCCAATTATCGCCTTGAAACGCAATTGCAATAAGATATCAATATTGCTTGCTAAAGTAAACATACATAGATTTACTGCAGCAACTTGATCATCGCGGAATTTAGTTAAGGTGACGATCATTGAAAAATTTAACACCGGGTTCAGCAAGAGTTTAAAATTTTCGCGTGATTCCTTTATATGTTTTTTATATACTCACAATTACTTTTTACAGGGAATTATATCGAAACCGGTACCGGCACATTTAATAGAACTTTTTAGTTTCAGATTTAGTACTACAAGTTAGTTGTTGTTATGTATTCTAATACCGTAACATATTTTTCCGAAACAAATATTCGTTTCAGTTTGATTCCTTTAGAAGGGTATCAAACACTTGATGTGTTGAAACTTACTATTCTTTCTTGCTTAGCACGTACTTGCTTCTAAAGACTGATAAGGCTCTAAGAATTGCGGAGCGATATTTTTTATTAAAGTGTGCTGAAAGGTCACCATTTAATATATTGTATAATCTATTTGTACAATTTGTCGAAGCTTAACTTGTAATTCATTGCGAGTATTTCAAATGAAGTCAGCCCTTCTGTTTGATTCGCATTTAAAGCAGATTGACGAGCCCATTCAACCACTGTCCACTCTTATTTACCCTTCAGATCATTAATACCCTAGACTTTAGTGCACTTTCTTTGCTCCCGACATTGTTTTAAATATTTACATAAAAAAAATAATTAAATTGTTGATATTGGAAAAGTTCTTCAAATTAGTCATTCAAAAACAAATTGGCGCAGTAATATTTCTTTGTTTCAGGTTCTGCGTAAGTGATATACATGAGTTCTCAATACACAATACCTTATGTAAATGACTAATTATTAGAGCTTTTTAAAATTGTCCACAGTTCAGTTTGAAATTATTTAAAGTTTACAAATGGTGTAGAGGAGAATGCTAGACTGTGGGTGACTATGTATTGTACATTCTACAGTAAAAGCACAACACACACAGTTAGACTTCCTGTCAATTGTCCAATCGAAATATATTTGCAGTACATATCCAGACTATAGAACATATCATAAGCACCAAACAAACATGATTTAGAATAGGTATGAAAGAATCTACATACCAAGTTTGGTGTCTCTAACTTTCATAATCTGGATAAAATCTGACTATATCATAATTCTGTCATGTTGAGTACAGGGTTTGAAAAATCGAACCCATTACTTCGAACTATACTTACTATTGTTTCAGCTTTGAATTTATATTGTTTCTTTTTATTTTGTAGAATTGAATAAGAGTAACTTTTGTTAGTGGTATAGTGTTATGATTTGTAACATTAACAAATGTTTAGGAATTACAATACAATATGTGTAATAGAATAATTTACGAAATCTTATATTATGATCAGAGATACATACATACATTAATCATTATCATTATTATTTGGTTTGCCTTATTTCATTTTAGAATATGCAACATAACAATTAACAACATTTTTTCGTTTATAGTATATTATTACTGAAGTGCAATCAACAACAATTTCAATTTTATTTTGAATGCATTTTGAAACACAACGTCACATTGAGTGTATTTGTAATATTTTTTCGTTCAGCATGTTATTCATATTCAATATGTTTTGGGTTTAAATAAGCTAATGAGAAGCTGAATATACATACAGAGATACGAATATATATGTAATTTGTATTTATAATAAAGAAACTTAAATCGTAATTAAACTATGGAATGTTTAAACATCTTGTATACATTAAGAGTTGGGAAACTTAAAGCGAAATTAAACTATGGAGTGTTGAAACATTGTGTATACATAAGGAATTTGGGTTGACATAAGGGTCAAAGGTAACTTGCAAATAAAATCGTATATAATAAATGTACACATATACATATTAACTATATATGCCCCTGATCCTTCTATTATTTTTATATTTGGCGGCTAGCTTTAGTCGTGGGCCTGAGATTCCTGCTGGACCAGCTTGAAGCGCCTGGGAGACTTTATCGATCCCTGATGCCCGAACAAAGACTTCAGTTGTCCATGCTGTTGAAGAACCTTACGAATGTATCTCGAGACGAGTATTTGTGGACGTTGTTGCCACTCATGCATAACCTCCTTGGGGGCATTAACCTGGTCACCATTGAGGCGATTTAGCAACGCGACACAGACAACGGCCGCTTTGATGCCTGCATGATGAGTCAGCGCTGCAAATATTGTGCTCTCCATTTCAATGTTGACAACGCCATGGTCGCGCAGTTTCTCCAGATATGCCATCTTGTCGGACTCACTGAACTCACAAAAGGCGCCATCAAGACGTCCTTGTCCCTCGTAGAAATCATTTGTGCATAGCGTCTTGCCAATGATGGTGTCATAGGGATCATCAGTACTCGCTAAGGATTTCAGCTCCCGGGCCAACTTCTTGTCCAGTTTAGCCGGACGATGCACTGTCTCTCCCAGGATTGTCTAGCAATAAATAACATTTAGTTGATTTCAGTAATTTAACTGCAATAAGACTTTTCCCCTTACAAATTCATGAGAGTTTCGCAATTGTCCATCGAGAGCATCCTCAGTGATAATGACGGTGCCACCTTCGATTCCAATGCCACCACATGTGCCAATTCTTATGAACACGGGATCCATGCACTTGGCATGATACATCAGCTTGATCATTTCATGCATTAGAATGCTAACCGAAGGAGTCCCCATACCATGGCTAACACATAGCACTGGACCAACTTTGTACATGGAATAACGATATGAGTATGCGCTAATATCCTGTAATTGTGTGCCAGCGGGTAGCTTGTAACCAATCTCCTCCATGATATAGTCTGCAAAGTTCTCCATGCGCTTAGGTGTGCCGCCCATGCAAACAAACTGGAAAAGAAATCAAGAGAAATAAGTTAATTTAAATAGATGTTTCCTCATTGCAGCTTTTAATATAATTATAAGGGAAGAAAATGTATAACCAATAATAAGGGCTTTTGACCTAACGTTTATGTGACAGCTATGTGATTGGTTAACCTGCTTGTATAAGATTCATTAACATAACTATGTAGCTATAAAACTAAAAGACTAGTTTTATCTCGTTGTCATGATCTATAAAATTTTGCGACAAAATTAAAATAATTCCAGATCGGCAAAAGTGAAATAAAGATTATTCAAATTGAAATCAAGTGTATTTTCAATATCAAGGCCCATTATATAAACCATAATTTAGCATTTTAAATTTAATCAAGACTGCAAATACTCGGAAAACTTGTTTTCAAGCCTTCCCTTTCTATAATCTAGTCCAGACCGAATCATTAATTAGCGTATTAGATTGCAAACTTGTGAGCTACTTATAAAAATAATTAATTATCAGAGACAATACCTAGCACTCTATGTAGATCAGTTGGTATTTATATAAGGGTACTAACCTTAACGTCACCAAACATCTCTGGCAAATCGTGACTCTCGCTGCCCAAAGCCAAATGATATAGAATATCCTGATCCATTAGCTCAATGTTCGGGTTACGCAACTTGACAGTGCCATCGGAATATCTGAGGGAAAATAGGAGTAATAAATAATCAGATTCATTCTCGAATCAAGAAATCAATCAATTCTAATTTGATTTCACAAGTGCCATTTAATTCTCAATCACCATATTTTCAGTCTTTATAAAGTAGTCATAAAATTTTCAAAGCCTTTTTTATTTCCAAAACGTAAGCAAAAACTAACTAATGGATGAGATAAGATTGTAAGTTCTGAGAATTTTTATGAAATTGTCAGACGAGAACAGTTGTGTACAGAAACCTTTGGAAATTGATATGAAGCCAATGAGGCAATGAAATGGTCTAATATACATAGACCCCCCACTCTATTGCCAAAGGTTGACACTGTCAGCAAGTGCGTCAACGTAATATTTCAAAAATAAAACAAGCAAAAAAGAAACAAACAAATGTATATGTATAAAATGTATGTAAATATTTTGTCAGTGTTGACCTTGATAGCATAAGTTAAAGAATGATTAGATTAATATAAACATCTGATCTATTTTTTTTAATTTTGATTTTCTAATGCGTATATATAGAAGAAATCTAGAGGTGTCAAGTTTATCAACTGATTACCGTTGAATCATTTAATGAATGAAATCTTAGAATTTATATGCAGTCAGAAAACAATGAAAGTGAGTGTTGGGAATGCAGAGATTCTAGAGGTGTCGAGGCCTAGGTCTTGGTCTTGAACTGACTATGGCTAATGGGTATGTGGGTTTGTTTGACACACCCACCACAATGAGTGTGAGTATGTGTTATTATTATTAGCTCAATTGTTTTGCCAATTCCACTTTACTCAAATTGTATTTTTTTATCTCTCTCTCGCTCTCAGCGTTTTCGTTTTTGTTTTGCTTTGACGTTTTGTCAGCAGACTTTTGCGTCAGCTGCCAACTCAGCGAATTGGTTCGAGATTATTGTAAATATAATTTATGTGACCAATTCACGTGTATTTTTGACTCAATACAACGCTAATGAGTCAACGATTCACCGCTGGCATCCCGCCAAAAAACTCAACAGTATAAACTAGAACAACCCCTCTATAACGACAGCTGTGCACCCTTATGAACTATGTGCAGACCGGTTTTGCAAGGAACGCCATCCTTACCGCGTTATGCGATGCACATATGCATCACTTTCCTCATCGTCCTGCGGCTGTGTCCTGCAATGAGCCTTAAAGTCATGCGCCTGATTCGAAGTTATTGTGGGCGGCATGATGTCAGCCTATATGTATATATTTTAATGAATGTCCTTGAAGAATGTCCTAACCAAGTTTCTGACTATTTGGGACAGCTGGCAACAAAATTCACGCACAAAAAAACCGACAAAAAAACAACAACAAACGATTTGAACACGTCAATGAATAGCGAGAAACTAAAAAAATTTCTTTGGCTGCTCACGGCCTTATATAGCAGGCGCTAACCAATACAAACACAAGTTCCCAGACATAGATGGCTACCGGTTGGACTGTATGATAAGCCTGTTAACAGCGGATGTTAGCAGTACTGTTAAACTAGCAGCTCTGTTATTTACTAAACAGAGATAAGCAATTAACGGTAGTTCAAATGTCAAAACATAGAACGCAATCTGCTTGATGTAACAAGATGGTCTGATTAGAATATTTTACAGTACGATAGCTGCATCTTGTGCGCAATATATTTCAATTGAAACCAAATTGCAGCATGTGGCATTCATATATGTGCAACTCTTTTGCGTAATATACCTTGTATAATTCCAGTTGTAATTATTCAATTGCAATTGATACTGCAGCATATACATATGTACATACATAATAACATTTCTACAGGGTGTCTCACTGTTAATACTCTGTACAAATGGTCCTAATTTTGTTATTTTTTTCTTCAAAATATATATGCAAATTAAATATATAAATAAACATTTAAAGCGTATTTTAACCGGTCTTATGAGTTTAATTAACATATTCAACTTTGATATTTGCGAAAGAGTTTGACCAAAATGAAACAATGTCTGCATATCAATATTTTGCATAAATAAATGTTTAAATTTTGCTACAAATTAGCTGTCACATTTGATTTTAAGTTAAATGAGATGTGAATACCTGTATGTACGTATTTTCAATATTATTGCCGACCAGAATACCCTATATAAGTTTAACTAACAGCGGCATCATTTAAAGCCATAAGCCTTTTATTGACAATGGCATAGAATTCGATTCACTGAAAAGTTAGCGTCAGCGTCTGAGGTTTTATTTATTTTACTCAAGTCATATATGTATGTACATACATTTGTATGTAAAGGTACACACATATGTACATATCCGATTGCTAAGCTTGGCTTTATGTACAGACATAAAAGAAGTGCAATTGAGTATGCTCGACAAGATGATTCCCTTTACTAATCTTTCTTTTTCTTCTTTCAATTGTTATAGACTGTGACAAGTCCTATTAGGAATTTATATGATATTATTAATTAAAGCCATAAAATTAATAATTGATATTTTTAAAATCATATTTTAGGAAATTATTTTTAAAATATTACAACACCATTTTAAACTTTTATTATAAATAATCTTTTTTACATTTTGAACATCAAAATTAAAGTTACTAAAATGAGTTAACATTAACTTTTTCTTATCAATCCTAACTTTTCACGTCTTTTGCAAATAGTGTATGTACATACATTGATTCAAAACCCATTTATTGTAAATATATAAAACAACTCATTACGAGCGAAGCAAAGCAAAGCCAATATGTCAAGTACAACAAGAAGAATACAAACAGAAGAAGAAAACAAAACGGGTCGGAGAAACGAAACTTGAATGGAGCGGAAAAGGCAAAACTTAGTCAGTGGGTAAGGTTGTTTGTGAAATAAGCGCAATACCAACAAAAAGGGGGCTCGACTACGTACAGTCTGACAAAACGGAAAGCGAAAGAGAGAGAGAGAGAGAGAAGCAAATAGAGAAAATTCAATATGCGGAGTACATGACGTTGGTCTGGAGATCCACATACATATGTATGTAAGTATATGTAAGTTGGAACTGAAGCGACGTGATGTGACTCTCGACCACATTTAGAGGTCGCCGCCAAAGTACACTTAAGCAATTGGTATTTACAATAGTGCAATAGGCTTATGATAGTATCGTGTATTAACTTGGTAAATTCCTCGTAACTGGCCTACTAAATCATTCGTTGACTTTGCACGAATATCAAGGGGCAAGTCAGATTACATAAATACTAACTGCACTTGCATTATTTTTACAATCCATAAAAAAGTTGGTTTATTCGAGTTAAGCAACTGCTTAAATGGTTATTTATGTATCGAGAAAAGAGAAGCAATCGTGCTCGTCTCAGAGATACCTACTAAAATCACGACAAGACAAGCTTAATTATCGAGCGTTCTAAAATTGCCAAGCTGACTTAGTAAGGCATTATACCTACGTTTTTCATCAAAGTAATATGGTTTCTTTATAGTTACTAAATTTATGTATTTTAAGGTTAATTACATAATAAATTCATAAATTTAATAAATGATTACGAATATCACGGCGGTTATGTAACTAGTGCTTGCAAATAAATAACAATATAATTAAAATTCCATTGCACTATTTTTAACTGGGTCTTTGAATTTCCGAGAAAACAGGCAGTCACCGTGCAGGAAATGACATAAAGATTAAGCTGTGAAAAGGGTAATTGAATAAAATGATTCATAAAAGGGTCGTTTGATCAGTTACTGGCTCTTTGAAATAAGAGCGCAGTTTTGTAAGAAAATTTCATATGATGTTTAAACATTTCATTAATAGGTTAATAAGTAATAAATGAACTTTATTTCATCAATTTAATCATTTACGAATTGGCTTAATAAGTTCCGTTCTGGAACGAATACCAAGCTTAAAGAAACGGATTTTTATTAAATATTTTGCACATATCTCAGAGCAACCCTCGTTTATAAGTCGAATCGTTTGTAGTAATAGAGATGCACACTTGTGATAGAAAAATTTATTTGCGGTCTTCTTATCATCTGGCACTGTTGTTTACGCTTCAAAATATGAAGATGCTGCATTTACTTGTGCAGTTCCTAGTGACATTGATTATTTTTAGTCAACACATGTCGTTGGCCATCGAACCCGTGACAGCTACCCTGGCTATTATATCAGCTATTGAAAAGATAGGCAAGGCTGTGCTCGTGGCCTGGGATAGTGTACAATTAACAGAGGAGGGCACTACTAAATTTCAACTGAGAAAGGAAAAACAACGTGAAATATTGAATTGTTTTAAACAGGTCAGTATTCAAATTGATCAGACGGAGGAGCAACATTCTCAGTATATGGCTATGGCTACTGATTCCGTTAACAGTTTAATTAGACAAAATGTACCATTAATACTTAAATTTAATGACATAATGGAGACAATGAATCGGATTTCATCACGGTATCAGCTAATGAGGAGATATGAGGTCCGCAGGGAAAAACTTGAGGTGACCACACTCATATCATTTGCCGAATGGACAATTAGCCCAAATCCTTATTCAGTGCCACAGTTAATGGATCGCTTGCACTTGACCCTGTTTAGCAATGGTAAAGGAAATCCCAACTCCTCGTTGACAGGAAATTTTCTAAGCCAGCTGGCGAACAACTATAAAGAATCGAACGAAATGTGCCGCACAATGCAAACGGTACAACAATTTTTGTACACACTGTACACTGATATTGCACTGACCGAATTGAAGGGTTATACAATGATAGAGTTCTCTCTGATGATACTACGGCTCACTGGAAGAGGGAATTTCTCTGAGGAAGCAGATCTAATGCGTTGGGATTATAAGACGCGTACCGAAAATGCTGTAAACCTACTTAGGAAGGTGATGCGAGGTGCGGATCGAATTATCTGGCGTTGTGATCCTATCACGCATGTACCTGAAGTTACCTACGATGAGGTAACACGATTGCTTCAAGGCTATATCGAGAATGAAGTGGATCTGAATACCGATGGTACTTGTCGTCATAACTGTGCCCATTATGAAAGTGCACGAAGCGAGGGTTGCTACCAAAGTTTGTATTGCGCAGAGCAGCAAAGGTGTTGGGGTGATGTGCACAATTGTGAATTTGTCGAGTCCCATATGTGGGTGTGTCAGGCTCCAAGGAGTAGTAATCGTCGCTATGAGTACATTGAATATAAGAAAGGACGTCTGCTGGGACAGCGCAAAAAATGTGGGCGTGGCAGAACCAATGATGTGGAAAGCTGGTGGCGTTGGATTTTCTGGCATTGCAGTTACTGTTTTTGTCTTTGTGATGAGCAGGGCTGGAAATCGGATCGTTTCTTCAATCTACGAGAATCCCTTGCGGATGTCAAAGAAAATAAAGTAGTTACTGGGATACGATTTGTAAAAAAGAATCGTGTATTCCATTTGCAAATACAACAGGGAAAAATGTTACCCTTCGGCGCGATAAATGAGTCGACCATCGAGTGGAAGCCCGTCGATGAGTATTATATTTATGCTAATAATATTGTGAAAGGAGTAGATTTTCACACAATGAAGTTCTCGAGCCGTTCCATTGATTTGGATGATCTCATGAAAACGGATGGAAATAATTTTGTGGTAACTGGGTTACGTTTTCGTTTATTGGGTTCACATCTGAATCTTATGGCACGTTTCTGTAAATTTGATTTCGAAAGCGGCCAACTTCTTCAACCGGAACACAATAGCGTGTGGCAATACAATGATGGTGAATATAGGGAAAAGCTTAATCTAGATGATCTGGATGTGCCGACTCGTTCCATTGCCAGATCAATGCCACTTTCCAAACATAATCAATATCTTGAGTTTGTCAACTCTGGAATGAATCAAGATGCGGCACAGACTACTATACCATTTATTGATATACAGGATGTTGTATCCAATCCGCCAGTGCCATTAGCCGGCATTGGCGTCTTCTATAAATCTCGTCCAGGCTATGGTGGCTTTGTGTCACCCAAAATAATTACTTATGACTTCTCTCCACATGTTCAGGTTCCAAAGACCAATTCATAAGAACCCATTAATTATTAGCTTTCTGTACAGGTTTACAACAAATTCCTACTATTATAACATCGTATACTTATTAGATATCATAGATCCTTTTTTTAAATCAGGGCTTAAAATACTTTGTTGTTTCTTGATATATCTTACAATTCTCAAAATGTGATCTTAGCCTTTTTTTAATAAACCCTCATCATATTGATAGCATTTTCTCATGAAAATTATCTGGATTTTTTAAGATATTTTAACTATATTTAATAAATTGTTTTAAAGGAAAAATCTTGCAAATATTTATTTATGTTGTCTTTTTTAGATTTTTGAAATTAAAATATAATAAAAAGCAAAAACAATGCACCATAGAAATAAAAATCATCTGATTTATAAAGCTTTGTAGTAAAAACAAATCAAAGAACTGAAAAACTAATTGGATACAAATTAAAGTCTCACCCACACTTGCATTGAGCTTCCTTAAGTCCTTCAATTGATCTGTGTGTATATGTGTGTAGGTGTGGGCGTGGGTGTGGGAGTGGGTGTCGATGTGTGTGCCCAAGTGTATTGTAATTTCTTTACAAGTTGTCAACAAAGCTCTTAATATGCTTGGCCTTGACATGTAAAATAGTGAGTGGGAGTCCTCTTATAGTTCCACTTACTTATATGCAGAATGCAATTCCAGCTGGCAATGATGGAAAAAATTAAATTTTCTAAGAAATTGAAAGGCTTTTTGCTATCCATTTGGAAATGTCATTGGAGTTTTGTAACTGCGTATCATAAATCATTCAGAAAAGCTGTGTAAGCATTACATTTTATTAATGATGTAAACTATATGCTGCAACAGCTGCTCAGTATCACATGTCTTGAAATATAAGCGTAAAGTGGATAAATGAAAGCAAAGTTTGCTAAAGGATATGCATAAAAAGTAAATAAATATATTTCCATATATTATATTTGATGCATCTCATTTATCAATTCTTAGATAATGCGCTTGTGCAAGATTATAAATTGAAATACGCTTACTCATTAATTATATTAAATTTGCATTTGTAATACAGTTTATAATGTAAGTAATATAACTATTTCTACAGTGTGTAAATAAATACTGAAATATCTTCTTGAATAAACCTTTCTCTTGCCTCAAAGTAGTCATTAGTTGCTGCCAAGTACATTTGTGCCACAATTGTTGATTGCCCTCTCGGCCATCGTTGTAGGTGCAATAAAATGTAAATACCTCTGCTTAAGTGAATTAAGAGCCATAACTGAGGCCACAGGTAAAGGTCATGTCTGCCAGCTCAAGATAATAACAGAGAATGCGCAGCTAAAAGCTTTGCTGACTTTACAAAAGAAATATAAATGAGAAACGCAAATGGATGCTGAAAGAAAATGAAAATACCAAATGGGGACAGCAAGTCCTCTAGCGTAAAATGTTTTCCCAAAATGCCAAAGGAATTGTTCTATTTGTTCTGTATGGAATGGAAATCAATGCGTTACCCATCAGCAGGCAAGTGTCATAGTCTCATACTAATCCTATTAACTGAAATTGCATTACTTTCGCCTGACTGCGGCCGAATTGAAAACAACGTTCTCTTTATGGCAGCAGACTGATGAACTTGAACGAAATTCGAATACCAATCGATAAGGCCTACACTCACTAACATATGTATTTATATTGCTACAATTGATACCCTGCAATCCGTAGGGACAGAGCAAATATAATACCCACTGTGAGATGAAAAAATGATAAATTACGTTTTGTGTCTTTTTTATATTATTTTGTAGATACAAAAGTCTATTGGGTAAATTACAGTTGTGCATACCTTAGTTACTGTCAATTAAATAGTAGTAGAATGAATTTTTGTTTACTTTATGTTTATAGGTTATCTATTGGCTGTTCATCTATACACTCATTAAATGTTCTGAAGTATAAGCTACTGTGCGTATGCGTAATATAAACTTTATTATGTTCATTTATTTATTGACAATGTATTGGGGCAGGCCGTATGCTTCTCACGCTACCCTTCGTGGAAAAATTAGATTGACCTCGTTTTTAACACCCGGTTAAGTAATTATTTTAATCACATTTGTGGCTGGGCTTATTAGACGATTATTGGCAATTCAATTTGAAAGCTTTTGCAGTTAATTTGTACATTCAAATAGTTTAAGCCAAAAAGTATGCTAACAATTGATAAGGGAATTTTTGCGAAAAAATATAAATATTTTTCTATAAAACTATTAGTTCCACACATTTGTAGTTAAGGTACTTTATTTGTACAGAACAGGTCATAAGCTTAATAAATATATATATATAACAAAAAATAAATAAATAAATAAATAAATAAATAAAACTACAGTTTAATTTTTGTTTTCATCTGTCTGTCTAACTCTGTCTCTTCACTGTCATTATTTCCCACTTTCACATTATTTTCCCTTTTTTCTCCTAAACTGCAAACAAAATCGAAGTGCTAAATTGTTTACAACACTAGAAACCAACGCAAAGTTCAAAGTGCAAATTGTTGTCGATGTTGTTCTTTGTGTTTGTCCTTCTAAATTGACTGAACAAAAGTTCGTGC
The DNA here is from genome assembly GCA_037043535.1 of Drosophila putrida. Taxonomy (NCBI): domain Eukaryota; kingdom Metazoa; phylum Arthropoda; class Insecta; order Diptera; family Drosophilidae; genus Drosophila; species Drosophila putrida. The sequence continues at coordinate 2,079,011 of JBAMBI010000135.1, forward strand.
CTTGCACTTTAATTTGATTGGTAGAAGTTTTTCAACGCCTTGTCAACTTACTCATCGATTTCCTCCTCGGAGAGGGAATGACTGTTCCCTGTGAGCAGCGATAGCGACATCATGCGGTGGGCGCTGCAATTAAAAATGTGAAAAGAAGAAGAAGAGGAAGGTCAACACTTTATTTTAAAATTTACATATTTCCTAATCAAAATGCTACAAATAAAAACACTTCCAAGTTCAGCTGGAAAAAAACCTAATGAGCTTGGTTTGGGGGCTCGGAGGGGAAATACGGAGGATGAAAAGTGCCCACAAAGCATTTTGACAGCTTTTAATTAAAAAGCAACGATGTAAAAACGTCACGTGCCATGAGGGTTATGATCTGAGGGTCTGAGGGTATGAGTGTGTGTGTGCTTATGACTTTGCCTGCTTGAGTGAAAAGCAGACTTGGGAGTAGAGTCCTTGAAAAGTTGCACAGCTGCTCCATCAGTTAGCTCGCGGCTCTGCGACCAACGTCCGAATGTCCAATGAGCTGATTTATTTTGCGGCTTATACACTGCCGCATTTTGTATAAGGTCGTTGGTTCAACAAGATTTTGGTAGATTGAACACGTCCCCATGTGTGCCTAGCGGCAACTAAAGCCGACTGCGGTTCTTTTCACGTATTTTTGATAGCTTTTATACCCTGCCCTTTACATACAGGGATATATAAATTGTTGAAGAGCTACATTTGCTTGAAGAGCTGTTAGTACGCGAGTGCGTTTGTAAATTAAGAGATTTTACAGGATATCAACTAGTTGATGTAGCTATTACATACTGTTGCTATAGATACTGTTGGTTGGTTTTCTGGTGGCAAAGTTCAAGGCTACAATTAACTTGGTGAAAAGCCGGAAATTGTGTGTCGTTGACTGGCGCTTTTCTAGTTCACTGCCGTTGGCCATTTGCTTAGTACATATATTTTTATAAAACAATATTTACTGAAGAGCTCATTACTTATTCTGCAGACTGTAAATACTTGAGGCGCTTTATAATGGTCGGCATGGGAATGTCTGTCATGGATTTCCATGGAATTGTCGAGAAAACTGTTGCATAGCGACGTTTTTAATTACTCTCGATTCTATAGCATTTTATTTTAAGAAATAAGTCCAAATGAGAGCATCATATAGTTTTATGTAACCTGTTGAAAAATACTTTTCAGCATATATAAAGTATATATATTTCTGAACACGAAAGGAACTGAGCGGAACAAGATTGAAAAAGAAGTTTTCAAAATTTGATATAGCAATAAATTGTTATGTGTATATTATTTATAGTACCCTTAGAATATATTTAATGTGTAAAAACTTAAATATGTTTAAATAAATAAGAACTATTTATTAAATGTCAGTTTTACTCATCAATCAATAAATTTTAAAACTAGAATACTTTTATTCAATTCCTTCGTTATTTTAAAGATTAGGACTATGTTGAATGAATTTCAGACAAATGCGTCCATCATCTTGTTTAGTTCGTTGTTGTGTAGTCGTTTATGCGACGTATACATAATAATTTATCACTTTCAAGCTCAAACAAAGGAAAACTTGCTGTATCCTGCGATACAACGTGTCAAGTGCTTCAGGCTTTCTGCAGGCTGCGGATGACCCAATAAACGAATCAGCCTTGAAAACGTTTGCTGAACCGTTTCGTTGGCCAATTGCAGACTCATCAACAAATGCAAATTTTTTACACACTTCTCAGCCTTCTGCTGTTTGTTTGTTAACTGCTTTCGATTTTCCAAAGGCTGTCAGAACTTTTTCAATTAGCACAGTAAGAAAAACAAAAAATAAAAAACAAAAAACAAAAAGGGCGAAAAAATAATATATTGAAGTGGAAAATACTTATAGTAAAAGGTACTGTGCAGGATAATGAGCTATTGATTTTCTTGCGTGGAAACTCAAGCGCTTTTGTTACGCTTGTCCAAGTTAATACGCTTGTCCACGTTAAATACGAATAGAAAAGTCACATTAAATATTTATGGGAAAAAATGTACTTACGTAAAAGGTAAAAGTTGTGGAAACGCGGTATTATTCTTTTGTTAAAGTTGCAAAAAAACGCGCGGAGAACGCGTCGAATTTGGCGTCCTGCTTTGCTCTTTTCCTGCTGCTTTGTTTATCTGCTGCCGTTGGGGACTCACGTGCAACTAAGAAAGAAGAGCTAGACACGTTCTTTCCTCCTCTCTCTTTTCAACCCGCTGTGAATTCTAAACACGCGACAGGCACACACACTGACAGATATGTAAACGTCCGCAATGGCGCGCAGTTCACCGTTAACTAACTGAGAGACCAGGCCAAAGACTCACTTTCTGCCTTGGCTCGGTCTCTGCCGCAGTCGCAGTCGCAGCTCTGCTCAAAAGTAACTCAACTTTCCACAGGAAGAGCGTTCAAATGTTGTTGCTGTTCTCAGTGCGAAAAACTCGCTCAAATGCTTTACTATTGGCAGTGTGAGTCAGCGATTTGTTTATGTTGTCGTGCGCAACAAACAATAATTTCATTTAATTATATAACAACAACATCTATTTTCGCAGAAAAAAAAATAAGAAATAGTTTGCGCTATGCTTTTATATTTTTTGTGCTCAAATTTCACTCGGCTACGGTCACATGTCTGGGCTAGTTGGGGTCGCAGGGGTGTTTTTTGGGGGGCACGTTGCTCCGGTTGCGTGCAACAGCTGCGCAGGGAGGCTGGGACTTGTCTTCATCGTCCTTGCCGTCCTTAATTATAGGACGTGCAGCGGTCCCAACTTAATGACCATTAATGCTTCTTTAATGCTAATTTTTAAAACGGTTTTATTAAAGTCCGCCAAAGTCTGTTGCTTATTGAATTACGCATCCGTTAATGACCATGTTGGCACCTCTGGCGTATGCGTAATAAATGCGGGTGTTGCGCATACGCCGCGTGATTTCACTTAGTATATACATATTTTTTAATTACTACATTCAAAATGGATATTTTTCTTACAGCTCATAAAACAACAAACATCCAGAAAAAATAAAAACAATATTACATTTTTTATGCGCCATAAAACGGTAAACATTCGCGGCCATTTAATATATATTCTTTGTATTCTGTGTGTGTGTATGAGTAAGTGTATGCTTACGTACATTTTTGTTTGCTTTGGCATTTCATTAACGTTCTGGTGTTTTTCCATTTTTTGCTTAAAAATTTAAGGGAGTATTGATAAACAAAGCTGCTTCACTAAAAGAGATTTTGGGGACGATATGATTTGGAAAGGTTTGTCTTGAAAGATTAAAAACATCTATATATCTCAACAAACGAAACACATAACATAATTCAATAATCATATGGAATTATAAACTCTCAGAGTATTCCTACTTCGACTTTGTTGGTTTTTCTTGTCCCTATTATTCAAGATTATTCAACAGTCTGTTGAATGAAAACATTGTAAGTGCGATTTTCGCATTTTAAGATTTACTTTCTCCTTACCAGCAATATTCAAGCATACACTTATTTATTAAGCGTTCTTGAATTAACGTTTGCTTGTATAATTGGATTGCCTATATTACAGACTTATTTCTTTTAGTAGCTTATTGCTCTTAATACAAAAGTTCTTTAATAAATGGATATGAGGCACTTCATTTGATGTAAAAGTTTTTAACTTATCGCGTTTGGGGTCTGTTCAATAGTATTGTCCAAGTGGGCTTAATTAACAACATGACTTTAATTTGACATTGACATTCAAATATTTTCCTAGACTCGTTTATATTTATTGCTTAATTTCTAGCTTTCCACACACATTCGCCGTTACGCTCCATGAGCTGCGGGTTGTGACGAACACCGACACCATAATGGGCAGTAAATACGAATTACGAGAGGGCTGGGCATATAAATACTATATATGTATATGAGTGTGTTTATATATGTAGAAAATCCGACGACAAGTGTGATAAGACAAGAGCTCAAATCATTCAAAGAGTCGCAAAAATTCTGGTGGTGTACAAAGTCAAGACAATCTTGGGTCAGATCGATTTGAAACTAGAGGCAGATTCAAAAATATTTATACTTACATATAAAGTTACATAGTTATAATACACACATATATGTATATGCATCTATCTTTAAAAGAAATTGCTAATAGTCAATTTCTATACAAGGAAAGTCTCCCTATTAATAAGTAATTATAATATATGAGCATTTAGCTCCCTTTTCCTTTAAAAAGTTAAATCGATAAAAGTCGTCTCTTTTCCAAGTTCACTAAGAAAATGTTGTATTAAAGTTGTTTTTCTGTGCAACTAAGTTTCTATTCTATTGACTACAGAAAGTTTGTCTTTAATGAACAATTACATAACAAACAATATAATTAAGTTTTTTCAGATCAAAGTTTTCTCTCAATTAATGTAATTATAAACACATTTATTTTGTTTTTGTTCTCGTTCGCTGTGTGCGCCGACAAGCCCTACGCCCACTGTGCGCTCATGGCTCAAGTATGTCATAAAAAATGAGACGCGTGTACGCGTTCAATCACACAATCATTGCTCATACGCCACGTTGGGTCCATATCGAGCATAAGCTGGGTAATAAACAGATAGGCAGCTTTAAGGATATTCTCGTGCATGTCCTTAAGCGTAAAGCGACATTCCTGCACCTAATGCTTTTATTAATAATTCAAAAGCTTGCGGGAATTTCCCTTCATTGGGCCAAACAAATGGCACATGTCTGTAGAACTGAAGTACATTTTATTTACGAGAATTTCTGGAGTGTTGTGTGTGTTGTTAAATTGAAATCAATAATACGCACTGTTGAACTCAAGTCTTCAGGTGGCACGCGTCATCACATGCGCATAAGTCCATCTACATATATAGCAATGAATAGCATTTAAATTGAAGCACATATGTCGGCAAAAGGATATTTGCATAATAGATACGATGCCCAACTGACACACAGATACAGATACATTTGGCACAAAAGTTCTCAAGAAATGGATATATAAATTATATATACTATTTAAAGTTTAAATTATTAGATATTAAGTGTCGTTCGTTTTAAGCGTTTTTGTTTTTTCATACAAATTAAAGTTAATTTAGAACGGGATTTTTCTTATTTTAATGAATAAGAAAATAATGCCCACTATACTATAATTCATTTCTTTATCTTTTGTGGCACTGAAATGCCCTTAGGTGTACCCTGTATCTTTTTCGGTTTCTGCATTTGTGTTGATTTAACTAACATGACATATCAGGCACATTTCGCTTTAGCCTAACAGCCAGCTCAGAATAAATGTTGCCCCAAACTTTTGTTGACCATTTCCGTTGCTGACAAAACGTGTTCGTCACAGGGCCCAGAATTCCATAGGAATCATCAAGCAGCTGAGCCAACCACCACACCCACTTTTCCTGCAGACAGAGAAATGGAAACTCCATTTCCCCAACTGCGCATCCGTTACATAACCAAAGCATCTCCTGTTTTGGCCCACAAATCAGCACGCTCAACGTTCTCTCTACCTTTCGTGCTCCCTTGGAGAATTTTTTGCTCAAAGAGAGCAACAGCATTTCCATTGCTCTCCCAGTACGTTGAACTTGGCTCTGTTTGAGCTGAGTTTTGAGTGGAAAAACTTTTGTCAGCTTTTCACCCGCAAGAGAAAATTTGTTGGGTATTTGTTTTGGGTCGAACCGCGCCGCCATCCCAGGCAACCATGCCAAAATATTATTTACACGCCAGGCGGCTGACACTTCCGCCATCATCCCAGGGGAAGTGTCAAACAAAGTGCGTGCGTTAATCTTCTGGGTGGCTGTTGATGAGCACAGTGGGTCTACTCCCCAGAAAGTGACTGCCTAAAAATACAATTAAGCTTAACAGCAGAATATAGATGTCTACTTTCTCTAACACACTTAATAACTCTACCTAAAATAAATCTCAACAAAAAGATGAGTGCCTATTTACATACATTTTGTTCCACTGTGCCATTTGCAGACGGCATACACAAATAAAGGAAACGATGCGTCGACCATTTTTTGGGCGAAAACAGAAACTTTTCGCTAAGGACGCACACCGCAGACAACGGGTTATTCTAATTAAGGAAGCTTTAGGGAAAATCCAAAATGAAACTCAAGACGTTGGTTTTTCTTGGTTTGTTAAAGATCATATTTACTTCAATCACAGCACAGAATACAGAGAATTTTATTTAATGTCGTTTCTTTGTCGCGTTGAAAAGGAAATACGAAACGCAATAAAGAGGAAAACTATATCAATTTGTTGTGTGTGTTTGTGTATAGTATGTGTGTGTGTGTGTTAAGGAAGAAAGAAAAAGACTCCATGTGGTTTCTTGCGTGGGTGCAAGTTAAGGCAAGTAATTGAAAACTCTAGAGATGCAAAATGAAAGCATACAGATAAACGAGAAAGGAAAACAGCAGGGCTAGTGGGAAAGTCCTGGAAGGTCAGTGTGATAATTTAAGACTTTAGAATTAGTTGTTGACATGTTTTTCTAGGTTGTAAAGGTTGTTTTTTCCTTTTGCAAGTTAAGGGCTAATTTTAAAGTTTTAACACACATCTAACATCTATAGATTTCTCATAATTTTACTTGTTAATTATGTATATTTATATATGTATATAAGTATTTATATGGTTATGTTATGTGTATATGTACGCTTTTTGTTTGTTAAAACACAGTTACTGTTGCTAGTAGTTACATTTGACTTGGTTCTACATTTAGATCAGGTTCGAAATGTCTTTCTTACTTTGTTTTCTCTTTTTTTAATGTGGTACAGCAGTTTGAGTTTTTTATGATTGTTGCCAGTTGCAAACAAAAGATACATTCGATTATTCGAAAAACAAAGTAAGCTAAATTATATAAAATTTAAAATGATTGTACAATTAATTAAAATATACATACAATTGTTTACATCAACAAAATAAACACACAAACATAGTGTATAATATAACTATAATCTCAATTGGGGGAACTTAATCTCTTTGCATAATTAAAACTAAGAACTGTATATAGCAATAGGATGCTAACGATATCCGGAAGATTGTTTGTCCAACGAGCTGTGCAAAAATTAATGATAAATTAATTCATTTACAGCCCATTTGGCAGACAACATTTGGATGATCATTGAGCACATGTTGCGTTCCTTTCCTCTTCATTCATTTCCAGTTCATGCTAGGAAGTTTTGTGTAAAAATTATAAATCAGCCTTCGTCCCTTTGACTAAATGTTGCCTGTTCTGTTGGCTCTTTGATCAATGCAGCTCCACTTAATATTGATAGTTGTGTGGAAAGACGGCCCGAGCGGGTAAATAGCAGGGATCGTGCTGATTGCGATAGCGACGTGCCAGAAAAACGGCCAAAACCTGTAGGAAAACATATCAATTATGATTAGAGATATATGAGAGGGTAGCAAAAGTGTAAATGAACAAACTAAATATGTACTTGTATAACATTTGATTAAGTCTCACCATATGCGATAGCCGTGCTTTAATTCTTTGGAGGATTTAGATAAGTTACGTCGCCAAAGAATGTGGTTAGTGGATTGGAAATATGTATGTGATGTAAATATGTTTCTTGTTCAGTTCGAAAACTCTTGATTGCTTGCGTTTTTTAAAAGGATTAAACACGTTGCTTTATCTTGTATATATGTATGTATATATATATCTGAATATATATTTTAATATATAGTATTTCTAAAGTTTGTAAATGTATATATGTGTAACTATGGCCTAATGCGTTACTATAAGTTAGTCCGAGATGCTTGTATAAATATAAATTATGCGTATATATGATGTTTGTATTTATGTATGATGATGATCTAACAGACCCACGATTATCGTATGAATATGAAATTTACACATTGACATCAACTTTGTTTTTCAGAGACTTATAGAGAGAGGGACACAAACAATTTAGTTTTAATATGTGTGTCTGCATTTTGTTATTGGATTAGTATATGCAATTTAGAGGAAGGCGCTGGGCAAACCACGCGGATCCTTTTGATTGCGATAGCGCACTGTTAGCCAAACACCAACGAACTGAATGCATGTTATGAGAGGAGATACAATATTGCAAAGATTACAGATTAGACTTATACTACTAAGACTGATATTAATCAGAGACTCACCTCAGTGAAGCTAAAGAAGATGCCAAGACCGCCACACAATTTAAAGGCATAATCAATTTTATCCTCCAACAAGGGTCCACAAGCTCCGCAATGACACTGAGGATCATGAGAGTCTACACAGCATTGTTTGTTTACATTCTCGCAGCTGGGCTCATTTGTATTGACAATGCTGGTGGTGTCATTGAAGCCGCAGCAAAGGAATTTCTCCTGCACCTGTTCACGTAAATTTGGTGGCACCGTCTTCCATCCCTGCTCGGCAAATTGTTGCTGCTGCTCGGCATTGACGGCCAGACAAGAGCTGGCAATGGAGAACTGAATGAGGAACAGCATGAACAAAATGATCATGTACTGTACAAGAAGAGTATATAGTTAGAGTTAAGGACAATCAAAAATAAAATAAATGACACTGGTTTCTTATCAGCTAATAAAAGTGTAAAGGGTAAAGCGTTTAGCTACTGACTGATAAGCTTCCGCTGACGCAATTGTTAAACGTGCGGAAGTTGATGAATACCAGAATACGCTACGGGCCAAGTAAGTAATTGTGATTCGCGTCATTATGAAGTCTGATTCACAAACATATGCACATACTAATGACGTTTGAGGGGGCTGTATGTATAACAAATGTGCGGAAATATGTAGATAGAAGCAACCTCGTCAACCTCGTCAGTCCATCGACATGCGTCGACCTTCAGTTGAGGGGAAAATAAAAGTGTAGAACCTTTTGCAAACACAAGGCTCACTTATGCGTGCATGTATTATTGCTATGTGTGTGTGTTTTGTGGGTAAAAAGGATACAAAGAAGAGCATCACTTGATGATGCTTGACGGCACCAGCAAGGCCCAGCATTGAAATGCAGATGAGAATCACGCCGCAGGCCAAGATTCCTCCAACAATTGGCAGATTCGTAACCACAGACGCTGCCCTTGCATACACACCGACGCCAATCAGCAAGAATCCAATCATCTACAAGATTAAAGGAAAAAAAAACATTTAAAAATATACTTTAAATTGCTTTAAGCAATTTACAGTTGCAGCATTTCGAAATTATTTGTTTCTCTTTTATTTCATTTTGCTATTCGCAACGTAATTTTTATGTTGTTGTTGTTTTTATTGTTGTTGCTTACCACATACAAAATGTTGAGCGCAATTAACGCATTCTTCGAGCAGGTAAAACCACCACACATTTTGCTATTTATTTTTAGCTGCCGCTTTGCTATGCAAATTTATTTAAGCTTCAAGCTGTTTTATTCTTAAAATCGTAACAATTTAGTCTTTCTTCATTCGCCTATGGCGCAGGTTTCACTTTCACTATAATAGATATTTTTTGTAATAATGCTAGTGTTGGGTTATCATATGTTCACCTAAATGAGCAGTGTTTACCTAACACTACCGTTCATGTTTCGCAAGCCTAACAAAAGATGGTGTATTTCTAGTTTGCGTAGCTGTCAAGAGAAGGCGGTGTTTATGTTTATGGGCTTTAAAAAACGCCCAAGGGATGGATTTAAAGAAAAACAATCCTTTTTAACCACTTTTATTGTTTGAAACACTGGAAAAAAGTTTCTTGATGATTTTGATCATATTTTTGAACAAAACGATTAGTTTATTAATACCGCGAAAACCTATTGTCTGCGTTACAAAACGTAAATACGCCATCTATGATTTTTATTTTCACATTACTAGAAAATGCGCCATCTTTGACTGGTTTCTGAAAAGTGCACTTCCTATGTTTCGTTTTTTTCGATTCGAAAATTAAGCGACAATATCGAAAGTGTAAAGTCGCTATCGATAGCTTAAAACAGAAGGAGCTTAAATTGAAGGTATATTAGCGCGGTTTTTCGATTTTTAAAAAAGAAACTTATAAAAGATAAAGTCATTGCAGCGTTTTGCAAGATACGTATGTGTGTGAGTTTGTCGAATCGTATTCGGTCCGTTAGTGTTTATTGTGTCACAGGCAAAAGCTCTAAGAGACAAGTGCGACTGTCTTAGTCTCGAGAGATAGATTACGAGATACCCTGCCTCCAGACCTTTACGTTTACTTACTTAAATTTGCACACTTGTGGCAATGCCAAACTTGTGCATGTTTGTTACATAGTCTTTAGAAAGATTAATATACCCGTACATATTATAGGAACAGGGAACAACAATAAAAACAATTTAATGCGACGCGACGCGGCAAGCAACAAGTGCCGTTAATTGCATTTTTATACAAAAGGAAAAAATTCCGAGCGCAGCAGACAAAACACAAAACAGGCAAAAGGCAAAGGCAAACAACTTCATTGCGTGTCATGGCAAGTTATTGGCCTAGGACCTCCAACTTGGCAATATTTGGCAACAGCCGCCATAGAAGAGGAAGGCGAAGAAGAAACAGGAGAAGCTAAAGAAGAAGTAAATTTATGGGCGAACGATAAGCGCCGGTTGCTGCCCAAAATTGGACAAGGAACGTGCGTCGCGCGCTTAAAGTAGAATTTAGTAGCTGTCAAAGCCATCAGCTGGTGGCCTGGCAACACCTACAGCAGCAGCACGCGAGGTATAGCAGCACACACATATACATACATATATATATGTACTTTTATATACATACACATATTTGCCATCTCACTCTTGTTGTGCTTAAGTTTTGCGTGCAAATGGCGAAAACGCTGAGCCGATTGGCTCTTTGGCTCTGTTGGCCTGTGACTTTATAAGGCTGCTTGGCTGTCAGTTGTCAGTTGTTTTTAGTCAGGCTCATTGGCAGCTTTATTGGCAATGGGTCTCATTGTATGTGTGTGGTCCTCTGGCCGCTGGCTATGACAACACGGACACCACAGACAAGAAGCAAACAACCTGCATACCAATCATAAATATGTGAATGTATGTACGTGTTTAATACGTATACTTGATTGTGGCATACTCGTAAATATGAATCGCATTGCACTTGTACAAAAATGCATTTGCGGCATGCGGCATACGGCAATGGTGGATGCAGCTCGTTAGTCTTGTGGTGCGAAGATGCAAAACGCTTTTGCCTGTACTACTAACTGCTCCTAACTGTCCTAACAAGATGGCAACACATGAAATTAGACTGCCCCGATGCACGTCCAGCGATAGAAACTGATCGTGCCTAGGCAACTGCAAGAGCAACAGCAACAACAACAGCAACAGAACAGCAACAAACTTCAACAGGCAAATGCTTGCAACATTGCTAAACTAATTAACATATTCAAATATTTGTCGCATTGTTTCGCCGGCTTCGTCTCAAACTTAGACTCCTTTGAGTCAGACTGTGGTTCTCTGTCGTCGGCACTAGCTTAAGGCTCTCTTTCTCCCTCTTTTGCGTTCTGTTTATTGAAAAACCATTTTACGGTTTCATGCTTGGCAGTCATTGTGGCAAACGCCGGCTGGACGTTCAAAACGCCCTGGCCACGCCCCAGTTTACCAGTGGGTTTGTGAAGCATTGTGAAGCATCTTCGTTTTTTTGAGCCCGTTGGCGCTATTTTTATCGCATTTTAAATGGCTATTTGTAGTTGTTCCACCAGGAAGTGGCATAAATTCGCAGCGCATAATGGCTGTGAATAAATTATTTTTTTACCTGGCTGCAGCAGCTTCCTCGCGCCGTTTGATTCTGATAAGCCTGGCCAAAACGAAGGAGGCTCTCTTCGGCCCATTGCGTTGTTCAATGAAATAAAAACGCAACCCGAAAAGAACAATGCACTGGTTACGTAATCACTTACTGCGATTGTTGTCCTGAACCCGAGTCCGAAACCTAGACCTCGGCCTGAACCTGGCCCTGGGCCTGGGCCTGGACCAACCTTTTGCAATCGTTCACAGCATCCATGGTCGTTTCGTGAGAGAGAAATGCCAGCGGCCTTCCTTGTGCAGCCAAGTCGATTTTCACGCACGCCCTCAGCCTCCTCCACAAAGCATGTTGGCCAAATTGAATACGCAGCCACATTCAGAACATTAAAATTGCGCACAGTTGCCATTTGTTTGAAAGATCAGGCCAGCGGAAGTACTCGTAACTCAGCCCAGGGATGCATCTTCTATTCCGCTCGATTTCAATAACAAAATATTCCTTCGACAGCCTTAAGAAATGTTTCAATTCATCATTAACAGTTAAAGAAACTGTTGTTTAAGATCTTCAAATAGACCCACAGTACAGTAATCTCTCGAAAATTCCGTTATTTATAGCCTATACCCAGTTTATATAAGGCATCTTTGTGTTGTTAAGTACTAGTTTACAAGTCAAACTCTTTCCCTATTGGTATTTTTAAAAACAATAGGATCCTGATTATATAATTTCAATTATTGTTATGTGCTAATTGAGTTAATTAAACAAAAAACTTATTATTTAAAAATTTTACATATTTTTTCCAAAAAAATTGATGATATTGACATTCCACATTAAAATAAGTTTAGTATAAACAAAGCTATGCAAGTTTGAAGTCAGGTAACTTTTTGACCTGAAAACTTGATAAGCCAAATTTTATTTTACTAATAAGAAAACTTGACAGACTTAACTTTAAAGTGTTCTTTTATAATCTCTAAATTTTAAAATTCTAAAACAATATATTGCAAAGAATGTTATTGCCCTCTATCAAAATTTTTAAAATTAAAATACAAATAATTTTCTGAAAATGTTGATAAAACTATGACACTTTAAAGTCGGCCAGTCCTCTGGACAGTACAAAGGGTATTTTCTGGTCGTCGACTTTATGTAAAATATTCGTCTGTCTGCGCAGCTTTATTAAGCCGTTATAAATAGGCCCCATCTAGATGTTATATATTGTAATGTTCTGTGCAAGGGAATTCCCACATAGATTTATTCTGTAAATTAAGACTTCAACAATTGCAGACGGTTTTAATCTTCTCGCAACGGAATTTTGAGACCGTTTGTGGCCAAATGCGACGCGTTGTCTTATTGGCCAATACCATGAAGCAGCTAACTGAACCATTTTGCAATTTCTAATGGTTTTTCAACTGTGCTCTGCAACGGTTTGTCTGTCTAATGGTCTCTTTGTCTGTCTGCTTGGTTGGTTGGTTGGCTAGCTGTGGACTTGCCCAGCCTGGTCAATGTCCTTTTGGCCAAAGCGCCTTGCATGCGCATTGCGGCGCACGACGCGTCAACAGATGTTATCCCACTAGGCAGTGACCCCGGCAGGGCCATAAATTCTCACAGCAACTGTGGCAACTGCGAAGGCGACGGCGACTGCGCAACGCTTCTACAAATGTTCCAATTTGTATTTTTGCAACAAATTGTTGTAGTGCCTTGTTGTTGATTCTGTTGTTGTTGCTGATGAGGCTGCCGTTGCTAGTTGCCGGTTGCTGTTGCTGTTCCTGTTGCCGGTTGCTGTTGCGCATTGCGCGTTGTTGTTGATCTGGGACTGCATTTAATTTAATTTGGCCTGCCCAATTGGGCAATGCTGCAATTAGAGACAAATGTTTTAGGTGCATTCCTTCTGCTATTTAAACCCCATGTTCGAGGCAATTAGTTTGGCCCAGCCCCAACCTCAACCTCAGTTCCAGTTCCAACTCCAGTCGCAGTCCCAGCGGGCGAAAGTTATCAGAGGTGGAATGAGAGGAGGAGTACGACTACGTAGGGGTTGTCGATTTCCCACACGTTTGTTTGCTTAATTAGGTGAAAACTGGCTAACAGCTGTCGCCTAGGCTTTTTTTTTTGCTGCCATTTGGCCAATGCCAAAGACACCGCTGCCTGGATTGCTAATGAGCAGGACAAGCTGGCGAAAAGAAAAGTAAGCAGGCCCGTCCTCGCTTTCAGGTTGCCAAAATGGAAAACGTTTTTCGTTTGAAGTGCTAAGATTCCAGCTATTATCAACTTTGTTATACACTACTCCTGAAATGGTCCAACATCAATTTCAGACAGTTTGTTAAGCATTCCTTGATGTCTACTTTCCCCCAACAAATTAGATAAAGGTTCATTCTCATTACATTCGTCTATTTATGAAGCATTTATTACAGATTAAAGCATGTTAAATATGTAGCTAGTTTCCTCTTATAGTATTACTAGCTATCGGTGTAAGGAACAAAGTTATCCATAAAAGTTGATTGGATTAACTGTCTCGATTTAAGAGACATTATTATTTTTCTGGTAGTATCTCAATTTTACTAAGAACTATATTTAGTTTAATTAAACAGTTAGTCTTGATTTTTTGACGATAGTAGCGAAATACTATCGCTATCTAACCATAATTGTTAAAAGGATGGGGCTATAATGAGGTCTAAATAGTATCACTTTTTAATCGATAATTATTTAAATCAATCAATAATTAAGCTACTAAAATAAAGGCAATGTCGAAGTGTGCAATTCTGTTGTTTCCGATACAATTAAAATACTTTTAATAATGTCAACGAACAATATCGATACGAAAGAATGCTTCCCATACCAATAATTGTGCAGCTCTTATATGTATCTATGCCAGATTAGGCATATAAGGTTCGGTGTGCCGTTTGTGGGATTTTGTTGTTTTTTTTGGTTGGTCGTTTTTAGCGTTTGGCGTTTGGCATTTGGCATTGCCCATCGTCATGGCAAGTGCATAATTTTTCAATCAATGCGAGCAGCTGTAAACAAACACAAGCTGAGAAAATCAAGAAAGCAACAGGCGGCCCAGGCTAGGCCAGGCCAAGACAAGCAATCCCAATTCAAGCCAAGCTGCGACTGCGACTGCGACTGAGAGTGCGACTGAGCCAAGGCAGAAATCGTGATGCAGCCAACATGGCAAACACTGTCGGATGCTTAGGAAGCGCTCCAAGAAAATCAGCTCTGCCAAAAGCATTTAAATGCAAATGCAAATGGCCATAAAGCGTGAGGGTGTTCAATGCGAGCTTTATATGCAGCGATGTGGGCCAAATGCGAGCAAACGTTTGTCAATGGTCAGAGTGTCAAGAAGTGTGGGTGTAACTCAAGATCCAGACCCAGACCCAGAGACAGGCTATTGTATTTATTTAGAAAGCTAATCCTGGTCACATTTGCAAAGTTTTAAACTCTGTCACAGTCTCTGTGTCTGTCACAGGCCACAGGCCACAGCGCTAATTAAAAGACATTGCTAAATGACAAAGACTTAATGGCCAGGTATTTGCATAGCTGTCAACGCTAATGCCCACACTTGGCCAACATCGTGATGCAGCCACATGGGGCGCTCATCTGTATCCCAGAGACGACAGACAGATGGACAGACAGAGAGAGAAAAAGACCAATATAAACCTGGTTCAACACCAAATACGCACTAGACCCGCCCATAAAAATTGTCAACACCGCCTTGCGCTTCTTGCCTGATGCTTTTTTAATAGAGGCATTTTATTCAAGCCAACGCACGATGCACATGCGTCTTGGCACCTGGATTGGACACGGGTTTCAGGTCTCAGGTCTCAGACCTCTCAGCTCTCAGCAGTCAGCACTCAGTTCTCAGCTCACCGACCTCTCTGGTCTATGATCTTTTGAGAAAGACGTCTTCATTCAGTTGAGGCAACGGCACGCGTCCATTGATCCTCTTTTCGCATGATTAATGGATGCCGCCGCCTCAGTTTTTTTTTAAGTGATTCTGATACTCTGAATCTGTGATCAGTTCGTAAGAGTTCTTAATGGCGTGCGTAGCTGAAGCGTTAAAGAGATCGTAAAACGCCTCGGTAAACTTGTTGCTATGCCTCATAATTTGATTAACACTTTTGTCTACTCTTCGCTCAGTCCAGCAGCTGGAAAATAAGCCCGCAAGATGTGTTTGTTTCTGATATGGCAATACTCTTACTTAAGTTTTAAGTGTGCCTGTATGTTCACAGAGCCGTGAAATTATTATAATTTGTTGGCAGTTTTAGCATTTCACTTAACCTGCGATCGTACTTGTCATACATCAAGCTTAACTGCTTGACAAACAATAGGTGAGCAGAAACTTGTTAATGAGCTGTTTTACCTTTAACGCTTTTAGACGCACTGGGGGTCGCTACTGTCTACTGTCTACTCTACACTCGGTTAATCCATCAATTGCTGACAAGCGATATATTGCCATGTCCCAAGACCTGTCAGCTGTAATTACTTAAATATGTTTACAAATTTATTGAACAAAATTATTTATCAGCTCAAGCGAGCGTGTGGGAATTTTAATGAATTCATGTGTAGAGTTCAACTTTAAGTGAATAATTATGGGGAGAATAAAATAACAATAAATCAATATTTATATTGACGATATAAGCTCAATTAATCAGCACCTTTTTTTGGTAACAGCGAATTAGGTTTACATTTTAAAATTTGATTGATGGAAAAGTCTTTGAGTCTATGGTTTCCATCATATTTTAAAGTCTTCGCAGTGTAAACAGGATTGTTTTGGAAGGGTGACTTACTATAATCTTATTTATAAACAAATCATACTGCCTATGTTTCTATAGACTTCTGAAAATTCGTTTAATTAAGCTAGCGGCCTAAAAGATCTGAAATTTAATATGGACTTGAATTGCAACGCAATAAATTTGAATCGATTTAAAGCTGATCAGAAATAAAACACAATTAGTTTATTTTTAAATTGTTTATAGAGTTTATTATGCGTAGAGTTTATTGCTTTACTTAATCAGTACAATTTGTTTAGAAAATATATATTCAGTTATGAATGCATTATCTCGTATAATCTAAGAACTTAAAAGTTAGCCTTTTATGCTGATGTTGCTGATGTATAGCCCCATACTAAGCACCTAAAACTTAGCACCTTAGCACTCTGCGGTTCGGCAATAAATTAGCAATAAATATGTATGTGTTAGCAATTAATAGTTAGCAATAATAGTAAGTGAGTACGTTAAATAAATAGTTGATTCGATAATTTTTGAGACGCGGCCGAATGCAAATGAATTTGACACAAACATTTTGATACAAAATTATTTGGCAAATTTGCAGAAATGTTTTTTTTTGGCCGTGTCTACCGATAAAGCAGCTCGAAGCATAAATAAATAAATAAATAAAGTAGATAAAAGTTATAAATGCACATCATTTGCTTCAGTTTTAGACTTAGATTTTAGATACTCGCATCCAAGAGATATATATTATTCACTACACACAAAATTAGCCTAAATTTTGCTAAGAGAAATTGAAAGAAACTGTTACTAAAGAGCTTAAAATTTGCTAAAAATGTTTTGATGAATTTTCATTTGCTAAATTCTCAGTTTGGCTATGCAATGCGCAGTTTTAAAATGCTGGAAAATATGCTGTCTGAGTTTCCAGTGCATTTAAAAGCGCGCATTTAAATTGTTATTCTTTTCAGTTAAGAAAATGTTTCGTAGTTGATAAAATTAATTCTTAATTATGCTTAGACTATGATTAAGATTAAACTAAAATTTTCAAATGATTTTCATGGATCGCTGCTTGGCGAATATGTGCTAAGTATTTCAAGTCTCATCGAATCTTTTGAAGCTTTCGAGGCATATTGCGTTTATTCCCAGCTAATTATGAGAGCTATCCTGGCATTCACATCTAGTATTGTTGCCCATAGCGTCCATTGATGCCGCTGTCATATAGTTTGTTAAGCGTATCCTTGGCACTGCTCACATGGGATGCAGTTGAGGCTGTAGATGGTGGAGGACCATAAAGAATTGTGGGCGCACCGTATGTAATAGTGGGCGTGGGCTCCTGTTGATAAAGATAACGCTCCTTACGTGTGCGACGCTGCACAGTCTTCCAAATGCCAAAAATGCTCAACTGGGCAAGCAGAAATAGTGAGCCGGCAAAGATGAGACCTGAAATTGAGATGGATTTAAAGCAGAAATGTTGGATTAACGGTATGCTTATCAAAACAGGAAAATGAGCATAAAAACGAATGGACGACAACGACAGAGCGAAAGAAAGAGAGATAATGAGGAACCAGTAGCAACAAGGAAGCAACGAATCGACTTAGTTATCAAAGAAAACAAAAGTGGACGGCACTTGACCCAGTTTAGTTTTTTTTTTAGCTTCTGAGTCAGTCAAACCAACGCTTGAGGCTATTCTGGCTATCCAGGGAAACGAGCCCAACGACCGCACAACGAACAACGAACAACAAAGAACGATGAACGAAGAACGACCAAGTGACCAAGTTTGACAGCAACAAGTTCAAGATAAACAAAAAAACAATAACAATGAGAAATAAAACAGCGACAATTTAGTGCATGAGTTGCATATTTCTTACTTTGCGGCATTGCACATTGCACAGAGGAGGCTTAGGCTTCACTTTTAATGCTCCTACACTTGGTTCTCAAAAGTGCAACATGCCACATAAATAAGCCGCAAGTCGAGGCCGAAACTCAAAACCGGAGACCGGAGATTGCAGATTGCTGAGACCAAAAACCGGAGACGCAGACGGGCAGACGGAAAGACTGTAGACCAATGGACAGAGGAAATTCGAAATGCCAATGCCAATGGTAGAAATCGGGTGAAAGTGCCGCCAAAGTGCACACAGAGTAGAGCTTCACTCGCATGCGTTGTCGTTGTCGTTTGTGTTGTTGTCGTCCAGTTCACGAAATCAGAATTTAAGAGCAACAACGTCGACGGCGACGTTGCCTGATGACTATCAAAGATTACAACGTATACTCCATATGCATGTTGTTGCTGTTGTTGTACTGTTGTACATCAAATGCCCATAAAAAGTAAGCGCCGACGGCTTAAAACCAACAAAAACACACAAGCAACAACAACCACAACAACAGCAACAGCAACAGCAACAACTTTGTTGTCGTGGTCGTCATCGTTGTCGTGGTCTGTTGGCAATGACTTTAACGAGTTTCAATAACAAAGCGCACGCACTTGAGCTTTTATTTATGTGCTTGCTTTGCCTTTTATCTGTTTGTCTCTCTGTCTGTTTGTCTGTCTGTCTGTCTGTCTGTCTGTCTGTCTGTCTGTCTCTCTGTCAGTCAGTCAGTCCCGACTCTGTGCGTACACAACAACAACCACAATATACACAAAAAAATTATTACAATTATGATAAACGTTAAGTCTGTAAAGCTTGCGGGCACCCATAAAAGCAATCAAATCTTAAACAATTTAAAAATAGACTCAAACACACAAAAATAACAACAACAGATTCCATCTTATTGTTAGAACAATGAACATACATTTGTTATTGCACGAACTCTTTTTCTTTTAAATAAGACTCTGGGAACTGGTGCACAAATCAGATGTGCATGTGCATCTCCGATGAAAGCGAAGAAAACCAATTGGTCATTGAAGAAATGATGCGAAATATTCGTTTTATTTGTACGAAAGTGAAAAAAGCAGAGGAATGTTAAACGAAACTAATCAAATTAAATTGAACTATTTATAAATTTAGTAGATACTTCAACTATAAGAATAAAACTTTATTCTGAATAATATTTAAATTTAAATTTTAATGAACTTGTCAGGAAAACGAATAAATTGAACAATATTTATTAGAATACCAAAAACATCTTAAAGTAAAAGAAACTAATTTGAAATAAGAATGTAAAACGAAAGTAATGAATTTAAACAGGATTTTGGACTTTCTATAATGTGTCTTGCTAGAAAAATAACATTTTATTCTGCCCAATATGTTTACATAGGCCTACTTACTTTGACATCTAGCTGATATATTATTTAACTAAAAGATATTTTTACGTTAAGAGGCAAGTATTATTCTTATATTCAATGCAAATTAATGTAAAAGGAAAACTAGTTAGGAATAGAGGCATTATAAAAGTCTAATGTCTTTCTTTTTATTTAGAACTCGAAATATTAGAATTTGATTTTATTCTGACAAAAATGTTCTATAATTATTAAAAGAAACTGGTCAGGCAGAGAATCATTAAACTATGGTAATCAAAAAATAAATGAGAGCTTTAAGTTATTTACAAGGTTAGTAATAAAACTATATATTTTGCATTTTATTGGAATCAAATTTAGATCAAAAGTGAAAGAAACTAGCCAGGAATGTAGGCATTCATCACAGATAATATAAGTTAATCAACATTGTGTTATTTATAGGTTAAGTAATAGTTGTAGAAAAATACCTTTTCATTCTGAAATCTAACTAAAATTGTATTTACAACAATTGGAAAAATAACGTAAAAATTCAAAATCAATCAATATTTCTAATGTGGCTTTGAAAGTCTTTGCCTGTAATGAACAATTAATTTTGAATTACTTGACATTTGAAAAAAATGCAGGAAAAGAGTTATTAAATGGTAAATAAGGAATCAAATTATTTGTTATGAATTTAAAATATCTCTTATTTATCTTGGGAAATTGTTCTATTACTTTTCATTATAATCTCATTATTATCAGCTTAAGTAATTTGCAAAAACAAATTTCCTTAAATTCCCCATCGATTCCTTGATCAAAGCTAAGAAAATAGATCCATTGGTAGCGATTTGGATAAGCTGTAATTGCAGTCTTGAAAATTGATCAGTTTAAGCTTATGGCTTTAATAATAATTATGGTTCAGTTATAGCAAGAACGAAAATGTCTGAAATGGAGTTATGAATAATACATAATTCGAATAAATTTGGATAAATTATGGAGTATGATGGGAGCAGCAGCAACAGCGGCAGCAGCTGGCCGCTAGATTGATTGCCGCATGCCACATGCCACACGCATTAATATCGCTCTCGATCCACAATGTGTGTGGCAAATGAGCTTAAACTGAGCTGAGGAGAAAACCGTTGCTCTAATTGCGGACAATGAGCTCGACGCGCTTCGCTTTGCTGTGCAGCGCCGCACCGCGTAATTGCAACAAAAATTAATGCGGTTTGCCTCTGCTGCTTGCTTCATCTGGGACCAAGTGGACCTAATGCTGCAACAGGCAGCTGGACCTGCTGCCGTCTAACAAGCTGTAAATTTAACGCTTCAACGCTGAATTTTTTTTTAATGCGCCATGGCCAACGTGCATAGCAATTGCTCTACAAAGCAATGACACATGCATCGGGAAGGCCATAGATAGGGTGAAGAGAGGAGTGTGGACGGAGGGGGATTTGCAACTAACTGTGCAAACTTTTTCGCGCCGCACGAAAATGAGGCGTGCAGAAATGCAGCGGCAACATCTCATCCTGGCTCACAGCTGGCGAGGCACATCACATTGAACCAGTGACCTGGTCGTGAGCTTCAGCATCAGCATCATCATTGGCATCGTCATCATAACTTGTTGTGAACATGAGCCAAAAACAGACATAGAGACGGAGACTGAGACTGAGACAGAGACTGAGAGCAACTGCACATCTAGTAAATCCAATTTACTTCTCATGCAATCGTCAGTGGCAATGATGAAAAATTGATTCATTATCAAAATTAGCGAGCAGCCAAACAATGGCCAGAACAAGCCGCTGGCTCACGACGCAACTTCCAGCTGGACAGCTGGATTGCATTTGCAGAACGCATTTGAATCCCACTAAAGCCCGCCATCCTCTAACCTTCATCCGCCACCCGCTGACTGGAGCAGCACGACGTCAACAACGTTCTCTCTGTCTTGTCTATGCAAATGAGCAAATGAGTTGGAGCAGCAACAGCAGCAGCAGGAGCAGCAGTTGGAGATGTTGCAGCTTGCTTTTGCTTTTGATTCGCTCTTGATTGGGCATTTTCACAGAGGGAGCTGAAACTTACCATAGCCATTAAGACAAGTGAGCTTGTCCTGAGCAACGCCCGCGTAGGCCTTCTCATGGGGTTCGGCACCGTTCATGCTGGCTAGATCACTGCCATCCTCCGGCTGGAAGCCAAACTTGTCTGTGATTTGTATGGACTGCACGAGCAGTATGTTATCA
Source organism: Drosophila putrida (assembly GCA_037043535.1). NCBI lineage: Eukaryota > Metazoa > Arthropoda > Insecta > Diptera > Drosophilidae > Drosophila > Drosophila putrida. The sequence goes on from JBAMBI010000135.1 coordinate 2,100,817, forward strand.
TCGGCTGGGGTTGGGCTAACCTCTCGACGCTGGCGCTGCTGGCGTGTGCTGACCATGAACTCGGCTGTGAATTTACAACTAGTTAGTAACGTAATGAGCCACGGCTAGAAGCTAGAAGCCAGAAGCCAGAAGCTAAAAGTCAGCTGCTAGCTGCTGGCTAGTCACACTTACCACCATCGGTGCCATTGAATACTGAACGTTTCCTGCGGCCAAATGAGACAAGAGATTTTTGCTCGCCGCTGGCGCCATCCTCACTATCACAAATGACGGGCTCACAGCGTGGAATGCAGGGTGTAACCAAGGCACGGAATTGAACCACCTCACTCGATGGGAACTTGAAGGCATCAAACTGAGAAAGGAGAACTTTGCGATTGTGCGACAACTTTTGGATGGTGCCCATGATGTATTGATCGGTGGGACAACCATTAGCATCGATCAGTGTTATCTCAGCGCTGTCTGAACCATCCATGGCAACAAGTTCCCGCACAAAGATCTCATAGGGACTGTTCTGTTCAACAATTTCGAATCGCAATGCCAACGGATCACCGACCTCGGCAATACGTTTCATATCGCTGCCATCACGTGATGTGATCTTCATAATGACATTGGGTGAATCGATGGTAATTTCCTCGCTTAGAGATGATTCGATTTCGCCAGTGACACCCAAATCCACATCATTGAGAACCGTCTTGTTGGTCAAATCATATTGACAGCTGACAGCGAGTCCCAAATCGGAGGAGGTGACAATCATATCATGATGCTGTATAACAATATCATTCATATAGCGACCATAGGCACTCTGACGCACATTACACTCGAGATCATTGTAACCCATGCGGAAATCAAACTCCAGCGAGTTGTTCACATTGACAGCACAAGATTTGGGTGCTCCCTTGGCATAGACCTTGCCGTCGAAGAGCTTAGAGGTGCGAATCTTGGTGATCATCTCACCGGAACGACACTCAATAGACACATTATAGCAGGCGGATAACTCGTAGGTGGCTGCCTCTGGCACATCCAGATAGGGATCATTCACATCCGTTAATGTGGCGCGACTGTGATGTGACAGACGACAGACCATGTCTCCAGTGTCATTGTAGTCATAAGAATGGCATCTATACAGAGTGTGGAGTGAAGAGTGTTTGTGGAACTGTGTGAGAAACTATAGTAAATCGCTAGATGTGAAAATCTTACCTGTAAGGTGAGTTCAGGCAGAGATCACGGCATTCATCAATGGTGGTAATGTCCTGATAAACGGAATCCACAGTCTTCATAATTTTGCCAGAAATGCGTTTGAATTCACAGAGTTTGCTTGGCTCCTCGGCACAATTATTCTCCAAATAATCAGCTCCTTCATACGCCTCAACACTGTTGCCAGCCGAGAGGGTAATACGATCCATGTCCGACAGTTCACAGAGTCCCGAGTGGCGATAGAAATTGGCCGAACTGCGCAAGGCGAGAGTTATGAGCGGCAGAGGTGTAGGCATTGATAAAGCAGGAAAGGTTAAAGGTGGAAAGATTGAAGAAAGAAAGAATGAAAGATATAGCATTAAGTACAGTGTACAGAATAGAGAAATTTCTTAAAGCAGTTGAAAGTTATGCATCCATCTTAGACTATTTGAAATACGTTTCATAAATAGAGTTGCAGTATAAGAGTTTAAAGAGATTTCTAAAAAGCTTTTTAAAACTTAAGGATTCCTTTCTAAGGAGAATCAGCTGTCAAAATAAACACCATAAATCTATTGCTACTTTCCGTTATCTAGATCATTTTTGGCATGACTTCTACGCCCAAAATATATATTAAAACTATTAAAAAAGTGGGTTTCATAAGCTTAAAGAATTGTACTATTTACAACTATCGTAATATTTTAAGATAATTTCTACAAATGTTGCGTAATTCCGATTCAGTTAGAGAATTTCGTACAACACAAACTGAATAGCTTCTCAATTTGCAATATGTTTTGCAATTATCTATATCTGAGTTGCAACTAAATCAATTTGACAGCTTCATCTGCAACACTTTGTATCACAAATGGAAACAGCAACTGGAATCAGTGCATCTGCCATTTTTTCACAGAGAGATATCAGGTTTCTGTAATAGAGTCACACATTCCATAACTGGATCAACTTGAATATGTGTTTACATGGCATTATGCAATCGCAATCAACAAGCACAACAGCTGATAACTGGCCATCTTCATGTTTAGTTAACACTACTATCCGTATACTTACCGGCATGTAAACTCCGTTTCGCCCAGGCAAAGTTCCAGGCAATCGCGACGAGACAAGACCGTCTGACTAGATTTGACATGTTCAGGAAGGCGGTAACCTTGAACGCGATCGATGCACCAGGCCTTGGAGCAAGGACGTACGCCCAAACACGATTTCTGTGCGTAGATCGTGAAAACCGGAAACTGTGAGCGCGAAAGTGAACCTGTAAAAACCAATACGAAAAGCAAAGCACATTTAAAACGGTACTCGGTGTAGTGCGTGTTGTGCGTGCGATGCGTTTTTTACGCACACGCCCCTTCACTACAAAGTAACAGGCGTTGAGAAACGCAGCAACAGTTGCAGCCCCAATGGCAACGGCAACGACAACCGCAGCAACAGCAACAGTTGCAGCAACGACAACTGCAACAGCGACAACTACAAGGCTGGCTTGAAATTATGCGTTACTGCAAAACTGCCAATGCCAAAAGCCAGTTTGCAGAATAGGTAAAATCTAGTTTGCCTGGGCCCAGGCCAACTTGGAGCCCCGTCGAGGTTGTCGTTGTTGAAGTTGTCGATGTTGTTGTCGTCGCTCTGTCTGCCTGCCTGCCTGCCTGCCAAATCATGCGTAAAACCGAAAAGGCGTGCTTCGCATTCAACACTGACACTGGTGATTTATGCGCCATGGCCACCATGAACTAGAACTCAGTAATTGAATGAATGAGTGGCCAACTAAATTATTGAACTTTCTTTGGCACACAAAACAGCAGCTGCAACAGCAGCAAAAACAGCAACAACAGCAACAGTTTCATTTATTTTGAAATTCTCACACTTTCTAACTCACCTGGCAATTTATCGGCGGTCGTCTTGAACAGCACACACAAGCCGGTTTCATAGTTGACAGAACTGCAGGATTCATTGCTCTGACATGCCTCCAAACAGTCCGTAAGCATCAGAGTACCAGCAAGTGTATCCAACAATTTTGAGGGTGCCGACAGCACATAACTGTAAAAAACAGACAAGAGATTTATCTATCAAATTGGGCAATCGATATCAAAACTGATTATCATCTGCATTCATCAAATTTCGTCAGTCTCTGAGTATTTTTGTGTTTTACTCGCAAGGAATTCAAAAATCATAGTTTCGTTTACTTTCTTCACTTTTCTTATTAAACTTATTTAAAGTTTGTGAGCTGAATTTAGTTTGAACTTTCAATAGTACTACTTTTTAGAGCTCCTATATTTAATTGTTAATTAATATCTTACATAAGTAATTCTATCTGTGAACATTATTTAAGTTTAATTTTCGACATTTTCACCACATATATTTTAAGCCTAAAAATAAGATTTAATAAGGTTCAAAGTTAACTTTAGTTTCAGAACGCTCTTCAGTCCAGTTTGAATAAATCTTTTTCTTAACTCAAACTAAAACTATCCATATAAATTAATAAATTCATGAGCATTTTTAAGCAAAATTGATCAGCAAACAATAGCCGCGTTGAAAATAGAAAATGAAAGTGAGACGAAAATATAATGTCATGGGGGCCCCCGCATAACAGGCTTCTGGTTATGAGTAAGCGGCAAAACAAAAGACTCAGGCAACGAACTTGCTGTCTCCGTTGACTGAGAGAAGCTCATAAGCAGCTGCTTTCGGCGGCGGCTTGTGTTTGTTGTCTTACATCAAAACAAACCATAAGATTAGACAAGTCTCGTTTCGCCCACATGACACGCCTCCTCATGAATCCCCCACACCATTTGCATCATGGTGGGCAGTTAGCAGTGTTCCACAATTGTTGGCTGCTCTACTGCATTACCGTTAGCAAGCTGATTCTATGCAAATTGACCAATTGGCCAAAAACACAAACTGTGAGACTCGAATGACGTTCATTAAAATTTATCAAGTCAGTATTATGCTTTTTTTTTAAATCTAAAGTAAAAGTGAAAATAATGTGAATTTTTCGTGTTGCGTAAGCTTGTGATTTTTGTTTTAAGTAACTCTATGACACTTACCCTGTTATTATCTCAAATCCAATCATATCTGGATCACATTCCTCGTCCGTCTCGGGCGATTTGTCTGTCTTGGGCTCTGGCTGTGTCTCGGTTTGTGGCACCAGGGGCTTTGGCAACTCGTTGTTATTGCTGTTGCTGCTGCTGGTGGTCAGTTGTGGTATGTCGGGGCTTTGTTCGCTGGTGGTGCCGCTGTTGCTACCCGTTGTGGCAGCAGCTAATGCTGCAACAGGCGCTGGCGTCACATTGGTGCGTGGTATTGTCTGCTTGGCCGGCTTGACAGGACGCTTTGTTTTGCGCGCAGCGTTGGCGTCACTCGCAATTAGGCAAAGCAACAGCAGAAAAGTGCAACGGCGTAGAAACATTTTGCCTACAAAATCAAGACAGAGGGAGAGAAAGAGGTGTGTTAGAGAATTAGCGAAATGTTAATGAGTTTAACTAATTCCACGTTACGCGTAATTTATGTAATTCCTCTTGTGCATTTTATTAGTTGCATATTAGATGGGGACGCTGCATGTGGCGGACAACGATTGGAGAAAACGGCACTTTGTGTTCCTGGTCTCTGACTGTGAATCTGAATCTGACTCCGATTCTGCCCCAACCGGTGTCTCGTGTCTCGTGTCTCTGTTACTGTTTCTATTTTTTTTTTTCTGGGTAGATGTTGCACGTTGTGAGCAAGCATTAATTGCTTGGCTTGTAAGGTCTTACAGAGTTTAATTAAAGCAACAGCTGGAAAAGCAATGTTTTGCTTGTTATTGTACAACAATAAAATGAAAATGTTTTGGCCGCCGCTTCAAGTTGAATGTGTGAAATGTGTTGACGCCTGGGAAAGGCAATGCCATTTGTTATCTGTGTGTGCGTATGCGTGTGTGTGTGTGTATTTTTTTCCTACTTATTTTTACATTATCAGCTTGCAATGAGCGCAGCATACTAGAAAGACAAGAATCTGGAATAATAGGCCTAGGCACTTGATATGATATCATGCTGTGTCCAAATATTTTCACCCGCTATCATTAGAAACCCCTTTAAGCTAACATTAAAAAAACAAGTTGTTTCTGACGTTGATCTCTTCAATTTCCGCATTATTAATTAAAAAAAAAAGAAGTCTTTAAGTTTTCCCTTACGATTTCCTGTCTGTTTACACATTATGCAAGAGAGTACATTAAATCAAAAGCTATCTGAACTTAATGTCTGTCATCAATCTTCTGCCAAATCCAAAGTGCGTGAAAGTGAGATACAAACTGAGAGTTGCTCTGATTGCGCTTTGCTTCAATTGTTTTTGGCAATTTGGCCATAAAAACTTAACACGTAAAGTATACAATTCATGTTGTTAACTTTGAAATGTGTTCGGCTTTATGGGCAACACTTATTTAACTGCCAATTGTGTGTGTTTGTGGAAAAGGAAAAAAAACTTTGGCAGGTGTTTCAAACCACTGTGAGATAATCTTTGCTCATTATTTGCAACAGGCCACAATAAAAAAAAAATAGAAATGAAGAAGAACTTTAGCTGTTAATAAGGGGGTGGCGTGAGAAAGATTTTTGCTTGGAATTTTTTGATTATCTTGGGCCTTGCGCTCGTTCGTTACATAATTAATTATGGGGGTGCGTTCAATGCGCCATCTAGCGGCGTGGCATGCAAAACAAGTGCACCGCCTGTTGCGCTCACACATAAATTATGAAAGCCAAACAACAGCACAGAGGTACCGTTAACTTAATAACAGACTTTAAGAGCTGCACTGAAAACACAAAAAAAAAAACAAAGTAAAGTAAAAAACAAAAAGCAAAAAACAAAAATGAACAAAAATGAAAAAAGATGGAAAAACCTTTAACAAAAAAAAAAAAAAGAGGGAAAAAAGTGCGGGCAGCGAGGCAAGTAAACTGTGCTGGCAGTTCGGTTCATTACGGGAACACTCACTTCCACTTGCAATTAGTTCTATGAATGAATTTATGCTAATTACAGGCTGCCAAGCGGCCTCGACGTCCCATAGACCGACACGCTTTTAATAAGCCACTGGCAACATATGTTATTTTGGGCAAGATTCGTAAAAGTTTTCATTGTTGTGCGGCATTGGCATCACCTGCTAACCCACAAATATATAATGAGCCATTGACCGAACTAAAACTAGAATAGAAGAAACGAACGGTACACATGCGTGGCACACACACAGCGTTCGTATGTGTATGTGTGTTTCTGTGCGGTTAGAATCGAATCTTGCGGTTAGCACCGCTTCAGCTGGAGGCCTCATATTTCCATCCGAGTGAACATATCAAAGTCCCAAAGAAGCCAAAACATTTTAATTAACATGTAAGTAATTTGGGGTTTTACGTTTACATTCATCATTTTCTCTTTGTTTTTATCTGTTTTCGGGAGTTCTTCTGGGTTTTGGATTCTGCTATGTTTTCCGTTGATGGTTCCTGCATAGATATGTCTATCAATTTCACTAATTGAACGTTAACAAGCCGCCTTGCTCGCCTTGGGAGCCGGTAGCCTTCAAGCAACAGATTCTGATCATAGCATCTATCAATCATGTTAACTAGTCTCATGGGGTGGGGCCTGCTTTTCTTCTCTCCCAATAAGCCTGTAAGCTGCTTAATATTCCTGGCTTACTAGGTGAGACGTGTAAGAAGTTCTGTATTAGTTTGCAACGATAATCATAAGTGAAGTGAATGCTAATGGTTTTTCTTATTCTTCAATCATTCGATTCGCATTTGAAATGACTTGGTATTTGATATAGGCCTTACAATTGTCTAGTTAATGGTTTTTGTGGTGGTGCCACGACCATTAACCCAGTTGTAAAGCCAAGTCAAAAGGTTTAACCAATGCTAAAAAAAAACGTTAAATGGAAATGGGAAATTCTATTAGAAATCCGGTTCAATGGCTTATCAAAATTACATTTAAAAACAAATGACTTAGACAACGAACTCGACTAATCAGAACTCTTTTAATTATGCCCAACATAGCTAACTAATTGTATTTGTGTGTCAACTGTCTTGGACTCGATCGTCTTATCAAACCGATGAATCCAAAATGGATAGACGAGAATGCGCAGAAAAACATGTTCGAGTTCTTTAACCATATTTGCCATAGTTTCTGCTATTGTGAATGACATTATCTATAAGCTAAACAGCGCTATTTGCATTGCTAAATGGCTTCGCAGCGTTCTGTAGCTCACTCTTTTTCTCTTTTTCTCTGACTCTCTCTTTCTTTGTCTGTCCCCGCATAATCTCAGCACATTGCTTAAATTCTTTTGCATGTCAAGCGCATTTGTGTGGGGCTCCCGTTACTCTGGCTCTTTTAGTTCAGTTGTTGTTGGCCAATCGCGCTATGTATTTATGCGCTGCATACATTGTTAGTTATGCAACAACAGAAAACATCTAACAGCTGGAGTCCACTTATGCAGCATGACAACTGCAACATCGACGACAACAGCAACAGCAAGAGCAACAGCTACAGCAACTGCAACATGGAGGACAATCATTGGCGGGCATCAATGCTAGGCCTACATTTCAATGTCAGGCAAGTGCCCAGCGCTACCAATCAAGTTGTTAACTATGCAAAGCAATAAATTGCAACGGCCAGCAACAACATCAACATCAACAGCAACAATTGTTATGAACTGAACTTTAAATAACAATCAGCCAAGTGCCGTTAAATGAATGCGACATTGTATGCCGGCAGTGAAGCCAAGCCGACTCGGCTTCAACTCCAAGTCCAAGTCTAAGTCAAGTTAAGTTAAGTTACGTTAAGTTAAGCCAAGCGAAGCCAAGTAAACTTAGACAGCCCAGCAGGTAAGTCAGCCCAGCATATTAATTTACCTGGGCAAGTTAAAGCTGAAATATTTGCATAATAAACGCCAACGCCTTGGCCATGGCCATGGCCATGGTCATGATCATGGCCTGTCTTGCCCTGGGTTAAGGCGAATTCTCATTGCCGGCAATAAGTTTAGCGTCAAGTGAAATGGTAACACCGTGGACCCATGAGTGCATTCGGGCTGTATATTTTTTTTCGCCACTACCGTTGCCACTGCCAACTTGTGCACCTCGTACATTTCCGAAAACTAATGGCCAGCCAACAGTGATAATTTATCACTGGCCAGCAGCCGGACATGAACTGTTGCTGCCGCTACTTCTATAGTTGCTGTTAAAGCCGGTCAAACGGTACTTGCAAACAATACTATAGCCATTCTGCACTCAATTTGCTGCTGGCCAGACCGCAAATCCCGCACAATCAAATTGATATTTGCTGCTATATTTAGTTTATGATAATGCCGCCGACTTGTTGCACTCCAACGTTCTGTTAATACGCTGCTTCCTTCCCAAGACTTCAAAGTCCTGACTTCTTTCTATTTATTATCGTTTGAGTGTTTTTATGACAAAGTGTTTTTTGTAGGTAATATCGTACATACTGCATTTTAATGGCTAAGACTTCGATTGGCATTTGGCATAAATTTAATGTTAACTTAAAATGAATTCCCATAGGCTATGTATGCAAATCAATTGAATATGCTCAAGTATTAAAAAATTACAACTGTTAATCCTCTGTTGATTGTTTTTCGCACAGCTCATCCAAATTCTATATACCTTTTCCGCGTATCTGTTATCTTTAGATAATAATAATAGAAAAGCTATTATACAATCGGTTATAGTTAATTCTTTCCACATTATTTTTTATATTTTTTATTGCAACTAATCATGTTATGGTCTTTAACTTATGATAAAACGATATTACTGATGATTTTAGGTGAGTAAGATGATATATTGAGATTATTTAATATATTCAATTAACTTCAATTATGCAATCAATTTCAGTAAGGGGATTCACAATTAGAATCAACTGTATTTTTTTTTAATGTTTTTTATTGAAGCTAGGACTTGAGTGAAAAGACGGTGTTATAAATGATTCTAGGTAGTCAAGATGTTTTATTGAGATATGCCGGTATCTTTAACATATTCATGTTTAGACGTTGGTTTTAAATAAATTCTGTCGATTGTTGGGAATGAGAAAACATCTGAATGCTCCATGGGTTCAAACAAATGTCATTACAGTTAAGTAAGTACAGTTAAGTTCTATATACATAAGTATCAATAAGTCTACCTTCCTTTTAGTACTTGAGAAAATGTTAATGTGGAGCCCTTTTATTGGCAATTGACTTAGCAAATGGTGTTTGCCATTTATAATCATTTATGATCATTTGCGATCGTTTATGATCATTTATCTTCTTTATCTTATGACACAAAAATGCCGAGTGGCTTCTCGTCTCTTCGTATGCCCATAAACATAACACTTAGAAAGCCATAAAAAGTCACCGGCTACAACTTAATCTTCATCTTCCTCAGCCACCAACGAAAGCCGCCCCAGACAAGACACAGAGACACGTCTATATAATGGCAATTAACACTTGACATTCTTTTCACTTTTTTGTTGTGGACATTATTTGTTGTTTGTCGTTGTTGTCAGTCATTCTTGTTGTTGTTGTTGCTGTTGTTTGTGATATGCTTTAGGCAATATAAAACCCATCACTAATCGCGTCATAAAAAAACATTTATTTGAGGTACGTGACAAAGAACTTTATGACAACTGCTTTTTCGAGGGGCTCTGCGATCTACAACCTGCATTCTTACAACTTTGTAACTGGTACTTATGTGTACTGTGCAACATGTGTGCCACATGCCACATGCCACACACTTTTCGCTTTCCTTTAACTTGGCCCTGGAGGTCGACTGGCGGGGTCTTCTAAAGAAAGTTGCAGCCTAGTTTTTGTCATTTTCTTTCTTGAATTCTAATAAATGAGTTGACACTTTCATTCATCGTCTGTGTCGATGGCATCAAATTCTACTTGAGCGTTAATTCGAGCCAATAAAAAGCAAACGTTTAAAAGTCTTTATTCGTAATTAAAAAATTCTAGAAAAGTAGCTCACAATCAGATCGAAGCACATTATGCATAATATTTAGAAAGCCGGCAAAACGGCAAAACGGCAAAAACAAATTAATTATATAGTAGTAGTGTGGAAACTGTTGGCAAAATAGTGTATTTTTCTTCGTCTTAACCGTTTGCAATTTGTAATCGTTGATGCCTGCTGGCTAAGCACGTGTCTTATAATTAGTTAATACTTATTTGTGGCTTTTGGATGCTTGGCCTAAAAGTTTCAAAAATCCATAATGCTGCAAGAGAAGAGCCGAAAAGCTGACAGCCCACATAAATCCACAAACAACACACAAAAAAGGAAACGGCGGCCAAACAAATTGAAAAGCGCACGCCAAAGCCGCATCATCATCAGCAACAACAAAAAAACAGTAACAGCAACAGCAGTAACACAAACAAAAACAACAAGTGGCTCCGGTTTCTGGAAATGATGCTGTCGAAACCAGGTCGAACCGGCAAAGTTGCTGCCATAAATGTTTATATTTTACCAAGACGACGAAACGGGTGGCGACTCCCACAGTCAAAGATTTATGTGCCTCCTAGATTTGGTTGTGCCTCCTCCAACAAATGTGTGTGTGTGTGGGGTGTGTGAGTGCGTTGCAAATTTACGGCTCAATCAAATGCAAATGCATTTTTAAGCACCTGCTGTTGACCCAATTCTGCATTCAACTTGGAAAAACTGTTATAAATTGCGTGAAAATGCATTACGCAAGTACAAAAGGTTGTGAATTGTGGCAGCAGCATCACCTCCATCTCCACCTCCACCTCCAACTTCACCTGCACCACTTATAACACCACAACAATGCGTCCGTTGACTGGTTGTTGGTTGCTCTACATTGTTGGCTAATTTATGCAACGTGGTTGTTGCTGCTGCGGTGGCAACATGTTGCAGGTGGCATCGGAGCACGTAACTGTCAACATGGCGCAAACTAACTGTAAACTGCTTTGCACTGAAACCACCCACCCACCGACTGCGCAGCTAATTGCCAACGCTTGGCATTCAAGCCAATTTGAGTGCAATATTCACTGCCAACAACAACAGCAGCAGCAGCAGCAACAACTTGCAAAAACTGACTAATAAATTTGTTAACTCAAATGACGGCCTGCCTACATTCTTGGCCCCGAACTATTAGAATGTGCCATTAACCCATTTCGAACTGTTAGACTGTTAGACAGAAGACGACAACGATGGAAAAGAAGAATAAGATGATGGCATGGCAGATGCACAGCATGTGCTCCGACAAAAACAAACAGGCGACATAACTTTCAAATTGCATACTCGTTTTTGGCCTTAACCGTTTGATGACTGCTCAAAAATAACAAGGCTTCAAGGATTTTGTGCTTTTCTAGTTAATATTTCATGTAACAAATTAACGTAAACCTCAATTTGCAGTTAACAAACATTTAACAAAAGCAATTAAATAGTTATGACTTTCAAGTTAAGTATACGCTTAGTTCAACGTGCTAATTGGCAATTCTACAAATTTGTGTGATAAAAACAACAACTTTGAATTGTAAAGAAACTCAGAGAAATGTATGTAAATATAGGGTATTTGCTGGTATTTAATTCTTTAGAAAGGTCCTCGCTTACAATTACTGGAATTCAAAAGGAAAACTTTTGTGTCAATAGATTGTTTTCTATGGCATTTGATGGGTTAAGCGGCATTCGGCTTTCGGCAGCTCAAACAAGTTTGTTTCTTGGTTTGTTTGTTTGAGTGTCGTGTCCACTTTGTGCAAACAAACATTAAGATTGGCCTCGTCGAACAGGTAACAGCAATAACAACAAAAGCCTAACATTGCATTTGTTTTGTTTGCCAGTTGCATTGACTGATTGATAGACTAGAGTGCTGACTGCTATGCACGGCCTGTGTACTGTGTTCTGCGCTCTGTGCTCTGGCCTGGCTAACAGCCGGTCTGCAGCCTTATGATTTTGCCTTGCCGCCGCCGTTGCGCTAATTTGTTGGCATTTGCAACGGGGCAGGAAATGCAGGCGCTGTGGATTGCCAGACAAAAGATGCCGACGTCTTCAGATTCCAGGCAATCTCTGTTGATTTATTAGCCATCATTACACACACTCGCTGAATCTCAGAATCAATAACTCAGCTACAGCTGCCACTTCCTGTTCAGGTGTCTTTCCATTTTGCCAACGGAAGAGGGAAATGTCAAAGCCAAAAACAAAATAAAAATAGCCAACAAAAAAAAAAAAACAAAAACAGATAGAAAGAAATGAGAACAGTCAACACTTTGGCCAGTTGTAAAGAGCCCAAAAATGGCCAGTAGCCCAATTGAAGCCGGATAAGTGCAACACTCATTATATAATTTGCACATAAAAAGCCATTGGTAGCCGAACTGGATGAGATTTATGGCCAACAGGCAGCTGGCAACAGGCAAAATGCTGCAGCAGCCGCAGCAGCAACAGTTGCCCATTTGTGGGCAGCTAAAGCAACCGTTCTCAATGCGTCTTTTAAAACGCAATAAATATTAAAGTCACTGCTCTGCGTGCTGTTTATTGTGGAATACGAGAAGAGCACCACCAGCACCACCAAGATCAGCACCAACAGCAACAGCAACCATTGAAGGCCGCGCACAAGTGGGACAGCCAACGGCTTTGCAGGCACATGCAATCTTGGCTTAGAATAAGGCTATAGCAGCTCTCCGCTCATCGTTCTTTCATTCTGCTGATATTCATTGCACAATTACGCCTGGCCTTATATATACGTAACAATATACATATTGTTTATAAAAGCACGCTAATTTATTCAGTGCCTCAGTGTGTGAATTTCTATAAGAAGAAATTACTGCAGTCTTCCTTGTGTTGTTGGCTCAGCTCGATTCGGCCCACGCTAAATTATTTTCTATTTAACTAAACAGAGTGCTCAGAGCCCAGTTAGCACGCTGATCCAAACTGGCCAAAATAAAGAGAAAAAATAGTGGAAAATAAACTGGGTCGATGATATGCAACGGAGCTGACTGGAATGTTGCAGCCAGAGCTAAAGCTGTAGCTGAAACTGAAGCTGAGGCTGAGACTGAGGCTGAGGCAACCGGCAAACATTTCCTGTCTGGGATAAAGAAGTTAACCAAAACGGATTTCACTTTGTTTTTGCATTTAATAAACATTATCGATGGCCTACAGATTGGCTTATAAATGTTTTTCAGCTGAGCTTGAATTACCAGCTCATCAGCTTGCCGATCTTCACTCAGATCTCACTTTGTGTATTTTGAATTAACTACAGATGTGCCTGGCCGTGTGTGTGAGTGTGTACCTATCGATATCCCCACGCTTTTGGGTTATAAAAGTTGTTTAATATTTATGAGCAAGTATAAAAAAAAGTAACTTAACGGCTCAGGTACTATTATGCTTTGTGATTGAATTGTTATGAATCATAAAATTAGCATTAAACGATCTGCAAAGTGTTTTTTCTTTCAACCAGTTGATTATGGCCATAATATCATTGACAGAGTATTTTTCGTTCACTGATGATTCCTTCGTTGCTCTTTTGCATCTTAATGCACCTCAATGGTGTTATTACCAATCATAATTATTAAATAGCCACTAGAACTTTTCTGTTTTTCAATTAAGTTGGTAGCTTTTAAAAGTTGTACCTTATCTGATAAGTTAATGTTCATAATTGATTGACAGCAAGGCATATCTCTATTATATCATAATTCCGATCATGACTAAACCTTTAATCTTTGATTCTTATGCTCTAAACATACCTTTGCTATTGTGTCTTTGCTTCTCTCCAGTCTTTCTCTTTAGCAGAGAATACGTTTAAATGTATGCTGTGTGATCTATAAGTAAACAAATGAAAATTGTATAAATATTGGCTTAAAGTCCACAATGAGAGATGGAGACACACAAGCCTACATTTTGAGCCAGAAACCCACTTAAGTGTTTCAGCTGCACGAAAATTGTTAATACAGAAAACAAAGGGAGGGAGAAAAGAACCACAGAGAGCGGGAGGCAGAGAGAGTGAGGGGGATGGTTTCAAGTGTCTGCTGTTATCAGAGAGATAGGCATCTGTAGTTCAGCAATTGAGTTTAGTGTGACAACGTTTAACGTGAAAACGAGAACTAAATAAATAATTTTACCACTGTCTGCAACAGACGAAATCTCAGATAACATTCAACGCTATAAGAAAAAAAAAGCAGATGAAGAAGAAGACGAAGAGTCAAACAATGAGATGCAGCGATAATTTCATTATAAGAGAAAACTTAAGGCAATTGCAATGCTGAAATATCCGTCATGACGACAGCGACAACGACTACGACAACGACAACAACGAAGACGACAACGTTCTTTCTTTTGGATCGGTTATCTCGACTTTGAATCATCAGCAGGTGACATTGAAGTAATTTACTTGCTGCTGATGTTGCTTCAGCAGTTGCGGTTGCTGTTGTTGTTGTGGTCGCTGTGTTGCATACATCTCTCGTCGCTACCCACACAATTTATTTGCAACTATTTAAACGAAGCAAGCTAAGAAATGAGCAGAAGACGAAGAAACCCAAAGCTAAACTGGCTTCAGCGGCAACAGCGGCTTTTCAGTTCGTGCTGGACAAAAAAGGCCCGAACTCTTGAGTATTATTAGCTCCCTGTGGCAGCCTCTCAGCCAAGTCAACCAAGTCAGCCAAGTCAGACAATGTCAGTCAGCCAGAGCACTTCTTTTGCTTTATTATTGGCTGGCAATGTCGCTGTTGTTGTCGCTGTTGTTGCCGCTGCTGCTGCTGATGTTGCTGTTGCAGTTGCAGTTGTTTCGCATTCCATGCTAGCGAAAGTTGACCTAGTCGACGGTGTCGCTAGGCCTTGGTTGGGGCATAACTCAGCGCGGCAAATTTGCTTATAAATAACGAAATTAAATATGGCCAGCAGCAGCGGTAACAACAGCAGCAGCTACAACATCAGCAACAGTTGCAACAACTTGCCAAGTGCCTTAAAAAGGCTGCCAATTTTAACACATTTGCAGCTTCAAAATCTTCGTCAAGGACTGTTTGGCTAGTTTCACTTGGCCATTTCACCGACTTGCCTTGGCTTTATCGAGTCAAATAATTTAAAATGTATACAATTAAAGATGCAACGCACGCGCCGCCAGCAATTCAAGTGTCTTCCATGATTTTGGTGTTTTCTTGAAAACATTTCTTTATTTCTTATTTTTTTGATAGTATTTTTTTCTTTTTTCCTGGTACTTTTTGGCAACTTTCTTTTGTAATTCAAATGCAAATTGGCCACTGGTGAGGCATTCTAACGAGTTGTTTAAAAGATTTTGCACTTTTGCTTTTCCAGCGCCAAGAATTTTTGGGAAACTAACTGAATAGGTTTATGTACTTGTACTTACAGCGGAAGCAGCAGACATTGAACTGTAACACTTTCTATTGAGGTCAAAAATAAAATAATAGGAATACAACAACAACAAAACAAAAAAAAACTACTGAAGAAGAATGCTTGAAAAATGCCATTGAATGGGCGTTGAATGGGGCAAAAAGCATAGAGAAAAACTTGTGCGTTGTCTTGTCTGTTGTTGTGTGTTGTGTTGTGGCTCAAAGCCAAAGTCATAAAAAGGCGGCCAAGTGCCAACATGCATGGATAGCACCGCAAAGCATACCACAATACGACTACAAATAGAAGTCTCAAGCGGCACATTGCTAGTTGCCAGTTGCCAGTTGCCAGTTGCCAGCTGCCAGTTACCAGCTGCCCCAGCCAACAAGCCAACGCCAACTGAATTCCAAGCAGCGATAAAGAAGAAGCATCAAACCAAAGGCTCACCTGAGCTAAAAGCTAACTCCAAACCAAAAAAACTAAAAAAAAATTGAGCTTATTAATGTGGGCCTTGGGTCAACCAAGAAAAGTTTTAATGTCAAAATGTTAACAGCGTTTAAATGCAGCAAACACCGAAGAGACTACAGAACTGTACGAAAGGGGAGCAGGAAAGAAAGGGGATTCTGTGACTTTGACTTTGGTCTGGCGCTTTCACGCCGTGGCATCGAATTTTTGTCACGACCCAGGCACATTTAACGTTTATTGGATTATTGCCATTATTAAGTATTATAAACGTGTACGGAGTCAACATTTTTTGAAAGCGAAATTGCTTGTCGCCGAAAGAGGTGAAACCTTTTGGCCACATTGGAGTTCCCCCGTAAAAATGTATGAGTCACAGGTTAAGCTTAAATGCCAGCTACCAGTATTGAAATCTACAACCATTATGATAAAGTTAAATAATATCTTAGCTAATTGTACTGATTTGAAAGTAAGTTAACTGCCAAGCCTCTTTTAAGAAAATTATTCAGAGCTGCAAAATTTATGTAATTTTATGTTGTGTTATTATTTTGTAATAAGCCAAGTAAACTTACAAGTTGAAAGTTTTTAAAAAATTTGTGATGATTTGTGTGATAAAAAGTCTCGTAGCAATATTTTTCATACCCAAAACTATTTCTGATTTAGTGTTGGGTAAATCACTCATGCATGCAAAATGTTTATGAGCTTCCTTAGCTGGAGGATAAGTAACCCTATAATTAGTATCTTTAAATCAAAACTTAAAATTCAAATCTACTTGACAGACAGATTCCTTTTCTACCGTTTCAGAAACAGTTTTAAGCTAACTTTCAATCATTTAAAAAGTAAATAATTCAAATATACAACAAGTATACTTGTTGCAATCTTTCATCAGTTAATGCCACATGTGATGCTGCTAAGAGTGGAGTGTTAGTTGGATTTTTGGACAATTGAGCTGCATCCTTGAGTGGGCTTTTACTTTTTCAGTTGGCATTTGTCCATGTGCACGCCAGCTGCCTAATGTCAAAGTTTAAGCAAATACACAACGGCGACTGGGCATCATTATTACCATTATCTATAGCCATTGCCATTGCCATTGCTATCGCTATTGCTTCGTCGTGCCATTTGTGTGTTGCACCCCAAAGCATTTTTATTGTTTTTTTGTGGTTTCGGCAATTTTTCGCGCTTTTAATCGGCTACAATCACAAATCTTTTGAGGGGTCTTTTTATTTATGGCTGAGCCAAAGACAAGCAACAAGCGAAAGTCAAATTCTTTCAACAACGATTATTTCTTTGTATTTTTTTTTTGGCGGCAGCTTCTGCCGAAAATGTCGTGAGTGTCATTTGGGAGGAGGACTTGAAGGCGGAGGCAACTCCTGCCATTGAGTGTCTATGGAGAAGTTCAGCTGCAAAGTTCATTGATATTGAAAAGTGAAACTCTTGGAAGCACCCCAAAAATATGAACTTGAATGTGTGATATGTGTATTTGGTTGCCAGCTGTGCATCATTTGGCATTTGATCGTTTGCAGTGGCAATAAAAACTTTTATTTTTCAATTAATATTCAATTAAAATGCTAACGAAAGCCAATGCAAAATGCTACAAAAATGAACAAGCATAAAAAAAAACAAAAATACTTTCACAGAGGCGCAAATTATTTCGGGCAGCACTTCTGGATGAATTAGCCAAACTGCATGTCATGTCGAGCAAGTGAAGCTGCAACATCAACAGCCACAACAACAGTAAAATCCCAGACATTTGGCAATGAAAGCGAAGCTAACCAATCAAGTGGCAAACAAGCAGCTTCAGCATCAGCATCAGCATCAGCTTTAGTTTCAGCTTCACTCTCAGCCAAAAAAAGTTTCTCAGCCTCTCAGTTTCAACTCCTTGGCAGCCTCCGTGTCTTGCGACTGACAGCTGAAATGTGGGTTGGTTTCTCAGCCGGACTGTTGGCCATCTGATTGCCGTTGGCTTTAAGCGGCAGCAGTGGTGGCAACAACGGCAACGAACCCGTGTGACCTCATTGAGGCGCGAGGGCATTCTCAGTTGCATGACTGTTTATGATTCATTCAAGATTTCAGATTAGAGTGGACAAGGAGCAGGACAATTCAAATGTAAATATTTACATGTTGAAACATTAACAGATCGTTGAAAAAGTCGAAATTGGCCCGGCTTTCTCTAGGTAACAACGAGACCTCAAGACTCTAGGTCTAATTGTTGTCTTCTGCCCTTCCTGTCATGAAACGAAAGTTTTTTTCTTTTTTTTTTTGCATATAAATATACTACAATTTGAAATCGTCAGTCAATTTCCTGCCCGCAAAAAAAAGGTTTAATGTTTCCAGCTAGTGCAGAGTTTATCCATAAATTAGCTACTGGCCAAAATAACTGGCCTCAGGGGCCATGGTCGAAATTAGCATTAACCCATTTGGCGACAAATCTAAAGATATTCTCCTCAAAATCTTGACAGTTAGCTTGGCAGACATCTATTGTTGACAATCTTTGCTAATTGCCGAGGCAAACAACGACCGTTGTACCAACTGACCCAAAACCTGGCCAACTATTTAAATAAACGAAACGGAAATTTGACATACAACAAACGAGCCAAAAACCGTAAATAAAAAAATATTATAAAAGAAAACTTTATGAGCTGCGGTGAAAAGTTGTAACCTAAGGCTTGCGTGGAGACTTCATCAATTCTTTTCTGATTTAGCTGGTAGCTCAATCAATTTTCTTTAATAAACTGAAACGGAAGCGGTTTTTGCAACATAATTTGACCAATCATGACAATTGCCGCACACCGTACACTTGACTATTTGCTATTGGCTGGCTGGTTGACTGCCTATTACTCAGAATCCATGCCGATTTCTTTGACGACAACTTGATTAGCCCGTTTGATTGTCATCATGAGCATTATTAGTTGGCGACAGTAGCCGCAAAAGTAAATTACAAATGACAGAATTATTATTGAAAAGCGGTTAATAATGAAAAAGATGAAAGAAGAGGCAATAAAAAGAGATGAAAGAAGATGGAAAATGGGAATTCAGGATGAGCAATGTCTTGTGCCAAATGTCAAAACATTCAATTTCACAGCAGAACGCCCAAATGCGGTGGGTCTAATCTATCTACTGCTATGTGTGTATGTGGACATTTGAAATTGTTTTGTTGACTGACAGCAGCTGCGTTAAACGCTGCCCAATAGGCGTGGCATTTGCCTAACCGCAGCTGCAACTGTTGCAAGGTTGCCAGATTGTAAGTTGCAAGTTTCAAGTTGCAAGCTGCCGTAATTGCTAGGAAATCTGGACTCGCTGCACGCTAATCAACGCTAACTGCAACAAACAAGCTGGACAAACAAAACGCAAATTGTTTTACTCTGCGCCTGGGCAAATATTAAATGCACATGACAAATTGCCAAGAGACCAGGGCCAACAAAAGCCAAGAGCGTGTTGCAGATTTGCCCATTTGGCGGCAATTAAAGCGCACGCTTCGTCTAATCAACAGCGACTGGCAGACTGCGTAAATTAATAGCTGGCAGGCAGGCAACCAAGTTACCAGTTACAACCAAGAGCTACAGAGGTAACCAAAGACCGAGCAGACCAAAGGAAGCATCCTCTAACACAAGATAAGATTACCCATCGGTTTGTGTTGTAACTGTCATGTCATCATGACGATGATGCGACTGCGGCTCAGCCCAGTCATGGCCAGTGCAATTATGTGAGCAAATTTAAATACCAAAGCCGTTTGTTGCTGTTGCTGTCGCTGCTGCTGTTGTTGTTGATACAACTGACTCTGTGGCACGCAGTCGCTGTGGCAAGTAATGGAACCCTAGCAAAAAGACAGTAGCTGCCTGCTGCCTGACAGTCAATGCATCATTTCGGCTGGTGGTCTCCTCGTCTCCAAGTCTGCACTTGGCTTTGATTCATTTTGTGCTCACATTTTGACGCATTTCGTTGCAAATTTCACACTACATCAAAAGGTCTGTCAGGTCTTGATTATTTTAATTGCCCTACGAGTTGTGTTGTTTTAATTACAGGTCTGTGAAAATCTGAGACTAATCTTGATATATGTATAATGAGTACAAAAGGGTGCGATAAGCTGATAATTGCTACTGTTATTTAGGGGCGTCGGTTTCTAGTTTTAAATGCTCCAATTCAAGGTTAAAACACTTTATCTAAAGGTATGATTTAAAATTGAGAAAGTATCTTTAACTTAACTAAGGTGTTTCAAGTAAAGTTTTAGTTCTTAAAAAAAAGAAAGAATCGTTTCCGTCTCTACAATATTTTTGAGCACTCACTTGATATTTGCAAGAATACCTTGCAATTTTTCAAAGTCACAATTGCCAAATATCCTTGAGATATTTATTGAATAATTTCAGCAATTTGTTTTGACAAACTTTGAATTTTTTTTAATAAACTTGTCACTGTTTATTTTGATGTGTCACTTTACACTTTATTTAGGATTTAGTTGCTGTTACAGTTGCACTTGAAAGTTATGACGCACTTCCTGCCAATATATATGCGTATATATATTGCACGTATTCTTCTTTATTTTATTTTTTTTTTGTTTTGTCGAGTCGCGCTGCGAACTTGACCGTCGAGAGTAGACCGAATAACTAAAGTAAATGTTGGACTAATCGGTCGTTATATAAGTTTGAAGATATTGTTGCAGTTGCTGCTGCCGCTTGTTGCTGCCACAGTTAATGTTGCTGCTGCTGTTGCTGTTGAGAGTTGTTCCGGCTGGCCGTGCGCTCGCCTTGACAATGGCAATCGTTGTGAGCTGGTGTTGAGCGGCGAGCGTTGCTTTTGGCCACAGCGAAAGAAAGCCACAAAGCAAACCAAACAAAGAAAGCCAAAGAAATGAGCGCGCACACGCAAAGAGCTCAAAATACCATTGAGTTTGAGTTGCATTTTGTATTTGTTTTTGTTTTTGTCTTTGCTTTTGTCTTTGCTTTTGTCTTTTGTCGCTGCTTTGAGTGAGGAAAAGTTTTACGCTGACTTTGTGGCAACTTTTCACTCGACACGGGTAGAAAAAGCTGCTTTTTGCTTTGGTTCTCTCATGTGTGCTGTGAAGCTTAGTACTCGTTGCTCTCTCTCTCTCTTTCTCGCTCTCTCTCTCTAGCTCACTTGTTATCTGTCTTGCTCTTTTCCATATGCATGATTTCATTCATAATTTTTATGCTCATAAACTGATTACAAAATCCACTTTGAAAAGTTCAAAACGGGTACACGACGTTCGAAATCATTAATTAAATTGAGACCAGCCCATGGTCTTTGGTTTTTAGAATCTAGAAGATACAGACAGAAAATGGAAGAAAATCAATTTCTCAAGATAGAGATACTAAAGTACACTTAGTTGAGTTATTGGTACATGAAAATTATAATTATGCATTTTGGTCTTTTTTGCTTGCTATTTATTTTTCATATTTTTGCACATACTATATTCTGTTGGGCTCTGGGTTGTGGTCAGTTGATATGATCGTTGTCGTGCGTTTTATGCTCCACAAAGTTACAAAACTGCTCTAAATTCTGTCCGGCAGAGTGCAGTTTAAGTGAATTAGGAGTCCAAAACGAAGTCAGTCTGATGTCTGAATTTTGCCTTTAAGAGAAAGGTAAAAGAAGAACTGCATTGGCATTAAAATGGATCAGATATTTCGAATAGATTTATGAGCACTTTATTGTGAGATGCCAATGCAGAAGAAAGTTTGATATACATATTGGCTTTGATCCCTGTTTAAAATCGAAAGTTCAATTGTCTGTGGGTCGTCAAATAATTCATGTTTTATTTTTGTTGTTATCGAACATTTCAATTAAGACATTTGCATGTTCAACTCATAAATTCAACGATTAGAAATATGTAGCTTCCCTCGTAAATACCGAATGTAAACATCACACATCAAAAGCATCACATCAAACCAAATCAAATCAAGTCAAATCAAATCAAGAAAAGTCCATAAACTGAAACGAAATGAAATGAATCAATTTGAATTTGATGCGAGATCACACGGAGACCTTTCGCTTTCAATGAATGACCGCGACAATGGCCCCGCATACTGATGAGCTCTATGGGCTATAATACTAACTATACAGCATGGCATAGCACAGATGCTCATCACGATCTGGAGAAAGTAGCGCCAAGGCGAGAATTGCTCAATGAAATTGAAATGGAAATGGAAATGAAAATCAACCTGCAGATTGAGATGGATGTGGAAAAGTGTCGCGTAAGGAAGTGCAAATCTTTAGTAACTCATGATGGGCGTCAATTAAAGCCAAGATAGAAACCGGAAATTTGGCCAAAAATGTTCATTTACGAATATTTCATTTGGAATTTGTTTCTATTCACATAGTTGGGAAAGGCAATTTGCATTTCACCGGACAAAATGTCTGTGACAATGACAAAAGGCAGCTGCTTAAAGCCGTTGCGATTTCTTTGATGAGTTTCAAAGATTTGACAAGTGATTTGCCAACAGGTGCATCATTTGGTGTTTCGCGATGTTGTTTGTTGTTTTGGCCAAAAGAATCACAACTCTTTACTTTCGTTTTTGGGGTGAAAATGAAAATTGCGACGATTTCGGTTAGCAGCTGCAAATCTAATGGCCAATAAGTGCGAACATCTTGTGTCAGTTTGTCGCCTAAGTCATTTGTTTTCTGGCCGCAATCAGAGCAAACTCTTAACTCAAAATTAATTAAGCAAAAATGCTTTTAATTATGATCGTTCTGCTTTGCTTTTGTTTTATGCAATTAACGTTTAGCGAAATCTCCCCAAAAAAATAAATGAAAAAGAAACTGTCTCTACCAATAACTCTTTGGCTGCAAGATCTGAATTGTTGCCTGTGGCCTGTTTTTACCAGCCTTCTCTAAATGCCTGTATGGCTGGTTGGTAGAATGGTTATATGGCTGATTTTGTGTTTCTTTGGTTGTATGTTCGGATCGTGGACCGTCGAGTTTTCTTGCCTACGCTTTGTTGTTGCCAACTCTGTGAATTCTAAAAGCATCCGTTAACGTTTTGCCTTCGCCTGCTGATTAAGTTGCCAAAAACATACAAAATGAGACAGACAACAGAGAGCAGGGCACTGCCAACAGCATACCCTTTAAATAATTTTCTTAAAACTTAATATCCAACTGTTCGAAATTTAACATTACTTATGTTCCATGCGGCTTTTGATCAGGTATACGCCATGTATTTAATTCTCCAAAGTTAATCAAACCCACTTCAGTTTGATAACAGGGTATAAGAAACAAACAGAGCTAACGTTGTCCCATTGTAACTGGCGGTTGTTAACAAGGGTCCCCAGCCCAAGACGTGTTCCAGCTCCAGCACCGTTGCCAGCGCCAAATTGGGCGTAATATTATGCCCAGTCTGGGTGAAATATGAGCTGAGAAAATTTTATTTCTGCTTTGTTGTGGCCAGCATTGAATTTTAATGTACCCTACCGAACCCTGAGAGCCTTTTAAAGTGTTATGGCCGAGTATGTAAACCATTGCATTGAATGCCTTAACACGTTAAATTCTCAGCCAAATCAAGTGCAGTTTAAAAATGTGCTTTACATTTATATGCAAACAATTTATAAACAATTTGCATAAACTCGTAAGCAGAGATTTTCTATATCGTTCACTTTTTGGTCAAAGTTTGCAATGGTCGAGAATCTTTTTTTTTTTTGTCTTGGCGGCAATTTTCAAAGCTAAATTTTTGTTAGCATTTGTGAAAGATCATTGAGGCTTAATTAACAATTGTTGTCGATAGCACTGATTTGAGAGGCATGAAATCGTTTTGCCTTACAGTTCTATATATCAAATATTTGCTATACTCCACATATAAAAAACCATATATTGTCCATTGTCTGCTGATCAAGCGTCCAATAATAATTGAGAGCATTTATAATTGTGTAAGCATTTAGCACATATTTTGTCTGTCTGACTTTTAACCAACCAAAAAAGGGCCGACAAGACTCTTCGTTGTTGTTGAATTCATAATTGAAGAT
Organism: Drosophila putrida; assembly: GCA_037043535.1. Classification (NCBI taxonomy): domain Eukaryota; kingdom Metazoa; phylum Arthropoda; class Insecta; order Diptera; family Drosophilidae; genus Drosophila; species Drosophila putrida. The sequence continues at coordinate 2,124,695 of JBAMBI010000135.1, forward strand.
TGGAATCTTTGGCTCGATCACAAATTGTCTTGAGTGTGGAGATTCCATTTGAATGCTGTGGCAATGGCAACGCCTTTTTGCCAAATAAGTTCAACGTACCTCGGGCCAACCAAAAAAAACCCTAAATACTTCGAGAAGGGAATCTCTTTGGGGTCTTGTGTTAATTAAAGCTGATTACTGTGTGTAATTTGTTTGTGTCCTCGGGCCGGCGCGGCCCTTGAAGAGTTGCTGCATTCGTTGCCTTGGGATTTGCTGCAAAAAATCGTATTGTCGTGCCCAAACTGAAATTGAATACATGGTGGGGGCAGTTGAAGAATGCGATGCGTTTCTGGCTAAATGTGCGTGTAACCCGGAAATATTTGGTGGCCCTTTTTTCGAGAGACAAGACGGAGAAATTTTATCCAGATAAATGATGCAATTTTGTTGGTTGGGCATGTTTTCTTAATTTTATAATTATAGAATGCTTAAGCCAGACTCTTAGCCAACGGCAGAATACTTACTTATGAATACTCGTACTCAAATTAGAAATTCTTTTGATTGTCTCTTTAACTATCTGGTGTAGATCTTTAGGCCTTGCTTGGAGATCTGCAAAAAAAAAACATAAATACTCATAAAAGAAATTTCTGCGGCCAAAAGATGTCATTGCACAGCATTCTAAGCTTGGTGAAAGTCGTTTTACCAATGACAAGAACTTCTGTGCTCAATACTGCGACAAATGCCATTGCTCTAGCACTTCATCTCTGATCATCATCATCATCATCTATGTCATTATTATCATTGAGCATCGCACGTGTAACTAACAATAAGTACAGTTCGTGGCATGTGCGAGGCTGTCGTCGCGTAGCTTAACACAAAAATAATAATAGTAATAATTCGTACAATACTTCTAAAGAAAATCCAAGAACCACAATGACAGCCGGTGACAACTTGACGGCGATGAGAGCTCGACTTAAAGATACTCTAGCATGTACATGCATTTATATTTAATAGCTATTAGATTTGTTTTTTAGTTAACAGGATTTGTTCTATACATTGACCCGAAATGTAGGACTCATTTGGAAATATGGTAGTAGTTACTCAAATATGTATGCATTTGTATTTGGATTTGTAAGATAAGTTTCCAATTTAACTGCTTAAAAAACTGCCATATTATAGTGTTTGACCTGGAGATTGATTAAAAAACTTGATATGGTCGTCAGTTTGTTATGCCGTAGTTGATTTCGGTTTTCTAAAAAGTATCTTTCTTCTATTCTTGCAGGCAATTTTTCAGAAGTTAACGGGGAATGGATTTCATTAATTTATATTAGAAATCTCGACTATTAATTTAAAAACTTTGTTGATACTTTAGGTAAGTGCTTTAAAATATAATGAAGTAGTGGAGTTTTACTATTTTATTAAAATTCTATATTTTAAAATAAGCAATTGAGGTACATTTTAATATTCTTTAGAATATGTACTTATGTTACAAGGACCTCAAGGTGTTATAATTTATTAATTATTTTATTATATGGGATGATAGTCTTATTTCCCTACTAGTTAAATATGTGTACAACAGAATATTCAGTGCAACGTATAGAAAAACAAATGATACTCTAACAACTAAGTTGGGCATTGATTAGGTATGAATAGTGGGCAATTTCTTGCAATCGATGAAACTATTCAGATCAAGCATTTGCTGTCAACTTGAATTTGGCTCGGAATCACGTTTGTTTCAATGCAACTCAAGTGACGCACGAAATTAGCCCAAAAAGAAAAGCAACAGTGCACCATTTGTAGTCACGTTTTAGCCACCTGAGATTGGTAGTGGTGGATTAAGCGGTTGGCAAAGTGCCCATTTGCCTGGTGGCTCTTTTTTTTTGATTCATTTACGCTAATTAGGTGACACAATTCTCACCTAATGTGGTCTGATAAGCCCTGAGGAATGCACTACGACTAGTTGTGACTGTTGTTGTTGAGGTTATTGGAATAGTTAGGAACATTGTATATGTAAAAGAGGGAAACAAATTGTTGCCTGCCAAGTTGTGTGAAACTGTGTGATGCTCATTTAAATTTTACACAGAGCACAGACAGAAGTTTGCTTAGCCATTTTTGGTGAGTCTTTTCTTAGTAGCCTGCTCCCGAAAACAATGGGCACTCGTATATCATGATAATCATAAAAAGCCAAGCACAAGCTTGTTGTGCTCTCTCCCATATGTGGTTGACTCTGTCCAGTGGACAAACATGCAACTACATGAGTAGTCGTATTAAAAGCGCCGCACTCCAATGCCACAGCAACTGGAACTGCAACTGCAACTGCCACTGGCTGTGGCTGTGACTGTGGCAATAACACTGCCTGCACTCAACTCGGATGCACTGTGGCCTGGCCATAATTTGTTATCATATTAAAGTGCAACAGTGCAGCAGTGCAACAGGAAGGCACAGTGCAGAGAGTCACAGTTACAGTCCGATTTCGAGCCTCGATTTCAATTCCAATTTCAATTCACAATGGCGGAAGTTGTAACAAATACTTACCAAGTCTCTTTCTGCATAATCGTATCTATGGATGTGTATTTGAAGTTTATGGCAGCATTTGTTTGGCGATTTTCTGTTTTTTTTTATTTTCTATTTTTGTGATCACAGCTCGTTAGTGAGTCGACACCTTGTAGGGGTATTGCGATTGCGCCCTTTCGCCAATTATTGTGCAATCAATATTGCATAATCTGGGCGGTGCAACATTGCAACAGTTGCAATAGTGCAACGCCCTGGCTAACGGCAGTCACACTTGTGGCACATAAATCAAAAACCAATCCGATAGTCAAGAAAAAACTGCAGATCGCTCTGCGTGCCATGCAAATGTCAGAATTTGGCGTGTCGTGTGTGGCTTCTGGGCATGGTTAGATGCCACTTCTGCCACAAGACACACAGTCAGAGTCAGATTCAGAGTCAGATTTATAGTCAAAGTCAAAGTCAGTCGCAGTCATAGTCAAGGTCAGTTTGTGCCTCGCATGCATCAAATCAACTGGCAGCAATCAACAGCAACAACTGCAAGGTGCCTCGCCCCAGACGTGTTAGCAACTCGTAACGTAACATGCAACTGCAACTGCAACAGCAGCAGCAAAAGAAGTGCAGCAGCAACTGCTACAGACTCCAATTGAATGCTTCTCACCTCAAAATGGAGCAGAAGGCACTGTTCTATTGTTTTTCAAATTACGACCACACGAGCAAAAAGCAGTAGTAGTAAAAAAAATTGATCGTCTGTGATTAGCAGCGATTAAGATTAGAAGCAGGAGCAACTGCAACTGCAACAGGCGAAGAGTATGAAGAAGAGCTTTTGAGCCAGACCCGGACTAGACCCGCGGTGTTTTGTCAGTTATGTGCAAAGTGGCCAAGAGCCGCTAACATTTTTCAATTAAAAAGTAAGTAAGAAAAATCTATGGCCAAAATTGAGAGTAATCGACTTTGTGATACCTTTTTTTCTTGAACACCTATGGGCAGTATCTAGATAAATCGATTCTCGAATACACCCATAACTATTAAGTTTATTATAAGCAAACTACCTTAAGGTTAAGCCACTTAAAACAGTGTGAAATTTATGCCATTATTTTGGCTTAATATCGAATGGACCCCACAAATGCAGAGCATGGTTAACAAGTTGGCAGATTGCAGCTGCATCTTGGATTAGATGCTGGATTGTTCATCAAGGCGTTAATCATAATCGCCTAGAGAGCGAACGACCGAGTGTGTGTATGAGTGTGTGTGCGTGTGTGTGTTGGGAATTTAGTAGGCCTGCCATTAAACTTTCACATCTGAAATCTATATGTTTCATCAGATCGAAAAGTCAGCTCACTTGTTGTTTGGTCAATGATTAAAGAGATTTCACGCTGCAACGAATGCTGTATCTTTTTGTCCCTATAGATATCTGTGAAATTATTAAAAGACCATGACACACACCATCACGCTCACAAATACTCTAACACTCTTGACCGCTTCTCACGTCAGTCAAAAGAAAGTAAACAAAAATAATACAAAATTTATTTACGATTATTAAGCGCCGGCGCGTCATGGCACGCGGCTGGGCAAAGACCATGCTAAAAAGGGTTTGAACTATACACATGTAAACGTATGTGGCTGACATTATTTGCTTTACGTACAGCTCTGCACTTTCTTCTGAAGCGACTTGTCAATCGAGGAAAAACAAAAAAACTGAAAAAAGCAGCTGCAATTAGCCCGTCTCTGTTTGTTGGCCATGTCTCGCTGTGCCATAAAAGATTAAAGACTGTCGTTGGATGGTACTCGCAATTTGACTTAAATACGTTCGTATGTCCACTATGTGTATCTCGTAAACTCATATAGAAAATAATTCACTTGCATACTTACTTTGTTGGGCATTAAATTTATGATTGTAAAAATTGTTTTGAGTGCGTGTTTTTTTTTTGTCTTATATAACTCCAAAAGACAACTAAAGTTTCTGTTGTGCAACTGCCACACACAAAAAAAAGAGATGTATTTTAAACACGTTAATTATAAACACTTTTGAAGCATTTAATGTGAGGCGATTTTCGAAAATTAACTAAGCTTCAATTGAATGCTTGAATGCTGGTTTAATTTCATTTAATTTGCTTTGAATATTTTTCGAGCTAATCTTTGATCTCTATACTTCATGCTTCAACTGGAGCTTAAGAATTGCTGAATCATTTTGGCGCATTTTCAGCTTTAAGTGGGTACTTAAAATCCAATTTTGAATACACTCATATTCAAATTTATTGATGTTTACGAATTATACAATAATTAAGTATGCTGTTGGTTTAATTAGCATGATTTCAATTTTGTTTGTTCGCAGATTTTACGCTATATTTTGAACTAATAAAGATTTGTGAGATATTGAAGACAAAGAGAGTTTGTCTTTAGAGATTGTGATCATGGGAACTCCTTCATCAGTTCACAGATCGTAATTTATTTCTATTCATAGTATGTTGTTCTCTATTCTATCAAGTTTCAAGTGTCAAAGAAGCAAACAAATGCACAGAAGTATTGAACTTTACAGATTCTTATAGAAACTCTCTCACGTACCCAAAAATAAGAAGAAGTATTTTTTAAGTGGAAGTATGTATAATGCAGTTGTAAATTACATTACAATACAACTTGACAGCTGTCAAATGTAAACATATTATACACAGGTGCAACTGTAGACTCTGTTTCATCATTGTTGGGGACTCGTTAAAGGTCTCAAGTGGTCAACAAATGATGAAAAAAGTGAAAATGTTAGACTACGCATGTTAACAAACCACTCCGGAAATCCAATTTAAATAGAATGTCGGAGAGTACAATTGAAATTGTCAGCTGTGTGTGTGTGGACATGGGACATGGAATGGTAATGAAATTGTTGACTATTATTTTTCGGGGTACCCCGAAGACTGGGAGTTTGTCACGCAAGGCAAGATCTTTATGTGAATGAGTTCGCCAAGATGTGATCATGTGATCGCATCTCATATCAAAATGGCAATCCAAAAACTAAGCTAGTCACAATGAAACGTCATGAATAATGAATGGCACAGCTTTACGGTAATAAATAAGATTTTAACAGCATTTTGCTAATGCCAAAAACAACACTAACAACAACAACAACAACCATGAGGTGTGAATGAAAGTGAATGAAATGAAAGTTATCAGCTCGTTAAATATAAGGCCAATCCAATGAGAAAACTGTAACATATCATACGAGTATCCATCAACAGATCAACTAGAGATCCGTTTAGAATAGCCCCGTGTCTTCATCTTCTTTTTCTTCTTTGCAACGCAATTAAAATTCTTTTGTTTGCAACTAATGGATCTTTTACTTTCAGTTTGGATTGTGTTTAACTTGATTTCAGTTTGATTCGTTGTTGTTGTTGTTGTCGCTACCGAAACGAGTCAAACTCAAACCTTAACAGATGATTCAGCAAATTTTGAAGACAAACATGTGTGTGTTTTTTTGAAAAATATAAATCACACTCGATAACACACAATTAATTTCTCATCTTCTGTTGTCATTGCAGAAGTAGCAAAATTAAAGTAGCGTAGAACTAAAGCGAAGCCTAAGCCACAAAATGTATCTAATTTGTTGTTGGCTTTCTTTTTGCAAAAACAGCAAGTGCTTAAGTTTCTCTTTCGTGTGCCAATAGCAATGCTAATTGCTCCAAACATTTTCGACAGTCCATAAGCAGCATTAATAATAAAACTTTTTATTTAAGTTTGTTTTTTTCAAGGTTAGACGAATTTCATGTGAATTTAATTTCAATATTCCTCACCTATTTCTGTAAGTTATCCTTTTGGTTCTCTATGTTACGTACACTTGATTTTACTTGCTCATTAAAAGTGTCACTTTATATTTAAGCTTTTTTCTAGGATAATTGAGCTTCTTGTCAATTCAATATATTAAGTTCTCAGCTACAAAAATATCTCTGCGTATACTTGATTTTTTGACAGTCCATTATAGCGTTACTTTCAATTTAAGTTTTTTATTTTCTAGATTGGATTTAGAACTTAAAATGAATTTATAAAAATTTTAATAATAGTTCTCACAAAAGAAATAATTGAATTTGAAAATTTCCCCTTTGGTTCTTAGCGTATACTTGATTTTTTATTTAATTGTCGTGGTTGGATTGCAAGACACACACATAAGAAAATATTTCATAAGCTTTTCCATTTGATAACCTGTCCATGTTGCTTAGTTGCAACTACCTCCAGTTGCATCAACGCCATTTAACAGCGCGTAATTAACACATGTTGTCGCACAATCAATTGCACACTCATGGTCACAGATATGGACATGTGTACATGGAAATGGATATGGCAGCAACTTAGTTGGACATATGTGGCAAAATGTGGCTGTCGTTCCGCCCAACTGACAGTGTGCCACTGTCCACTTGTTCATTAGCCGCATTTGAGTTAGGTGTGGATGTTGCAAGTATTGGCGGTGGATCAACAAACAGCTGAAGGATGAGAAAGATGAGTTACAGTTATACTTATGTATATTTGACATAGACAGATCATGCCACAAGTCTTAATTGAGTTATGAGACGTGCATGTTAAGACCATTTTGACCATTTGAATGACAAGAAACCTTAATCGTGACGACAAACTCATGGGAATTTTGCTATAGATTCTGGGTCGCCTTAATGCAACAAGTTCCTCAACATTTCCAAGAAACTCATCTCTATTGGACATGAAGGCTGCGTGCCGCGATCTTGACAACTTTGTCGAGTGCCGTTTGTGGATCATGAATGCTCTAGAAATGGTCTAATGAGTAAATTAATTGCACGACTAAAGCGTCGCATCCAAGACGGGTTTCAATGATTTGCACTAATTCGCAATAAAAACTCAATTAACAATCGATGCACCCGATAAGATTATTCCTTTTTAACCGATCAGACAAAAATCTAATAATTTACCTGTCTCACAGGTCTCATTGGCAGTCGCAATGAAAGTGCTCAGATTTGCTTTGATTTCTTTGTCTTACATATATTTCACTTTTCACTTTCATCGCATTGGGTCTACTTAATGATGTTATTTCATCGCAAATGAATCTACAGGTCAAACAGTGAACTCATCAATTAGTCGTTTAATGAGAAACAATCATATGGGAAAGCTCTCCCTTCAAATGCACAAGTATCTTTCAACTTAAGAGAATATAAAATACATATTTTTATCTGTAAATTCCTGTTTTCCGACATATTAATTTGTCATAAATTTTAAGTGCGAATAAATTTGTAAACGTGTCCGAAACGGCAACTAAATGAAGCCATTATGAGTCGGTCAGATGCGAATCAATAATGAAATGGCCATGCAAAATTCTAGACACAACAAACGGTTAAAAGCCGCCCCGGGGAATGCCTCTGAACGGCGTAACGGTAAATCCGACTAAAAGCCAGACAATAGACCCGAAATCCGCAACTCAAACTCAGACTTTACTCTTTTGAACGGGTTGAGCTCATGACTGCAGATACTCGACTTTAGATTAGAATGAATCATTTCCAAGCATCCTAATTGAGTTGACTGCTCGGCTAGCAGTTTTCAGTTGGCAGTTGGCAGTTGGCAGCTGGCAGCTAAAAGGCCAAAATATTAGCAGTCGCCTTGTCGAGGTGTGAGACTATTTAGCCAACTTTAGCCCTGACTCGAGACAGAGTCCAAGTCTGAATCTGAGGCCAAGTAGCGTCGATTAGTCGCAGTAGTTGATGCTGCAACAAAACTGGACCCAGAAGGGGCGAAGACGGGACGATGACAAAGGGCCATTTATCAAGTAGAAGAACTGCTCGTGTCTCGTCTCTAGGCAAGTTAACCGTTCCTTGACTTAGTAGCAGACTAACAGACTGACTGACTGACTAACTAACGGAGTGGAAGGCTTCCCAACTCCTCCACTTTAATTACTCATTTAATTCTGGAGAGCTGATCTCACACTCAAAGTGCTATTAAAAGTCTAACTCGCTCCTCAACCTCAGCTTCAGTCGCAGTCTCAGCCTCACATAGTGGGAGAAATGTAGTTCTCTGGGTCAATGCGAACACCTTAACTAATCAAAGACATGGCGAGTGAAGCACGCGCCCCACTATTCCCCACTGTGTCAGTCCCTCAATCCATCAGTTAGGCATTGTCAATAAATACAATTTTTCGCTTTTGCTGAGGCAGCTTTCACAAGACAAGTACGAATATGTTGCAAGTGTTGTACGCACTGGAGAAGGTGAGGAGTAATAAAGAATCTTCTTATTGGCAGTCGAAATGAAAGCCGAAGAATCGCAGAGAATTTTATGGCTTGAAGAGATTATGAACTAAGAACTGCGCTAAATGAATTCGATTTGTTTGCTAAAGAGTTTACAAATGAAATGTTTCCAATAGGCGAGTGACAACTTGAAGAATCGATAGGAGGAGATACTTGTACATACATATGCTTATTTTATTTGCCAGGAGAAGATCTTCTCTGTTGAGGTTGAACCTCACGTTCTGGGTACCATAAAACACAATGGAGCGTTACGAGCTGAGCTAAGAGATGTTCTATTGTTCAATGACCATGGCTGGCAAAACTAGAAATTTCGGCAGCTTTTATGTTTATGCATGAATTCCAACATGAAAATGCAACAAGGAAGAAAAGTCGGTGCCCATAAATCAAATTGGCCAAAATGCTCCTAGATCCAGCACGCAGTCATGGCCAACTGATTGAGCTGTCGCGTATTTGGGTGAGATCGCCCAATGTCTAAATGTCCCCATCTCTAGATGCAGCTCCAACTGCATCTTCAACTTCATCCGTAGACTCAAACCTAGTTTCAGTCTGCCATTGGGGTTTGTCATTTGAATTTCGTGCCTGTTTTTGGCTTTCTGGCAAAAGCCTCGCCAAACCGTTTTGGAGTCAAATCTTCTCTTTTGGCCAAAAATTGAAATGGAAAATTTCCATAGTATCCCTGAGCTCTGTCACCTTGTTATCCTATATGGCCCTCGATGGCTTCCTTATTAACAGATGTTTTGTCATATTTAGAGGCGTAGCCCGCCCACAGATTTCATTGCACTTCATGTTTGGGAACTAGGTCAGTTTTGAGATTGGGATATTAACGGAAGCAACATACATGCGCCTGCGATTAATGGTTCTTAAGCCAGTTAAAAGCTTATGGGATTAACAAATTGCTCAATGCTCAAAAAGTGAAGTAATTTTTAATGTGCAGACTTCCGTCAAATTCTCTCACCAATATTATTATGTTACATTTAGGTGTAGTGAAAAATCCGAAATGTGGGTCATGAATGCAACGATGGCAACTAATTCCAGTCGGGGATTTTGTTCTAGTGATTGTTGTTCTCGTTAATGTAATAGTTAAATTTGTTTTCGATGGTTACTAGTTGGCAATTTACAGACTCAAAAAAAGTGGCAATAATAATTTGACGTTAAATAGTGTGACTTCTATTAAAATGAAAATAAATGCCGGAAAAGCGATCGGAGTGAAACCGGGAATGCCATTAGTACTTTTTTTTTAGGTCAAAGCTGAGTACTGTAAAATTAATTCTTAATTATTGCGAAGTTATGTCCATTCACAAGTATTTTAAAGCTTTTTTTATAACGCACACACAGCGTGATGTGTTGAAATCTTGTTATTCCCACATGCAGGTCACCACTATGAATATCACAGGGTAATCAAAAAGTGAGTGTGATCTGTGGTTAATTAAATGTACCATTAAATTCCATTAGATATTTGCGCATAAAAAATAGTAGAAAAATTAGGTTTTTGGTGCACAAAATTCAATGGTCCATGGCTATTTATAGCCAAAGAGGCGAGCGCAAACAAAAGACTCAAGCAGAGAACTTGCTCCAGCTTGGTGTGTGAATTTATGCATAAAGATTATAATATTTTGCGTTCCAGTTCTATTCTCTTTTCCTCTCCTTTGCAGCGCACAGTTAGCTTTGACCGCGGGCTGCAATACGTTCAATAATTCAAATAAAAAAGTAGCCAACAAATTTTGTAGTCCACAACGCCCACTAAAAATGGCCAAGAAATTGTGCAGCCTGAAACTGAATAGCGGTTTGGTCTTGACCGGTCTCAGTTCCTGCCCAGTTTGATTTTGTGCAGTTTTCATATTTATTTACTTTTTTCCATCTCTTTTTCTGTGCCGCCGTTTTGCCAATTTGTCTTGCAATTAGTCAAAAATATTGTGCAATATTTATGCAACATGCAGTGAGTGACACTCTTGTCAATAAACAATTCATTTGCATAACTGTACGAGCATTGCCACTCACGATTCTAGCAACCATGCCAAACGGTAGGTTGATGTCATTATTGTTGTTGCTGTTGTTGTTGTTGTTGGCATTGCCTACGCCAATTTCTTGAGTGCAACTCATCTTCGCACACGTTGAAGATGCAGCATGACTTTGCATATTATTTTTGCAGTTTAGCCAAGTATGTGGCTTAATAACTATGTTATGCTGCTTGCTGACAGTGTACTTAAGTAGTTTGCCAGAAATGTAGTCAAGGTATGCATTAAACTAGATTGTTTGCTCCAACTTGCTAAACTCTATAATCTGTACTTTTTTAGTTAAAGAGTATCTTTATTAATTACGATAATATAACTATAGTTAAAACAAAGAGAGATCTTAGGGACAAGAAACTGAGAGCGTACGAATAGTCTGTTTTATTCAGTAGGGTATTCACGATTCATGAAATCTCTCTATTATTTCTGTCAATAGTCAGCATATGAAATCAACAGCAATTGCAGTGTCGTTGAGTGTGAGTTGAAGTGATGCAATTGACGTCAGCTTGTCTGCATCTTGATTAACTCATAAATGAACAGCTAAATGATCGTCTCTCCTTAGCGCACTTGGCGATTGACAGCATGTGTTCCAATTTGTTTATCATAAATCAAAAAAAAAAAAAAATTTCATAAAAAAATCGAGTACAATGGCATGCTGCTTTTACAAAGCTGACTGCGCTTTTCTTTTGAACAAAAATAATTTGAGCACGTTAACAGCTTGTTGCTGGAAAATATGCAACTGAACCTGCACAAATAACATTAACAACATAAACTAACCGTGTTAGTTGAAGAGAGTTCAATGCTGGCACATTAGAGGCATCAATGAAAGTGAGAGTTGGAAATTAACAAAAGAAGCCTAAACTAACCGCCAGCTATGAAATGTTGTAGATAACTTTGAATGCGTATCGATTTGAATATGAATGCATCTGGTTAGAGAGTCATCTTAAGAGACTTTCAACGCTTCGTGTCCAAAAACTTTCATTTATACGGTTAGCATAAAGCTTTGTTATGATCACTTTAGAAGCTTTGATTTTGATTTGCAATAATAGTATTAGTATAAATTGCATAAGCCCCGTGACCAGAGATCTAAATATAAATCTTAAACATTTTAGAAACTTTCATTTTTCATATTTTGACAACAACGGCGACGAATAAGTCACTGAAGGTCACTCACTTCCATTGTTGACCAGTTTGGTCAGTTCCTGGCTTGTCAAGCAAGTCTGCCCAACCTACTCCAATATTCTCATTTTATGCGTAGACATTTTAGAATATCATACTTTTCCTGAAACTAGAATCATTCGCTGTCGAAAAATTGAAAGTTGGAAAGTGTTTTTCGTTTAGTTTTGTTTCACTTTTCCCACAGTAAACATATTTTGTGTATATTTAATTATGAAAATGAAAGCTAAAGCATAAAGTCATTAGTGTCATCACCTGGCTGATGTTCTCGGAACACAGTTTTCTGGTTGAGTAGTTCATTTTTTCCTCTTTTTCTTATGTGACGACTTGACAAGTTGATGATGAGTTGATAAGTTGATGAGTTGGAAGAGGCTGTTCATCTTATTGTTATTCTATCACCTAACTGTAAACATGTCGTTCAGTCCACTAATTTAGTCATTTATGCAACTCATTTTTAATGAAATTCACTTCCGTTGGCCCAACTACCTACCTAAGTAGGTCTAAACAACCTAAAGCGTATTACAACAAATTGTTATTGATTCTCATCTGACTGAACGACCGCCTTTCAAATTGATGGCCAGTCCACGTGCAGCTCTGAGCTCATTCAGTTGTTTATGTGCTCCAACTGAAGATCTATTGATCGATTGTCAACATCATCAAATACATATTTCAAGTCTTATCTCACGAACAGTAGCAACAGCGGCATCTCGTCTTTTCGATTCTCGATTGCCTGCAACAGCAACAGCAGCAACAGCAACAACAGCAACAACAGCAACTTCATTGCCCAGATGGACAGTAAAGATCGATTCAATGCCATTTATAGCCACTGCCTGACTCTAAACGATCGACTCCCAACGTCCTACTAAAGTTTATGATACAGTTTTTACGCGCTCACTAAAACCCGAGATTCCGAAACAAGACGAGTTGACGTCAAGCATTTTGCCACCTCCATGGGAGTCGATGGCATTACGAATTTCGACTTGCTCATAGGCAGCTTTGTAAAGTTAAAACCTTTATTTTTTTTGGCAATTTATACAAACGTAATTTTAATTACTGGGCTTTTGTTACCTACGACCACCCCGAGTGACTTCTAATGATGAGACAAAAGCCCGCATAGATATCATTGAAGCGGCAACATGAAAACATTTCTTGTTCTGTTCTTGCTTTTTTTTGGCACTTTTGTTAGTTTCTGCTTTGTGAATTAATACTCATATAAAGCGATTAGGAATAGCGCTAATAAAATTCCAGAAAATGGCCAAGTGCTGAAAGCGGTGGGAAGAACTTCTAAGAAAATTAATATAAATATCTATGTTGAGATTTTATTTTTTTCAATATTAATAACTTCCAAAAATTGCTGAAAATGGTGTCAAGAATTTAAAAAATTTAAAAATATTTATAAAAGAATATATTCCGCAGTTTTATTATTAATAAATTCTAATAAAGTTCGAAAATTTCTAAAATGTAAGAATGGTAAAAAGTACTAACGAAATTTTTAACAAATATATACTTGTATTAAAACAGATGAATGTTGAACTGTAAAGGTCTTTTGACAAAATCAACATTTAAATATTTATACCATTCCTTTATATTTGGTTTATTTTGTTCTATTTAAATTTATAAGATTGTCTTAATTTGTATTTAACTTTTTTTAATATCTTCCTTGGTGAAATCGGTTCACTTTGGCACACAGTTAAGCTCTAGAGACATTTATTGGATTTTGGCTATAATTTCACTAGTAAAATATATGGCTTTCGTTGAATCAATTAGCTTGTCGCAATTGCAAGTTATTTTAATTTTAATTGGATGAACTGCATTTCTTTAAGTGCCACTTAAGCACATCGGTACATTTATTGAGCACCAACAAAAAAGGAGTTAAATGTAAAGCAATGGTTTTAATTACCAAGCTGTTAGATAGTTGGTAGATAGCACAAAGTCAGACTAACATAAATTGATTTGGCCATTCTATGATCGCTGTGCATGTTTCAAAGGAGAACCGTTAGTTAATTCTTGGATAGGATGGCAAGCTCTTGACCTTTCGCCATGCCCCTGACATTTATTCTGTCGTTAAAAACCATTCGGGTGGTCCCCCCAGCATTCAACATTCAACTGCCAACTGACAAGAATTATTCTTAAAGCAAGGCCCGGCAATTACCAAAATCCGCTTAGTAAGTTATGTGTACAAAAGACCAAATGAATGGCATTAAATTCTTTTGCTAGTGAGCAAAAATAACAACAAGAGGTTCAACAAGAAGATGAAGAGAAAAACACAAATTGCTAAATCATCAGTTGGCCCTTTAAGCCGTTGGCCATACCCAATACGATTTGCATTTGTTTTTGCCCCGCCTGCGCTTTAAATGATGTTGTTGTTGTTGTCTCGGCCAAATCTCCGTCGAAAATTTTGTTTCGTTTTTCGACGACTTGCATAAATTTACGAATTGTTATCGAAAGTGTGCATCTTAAGCCAGTTGCAAGCGGTTAGTCCAACCAAACAAAAATACACCCACCAAAAAAAAAATATATATATATCTGAACTACAAACGTCCAAATCAAACATTTTCTGCTGTCGTTGAGCCGTGACGCCCATTCAAATGCTTAGCAATGAAGACAGCAGCAATAAAAAACAGCTAAAGCAACGGGAAGACAACTGTCTGTCTCTTAGTCTGTATGTCTGTCTAGTTTTCAGGAATTGTGCCAGTAGTGTAAGCGATGTTGCCTGCCTCTAAACTAAAGACTGTTGGCCAGGTTGGGACAGGGGCATTTCTAACAGGAGCAGCAGGATCAAGTCTTGTTAGTGCTCTCCATCATTTGTTGCATGTTGTTCCCTGTTCTGTTCCCTGTTGCTGTTGCTGTTAGACGATGTCAGCGCTGATAGGTGACGCTTGCCGGGATCGGGATCGGGATTGTGCTTTGGGTCATGCAGCGTCGGCGGTATTGACATTGTGTAGCCAGCTCCCAACGAGGCACAAAGTTCACGACACTCTGTCTGTCTCCCTGTCTCTCTCTCTCTTTGCCTCTGTCACAGATTGTTGTAAATTGTGCTTGTATGATGTTTTTCTCTACAAGAGGAGATGCAAGATTAGCAAATTTGTGTGTAAGTTGATTGTGAGCATTCTCGGTGTACACATCATTAATCTTGGAGTAAACCTTTCGTTTATTTAATTGTTACTTATTCAAAGATTTACAGCTATGCTGCGTTGTGCATACGCCCCGTTTCTCATTCAACTTATTCACATCGACACAGTTTCAATTTCAGAGAGCACTGTAAATGATTTGACTTCATAAATCATAAATCATTAGGCAGCTAATTAAAATTTATGCAAAAAGAAAAGCAAAAGTTCTCTCACTGACTCTGACAGTGGGTCAAAGCAATTTGAGCTGCACAAATTTTATGGTTATTTGCATAGATCTTGACAAGTCACGTGGAGAGCGTCAACTCTATGCGTGAACTGGAATTTCAAGCAGCTGCAAAATGACAACCTGATGAAAGCCTCGGGTCGAAAGTTTGCAGAAAAACAAATGACATTGTGGGGTGTTAATGATACTCAGTCACAGCTCGTGCCTCTCTCACAATCTTCTACATTTTCAATAATTATGTGCTATTAGTGTTTTCACTTTTAAGCAGACATTTGTATTGATCGCATTTATTTATAATAAAGCCAAATTCTTTAAGATTTACTTAACTTTCAGTTATGGTAATATTAGAGTTGAAGATCGAAAAGTTGACCAATGTTTAAGCTTTAAAGTGATGCATTGTCAATGCCTTTGCTGACGTTGTGAATTCATCATCTGTTGACTTTGTGGTCAAAATCGTGACGAGAATGTGCCAAATGGGAACATCAGTGGCAAAGTGACAAGGATGCAGCCTCTGTCTCAGTCTGAGACTCTGGTTGAGAATAGAGACCTTGAATACTGGCAAAATGTGTGTCGATGAGAGGTTTTGATTTACGAAAGAGTCTTTTTAGCTCGACACTGGACATGAGTGAAATGTCGAATTGAAATTGGCAACAACTCTCTGGCTAAATAGAGATTCTACTTACGAGTACATTCTCCTTTTCGCTTGTGGCATTATTTCATTAAATTCATGTGATTAGAATCACTTTCGAGTTCGCTGCGAAGTGAAAACGCACTCTCGATGGCACGTGAGACACAGTCGGAGATTTCAAGTCGAAGAAAGATGCGAAGTGCACTAAGAGATGATCAAATGACCAGAGTCAGAGTCAGACTCAGAGTCACATGAGAGAACCTCAGATGATGATAGCATGTGGAACGTTTTGTTGTCCAACAATGAAATAATATGAAAAAGGCCCTGGTACATGGGACATTGGGTCGAGAGTCGAGCACTTGGCCAACAACAAAATAAGGCAAATAAATAAAATGAAAATTGCAATAAATTTCACTCTTGTGTGAAGACGAGCGGCTCTAATCAGAGTGTTTTCCATGGCAAGGGCAACTTGCAACTGCAACTGAAAACGTTGCCAAAATGCAACGTGAGCCACATGCAACATGAAAGCGAATTGAAAACAGAAACCGACTAGAGAAAGAGAGAGATGAAGAGAGAGAGAGAGATGGAGAGGGGCAATGGCAAAGTGGCAATGGCCTGGGAATTGGGCTAATTGATGCTTAGTTGCACTTTTACCCAAAACCGTTTAAAGATCTGCCAACTTCAGTAGATGAGGACTTTTATAGATCCATATCAACGATATCCAAAGAAACAATAACATGTTTCTACATTCGATACCTCCTCTCTCCCTCTCTCTCTTTCTCTCTCTTTAAGTTAGTTGTGACACGGATGCATCTTAATTAACCCAAGAAGCGGCTTTAACGTGTTTTAATTGAATACAATTAATTATTGACACATTTTGTTAGAAATTCCAACTCCCTCTTTGTAGATAAAAGAAAACGTGATCAGCCTTTTGGAGCAAAGCAAATTTGGTGGTCAACCATTGATGAGATGCATATGGAAATGCACTTTCTAAGGAGACTCCCACAACTTTGCTAATTTTATGGAAATTGAAATCTTAACCCAATTTGTGGAATAAACTCTCCTGTATTAACCCATTGACATACAGAGAAAATTGAAACAGTGTACAAAAGATTTTCTTGGTTAGTCTCTTTTCAGACTTCTTGGTTAGCTAATTCTAGAGGGAGATTAATCTTTTCAGCCGCCTCTGTTGATTCCTCAGTCTTCGTTCCAACGGGACTAGAGATGTTTGCCTTCGACATACAAACACGCATGCGAATCTGCTGACAGGTGCCATGGACATTTTCACTCCATTCAATTGGAATTGGAAGAGATGGAGGCGAAGACTTTGGATCGTTGACAAAGTTACACAAACATTTCAAACATCTGCTGCCTGTTTGTGTTGAAAGAAGAAGATTGAGGCAGCAACAGCAACAACAACAGCAGCAAACGGTTTACTTTTCTCACCCAACCACGAATAGAGACGACCACAGGCATCCAGCAAACATGGCCAACAATCGATTGGAATGCCAGTTGCGGGTGTTGTTGGGATCGAGAAACGTTGCTTAAATCTAGCCAAGAGTTGTGACAAAAGTCCAACAAGTGGAGGACGCCCACCTTCCTCCCTCTCTCTCTTTCTCTCTTCAATGCCCGCATCCTCTGCCCCCAAGAGTGTCATTTGAATATCAACATTTGTCATCGTGTGTCGTGTCGCATTCCGCGAGCCGTCGCCAGTTGCAACTTGCAAGCCCCGAAATGTGCCCAAAAATAAACAAAATCCAATTAAAGTCAAGTGGAACATGGTAAGAGTTGCAACAGTTGCTGTTGTCTCTTGTTGCTGTTGCTGTTGCTGTTGTCTGCAGTCTTTTAATTGAGCATCTCTTATGTACAATGCAATGCAAATGTGTGCCAAAAGTACTTAGAAGGATTGCATTGGTCGAACAGGAATTGCAATTACTTTGTGGATCAATTTCCAACACTTTCCCTGGCAAAGACAAAAGAAAACTGAACAAACTGAAGAAATGCGATCACAGTTTTTAGTGTTTTTTTATCTAACAAAGATCAGGCTCATTGTCAGAGCAACCCAGTGGATTTGGGGTCTTGTAATTGAAACGCATTACAGCCAAATGGCAATGGAACTGGTTAAGACAACTGAGTTTTAGCTTAAGCTTTGTCTTTGTCTTGGCTCTAATGGGCGTTGGCAAGAGATCTGCAATAGGACAAGAACTCAACATCTCAACATCTAAACAGTTGAACAGTTGAACAGCAGCAAACACGACGACAATGTAGGCGATGACAGCGTCGCAAAATTGGAAATTGGAAACCACAGTGTGGTGTGAGGAATGATGAATGTGGGAAGTGAGGGGGGAAAACGCACAGGGGCCAACTTAGGGGCCGATCTGCGACATGGTAGCACCGAAAAGTAGGTGAGGCAGCCGCTAACGAACTGGAGACTATCCAACTGCAGGACGGTATCAATGAAAGCCAATCGGACATGTGCCAAAGAGGCAACCGGGTTGGCAACCAGGTGGGCAGTGGGAGGCAGAGTCAGCTCACGCACTCTCCAGGGCAGGAGAAGGGAGAGGAGAAAAAAGACAGATCTGGAGCTGGACTGGACTGGATTGGAGGCCTGCCTACGAGTTGAGGCTTATAAGGCAACTTAAAGGCAACACAATGTGCCTCGATTTGTTTGCGATTTGGTTAACGCAAATTTACGGCAGCTTTGCAAGTGAATGCGATCTCTGGAATTCACGCAATTTCCTCATAATACAGCTAGGTGGTCCGACTTGGTTCCCCAAGTAGGTGACCAGTCAAAAAGATTCTTTTTCTCCCATATCCCCTCTTTAATGAGCGAGCTATTAAACCAAGCGAAGCTAATGAATCTCCTTGAGAACAGTTTACACTATTCCCTGTTTACCCATTTGTCATATGTATGATGATTATACTAACATGTCTAACGGTGCATTTGTCATCAGAAATATGCACTATGGGAATCATTGTCATTAGAGAACCATAGAGAGAGTGAGAGGGATGATCCTCAATGGTCACGCGCTTGAGGAGTGAACGATTTAACCTTGCATGGCATTTGACAACCAAAGCAGGAGACAACATGAAAACGTGGACCCATCAAAGATCTACCATCAATGTTCATAGATCAATATGATCCCAAGGGAGATGATATTAGGGGATAGGAGGGGACAGGTCCAGAAGTGGGACAGGCATAAAATCAGCAGGTTGCCAATGTCGATAAGAGCACCAGCAATTAATTGACAAGGATGAGGAAACTTGGCTAACAAGAGGAGGAGCTGCAAGTTGCGTTGTCGTGACACCCTGACGAAGATGGAGTTGGAGACTGAGACAGAGACTGGAATGAAGAAGAAGACTGTGATGGTAACGGTAACAATGATGGTGATGAGCACGACGGTGCCTTATTGGTAAAAGAAGTAAAAGAGTCATTATCAGTGTCAGCTAGGATTCATCGGATCGTGATGAGTGTCCTATGTACCATGTCCCAAGAATTGAGCCTACTTAAGTTTACTTAAATGCCGTTAAAATGAAACGCTTTTATAATCCCACGAAACTTGACGAAAGAACTGAAAACAGAAATCATAAATGGAATCAGAATTTAATTTGCAATTATTCTGTCCCCTCCACAATTTGTTTGCTTTGTCTCTGCTGAGAAATAGAGATCTCATCAGCTCCACAACCACAAGTAGAATCTACATCTATATCTGCATCTCCAGTGAAAGAAACACAAATGAAATTCCCCCACCGATGATCGAGAGATGACCCAAATTCTGCATAATTGTTTCTCCTATAGATGCTGCAGTTTTCTTAGCTTGGTTTTCTTCTTGGTTGCCTCTTTCCCACAAGATCTAAGAGAACCACTGGATCCACCAGACCAAACATATCGCACTAACTACACTGCACTGCAAATTCGCCCCAAAAGCGAGAAAGTTCATTAAGTCCGACGATCATTTCATGCGGATCATTTGCGTGGCATGGCGTGGCGTCGGCGTCGAGTTGAGCTCAAATTATCCTGACACTCGGCCCCAAGAGTCCGGTCCGGTCCAGTGCAGTCTGATCTCTTCCCCGACCCGATTTGTTTCCCACTTGACCATCCGTTGACTTGCGTGTGTTTCATATTTCTCGACTCTCAAGTCTCGACTCTCGCTTTGGTTTTGGTTTCGTGCTGAGGCCTCCACTTCTCCAATTCTCCACTTGAGACGACAAAGGCGAGTTAAGGCGTTAGGCGTTATGTCGACTTTGATATTATAACTGCAATTAGTCGACATGGTCTCGAGTGCTATCACTGGCATCTGTACTTGCCAGAGTCCTCTTTCCGCCTCCATCTCCAACTGCTTTGTAGAGAAGTTAGTGAGAGTTTGACTCGATTTGATTTCCTTGCATTCTGCACACTCTCGAACGTCTCGAGTGTCTGACGATTGGACACAAAACATTTGCACGTGGACAGACTGATGAAAAGCCTCCATCCAGATAGAGACAGAGACAAGGAAACTTTCGATTGCACTCGAGATATAAACAGAGTTTAGGGTCAACAACAAACTGGGAAACGGGAAACTGAGCTGAGCTGAGAGCCAGAGGCAGTGATAGAGAATGCCATTGAACCCATCTCCAAAGTAAACAGACTAACAGACTTTACGTTGTCATAGTGGAAGTTCTTAATCAAAACAAGTCAAGACTGGAAATAAGTCTATAAATATCACGAATCTTGGCAACAGTTAGCCAACAGAGATGCCAATTCATAACAATTTCCTGTCAATCAGAGCAACGACTGAGACGATGACCACACCCATTTTCTATGTTCCATTCTCCAGCCTCCTTCTCCTCTGAATTAGCGGATTTCGGGGCCCTTGGAGTGCGACCGAGTCAAAACACGCAATTAATTAGTGGATTTGGCCAAGGGGCAGTCTTTGGGCTGCTGAAGCGAGGAGAAGTTCAACATAACTGACCCAACGACCGATCCACAAAACGACAAAACGGCAGCAGAGCTCATCAAGCCACCTACGCTTACGGTACTTCGACTACCAAGACCAAGACGACGGCTGTAAATTAATCGGTCTGTGCAGTGTCTCGGAATAATGACAGACCCGAAGTAGAGAACCTACTGAGACTCCAACTTTAACTTCAACTTGGACTCGGATCCGGACTCTGACTGGGAGTGGGAATGGGCCTTAGGCCTGCCACACTTTTAAAGTCTTTTTTGAAATGTTTTATAATTTATCATTGGCAATATTTCTGATCGTCAAGTAGGAGAATGGGAGAATAAAAGAGAAGAGAGTAGTGTATAGAGAAGGAAAAAGATAAAGATGTCAATGGAGAGTCCTGGATGTGGGTCACTTTGAGTTGAGTTTTAATTAATTTGGATTAAAATGTTGAAAATGCTGAGAGGTTGACTGGGAGGCTGCCTGATATGCCGAAGAAGGCGTTGGCGGTTTACCGTTTTCTGGACTCACCTGAGTACTTCTATGGAGGTGCCATGGTGGCTTTGTGGTTCTGCGGCTCTGTGGTTTCCGCAGTGGACCAAAGGCCAGGCGAATTTTGATATTGAAATTGCTACCTTGGCAGAGAGCACAGCAAACACTGAGGAAAGCTTCTGCCGGAGGCGAGGCCTTGATAACATCAGCTGAAGTGCTTGAATGGAAGGGGAATCAGAGAGGAATTCCAGCTCCCACAACAACTAAACTGAAGAGAACAAAGACAACAATTCCATTTGGTAAACGTTTGCCCAGCGTTTGAAGAGGGCGAAAAAATGCAACGCCAAGAAGTTTTCTGCAAAAGAAAATAAACGGAATGAAAAATAATCTTAAGTTTACGTTGGTTTTCTGCTTGTGTTTGGATTGCTTTGAATTTGAGTTTGGCCAAATGTAACTACAATTTAAATGCTAATCTGGCATCTGTTGGCGGTCGAAGCTTGGCGAACAAAGCCACAGCAAAAACAACTCCAAACTCCGCCCCGACAACGCCTGTAAAGAGCTCAAAGTGAGGGTGGAGACAACGTAGGGAAAGAGATAGATGTGGAAAAGAGGAGAGAGGCGGGGATGGAGCAGCACTTAGTGGTTACCTCATTAGTTGACTACGAATATTCACCAAAATGTCCAACTTTCAAGTATTCACTCTTCAACTCCTTCTTGTGCCCTTCATGGTCTCTAATTTATTATGTAATCTGACTCCTGTCCAACTTCTGGGCCACTTCTCGAGATGCTCAGGCTGCCTGACTCTTTGGTATTTGGCTGTCTAATTAATGTTCACGCCTATAAAGTGCCGACTTTATTTGTGGCGGATGCCTGTTCTGAATTCTTCACCTGGTTGAAGAGATTCGCCACAAAAATGTGCGAGTTGTTGCCTATTGTCTGCTGTCTAAGTTCAACGGAACAAAGTACCGCTATGCCCTCCTTCATACCCCTTCGTTCATTTAAAGGAGGGAAACCGCGACAGTTCAAATGCAGCCAGAATAGAAATAGAAATGGAAGCAAAATCAAAACTGAAAGAACATTTGTAAGCTGCCAATTATTATGAAATGAGGAGACAGCAACAACAGCAACAAAGCTGCGACAACGGAAACAACAGCAGCAAAGACAACAGCGACATTCGAACTTCAAGTAGAAAAGTCTAGGACCAGAGTTCTCTATTTTCTATTCTTAGTTCTCAGTTCTGAACTTTTCTTAGTTTTTAGTTCTCGAGCTCTAAAAATCGAAAAGCGCGTCACGCCGAAATCCGTTGGCTCGTTACCATTTGGAGGTTTGAGCGCCGGCAATCGGAAGAATAGTCTCTGTCTTTTGGGCGAAGGTCTGTTAGTTTCCCAGTCTGCAGTCGCCAGTTCCTAGTCCCCAGTCCATAGTTCCCAGTCCAGTGCGGGCCGCCTCGCGTGCTGCCAAACCGCCAATTACCGAACATCAAAAAGCAGTTTCCCTCAGCTGGTCTCAGCTTGCTTTGCCTGCCTAATAATTTGCTTTCTGACTTTGTGTGGCTTTGTTTGTACTTTCGGGGATCGCCAGCCCATCTCTCCTTTTCCTCTAAGATTCCCTCTCACTCGCTAAGTAGGAGACTCACGGGACACCCAAAAAGGTGTTTGAAATGTTAAGAATTTTTTGCCGAATCACGCAATGTCTGAGTTCTGAGGTCTAAGGTTCAAGTAAAGGAAATGCAAATGCTCTGGAAGATCTATCGAGGCTCACGCTTTGATACACTTTCCGGGCAAGTGCCACGCCCCCAGAAACATACCTTTCGTATGATACGAGGTACTGTTTCTTAACAGAAAATTAATTTAATTATATTAGGTATAATAAATAAAGAGAGTTATCCAACACACTGCCCTTTCGGGGCCACTTTGACATTGTAATCACGTCAGACAGTGGCCTATTTACGAGGTGTTTGGATTCGAGTTAGCCTCGGGTATTCTTCTTCTTCCCGAATTAAGGGGAACAACAAAGCGTGACAACAAAGTCCACTGACTGCTCGTCCAATTAGAAATGTAACATTCTAATGCTAATATTATGTATTATGATTCTAAGCACACTCATAAGAATAATATGAAGACAGTTTCTATTATAAGCTGATTGATATTCCATTCTATAATAATAATAATAATATTCACTTTATTATTAAGACACAGTTGTAGTGATAATGATCAGAAAATGATCACTGAACAATCAAATCTGCTGTTTATTTGATCTCATAAAACGAATGAGTCTTATAAATCAATATCGAAGGAAACTTTCCTTCTCTCGTTAGAGTTTTAAGACTCAATTAAGAGGATATTTTGGATTTGCTTGTTTTAGTAGAGATGTGATCCTTTTATGATCTTATTCCTTTCATGTGATCCGCTTTTGCGTAGGCTCCACTTCCAATTGAAATTGCTATGACAATCACGATCTCCCAGCAGAAGCTCTCATATCTCATCTCATCTCACCTGATCTCTCACAGTTATCATCTCTCACGCCTGTGGTGCATGAGATCTGTTGGAGATCTTTGGATCTGTTGAGCGGTTTGCTTGCTAATGTGTGAAGCAAGCTGTAGGATTGCGTGGGTTTCGAGTCGAGTGGCAACAATGTTGCAAGTTGCATCATTGCCAACATGCAAGAAGAATAAGAATAAGGGGAACAAGTCGCTGATTATCTGTCTCAGAGTGCTTGATTAGAATTAAAGCAGTGATCAGCAACCTAGGAAATGATCTTTGCCCAGAACTACTCCAAATTATGCCGCTATCCCCATTGTCCCGCATGACGGCGTTGAATTCGAATTGATTCGCAAACATTAAAAACCTTTGTAAGAGTTTGAGTTAAAGTCGATTTTGCTGGTGCAAATTATTGGCGCTGAATGGGAATGAAAATGAAATATTCGAGGCATCCTGTTTCGATCGGAGCGATCGACGGGGCTTCGTTTTATTGCTGCCTTGATTTATGCAACATTTTCCGCAATAAAAATGCCATCGTCTTGAAGAATTATTACATCATCACGTAATAGGCCTCGTCTTCAGCTTCAGCTTCAACCTCATCCTCGGCGCCACGCCCGTCATAGGCCAGTTGGAGGTTGGAAGTTGGCAGTTGGCAGTTGGATGTTGGCCAAATTGCCCTCGGATGCATGCAGTGTTGTGGAGATCCTCAGTCCGATCTTTCGCGCTGTCATAAATCAGTCGCCAGCCTCAAGTTGCCGCAAGTTGTAAGAGACAGGAGATGGGGAGGGGAAAGGGACATAGGCATTAAATACTCGTACTCTCCTCTTAAATTGCAGGGCACGAACAGCTGGAAGAGTGCTAAAAAAGAGGAGAGAGAAGAGCAATAGCATCAACAAAAGAAGCAACTACAAAGCGACTATTAAGTGTCGTGTCATCCTCAGTGATCCATCATAGCATACAAGATATCTTCACTCTTCACTCAGAATAGAATAGAAGTAGAATGGAAAAATGAACTTGGCACGTGTCTATCATTTTAAGTGGGAGGTGGTTTACTGCCTGTGGGAGAGTTTAGCAGAGGGAGGTGTTAATCTCACTGGAATGTTTAGCCAAATGTTGTAATAACTGGCCAAATTAGGCAACTGAAGGCGAGAGAGATTGCATCATGAATTCCTTGTGTCCCTGCCTTTGTCTCAACTCTCAACTCCAAATGGCCCATTGTCCAGGCCAGATCCAAACACGGAAGTCCAAGTACACTCCCCAAATGCCCATTTCATATAATTTCTATTATTTCTGGCAGCTTTGCCAACTGCCACCAGGTGACAGTTACAATGCAGAAACAATATACAACAACTACTAATGCCAACTCGGCTCCAGCTACGATTCCACTGATCGCCACCGAGTCAGAGTCATTTTCAATGTAGGAGTCACAGTCAGAGTCAGAGTCGGGAAATGTTCTTGAAGCATGAACAGTGAGTTGGCTGTGTGTGGGGACATTGCCACCGTCCACAAGCTGGCAACTGTCGCAGCCATAATCGCCGAAATGATCATCATAATCGTGATCGTTTTCGGGTTTAGCTTGTGGTCAGCTCTCCTCCTTGTCCCTCTTTCCACTCCGTGTCCGAGGTTGTCTTGTCCTCGGGGAACCATTTTTGGCATGCGTTCGGCAGCGAACACTTCCTGTGGGAACTACTCGAAAACTTGTTCCATTCTAGAGATGCTCTGTGCTCTGTGGATGCTATGTTCCACGTCATGTCGCCTGGCCATTTTATGGCTGCTCTGTATGAAGGCTGCACCCACAAGAAGTCCTCTTTTCCTCTCCTCTTCTATTTAAGACTCACAAAATTGCATTTCAACCTCTTTTGTAAATATCTCATCTACCATTTGACCATAAATCAATTAGTTAAGTGTAACAGTTTTCATTGCTTCACCTGGTTAAACTCTACTTGGGCTTGTCCTCTTCTTTCCACTTGTGTTTGGTCTGCATTTTAAACGCGATCGAAACATAAATTACAAAGATGATACCTCTTTTATGTTGCAGCAAATTGGAACAGATTCCTGATGACTTGAAAAGTGGTACAAAGTAAAGGGATCTTTAAGCGCTTTCAGTGGCAGATATTAAATTTACCTGTTAACACCTAACGAGTCCCTATTTAAATAGAACCAATGGCAACTTAAGGAATATAAGTCAAGTGTTTAGTGATGCATGGAATTGTTTTACTTTGTCAGGATGATCTACTCCATTTTCATCTCTATTAAATCTTTTGCACATTGATCTAATCGCATTCAAGGTCGGAGAGGCTGGGGAAAAACAACTGTGAAATGGAGCAAGATATGACTAGAAACAGGTGTTGCCGCTATTGACAGTTGCCTTGATTGGTTTGTGTTGCATGTGGCAAGCTCAAATATTCTGAACACGCCCCTGTGAGACTGTGAGTGGAGACTAAGACTAAGGAAGACAACTGCATTTTGGGTTCTTTGGGTACGCTGCTTCTTTGGCAAAGGAATCGTCGCGTTGTCGAGTCTGTCTGCCATCGCCCAAAGCAAATATACTGAAATACTGTCCATCCTTCCCCAGTTTGGCCATAAATTGATGCGACTCTGCTCCTAATAGCAGGGTCTTGGCTTGCAAATTGCAGATGTAAGAAGAAACGGAAGAGTGGACCATTGGAGAGTAGAGATTGCATCATCGATGCTGACAATGCAACGGCATCAAGCTTTGAATGTGTCCGCCATTGCATTGTCCAGAAATTGGTCAAGATGAGTGCCAATTTACCTGCAATGTTCAAGTTATGAACTCTCGAATTCCCCTTTAAAGGAGTTTGGCTTTCTACTCCATCTTCTTTGGAAGTATCACATAAGCCCAATCGATCCGCCATCCCATATGACACCTCTGTGTAGCCATAACTCATAAGGTTCCAATTGTGTTAAGGCGACAAACTGGATTGAAGCACTAGAACAAAAAACATCGGCAATTAGAAGAAGCTGCCGATGGCCAACACAAGATGCGAGTTGCTGGATGCAAGTTCCAAGTTGACTGGTGATTGAGTTGCAGCTCAGGTGGCTCCACTCCACCGCGATCCCGGTTATAATTGATGGCGAGACGCTCCTCTGACCAACGCGACCAACAGCCAGCAAACAGGAAAATTCATATTACGAAAAAACTGCATCGTTTAAGTGTCATTATTGGGACCAGAATCTCAACAAGTCGCTGCCGTTGTCGTGTCTTCGGATGAAGATGGTGATGGAGATGGAGATGACTACTTTCACCGCGCTCAGAATTCCTTTCTGCACTGAGTAGAAGCAGACATCGGTCAATCTGCCATCTTCTCTCCTTCACCATCAGTTCTTTTCTTATTCTTTTCCCCTTGAACAGCTTTAATATCCGCTGGCCACAGTCAACACCAGCGCACCGCCCACCACCTCTTCAGCAGAGGTGGGGCCATCACTCAGCCTTAGCTTCAGAATAAGCTTCAGCATTAGATTTAGCCTGCACCTTACTGTCTTTTTGGTTTGTGGCCTTCCTTATCCACTCATTGCTCATGTGTAGCTCTTTCTAGACTCTCGAACTTGAGCTGGTTGTGGTTTTTACACCTTGCCTACTTTAAGTTTTTTGTTTGGTTTAACTCTGCTCGTGTCGTGTCGAATAGATCGAGAGCTGAACTAAACTGAACTGAACTGAATGGAGTGGTGTCTTTGGTTAAGGGCGTTAACTGGGTTAAACACTCGTTGACAGTTTTATGCTGAGACAAGAGAAGTCAAGACCACATGGCATTGACGACAGTCAGTCAGTGGCACAAACCAAACGAGAAACTTATTAAGAGTGAAAATTCTTATTGCAATTGTGGCCAGAATGAGTTTTTGTTTTGCATGGAAAGCTGGAAAAGCTGAATCAAAGAAATGACACAGCTGCAATTAGCGATAGCCCAGAGCAACAGGCGAATTAGAGGGGCAGAATTGCAAAGGAGAGAGGGGAGAGGGAAAAGAGTGAATGGGTCAGTCGTTCAAAAGTGAAATACTTTAGCAAATCAAATGCGGTGCAATCAAGCGAAAGGTTGTTAAAGTTCTAGACACAGTCATAAAGTTCGTCGCCTCAGTCTTTCGTTTTCCCTTTGCCTCCTCTATGTGGGTCGGGTGCACTTTCAACTTTTTTTGGCGCCTTTAACGGCAACTTTCATCATACGATGTGCTGAGATTATTATCAGCAATTAGGCGTTCAGATTCCCTTCGGATGTTCCCAATATCCGAATACGCATCCATTAGGGAGAAATCTCAAGATTTCTGGCAGTGACTTATTTGAATTCGCAGTTCCTTTCTCCGAAAACTCTCTCGATGCATTCCAAGCGAAAGTACTTTGGATCAAGTGTCGATCTATTGATATACAGATCTATCGATCTACTTCTAATGAACAAGGCAACAATAACAACTGAGAGAACGAGGCAAGCAAACAATCACAATCCAGACATTGTCGATCAATTTGCAAACAATTGCAACAATGAACGAGAGTTTGAGACGATTGATTGCCGGAAATATAAACAGTCGACAACCTGCACATAACTCCTCTGCCTTCCTTCCACTTCATCTCTTCCTCTCTGCTCGACCTTCTCAGGGGCGACAATCAGCAAGAAGCGAGAATCGAGAAGCGAGAAAGCAACGGAGAATGTGCGAAAATCGAAAGGAAATTTGCATGTCACTCAATTGACCAAATCACCAAGAACAGAGCGACACAAATGTGGAGAGTTTTGGGGTCTGTTTGCTCTACAAACGAGCTGATGATGTCGTTGTTGTTGTCGTTTACCTCAGTGCTTGTGTTGTTGTTCTTGTCATCACTTTCAACTTAGAGCTTGGCACAGTTTTAGAATGGCAACCAATATTTGAATATCGAAATGACACCAAAAAACATAGATGGCCTATTAAAATCACTTATTGATTTCCTCATAACGGTTGAGCTTCAACGATAAGATAAGAAAGAGCAATAAACTCGTCACTTGACCCAACTGACCTGGGAACAGGGAACTGTAAACTGTTAACCAGCTCAATTCAGCAAATATTTGCTCAGAGACTAGATTTATTCTTGGGAAAATACAACATAATTTTGGCAGTGATCTACAAAGAAGATTACAATTGAAGCACATTTTTTGCGAACAGCAATTACTCAATTATATAGAATAAGAAGCAGACACAGACATTGGAGTAGCCTCGTGTCTAGTCTTCTATTGCTTAATCAATCTATGGGTAACAATCAGAATTGAGAACTTAGAAATCAGAAGCGTAGCTCAACAGAGGAGAAGAATTTTCATTCACACGGCAAAAGGCAAACGGATGGCGATTGCAGACTTCCTGTTCCAAAAGCTTTTCCGAAAGACAAAATTTATATAATTTCTTTATCAGATTCATCGCAAACTATTGTTGGACAAAATTGTGTAATCACTTGATGGCGCTGATTGAACAGGTGAACAGGTAAAGAGCCCAGCCTGAGCCGCAGAGGCGTCAATTATGAGCACAAAGCGACAAAAGCTAACGCCGTCATCGTCAATTTATCGCCAGAGAATCGATCCGTCAAATGGGAGTAAAAATAACTGAATGCAATTGCAAGTGTA
Organism: Drosophila putrida; assembly: GCA_037043535.1. NCBI lineage: Eukaryota > Metazoa > Arthropoda > Insecta > Diptera > Drosophilidae > Drosophila > Drosophila putrida. Next base: position 2,154,088 of record JBAMBI010000135.1, read on the forward strand.
ACTAAAGTGCATGAAAATGGGGGAAAAGTGAGACGAGTGCAGTTCGCTGTGCTTTCGGTGAGTCTTCGGTAATATTTAATTGCGTATCTCTGTCTCTATCTCTTTCTCTATATTTCTTAATATTTCTCAGTCGCAATCATATTTGACACATGAGCGAGACTTGGGCTTTCGTTGTGGCGTAAGTTTGGGCTGTAAGTTGCGTAAGTTGCATAAAGATGACTCCTTAATTCCATGCCACAATTGGTGGCCTCAATCGGAGCTCAGATTTGTTATCTCGCATTTAATAAGGCATGCGTTGACTTAATGATTATCACAAATGTTGCTGCTATTTTTGATATTCTTGCGGTTACAACTTTGGTCATTAGAAAGCTGCAATGTTCTTTTTTAGTTGGCAGTAAAGTGAGAGACACAGAGATGAACTAAGACTCTCTTTGAAGATCAATTCACCTGCCTGGCTTTACCTGAAGACTTCAATCAGTGATTATGCAGTGCAATTCTCGGCCAGAGTGAAGTTGCATGCAATCGCATTAGAAAATCATTTACTTTGACTGCTTTAATTGCATTTTATTGCTTCCGACAGGCGACCAGAGGCGACTTCAAAGCCCAAGATTCATTCATTTTTGCCTTTTACAGACAGATGTAATTTACTCTCGAGGAAAGTTCTATAAGAGAGCACATGTAAAGTTAAGAGCTCAAGTTAAGAGCTGAGTTTTACAGTTGGTTGCAGAGAGTATGGCATTGTTCTCTTTGCAGAGTTTCTCGGCAGACACTCTGTGGCCTTCGCCTCCAACATTTGGTGCTTGACGAATCGAGACGTGGCTGTTGACGCTTTGGCTTTGGTAGCACTCGACCATGGAATGGTTACACATTTTCATAAACGAGGAATATATAGCTTAAAGTTAAGGCTAAACGGAATAAGTATTTGCATTAATAAATGCAACTGTGTCACGCCCAAGTCAGCGGCTCATGTGACAGCGACTTCCGTTTGCCTCACTTGGGAAGCTTAAAAATGGTTCAAATGCTTTTAGTCAACAGCAAGTAGAACCGGCAAAGTTGCCGGCATTAAGTCGTGCAAAAAAAACAAACAAACTTGCCACAACAGGGGGCCAGTAGATCAGAGTATTCCAGGCCTCTCGCAATAATTCCATAATTTTTTACAATTAAAATAAGCTAGATAAAAAAGTATATGTATGTATAAAAAGTAAAATGAATATTAAAAATTTTAAATATATTCTCGGTTAAACTTCTTATACACTTGTTTTCCAAAGACAAGTTAATATAAATTAGACATTTATTGAAAATGTAATATGTATTTTAAATAACAGTAGAATAACTGCAATAAATTTTTATTTATTACAATTCAATCACCCGCTAAGAAATGGATTCTTAAATTGCTTATTAATATTATTTAATTCGTTCGAACATTATGTAAAGCTGAAAATTAAAACGTGACTTTAAAAGTAGTAGAACAATTGCAATTTGGTTTACTAATGTTTTTAATACAGTTTAGTCATATATTATTGGTTTATTAACAACATTTCATATTTAATCCATTGTTTGCTAAAATTAAAATGTGATGATTAAGTTGATTTAAGTGCTTTTAAATGGAATTGACAACTGCTCCCAGCAGTTAGTAAACTCCAGTGGAAGACTATTGGTAAAAGGATCTTAGAATTGCTTATTAAGAATATTTTAAACTGAATCCAAATGTAGCATATGCCACAAATGTTGAACGCCACTCTCGGAATTGATCAGAGAGACATTCACTTGCCGGCAGCTGCATCTAAAGTCACAGTCACTTCGTGGATGGCAAATCGCGGATCGCAGATCGAGCATCTTTCAACTCCCGCCTGGTTTGGCTACAAAATCATAATCATGTCGGCAAATTAGACTGACATGGAGCGTACGTGCGTCAACTAACCGATGAATAGGATCTGGTATACGAGTATGTGAATGTGAATTCAATAGGCGGGATTGAAGATCATCAGTCTCGTCCAGTGTTTGCGGCAGAGAAAGCTGCAGAATGCATTCGACTTTGACTTTGTCTTTGACTTTAACTTTGGCCATGGGTGAATGTCCGTTGTGCGAGAGTTAGAAGAGCAATGTCATCGTCCAGTTCGACAACGGATGCTAAAAACCGTTGGCATTTCGTGCGACAAAACAGCGATACACGCGTTTTGTTTTTCCATGCGGAAAACTGATGTCTGCCAGACACATAAATATTTTCCAAATGCTCAGAACTCCAAAGATAATTAACTTTTGTCTATTTGAATGACAAAGTGTTGCAGATGGCTTGTCTATAAAATTTGTTTTTCATTCAAGACTTTGGGGTAAACTTGGGTAAGCATTCTGGCTGGCAACGATTTAGGTTATCTGGTTTGGGCCCCAGGTCATGCAACGGTTGTAAGACAATTGCGGCGAGATAAAATTTTATAACTTATCAGTTAGATCTTGTCTGCATGCTTCAAGAGCTGGCTTATTGGATTCCGTTGTTTATGGTAGCCAAAAGCAATAGCAACAGCAAGAGGATACTCGTAATTTTGTTAAACGTCGACTTTATTTCGTCACATAAAAATGTTTACTAATTCTTGAGTTGGCTACAAAAAGTATTGTAATTCAAGAATCTCGAACACAAACGTCAACCTTTGAACTAAAAAAATCACTTCTTCATTCTGCCAGCCTGAGGTAAGAGAATATCTCTTTTCAGCTTTCAACATTAAATTGTGGTTAAATATTTATGTCTTTCATTCGCAAATTCCCTTGCCTAACATGATTTGATACAAAGTCTTTAGTTCCAATTGTGTTGTTTAATTTGCAATAACTTAAAATGAAAAAATTTAGAAGTCGTAACTCCCCATGAATGGAAAAGTATTCAAATAATGTGAATTACTTTTATGCGGCTTCCATTAAGATTTATGCACAGCAAGTTCGTTGTCTAAGTCTATTGAATTTCATTTAGCGAGGGGAAACTGCTTGAAAATTGAAAACGTCCACTAGGTCAGTTAAAATACATGGCCAATAATACATTAACCGCTCTCAAAATAATAAGATATGTTCAACTGATATATGGCTGGCACTTTGGGCTGACAAAATGGGCAGCCAGGCCATAAATTTGGGTACAGACAACAGCCGAATCTGCGCCATTGCAAAGTGATTTTCTCGCACTCAATTTCAATGGTTTCGGCATCGGCATCGCCGCCAACTTGATAAATTAACACTATGCACATGCCATTTGTTTATTTACCTAAATAAATCGCCATCCAATTCGAATTTGAATTCAATTGCCTACAAAAGAGTCCCAAAAGCTACCGCACCACCAATTGAAAATCGCAGCACAATCAAATAGACATTCTGTGCGCCCCGCAATTTATGTGGCTGGAATCTGTGACTGCGACTGCGACTCCCATGCTCGAAAAGATTTAAGCAAGGCTTAGTTTATTGGCCCACTAAGGCGACTGACCCACAACATTAAATTGTAATCTGAGTGGGCAAACATTTTAACCGAATTTTCTTTTCTCTCTTTGTCTTTGGACAATTTTCTGGATCTTGTTCATGTGCATGTAGGTTCGAGTTAGCAACTGGGATAATTAGAATGCCATTTGCATATGTAGCTGTGACTTTTGACGCCCCAGTGCGGTATGTGACCATAGAATACCGCTATTAGTAGCCTTGTCTACTTGAAACTGAACCTGGTGTGGAGTAGATGTTGGCCATGTCATTGACCATTGGAATGCTTGGAAATCAATTTGCGAGCAAACAATTGCATAATCGTTGATTATGAGCACACAGCACACAGAGTTCTCGATTTGACCATTATCCAATAGCCACCAGGCAACAGGTAACAGGCAATAGCCACCAAAATGGCTCACAGCTGGTCGACTGGTCGACTGTTCGATCTATCTATCGGCTTGCACTAAAGTTGTTCATTTCAATTCGATTAGCGCAGAAATCAATCTGGTCGTCAGCGCATGTGGAAAACTCTCTGTTTAACTCTGTTCAGGCAGCTGCTCAAGTCAACTCGGCTCGACTCGACTCTGTGATTTAACGCATATTACACATAATGCATTTTCCACGCCGCTTTAAGAACCGCAAAAGCAGAGACCACGAACAATTCACAAACCACGGACGTTTGGGATCATACATGAGTGTGGAGCCAATCAGTTTTTCCATTTCTTTTGAAATGGGCTGGTTATTTGGGGCCTCATCTTGGCCATTGTGCGTGAGCCTGCAAAGTGATGTTATTTGAAATTGTATCAGCTTTGGCAGGTTTTATTTTTTAATTAGATAGTTGGATTGTTGCAACTTTGTTGCTGTTACTGTGAGAAATGATTTGCAAATGTTTCTTGGGAGAAAAAACATTTCCGTCAGTTCGGGGTAAATAAATTGACAGCGCGGTGAAGCACATACAGTGGGCTTGATGTCTGTTTGCAACTTCAATAGCAATCGAAACATGCCGCACCGTGTATGTAATTCATAAAAATTATGAAAAAACCCACCCAGATTGGTCCCCAAGGGCCGATCGCTTAGACGCCGCCGCCGCAGTCGCAGTCGAAGTTGGAGTCTCAGTCTCAGACCGATGACATTGCCTTGGACATTGTCAAGCCAAGCACTTTATTTGCTGCGCGTTTGACATAAACATTTGCCCAACGGACATCTGAATGGCCACGGCCTCTCTGTGACTCCTTATAAGCCCCTCACGACACGCCAAGGAACAGAGCTTGCAACAAGATGCGGCGTCCTCGTCATCTTGCCTCTAACAATATTTGAAATACGCATTGCAGAATTTATGTTATGCGTGCCACAGTCGGAGGCCGTTTCAGTTGCTCGTCGTGCCAATGTCAAAACACACAAGCTCAAACTCCAAACCCCAAACCTCAAGCCACAGCCCAATGAAAAACAGAAAACAAAAAAAACAAAAAGAAAAACTTGAGCGCGGAAAGTGTCCAGTGACTTTCGCTGGGGGCTCCTTAGTCCAGAGGCTGAGCTGGAGAGCATGCTCCTCTGGAGGCCAGCAATGAGGCTTTGTCTAAATTTGGACGGTCATGTCGGTGACAGCATTTGAGTTGCCAGCTTTTCAACTTGTGGTTGCAAGTGGCGCAGAGTTCAAAGCATCAGATTAGAGATAATGTTAAACATTTCCTTTCAAATTTGTAACTGACTTTTTGACGTCGTTCAAGTCAAACAACAGTCAGAAATAATTATGATTAAATAGGAAAAAAATAAATAAATTTCATTTTCTTAAATATGCAACCAAACAAAGAGTAAAAGTAATTGAAAAGAAAGTTAAACTACTTTCTATACCATCCTTAAACTATATTTATACAAGAACTGAAGAAAATAGTTTACATAATAAAAATATGCAAATCGAAAAAATTGATCTAATAGTTCTAAAATTGTAAGAGAGTCTCAATTATTAATTTGAACAGAAATGAAAAATAGGTACTGTATTCAAAAACATTAATCTCTTCTGATTTAGTATACCATCTTAGCCATTATCCAGTGCAAAAGATGTATAAAGTCAACTCAAATGCCATTAACTATAGCTTTATGTTGATCAAAATTAACTCAAGGTAAAATTATATCAAATTTTACTTGAAATCATTCAGTGGAAGTGTGCTAAACAATTAAGGAAGTCATATTGGATTCCACTAATGTTTATCAACATATCTGCTTATCTTCTTCAAGTACTTCTTTTACTTTATTTCAACAAAAGAATTCTCTTTACAATAATAACATTTTCTCTTTCTATAAATAGCTTAGCAAGCATGTCCTTCAATTTGTAAGTAGGTGAAATCAAGTAAATGAAGTTGTTTATTTGCAATTTGTAGCCCCTATTTGTGCTCAATTAGTTTGCCACTTTTACTTGGTCCAACTTTAACTTGAACTCCATCTACAACTCCAACTCCAGTTTGAGCTCCAGATTCGGTTCGTTTCAGTTTCACTTGGCAATTTTCCACCTGGTAAGTGTCTGTAACGCCTAAACGTTGCTCTGATTGATTTGTATAAACGTTGATTAGGCCAAAACCAACAATCAGAGCCACGGCGTGAACCCCACAACTTGAGGTTGGCCTTGTTAGATCGGACAGCCAAATCAATTGACAGGCAAATTACCCAAATGAAAATAAAGTAAAAAGGCAAATGAGTAATTTCTAATACGAGTACAGTTTATTTATTTTTAGTTTTTATTTTCATTTTCTTTCATTTTCTGTTTGTGTTTCTGTTTATAGCATCTGAAGTTTGTCTCATTGTTACATTGCGTTGTTCACTAGGCCTAATATTAAGCTTTACGTACATATAAGTACATAAGTATTATAAGTTTTTTACTTCTCTTTATGTTTTATTTTTTTTTTATTAATTAAGACAGTCAAACCTCTTAAATGAGGCTTGCATAGTTGCCGTTTCAATTACAACGGCATCAGTTACGAGCTCAGTTAAGAGGTTTGAATGGTTTGCACTACGACTAAGGAGCTTTTTGCAAGTCTTAAGCTGATAGTATGTCGACATATTCAGAGTGTTAGAGTCTTAGGAGTAAGTCTTAAATAGAGTAAGCATATATGAGCATAAATATTAAGCTACAGTATGGGCGGCTGATACAGTCATTGCCTCATTCATTTGATGTTGCAGAGAAGTCCAGCTCTACGTTGCGCGCAATGACTTTGAATGTGCCACATTGTAGGACCCTTACTAACTAGATTATGAGAGTGGTTCTAAGTTTTCATTTCATTTTTTGTTCAGCTAAAGATAGAATTTCAAGCTAGTTTCCTATGAAAGGGCTCATCGTTTTGTTCATCATCATCATGAGCATCGTCATCATTATCATCATCTTTATTTGCTTATCGCTTGTGTAACGCGCGTTTCTGCATGTTGTCCCAGACTGCAATCACCGTCAGTTGCAGCAGCAGAAAGAGTGCACCGGCAATTATGAAGCCTGCAAATAGAGTTGTAATGCACAAGATATTTATGGACTTATTTAATTAGCTGGTCACTCAGCCAGCAAGACGAGAGGGCCTCCTTCTCGCTTTGATGGTGCGATGTTGCGATGGTGCGACGGCACGCGATTATAGATAATAAATTTGCAGCGCCACTCAAGAGGCAGCGTTGCAAAGTCGCAAGTTGCAAGTTGCTAGTCGCAACAGCAGCTAAGCTAAGCAGTCAAGCAAACAAAAAACTTACCATAGCCATTTATGCAAGTGTCCGTTTTGTTGGCCAATTCCAATTGCAGCTTGGCAAGACCGTCTCTAGGCTCACCGTTGTTCGGAGCATCGGCGCCATTGAAGGCAAATTTATCGGTGATTTGTATCGACTGCACCAACAAAATGTTCTCATCGGTCGTCTGATGACTCACATCACGTTTTTGGCGTTGCGACTTAATGGCCAGCTCAACTGTGGAAAGGAGTAGCAAGTGATGAATATGAAATATGCCCACGTTCGGGAGACAGCCAAGTAGCAAGTGATGAATGAAAATGAAGCTGTGACTTGTTCATGAACCTTTTCAGCTGATAACACAGTGAACCAGGAAATGCCAAGTTTTACTGTTATCATTTATTTTAATGTTTAAGCTTAACTTAGGAAATTTGGTTGAAATTTTCTGAATAAAAATTGAAAACTGTTTTTTTGGTGGATAGTTGCAAGTAGTTGGTCTTCAAAAGACCATAATTGGAGGACAACTTTTGAATTCAACCTGGATCAATAAGTATAACAACGACAATAAGGCTTTAAATATTTTAAATTGACATTTTGAGGTAAAAGAATTCTTGAATTAGATATTGCTGACAAATTACAACCAAAAGTTCTAATTTTAAACCAATATTTGGAGAACATTTTCTCTTCTCTTAATAAATTAAGAATTTTTAAAAGTTTATTTTTATTATATTAACTTTTCTCAAGTTTTAATTTTATGAGAACTTTCAGCTTCTAGTTTTCGGAAAATTCGAATTATTAATAAAATGTGGACCTTCAATTTAAATATTTACATTTGGCAATTTTCTTCACAATCACTGCGATAAATCACTGCGACAGTGATTTCGATATGCTTATGGCCATCTCTACCGTTATGGGTTATGGGATAGTACTTACCACCATCGGTGCCATTGAAGATGGAGCGCTTGCGACGACCATAGGATAGTAGCGACTTGGTCTCACCGTTCTCATCGTTGTCGCAAATAACCGGTTCACAGCGGGGTATGCAGGGCGTGACCAGGGCGCGGAATTGCACCAGCTCCGAGGAGGGGAACTTGAAGGCGTCGAACTGTGAGAGCAGCACCTTGCGATTGCTGGCCATCTTTTGCATAGCACTCATAATGTATTGATCCGTGGGACAGCCGTTGGCATCGATCAACGTAATCTCGGCACTGTCTGTCCCATCCATGGCAACCAGTTCGCGTACAAAGATCTCATACGGACTGTTGGCATCAACGATCTCGAATCGCAAAGCGAGAGGATCACCAACCTCAGCAATTCTCTTCATATCGCTACCATCCCGTGCGGTGATCTTCATTATGACATTCGGTGAGTCCACAATAATTTCCTCGCTCAGAGTCGATTCAATCTCCCCGGTAACGCCCAGATCAACATTGTTCACAACCGTCTTATTGGTCAAATCATACTGACAACTAACGGCCAGACCGAGATCCGAGGAGGTGACAATCATGTCGTGATGCTGTATAACAATATCATTCATATAACGACCGTAGGCACTCTGGCGGACATTGCACTCGAGATCATTGTAACGCATACGAAGATCAAACTCCAGTGAGTTGTTGACATTCACGGCACAAGACTTGGGAGCTCCCTTGGCATAGACCTTGCCATCGAAGAGTTTGGAGGTGCGAATCTTGGTGATCATCTCACCGGAACGACAATCAATGGAGACATTGTAACAGGCGGACTGTTCGTAGGTAGCCGCCTCTTCGATGTTCAGGTAGGGCTCCGAAAGATCACTGAGTGTGGCTCGACTGTGGTGCGATAGACGACAGACATGCTCACCGGTTTCATTGTAATCATAGGAGTGGCAACGGAAGGGGGCGGTCAGACAGAGGTCACGGCAATCATCAATGCTCTGAACATTCTGGTGCACCGAGTCGACGGTCTTTAAAATGCGTCCCGAGACACGCTTAAATTCACACAGTTTGCTTGGCTCCTCGGCACAGTTATTCTCGAGATATTCGGCGCCATCGTAGGCCACAATGTTGGCCTCCTCCGACAGCGTAATGCGATCCATGTCCGACAGTTCGCATAGGCCAGAGTGCGCATAGAAGTTAGCCGAACTGAAGAGGAAGCATCAAATGAATGAGCTGTGAACTGTGGCATCTGGAATGCTTTTTTTTGTTAACGGGACTCTTCCACTTACCGGCAGGTGAACTCCGTTTCGCCCAAACACAACTCGATGCAATCCCGTCGCGTGGCCACACTTTGGCTTGTCTTGGCATGCTCCGGCAGACGGTAGCCCTGTACACGATCAATGCACCAGGCCTTTGAGCAGGGACGGACACCAAAGCAGGATTTCTGTGCGTATATTGTGAAAACGGGATACTGAGAACGCGAAAGTGAACCTGCAATACGATGAGAAGGAGGAACACAAAACAAAGAGGCGTGTGTTTTTGTTATACTATAATATATAAGAAAACCCAGAGGCCCACACAAAAAATTACAACTCACCTGGCAACTGATCAGCAGTACTGCGGAACATAACGCAAAGACCCGTCTCATAGTTAACAGCACTGCAAGATTCATTGGCCTGGCAGGCCTCCAAGCAGTCGGTCAGCATTAGTGTGCCAGGCAGCGTCTCCAATTGCTTCGATGGCGCCGATAGCACGTACCTGGCCATTGGGTTTTTGGGGATAAGACAAAATACCACACATAAATTTTCAGACTCTGCACTTTAACTACAACAGGTTTCATTTAAGAAATAAAAGCTAGCAAACTAAATGCTACATCCACATACCGAACAATTGATATTCTTGCAGACTTCTACGTATTTGTTAAGAATATATAATTTGCTTAAAATATTGATAATACAAAATACCGCATATAAATTTACAGACTCTGCACTAGTACAAATACTACAGGTTTCTAGAATAAAAATGTTGCCAAAGAAAAAGTCCCAAGAAACAACAAAACCATTTCTCATAAAACTTTGGAAAACTTTTTTGAACCGATTGTTCCTATGATAGCAACGTTAATAATTAAATCATCTGATTTAATTACATTTAATGAGACCACGAATAATTCTTTAAGATAACCAAATTTGAAGTTAGAAGTTTGGCTAAAATATTTCAATAAAAATTAAGCTACTAAAAGAACGAAAATAATTTACATTTAAAATGGAATATTTTTGTTATAATATAAAGTCAATAATCCTTTTAGATACTGTAGGTTCTGCTACTCCTTGTATTACATACTTTGTGTTATAACTAAAATACCTTGCACTAGGGTATAAATACCAAGCAACGACTAAAGTCAAGTTAAAGTTAAGTTAAGTCTCTCTCACTCGAGAAAAAGAGTTAGCAAGCATTTACGATGTGCGAACAGGCGGCACTATAATTAATACCGCCAGCCCTAAATCGAGTCGTGCAACTTGCAGCACACAACATACAACGTGCAACGTGCGATGTGCAATGTGAAATGTCCCTGCTTTACAGCTAATTGCCACAAATCAAGATTTATGTGGCATTTAAGGTGGTCACCTTACCCGGTTATAAGCTCAAAGCCAATCATATCCGGCTCGCAGTCCTCGTCATCATCATTGATCTGACCAAGTGCTGAAGAAGATGATGATGATGATGATGATGGTGGTAAGGCCGTTGCGGCAAGATCATCGCTCTTGCTCTCGCCATTGACAGGTGTTGCGGCAGGTTCCGCTAGAACAGCTTCCGCCGGCTGCTCGCTCGCATGTGGTGTCAACGGTTTTGGTAGCTCGCTTCCGCTCGCTGCTGCTGCCGTTCCCTCTGCTGGTGCTGCTGCTGCTGGTGGTTGCTGTGGTGCTGGTGGTGGTGCAACAATTGCTGCTGCTGCAATTGACGGCGTCGCATTGTTTCGCGGAAATGTCTTCAACGGTTTTGCCGGCCGCTTGGGCAACTTGCGGGCCGAATCTGCATTATCCACAAGCAATAATACCAGTAGTAGCAACAACGATGTTGTTGTCGTCATCATGCTGACTCGTCTCTTTCTTGTTGTCAATGACCGTAGCTGCATATTGTGATTGCTGTTAAGTAAGATGGTAAAATAATTTTGTGGCTTGGTTTTTAATTAACATTTCAGTGTTCTTTCGCATGCTTATCTCATGATTAATTGCAGCTGCAGTTACAGTTAAGCCCTAATAATGGGTTTAATGGCATCTTTCCCAGTCGCTATTTCCTCAACCCAACAACTGTAACGCCCACTAGCACGAACTGCACTTGATTAATTGCGCAAAAAATTACAAGCTCCGATGCAAAATCAATTTTGTTGATGATGATACCATGGCCACAGCTGGGCACGCACACTCGAGAGAATTAAAATAACGCCACTTGGCAAAACGCACGCAAAACCCAACCCAAACTTAAACCTAAACTCAGGCTCAGTCCAGGAAAACAGACAGAAAAAAACAGAGAACTGATTGGGATTGCGATTGCCTCTATGATCATGTGATCGATACTTTGGTCGTTGAATTGTTAGTGTTTTTTTTTTTGCGGTTCTTAAAGCGGCATGGAAAATGCATTATGTGTAATATGCGTTGAATCACAGAGTCGAGTCGAGTCGAGTTGACTTGAGCAGCTGCCTGAACAGAGTTAAACAGAGAGTTTTCCACATGCGCTGACGACCAGATTGATTTCTGCGCTAATCGAATTGAAATGGACAACTTTAGTGCAAGCCGATAGATAGATCGAACAGTCGACCAGTCGACCAGCTGTGAGCCATTTTGGTGGCTATTGCCTGTTACATGTTACCTGTTACCTGTTGCCTGTTGCCTGGTGGCTATTGGCTAATGGGCAAATCGAGAACTCTGTGTGCTGTGTGCTCATAATCAACGATTATGCAATTGTTTGCTCGCAAATTGATTTCCGAGCATTCCAATGGTCAATGACATGGCCAACATCTACTCCACACCAGGTTCAGTTTCAAGTAGACAAGGCTACTAATAGCGGTATTCTATGGTCACATACAGCACTGCGGCGTCAAAAGTCACAGCTACATATGCAAATGGCATTCTAATTATCCCAGCTACTAACTCCAACTTACATGCACAAGAACAAGATCCAGAAAAGTGCCCAAAGACAGTGGCAGAGACAGAGAGAGAAAAGGATATTCAGTTAAAATGTTTGCCCACTCAAATTACAATTTAATGTTGTGGGTCAGTCGTCTTAGTGGGCCAATAAACTAAATCCTCATTCGATGGACAAGACAAGCGTAGTAATCGCGGTCGGTTGCCATGCACATAAATTTCCATTTGGCATTTGCAGTTGCTGCTGTTGTATTGCTCTTGCTGTTGCTGCTGCTATTGAAATTGCAGTGGCTGTTGTTGCCGAGGAGATTCGAGTACGATGCAGATTTATTTATGTATTCACATGTTTGAATGTGTATAAATATATTCGTTTTTTGCCGCGGGACTGAAAATTCTGTAACTAGGTTTTTTACTTGATGTTTTTGCGTATTTGCGGCCAAATTTGACAGTTTGTTTGGCTCTCGTTTTATGGGCTCTTTATTGTTGCCGAATCCATTTGGATAGATGAGATTTGGTTAAAGTGGGTTATATTTAAAAGTTGTGCTTTTTATGTTTTAATTGAGCTAAATAAAACTTTTATGAAGCATTAGTGATGGCTTTTAATGGCCAAAGGAAATGTATTTTTCATATAAAAATACTGTTTATGTCGATTGCCGACCGTTACGATTACAAGTAAATTAATCTGGGAATGCGCTCGCTAGAAATTTGGGCTAATCCATCAGAGCAGGTCTGTGAAATGCTTCTTAGACAGGCAGGTGCCAGCTGTCAATGAAGGATTTGCTGATGTGACACCAATATTATCTCTTACTCTGTCTTTTAAGAGACAGCAATCACAGAAGCTCATGTTATTTCTTAATTAAAATTGCAAGAAATCAAAAAATATTTTATTTCCATTGACTGATGCTGGTTGAAACTGTGCCAGCCATGAGAATGCACAAGAGAATGACATAACTGCCAACTAAACGCTTATCTCAATTGAGGCGCGAGTCATTGTAACTGTAAGTGGTGTGTCTATACTATGTGTGTCTTTGTGTGTGTGTGTGTTAGCCAGTCAGGTAAGGCTTACTGCGGACTGACTATCTTCATTCTCCACTAGTTGGCAATTTGAAGTGCACCCGCAGGCCATTGGCACAGGAGCTGACCCACATCGTGTATGCCAGAGTTATTTTTATTGAAATTTAAGCAATTTGCGCCAATTTCTATATACTACTTATTTTTATGTGAATGGGGATGTGGATGTGAATGTGTATATGTGTTGGCATTATATTATGCGACAAATGCCCAATTAATAGTCCATGGATAACCCAGTGAAATTGCTCGCATTCTATGGCATCACAAACAAAAGACTTAGGCGACAAACGTGTTTCTGAAACTCATAACGATATCACGATCAAAAGACTTAGGCGACAAACTAGCTTTGCGCTTAAACATTTTTTTGTTGTCGATTTCGATTTGATAAGCAATGCCACACCGAAAACCTAACGGCAATTTAACCACACTATTTGAAAGCCATTCGAGTAAATTGTAATCTATTGGACCAATAGACATAAGACATGATCTTTTCAGTTCACGCTTCGTTAAAATGCTACCGAAGGCAGTCGAGATCTAACTGTGAATGAATTTTGCATAATAAAACAGATGCACTGCACAAAGCGACTTCGTGTCGAGCTGCTTTCAGCATTTTAATGAACTTTCGGTTGGAAATGAATTTTAGAAATCTTCTTGCTTTGCTTTATGTGGTAATAGTCATAATATGGAGCTAAACGAAACAGATAACGTAGACTTATATATCACCTCTATTACAACAGCTTTGACTTTTGTTGTCGTGCGCACGTAGCAAACAAATTTGTCAGTCGGTCAATACGAGATATAAAAGGGAGATGGAAATGTTTAGGATATGCAAATATCATTCATCCATTGACTTGAAAGCATACCTTCCCTTTGTTTAATTGTTATAGGAAAATACTGATTTTTTTGTGAAAAGGAAACAAATTGTCTTTGTTTGTGATCGTAATGCCAAAGGTTCAAATACAGCGAAAGTTGAGCATGCTTAAAGATCTCTGACATTTAAGAATCTAACAGAGTTTAATTGTTTAGCCAACGTTAGTCGTTGATTATCTGCACAGTGCACACAGCTTATAGCTTACAGCTCACAGATTACAGCTCGCGGCTAATTGTCTTCAATTGTATCATAACCGTTGCATGACCCAACCCAAGTGACCCAAATCACCTGGCCAGACAAGCGGTCAGCTCAGCTTAGTTATCCCAGGCGAGTTGACTATTCGAGAATGAGCAGTGAAAATTTTTCGCAGTTGAATTATTTTTCTTATTTTTTTTTCTATTTCTGCGTGTGCGGCAACCGGCAAAAGTTAATTGCCTTCTGAATTCTGCGCATTTGGGAAATGTTTTGTCAGTGTCGTCAGATAGTTAGATGACAAAAGTTTTTCCGGGAGCAGAAGACGTTGTTTGCAGCTCAAGAAGCTGCTCGCTTAGTCCGGTCACACGAATTACTAACGGTTCGTCTCGGTTCATCTCGTCTTCAACTTCAACTCAACTGGAGGATGACGTTGCTTTTCTTTACATGGCGCTTCGATTTTTGCACAGATCATTTCAAGATTCGCCTTGACATTCACCCAAGGCTTTCTCTCTAATGGTCCATTGACCATTTTCGTTTAATTGATGGACATGAGCAGCCCGATCCTGTTCAGTCAACCTGAGTCTCAGCATTGACACCTTGTCAGACATTGATACGATTTTCAGAGCACGACATATGCAACGGAATTATTCTTAAACCAATTTAAAAGCATTGCAAAAAAGTCACTTCCTTATTTTTTTTCTCATTTTAATTGTCATTTTTGTGATATTACCTTTGATTGTTGTTTATTTGCAAACTATTTAATCCTTTTATTGCTCTATTTGCGTGTAAACAAATTAATTATTTTATTTGATTTAAATTTGTTTTACTTTGATTCGGTTATGTATTTGAATTGATGACACAACGCACGCAGGACACTCACGAAATTTTTCAAAGCGTATAAAATATTTTGTTTTTTTTTTTATTTTCGTGAAATATTTTTTGTGAACCGCAAAAAATGTTAAAGGTTGTGGACCGATGGACCGCCGTCTTCACTCTAGAAAGTGGAGCGCCTAACTGCCGCACATACACCTCAGCAATAGGTTCTTATGTGAGCCACTCTGCGATTTCAGAATTATAGATGCTGCGCAGCGCAGCGGGAAAATTGAAATTTGCTCTCAAAGTTCGTTAGCTTCTTCTATTGACTCGACGACCGTGGCTGCGACTGCCAGTTCGAGCACCTTGACACTGAATGCTCGATGCGAAGGCCGCGGAAAACTTTACAAGTTGGTAGCCAAGTTGGTAGACCAACTAACTAATGCTGACTCTCTTTCTCTTCTTTCGCTCTGTCTCTCCACTCTTCAGTTCTTCAGTCACGCAAACCGGTAAAAGCAGCGGGCAGAAAGCTAATGGTACGCGCTCTTTGTTAACTCTCTTCTGCCACATACTCTTTGCTGCCACTTTCTTCGGCCTCTGTTTCTACATCTTTTCTCTGCAAACATTGTAACGGGCAGATTGTCGGAAACAATAAAATGCAATTATAAAAGTTGAGCTAAATGATTTTCTAATGCTGTGACTACACGCAGCATCTTAAACTCAAGCCGAGAATCACATTGTCTAGAACTGCATAATCGCGAATTGAAGTTTTCTTGAGGTAAAGGCAGGCAGGTGAATTGATCATCAAAGAGAGTCTAAGTTCATCTCTGTGTCTCTCACTTTACTGCCAACTAAAAAAGAACATTGCAGCTTTCTAATGACCAAAGTTGTAACCGCAAGAATAACAACAACAGCAGCCTCAATTGAGGCCTCAATGATCATTAACTCAACGCACGCCTAATTAAATGCGAGATAACAAATCTGAGCTCCGAGGCCACCAATTGTGGCATGGAATTAGGGAGTCATCTTTATGCAACTTACGCAACTTACAGCCCAAACTTATGCCATAAAGAAAGCCCAAGTCTCGCTCATGTGTCAAATATGATTGAGACAGAGAAATACAGAGAAATATAGAGATAGAGATACTCTCGAATGCAGAGGCTGATGATGCAATTAAATATTACCGAAGACTCACCGAAAGCACAGCGAACTGCACTCGTCTCACTTTTCCCCCATTTTCATGCACTTTAGTTACACTTGCAATTGCATTCAGTTATTTTTACTCCCATTTGACGGATCGATTCTCTGGCGATAAATTGACGATGACGGCGTTAGCTTTTGTCGCTTTGTGCTCATAATTGACGCCTCTGCGGCTCAGGCTGGGCTCTTTACCTGTTCACCTGTTCAACTGTTCATCTGTTCAATCAGCGCCGTCAAGTGAATTACACAATTTTGTCCAACAATAGTTTGCGATGAATCTGATAAAGAAATTATATAAATTTTGTCTTTCGGAAAAGCTTTTGGAACAGGAAGTCTGCAATCGCCATCCGTTTGCCTTTTGCCGTGTGAATGAAAATTCTTCTCCTCTGTTGAGCTACGCTTCTGATTTCTAAGTTCTCAATTCTGATTGTTACCCATAGATTGATTAAGCAATAGAAGACTAGACACGAGGCTACTCCAATGTCTGTGTCTGCTTCTTATTCTATATAATTGAGTAATTGCTGTTCGCAAAAAATGTGCTCCAATTGTAATCTTCTTTGTAGATCACTGCCAAAATTATGTTGTATTTTCCCAAGAATAAATCTAGTCTCTGAGCAAATATTTGCTGAATTGAGCTGGTTAACAGTTTACAGTTCCCTGTTCCCAGGTCAGTTGGGTCAAGTGACGAGTTTATTGCTCTTTCTTATCTTATCGTTGAAGCTCAACCGTTATGAGGAAATCAATAAGTGATTTTAATAGGCCATCTATGTTTTTTGGTGTCATTTCGATATTCAAATATTGGTTGCCATTCTAAAACTGTGCCAAGCTCTAAGTTGAAAGTGATGACAAGAACAACAACACAAGCACTGAGGTAAACGACAACAACAACGACATCATCAGCTCGTTTGTAGGGCAAACAGACCCCAAAACTCTCCACATTTGTGTCGCTCTGTTCTTGGTGATTTGGTCAATTGAGTGACATGCAAATTTCCTTTCGATTTTCGCACATTCTCCGTTGCTTTCTCGCTTCTCGATTCTCGCTTCTTGCTGATTGTCGCCCCTGAGAAGGTCGAGCAGAGAGGAAGAGATGAAGTGGAAGGAAGGCAGAGGAGTTATGTGCAGGTTGTCGACTGTTTATATTTCCGGCAATCAATCGTCTCAAACTCTCGTTCATTGTTGCAATTGTTTGCAAATTGATCGACAATGTCTGGATTGTGATTGTTTGCTTGCCTCGTTCTCTCAGTTGTTATTGTTGCCTTGTTCATTAGAAGTAGATCGATAGATCTGTATATCAACAGATCGACACTTGATCCAAAGTACTTTCGCTTGGAATGCATCGAGAGAGTTTTCGGAGAAAGGAACTGCGAACTCAAATAAGTCACTGCCAGAAATCTTGAGATTTCTCCCTAATGGATGCGTATTCGGATATTGGGAACATCCGAAGGGAATCTGAACGCCTAATTGCTGATAATAATCTCAGCACATCGTATGATGAAAGTTGCCGTTAAAGGCGCCAAAAAAAGTTGAAAGTGCACCCGACCCACATAGAGGAGGCAAAGGGAAAACGAAAGACTGAGGCGACGAACTTTATGACTGTGTCTAGAACTTTAACAACCTTTCGCTTGATTGCACCGCATTTGATTTGTTAAAGTATTTCACTTTTGAATGACTGACCCATTCACTCTCTTTCCTGTCCCCTCTCTCCTTTGCAATTCTGCCCCGCTAATTCACCTGCTGCTCTGGGCTATCGCTAATTGCAGCTGTGTCATTTCTTTGATTCAGCTTTTCCAGCTTTCCATGCAAAACAAAAACTCATTCTGGCCACAATTGCAATAAGAATTTTCACTCTTAATAAGTTTCTCGTTTGGTTTGTGCCACTGACTGACTGTCGTCAACGCCTTGTGGTCTTGACTTCTCTTGTCTCAGCATAAAACTGTCAACGAGTGTTTAACCCAGTTAACGCCCTTAACCAAAGACACCACTCCATTCAGTTCAGTTCAGTTTAGTTCAGCTCTCGATCTATTCGACACGACACGAGCAGAGTTAAACCAAACAAAAAACTTAAAGTAGGCAAGGTGTAAAAACCACAACCAGCTCAAGTTCGAGAGTCTAGAAAGGGCTACACATGAGCAATGAGTGGATAAGGAAGGCCACAAACCAAAAAGACAGTAAGGTGCAGGCTAAATTTAAAGCTGAAGCTGATTCTGAAGCTAAAGCTGAATGATGGCCCCACCTCTGCTGAAGAGGTGGTGGGCGGTGCGCTGGTGTTGACTGTGGCCAGCGGATATTGGAGCTGTTCAAGGGGAAAAGAATAAGAAAAGAACTGATGGAGAAGGAGAGAAGATGGCAGATTGACCGATGTCTGCTTCTACTCAGTGCAGAAAGGAATTCTGAGCGCGGTGAAAGTAGTCATCTCCATCTCCATCACCATCTTCATCCGAAGACACGACAACGGCAGTGACTTGTTGAGATTCTGGTCCCAATAATGACACTTAAACGATGCAGTTTTTTCGTAATATGAATTTTCCTGTTTGCTGGCTGTTGGTCGCGTTGGTCAGAGGAGCGTCTCGCCATCAATTATAACCGGGATCGCGGTGGAGTGGAGCCACCTGAGCTGCAACTCAATCACCAGTCAACTTGGAACTTGCATCCAGCAACTCGCATCTTGTGTTGGCCATCGGCAGCTTCTTCTAATTGCCGATGTTTTTTGTTCTTGTGCTTCAATCCTGTTTGTCGCCTTAACGCAATTGGAACCTTATGAGTTATGGCTACACAGAGGTGTCATATGGGATGGCGGATCGATTGGGCTTATGTGATTACATCCAAAGAAGATGGAGTAGAAAGCCAAACTCCTTTAAAGGGGAATTCGAGAGTTTATTGCCATTCATAACTTGAACATTGCAGGTAAATTGGCACTCATCTTGACCAATTTCTGGTCAATTCAATGGCGGACACATTCGAAACTTGATGCCGTTGAATTGTCAGCATCGGTGATGCAATCTCTACTCTCAAATGGCCCACTCTTCCGTTTCTTCTTACATCTGCAATTTGCAAGCCAAGACCCTGCTATTAGGAGCAAAGTCGCATCAATTTATGGCAAAACTGGGGAAGGAGGGACAGTATTTCAGTATATTTGCTTTGGGCGTTGGCAGACAGACTCGACAACGCGACGATTCCTTTGCCAAAGAAGCAGCGTACCCAAAGAACCCAAAATGCAGTTGTCTTCCTTAGTCTTAGTCTCCACTCACAGTCTCACAGGGGCGTGTTCAGAATATTTGAGCTTGCCACATGCAACACAAACCAATCAAGGCAACTGTCAATAGCGGCAACACCTGTTTCTAGTCATATCTTGCTCCATTTCACAGTTGTTTTTTCCCCAGCCTCTCCGACCTTGAATGCGATTAGATCAATGTGCAAAAGATTTAATAGAGATGAAGTTGGAGTAGATCATCCTGACAAAGTAAAACAATTCCATGCATTATTAAACACTTGATTTATATTCCTTAAGTTGCCATTTGTTCTATTTAAATAGGGACTCGTTAGGTGTTAACAGGTAAATTTAATATCTGCCACTGAAAGCGCTTAAAGATCCCTTTACT
The DNA here is from genome assembly GCA_037043535.1 of Drosophila putrida. Lineage (NCBI taxonomy): Eukaryota > Metazoa > Arthropoda > Insecta > Diptera > Drosophilidae > Drosophila > Drosophila putrida. The sequence continues at coordinate 2,174,039 of JBAMBI010000135.1, forward strand.
TTGTACCACTTTTCAAGTCATCAGGAATCTGTTCCAATTTGCTGAACACAAAAGAGGTATCATCTTTGTAATTTATGTTCCGATCGCGTTTAAAATGCAGACCAAACACAAATGGAAAGAAGAGGACAAGCCCAAGTAGAGTTTAACCAGGTGAAGCAATGAAAACTGTTACACTTAACTAATTGATTTATGGTCAAATGGTAGATGAGATATTTACAAAAGAGCTTGAAATGCAATTTTGTATGTCTTAAATAAAAGAGGAGAGGAAAAGAGGACTTCTTGTGGGTGCAGCCTTCATACAGAGCAGCCATAAAATGGCCAGGCGACATGACGTGGAACATAGCATCCACAGAGCACAGAGCATCTCTAGAATGGAACAAGTTTTCGAGTAGTTCCCACAGGAAGTGTTCGCTGCCGAACGCATGCCAAAAATGGTTCCCTGAGGACAAGACAACATTGGAGAAGAAGCGGAAAGAGGGACAAGGAGGAGAGCTGACCACAGGCTAAACCCGAAAACGATCACGATTATGATGATCATTTCGGCGATTATGGCTGCGACAGTTGCCAGCTTGTGGACGGTGGCAATGTCCCCACACACAGCCAACTCACTGTTCATGCTTCAAGAACATTTCCCGACTCTGACTCCGACTCGGTGGCGATCAGTGGAATCGTAGCTGGAGCCGAGTTGGCATTAGTAGTTGTTGTATATTGTTTCTGCATTGTAACTGTCACCTGGTGGCAGTTGGCAAAGCTGCCAGGAATAATAGAAATTATATGAAATGGGCATTTGAGGAGTGTGCTTGGACTTCCGTGTTTGGACCTGGCCTGGACAATGGGCCATTTGGAGTTGAGAGTTGAGACAAAGGCAGGGACACTAGGAATTCATGATGCAATCTCTCTCGCCTTCACATGCCTAATTTGGCATTATTACAACATTTGGCTAAACATTCCAGTAAGATTAACACCTCCCTCTGCTAAACTCTCCCATAGGCAGTAATCCACCTCCCACTTAAAATGATAGACACGTGCCAAGTTCATTTTTCCATTCTACTTCTATTCTATTCCGAGTGAAGAGTGAAGATATCTTGTATGCTATGATGGATCACTGAGGATGACACGACACTTAATAGTCGCTTTGTAGTTGCTTCTTTTGTTGATGCCATTGCTCTTCTCTCCCCTCTTTTTTAGCACTCTTCCAGCTGTTCGTGCCCTGCAATTTAAGAGGAGAGTACGAGTATTTAATGCCTATGTCCCTTTCCCCTCCCCATCTCCTGTCTCTTACAACTTGCGGCAACTTGAGGCTGGCGACTGATTTATGACAGCGCGAAAGATCGGACTGAGGATCTCCGCAACACTGCATGCATCCGAGGGCAATTTGGCCAACATCCAACTGCCAACTTCCAACCTCCAACTGGCCTATGACGGGCGTGGCGCCGAGGATGAGGTTGAAGCTGAAGCTGAAGACGAGGCCTATTACGTGATGATGTAATAATTCTTCAAGACGATGGCATTTTTATTGCGGAAAATGTTGCATAAATCAAGGCAGCAATAAAACGAAGCCCCGTCGATCGCACCGATCGAAACAGGATGCCTCGAATATTTCATTTTCATTCCTATTCAGCGCCAATAATTTGCACCAGCAAAATCGACTTTAACTCAAACTCTTACAAAGGTTTTTAATGTTTGCGAATCAATTCGAATTCAACGCCGTCATGCGGGACAATGGGGATAGCGGCATAATTTGGAGTAGTTCTGGGCAAAGATCATTTCCTAGGTTGCTGATCACTGCTTTAATTCTAATCAAGCACTCTGAGAGAGATAATCAGCGACTTGTTCCCCTTATTCTTATTCTTCTTGCATAGTGGCAATGATGCAACTTGCAACATTGTTGCCACTCGACTCGAAACCCACGCAATCCTACAGCTTGCTTCACACATTAGCAAGCAAACCGCTCAACAGATCCAAAGATCTCCAACAGATCTCATGCACCACAGGCGTGAGAGATGATAACTGTGAGAGATCAGGTGAGATGAGATGAGATATGAGAGCTTCTGCTGGGAGATCGTGATTGTCATAGCAATTTCAATTGGAAGTGGAGCCTACGCAAAAGCGGATCACATGAAAGGAATAAGATCATAAAAGGATCACATCTCTACTAAAACAAGCAAATCCAAAATATCCTCTTAATTGAGTCTTAAAACTCTAACGAGAGAAGGAAAGTTTCCTTCGATATTGATTTATAAGACTCATTCGTTTTATGAGATCAAATAAACAGCAGATTTGATTGTTCAGTGATCATTTGCTGATCATTATCACTACAAATATGTCTTAATAATAAAGAGAATTATTATTATTATTATGGAATGGAATATCAATCAGCTTATAATAGAAACTGTCTTCATATTATTCTTATGAGTGTGATTAGAATCATAATACATAATATTAGCATTAGAATGTTACATTTCTAATTGGACGAGCAGTCAGTGGACTTTGTTGTCACGCTTTGTTGTTCCCCTTAATTCGGGAAGAAGAAGAATACCTGAGGCTAACTCGAATCCAAACACCTCGTAAATAGGCCACTGTCTGACGTGATTACAATGTCAAAGTGGCCCCGAAAGGGCAGTGTGTTGGATAACTCTCTTTATTTATTATACCTAATATAATTAAATTAATTTTCTGTTAAGAAACAGTACCTCGTATCATACGAAAGGTATGTTTCTGGGGGCGTGGCACTTGCCCGGAAAGTGTATCAAAGCGTGAGCCTCGATAGATCTTCCAGAGCATTTGCATTTCCTTTACTTGAACCTTAGACCTCAGAACTCAGACATTGCGTGATTCGGCAAAAGATTCTTAACATTTCAAACACCTTTTTGGGTGTCCCGTGAGTCTCCTACTTAGCGAGTGAGAGGGAATCTTAGAGGAGAAGGAGAGAATGGGCTGGCGATCCCCGAAAGTACAAACAAAGCCACACAAAGTCAGAAAGCAAATTATTAGGCAGGCAAAGCAAGCTGAGACCAGCTGAGGGAAACTGCTTTTTGATGTTCGGTAATTGGCGGTTTGGCAGCACGCGAGGCGGCCAGCACTGGACTGGGAACTATGGACTGGGGACTAGGAACTGGCGACTGCAGACTGGGAAACTAACAGACCTTCGCCCAAAAGACAGAGACTATTCTTCCGATTGCCGGCGCTCAAACCTCCAAATGGTAACGAGCCAACGGATTTCGGCGTGACGCGCTTTTCGATTTTTAGAGCTCGAGAACTAAAAACTAAGAAAAGTTCAGAACTGAGAACTAAGAATAGAAAATAGAGAACTCTGGTCCTAGACTTTTCTACTTGAAGTTCGAATGTCGCTGTTGTCTTTGCTGCTGTTGTTTCCGTTGCGCAGCTTTGTTGCTGTTGTTGCTGTCTCCTCATTTCATAATAATTGGCAGCTTACAAATGTTCTTTCAGTTTTGATTTTGCTTCCATTTCTATTTCTATTCTGGCTGCATTTGAACTGTCGCGGTTTCCCTCCTTTAAATGAACGAAGGGGTATGAAGGAGGGCATAGCGGTACTTTGTTCCGTTGAACTTAGACAGCAGACAAGAGGCAACAACTCGCACATTTTTGTGGCGAATCTCTTCAACCAGGTGAAGAATTCAGAACAGGCATCCGCCACAAATAAAGTCGGCACTTTATAGGCGTGAACATTAATTAGACAGCCAAATACCAAAGAGTCAGGCAGCCTGAGCATCTCGAGAAGTGGCCCAGAAGTTGGACAGGAGTCAGATTACATAATAAATTAGAGACCATGAAGGGCACGAGAAGGAGTTCAAGAGTGAATACTTGAAAGTTGGACATTTTGGTGAATATTTGTAGTCAACTAATGAGGTAACCACTAAGTGCTGCTCCATCCCCGCCTCTCTCCTCTTTTCCACATCTATCTCTTTCCCTACGTTGTCTCCACCCTCACTTTGAGCTCTTTACAGGCGTTGTCGGGGCGGAGTTTGGAGTTGTTTTTGCTGTGGCTTTGTTCGCCAAGCTTCGACCGCCAACAGATGCCAGATTAGCATTTAAATTGTAGTTACATTTGGCCAAACTCAAATTCAAAGCAATCCAAACACAAGCAGAAAACTAACGTAAACTTAAAATTATTTTTCATTCCGTTTTTTTTCTTTTGCAGAAAACTTCTTGGCGTTGTATTTTCCCGCCCTCTTCAAACGCTGGGCAAACGTTTACCAAATGGAATTGTTGTCTTTGTTCTCTTCAGTTTAGTTGTTGTGGGAGCTGGAATTCCTCTCTGATTCCCCTTCCATTCAAGCACTTCAGCTGATGTTATCAAGGCCTCGCCTCCGGCAGAAGCTTTCCTCAGTGTTTGCTGTGCTCTCTGCCAAGGTAGCAATTTCAATATCAAAATTCGCCTGGCCTTTGGTCCACTGCGGAAACCACAGAGCCGCAGAACCACAAAGCCACCATGGCACCTCCATAGAAGTACTCAGGTGAGTCCAGAAAACGGTAAACCGCCAACGCCTTCTTCGGCATATCAGGCAGGTTCCCAGTCAACCTCTCAGCATTTTCAACATTTTAATCCAAATTAATTAAAACTCAACTCAACTGACCCACATCCAGGACTCTCCATTGACATCTCTTTCTTATTTCCTTTTCTCTATACTCTCCCAATCTCCTACTTGACGAGCAAAAATATTGCCAATGATAAATTGTAAAACATTTCAAAAGAGACTTTAAAAGTGTGGCAGGCCTAAGGCCCATTCCCACTCCCAGTCAGGGTCCGAATCCGAGTCCAAGTTGAAGTTAGAATCTCAGTAGGTTCTCTACTTTGGGTCTGTTATTATTCCGAGACACTGCACAGACCGATTAATTTACAGCCGTCGTCTTGGTCTTGGTAGTCGAAGTACCGTAAGCGTAGGTGGCTTGATGAGCTCTGCTGCCGTTTTGTCGTTTTGTGGATCGGTCGTTGGGTCAGTTATGTTGGACTTCTCCTCGCTTCAGCAGCCCAAAGACTGCCCCTTGGCCAAATCCACTAATTAATTGCGTGTTTTGACTCGGTCGCACTCCAAGGGCCCCGAAATCCGCTAATTCAGAACAGAAGGAGGCTGGAGAATGGAACATAGCAAATGGGTGTGGTCATCGTCTCAGTCGTTGCTCTGATTGACAGGAAATTGTTATGAATTGGCATCTCTGTTGGCTAACTGTTGCCAAGATTCGTGATATTTATAGACTTATTCCAAGTCTTGACTTGTTTTGATTAAGAACTTCCACTATGACAACGTGAAGTCTGTTAGTCTGTTTACTTTGGAGATGGGTTCAATGGCATTCTCTATCTCTGCCTCTGGCTCTCAGCTCAGCTCAGTTTCCCGTTTCCCAGTTTGTTGTTGACCCTAAACTCTGTTTATATCTCGAGTGCAATCGAAAGTTTCCTTGTCTCTGTCTCTATCTGGATGGAGGCTTTTCATCAGTCTGTCCACGTGCAAATGTTTTGTGTCCAATCATCAGACACTCGAGACGTTCGAGAGTGTGCAGAATGCAAGGAAATCAAATCGAGTCAAACTCTCACTAACTTCTACAAGGCAGATGGAGATGGAGGCGGAAAGAGGACTCTGGCAAGTGCAGATGCCAGTGATAGCACTCGAGACCATGTCGACTAATTGCAGTTATAATATCAAAGTCGACATAACGCCTAACGCCTTAACTCGCCTTTGTCGTCTCAAGTGGAGAATTGGAGAAGTGGAGGCCTTAGCACGAAACCAAAACCAAAGCGAGAGTCGAGACTTGAGAGTCGAGAAATATGAAACACACGCAAGTCAACGGATGGTCAAGTGGGAAACAAATCGGGTCGGGGAAGAGATCAGACTGCACTGGACCGGACCGGACTCTTGGGGCCGAGTGTCAGGATAATTTGAGCTCAACTCGACGCCGACGCCACGCCATGCCACGCAAATGATCCGCATGAAATGATCGGCGGACTTAATGAACTTTCTCGCTTTTGGGGCGAATTTTCAGTGCAGTGTAGTTAGTGCGATATGTTTGGTCTGGTGGGTCTAGTGGTTCTCTAAGATCTTGTGGGAAAGAGGCAACCAAGAAGAAAACCAAGCTAAGAAAACTGCAGCATCTATAGGAGAAACAATTATGCAGAATTTGGGTCATCTCTCGATCATCGGTGGGGGAATTTCATTTGTGTTTCTTTCACTGGAGATGCAGATAAAGCTGTAGAAGTAGAAATAGATGTAGATTCTACTTGTGGTTGTGGAGCTGATGAGATCTCTATTTCTCAGCAGAGACAAAGCAAACAAATTGTGGAGGGGTCAGAATAATTGCAAATTAAATTCTGATTCCATTTATGATTTCTGTTTTCAGTTCTTTCGCTCAGTTTCGTGGGATTATGAAAGCGTTTCATTTTAACGGCATTTAAGTAAACTTACGTAGGTTCAATTCTTGCTCGAGTAGTAGGTATCTAGTGACGAAAGTACATGGAACATTTTACATGGGACACTCATCACGATTCGACGAATCCTAGGTGACACTGATAATGTCTCTTTTACTTCTTTTACCAATAAGGCACCGTCGTGCTCATCACCATCATTGTTACCGTTACCATCACAGTTTTCTTCTTCATTCCAGTCTCAGTCTCCAGCTCCATCTTCGTCAGGGTGTCACGACAACGCAACTCGCAGCTCCTCCTCTTGTTAGCCAAGTTTCCTCATCCTTGTCAATTAATTGCTGGTGCTCTTATCGACATTGGCAACCTGCTGATTTTATGCCTGTCCCACTTCTGGACCTGTCCCCTCCTATCCCCTAATATCATCTCCCTTGGGATCATATTGATCTATGAACATTGATGGTAGATCTTTGATGGGTCCACGTTTTCATGTTGTCTCCTGCTTTGGTTGTCAAATGCCACGCAAGGTTAAATCGTTCACTCTTCAAGCGCGTGACCATTAAGGATAATCCCTCTCTCTCTCTCACTCTCTCTGTGGTTCTCTAATGACAATGATTCCCATAGTGCATATTTCTGATGACAAATACACCGTTAGACAGGTTAGTATAATCATCATACATATGACAAATGGGTAAACAGGGAATAGTGTAAACTATTCTCAAGGAGATTCATTAGCTTCGCTTGGTTTAATAGCTCGCTCATTAAAGAGGGGATATGGGAGAAAAAGAATCTGTTCGACTGGTCACCTACTTGGGGAACCAAGTCGGACCACCTAGCTGGATTATGAGGAAATTGCGTGAATTCCAGAGATCGCATTTACTTGCAAAGCTGCCGTAAATTTGCGTTGACCAAATCGCAAACAAATCGAGGCACATTGTGTTGCCTTTAAGTTGCCTTATAAGCCTCAACTCGTAGGCAGGCCTCCAATCCAGTCCAGTCCAGCTCCAGATCTGTCTTTCCTCTCCTCTCCCTTGTCCTGCCCTGGGGAGTGCGTGAGCTGACTCTGCCTCCCACTGCCCACCTGGTTGCCAACCCGGTTGCCTCTTTGGCACATGTCCGATTGGCTTTCATTGATACCGTCCTGCAGTTGGATAGTCTCCAGTTCGTTAGCGGCTGCCTCACCTACTTTTCGGTGCTGCCATGTCGCAGATCGGCCCCTAAGTTGGCCCCTGTGCGTTTTCCCCCCTCACTTCACCCATTCATCATTCCTCACACCACACTGTGGTTTCCAATTTCCAATTTTGCGGCGCTGTCATCGCCTACATTGTCGTCGTGTTTGCTGCTGTTCAACTGTTTAGATGTTGAGATGTTGAGTTCTTGTCCTATTGCAGATCTCTTGCCAACGCCCATTAGAGCCAAGACAAAGACAAAGCTTAAGCTAAAACTCAGTTATCTTAACCAGTTCCATTGCCATTTGGCTGTAATGCGTTTCAATTACAAGACCCCAAATCCACTGGGTTGCTCTGACAATGAGCCTGATCTTTGTCAGATAAAAAAACACTAAAAACTGTGATCGCATTTCTTCAGTTTGCTCAGTTTTCTTTTGTCTTTGCCAGGGAAAGTGTTGGAAATTGATCCACAAAGTAATTGCAATTCCTGTTCGACCAATGCCATCCTTCTAAGTACTTTTGGCACACATTTGCATTGCATTGTACATAAGAGATGCTCAATTAAAAGACTGCAGACAACAGCAACAGCAACAGCAACAAGAGACAACAGCAACTGTTGCAACTCTTACCATGTTCCACTTGACTTTAATTGGATTTTGTTTATTTTTGGGCACATTTCGGGGCTTGCAAGTTGCAACTGGCGACGGCTCGCGGAATGCGACACGACACACGATGACAAATGTTGATATTCAAATGACACTCTTGGGGGCACAGGATGCGGGCATTGAAGAGAGAAGGAGAGAGAGGGAGGAAGGTGGGCGTCCTCCACTTGTTGGACTTTTGTCACAACTCTTGGCTAGATTTAAGCAACGTTTCTCGATCCCAACAACACCCGCAACTGGCATTCCAATCGATTGTTGACCATGTTTGCTGGATGCCTGTGGTCGTCTCTATTCCTGGTTGGGTGACAAAAGTAAACCGTTTGAGTATAAGCTCTTGTTGCTGTTGTTGTTGCTGCCTCAATCTTCTTCTTTCAACACAAACAGGCAGCAGATGTTTGAAATGTTTGTGTAACTTTGTCAACGATCCAAAGTCTTTGCCTCCATCTCTTCCTTCTCTCCAAGTACATATTTTCCAGTTCGAATTGAATGGAGTGAAAAATGTCCATGGCACCTGTCAGAAGATGCGAATGCGTGTTTGTATGTCGAAGGCAAACATCTCTAGTCCCGTTGGAACGAAGACTGAGGAATCAACAGAGGCGGCTGAAAAGATTAATCTCCCTCTACAATAAGCTAACCAAGAAGTCTGAAAAGAGACTCACTATTAAATTCTTTTGTACACTGTTTCAATTTTCTCTGTATGTCAATGGGTTAATACAGGGGAGTTTATTCCACAAATTGGGTTAAGATTTCAATTTCCATAAAATTAGCAAAGTTGTGGGAGTCTCCTTAGAAAGTGCATTTCCATATGCATCTCATCAATGGTTGACCACCAAATTTGCTTTGCTCCAAAAGGCTGATCACGTTTTCTTTTATCTACAAAGAGGGAGTTGGAATTTCTAACAAAATGTGTCAATAATTAATTGTATTCAATTAAAACACGTTAAAGCCGCTTCTTGGGTTAATTAAGATGCATCCGTGTCACAACTAACTTAAAGAGAGAGAGAGAGAGAGAGAGAGGGGAGAGAGGAAGTATCGAATGTAGAGACATGTTATTGTTTCTTTGGATAGCGTTGATATGGATCTATAACAGGCCTCATTCACTGAAGTTGGCAGATCTTTAAACGGTTTTGGGTAAAAGTGCAACTTAGCATCAATTAGCCCAATTCCCAGGCCATTGCCACTTTGCCATTGCCCCTCTCCATCTCTCTCTCTCTCTCGCTCTTCATCTCTCTCTTTCTCTTGTCGGTTTCTGTTTTCAATTCGCTTTCATGTTGCATGTGGCTCACGTTGCATTTTGGCAACGTTTTCAGTTGCAGTTGCAAGTTGCCCTTGCCATGGAAAACACTCTGATTAGAGCCGCTCGTCTTCACACAAGAGTGAAATTTATTGCAATTTTCATTTTATTTATTTGCCTTATTTTGTTGCTGGCCAAGTGCTCGACTCTCGACCCAGTGTCCCATGTCCCAGGGCCTTTCTCATATTATTTCATTGTTGGACAACAAAACGTTCCACATGCTATCATCATCTGAGGTTCTCTCATGTGACTCTGAGTCTGACTCTGACTCTGGTCATTTGATCATCTCTTAGTGCACTTCGCATATTTCTTCGACTTGAAATCTCCGACTGTGTCTCACGTGCCATCGAGAGTGCGTTTTCACTTCGCAGCGAACTCGAAAGTGATTCTAATCACATGAATTTAATGAAATAATGCCACAAGCGAAAAGGAGAATGTACTCGTAAGTAGAATCTCTATTTAGCCAGAGAGTTGTTGCCAATTTCAATTCGACATTTCACTCATGTCCAGTGTCGAGCTAAAAAGACTCTTTCGTAAATCAAAACCTCTCATCGACACACATTTTTCCAGTATTCAAGGTCTCTATTCTCAACCAGAGTCTTAGACTGAGACAGAGGCTGCATCCTTGTCACTTTGCCACTGATATTCCCATTTGGCACATTCTCGTCACGATTTTGACCACAAAGTCAACAGATGATGAATTCACAACGTCAATGCATTGACAATGCATCACTTTAAAGCTTAAACATTGGTCAACTTTTCGATCTTCAACTCTAATATTACCATAACTGAAAGTTAAGCAAATCTTAAAGAATTTGGCTTTATTATAAATAAATGCGATCAATACAAATGTCTGCTTAAAAGTGAAAACACTAATAGCACATAATTATTGAAAATGTAGAAGATTGTGAGAGAGGCACGAGCTGTGACTGAGTATCATTAACACCCCACAATGTCATTTGTTTTTCTGCAAACTTTCGACCCGAGGCTTTCAACAGGTTGTGAATTCGCAGCTGCTTGAAATTCCAGTTCACGCATAGAGTTGACGCTCTCCACGTGACTTGTCAAGATCTATGCAAATAACCATAAAATTTGTGCAGCTCAAATTGCTTTGACCCACAGTCAGAGTCAGTGAGAGAACTTTTGCTTTTCTTTTTGCATAAATTTTAATTAGCTGCCTAATGATTTATGATTTATGAAGTCAAATCATTTACAGTGCTCTCTGAAATTGAAACTGTGTCGATGTGAATAAGTTGAATGAGAAACGGGGCGTATGCACAACGCAGCATAGCTGTAAATCTTTGAATAAGTAACAATTAAATAAACGAAAGGTTTACTCCAAGATTAATGATGTGTACACCGAGAATGCTCACAATCAACTTACACACAAATTTGCTAATCTTGCATCTCCTCTTGTAGAGAAAAACATCATACAAGCACAATTTACAACAATCAGAGGCAAAGAGAGAGAGAGACAGGGAGACAGACAGAGTGTCGTGAACTTTGTGCCCCGTTGGGAGCTGGCTACACAATGACAATACCGCCGACGCTGCATGACCCAAAGCACAATCCCGATCCCGATCCCGGCAAGCGTCGCCTATCAGCGCTGACATCGTCTAACCAGCAACAGGGAACAGAACAGGGAACAACATGCAACAAATGATGGAGAGCACTAACAAGACTTGATCCTGCTGCTCCTGTTAGAAATGCCCCTGTCCCAACCTGGCCAATAATCTTTAGTTTAGAGGCAGGCAACATCTCTTACACTACTGGCACAATTCCTGAAAACTAGACAGACATACAGACTAAGAGACAGACAGTTGTCTTCCCGTTGCTTTAGCTGTTTTTTATTGCTGTTGTCTTCATTGTTGAGCATTTTGTCAGCGACATGTAAAGGTTTAAATAGACAAGAGACAAGATGGGGATGGAGGATGATGAGGAGAAGGAGAAACTGCTGCTGCTGTTGAACCTCAGCTCAGATTAGCCATAGTTCTAACGTGGGTGAACCGTGAGCTCGTAACTTGCAACTGCAACAAACCATTTACAACTGGCGTAAGATGCACACTTTTGATAGCATTTTGGCCAAAATTTATGCAAGAAATGCCAAATCTTGAGCGGTAGGGTCTTAGCCTGTTCTGTGGCCCGGAGGGAACAACAACATCATTTAAAGCACGAGCTGCCTGTCGTTCTCAACATTATTTGTGGGTGTCATGCATGCGAACCAAACGAATCGTCATAAATAAATGTAGAGTCTAGATTTATATATATACTGGAATATGGGTACAGAGGAGAGTTCTGTTTTTATATAGGGAAGTGGGTTAAGGGCGCATGGTCATGTGGTTGGCAACTCAATTGAATTGTACTCCTATGTAAATCGACATAATCAACTTTTCAATTTGGCATGCAATCTACGGACATTTTCATTTGGACGTGCATAACTCTTCTGCCTCGTCTCGATCTTGACTGTCTTGACTGGTTTGAGCATGTGATTTATGCTTTGCGGCAGTATCTTGGCCATATCATATGACTTGTACCTACCTACTACTCCTACAAGTCGATGCAATGTATCTTCGCTTATGACTGACATCCTTTTCGCTTTTTCCTGCATTGTTTTTTTCTCTCTTTTAGTTTTTCGTTACTTTTTTTTTGTTTTGGGCACAAATGCGGTCAATTGGCCAAAGCCAACACATGTGCACAATCCATCTGAATCCGCTAGCCAAAAGCCAGCCAGCCAGCCTAGACCTAGGCCAGGCCAGGCCAGCTTCTTGGCTTCTTCTCTCTTCTGGCTCATTGGCATTTTATGCTTGCATTGTTCGATGCGCCGGCAGATTTCGGCTTTTATTTGTTCATTATTGGTCCAGGTATACGTCGCTTTTAAATGAGTTATTGAGCAAATGGATGTACGCTTGTTTACCTACATAGTACTATTCGATGCGAATTCAACTTACTTGCCCCTAGTTCGTTTGCCTGCCTGCAAATCGCGGACAAAGTCGTTTTAAGGCAGATGCCGTTGCTTTAGCCTAGTGTGCCAGTTATGTTTGAGTAACTAACTAAGCCAAGGCAACTATCCATCTACCCATTAAATATACCTTCATAGACCGCTTGAATCCTATTAGCCAAATTCACACCTTCAATGCATTAAATATCAATTTGCCTTTTAAATTGTCATTAGTGAAATCGACAAATAGAATTTCAATTGAGTTCAACAACCATTAAAAGGGCAACTGAAAGGATTTCACAGTCATGGAGAAAGTTCTTCTCTAAGTATGGAAATATCATCTAATGGCCAGAAAAGCAAGGCTTAAAGTCTAATTAAATACGCGTTAGCTGATCAGAGCTATCTAATTGAACTTTAACTGGCCTTTATAAAGGGTCAACGGCTGAGCAATTACCAAAATCACATTATTTGCAAAATTAATTCATAAATTATGTGCTTCTTAAGAACTTAATAAGTCTTAAACTACACATAATTATCATAATTAAGCCCCCCATGGGAGATCTTCAAAAACAAAAACAAAAACAGAATAACAAAACAAATATGTTTAGATAATGTGATAATTTAAGCAGGTAAAAGAAAAATATTGTTACTCTCTCGCTGAGTGAATAGAATAAATGAATAAATTTAATACGAAACCCATTCAAGTTAATAAGTTGATAACCGTTAGAGCTAATGGTCAAAACAGATCGTCACACGATATATTCATGCCTGTATGCTACTGTGTGAGAGACAGACTAGACCTCTTTAATCCACACGCTATTATAATAAGAATTGCCCACTAATAGGCCTTAACACACTTGGACTTCAACTTTCTAGCCAACTTTCAATTATAGCTTTCAGTTTTCCTAACAGAAATAAAAAAAACCAGTCCTATTCTTACAGGCTCTTAAATGTGCGATGTTGATTGGGCCATGTCATTAACTTATTTACAAATGTCACATGAGAACGGGTGCTAGAATTGACCTTCAGGCTAGACAGACGTCTGTCAACTTAAGCCGCTTTTCAGGGAGCTTAACTATAATAAAATAAATATATTTTTGATGATTTTTGGTCTTTATTCTCGCTTAGGGCTTTCCAAAACTTATACTTATCTGTAATAAACATAAAATGTTAGCCGTAAATCGATAAATACCAAATGCTCGATGAGTTGAGTCCGTAATGTGACATTTGTTGAGCTATAAAGCCATGCTTAAATCAAATAGTTTGTAAGCATTTTGATTAATGTATTGAGGCAGATTGCAGGCTGCACTTGTGTAACTTCGCCCACCAATTTTCAGAGCCACCCACTTGTCTAGACTGAAAAGTTTTACATAATTTTTGCTACCAACAACGTTGAGTCTCAACTACCAACTACCAGTTCTCAGCCATTTACACCCACTCCCTCTTCTGACATTAGCTGCTGCTGGTGCTGTGGCTGCAAGTATTCAAGTTCAACACACGACTCTTGTTTCGCAGGGAAAATACATTGGCAACATCGTGGCATCGACATCGACATCCACTTGGCGCAAAATATGCAGCACACAAGTGCCGTTAACCGCCCACGGGCTACGTCAGAGGAACCACACTAACCACTGTATCCACCACCACATAACTACTACAGCCACCGCAGCCGACACAATAAATAATATGTAACAAAATCGATACCACCGTTGTGAGTTATGAAGCCGACTTGGTGGCGCGTGCGCGGCAAACATCATCAGTAACTACACTGATAAAATGAAAGGTTCTAAAATTAAGATTCTGATCTCAGAACTAAGTGTTTTGGTCAACAAAAATCCAAATTTAGAAAACACGTATTGATGTTAAAAACACTTCCAATTAAACTATTATCTATTTAGTTGATAATTTTGAAGAGCAGAAATTTCAGTTTAAGATTCAAACTTTCTTAAAATATATGTTCATTTTTATAGAAAGAAAATTACAAATTAACAAGAGTGAGACAATTTAATTTTGTAACTGTCGATATGAAAAACATATCAACAAACAAAAACTGGAGAGAAGTAAGTAGTATAACTGATTCCTTTGACCAGCTAAGCCATCAAGCTTAATATAACCTCTGTGCCACCAGAATCAGTTAAGAATTGTAGGGAACAAAACTGACAGAATATTGAAGAGCACAATTCTGAAGATATATTTAAGCTTCTTAATATCTTAAAAATAATTATTTTAATTTAAAAATTCAAAAACTATTTACTGAACATACTTGACATATTTTTTGTTGTTCTTTAAATATAATTATATATGTTTTTTAAATATTCTTACTTTTAGTAATTTGGTCATATTTCCTAGCTCTAAAAGTTAGTCTTTTTTGCAGTGTACTCAGTTGGGTTAAGTTGAGCTCGTGGTTTTATATTCTAGCTATCGTTTCTTTGACTCAGTTAATTTCCGCTTTGGCCCAGAGCACAGCGATTTGCAGATTAATGTAGGTCAGAATGGGCAATTGGTAATTGCACAGGAGGCATAAATTGATCAGCTGCCGAACCCATCTAAAGAAATTGAACCTGCGTCTTTACAAAATTTAAAAAAAAAATACTTTCTCACACACGAAATGTTCACAGAGTGGCCAATGAAAGTGAAGAGATCTTGAGACTCGAAACTCGAGTGCACTTTGTCAGTTTAGCAGGCGGCTTTTCACAAATTTTCACATGATTCTTTCAATGCACAACTTATATGCACATAAATCATTTGTTTGTTATTTGTGTTATTTGTTGATTCAAATCGATTCATCTGCCACAGCCACAGCCAGAGGCAACTCTCACTCTCACTCGGCCAAAGCCCAGCTCGACCCGCAGCATTCCAATTCCAATTCCAATTTGAAGACAAGCCAATGCTGCGTTGCCTTTCAGCAGCTTTCAATGCATGGTTATTAATATACATACGCATAGACATGGATACACAAAGCTATTTTATTTTCTATTTAATTATAATTTTTGGGCAGTTGCACTAAAATTTGAGTTTCCGTTGCAATGCAAATCGGCAAATCAATTATGTACCCTGTAGCAATTAAAATGACTGAGAAACCAGTAGGACCAAGTTCCTTTTCTGTAAATACTAATAAAATATCCAATAAATGTTATTGATACATTAGTTTATTAGTTTTGTGGCTAATTATAAAAATCCTATCATCTTTTGCAACAGGAATCGAATCAGCTATGGAGTATAATAGCTGCGGCAAGCTGAATCTATTATTTCCTGCCCTACATACATTTACTCCACACCATATCCTTTACTTTATAACGTTGGCGCACTGCTTGATTTTAATTATAGAAAAAAACCCAACTCTGGTTTTTAGGTCAATGAGACTTGGACACATACCGCGTTACATCCGCTGGCAGCTAAAGTACTTGGCATTTGGTTTGTTGTCATAAAATGAAAATGCGCAGTTTTTTAAATGTTTTGCTAGATGGCCCATAAGGAAGAAGGTGCAATCAATTTTCCTGCTCTCTGATTTTTACTCTGCTTTTATTTTTATACCCTTGCAAAAGGTATTATAATTTGTCACGAAATGTGTAACTTGATGACACCATAAGGTAAATATATTCTTGATGAGGACGTCGAGCGGAGTCGATATAGCCATGTCTGTCTGGCAAAATTTGGTCATATATCATATATCTGCCATATTCAAGATCGTTTAAAATCCACCTTTAAAATGTTTTTTGTTTATTTAGATGTCTTAAGCGTACACAGATTGTGGGTCTGATCTCTTTACATAGAATCTGAACGAATTTGTTAAAATCGGACTAATATATCATAAACCTATTATAAGTCGAAATTTGAATGCGGCTGTCTGAAGAGTATACAATCTTTGGTATGCCAAAGATAGCTTTACGACGTCATTTTTATTTTTAAGTATGTAGCTTAAATTGAAGCCTGTTAAAGCAAATGAGTTTTAGTGGGAGGAAGCTTATGGCTGCTCAAGAATAAAGTGTATAATTCATTAAGGAAGAGAAGTGAAAAACTTCCAAGCTGAAAGCCATAAGAATAAAACCCCCCATGACGAGCTAAATAAATCTGAAATACTTAAAAACCTGAAATTAAGAAGGCTATGGTTTTACGGCTATCAATCTAAACTAGGTAGGAGTAACAGATGGATGTAGATTAAAGCTAAACCAACTGAAAGAAGCATCCGCAAATGGAATGTTTAGTACAATTTCAATCTATGGCCTTACCTTTGACATTTTCAATGGTGGGAAGGGGATATAGGTGTGTTTTCGTTGAACTGATTAAAAATCAGTTGGACCGGGCTCAATTTGAAGCCCTCTCTCGCAATCGCAATCGCAAGAAATCAAACAATTTCGCTTTCATTGTACGCAGCTCAATTTGTACAATATAATTTACGATATTAAGTTTTCATTAATGCAATTACCGCACGTTAAATAAAAGGCGCTGCGGTTACGTGCAACGTGACCAGATCGGGTAAACATTACATCAGCTTGAGGAGGAGCATTCGTTGGGTTTTTGAGCATCAAAGAAAGCGCCCGCCAGGGATTAGACATGGCTCAAGACATGGTTGCAACGACTACGTTGCAACAATCATGCCATGGCACACATTCCGCTTTATTCACTACACTTAAGTGTAATAAAATTTGTAATAGAATAAGAACTGAACTTTATGTTCTCGACGCAAGCTTTACATGGAAATCATTTCAAATTTCTGATTTCAGATTTCAGATTTGGCCATTGGGCGATATCCTCTAATACTCGGATTAAAGACCATTAATAAAATATGAATAACCATCCGCTGGCAACTTGAACGCTTCCGTTAACATTTGCTGATGCACTTTTCTTGTTGTTGTGTTGTGGCTTTCCCAATCTGAAAATTGACCTACTTGCCAAAGATATGCGGAATGAAATCTGTGGGCGGGCTACGCCTCTAAATATGACAAAACATCTGTTAATAAGGAAGCCATCGAGGGCCATATAGGATAACAAGGTGACAGAGCTCAGGGATACTATGGAAATTTTCCATTTCAATTTTTAGCCAAAAGAGAAGATTTGACTCCAAATCGGTTTGGCGAGGCTTTTGCCAGAAAGCCAAAAACAGGCACGAAATTTAAATGACAAACCCCAATGGCAGACTGAAACTAGGTTTGAGTCTACGGATGAAGTTGAAGATGCAGTTGGAGCTGCATCTAGAGATGGGGACATTTAGACATTGGGCGATCTCACCCAAATACGCGACAGCTCAATCAGTTGGCCATGACTGCGTGCTGGATCTAGGAGCATTTTGGCCAATTTGATTTATGGGCACCGACTTTTCTTCCTTGTTGCATTTTCATGTTGGAATTCATGCATAAACATAAAAGCTGCCGAAATTTCTAGTTTTGCCAGCCATGGTCATTGAACAATAGAACATCTCTTAGCTGAGCTCGTAACGCTCCATTGTGTTTTATGGTACCCAGAACGTGAGGTTCAACCTCAACAGAGAAGATCTTCTCCTGGCAAATAAAATAAGCATATGTATGTACAAGTATCTCCTCCTATCGATTCTTCAAGTTGTCACTCGCCTATTGGAAACATTTCATTTGTAAACTCTCTAGCAAACAAATCGAATTCATTTAGCGCAGTTCTTAGTTCATAATCTCTTCAAGCCATAAAATTCTCTGCGATTCTTCGGCTTTCATTTCGACTGCCAACAAGAAGATTCTTTATTACTCCTCACCTTCTCCAGTGCGTACAACACTTGCAACATATTCGTACTTGTCTTGTGAAAGCTGCCTCAGCAAAAGCGAAAAATTGTATTTATTGACAATGCCTAACTGATGGATTGAGGGACTGACACAGTGGGGAATAGTGGGGCGCGTGCTTCTCTCGCCATGTCTTTGATTAGTTAAGGTGTTCGCATTGACCCAGAGAACTACATTTCTCCCACTATGTGAGGCTGAGACTGCGATTGAAGCTGAGGTTGAGGAGCGAGTTAGACTTTTAATAGTACTTTGAGTGTGAGATCAGCTCTCCAGAATTAAATGAGTAATTAAAGTGGAGGAGTTGGGAAGCCTTCCACTCCGTAAGTTAGTCAGTCAGTCAGTCAGTCTGTTAGTCTGCTACTAAGTCAAGGAACGGTTAACTTGCCTAGAGACGAGACACGAGCAGTTCTTCTACTTGATAAATGGCCCTTTGTCATCGTCCCGTCTTCGCCCCTTCTGGGTCCAGTTTTGTTGCAGCATCAACTACTGCGACTAATCGACGCTACTTGGCCTCAGATTCAGACTTGGACTCTGTCTCGAGTCAGGGCTAAAGTTGGCTAAATAGTCTCACACCTCGACAAGGCGACTGCTAATATTTTGGCCTTTTAGCTGCCAGCTGCCAGCTGCCAACTGAAAACTGCTAGCCGAGCAGTCAAGTCAATTAGGATGCTTGGAAATGATTCATTCTAATCTAAAGTCGAGTATCTGCAGTCATGAGCTCAACCCGTTCAAAAGAGTAAAGTCTGAGTTTGAGTTGCGGATTTCGGGTCTATTGTCTGGCTTTTAGTCGGATTTACCGTTACGCCGTGCAGAGGCATTCCCCGGGGCGGCTTTTAACCGTTTGTTGTGTCTAGAATTTTGCATGGCCATTTCATTATTGATTCGCATCTGACCGACTCGTAAATGTCTTCATTTAGTTACCGTCTCGGACACGTTTACACTATTAACATTCACCCAAAGAATTATGAGAATTTTCTACGTCGACAGATCAAGTTTTTGAACATATAATTGAAGTAAGAGTTGTAAATATTTTCATCAATATTCGTATTTAAAAGTGAGAGTTTGTCCCGTATGCTTAGCGGTCGAATAAATGACTCTAATGGATGAGTTCAATGAGCGACCTGTATGCTCATTTGGAAACCATCATTAGGGTTACCTTTAGCTCAGGTCAATTGGTTGAGCTTGTTGAGTTAGGTGCAATGAAAGTGAAATGCTAAACAGGCAATTAAAGTATATTGTTGATTAACATTGACTAGAAAAGGCGCTCGACTCACAACTGTAACTGTCATCATGATTTTATTATGGTTTTATTACAAGTTAATGCAGAAGCAACATTAAATTATTCTATCGCTACCATATCAGGAGTTTTAATTAAACTAAAAATGGCCATCGCTAAGAGAGTGTATCTTTTAATTGCTCAGCAGACAGTGATCTTGAATCTGTAACTGGCGCATGTTGCAACTAATTCCATTTCTACAGCGGTTTTTGTAATGAATGTCTCAAAACTGCACTTTGTCAAGTGTAAGCTGTCTTAGACATATTCAAGTCAAGCTACTCTGACATAAAATAATGCATATAAATATATTTATAAGAGCAGATTCAATAAAATATTTGAAAGCTTTTTTATTTAATACCTATTACCAAACCTAAATCAGCCCCTTGACTCTGTAAGACTTTCAACTTTGCCCTATGCATTTGTGGCACGGCTCACGATTCGCAACGTTAAAAAGCTATTAATGAAATTTAGGTCTGCAGCAGGTGTCTGGAGTCCAGAGTGGGAGTTTTGTGTGAATTGCGTCGCCTGTTGACCCAATAAAAAGCCCATTAGACAACCTCATATATGCTCTTTGGCGTGCTCTTCTAACTGGCACAAAGGCCAGCTCAGGTGCGATTTGATCTACCTGAGTGAGACCCCAAACTCAGACCTGTCGACAGCCAACGGTCAAATAGCCGACAGTCTTGTTTATGTGTTGATTAATTTGTATAACGTTGAAAGTCGAATCCAACGCCTACTTCAGACAGCCCATTAAGCTCCTCAGGTAGCTAAATAGCCGATAAGCTTCATAGTTCTCGAAAGAAATTTAAATAAGAATGGTATACAATAAAGTCGATTAACGCCTGCGACATTCTCTATTGTTCCTATGGAACTTATTGTTTTTTGATTAATTTTTATGTTTAATAATAGAATAATCAAAAATGCTTATCTCTGTATTTGCCGTTAGGTATTGAATTCGGAGTTTTGTTCGAAAGTGAAAGGACAGAAAACAGCTCCCGAACCTACGCATCAGATTAAAAACCAAAGGCAATAAACTGATAGGAAACCGAGTCATATGTGGTAGGCGGCTTTCCAAATGAAAGTGTCACATCATGTACAATGTGTGTGTGTGTGTGTGTGTTTGGAGAGAAGACACCCAAAATAACCTTGAAACAATAAAGACACTGTGATAAAACGTGCACATTAAGTGAAAAAGAATGCCCAAGCCATGCGAGCATTAAGAACATGCTTGTAAAAAGAGAAATTCGTCATCATTTTGATAGTAACACATGTAAGGGCTTTGTTAGGGTCTTATGGGCCATAAGTAAACCTGCTGATTCACCTCAATTTGCATGGTACACAAATAAAAAGTAAAAGGCCTACAACTTGAGCTGTGAATGACAGTCTTCTAGATAATATGGATTATATCTTTAAGTGTGATTGAACCTATGCTAATATGCTGCCATTGAAATGATTCGCTTTCATTTCGAAATCTTAATTCAATGACAGTATTAAAATTTCCCCTCTTCAAGCATTTCTCACATATTGAGAGTTCGCATCACATTTCACTTGAAAAGAGCTTACGCAAAACTTTGTCACGAACTTGATTGACCCTAATGATTTCAGCTAATGATTTTCGCATGTCCGTGAAATTGCAGCAATAAGCGAAATAAAGTTGATACTGAAACTTTAACTTAAGCTTAAAGCCAAACAAAGTGACCGCTGCAATGTGTTTTGAAAGTAAAAACAAGCAACAAACTCGTGTAGTTACAACGGGCCAATGGCAACTGTTGCTACTTTGACTGCTTGACTTGTTGTAAGTTGTTGTTAGTTGTTGTTGTTGTTGTTGTGGTTGTTGTGGTTGGCATATCAAGCAACTGGGGCCTCAGTTGACCGATGACAGGAGTCTCTTCTTAAAGTGCATTTATTTTCATTTTCGTTGGCATCGGCTAACCTTGTGCCTTCTGGCTGGCACAGCATGTGTGCGAATTTTAAATTGTTCGCTTGCCAAAGCAAACAGCGGGAAAATTTATTTCTATTTGCATTGCAACATGCGGTCCAACTGGAATATCATAAGCAGTCAGTTCAAGTCCAAGTCCAGGACTTGGCCATTGCCAAATTCGAATTTGTGTATATGATATTTATTTATGCATGTACATGTGGTCCGGCTTTGAGTCTGCCACTAGAAAATTTCCCAACTGACCCACTTGGAGGTGCAGTCAAAAATCAAAAGACTCAGGCAACGAACTTTCATGCCAAAAAAACCAACCTGACATAGGTGCTTAATTAAGAGCTTAAGTATTTAGTTAGCTCCCGTTTTGAGCTGCCTTCTTAAAAATAAGAAGTGAATGTACTTTTCGCGCATGTCAACAATCTTGGAGTATGAACTTTTTGTTATGGCATGGTATGCCCCCTCGAGTACATGTCAAGTGTGAAATATGCAAGTATGTAACTAGAAAGCCACGAGCATATTGATAGTTTTGCTGCCTTTGTTTTTAAAGTTGCTGCTTCTTTTTGAAATGTGGACTTCTGTGTGCTATTTAAATGATTAAGTGCAATCATTCATTCATTTTTGGGGGCTCTGAAGTTGAGATTGAGTAGAAGTTCGGTAAACCTGGCAGTTAAAAGATATGCTTTAGTTTAGTTAACGGCTACCTTAAGTATATTTGTTGTGTGTGTGTGTGTGCATACGTGAGCGCTGTGTTAAAGTGAGCAAACTCTTTTTGCATCTACACCGAATTTGACATCATTTATAGGATAGTGGAGGCACAGAGTATTTTTCTGCCGGACCCTCCCGAAGCAGAGGTATATTTTTGTAAAATGTCTTGTCAAAAGTGACAGAAAATATTACTTGTAAAGTTTCCAGTCCTAATAGTTACCAGAATGCAATTTTGATCTTGTTTTGATCTACATTTAAAAACAGTTCAGTGTATGCTTTTTACCAGAAGTAAAAGGTCTCCCACTGTCGAACTTGCTCCAAATTAAATTTAGAGATATTTTCATATGTTTCCTTGTTTCGCTATAATTTTTTCAGAATGCCAAAAGAGCTGTATGCGTTTATAAACACTTTTTAAACTACTTGATGTGTATGCTTTCCGACTATTTTATATCTCGACTTATTTGACAGTTGCTACCTTTTACTTTTGCCTTTTTTCACTTTTTCTATCGACTCTGATCATCGTTTCTTTCACTTCTCAATTTGATTTGTGTCGCGTTGTTTGACGCTTGTCTGTCTCATCATTTCGACAATTATGCACTTCTACGGGCCGTAAAACGATACGAAATTCCTAAGAACTCAACGGTAAATGTATAGCTCACAATTACTTGGCCCGCCCACAAGCACACGAGCCGGATGCATGCACTTTTGGACAAATTCCCATGTTAGCCCAAAAGTGCCGTCACTTGAGTTTGTCTCATGCATCTTCGCTTGGTCTTTTCATCATTTCGTTATTTCGTTATTTCAAGAACGGCTCAATTTAAGCAATTTTCAAAATCAGATCAACTGCTTTACCTGCATTACCCCCAACGGGGTCTTCAAGAAGGCTGACGATTGCAGTGGCTATGAGTGGGGTTTGCGGGTGGTGCTGCACTGACCCCGAGCCACCCACACGTCTTGCATTATGTTACTTTAATTTGGGTAAATTGGCAATGCAACCACAGCAAGCACAACTACAACAACCATGGCAACCACTGTGGCCGCTTTGCTCGACTTAAATAATTTGAAAACAAATTTCAGCCCTGTTATTTAACTGGTCATTACAAAATTGTTTGTAATGGGCATTTAACCCCGAAAAAAGGTTCTAGGCAACGCTTACATAACGTACGATTTTGATCTTCTTGTTGTATTTGCTGCTGTGCCTGGTGAAAGGTGCCTCTGCCAAAGGTCAGACAAATATGAGAGCGCACGAGCAATGTTATTATTATTTTTTTTTATATTACAAAATTAGTGCATTTTATATAAATTTTTTTCTTTGATATTTTTTGGTCTTTTTTCTCCACTGGCCTCCCAGCTTGCTTCTTATTTGAGTCGTGTTCAGAGCCAAAGTTATGTCACTAATTTGCTAAAGTTGTCGTGCTTCTTCTACTCCAACCAATCTTCCTTCTGCTCTGGTTATTGTTGTTGCTGTTGTAATGCGACATATTTGCTCAGTCAGAAAGACAGACAGTGAGTCCCTGGTGTATTAGATGGCATTGCATATGGGCAAAAATTAATGCCAAATGGCTTTTTATGTGTAGTAAGTAGAAGAAGAAGCCGCTAAGTAACAAGAGCCTGAAACACTAAATGATGATTACTGCATGTTCTGTGGCAAAGTTATTTAGTTCAGTTGCCGGCTACGTAATAAACTGCAGGTACTTATTGATTTTTACTGTTAGAAAAGCGAGTTGTTAACATGAAAGTCGTGTGAACAACAGCCTAAAGAAGCCAACCGACATCCAGACTGTCTGAGACAGTCAGACAAACAGAGTCCGGTAAAAGGCACCAGTTACATATATAAAGTATATGTAACAAGTAAGAACTATGCTCCAGTTGAGTGTGTTTGACTATGAAATACCCTATAGCCAACCTCTGGATATTTCTTGATACCCTAAAATACATACGCTTTAACGTTTCAAGATTTTCCTGAGAAAGCTGTGGTCTTAATCAATATTGATAATAAACATATCCTTAGTCGAGTATCATTAGTTTTTAAAAAATAATAACACAAATGTTATTATACCCTTCGTCGAACAAATTCAATGGACACAGGGTATAGCAACCCAACAAGAAAGAATTTGGCAAAGAATGGGATGTGAACTACTATTTATAATGTGAAAAAAAATAAAAAAGAAATTCAGCTTTTTACCAATAAAAAAATCAGAATACGAGCCAGAAAAGTAATCGCAACAAATGAACTTGTTTAAAGTGAATACAAAAAGCAAAACTGTACTTGTTGCAGTTGCAATTGCAATTGTCATTGCTGCAACTTGGGGTTATGGAACCCAACACAGTTGGCAATTTCAATTTGCGGCAAACGATACACAAAATAAATTTTTCATAATAGCGATAAAATATGCTGAGGGCCCACGTACAAGTAGCAAAAGTTGCTACTTTTGATGGAACTCAGCGGGTGAGGCTACTCCTGCTGAGTCGCCTCAATCAATTGAGGACTTACGATCGGCCATATAATTGACGGAAGCTGTCGACGATACTACGATACTCCGATACCCGTCGTAGTAACTAGTTACTAGTAACTAGTAGTAGGAGCAGAAGCTAGTGGCAATCGCTGCGGTGGCCCATTTCAATTCGCTTTTATATTGTCGTCATAATATTTAACTATGATTGAACCATCAAATTGCAATTACTAAATATGCAGTCTAGAGTATGAGACAGAAAGAGAGGCAGAGGCAGTGGCAGATAAGAAGTGGGCACTAATGATGCGAGTTAGAAATGAAATGAGTGCAATTGCCATTAGCGAATATGCTAATTGATGGGGGCCAACTGGCAACTGGCAACTTACTTAGCTACATTCCAACAACAAGAAGAGAGGCTTCAACAAGCGAGCCAATTAATCGCTATCAAAATCAAGCTTTCCACGAACTGCCAATTATTACACAATGCCAGGCGTCATCACCACACTATGGATGCACCACTCTATGCCACAAGAAGCATACCGAAGATCTGTGGGAGCAATGCTCTTGTTTTGCATTTGCCATCATTCGGTTGAATCTCTCTCGTCTTGGCCATTTTGCCATGCAAATTGGCGCGCTGTCTTGCTGTCAAGTTGATTTGTCATCTTTCAACTTTGACAGCACGTGAGCTGCATGTAATTGCCAACTGCCAATGTCAGAGACAGTGGCAGTGCCACTGTTACTACCACTGCTACTGCCACTGCCACTACCAGTGTTACTGCCACTGCCAATGCTAAGGGCCGACAGCAGCCGTTGACAGGCATTGGCAGGCCGAGCAAATTGGCCTAAACATGTTGCTGGCAATATTGTTACCAGTTTGCTATTGACGCGGTCCGAACGTCGATTCTTTATGGCCATACAATTATTTTTTATGGCCAATAGGCATTTCGATTGTTTTATAATTTTGTTGATTTATAAGACACTCATCTTCTTTCCGCCTAACACATACTTCTCCCTCGCTTCCTATCTAATTGCCTAATTAATCGTACAACACAGCGTGTTGAAGCATAATGAAAAAAAACAAAAACAAAAACAAACCAAATAGAAAATCCATTTGGA
Source organism: Drosophila putrida (assembly GCA_037043535.1). NCBI lineage: Eukaryota > Metazoa > Arthropoda > Insecta > Diptera > Drosophilidae > Drosophila > Drosophila putrida. The sequence continues at coordinate 2,199,708 of JBAMBI010000135.1, forward strand.
AATGTGATTAAGGTAGATGTACTTCGGCACTGACTGCCAGTTTGTTTTAGCCAATTTAATTGGTACGAGTACGATATTTGCACTGTCTAGAACTAGAACAACCGTAGACACAAAACAGATACAAAACGTGGTGGCATTTAAAACTTTAACGATTTCACACTAATGGCCACACGATAAGGCCCCCAAGTTAGCAATGTATTGGTTCGTGGTGCTTAGTGGCTTAAACAAAGTCCGTGGCAAGGGCGTGCCCGTGGCTGAAGCCTACGCAAACGTCTAACGAGCGACGGCTACGACGACGACGACTATCGCAGACAAGAGTCAACAACAAGAGGCAACCATGATCTTGATAATTGCCAAAAACGTTTGCGTTGTGCGGTCTACAGCCCTGCCACACCCACCATCAGCACCACCAACAGATACAGATACAGTGGTAGTCCTAGTCCCAGTCCCAGTCCCAGTCACAGTCCAAGTCCCAGTCCTAGTTTCAGTCCCAATTTCAGTCCAAAGGCAACAACATGACTTTTAAGGGCCTTACATGTCGATGGGACCGATTTCCTCAAGCAGCTGTGTGGCCAAGGCAAACGACTCAAAACAAATCGTGTGACGAAGCTGTAAACGCTTGCTTCAACTATTGACAAAGCCCTCCTCACAACATAACTACTGCCAACTGAATATTGTACCGACTTTGGCTATTGCAACTTCTTTTTGTTTACTTCACCAATCACCTGGCTTCATTATATGCTAAGTGTTGAACTGGTTAAAGCGAAATTTGCAGATGTCTTGATTGTGAATTATCCCCTAAAATACAATGATGTTAAAAGTTTTGAGATATATCTATAATTTATAATACTTTTTATTTAATTTATTTACTGCTAGCTTAAGTTAAACGTTAATAGTTGTGAGATAAGGAAATTAATTGTGGAGAAAGTTAACTTAAAGTAATTTTAAAATATTTTATTTTAATAAGCCAAAGCTTAAAACTAGAAACTAGAACTGATTATATATAAGTGTACTTCTGAAGTGTATTTATTTTTTACTTTGTATTTCGTTTTTTATTTATTTTTTTGCTTACTTATTTTACAACAACCAAAGCAGTGGGCATTGGCAAATAGGTAAAAAATAATACAACAGATAATGAATAAAGTTAAAATTATTCACAAAAAGTTATTTAAAATATGTTAATTTAGAACGCGAAAACGTTATTTATGTTTTGCTTCATCTTAAGATAAGTATCTATAAGAACTATCTTACAATTTATATGGTAGTCTACCTGTTACAAAGTAAAGCGAGCACTGTGATTTGTAAATATCAAAACCAATCTGTTGAGCAGATAAATCCGTTACATAAAGTGTCAAAGGTGACAGCAGTCGTATTAGAAATCAATTTGAGATGAGCTACAGCAGCTAACAGTAAACATAGAAATACCAAATGGTAAAAGATAAATGATAAATGGTAAATGGTAAATTGCAATTCAACAGCCTCCGAGTGTAGAACAGAAACCATTCAGAACGGAACTGCAAAACAAATCAATCTGCGTGGTGGCAAAAGAAGAGAAGAGAGAGAGAGTGAGAGAGAGAGAGAGAGATAGAAAGAGTCTCTGAGGAGGAGAGTCCAATTCCAATTGTGATTACAGTGATGCTGTTGTTGCTGTTGAGGCAGTCAATGCACTTGGAATCGCAATGGCCAACACTGGCCACCTGCTGGCCCACCAAGCCACCAAGTCAAGCCAAGTCAATCTCAAAGAGTTGTCCATCTATGCAGCTAGATACGAGTACTCGTAGATCGTCGTACGGTTTGCGTAAATTGTTTTCAGTTTCCACTTGCCACTTCCCTCTTACCTCTTACCATTTGCCACTTGCCGCTTGCCACAATCAGCCTTGTGGTCAATGCCGTTGCTGGGTGGTGTTAATTTTTCCACAACTAATTCTTGGCATTATTCGCAAGCTAGTTTGCAGTTAGCAGCAGCAGTGGCAGCAGCAACAGTTTGATCGCCAGCTGACAGCCGCAAAAGTCATAACCCAGGAAGCCATCGCTGCTGGAAATCAACTCGTATTATCTAGCCATTTTGATGTGTGTTCACACATGCGGAAGAAGTGGTCAGGTGCTCATCAGAAGGGAAACTAACTGTTTGCCTGGGAATCAACCATTCAAACAATACAAACGTGACCGCATAGAACTTAACTTGACAAAAGATTGGAATGCCAACAAAAATTATCTTGAATAGATTAAAAATACAACATACTTATATACCATAAGTATTTGAATTTCTCTATCGATTCGAAAGATAAGTGAAAATTTTTGATATGCAGCTGCATAATTGTTGGGACACTCGAATTCCATTAGAGTTGAATTAGAGTACAACAAAAATATTAAGAAGATGAAAGATGAAATCGAGCAATTAACAAAACCAATTTGCCACACAGCCAACAACCGCAATAACAAATGGCAAAGTTGATAAATCTCAGCATGGCTTTAATAAATGTGCACATGCCAAATTGTATTGCAAGTTGTTGTTGTTGCTGTTCTTGCTGTTGTTATTGTTGGGGCATGCCACTGTTGTCTCTGCTACTTGCTACTGCTGTTATTGTTGCGAGTTATTTTTGTTATTCTGACGACTGAGCTGCGTCCATAAAAACATTTATAAGCCTCATTATGAAGACCAGAATTTCTTGTCATTGAGCCAACATATCTTTAGACTTTCACAGCGTGCGCGCACTCAGAACGCCATCAGCGAGTGGGAGAAAAAGAGAGAGAGAGCTATGTGGGGTAACTAGAAAAACTCGGTGACCATTCGATGTTATTCTTGTGTTCGTTTTGATATTGTTGCCATAATTTAATGTTGATTTTTGGTTGTTAGAAGTGGGCTATGACGCTCTGCCGGCGGCAACTTTGAAGTCACCAAAATCCACAAAACAACTCTCTGTGGCAAGTGCGTTGAGTTCGTGTCTTAAGTCTTTTGTTTTTGTTTTTGTTTTTGCAACAATTGGTATTTGCTCAACTGAAAGTGCACTGCCAGCCACAGTGGCTGCAAATAGTTGACCCACTGAGGCTTTGGCAGCCCTAAATGCCAAAGAAGACACTCTGACTGACAGCCATCACACTTTAAACGATCCCAAATGTTGCTCCCCCCCCCCCCCACACACACTAGCATACATTCTGGAAACGTTTTCTCTTTTCTTTTTCTCGCTAACATTTTCATTTTCACGCCGTCGCCAACGCAAACGCTGGTTTCAATTTCATTGGGATGTTCAGTTTTGGGTTGAAATGTCAAAACAAGTGGCATTGAGAGAAGTCTCTCTTATTTTCTTTTATTTTTGGTTAAAGAAGACAGCACTTAATGTTGCCTCTTGAGAACGAAACGTGTCAGTTCTCACAGTCTTTAGCGTCAGTCGCAATAAGACATAATCCCAGTGAAACAGTCCACAAAATCCGTATTATTCGGTTCATCGAGTGACAAATTGGAAGCGCCTTCAGGGTGCAAATTTGTACATAGGTAGGATGCAAGCCTCTGTCAGCTGCAACTGTTGCTGGCATTTCATAAATTCAACATTGAACTTGGCAGTCCCTGGCAATCTGTGGTGCAATCTAACGCACGCTGCCTGCATTAGGTAATAAATTGCAAATACTTTTGGTCGACTCGCCTGGCGGCCATGAAAATTGAATTGTTTGTTGTTGGCTCACGAAGGCAACGCGATCCACGGACACACCCACCTTTGCGTTGGCCAGGCTCATTAGCGAATATCGTGGGATTGAACGTAATTTTTTCTGTTGTTTCTGCTTTGTTTGCCCAGCGATGAGCGCGCTGATCAAGCAACAACTCCAACTCCGACTCCAACTCCAACTCCAAGTCCAAGTCCAGTGGCTTGTGGTTGGAGCATCTTGCGGCACGCAAAATAAATGAGCTCACATTAAGTTAAATGATTGCGAATATTAGAAAATATTGGCATGCCAAATGCTGGGCAGGCTTAGAGAGCAGCCGTTGCCCAACCCAAGTCCAAGTCCATGTCGAAGACCGCAGCTGTTGCTATTTGCTAAAAATAATAAATGAGCCTTGGCCTTGGCGACGGCTATGTCGTTATGTCTCATTAGCACTTGCCGGACATTTACTTAGGTGCGCAAATTAAAATAAAGAGCAGCACTCCGCAACGCGTTATTTGATGGAAAGCTTTTCGAGCCAGACCCTCGCCCTAGTCCAGGCAGAGGCACAGGTTCCAGCTCCAACATTGACTTTGGCTCAAAGAAGTTTTCATCAAAAGCAAAAAACCAGTTTTAAGCTGTCATCGACAAAGTCAAGAAAGAAATGAGCCACTTTTGTATTGACTTTGAGTGCTTTGTTTGCTGCCTTTGGTTTTGTCTTTGCTTTTTACTTTGCAATGCAGTCAGTTAGTTTGATGCATGGCCAAAAACTTTGAGCCATTCTTCCCGCAATTTAATGATTTCGAATTGGCTGAAAAAAGTTTTAATGAAAGTGCTGCTGCTGTTGTTGCTCCGCTTGCCATCGACTGGAAAGATGCTCTTGGAGACGCCTTCACTTTTTTCTTTCGGTTTTTGGCACAAATTACCCAGGCAGCTGTTGTGGCTGGCAATCAGCATAAGATTCCAGCATTTCACTGTATATTTTTGTTGTTGTTGCACATTTCGTAGAATTCCCATTTTAGTTTTCTCGCAGCGCTTTCGTGTCAACAACTTTAATGTGCCAACGAAACCGGCCTGAGTCTCTGTTTCAGTCTTAGTCTCAGTCTCAGTTTCAGCACCCGGACAGATAATCAAAAGTCAGCGAGTGGCTCTGGCAGGATATCATTCATTCATTCATTCACTCATGCACTCACTCAATCACTTATTCAAACGTTCATACGTTCATATGCTGAGCGTGGGCACAGACACTCAATGAGGTCAATCTTGCAAACATGTTTAAGCCATTCTCCATGGCCATTGACTGCCATCCAAAAGTTTCACTTTTCATTTGCCAAATATATGTATATGCATACATAGATATATATATCTTATGCCATATGCTAAATGCCTGCCCCATGACCTCTCGAACTTGGCTACAAAAACAATGCCTGAATTAGGTCACGGTACAGGTACAACAACACTGCGTTCCCATATTTGATTGTCTCAAACATAAGCTACCGTTGTCCAACTGATGCTGACTTTGTCCAATGTGCAATGTCCACTGTCCATTGTCCATTGTCCATGCTCCGCTGTCTTAGTTGTCAATGTTGGCTGTCAGTTTTGTCAGGCGGCCTGACAGGCCTACAAGCTCATGGCCAACATGACTTTTGTGAAAATCAATGCCGCGCTTTGCTGCATGCATCGAATACGAGATGTTCTTTGGGTACGGCTTCGACAATTGCCGGTTTCTGTTCCAAAACCTGTGCCAAATTCATCTACCATACGCCATTAATCACGGCCACAAAGTGTTGGCGTCGGCGTGTGCCCACAACTGTGGTCAGCCGGGCACAATGACCCACAAATTTCACAAATTATAACCGCAAAAAAATGTAGTTGTTTTTTTTTTGCCAACATACAACTATGTACTTCAGGAGAAGCTCCCGCTTTAGCTTTAGCTCCAGCTTTGACTTCAAGCAGTTCCATTTGTAGTCGTAATTTGGGAAGTGGCTACTAATTAACCTTAATTGATTGCATTTGGCAGCAGAGCCATTGTGGGAGCATAAACTAGAGCAGACTCTGGCAGAGAACCACCTGATAGTCTCTTGGAATCTCACAGAGAGTCTCCACTTGGTAATGGCCTTCATTATGTCGAGTTGCTGCTTCAAGTGCAATGGGATAATTCCAACATTATCATTAGCCCGTTTTTCTTTTTTAAGATTCTCGGCTGCCTTTTGTTTGCCTGAAAAGTGAATCTATGTATTTCAGTGGAGACCGGGGAGCACAATGCAGGGAGGGAGTGAAGTGGAACATCGATTGACCTGCTGTTTAAGAAATAAATCTTGCCACACAAGTTCACTTTCTATTTATTTACTTTGAATGCAAGTCAAGTTGAGTCGGCGGCTTCTTTTGTGACCTGTGCACAAATCACTTCGATTTAATAATAATCACAATAATCGTTGGAGAGAAAACAGTTTAACCAGTTCTTCTTTCAACTAAGAGGTGTTTATGGCAAATCGTGACAAAATGCTTTGACTTAACTGATAAATTGGTGCAATGAGCCAGTCGGCAAAACAGCAAACGGATTTGATTGAACATCCTCTTTTGCAGACATTTGACATTTCCCTTATTGCAAGTGGATATTGGCCAATAGGCTGGGCCAAAGAAAGCTTCGATCAGATTGAAGATTAAGTTGAAATTATATTAAATATTTTGGCATACTATATTCTGGCCTGTGTTAAATGTCACTTGTTTATATGCAAATCGTTGTAGAAAGTAAACGTACAATGAATTCATTTAACATTTGCATAGCATAGGAGCCCGCATTCGTACCACTCAAGTCATATAACCAAAAGAAGGCATAAATTTCGAACTGAACAAGTGAAATTGACCAAATTTGGCAACTGTAACTGCATAAACTGCAAGTCAAATGGGACTCAAGTCACTTTGATGTGTCCAACAAAGACCAGAAGGCCGAAATAGAGACAAGAGACGAAAGCAAGACGCACAGATAAAGCAGGCAAATGTGTTCAAGTTGGCCAACATTTTGGCCAATTGCCCATATATAAATACTTGTACTACACCAACGAATTTTCAGCATAAATTTGTAAATCTTTCTAAGCTCTTTTTCTTCTATTTTCTTACATTTCTTTTGTATGCCAGCAAGTCGACACATTTACGGCAACTTGTCGCAACCAAAATACAAATTTATATTGTACGAATATGCGCATTTAAGCAAATTAGTTTGTTACATATGTAAATGCATTGCATACATACAGACTAGTATACAATCTACTAGCCTGCTCTCTGGCTTAAAGCGGCCTTTCATAATGTATCTTTGTATTCTGTTGATAAAAGTGAAGATAAATTTTGCTGATGCAGTGAAACCTTTGGTGTAAACATTTTTCATATCTCAGCTGATCTGGATCTAGCTTGTTGTCAGTTAATATAAAAGCTAATAGCTGTGATCTTTGTCCTTAACAGCTGAACGAATATACTCTATACATATTCACACGGATCAGGTAAACCAAATATAACAGTATTATTTAAATCAATAAAATAAAAAAAATACCATTTGATAATAATTTATGAACAATAAAAAATTAAATTTAAATATGAATGTGCATTTTTGACCGCATTTCTTAAAAATTCACATATCCTTGCTAATCGTTTAAGTTAACTTATAGACTTGCTACCAACCAATTAGCCGAGTTCTCTTAGTTAACTTAATTATAATATGCATAGACCCGTTTGCAGCATATGCAAACATTCTCACACCCATCACACGCCCCAAAGGCAACTAACAAGAAGAAACTAGCCCATGCACTAATACTATAACTCATATGTTAATTAGATGGTACTCGGAGTACTCCCAGATACACATCTAATACCACTAATTGCTGGTCAATGGTCTGTTTTTAGTGGGTTAACAGGTGACGCGGAAATAACTTATTTAGAGAACACTCTACTTACGACTCCCTATGACCGCTAGCCAAATAACCAAATGGCCAACTGACCACGCCCCTTGACTTATTGTTAGACTCGGCCGTAGTTTCAGTTAACAGGCGGTGCTTAAGAACAAACGTTTCAAAGTACATAATTAGCATAAAATTATTGAACTAATTGTTGCATGTGAATGTCTAAATGACTAAATAACTGAATGAATGCAGATGAGCTGACGCTGCCTCCAACCGTTCCTCCCCTCTTTCTCTGTCCAGTGTGGGAACTGCAAGTGATCCCCATTTCATCTAAACTTTCATCAACTGTCGTTATCTCATTACCCAGACCCTACACTAAAGCCCCTTGGGCAAATTTTGGCTAATTTGGACAAACGGCGAGAGGCAACATCTCCATAAATTATGCAACTCAAAGCGCATCAAAATAAACTCTTTGAAGCGCCGCATTAGATTCTCACATTTGTCAACTGCCGGAACATGCAACCACCCAATGCAAAGCGAGGGTATTACAAGTTCTTTCATAAACTTTGACAAAAGGTTTGATATAGACACTGCCACAATTCTGTAAGTTATGGCAAGGAAGGGGCAAGAAGCTGTGGTAAATTGTTAGAAAAACAGTCGAACTTTTCCATGGTAAACATTTATCTAATAAATTCAATGGAATATAATTATTACTTAATTGTTTTCCATAGCACAATACGAAACGTTAATTTCAAAGTAAGTTATTATAATTTAAATCAAGCGAATAAAAACATTTTTTTTTATCTGCAATCATTTCATCAATTTTATTCTTTCTTATTTCAGTAATTTCATCTTCTCTCATTGTATTTCCATACAGTCAATTCTTTTTTTAATGTCGAAAAAATAAAAAAATACTAAGAAAATTCCGTATCATACAAGAGTTTGAGGAACAACAAACATGCAATACAAACGACTACGCACTTCTGTTAAAATCCTTTGATAATATAGACCCTAAACTAGGGAATAGATCCATCGGTGTGAATGAGACTAAAGGTTTTTAACTACATATATTATTTGATGTATGGGCACAGCCGTGTGGCAACCATAAGTGGCAAGACAGTCAACAGGCAGCCGGCCTATAAATTCGCTTAAAATGAAGACCGATTCCATTCGAGTGCTGATCGTCTGTTCATTTGCACATTTGCACACAGTCGAGGCAATTTCACAGATTTATCATTTTTATCGTTTTGCAAAAAGCCTAAATTTATTAACGCGCTAGGCTTGCACAAAAACCAGTTTTGAAGTTTTGGGCCCGGATACTTACAGAAATAAGCCGCAGCTGCCAGCTGGCCAATATTGCAGCTCTTTCAAAGTTGGCCACTTTTACGCATGTTACCGTTGGCCCAGTTCGCACTTTACGCATTTGCACTCACGCTGAATGATTGGATGGGGCTTAAACCTCAAGTGGGATTAGATAAGCGAGCTGCTGCATAATTGGCCAGATCTTTGGAATGTTGTTGCTAAATTCGCGTGCCAAGATGCCATAGCCATCAGTTTCACTTGCAAAGCAGGCTGAGAACCAGCAAAGCTGGCAGGGCTAAGTCAAATAAATTGTTAAGCAGCCAGAGGCAATGAAAGAAAGAGAGGCTGGCTGGCATGCAGATGAGATTGTGATCTTGGCCTGTTATGAGTCAATCAGACGCCTGCTACATTGTCACCGTCACCTAGCGGCTGCCGGAGGCGCGTAGGCAAACAACACGCGGAGATTGTTGCGATTGCATCATGAAATTTAACTGCCCTGGCATGGCATACAAGGGGCGATCTTAGCAAGACTTTTGCATAAATTGCCAGCAAGCAGGATTGGCGTCAATACCAACCAACCTGGCTGGCGTGCTAGCTGGGTAGATGGCATATAAGGCGCCGCAGAGGTGAAGCTCCATTCAGCTGTCCATTGGCCAAAATGTTTATGAGATGACGATGCCAGGCGAGCACCGAGCACAGTCGGGCCCTATCCGTGTTTTTATTTTTTTCTGGTACTTCTTTCATAATTTCTATGAGCTACACAAAAATGCTACCTTAATGGTAGGACAGCAAATGGAAAAGACTTGAAAAGATGCCGCTCAATGCTATCATTTTTTATTGGCAGCTGTTGTGGGCAGCCAAATCTTCAAGTCGGCTGACACCTTCTTCACCAGCGATGCTATGTCCTTGAATGACTTGTGGTTCTTATCGCTCAGCAGGTTAAACATTACAGCCTCGGTGCTGGTAATTGTACAACCAATATCCCTCAGTCGCTCAAGAGCTAAATTTCTGTCCTGATTAAGACGCGAGGCACAACAATCAGCGACAAGCCAAACATTGATGTTTTTATTTATCAGGTCAAAAGCCGTTTGCTCAACGCAGACATGTGTCTAAAAATGAAAAATAACTAGTAGATTTTTTGTGTTAACGTGCTGTAACTTACCTCAATCCCAAACAGCACAGCTGTTTTCGGCTTACCCCCGAAAATATCATTCATCTTTTGCTTAACGGGGGGAATAAGCATGCTGAACTGAGTCTTTGGTATCACAGCACAGGCATGATTCACTTCCAGTTCGCATACAGTGGGCCCCAATTTCTCTGGATATTGTTCTGTGACCAACAGTGGAATGTTTAGAAATCTTTCCAGCTTCTAGCTGCAATTCAAATATTCTCGTTTAAAACTTAAGCTTATTTCCATTCTACAAGACTTACCAATTTTCTTGCATTTTCTATGACAGCTCCCATCAATGGTATTGCCGGCTTAAACTTTTCCTGAATATCGCACAACATAAATAGCGTGTTGTCCGACTTGAGACGGTAAAGGCTACGACCAATCTTAGACATTGTTTGAAAATCTGAAAGTATAAATTAAGTATTTGAATTTTGAATTTTAACGTAAGGTTGGCAATTCCCACAAGACTACACCCTCTAGCGGCAGATATAGGAAGTACGCAATGTAAATCATCGATATCGACAACGATACTATCGTGATAAATAAATCATCGTGGAAAACTTCCTATCGATATATCAATTATTTTCAACAATCCAATCTAATTAGATTTTTAGTCAAACGCTGTGATTTTTTGCAAAGCACGAATGTTGTGCGTAGTTAATTTAATTTTTAGAACGTGATAGTCGCACTATAAATTTGAATTTATAAACTAAGTTCACAGCTGACAGAGAAACCGATCGTCCAGCTGCAGCCAAAATCAAAAGCCAAACGAATTTAACAATATATCACCACAAAACTCCTAGCAAAGAGCACAATCAATGAATTAATAGAAACACCCACAGAATATTGGAATAGAGGTAAACAAAACGGTGGATAAATAAATGCCGGTCTGGTTTCATAACATTTTGCACCATTTATTTGTTGTCGTGACGGCAGAGAGAGACCTTCTATCGACTTGTTGCCTATCAGATGTTTGCTATCGAAAACCTGACATGCCGCCGACCAACTGGTCACACTATTTTTTAATTTTTCATTTCTTCTCGGTTTGTTTACCTTTTTCTGTTTACATTTTTATTTCTGCTATTTATCATATAACAAATCAATTAAATCGAAAGTGAATGAATTGGAATTGAAAATTAATACAAATTGGGCAAGTACAAGTGAAATTAGTTCTGATGTCAATGATTCTAGTCGATTGTCGTCATCTTATCAGTGTCACAACCACCAGTTGCATGCCGCCTGTAAAATCGCATGTGTTTAGCAGAAAATTCATAATTTTGTTCAACACAAATTTGGCAAAGTACCAGGTACAATTTTGGTTTTGACAATTACAGCGCGCCCAACTAATTGCAGACACATTAATAACGATTTTTTGTGAGAGCTATCAAAATATACCTATCTATTTTGTACGGTACAAATAAGTACATGTGTATGTATTTCGCAAGCATTGTACATATTTGACATAAGATAAGCATCGCTGTCCCAATCGTTGTCGCTTGTCGCCAAACAACAAAACCATCCAAGTGACAACGTGTTTGACATCAAGCAAAGGGAACGTCTGCGTCATCGCCGCCAACACCTTTATCAATTTGCAACGGATACGCATTGTGACAAGTTGGATTAATCGCTTAGCCACTGTGGCGTACTAGGGTCTCTCTCTTACTCTCCGCTATCTCTTTCATTCTCTCTATCTATATCTCTGAATAATTGCGCTTCGCTCTTTGGCGAAACGGTTTTGAATTGGTCGCGGTCCATTCAAATCACAATCGTTCAGTTGCAAAGGGAAGCATTTGCTTGTCAGACGTCTATGTCTGGTTGTGGGTCTGCCTCAGCGATTTTCGTCTATCTGGCTGTCGTTTCATTTGATTAATATTGATCAATTGATAAATATTAAGTTGAACAAATCTATGTACATACATACATTTGGCCCTGGCCATAAATTTCGACAGTTTGTGGTCCACGTAAATGTTGGAGCTCTGACGCCAACTGAGTATCATCCACTGTCCACATCTCTTGGTCTGTTTTTTTTGCATTTCTTTTTAAAACCCTATGCTAACGATTTGCATTCATATCTTTCAGTTACAATCGATATAGTACAAACAAACTTTAAGGATGAGCCTGCAATCGATCAAGTATAAGCGTGGCAGCTTGGAGATTCTTGACCAGCTGCTTTTACCCGTTGTGTCCAAATATGTGACAGTGCGAGGTGTCGAGGATGGCTGGAAGGTCATCAACAAGATGCAGGTAAGAGCTGAAAATAAAAATCTTAACTCAGCCAAATAATCAATTAATTTATCGGAGACACGTTGAAATTTTGTTTGCACAATTGTGGCACATTCCTGTCATTTGTATCTCTATAAATAACGTAATTAGAATTTGCATATGAGTAAATTTAAGTATAAATTGTTTGCCAAGCATCATCATCATCATTAAAATTAATTGCATCTAACAAAAATTCATTTAAATGGGTTGCTTTCAACATTTTACCAAGATTGCATAGGTTCGTTGGCTCCCACAAAGTGTTTTCCTTAGCCTCTTAATTTGTTAAACAAATGTGATTTGCCAGAGAACAGAAAGAGAGATAATTTCGTTGTTGTTTACTGAATCTCTACGTTGTTTGTGCAAAAAGCACGCATACGACCTCATCACGTGGACCGCGAGATTATTATATAATGTTACTACAAAATGTTTATTGCCAGATAAGAGCATTGACACAGCAGCAGCAATTGATACTATTCATATATACATACATTCAGTTCTCTATCTCTCTGTTTTGTTTTTCCGGCTCCCCTTCTAAATAGGTGCGAGGCGCCCCCGCAATTGCCATTGTAGGATGCCTTTCTCTGGCCGTTGAAGTACATCCGGAGGTGTTCGAAAGCAAGAAATCTCTTCGACAGGAGATTGAGGGAAAGCTCAACTATTTGGTTTCTGCTCGTCCAACGGCGGTTAATATGAAGATTTCCGCCGATGAGTTGATTACGTTGGCCAATGACCTGTCCAAGGATGACGACATTTCTGTGGAGGACATGAAGCATAGGTAAACAATCAAAATTTACAGCTCGACACGAGGCATGGTCAATCTTCTAATTGTTATTCAAGATTCCTTAATGCTACGGAGGCTATGCTGGAAAAAGATATTGCGGATAATAAGGCAATTGGTGCCAATGGCGCCAAGGCCATACTGGAGCATGTGGCGGAGGCAGGAGGCGCACAAGGAACTGGTTCCGTGCGCATCTTGACCCATTGCAATACGGGCTCTTTGGCCACCGCAGGTTATGGCACAGCGCTGGGCGTAGTGCGACATCTGAGCGAATTGGGCAAACTTGGTAAGCTCAAGACAGTAGCAGACCAACTGAATTTATTGTTATTCCTATTTATGAACCCGTTTTAACCATACAGAGCACGTTTATTGTACGGAGACGAGGCCTTATAATCAGGGAGCGCGTCTAACCGCATATGAGCTGGTGCATGAAAAACTTCCCGCCACTTTGGTGCTGGACAGCATGGTTGCGGCTCTATTTCGTGTCAAGAACGTAGCTGCTGTGGTGGTGGGAGCTGATCGGGTATGATTTATAAGGATTCCATGAAGTTTATTTCAACTAATATAAGACATTAATTCTTTAGGTGGCTGCCAATGGCGATACGGCAAACAAAATTGGAACATACCAAATTGCTGTGGTGGCCAAGCATCACGGCGTGCCCTTTTATGTGGCTGCCCCACTGACATCCATCGATCTGCAGATACCCAGCGGTGATCATATCATAATCGAGGTAAGGCCCGATCGAGAAATGACGCACGTGGGTGAACATCGGATTGCGGCACCAGGCATCAGTTGTTGGAATCCCGCCTTCGATGTAACGCCCGCAACGCTTATTACCGGAATCATTACGGAGCATGGCGTCTTTAAGCCGTCAATGTTAAAGGCTGAAATTACCAAGCTGCTTGGATTATAACAGCCGCATATATTGTTCTTGTTCATATTTGCGTTGAATGAATGCACTCCAGTTTATAAAAACAATACACAGACACACAAACACCAACACCCACACCTACAATCACAACCACACTCGCCCGAGCATACACCTGCACACACACAGGTCAGGTGGCTTTTGTATATGTGGTGCGGCTGTGAGCGAAAATACAATGCACATAATACATACCTCTTTAAACAATGTCCAATTTGTAAGGGAGCAGGGTTTCGGACAGGTGTTCTTTTTGGCTTTAAAGCTGATGCCAAGTTGCGAGTGTCTTATTAGACATCAATAGGGCCGGAATGAAGGTTCAATTACTGTTGCTGCCGTTGCTGTTGTTGCTGTTGTTGCTGCTCGATTTGGGCTCCGTGTTGGGCGCCAGGAGCTTAAACTTAAACAACAACTTTCGGAACATGCAGGTGCGTCTGAAGACTACAGGTACAAATCCTGCGCGTCCAATACGTGAGGGTCGTGTTGAGGTCAGCTTCGATTATGGAAAAACTTGGGGCACCATTTGCAGCACCAGCTGGACAAAGCGTGAGGGTAATGTTGTTTGCCGACAGTTGGGTCTAGGATATGCCTCCATGGCCGTGTCGAGCACCAAGCACGGCAACAGTAAGTCTCATCCCTGGGGCATGGTGGGGACGCGTTGCCGTGGCACAGAACGTGCTCTGGCTGAATGCCATCGCGAGTCGAAATATCCTCAAATGTGCAGTCCTACCAATCGTAATGTTACCACTGTTGCCTGTGTAAGTAAATCCCCCGATTTGGAACTTGGTCTACGGGACATTGAGGCGACCGCCTATGTGGCAACTGTGCCCATGACGCAGCTCACCTGTGCCATGGAGGAGAACTGTGTCTCAGCAGATGCGTATATAATACGTAGGTCAAATCCACGCGGTTTACGTAAACTTCTACGATTCTCATTGCGGGCTAGCAATGTGGGAAATGCCGATGTGAGTCCCTATGCCAACTACAAGGATTGGGTCTGGCATCAATGTCATAATCACTATCATAGCATAAATGTCTTTGCCACATTCGATGTGTACAATCAACGCTACGAGAAGGTGGCACAGGGTCACAAGGCCTCTTTTTGTCTCGAGGACACACAGTGTAATCGAGGAATTAATAAGAAATACACCTGCGGCAATACCACACAGGGTAAGTTTCATTTACTCATTCCTTCGAATTGAACTGATTTAAGGTTAATGATTGGTAGGTATCACGGTTGGCTGCTCCGATGTGTACAGTCATGTGCTAGATTGTCAGTGGGTCGATGTTACCACGGTCCCCATTAATAAAACGTATATTCTGCGCGTAGCTCTCAATCCTGAGTACATGCTGCCCGAGAAGACCTTTGAGAATAATGGAGCCGAGTGCGTACTTCATTACACTGGCGACAGGAGAACGACCAAAGTGTCTAATTGTATCCGAAAGCCATTGTGGCTGTAACTATAAATTTTTAATAAAAGGTACTATGTGCATTTTATATATGAAACTCGTTGAATCGAATTTCTCATCTCCCAAAACAATCACAATAATTAAAATAAATAATTCACTTTATTTCTAAAAATCAATCAACCCGATAATCATTTTCATATACATCAGGATATCCTTTTAATGAACTTGCCTCGTGTTCGCTGAAATTGGCAGGTAAAACGACATTCATAAATGGTTGTAGTTAAATACGTTTATTGTTTTTGAATGTTTATCTTTTGTTTTTGTTTTGCATTTAATTGTTCTTACACAGTAGGTTTTATGTATGTATATCTGGTATTTATTATTATGATCTATAAATATGCCTTTAATTACTATAGATAAATATTTCGGCGCTTGGTTTCTATCTTTGTTTTGTATTTTTATATTTTATTATTCTCATGTGTTGTAGTTGTTGGTTGCCTTTTTCTTTTTGTGCTAAAAATTCAATTATGCGCTTTAGAGCTTGTGTCATCATTGTTTTCAGTTTTCACTTTTCATTTGTGCTGTAGTATTCTTTACTATTTAGTTTAGTTTAGTTTTTGTTTGTATCCATTGTATGTTGTAGCTTACAATTTGCTAGTTGTGTGAGTTGTGCCAATAAATCAATTGAATTGTAACTAAAAATTGCGCGTGGCAGCAATGCTTTTGAAAAATTTGCACACGAATAATTTTCAATTTTCAAAATATGCGACTAACATAATATAATAAATTCTCAAATTTGTTTGCTTTGTATTGTATTGTTTGCTAATTACAAAAATGCCTACACTACACATTTACACAAAACTTTCTCTCTCCCTTTATATCTTTCGCTTAAAACTAGCTGACGTCTCTTGATTAGCATTAGCTGGCATCAAATATTTATAATTAGATATACTTATGTATGTATATTACTTATTGCATGACAAAACAAATATCATTAATCACGTTCTCAAAACCCTAATGACAAATTCCAGTCAACTTAAACTTAGGCAACAGAAAATATTGAAAAGCGTAGGAAAAGTGTGCGGCAATAAAAGTAAGTAAAAAAATGTACATTCATTTACTTAGCAAGTATGTATATATGTTTTTGTACATACATTTACATTGATTTAATATTTATGCATGTATGTATGTGTATGTGGGTGTGTCGTATGTATGTATGTATGTTAAGTATTTCAATAAAAATGCATTAAAGTTTTCGAGTATTTCATGTCATTTGCTTAACTGCCTTACACATTGCTAACTAAACCACTTGAGGCTCCCCTTGCAAAAACACGTTGAGCACAAAACTACTTTACAAATATTACATTGTTACTCTGGCATTGCCTCTAGATTGCCCTCTATATATGTATATTTATATATATGTATGTATATGTTTTTGTTTATATGTATGTGTGTATGTATAATAATTATATTTAGTATATGCATTTTAAGTAACATTACTTTAGGTGCTATGACAAACTGACGGCCCAATTTGGCTTGCGGCTTTTATTTTACTTTTACTTTTAGGTTTAGGTTTACGTTTTAGTATTCGCTTTGAAGCTGTTTTAATTACCACATAATCCTACTCGTATAATCAGTAAGTATGGTATGGTAAATGGTATACCATCAATTAAGTAACGACCTAACGTCTTCTTCTCTATTCTCTGTGCGTGAGTCTTTTTCTTTGAATTAATTTTTTTTGTGTGTTTTTTTTTTGTTTCTTGCTGTTAACATTTATAAATATATGGACACACACATTATTTGTTCATTAGAAAACCTGTGTAAAAATCCATTCATAAAATTATAAAATGCTCCTTTTGCCCCTCGCTCGATTCTTGTTCGTGTGTGTGTTTATTGCAATGAGTTTCAGTTGTGCTTTTTGCGCTGTATCCCCAAAATCTGGAGGGGATTACTTTGCGTGGTGGGGCTCTCAATTAGTGTGCTATGTGCTATGTACGTTAGGCGTTTGGGCTTTAACTAATCTATGCTATCAGCTCTCGACCGTCGTGGATGACACGCTGTGATTAGTGGCTAGCAGGTGCTCAGGAATGGGTATTGGCTGTGTACGGGCCGGTTGTTTCTTCTGCAAAAGAATGAAATACAAACAATTAATTACTACATCTCTTATAAATTTTATTTAGTATGGCCTACCTTGCGTCTAAAGGGAAAGCAGCCAGCCTTGTCTGGCTCCGGTATGGCATTAATCAACAAATCCGGCGTTGGACATTCCTCGGGACCAAAGACGTTCAGCTCGCGAAAGCATTCAGTTTCCATCATTTCATTTTGCCATGAAATGGATACAGATCCTGTATTAAATCTCGTATAGAAATTCGTGTCCGATTCATCGATATTGACGCCCTTCACTGTCGAGAACTGTTCAATATCGAGCACATCTTTGGCGTAAACAGCGTGCGGCTGTCAATAATGAAAGATCGATTTTAAAATTCATATTAAGTTCCAGATAAATAACTGATTTTGCTGCTTACGTCTGGCACAAATGGCGGCTCCAGCATGCCGGCCTCTAAGCGTCTCCAGTTAAGCTGTGTGGAGTGAAAGAATGGATGCGCCATCACATCCTGGGACCCCAAGCGTCCATTGCGGCAACCCAATCTTTGTTTTATCGATTTAGCTAACAGCTGTTGGCACATTGATTTGGCTTCGTCACTAAACTTGCTCGAATACTTTTCGGCATCCTCCTGCAATTTATCGACAGTTTAAGTTGAAAATGTATGTACTCATAATTAAACTTTGTTTACGAACCTTGACACGCCTGTCGACTTCCTCACGCTTTACTTTCTCCTTGCGCATGCGAAACGGCGCTTGTCCTTCGATCATTTCATAGAGCAGACATCCAAAGCTGAACCAATCCGGCGAGAATGCATATTTGTCATTGTCAATAACCTCCGGCGCCATATAGCCTAAGAGTAGAAACAGTTTTGTTAATTTAAGTAATTTAATTTATTAGTTAATTTATGTAGCATTCTAGCACTCAAAGTTCAACTTATAAAACAAAATGTCATTCGCGATTTCAAATAAAAACAAATAAAAAGGTCGCTAAAACTTATAATTTAATTTACAATTTGATTTCAAAATAGTTTTATTTCGACAGCAAAAAGGTAATTCTAGTTTTTAAAAACGTTTATTGAATTTAGATTTGATTTTTAGTGTTGTGTTAATCATATTATACCTATTTAGATTGATTGTGTAGATAGTATATACTAGCTACTTATTTTTAATTCAATATTCTATCGAGTACTGATAATTATTTCTCTATGAAACTCACCCACAGTACCGACGCGTCCTCGCACCATTTCACCCTCGGGAATCTCCACAGCCAGGCCCAGATCGGAGATGCGCACATGACCGTGATCGTCCAGTAGTATGTTCTCCGGCTTGCAATCTCTGTAGACAATGCCCTGTTTGTGCAGATGCTGCAGTCCACAGGCCACTTCGGCTGCATAGAATCTGGCACGTTCCAATTCAAATCCTGGCTCGCCACCCATATTGTAAATGTGAAATTTCAAATCGCCACCTACAAAAATAGAACATATCCGAGTGCTATTAAAAAAAATCCTGATTGAAAGCAACGACAGACATCGTAGTGGAGCAACAGTGGCCATTGTATTAAAATTCAATTAGCTGAATGAATGGCAGCATCAACTGAAAATTGGATGAGTATTGAGTGATGGTCTTGTATGCTATTCGTTGAGCAAAATGAAAGCAGGAATTTAATTAAAATGATGAGCAAGTTCAAAAATCTGGCGTATTCACATTGGGCTGGGCATCGTTATCACTTTAACGAATGAATGATTTCGAAATGAATGTGATGAATGCTAGACGTAATCATTGGAAAAGACCCAATTAGCGTAACATTGGATTAACTCCCGAGTAACAACAACAACAACGAGAACAACGAAAACGATGGCGACATCGAGCAGAGTCAAGTTGTCGGATGCTCTTCCTGTTAATCGAAAATCCTATTGTCATTCCCGCACAATGTGGAAGTACTCAATTCTCGCTGCTATGACTCTGCTGCAGGGGCCAAAACACTAACAGGATAATACACACCATTCATTATGGTCAGGACGAGGCATAGGGCATCCTTTGTCTCGTACGCGTACGCCAGATTGACAACGAATGGTGAGTTGATTTTTTGCAGTATTTGTTTTTCGATGAGCACCATGGACTCGCCCTTTCGCTTCTTTATGCGCTTTTTCTCCAGCTTTTTGCACGCGTACATTTTGCCAGTGGCTCGCACCTGACCGGACGAGACAGAGAGAGAGAGAGAAAGAGAGAGGTAAGTGTAATTGTAATTGTGGGTGTACGTGGGGCTATCATCCAATGTACCTGACAGGCGCAGACCTCACCAAAGCCTCCCTTGCCTAGCACTCGGTACATTCGAAATGTTTTGTATGTGATTGGTAGAGCCTCGAGCCATTTCCACTGCAAGTAGCTGCAATGTAATTGGAATTGCGATTAATTAATGGGATTGTGGGGCAGTTTTAATGGACGCCTCACCGATGAAAGTACATGGAGTTCTCGAATTCGCGAAATGGTTCACCGGCTAGAAATGCCTTAACGGCCTTCACACAATGTGCAAATAGATCCTTGCCACCGCTGTTCAGTTTGTTGCGCACTTGTGCAATGAGATCATCGTTAAGCACATCAAGTACCAGTTCATCAGATCCCAATCCCGAACCCGATCCTGTGCCAGATGTTCCACCACCACCACCACCGCCCTTCTCTGCATCCTGACTATCCTCGCACACAACGCCCTCATCACCATCACCGTCACCGCCTCCATTTAAAGCCGCATCATCGCCATTGTGATTGTGGGAGTCGTTTAGCTGAGTCTTCTTGTGATTGCTGTTGTTGATGTTGTTACAGTTGTTGGCGGTGGTATTGTTGCAATTTTCAGTCTCAGCTGTTTCAGTTGGATTGGCATTGCTGCTGTTCAGCAGCAGCTCGTCCCGTGTCTCCTGATCAAGGGCATCGCTGCCATCGCCTTCGCCACCATTGCGCAGCTCCAGCTGCGGTTCAATGTCCAAAAAGCGTCGTCCAATATCATGACCAATGAATATGCGATTCACAATGTACTCGATTTCATATCTGCAAATATT
The DNA here is from genome assembly GCA_037043535.1 of Drosophila putrida. Classification (NCBI taxonomy): domain Eukaryota; kingdom Metazoa; phylum Arthropoda; class Insecta; order Diptera; family Drosophilidae; genus Drosophila; species Drosophila putrida. The sequence goes on from JBAMBI010000135.1 coordinate 2,220,242, forward strand.
CAACCCGTATCTTAGAGAATCAATTAAACATCCATCTTAAATCTGGTTTCAACTTACTTGACCACCTGATCCAGGAAACTGATGTAGCGAAAGTACACGGGTCTTTTGTTCTCACAGAACTGACGAAAGAGCTCACGACCAATGGGCTGTTGATCTATCACGTAGCCATAGCTTATATCTGTTATCGATAAACGATAGTTTTGTAATTATTAATTTGTAATTAGTATGCTTATGATTTAAAGCCAATTTGGATAGCTTACCTAATTTGTCTTTCAGGTGGATGCACTGCGATATGTGTGGAAATTGTAATATTTTGCGCCATTTTTTACTCTTTCCTTTGTTGCTGTCCGAACCACCTGCAATACAAGAAATTATAGAAAATTAGACTATTAGTGATTTTATTATTGATGCTATAAGCATTAGCAATACAAATGTAGACTAATAATTATCGATAATATATTGTACAGGTTATACCTCTTTCAGCTATACTCTTATCAACACGTAAGGAATGAGATTCCTTTCAGAATATAATAGTTTACATCAGAAGCTAACAATTACACTCTTGATAACACTTTATATATAATTTTGCCTTAAGTCATGCTAAGAGGAAAGAAATATCTACTAACGACACTATTTATTAATACATATCGACGTTTCTTATTAGCTACCAACTTTTGTCAATAAATTGATAGGTTCAATAGCCGAAGGCAGTTTAATGAACGTCTATTGCTTAATGCAATTAAATCAACAAATACGAATAGCCCATAAAAGCATTTATTCAAATACTAAATAATTGAATAGTATTAGATAATCATGGGGATAAAGATTGGGCACGCCTCAAGTAACATTTATTTTACAATTTACCAGCTTCTGTCAATTGCCATGATGCAGTGTCGAGTCAAAAGCTGGGCCATTTCACACTTGAGGTGGCACATCCAGGTGACAGAGGTTAATTGAATACTCTGCAGATTGTTGTTGTCAAACCACATCAAGGCTCTCAAGTCTCTGACAGGTTTAACGTCAAGTCTTTCATTTGAACTCGATTTACAGCAATTAAATAATATTTTCCATGCACTTTTGCTTCACAATGTGGTATGTGTAAATGTTGAATTCATAACGGCAAGACGGCAGAGATTCTTATTTCTTGATTTGTATATTTGACCCGACAATTGATTTCATTTTAGCTTTGAAGCGAAAAAGCTTCATTACAATGAGTAAATCACAATATCAAGAGTTGCTCTCGGCAATTGGTCATTGGTCGATGCGAGCAGTATTAGTAGAGTCATAAAATGTAACTGCAAAATTAAGTGGATGGCAAGGACGCACAAAGTCAGTCGATGGCAGCAGTCAGGGCATAAATGTCAAAAGCAGTCAAATCACACTCAATGATTTTCCTGTGCAAGTGTGTGTTTGTGTGTGTGATTGGCAACAATGGTCTACGGTTGACAAGGCTGCAGGCTAAAAACAAAAACGATCAAACCTCAATTCGACAGCATTTCATTTGTGAGCTCTGAAAAGTATGCTATAAATACAATCGCACACATGTACATAACTATATACACTTCCATACATTATTCACATGGCTTTCAACATACTGACTGACTGACCATCGTCCACTTTTTGTGATGGAGTCGGACTGCCTTTGACCATAAAATCAATAGAAACTCATCATAGAACACATTATCAGTAGTGTGTGCATTTTCAAATGAGACTTTTATACACTCACCCACACACACACACACACTTTGAATTTGTTGTATAATCTGCAGTGTAGTGAACAATTCATATGCAATTAGATATGGGAAAATATAAGACAGTTAAATCGTAAGTTTATTGCAAGCAATAATGAAGATAGTTATACATAATTAGCCAATAAAATTTATTGAAACTGAAGAATACAAAAAAATTGAAGTAATAACAATAAACTTAATGTTAACGTTAATACTGTAGCTAATGCGTATGGTAATACGAATGGTAGTAATATTTTATAGTTAGTGGGGCCAGTTAGTAAGACAGCAATAATGTGAAATGTGATGGGATTAGTTCAACTAATGCTTAAACTTAACTTAAATCTAATGCTTTAGCTATGCTAATCCTAATGAAAATTTTTATTAGTAGCCATTAATAGCATTACGGCTACTTGGTACTGCCAAAACTATGGCTTAAGTGAGTATTATTGATAACATTTCGAAATGTTTATAATCTATTCAAAATTTGTATGCATTTTAATATAGGTGTTAATTTTAATACTTATTTTTTGAAGACTAATTTTGATTACAGTTTATAAAGAGACATTGAGTTTTTTAAAACAAATACACATCGCAGTTTCAAAAGAGTTGCAAATACTTAGTCTCAACTCTATACACACTCGCACAACTAATCACACACACATACACAGAGCCACGTACATGAATTAACCCTCAGTGAGTTCTGGATACTGGTTTCCGTTAACGAGCAACTGCTCGTAAACTTTTGGGCGCTTTAAAGTTGCTTGCTAAACTTTGCAGCTTAACTTGATGTGCTTCTTTATGTGGGTGTGTGTGTGGTGGTCAGAAGGGGGCGTGGCATGGCCTTTAGTGCGTGTGCGTTTAATTTAGTGCCAGTGCAATTATGCAAAATAAACTTGAGAAACTTGTACAGCGATCTGGTCAAAAGGCGGCAACAGCTGATGAACAGAGAGCGGGGGAGTTGCTTGCCTTTTGATTTAGCTTTTCATTTGCCGCAGTCTTAGCAAAAGCGTCTTTGGCCAAAATAAAATTGCCAACAAAAAGTTTTAGTCAAGCCAAGACAGAGGGAAAAACAGAGAGTGAGAGGCATGAGGAGATATGCGAAAGTTTTGATAAGGCCGTGAGGCTGACGGGGATGTATCATTGAAAGGAATGACTGAAAGATTGATAAATAACAATTAGCTGACACAGATAGAAATAAAACAGATGAAAGATATGTATGCATGTATGTGGTAAGATGAGAAATGTATTTGGGATAGATAGAGAACAGAAAGCATGTGAAAAAGCAAAAAGTTTTTCTCAGCTTAAAAGCTGCCTCTGATGAATGATTTATAAGTTGAGTCAAATGGAAAACGTGTACTCGTAATTCCAAAAGATTGCCATGAATACAATGTGAATAAGTGGAAGAGAGAAGCGAATAGCGATTACTTTCATATGCTCGGCGAAAACTCACATAGTTGCCCCATTGTGAGCTATTTTTATGACCTTATCGGATGGCGCTGTCAGTTAAACAGTTGAGTTGCAGTTGCCACTTGCCACTTGCTACTTGCTACATGCCACACTGAATGCCAAGAGCGGAATACAAAGTTCAGACAGCTGCTCTGATGGCCGCAGAATGTTACACAAAAAAAAATTTAAGAGGAAAACTTTATAAAATTTCTTCTTTTTTTTTTGTTTTGCAATTATTAAAAGAAACGGAAAATGCGCAACAGCGCCACATTTCAATGCGAAATGTTATACACAAAAAGTTTGGGAAACATTTTGACAACAACAATAAATTGTGCTATGCAAATGACAAAGGGGGAGTAAGAGGTTGGACCATTAGGAACTATATCTAACTGGTAGCTCTACTGTTGCTGGTTGCTGGTTGCCGATTACCGATTGCTGGTTGCTGGTACTCGTCTGTGCCAGGAACGTGTCTCTGTAATAAATGCGAGTGGCCATAAAAATGTATTAATGAAGACGCAAGGCTAATTTGTGGTTGATGGTTTCTCTAATTAAAACCAATCAATGGGAAAAATTGCGTCTGCTTCCGTTGGCCATTCGACATGGAGACCATCACCTGCCCCTTGCCTCTTGTACTTCCTTCTCATCCTAGCCCTCTCCTCTGCATGTCAACTGGCAACAAATGCAATTTGTCAGCAGCATCGTCGCCAGGCAGCTGCAATGGCCACAACGGCAGCGGGATAATTGAGTAGTCGCCCTGGCGGCGACAAAAACTAAAGAAAATCAACGACCACACAAGGATACACTCAATACTAGCAGATACATAGTCAAGGATAGGGGCAACATTTTATTTATAGCTCAACAAGTTGTCACTAGATTAGCGCTTGCTCAAGACAGCGAACAATTGACGAACTCCCATAGATCATGGGCTTGTGACCAGAGACTTAAGTTTTCACAAATTTATTGACGTGCATTAAAACTTTGGCCGACAAGTTTGGCAGTCGCCATCGCCATCGCCATCCCGCAATTTGATCAATTTTCCCGCTGAGCGCCAAAAAGCATGTGACATAATTTATAAGTGTCAAATTGTTACCAACTCGCCGCAGTTCCTTTTTCAGTTTTTCAGTTTTTGTTGTTTTATTTTTATTGTTTTAATTTATGTCGTTTTTCAGCAAAAAGATGAGGAGACCGGCGACCAGTCAGGACAACAGTTAGCTGCAATAATTTATGGCCGGCTCGTTATTCAGGCCAAGAAGACGCCAGCCCGAGGTTAAATGTGCGTTAATAAGGACAGACCTAAAGGCCAATGGTAGTCTTCAATTGACTCTGAAGGCAGCAAGACGACGCGTCGTCAAGTCACACTGCGTATACGCAATGTGCAAACTGTGATAAAGTTGCCGGCACTTAAGGGAGTTGCCACTTCTCTCAATCTTCTCAATCTCTTTGTTACAGAAAAAACACAGACAGATGAGAGATAAGGGTAGAAGAATCAAATTACAATGAAATATCAGATCAGGGCATAAGCAGATTAATTAAGCAAACAGAAAGAAATGTTGAAAGGAAAATTACCAAAAATTAAAAAAATCAATGCACGTTTTCTTTTCATTATGAAATATCTTTATCTTCATTTTTAAAACTCTATCTAATTATCTGCCAATCAAAGTATTCCTTTTGCAATCTCTGTCTTGCTTTCTATCTTTAATTGCCTCTTTAATTAAAGCCACTCTTTATTCTGCTTTCAGTTTACTACATTTTTTTGCCTGTTCTGAAAATGTCTGCCACTTTTTTAGTCGTAAAAAACAACAAGTGACGTTTATTAAAACATAACAACGAGTTAGCAAACTCTTGTAAAAAATGAGAATGAGAATTGTTGACAATGAAAAGCAAATAAACAACAGGGACAGTGGTGGGGCAGATGCAAGGGGCACGAGGCATAGACGTCACACAGTCCATTTACCTACAGCGAAGTCGACATTAAAATAATTATTACTGTTAAATATCCATAAAAAGTGAAAATATCAATAAAAAGCCGTAAAAGTTACGCCACGGGCTATCGCAAAAGTTATACAAGTTGATTGGCAGTCGCGAAACGTTTTTGAGAATGTGGCCATTTGGGTGGTCTAAATGTAAATGTGGATATCCACCGAAATCTGAGCGAACCACGCCCACTGAAAACAATTGTTATTGCCAACTTTAAATGGCCGTTTCAATTACCAATTCCATTTGACACGTTACCTCCATACACATACATGTGTGTTTGGCGAGTCATCAATGGCTATGATTTAAATATTCATTTAGTTCACTGAACGCGTTATTAAATAATTATAGAATTTAATGTCTGCATATTGCGCATACGCCAAGTGGTTGGCAGGCTTGTCAATATACATACCACATACCCATACGAAAGCCATGTAAACAACAGCAAAGCCATAAAATGCACTTTTTTTTACGACAATAGAACGGAAACCAATGCAAAAACCATCGGAAATGTTAATGAAAGAAGAAGACGCGAAACGTTCACTGCAGAAACAAATTAATTAACTTTAACGTGTATTAATGTATTTCAGGCTGGTCAATAAAACGTCGCACAATATACATAAAATAAGTGTAGAATTAAAACAAAAACAATTTCAAACTCTAATTCATTTGTTTGGCAATTTTTCATTAAAATTCCGCACGCAGTCACAAGAATATAAAAAAATCACATAGCAGCGTTTGTGAGGATGTCTTTTTAGCTCAACAGTGTAAGCGACTAGCACTTACTCTGTAATTTATACTTAGTATTTGAATTGCCAGTTTACATTTCTACAGGATATTTCAAAGATATTCACGCAAACTCTTACATTTCACTTACATTTAAATGTATATGCAAATTGTGCGGCCACTTGGCAAAAAGGAAGAGAGAAGAAAAGTGAAATTAGTCAGCCTGGCCATAAAACAGCGGGATGTGGGCATCCAGCCGTTATAAAACATTTTATTGCCAACTTGCTGGCATTATTAATTCGTTTTTTGTTATTCTTTTGGCTGTCTCGGGAACTCTTAACTGTTTGCAGCTTCGTTTGCTTTGTTTTCATTTAAGCATCATTTGCCTACAGACACAATAATGGCATCTCGTGTTGGTTTTATAATGACGACAACCCAAACTGATGAATGAAAAGTTCAACCGCAGCAGAGAAGGACTCTTCAACGGATGCCTGTCAGACTGGATAGACTTTACACAATAAAATACACAGTTTTTCTGAAGCAATCAATGATCAAAAACGAATGCATAGAATTCGAGGGAAATGTTGTATCTCTCTCTGAACAGACTCAAATACTATTCAATTGCTAGTTTCAAGAGTGTAAACAAGTTTTGTATAAACAATAATATTTCTCAAAGTGCAACCTGTGTGAAGTATTCAATCCTTTTACAAGTAGGATTGTTGTAATCATTTTGAGTAAAAGTTCTGAGATTGCTCTTGTCGAGCTTCTCCCTTGATGTCCAAAGTTGTAAGCTGACTACAAAACGTTATTAAGATATTTCGTTGCATTGAGTTTCTCTTTTGTGAGCGAGTTAACTTTGCTTCGTGGCCAATAAATGTGCGTTGAGTGGCTGAAAGCAAATGTCAGCTTTTATATGGCACTGGCACTGGTTGTCGTAAAACTCACAATAAACTAAACGTAAACATTGCGGGGACAACACTACGTATACGCATACGATATGGCTCCCAAGTGAGCTACCTGTGAACGTTATTCAGTTGCCTTAACGACAGCTAAGCCCGAGTCCAAGTTTGGGACAATATGTGTATGTTATGTAGTTAGAAATTGTCGACGAATATGTAATACCCTCACAGAAAATGTAAGTAGACCCTCTGGAAGTGTCTTAATAACCTTTTAACATGCGCCGACTCGTGTTCAGTGGAGTGATTACATTGGCCAGAGCCAAGTTTCAACGTGTGTCGCATTTAATTAAGCCAACTACAGACACTGTACAAGTACCAACTAAATAGGTATTGACACACAACTGACACGCATCGTGCACAGGGTTGTGAACATCATTATGCCTCCATCCCTGACGTCGACTCGACACCTCGCATCCTCTATAAAGAAAATCAACACAAGAGGCCAAAACATTGCGTAAATAAAAGCAAAAGTCTTATTAGTTATAAGCTCTGTATATGAAATGTTTGGGCCAAATAAATTCACACTTGGCCGAACAATGGCTTGTAAATTTAATTAATATATTAACAAATAAGGACGTTCATTTCATTGAAAATTTTTTAATGAGCTCTAGTATTTTTCAATCAAAACTTTTAATTACAACAGTTTTTGTTGTTTGCCTTTCCATTTTCATTTTGCTTTTAATTACCTGCGAAACAATTATTATTACATCTTTTTGTACTCATTTGCCCGAACAGCGAGCAAATTATTGCAAGTTAAAGAAATATAAGAAATTTAATATAATTTAATTGAAGCTCGCTTGGTTATTGGTATTTTAAATTAAACTTTATATTTTTTGGCTTCCTTAAAACTTTTAACTAACGTTTTTAATTATAATAGGAAATAATACTATACATATAATTATTTCAGCAAGTCTTTTAACTACCGTTTTCAACCGAGTTTCGTTCTTTTTCCTAATATATTTGAAACTTTTAATTACAACTATTTTTATCTTTCTTTCCTGGGTCTTCTGGTCTTCATGACGCGATTATAATGATTATTAAAATTTTTTAAGTATTTTTACTGCTTTTTCTTGCCACTTTGTTCTCAGCTTCATTTGATCCTAACTAATCGCTTTCCGACGTTCTAGTAGATTAGCAGCCTTCACTTATTTTTTCCATCCTACACGTCATCCACGTCTAAACTTGGTCTTCATTTTTACACCCTTTAAATGGAAAGGACTAGAAGGGAAAAAACTTACAGTTTTTAGCATAACTTTCAAGTTTTTAATTTATTCAATTAGTATTATAAGCGTGATGCTTTCGCAGCAAATGTTATCTTCCCTTTTCCTTTTCTACGTAAATGGCGCTCGCCCAAAGCCCTGCCACGCCCACATTTGCGCCACGTTTATGGCAACATTCAAGTGCATTACACATTATAATTTCTTGCTATTTTTCTTGCCGTTGTTGTTCCTCTTCCTCTTATTCTTGTTATAAAAATTGCACAAGCGCGGATAAAAAAGTGAAATGCAACTCATTTTCCACTCAGGAAAATTGTCGCTTAACGCTAGAAGGGGCGGAACGTGGGTTGACAACGACTTGAGAATCTTCTGCTTATATACATACATAGTATGTATATAGATGTGTGTGTATGTATATACGCAAATACATATGTGCATCAGGAGCAATTTAAGCTGAGAGCAAAGCTGGAAAACTGCGGCTGCCATTGTATTTGACAGTATTGAACGACATCTTCTGTTCGCGAGGTATTCACATACACACCATACACACATTCCCACACACACACACACACGCACTGTAAATTGTTGAATTTCATTTGCTGCTGCTTTCTGCAATTATTCTGACGAACACTTGGCAACTGCAGTTATAATATTTAAACTGTGCCTTTCCCTTTCCCCAAATTGCTTTCATTTTCTACAAGTCTGGCAAGGTTTCTGTTTCCTTACTTATTTTTTTTTTGCAGTAGAAGTTTTTCAATTTCCTGCAAAATGGCAAATAGTTTCATAAATTGTATTGTTAACTCTGACGGAGGCAACGAATCTGCCAGTTGCAGTTGCCAAACTTTTCAAGTAAATCAGGTGTAACGAGTGTGTGCGTGTGTGTGTGCTTCTGTATTTGAGGACATTTCTAGCACAATTATTTGCTGAGTGTTGCAACTGTCGTCCTGTGTGATAAGCATCGTTAGCAATGACCAAGCACTTGCAACAAACGAGTTGCAACTAAAATATGTCCAATTTGACATTTACTAAGACACAGATTCGTTTAGCACGATATAAGCCTTGTTAAATATGTATACTTGCCAGACTTGATTGGTCAGCTAGCCAACTGATAATCTACTTATAACTTGGTATTCTTGGAACCACATCGAACATATTTCAGATGAAACAAGGAAAAAGAATCTGTTCGAAAAGGGCTAAAAAAAGCAATCACAATTCTCCATGGTCACCATCTCTATCAGCTTCGTTGCCATAGAATTTCCCCTTTCTACATTTTTCCTCATTCATGCCATTTTTCTAGATGCCCTCTATTTTTGTTTTTTTTTTACTGCTTTGCAGCTGCTCTTTACAAATGTTTTTCCCATCTCGGCTTTGATTGCGGAAAAAGAAATTTTAACCAGCGCCCAGTTACCGCCTAACTTTTTCGCTATTTCGCCGACGATATTTATATACCGCAACTTACAGAGCTTAACTAAAAAGGTATGATAGGGATAGTTAAACAAATGTGGTTGATATGGTACAGTTTGAGGACTTTACTTGATAGCATTTTACATCAATGAGGGCTTTTTTCAATACCTGCAAGCTTCTAAGATATTCTCAGCCCATTCACACCTTGCTTTAATTTTATACAACAAAATATCTTATTTTCTCCTTTGCTTTCCAATATTATCTCGATTCTGATCTTTGCGCTTATTTACAGGATATCGCATAGTCGTCAGCTCCCTCGGTTATTACATTTTATTATGATTGTAGTTTTTTATAGCACTTTGCACTTTACTCATTCAACTACTAATGATAAGGAAAGCTGCAATTTATTACCTCAATTATGCGAAGCACTTTTCATTTTGTTGATTTTGTTCGGGTTAATATTGATTTTAGCCAGCTGCTGAAGAAGTCACTTCAATTGCTTAGACTGGCAATTGGCCAAGAACTTTACGAAATAATAGTACTTCCTTTTAGCGTATCATTGTTTCATATTTTACTTTTTAAATCGATTTGCTAAATTTGCAATTTGGCAGCCAATTTCGATCGGATCTGTGAAGAGTGAATAAGTAACTGGCCAAAATTGAAAATGAGTTGACCAGGCCAATACACATGACAGCAGCAACAGCTCAATGATGTGGCAAGTAACGAACTTATAATAAACGCAAATGTCTGACAACACAAGCACACAAGCCACCCTCGGAAAATGCGGAAAATGCTGTGAAGGCGTGAACATGAAAAATTATTATGCGAGTAGCCTGTCAAAAAGAAAAAAGGGAAAACATGAACCCGTCGTTGCTTCGTTCATCAAATTTAAAGCCAAACCGAAACAACAACAACAAAAACGGAAAATCGAAGCGAAAACAAGAGCGCTCAACATTGTAATACCCTGTAGTCACATCCAATTATATTATATTCCCTTCCCATTGCAATTTAACATAAATCGATAATATTGTAAAATGTGTTTTGCACTTTCTTTTTTGACAGACGCTGTCGCAATTTGATTAATCATACGCCGCGTGTGACGCTAAACAAGAATGAAATTGAAAATGGAACAAAACACCGAACAGAACTCAATGTAATTTCGACATTTGGTTCTTGGTTCAGCCAACTGTTGCCATGGAGTCTGCTTTACCATTTGACCTTTTGACAAGCCCCTAAGGATATGACCAACAAAGGTGTGGAATGCTGTAGCTAGGAGCCAGGAGCCAGGAGCTACAAACAACAGGAAGCACATCAAAGGCAGGCTCAACAGTCTGCATGACTTTTGTTTCACAATTTGAGCTTTTTTTGGGAACTCACTGCGTTTGTTGTTGTTGTTGTTGTTGTTAATTAAACGTTGCTTGTATGCGCCACAGAGGCACAATGGTTTTGCATCGAGTTCTAACAACAACAGCAACTGGATCACATATTTTTGGTATGCCAAAACTTTGAATTGCAAATTACATCAAAGGCATTGCACGTTTCTCCCCCTCCCTCTCTCACTCTCTCTGTCTTGCTTTTACATTTTTACCCCAGTCACTCGCTCGCCCACGCTCTCACACTGTCGTCAATTCCCAGGGATTTTGCATTTTCTTGTGGCCAAAAAGAAATCGAAAATTTACAAGTAAAGCCGAGTAGAAGCACTTTTATCGAGTGTACTAAACAATAAGTTACCCTACCTAGCTCTAAGTTACCCTAACAAATAAGAAACAAGATGTGTTAATCACACAAAACAACAACTATAAATAAACCTCGTAACTATTTACATATATTTGTTAGCAAGTTTTTACAAGAGGAAACAAGTTGCATTCTAATTTCAATATTTCTTAATCTTTTTATCTCAGAATCCCATATAAATTGGACTGAATTGAGCCATAATTTGAAATTGATCAAGATATATGTATTTTATACGTTATACACATTTGCACAAAATAAACTGCCATTTGGATACAGGGTATTAAAAAGGCATAGAAAACTTTGAGTGAAAAACCAAACTTATAAGTTAAACGCTCGCTTCGGTTTGGCACATGGCGCGTGTCTCGCATTTCAACATCGCGTTCAAGTGCAGTTTGTAAATTATTTAAATAATTTTGTCGAGCGCCGACAGTTTGGAACGTGCAGTTCGTGTTTTGATTTGATATTCCATCGACTAGCGAGTAGAATTTTTGGTTTCGACCAACACAACACACTTGGAACCGACTGTCGGCTTAGATTCGGCCCGGCTTAAAGCTGTATGTGCAACCAAAACTGGCAGCTGGGAAGCCTTTTTGCATTGCAGCTGTCATAGAATTTGTCAAAATGTTGCATGTTTCTGTGACAGCAAATGAATTTTGAAATAAAACAAATAATAGATACAAATAAATGTATATACTGAAATGTTTTCCCTGTGGAATACTCTTGTTGGACTTCCCAGATAATACACGTCATACACAGACACACAAGCAACTTGGTAGCTCATGTTGGCCAACTATTTTTCCATCTAATTGCAAATGGCATTTGTTTGCAGAGTATATAGTTGCACACAAAAATGTTGAACATCAAAATGTTATGTGCGAAAACACACAAAATAGAAAATGCTGCAGCAAACTTGTTAACAATCTTTTTGTCGGCACTGTTATGGCTGCATCTGAAATTGTAAAACTCCATCTAATATTGACTTACAGTTGCAGTTTTCTCAATTGCAAATACTTTTAAAAAGTGCATTATGCTATAAGCCATCGGTGACTCTTTAACCAAGCTAAATAAATTGGCTTCATACTGGAAAGTTAGAGACTTCGACTTTTCCAATTGAGAACTAGTTTTGCTAGCAACTTTTCGAAGCATCTACTTTTTGTTTGACTTTCATATTTCTTATGAAATATATGTCTGACATATTAAATGTCAATTTATAAGATTAACGAAAGATATAAAACATAAATATAGAAATAACTAGCTAAACAATTAATTAACAGTTTAATTGTTGGCGTTATCAATTTATTAACTATGATTCAGATGGATAATTTTCATTTGACAAAGAGGAGATATTTTGACAGAAATATGATAACAGTTGATAAATAAAAATATATACAAATATCAAGGCAACCATTACTCTCAATCTACGGCAATTTGGCAATGGTCATTCAGTTATTTAAGTGACAAAAAAAAGTAAGATTAGATAGTCTAAATATATACATATAGATACATTTTGTATGCATAAGAGTTTGCAGATAAATGAACTAATATTACTTGTATACAACTGTCTTTTTCTATTGGGTGCAAAACAAATCAATTAAGCTCGCTGCTGTTGTTGTTGTTGTTGTTGCTGTTGTCAATGTTGTTGCTAAGTTGACGGCATATGCGAAATTGTTATAAATTGCCGCTGCTCAGCATTCCATTGAATTATTTATGAATGAATTTTATTAGTTGCCCTCATTGGCGACTCATCAGTGTCCGAACTGTGGCAACATGAAGTGACTTGACATTAATTGCAGCATCGGGGCGCCGCCGAAAACGCAGCCAAGCTGTTAGTCAATTAAATGTGCCACATTTTGTACAACATTTGATTTAATTTCCAACTGTCGCACTGACTAAATGACTAACGGACTGTCTGCCTAACTGACGAAATGCTTAGATGTTGGGCAATTGAGTAGATAGATTGAACATGTATGTACATTGATTGTAAGCTGATAAATATTTAGTTATAAACACGCTCGTGTTATAAGCAGGCTCTCAAACACACATGCCGCATTCTCACGCAGTTTGAGACGCTTGGCGTTTTGGCCTTGTTCAAAAAGCGGCTCATTTGACAGCATAACGAGTAGAACATGATCGATGCTAACTCTTTACTGTTTACTGTATACTGTTTACCGTTGGATGTTAACTGTTTGCCACTTGCTGCATTTGCATTTGGTTATCATAAATATTGCACATTTTGCAGCAAGCAGTTTGATTGATGGCATTGACATGGCCAACTTGCAACTGGATTGTGGCAAGTTTGTTTCTTAACTTTCGTTTGGCTAGCTGTTAATTAAACTGGCTATACTACAGTTTATATAGAAACAAGCTACTGCTGCTCTACTTAAGATTCTGCATGCAGTTTATGTAGTAGTAAATTATATTTATTGATTTTATTTCTTATTTTAACATAGCAAACAAATCAAACTGAGATAAATGTGTTAGCCAAAAAAAGGCAAAGAAAATTCAAATGCGAAAGTTTAACTCTTCTTTATTAATTGCATAATTGAACACTCAATTAAATAATAAATTTTGCATTTCAACTGCAAATAAAGTGTCGGAATTTCAATCTTACTGAAGCATGAAGAACCCAAAAATATTGGGTTGATAAGAGAGACCTTCAAAGTGTTCTGTTGTCAGGCACAAAGAGTTGTGTTCTCTTGTAGTACGAAAATTAATAAAAAGCGGCACAAAGAAGCTTATCAACCTGTGACCGAGGTGTCTGCTCTCTGACATTTGTTTACTCTGCCTGTGCCTGTTTACGCTTTTATTGTTATATTGTGTTATATTTAGCATAATGCCAAAGTGCAAACAAACAGCTGACTGGCAATCTGTCAATAAGGCCAACGTTTTTTCCCTTCTCAGCTCCGATGCCTTCTTCACTCGATCGACTCTTTAGTCGCGTCTGACGTCTGCTGTCGACTGTCTGCTGTCAAGTGACAATGCAAAATGTTAAATGCATCACAACGTTATCAGAGCCTCTCTCTCGCTCTCTGAATCTGTCTCCCTTCCACATACAATTGTAATCAGTTTAAATGTCTGAGTGCATGTATGTGTTATGCTATTACACCAGTTGGCTTATGTTGCCCTGTCTGCCACATATTTGTATATTATTAAGCTGATACCCATAAATACACTCATACTCATACAAAATGGCATTAGTGTGCTAAGCGTAATTATAATTAAATTCGCATAATCTGTCTGTATGTGAGTATTGCGATTGCGATTGTGAATGTGGAATGGAATGGCTGTTGTGGGGTAAGTGCGGTTTATACGTAATCACTCATACGCAATGTTGTGCCTGGTCAAGCATGCTAACATATTTTCAATTTTATATGTTTAAGCATCTACAATTACCAGTATCCCTTTCATGACTTCAATTAGCCACAATCCTGTGTTAATGCACAAAAAATTAATTAGCATTCGGTATTTATACATAGTATTTACAGGCATTGTCGCTGTTGCATCACATTGCATCATGGTCTTGTCAAATATCAGGGAAGTTTATGAGTTACAAAGCAAATACAACCATATGGCAGCTTGTGTAGTTCAGAGTTCAAGCCAAGCAAATCGTACAAGTTGCACATATGGCGCCAGAAGCCTTCGCGGTGAGCAGCCAAGAGAACGATTGCCCAACTGGGATGCGTCTCCTTTCCACTTTAAACCAAGGCAGTGGCAACGGCGACGGCAACGGCCACGGCAACGAGAACAGCTCTCAAGACAACCCCCGTTGAGGCATTGACTGTGCCAGTGGAATGTTTACATTTTATGTTTGATTGCATGTTCCGTGCATTTGGTTTCACAAATGCCACAGTGACGAGAAATACAGACAGACAGAAGACAGAGAGAGATTGAACAGTTGAACGATAAAAGATGTTGGCATCTAGAATACTTTCGTGTATAACAAATTATTATGTATATTTAAATGCTAGCTGACGGTCGCTTTTTTCTACACTGAAAATTATAAATTCCTTGAAATATAATTTAAGTTTTATCGACCGAAAATATTCCGATAAGAGACTTGCACTTTGAAAGACTGTCCAAAGCAAATACTGACAATTCATCTACTTAAGCAGAGCTTTTAAAATGAATTGGAGTGGAATCGAAGACAAAAATAAGTTCAGGAAATACAAAAGTACAGTGAATGACGCAAGCTGAAGTTAACAAAAAAAAATTAGCACATTTTATTTGTATTTATCTTAAATTAAATGAATTTAGGATTCACTTCGTACTGTTTCTGCTGTCAATTTTGCTCACTGTGTCCACCGTCGGCAGTTGTTATTGTTTATGACTGTTTTTAGATGCTAGTGCACTTGGGATTGCAGCTCGTGTATTTGAACTGAGTTTGCCATTTATATTGTCGACACTGCGTCCATATGGGACCGACTGGTTGAAGAGCCAAGCAATCATCTCAGGCAGGAAACGAATCAATGGACGCCAACGCGTCGCACAATTCAAATTGTTGCAATTGCAATTCGACTGCATTTAATTGAAATTGCATTTGCAAAGCGCTTTTGTTATCAATAAATAAAATCAATTTAAAACTGAATCTTTGTCTTGCTTTTTTTTTTTTTTTTGTTCAGCAAACACTTCAAAACTGATGGAGGATTATTTGTCTGTGTGTACATTACTTCAATTGTGTTTATGCTTATGAAGCAGAAATGCAATTTCAATTGCTAAATTGCAGACAAACACTTTCAGCTGTCTTTGCATTTTATAATTGCTTTTTAGGCTCAACATCCACATCAACATCAACATCCACATGAACAGCATAAGCATCAGCATCAGCATTGAAACTGAGCTTGGTTTGGTTACCTTTTGCTGTTTGACATTTATTTATTTGCCCTGGGGAATTGTAACTGGCTGCCGAATCTGTTGACAACATTTCAAGCAGCTGGCACCTTGGTCAACGCGATAAGCTCAAGTAAAATATACCTTGGCTGCATTTGGAAATTTGACTCGTTGTTGTTGCAACAACGTGGAATGTTAACTGTGTTCAAATGTGTGTTGGATGTGCGGTGTCAAAAATTGAAATTGAATTGAAATTGATATGCGAAATGCGCGTGAGCGAGACTCTGCTAGAAACTGTCATAAACCCAAAAAAATATGGTTATTTATATTGCAAAATTGCGCATACGACATGTTTGCCAATGTTGCACAGTGAAACCAATAGCTCAACTTTAAGTGCCACTTGGTAACATATTCCCTTAGTTGTACTCTTGATAACTAAAAAATATCACAACAAATTTGAAGTGTGTTTGATCTGAATGTTGTGTGTATGTGGTGCCAGTGTGCCGCATGGAATAACTCAATTTCATTTCATCAGCAAAATTGTTTAGAGCATCACTTACATTTTCATGACGGGCGCAAGCATAAAATATGCCAAGTTTTCTTTTTATGCCAACACATAAAACATGACGAGAGAGCGAGAGGTGCTTTCGCATATTTATGTGCATACCTATAGGTATGTATATACATACATACATGTGTATCTCCACATATACATATATGTATAAATACGAGCTGCAAACTATGGGCGTTACTTTTATTTAACAATATCTAAACTCAGCTGCCGGTTGCCGTTGCTTAAGTGCTCGTAAAACGCCTAAAAGCTGGCATCGCCTTCTGCCATCAATCATAAAGTTCCGTGCCAAGCGTGCTGAAGCGGTAGCTATAGACGGAAGAAGATATATTTTCCAGATAGTTAAGGTATCTGCCTAACAGAGACAAATAAGTCAGGCACACGTCTTTCACAATTTTGCCCTCATTGCGCATACGACGCGTTGTCGGCAAATTAATCACAGATACCAGTCTACAAGACTAAAACTGCCGCATCACCGATTTGACTTTGGTGGGCGTTCAAGTTTTTCTATTGCAGGCATTCGCATTAAATTGAAATGAATTTGTGCAAAAAATAAACAATTCATTTATTTCGAATATTGGCTGAACAGCATTTGAAATATTTGTTTGTTTCTTTGTTTTGCCATACCGCCATATAAACAAAAGACAATATAAAAAGTTAATTGTCAAAACAATCAATAAATTTATACTTTATGGCCGTTGGCTCGTGCCGAAACAAATGGTGCATAATTTGATTTGCTTATCTGCCCCACAGCAGCAACAGCAACAGCAGCAGCAGCAAAAGCGGCTTCTTTTGTTACCTAAATAGTGAATGTATCTGAATGTATTTGAACATACACTCCTACACATGTGTATACCCATATTTGTTGTGGACAACACACACCATTGCGTAAGCACAATTATGTAAATTGATTTTCTATATTATGAAATTAATTATTTCAATTTAAATGAATAAAAGCGTAATTTAACAAAATAATTAGATTTCTAGTTGAGCACAAAATAAATTTACATTGATTTTAGTTAACACTATTTAAGTGGTATTTTCGTCTGCAATGTTTGGCATTTTTAGTTTAGTACAACGTAAATTGACATTGTTACATTACTTAATTGATGTTTTGGTGTAAAATAATATTCGCAATTTAATCAAGTCACATAAATGATTATTTGATGTGTATAATTTATTTTTAACACTCTCGCTAACGAGTACAGATATTTACAATTGTCATTTACCTCGTATTACTGACACAATACCTTCAATTTACATTATACCGATGCCATGTATAAAATATATATAAATACATTTTACGAGAAATGCAATTAATTGACATACAATCGGACATTGAGCGAATGCCACAGTCCGACAGTCACTTACACGACACGACAGCAACAATTGTAGACAAGCAGAAATTTATTTATTACAATCAATTACTGAGAAAAAGGAGAAAATAAAATAAAATCATCAAGATGCCAGCAGCAAGTGCCTGAAATAAGCTTTAAAAATTGAATAATGCAATTAATAGAGGGTTTAATAAGAAATTGCCCTTTCAAAATACAATTTTCTCACCCGACACTTTAGACAAATCAATATTTATTTATATTATTTTTCTCCGAATAAATGCTCATAAAGTAATAAAGGATTCACAAACAACTATATTCATTAACTTATTATTATTTTCGTTTCATTTTACTTTCTATAGATTTAATAGTTACAGGGTAAGCGCAAAATGTGTGCATCGATAATCCGTTGATATAGAAGGCAAGTAATATCTCTACAGAAGCGTTTTAAAGAGCAGCGTTTAAGTGTATAGTTAATATTCATAATTTGTAGATTACGTATACGCCAGGGGCCGCTGATTAAATATGCCGATTAAATATTCATTTGTTGACGCAGCAACGCGTCACTTAAAACACATTTTCTGCGTCTGGCGAACGTCCCAGAGTTTCTATAGTATTTCTTATTTGCCTACGTCAGAAAAGCAATAAAATAAAAAGAAATAAACTTGTTTTCAGACTCAAGTACAAGAGTATCAAGAAGACATCTGCTAAAGAGGAGGAGGGAACTACCGGTTTTTTGTAACGAATGTGTACAAGTTGAAATGAAGTGTATAATGAACGACTATTAAATACACTTATTTATAATTAATTAAGATTTATAGCGTAACCTAAGAGTTGTGCCATAGGAAACGAATTGTGATCTTTGTGATCAGCTGAAGGGTATTTCCTAATGCGTCAATGGATTGTTTAATTATTTATTTACTGTTGCTTCTGTTAAGAACTCTTGTGTTAATGAATTGAAACAATGAAATATTAGCTCGTGAGAGGAAGTTGAACTCAGCTGACAGCTAACATATTTCTTTATAGCACTCAATGGAAGTATTAATGATTTTATTGGAAGCAATTTGCATATGCAAATGGAATTCAGAATGGATTTCACTAAAGCTTGCCACATTCTGATAACATTTTGTGGCAATCAACGGAGTCCTGCGATTTGGGAAACAACAATAGCTTTGATTGCAATTACGAATAAGTAGTAAGGGGAAGCTGCTGCAAATGATGCAGCTATCTTGGTTGTGGCATACTACTCGTACGTGCTGCAACTGCAGATAAGCAGCCACAGTCACAGCCGCAGACACCACAAACCACATTGAGTGCCAAGTGTCACCACCCACAGCCCCTGATTAAGGCCCCGAGGTTGCGTGTTGCCATAACATGGCCAGGACATGTTCAAAGAAGAGAACAGGCTCCAAAACATGTTGATAAAATGCCGACGCTAAACTGAAATACTAAACTAGCCACTTCAATAACTAAAAACTGACCGACTGACTGATGGCTGCACTGTAGAGCTGTTGAGCCTGCTACAAGCAATTAGCGTGTTTGAAATGTGCGACCAAGTAGAACCACAACATGGAGAAGTCTAGAGAAGGCAGAGGAGACATGAGACGCCTCCTCATTGTATTGCGTGCGATAATTAACAACTGGCATTTATATTTTTTTTTTTTACATATTTTTCTCTCTCTCTCATAGCTGCTTAGCATATAACATAACTGGAGGCTTGTTAGCCCTGATAAAAGAGCTCACACAAAACAACTCCCACTTGAAATGAACTGACGTGTATTGTAGAAAACACGGACAGTTTGTCCAGCCAACGCAAAGTTGTTGACTTGACCAACGGTCATTGAACCACAACCTCGACTGGGCCACATTTCAAGTGGGCTGGCCAACTAGATGTGGGGATACTGTAAACTGTAAGCAGTAAGCTGGATACGGATTATGGGGAAAGAATTAATGCCAAGACAGGATGCAGTCAACGAGAGAGTTGCATAATCTAAATATTTGCATAAAAATAAATAACATGTTAATTCATTTATGCACTCATTCATTCGTTCACTCATTCACTCATTCATGCAGAACATTTCCTATATGAGATTGTTAATTTTATAAACGTAATCATGCCACAAATTTCACACTTTAACGCTATAAGTTGTGGTCAAATTAAATTTTTTACTTCTGTCTAACTTTAAATGTCAGTTTCCTCATCTCATCTTTCCTTTCCAAGTTTCCACTATTCTCTAAGTCGATTTGGTTGCCTTTGCTGCTACTCTCCAGCATAATCAGCATTATGGCAGCGCATTAAGCGCAAAATTTATGCCATCGAAGGCGACGAGGCGACATTTTATATTCCCTCTCTCTCTCTTTCTCTCTTGCCAAAGTGTCCTCATTTTTAATGCAAAAACAGACTAAAAATGTGGAAAATTAAAAATAATGATAGCTTATACAAGTGACAGCTACCCTGTATATAGTTATAACTATTTCTCGGGCAGTGATCAGACTAACTTGGCTGACTTTATGTATTTAATATACACTGTCTGTTAAATTCATATTTACAAGGTATTAAACAGCAACTGAAACGATATGCAATAGACTGTTACTGATTGGCTTTCAAGTAGAAATGCATTCAATTAGTCGGTGCGATTTTACTGCTCAGCCGTAAAAGCGAATTCCATGCTTTGGGGCGTGGCTAGACAATTAGCATTCATTTGCTGATAACGTAGCCTAACGAATTGCAGTGCATCAAAAGCCAGAGTGTTGATTACTGAATACTCTGACGTTAATGCCGGGCAGAGACATGTCGACAAAAGTGGCAAGTTGAAAGCATTTCTCTGAACTAAAAGAAACTAAAAGTTTATATTGCAACGTGTTTGTTCCTTCGCGCTTTTAAATTTTGTTATTATATAAGTATAATAGGAAGCGATTCTTTTCTGCAATCATGCCTTTTTTTAAACTGAAGTGCAAAAGGTCTGCAATAACATTTGTAGCTACAAAAAAGAATTTCCAACTTTTCACTTATTTTTTTCTTAGAAATAATATAAAAGTTTGCCGACGGCGGCCCGGCAACAAAGTCACTTTTACTGTTTTCTACAAATACAAACACAAACTTACTTCTTGGCTTGTTAAATCTATTGCAAATATATGTTTTTCCCTTCCTCCGATTCTCTCGTAGAGTCGTTCATCGAGCAACTGCTCTCGAATATTACATTATTACAAATTGAAATTTTGTGCACGTTTCTGTCATTTAAATCTGTTGAGCGATTGAGGTGGTTGGAGGCGCCTGGGAATGTATCTGATGGATACATTCAATCGCCTGCTCAACACGGAACCTAAAATATGATGATGGATTTGATTAAGCACATGACTGCTAAAACATGATTTTACACGTGTGTCTGTGTATGTTCAGTCATTAGGAGTGTGTGTAGATTCATTCAACAAATTTGTAGCTCATTCGTTGGGTGAAGGTGACCTTCAAGCGATTGTAAAATTCTAAGAAATGTTATGCATAATTTCACAATAATTTTCGCATAGCAACCACACCATCTGGGGTTGACTTTGTTATATAAGCCGAGCTGACAATGACACTGAACTTGACTTGGACACAGGACACCACGATACCAAGATACCAGGATACCAGGACCCAGGACACGCTGCAATTGAAGTGTGACCTCCAGCTCCAAGGCAAATAGAGCACTTAAAGCTGTAATATGAAGCATGAAAATGAATAAGTTGCTGGAGCGCAAACATTTAACGCTTCATTAACTTTAGATAAAACGCAGGGCCAGGCGGCATCAAGAAGAGGGCGGAGGACTTGTTCAATTAACAAACGCCTTTAACGGTGAAAGAGAAGGAACGAGATTGGGACAACAACAAAAATCGATAAGGCTCAGGCTTGGGATGCAGACAAGGTGCCAACTTACAGCATTTTAGCAGTGCCGCAGGGTGGGACAAGGGCAAGGACTCTAAGGATATGTTGCCTAAAATCAGACTGTGATATTTTTAATCAATAGTTTTTTTTCCCAACTTACCTTCTCTGGCTTTCAAGTAGACCGTATTGGCCACAATATTCTCTAATTCCATTAGTTCCAGGTTGGCGGTTTTTTAATGAATCCTTTGGCGCTCTCGAAAAATACAACAAAGTTCTTCCACTCTCAGCTCTCCTTATCTCTGTCTGTCTCTCTCTTTCTCTATCCTTGTGCTGTCGACTTGGATTATTGCTTTTCAACTTACGAAAATCGCAGTCGACTATTTGCTGGTCTTGTTGTTATTGTTACTATTGAGAAACCTACAGGCTTTTTAAACTTGCAAATCAAGAGCAGGCTGGCTAATTTGTGGCCGTCGTCTAAGATCCAGCGTTGAGGTATTTGGCACAGTTGCAGACACAGGCTTCATTTAGTTTTCAAGATTGAATTTTGGCGAAGCAGAGAATTTGTTTTGTTGCCTTTGATGTTTGTGGATGCCAAAGGAAAAAACTTGTGCTTTTGGGTGAAACGTTAACACGTTTATCTAGAATAAAATAAAGATAAAAGGCGTTAATTAATTAGCTTTTGGCCTAAAAGGTTGCACGTTTCGAGTTACACTTTAAATGAATTATGAATATGTATAGAGATTATCTCAAACAAAATTGAATTCAAACTTAGAGAAAACTAGTTTCCTAATAAATTAGTGTGATTTTGATTAATAGCCTAGTAGTTTCTTTGTCGTTAACCAATTCCAAATCAGTTTGAAAACAAGTTTCTACATAATATGTTCTTGGTCTTTAAACTGGGCTGTCAACTTTGGCAAAAGTTCAACAATTGGTTGCAGAATGAAGAGGTGCATCTATATTATGCTGCTTTATCCATTCACCAAGGTGTGCAAAATTCATAACACAGACCACAAGAAGACCACAACGAAGCCTGTCTGTGGCCTGCCATTTGTGTAAGTGAGTGAGTTTGTTGTGTTGCTCTAAAATTTCACTTCAATTGCTGCCTCAATCCTCAAGCCTCGTTCTAGGTCCCTTGGCAGTTATTGCACGTTGTGACTACGTGTACTTGTTGTCACCTGTTTGTGACAAAGGAGCTACGTACGTTTGTATCATGCAAAGTGCACTTAGTTTATTTGTAAGTGTGTGTGTGTGTGTGTGGAGAAGGCTCGGATATTTACGTAGGAGAGAAGCAAAAGCTGCTTTAACTGAAGGCAGAAGCCAGAAGGCAACAAAAGCCGCAACATATTTTGTCCAAACGAAACGCTCTTGTTGAGGTGTCAGTAATGTTGCGGTCGACATTTATTAATCATGGATGTGGAGTTGGCAGCTGTAACTGGAGCTGGGAAAAATGAGAGATGAGAGGGGACAGAGAGACGTACGTGAGGGCATGTCAACTCAAGTGGTGCGTCACGAATAACTAATAGCAAAATAATTGAATGACACAAGTTTTCTTAAAGCCAGCCTGGCAAGAACGTGAGCATCATTCACTTGACGTACTTTTTCTTCCTCATCAAATGTACTTTCCACAATAAAAATTATAGTATGTATATGTAAATATTCCCAAGTCGTAGGCTATTTCTTGGAATAGTTTGGCGATAAATTTCTGCGCTTCCTGTGATTTTTCCAAACTTATAAACTGCGTCATGTGAAAAGCGAATATAGAATGCTAGACGAATTTGTACAGTTTCTTTCTAATTAAAAATGAGCTCATAGCAATTTAAATGATTTTTTATGAAACACATACATTAATAATGCCATGTGATCGCCTCTGGGCATGAATAAAAGCACGGATGGAGCACATCAGTCAAAGCATAAAATTGTGGTCATGTATATGGGGATCATGTGAGTGTTTATTTTCAAAACAGACAAAATTTTGCAATCAGGCTGGCAAATTAATTGTTTTTCAAATGCGCAGCCAAACCAATAAACAGGCAGGCTGACAGAGAGATGTAGAGACACATAAGGACAGCATACAAGACTTTAAGATGCGCTACAAAAAAAAGAAGAAAATAAATGCCAATTTAAAAAAGAACATATTGTATTGTAATGGGATGCTGGGAACTTAAATGGATATGGTGGCATATAAAGTTCATATCAACGCCTTCAAGTGCTTAAGTGCCCACATTTTATCACACACAGTCACATACAGGACAGACACACTTAGTCGTGCATTATTCACGAGTTCGCACACCAATGCATTAAATTAATATGCCCATTCAATTTATTTGAAAAGGTAAAGCACATAAAGTGCGTGTAGTGCCTACTAAAAACAGAATGAGCGCAGATTCTCTAACACACATTTGACGAGTGAAGCAAAACCCAACAACACATACACATCGACTTTTGCCTTCCGGTTGGACTGCCTCTATCTCTCTCTCTCTCTCTCTGCCTCCCTCTCTTGTTTTCTGTCTCTCTCATTTCGAGTGTAGATGTGTGTGTGTGTGTGAATGTGTGCAAAAGCGCTAAAAGCCACTTTATTGAACATTTGCGCCATTAGGGCAGGCAACGGGACGCAGCAGTTCCCGTGACGATGACGTTATAAAAAAACTGAAACGACGTTGTCAGTCACTCACATATACATACACACATACACATATTCACACACTAGCTGGCAGCCATTATGAAAATTTTATGAAATGGCGTAAATGTGCATAAAGCTCATAACAAAATTAAGCAGCAGCAACAACATCAAAATCAACAACAACAACAACAGCAACGAACACATTGGCTATTGAGACTGAGAAGAAAACCGATGGCCGTCAATCCCTTGACATTTTTCAATGTGTCTAGAGGACGATCCTAACAGCTTTTATGGCATTGAAACTGCTACACTTGTTATATCCTACAATACACAGTTGCATTTGAGAAACTGTTAGTTATAATTTGTATGTTTTTATTGCTTGCAAAATAATAATTAGTTTAATAATTTTGGACTCATTGTTGGCTATGTGTGCTCATCCTGAATGAAAACTTAAAAAAAGGTACATATCTCATCTTAAAGATTATTTTTCTGTCTTGCTCTTAAGTCATGGTACATGTGTGGAAGTTGTTACATAAAACAGTAAACAGCGTACATTAAAGATTAAAATTATGCTTATTTACCCCTAGTTTATAAAGTACTTTTGTTTGAATAATAATTAAATAAGAATAGTTTAAAATAAATTTAAAGCTTAACTATGAAACCTGGAATATTTCAAGTATTTATACAAAATCTTTCTCAAGATAATCGCATTAGACCTTAAGATCTAAATAGAAGTGAATCACCTACTTTTGTATTATTAATCTGGCTAAGTTTAATTGCAGAATATCTTAAATTTATCCACCGGGTACACATAAAATACTGATTTTACATTTAACTTCGTTCCAAAATCGATTATACAAAAAAGAGATTCTAGTTTCGTTCATTTAATCCTATTCGAGCACTATTCAACAGTCTGCAATTAGCTTCTAGCTCTGCTCTATATTGTAGAATTATTAATAATTTTTCGTTAAGCTGGCTTAAGCAACCAGCTATTGACTTATTAATTAAGATAGAGCAACAGACCAGAATTTGGGGTGGATAGTGAGAGTGTTTGTGTATTTGCCATCCCTTATCATATTTATGACAGCCTTGGCCCAGCCAAATGGCCAAGTATAATGCTGCCAATTTGAATGCCAGTCGCGAGTTTGGGTCAACTGAACGTTGATTGCATAGCCAAGTAGCTGGATACCTTGTGCCAGATTATGTGCTGGATATTAAAATGGGAGACGAGCTATGGTTATAATGCCAACAACAGTTAGAGCCAAGGCGAGAGAGAGCAAAGCCAAACAAGCCAAGAAGACCAATGAACCAAAAGGATATCCGCAACTCGCTACCATTTTACTTATGAAGTTGTCTCCTATTTTCGCCTGCATTCTGTGCTGATGTGGGCAAAAAAAAAATAAGAATGATACAGCTACAATTACGAGAGGCATGAAGCAGCACAGCAAGAGGTCGGACAGTGTCCTCCAACATTGTCCTGACTCCTGCTTCTATCGAAGTAGTTACACTGCCCACATTTGACTTTGGCTTCATTTTTCTCCCTTTGCAGAGCTTCCCGCATTTGTGAAATTCACATATTTTTTCTGTGTAAGCTTCGTTATGCTGCTGCCAGCCAATTTTTTTCCCTTTTCTCCTTTATTATTATTGTGGCTGTTGTTATAGTTGCTGGTTGCCTCCTTTGCTCTCTGAACTCTCCCAGCTTTTTGCCGTTTTCTGTTAATTTTACTCTGAATGCGCAATTTATTTGCGTTAAACTTGAACGTGTGTGTGTGTGTGCGTGTGTGAATCTGTGTGTGCAACGCTGAGAATCAACTTTATCCCACACCCTGTGGCATTGCATGTGTCTAGCATTGCATTTTGTGTAGAAGCCCTTACAATTTTTTTTTCACTTTAATTTGCAGTCGTTGCAAAATTTAATCAGCTCTAAGTATACTCTTGTCGTTTTCGTGGTCCATTAGCAAATATGCAAAAGTCAGCAAGTCCTTATTTGGCTAGACTTGAGAGTATGCATAATTCCCCCATTTCTGTTAAATATTCAAACACAGATTGCAACGTTTGCGATAAATTTAACATCTAACTCGACTGCAATATAACTTTTGAGAGTGCAAATCTCTTAATACTAATTAAGTAGCATATTAAGTGGTCTAGCTTTAGATATTTGCTTACTTTAAGAGCATGCTTAAATTGCAGATAAGCAAACTATTTGAAATGTTTCAACTTATCATGATAGGTTTGCTTATTTTCAGTAGCCACAATCCGAATGCTAATGCCACTTAACTCTGAGTGTTAAATGACGTAGCTGAAATCCCCCCATACACAGATTCACATACGTTAGTTAACCGCAAAGACGTGTAGATGACAGTTAGGTAAGACCCAGAGACAGAGATAGACATTGAGACACCCGAGAGAGATATCGGATTATCTTAGGCAACCACAAGTATGCAACTGTCAGTCGTTTGTGGTTAGTTTGGGCCCTGTCTGATTGACTTATGATAATCGAAAACAACAGGAATGGCAACATTAATGTCAAACCAAACAGCACCATCGTCTTCATCGTTATCATTTACAATTACATACAACAGCTTGGAATTTGGCCAAGATATTTACTCAGTTCACTTAACAAGTATTTGCCGGGGAATTAAACTTGTAGTTACTTATACGTTAACGGATTCACAGACGTCAAACGCAGCTTAACCAAACTTCAGTGTTTTTGGATATTCGACATCCAGAGTATCCTGAGGGCACTTGTGGCTCTCAATGCCTGTTTCTAATTTCAGTGTCGAGTTTCTCTGAGTCTTCTTAAAATCACAGTAGCTGAAATCCAAACACTTGTATGTAAAGTGTGCCCCAGGACAGGGCGTGTCCTCTGCACAGTTTCATACACATGTACAGCCACCAGTCAACGGCACTCGTGTTGGCAATCAATAAGCCCCACAAAACACAACTATGTGTGAGCCAAAAGTGACCCAGTTTGGCAAGGACAATGGCCAACTTGGCTGCAACTGTCAGGCGACATCATTTTCACTGCTTCTGCTTCTGTTTTTCCCCCCATTCAACTTTTTTATGCTCTGCATCTAAAAGGGTGCAAAGAGTGTCATAACTTTGTGTTAATGTATGTTTTGGATCAGATCAATTAAATTTAAAGTTTTTCATGTACAAATTGCAAGCATAAAGCTTTTGTAAACATGACTAAAGCTACGATCTCATGTCACTCTGTGTGTAACTCAAACAGGGACAGAGAATTGCGCCTGTGTCTAGGGTATCACGTAGTCGAACACACTCAACCAAAGCATTCTTTCTTGCCATATTTTTGTCAAGCAGCCAAGAAACATTTGCGTTATCTCTGTAGTTCTCAGCAGTCTTAGCTTCTGCATTATTTCTTATAGCACTTTTTCTTGCATTGACATTGACATTTTCCATATGTTGGCAATAAACAAATGACCAGCTGTGTGTTGTTTGATTCACAGAGAGTGAAGCATCAGTCACTTGTATGTGACAAATTTCTTGGTCTGTTGCACAAACACATACAGAAGGCACTCAAAATCTGTTGCATGCTTCGAGGCGCATTCAGGCAACTGATTGTCATTGTGTCCTGTTCTTGCTTACACTACATATTTTGACCAGTTTCCAACACTACAAATGGGTATGCGTATCGGTGGGAGTCTGTAGTTTATGTTGAAAGCTCGTCATAAATGAATTTTGAGGGTGGAGAGCTCTCCGTATGACATCCCTTAGTGTTGCGAAGTCTAATTTATGCATTTTAAATTGCATTTCAATTAATGCACGCCCTGTTTGTATATATGTACATACACACACACATCCCCTAGAGTTGCCACACCCAAAATGTAAATTCAACTCGTGTGCCATGTTTCACTCAATTTTACTTTATTAAACAAAACATCAAAGCTTTCATTTCAGGCATCATCTTGGGGTTTAAAACGGCTGCAAATTATTTCAAGCGATAGAAAGATGGGTAAAAGGAGTGGTGAAGAGAGAGAAAGAGAGGGAGATATCCTCAGCTGCCACTGGTAAAATTTTTCAATATTTGTCTATAGAATGTTGCGCACAAGTTATGATTTATGCTTGTGGGTCATTGCTGTCAACACAAAGTGAAATATATAAAACAAACATATTGCTGCTACACACAAAACAAAACCAATAACACTACTTTACTTTACAATGAGATACCCTGTAATAAGTTATAAATCAACCACTTCTATGTTGTATCTTTAAGCTTAAAGCGAGAGAAAAACTTTGAAAATAATCTGACAAACGTATTAGCCTTAGGGATACAAGGCGTATGGGTAATATGCATAAATTATAGCATACTTTTAAGAGTTTTACAAAGCACAAAGGCACACAAAGTAACCCTTAGCTTAATCCTTTATTAAAAGAAATAAAATTATTTTTTTAAATTGTAAACAAATTAAATTTGCAGCTAGCACAAAAATTAATTGCAAAAACCCAAAAATAAATAAATAAACTCCTCGCCAAAGGGCAAAAACGTTCTTTTATGCAAAACTTTTAAGATGAAAGCTGAAAGTAGAAACTTGTAGACCAATATTTTATGGTCGACATCTAAAATGTGTAGAGAAACGATTTACATATTTTTATTTTTAGTCTAAGCTCTAAACTCGATTTATGCACCATAAAGAAGAAATTGACAGCCAATTAAAGGGGCATGGGATAAGATAATGAAATTCTGACCCGGAAGATGCGTCAAGAGCATCGGAAAGCAGAAAATAACACGCATCATCGACCTGTGAAACGTCTTTGGCATATTTTTTCTCTAAAAAATTTTCCATTTACATTTTAATAAACATTTTTGCTGTCTGCCTTTGATCAGCGGCAGAATGAGGAGGCATCAACATCAGCATCAGCAGCAACAGCAGAAGCACAAGCAGCAACAATAAAGCACATAGATTAAAAGTCCATCAAATTACATTTGAGCCATATAAATGGCATTAAATTGCCGTGCACTTGCCTTTGGCCAAGTAAACAGGACTCGTGCAAGCATAAATAACATAAAAAATTTATTGCATGCCCCAAAAACGAAAGCAGAGTAACAAATACTTGTCGTACATATAGATATATCCAGACCATAATATTGAGTCAAGTGTGCTCGATTTTGCAATGACCTGCAGCCAATTTCCGTGTACAAACAAAAGACACCAGCTGGAATGCTTCACTGTAGTAATTCCACTTAGGGCTTATAGAGCGTGTT
This sequence comes from Drosophila putrida, assembly GCA_037043535.1. Classification (NCBI taxonomy): domain Eukaryota; kingdom Metazoa; phylum Arthropoda; class Insecta; order Diptera; family Drosophilidae; genus Drosophila; species Drosophila putrida. The sequence continues at coordinate 2,249,870 of JBAMBI010000135.1, forward strand.
CTTATATATCTCTTTATTAATTATAGATGGATGTTTAATGCATGCTTCTCTTGTTTTGCTATCTGTTAAATAACAGACTGACTTGTGGATACACTACAGATATTTAAAGTATAATAAATAAACTAAACTCTTTGGCATTAACAAATGGATTCGTTTTGCAAATTTATAGATGTTATTATGTTATACAATTTCTTGGCACTTGGGAGTCACTTTTTAAATTACTTCCCAACACCTTGAAATAGGCATAAATAATGCCATAGATAAGATGGCGAGAGAGAGAGAGAGAGAGAGAGCAAAAAAACTTGTGCCTAGGGAATGTGCTGCTTAGCATGCGAAACATTTGAAAAGCACGAAGCGTAATTGATTTACAAACAAAGATAGAAGAGCTCTGGCAATTGCATCTTAAATATTTAAGAGCCCAGGCTCAACTCAAGGAAAAAGAGGAACCGTAAAGATGGATACAGGCACGCGTTGTCTTCTTATCGGCCAAGGAAAAAGTAAAAAGTTGGAAATACAAGATGTCTGGAAATAGTCTGGCCAGGTCTAGGCTTACTTTATGACTGGAGCCATAAAACGGGATGATGCTATTTCGCTTACCTTTGCGACGGCATTTAATCTGAGAGAATGGAAAACGCGGTGTTCCCTAATGAACTCAACTGTAAAATTGGAAGCGCTCAGTCAACAATCAGTCAGCAATGCAGTAGGGTGAATAACCGTCAAAAATGTCTGCGGTTAGAGGTGGCCAAGGGCCAAAGTGGCAGCTGAATATGGAGATGGAGTTGGAGCTGGACAGTCTGCATTGGTTGGTGCAAAATAAATAGGCAAATACAGACAATGAAACATTTGTACAGACCGCAGGCACTGGTGTTCTCCGTAGTTCTCGTCGTCGTTGTCCTGGGCATGTCCTGCCTGCACAAAGTTATCCAATCTATTTGATGTCAGTCGTGCGTGTATGTTTGCTTTAATTGTCAGATACTTTTACGAGCACTGTGGCAAAAGGATTGCATATATTGATGATGGTCAGCTTTAACCATTTTGATTAGCTTGTCGGCTTAGATAAATTGCTTGTGGCAATCAATAATTGAACTCGACAGCAACACAAGCAAATTCAATTAACAGACCCACTTTGTGCGTCCTATTAATGTTGGGATTATGAAGCTTGATTGGTGGAGGACCAATTAAATGCATGACACATCTTCAAGCTTAATGTGGAAAGCAAAGCCAAGCAACAACAGCTACAGATACAAATACAAATATAAATACAGATAGAGATACAAATGGAGTGCCATCAATAAAATGAGCAGCATCCAAAATGGTTGAAGCTGCCACGTTATGGCCACTTAGGAGGCCTCCCCAAAATCCCAAACACGTTGCCTATCCGCATCCTAAGCCCAGACCCATTAATGATATGCCATGCTACAAACACTCTGCATTTCAACACAAAACTTCGTCTGACTGCGACCAAACTCACGCTTCATTGAGCCAGGAGATTTCATTAATAAAAAATGGAAAATAGCAAAAGACCAGCAGACCTCCAGACCTCCCGACCAGACTCTCGACCCCTGCCCAAGAATGAGAGATGGAGATGGAAGAGGAAGAGGGGGCGGTTTTTTCTTTTAGCAAGGCAAGCGGATTTAACTATTCATGAGCTCACACAAAACGACGCTAAATGTTGAGCACAACAAGGGCCAAAAGGAGGCATTGCCATCAGTTATTTTTCGTATAGTACACACGTTCTTACATTTAAATACATGCATAAGTGAGATATTTCTCTCTCAAGAAAAGCGCCCAGGCTTTTACTTATACCAAGCATTTGCTTTGGAATCCCCGAAGTGGTTAGCACACACAAGCACACAAATACACAAATACAGACACCAGTATTTAGGACAACTGGGAGGAATATTCAAAATTTGAAGAGGGATTCACCCAGGCAAACCCACTCGTTAGAGACTGTAAGCTTCTCATATTTAAGTGCATTATATTTACAGCTTTCGCTTTAAGTTGGAAAACACCTTCAATTCTCAAAAGTTTTCAGTTTTTTATCAACAAGTTTGCACCTTTATGTCATCGCAATGTCAACTGCCAGCTGCCAACTGACTGTGAAAGCATTTAAAAGATCAACCTACGCTGGGCACTCGGTGTAAGCGTGTATGAAAATTGGAAAAGCGTGTTTCAATGGAAACTGAAAACGTAGAGTGAGGTCCTGTGACAGACAGACTGACAGACATTGTGAAAAGCGGAAACATGTTTGAATGTCCCTCTCCCAACCTCTCTCAATTTCTGTTCCCATCCCTCAACCTGCTTCTGGGCAAGTCAGTTTCTTTCCTTTACAGTATTTTCTGACCTCAAAAAATGGAGCTGTCTTTGCGTCTGTGTTCTGTGTTCAATTGAAAACTTACTGGGCTGACTGGCCCCTAAAATTAGTGGGAAGCTGGCATGAGAAAACAAAAATCCTCGCCTGTTTAAGATATTCTAATTTCTTAGGCGTCGGAAAAAAAAATTAAGCTACAGGCGACATTTTAATTGAAATGTACAGGGCATGTAACAGTAATCAACACAACAAAGCTTGCTACCAAAAAAAAAAATAAAATAAAAGAAGAGAAGATAAAAAGCAAACAAGCAAAAAAAAGACAGGGATACAAGAAGAACATGCTTGTCGAGAGTGTTCAACTAAAGGATGCCCCGTAAGACACTTTATACCTTATTTAACACATTTATAATGAAATTTTAAAAACATATTTAATATATTGTCTTCTAAACATTTTGGTATACATCAAATGTACCGAATTCCAAGGCTTTATCTTTTCTCTAAAGATTTGTCACACGAATCTCAAGAAACCTCTCTCTTTTACTCAAAACTGTTATACCTTTTGCTATTCGACCACTTTTAATGGGCACAGGGTATACAAACGAAAAGAAGCATTGACTTTGGTTCTTTGCTAGCTGCAGGCTAAGTACAGACAATTTGGAAGTTGTATGACATGATGAAAACAATTGTGAGATGCGCAGACATCGCTGAGCTTATTACGAAACGCTCTTGGCCAGAACAATCACAATAAAGAGACATGGCTAACATAGAGACCGAGAGACAAAGATAAAGAGAGAGAGATAGAGAGGGTGAGACGCGAAAGAGAGATTATCTGCTTGAAAATATTTTCACAATGTTATGTAGATAAATGGTTAAAGGTTCTGGGCTTGTCTTACCATCGGGACAACCCATTGTGCCATCAACAGAAGCTGGACAGTATATAAAAACGGCACATGATCATAAACCCTTTTTCAGACAATTTAAGCCAAGTTGCGTGGGGATTTGCTTGGTTGACTCTTGATGTGCTCGCCGCTGCTGTTGGCCCCTTTGGAAGGAAACACGAGGTTTACGATTGAACTGGATTTAATTTGGCAAAATTGTGCGGCCACTTAAATGGCCAACAACATGAGTTGACTTTGACTCTGCTGGTCATGTTGTGTGTGAGTGTATGAGTGTGCGAGTGATGACGCTTGATGATTTTATGCATTGCGTAAGCAAAAGTTGTTAGAACTTTGTGTGTTGCCCTCTTACTAAAGGCGTTACATCTCTAAGCTCTCTCTCTCTACTTCCAGCTTATTTATTTATTTATTTATTTCATTTTACTTTTTTGGTGTTGCATTTTCCAATGCTGTAAAACTTCTACTGCTATAATTTTCAGCTGCTTTCAGTCGCTGTGCTCCCCGGCGTGTCGTAACTTTGTTGATAACTCTACAAAACTCAATTACGCGACTTTATGTTCAACGCAACTTGTTGTACTGCTCCCTCTCCCTTTCTCTCCCTCACTCTCACTCTTTCCCTTTACACACACAATAAGCTCTATCTCTTACTGTTTATTTCTCTGTGTATGTGCTTTGCAAAATTCAGCTAACTTTTTTTCTTGTACTACATGCATATTTAATAGTGAAAAGCAACTGACCAAAACGTGAGTCGGTAACCAAGCATTTGGTCTCTATATGTAAGACACTTTGGGTAATCTCTTTATTGTAACGACGACTGCAAATCATCTTTCGTGTACAACTGAGAATTTTTCAGTCTCAAGTGCTTTTCACTCTTGAAAAATTAAGTTGCTTGTGTTTAAACAAATTAATAGTAGTACTTAATTATAGTAATATATACATATATTGAATTGCATATATCAATTATTTGAAAGTAGTTTTTTAAATATTTTGCTGTCGACATTTATATGAAAGGGGATTTAGCTGGGGAGAGTGAGGATTACACCTTAGTTTTATCACAAAAAATAGCACATGAAACGATATTTGATGACGTTAAAATTGGTGCAGAAATAAAGCACCAATAAAATAATCCCTCTGAATATTAAACGTAGCTTCAAAATCGATTTGGCATTATCTCCCACATTTAACGCTTTTACAATTTGCGTTTTAAGTGCGTGTAAAAGGTTGCAGGCTGGTAATTGGACGTTGCAACTGCAACGTTCGTTAATTTGCACCATAAATAGCTCTTTGCCCGAGGCTTAGTTCAGGTTTCTCTCTGCCACTCGATGTGTTGCAATAATAATTGCCACCAATAGCGGGTCAGTAAGGTCATAATTGGGCCATGGCTAAAACAGCAATAGCATAAATCTCTTCAGCGTTGACAGCATTTACGGTGGGTCAAATGTTTCCATCGATGATCATAACAGCAACCAACACATATAAATAGAGAGTGTTTCTATAATATTCTGTTGCCTACTTGGCAGCGTCGCGTCGTCAGAGTGTCTAGTTTACGAGTACATGTACATGGCCAAAATAACAAACATCGAAAGTTTTATTATCTTATTTTTATTGCCGTTGTTAGTGCAATTGCTTTATTTCTATTTCTCTGCTCCTGCTACAATATCTGCTTGCTTTGCATAAAAAGTATGCACATAAATCTATTTCTGTTTTGTTTCCCTTTTTCTATACACGTCTTTCAAATACATATTTTCGAGCTTTATTAAATTGTAGAAAGTTTTGGTTTGTGTTAAAGTGCATTTGTTTTTGACACATTGCATATTTACTTTATTTATTCATGCATAAATTGTTTTTATTCCTTGCAACTAATGCATTTCACATGAAAGCAACAAGAACAAAATATTTCACAAAATTCGTGCTCAATTATTAATTGTTATTCTGCCTTGCACAATGAAAACACAATCCAGCTCGTTAGAATGATTGAGAATCGTTTTTGTCTCCCATTATTTGCGAAAACAAAAAGATTATGAATATAAATCTCAAATTTCACTTAAACCATTACAATTACACGGAAATGTGTAAACAATTGCAACACCTAACACTAAATTAAAAACATTTGCAAACCAAAATGAAAACCTACATATAATTATGATTTTAATATATAACATGAACCCTCACAAGTTAGAAAGCCCCTCTGTGTAACATTTTTAATTAAGGGGTATAAATAATCCCAAAAAGCTTTCAAATGAAAACTCTCATCATTTGCGAGGATGTTTGGCAGTTTATTTAATTAGGATGAAAGCAAGTGCAAACTGCATATAAAATAAAAGTCTTAGAATAAGCTTTTAGTTGGAAAAAGAGTTGCGAGCAGCACAGCAAGTTGTTTAGGCCATTAGGAAAATTAATCAAGTTGGCAACTGGAAGATACATGCATGCTTTAATGAAGTCAAGTAGGAAGCTATATAAAGTTTATTTTCACACAACATACAAGGTTCATTTATTTGCCGTTTGCCTTGTCAACATGACAATTAGACGCAATTAAAGGCAGCTAACTAAGTTGGCTAAAAAGACTGTAGATGCCTTGCCAAAAGCTAACCATAATAGTAAGCCAAATGAATGCGCATTAAAAGCAACTGCACGTAGCCAAATTGATGGCTGGAGGAGAAAAGGCAACGGCAACGGTAACCACAAATTTGCTATTTATTGTGCATCCATGAGGTAGACTATTTCAAAATTACGTGCGTGTATCTGTGTGTATGTGAATGTAGTTCGTCTGTTGTGCCTGAAGCTGAAGATACCTTTGTGCTTTAGCTGGAATAACTTGTATAGACCACGTTGTTGGCTAGATCGCGTGTGTATGTAAGTGTGTGTGTGTATGTGTGTGTGTGTGTGTGTTGGCTGCTAATCAGCAGACAGGCAGATGAGGCCAAACTCTGATGCTTGTCAGAGCCAAGAGACATGAGACTAACGTTTCGCGGTTGCTGCCTGCAAAAGTTTCTAGCATTAATTCAGTGCGTTACGCCAAAAAAGAATCTCTCATAAAATTTAATTTAAGCGCTACTGCCACACAACACGAAACTTTGCAACGAAACGAAAGCCGAGAAGACCGAGGCTGCTGCAACAAAATAAATTGCGCCAGAATGCAGCACACGCAAGTAGCGTTTTATTTATGCAGCGGAAACAGGGCCGAGAACCGGGAACTGCCAACTGGAGAATGGCAACGGGAATACCAAACTGGACTGGGACTGATTGTGAGACTGGTATTCTCAGTGTGGGTTTGGGAGCCGACAACTGAGATGCTTGGCTGCATTTCAATGGCATAAAAAACACACCCCAAAGCATCCACGTTAAAGCACACACATGATGCCGCCCTTTTGGCAGCGTCAGTCGCACCCTGCCAGAAATAAGGGAAGAAATCTTGCAAATGAACACAAAAATGCAAAGAAAACAAAAACAACAACAACAACAACCACATACACATTGGAAAACAACAACGAGTTGAGCAAAAATCTTTTGTATGCAGCACAAAAGCAGCGACAGCAGCAAAAAATAAAAAAAAGAACGGGGAGAACATGACAAACAACTTGGAATAAGTTTTCCAGAGACCAGAATTGCACTTGCCGATATATATAAATATTTTTTTTTGCTTTTGTTTTTGTTTTTGGATAGGGTGCAGAGGGTAATATTCAGGGAATGACGTCGCCCCGCAAAAGAAGTCATTGGCCTTTTTGTTTACTGCCTTCCACCCATCAAAAATCAACATTGGCATTTGCTCCATTAGAACTGATTGCTTCAGGGGCCGCAGACATTAATCAAAGCTCGACTTATATAACATGCAAATCAGTGTATACACTGCACAACACAACACATCATATGATAATCATGTGATAATTTCCTCTGCCAACATTTACGCTGACTCAGCAGTGACTCCTCCTTCTCCTCCACCTTCTCTGTCTCTTTATTCTCTATTGAGCTGTACAATTAGAAACAACCAAACTACAAAGTCAATTTCCAACTTGCGAGCACAATTTGAAAGCGCAATAAACTTGCGCACCAATTTGCATGGTGTGAAAATTATCATCGTGTCGTGATACCAACCCAACCAAACCAAACCCAACCCAAGCAATCAGCCAAGCAACTGGGTCAGTTTTGAATAGCTCCCATATGAACTTATTATCACCAACTAACTCATATTGTTACTAAATGTACAACTAGATCGTGGGAGTGTGACAATGTATATATAATATATTGTCACCAAGTGGAGTCTCGCAGCTGATGTACTTTGAATAACCATTTGTCAGTCTCAAATTTTCGAAATATGATTTCTCAAGACAATGTTGATGTCATGCCTAAAAAAAACTATTATAGTAGTTGGACTGTTTTCTCTACTCGTTAAATAAAAACATACAAGAAAAACAAATCAAAAACAATTTGTTAAAGTTCATTTTACATTTATTATTGTTTTTATTCTGTACTAATGAAACTGCAAATAAATAATTAAAATTTGGTACATCTTTAAATTGAACATTAAACCATTTCTTAATACTTTAGCTTAAATAATATATTACATATTACTCACACAAAGTCGAACCATGTATATAAGAAACTATCAAAGAAAGAAACTGCCGACTTATAAAGAATTTGTTACTATATTTAACTTATAACATTTTCTTCATGTGGTAGCGTCTATTTACAGATGGCAGGCACTGTAATCCAGCTTGATACGCTTGGCACAATATGGCATAGGAATTTGTATATGAATATGTTTATTGTTATTGTTGCCTTTAGCTGTTGCCGCTCTTGGCATTAGTTTCTCTCTCTCACTCTATTTCTCACTGTCTGTCTCTATCTGTCTTCTAAGCTGTTTCATTCATTCGTGATCACAGCAAATTCCACTGTTGCGCATTTCATTCATTGTTGCATTGCGATGGGCGCGTCAAATGTGTTTTTGAGGAATTTCAAATTCAGTATTGAGTATTCTAATGGGCAGGCCTTGGCGACGCCGATTGTGATTGCGACAACACCAGCAGCAACAACAACAACAACACCAACAACAACAACATCAGACTTGTCTCTGTTGTTGATAATACACGGCAGTTGTCTTTGTGACAAGTCTATGCCAAGTATTTGTATTACTTATTTGATAATTAATTAATGAACACTTCCACACATACTTACACGTGTACACAAATAAATCCATAAATATGTGCGTTGAATTATTTTATAATTGAACTCTAACTTTAACCGCAACGTGCAAATGTGTCACAACAGTGAATTTTAATCAGCATTATAAATAAATGCGGTCATGTTTAAATTATTAACTTTGTAATCATAACATGAATAATTATTGTCTAAAAAAAACCAATCCAATTTAGATTTAATGAAACCAAAAAAAAAAGGATTGTTTGTGGCAGCACAAAAGAGAAATAAAAGCTAAATGTTACAAAACCTTAGGAGATACAAAACTAAATCGAATACTAATTAATATTTTGTTTATTAAATAGATCTATATAACTAATGAAAAAGTCATTAAAATACTGCCTTTCATTTAAGAATCGAATGTGTAAATAGTTTGAGCAAATCCAACAAATGTAGTTAATTAAATGTCTCATTTATAAATAATTAAGTGAAGTTCCCTTCCGCAATCAATAATAATTTGCACATTTAACTTGGCTATTAGAAATACATTTGGCCACGCCCACAATGGGCATATGTCAAAGTGCTAGGCACTTGTTGGAGAGTGCCCATTTCAGGTATCTAATCATAGAGTGTAAGTAAACAAGCGCCAGCAGCAACAACAACAACAACTGTAACAAGAACGAGAGTAGACCCGCATTGCGCCAAGGCTGGCCCGCATTTGACCCGGCCAAAAGCTTTACGAATTGCCTGAGTAAGGCCACCTGTATCAATAGAAGTATTTACTTATATACATATATCTATCCGTATGCGTATAGGTGTATATATATTTATAGATTCCACTGTATGCATGTATTTATACGTGTGTCTGTCAAACCTCATTTAAATACTATGACGATGTTTTATTGACACTGTGTGTATGTTTTAATTTGGCTTTTGCCTTTCACCGCTGACCGCACGTCCCTCTACCCCCCTCCCCTCTCCCCCTTCCCACTCCCCTCTCCACACTCACCCCGTCTCACCGTTCGCCTTGTCACCGCTCGTTCGCTGGCACCTGCTATAAATAAAAACGGATCGGTTTGACGTCACTGTGACGTCATTGTGAATCGACAGCAATAACAAGGCATAAACATTAACTTAATCATTTGTATTTAAAAGTGTCTAAGCAATGTCTTGTCAAAAACTGGTTTCAATACTTTGGACATTCGTTCTTCTATTTGCCTGTTCGCTTCGCTTCGCTTTTTGCTTCGTTATGTTTTGTTTATTTGTTTATATATTTTATCATTATTTATTTGTTGTCTTATTATTAAAGATTTACATAATAATTTCAATTACATTTTATTGACACAATTACATGAATGTGCTTCTGTCTGTGTGTGTGTGTAGTTTTTGTATATTTACAAGTCTTACAGCACTGTGCAAATATTTTCATTTAATATCTGTATACTTATTTGTGTTTTTCTCATTTTCATTTCAATTTTTTTTAGTTTTGACGTCGAGCATCAAAAATATTTTTATTAACTTGACTGAGCTTTGTGTTTACATTTCATTTGCAATGCATTATTGCAGAGCAGTCGCTCTGAGTTTCCCCCCTTATTTTCCCTTCCCTTCTTGGCCGTAGGTTAGTTCTTGATTTAGTTTTATTATTGGCCATTTGCATTAATTGGCAACAACGACGCTGCCATTTTAATTGAGTTTCCAACACAAAGTGCTGGCAATTTTTGAAATGCTCATAAACTTGACGCGTTTATTTTTGATTCGTGTTTTATTTCTCTCGGTATTTCTTGATTTTTTTTCGCATTATTACTATTATTTTGCTTTCTGGCACAAGGCTAACAATTGCGTTAAACGCTCAGCATTCGTTGTTGTGATTATTGATATTGTTGTAGTTGTTGTTGTTGTTGTTGGTATCGCAGCTTTATGAATGACCGTTGGTCAAGCCTTTTGGGTCTTTCGCCCGTGTAATGCATAAACAAATAATGGATGAGAAAACAAACACTGCAAAAACAGCCATGACAGCTAGCTGTTAATTCAAATGTCGTAATACAGCTATCAATCGATACATTTCAATACATATCTATATCTATATATATATATATATATGTACAAGTATTTGCCTAACAAAATGGAACGAGAATCAAACGCAATAGTTTTCATTTTCTATTCCATTTTGATACTACATGCATATTTTCTTGCTAACGAATTTATCAATCAACTGCCAAATGGCAATCACATGCCATGTGTGTACATTCAATACAGAATTTTCAGAATTTATGGTCAATTCAATTCACTGGCCAATACACCCATCCAAGCCCAGGTCACCCTTTGTGTCGAGCACGTATTCAAAAACTATTCTCAAATTGTAATATTCTACAAGCATTTTATATAGAAGAGTAATGCATTGGGCCTAATCAAATTGGGCTTTCAATAAAGGCTAGAGTCAATTTATGTAACTATATTTGGCAACCAAAAAATAAATGGGTTAGAGTATAAATTCAGAGTATAAACATAAATTTGAAATAAAAGTAAGTTTGCATCTGCTTTTTGATTCTCTTTATATATATAGTTATTTAATCTTTTCTTTCTTAATCAACATTAGCTTTTATTAAATATAACAAGTGTCGAAAATATAAGATGTTAATTCTGTAAGCTGACAGTTTTTGGGCAAGATGTGTCAACTGAGCGAGGTCAAAATAGTTGTTAACTGACATTACCTGCCACATTACGATTAATTTGGTTAACCAAGGGAATAATTGTCAGACAGTCGGTGACCTTCACAAATGGACAATCATAAATGCATTTAAATATCAAAATGAACATTATGATGCTGCACTTTAGGTCAACATTGTAAATGTAACCTGACTTACTCACTCACTCACTTGGGTGCTGACCAGGCCAAGCTGTTAAGCAAATCTCACTGACAACCGACCATGACGCCCTACTAACTGAAACCAACAGCAACAACGACCAGAATGACGATGATGACCGCGACAACAACACGTTGCAACCAGACAACGGAGTGGACACACCATGTGTGGCAAGTCTCAAATGAACTGAGTCCAGTTGAGCTGACCTGAGCTGACGTCCCCATATGCATAAATGTGGCGAATGCTTTATTTACTTCATGCTTGTGCAAAAAGAACAGGTTGACTTACAAAACAAAAAAAAAAACGACAAAGAATAATATTAAAAAATAAAGTCAATATTTGAGCAAAGTTTTGCAGCGGCCGTTACCTTTATTGGCCCTCTGTTGTTCTGGCTTCATTCAAACTGGCCACAGGATACAGCCAGACAATATATAAAATATTTAAATTGTGCAGCCACAAAAGGCCAAAGAAAGCATATGTCCTTTAAATCTTGAAGGATTACCTATGTATATACTCTGAGTTAGTTCCCGACTTGTTCAACTCTTATAATAAATGAAAATTGTAGTGAATATAGAAAAAAGTATACTTATATACTTGGTGCGCTATTTAACAAGTTTTAAAGCTCAGTAAAAATTAAGAATAGTTTTTTAATTGTTGAAAAAACGTGTTTCCTTGCAATTGAGGAAACTTAAGTTTGGTGTAATTTTAAAGGTTTAAACTAGTGAAGAAAAAAACAACAATTTTCTCAACTCTTCGAGCATTTTGCACCTAGGAAGACAACTTTTACATACAAGCTAACACTTTGTTCTATTTTGGCAGACTTTTTAATATATACATCTTTCCCAGGCTCAAGGCAGCTACTCATAAAGTAAATATTTTAAAAAGGTTCAATCATTTTAGCGCGTTTTTATTTGATGTACAACAACTGTGCCAAAAGTTGCCAGACGCATTACATTAGAATAAAAGTAAGGTAAGAAAATATGTAGTTGAAAATGTTGAACAGGAAGGCGAGCAAAGAAATACAGAAACGACGAATGATTGTCGAAATTTATGATCTCATAAAGGTTCCCAGCGAAAGTCATAATAACACAGTGCTGTCAGCTGATGTCGCTGGCAATTGTGGGACGTTTTCAATACTTGCACTTTACGAGTGTCTCAGTTTTGCAGCTTTCCGTTTTTGTTTTTAGTTTTCAGCTTTTTTTTGTCTCTTGCAATTTACGGTGAGTGACAAACGTGGGAGAACAACTTTCAAGTTTGGACTGTTCCATATAATGGCCAAGTTTGTTCAAGCCAAGTGCAGTTCCAACATTTGTGTCCTCTCTCTCCATACATCCAGTGTTTAAAGTACTCTTCTATTTCATAGTTTTTTCTCTTATTTTCGTGATGCTGCAATGCTGTCAAGTGCTGCAGGAGCCAAAGTTTACGTTTGAATACCATACAAACTCAATGCCAAAGGGGATATGCACGCACAAGGTTACAAAATATACTATACATTAACTTAAAGGACTTAAGGGGATTCTTTAATATATTTAAATATTATTGTTACAAAACAATTGTTTTATTGTGCGAAAGCTAATAACAGGGTATTTTTTTGTTTTTTAAATAACAAGCTTAGCTTGTCACGCCCACAAATTGATGGGGCGCTGGCAAATTACCTTAGCTAAAACTTTTACAAAACATCAACAAATGCATCTCGCTTTTGTGTTGTTTCTGTAGTAAAATAAAACAAATGTGTCGCATAAGGGGGCATGTGGCAGGGGCAGGAGCAGGTGGCAAAATGACAGCGCTTCAACAAAAGCTAAAAGTTTATGGGGCACAAAACACAACAAACGTTAAAACAAAACAACAGCAACAGCAACAACAACAACAAGAAAACACGAAACAAGAGAGAACACTGTAGGAAAACCCAACGCAAAGTTAAACACTAAAATTGTTCGTACAATTGTATACTCTCTCTCTCTCTCTCTCTCTCTTCCTCTATCTGCATCGATGACTATCTCTTTCTAATAGTGACTTTTCTCGTTTTCAGAGAATTTTTTATTAGAAAGTATACGAAATATTGTCAAACTATGAAGGCCACAGTTCGTTTTTGGGGAGGCAGAATCCCGAACGGGTTTTGCGACGAATTTGAAGTCAAGCGCCAAAATTCAATTATTGAACGCAAGAAGGCAACACCACCATGCAACCACAATATCCACCCACCCACCCAAACAGAAACCGCAGCTATTAAATAAAACGCAGAACGGGCTGTCGACCAAAGCGACAGAAACATCAGCAACATCGGAAAAGGAAAAGATTTCACCATTTATCTGAACACAATCGTACCTCGGATGTTGTACGAAGGATACATAAATTTCAATGTTTCAAAAAGAAACTATTTAAAGTCATCGACTGGGAGATACTCTAAATTGTTTATTTAATTAAACAAATAAAAGTCTACGTTGAGTGCATATTTGTAACTACTACTTGTTACTTGTTAACCGCACATTTGGTTAACACGATTCAATTGTTTCAAATCATCAATCACCAAAACGACTTAATTGTTAATGCTAATCATGCTTATCGTTCAGTTACAAGATATTTTGTTATTTTGTATATTACTTTAAAAAGATAGAAACTGTACTTATTGAAGCCTGCAGAAAATGTATTTCATTTGCTTTTACTTCGACTTATAAAATATCTGAGGCCAAAGTAGAAGCAAACAGTTCTCATAAACTTGAAACAAATTTCAATCCTTTTGCTTTTGCTAAATTCAACTAAATACTTGCTACTTGTATCAGTTTATGTATATAATTTATAGTTTAACCATAAATGAGGGTTCGAACAAAAAACCATCATAAAATTAAGTCAGATTAATGATTTTTAAATGTTAACATAAAAAACTAAAAGTTTTTAAGTGAACTTACCTTGAGCTCTGCAGCAAACAAGTCGCAGTTATCTGAAATAAGAGTGAATAATATTTTAATAAGCAATTTTAAAAGAAAATATTGCAACTATTTTAAGTATGGATAATAAAATAGTTAAACAGAGCTCTCCGTTAAGTCAACTTGGAGTGCTTGGTCAAAGTTATTGGCAAAAAAAAATATATAAAATCGCTTATGGCTCGATCTCGTATAATACACAAAGTGCAGCCAAGTCAAAAAGACCACCCAGGATTTGGCTTAAAGAGAATTCTTGGTAACAAAGCGGCAACCACAATGGCTCTGCCTCTTAGCTTGTCTCATCCCCTATCCCACTCGCTCCCGCTCTGTCTGTCTCTGCCTCCGTCTCTGTCTCTGTCTCGACTCGCTGCGCAATATTGTTAATGAATTCTACACGTATGGCTGGGTTGGGCGATTGGACTCGGGAACGGGAACGGGGCCCAAAGCTGGAGCCTGGGGCGAAGCATGAGCCAGTTTTGTCTGCCAGCCAGTCGTTTTTTTTTGTTCCTTCTTCTTTTTTTTTGCATAAAAATGTCTGTAGTTTGTTGTTGATGTTGTTTTGTTCTTTATTACATTTATTTTGTGTGCTGTTGCTGTAGCCAAGTCACAGTGTCAAGGTGTTGGCCACATGGCGCTGCTGCTCATGCATATTTACAGCTACCAAAGCCTTTAGGACTTTAGAAAGGGGGTTCAATGCACAAATGATTGGATTTTAAGTGCATGCGGCGATGGTGTTGATGATTTAACTTTTTCTTTTGTCACATTTGGTATTTGTTGTTGTCGTTGTCGTTGTTGTTGTTGTTGTTGCAAAACTTTCAATAACACTTTGAATAATTTTTCTTTATTTTCCTGCCTGACATGCTGATGGATCTGTGTCGTCCTCGTTTTTGCTGTTGACAGTAGAACAGCAAAATTCAATTCCAAACACACAAAAAAAAAATCTGAACAAAATAAAAAAAAGGTTCTGGCAGCAGGTAACGTGTTCCATAAAAACGGCCAAGTTTAAAGGTTCACGTGTCAAAGTGGCAATAACACTCAGTCAAAGCAAAGTCGAATAGGACGAGGGTTTGTCTTTAATCAAAATTGAGTGAACAAGAAAAGGCCAACTGTCGGCCTAAGCCGAGCATTTTTATATACCCTATTCTTCCGAGCATAATAAGCGTGGGTATAAACATTCAAGCAAATGAATTTGCCTAAAATCACAGAGTTTATTTGAATATTTTTGAATTTTGTAAAATTGAGGCAAAATAAATTTGTATATTTATGCATTGTGCAATTGTTATGTGTGTATGTCTTTCAGCCAAATTCGATTCATCAGCATTTCAGCTACGGGTAAGTACTGTTCAGTATCTATATCTAAATGTAAGTATCTGTATCTGTGTATAGGACCATCACGTAAAGCGCTATTCAAATATGCGCGCCGAGAACAACAAATAAAATGGCCGTAAGCCAAAATAAGTTGAACACGTCCTAAGAAAGCAAAGGAACTCACTGAGGCAGACGGCTAAAAGTTTATCAAGGTCATTACAGCAGGTTGCTCCTTTGCCATCCTTGACAGTCCTTGACAGTTTCCCCGGCTATTCCGGCTGTTCTGTCAGTCTGTCGGTATTTCTGTCCCGCCTGTCCCGCTCGATTAGCTGAAGTTTCTTATCAAAATGATGGCTGCCAGGTGAAAGCAGAAGAAGACTGTAATCAGCCTTGAATACAGGAAATTAAGTATAAACACATAGTTCATTTTACGCGAGCTGTTCAAGTGTATTAGGTCTTATATATATTGATTCATCAGTTGAGCAAACGATACTAAAAACCATTTCGCTATCACTTTCTATCTGTCTCTCTCTCTCTTTACCGTCTAGCATAATGTTTACAATGTGGGATTAAATGGAATTTAAGTGAATTTATTGTCTGCTGTTTTGGATGTTGTTTCGTAGAATACACAAATTACATATAAAGATTATACTTAAGCTGATTAGATGCTGGCACAAAAACATTTAAGGAAAATTGATAATTATTTTCATACCCATTCAACTCTCTATCCAGCATCAAGTGTTTTTCTTCTTCAATTTCAAATCGACACTTTAATTGAGTTCTCTTGTTTTTATTTCCACAGAACTAAACCGTAACTAGAAACGGCAATCATAACTTCCACAGAATTGTCAAATCCAATCACAGACTCTATACAATACAACTGGTAATAAGATCAAATTCTAGGGGGTTGTAAGGATTAATTGGATTCAAAATCACAATGGCTTAAAATCCAATATAAAAGTCTGCACACACATCGGCCTTTGCTGATGTCAGGAGAATTTTATAACCAACTTTAAGATATGTTGTATGGATTCAGGTAGCTGCAGTTGTGGTATATTAAAGAGTCAGTCAATTGTAATTCAACAATAGGGTATGTGAAAGCCGATCAATACTATTCAGAATGCTGCTTAAGTTTATAATCCGTTTGCCTTTTTTGGCTTTCTAGTTTGGGCCGTAAAAATGAGTTAAGCGGATTTTCATGCGATTTTTGTGGCAAACTAATGGACTAACGCTTAGCAACACAGCGTTTGCCACGCCCATTGTGGGCGCTGAGCTATGTGGGCGTGCGGCAATTAATATCAATTCCGTTTGGCCATTAACATGGCCGAAAACATATTGGCTAACAAGTGTCAAAGTCGCGCCAAATTAGAGCTAAACCCAATGACGAAACGTGGCCATCGTCGAGACGCAAGGCAAGGCGAGGCGAGGCCAGGACTGCGATTGGGATTAGGAATAAGGGTGAGAGGAGCGAGAGCACTTTAACGCCATGACGCGTGCAAACGATGAGCAGCATGTGGCCAATCCCCAATCGACCAGGCCAGGATAGAACAGAACATAACAGAATAGAACAGGCCAGAACACGACTAAGCCAAACGAAACACGAATGGGTTCAGTTTTGGGGCGCGTCGTTGTCCTTGTTGATAATAATATTCGATTGAGTTTTATTTGCTTTGGGGTTTGGTTCGTCCTGCTCATTGATGGTTTATTGTCTTTGCAGTCAGACAATGTATGTATATAAATATATGTATATCTGTACACATCATGCATTATATTCTCCATCTGTCCCATATGTGGCCCCTCCTAAAACTGTGACGCAAAACCCAACGACACTCGAATGCTTTTTATGATGCCACAAAAATACTCGGCCGCCTTCCTTGAGCCGACTCTAATGACAATGACAATGACGATGGCGATGGCTTCGATGGCCAGAAAGGACACGACACCGCATGTGGCTAACACTGGCCCAAGCACTTGGAACTTCTCTAATGGCCACCGTCGGGTCGGGTCGGGTCACAGTTGTGTTCTTCAAATTGAAAACGGAACAGCGGCCTCTGCTGCTGCGCTGCCTCTACTTCTGCCGTTGCCGTTGCCGTTGATGAGTGATGAAGCGGAAGCGGTTGACGCTATCAGCAAATGCTAAGCGCTCCCTAATTATGCAGCCCGTCTGGCAATCGGCAATCAGTGTCACTTACAATGACATACAGCAAGAACAAATGCAAAGATAACAACAAAACAAGACAAAACACAACAACACAACACTACGCAACGCAACAAAATCCAACGCAACAGCAAAAACCATGTATACATATATGTATATATATATATATAAATATCGAGCACTTTGCGCGAGTTGTTTAAACAATTTCGGACACTTCTAACAGTCTATTTCAATTTTTAATAATTTAAAAAAAATACTTTGTTCAAATGAAACTATTGGAACTATTTTTATATAGTAATCTGTTCTAGATACACATAAATAGTTAAGTAACATAGAAAGTAAATACTTTTAAGACCATATTCGAATAACAATAACTGACCGAAGTTTTATTTAAAATTCAATTGTCAATTGAATTAATATACTATCAAAATCTATGTGTGTTTTACTTTATTGTCTTAATAATCAATAAAATCGGACTTAAGATATTACTATGTATGTATATTTTGAATACAAAAAAGGTTTCTACTTGCAATTTTATGAGAAAGGTAACATTTTTAAGTCTGATTTTTATATATAAAAATAAAGAGTAAATAAAATTTATGAAACAGCAATATTTTTTCCATTAAGAACTAAATAGATACAATTAAACAAGAGTCAGCTAGAACTCTTTATATAAAATATATCTAGATTTGATATATATATATATATATATCTTTGATGTACTACTTAAGGTACTTTTATAAATATTGTCAAGTTTATATCATATATGTGTTTAAAATACATATACATAAATCTACATTATTTAATTGTAAAATTTACCTATTGTATCGATGTCTATGTATGGTTAAAATTATTATCCATATATTTGATAATAAAAGACTAAGGAAATTTAATTAATTTAATTTAATTTATTTAAGAAAAAGGTAACATTTTTAACTTTGTTATTTGTAGGATGCATTAAATATGGCTAAATAATTTAGTTTCAATTGTTCCAATTTGTCATTTCTTTATATAGAAAAGTGAATCAATAAATAAAATGTGTACCAATTTTGACAAAAAGTTTTACTACATGGAATAAATTTTCGATGCAATGCACATTTATTATTTATCATCATCGATTTATGAATTGGAGCAGAATATTAAATAATTTCTATATACTATTAGTAAAACTTTATCGATTTGCTCCGTTAAAAAGGGAAAGACAAACAAGAGAGAAAACAGTGATGACGACCGGAAGAGCGCATAGCATAATGAGTGTCTTGTTTGTTTTGCTGTCGTTGGTGCTGTTCTTATTGTTGTTATTGTTGTTGTTTTAGCATGAAGAGGTTCAAGAGGCCTAACAGATAACATGAACAACAAGAGTGATAAGAATAGCAACACGACTGACTGACTGGCTATAGGCGCCGACTTAAATGCGAATGACGTCGCGGATGCTTTCACTCTCACTTGACGATGGCGCAACCCAAGTAAGTGTGGCAGGCCATAAAACACTCGATGCATGTGCAACAGCAACAGCAGCAGCAGCATCAAAGGCATCGATTAAGTTAATGAAATTGTGGAGACCATCGGAACCGAGAACGTGTAAATTACAGTAAATACTTTAAAGCACTTATGCAGTTGGCGCTAGCAGAGAAGAGAGAGAGAGAGAGAGAGAAGAGCTGCAAGCTAATGAGGTGTGACAATTAAAAGGCGACAGACAAATGGGCGCAGCTGAGAGAGGAGGAGAGATACATAGATAGATATAGATAGAGTATGTGAGGAAATGTACCTTGTTTGTTTTTCCGTTGAACAAGCTTGTGCTTAATACTTGGGTTTAGTATGCGTTTTTGGAATTTTTCGCAATAATCAGTAATATATCTGATAAGGTCGCGCCGTTTGATAACACTGAAAACATCCAAGAGTAGTGCAAAGTGAGGCAAAGCAGCATAAACACAAATGACCGACGGCTTGGAAAGAGTCTCTTCTTTTCCGACGACAACGCCTAGGAGAAGCAATTTTCCGGCTTTTCACACACGCGAAGGCAACGGCGACGGCATCGGCGTCAACTCTTGTAATGTTGACGTCGCTGACACAGGCGGCACGCTTTTTCGGCAAGTTTTGCTTTTTTGTTGGATTTACTTTTGCTTCACTGTGCTTTTCTGTTTTGTTGTTGTTGTTGTTGCACGACACCAATATGTACTTTTATTTTTTGTTGCTGTTGCTGTTTCGTTTATTTTATTTTTTCAATTTGACCGCATTTGTCGATTTTGGTTTTTCTTCAATTTGTTGTCGTTGTTGTTGTTGTTGTTGTTGCTGCTACAATAGCGGCTCTCTTTGCGTTTTGCTTTTGGCCAACACACAACGCACACACTTACAACAAGCACATGCACACACACACACACACCAACTCGCAGGGCAGCAAACACTTACACGCAAATATACAAGAAAGAGCAAGAGCGGGGCGCGATCGAACACACAAAATGCCAAAATATTTGAAGCACTTGAATTTAATTGGCTTGCACAACACGCACACGTACAATTTGCATAAGTTGCGGCTTACACGCGTATGTATTAACAAACCTTTTAAATTAATTTATACGTCCGCGCAAGCAAAAGAGGTATACACCCACGTCCGTTCGTAACACAAATGCTGTTAATTAACAGGCACATGCTGTTAGATTACAGCAGCATAGAGAGCGTAACATTGTAATTTACTCGACACGCTCGCATTTCGATAAATGTTGGCAGACTGTTGTGTTAAAACCCAATTGGCACTGTTATGTTATCGAAACATCTGACGTCACAAATGTGTCTCAAAGTTGTTATGAGGATCAAAGTTGTGAATTCAAAGTAGTTTTTGTTGATTAAAATGAATAAACAAAGTTCCTGAATTAGCTGCAACAGGTCCAGTAACTGTGTAGGATATTAAAAACAAATCAATTTCAGTTATCAAATTCATGAATTTGATTAGCATTGCTGCGAAGGTTACACGAGGTTCGTTGCCGCCGATTGCTACCGGCAAATATTTTAGATAACTCGCAATGATTTTCACGAGAAAAACATGGAAATTGTTGAGCAATCGGCAAAAGTTCCTGGCTATTGCGCGATTAAATGACCGCCGTTTCCTCCAGAGCAGCTCCAACATCGATGGTGCCTCCGTGGAGGTAAATTTCAGCAATGGGTAAGAATGTGGCATCGTTTTTTTTAAAGAATCATTTTCTAATTTATCAATTTACAGACGCAATATGACCATCAGCTCGGGAAAACTGGCACGTTTTGCCAACGGCACGGCCGTATGTCAAATGGGCGATACTGCAGTCATGGTGACTGCAGTGGCCAAGGCAAAGGCGACTCCTGGTCAGAATTTTATGCCCCTCGTGGTTGATTATCGTCTGAAGAACGCCGCCTCGGGACGCATTCCCATGAACTTTATGCGACGTGAGATGGGACCATCGGAGAAGGAGATCTTATCCGCCCGCCTCATTGACCGCTCCTTGCGTCCACTGTTCAACAAGGATTATCGAAACGAGACGCAGTTGGTATGCAATATGTTGGCCATGGATGCTGTGCACTCTCCAGATGTGCTGGCCATCAATGCGGCGTCCATGGCACTATCGTTAAGTGATATACCCTGGAACGGACCCATAGGAGCTGTACGGTATGTACAGCTATCACAAATGTTTTGGACACGTGGTAGATCCCATAAAGATCCCACAGGTTGCTTGCTAAAGCTTCATATTGCTTACCTAATAGGGTTAAAATTGATTATCTTTGATACCTTATGTTTAATCATTATAAATATGCTTGCAGTGTTGGCCTTTGCGATGGTGATGTGCTTGTAAATCCCACTCGACGTGAACTGCAATCCTCGCAGCTGGACTTGGTTGTCTCTGCTACAAAGCACAATCTAGTGGTCATGCTGGAGGGCAAGGGAAATGTAGTCTTAATGCAGGA
The DNA here is from genome assembly GCA_037043535.1 of Drosophila putrida. Lineage (NCBI taxonomy): Eukaryota > Metazoa > Arthropoda > Insecta > Diptera > Drosophilidae > Drosophila > Drosophila putrida. The sequence goes on from JBAMBI010000135.1 coordinate 2,271,394, forward strand.
TCTACTTAAGGCAATCAAGCAAGGAACGCGGGAAGCGCAATTAATCATACATGAAATCGAGCGTCTACAAAAATCGTACGGCCGAACAAAAAGAATTGTAGACGAAGTCCCGGAACCGGAGCCAGAGCTGGTGCAGGCGGTGAAAAGCATGTGTGAGATGCGACTGAGGGAAATCTTCCAGGATGAACAGCACGATAAGATGTCTCGGGACATGGCCGTCAACGAAGTGCGTGCGAATGTGATTGATAAGGTGTGGTCCTCATATCCGGACATAGAACCCTCTGTCATTGGAGAAGAGTTCAACAAAGCCTGCCGTCTAATTTTTCGTGAGCTGATCTTTGAACGCAATCGACGCTGCGATGGCCGAGATTACGACAGTCTGCGTAATATTAACTGCCAAGTGGATATGTACAAACCGTTGCACGGATCGTCTCTGTTTCAACGTGGACAGACGCAAGTATTCTGCACAGTAAGTTTGGACTCTCCTGAGAGTGCCATGAAGTTGGACACGCTGGCAGCTTTGGACAGCGGTGGCTTGAAGGCAAAGAACTTTATGCTGCACTATGAGTTTCCGCCCTATGCCACCGGAGAAGTGGGTCGCATTGGCCCACTTGGACGGCGTGAACTCGGACATGGTGCCTTGGCTGAGCGGTCCCTGCTGCCCACACTCCCTCACGACTATCCCTTCACAGTGCGTTTGACATCGGAGGTGCTGGAATCAAATGGCTCTAGCAGCATGGCAAGTGTCTGTGGAGGATCCTTAGCGCTTATGGATGCAGGTGTCCCAATAACCGCACCTGCTGCCGGAGTGGCTATTGGCTTGGTTACCAAGTACGAGAACAATGATACAAAACACCTGCAAGATTATCGCATACTGACAGATATCTTGGGCATAGAGGATTACATGGGAGACATGGACATGAAAGTGGCTGGCACACGGAAGGGTTTCACTGCAATTCAAGCGGATCTCAAGATACCAGGCATACCTCTAAAGGTGGTCATGGAATCGTTGCAGAAAGCCACCGATGCCAAATCGAAAATACTTGATATTATGAGCGAGGCTATAAGGGAGCCCCGGTTAGTATGCCCCAAACTTCTCAATAGATCTTCACTCATATCTCTTCTCTTCCTTTAGCAAATACCGCAAGGATTGCTGGCCTGTAAGTGAAAGTCTTAGCGTGGAACCGCATCAACGATCCCAGCTTATCGGGCCAAGCGGAATACACATGAAACGCATCTATTTGGAGACGGGCACCACCTTGACAGCTGCCGATGACAGCAATTTTACTGTCTTTGCGCCTTCTCAGGCAGCCATGGATGAGGCAAAGGAGATGATCGATGGTTATATTGTTAAGGAACGCGTGCCGGATTTGGAATTCGGCGGAATTTACACTGCCAAAATTACGGAATTGCGGGATACGGGTGTCATGGTGATACTATATCCCAGCATGCCGCCTGCCTTGCTTCACAATTCACAGCTGGATCAGCGCAAGATTGCGCATCCCTCAGCTTTGAATCTGGAGGTTGGCCAAGAAATCCAAGTGAAATATTTTGGCCGTGATCCCGTCTCGGGGTTCATGCGATTGTCCCGCAAAGTGCTTCAGGGTCCAGCTGTTGGCATCACAAGAAGCTTTAACAAAGCTTCAGCAGCTGAAGAATCCACTTCGTGAGATAGATAGTTACCTCATACGGTTGTATAGTTGATGTTGTTACTATTTTGTTTTTAGACATGCAACTGAATATTTTTAAGGTTATAAACTTTTATGTATGTATATTAAACAAAATATATTAAATATGTAAAATAGCTGGTTAAAAATACATTTGAATGTGTAATTGCCGTAAGTTTTGTAATTGAAATTTAAAATTTCAGAATTAACGAAAAAATTCGGTTTTTTTTTATTGATTTAAAGGATCTACTTTCCTATGGAACATGTGCTAAATTGATGATGATTCATTTTTGCTGCCGTTTTTTAAACATTTCTTGGCACGTTCTAAAACTTTGTTACAATATTCGCTATAAAAATTGCAGGAAACTTGTTTAAACTCAAAATTAAAACTAAATTAAAGTAGTTTGCAGTGGTATCCAGTTGACTTTCTCACATTTCTCTAGATAATAACACGGTAATAGGAATCGGAAATGCTATACAAGGCCACAATTGGTGTCTTGGCATCACTTAGTAAGTCCACAACCTCTTCGTGTATTTCAGATATATAGCGTCTATACTTCGGAAATCTATTTAAAAAGAAAACAATTATTAATAAACTTTTAATTTTAAAAAAGAAAAATCTTGCTCTTACCTTTCGATCACAAAATTAATTTCGGGTTCAGTCTCTTTTTTGCGCATCTCTCGCGGATTAATGGCACCAACAATGGCATTTAGAACAGCTGGCGGCAATTCCACCACCAGCACCACAAACGATTCCTTTTTAATGAACTGAGCTAGTGTAGAGCTCATTTGATGAGCCACCTGATTCTCTAGTCTTCGCTTATAGTTCGCCGTCGGTTTGTCGTGGGTGAGGAATATCACCTGGACATTAGGCAACTGGCTGTAACTATTTTTGATGTTAACATTGTTGCTGGAGGAACTAAGACCATTGTCACCGCGTCCGCCGCTGCTATTAACGCTCATGTTGGACAATTGGCTGCTGTAGTCGACGCCACCTCCAACAGATCCTGTTCCGTTGGCAGCTTCGCTGCGCAGCATTTTTTGTATAAACTCAACAAGTTCAGTTCTCGTCAAGTGACGCTCCTGGAAACGATCGCGATCAAAGGAGCGCACACGTAAGGCACCATTCTCCGCCACCAAAATGACATGTAAAGCACCCAGTCGAGACAAGTCCTGCGCCTCATCGCCACCTCCACTGGCGGTCTCCACAATGCCACACCTGATGCCAACTGACCAGAGTAGGCGCATAATATAAGTGACATCCTTGAGCGGGGGACGCGTACCACACACACAGATGCCAATATCTATGGCTCGATATTCTTTGGCATACTCCATGCCCACGGCAGCCACCAACTTATCCAACGAGAAGGAAAGTCCAGCACCACTGAGCACGCCACGAGTTGGAAGTGCGGCATTAAAACTCTGCGCCTGTTTCTGAAAGTCATGCAGCATGGCATCGTAGCGCTCTCCCATCGCTAATATCGAAGGATGCCCCGAGCGATTCGGCTTCAGATCCGCGGTCATTTGCCAGACGATGCCTCCGTTGCTAGCGCGCTCAAAACTGATGGGCAGACCAGCCCAGATGTGAATGGGACACTGTTAAACAGAAAAAGTTAATCAATTTGTTATAGAACTTGTTTCACTTGAACTTTACTTACCCTCACTCCCAGACTGTAGGCTAATCCCACCACAGTTTCCAGATCCCGCACTGCACCACGTGCCAGAGAAGCAGCTTCTCCTTTACCCCTCATCAACGATTTTAAAGCGGATTCATCAACGCTACTTCTGGAGCCGGTTAGCAAAAAGTTGGCCAACAACATGTCCATCAATGTCTGCGCCGAGGTGCGTGATTTCTCCATAATGACCGTGATGCTTGAATGAAATTGAAACCGCGAGATGCGGCCCTCAATAAAGTCCATGAAGCCCTCGAAGAGTGTTCGATATTGTGACTTGGGCACATTGCAAAAAATGAGAATGGCACGCAATAGATTCGTGTGATTCATCCTTATGGCGATGTTCTTCTCCCGCAGACCTGGCAGCTCGCTAGTAATTTCAAATGCTAGGGACAGGAGTTCCGCATCCACCAGCTGGCTGCTTGTGCTGGGCGTGATGATGTCAAAGCAGCATACGTAGGTTTGCTTCGGGTGGAAGTTAAACACACGCTCCTCACGGTAGACGCGATCCACGCAATAGCGACGTATGAGATTCACTCCGTTCATGGTGACATGGCGGGCAAACTGAGTGCGCAGATCGCAAGGAAGTAGGACTACGCATCCAGAATGCGTCATTAGACGCACTGCATTGTCAATGTCAGTCGAGTTACAGTAGCGCGAAGATAATGGAGATAACAATGGAGAATCCACTTCAATGGCGCCGTGTTTTCGGAAGACATTCACCACTTTTCCTTTCACAAACTCAATAAGGGGATTGAGGGAGACAATGTCATCGATGACAATAGAATTCCATGACTTCATGGCTCGACTACTACTCAGATGGTAAGTATGTTCCAATACCTCGTCGCTCTCCTGCTGCAGACAGCGTGCCACGAGATTCTTGTACGCTTTGCTCTGTGGATTGGCCAGTGCATGGCGAAGCATCTCCTGCAGCTCATTCGCCTCCAGTTCCGCTGGTGGCACCAAATCCGAGACAAGCAGCTCCTCAGCTGTGGGTCGTTGTGCGGGATCATGGCTGAGCAACCATCGTAGGATCTGTACAGAGAGAATTTAACAAGGAATAACTCAGATTGTGATCGAATAGATAATTAATTAAATGTTGCAATAAACCATAGTATATATCAAAATGTTCTAAATTATACGACTATCAAACACCGTGTCTTTTTTTTAAGTTGATCGTTCAATAGATAGTTTGACATGGCTGTTAATGCATAGTATATAGTTATTTACTTTACACATATTACAATTGTGGCTTCACCTTAATGGTCTTTTCGTTTTTGGCATCCTGCAGCATTGGCTCTGGGATGACAATAGATGTGGTTCTCAAAGCCATTATGGTCTGGGCGCGTTCCATGCTTGTGTCAAAAGGCGGCTGACACATCTCAAACAGTATAATGCCTAGAGTGTACATGTCAACCTTTTGATTATAAACAGATTTAGAAGCATTCCCTGTCAGCTCAGGTGCCACATAAAGAGTTGTGCCCACTTTTCCAGTGCCTGTGTTGTCCTCTGTGGATGTGACATGATGTGTTGCCGAATGTGTTGGATATTCAGCTAAAAAGAGTACATAATTAGTTTGTTCTTCACATGAATAAAAGTTCCATACACACCATGCGATTGCAGGGCCAGAAAACTTGTAGTCGCAAGCCCGAAATCTCCGATTTTAATTTGATCATGTGAGTCAAGGAAAATGTTAACCGGCTTTAAGTCACGATGAATCATGCCCTGTTGATGGATGTGCGAGAGACCCTCAGCAATCTCTCGGAACAGGCGCCACAATCGATCTGTGTTTTCAAACAAATTGTCATCGATGGCAGTGCTGAAATCGCAAAACAACTCTATTAAGAAATCTTCCATTAATCCCTTAACTTTAATCTTACCGTAGCGTGCACTTTTCACAGAACTCCATTTGGATGTACATGACTTGCATCTGGGGATGTGGCGAGATTGTTTTATCCTCCTTATCATTGTCATCTTCATCATCGTCGTCATAAACGGCAACCTGACCATCAGAGTCAACAAACTCAATACCATCTGAGTCGGAGTCCTCCATGTGGGGCCTGAAGTACAAATTAAAATCAGATATGATTGTAGTTAATAAAACTGCTACTTACATGTAACCATTCCACATGCTAGACGAGCTTTCAGACTCATCCTCGGGCACGGGCATTCCAAGTTGCGGCGACTTGCCAGGCTTTGTGCTCAGCTCTTGACTTTGTGACCAATCGCCGCCCAAGACTTTATCAAGTTCAGCGGCATCCGCATCGCTAACACTTTCAATCCAACTGTTGAAGTAACGAACAACATTCTCATGATTCAGACGGGACAGCAGCTCCACCTCACGTGTCATCTTCTTGTAAAGCTGTCGACTTCGAGCTGGCAGTGGAATACGCTTAATGGCATACTCCCGATTGTCCAGAATGTTGCGGACTTTCAGTACATCGCCAAAGGCTCCTTTACCCAAATACATGAGCACCTCGAATTCAGTGCGTAAACGAGATTGACTCAATGCCAGAGTTGGGATTTGGAAGGGCAAGGCAGCACGTTGAACGATCATTGGAGTTGGCAATGTTTGAGGCACCAAGGAGCTGCGATGCTGTATGTGCTGAAGCTGGTGAGCATTGTCCACATAAAGGCGCAGGAAAGGATGTTCCAGCAACTCCGAGGCAGACAAGGTTCGATCTGAATTGCATCTAAAAAACATAGAACCAATCAAAATAAACATCAATAAAACCAGGTACAAACGTTATTCATTTTATCAATATGGATTTTAATATCTATTGTCACTCACTTGTCCACAAAGTCGCGCATCTCGTAGCTGTTCATGGGCATCAAGGACTCCACAAGCGCACCCAAAGCTGGTAAATCCCCTTGACTGCTGCTCTGTCCAGCGCCGCCAATCAGTTCCAATAAATTGGGCACCAGAGAAAAGTCCGTACAACGAATGTTTCCAGCATTGTCCATGAACACGGTGCTATCCAACAAATGACTGTGGGAGACACCCTTATTGTGCAGAAACACTAAGGCATCGAGCACACCACGAGCTACCATTCGCGCACCATCCATGCACCAACCCAATGTCGAGGAGATACTAAATAGACTTGTGCCAAGCAGAAAGTCCTGCACCAAATAAATTAGCAATCCCTCCTTGCGCTTGATGCACAACACGCACTCATATTGTATTAGATTCTTGTGTTGAAGCTGCGCCAGAGTCGCAACCTGTTTCTCTATGGAGGCTATCAACTCATCCACACGATGATTGCCCACACATTTGGACTCACTGCTCCAATGACACTTCCCGTTGGCATTGCAAGGCTGCTCAATCTGCGGGTACTTAATATTCCACTCGGTTATATAAAGCAGTTGTCCACTGTGCATATCGACTCCTGTGTAGGTGATGCAGCCTCGTTGCGAGTGTCCTGCAAAATAAAATTATATTCAATTCTATACGCAAAAGTTCTTTAAAAAAAACTGTATATTGTCTCATTGCAGGAAACATTAATATAAAGTTTCCCGCTTTGTTATAAAAAAAAATTGAGATAAAGTCCGGCAACAGCTGTGAGATCATGAGAACGAATTTTGTATGATTACTTTTTTTTGAGCCGAACCTTGATAATAATATACATATATAAACAAATATATATAAGTAAATGTTGTAGGAAGTCTACTATCAAACAAGCTCGGCTGTGAGAGACCCAGTACTTTAATAGAGAAGAAACGTTGTGTTAAAATTCTGGATTATGTAAACATGCATCCATATAAAAATATGCCGACATTGTATCAAGGCATAAGCCTTGTCTTTTGATACTGATACTTCTCTCTGATAAGCACTTTATTTAGACAAACACAATATATCCCCTTTACATTTTCTAAGTACAGGGTCTAATAAAAACATGCGTTGCCAGCATATTCTTGGAAGCTTAATCGGCATTTTCAAGTCGTCTGGAATAGCCGCTGAGTAAATGCGTGTCTAAAACGGAAATGTTAGTTCTGTAGTCGCTTTGAAGGGTTGGAATTTCATAACGCGTGAAAACATGAAGAAATGTAAGTTAATGATTCAGTCACTGATGATATTACTCATCTGTGGCCAATGCACATCAAAATTCGTGGAGGCTGAGACGGGTACACTGGATATACTAGCTAAAGTTCGCCACATAGTCGAATCTATGCAGGCGATTGCAGATGGGATACAATCAACGGAAAAGGACATGACTCGAGATAAAATAGGTGATTTGCTAAGTCCTTTTAAGGAAATTTGCAATCAAATTGATGAGACGGAAGCAAAGTATTCTAAACAAACAGCCTTATCTTTTATTGGAGAGTGTATAAACCGTAAGACACCCACATTCACTAAAATTGTAGATGTGGTGGAACACATCGATTGGATAGAAGACCGATATAAAACTCTTCACTCTGAAGTAAAAGGGCCCTATTATTTTGAAGTTGACACACTCAGAATATTTGCCAATTGGGCTATTGGCTTAGATCCCTTGTCAGTTGCACGCCTAATCTATAAACTGCATTTAGTCCTGACTCGGGACGAGTCAAAATCAGTTCTCCACCACCTGGCTCACAACTATGAGGGATCTAACGTTATGTGCGAAACGATGCAATCGACACAACAATATTTGTACACAGTGTACACGTATTTGTCACTAGCAGAATTGAAAACACAGCTTATGATGGAGTTTGCGTTCGTAATTCTTCGGTTATGTGGTGAAGGAGACTTCACCCACCAAACCGAAAAGCTTCGTTGGGATCATGGGAATAGTACTGAAGGTGCTTATATTTTACTCAGGAATGTGATGAAAGGAGCAGATCGAACTGTCTGGCGATGTGATCCCAAGATACATAAACCTCAAGAAACCTACGACGAGGTTACTCGATTGCTTCAAGGATACATTGAGAACGAAGTGGATCTGAGTACCAAAGGGACTTGTAGTGAAACCTGTGCCTATTATAATAACGCACGCAGCGAGGGTTGCTTCAATAATTTGTACTGTGCAGAACAGCCAAAGTGTACAGGTAATGTGTATAATTGTCAGTTCGTTGAGTCCGATATGACGGTGTGTCAGGCTCCAAGCAGGAGCAATAGGCGCTATGATTACATTGAATATGAAAGTGGACGATTGCTGGGCAAAAAAGGGAAATGTGAGCGCGGCAATACGAATAAAGTGGAAAACTGGCACCGTTGGATTTTCTGGCAATGCAGCTACTGTTTCTGCCTCTGTGACGAGCAGGGTCCAAGTTCGGATCGTTACTTCAATCTACGAGAGTCGTCTGCTGATGTCGATGACAATAAAGTAGTTACTGGTCTCCGGTTTGTGAAGAAGAATCGTGTATTCCATTTGCAACTACAGCAGGGAAAACTTCTGCCCCGCGGCGTCATCGATACTTCGACCCTTGGGTGGAAATCCGTTGATGGATATCAAATCTATGATGCACAGATAACTGAGGGAGTAGATTATCATACAATGAATTACTCGAGTCGCTCAATTGATCTGGATGATCTTATGACAAGGGATGACAATAGTTATGTGGTAACCGGAGTACGTTTTCGTGTAAAAGAGTCACATCTAAATCTAATGGCACGTCTTTGTAAATTCGATTTTAAAACCGGAAAACTCCTTAAACCGGAAGTCAACTGTGTATGGCAATCAAATGACGAACAAGAAAGGAAAAAATTTAATCTAGATAATCTGGATGTGCCGACACGTGCAATTAAGAAATCGTTGCCACAATCAAAACATAATCAATATCTTGAATTTGTCAATTCCGGAATGGATAAGGATGCGGCACAAACAACAATTCCGTTTATCGACCTACAGGATGTGATATCCAATCCACCAGTGCCACTAGCCGGCATTGGCATCTACTATAAGTCAAATCCAGGATATGGCGGTTTTGTTGCGCCCAAAATCATTACCTATGATTTCGCACCACACGTTCAGGTCACTGCAGACAATTTATAAAAAGTACAAACGAATATCATTCGATCTATTTTTGTAAAAATGTAACAAACACAGATGTACTTTATGTTTACTAAAAAATATCTTATCTTCTGCACTTCAAAGACATGTTACCCAGACCTGCATTTAATTTTCTATTGATAAATACTATAGCAACTATGTAAGACAGTAAAAAACTTTGAAAATTAGTCTATCTCAATCTGCGGATACTTAATATTCCACTCGGTTATATAAAGCTGTCTACTGTGCATATCGACCCCTGTGTAGATATGCAACCTCGTGTCCTGCAAAATAAAATTGTATTCAATTTCATATGCAAATGTTTTTTATGGAAGGACGAAGAGTCACTAAATGAAGTATTACTAATTCTTCTTGAATTAGAGCTTATTGAATGAGTTAAATATTTGGTGTAATGGTTTTTTCTATTTGTGAACAACAAAGGTCTGGCAGTCACAGACTAAAAGAAACCTGCCTGTAAATATAAAAAAAATGTATATATAATTTCGTGATCCCATGTCGTTCTAAGAGCCTTTCGGTCATACGGACATGGGAATATATACTGTATAAAGTACTATTATTTCAAGTCTCTTTGCAGGCAAAATTAAATTAACATTTCCCGCTTTCTTATAAAACAAAATAAGATAAGGTCCGGCTACATCTGTGAGATGTGCTCCCCGCTCTTACCCCATATTTGTCAGCAGCGAGCGTAGCGAGCCGGGGGTTAACGAGCGAAGCGAACAGGGAGCAAGCCCCCAGTCAAAAGAATAATGAGAACTAATTTTGTATGACTATTTTATTTTAAGCCGAACCTTGATAATAATGTACATATAAATATATATAAGTAAATGTAGTAGGAAAGTCTACATTCAAACAAGCTCGGCTGTGAGAGGCCCAGTACTATTTATGAGAAACAAACAATTGTGGTTAAATTCCAAATTATGTGCTTGGCGTAATCTAACACCCCCAAATATAATGTGAACGTGTACACATACATACATACATATATAAATATGTCGATATTGTTTCAAGGCATAAGCTTTAAATACTTTTTTCTAAACTTGCGGAAATGATATTCTTAAAGAACCCTGATTTTTGGATATATATAGATATATACATACCAAGTTTGAAGCCGTTAGTTCTTATACTCTCTGAGACATATCGAATCGTCATTTGCAATGATACTTTGTTCTGATATGCATTTTTTTTTAGACAAACCCAATATATCCCCTTTAGATTTTCTAAGTACAGGGTTTAGTAAAAACATGCATTGCCATCATATTCTTATAAATTTAATCGGCATTTTCAAGTCGTCTGGAATAGCCGCTGAATAAATGCGTGTCTAAAACGGAAATGTTAGTTGTGTAGTCGCTTTCAAGAGTTGGAATTTCATAACGCGTGAAAACATGAAGAAATTGAAGTTAATGATACAGTCACTGCTGATATTACTCATCTGTGGCCAATGCACATTAAAATTCGTGGAGGCTGAGACGGGTACACTGGATATACTAGCTAAAGTTCGCCACATAGTCGAATCTGTGCAGGCGATTGCAGATGGAATACAATCAACGGAAAAGGACATGACTCGAGATAAAATAGGTGATTTGCTGAGTCCTTTTAAGGAAATTTGCAATCAAATTGATGAGACGGAAGCAAAGTATTCTCAATATATGGAAACAGCACTTTCTTTTATTGGAGAATGTATAGGTCGTAAGACACCCAAATTCCGTGAATATTTAGATGTGTTAAACCACATCGGTTGGATAGAAAACCAATATGAAACTCTTCACTCTGAAGTAAACGGGCAATATTATGAAATTTTCACACTTAAATCATTTGCCGAATGGGCTATTAGCTTAGAGGACCGATCAGTTGCAAGACTAATCAATAAACTGCATTTAGTCCTGACTCAGGACGAGTCAAAATCGGTTCTCCACCACCTGGCTCACAACTATGAGGGATCTAACGTTATGTGCGAAACGATGCAATCGACACAACAATATTTGTACACAGTGTACACGTATTTGTCACTAGCAGAATTGAAAACACAGCTTATGATGGAGTTTGCGTTCGTAATTCTTCGGTTATGTGGTGAAGGAGACTTCACCCACCAAACCGAAAAGCTTCGTTGGGATCATGGGAATAGTACTGAAGGTGCTTATATTTTACTCAGAAATGTGATGAAAGGAGCAGATCGAACTGTCTGGCGATGTGATCCCAAGATACATAAACCTCAAGAAACCTACGACGAGGTTACTCGATTGCTTCAAGGATACATTGAGAACGAAGTGGATCTGAGTACCAAAGGGACTTGTAGTGAAACCTGTGCCTATTATAATAACGCACGCAGCGAGGGTTGCTTCAATAATTTGTACTGTGCAGAACAGCCAAAGTGTACAGGTAATGTGTATAATTGTCAGTTCGTTGAGTCCGATATGACGGTGTGTCAGGCTCCAAGCAGGAGCAATAGGCGCTATGATTACATTGAATATGAAAGTGGAAGATTACTGGGCAAAAAAGGGAAATGTGAGCGCGGCAATACGAATAAAGCGGAAAGCTGGCACCGTTGGATTTTTTGGCAATGCAGCTACTGTTTCTGCCTCTGTGACGAACAGGGTCCAAGTTCGGATCGTTACTTCAATCTACGAGAATCTTCTGCTGATGTCGAGGACAATAAAGTAGTTACTGGTCTACGGTTTGTGAAGAAGAATCGTGTATTCCATTTGCAACTACAGCAGGGAAAACTTCTGCCCCGCGGCGTCATCAATTCTTCGACCCTTGGGTGGAAATCCGTTGATGGATATCAAATCTATGATGCACAGATAACTGAGGGAGTAGATTATCATACAATGAATTACTCAAGTCGCTTAATTGATCTGGATGATCTTATGACAACGAATGACAATAGTTATGTGGTAACCGGAGTTCGTTTTCGTGTAAAAGAGTCACATCTAAATCTAATGGCACGCCTTTGTAAATTCGATTTTAAAACCGGAAAACTCCTTGAACCGGAAGTCAACTGTGTATGGCAATTAAATGACGAACAAGAAAGGAAAAAATTAAATCTAGATAATCTGGATGTGCCGACACGTGCAATTAAGAAATCGTTGCCACAATCAAAACATAATCAATATCTTGAATTTGTCAATTCCGGAATGGATAAGGATGCGGCACAAACAACAATTCCGTTTATCGACCTACAGGATGTGATATCCAATCCACCAGTGCCACTAGCCGGCATTGGCATCTACTATAAGTCAAATCCAGGATATGGCGGTTTTGTTGCGCCCAAAATCATTACCTATGATTTTGCACCACACATTCAGGTCACTGCAGACAATTTATAAAAAGTACAAACGAATATCATTCGATCTATTTGTGTAAAAATGTAACAAACCCACAGATGTACTTTATGTTTACTAAAAAATATCTTATCTTCTGCACTTCAAAGACATGTTACCCAGACCTGCATTTAATTTTCTACTGATATATACTATAGCAGCCATAACAGACAATAAAAAGCTTTGAAAATTATTCTACTTTGTATAAAAACAGGCGTACATGGGTTATTGACCTATAAGGCTTACTCGCCCTGATCAAGAATGTAAATATTCTGTCATATCTCTGCAGGAGCTTTAAATGGTGTAATAAAAATATAACCATATTTTTATATAGTTACCTAAGCAACAACCTCGCTGAATTTGTCTGCCCATCTTGTGAAAGTAGAGCGTCTCGGTATTCCGATGGTCGAGACACTTATTTGGATACGTGTGGCCACGGTAGTAGGGCGATGAGTTTTCAGAGCTTTCGGATGAGCTGGGATGTCGATTGTTGGACTCGCTCATGCTGCGCCTTGGCTCGCCGCGTCGCTTGGCTTCCGTTTTGAACATCTCCTTGCGTCGCTCCACTTCGTCAATTAGGGTCTGTCGCTCGAGGGTTTCCTTTTGTTTCTGCAGGTCCAACAGCTCCTGTTCACGCTTCTGCTTCGCCTGCAGCATTTCGTCATAGAATGAGCCCTTGGGCGGCTTGTTGTGCTTCAATAAAAAGGCCTGAACGGTCTGTGCTAATTCGTAGATCATAACTTCGCCACGCAGCTCCTGAGATTGTGTTTGCAGCTCGTTGAGCAGAGACTCCAGCAACTGATCCGACATGCCCTTCGATTCCTCCAGCACTATTTTGGGTGCTCTACAAAGGCAAAATTAGCATTAGCTTTGTTCTTAGGCCGCAACAATATCTCGTCACTTACAGCTTTGGATACTTTGAGGGGCATGTCACATGCAACTTGGTAGAGACATGGGCCTGTGGCTGGCCATTGGAGGAGTCACGCAATGGTGTTAACAATATACGGATGTCTGTCGGTTTCCATTGCGTCTCGTTGCTCTGTGGCCTCAGATCTTCAACGTCGCAGCCGAAAATGGACTGAAAAATAGCCGGCATTTATTTCGTCATTTCCATATGTAGAAAATGTGATTACCTTTATAACCTCCAATTCCTGTGTTTGCCTTTCGCGAAACGATTCTTTCGCTGCCATTTAGTTGCAAAGTTGTTCATTAAATCTCAATCAAATTAGACAATTGCACTGCGTGTTGCAATGCAACAAATACTGGAGTTTGTGCGTGTGTTTGTGTGTGTGTGTGGGTGTTTGTTTTGTTATGAATATTGTGGACACCGGTGTGTTTTTTCTGCACTAGCAGCTGTTTCATCTCTAAAAACTTTCCGCATCACCTTGGTTCTTTGCTTTTACGTTAAGCTGGTAACAATGCAATTATAATTATTACTTGCACCGAATTTGTTATTTAAAAAATTGCCACTTGTTGAATTTTTGCATTAATTTTTCCAATAGTCGCTTTTTACTACAACGCTTGTAGTTCCCAACATACCAAATAGGGGCGCTTTGTAGTTCCCAACATGGCCGTCGGCGCTAACAAAGCAAACAAACTGGCAAAAACTAAAGCTAATTTTTAACCAGGATAACGGTTTTTGATCAACAAACAAAACTGGTCTGAAACTAGACAAAATTAAGTCAAATTGAATTGTTTAAAGAAATCGTTACGTTCCTTAAAAAAAATATATATTTCTATTTTCAATAATTTCAAAACGTTTAGCTGAGCAACTAGTATTTTTCGGTATTTTTTGTGTGTTTTATGCTGCAATTAGCGGTCACATTGCTTTTCGTATAACAGTTAATTTTGTTTCGCGCGTCAATCAGAAAATCTTTTAATTTGTGTTGTTATTATTTTAATAATTTGTTCTCTTATTAAATGTGCAAGGTAATTATAATAGAAAGATTTTGTCGATCTAATTCTTCAAGACATTCGCCTCAAATTTTAACACAGTTGTTAGGTTTTAAAGAGTAGTAGGAGTAAAGAGTTTTTTTTACGAATATCCCCTTTTTTTTATGAAAAGTTTTTAAGCGTTAAACTTCAACTGTAAAACATAATGTAAAATAAATCAAATGAAACAAAATTCTTCTTTTAACCATATCTAAATTTAATGTATTAGAAATTGTTTTACCAAAAATACAGCAAAAAATGAGTGACAAGGTTCATCGTGTAGTTGTGTCCTTAACGGATGCAATGCATAAATTGCCCAGCAGCATTAGAGAAAGTCTACTCGACTGCGAGATCAATATACTGGACAAAACCACAATGCTGATAAGGAAGAGGAGTGGAATTGAAGGTATAAAATCACCTTGTTATTATCAACAGATGCAGTTTGATGCTGTTGGATATGAGGATAATGGTCATGTGCGTTCCGAGCTGTACGAGGTGTTGGTTCAAATGTTTTGCCATCATCGCCATGGTTGTCTGTTGCGTCTAACGCCTCGTCGTGCCCATAATTTAAAACTGATGACGCGCCTTCTGGTCTCGGATGTTGATAACATCTTGGAGAAGCTTCCATATCACCTCGATGGCATCAATGTGGAGTATCACGATCTTCGCAAGTTCGACATGATCAACATGCTTGCTGTGACGCATCGTGGACGTCGTAGTAAGGATCAACAAAGTCGAAAGGAAATGCAAACAACTCGTGAAATGTTCGAATGGCTTCACAAAGAATATAGATCATTGTGCAATCGAGGCACTGGCGATGACTTTATCAATGTTGAGTTTGTCGTTAGTGATGGGTTACACAAGCAACACCGTCTCAATCTGGCTATATTTAACATCTTTGACTGCAATGATCGTTCGGATATTGGCAACTTTTTTAAGAAACTTTCAATGGGTAGACAATGCAAAAGCACTTTGCTAACGGATTGTATTAAGGAATCCTTTGACAGTAAACGTTTCATCTATACTGTGGTGCTGTGCGAAATGCCTTTGGATAAAGAATGTGCTCGGGAGATGCACAAATTTATGCAACTAGCCAATATGGCCTGCATGAAAACTGGTGCAGCGAACACGAAACTGGATTTTCAAGTGAAACCGATGAACTCGACTTTGTCTTTAGAAAGTCAGTCAGGGAAAAGCACCAGCTCGAAGAGGAGTAGTGAAACCAAATATCTTCCTTGTCGTTCGTTTAATCTCTCCCTGAGGATCACAGTAAGCTAGTATTGTGGTATCAACGCATTGACGACAAGTTTGCCGAGGCTAAGGTCTGCATGGAGAGACATTACAATTTGCAGTATCGTCAAAAGTTTCAAAAGATCTGCAAACAATTGAAAAACGTTCATACTTTGCAGGATAAAAGTGGCGGAGATGCCAGACCATTGACACTAAACAAAAGCGTTAAAGATGAAGCAATTACAGCCAAGTACACTGAGGTGGTCAACCAATTGCATCAGTTGGAAAATGAAGTGGAAAGGTCAAACTTTGCCTTCACCTTGTCGACCTACATTAGCACCAAGAAGTTTGCGCTTTCGAATGCGGAAAAGGTTCTACAAGAAAGAGAAATGGCCAATTTACAAGAACAACGAAGTCGAATCAAATGTTGATTTTGGTAATTTTTGTTTTACTAAAAATCATACGATTTTCTGTTTACTTCCTAGTCAAAAATACATGTGAAACCAATTAAAATTATAAGCCGATAGTCGTAATTTCTAAAATAACTTGAGACAAATCTGGGAAATGCAATTTTTTTTTGTTTAATTTAATTTTTATTTTGTTATATATAGTTTGCAATGAGAAACACGAAATATTTGTGGTTTCAACGGGTATACATATAATATAATATACATAAAATACATATTTTTATATACATTCATATAAACTTGCAATATTATTGTCAACAAGATGTTCCATAGTAGTATAGTTGGTAAGCAGCATCCTCTCTTTAGCTGCGGCTTCAGGCTAACAAACAGTTAATATGTTCATACAATGTGTAACAGTTTAATAAATCAATGCTAAGCATACCATAATAGGATCTAGTATAATAATCTGATTTATACCAATGTGTAACGCTAAAACGCTAAAAACACTCAAAGCAACATTCAAACGATTGGTATATGCACATAAATGAATGCTATAATAATTGAATGAATAATATATATATTGTTTATGTTATTTGTATAATATTTGTAATCACTATTATCAGTTTGTGTTTACCATAAATATGTTTCGTATCTTGGCAATGTTTTTTTCTGGATATGTGCAAATCGCGATGTACTGTCTGTTGTTTTGGCCATAAATGGTGGTAAGGTAACTGAATTTTAACTGGGTTGGCAGTTGGTCATTTGAATAACCACATGTGTTTCTTCTTTAACAACTAAATGTAAATTGAGAATCTTTAAAATTAAAAAAATTATTGTAAATTAATAATAAAATGCAATGATTGTAAAATATGTACCCGCATTTCTGAGTATGTTGCGTTTTGTATTCCATACTAAATTCTAAACTAAATATTTTGTTAAAGCACTGCCATTAAAAAATACAATAATTAACTCGTTTTAGAGAACAAACATGATGAGATTATAATTGTAGTTGATTAAGAATTGTTGTCAAACATCAAAATCCAAATAACTTTTAAGCTTTGAACAATTTCATCTATTCTTTTTCCTTGTAATTTCATTTTGATTCCCAGTCTTTGCAATTTTGTCCAAAGATTTGTGTTAGTTTTATTTTGATTTTGAATTTTATCATGCTGCACTGGGGCTTAGTTTAAACTTAAAACATATATAAAAATATACATATCTATTCGTACTAGTGGTTCGATTGCCGGCTGGGCGTTCTTTAAAGATTGAAAATTAAGTTTAAAGAGCGCCAAGCTGACGTTCTCATACTCATACTCATAATTGTCTGGCTACACAAAAGCTTTTTGAGTTTATAATGCAATTAAAATATTGTAAATGCTGTCATTTGCTGTTGGCCAACGTGATCTAACCGTTTGCATAATAATTTCAGCGCTGTTTCCCCTGGATATATCCATTCACTAATCTCTACACCTGAGCTGGTTTCGTCTGTTTGCCGACTACCATGAGCAGCTTTTGTAGGAAACGTGTGAGGCTTACTGAAAAATAAAAGGTAAGTAGAAGAAAGTGCATTAGTCACCAAGAGGCAGTCATAATCTCTTTGAAGTCTACTTAAGTGTGCTACAAATGAATTAAGAGTGCGAGTAAAGGATATGAACAGAAACTATTCGTGAGTGGGGAAATAATTTCCCCCGTTTGTTAGTAGATTTCTTAAGTTTAATTGTAAGTGCAAAGTTCAGGCAGGTTAGTTCAATTGTGAAAACAAACTTAGGAAAACTAAGATAAGGAGCAAACTTAAAAACCTTTGAAGACGCTTTTGGACGCACAACCATCATCAGTTTCTGTAGTGCTTGTGTGATTCCGCCTAGAAGAATTGCAACAATTATAGGGTATAGCGTAAATCATATTCAAATTAATTGGCAAAATATATATAGATTGTTTTATTTTTGTTTGGGTGTAAACACGAACAGGAAACAGATGGCTAAAAAGTGTATTTAGATCAAATATTAATTCAAACTCACCCATGCATTTCTGGAACCAGATTGGCTTAGTCTTCCAGGCGATGAATACCAAATAGACGGGTATGCTGGACAGTATCATCAGTATGCCATAGCCTGTCTCGACGGGACTTGCGTACATGGGCACCACGGTGACAAATATTGTGGCAATCAAATACACAATTGGGAACACCAATGGCACCCGAATGGGGCGTGGCAAATTCGGCTGAGCCCAACGCAACCAGGGCAGGCAAAGCACGGCAACACCAATGCTCAACTGAAATAGATTTAGATAATTATAGTAGACTCTAAAAAAAACTAGATGCACGTTTTAAAGTCCTTTAAAACGAGGATTAGAAAGTTAAGTTAAGTTTATATTTAATTTTTACAGTTTACTCTTTTGCTCAGACTAAATAGGGATTCATATTACAATCTTCTAAAAACTTACCCAAGTGGCGAAGCCTACGTAGTTGATAAGCGCAAAAATGTCGGATACTGTCAGGTACAACATGGACAGGAATGCCATCGCTAGCACAGCAGGTGTGGGTGTAAAACGTTGAATTTGAATCATGGTTAGAATCTCTGGCATTTGACCCTCATTGGCACCCGCGTAAAAGAGACGGGAAGAGGTCAACAAAATGCCATTGACGGCACCAAAAGTAGACAGAGCGACAAAAACTAAAAATAGATTAGAAGTAGAAGTAGAAGATAGGTTAGGAAATCCGAGTACGTAAGGTCATGACCTTTTCAGCTTCGTTTACCTGGTATGGTCCAGGCCAGCATGCCAAAGGCTCGCTCCGCATAGGTGACAGCCACTGCAGAGGAGCCTAATACCTCTTCGGGCGAAAGGATGGTATAAAAGGAGACATTTGCCAAGACGTAGACTACGGTGACAAGTGTACAGCTGATGGCAATGGCGCGTGGCAGATTTTTGACTGGATCCTTCAGCTCCTCAATGATAAAATTCAAGTAATTCCTGTCACCCAACCATAAAGCCAATTAGTTAAAAGGACTTAAAATAAGCGGCTTAACACACTCACCAGCCATTGTAGGCAAACAAGCCCGAGTAGAAGGACAACGCCAAGGATGTAACCTTCGTATCGCTGTTATCGAAAGTAAAGTATTTCACATTCCCCATATAAAGTTGGTACATGCCCGTTGCAATGATGATAAACAACGCAAACAGCTGCAAATGCGAATGTGAATGTGAATGTCCTGGCTTTATAGTAATCCTTTGGCTTTAAATTACACATATATTTCAACTTACTTTGGCATATGTAAAGATATCCTGCACAGCAGTCGCCCATTTAACGTCCCAGCAATTGATTAAAGTTAGTACCACTATAAAAAGACAAATAAGAAATTTATAAATATTTTAAACATAGCAAGAGTGCGAGTCTCTGTAATCATGGGTGATGTAATAATCTGAGGATTTGCACAATGTTACACGCTTTGTTGATGGTACACAATTCTACATTATTAAATCAATATAAAACAAGTAAATTGACGATCGATCGAATCAGTCATTCACTTATTGTAATGATAATTATCAACGTATAGAACGTGATTTTTAGGAAAGTAATGACATTTAGGCTGTTTAAAGAGTTGTCAAATATGCCATTAATTTATGCCATTTAAAGAGCTTTCACAAATATGAAGTTCCTCTTCAGATATTTTTACGACAATGTATAAATTATAGCTAGCTAAAAAGTTGAATAATATGTCAAGTTCGGATTATTTGGATTAATTTAAAAATATCGTCTCTTTAAAGAACTAGCAATTTTATTTTTGAATATACAATGACAGAAAATAATGACTTTGTAAATAAATAAAGGCTCGCTATTCTACTCAGATTCCTTAACGCAATATCTAAATGCTTTCCTAATTTTAAAAATGGTGTTTATGTTTTTTATTTTTTGTTTTTGTTTTGAAGAATAACTTTTGTAATAAAATATTAAGGCTTTTATCAAGAAAATAAAATTCTTCCGACTTTTAGGAAACTTGTATTCTATCAAAATATTTTTTTACAAAATATTTCTAATACTATCTTTATACTTCCCAGACTGCATTATTTTCATAAATGAATCGATAAATATCAATCGAATCTTTTTTCGTTCTATAGAGATTAGAATAGATTTTTTTTGATATATTAATGTGTCTATTTGCACTTTGCATCAGTGGAAAACAAACGGAAACCGAAGCACCCCCGCTTTGCTTACAGCAACTGATAAGCCAATGGCAAACACTTTTTGCATTCGTCTGTTTACAAAGTGCTCGTGGGATCTGTTCGATTTGAGTCTAATCTTTAGGTCAAGTACGCAGCATTAGATAGTTAGAGTAGAGTTATATACTCACATATACAGCAAACGGCAAGCATTCGAGATGCATCTTCGGGTGGTGTACATTCCGGGAAGAAGGGTTTCAGCACGTAGGTACTAAATGTGAGTGCTACAATGGCTTGTGAACAGGGACGCACAATCATGCATTCGATCCAAAGACGTATGAATGCCATGAATGGCCCAAAGGTTTCCATAATGTACGCATAATCCGCGCCCGATTTCGTGATCATTGTGCCCAACTCAGCGTAGCAATAGGCGCCAACCTGATTTTAGATCACAGTAGAAATGTTATTTAATAAAAACAAGACATGTTCATGAAATTAGAGCAATAAGTAAAAAGAGATCAGCAAAGATGATTTCTTTAAGATAATGATTTTATAAACTTAGAAAATAATGAAAGGAAAGTAAGCAATCTAGATATGAGAATAGCTACAAAAAAAGAACATCTGTAGTCTAACGCTTAAAAGAGAAAATTGATCTAAGATTTAAAGAAATAATAGTTAGTAGAAATGGTATAGAATTGTTTTTGCATTTACTCGATATTAAATGAAAAATGCTATCAACAATTTAAAACATTCCTGAAGTCATGTCGTTCGTTCAACCCCAAAGAGGCTATCATTTCAGACCACTCAGCGTATACGTAATTTGTATTGAATATCAACCGCAGCGCGTGCTTTTGACAAGGGCGTGTCTGTCTTTCTGTGGGTGTATCTAAGTGTGTGTGGGAGTAGCTTTCTTGTCTGTATGTGTGGGAATTTCAATAATTTCATTAAAAGGCAAAATGCTGCCAGCATTTATAATTGAGTGTTGGTCCTTTACATTGTCAGTTGGCAGTTGGCATTTCGATTAAGAATAGTTAGTTGACTTGCTCCATATTGTTGCACATCTGTTTACTAGCGCGTGGCTATCAACAGGTGTCTGTATAACTAGCCTAACGACCCAGTCCATATTTGCATATGGAATTTATAAATATTTATGAGTCGCTGACCCTCCGTTTCAGTTTCAGTTTCATTCACACCATGCACTTTTTATACACTCACCATTGAAAACAGTCCGGAAATGACCCACACAACCAGAGCCAAATTAACGCTGCCCGTATACATTAACACTCCGGTGGGTGAGACAAAGATGCCAGAGCCAATGATTGATCCCACAATAACTGTGCAGCCATTCAATAAACTCATTTTGGCCTTAAGTGTCACCTCACCTCCAGCATCACCACCGCCACCTCCATTGTCACCATCTCCATTTGTCAGCTTGGTGGTTGCATCTCCATTACCATTTACAATGGAGCTCTTTCTTGAGGAGTTCTTGCGATTAAGCGACTCCGTTTCCATGTTGCAACTAAACTAAGTTCAATATTAAGAAGAAGCTACCTGAAAAGATACAAATATAAAAAGTTGTTTTATTGAGAATGCATTATAGTCTGACTTCTAAATGATTTCGAAAATACTTTTAGTACTCTTTTTTTTAGAATGTTGTTTTATGACTAAAGTTTGTCTATTTTTAGCTTAATTTCCTACAGCAGTCAGCGATTAGTTTTTAGTTGTTTTAGCATATCATTTATATGGTTCATTAAAGTGCATTGTTTTGTTTTGGTTTTTAGCTATTTATAAACTAAGTCAATTCATATATTACACTACACATGGTTTTCGTCATTTATGTTTCCAGCGGTGATTTGAGATAATTGTTTGCTTAACTAACAGTTTCATTTTAATTAATCGGGTAATAAGTGTTTACATGCTTCTGCCCAAGACAACTCAATTAAAGTTTGACTCAATTCATAGTTAGACCAGACAGACTAATAAAGTTAATCTTACGCTAGAAATCTCCACTTAGGAATGATTTTTTATGTTCGTTGTGTGAGTGAAAGGCAATTAAAGGTCATTGGCCAGGTTATGTAAAAATTACTTGTTCTATATTTTGCAACTTTTTTGTTTGACTTTGTGTTCATGTGGCATTAAAATTAAGCTTAAGTAGACAGCTGACAATTCTGAAGAACCTTGTACTTGTACCTTTCTATAATCGCGACACGACCCCATTATCAATTTGATGATGAGGAAACAAATGCAAGTTAAGATTTCAACGAGTTCAATAAACCACAAAAAACAATCTTTTCCTATTTCATTAAATAAAATGATATGTAAAGTATTTGATTGATTGTTGACTTGCAGCTAATGAGCGCGTGTTGGTTCATAATATGTAAACATTTTCTTTTCGTCTCGGTTCAAGGCTGTGGAAAGCGGAAAGCGTACCCTATCACTCTCTCTCTCTCTCTCTCGCTGTGTCTCTCTCTCTTTCACTCTTTCTATCTGATTAGGTCACAATGTTTGTTATTTCTTTATATAAAGCCAGGCACTTCCTCCAAAGCAAGAACCGGCACTGGGCACACGCTTTGCATAAATTATCATAAATTCAAAAGCGAGAAAAACAACGGACACAGATACAAAAATATTGTATCTGACTCAACTATTGAGCGACAGGTAGCACAAACAGGTGAATAAACTAATGATCTGCTAGTACAGAGCATTAATTTTTTTAGTTTTTTCAGTATCCAAAATAATCTAAAGCTAGTTCCCTTTTATGTACATTCTGTTGTTTAGAACTTTTCCTAGTGCTAATTATTCAACTAAAGGTATCATTTGCAGTTCATAGTTGAGCAGCCAAGCAGAACGAAGTGAGAAAAAGCCAAGAGTGTTATGGCCAATATAAAAACAGTCCAAAATTTTAGATTCCCTGATGCAATCCACACCACTTCTGACCGCAGACAATAGATTATGGGTTTTCAAATGTAATTGGGGCTTACTCGACGGAAACTTGCAAGCAAAATTCCAATTTCATAGAATTATTACAAGCCAAGTTAACAACATATCTTAGTCATTGGGGGTTTTGCGTAAGTTGTGAATGTGTAAAAAGCAATTATAATTGGCATTTCGTAAACCATTTAGATGCAATTCGTTCAACTCTAATGACTATTGTTGTTACTTGTATCTATTGTGTTGGCCTTTCACTCTTTTCTCAGCCATTAGTTTGGCCCAAAATCACTTCACCTACATATTTGGGTCTAACAATATCGTCAGTATTGATTCGCCGTGAGCTATACATGTATGTATATGTTAGATTGACTCACAATTTCTATACCCACAAATAGCACAAAAAATCCATTAATTTTGATACCGTAAACAATCGCATAAAATAGTTTTCGAGCTAATCTGACGAGGCTGCTATCAATTTTCCGGGTAGTTGCCTAACAAATGTATATTGTATATTATATTTTAACAAAATCCACCCAACTAATAAAGTTAATTAAAACATTTCCGAATAAATTGAGTTTAGCTTCGATTTGTTTTATAAACTTTTTTAAAGCATTTCTTCTAATATCTCTCTACATTAAATTTAATCCTAATTTAGAAGGTGCAAATTGAGCTTTAATTATATATTGAATTCTTTGTCTTTCTTTTTATTTCACGACATGTGTGTAATAAATTTGTGAACAGCTTTTGATAGCTTGATTTTAATGTGTTGCCGAAATAACAACACGTTGTTGTATATACATTTTTATTTTATGTACTTCTTGTGGGTTTTTTAATTTCGGATTTAACTTTGTTTTATCTTTGCTAAGCACACACACATAAAGAAGTCGAATAAACAATGTCTGGATATTCGGACCAAGATTACACAGTTGGCAAAACAGTCCTCTGACATTTATTGTGTTAAGTAGCTACCTTCTCAGATTAAATAAGAACTTTACTCGTACTTCTTCCCGCCACAAATCCGTTGAGTGTTTCTATTTGCACAATATCACAGAGAACTGAGAACTGCGAACTGAGAGCTGGAACCGCACGCAATCAACGAATGGAGCAGACTGACACTAGCGTTGTATAGTCCGAGGCATCTTTACGGCGCAATCTCTACCAGAGCACGGCCCTCGGCATGGCTGACTCTCGGTATCACCTACAACAACGTCAAGTTAAAGCTCTCATTGTTGTCAGTTGAGCTTGTGCATGAGCTTTGAATAGAGTCAGTAAAGCTCTTTGAGTTGCTGCGCTACTTCGAACTTGTTGGAGGTTAAGATTGGAGAGGGCTCGTTCGTTTCTAACCGGCATTTTTGAATTTTTAATTTTGTTTCTTTTTACCAAAAACAAGTTTTTGACGCGGCGATCGAAGCATTTCTTTGTGTGTTTTGCTTTTCAACAGAATTTCTGTTGTTGCCCAAACAAAAACTTGTGTTGTTGTTGTTGTATTTGTTTTGTTTTTTATGTAACTTTATGATGATTCTCCTAACGTGTTTGCTTTTAGTTGTTGTACATAAGCGGAAAAAGGTACCCGTTGTTTTTATCTAGCTGATGCTTGTACGCAACTCTAATTAGTTGAAAGACGTCTAACGCTCTCTGCCTTCATGTTAGATATTTTATCTTTCGGCACTCGAAAATTTCCAGTTGATATGTTCAATGCCCCAAACAATTCTGTCCAAGTCCAACTCTACCAGATGCAGTGCCCAAGATACAAAAGAATCTTTTACATTAGCTTTACCCACACAATAGCAAAATGTATTTTTTTCACACGAAGACATATACTTATAGTAGTAGTTATGCAAATTTGATTCAAATCCCACTGATTTTCTTGCGCGCATATTCAAATCCCACATTCCCACATATGAAAGCCCTATAATTGAATATATCCGCATTTGGAGCAACATCTACAACGTCTACACACACAAACACACACAAGTGTCTCAATGCTAACTCGTCCGTCTCGATTGTGACAATGCGACAAAAGTTTCTAAAGTCAGTTGCAATTTCTCTAAATAGCTCACAAATAGCCCACGCAATTTGTCTTTCTTTGAAGAATTTATTTCAAATTATATTATTCGCTCGCTTTATCCAATGAATTATTTGATTTTGCAACCCGAAGTTTTCCTTATTGCAAACTAAAATGAGGGCTTTTTTAATTTACTCCATACAACAAAGGCTCAGGTGAATTATCAGTCTCAGCAAATGAGGAATTTACTTTATAGAGTATTTGTATACTTATTCTCAAATAAATGTCGATATTTAGTGTATCTGCAAACAGAGCGTATGCTAAATGTATCTGCAACTAAGAGTGAATCTGTGTACAGGGTATATCCGAGGCGAGCTACACTTTTTAGCTTAACACCAAATGGACAATGGATATTGCACAATCTCAGATCCATTAGACATAAATTAGCCACAATTGACGCGTCGTCTGAAACGTCATTGTGAGAGGAACGAGTACATAATTTAGAAGGTATTTTTATAAGGAGCTTAATTTATGCAAGATTCTCGTAGTTTGAAAATTTAATGTGTGTTTTCAACTAGTTATCGTGATGTATGACATTTAAAATACTCGCGCTTATTACTCAAATGTTTTACAATATGATTTGTATATATTGATATTGATATTGATATTAAAGTGCATTTACGAAATGCTTAAGATTTCTTGAAGTGTGACGATTATTGTATTTTACAGCAATCTTTTAAAGCGTGACAAAATCGTGTGATCCACGATTACAAAAAGGTAGCTTAATTAATATTATATTTTATTAAAACCGGAATTATATAGTAACTGTTTGATTATAAACATTTCAAGGGAACATGCAAATCCGAACTTGCAATCAGAGTTAATTTTCGTACAACAGCTAAATAATAAACTTAATTCTAAATTTAGCGAAAGTTTGTCTTTGACTTAATCTCTGACATCTTTGCACATTGACAAATGGCTATTGCATCTTGCAAACTCTTATTTAAGCGTTTATATTAAATTACGCCTCAGTTGCACCTTGCAAATGTCAATAAATTTAGCGCATTGTCAAGGTTAAGGTAAATTTATACCCACACAAAGGTATTGAGAGAGACTTTTAGGCTTTAATTTGATACTCGCCGCGTGCCAGCATCCCATAAGTTGAGCAGAGACAACACACCTTGTTGGGTGCAGGGTATTGGATGTTAATTAATAATCGGATTAATCATAAGCCAAAGTTTTTTTGGGTGGCAAATCAAATTTATAGAATATTAAAAATCTCAAGTTACACTGATCAAATCTCTTGATTGCATTGCATCAGATTCCCTTTATCACAACTTTTAATAGTTTACATAATTTGTTTCACAAAGTGGCGCCAAAGTGTCTGGCAATGTCAAATTATGCCGACTAGTTGAGGAAGGTGGGTGTGTGCGTGTGTGGGTGTATGTGGGACAGCTGTGACGTCACAGATGCGTCTGACGTAGATGGAGGTGTGTTATTTTCTACTACCACATACATGCCCGTCCCATCTTTGCAGCCAAAAATAGCTTTGCAGAATGTGAAAAAGGGCAAAGTTCTTGCTACCCTTCAAAGCCCACTGTAATGTGAGTTATTTGAGGGGCTTCGCTAATTTGTTTTGTAAAAACTTACAAGTTTTTCAAACTTAAACAATTTTTAATTAAACGCAATAGTTTGCTGTCACACTTTTACTTGGCAATGTCAAGGCCTTAGCATACTTTTGTTACTACATAATATTCATCAATTTGTATATACTTTTATATATGTTGCAGGTATTCGAAATGCTTTCCCACGCTTATTTTCACACTTTTCTGTTAATCAAACATAGTGAATAACCAAATCACGTTGTCTATTTTTTCTTAACAAATTCAAGCTTCAAGTCGTGTCCACAGTTCACAGTGTACTGAAAGCCAGCGCATGGCTACAGCATCAGAAAACGCGAACGAGAGAACCTGAACCAAAAACGTGAACGACAGAATCGTATTCTGATAAGAGGGCGTTAAGAGTAAGAGAAGCTTACAGTTTGCAGACCAAAAAAGGAACATACAAAAAAATTATACAAAAAAAGGTCGACGCTTGTGCTTTGGCCAGTCACGTTGTTGTTGTTGTTGGTATTTTTATTGTTGTTGTCGTTGTCGTTGCTGTAATTTTGTTGAATCTGAAAACCTTTAGCGTACTTCAAATTATACGTTCCCGTCCAGACAACCCCCTGCCTTCCTCTCGTTAGCTATGCGCAAGCATTCATCAAGGGTTCTTTCTTTTCAGTCTTCGGTCCACAAATTATGTCAGGCAAGTTATGCCATTTCTTAAATTTTTTTTTTTCTTCCTTTTGGCTTTCAGATTTGTCTTTGCGTCCGTTCGCGCCTTTTGTTTGCGCAGAACGCATGGCACAATGTGCTTTTCATTGCTGTACACTGCGTTGTTCTGAAACTACTCTGATGCGTACAAGTTATCTAAATCTTGAATTTTTTGTTGTACCTAAGGTCAGCGCTGTTTAATTGTGCGCATGTCCCGCTTTGAGCTTTTTGTTGAAGCGCTAAAGAATTTTAAAGCTAATATCTAACGATAACAATAATTGTATATCGATTGACAGACATTTTGCCGTTGACTAATATCTTTCTTCTTCTATAAACCAGTGTTGCCTGTGATACATTTTTTAACCAAGAAAATGATTTTGTTCTTAATAAAATAAAATAATTCAAATTAGATAATATTAAACCGTTTCTTTTACAACATAACTCGATTTTCTGATTTTTGAATACCACTTGAAAATGGGGCCTTTTTTCATACACTTCAGCTTTTTTCTGTCATTCTTACATTGACTGCTTGTTGTGGAAACCGCTTTATATATAATAAAGCAGTGCTTAGGCAAGCAGTGGTAGTTGCTCTTCTACTATTTAGCAATAGATGGCGGTAGCGTCTAAGTAAACGGTTTTCTTAAATTCCAT
This sequence comes from Drosophila putrida, assembly GCA_037043535.1. NCBI lineage: Eukaryota > Metazoa > Arthropoda > Insecta > Diptera > Drosophilidae > Drosophila > Drosophila putrida. The sequence continues at coordinate 2,299,670 of JBAMBI010000135.1, forward strand.
TCTAAATAAAAATATTGCAATTCCAAGTCCTAAAATAAAAATATTCCAATTCAAAATTTAAATTAATTTAGAAAAAGTTTCAACTAATTCAAAAAGTCTCAATAAAAAAAAATAGAAAATATCCAGTTTTGTTGGTGCAAATATTTTTTGTAATCCCTTTGTTGTCTGTTTTATTATACGATTTAAACATTAATACTCCAGAATTTGCTTATTGGTCCTCTAAACTTATTGCTTATTAGTTAATTATTTATGTTTAAAAGAAAGAACACAATAAGTAAAAAAAGTTTAATAACCATTTGACAACATTAACCAGGTTATTTTCCTATTCGTTCAACCGTTTAACTTAGTTTTTTGATTGACTTTAATATAATACATTTTGAATGATTTTGCTTAATAATAGTTTTAAGGTACATTCGTATATTTAACTGTTTAATTGTCAGACATTTATTTCCCATAAGAACGTGTGAACCATTGCAAACTGTGTCCGCCACATCAACTTTTGATCCTGTTTCCAAACTTCTCATGCATACAAGCAGCATTGTTGTGCGCTTAAGATACATATACTATACATAGGTGTGTATATACACACAATACGTGTTGTGCAGCAGCTGGATGCACATACGCACTGTTGCACAACAATAAAAAAAGAGGAGAGTTGTCACGCCAATGCCTGCCGTGTTGCTTATTAGTTTGTTTTGCAGCTGGGCAAAATCAATCAATGGGCAACTGACAAAACTGGCAAACACCTGATGACCCCTCATCCTGCTTCCCCGTGGTGAGCTTCATTTGTGTGCCTAGGCAATCGGGCCGGATGCTAGGCCAACAGGATATGAAGGCCTGTCCAACCTTCAAGCCCAACCCAATTTCCCATGCAATCCTATTCGCATATTTTTCGAAACCTATTTTTTTTTTTTGATCCTAACGTGACTACGACAATTTGCGCTGCCACTGAATGAAAATGCGTTGTATAAACCATTTTTGACACCGAAAGACACAACTTGTAATGGAGAGAGTTGTCAGTTTGCTTTTTATCAAAAAAGTTTAATGCCACACAAATGCGATTTGCATTTTTTTTATGGACTGTAAGTATCGAGACAGGTAAATTTCTCATGTGCACTTGTCAAAACTACTAGACGTGGCCATTTCCCATTTCCCTATAGTGTTCATAGTTATCGTCATTCGCCTGAACAAATTTTGAATAACTCTTTCGTTCAATGAAGTGTCTCTCTTTTGGTCTGGCGCTAAGCTACTTACCACTCCATTGGATACTTGTTCAGGTTTTTGCAAAATTTATGCACTTCCTGACCGGCGGCACATGTGAGACAGCTACTTTGAGATCTTCCTTGGACTGAGGACTGGCAATGAGCTGCAAAGCGGCTTTTGATAGCATGCCCTGCAACTGGAGTCTCGAGAGCTGCATGCCTCGTATTTATGCAAAGTGCTACCATGTGCTGCTTCTCCAATTCTCCAGTTCTCCAAATGCCTTTCCAGTTGCCACGCAGTTGCTCCTTCAGTTTGCCGGCTTATGTTAATTTTGATGGACTGAAATCAATTAAAGGCAAGTGGAAATATGAGAAATATGAAAGAAACTGTGCGCACAATCAAAACTTTACTAATTACAAACTTGCCGAAAAATCAGCTTAATACAATAAGTGCGACAATGGCTCCTAACCAGTTACGAAAAGTGGCTTGACAACCCTCCTCTTCTCTCCAATCCCCTTCCCTCACCACCACTCAATCGCCTACAAGCAAGTGCGAAATAAACTTGCGTTTTCAATTACCAAAGCCAGGACCTGAGTCCTCAGTCTTGAGTTGAGCCTGCTGCCAGGCATCAAAGGATATAGACGACGTCGCCGTCTGCTGACAATGCGAAAATGCAAAGAGCAAAAGCACTTGAAAGCTGAATGAGTACGAAAATGAATACGGGAACTGGTAACGGGATGCGGGGAATGGTAGAGTGAAATGGGGCCAGGAACAAGGCAACTAAATGGAATGGCATTTGGCGACAGCAGCTAGAATCATTTTTAACACCATTTCATTTTTTTTCCTTGATAAGATACTTTTTTTCAAGTTGAAGGCGTTACTTGATTGGAATAACAAACTTATCTAAATTCCAAGTATGTATATAACTATATATAGTAAGTTGCATATGTGCAGGAAAAAAATGTATACAGGACGCTATGGGATGTTGTTATTAGAGTGTCATTCATTGAAGCAAGGACTTCAGACATTCAGGTCATTCGAATAATTGAGATTTTATGACATCTAATTTAAATCTAAATTTCCAAGTCGTTAATAAATTGTGAATTCATGTATTAAAATTATAGATGTAAATTGTAAATTTGTTCTTCACACTTATTTATAAAAATTGCTTAGTTATAGGATATTACTAATGAAGTCGTTTTTAAGAGTATTGGGATTTCTACACTTTAAATTTAAAATTTGTAAATATTTTACTTTAAATCCACTTCTAATGCTTAAATTTAAAATAAAACAACCACACTTTAAACTCGATTCTGATGATTTTTTGCTTTGTTTTAAAAAAACTATGCCAATAGTGACACAAAATGTTACTTGCAAAGTCGCCAGATTAAAGTCTAAACTGATTTAGATCATAGTTTTATTTAATATGATCATAAGACACAAAAAAGGTTTTCATATTGCTTAATTTTTAACTAATCGTTCCTAAGGCATCTATATGAATAATCTGTCAGATGTGAAAGGCTTAATGCAGGTCTCTGCAAGGGAATGCAATCATTTTTTTTTAATGAATATGACATCCTATAAAGATGATCTGAATATTGGATATGCTTGAGTCTTGGCTTATGGAGAATCGGCTGTGACCCAGATCCTCGCATTTTACAGAAATTAATTTCGTTCCCGGTTAGAATCAAACAGTCGATGACTACGACAGTTCTTTGCAGCTTTGCAGAATCATTCAGTTTCATAATTTATTTAAAGCTCTGTGCAGTTAGTCTGCCGCTTGGCATTTTCAGTCGAGGCGAGTGTTAAAGGATAAAGTTTATAATTTCATAAAGTAACCTCCTATCTCTGTCTTTCTCTCTCTCTCTCTCTCTCTCTCTTTTTCTAGATATTCCGAGAGCGACGAGGCAGCGTCTTGAATTTATGCACTGAATTAATTATGCACGTACGTCGCGACTTTCATCGTGGGGAAATGAAAAAGGATTTGGCTTTGACTTTAGCCAACTTCAGTCCGAATTCTGGGTAGGATGGGGAAGTGGGAAGTCGAAAGTGGGAGTGGGCGTGGTCGTGGTCGTGGTCTGAGGCTTGTCGGCACGTCTGTTTGTCTGTTTGTCTGTTTGTCTGCTTAGTTTGTGTTTGGTGGCGTTGGCGGGGCATTTAAAATAATTGCTCCGCGTTGTCTGACGCTGCAAGTGGAAAAACTGAAACTGGCAATTCGTGTGAAAAGTTTACATTACGCTTTTGGCATAAGCTTATAATGGATTTGTCAGCGGGTTTGTTGTATGTTTTTTTTTTTCTTATCTTATTTCTTTTTTACTTGCCTGCAGGCCGCAACAACCACCAAACTGTTCTTTGGGGCTTCTGCGTTGAGTTAATGTAAATTATGGATAGTTCTAAGTGGCCCGAGAGTGGGTAACGACTGCAAGTTAAATGTTTTGGGTTCATTTGCATAGAAGTTGCGGTGAAAGTTTCGCAGGAGAAAGTAGCAGGACCTCAGCATGAAAATTGTTACGGAACATGCATGAGACTTGAGCTGGAAAAAGTTATTCAAATGAAGTTAAGAGTTGATTCAAATAGATAATATGGTTGAATTGGAAGAAGAGTTAAAGAAATCTTTAGTAAGATGAGAAGAACATCACTTAAAAGTAAATTGGATGAAGAAGAAAGAGATATAAATATCTTAAAGGTTTCTAAAGGTGATAAAAAAAGAGAAATAAATGTATATATATGTATGTATATAGTACGATAGTAGAAAATAAAGTAAGGTTACAAGAAAACTCAACTTCTCAAGCAGACTTAAACGAAATATTACATTGATTATAGTTTAATTTTTAAATTAAAGTTACTAGTCATCAGGAATAGGAAAAAGAATTACTAGTCATTGAGACTATTAGTAGTTAGATTTAGCCCAATTTGGTCAGGATGTTCAAAACAATAACATTATCTGATCTCTAAGTTCGGTCTGTATATAGAATATTAGATTTGCAAATAAAATGTTACATACTGTCAAATCCAAACATTCTTTGATACAGCCCTGCCATAAACATTAATTGGTATATTAGATAATTTACCTTTCGTCTTTAATTTGCTTTAGTCTCTCTTCACTTACAATCCATCGAAAAGCTGTCTTTATTCACTCGGCTTTGCTTTGTATTTAAGTCACTTTTTTCTCGTTGACTGTGGAAATTGCTCAGATTTCACACCCGGCGGGCGGGGGATGGGACATAGATACAGATACTTGGATACATTGGGCAACAGATTCATGACGCTGTTTTGGCTACGGCGTCAGCTGTCTGACATCGTTTATTTACGCCGTCAGGGAAACGTTGAAAGCAAATTGATATTATGTGGATTTGGCTTTCACTTTGGGGCTGGGTATCAATAGGCGAAATCCTTTCGACAGGCCCTGGCACCGTCTCACTCGAGTTAAGCCAAGGATAATGATTATGTTGCGCAACGAGCAGTAACACAGAAGCAAAGGGAAGTGGGAGGAACATTTAGACAGTGGCTTTTGCATACATTGCGGGTTACGTGGCATACTGGGAGGTGACTTTTCGTTGGGGTTGGGGGTGAAGGTGGGTAGTTATTGGGGGATTCATGCCAGAATTTGTAATCGACAGACAATCGACGTGCGCTCAAGAACATAATGGATGTTGAAGGGAATACGGAATCGGATTCCCAAGGCAACATTGCAACTAATTGGGTTTCGTTTAACGTTTAGACAATGAGTTAGAACAAGACCGCAATTCTGGTTGAGAACTGGGAATCGATTCGATGGGTATACTCTATCTTTCTCTCTCCCTCTCCCTCTCTCTCTCTAAATCTCTCTCTCTTTTTATCGTTCTGCGTGTCTCTGGGCCACTTGATTGGAAAATCAAACTAATTAAAAGATTTCAATTAAACGTCTTGCTGCAAATGCTACAACTTGGCGCAGTAATTCCATTAAAACGGCAAATCAATTTCAATAAATTTCATTCAGCTTGAAATGAGCACAAGGTAAGCATCCAATTGAAGGCGCACTGACACGCCCACAAGCAAAAACGTTGCCACTGTTGGCACTTCTCTCTCTTGCTGCTCTTACTGCTTTTACAGCTCTTCCGCTTACTGCTGTAAGCGTCATAAAACTGTTACATGCTGACAAATCTGTTAATTGAATCGAGAATCCAATTAAAACTTCAATTTTGCGGAAACTTTGCGCTTTTGATAAAGTTCAAGTGCATAAATGGCCAACATGCGGTCGTTGTTGATTTCATTTCACATGTTGACACTTCTGCCAAACTCAGCTCTTTGCACATTTTTTATCACTTTATTTTCCACTATGCCACAAACTGTCAATGTCCTTCTCTTTCTTTTTTTTTGTACTTTTTAGTTTTTTTGTTTTTGTTTCTTTTGCACTTTCTATTTTCTTTTGAAACGGGTGTAAATTCAATAACGAATTTATGTGGGCTCTGTTGACTATATTAAAGCGCACAATTTCCTAATTAGTGTGTCTGGTATTTACATAGTAACCCCCACTGATATTCCTATCTCTATGCTCCTTTTCTCGACTCCCTCCGTTTTGTTGCCACATTTCTCACTTTTGTCCTTTTGCATGCATTTGAAAATAGTCAAAGTAAACCACAAGCTGCGCATAACTAACTGAAACTGCTTTATTTGGACAAACCGCAGGAGGCCCCATTCAAAACATCTACCTCAACATTCTGTTGGACCTCTGCCACAAAAGCAACAAATACAATTTCATCTTTATTTGTAGAGATGAGCAATAGAATGTTAATTTATACTTTCCATTACTCCAACTAGTTGCCATATTGAAAAAAGATAAGTTTATTTTATCAGCTAGTTACGAATTGAGGAACAAGTGTGCATTATATATTATAAATCTGATTAAAATAACTATGCTATGACTTTTACAGGAAATTAATACAAAATTATCGTTGGAAATTCAATCGACTTTTGCTTCTTTTACTTAGTTAATCTAAGAACTATTTAGGACAAATAGTTCATATAGATACACACTTATATGGATTTAAAGTATATTTCAAATAAGTGTTCATATAAAAACTTATATTTAATTTACAAATAAGTACATGACTTAACTTCTTAAACACAAAAGATAACAAATGCGTAACAATAAGAGATATTCTTTGTTCGTCAGAAATGATTGTATTCTCGGCTTATAGAAAACTCATATACTAATGTTTGCAATGTACGTTATGTGTAATAACAGCTAATTGTTAATTGGAATTTCATTTCGAATTGTGACTCGTTAGTTCATAGTTCATATTGTTTGTAGCAAGTTTAAGTACTGTTCATCTCTGGCAGCGAGAGGTTCACTTTTCATTTAAACATTTCGACTGCTGTAGGTAGCCCATTAAAATTGCATTTAGTGAAAATTTACCAGTGTGGAGAAAGGTAACAACCGCAGGCGCACTTTGCACTCGGCTATCTACGAGTATGTATCTACAAGTGTGCGTGTGCCCGGAAACGGAAATAAAATAATTTCTGGTAGCACTCGACAGTCAAACAGACAAACAGTTGTTGCAACAGCGATGCTATCTCTATATCTACAACAAGCTCTCTCTTTTTCTGACTGTATACCCATCTCTGTCTTTCTGTTTGTTTGTTTGTCTGTCTGTCTGTTTGCCTGGAGGGAAGACAGGCGTTTATGCAAATGTTTGGCCCCAATGCTTTAACTAAAAACACTTTAACCGCATTCACCTTGGGCGAATGCTTGTTAGTAGCCATTGAAATCAGTAGAGACACCAACCGAGGCAAGCCAAGCTCCAGCTTCAGCTCCCAGCTCCAGGTTCGTTTTCTACTCCCACTCCTGAACAGTTACCCAAAAGGCCGTAAAATGTCTGCAAGTTACAGCCTGGCCCAACTCTGGCAAAATGGCTGTTGTTGCCGAAAAATGTTTCATTGCTTTGGGTGCTTCAGTTTCTGCTTCAGCAGTAACTTTAACCTTCCCCAGGATGCTTCGTTCTGGTCTCGACTGTTTTGCCACACCTCAGCTAAAAGTCATGGCTCCATGAGTTGTTCTTGTATAGAGTGTAGCATAGCGTAATTTCAATTCAGTCAAAGGTTTTCTACGGCCAACTGAGCCTCATATACACTCCGTTCTTACGCTTGTCTCTATCTCTCTCTCTCTGTCTTTCTCTCTCTCTCTCTCTCTTGGTGTTTCTCTTTCAAACACTTTGGTGTGTTTATTATGGCGCTGTGTGTCTGTCCTTGAAGCATTTGTTGTGTTGGGTTCTCGGCACTCCAGAAAAGATAGTCGTCGCACTTGTTAATATGTGTTTGCCAACTTTACTAGATGAACTCGTCAAATCAGATATTGCTTGATTAAACACATTAGCATTTCCCAAAAATTTAAAGCCAGCTTTTTAGGTAGCTAAACAAACTTAGAAACTTGCAGAAAGTCAAAAGGACCGAGACAGAGAGCAACAGCAGACAGAATATAGAGATACGGTTATGCTAATATTAAGCAACGATTAAAGCACGGTTTTAAGTATTTCAGAGACATTTTTTTTTAAAGATTATTAAGATTAAATGTTACTCAGCATTGGTAGATAATTTAATTAAAAGGTTTAAATTAAAAGCCTATTATTTCTTTTACAAATATTCTTTACAATTTTTATTTATTTTAACACCGATTTTAATTATTTATAATTTGAGCTACGTTTGGGAACTAGTGGATTTTGTAGACAAGAAGAACTTGTTAAGTGTTACTTAGCGCCTTTTACAACACTGCCACTTACCATGGCCAATAGCAACAATAACAATAACAACAACACCAACAAATAGCGCAGTCAAGTCGAGCTGGTGAAAAGAAAACAAACATTTTCTCTCACGAAATTTATCGTTTGCATAAATTTGCTTTATTGCCTTTGCTCCTGATCCTTGTTGTTGTTTCCCAGTGCGAGTGTGTAGGTGGGTGTAGTAGTGTGTGTGTGTTTGTGTGTAGAGGAAGTGTAACTTTCGTCGGCAGACCAAGGCAAGGCAATCAACAACAAAAACAACGATGATGGCAACTAGCCTGGCAAATGTGGCGAGCAAAGTTTTCCATTATTCAATTTAACTAATGAAACTGAAAATTCATTTTACCACATTAACACACACACACACACAGAGAGAGAGGGGAAAATGTTAGATGTGGTAGGAAATGTGAGCTGACGCCGACAGCAGGACATGTGTGCGTGTTATTTTGTTGCTGTTCTAATTCGACTCCTTGTGTTGCTATAAAACGCGAAAATTTATATTTAGAGGCCAGCAAAAGGACGAGGACGCTGACGAACTTTTGAGGCATTGGACACTGGCGCTTGGCGGCGTGGCGCCACCCTTTGCAGCATGGAAATGTGGCGGCATTTTAATAATTAAGCATACTTTTGGGCGTTTTCATGTCCATTTGGAGTGTCTGGCGGCTCTTTTGTTTAATGTGGCGACATTTCGCCTTATAAATTATGTGACCAAATGTGCGTTCAGTTCATTTATTTTTGGACTTCCTTCCCAGATGGCCGCTTGTAAGGATTTACGAGCCTAGATTTCAATATAGTATATGTAGGTACCTTAAATTTTTATTGCTTTCATTAATTGTTGCGTTGAGTAAAATATATTTTATACTAACAAAAATAATACTTAGCGCACTTCATTAACATCATCATCATTGTCGTTGTCATCGTCATCGTCATTGTTGTGGTCATCGTCATTGTCATCAACATCAACATTGTCGATGTCAATATCGTTATCGTCATCGTTGTCGTTGTCCAAGTCATCATCAAGCTCATCACTGAATAAGGGACTGTCAGCACTGTTATTTGCATGTATCTCAATATCAGGATCATCATCCGGTGCATCCTCAGTGGTATCGTCATCATCATCATCACAAGGATCCGTGTCTGGTGATGAGGCATCGCCTTCAAAGCATTCCGTCTCCACATGATCCCCATTCCCAAGTTCACGTCTCGGCCCACTATTAGGCTGAGATACAGATGCCTTTTGAACCCTTCCTATGTCCACCTCCTTGCGAATCACAGGAGGTTGCTTCGCCTGTTGTCGGAGGGGAATAGCATTGATTGTGTTCTCCTCTCCAGCGGCATTTCTCTGGCTAGGTCCACTCTCAGGGGATGTGCTGGGCATCAAAGCTGCCATTAGTTTTGGCTCTATGGTTTTCTCATAGTCTGTAAAGTCGAATAAAGGCGGCAGGGGTCGTCCACTTGGCATATTTTGATTGGGATCATTCCGAAGTTCATCGAAGAAGGGATGTGCGCAGGCAGTTAGCGGAGATATCCGCTCATTGGGAGAATAGATGAGAAGTTTGGAAACCAGATCGATCGCTTCCGGAGGCGTCTTTATGCGAAAGACTTTGGCCCAGGGATGAGGCTTCAATTGAGGTAGCTGCAATTGTTTGTAGTTCGGATTCATGTCCTGTAGCTGCCCTGTTGACGGTGTTCCCATCACTTTGACAATCTCAACTATTTGATCGACACCCGAATCACCGGGAAATATAAGTTGTCCCAGCAATAGCTCGGCCACCACACAGCCAGCACTCCACATATCAATTTTGGTGGTGTATTGAGTGGCACCAAAGATTAGCTCGGGTGATCGATAGTATCTGGAGCAGATATACGAGACATTTGTTTCACCAGCAACCAATTGCTTAGCACTGCCAAAGTCACATAATTTAAACACACCCGTTTCTGAATCCAAGAGCATATTCTGTGGCTTGATATCTCGATGACAATACCCAAAACTGTGCATAAAGGCCAGACTCCGGAACATTTGATACATATACAGTCTGATAAAGTTGACGGGAAGTGTTTGCTTGGACCTTGCAAATTGCCGCTCTACCTTGTAGAGGGTCTCGGGCATAAAGTCCATGACCAGATTCAGATACACTTCTTCACGCTTATCGCCGCTGGAGTAGAAGAAATACCTGAGACTGATAATATTCTCATGTTTCAGCTTTCTCATAATCTGCAGTTCCCGATTCTTGAAGCGTCGATCCTGTAATACCTTCTTAATTGCAACAAGCTCATTGCTGGGCAACAATTTAGCCTGAAAGACCACCCCGAAGCTGCCATTGCCAATAACTTTAGCATCCGTATAACTGATCTCTATCATCGTATCTGGACCAAATCCAACAGTTGCCACCACGGTGTTTACCTTGTTACTCGAGTTGGCGCTCTTGCTAGCCATTGTTTGTAATTTATATATTTATTTTTTACAGGAGTTTTTTTAAGTTTGCTTGGATTGTTTTTATACAAAAGTCAAGTAATGTGGACCTAGTGTATTGGGTAAGACTAACGTATTAACCCTTAAAGACATATGTGTACTGGCAAGCGTTTTATAATATATTTTTTAAATGTCAACGAGACTATTTTTCTTTTGATTAAATAACAACAGCTTTAGGCAGCAGCTACCCTGTTTTTTACCTATTTGGTTGTCAAATTCAATGAGAGTTTTGATATATGTATGATAAAAATATGTGCAAACAAATCATATATATAACAAACCGCAATTATTATTTTCAAATTTGTAATTATAAACACTGCAATATACATAACTTTATGCCCGCATTGCTCATTGGTAATCACAAATCGCTGACTAATCACTAAAGCTATGCATTCTTATGTGGGCCCAAGCTATTGTTGCTTCTAAGTTTGCAATCTGAAACTAGTCGAGAACGGGAACTTCGAGTCCGCAGATCAAGTTTAAAAGTTTACCCCACAAACATTGCTTATACAAAGTTCAAATATGGGGTGTGGTGCTGAATTAGTCAAATTTATACTAATTTTATTCAATGCTCTGTGCTTGGTAAATACATATCTTTTAAGTGCTTGCAATTAGTGACCTTTTCTCATCTTGCCGATAGTCGTAAGCAAACCTGACGAAAAGAGAACCAAATCTTACGTTTATCTACCATTTAGGGTTATCGGGAAGATAAGAAAACGGCCCTTAGGGTGTAAACTTGTGAGAATATTTTAAATACATATAGCATAATGGATATTAATTTTTGCGAAATACCCATAAATTAAAATATTATTGTACTTGTTAAACATCCTTTCTGGAAGTCCTTGATGCTGTATGCTTATGAGAATGACCAATATAAAATCAGATGACAGTTTTTGTTTTACTCATTAGAGTTTTATTCTGTTTTAGATATGTGGCATTTATATAATAATAAATTGGTATCCAATAGTCAAAGAAATCCATAACTTATCCACCATGAAAGAACACTTGATCATAAATATTGTAGCCATTGTGCCTCTGGTTTTGGGTAGTCTTATTCTTGTGATGTCTTTATTGGGTTGCTGCGGCGCCTTGCGTGGAAGTCCTTGCCAGCTTCGAGCCGTAAGTTATAGAAATCTGATCGGTGAAGTAAATATTAATTGATTGTTTGTTTGTTAGTTTTCTGGAATCATGATGGTCTTGTTTATTGGAATACTGGCGTTGATCATCTTCGTGTATACGAAATATGACAAAATTGTCCAAGTTTCTGAAGGTATTATAAAGGAGGCGTGGGCTACCCACAATAGTCACGAGCCATCTAGAAAAATACTTCATAACATTGAGATTCGTGTAAGTAATTGAATAACTCGAGTTCGAATAGATTTAATGGATTGACTTTAGCTGAAATGCTGTGGAAAGGATGGCTATAGAAATTATCAGCAAATGTATGAACCTATACCCCCATCCTGTTGTGGCCTGAAAACAGGACAATGTCATGAGAATCAAGCATTTAAATCAGGATGCTTGAATGTCGTTACCTCATTGTGGGAATCGCGCGAGAAAGTTATCAAATTTGGAGCAATAGCCGCATCTGGCGTAACGGTAATAAACAAAAAAGTATTTATTCAAAATAATATTTACTAAAAGACATTTTAACTGAATTCGTTTTAGCTCTTGGCCAGCACTTTTGCCAGTTATTTGGCCCACAAAATGGTTAGAAGCGCCGAGTATGACTACGGTTACGATTAATTGAAGAAATGATCAAGGTTAAATACTATACTAATGTTTATTAAAATACATTTTAATTAATCTTTCCTCAGAAATATGCCAATACTTATGCCAGGTATTTGGCTAACAATAACGTTAGGAGAGTGCAGTTGGACTAAATAAAGGAATTGAGACATATACTCAATCGTTTTGTATAAAGATAAGTGCTGTTCTGATTATAAGTTATAATAAAGACACTCTTGATACACTTTAACTAATCTTGGAATGCTGATGCAAGCTTCAACTATGTTGCAGCTTCTTTTGTTGCCATTATTACAGCAGTTATATTGTTATCATCTAGTTAGTTATAGCTCAAGGGATGATTTCTTGGTGTAGATGCTCCTTGTGCTCGTTCTGGTTCTCTTTCCCGTTGACGTTGAAACTTTTGCTTGTAGCCTTTGTCTGCTTTTCTGCTGCCCCTTTGTCTTCTCTTGTCTTGTCCAGCTGCTTATCGGACTTTGGCATTGTTCCTCTTTACAGTTCAGTTTTTAGTGCTGCTTTCTTCTACATTTGAAGTGACCCCTTGGGGTCATCATCATACCCCCCAGAACGAGTGATAATAATAACAAGGGTAAATCGTTTGTTTTTTTTTGTTGTTTTTGTTGTATAAAATGCTTTTATTTGCAGTTATTTCGTTTATTGTATATCGTATATATTAGATATATAAAAGTGACACACTCATTGTAAAATCTTGTTAGACACAGATACATACAGATACACATATATATAAATTCATACATATGCATATATTTAATATTATATTAACTTTATTGCTGATACTTGATTTGATTTATTTATTTTAGAATTATTTAGTTTACGTTTATATCTTAAAAAATCGTTAATATTACAGAGAGTAAACTGTATTACTACATTTATTTAATATATTCGTTTTTATTTATTTATTAATAAGTAAATCTTATTTAACCACATTAAAAGTTTAATTTTAATTATTTTCCATATTGGCAGTGATTCTTTTTTATAGTATTATTAATATTCCCTTTGTTGTTCTATTAAAGTGTATAGGGGAAATGGCTAAAACAGATTTATATTTACATAATCAACACACACGCACACAAACCATTCGCATACACATGGACATCATACAAATATTTGCGCTGAAATTAGTTGCAAATGATTAAACTAAATTGGGCTTAAAATATGGTCAAAAATTATAGTTCATATGTGTGTGGTCTTTGTTGGGTGTGTGTGTGTGTGTGTATGTGTGTGTGTTTGTTCTTTTCGGTTTGCGCTTACATAAATATTATTGAAATTGCTGGACGTTGTTGGCATAAGTAAGTAAGTTGTTTATTTTTATTATATCTAGTTTCATATTCGTATTCGTATTTGTATTTGTATTCGTATATGTAAGTAATATAATTTTATTAAAATTACTAAATAAATTTATTTGGCTTTGTTTTGCTCCGTCAACGATCTTTTTCTCGTTCTCGTTCTCTCACTTTCCATGTTTCTCTTTAATTTTGCATTGAAGTAAAATTGAATTTTACATAATTTTCATGCTATTTGTGCGGCATTGTTTGAATGCGTATCAAATTGGTTCTTAGTAGTTAATAAAAAAGCATATTTAATTTACTTGCAGGCCACACACACACACACACACGCATACACAACCAACATACATATATGTATGTATGTGAAAGCAACACACGCATAACAATAAAATTTTATATTTATCGTTAACGATTTCCTTGTGCAGGAAGCGCGAGTGTTTTTGCTTTCTCTCTCACTCTCTCCCTTGTTCTCTCTTTCTTTCTGTATGTGTGCTTGTGTGTTTGTGTCTGTGTGTGTGTGTGTGGCTAAGCCTCCTCCACATACAAATATATACTCGTAAGCATAAATATTTTGTGTTGCCTGCTTTTAGGCGTCCCTTTTTCTCTGTCTCTGTCTCTGTCTATGCCGCTCTCTCGCATATTTTCATAAATTTTATGCCGCCGAAATGCGCGCCGCTTATCATTAACGCACAATTTATTTTTGCTTTTATGCCAAGCAGCAATGTTGTTGTTATTGTTACTGCTGCTGATGTTGTTGTTGTTCTTGTTGCGTGCCGCTGGCTTTTTATCTGTGAGTTACATTTGCTTTTTTGGCTTTTTGATTATTTGCTTCGCATCTTAAGCTATTCCGTTTTCCAAGTTTCGTTTTCCCCCTTTTATTTTGCATACATACATACAAATTTTTAAAGTGTTTTGCTTAGCTAATTAGTTTTTAGCACAATTTGATTTGTTTGCTTTGTACACACATACCATACATCTACATGGTAAAAATACACACTTATACATAGGATTCGGTAAAGACATTATCTATTTACATGTTGGTAGAATGTACATTTAATTTGCAAAGAACAAAAGCCCGCAACGTTGCCTGAGCCAAAGTTTTGCACAACTTTTGGCCCAACGACTTTTAAATGTTGTTTATTGTTGTTAATGTTGGTTACTGCACTTGCAGCAGCTGCTGTTGGTTGTTGTCTTTGTTCTTACTATAGCATACTTTTCTGCGTCGTGCCCGCATGTAGTTTCATTTAACTTTGCACTTACACGTGTTGTTGTTGTTGTTAATGGTGTTGTTGTTGCTTACAACCAAGCTTGTTGCTGCTCGAAGAGTTGCTGCTGCTGCTGCTGTTGTGGATGCTGTTGCTGTTGTTGATGCTGTTGCTGTTGCTGCTGCAGCCAAAGTTTGCAGAATGCAGTTGGTGGTGGAGCTGAGGGGCAAACATTGCCAGCTGCTCTTAATGCAACGTGGTCCTGGCCGTGGGCGTGGGCGTGGTCGTTGTGGGCAGGCGTTGGCTATTGCAAATTAAATTTAGCTAATTCTCACAATTCTGTGCTCATTTCGCTTACAATTGCGCTCTGTTATGGTTTGTAGTTGTTTCAGCCGCATGTTTGAATGAGAAAGAGAGAAAGAAACGCACGTTAGAGAAAGTTTTCGACTTGTGAATGCTATGAGGCTAATCTAAGTTTCTAAAGTGCGTATGTAGTGTAGTGTAGCGTAGTGTAGTGTAATATGAATATGTGTTGTGGGACTCGTTAGTTTATTTTGCAAACTACTATAGTGCGTATACGTAATGCACTTGTGTATATAGTATTTATAAAGCAAACATAAAAAACACTTAAAATGTTCCATAGTTTATAGCCAGAAGGCCATTAAATTATATGCTAAAGCACTTATATAAATAGTATTAGTATATTTTTGATGTACAAGTACTATATGTAGCTGGTTGTTGGTTTTATTACTTGTGGCGAGGCTAAAAATTCAATTTATAGCCAAGGCATTTGGCGCCACCAACAACAAGGACAGCACAAATAATTACTTAATTTAATCATAAACCTAAAAAAGAAAAACCCAAAAAAAAAACAACAACAAAAATTGCCAACACATTATTCTATGACCAGGGTTGTCGACTTTTTATAAAAACATTCATAAGCTTATCTCTCGCTAGCAAAATCGAGTGCGTCAAATTTACGAATGCTTCTGGCTGTGTGGCACTTTCAACATTTTCATTGCCAATGTTTTCCCCCACAAAAATTGGGTAAAGTTTTGTTGGGTTGATATTCCTCTGCCCCTTTTGCGTGTGGCAAGAACTCAACTACAAGTCGCAAATCGATGGGAGCAACGAAACATGAATTGCCGCTATATACAAGGGGCAAGGTTTAGCTTATACTCTACAATCTTTAAACCACACCATATAGTCTATAGAATATATAGTTACATGTCATTCTAGATTTAATACAAACAAGTCTAGACAAAATCCATTTTAAGTTTATGTACAAAAATTCAAATTTCAGATTTAAATTAAATCTTGCTTTTTAACTTCTTGTTGTTCTAAAAAAATTAAACCTTTATCTAACAGCGCAACTTTCAGTAATAATGCTGAGTTAAGATCAAAGAATAATATGTAAATAATACCTAATACCAAGATTATTAATTACTTGATCTAATTCTTATATCATAAATATTTTAAAATTTAAATAAAGCTCAAAGAAAAAGAATGAAATAAGATGAAAAAATAAAGTGTAAATATTATCAAATACCATAATTGTTGTTGGTCTATTTCTTATTTCATAAATATTAAATATTAAAACTGGATCACTTTTTTAGAGTA
This sequence comes from Drosophila putrida, assembly GCA_037043535.1. NCBI lineage: Eukaryota > Metazoa > Arthropoda > Insecta > Diptera > Drosophilidae > Drosophila > Drosophila putrida. The sequence goes on from JBAMBI010000135.1 coordinate 2,315,982, forward strand.
TTTGAACGTTCATATTTTCATAAAGACAACCTCTTATTTTTGGTTGGTGAATTTTTTCTATTTTTGTTGTACTTTTTTCTGTTTTTGTTTATTTGGCTCCGCAAAGTATCTGTGAGATGTGAAATTGTTGTACGTAAGGCCTTTTTGCTTTCATCGCTTATTTTGTGTTTTGTCTCTGTTGAAATTTGTATTTATGTTTGGTTGGAGGCCCCAGGAATACATAGATAAAGGACATGCTCGGGAAAGTATCATTTGCCCGGCACTCGGGTCTCGGGACACGGGGCTCGGCAGCTCGCCTGCCGTTGTCGTAAATTTTAATGTTTTTGCTTTTGTGCTTTTGCCAGGGCCATCATATTTTCAGCTGTGTCTCCTCGTCTGTATGAATGTGTATATTTATATGTATGTGTATATGTATGTGACTGTGTCTGTGTTTGGTGAAAATTATGTATATTTTTAGCACTTTCGCTTGTTTTGTTTTCGCTTATCGAGTTTGAAGGTCATTTACTTAGCTTTCATTGCAATTTTTCCTGATGGCGACCCTTTCCTGTCTATGTATATGTACGTGTGAGTGTTTTTGTTGTTTGTGATATCATATCTTCATATAAAATAGGCTGAAGTGTATGTTTGGATGCCTGGCTGCGTAGTTAATTTGTTGTGAAATTGTCATTTTGTTGCTTCAATGGCTGCGTGCAATGCGGCGTGTGAGTAATATTTGTAAGAGAACAAATGACAATGCTGCGACCTTTTGAGGGACACGCTAATGAGGCGCAAACAGAATCAGGGTATTGAATACTTTGGCCATTGGTTGGATGGACAACCCCCAATGATAGAAAAAACAGGGTGCACTTCATCCCTTCGTAGAGAAGGAAATTTAAATTGACATGTTTAAAGTCAATTTGCGCTCGTCCCGAACTTTGGCTCATAAACAAGGCAAGAGCCCCGCCTACGAGCCCAAAATATACCGCGCCCCTGCTGACATTAACCTATTCATTTGTAAATGGGCTGTCGAATTTCTTCGTGGCATTCGCATTGTCTTCGCGCGGCATAAATATTTGTGTGCCTTTTGCCTTGCCGAGCGTAAAAACGAAGTCGGAGGCGCCTCGAAAATAAACAAACTGAAACAAACGACGGAATGGCAGTCAAATCAAATGTAAATCCAAAATGAAAGCAAGAGCCAAGTGAAATTGAAATGAAAGCGAATGAGAATGCGAATGTGAATGTGAATGTGAAATGCGTTGCGGAAGCGTCTTTTCCATTTTCTCATTTCCCATCGTCCTTGTTGTTATTGTCGTTGTCGTCATTGTTCTCCAGTTTGCTTAAAGGCAATTGAAAATTGGCAGCTGGCAAAGTGCTTTGACTTTGCTGTCAATACCTTAAAAGGAGCCCCAACTGAGACAGTGAGAGCGAGAGAGAGAGATAGAGAGGCAATAGGCAAGCCACGCGTCGGGGGATCTGCTGCCACTCCCAATGTGCCCAGAGTCAGGCATTTGGCCTGGCCTAAACAGGCACATTAATACATAATTTATAATGTTTTTATACTGTTTTGTTTTGTTCCTTCTCCCTTCTCTCTCCCTCTCGCAGTTGGGGATGCTGTTGGGCTCCTTAAAGAGACAACCTGTGTGTGTTGTGCAATTTGATTAAGAAATTTGAACTGAAATTGAAGATAAATGTAATGTGATTTCAAATTGAAGCAAAAAGTAAATTGTTTAAAGACTGAAGATGGCAATTGTTGGCTTGTTACTATAACAATTGATACACAAACGCAGAAACTGGGCAGGATTCTTTTACACAACTGCAACTCTAGGGATTACAAACTACTTTGAACTCTTTGTTGCAGTTGCCGTTGCAGTTGCAGTTGTTGCTGCTTCGGTTGCTGTGGTTACATGCGGGGTCAAAGGGCGTTTCAACTTAATTCTAAAGTATAACAGTGTAAAACTATCTGCTCGTTAGCTACACACAAATCGGTAGAGAAAAGTAAGAACATTAAAACAGCAGACGCTAGCAAAATGTTGCAGCAAAAGTCAACAGATTAAATCGGCAAAGGACAAAGAAAAAACAAAAAAACAATAAAGAATAAAGAGAAAAAGAGGAGAAATTGTGAAATGAAAATTGTAATAAATAAACTTACCGGCGACTACTTTGTATAATTGGCGATAGAATTATCTCTAAACTGGAGGAAATGTTTTGATTTTGTTGCAAATTCGAGTGCGGATTGGAATTGGTTCGTTGTGAATTCGTTGTTGTTGCTGCTGTTGCTGCTGTTGTGGATTGCTGGGTGTTGGGGGCAACTAGGGATGTTGTTGGTTCATTCGGATTCGGATTCGCATTCGTGCTGTTGCAATTGCTATTGGTATTGGTATTGGAGTTGGTTTGGCTACTGCTATGGCTATTTGCATTCAATGTGGGACAATTTAACGTTTGGTTGCTTGTGGTAATTGGCAATATCAGTTGTTGTTGTTGTTGCTGCTGCTGCAACTGTTGCTGTTGCAGAATGGTGTCGCTGGCACACTGTTGACCACCGTAGACATTCGCATTGCAATTATCTAGATTAATATTGGCCAATGCGCAAATGGAGCCAACTGCATTTCGATTGGAATTAATGTTGTTGTTGTTGTTACTACAGTTGTTGCTGTTGCTGTTGGTGGCACTGTTGTTGCTGCCAGTTGGGGACATCAAAGGGACATCTGCATCAAACATATCCTCTGCCTCAGCGGCCTCATCGTCATACACATCATCAGTGTCTTCTGTCTCATCATTAGTTGTGGTCGCATCCGGTTGCAAGGCCTCCAAAACAGCCATCACCTCATCCTCCTCGCTGCAGGAGTGTGATGAGTGCATTGTCTGTGCATTTGTCATGCGGTTTTTCATTTCATTTTATATGTGGTTGGGGGTAAAGGTATTGAGAACGGAAAACAAGGTTTAGCTTTCTTGCAGGGATCTGCGGGTCAACATATACACGTAATTTATACGTTTTTCTCATACTTAAAACAGGCACTAAATATCACAGATATATATTTATCACAATTCGGCATGCACTTATATTAGATACATATTGGTTGTTTTAGCCACAGACTTAACACAATATTGTTGTTGTTAATTGAACATAAACATTATTGACTTTTTCAATGCAGACAATCATGCGCCAGGCAATTTATTTATCACAAAATATATTCTAATACTAAACAAATCAAAAAGTTTGTAGTCTAATGTAATTGAAATTAATTTAAAAATCAGTCTGTATGCACATTCATTTATTATTAGAACCGCAGGCACACAATTTTAATTACACACACCCAATCAAAGGCAGTGTAAAATATTTCAACAACAACGTGAACAACGAGAACAACGACAACAACAACAACAACAACAAACGCAACAATGTGAGCAACAATGGCAAATGCCAATACCTGTGGTCTGGGTAACAAAAGCTCGCCTGATTGCGTTCATAAAGTGACCGCTGGCTAAACACCTGACCAAAATCAAACCCTACACACATACAACACTGGTGGCATCCACGTTGTGGCATGTGGCATTAAGGGGAGTGGGGCAAAGGCAGTTGTCGGGTATCCATTCCATACCACAGCATATACGGCCTGCGGATTTAAATTGATTTGCCTCGACATTGCATTCCATGATAATTGTGCTCGTTGTTGTTGTTGTTGCTATTTAATCACCCTTCTCATAAGAGCACAAATATGAAATAGTCTTATGATAGATTTTGAAATCAAATACAGCAGACGAGTGTGTATCTTTAACAACTTCAATTAGTTTATGTAAATTGAGATACTTTATGTTTTGGCTTGAAAATGTTGCTAATTTATCTTTTCTTTAAGTTTATTTTTTATACTTTTACTTTTTTAGTTGGCAGATCTTAATACAGTGAAGTTCGATTGATTTAAATTGTATGGAATGTGCCAAGAAAATGTTGCATTTCGATTGGTAAACTATTTCAAAGAGTATCTTTTACATCTTGAGCAATAGTTAGATATCTTCAATTCGCTTGCAATTGTATCTTATGATTCCTATATCTTTTTCCAAATCATTGGGATATTATTAAAATAATGATTTCTCGAGTTGTGAATCGCTTTAGATAATTTATTTTATGAATTCAAAATGCTTATTAAAAGAATATTTTATATAGTAGAAAATACAGGGTTTTGTTGCTTTAAGTTTGTATAAACATAATTCAATAGAATTAATTTCGTAATTGCAATAGCTTTGACTATATATTTGTTGGGGCAACGTCAATGTTTCAATCTTAATACACTTAAAAGCTCATTCAATTTGGCCAAAGACACGTTTGTTGTAGCACATTTGCTGTTATTATGATTGAGTTTAATACACACACACACACTTACACACAAACATACTCAAACAAACACGTGCAGAAATCCGAAACTTTCCTGTCTGCGTTTGTGTGTGTATCTGTGTGTGAAAGTAAACAGAATGCCCTCAACTCGCCCAGACTTTGTCAGAAGATGTATACACAAATTCATTTGTAAATGAAATCATAAAGGTGCACACGCTAAAAGGGAGCGGGTGGGAGAAATCTATCCGCTTTCTATGCTTAGTTAGCATATGACTATGTATCTCAATCTTGTGACTACAAAACCCTTGAGCCACTTAAGGCTTATGCTTTTTGCCGCTCAACTTTAGTTAGTTGCTTTTGTTTTGGGCAGGGCGCTAAAGTTTGTTTGATTTGTTATTAATTAAAATTGCATTCAACTTGAAAATTGTATTTGTTGCCCAAAGAGCTTATCTAATGTTTTCCCCTGAAACTCAACTACACTATCAATAATGAAGCTTGAATTGAAGCCTAATGGAAACACGTACGAGATTGCTTAAATAAACAAAGTCAATGAGGTTTGGGGGAAGGAAGAAGACCATTGGCATTGCTTGCTTCTTGTTGCCTGTTCAAATTTAATTAATTTTCTTTTACTTTTCTGGGTGTGTGGTGTGCGGTGAGTGAGTGGTGTGTGTGTGTGTTTGTGGTTGTGTGTGTTAATTAGGCATAGTCTTTAACCATACACGCCCCTTGGCTCTTTGGCCCAGACCCAAATGCATCAAATTGTCTGAACTTAAACGTTAGCGACTATAAAACGCCCCCATCGTCATTATTACGAGTGGTACCCGCTAAAAGGGACTCTCTTTCAATGCCAGCAGCCGTCTGGTAACTGTCAGGGCCAACAGGCGTGTCAACTCACTCGTGGAAATAATTATAGCCCGTAGTTCAAGGTATTTTTTATGCCATACTAATTTTTTTTTTTTTTTGAAAGGGTTTGTCTACAAATTTTTAACCATGCACATGCATAAAAGATATTTCAATTGTTTTTCTGTTTGTTGCACATAAAAGTCCACATAAATATTAAAAACGACAGATGTCCATTGATGATGAAAGACAAAAGGCCGGCTTAGGGGTAAAAAACATAGCAAAAAGTGCAATAATAAAAAAGCTTAAACTAAAACAAATATTTCCAACGTTTATTGTTTGAACACTGCATAATTTAATCATGCGGTGCTCAACATAAATAAACAAATAAAGTGACGCTCGATGAGAAGACAAGACTTGTTGATACCCTGTACTAAACTAGATTAACACTATATTTTGATTTCAAATATATTCATTTTTAAATGTTACAAGCCAATATACCCTCACTTATTCGTTTTGGCAATGGGTGTAACTGGCCAATTGTTAAATAAACTTTTTACAACATTTTCCGCACTATTTGAGTCACAAATTGTTCTCTGCAAATGAATCAATTGCCAATGCAATATTTGTTATTCAATATTTTTCAATTGTTTTGCATAAAAGTTTTTATAAAAAACCTGCAGCCATTTGCATATAATATTTATGGAATCCTAATGCACTTTTAGTTTGACAAAAGGCAGACCTATGAATAGACTTTTTTATAGATTTTCTTTGCTTTCAAAAGAGATGAATTAAAAATGATTCTAGCTTTGTGTTATTTAAAGAAATAAATTCAATTTCCAAGTCTTCATTTTAAGATTTTTAGCACAATAAATTAAGTAAAAACCTTAAAATACTAATTTTCTTTTGCTTAAATTGTGCAAATTTTCAATTGTCTCTGGTATTTTTTTCCGTTGGAATTTGGGAACATTTGGTTGAATCGCTTAAAGCTCAATAAGCCTGGCCATAAGTTGTCGCTTTTATTGTTTACCAATTGTGTTAATCTAACATTTGTTATTGTCTGTGCCTTTGGGGGGGGCGACAACAACAATAGAGAACAGTATTAAGAATAACAATCACAAATGCAAAAGTCAAACAGCCTGAAGCGGTAACTCCTCGAGCGGCTAAGTAAAGTGCGTACTATTGGCCAGGAGACAATAACAACAGTAACAGCAACAGCAACAACAACAACAACAATCGAAACTTTTGGCACATTAAATCAGCAAATTTATTGACTTAACTGCTTTGGCAAGGACATGCCACATGTTTGCCACGCCCAACGCTTGGCATTTCGCCTTTTGGCCTGACCAACTCTCAGTATCTCTTTCAGCATGTGTCTTTGTGCTTTTTGCTGCCTGACATCCCCTCAAACTTCTCCTCTCCCCTCTTTTAACTTCTCTTTACTCTCTATCGTTGTGGCCGTTTGAGTTCCTGTCCTTGTCCCTTGCTGTGCTGTCATAATTTTTGATTTGCTTGTTTTATTTGATGTCCTTTGGCTGCTGCTGCTTCTTCGTCTTCTTGTTGTTGTTGCTGCTGTTGTTGTTGCTGTTGGTATTATTCTTGTTGTTGTTGTTGTTGCCAGGCACTGTCTTCGGTTTTGCTAAGCTGCCTCCAGCTTAGGGAAAAACAATTTTGCAAAATTTATTTTATAGCAAAATTATGCCAAACATTTCGAGAATGTTTCTATGTAGTCTTCCTCTGAAGGCCATTTGTGACACACACACACACACACTCACACACGCGCACACTTATTCACTCATATGTGTGTGTGCGAGTGTGTAAGCGGGTCGCACAAAATTTATTTAAGAATTGTAAGTATTTTTGCTGTGGTAGCTGCGAAATTTGTGCCATCAACTTGAGTTGAAATTATTTGCTTGAGCAGCCCACTATGCTCTGTGCTCTGTGCTCTATACTCTGCCACGCCCCTTTCGCCCACTAAGCTCCCATTCCATCCTGCTGTTACATAAACTTGGATAATGTAGCGCAAATAGTTGCTTATTATTTATGCTGCTTTATTGCCTTCCATCCTCATGCCATTCCCTTTGCAGCTCAAAGTATCTTTTGCTTTTGGGCAATTCATTTGGCCGTTAGACAAAAATTAGTTAACATATTTTAGTTGTTAATTAGTCATGCGTGAAATTGAGCTGACGACTTTGGGTTGTATAGTTTCTATCATACTTTTAAGCCAAATTTATGTGAATTAGACAGAAAAGTAATAGCCAAACAAAGGGAAATGAAAAATAGAATTATAAAAAATGTGACTGTGTTTTTCAATTGAAATATACATTTTTAAGCATTAAAATAATATTATCGCTTTAAACAAATGGTCTTTTCTAAAGCCAAAACAAATACAGTTTCCGTTTTATAACTCAACTTAAAGTAAAGATGTATTAACTCAATTCAAGCAAAATATAATTAGACATGTACTTTTTTATTAGTTTTGAGAAATCATTTTTAAGTTACTTTAGCTGCACTTTTGACTTTAAGTTACTTAAGGTCATTTTATGGTGTATCTGCAAGATACATGTGTACTTCACATGCTTTGCGCCTGCTACCACGCCTACTTTTGGGCTGCCTTCATTCAAGTTAATTAAATTCCCGTCTATGTGCCAGACACAAAACTCCAGATAGCAGCAAGTTTATTTGCAGACATAGCGCTGCTTTTGATAACACACACAAAGAGTGTAGGGGAAGATTGAGAGAGGGGCAAGTTATAAGTGTGTGTGTGTGTTAGGGTGTGTTTGTGTGTGTGTGTGTGCATGCAAAGATAAGTGTGCATGTAGCTAAACCCAGAACAGAGTCCTTTTGACTATAGAGATGGCACTCCTGCTGCCTCTGTTTACAATGAGTCTTCTTTGCAAAATAATCAACATAAAAGCTTCAGTTGCTTATCATACGTAATGGTGTGTGAGTACATACATATGTGTGTCTTATTAAGGGATTTTCAAGAAAAACAAGAGAAAAAAAAAGTGTAAAATTATGTATACGTTATGAGAGCAAGACTTGCCACTTGCCACTTGCAACAAAGTGCTCAAGTCGATTGACTCGATAGTGCGAATAAAATACGTATTCAATTAAATTGAGAAGGCGGCAGCTGAGAAAATCAAACAAAAACTGAAAGTTGCATGCAAGGGAACAAGATACAAAAAACACAAAACGAATAAAGGAACAAACAAACATTCAACATTCAGCATTCAACGTTCAACAGAGATGCGGCAAGACACAAAGGGATGTACAACAACAAGTACAACATGCGACAGGTTGAGGTGGAAGATCAACCTAAGGCTTACTCACAGTTTGCTGCGTTGAGGTGACATTCGATGGCGCGACATTCTGTCCATGTTGCAGATACACTAATGGCCCGCTAGCCGCACCACCACCACCACCGCCTGCACCACCTGACCCACCTGCACTTGAATTTGCAGCCTTTGGCTGTTGCACAATGGGCGGCTGTTGTGTTGTGGGCATAACGGCGGCGCCTTTGTCAAACTGATAGTACATGACATCATTGGCGGGCGCCGAACCACCATAAAGTGGTGGAGGCGGTGGCGGCGGATCAGCAGTCTGGGCACCTGAGATGTGATAGGCACTCGCCTGCTGCTTTGGTGAGGCAGTCCCAGAGCCGGAGGCAGAACCAGAGCCAGAAGCGGACCCAGCTAATAGACCTGGTGGCATTTGTGGCATCTTGTAGTTGTAGATGTAGGGACGTTCGTATTCTCCGCCATGTATATAGGATAGAAATAGATCCGATTTGGCCGGTTGCAAGCCAAATCCTCCCGCATACGGGACACCAACACTTCCACGTTGACCCAAAGCACGATTGTAACTATTATTGGCCACATTGGTGCTGGCATAGTGCATGGGATAACAGCTGGCATTGGCCAACTGAGAGCTCCCACCGCCGCCTGTAAGCAACTGTGTCTTGGTCACACTTTGACCCGATAAACGACGAGTTGGCACACCAATATCCGACTTGGCATCACGTCTTTTCACTTGGGCTGTACTCGAGGATGGTCCTTGATAGTAGTAAGGAGCAGCCGGATTATTTGGCCACTCGACGAAGCTACGCTGTCGGCTGAAAGCACCACCACCACCACCAATACTTGCACCACTAGCTGACACCAAGTTACCCGTGAGATTGCTGCTGCTGCTGCTTGCAACACGAGCGCCGGCTGATCCCTTGCCCAGTGCATTGTTCAGACTAAACTTATACTGATTGTTCTCAAAGGTTGTGTAACTGAGCAGGCGATTGCCGGCGCCAATGTTGTTCCCACTGCCACTTCCACCAACACTGCCACTGGGGCATGTTGGCGGCGTCGTTGAGTTAGTATTAGCTGTGGAGGATGTTGCACCATGAACTGGCGCCAAGTTTTGATTTGGATTGTGACTTGGGTTAGTAGACGATGTTGAGGAATTGGCATATTTGTAATTGGGCTTCTGTTGCCGTTGCTGTTGTGCGAATAGCGAACGTTGCTGTTGCTGCTGATTACTCACAGTCTGTTGCATGAGGCTGTTGTAGCCACCATTGTTGCCACCTCCCCCACCGCCGCCGCCGGCACTGCCAATGGACTTGCGATGACTTCCGCTGGAGGCTCCAGAAGATTTGTTTGTTCCATAGCGTGTACTGTCGCTGGATCTGATTTGAAAATTGAATAAAAAATAACACATAAAAAATGAGTTTAATTATGTAATCAAAGTTTCCTATTAAATTAATTCCTAATGACATTTTACATATAATTTTGTAGTTTGGAACGTATTATTAAATTCAATGCAACAAATAAATAATATAAATAAAAATATATATTTTTCTGTAACTCTTAATTTATTACTTCATTTCCAGATTGTCGATTACCGCTCGTTGATGTTAAATAAATGAAAAAAATTTCGTATAATAAACATTTTTATTTGATTTTTAAAGGACAGTTTTTAAATTAAATCTATATTAAATAATAACATTCTTCAATTTTCGGTATTTAACTGTTTGTTAAAAGGAATCAGTAATTTCAGTTTGATTCCTTTTAAGTATTAATTTAAAATTAATCCACATTTGAGTGAACAAATAATGCATAATATTTTTTTATGCTCAATTTTTAAATGAAATAAAATAATTTAAAAAAAACTATATAGAAATTTCTCTAGGCAACAGTTATGATAAATTAACAATTTTTAAATAAATAAATAACTAAACATTTTTATAAATAACTTCACCGCATAAAGTTATCTGTTCTTAATACAAATTGTAATTACCTTTCCGAGGAGTAAGCATAATCTTGATCAGCACCTAGTCCTGAGTCCGTGTGCTCATGTGAAACGCGTAACGCGGAATTTTCTAGTGGACTAAGATTGGAGCCAGTGGGTGAGATAAAGTCACCCATGCTCATGCTGGACATCATGCTGAAAAGAGGAATATATAGAAGCATATCCCAAGGAGGAAATCCCTCGTTCTTTCAACTTACCGCACCAGTCCGTGGCTATTGTTGCGTTCACATTCACGAGAGGATATTGTACTGGCCGAGCGTATGGAACCATTTTTGGGTGCACCACCACCAGCACCACCGACACCACCAACATTGCCCACGCCGCCGACATTGCTATCATGCGGATGAGAGCTTTGGTAGTAGAGTCTATAAGGCAGCATTATAATATGAGAAACTGCCAGCAGCACTCACTCATTGCAATTGGCTCATTGGCTTAACTCACCCTCTAATCCGATCCACTCGATTCTTAGCCTGGCCAGCATTAGCCGATCCACTGCCATTGGTAATGGTATTCCCAGATCCATTGCTCTTGGCACCCACACTGCTCTTGCTGTTACTCTTGTGAATCTTGAGATTAGAGTTGGACCGTTTCGAGGTCGTTTCTACGACAGTATAGGGTATTTCACGTAGCTGCTGCTCCGACATTCCCGCGGTATCCACCAGTCCAAACTGCAGATGCTTGGCCAACTCACTGTTCCACATGCGACTTCGCGATTCCGAAGGAGATCTGAATTAGGTAAGGATTATCAATGTGAAAGTTGCAATAAGTAGTGACATAATCTATTAATTAACGAAATTTTACAAAATAATTAAGTATTCAATAAAAATGTATAAGAATAATTAAAAAATAATTTAATTCTCAAATTTCCCAAAATGTCTTGTTTAACTTATTCGAAGAAAATAGAAAGTGGTTTATTTTTCGCTTGAAAAAAGGTTTAATTGTTTCAAAAATTTGATGGTCAAGTCTCTTTCAGAATAATTATGGGTCAATCGATTGTCCCATTTGGCATATAGTACAGGATAGCTCTTTTAACTCACTTGTTCTTCCGATGCCTACGCGACTTGTGGTGCGAATGGGTGTCCGAATGGCTGTCGTTGCTGTGCAGACTGCGTGCCACCATGCTGCTCTTTGAGACGGAAGCCTGTTGCACGGAACTCTGTCCCAGACTCGCCTCCGCCTGTCGCCGTTGCACTTCACGCCATTGCGTGGTGGAATCTATCAATTCAGCACTGCCACTGCGCATGGAGGAGCTGCGATGACCCGAGTAACTGCGTCCACGGGTGCTGTCATGATCGGAGCCACCAGCCGAGTCTCTCCGATGCCGATTAGAGCGTCGATGCTTGCGATGATGTGATCTTCCCGAGCGACCAGAACCACGTGAAAGTTCACTTTCATTGTCCGAGGTGCGACGATGGCGATGCTTGTGTCTGGCAAAGATAGTTTGAGAAAATAAATAAATAAATATCAAAGATGATAAAAACTGTCATCTCTTGAAACAGGTCTATTAAGACATGCACTATATTTTAAAAAATTGTTGCTAGTTATTATCAGATTTGGTTAGGACACAGACAGAATTCTTTTTTTGGAAAGGGTTCCAATGGCAGCTTTACTATGTGAGCTATACCATAAACTGAAAGGGATTCTGTGTGAATGGCAATGACAGTTGCACTTACCGACGCGTGGAACGCGAATCGTTTGATGAATGACTCTCCACGGAGCTGGAGCGATAACGTTGCTGCTGATGCGAGGCGGATGAGGAGCTGGCACGTTGCTGTCGATGCTGATGATGCGATGACGATGACGACTGCTGCTGATTATTATGATGATGATGATGATGATGACTGGTACCATGGCCATGGCTATGATGGCTATGATGATGATGCAGACCACCGCCCGTAGTGCTGACCGACCTCACCGACCGTGGACTTGAGGGATTGTGGCCAAAAAGTGAACGCTGCTGGGATCTTGGCCAAGGGGCACTCCTCGTGCTGCGAGGTGAGTCAGGTGTTTGTAAATTGCTGCCATTGTTGTTGTAGCTGCTGGAGTTGTTGTTCTGCTGCGAGGATTGCTGATGGCTGGGACGCACACCCAAACTGGTGGGTATGCTATACGTGGAGCGGTAGGGACTGTCGTAGTTGCTGAAAATAGGTGAGGACCAAGGAAAGAGGGGAAATCAGTCAGCAAAAGCAATTGCAACGCTCTCTCGCATTATTTTGCCATAAATTTAAATTGTTTAACATAAACGTTGATTAAAGTCTGCAACCCAACAGACAAAAGACAGAAGACTTGGTTGCATTTAAGCTGTCGCTGGAGAGGATCGCTTCTCTTCCCGCCTTGTCTCAGATCGACACAGACAAATAATGCGCGTGTGTAAAATTGAGTAATTGCCGCACTGGCAATCAGCGGGCAATCATTTCGAGAAGCTCTCCAACATGGACATGGACATGGACATGAATGTGGACATGGAGTTGCAGTTGGCGTTGGAGTTGCAGTTGTAGACTACCCCGGACGTGCCATTGTGAACGGTCGCGCCTTGTGATTTATGTCCCGCTTGCCATTGGTGTGGGCAACTTGATTGGCCTCTCCTGTCCTCCTCTCATGTCCTCCTGTCCTGCTGTCCTGTTCTATCTGCCACTGCTCCATCCAAACTTGCAACGCTTGGCTTCCTTCTTTGTTTGCAAATGATAAACGACGTGAGCTGTTGGCTTCTCCCATCTCCATTCTCCACTCTCCTCTCATCTTCTCTCTTGAGATCTGTTAGAAGCGTGTTCGTCGGAATTGTTGCGCCAGCGATTACACACTCCTTGGCTACCAACGTGGCTAATATATGCATAGATGGTAACCTCTGCAAGAGCGACATTGATGGGGTCAAGTGCAGCATTGCTACTGCCACAAGATAATGATGATACAACTGAGCGTACAACGATTTGTTGCAACCACATAGATGACATCTTTAATTACCTGTTTTGAGTTGTATAGTGGCTCGTAAGCAGTGCTTTACACACCTTTAAAACAATTTCTGTTGTCTTTCCAACTGTTTCTCTCTCTCTCTCTCCATCGCTTTTCCTCTCTCTCCATTCCTTAGAATACTGCTCCTTAACATTTGCTTATTTGCATTTTCACTAAACTCTGGTTGTCTGTCGACGATCAATCTCTTTCTCTGTCTCTTTCTCTGTTTTTTTCTCTTGAGTTATTTTATATTTTTCTTACTTTCTCCTCCCTTATCTAACTCGTTCTCTATTATCTTTCTATATTTGTTGTCTCGGCTAATTCATCTCTTGTCTATCTCCTTGTCTACCTTGTTCTCTCTATCTTTCTCTTTCAAAATCCAAATCGCATCTTATCCTAATTATTTCGATCTCTTAATAAAAGTTCCTTTCCTTCCTCTTTATTTCACTTCTTCCTTTCTAACTAGCAATATTCTTTCTATTTGTTCCTTTCTTCTCCCCCTCTTAACATTTCGATTAAAGAACTATTTTCTATAAGTCAATATCCATTAGACTTTCGCTGTTTGATTCAACATCCTGTCAGCATTTCCGCAGCTTTATCGTAAACTCTCCTCTCTCTCCTTTTCACCGGTATCTATCTGTCACTCTTTCTAATGGTAGATTTTTTATTTGTCCATATAAAATTTGATGTGCAAAACCATAAAACATTTAATAAATGTTGCGTCTAGACAATGTAACTGCCTTCAAATGGCAACTAAATGGATTTTGAGCACGAAATCGAAACATGCCACAGGAGCACTTGGACACAAGGATTTCAAGAGACAAAAGAGCTACAACAATGCAAAGGCGGCGGCCTGTCAAATCCAACACACACACACGCACACCCACTTCCGGAATAGGGAAAAGAAGTGGGAGATTGGACATGATGAAGTGTTTGCTGCATTGTTTTTATATTGAAATGGGGAAAGGAGAGGTTCACTATGCCAAAACGCCAACTGTATTCGTTTGGTGCAGACAGTCAACAAAACAGAGAGACGCGGAGAGAGAGATGGGCTATGGGAGAACCTCCCCTCCAGAGAGGATACGCCCAAAAAAAAAACTCACATGTTGAAAATTAAAAACAGATCAAAGGAAGATGCAACATGAGAGCACTTCCGGCTCTGGCTGTGGCGCAACTCTTAAAATTATTTCCCAAAAAAAAGAGTGTCCAAAAAAGGGACAACTACGCCAAAAGGAAGCGGCAGGAACAAGTGGATATATATGTGTGTGTGTATATATAGAGACTGACGTTGGGTAAATCAAAACTTTTGTGCATGAAATGAAAACAAATGATGGATATTTGGAGTACTCACTTTGCTTGGTTGGCGTGGGAGTTGCCATTGCTGTTGGCCAAACTCTGCAGTGGCAGAGGCTGTGGCAGGGGTCGGTTGCCAATGACGATGCCACCACCTACACCAACACCGACTCCTCCACCGTTGTTGCTGTTAAAAAAGTCATCAATCACGCGTCGGGGCTGGCGCTTGGAGGGAACACGCGTAAAGGCAGGAGGTGCTCTTCCGGCGGCAAGTGCATCCTTCTCCGTTTGCTTGTCCGTGCGACTGTTGGTGGGTTGTGGGTTTTGGGTCAGACATGCGAGATTTTGTCGGTTGGGGGCAACAACATAAAAGTAGGCATAAAGTCGTACAAATATATATTAACAAAAATAAGCAACAAAGCACAATGCAAAATAAAAGCGAGAGAAACAAAAAAACAAAATAACTAAAAAAAACACAAACTAAAAAAAAATATATAGAAATAGTAGTACAAATACAAGACGTTGAGCTGATGCTTTTGGCCGGTGGTAATAATGAACAGTGAACCATAAAAAGGTTGTAAAAACTTTCATTTGTTTCACAAATTAAAAACGCCGAGTCTGCCCGAGAACTCGGTCTGCAGTCGTAAAATGCGCCGGCGCCCCAAAACTTTTTGGCCACGAAAATTGTGAGCCACCCTCTCCTTGTCGAATAGTTTCGTTTGAGTTGCGTTTTTCCGCCGAGTTTACGGTTAGCCACGTGTACGTCGATTTAGCCAAGTTCGTAGGCACACCAAGTGCAAGAAAGTTTTGTGCTGGCCAGGCCAAATAGCCAAATGGTAAAATGGGCAAATGGCCAGCCGCAGTCACCGCAAATGGCTGTCATAAACATGGAACTGGGGGGCAAGTTCCAGCCTAGAGTCCCTGCCACATTCGTCATGCACAATTGCCTTGCATTTTGTTGCCTCACAGGCATTTCACAGAAAGTCATTAGTGGGCTTTGCACTCGACTTGCGTTTGTTGCCTTGCCTGCAGATCCGACATTTTTATTGGACTTCCAATTAGCTGGGCCGACTTGCTTTGGTGTAAACTTGATCTATGTGAGTTAAAACTCTGCATCTATTAGAGATGCTCTTTGCTTCTTGAGAACCAGCTCAAATTGCTGGAGGTTACGACTTGAACCAGTTCGTTGAACGAAATTCCACAGCACTAACTTTTGTAGACTGCCCTTAATGATCTAATCACATGAGCCACATGTGCATTCAAAAAGGATTTCGAGTGTGCCGGGTAACATTTTAATTGGCTGCCCTGCAAATTGGCAAGCTGGCTAATAAATTGGCTAAAAGCGTACAAGCGTGGCCATAACATAATATACTGAGTTGGCCTGTGCCTTTGCATCGGTTTAATAACTTTATTTAATGCCTGGCTGGAAGTCTCTCACTCCTACTCCTACTCCGACTCGTACTCCCACTCGCATGTAGGCAACACTTCCGGCAGATTTGGCTCGAATGTTTTCAAGCACTTATGGCTCTTGGCTGTTGGTTAACTCACCTGTGTCTAAAACGCGAGCCGAGCTGAAACAAATCCGCTGCATGTGACTGGGAATTGGGCAGAGGTGCAACTCGCACCTGTCTGAAGAACGCATGATGCTCCACGCAGCATCTCCACAAATGTTTGCACGCCGATTTCCTTGGAGTCTCGAAACCATAAGTGCTGAGCTCATTCTGTAAAGTAGTAGAGAAGAGAGCATAGGAATAGCACAAGTGTGATAAGCACTAAGCCAAGTCACGACGATGAGAACGACGATGACGTCGACGATGGCGATGACGATGACGATGCCGATAGAGACTACAATGTTAGCCAAAGGAGAAGGAGTAAAAAAATTTAGGGAAATGGAGAGGGAGAGGGATATTCAAACCTGGTTGCCGACAAAAGATGCAGTTGCCAAGTAAAGGCAAATTGAGTGAATGAATGCCCGAGTGAATTCTGCGTCGAAGCAAACTTCCCTGCCAATGTAAAGTGTGAATTCTTTGACAAAAAAAAAAAAATACCCAAAAAAGAAAAAATGGAAAATGTGAAAATGCGAAAGTTTTCGGCTTTTGTGTGCGTTAACTGAAGAAAAGTTTTTTGATTATCAAAGCGTTAGCACCAAAAAGTGTTCAAGTTAGAATAGCAACCGGGCTAGCTACGAGCAACGAGCTATGAGCTAACAGATACCATCTACCAGCTACTTGTTGTCTAACGAGTGCTTCTTCAGCTGCCTCACTTGAGAACGTTGACAGCTCAAAGTTGTCGCCCGACAAAAAAATTGGCGACTCTGCAAAATGGCTGTAAAAAGCAGACAATTTTTTCACAACGAAACATGAATACACTTTAAACTAAGATGTATTTTGATATATCATTTAGCTGGTAAAATTGCAAACTTTCAGTTGTTATTATATGTCATGTTTTAAGCCTAACTTTGTAATAAGGTTGATCAGGTTTATTTAGGACAGCTTTTAATATAAGCAACAATATACAATTACATAGATGGAACCGTTGTCAGAATAAACTTTGCAAAATCTGAGCTATAACATGTTAAAATTTATATACATATATCATAAGTATATCTTTGTTATATTTCACAGTCGTCAGATGCGCACATATTCCATTTTTCAAAGTGGCAACTTTGCATTTTCAGTTTATTCAACAACTGTAGAAACTGTTTGGAAATAAAGTCGACTGCAATAAAAAAGAAAATGTATTCCTTTGCATGTTTTTGTTAGAGCTTAACATGAATTCACATGTTCAGGATTTGGGAAAGTGTCGAGTTTTACCCTTTCCGCAATGAAAGCATTAAAAACTTGAAGAGCACAATGGCAAACGAACTGCAAATTGTGTGAAGCACTCGAGAGCAAAATATTTATGGTTAAGAGCAAATACTTCGTCTTCATAGCCATCGTCATCGGCATCGTCGTCATCGTCGTCGTCTTTTGGCATTGTTGCCGGGTGCGTTGAAATTTACATTTTTATCGCTTATCCTGAGCATAAAATAGCGTCCTTTATAATAAACTTTGGCAATGCGCGGCCAATAGTAATGAGCCACCGTCGTCTTGTTGCGCAGCACAACAATCCCGCTGGGTGTCAGGCCCAAAAAGTACTCCACACTGTCCTCGCCCTGGAAAGAAAGAAAAAGAGGAAAACAATAAGAATCGAGAATGAGAATGAGAATGAGTTAAGTTCCACTTGAAGTTGAAGTTCGACTGGGAAGTTTGAGAAACTTCGGAACAAGAAGTAGCCTTTGTTTTAGCCTAAGCAGGCGAGGCGACAAAAGTTTTTTGGCTATTGCCAAAAAAACTGTGTGTTAACAAGAGAAAAGTTTCCTTCGGCCAGCTTGGCCTATTACCAACCTGCTACGCTTTATGGCAAGTCAAGTCAACCCCTGATAACCCCACCACTACATATAAACAGTAAAAAATAATAAAAAGAAATTGTAATTTTAGCTGTTAATTAAATTAAAAAAGCAAATGGTCGAAAGGGGGAAAGGGGGAAAGGGGAAAGGGGAAAGGGGGTTGGCAACTGGCGCCGCGATACTCAATGATTTGTGTCTATAAACAAACAGAGAGAGAGAGCAGCACATACCACAGGCATGTGGAGTACAAGGGTTTCCGAGTCCCACCCTCCCTTGGCGCATACACTTACACACACACCCCAAACACATACACATATGTCTAGTATACAAACACAGCTGGTGATTTATTGAGGTTTGATATCAAAGTAAAGGGCAATAAAAAATGCAAATGAAGTGCCAACTTACGCAGCACAAAAGCAGCTACAACATACAGAAAAGGCGAGGGGAGGGAATATTTCGAATATCGGGTTAGACTCAAGTGAGAAAGGGAAGGCGTGGCTGGGGGGAATAATCATTGCGTTGGTCCCCCCAAAATGTGAGCAAATGATTTATAATATTTGCCATGAAACGAAATTAAACTTTGCATTCACATTGACCCCTTTTATGGTTAGTTCCCCGACTCCCTCTGCTGTGGTTTCTGCTTAAATCTTAAGTGGAAAGGAGGAGGAAAACTTACTAGCACTGGATGCAAATCAACGCCATACATGTCATGCCATTTGACTTTGTCCAAATAGTTTAACTCGGCACTGGATGGCGACATGCCTTTCAACTGTTGATGCAACTCTGAGACTCGAGTTTCCAACTCGCTGCTTTGATTTGGCAGCAGGCGAAACTCCGAAACATAACCCTTTGAATGCCGTCTCTGATCATAGTCCCCCAATTCAGCTGTAATATAATAAATGATGTAAATGTTTGAATATCAAATTATTTTGGATAAAGGGGATAACACTTACATTGCACCACAAAGGCGCCCAGTTCGGCGGCAAGCTCAAAGGCAACGGGCAGACGTCCCTGAAGCACATCCTGTTTGACTTGCAGGAAAAGTTGATATCTGTCGTTGAAATAAAATCAACAAATTTAATTAGTTACTAAATAAAACAAACTGCAGTTGACAATGCTCGACAGTGAGATACTCAATAGGCGTAAAAATAATAGTGAAACCTTTTGGAGTTTGTTCGAAAAGGAGTTGATTTGAGTTCCATATTTGAATGTTTATACAGACTTATTTTATACAATTTATTTTTTTTTGCTTTCAGCTTTGAATACCAAATATTAGGGATATATTTTAAGTGATATTTTTCATCACATTTTTTTAAAAGTTTAATGTTAACTCTTATTTCAAATAAACGAAATTCTTTACAAATTGTGTGCTGATACCCTTTTAAATACCCCTTTGTGGTTATTAAATAATAGAATTTAGTAATGAAATTAAAGAAATATATAAAGTATAGAAAATGTCTGCTTCTGTCTGTTACAAACATTGCCACAAAGCCATTATACTCTTCAACCCCTTTATTATAGGCTAGAAGTATAATTTGAATGCGACTTTGATGTTTTGGCCTAAACACACAAACCAACTGTTTACTTTGCTCCACAACAGTTGGACGAGTTTGCAACATGTTTTTAACAATTATTTGCCTAACGAGTAACGGTGTAATCCATGTGGCTGCCACTTTGACAAGCATTCATTATATTTATCGGTCATTCAATATTGTTAATAGAACGTATTTAACTGTCCTTTAACCCAAAGCTCATCAGCAGCACTTGAAGTCAATGTTGTACGTTGAATGTTCGTGCAACATGCCACAATCTGGCTGCTAGTCGAAAGTCAATTGCCGTTTATTGTGCTCCGCAGACTTTGTATAGCTAAAATAACAAAATTCTCTAGCTTCTCCTCCCTGTTTGGTTCGGCACTTGAATAATATTCAATGCAATTTTCTCTCTGTTCCCAGTTGAGGGCGATATAAGTGCAATTCACTGCATTTTCATTGCATTTATATGCGCCAATATTAGCGCAGCAGTTGGCGCGAGTTTTGATCATGTTTGGCCAGAGATTGGAAACAGTTTTCCGCCTTTCCCTGTGTTTCTCTCTTCTAGTTGTCATAGGAGCACAGTCGTCCACTTGGTGACGATTATGGGAAACGTGTCGTCGTCATATTAAGCGCAAATATTTGCACACACCAAATGCTTGATAAATGCAGCTAACTGCAGCATGGCTAGAACACGACATTTGGCATAAGCCACGCTTCCATTTCCCCTATAGTCCTTGCCCCTCTCATTCCCCCATCTATTAACCATACAATTGCCCCCTTGGGATTTTCACAATTTCATGACGATTGTCGATTTTTCGCAATTCATTTTGCTTGTTGTGCACATACACTACACGCACACTCACATACACACACACTTATACGTGCATAAATGTGTATTAAATGCATTATGCACCATCCATTAGTTGTCTGCTCTCTGACCAAAGTCCACTGCCCTCAACTCGACTCGATTAATTTGCATTTTATTGAATTGCAAGTGTATTTGCAAGTGCATTTATATGTGTATATTGCAATGTGAGTGTGGCAATTAATAAATTGCATTTGTGTAATAAAATGTGCAACATTTAACTGTTTAAAGTTTTAATAATGACAAACATAAACGAATTGAACTTTACTTTACTTTTAATGTGTTTATAGTGGATTCACATTTAACTCATTTTAAGACCATAGTGTTTTTGGTCTTCGGAGGAAAAGAAACCATTCCTCTAAAAGCTGCATAAAGAGCTTTGCATTCTTTCAATTTTACTTTTCTTAATTTTCTTAATAATGTTAATTTTAAGTTGTTGTTTTTTTGATTTTATTTAGACTCATCTTTCGATCGCAGTTAGGCCCTCCATTTATGTGATTCTTTGAACTCACCTCGTTATCTCTTCGAGCAGCTTACACGGATCGGCAGCATAAAATTTGACACCAAAATACAAATCATATGGATCCGATTTGGGTTTCAGTTGGCGTGAAATGCGTGACGCTGGATCCAGCCAGTGCTGCAAAGAAAGAAGAGAAAGAAAATGGATTTTTCTCCATAAAAAAAAAACAAATTTCAAATTGATAACATGGCGTATACGCAATCTGCGCTCACAAACTCCTGGCGACAGCTGACAGGTGAGGACTTTGAACTATAAGCGTTTTTATGGCTTATACAAAGGACTCGCAGGACATGAAAGCAGGCATAAAAGTGAATTTCAATGAAGGCCAAGGTGTCGCCTTTTTTCTTCTAGTTTTCTCCCTTCCTCGTTGTCTCGTGTCTCGTGTGGAAAGCGAAATTACATAATTTGCCTTGCAGGCACTTTCGTCTCGCCAGGTCAAAGAGTTTACCATAGAGATGAATTTTTTTTTTGTTTTCATTCTTAACGCTTTCGCATGCGCCTCAATGAATTTCAATGAAAATGAAAATGAATTTCAAAAACCAATATGTTTGCCCAGCATCAAGAGCAGCAGGATATGCCAGGCAGCTGCCATATCCGGAATGCTACACCCACTCTGTACCCATGAAAGTGAGTTCTCCACTTACCGTCTGATTCTCGTCGTCTATATAGCGTATGCCGAAGTATGAAGTCTCGATTAAATTGAGCCTGGCAAAAACGACATCCAACAGCGCTTGGCCCGGCAAATCATCCTGAAAATAGACAAGAAAATTGTTGTTAAAAGGCTGTGCACAGACAAATGGATAAAGAGAGGAGAGAGAGCGAGAGAATATAGAAAAGGAGCTGGCAAAAGTCATTCAATGGCAAAGCAAACACTCACAACACTCGAATAGTCTCGAAAGACTCAAACGCTGAAACTGAAACATTGAAACACTGGCAAACTGTTGAGCCGTTGAATGGACACAGAAGTCCTTGTCCAGCTCCTGTCTCTGGTCTCTCCGTGGGTCCTTCTGCTTTCTCCTGCTCTCCTACTTCCTCCTATTTTCCTTTGCCTGACTGCGTCTGGCCGACAAAAGTGAAAACTTGCCGGCGACAATTATTCAATTGGAAAATTGCGCTTTTTTTCGGCGTATTTTGTAGATAAAAATAAAAGGTGCAGACAGTCCCCACTATTGCTTATCAAACAGTTTTTTTATTTAATTGAATTCATGTGTGTGTGTGTGTATACTTGGTGTTGGCTTTAACGCTTTAAAAAGCCAATTTTTGTTAGCGCCAATAATAAATTGAGTTGATTCCCTAAGGGCAGAAATACGAACACAGTTGCAACCGCAAAATACGCAAACTATGGGACCAGGAGACGCACCATTGTTAACCGCAAAGTCCCACACACACTTATACAGACAGACACACACATTCCACTTGCCACATGCCACATCCTACATATCTGCTCCTTCATTGTCTGTTCCTTGTTCCTGTGGCACAGCTGGCTCTCGACATGTTTGATTTTTGGCGCTGACCAGACACTATCTCCAGCCAATCCCTCGTCTGACTTTTGAGGCAGCCAAAGGTTTTTTTGAGCTGCGCTTTTTATTTGGGTTTTTTCTGAGGTATAACGAGGGAGAGAGGAGGGACTGCTGCCATGTTTTATTTATAGTATATTGCTTGACCAAACATCCCTTGGTGGCCACAGAAGTGGGAGCTGCTTTGTAGATGTTGCATCCCTTTTTGTATTGTGGGGCATGTTTTATTGTTGTTGCGTCATAAACTTAATGGCTGGCAAGTGTGAACAACCCGAAGCCGGAGCTAAAGTTGAAGCTGAAACTGAAGCAGAAGGCATGTGTATTGGCATCGTCCTTAGAATTTATGTTAAACTTTAGCTGACCAACACAAGGACATAAAAACATAGAGAAAGACTTGGAACAGAACTGAAATGAACTGATGATACCGTTTTGTAAGTTGTCTTTGGGGGATTCAAAAATGCCCAAGAAAATTCGCTTGCCTGGCGATAATCTGTATATGACAGCACGTGTAACCCACCTCCCCCTCAAAGGTCAAAGCTAGTTGACTTCTTGTCTGCAAGGACAACTCAAGGGAACCATAAACCATGCTGTAAATGTTAATAATGCTGGAAAACTAATTGTGAAATGAATGACAGACAGTTGAACTGAAAGTATAGTGCAAGGATAAGCTAAAGGACACAAACTTGTGAATGACACAGTGACAATGACAGCTGCCAAACTCATAATGCGAATGTCCTTTCAGTTGCCTTAAAATTGCATTACGTAGACGACAAGACGACAACTACGTGCCATGGTCCTGAAACACATTAGACAATACTCGTAGCTCGTAAAATGTTCAACTAGAACATGATATATGGTACAAGATACAACTCATTGTTGCAACTTGCAACAACTGCTGCCTGTTGCTCTCAAAGTTGAACGTTCAGCATTGTTCTCTAATGCTTTTACGTAAGGACATAAGTAGAAAAGTGCATTTTAAAAATGCATAGGATAGCATGAGTACTCATGTTTGTTGTCGGTTTGTTGTTGCCATTTACTTGGGTTGGGCCAAAAGTTTGTGAGCACATCTTCTAAATAGAATACTTGATGACTGAGTGTAATCTCTTTCTGGTTTCTATTAAAAATAGAATACTGCATAAGAATTGAAAATATGAAGAGAATTTAATAGTGTACATGAAGCACAAACCAGAACAATTCCAAATTATCTTAGCATATTTAGAGCTTGTCTTAGTTCTCAAAGTGCTTTTAATTCATTCATTTTCCTTTATTTATTTCATGACTGTAAAGTAAATAAAATCCGTATTGTGGTATCTTAATAATTTATAAAAAGGAATAGTTAATGGTCAAATGTAAAATGCTTTTGTGATATATTAAAAACAAGTGGAAAGTAAATATGATTATTTAAATAATGTATTAAGGTCTAGTAAAATGCCGAAAACCTTTTGCACACTTGCGATTTATAGGATTTTAATGGAATTAACATTTCCAATTTTGATATACAGTTTCAAATCTCAGTCTCTAGAGTGGCTTCTTTATTGGGCTCCCTTTAAAGCCCTGCCATAATAATGACTGCAAAATAATATAGAGCCATTTGGTTCGATCTTAATGAAGTACGTCTTGTGCATGCCTAAAAACCCTCGACGAAGTTATGGCCTAAAATCAACGTAATATGTATAGGCCAAAATGGTCTGCAATTAATCACAAACTCTCGACGCAAACCCGGAAAAACTTGTGTGCAAACAAAAGTGTTTAAGTCCCAAAAGGTTTGGCCCAGTCAGACTCCACCCTTGGCTTCTCTCCTCCTTCTTCATCAATTTGGCGAGTTCAATAAATTACGTTCGCCTAGCTGAGAATCAATGACGTATAGAGAGAGAGAGAGAGAGAGAGAGAGGAGTCGGGGAATCAAAGGCTGTGAAGAGTGGCGACTTTTAGATGAGCCAGTGCCATGATTATGTTGATGCTAATGATGATTAGGTCTTTGGCTTAAATGTCTTAATCAAATTATGCTTACTTTGATGTTTTGCTGGAGTAGCAAGTTTGCAACTGACGGCGGCGGTGGCGAACAAATCCATCCATCGCCCATTGCTGTCAGCCAAGCCCACTTAATGAGCTTACATTTTTAGTCAGATCCCTCCCTTAGTCTGTCCCACTTCGAACCCACTTCGACCACTCCAAATGCCCCATATACGATACAGAGTCAAGAGTTGAGTTGTCTGTATTTTTACCGAGCGCTTTTCTTGTCAGCTGTCGGCAAAAAGAACTTTTGCCATGCAACTTAATTAGTGAGCGGCAAGTGGAAAACAGCAAAATCCACCATACACATGTGTGTCTGTGTGTGTGTTTCCCCTTAGTTAACTTGCCACTGCCACATCACACCACTCGATTCGCAAAGACAACGAGGGCGACACTTTTCTACGGTTAAATCCCAGCAGCGTCTTTTGGGAACTTAATCAACACGCTTTCCGCAAAACTTTGGTTACGTGACTAACCCAGTTTTGTTCGAGTCGACTCGACGAAATGAGAATGGGAATCAGAAATCTGGAATCTGGGCGCTGAAGTGCAGCATCTTTTGAGTTTAATATAATTAACACATACTCATAGTTTTTACCTCAACACTCTGTTTATTCTCCAGATGCTACTTAAGCGTGTATCTTTTATGCCACAATTTGCCACTCGCAAGTCGGATTATATTTGCTCCTTAATCTGGAAACTCAAATCCGAATATGCAGCTATAAAAAACACCTTGGACACCAGCTGTAATATAAATCTACAGCTTCTCCAAGGACTCTCAACTGCAGATGTATCTGTATCTGTAGCTCTGTATCTGTGTATCTCTGACTGCCTTTGCAGTCTCCCCAAATGCATTGTGCGTTTAATTGCGCTGCTTGGCTTAAACGTGCGCTGACCTTTGACAACACACACACACAGATACACACACACACATACATTCGTTTGTGTTTATAACGGCATTATGAGTTTTAAGCTGGAGCGAACAAACAAAGCCAAAGAAGAAGTAAAAATATACTTGTATAAAAAAAAAGAAAAAAGAGACGAAAAAAACACTCAGTTGTTTGCAATGTCACAGACAAAACGGCGACAAGTGAAGAGGAGAAAAGCAGAAGAAGATCAAGAAGAGAAGAGGAGGAGCAGTTAAAGGAAAAGAGGAGGCTGCAATGGCAGCTACATCGTGTCGCAGTCGTCGTTGTCGTCGCAGTCGTCGTTGTCGTCGCAGTCGTCGTCAACGTAATGCACTAAACAAAAACAAGCCAGAACCAAAATGCTGAAAACAGATTTATGTCCATGTGCCGCCGCTCCTTCCCCTTGACCCCTCCCTCTCCCCATTGCCTCATGTTCATATCCAATTGAGGCTGGAACGTTGATGCTGGCGCATCTTCACCTAACTGAAAACACATTCAACAAACGAGATTTGCGTAATTCCTGCAGAGCTCAGTCAAGGTTCGTCTCGGTTTACTGTTTGCCGCTTGTTTTCTCGTTGTCGAGATGTCTCAACGTTTGTATACTCTATTATATAGAGTCTATATGAATTGAGAATAATCTCAATGAGCTGTTCGGGATAAGTTATCATTTCATTTTTATGAAAGTAATAGATTGAAATACGCAAACATTTTTTAATTAAAATGCAACTGTATGAGAACTCAATTCATCGGGAATTTATTGTATTCTTAATATATGCTAGGAAAGTTTGGTTCTGGTTAATATAATTTGCATTTTCCCAATTTCCTTATCAATTAAAAATTTAATTTAATAAAATCATGCTTTGCAACATTTTGTAAATTTAAATATTTTTTAAAAAACAGTTTCCTTTTAGCCGTTTCTTTTACTAGCTCTAATCATATTATAATACTTTATGAATATATTTTATAACAAATATTATAATTAAATATCATTTTGAAGAAATAGTCTTATTTTATCACAATTCATTTCAACTTCTCATATTAAAATTTCTTTAAAGTTCCTTTGAACAATATTTCGTTTTCAGTCAAAAGTCATTAGGCAAAGTTTCTTGAAATAAAATCTTCACAGTCTTTATTTTAAAAGATAAATCTCTTACTGCATTTCATAATAAGTATGTATATACAGTCAGTTGCGACTTAATTTATCTTGAATTGCATTCCTTTTGAGAGTATCTCATTTTCAGTTTGATCAAGTTACCATTTGCCATCTTGTTGTTTTGTTTTGAGCTTTCAGCTTAGAGGCACGCTATCTGCTTACGGGAGTTTTATTTCGCATGCCACGCCATGGCACAAAGCCTGACAATGCTGCATGTGGATGGATTCAGCTGCAACTTCAGATACGAGATACGAGTATGTGTACAGCTTCCCATACGAGAAATACCATATGAGTTAAGAGTACCATCTCTCGACCATCTCATAGCGGCATTTTTTTTTTCTTTTTATTTTTCTTTTTCTAGGCTATGTCAGTTGTTAGTTGTCAGTTGTCAGTTGTCGGTCGCCTGTTCGTTTGTTCGTTCTTTGGCCCGTTGACATTTGTCGCATCTTTTTGGCCTTGGCTTGGAGGCAACTTCACAGCAGCAGAGCAGTAACATCAGTTTCAGCTCATTTGGGGTACGAGCAATCAATGTAGATACATGTGTCTGCCTGTCCAGCCCATTTGCTGTTTATTCTGTGAAATATTGCACATGCAACTGAGTAACTGAACAACTTCGCAACTGTGCACCTTGTCAGCTGCTTTCCGGCATGAAAAGCAAGAGCTACAACTTCCGCTGCTGTCGAGAGACGTCGTCAACGCCTCACCTGCATCATCACTTGCATTTTCCGCAAACACCGCACGCAAAGTTCCATCAGAGAAAGAGAGAGAGAAA
Source organism: Drosophila putrida (assembly GCA_037043535.1). Taxonomy (NCBI): domain Eukaryota; kingdom Metazoa; phylum Arthropoda; class Insecta; order Diptera; family Drosophilidae; genus Drosophila; species Drosophila putrida. The sequence goes on from JBAMBI010000135.1 coordinate 2,343,336, forward strand.
AAAATCAGAGACAGACAGCAGCTGAAGCTGATGCTAAATTCTTGGATATCATTGTTTGCCTCGATGGCTGGCAAATATTTTGCGCTTATCCTCGCACATCACAAGACGCAAAAGAAAGAAAGAAAAATAAAAAAAATATCAAAATCAAATGAAACCAAACCAAACTGAACGCCGTGGTCTGTGGCTGTGGACTCACCTTGAATTTCTTTGGCTTGTGCGCCATTCAAACGCTTGGATAAACAAACGGCACAAAGATACAGATACCGACAGAGACATAGGGCGCAAAAAGTCTAGAAGTGGTCTTTATTGGTCTTGTCTGGTCCAGTCTCCAGTCCAGGCCAGACCACCAAGTGAGTGAGTTATCTGATGGTCGCCATAAGGCCCCCTCTTTACTCTCTTTTCCCCCTTTGCCTTTGCCGGTTTGTTTTTTTCTATCCGTCGTTCTGTGTATTTGCGTTTAAAGTTTTTTGATTGAATTGTTGCAAATTGTTTGCAAATCTATTTCGATTTCGATTCTTTTACTGGCCACGGCCGGCCCCCATCGAACAATTGCTTTTTGTCTTGTCTGGTTGTCTGGTTGTCTAGAGGCTTTTGCGGCCACGCAGATACCGAGGTATCTGCATACTCGTATACACTTAGCCAGATACAAAGATACTCTCGGTATCCAAACCCGACATGACACTGAGTTATGGTTCTGACAGCTGCAAAAAACCAAACGACGGCCGCACAAAATTCATGCTGAGGCTTTTAACCCAACCTGTTTTTGTATACTTCTATTTTCTTTCTTTTTTTCAATATACATATATATATTTTTTGTTCTGTTAGATAATCCTATTAGCAGCCAAAGCGCAACTTCAGCAACAGATAAAGTAATTACCCTCAGTCCTAAAAAGATGCTTCGCTGACTTTTTCCAAAGGTAAAATGTTCAACTTTTGGGCTTGACCTTTTTTTTATTAATTGTATACTTTTATACACTCTGCCAGGAAGAGTTCTTAACACATTTACATACGTTTTGTGATGTTAAAAAGAAGGAATTAATATTTTGAATTCAAAGAAAGCAATAGGGTCTCTCGAAATCGTTGTATCCCTTTCTCTATGTCATTGTCTACCCTTTTCCAATTTCATTTGACAGGCCAAATCAATGAGCTGTCATTTGGTAAAACTGCTGATTTTTATTTACATGGCCAAGGCAAGGAAATGTTGTCTTTAAGCCAAGTTTCCGCAGGTGTGGGTGGTGTCCGGCCCAGAATGTAGAGGCAAAAAGCATTTATTTAACCATTAAATACGCTTCATGAGTTTTTCTTATTTTCATTATCAATTTAAAAGCGCACAAGGCGAGCTGTAAAAAAGCTTTTAACTTAATTATGTTGGCCATAAACTGCAGGTTTATTTGGCCAGCTTGGCGTGTGAACGCTTCGGCCCGACCGAGTCTAATTAAATGTCCCCCGAGGCATAAAGTCCACGCCGTGGCCGCAACACACACACACACACACACACAGATATAGATACAAATTTATATTTGTATCTATGAAATGTATCTAGAGAGATACGCTAGCTAGCTGCAGCGTGAACGCTCTGTGCTGAAGTGTTTGCTCGTGAAATACTTGAAGCAATCATTTTCGGTTTCTGGCTTGTCATTGTGGCCAGCCTGAAGTGTGTTGAATGATTTACATAAATTCTCAAATGACCATGCCGCGTTAAGTCGAGTCGAGTTGAGTCGCCTCACAGCACCCTGTATTGACAGAATTAAGCGTTAGCCAAACAAACCCACACTCTTTGCGTACTCTTCGACTGTTTTAACAGTTAAAATATACTATATAATTATATAACCTTATATAACAACATCAAGACACCAGAGTGCGAGTACTTGAAGTTGGCAGGCTAGAGAAGTCCGCGAATTTTTTTTCTTCTGGGCCCTGGCCAAATGTCATTAGCATGTAAGCATGATAAATGACCAAAATGTGCGGCTCAGAGACTGTCGCTTTATATATGGCCATAAGAATGTTTTGTCTGGGTCCAAACGGGTAGAGGTACGAGCATGTCTAGGCATGAAGTCGTCAAAGCCATTTGTCACAGTTTTGCCAACATTTCTACACTGAGCTTTAAGAATAAAAGACCCACAGCTGAAGCTGAAAGCTTGCTCTATTACTTGGCTATTATAATGGCTTTAAGTTTATTTTTCTCATTTATATTTCAATTGTAGCACAAAGCTATTTAGTGCTTAGACAAATTTGTAAAGGAAATTTAAAAGGGAATTCTTTTATAATTGGACGATTTTTCTTTAGCAATAAGTAAGCTAGAAATGACTAAAATTAAACAGTCTATCTTTAGGAAATTTTAACATTTATTTAAATTAGTTATTAAAATGTATGTATTAATTAAAAAGCTATTAACAAATTGTACTGTTTAAATAAAAGTTATTTTATTGAATTAACTTTTATTGAATTAACCCCCACAAACTTTCAAAGTCTGGGCAGAGTAATTTACCCTGAAACTCAGAACTATACACGTCAAAATATCCACTTAATTATAAATATTACGACAAGAAATAGTATATTAATTAAAAGACGTGTTGCAAGCCCTTCTGAATTTTGTGTAGGCAACATGAAAATCATTTCCAAGCGGTTGCCACACAACATGTTAAGATATACGATGCTCGACTGAATGTTTTTGAACCATGGTCACAGTCATAGATATCAAATATACACTCACACTCAGTGTAAGTGTGTATCTCACTGTCTGTGTTATATTTCTGTTGTCTACATGCCTCACACATAGCAAAAATCAATCATACGCAACGTGTGCTCGGCTCGTCATGGCAATGAAATATCGATTACGACACGTTGTCGAGGCAGTCCCACAACACTGACTGATGTCGCGGATGTATCTGTATCTGTATCTCTAGCTGTAGTGGTTGTAGTTGTTGTTGCTGCTGTTGCTGTTGGTCTGATAAAACCAGCAACGACAACAAGTACACTTTGCCAGTTCATCGCAATGAAATGCAAAACGAGTCAACCGCAGGCTGTTGGCTCCCGCACCATCTACCAATTGCTGCTTCCCCTCGACTCTTTCTCCCCCCTCTCCACACCTGTTTCATTAACGCAAACTGCAGGCATTGCCGACTGACAACTGGCGACTTTAAGTGCGTATGCTTAGTGCCATCGGCAGCAGTCAAAAGCAGCAGATACTCGTACAACGACAACGCACCAAGAGTCGCCGCAGTTGCCACATTGACAGACAGCTGGGGCAAGAGAGCGTGTAAATAAAATTACGTTTGAAGCAAGGCGGCTGGCCACACGCATTTTTATACCCCTCAATCAAGAGCCTTAAAGAGCATATAAATACCCTCAATATTGAAGCTTATTTTCGTTGTTATTAAAATAAAAATATTACAATAAATAATTATTAAACTGAATGTCGCTTAATTTGTTAAGGTTCTCTAAGCTTGTTTCACATAATTTTTATCAGTTGGGCTTTTATTCCGTATTTATGTAGGTCTATAGAATATTTAAGCTATGTTTTTTTGTTAGCTAGTTTCTAATTATAATAAATAAGTTTGGAGTTGTAAATTAGCAGAAGAGCTCCTGCTTACTGTTTTTAAGAATACCTGCCAGTTAAGGTTTAAATGAATATTATGATCTGTTGGTTATAATCCTTATTATTATAAATAATTTTTTAAGCTATCTAAATTATTAGGAAAGCGACTGTTCTTAAAGATTACTTTTCTGAATAGTCAGTTGAGTTTTCAGGGAATTTCTAGGTCTTTAGCTTTTTTCTAAATATGTGCATATTTGTATTTATTTTATGCTTAGTTTGCTTTTTGAGTCTATCTGTAAGCTTGCTCTACAGCAAGTTTGCTATCTTATCGAAGAACATCTAGGACTGTAAAATAATTTAAATTAAACAAACTTTTCTTCTTGCTTCTAGCTAGTTTTACGGAGTATCCAACAGTCCATCGTAGACTTTGCATAGTTGTCGGTGTAGTTGTTTTATTTTTTCGCTACCTTTTGCATATCGCAGCTGAGCCGCCGCACTTTGTATTTTCATTCATGGCTGCTTTTTTGGTATTTGTCGGCGGGCCTTTTATCAATCATGCGGCTGACGTGGTACGTGAGCCTCTCGGCCAATAATTACATGCGATAAGTTGCCCAAGTGCAGTCCACAGAGAGTGAGACAAATTCCCCCAGTTAGTTTGTTGTTGTTGTAGTTACTCTGGCTGTCCCTGTTGCCAGTTTAAACTCATTAATAATGACCCGAGGCATGCACCGCGCCAACAACAACAGCAACTGCAACATCAACGACAACGACGAGACGCGACTGCCAGTTGCCAGTTGTTGTCCGCCCAGGTTGCCATTGTCAAATTGTGGACACGCCCACAGCACAAACGCCTGCATCGGAACACATTTCTAATGCGCAATTTATGCTAGCCAACAGACAGTCAAGTAAGTAGTTTGCCAGCCTGAAGTTGAAGAGAGAGAGAGAGAGAGAGAGAGGGAGAGAGAGTTGGGGGTAAAGTCGCTTTGAGCCGATTAGAGCTGCTTGTTTTCAGTCGATTTGGTGGCTTACATCGATTTACAGCTGTTTGTGGCTTATATCAGACTTGTGCATGTGCTTGTAAAATTATTATAAATGTCTTGTTGATGAGCTGTGATTATTAACGTTTACGTGCTTCAATTTTGTTGCTCTTGCTGTTGCTGTAAAAAATCGCTCAAAACATGCAACATGCAACTTGGCAGCTCAACGCGACGCCAAGTGTCATTAGCCAGTTCCAAGAAATGCTAACTAGCCTGACGTTCCAATCCGACTCTGACTTTACCTCTGTCTCCGTCTCTGACTCAGACTCCACTGCACTGGCTTGGGCTGATCAATCAGGAATGAACTGGAACATTATGCCGTGGGCGCTTACCGATCAACTGCTCTGATTATGCAGATACAGATACACACGTTACGTTATGTACGTAGTATGTATCTTTATGCTCAAGTCTTGTATCTACAGACATATAATTAACTGCCGGCCTTTCCAAGTCATTGCTCATTATGTCCCCAGACCCCACAGGCCAACTTGATGACACGAATTTGCATAAGATATGCTTATCATGTCACATTGTACTCCCATTCAGGCTTATCGCTGATGCAACAATGTAATGAGTCTGTGTCTGTGCAGAAGATACATCGTCTTCTGCTGTAGCCATAAATAGGATGAATATTAAGAAAGAATAGTACTTAAAATTGTTGCAAGCCGCAACAAGCAAAAGGAGGTAGCTTTAAACTTTTTAAAATATATTAAAGCTAGAGCATTCTACCAGAAAATTTCATTTTCAGACAAAGAGATTAAAAGTACGACATACACAGAGTATCTATAATTCAATCATCCCCTTCTCCAACATACTTCAAGCTACATTTAAAAGATACAAAGCTTAAATGCATGATTTCAGTCAAAAGAAGTTTTGTCCATTTGTTATTGGTATTTCATTTTATGGTTCTTTAATCAAATATTCTTGAAATTCCTTTATCTGATTTCTGCTTGGAATACAGGCAACATTCTCTTTGGTATATCAAGAATATTTTTCAATTAAACACAACGTCGCAATGACCAGGGACAGCGACAAAGATTTCATGGCCATTTTATATTTATATTTATTCATATTGCATGCTTGGATAATTTTTTTTGCAAACTCTTGCTGAAATCAAAGAGCAGAAACGAGGGCACAAATACTCCCAAACAAAAGTATATACACACATATGTACATATATGGGAAAATCAGAACTATTTATTTGATTTGTCCGCACAATGATGCCGACTATGAGATGGCGTGCAAAATCAGCAGAATTTTCTAAGCGACACAGACAAAAGGCGACAACGTTGGAGGCTGCTTTCACACACACACCACACACACACCACACACACACACGCAGGCTGAGAGTTCTCCCTCGGTTCTCATTTGTCAGTTCTCAATTCTCAGCTCTCTGTTGTGAGTTCTGAGTTCTCGTTGTTGTCGTCGTCGTCGTCGTTGTCGCTGACGACCCATTTAATTTGGCAAACGTGCGCAGTTTTAAAGCAAGGGGCAACCACAGAGGCTGGCCTGGCTGTGTGGCAGCAACAAGAGGCAGCCAGGCAGGCAACAGCAGGCGACGTGTGAATGATGACACTTTGCATGTTTGCCAAGTCAGAGGCAACGGCTCAGGCTCTGCACTAAATATTGATGAGGGTGCTCTGGAATCTCTGTTGAAGCTCGGAGAGCACATGATGGTTACCATATGGCAGGCACGTGCAAAGTATGCAACACTTTTTGTCAATTGACATAAATCACAGACCATATAGAGCGACAGGGACAGCATAATGTTAGAGGGAGTACTTGTCGCTGCTTATGTGGCTAATGTTGACACTAAAGGGTGTAAATGACACACAAACTCACCTTGATCTCGTGTATGAAGTCAGTTTCATCCAGCAAATTAATGCGAACGGACATAATCCGCGAGGGTCGACACAGGCAATTCATATTTAAGCCTTTTGCTTGTTTGTTATCTGCGTTAAGTTTAACTCCTTCTTAATGTTGATGTTTAAGCGAATTGCGTATGCGTCGCGTTGTCCCTCAAAGCTGTCAGCATTTTCATTGGGCTCCAAAGCAAGACTGCAAAAAAGAAGATACAGATATAGATACAGATATAGTAAGTGTGAGATGTGTAGAAAGTGGCAATTAAACTGTGCACATAATTAATAAATAGTTTCTTTTTTGCTATCATTCAAGTTGCAGCATGTTGCAATTAGCCAAGTGTATTCGTAAACGGGTTTCGCTTAGCGATAAACATAGAGATAGAAGACACTGACTTGTCACAGTCTCAGAGCCTTGTTTTAATAACTCTTTTTGGCATTAGCTCGCCTTAAGACGTTGCCAGTTATCTCTGCCTCAGATCGCGGCAACATCATCAGCAACAGTAAAAGCAGCAACAGCAGCAACATCAACAGCAGCAGCAGCAGCAGGACAGGCAATGACAAACCAACTGTCAGCAGTTGCCGCTCCCTAGTCGAGTATTATCATTATAATTTTATAATTGCGGTTGTTGCCAGCGATAACTTTAATATGCACGAAGTAGCTACAACAACAATAGCAATAGCAATAGCAACAGCAACAGCAACATCAACTGGAATAGCACCAACAATAATGATGACAACAACAGCAACAAAAGTCACTTAAGCGGATTAGTTAAAGGGCGCTTCTGTGAGAGTTGCTGTTGCCTAAAAGCAGATTATGTCATTAGAGATACTTATAATACATAGAGAAAGAAGCAGAAGAAAAAGCAGACAATATTCAGCAGCTGAGTTCTTGGCTCTCTTTAAGTCTTTCGCTTTAACCAAGCAGTTTTCGGGGATTGCAGTTAACGTAAACTACGAGCTAATACTCCTATCTAATGCTTCTATTTAATTAAAATTAAATTTACATAACTGCCCCACTCTCTTATGTGGGTAAATCTAAATGCTTCTTAACTTAATTTACTTATATGAGAGCGAGGGAGCCAAAATAAATGCTATGTTTCAGCTGGCAAAGGTTAGTTTTGATTGGCTAATATATGAGACTAATTAAATAAGGTGCAAAGCAAATAGTATCTTATATATGCTAATCATCTTAGCTATGTTTTAACTTGTATCTATTTTAAAGATAATTTAATGTAGCAACTACTTCAGTCATTTCCATAGTTTAAACAATTAAATTAATATTTTTAAGAACTACTAGCCAGTATCATTTGTTATTCCTATAAATACATTTCTGCTCAAAAGATTTTAGTTTCTATATTTTCTTCTTTTGCTGCACTTACTCTAATAGATTTAATCTTAGGTATTAGATACTTCTACGTCCATATATTTACTTTCCTGCTGCACTTATTACTCTAATAGATTTAATCTCAGACTTAGATACAAGTCTGCTCTCGTGCAGTTGTTGCCCTTTAGACTTGGACTTTTTTTTGGACTGTGTGTGCTTTGCTTAGAGATACAACTGACAGCCTTTTGTGGCAGTTTCTGTGGCAACTACAAAATAATTAATGTACATTCGCATAATGAAAAGCAACGGCGAAAGAGGCAACAAAAACTATAACAACTGTGAAAAAAGGGAAGGAGAAGGGAATGTTAACATTTCACACATTTCACATGACATCAAAACCCTTGCAACAGCAAGTTGCAAGTGTGGAGGTCGGTCTCTGTGTGTTATTTTGCATAGAGTGAGACAAGAGAGAAGGTTTCACTGCTGATGATAGTTGTGGCTACGATATTTGCATGGCTTTTGCTTAGGCTTTCATTAGTTTGCCTCTATTATAGTTGTTGTTGTCTTCATATTCGCACAGCTGCCACATTTCACGGAGGCGCCTCTCAAGGCGCTCATTACGCTAATGAAATATTATGCCTAATTAATGGAAAGTCGGTCGGCTGGCTGGCTGCCTGTCTGACTGTCACTTTGACTGACATGTGTCTGACATGTGTCTTTAAGTTGGTCACTCTGTCAACGCGGCAACAGCAGCAGCAGCAGCAAAAACAACAACAACTTGCCTCAATTAAAATCTATAAGTATATGAACATAATTCATCATATAAAAGTATATGTATATATGTATGTGCATGAATATGTGACTGACAGTCGCTCTGAATGGCGTTGCATGTAATTTTAATTGCAACCAGCGGTTCGTTCAACTTTTCACTAGAGAGTCGTTGCATGCAACAACCACCCACAACAACAGCAGCAACAACAACAACAACAACAGCAACAATTCGAAAATACAATTTACATTTGTGCAACGGACTTTTATGACAAATTACTTTAATGTGTTGATCATAAAACGATTTCGAGTTTCATGAAAATTTTCATGGGAATTGCTAAAGTTATTGCCAATGTTCTTAAAGCTGACAAATCGTCAAGTCAACCGCACTAACAACTTTTGCAGCTTAGGCTTAAAATATGTAAGACATGTGATAAATATGACATTGATCGGTTTTTGATTCCCCTCCTTCTCCTTCTCCTATCCCTGTTCCTCCCACTGCTGCCGCTTGGCTCTAAGTAAATTTATCGCTTTGGCATATTTATAGCGTCATATCTTTTTGGTCCTGTACAGGACATCATCAGCGCCAACACCCGAGACACCCTCATAATTTCTTTTGCCATCAAATTTATCACCAGCATGAGCAAAGTGTTTGTGGGTTGGGCTTATAAGATTGTATGATGTGTGTGTGTTTGGGTTTTTGGGGCGTGATTTTCGACCAGAACCAGAACCAGAACCGAAGAAGAAAAACTTGGCTTGATTTGTGATAAAGTGCGTGTGGTATTGGCAGTGGAAAACCCAACCTGATCCTGCCATTCTCATTCCCATTCCCATCCCCCCAAACCAATGTGCTTTTTATCTGACACAGCAGCAAAACCCAAAACTTTGCTTTCCATTTCATGCGCATTTTAGTACTTTCTTTCACTTTTTTTCTTCGCTTCTCCTTTTTGCCAGCTATCGTTGGGTTTATTAATAATAAGTACATACATAGCACACACATCCCCACACACACACACACACACTCATGAGTCATGTCATAAAGTTGACTCCTTGCCTTGACTGCATTCATTTGCTCTTTTGCTGCCTGCTGACGGGCGTATCAATAACTGAAAATGTCTCAAACAGCATTTTGTCATATTTCAATGAATACCTCCACCCCCCTTCACATCCCCTTCTTCATCAAGACCTGCTGCCCAACATCATTTGATATTTGCGGAAGTAACAGACGAGAACACACCACAACCCAGGCCAAACAGCCAAAAGCAAACAAACTTTTAGCACATTCTCATACATCTGGCAACAGGATGGCTCTGCTCCAGTTCTTGGCCTGGCCCAAAGAGGAGCTAGCAGCTAAACGAAATTATTTATTACTTTCGTCGCAAATGGCAGGCCGTGTATTCGTTGGGAAGGCTGCCTTCGTAATGATGATGAAAAACGTGAAAGCATCGAAAAGTGCAAATGGCAAAAGGTGTATAGTAACAGGAGTGTTGTTGCCTCTGTATTCCCCCGTAAAAAGGCAGAAGGATTGCCTTTCGCATCCGCACTACCTTTCCCTACTCCCACTTTAATGATGATTAAATGCGATGCTGAGTTTTTAGGGGAGACTTCAACACATTTTGTCGGGCAGTGATTTACCTTCTTATACACTTTTTTTTCTTACCAATTTTTGTAGCTCTTGTTGTTTGATTTGACTATGAAATTGAAGCTGTGGCAATGGCAGTCAAATGAGCTGGAAAATGAACCCAGACTTTTTTCTTTAGCAGATTTATTTGTCAAACAACTGGGAAGCTAATGATAAGAGACGGAAAACAGACTCGACTTTTCAGACTAATCAAATTTGAAAGTAAAACTGAGGAAGCGCTAAGAAATAACTAAGCGTATATAAAGCTATCTGAAATTTCCTTGCGGCCAACACAATTATTATGTATGTGCAGGTATTTGAATATACATTTTTGTAGATACAAATTTATAGAGTCACAGTCACAGTCACAGGCTTTGCTGGCCACAGGCAGGCATTAATTTCATTGCAAGCAACGACAACAATTGCTGCCACAAAGACGTACATGTGTATATGTACACATATGATGTACAAAAGGAGTAGGAGGGGAGGAATGGGAAGGTGGGGACTGTCGTGTTGCATACCTCGGGCATTTGTAGCAATTAACACGGTCGACGACGTGTCTTGGCGCCCACTTGTGCCTGCCAAACGTTATTTGCTTCTCTTTTACGTCTCTCTTTTTATTTTTTGTGGCACGTAATGAGGCAGGACGACTGCCCGAGTTGCCTCTAATTGCATTGACGCCAAGTCCTCTTCCTCCACTTCCCCTCTGAGTCACCGGCTGCCATGATTGAGTTGCAGTTAATTATCCCCCCAGCTGGCATTTCGATGATTTTAATGATTTGTATAGCGGTTTTCAAGCAAATATTTCACTTATTTGGCTTATGTCTTGACCAGGCGCAAAGCGACATGTCTTCTACTCCTTCCCCATCCCCTTTCACCTCTCCTATCTTCTTAACCAAGCCCACAACATGTCGAGTGCAATGACACACAAGATCTTGTGCCATGCGGTGTGCTCTATGAGTATTTATTTACAGTTGCCGACTACGTTGACGACAAGCCGCGACACATGTGTATGCGTTAATATTTAAGCGGCTGCATGGGAACTTGTTAACACCAACGAGCCAACAACAACAACCGCCCAGACAAGCCGTCAAGGGAGTTGTGCTCGTGTGTGTGTGTGTGTGTGTGTGTGTGTGTGTGTGGGTGATGGGGGAAAGAATCGCTGCCGTTGGTGTTGCTGTTGCTGCTGCTGTTGCAGTTGCAGGAAGCTGGTGTAGTGCGTTGCAACTCCTAGACTGGGTCTGACTTTGGCTCGGGTCTGGTTTGGTCTGGTCTGGGCCACGTGAGTGATTGTCAAGTGGTTGACGCTGCAGACAAATGAAATTCGCTTAAAGTGCGCCACAGTCGCTGTGGCAGCCACGTCTAGGACAACTTGACTTGCCCGTGTATCTGTGAGGGGGCGTGACTCTGCCACACTGCCAACATTGTGTTATTTTTCTTCCTATTTTCACATGGCCATGCACGCAGGGTTACCCACGGCTATGTCAAATTGAGTGTTGTAGGCGTGGCAAGCACATGTCTGTAAGTGGCAAATACACTGCCAAATATGTTGTAATAGAAAATGTGGCTTTTATAACTTATTTTATTTACTTTTCATTTATTGTCAAAGAAGACAAGAAACAATTATTACGATAAAGTCTCTAATATAATTTTTAATAAACGGAGAAAAATTAAAAAAACACATCAGATATGTTTAATATTAATATTAGTTTGCTTTTGGAAACAGTTTTAAAAATTTAATTTAAATATTAATTAAAAACAATTACATAAGAATATAAACCAGGATTTAAAAAAAAGCTAATACCATTGTTTAGGATAAAATAAAATGAAAAGATTCAAGGAACAAATAATAAGAATACAATTTTCAAAATGAATAGTTATTGAGAGTTAAGTGTAAAATATTTTAATATAATAAATCAATATACCATCAAATAAACATTTTCTAGAGCCTTTTAAAGAGTGAAATGTTACTCTCTAACTAAAGCTTCACAAGTTCGAAATCTTGCAAAATTATTTAAATTAGTAAAACTATTTCATTGTAATGGAATAATGCAACAGCTATTTTACGGTTCCAAGGGTATTTCATAGTCGTACAATTACAACTTCTAAAGTTACAGGAACAGTGCTGCCCCCGCTGTCAGCTTGTGACTTGCGCGTTTCAGTTCTATGCATTACGAAAGTATTTTTATAAAAAAATCTTTCTTTTTTCAAGTGCAGGAGGAAGGGTACTGAGAGGGGGGGGGGGTGTCATGTGAAACTGTAAAATAGAATCAGCTCATTCGTCATGTTGAGGAAAATGCATTTTATTTTCTATTTGGCAAGGCACATGCGTGAAAATTACTTTATTTTTAATGACTATGATGAAAACGCTGCAGATGATGATGAGGTTTCACATGATGATGATCATTATGTTAATGCTGATGATAGCATAGCTGACTTGCACTGAAACTGTAAGCAAAAATGGCACAGTTGCATACAGCTGAGCTGCATTTGCATTTGTATCCGAAAGATACAATAGCTTTTACTGAGCTCAAGCTGAGTCTCAGGCACAAGTCCATTATGCTGGTAAAAACAGTTGAAAGCGTGGGCGTTTTAGCTTCTATTCTTCATATTACTGTTGTTGTTGTACTGTTTGTTGTAGCTGGCTTCTGTGCATGTCATTAACTTTATGAGTGCTTAAATGTTGTGGGCTGTACTGAGTTCTCTTTAGAAACCGGCACTAGCTCAAGGTAACGGAAGCTGCAATTGCAATTGCAACAAAATTATTTAAATACTAGATTGGCAGTTGAATCTTGAAGTTCACCCTACTATTGACATTTATTCCACGAGTATATTGTATGCTCTGAAATTGCTGGTGAGTAATTCTCCAAAGTGTTTCACTTGCCGCCAAACAATAAACCAGATATTGCCGGCAAACCATAAATTTTCTATGCCTAGAAGAGGGAAAGCAAGTAGCAAGTTGGAAAAGCCTTCAACGTTGTCGCACACGTGTTACAAATTTTATATGAGCAAACAATTTTCATGAAGCTCCCCCTACCGAACCAACCAAAAAGAAAAAAGAAAAAATAATATAAACGCACAACAGATAAAGCCAAATACTCTGAGGAGCAGCAGCAGAAGAGCCTTTCTTAGCTCGGAAAACTCAGGAAAACTGCTGCTGCTGCTGTTGGTGCTGGCTGACGGCATTTTTATATATGCGTACAGGAAAAATGTCGTAAAAAAGTTTTACGATCAAACATTGCACTTTATGTGCTTTTATGTAAAATTACCGTACAACATTGGCAACATTGTCAGCTGAGCTGTAAAAGTAGCAGCAATAGGCAATGACTACGGCAACAGCTGAAGGTGCAGCTTAGGAAAGAGAGTTCTAGTCCCAGTGCCCATTCTCATTCCCATTCCCAGTTTGAGTCCCAGTCCAATATCACGAGGCAATCAGGCAAAGTTGCCTCACTTTCTATCTATGGTTGGGGTATAAATCCAATTTACTTATTTGCCTGCTCTCCCTCTTAACCTTTCCCTACTCCCACTCTCCTTGTTATAAATATATCTACATGTGGATATTTAAAGCATACTGACAAGCCGGGCGTATGCTTAATATGCGATATGACTTCAATTAGCGTCTGGCAATGAAATTGCTGAGCTGCTTTTAATGTCATCATTTTATGACCAGCTCACACATCGTTTCTGGTCCTGTTTTGCATCGAATTTCACACTTTTTATGCTGCATTATAACGACCAGAAGCAAATTTATGGCCAAGGGCAAAAGGGCTTTTATCTTTTGGTCAACAGACGTCGCGCAACAACTCATAAAATTTATGCCACAAAACGTTTACATTCTCTTGGGACCAGATTCACTCTCTCTCTCTCTCTCTCTCTCTCTATCTATCTCGCTTTCTGTATTCTTTTGTCTTGGCCATTAGCTGACGCGACATTTGATGCTGTCCCATTAGAAGAGCATAAAACATTTAAGCCAAATCAATGGCCATGTCAAAAGTGTCAACCTGCGCCTCATTTGCACATTAATAAGCATATTATTTAAATGTTGTCAACAACAGCTTTAGAACTTCGATCGATTTGAAGAGTTTCATATTGCCACGGGGCACAACAGGTTTTTGATTGACCCATTTCTCTTATGGCCAAGTTCAGTGAACCAAACTGTGTCGCCTTTCAAAATGTGGGACAAATTCTAAACTTTATTTACATAATTAATAAGCAAGTTGTTGATTTCTTATTATCATAATTAGTAATTAGAAATTACAAGCAGTAAATCTAATGTAGTTCACTATTTATTAGTTTGGAGAATAAATAGTGAATATATAATCTGTCTGTTAAAAGTGAAAAGGAAACAGGATTAGTAATGACAAATTGTTAACTGGAAAAACAGTTTTCCCTTGCATATGGCAACAGCTTTGTCAGTTTTTTCTGCTACCTGCATAAATCCAACTGGAAATTCCCTTTTTTTTACTGTTCGTTGAGAGTTAAAAGTTAATCGGGCTTTCAGGCTTTATGCGGCTTTAATTGAAAGCCTGTCCAATGTCAAAGGCTACCTTGTTTTTTTGTTATTGATTGTGCAACTGCCACAAACGATTTGGATGTCACTTTGACATAGAATATTTCTATCGCTTGGCATTATATAACATAAATTACAAAAACAAACCGCATAAGGGGGAAAAGGCTGTAAATCTGCAGTGTAGAAATTAAACAATAGTTTTTTATATTCAGTGCTAAAACAAGGCGAGGATAGCTTGTAGGATTATACGTAACAGGCAGTTGAATAGATCTCCAACCCTATGAAGCAAATATAAAATATTCTTGATCAATTTTCAGTAGCCCAGTGCAGTTATTTGTTATCTACAAAGTTTTCTGTGTGTTTTCGTAATTTTCAATCAGACACAAGTCTGTTGAACAAATATCGAACAACTGAAATTAAGAACAGAACTTCATCATGACCATTTCCTTAAAAGAAAAATTGAGTTTCCAATCTTGATCGAAAAGATATTTGCTAAATCGAATACCAAATATAAGCTTCAGAATATCCACCATTTTTGATTTAATTTGAGTGTTAATTGCAAATTCATTTACTAGTTTCATTTTTTGAAATTGCTTTATTTAGACTGTTTTTAATTGACGTAAAATTAAATGAAATATATGTAAATAATATTTAAGGACTAAACAAACTCCATCTACTTAGTAGATGAAGCGCTTTCACAATATTTTTTTTGGTTTCAAGTTTTTTTTAACTGTGCAACATTGTGTTGAAAGCAGCAGGCACTTCCGACAACAGTTAGCCAATGTGCAACTGCCGCTTTGCCGTGGCAGTTGGCTATCGCGAGTTGCCATCGGTTTTTAGTATGCCACGCAAAGCGCTTGGGGTCCGAATAGGTGTCTATGGGGAATCGGGTCAGCAGACAATGTCAGCAGCATTTGCCACAAATTTGCATTGCATTAATTTGCTGTGCGACAGTCGGAGACCAGTCACAGTCACAGTCACAATCCCCACCTCATCGCAGACCTCATCCAAGTCCCAGTTCGAATTCAAGTCCCAAAGCAAACTAAGCCCTAATGAGCAAATGGCCCAAAACTAAACCCAACTCGAGTGAAAATTGCAATGAAATGTGGAGCAATGCGGCTGAGTTTGTTTGTCGTTTTTGGTCTGCGAATGCTCTTTACCTTTTTGGCCAGAAACAGAGAAAGAGATAGAGATAGAGCGGAATAGAGCGGAATAGAGGGGAGAGAGAGTGTGAGAGAGAGAGAGAGAGAGAGAGAGAGAGAGCTGATATATTTACAGCCCGTTTGGCAATGCTACGCGATAATGAGCTTGGTTTTTGCTGCAGTCGAGACTCTGACTGCGAATTGAAGGCATTGGTGGCAGTTGCATGAAGTAAGCCTTTAGACCTGGCTGATGACGCTCCAATTGGATGACGACTCAATTACATTTTCATTTGTTTGTTTGTTTGCTTGCTTGTTTGTTGCCCCCAAGTCGTTGGCCCTTGCGTAATTTGGCCTGTGTTCGCTTGCGGTTATTTAATACACTTTGCTGTGGCTTCTCTCAACTTCCTCGTCTTGTGTTTCTTGTTGCACTTTCATAAAAGGGGGAAGGAAAGCTCACTTTGAGTGTAAATAATCGGCCAGCTCACTTTGTGGTTTATGCGTTTTACTTAATTACCAATTTGGATTTTAAATGCCCTTTGATGTGGCCAGGAAGGTTGTTGTTGATGTTGATGATATACCATACTATAAGTATGTAGTTACATCTATGGGTGTCATTTCCTGTCCCCCCTTTTCTTTTTGATGTGGGCGGCAAGTTGTTGCTAGTTGCTTGTTGCTTGTCGCTCGTTTCCTGTCTGTCGCGTGTGTTGTTATTGTTATTGTTGTTGTTGTTGTCTCGGCCTTCTTCTTTTCTTGCAGATAAACTAATTCAGCGCACATAAATCAAAATGCAATTTGTTCTGCGCAAAGGGCAAAAGCTAATAGCTAAACAAACTGCGGGCTCACTAAATCAACGTTGCCGCACGATAAACCTGGCAACATCAGCCTCAAACTAGGGACAACATTTACCCAATGATGCTCGATGCCGATGTGGATGTGGATGTGGATGTTGATGCTGATTATGATGTGCCTCTCAGTTCGTTGTTCTTCTTCTCCTTAGCTGTTGTGGTGTATAGCTTGTGGGCAGACATAGAGCGTGATGTTCATAATTTATTAGCTGACAAAACAAATTCATTATGAAATGATAAGGCAAAGGCTGAGAGTCAAGAAATTGTCATGCTTATGATGAGGCGGCATACCAAAGAGATACACCTAGAAAAAGGGGGAGAAGAAGATGAAGACGAAAGTGGAAACATTGCATAAAAGAGTTGCAGATTCGATACATGTCTATACATAGATACTTACACACACACACACACACACTGTGACGCATGCAGCATACAAATCAAGCGATGAGCACGTGACAAAGGTATTCACTAAAGATAGACACGTGACAGCTAATCCTGTCACGCAAATCACACTTAACTCGTTTTGTTTTCCCCTATATTCTTTCTTTTTCTTCCCTATGTCCTTTGAAGCTGTGCAAAAAAGGGATTATTGCTTTGTGAATATGAGTGAAATTGCTAAATATTTTATATATATACATATAGCCTTTAACATAAAAATAAATGAAAAATACATCCAAATTAAAAGACATCACTCTTTTTGGATAAATGGGTAGGCATTCTTCTACTAAAAATACAAAATATCAAATTATTAAAGAAACAAAGCTAAAGAAATAACCTTGCATATTAGATATCTTGAAAATTTCCTCATGTTATAATAATAAACACAAAACTTTTTAAGAAACTTTTCACATGATGTATTTACGAGTATTACAACTGTTTTTTCATATTTAAATGTTTATTTATTTAGGTTACTCAGGATTCTCTGTAGGGTATCTTACATTCTCTCAAGTTGAAAGTCTCAACTAGCACGTTTTTATCTGTTGTCATACTTTTCTTCTTGTAAAGGGATTGTTTAAAGATTTGCCGTCGCAACCCGTATACGTAATTAAACAGAGATTAGCGATGGTCACGTGAGGAATTCCGTTTTATTTTACGACCATAAAAAATGTGTGATGTGCCATCTCTTTGTGTTCTAATATTCAAAGCGTCGTAAATTTGGTTGAGCTGAGAGGTGTAACAAATCTGATTGTTCACAGTCATAAATAGATTTATATATTCTTAGAAAGAAACAATTTTCTGAGAGAAATGTTGAGCCATGTATCACGGAGCCATCTCTAACTGTGATTACCGCATAGAGGAATCCGGCAAAAGCATTGCTGACAATGACAGTAAGAGTAACAGCATAAACGTGGCCCTAGACCTGGCCATAGCTGGAGTCTTGGTCTTGGCCATGGCAGTGACAGCAACAGCAACAGCAGCAGCTCATAAAATGCCGAAATGACGTCAAGCTGACAGTTAGTACATTTCAAGCTGAAACGCTGCTGATTGCGTTTGCCGCAGCTGCTCATCATCAACAGTTCCAGGATCTCAGTGGATCTCTTTTGCTGTAAGTTGGCATTACAAGCTTTAATAGACAAGCGCACAGCACAGTACAGAGCACAGAGCACTGAGCACATCGCTGAATAAGATTAATGAAGCCGTTTAAAACGCTTTGGTTGTTTATCATGCCGCGGCCGCGATTCTGGCCTGGCTAACGCTTAGGTGCTGTGGCTAATGTGCTGCCGCCGCTGCTGCTGCTGCTGCCACAGATGCTGCGCCATTAGTTGACGTCGACACGGCAGCAACACAAAGTAGATTCGTGGCCAGCAACAGGCAACAGGCAACTGGAGAAAAAAAAAACAGGCAACAGGCTTATTAAGTCGCCATAAAGCATAAGCTCACGTTTCTTTGGGTATGGCATAGCGGAAAATATGTTTAATAAAAGCGGCATCTAAACTCTCAGATGCCAAAGCTGAGCTCCTGATAAATGCCTGTGGGCGTGACAACTGCCGCCCAATATGCTTGCCTCCTGTCCAGCTGTCCCGCTATCCAGCTATCCTGCTGGCCAGCTGCCAATGTTGCTGCCAAGTTGCCGCTGATTAGCCAGACATGACCCAAAAAGCTTCGGCCACGACTTGCCTCGAAGTTCAAATGTAAACGACATTTGCTGGCACTGCAATTAAAATGCTGCCTTCGGTCTGTTTAGTTGCCTCCTGCCTTGTTGCCTGTTGCCTGCTGCCTGATGAGGCGTGCAGCATTTTGATGGCCAAACACGTAGAGCTTGACAATTTTGTATTTTTTCTTCTTTTATCTGTTTTTTGTTGTTGATTTTTTTTAGCTTATATTCCAGGCAGGCCACAACTTGAGCCAATGGCAAGGTAGGCGTCTGGGACTGTGCGCTGTATATTTTATTGGTCCCATAGATCTTTTTGGAACGATAACGAGTTTGATTTGTACTCGCTGCAAACTGAAACGGGTTATGATTGACTGACTGACTGACAAAAGGACCGACTGACGGACTAGCTGACTGCCGCATTGCCAGCGACATTGGCTTAAAACGATGGCAACTTTGTTGGTTGACGGGCAACTTGAGCTCCAACTTCAACTACAATTCAGACTGTGACTGTGACTGTGACTCCACGTCAGATTGAAGTGTGCCCCAACGAGGCAGCCTGGCAGTCAGTCAGTCAGTGAGGCCAACATAGTTTGTTATAAAATTAATGACCCTCATTTTGTATTCAAGTGTTATCGAAATGATTGCTGCTACACGTACATAGATTCTTGGCAAGCAAAGCCAACCAGCCTACCAACCATTGTACAATGCGAGTATCAAAATAATATGGGCTTGGTTCAATGATATATTATAGGTAAATATATGATTACGTATGTGCATACGTTGCCAGCCAATTAAAATAAAATAATATGCGCCTCATTAGCTTTTTAAGTGCCACCTATAACTTTTAAAAATTATAGACTTCTAGCTAAATATTAATATTGGGTAATAAAATACAGAAGATAATAAGATGATGGGATATGGTTTAACATCTGATTAAGCAGCAATTGAGTAATTTCTATAAATAACCATTGATTGATATTTTTATTAAAGAAAGAAAGACATAGTGGAAAACGAAAGAGGTAGCAGCTAAACTGTGAAATTAATCCTCACGTTAGTATATTTTACTATCATTGAATATTTTTACTGCTCATTAATATTAATTTTTATTTAAATTTAATTCCCTGGGAATAAATGTGTAATTAAATTGTTTGCTTATTTAATTGTTAAGCGTATTTCTTTTATCGAGAGCCACAGTAATTAAATATATATGATTATGAATAATATTAGATAAATGTTCAAACTGCTTTTAAATAAATGAATAAATATAAAAATTCTTTTTCTTTGCTTCTTTTTCTGCCTTTGCTTATTTTTCTTAATCGAAGTGTTTTCCCAAAAGTTGTGTTTCAATTGCAGCGCACGTCGCACGGGGCGTATGAGTGTTGTTGCCCATGTGCAACGCCTAACAATAGTTTCGACACCTCATTTCTTTAACATGCCACTTGCTTCTACCTCTGTCTCTGTTTTTGTCTCTCTCTCTCTTCTCTTCTCCCCTTCTCTTTCATTCACATGGTGGAGCACTTGTCTAGGCGTTGCCTCATGTAATTTGCTAGCCAGATAAATATCTTACAGCTTATCACGATGTCTTAAACTGCCAGCAACATGGCTTTGCCTTTGCTGCAACAGCTTTTGATGGGAATAATTTATGTGAAGGTTAGTTGCAGACTCACACGAAATTGTAAGCAAGCCACGTCAGCACAAGGAAAGCAAAGACAGTGCAATGCCAAAGGGGGTGGGAGGGAGGTAAGCTGGGAGGCGTTTACTTTCACAAGTCAACACGTGAGGCAAGTATCTGAGTAACGGAGCGAGCGCATTGTGCGGCTGCCTGACCTCATTTGTGGGCGCAATTTGCTGCAAATCTGTGGCAACTAACAGCTAGCCAGGCTAACAGACAACACACCAGCCTGGCTAACATTCAGCCAGGCAGCCAGCCAAGCATTGCGCTTGCATTCATTAACAACAAATTGTGAACGAAATGTGCATTAAATAAAATGTTATGAGCACAAAACGAACACACACCCAATACACAACACAACACCACACTACACTCACAAAACACATTCTATATACACACACACACACACACACACCCACAGCGGACTGTCCAGGCATTTTCGTGATTTGCTTTTGTGCCGGTCAAGTTGGCAATTTGGCAAAAGCGTGAAATGTGTAGAGCGCATAGAAAATGAAAAACCTGCTCCAGATAGCCAGGATAGCAGTAATAACAACAACAACAAAAATTACAAAAAATAACACTATTGAGAGAGGTGTTTTACACTGCACTACAAGTTGCACTTTGTGTTAGGTTTATTGATATGTTCGAAAATGTGTTTAAGTTAAGACTGAACTATAGTTGTTTCAAAACTAATTGCTAAATTTGTTAAAAAGATAAATTTATGTCCACATTTCGATTGGAATAAGCTTAATGATAATTAAGTTGAATAAACATGACAGGCAAATATACGAAGGCTAAGGAGCTACAGAACTGATACACACAAAGAACATTGTGAATCAAGTTCTATAGCAGTTTAGATAATGTATGTGACAGATACATGTATATATTATATTGGGCTTTACACACGCAACAATTATTGCCAAGTAATTATAAATTATTGTGAGCGTTTGATTAGAAATTGACATATATTGCAGTTCAGATAATGTATCTGACAGATACACATATGTAGCTTTTGTGCTCTCAAAGATTATTACTAAATAATTGTAAATTAAGGTGGGAAAAAACACGCATATATATATTAGTAACTAAGCAATTATAAATCAGTGTACAGGGTATTAACTTGCTGCTGATAGCTGCATTGAGTTGATTTGACTTGTGATTCCTGCATTTGGCCTCTGGGCATAAATCATATAAAATGCAACTGTCGGCATTGCATGAGAGAATTCCATAAAGCAAATTCGAAATGCTTTTGAGTACTTGGCGTTTGGTGGGGCGTTTTCCTCTACGCACCTGTGCTGAATGCTTTTCCAGCAAAACCGCCAACAGGTAGTTAACCAGGCCCAGACAGCTGCCGAACTGGTAGCCCCCAGTTGGGCATACAAATGAGGAAGGCGCGCACAAATGTTGATGGCGCACGTGCTTTATGCTAATTATTTGCTGGAATTGGAATTGGGCGTGGGTCGATGCCTGAAGCAACAGCAACGGAGGTACATAGAGTCCAAAGAGAGGCGGCAACAACAATCAATTAATGAAGCATTTCCAATTTCTGTTTTTGAAAATTCGCATAAACTGTAAAGATTTCTTGCTAAATTTGTATGCTTATTCATGTAATTAAGCAACTGACAGACAACGTATACGCAATGCGTATACGCAATGTCACTCACTCTAAATTAACATCAAATGTCAGCTCATTCCAACTATGGTTGTTCTTCTTGTTGTTGTTGTTGCTGTTGCTGTTGCTCTTGCTGTTGCTGTGGCAAACTGATTAGAGTCAAACTGTGACGCTCTGTGCAACGAACTGTGGAACGAGCGATGTCAGCTTATGGGTAATCATGTGCAGCTTGGACTTGGACTTGGAATTAGACACAGTGGTGGTCGTTGGGTCTCTGTCTCTGTCTCAGTCTGGGTCTGGGTCGGTGTCTTAGTCAGTCTTTTGCTTGGGTCTTGAAGCTTTGCCCGCTCGTTATGTGAGTTCAAGTTCAAATCATGTGCAGTTGCTGGCTGGCGTTGCTTTTAATTAAAAGTAATGCTCGCCGTTTAGCTAAAATGTTTTCCTGTCCCTCCCCGTTTACACATTATTTTCCCTATCTCTATGGTCTCCTCCTTCTTCTCTATTTTATAAGGGGGTGGCATTAGAAGTTTGGCATTCTTTTATTTTTCGTACACGCTGCGGGTCTCGCGGTTATTTATTTGATAGCTTTGGCAGACAACCAACCAAGCGAACCAACCAACAGGCCAGTTTGAGCCGGGTCCGTCAGTTTTTGGTCAAATCACAGCAGGCGGTTGTTGGTTATTCGACTGTTGGTTTGGGGCATTGATTGCTGCTAAAAACTGAAAACTGAAAGCTGAAAACCGTGCCTGAATTATGCGTTCAGCCAGCAGAAATGGAATCAGAACAGCATCAGCTTCTTTTTGAGGGGGCCGCAAGTTTAATGCTCAAAATATGCAAAATCATGAGTCTGCGTTGATTTTAAATTGTATCATTAAAATGTAAAGGCAAACCGAATAGCTGAACAGCTGAACAGTTGAACAGCCGCAAACAGTGCCCAGCAGCATAATGAAACACCAACAACAACACCAAAAACAACACCAACAACACTAAAAGCAAAGCAAACAACTAACAACGCAAACGCTCTATGGAGAATTTCGGTGTGTGTTTAATTTTTTCCGGCTTGTTCATTACAAATTTTGATTGAACCCCGACTGTTAGACTTCCAGACGGACAGACAGACACTAACAAGCAGACAGGCGGACGGAGGGGAACACACCCTGGGGCATAGACAACTCGCTCTGGGGCAGATCAATCAATTTTTTGGCTGCTAATAAATTGTTCAAGCGGGCGAATATTGAAAAAAAAAGAAGTAAATTTGGTAAAAAATAAACAAATTTTACATTTTGGCCGTTGTAGCAATTATAAATGAAATATATTTTTATTATTATTATTTTGCTTTTTGTTGTTTTTTTTTTGTTGGTTTCTTTTCAGAGTTGTTAATTTAATTTATTTTGTGTGTCTAATTAAAAGCGGCGTCGCATTTGTTTGATGTCGCTTTATTTGTTTAACAATGCGAAATGTAGCTACAGTAAATAATTAGAAAATGCCGAAAAGTAAACATAAATCTGTATTAGTTAACAAGAGTATAAATATATTAATAATGTCTGACAAATATTATTACATAAAGCTGTTGACATTCAATACCCTTGACATAGACGTCGACATCGACGTCGACTAATTATTTCCTGTAACCAAACAAATATAATTGCAAAATATATACATTAAACAAATAAAGTTTACACACTCTTTTGCTCTGTTTTTTTTTTGTTTTATTGGCTATTATTCATATTAGGTATTCGTTTTACATTGGCTGAGTATTCATATTCAAATGACACTCGTATGTAAAATAATAGTCTTGCTCGTATATCAATTTTCAATCAAATTTTGGAGCTGTTGAAATTTATGCGCACTCAATAAACGCATTTGAAATTGACGTTTTGCATTTTGTCTGTTAGATCAGTTGCCATTTATTTGTTATAGTTGTAGTTATCGATGTTGTTGTTGCATTTTATGCAAACGACAGCTGTTACAATTTATGGTCTTCGTATGCGCAATTTTCGCAATACAACAATTTGCGCAATGCAAAATTGAAATGAAAATTGTGCAAGTACAAGCTACAAATTACAGTTATTGCAATGCATTGATGCATTTGACACTTTATGAATATTCGCAAAAGCAAGTACTCATATGAGTATTGAGTATTTTCTACTTAAAGGTATGCGAGCTTGGCCGGAACTGGAAATGCAAACACGTCTGAAAGGCAGCTATTAGCCCGCTTTTCTTGTTGTTTTCATATGTGTTATTATATGTATTTCTTTTTATTTTTCTTTTCCTTGTTCTTGTTGTTTTTGTTTGGGTATAATGCTGGCAGTTTTTCACGCTGTTAAGTCATTCTTGAGATGCTCGATTGCCGATTTCGCACTCTGAAGTAGGAGCTAGTGCTGCCAATTGATTGCTTGAGTCATACTTGAGCACAACGGGTTTAAGTTGTGGCAACACCAACACCAACTACAACCACAACAACAGCAACAGCAAGAGCAACAAACATTTATATGGCATTTTGAGTGCTCAGTTCGGTTGTCGCCAAACCGGGGCATGCAACAAAGCGGCTGTGGCAGCGACAACAAATTGCCACTCCAAAGGTGTTGGGGGCTGCCGCCTGTCGCATGTTGTCGTTGTCGATGTCGATGTCGATTTCGATGTCAGCATCGCCTTTGGGCATGCTGTGTTTGCCTTTTTTTGGGTTATCGCTGACACAACAATGGGGTAGCTTTTGGCAGCGAACATTATATTTTGGTACCGCCAGGCGTATACGTAATATTTGATTTGCAATTTCTATTACAGCTTGCAGCTTAACAATTTACAATTTACAATTTACACAATACAGTTTGCAGTCCACGCTATTGAGTTGATTGAACTGTCAATAGCCGCCGGATATTTAGACAACAATTTAGCTAATTTCTGCATTTATGAAAGGCCGCCATTTGCCTAATTAAACTGCCCCGTGTCACAATTTGTGGACTGAGCTGAGCCTGAGCTGCTGAGCCTGAGCTGCAGGCAGCTGGCGTTACTTATAAATATTTAAAATGATTTGCTCGAGCTAATGGCACAAAGTCGTAAGTGTGCTGCAGGTTAATGACATTTAATTGTCCTACACTCGTTACAGGCGAAGGCGGAGGTGGAGGTGGAGAGGGCGTGGTCGGTCAACGGAAATTGACCAATTGACATACATTTTTAAAGAGCCTACTACAAACCGATCCGGTAATTGGCCACAATTTATGCGACTCCCCAGCTGCAATTTCCCGCACTCAACATTTTCTCTTCTTCTTTGGCATGGCCTCACTTACATTTGCAGCTTATTAAATATTTATTCCCTGGGACTCATCTCCTTTGAAAGCACTTCTGTTTAAACGAGACGGGACGGGACGGGGCATGTTGAGTATTTGATATTATTCTATTGGCACAAAGGCCGCGTATAATAAAAAATAGCTTCACGTTTCTTGAGACACACAGACACAGCAAAACTATAAAAATTTTGTCCGTCGACAAAGGCAAACAAAGAGCAGAAAAACAAAATCATAAAAAAATGCCGCACTTTTCATAAGCGCTGCGAAAGATTTTGCAATTTATTTCGCTTGAGTCATGCCACGCAATTGTTTGAGTGTACAAAAAAATAAAAACAAGCAAAAGTTGCACAAAAAAAATAAAGACGGAAAAAAAAGTTTTTATTACTTCAATCTAACGGCAACCCGCACCAAAAAGCCAAACGACCAAACGACCGACCGACCAACCGACAAAACTCACTTTTGACTCTAACGGAGCCAAGTCTGAGTCTCGGAGATCCCAACTCAAACTCAAACTTAAACTCGAACCCAAAACGCCGCTGGTGTCAAGGTTAAGCGTTTGTCGGCACGAGCGTAACCAAAATTCAGGTCAGTTGTGGCTGCCCCCTTTTCGAGTCTCAGTCTCAGTTTCAGTCCCGGTTCTCTGCATTGAACAATGTTCTTTGCAAAAATAAGAAACAGAAAAAAAACCAGCTTGACAAATGTGTTATCATAAATTTATAAATGAATTTTTCGTGGCCAAATATAATAGTGCAATTTATATTCATTAGTAAGTGGTCATTTACTGTTTAACTCGACTGGCTATTGAACCTTAGAAATTATTATTATTTTTTTTTTAAACGATTAAAACAACTTTCTGCATTCTCGCTCCTTAAGTAGGAATTTGTTTACTTCACACAGGTAAAAATTATGCCTTGGATTTCTGAAATGAAAAGATATTCAAGTAAGATAAAACTTTGGCTGGTTTGAAATTTAACTTGAGCTCAGCTTGTGCAGAATTTTTAACGTGTTTATTCTCACAAATATGGATTCAAGTTTATTTGTAGAGCTCTTTAAGTATTCAGTATAAAAGAGTATTCGAAAAGTAAGTCAACTTTTTTAACTCGATTTTGACAACTACTCAAAAGAGTATTCTATCTTCGGCTAGTCTAAGAATCTAATCCATCTCTTAGTAAGTTCTCATATATGGTTCAGAGCAATTATAGACTGCCAGACTGTTGATTGTGGGTGGGCAGTTGCAATTAATCAAATCTGGTGCGCAGATAACTGGCAAATGGCCAACTGCCAATTGGCCAACTGGCAACTGCCAACTGGCTCTAACTCCAAGTGTTAACTGAAGCTGGGAGTCGACTCGATTTGATGTGCTGTCAATGTTTACTTTGAGGCTTGACCTCGCTGCGGCACATCATTAATCAAAAGTCTCGACTCGACTCGGGTCGACTCGACTTGTTCTTGGCCAATTTAAGAGACGTAAGCCTTGTTGCTAATTGATTTTTCAAAAACCTGAGACTACAATCAATACCACTTTTTGGCACTTTTTACTGCCCAAAATTAGCAGCTTTACACTTTTAATTTCGTGTCTGTTTCAGCCGCTAGCGAAAGTGGCAATAATATTTTTTTATTTTTTAACTTGGGATGTGGTTGCTTCCCAGAAACTCGGCAAGAGATTAACCACAGCTCAACTTGCCATCCGCGAGATTTCAACAAAAATAACTTAATGAGTTTTTGAGTAGCTGAGAAATTATTGATTAGTCTCTTTTTTCATTTTTGGTTTGGTTCAGTTTCGGCCAGTTTCGACTGCCAAATTGTGGCTTGGTAGCTATTTGTGGGTTAGTATGTTGCCGCATTGAGGTCGACCCACAACTATATCGAAACAGACTTTAGCAAGTCATAAGCTGGATAGAAATGTTGCAAGTTCAACTTCCTAGTTACCTGATTTATGACAAAAGCATTTAACATTTGACTTTAACATAGTTCGAGCATTTTCCTTAACAATTTACGATCCCAGCACTTGTACAGCTGCAGCTAAAGATCATAAAATGTGTTGGAAAACAAGCTAAAAATGTATATAACTATAAATATAAATATAAATGTAAATGCACAAGACTTTTCCATTTTCCATTTACATAGTTAAAAGTCAATGCCGCATAATTTAACAGGAAATCATTAAGCGTGCCGACGGCCTATTTAAAAATAATTCACGCCCAGCTACAGATCCCATTCCCATTCCCAATCTCAATTCTACATACATTCTACATTCTCATGCCTCATGTTGCAGTTGCCTCGCAGACTTTGTGGCATTTAAATGAAACGCGTCCAGAATTAGAATTAGAACTGTAAACAACATGTGTTGAAATACCTAATTGATTGACTTGACGGAGTTGACTTGACGGTGGTCCAGTCCAGCCAGTGCAACACCCCCTTCCTCCTGTGCCTGCCACTGTCACCCTGTCCCAGCCACTGCCACATAGCATTGCAACTGCTTTCAAATTTATGGCGTGGGTATTCAATTCATCGATAGATCGTTTGATGCATTGCTTAGACATTTGATCTTTAACTAACTTGCAGACCAAGACCAACTAAGCTAGTTATCTAGTTAGTCAGTTAGTTAGTGACTTTGATTTGTTTTAATATCGCTGTCGTCAGCTGATCGCGTATGCGGAAGAATGCAATTAGTTGAGAAGTTTTTTTTAATGATGTGCCGCTTCATGTGGCAGTTATTAAATCAATTTTTCCACGGTTGCTCACAATTTATTACTTAACGGGCCATATTTATTACTTTGCATAGCCAAGTCAAGCATTGTGCTAACTGCATTTTGTCTCTCTCTCTCTCCATCTCTCTCTCTCTTTCGTTTGCCAATTACAGTTACGTGTAACAAAAACAATGGCACATAAAGCATTCTAGCACCAAGAGACTCAGACTTGGACAGAGACTTAGACTGAGACTGAGTCTAGCTGCATGAATGGGTTTCTGGGTTTGGGTTTGAGTTTGGTTTTGGGTTCGGGTTCTATGGTCAGCGGTGGCTAGCCAACTTTCCAATTGGCAATAAAGCATGCGAAACCAATGGTAATACTTTTCTTTTGTTTTCTTTCTCTCTGGCCTTTTGTATTTTGTATTTTTCTTTACTCCTTTTTTTTTGTCTTTTGAGCGCACCCGAGTTGACCACAAAATGTTGATTACCGCGCTCCGACACAAAACACAGATACTACATACTCTCTATATGTATGGAGGTTACAATGGCATTTTCACGCGCCCTCCACAACAACAACAATAAGAATAAGTACAACAACAACAACAACAACATCTAGAAGTAGCCACAATGGCACAGAGGCGTTGTAAATGCCCAAAAAAGGTTGCAGCCACAAAATGGAACAGAATTGAGTGAGGCAGAGCATAAGGGAGACGCAGAGCAGAGGGGACAGGGTACAACGGAGAGTGAAAGAGAGCTTGGAGAGCTGTTGTTGCTGCCTAACGGTAATTCAAGTTAACGAGCTAACGTAAATTAAGATCGCTTGTTCTAATGCTAGCCATATAGTAGAAGACACAGCAGCCAAAGGTAGCAAGTTCTTCGTACTTGCAACAAACAACGCATTGAACAAAAAACATTTAAGAATTTCTAGGCAAGACTGCTCGACAGTGAAATACTCTGCAATCGCATCACAACAAACGAATTAAGGGCAGTTAGCATAAATAAATATTTACGTAAAAGAATTTAAATATTTTATCAAAAATAAAATGAAACATATTAAAAATTTAAAACATTAAGGATTGCATCGCCACAAAGAAGTGTAACATATTTAGTAAAAACTAATATATCAATATAATAAAATATGTACATTAAAACAAGAATGAAAATATACAAAATTAATAAGCTAAAGCTTTTAAGAACTATTTCCTTTAGTTATTTAGGAAAAATGTATCAAATTTGTATATAATATTTTATTTCCATATGAATACTAACAATTATTTCATAATGTTAATTTAAAATTCAAGAATCGGCTGATGTTTATAAGCTTAAATATAAACAATAAATTTGTTTCCATTCTTTAATTTTTATTAGAAAATCAATTTTGAAATCATGCCTGTTAAATTTTGATTAGAATTACTAATTATTTATAATACTTTGGGAAAAAATTTATAAATTTTAAATGATTACCATTGCAAAAAATCAGAAATAATTTAAAATTACCACAATTTTTCAAGAATAGTCAGAAATAATCAATAATATGTATTTTAAGTAGATTGAATATTATTGTTTATTTCTTACCATTTTTAAATAATTGTAGTAATTTTATATTATTTCTGATTTTTTGCAAGAATAGTCAGAAATAATCAATAATATGTATTTTAATTAGATTGCATATTATTGATTATTTCTGACTATTTTTGAATAATTGTAGTAATTTTAAATTATTTCTGATATTTTGGATTATTTTTGATTATTTCTGATTATTTTAGATTATGTTAGAAAGTAAATGTAGTTGTTCTCGAACACTCAGAGAAGTCTTGGAGTTAGTTTCTCCTGTCTGTTACTTACATTGCCAGCAATTTATAATACTCGTTAAACCTTTTGAGTACCTACTAAGCATAAAAACCAAATGTGTTTAGAGGCTCAGGCAACAAGCGGAGTAAACAATAGACACAGCGAAGACAACAACAAGCTTTAAAAAAAAATGTATCGAATGCTTGTTTTATTTTTGGCTACAACAACAACATTAACCGAAAAGTAGCTGCCCAAAAAAGGCCAGACAACAACAACAACAACAGCAACAACGGCAACGGCAATAGCAAGAAGAAGAAAATTGACTGGCAAGCAGACAGACTACAGTCAACGCCAACGCATAAAATCTGCTGCACATGAAAGACGTGCAACTGCAACACACACAAGTACATAGATACGTGTACATGCCACCCTAGGCAGTTCTCTGGCTATCCACATCGATCCAGCTCATCAGTCTGTCTCTTCAGCTCTTGTCTATCAAAGCACACACGCTCACACACACACACACACACCTCGCACACACATCATTTGCATGTGGGCAGTGGGTCAGCTTTGTTTCGAAAGTTGTTGTGTGTCTGTCGAAGAGATAGCTGAAAGACTTCCCATCATTTGTTCTTTCTATAAATTTGATTTGCTTTTATCTTAATTTCAAGTCTTTTCTTCTTAATCGCAACCGTCTCTTTTTATTTCCATCTCTATCGTTTTTATTCTCTTTTTACCTTGTGTATTTCAACTCTCACTCATGATTATTCGTTGATCGCCTCAAATGTTCTTTTGTATCTTTTGGTATCGTTCAACTTGAGAACTTGCCCCTTTCACTTTATCTACTTGAATTACCGATCAGAAATTTCTTTGGCCCTGCTTGATCAACTATGCAACCGTGCAACTGTGCTGCAAGTTCCCTAGAAGCTGCCACAACAGGAATTACAAATCGATTTTACCCAGTTCTTTCAATAGATTTTACATGCAGCTCATTTTGTTTTATGACTTTGCCTGTTCTCATTGTTGTTGCTGCCACATTCTGTTGTTCTGAAAAACCATAAAACTTCAATATGCTTGCCACCAAAAAGTGTACTAGACACATTTCGACTGTGCCCCTTGCCCCACCCAAAATTGCTGTCCACGCGAACGTCATCATTCTAGCATTGTCATCGTCATCGTTGAGTTTTGCGTGCTTTCAAGAATTGTTGTTGTTGTTGTTGTTGTTTTTGCTGTTGTCGTTGTTGCAGAGATCGCGTGCAACATGCCTGTTGTTGCTGGCCGTTGTCATAAAAGTTGCCACTTTATGACTTACTTTGGAAATTTTAACCATTGCCAACTTTGCTGCGGAAATAGACTTAATGATCAATTAGTTTAGAACCCAAAACGTAGCCAGGGGAGCGAGGGCAGCGAGGGGTAAACCGTTAGCTTCCGACTGGGCGCGTCACTTTTGGAGGGCAATGGCTGGGGAGACCCTCCTCCTTTTAAAGACCCGCCTCCCCCCCTCGCCGTGGCATCAAATGAGCAACTTGCAACGCGGCGCAATTAACTAAACTCTAATTGGAGACGTTGCCTGGGCATAAAGTGTGTATTTTAAGACCATTACCGATGGCTTCCTGTCGCAGTTGCTTACATAAGATGAGTGAAGAAGAAGCAGAAGAAGACCTGGCAATAGATGTAGCTGTGAATGTGGATGTGAATGTGGATGGATGATGCATCCAGAAGTTGCCGTATGATTGCGCAAGCGACACAAAAGCAACTGCGATTGCAACTGAGAGTTGTAGCAGCTGCTTTAATTGGAAATTGTTGCGGGGTTTGGTAAAAGTGCAACAGCAGCAGCAGTTGCCGATGTTGCCGCTGTTGCATCAGCAGCAGCAGCCACATCAGAGCAACGTCGTCAAGTGTTCTAGTTACGTGGCTGTCGTTGCTTTCAATCTTTTGGCGCGTTGCTCGCAATTGCATCACGCAAAGGCGACGACAACAACGACAACAACAGCAGCAACAACATCAACAACAACAATAACAACGATGATGATGATGGCAACGGGTTTGGCTTTAGCTTTGGTATCAACATCGGCTTTGGCTTCAGCTTTCCTTGGCTACTTTCTAAAGCAGGCAACAGCATTCGCCTGCCTGGTTGCCTTCTTGGCATCCCAGAAACGTCGCACAGTGGCTCTTTATAGTCAAAACTTGCTGGCAATAATCCAAATTCCAATCTAGATAGACAAAAATTATTATTTATATTTATAAATTAAGAATCATTTGATTGAATAATTTCTAATTGCCTCTGTCTTTAGCCTTATTCTGTGGTTATAATTGCAGCAAAATGATAAACCACAAAACAAAACTAATTTTAATCTTAATCGAAAGTAGCTGGCAACAATTCAAATTCAACAATTTCGATTTTCAAATAGATAAAAACTATAATAGGTATAAATTAAAATTTATTTGATTGCATAGTTTTATCTTGTTAATATCATTAGTCTATCACTGTGGTTTTAATTGCAGCAAAATGATAATTCACAAAACAAAACGATTGTTAATCTTAATCTACTATTAAAGTGATTAACTTTCTCGTTTGACAAAAGAAGCTGTCAATAATCAAAATTATAATAGTTATCAATTAAGAAGAGTTTGATTTAAAAGTTTCGATTTTCGTATTTCTTTAAGTTCAAACTTTACAGTAAATTTACAACTTGAAATTCAAATCCATTAAAATAAAGTCATTCTACAAATTTAATGATTTACATTTGTTGCTTATACAATTCCCAGCAAAAGCAAATCTTTACTATTACAAAAAAATTTAATAGTGATGATAAAAGTACTGCAGTATTGTGTTTATATGTGTTTTTTTTTATTCATAAAACACCTGATTAAATGTCCAGTATATATTCTATAATTACCAAATAGTTATGATATATTATTTTCTCATGCTCAAATCTTTTTTATTGAAACATACAGAAAATTATGTTGAAAATGAGTTTTAGACATGTTTAGAGCACTTGGCAAAAAACTTTTAGAAACCGAAAACAATCTCAAGTTTCGGGAGTATCTAGTTGTAATTTCAAGTGTCAACTTAACATTTTTGCCAGCAACTTTAGCGAAACTAGCCACTGTGCACAGACATCTCTTTGGTTCACTTGGTCTCGGTTTCTGCTGTTTTTTTTTTTGTTTAGCGCCCAGGTAACTGTTCCAACTACTGAGAAACTGGTGCAAGTAGTAGATGCTGCTGCTGCTGCTATTGCTGCCACCTCCCAATCCCCTCCAGCTTTTTGTTCTTTGATTTTTTTTCTCATTTTTTTTTTACTGCTGGAAGTTTGCAGTTAGTTTTACTGTTGTTGCAACGTAGTTGTTGCTGCTTCTATGTATGACATTAGTGTTTTTGCTGCAGCTCCTGCTGCTGCTGTTGCTTCTGTTGCCGTTGCTGTTGCGTCAAATTGGAAATTAACGTGCAACTAGGCTAGGACCTGCAACTGCAACTATGGCCCTTTGTTCTTAAAGTTTTTACCCTCGTTTTTAGTTTTTTTGCAGAAATTAATTAAGTGCCCTGACTCTGGATTTATAGAGCTTGTTGCCAAAGTTGTTTTCCAGTTAGTTGCTCTTGTTAATGTTGTTGTTGTTTTCCTTGTCACATGAGATTTGCTCTGGTTGCTTTTGTTGTTGTTGTTGTTGTTGTTATTGCGTAATAAAATTGAAACAAAATTGTTTATAAATTTTAGTTCTAGTTGTGTTTGACATAGCCCATAAAAATAAGGTCGTAAAGTTTTATTTTATATTAGCACAAAATGCTCGTATGTTTACAATTTTAGCACAGTTTAAGATGCTAATTAAAAAAAGGCCAAAGTTTGATTGTTCTTGACAAATTTAACCATAAAACTGGCAATAAATTTGTCTCTTTTATAGAAATTCGTTTGATAAGCAAAACAGCTTTGATTCCATATAATTAAAGTCTAACTTTAGCTTTTGATCTAGTTTCAGTTTATTCTTATTGAGCTTATTAAAGAAAAAACAAACAATTTCCAGCGTTTTTACTGTCATTAATCAAAGTAATTTTCTCATTTCTAATTTCTGGCATTGATAACCCAATCCCAATACCGCTTATATATTTGGAGAGGGGGAGCAGACATTGTGTCAACAAACGTTTTAGGCAATTTGATTGTCAAAGCGAGGGCACTGAAGGGCAATCCTTTAGGCCCCTTTTGACCCCCTTTAGATCCCCTTTAGGCCCCACTGCTGACAGCTTGCTTGCTTGATGGATGTGGCAACCAAAATCCAGTCAAAAACCACCGCGACGCAGCTTAAGCGTTTAGACAGTTATGCTTAGGGCTTTGCCAGAGTGGAGTGGAGGGAGTAGTCTTTATCAGCAATCTGTCAGTGTGGCAACATCATCATCAGCAACAACAGCAACAGCAGCAACAGCAGGCGCGGCAGCATCAAAGCAATTTCTTCCCCCTTTTTCCCTCTCCCTCGTGGTTTGCGTTTGACGTTTGAATTTACAAATTACAACTAATTAAAAGTTGATGAGTCTGCGTGAGTGAAATCAAGCGCAGACCAAAGACAACCCAAAGACTCTGATAAGCAAATGAGGAAATTGCTGGCGTTGTCGTTGTCGTTGTCGTTGTTGTTGTTGCTGTTGCTGTCCCTTGCCATTCAAAAATTCTATGGAAAATGTTATGCTCTACCACTTGTATTCTCAATTCTTTTTTCTAAGTAAATTTTTTTTTAATTTTTTTTATTTGAATCTCTTTTTTCAGTTGCGCAAGTCATTGCTGTGAGCTGTCTCAAAGAAGTAGAGAATGATGCTTATCTAAAAGATGCTCAAATGGGCTGAGGGACACATCCGTTTGGGTTGCAGGAAATGTTTTTCCAGCGAGGTGCAGCAACTCCGCGATAAATGTGACAAAGTTGCACTATAAAAATGCTAAATAAATGTGCAAAAAAAAAATGAATGGAGAAAAATAAAAATGTTGAATATATGCATAAAGTTTTTTTTTACGCGTTACACTATCGTTGTTGTAACTGTGTGGGAAAGGCAAATAAAATTATTACGACAACGATGATGATGACGGGCAACGACAACAGTAACAACAGCAACAACACGTTGGCCAATTGACTTGTTTACCACGGCCCACAGAACTTTGAGTAAAAAAAAAAGAAAAAGAAAAAATTGTCTCGACTATTATGTTATCGTTGTTGTTGCTGTTGTTCAGCCTTGACTGCTGCTTCATAATTAAATATTGTCAACATATATGTGTTTGATGCTGTTGTTGTCAAGATGTTGCCTTGACAAACTTGAACTGACTGCAATTTGATGAGCTCGCATTGCGGTCTGGCAGGAAGTGCGAAAACTATTAGTGGCACTTATTTATTCATTAGAGGCAGTTAGAGACACCCAGCACAAGCACTAATGGGGCACACACACACACACTCACACATGAACAGTAATTTTCCAGTTGCTCCAATTATATGCCTTGCCTTGCCTTGACAATAACAACAGCAACAGGATGAGAATGCATCAGGATGCTGAAGCTCTTTATGTATTTGCATAATGTCAATGACGTTCAGGGCAACTCGTATGCTTATAATAGATGCACAAATGAGTGCACTCATACGCACACTCACACTCATACTCACACTCACACTCATACTCGTAATGTCAATGCACTCAGTTAGTAGCTGCTGTCGTTGTTATTCTTTTGAACCTTTTAACCTAAAGTTCAATGTGCGTATACGTAATAGACGATTCTTTAGCTTACCTCGATATAGTTATTTATGTTGATTAGTTTCGTTGATATTTCACAGTGACAATCACGGGATCGCGTTATTATCGGCACTCACAAATCAAGGCAAGAACAAGAGCCAAAATATGATTGTATGCTAAAGATGATATTACTTATAAAGGCAGCTCGATTTGGGTTTTGGGATTGGTTTTGTTGCTTTTCGTGTTGGTTTTCGTTTGGGCAACTTTGCACCGCATGGGACCGATTTCTGCAGAATAAACGCGACTCACTTATAGCACATGTACATAAATACACTCACATAAAGATACACCCGCGAGGAAACACACACACACGTACACACAGATACAAACTCCACACATACACAGATACACTTCCGCACAATAATAAAAGCGTAAATGCTTATTTATTTGCAAGTCGTTCACAAAATGCGCTTGTATAATTTATGAAGGCAAAGCACACGACGATGTTGAGTTTGAGTTTGAGATTTGGTGGCAAAGGGATGGGGAACACAAGGGTCTAAGGGAGGACAACGCCGCGAACTCGATAAACATTTTGAAATGCGAATGCGAATGCGAATTCGAATTGAACTTGTTTAATATCACTTCCCCTCTCTTCCTCTATCCATCACTGAGAGTGTGTATGCTTTTGTGTGTGGGTGTGAGGGTGTGTGTGCCAGTTGTTGTTGACTCGAGGGTTATTAGAATAAAGCGCCTGCAGGGACCGCTATAAAATCCACGACCAAAAGGTCCGAAAGCGAAAGCGTCAACGGCAATAACATAAAAATGAATAGCACACAAAAAATTTGATTGCACTCGGTTTTTTTTTTTGCTTTTCTATTTTTTTTATATTTTTTGGGTTTGATTTGGTTTTAAAAATTCGTATTTGATTTGAGATCGAAGTTCATAGATTGTCAAAAGACGCGCTTTATGGACTGCACTGACCAAGACCGTGTTGGCAACTGTTGTTAGTCCATCAATCAAAGTGTCTGCCGAATGCAATTGCCGAGAAAAACTGCTGAGGTTGCAACTAACCGATCAGCCAGACCAAAAAACAACGAACACCGAACAGAAACCGAAACCGAAATCGAACCGAAGAGCCGCGATTTAGCTCTCGACTGAAATCCACTTGTGTAGTAGTGTGCGCTTAAAACGTCCGTTCGCCACGACGATTCATCAGCAACTGTTCGGGCCTGCAGTTGAAGTCGCGCCAGACAGCTCTGTGTGGAATGTGTGTGTGTGTTTGGGGGATGTGGATGGTGTTGGCGGCGAGTTTTTGGCGCCAGCTTTGGAGACTTTCTCGATGCCGGCTGTTGAGCTCGAGAGAGCGCACAGCTAACCAAAGAGAACCGGAGTTAACACGTGCATTTAGAAGCCGGTTTGCTTTAAGACAAAATCATAAATACTTTGTATTTTACTCGAATTTATTAATATTATTAATACTCTTTTGCCACAACTGCAAGAGTAAATGCTTCTTTTCATTAGATAATATGTAAAATAAATATTTTAAGTTAGACATTCCTTACTTAAATTATCTTCCACATTTTGAATTCCACGCTAGTCAACTATTTTGTGTACTCAATGAATGTACTTATTACTTAATAAACAACCTTTAACTTAAACTGCATTGCAAATGTTACGAAGCTGTCGAGCAAAACAAAATGCAAAAGTGTAGACTTTGAGAGCGCATGCGCACGTCAAGAGCGCCAAAGCAAATGGGAGAGAGAGAGAGCGAAATGGAGAGATTTAATAACAGAGCCGGCGATGCCAACGACCACAAAAATAAACGCTGCGAGTTGCCATCCACATGGGAAAAATACCAACAAGAAGAGGTGGAGGAGAAACAGTTCTCTAAGGTGGGTGAAGAGTTTAGAGGAGGGAGTATTAGCATCTGTTTTATATCATAGGCTGCTTGGCAAGCAACTGATGCCTAAAAGATCTAATTGTCTTAAGTGTGCTTCTGGCTGTCTAAAAAGGGGAATCAGGGGAATCAGTTGAATCAAAGTCGAACACATATTCCACACACACACACACACACCAGCACACACACACGAGCAGAGCAAATAGAATTAGAGAATTTTCAATATAATTTGGCATGATTGCAGATCAGAAAAGCGCCAAACGCCTTGGAATGCCCAAATGGATGAAAAGACGCTGGAAAATGTTTGCGTGCTGTTTGTTGGCAACCCACTATCGAGCATTGGTCATCGTCTAGGACGGCTCACACACACAGACACACACCCACAGACTGTACACTCAGAAAAAAATCATCAAAAAAACAAATTTAAGATCCTTTATCAACATTTTTTTATTTTATTTTACTAGATTTGTTAAATTAAAATCATTTGACTAAAATAGACAGACAATCCTGAAATTTTGTATACAATTGAAATGATTTTAAACACTTAATGATTGCTGACTTAAAAACATATATTGCTGAGATTACCAAACTTTAAACACAGACTGTACACTCAGAAAAAAATCATCAAAAAAACAAATTTAAGATCCTTTATCAACATTTTTTTATTTTATTTTACTAGATTTGTTAAATTAAAATCATTTGACTAAAATAGACAGACAATCCTGAAATTTTGTATACAATTGAAATGATTTTAAACACTTAATGATTGCTGACTTAAAAACATATATTGCTGAGATTACCAAACTTTAAACACAGTTTGGGTTGATTTTATTTCCGTACTTTTTTTCTGTGGAGCTGAGGGAAAGGAATTTCAGCTAGAAATTTATCTACGCTAATTTTCGAACTAAACTTGTGTAATAAAACCGCATCATCGACTGCAATTTTTGCTGTTCGCGTGCCGATGCCTGTTGCATTGCAACTTGCCCCCTTGTTCCCACTTCTGCCCCCACTTATCCCCACCCCATCCATGCAACTTGACTTGCACTTTGGCAGTCTTCGCATGAACGCCTCCAATTTCTCATAGAACTTTGGCCGGTTTTTGTGGGGCTGTTAGCCATTTGCTGGCGTTTGGTTTATGGTTTATGCGCCGCCGTTTTTGGTCTATTAAAATGATTGCAGTATTTACGTAGCCGCTTTTGCAGCCATAATTTGTATTTGCAATGCTCATCATCATCATCATCATTATCATTGAATGTCCAGCATCTTTTGGATTTTGCATTCAATGGCTCAGCTAACATTGTATCTTCTGTTGCCAGACCGTAACCCAAGCCAAGTTAAATCGAGCCGCAAGCGTTTAGCTCCCAATGCTGAGCCGTTCTCTATGCTTTTCTATTGTTTATCTACCAGGCAGAGCTGCCCAGCCCAAGCCCAAACCTAAACCCAAGACCCAAGACGAGCCCAGGTCCAAGACCTAGCTAGGTTATTCCTTCGTCTTGCCTGGTTATGCGTTAATATTTTTGGCTTATCGCCGACGGCGTCACATTGGCGTATTTACAATGATTATTGATCGCTTAATACGAATTTGAGTTTGCCTCTCTCTCTCTCTCTCTCTCTCTCTCTCTGTTTATTTGTACAGCTTAGAGATACATTTGGTGTGATACTCTGCATTTAATGGCCCCGGTTTCAATTTCTGTTTGTCTTTTGCACAAATATTTGAGTTACCAGCCCCCATGATCAATTACGAGCATAGCTGGAAGGCTGGAAGAGGGAACACACCATCACAATGTTGCCACTCACAACGTGCAACACTCGGTACTTGCAACTCGCAGATAATGTCAACGGCATCGTCTCGACATTATAATCTGTCTGGGTCTGTGAAAGTCCATTGTGGTGTGTGCTGTGCAAAAACTTTCAATTTGAGACGGTCTCGTACTCCCAGTCGTAATTCAAGTTGATTATGATGCGAAACATCCAACATATTACACTCAATATATGAGTACATATAGAGATAAATGTATGAGTGTGCATTTAAGCATGTATTCATATCAATCTTTGTGCACTTTCCATCCATTTGTTGCCTGTTTGTATGCCTCCTATTAACAACTCGCAAATTCCCACAGAAATGGAAATAAATGTGTATGCCAGTAGTAGATGCTCTGTAAATTGTAAACAGCTTTCAGTATTTAATGAATAATTAACAAATATTAATTAAGATTTAAGATTTTTATTATGTCAGCTACAAATGTCTAGGCAAGTTACTAGTTGGTACGCTGTAAATTGCAAGCAATTCATAGTACTCAATGGATTTAAAAAAAAATATACAATAATATATTAGTTTACTAGTAGACAGCCTGCAAATTGTAAACAAATCTTAATGTTCAAAACAAAACATATTATCTTGAACTGAAAGTGTAAATTTGCATTCAAGAAATTTACTATTCATCTATTTATATTAAATTTTATTAAAAAAAACTATAAATATTTTATTTTCAATTTATTTCACTAAAATTTCAAGAAGCATATAACACTTTTTTCGGCACAGTCCAAAGGCCATACAAATTTGAGATGTCGGGAGAAAAATATCTTAAGCCACTAGGCATCACATTAAGTTTCCCACATACCTTTTAACCTAATTATTACACTCTGATACAAACAGGTACAACCCTATGTCTTAAAAGTTTAGAAAAGCCCTTTAAAGAGCATTTTGTTGCCCTATCTATCCATTTAGATGGTTTGCAGGGTATGAAATAGTTTAAAATGCAATCAAATTGAAAGTACAAATTGCATCAAAGCAGCCAGTCAAAAAGAAAAACAAGAGTCGAATTCAAAGTCAAAAGCCACGCCCGCAGTGCGGCAAACAGGACAATGAACTCAAGCCTTTTGGACTCTTTTCGGTTAAGGTAAAAGTGTAGCATTAAATAACCTGTTTAATTTGGTACTTTTTGCCGGCACTTCCGTTTGCAGCAGCTCGCAAAAAAAAAAGAAGAAGGCTGCTAATTTTGACAGATTACAAGGCATTGCCAATGGCCTCAGGGGCAACAGTTTTCAGTTTTAAGTTTTAGCTTTGGGTAAGCCAAGAAGCGGACCAGAAGTTTTAATCAATGGCTCCCTGGCAGGCGATGGCAATTGCACATTTTGTTAGTTGGGCATTGAACTGCCATAAATTGAACTGAAAGCTCAAAAGAAGCTCAAAACAGCCACAAATTCAGATGCTGAGATCCCAGTAAGCCACAGTGGCCACCCTGCTGCTTTCAATTACGCTGGAAAACCAACACACACAAAAAAAATATAAAGAAACAACCAGAAATGTTGGTGCAGAGAATTTATGAGCTGCATGGATGAATCTGCATATAGAAACCCAAAGAGAAAACACAGACCGCAGACGACGCCAACGATTAAGGACCGCAAATCAAAAGCAGGAGCCAAAGGCAACAAAAATGCTTTAACCGTAAACGAAACCGAAACTGAAACCGCGTGAAACCAAAGTCCAATGACAAATGTTAGCACTAAGAGTTTTTGGTTAAAATGTCGTGGCCAAAACCGACAAAAGCAAACACGGCAAAGTGTTGAATGCAAGCGGAAATCACTTGAAACCGAGAATAAATCAAAGAAAACAATAATGGGGAAACACCAGCAAAATGGAAAAAAACAAAAGAAAAATTATTATCAAGTGCACAAATGGAAGAAAGAAAATGGCAAATGGAAAATAGAAAATGGCGATTGCAGCTTCCGCTTTTGCAAAAAAAAGCCAAAATAAAACCGATAAAAGAAAATAAGAGAAATGACTTGAAATCAAAAATGAAATAAAAAAGTCGATGCCATAAGAAGTAATAAATGAGTGAGCAATATCAAATGCCTGACAAACACACACATCAAAATGAAAAGGATGCAGGACGAAAGCCCGAAAGGAGGACAGGACAACAGTTGGCCAGCTCATTGGCCAGCTCATTGGCCAGGCTGAGTGATTTATGGGCTCGTGTCAACGTCTGTGCCTTGAACTTGCGTCTGCTTGAAGTCTGGACAGGCTTAATTGGTGCGACTTCCTACCCCCATTAAATCATCCATCATCGCAAAAGAGTATGCTCAAATACAAGATACTCTGGCAACATGCCAAATCAAGTATTTGTTGGAAACAATACGAAATGTGGCCTAAATGTGTTTAAGCCTAAAACTCTTCTCCCCGCAGCTTATCTAGTCGAAACTAACAAATGTCAATTAAGTGAAACCCTAACAACACCTTTATGATGTGGACTGAGTTTAGCCCCTGGCTGCATATACCCTTTTGCCATTTAAAGGATTATAATTTTAGCATTTTGAAAAACTAAAAACTAAAAACTTTAAGCGCAAACTTTGCAGACAGTTTTTGTGCCATTTTAGCTCAACATCGACGGTAGAATTTGATGGTATTTAGTTTTTATTTCATTTTACGGCATTTGAATTCAAATGTGCTTTTAAATCGGCTTAGTTATGCAAACAGCTTCCATGTTCCTGACGGCTTAAATTAATGCGCTCGCGTTACTTTCTACCAAAAAATAAAAAGAAATTATAAAACAAGTAAAAATGATCATTATTGAAGACACAACATCCGTGAAACTTAATGTTGCTCTGTTCTAATCATTCTAAAATTTATCGGTTATATCGGTAAGTCCATGGAACAAGAAGATTCGGGAAAAGCCAAAAATGATTTAAATTATAATACATATTTAATAGAATCTTTAATTTATTTTCAATAATGATTGTTCTCCGGAATTTAGTGTGAGCCAAAAGAACCTTCAACCTCTAAACATATATATAATTTATGGTGAGAACTGACCGACTAACTGATTATTCATACACATTAGTTGTTATCAAAATTGCTTTTTATATGGACTGCGTAGCCTTTATTAGCATTTGAATTAAATTTACGACATTTAAATTATACAAACAGCATCCATGTTCCACACGGCCTAAATAAATTCATGTGCGCTTTTAACCCAAACTAAATACAAAATGGAAAAACATCTAATAAGGATCTTGTTTGAAGACTGAGTATCCGAGGACCTTGATGCTGCTATGCTGGAATCATTTTTAACGTGACTTTTATCTTCATTTGTCCATCTATAGTTTGGAAACTGGCATAATGCTGGGAAATCCGTGGAACTGTATTTTGATCCATTATAATGAACTTCTAGCACTATTTTGCCGACACCTGCCGAATTTTGCACAGATTGCATATGTATTGGACGATACTCGTATTTCAGCTACATTCCAATTCCTGGCACTTCCCATCCACAAGGAGTTAGCACGGGTCCAGCGCTTAAATATTTCGAAGTTACGCAGCACGGTATTGCAGCAATAAATACCACTGGCAACAGCAACTGATGAAAGAAGATGCTAGACAAATGATTACCAATAACTGACTGATTAGCGATCAATGTACATGTTTAATTTTTATACTTTCATCAACATTATTTATTATCAAAATTGCTTTTTATAAGTTATGGGTACAAAGAATTATAGTATCACATGTCCTCGACTGTTGCCTTTGACGACTAGTTTTCATTTTATTTCACGGCATTTGAATTTAAATTCTTTAATCGGCTTAGGTATGTGAAAAGCTTTCATTTCCCTCACGCTTTAAATTAATGCGCTCGCGCGAGTTTTGGCCAAATCGCAATAAAACTCCACACATTACTCAAACCTTGGGACAAGGTGCTTAAATAGTTTAATAGTACTTTTAATCTTACCACTTGAATTTCACTCAACTTAAAAGTAGCATAAACAAAGCTTACAGCAATCCAGCATCATTTGCATTGGAAAAACTTCTTGTTTATCGCAATGTGTTTAATGGTTCTTAAATAGACTGGATGTTTAGAAACTTATCTACAACCTGCATTTGAAATATACTTCCCGAGAGTCACATAAATGCATAAAGTACACTCAATAAATATAAAATAATAAACAATTTACAAAACATTAATATACCTATATTCTCTTATTAAGATAAGTTTCATTGTCTGGACTTAAAATGAAAATCTAATTTATAGATTATAGGTAAAATAATATGCAAACAACTAAAGTACTTATATATATGCTAAATTTGTTAAAAAAAAAACAAATATTATTTACAGTTGCTAAAAAACATGATTTCAACAATCTTATTGTGCTTTTTTATTTAGTTTTTTTTTTGGTAGAAATTCTACAAATAAACCCGGCGCTCGATGGGGCTCACAAGAGCTCATCATCAATTATATGGCCAGTAATTGTATTGAAAGAAATAAAAAAAGAAAAGTAAAATACGACATAAATAAGAATGTTTTAGTTATAAATAAAACTGAATGTCGAAATGCTGACAGAGTTGACAGTGGCGTTGCCCACTTAATCAAAATTCAGACATGGGCAAACAATTCGCATTCAGCGCTCCCAGAGATAACAACAATTAGTTAGTCCCCATTGCCCAGCGTGTGGAAGAAAAGCCCGCCTTCGGGGCGATTTATGTGACTCCAGAGATAACAACAACTGGCGAAATTGTCTCAACAAGCTGTCGCAAATACTTGTTAGCAAATGTGTTAAAAGCACGTCACAATTAAAATAATACCTTAGTAATAGATATTAGCCAGAGGTGTACGGCGACCCTCCGCTAACTTTGTCGCAAAATAGTTCATCGAGTTGAGGCCAAGCGACTGGCCGTGAAATCGGCTACGAGATACTCGCGAAAAATAAATAAGGAAAAACTACTCGGATTACTCACGTTTTTTGTGGAAATTGACTAACAATAATATGGAAACATTAATGACTCTTTTGGGACTATTAAGCATCGGTTTAGTGGCAGCTGCAAGTTTCAATTTGGATCAACAATTACAGCTCGGTTAGTCCTTCGATAAAGTTTTATAATACCGTTCGAAATCAAAAAGTAAAACTTTTTATCTCAAGTTTAAGTTTCCCAAATATATGTTAAGAAACCAAACTAAAGAAAAACTTATAGATATATATTATATCTAATAAAACGCAGCTATCTGCAAGTATTTAGACAAGAAACGCCAAAACTATACAATATTTTATAAAACTCATGCAACTAATCTTACATAATTTTATTTATGACTTTAAATATCGTTATCAAAAGCTTACAGAGCCTTTGTTTTCCTTAACACTGAAGTCCAATAAAAGGTGTCCATTCGAATTGTATTGTAAACCTAGCGATAGAAACTTAATTTGATAAAGGAAAATTAAAGTCCTTTAAAAAATAGTAAAAGAGAATTATAAATGTTTTATATTCTTTTTAAAGACAATGCATTTTTCTAATTAAATAACCAAAATTTATTTAGTTCAGCTTAACTCTTTATTATATAAGATTTTTCAAACAGAAAATAGAATCGATACTATCAACACAGGTTTCTTAATTACACTATAGATTATTTATCAATATAAAATTTCAATAGTTCTTATATTCTCCTCTATTCTCCTACAGCTGGTAATGGATCAATTGCCTCCGACATTGCTAGTGAAAATCCTAGCTTTAACATTACGTTGAATCTTTCCGAGCTCTCAGACAACAATTGCTCCTCGTTGAAGAATGCGGATT
The DNA here is from genome assembly GCA_037043535.1 of Drosophila putrida. NCBI lineage: Eukaryota > Metazoa > Arthropoda > Insecta > Diptera > Drosophilidae > Drosophila > Drosophila putrida. The sequence goes on from JBAMBI010000135.1 coordinate 2,388,286, forward strand.
CCTTAAGCCAAACAGAACTTATAAATCGTCTGACGGACACTTGTCGATATGATGCCATGGAACCTCCCATCACTGTGAATAAAGATGGTGAAATTGAGCCTGTAGCTGTTTATACTCGTTTCTATATAAATGCGCTTAAGGATCTGGACTCGAGTGATCTACAGTTCATGCTGCAAGGATTGCTCCAATTGCGATATTCTGATTCTCGCTTGGCATTCGCAAAATATGCGCCGAGTCGTCAACAGCCTGTGGTTGGAGAAACGACACTACGGGAGAAACTTTGGGTGCCCCACATATTTTTGAGCAATGAGCAGAGCTCCAATGTATTGGGAACCAATGAGAAGGATATGCTAACTAGTGTCTATCCTGATGGCACAGTTCTCATCTCATTTCGTCTTCAGGCCACATTGTATTGTTGGATGAATTTCCAGAAGTTTCCATTTGACACACAGAATTGCACCACAACTCTGGAGAGTTGGATGTACAATACATCGATGTTGCAGCTACATTGGGAGTCTACAAATCCCATTACTTTTCATTCCCAACTCCAACTGACGGAATACGATCTCGATGGTTATGTTTGTAATGAAACTATAAGTGTATCAAATGAGTTTATCATGACCCATGGAGCCCTTGTGGGCAACTACAGTGCCTTAAGTTTCAGTGTACTGTTGACCCGTGAGGTTGGCTATTATATTATAGATTACTTTGTGCCCTCCATGATGATAGTGTGTATATCGTGGGTCTCCTTTTGGTTGCAGGCTGATCAAACTCCAGCACGCTCTATGCTCGGCTGTTCCACATTGTTGTCCTTTATCACACTGTCACTCTCCCAGGAGAACAATTTATCAAAGGTCAGCTATGTGACCATGTCAGAGGTGTGGTTCCTTGTTTGCACCTTCTTCATCTTTGGCAGTCTCATTGAGTTTGCCTTTGTCAATACCATTTTTCGGCGTAATAATAATTTGGAACTAAAGAAACGCACCACCAAATACATTGTGCGAAACACATTTGTACCCAAGCAATTGAAACGCAATCCACGTAGCTTCAATCGCAGCCACAGCACAATGAGTAGCTGCAACAAGATCGGTGGCAGCCACCAAAACAACACAGTCATCACAATCGAGACGCCAATCATCATTGGTGGTGGTCTCAGTAGAGAGAACTCTGCAATTAGTCTGGAGGACAACGATGCCAGCATCAGCTCCGGCTCCACAGCCCAATTGACGGATACGCCACAGGCTGAGAAGCCGCCACAAACATTTGCCACAATGACACCCAAGGAGGTATCACTTTGGATCGATCGCAAGATGCGATTTATTTTCCCCCTCGCATTCATTGTGTTCAATGCGCTTTTTTGGAGTTTGGTTTACTGTCTGTAACACAGATCGTGATGGAGCTGTGATTAAAGATTAAAGTTCAAATTTGACTGTGATGATGCCACAATCGATGTGTGTTGCAAGCTAACAGTTTTTGTCGCATAGCAATTAATTAGTCGTTAGATTTAGTATTTATATAAATGTGTCATATAGCCATAGAGTACTCATATAATAATAAACTCACTCAACTGAATTTTTTCTTTGAATCGTTTTATTTATGCAACATTCAATCATATTTCATATTTTGGTGCTTATATTAGGACAAAGAGATGTAATATTTAAATGGAATGAGGAAGTATTAACTTGAGTATAATTTGATTAGTTAAAATAATTCTTTTGATCTTGGTTGAGAGGACTTTCTCGCAACACCTCCGACTTAGGCACGTACAGAGCTGATAAATTGGTGCTTATTAGCTAGGCGACGTCGCAGGCAATAAAAATAATGCCACCACTTGAACAGGCTGTGCAACAAGTTGCACGCACACACAGAGACAGTGAAGGAGGCAAAGTCAGCAGCTCATCTATTTGTATCAATGAAAAAATCATAATGCCAGCACGCCCCAAAAACACTCGCGAACGAAACTTGGAGTGGTTCAGTGGTTCGATGGTTCAGTGGATTTTGCCAGCTTGCCTCCTCGTTCGTGGCTGCCTGCCACAGTTGCTGCCGCTATTCAATTTTTAATTAATTGCTTATGATGAGTGTGTTGAAAACTCACAGAGAAACAGAGAAACACACAGGCTGAGGGGAATTGTTTTAAACTAGCAGCTAGACTACTTGATAAATTAACGGCACATGCGGCACGTAAATTGTTTTTAAATTGCCTTATAAATGAACTTCAATTCAGCTTTGCCCCATAAACAATCTCAAAACAGAAACTTGCGCATGCCAAATAAGTTTTCAATTTTTCTCTGTCTTTTCTTAACTTAACTTTACTGCTGCCTCATCGACAGAGAGTTGAGAATTAATTTGAAGTGTTCATAACTCAGCTGGAACTTTGCTTGAACGTCATCGTCAATAGTCCGAGGACTATAGGAAAACAGAATTTTGTTATGCAAAGCTAATATCATGCCATCAATCTTGCAACAGTTGCAGTGCTTGTCAAACTGTTTTGGGGCAGCCTCGAACTTGTTTTCTGACCGCGAGGTGTACATAATGAGATGTAATCTGTCAAAATTAAGTGTATCGCAGGGCCCACAGCGACAGTCTGCCTTTCAGCCTGGCCAAACTTGCAACCTGCCTGCCAGCCTGCCAGCCTGCTGCCTCTATATTGATGGGGCAGCTTGCAACTTCACATTGGGATTTTTTCGTAACTCCTTTTGCTGTTGCGTCTGCTCCACAGCACAAGTTTATTGAACTCCAACAGTGGCGAGGGCTGTTTAAGGCAACAATTTGTGTCTACTTGAGGTGCACGACTCTTGAGAATAGCAGGTAAATCACCCCACACAGTCTTTATAGCGGATGTTCCCATGTCAACGTGTTAATCCTTTCTATGGTATATGATAGATGCCTTTCACAAGCGACAACAGCTGTTTGTTATATACTTATCAAACTGCACCCGTTAATAATAACCTAAATATGAACTTTCAACAACAAAATTATTGATGAGTGCTCTTACAGCTTATGCCAACCGATAACAGGTCAACATGTCTCTCTTCTACCATTTTCAATTCTGAGAAAAGTAAAAATACAGAGTTCATTTACTCGTCGTCTATTTGACTTGGCTTAGCTTCCGATTCCAAAATCCCGATTCCCTTCAGACAGCAGCTGTGAGAACTGTTGGGGGCAAATGAGCTGCATAATAAGCAAGTGCCTTCTCGGCTTATTCTTCTTATTATTTCCCTTTTTTTCTGTTTTTTTTTTATTGCTGCCTTCCAGTCCAGTCCGCACATGAGAATTACAGACATTTTCATTTGTTATTATAGTTGTTGTGCCCCGCCCCGGGACTACTCCGGTGGGTTGGCCCCGGTTTGCTGTATAATTTGCAGTCAACTATTCCGGCCCAGTCTCCCACATGTCCCCAACTTTTGAAGCATGAAAAGTTGCCGACCACTGGCAAAATTATTGTATAAATAAGAATATACATATATTGTAAAAGTATAGATAAGACTAGACAAAGAAAACGAAATGTAATGCATTCCCAAACACAACATTTATAAGCTTTCTTTTCATGGGGTATATTCGCCTGAAAAAACAAGGTATATAACTATTCAAAAGTAATTTTTAAAACATTTAATTATTTTATAAAGATTTAAGCAACAGATTCAGATAATAAATAAAAAATGTTTCAGTTGACTTCTAATTGATATCATAGTTAATCGTGTATTCTAGAAATTTGATATTCAAATGTACTGCAAAAAATTCTCATTCATAAAATGCTCAGACTCGAAAACACATTCGATTGTGTAATAATCTGTTGATCGTTCAGTCCATTATTCAATAGCATACAAGTTTATTTAACAGCGAATCCAATTTATGTGAGTTAATCGCTTAGTAACATACTATCTACCACAAATAAGATTATTTAATTATAAACTTCTCAATTAGAATACATACTCGATTGTTTGACTATATCATTACTCGATTTCAGATAACGTTCTTTGACTTGATTGATGGACTCGTTTATTTGATTACACACGTTTCCGTTGAACACAGAGTTACGAGTCCAGTTATTGGACATCAAATTATTTGTCTATTTATAGACATAACGCTGATTAATCCAAAGAGCATTTTGTAGTCGAGTATCATTGACAATGGCATGCTGAAATTTATTTTTAGATGGTGGGAAAATTCTATTTCAAGTGGCGTTCAACAGATTGCCTATCTAAACAAGCACAAGTAACCAGAACAAGAAACGCCACCACCAACAACAACAACAACAACAGCCACACAAGAGTAACAAGAGTAACAACAACAACAATGCTTATTGTTCTTGTTGTTGGTATTGTTAGTTAGTTTTGGTTAGCCAATTTTAAGTGTGGCGTTGGGTTTGGTTCCAGTCAAGTCACGCTCTGTGGTCGCCAGTTCAGAAGTCAAGTACGCTGTCCATTTGGACGAGGCGTGCGAATGAGCTCAAGTCTCTCTGGGACTAGCCCCAAATGCAATCAATATAGTTTCAGACTCCAAAGTTGGACCAACACTTTATGACTAATGGATGCTTTAAATAACATAGCAAGGGCTAATTTGGCCATATCCATGTGCAAATTTAATGTAATGTCCAATGGATTAAGCCGCCACACACACACACACATTCGATCTGTCTAAACTGCATGCCTAATGAGCCAAAGACTTTGTGGCAAAGTAGTCTGTTGCCTGTTCAGATGCAGGTTCTTGGAGTATTTAAATGCTGCATGCCACAACCTATTAACAAATTGCTTACAAAACTTGGAGTGGAGTGGCCAAGTTGCAAGTGGGCGTACATACTAAGTTACGGTACTAATAAGGAGAGGCCTTTGCAGCTAATTTAATAATCATGCAACATAAACGCATTGCGTTAATGGCCAAGCACTTGCTTCCGTCGCTGTGGTCGCTGTGGCAAGTTGCCTTGACCCAAGATCATGATCACGATGTTGATTTTGATGATGATGATGATGGCGCCTTTCGATTAGGTGCATGCAACATAGCACAACACAACATAACCAGGAGCTGCAACGTCAACAACTGGCACCGGATTGTGGCGCCTCAACCAAGAGGGAGAGATTTGAATCATTCACTTGGCTAAGCCGCCTTGAGGCCAAAACGTTTTGCACGTTTTTCCAATGAAGCTGCCGCTGTGGCGCCTCGCCTCGCCTCACATCGCCTCGCGGTCATAATTAATGAAAACTTGGCTTGGCAAATGCAACTGGTTGCAAGTTGCAAGTTGCAAGTTGAAACAAGGGAGCCAGCCAGACAGCCAATGCATTAGCCACAATCATTTGACTGGCCATTTAATTTGGCAAATACCTTTGCATTTAGCCATGTGACAGCAGCGCCAATCGCAAGATACGCTCATACCTTTAGGCCAACTGTTATTAATTAGTATCTGCTTATCTCTGGCGCACTCGACTCGTACATTTGTCATAGATATATGGCGGGGGAGTTACCTCTACACCACCACACAACACTTTTAACGTCCACAACGTCAACGCGTTTGCTTGTTACGATCTTATCGGAGAAGACCCAAAGGCAAGTCTGACATTATCTTAAATTCTAAGTATGCGAGCTTATGCAGAGGTGGGCAATCTATCGTGCTCAGTATGCTGGGCTCATCCGTTATTTATGGCTACCATGGGCTTGGTTTTCCAAAAGGAAACATCTTCCTTCTCTTCCCCTTCGATCGAATATATATTAACCCACTTCGTGGCAATATCATGACCAGTGGCTTTGGCAGGTTAAGGCATTTCTCATTGAATTTAATTTAGGTTTTAATTAAGCACGATATCGATATCGTAAAGACGACGCCACAGCCAGGATGATAATCAAGTATAATATCAACCTGTTGTGCATACCACGACAACATCAGGGATACCTTCAATAGTCCTCTTTTGCTTAGTTTATGTTCATGTCTTCAAAGAAAAACGTAAATATTTGCAACCCAAATAAAATTCTTAAGATTCTTAAAATTCATGTTTAGATACAGTTGTGTCTCATATCTCAATCACCTTTTACCTAGAGTTATGTCATGATTTATAAGATTGAATTTACTTGACTTGCAATTGAGTTAATTCCTTTCACTTTACTTTACTTTCTATTTTGTGAATGATTCTGAATTTGGTAGCAAGTTGGTCTTTATAAATAAAGCAACTGCTGTTCTTGAGAATCTTAGGAAAGAGAGAGAGAGACCTCCTTTGATTTGGCTACGGTGGCTGCAACTTGCAACTTGGCGACTTGGCCATTACTTCCACTAAAGAAATTAAACATCAGCACAGCACAGACACAACAAAGTTAACTACATGAAAAAAATTAGTTAAAAGATAAACATGGCACGCCAGAAGCGCGCAGACAAAGGCCGAAAGAGAACAGAGACTTTTGCTGGAAACTCTAGAGACTCGATGATGGTCGAGATAGAGAAAAGAGTGGGGTAAGGGAAGATTTTGTCGTGCTGCCTGCTGCTTTTGGCTTTGTCTGATTATGTGGGATGCAGTAGAAGTTGAATAGACGCTTCAGAATAAAATAACTACTTGCGGCTTGTACTCCTGGCAACTTTTTTGGCCAAGCAAGCAGCATGTTGTTATCCAAAGTTCGCGCTGCCTTATGTTGCACAATGGCAAAGACCAGCAAAAATAATTGCTTCAAGCGCATTTTTAATATGGCCAAAAAATTACAAAGCTTGTTCACTGTTGAAGTAACTACGACTTCACTAAAAAGCAGAAGTAATAGCTAATGCTAATTAAATACAAATACAAACACGTGGCCACATAACTCAAACCCAAATCCGAATCCAACTGCAGGTCTCTGGCATTCATTAGATATACAAATGCCTTCAGCTTCTATTGCGAGAACAAGAATTTTCGTCATAAATACATTTTAAACGCCTTCACCAAAAAAATAAATTTCACAAAGCGCCGGGGAACATTATTATTGTCGTGTTGTCGCTTTTAATTAAATTCATAAATCAGCAGGCAGACAGAGAGACTCGGAGAGACTTGGAGAGACTTGAAGTATGAGATTCTCAAGAAAATAGCAGAGACTCCAAGTTATGCTCTTTGAGCTAACCTTGCAATAATTTCAGCAGAAAAATGTTGAAGCCACTTGAGCTTGATTTCATTTTTGTAGAGGTCTCAGTGAAATTGTCAGGCCACAGATTGACAGACAGACAAACAGACAAACATATCAATTGAAATGCGAGATAGTGCTTGTAATTTGTCTTAATTGAAAGCTGAACTGGACTTGGAGCTCAGCAAGTGCTGACTACTGTCTGTTTACTGCTATCTCTACCCTCTGCCTTTCCTCGACTTTACTTTACTTTACTCCTTATGTAGATGAATGTCAATAGCGGCAAAATATTTGCTTTTCATTGTTCATGCAAATGCAAATGCAAACGTAGACGGTCTGCATCGGCGTCTTCAACTTTTCACTTCATAATGGAAAGTTGCGAAAATATTTTGATTAGTTTCTGTCTTCGTCTCTGACTCAAATCGCCTCGCTCCGTTGACTCTCAGTTTGAATTTGAGTTTAAGTCTGGGATTGTGACTGAAATAGCTCTGGCTTCAAGCTAAAATAATTAGTCTGCAGAGAGCATTGTTTGTTTGCGTTTGCGTCAAAACATAAAAAAAGAAAAATTAAATAACTTTTGTCTATGAACGCACTCTATATTTTTAAGGGAAAGGGAGTTGTGGGATTTACATTATTTGCTTTGAGTTTAGCGCTCATTTGTCGTATTTTTAAGAGCCAGCTGTTGTCGAATATTTCTTAACATTTTAGGAGAGTTTTAAATGGAATTTGTTGTACTCTGCTAATCTAAAGAGTTACTAGAATTTATTCTTGACTTACTTTGTGAAAACTTAACCGATTTCCATATGGAATGTCTTTTTTATCATTATTTGACTTGATGTATATAGATATATAGATTCAAAAGCAAATTAGTATATAATTACTTATTTAAAATGATGTCAAAAGATGCTCAAACATAAAAAGAAAATTACGAATTATAAATGATTTTAAAGAAAAATTTCACACATGCAAAGCATTCTAAGACAAAGTTGGCAGATTCCGGAAGCGTGTAACGGGACTAGGACAAACCCAAAGTGGCTGTTAAATGGTTTCAAGCTTCAGTCAACCACAAAACCAAAGTTGTTTTTGTTGTGCCTGAATTTATGAGAAAAACTTTGTCAGCCAACAAGAAGAACAACGAGAACATCGAGAACATCGAGAACAACTCAGCTGAACAAGAAGAACACGCACAATGATACCATAGAGACGCATTAAGCACACGAGGCAAGTGGAAAACTGTGGATCGGAGTTTAAGCCTGGCCAGCTGTTAATGGCAACAGTTGTTAGGCATCACGTAGAAGCCAGCGAAGCAGAGAACAAGACCCCAAATACCAAATAGGTATCAGTTCATACATAAATAAACGCTGTCAGAAGGTAACGTTATTTTTTTTCTTTTCCTTTCTATTTTTTAAATCAAAGTACAAATAGCGATAAGAAGCTACTGCCAAGTGTATCTATCTACATAGCCACAGTTTCATCACCAACCCCCAACCCCAATGCGAACACGTGTGGAAAATATATTTCAAGCAAATCTAGCAAAATAAGTGGCGATGTGAAGTGTGTGTGCTGGCATTTCTCTGGCTGCATTTCAATTCAAGAGGAACTCAAGTGGGCAATGAAGTGGGTGGTTCAAATACACACACACACACAGACACACACACACTCACACTCACACACACAAGCACACACTCAGAGTGGTGTGTCAGACTTTCAATTGCACTGGCGAAATGTGTAATGAAGCAGTTGAAAACTGTGTGTAAAATAATTTGGTTAGAACTGCGTGAAAAATTGCAAAAAAAGAAAATAAGAGGAAAAACTAGAGCAAGCCTCCGTCATTACGCATTGCCATTAATGATGCTTAGAAACTGGAGCAGCGCCCTCTAGCGGCAAACACAAAAGCTTCAATATTAATCATGCGACCCGTTGGCTTGACATTTTTTGCTTTTCTTTTTTTTTTGTAGCTTTTTGTCCATTTGCTTAATGAAGTGACGGGTTTTTTAGAGCCGCACAATTTGCGACAAGTGAGTCACAATTTTCAGTATTCAGACGAAGGCGTGGCACTTGTCTCAAAAGTTGAAGTCAAGTGATGAACTTCAAAAAAGAAAATACTCGTATAGCACATGACTTGAGACAGCTACCAAAAATAAACTGTCTGCCTTTGAGACAGAGTTTGTCTTTCACTTGTCTACTGGCCACAGAAAAAAAAGGGAAACTTTTTCAATAAGCCACAAATTTTTGTCAAAGTGCCAGAAAGTTTTGCAGCACAGCCTTTTAAGTTAATAAAGTTAATTTCCGGTGCGGTGCGTTGCAAGTCCAAAAACATGTCCAGGTTAACTGGCAGCTCATAAACATAACGTCATATACCTGCTGTTATACTGCTGACAACAGGTAAACACTGAAGGTGTGCCATCAATCAATCAACCTCTCTCAGTTTTGACCCTCTCCCTCTCTCTCTCTCGCTGATTGACAAGAACTAAGCGCTCTGTCCAGATCCCCTTGTCAAATTGTTTATGGCAAATATGTCAATGGCCCCGATGCCAGTTTATCAATCAAGCAATACGCTGGCATCGTCGCTACAAGCGCTGGCAATTGATTTCAATTCAATTTTGTAGATTGCAATCGAAGCTATTAAACTGTACGATGGCAATGGAGTTAGGATCGGATCCAAACTCAAACTCCATTTCGAACTCAAGACTGGGCCCTGATGACGATGAGCTCCCTCCACACGTAAGTGCAATTTGGTTGCTCGCCCCAGGGGCGCTGCATTAATGAGTGGCAACATGCAAAGCAAAGAAGATGGAAGCTTACAGCTTGCAGCTTGCAACTTTGCAACTCGTGTTTGCCAGCTGAGACGTAGCACGGAAGCTGCTCCCTCTAATGACTGCTATTACATTTATCGTCTTGGCCATTACAATAAAATAAGCAAGTATTTAGTAATTATCCAATTTGAAAGTTACTACAAATCGCACTGCATACGTGCAACACTCGAGAGTTCCAACAGACTGTGGCAATTGCCAATATTCCTTTTGCTTCTCCTCATTTTCCCACTCCTCCTGTGGGTGCCATTTATTGGTTATTTGGAAGCAACTCGCCTGTTAACTGGGTCAGTTCCTGCCACCGTCACAAAAGGCATCGCAAATATGACCAACATGTCGCATGAAAAAAAGTCAAATATGGTTGCCAGGACACAATACAATCGAGGTGGACAGGACACACAGGACGATACGCTGACTATTTCATCCTTTACAGCGTTTCAATTTCCACAATTGCAGATGTGTTGCATCAGGCTGATGAAACGCCTGTCTCTCACTATTTGCTTTGATCCTTCAGGGCTGTCACATATCCTGCCACCTGCTGTAAAAGAGTGCTCCCACTGAAAACACAAATGCTTTGTCTGCCGTTTTCCCACATACCTTTTATCAAAGTGCCCATATTTCATTATGATTGCTGGCACTTCAAGCCACGTCAATGGACAACGACAAAGGCTGTCTTACAACTCAATTTATTTGACTTAGTTGACGGCTGAGAGCAACAATTGGGCAACACTTTGTGGGCTTATAGACCACTTCAATTTCAGCCGCAACAATTCATTTCATTTGGAGCAGCCTCAAAAATACATAAAAGCCAAAAAGGTTAACAGTTGAGAAAAGTCCGTAGAATTCATTTGGTCAAAAGTGTGTTTAAAACTAACTTTATGCAATTGTTTTAAATAAAATTTAGAGACTTATGGTGTCAACCAGAAGCATGAAATCGAGTGATCAACTAAAAGATACTCTATAAACTATTTGATTTGCGTCAAAGGGTTATCCAATTTGGCTTAAGAGATACTGCTTCCAGCTTAAATTTTAAGCAGATTGAAACTATACTTTTCCTAGGAATACTCGTATTCCTACTAAACTTATAATTAGATCATTAGCTGCTTAATGATTGTTGATATATAGAGCTCTGAACTTTATCTCTTACTGAATTTAATAAGCATTTCTTTAACCAATTTGACAAAACTTGTGTAAAGCAAACTTATTATGAACTTATCCCACCAGTTAGTCAGACCACTGACATTACAGCCAAAGAATACTAAAACTATGCAGTCCAACTATAGATATTTACATATGTTTATTTTAGAGAAGATGATGTCTTGGATCTATGTCATAACTTATCGCTTAGTTTGCAAACTTTCTATGTAACATCGTAACATCTCGAGTTGCATTTAATGCTTACACTCTCCTTATGAAAAGAAGCTGCAAAAGCTGATGGCTTAAATGCCCAGCTTGTCGCCTGAGCTTGTAACATTACATAGTAGACATTGTACTTGTAGTTTGGTATTACGAGTACGACTATGTGATCCCGAATGTGTTGTGGCCTTTGAAGGCGGCAGCAGGGCCATAAAATGTTGCCACTGTGTGTGTGTGTGTGTGTGTGTGTGGGGCTCATAAAATATATAAGCACATATTGCGATGAGTTTTGTTGTATTCTTGCCACAGTTGGACAGTTGCCAATAAATGTCATATATATTGTGTGTGTGCCAAAAATATTGTCATAAACATTGCTAGGTGGCTCTTTAAAGTGCGATAAAACGTTTAAGCGCATCATATTATTTATGAGTTGTGATAAGCAGACCACTGGGTAGCAAAAGTATCTGACCAACAAGAAAAAAAAAGCGTAAAGATTTATGTGGGTTGACGAGCAGTAGAGGTTGAGATTGGGACAGGTAAGGAGACAAGAGGTAATAATGGTAAGCTGATGCGAGCAATTTAATTAGAATTTCTGGGAAAGCAAAGAGGACAGCAATTTTCAGTTAACAACAAGTAACAGTTGGCAATCGTCAATTGGCCATCATGGCCAGTCAAAACAACTCAATCAAACGCCATAGCCGCAAATGTCATTCATTAAACAGAACAAGCAAACTCGAAATGGCCTAAAGCTACAAGACCGAGGACAAAGCCAAAAACAAGCTGGCCAGCAACTGTTGCTGCTGCTGCTGCTGCTTGGATCCAAACGAACAACGACAGGCACGACTAAACTGTAACAAGGAACTGTTCTGCAACAGGCAACTGTGGCATGCATCATGCAGCAAGCAGGCGGCAGGCAGCGGCAGGCGACCAAAAGGCAGCTGCTTGTTTAGCAACTTTCTAAATGAGTGCACTATAAATCACGACGAGGCTACAAGTTGCTGCCTTGTTCGTGGCTACCAGAACAAAAATTAATTTAGTCATACGGCTGGACACTTGTAGCAGGCAGGCAGCTTCAACCAGGCGATAGATTAATGGGCGGCAGTTAGAAAGTATTGTACTATCTGAATACCCTTCCTGCCTCATTCCTTCCTAACCACCATTGGGGATTTTTTACTATTTGCTGTTTGACCCTCAGTCGATGTAATTCCTGTGCCTAGGCAAAATCAATGAACCGCACTCTTTTTCTATGGGGCGTGTGGGCGATGTCAACAGCAATAGCAACAGCAACAGCAATAGCAATAGCAACAGCAACAGCCATAACAACAGCAACATCAACGACATCAGCAACTTCAACAATTGCGACCCACGTGCCCCGTTCTTCTGTCCATCCGTCTGTTCAATCGACAACAATAAGAACTTAAATTTTTATTCATGATCAACAATGCGGAAGTTGCTGGAAGCGAAAACAAAGAAAATGCACTGGCAAAAATTTGCATTTTCTATGATGATTCGATACGTTCCGCTCTCAGTCTGGTCATGATGCGGATGGGGGTTTTTTGGCTAAGCTTTAAGTCTGCCAGAAATTCTATATATGTTACCTATTTTCTTTTGCATATTTGTTAGTAAAAATTCATTGCATTTTCATTTCTACTGGCATTTCCCTTTTGGTATTAAGACAATTCGCAGTCGGAGAGTTTAAACTCTTCATTATTTGGACTTGAAATTTACATTTCTTTTAATACATCTTTTCTGTCTGATAATGGATTACTCTTGGGCAAATGAATTGCTTCAATTGGCTCAATACATAAAAGTATCTACTCGAGACTCATTAATGTTCGAGGTTTTTCCTTTGTTTTTAATTGCAAAATTCTTTTTAATATACTCTGCAATGCTTGGAGTCTTAATTATTGCACTCGCCTACGCTCGACCGACCGGCAAAGCATGAAAAGTCTATCTCAAACTGACGTTCACTTATAGATACATTTCAATCTAGAGTTGGTGTTGTGTGCACAGGCAATCGACCAACCCAAACCCATATTATTATCTTATCTGTCTGTTTATTTAGAGCGCATTGTGTTTCAGGGCTGGGCTTCATTTCTCTCGCACGTTCAATCGTTGGCGTGCGATTGTTTGCCTTTCGTAGCTGCAACGCGACACATCAGCAACAACAATGAAAGCAACATCAACAACAATAACAAACAGTGGCAAATTGTAATTTAATACCTGAAAAATTTGCACTACAAAGGCGCTTAAATGAGGTGTTGCAAGTTCATGTCTGTCCAATGTCCAACTTGTCCTTCTGTTTGCCTACCTGACTGCCTGCCTGCCTTTCTGTCCGCTTGGCTGAGTCCGCTTCACAGGCAGACATCTCTGGTTACGAGCGGAAACAATTTGCAATGTGATAGAATTTCGTTGCAATTTTATTAAAAGAGTCATTTTTGTTTTTAATTAAGCCAACGTCAGGTCTGCAGACCCTTACACAACCTGTACGGTAGATACATATTTTCTTTAATTATGCACATGAGAAGTGTGAGTCCTTCAAGTGACACAGTTATTTAGTTATACTTTTTTCTCTGCCCCACATAACTTTACAGGACGTAATTTGCCAGTTTAATTATTTGGCTGAGACACGTATGTAGATTGCAAATAACTGCCAACAACATTTCTTACTAATTTAATCAAACACACTGCGTATGAGTAATATAATTGGCGACATACAAGCTTCTAATGTAAGTGTATGTGTTACTGTATAAATATTTGCAACACATTTTGCAATTGCTCCAAGTGGCATAGTGACATTTGACTACATTGAAACCTCAATTCACAAACGCACAAGTTGCGACCCATTGAGACAGGGCGTCATCGTTGTCGTCGTCGTCGTCGTCGGCTCCGACCATGTTTGAAGTGTATTAGACACATTGCAAAATGGAGGAAGGAAGAGGGGAAGTGACTGGCGGAAAACGACATGTGCTAGCCATGTTCATAACTGTAAAATATTTGCACTGCAGGCAGGCATAAATGTAATTTCATGGTGTGTCATTTTCAACCCAGTTGCTCCCAAAGGACAAGTGCTTCAACTTTTGCCTCAGCTCATTCTCCCCCTCTCTCTCTCCCTATTAGTCTCCCCAGTGTATGGCGGATATTTGTTATATTGCGAGCAAAACATTTACGAGTTGATTTTGATATTCCTATTCCTATTCCTATTGCAATTCCTTTTGCTCCAGATGCAGACCTCAATGTGCGACATTTATATAAATGCTCGAGCACAGGAACTGAAGCTGACTCCTGGGCAGATGATATGCGAGTTGAGTTTGCCATTTGACTTTTCGTATTTTCTGGAGCAGAAATTTATTATGGCATTTTCAATATAAATTGCATATGATGCAATAAAAAATATTTTCTTGACTCAAATATTCCAGGCATCTAATTAGAAGGCGAAAAACTAACAATGGCATTCAAAGAATGAAAAAGTCTATGCTAAAAACCAAAAAGATTCACTGAAGAGTTCAATACAATTATTGGTCAACTGCAAAGAGGCGAAAAATATACAAGAAAATGTCTAAAATTAAAACAAAATACAAGTAAATACATTCCCTTATTTTCAATTATAAAATTAGAAAGAGTACAAATATATTTAAATTATTTATACTTAATATGACAGGCAATTACCAAATAATTATAATATAGATGTGCAAAGAGGTGTTTAAAATATGCAAAATAGAATCAAAAGTACAAATTTAATTAAATTATGTATAATAAACAGTTGTACTTGTTTAGTAATTATTAAATGATTTTAATATATAAGATGTTTAAAATATGCAAGAAAATGTCTTAAATACAAACACAATTCAATTAAATATATGTATGTAAATATATAATATATTTTCATTGATAAAAATAACAGCATTTTTAGATTTTTAAATATTTATACCTTTCGATAAATATTTTTAAGCAACTGCCTGTTTAGTTAGCATCTGAAAGGCGCACAAAGCCCCCAAAGTGCGTATAATACTCACATTTTTAATGATAGCTAAAGCTTAAGTACAAATAAGTTTAAATAATTTGTTATTTTCGATAAACATGTTTAAGCTATTGCTCGTTTAGCTGTCATATAAATTGCAATCAAAATCTAGGCGCATAATTAGAAATATTATGATATTATGATAAGCAAATACCAAATAATTTTAATATTGATAAATCAACGCAATCGTTGTCGCAATTTGAATTTTATTTTGTTTTTGATATCTAAAGCTGTCGCGGCAACAGGCAGTTCAAAGGCAACAAGTTTGCAGGTTGTCGTGCCACTCAATAACTAATTTCATTTTGATTCACTTGCCACTGCCACTGCCACGCCCACCTGACAGTAATAAACTTTATGCCACGCTCTGTTGCAGCAATAAAATTTGCAGTCAGGCATGGCGAGGGCAAGGCGAGGCAAGGCAAGACAAGGAAGTTGCCACATTGGGGCTACCACACATTCTAAGGGGACCACCCACAATTTATACAGCTACAAAAGCAATAACAATAACAACTGCAAATACTCGCCAGATATTTATTACATTTTAGCAATTGTAATTGTCATTGTTTGTCTTGGCGTCTGGCAAATGTCGTTTAATTGCCAACCGAGGGGAGAGTTGGTTTTTAGGGGTTTGAAAGTGCTTTTCTGGATTCTGCTTAACTCGGGCTGACGGGGTGCGAAAGTTAGTCAGTCCATTTAAAAATAGACACGCTCAAATGCTTAAATAAATAAACAAAATGTCAGACAATAAAAATTTATGAGCCTCAATTGAAATACTACTGCAATTTCAATGGCAGACGATAAAAAAGCAAAAACTGAGCGAGCGAGCGAGAAAGAGAGAAAGTAAGAGAGATAAAGACAAAGACAGAGGCAAAGAACGATATACGATATAAAAACCTGATGACTCAATTTATACAAAAGGCGCCACATGACCAAGCGTACACATGACTACAAGTATAAATACCAGTATCTCGATATTTGTTTGTAGTTTTTGCTTTCATTAAGCGACTACTGGGTAGTAATAAAGGAACTGGGTCAACGCGACCAAACAAATGTATCTCGATTTCATTTAGATGAGCCTGTAGCATCAACTCTTATCGGCAAATGACAATCTGCCAGCTTTGAGATACTTTTGCATCTGCTTATTTACACTACTTGCAGTCACAAGTAAGATGTCTATCGTGGTTGCATTTGAAGGTAAGTTCTGTCTCATTCACAGTTTCACTTTTAAATTCCCATTTGGGTCACATTTGCTGCAGAACCTGTAATATGGCTTAAAGCTGCAGATGAAGTCATTAATATTCCAATAAGCAAATCATATCCAGCTGTGCACAGTCAGCATTCCGCCCACAGCTGAGCTACCAAAGGGAAGGCCAACTGTTCTGAGAAACTATGAAGAAAGAAGCTCCCATGCTGCGCTTTCTTTCTACCATCGATTCGATATGGGAAATTATTTCAAATTGCCCACTATTTAACTTTTAGTAATAATATATTTTCTTTTATTAATATTTGGCAGACAAATTAACAGTACAAAATATAAATCGAGATAGGCAACAAAATGAATTGAATTAAATCAGCAAAAGTCACGTTTTTGGCTTTTACAATTAAGGCTAAGTCGGCATCAAAGCATTTCGTATAATAATAAAAAATAAATTGCCAAATCATTAATCCATTTGGTTATCGACGAGCTGATTTCTATAATTGCCAGTCCCAAACATAATTCCATGACAGGCCAAGCCCCCTCTCATATATTATTTAGTTTATTTTGGCGTTGCTTGCCTTGAGATTTACCAAAGGTATCATGAAGATACGCGTTCTAACAGATGCATTGATTCGTTCAGTCGCTTGTACTTGTATTCAAGTAGCAAATTATCTTGTCTCAAGTTGTCAGGGACAGTCAGCAGACAGACAGAGAAGCATATTTTATCAAGGCCAAACTATCTCAAACTGTGCAGATACAAAGATACAGTCGAGATGTCGTCAATACATTGCCAATTATATGATGATGCTTTCAATTTCAAAAGAAAATGGAATTATAAGTAACTTTCTTACGTACAGAATATGGAATCGAGAACGTTCTTTGAAGTGATAGATACCCATACTTATTCGCTGTGTCCCTGACAATTTGAAGTTATATTTATTTTGCATTAAAGTGCAGCGTACCGTGTGCAGCTCATTAAAATAGCTTTTGTCAAGTACAGACGTTGTTCGTTGGAGGTTTCAAGACAAGCACACAAAGCAGTAACATTTCTAGGGTCTTCGCTCCGTCTGTGGCGCCATTCTATAAAATTTTCTTATTAAGTGATCAATAATCATTTTGTTAGAATGCCAAAAGAACTCCACAAAAACCGCCCACAATGCATACCCAGGCGGCAAAGAACCTCACAAAAACCAAAGCCAAATTACAAACAATTTCCATTGCTGCCCCCGAGCGTATTTAGTCTGGTCTAAAGGCCGGGACTGAGGCTGAGACTAAGACTAAGACTGAGACCAGGACTGAGTCAAAGACAACGACTGAGTCCGCTTTTATTGCCTGTTGCACTTTTGCTCCAAATGCAATTTGCAGCCTTTGGAATTTGGGTTAAATTACAGTAGATAAAAGATTTCAGCTGTGGGGCGAGTTGAGTTGAGTTGACTACAGTCGAGGTAGCTGAATGTTTAAAGAAGTTTGAGGCAAATCATTATCAGTTTAACGTGCTTACCCATTGTACAACAAACAACATCACACCCAAGCAGTAAAATAATCAATTCAATTAAAATGCCACGCAACTGACCAAAGGAACGCCCCATGAGCTACGCTTGCCACAAAACTCCCAGCCCAACTCCCGGTCCAACTCCTGATGATAATGATGGACAATGCGGCGTTGCGATGCCGTTCTGCATCAGCTTTTTGCCATCTTCGACAATAACAACAACAACAACAACAGCATCAAGAACAACAATACAAAAAGTAAACTATAAAAACAAAATCATGTATACTCATAGTGAGAAGAAAGGGCATACTGCGGATCTGGCTGGGCAAGTCAAGTGGCAGCCCCTGCAGTCCGCCAATCTTCACTTCACTCCATAGTCTGGTCGGCTTCGCTCCGCTCATGAAAAATTCATTCATAGTGTGGAATTTCGCGCTTAAATGTAAAATAGTTTTTCAAACAAGTCGAACACAAAGCGCATTGTGAACGCTGCCGACAGTGCGATGTTATGAAAGGACGCTGTGAAAATATAGCATAAAATACGAGACCAGAGATACGTTGTACCATGTATTTCCCCCCTTTATAACTACTAACCAGGACTACGATTGCAACAGCGTAGTGGGATTGGGATTGGGATTGCGACTGTGACTGAGACTGAGACTAAAAAAGGGCTTGGCAGCTGCGTTGCCGTTTTCCGTTGCCTTTAAAAGCCAAAAGAGTTAAAGTAGCGGCATTACAACGCACCAAGCGCGATTAGCATAAATGTATAAATACATATATAAAACGAAGAAGTTGTAAGCTTCCACACAGCAAGACGACAGTGAAACACTCTATCAATAAGGTCTATATTAATTAATATTTAAGTTCAATTAACAATTTATATTCAATTTACATTTTTAATATAAAAAATGTCCAAAAGATCTATTTATGTATATTCTAGATATTTTTATTTAATTTAAAGTCAGAGGAACTACATACATACATAAATACATATACATGTATTTCATTATTTTATTATTATTTGCGTATAAATATTTCAATACAATTACAAAGTTGTAGCCAGAACTATCTATTATCACTTAAGTATATTTCAATTGAATTAAGAAGTTGTATTTAGTTTTATTTTTAGATAAAATATTAAACCAAGTAATACAAATTTATACTTTTTATTCCCCAATATATTTGTAATTCAATTTTATTAGCAACGTCGTATTTAATTTAAATTTTTAATAACTCTTTCAATTGAGATACAAACAACTTCATTTGTCGTGTGTCGTATCTTTTCTATGACTTAATATTCAGACCGAAAACCCCATAAGAAAGTTAATATGGCCAAACATAAAAGCATCTCAGCCAAGTTTCACAACGCAGATACGCGCCAAAAACGCTGCAGATACAGATACATCTGCAAAGAGAGACGGTTATGTCAGTGGCTTAGCTGCCACAGAGGCAACTCCATGAAGATCTCGTCGCATTTAAAGACACCTCAAGTGGAACGCGCAAACAGCAAATACACATCCGTTCACACACACGCACGCACACATACACACAGACATCCATTCATACATAGATACACACTCACACTCATATAAAGGAAAACATCTTGATAGACAACTTGATGGCACAGCAGCCGACATGTACGTGTTTAACTACAGGCATCTTCTCAGCTGCTGAGAGAGCTAAGCAGTCTTCACTTAAACAAAAGCCCCTCCTACACGCCCCCTTCTTCCTTGGGGGTGTATGTGTTGGTGTGTGTGTGTAAAAGTGCCGCCCCCATGGCGTTACGCCCATAAGTCAGCATGCTACCCTTACAGTTCCTTAATAACCGTGCAAAATTTGAGCAATTTTACTTTTACTGTGGCACAGTTGGCTTTTAATTTCCCCCATGGCATGTGTAATAACATGAATGAAAAGTGCATGAAAACAGAGAAGGGGCAGCATGAAGGAGGGATGCTTCATGCTGGCATTTTGTCATTAAAAATTGCAAACATAAATTGTCAATTATAATGCACTTTCAATTTGTAATTTTATGAAATGCCGAGAGCCTTTTAATTGCCCGCCATCTAACTAACCATAATCACTGCACCAAAAAGGCAAGTGGCAAGGGGTAAATGGTGAATGATAAGTGGCAGGGGAGCTAACATTTAGTGGCAACGAGTATTTAATTAATTTTCCAGTTGTATTAATTTTTAATGAAATCAGATGAAATTTAAATAGTTGTGCAATTCATTAAATGGCGTTGGTCTATTGCACATTGTTTGTCGGTTTCACGTTTAATTTATGCAACGCCATACACATAAAGCATACGCAATGTTGCGCAAATATTTATTAGCTATTTATTGTGTAAAGTATAGAAATCCAACTGCAGCAACAATCACAACAACAGCAACAACAAACGCAAACCCAAGCAATCATCAATTAACAACAGACCCCAGACCAGCACTTAGATGCAATAAAAGCTTGACACTAAATCAATCATACGCACTGTGGTGCTAATTGTCTGTGCAAACAACCGCGAGATGCCAAGACATATGTATATGCCACAATCGGGGCCTTAAATTGTGCATTAAAGGCAAACCATGACCTATATGAGTAGTCTTTAGTAGTCTGACATAACCAATATTCATGTAATAGATACCAAGGTAAGAAAGGGCTACGAAAACTTCGAAAGCCTTATCAATTCCACGTGCCAAACATGTTTAAAGCAATAAAGTTGATAACGTGTTGCTTAACAAGAAGTAAAAGCTTAATTATGGCTGATAAAAAATGAATATACATTTCGACAACTTTCCATAAATATTAACTAAATATCAAATTATAATCATCAGTGTCACCATTATGGTTTCAATTATTAAGAACAACTTTCAAGAAACATTAACTAAAATCAAATTATTATCATAATTGACAAGTAAAGTCTTCTTTAGGGTTTTAATTGTTAAAGAACAAAGCCTTTGGACACATAATAAAATATATTACACATCATTCCTATCTAAGAGCCAAAAGGAGTAGCTTAACTAACAAATAGATAACAATAAGTTAAAAAGAAAATCTACTGTAGTAAGTTTCCAGAAATATTGTCTAAAAATAATATTGTTCTGCATGTAAAGCCCCTGGGCTTCCACTATTTAGAGTAGCCCAGAGAATTACTTTCTCTAACTAACTGAATCCTCGCAATAAATATAAAAACAATTTAAAAAGTCTTCTCTAATTAGACATTTGAAAGCTGAGTGTAAAATTACAGAAATGAATTCATTCATCAGTTGACACTTCGAGTACTCTTTAGAGTAGTTTCTGAATAGTTATCAGCTTTGTCGACAAGTTTGATATCAAATAGTAGAGCTTGTTTAAGCCTGCTATCAGTCCGGATACTTAAGAACTGAACATTTATTTAAGTGTAACCACTTCAGAGTTGAATGAACCAAGGAATTAACTAAGCAATACTTGAAATATAAGTACGCCCCAATGAATCACACAAAGCTTCAATTTTCAACTGAGTTGAGAGTTCAAAGTAATGCGAACCGCAACTGAAAACCCACTTAAATATTATGAGTGACCCGGAGGCAAGCAGCACAACCTCAACCCCAAACTCAACATGAACCTCAACCTTTGGTAATGCAATGTGAGTGTCCAATGCTAAGATCAATGCCACGTTACCGTTGCCAACTTCCTGTTATTTAGCCAAGTTGCCACGACCACTACTACCCTATTTATATGCAGTGGCAACAATTCTATCCAGGTAAATTCTCTCTTACTTTTTTAAACACTTCCTCATTTCGCTTTGTGCCCTGGCATTTGGCAGCTATTCTGTGTCAATTCCCAGCACTGTGTCTGAGTGTCACCAGAGCCAGAGTCAGAATCAGAATCAGAACCAGAATCAGAATCAAAGCCAGGTAAGCAGGAGTTGGTAAGTGAATGGAGTTTAGGTCTTCGTCTCGTCTCTTCTCCATCTCTCTTCTCTTTCTGGCTGAGTGCCAAGTGTAGTGCAATAAACTCTCTTCTCTTTTTATTTATTTTTTCTGTTTTTTTTTGAATAGCTGCAATCAAAGATTTGAATGCAAGATACGATGACATTTACTCGCACATTCAATTGCGCTTTTGATTTGAATATTTACATGCCGAGAAAGGCATTCACATTCGTTCATGTCTCTTTTATCCTTTGTGTGCTGTAGACTTGACTTGTATGTATGCACAATATATTGACATAGTCAAATTGGCTTACCTGGTTGAGTTTACAGTCGGAGTGCATGCCATTGGGTCTGTGAGTAACCTTAACTAATTGATTTCTTAATGTACCGAGTGTAGCTTTAAGTTGAGCTCTTCATTAGCCGCATTTAGTTGCTTGGTAAAAGTTCTCGTTCTAAGTTAAGTTGCCTCTATTTCCCAACTAATTTGCCTAATTGATAAACCATGCAAGAGCATCTTAGCCTCAGCTCTTGTTGCTCTTTGCTCTCGTCTCTGTTAACTGTTTGCCTTTGACTGACAAACATCTTTTGAGCCAATGCACTCAGGCACAAGCCGACGCACTTCAACTCCAGTAAGCAGCTGCAGATTCAAGATACGACTCTTACAGTCAGACAAATCTTTCCCAGCTCTAGCTTCAGCTTCAGCTCCTGTCCCAACTCTTCCTTCTCTCATCTCCTGTCCTCCACTCAAGTAAAGTTCCCATTAATTGCAATCAATTTCGCTGTCAACACACACTCCAAATAACTGCAGGATATTTATTTATGCCCCACAACCTTTTGCAACTGAATAATTACCTTATGACACATTATCATTATTATTAAGGTCTACCCTACCACAAACTTATCATTTTCCCATCAGCTGGCGGGGTCCATAGGTCCAGGAATTAGACTCGCACAACCATGAAACGCCAATGTGGCTTCTACACTCGCCTTGCCCCTAGGCCTCATAAATATTTCCAGCTTGCAAAATTATATAATTATTTCAAGCATTCTCAATCGGACTTGGGACGAGTGTGCTGCTGAGTGCGTAGTCTTAGCCGGAAACTTGTTTTTAATACTCTTCCAGAGGTCTTACAAGCTTGTCATGAAATATGTAGCGTTTTAAAAGGAACAGTTGACTCCTACAAAATAATGGAGGGTCAAGTATCATCAAAATGTAGGGTGTTTAAATTTAAATAAATTGAATAAAAAAGATATGGTGTATAGATACATAGGATTGCTATAGTTATTATTCTTTTCTTAGTAATTATGTGACAGATCTGAGAAATACATTAATCGCAGAGATTTACAAGCCACATTGCTTCAATGTAATTTCATACCAGTCAATACTATAAATTTGTTATAACGTTCTCAAAAATTCTGAAATTACTGGGATCAACACCTTTGTTGTAGGACCTACAGTGTTTGTTTGTAAAATTTACGGCACGTTGAAGATACTCTTACTTCAAATTACTATTCAGAGGATATTAAAAATTTCTTAGTAATTATGTGACATATTAGAGTTAAAAATGTTGATACCAAGTTTAATATCGAGGATATCGACATCATTTATAATATTTAAAGGTGCTTATAGGGTATTAAAATGTCGTCAAACAGCAGATAACTGACTTTACCTTTGTTTTGCTTTTGCTTCTGCCGTGCCTGGTGCAGCGCGTTTTTAGGCCAACACCGACAAACCGAAATGCATTAAGCCATGGCTTTTACATGCTTATTGCAGTTTAAAGTACAAATATTTGCGGCCTGTGACGCATAAATGAAAAAAAGCCCCTTAATGAAATTGTGCGCAACTCAATGATTGAAATTTTCAACTTGCAGCACTTAATTTACATGCCGTCAATCAATAAGCTGCTATATAAAGGGTATATATATGTTTGTATATACTCTTATGTGCACAAATGCCAGGGCTGGCAACTGAAATCATCATTTGGCTAAAGAGTTTATTATGGGCTAATGCTACTGAACAATTAGATTATAAATATCTCTTTCGATTTTCCACAAGACTCTCAGAAAAAATAGTTTTTAAAAAATGCAAGACCCTTCAATTTTTGTGGTAGTTTCAGCTGTATTTAATGTACTTATGTGTATACACATAAGAGTACTGTACTCATACAATAAATACAGTTTGTTGCTGCAAAAGTTGTGCGCTGTAAATATTTGGACTCACCGCCCACCCAAGCGCCCACAACACCAACAACAATAACAACAACCACAACAACTGTTGTTGCTGGGATGAGAAAACCGCAGTGCATGCTTGACTTCAGTGGTTGTGCCAGCAAGCAAACTACGCACTCGAACAACCCAACTGGCCCAACGATTCGACAACCTGACCGTCAGACGTTCAGACTGTGCGTCGGACCCGCTCAGATATTGAATTGATGGTCGCGGCAAGTGCTTTAATGGAAACTTAAGTATCATCATTTAAAATGACGCAGAAAAGCGCAGTGAACGAATGAACGAACCCGGCAAATGATGTTGACCCTTCACTCCCGACCATTGCGTTACCAATGCCAATTATTATTTATATACCCCCTAATACAGGCTCTTTTCGTTGGGTATACACAAAAGTTTTGTACTAAATTTATCTTTGGTGTGCCAAATATTTCATACCCTTGCAAAGAGCTGCTTTCGACTTTTGACTTATGATATATTCTTCTGATTTTATCTAAATTTGGTCAGTTTGTATATAACGAAAAGAGACACACTGTCTGTGAGTTTGGTTGAGATATCTTAAGAAAGTAAATGTTTATTTCAAACCGATCGTTCCTATGGCAACCATATGATTAGGTACTAGCTCGATCCTGCCGGCTCGGACATATGTATGTACTGCGTCTTACAATAAGACGGATCTGTACCAAGTTTCCCCAAGCTTCAAAACTGAAAGACAAGTTAGCATAGAAACAGACGGACATGGCTCTATCGACTCAGCCCGTCTTCTTGATCATGAATATATATACTTTATGTGGTCTTCAATGGCTACTTATAAATAAATAAATAATTATTTCCTATTTTTAGATAAGGAGCAATGTTCAATATTCTGCAACTTATACTCTTCTCACCAGTCCCATCGATAATTTGCATAAATCTTGGACGTTTAAATTTTAATTAATATTTTTTCTATTTCTTTTAATGTTGTTTTCAACTGCTTTCATTTGACTTTAAATACAAAAACAAATGTAGAATAAATGCTAAAATTTCCAAGCCCATTCTTAATACATATCAATGAAAAGCGAAGTCTGTCCTTTCTCTTCTATAAATTTTCAGTTTCATTGAAGTTTATTTACTACTCTCAGTAAAGACAGAGAAGTCTATTAAATGCAGGATAGTTTTGTTTATGATAACCTTCACTTCCACCCATTTAGCTACCAATCACTTTTTGCATACCTTTTCTTAAAAAATGACTAATGGGTATATTCCCCTGAGACTCATACTCACAACTTAAAGAGCTATGCTTTATTTTAGATAGATATCCAGCTGTCACAGTGGCGAACAATTAAGATTTGTTTTCATTACAGGGTATCCACTCACCGATTACCCCTGGTCAGTTAACTAGTTGGACTTTTTACTGTTTATTTTAACTGCATCATTTGGGTGCACATTTATTTTATGCACTTTTTACGACAACTCGCATAGAAATTATGTGCAGGCCCCTGAAATGAAAATGGGCATTGTGAAAATGTATTACAAGCATTTCGGGAGAGCAAACATTATACTAAAATATGCAACGCGGCAGGAAAATGTTGTTGATGAAAATGAAAGCATAAGGGGGAGTAACAATCACGTCATGAAAAGGGCATAAAATGTGGCAAGTAATGAGAGAGTTGTAAGTTGAAGCATATTAAATATGCACCAATTAAAAGTGACAACTGAGCTCTAAAACTCGCCGGCAAATCATCAAAAATTTGTACAACCAAATGAAATACAAGCCAAATATTTGAAAGGTGGCGCATTAAAAAGCCACGTGCAAAAATTATTATGTCAAGCTTCTTTAATAGGGGAAGGGGAATTCTTTCGACACCCTTTCGACTTTTTATTTTATCCAGAGTCTGGAGTAACTTTTGCATTAACAATCTGTGCTCGTAAAAGACAAACAACCCATCAAAAGTGATGCAAAGTCAGCCCAAAAGCTTTGGACTAAACCGATTTGTAAATTTATTTATGCAACCTCCCAATCCAAATTCACTCCTTCCACACACACACTCAAAGACTGAGCAACTTTGATTCCTCTCTAAAGGATAATAGAAAAGCCTTTACGTTTCAAAAGTTAACAGATTGTGCGCTTTTAATATTTAATACAAATAAGGAATGAGACAAATAAATGAAAGACCAAATTATTTTGCTTTATTTTAGTAAATAACAAAAGGTAATTTTTTAAACATATTTCAATGCACTCAATAAATACAAATTCATTCTATGCTGATTTTAACTATTAATTTATCGCATTTACGCTTGATTTAGCAAATAATGCAAAATTAATTTTAAATCTCGCGCATAAATTAAAGTCGCACATGGTTCGTCTCACACAACCCTATATGAAAGAGCTCTAACATGTTAATTACATATAATCGTCATTAACAATTAATTATGTAGATAATATACGCACAAAGCGGAACAGGTGTGTGTGTGTGAGTGTGTATCTGTGTTAGGTAAGCTTCATGTTCGTTTAAGCACAAAGTGACAAAATGTGACTTTTAATCAGCGTGGATATGCGATTAATGAGTTTCGAATTTTAGTACTTTGTAAAGCGTTTTTTTAACAAAAAATAGCAACAAATAAAAGTGATCTTTACAATAGTATATATTTTATAGTAACGACAACCGATGCAGTATTTTATACATAATTATATGCATGTGAATATTTTAATAAATAACATTGTTATTAATGTTTTCATTTAATTTACATTTCACAATTTCTAGCAGTTCATTAGATTTTTACATGAATGTTAAGGACTCCTGCGTCTTTCCTCAATATTCTCCTTATTACTATAATAATAGTAAGAATACTTTAAAGATTATATATGTACCCATGAGTCTGACATCAATCAATCATCAAATCTTGCATATGGTTCTTATAAGATCTGGCTTTAAGGACACACAAATTGATGGTAGTGCTTTATTCTAAGCTAAAGCTCAGCGTTAACTTGAACTTTAAGACAAGTTTGGACCTTGTGCCGCATCTAAAGAGCATTACCCCTGAAAAATGATAAACAATGTCTGGGACTGTGTTTCTCTGTGTGTCTCTGTACTTGCTAGACATTTATAATTACAACAAAAAAGTTGTTCCTATTTACTTTATTTGGCTTTTCATTTGAATACCCATTGATATTGACAGAAATTGGGTATGCCATAATTGTCAATGGCTTTAAACAAGAAAAACTGAATCGACAATCTATTATGATCTATCTATCACATATATAATTGATCTTTTTTATGATGCGTGGAGAGCTCCCTTAAACTTGTTAGTTATACAAATCTTATTACAGTTAAATAATAATTCAAGGAACTATTTTTTGCAGATTCGTTCCTCAGTAAACCTTAAGATCATTCATTCTTCCACCTGCAGAAAATAGATTCTTCAACTAAAATTTGACTGGAATGAAATTTTCATTCTAAGGAGCATCACCATCATCTTTATAAGCTTGATACCAAGCTGCCTTAGACAGCGTAGTATCTCCAAAACGGACACTGTCTTCTTAAACATTTTGAACTTGTTTCTCTTTTATGTCCTTCATTCTGTCTTTTTTTGCACCGCCAGCACCACTTACTGGAACCACACTCCCCTCATCCAGGATGCGAACACCCTGTCGTCACACACAAAAATATGATTTATGTATTTAATTTAATGCCCTTGTTGGCAATGGTGTTGTTGGTGTTGGTGTTGGTGTTTGTGCTTGGGTTTGTGTTGATGTTGATGTTGTTGGTTTTTTAGAGGACAGTATGTGTGTTTATTTGTCAGGCGACAACGGGATAATAAGAGAAACCAGAAACGGGAATCCGGCAGACACTAAGGCCCGGAACAACCCGGACAGTACAGTGTGAGGAATGTTTATGGTATACAAAACTCGTACTTCTCTATATTATTTCGTTTCCTTTGCTTTAACGCTACTTTGCTGTTTTAAAGGCATTAAATTGTCGTTGTTGTTCCGCTCACACACAAAAGGCATAAAAATGAAAAATGTGCGGCGACTTTTGTTGCTCTTCTTCGGTTTCGGTTTTGGTTTCTGCTCCATCTTCTACTTCAGTTGTAATTATAAATAATTTGCTTGTTGTTGTTGCTGTTGCTGCTGTTAGTGGAATGTTAGGCATTAATAAGTAAATAGACAAGAGGCCAACTTGCTTGGCCTCTGCGGAACTCGCTTGAATTATGCAAAATTCCAGCATAAGCAAATCAAATTTTTGGCCACAGAGTACACTTCATCCTAATCTCGGCCCCTTGTCCTTTGGCCGGATAAGCAAAACGCAAGCAAAACGTAAGTATCTAGTACTTGTAAAACATTAGGAACACACGCTGACACACACACACACATACACACAAGCACATACACACAGACCCAGATAAAGAGCATGCAATTACCATAAGCCCAATACATAGACACACACACATGGCCATAAAATGAAATGTGGCCCAAAAAGAAAGAGCCAACAAGGATCAAGTGCAAATTTTTGATAATTAAACATTCAGAAGCGCCAAAATGCTTAACACAAGCACAACGAGCTTCAAAATGGAGGCGGTGCGGCATGCCACGCCCATGCAATGCCAAGGGGCAAAGAGGAGGCTGAACTTATGCTGGCAATGTAATTAACACACAAAAATTGAAATCTGCTGCCAAACACAAACACACGCACACACACTCGCACACTCGCTCAGAAAATACCAGACGGCTTCATTGAGGTCTAGGAAGTCACTTGTAAGAGTGTGTGTTTTTGTATCTGTGAGTCTGTCTGCCTGTGTGTATCTGTGTTTGTGTGTGTGTGTGGGCGTGTGCATGTGCGTGATTGTGTTTACATACATGGAATCGCAACAACTTTCTTTTTTGTATTTTCGTAATTAAAAATCAGCTGCAGGATATTTTCACCATTTTCGCCAACGAAAATTACAAGCAGCGTGTAAAACATAAACAGCAATTTTCCCAGAGAGAACTCAATCCAAGCATCCTTTTCCTTCCATTCACTTCAGACTCCCTTCTCTCAAGGTATCCGTATTTTTAACTCCCTACTGAGCGTTGAATGAATATTAAGATATGTGTAATGCAATTGAATATCGCATTTAAAATACGATTGTATTCTTCATTGAAATTCTTTCGCTTAAAAGTAAGGAAAGGAAATGGAATAATTAAAGTGGAGAGAGCGCAATTTTCAGAGACGTCGTTATAAGATAATTAAATTAATTTGTCAGCTGTATGCTATTTACAATTTTAATTTAAGACAATCATTTAATTGTTGCATTTATATTAACTTTAAGAGAACTGTTTATTTAGTAACAAGGTCTATGTTTTTAATTTATTTTAATAATATAAGATTTCTGACTTCTTAAATTATCGTGATAATACCCATTCTACTTATGGTGCACAGAGTATGCAACTGAACAGCTTTCAAGAATCAGACTGAAAGAACATTCGGGTAAGTGCACCGCGTAAATATGTTTAATAAATACACAAGTATGTATAAAAAATATTAAATGAAATAATTTAAATAAATAGTCGGCGAATGGAAAAGAGAATGGAGTGAGCAGGGCATTCACAAATATTTTTATTATAGTCAAATAACAATTTCACGTCTGCTGCATTCGAAAACCAAATTTATTTATGTAATTTATTTCCCAATCATTTATTTTGTATTAATTAAATATGCTGGTTATTTTCTTCTTTTTAACAAGCCCACATATAAATATTTATATTTGTTTGCTTTTTTATATAATTCGAGCAGCGGGTGAGAAAAATCTGTTTTTAAGCTGCAATGCAAACAGATGAAAACATTGACTGATTTCTTCATTTTCTTCGTTTTTGTTAAGCCAAAAACAAACTGAAAATGAAAAGCCTTTGAGTGAACCCGAGGATTGGGAGCGGCCTGTTTTTGACAAATTGACTTTGCTAGCAATAATAATAACAAGCAAAGCAACAACAACAACTGCTCAAGTAGTATTCATATTGATTTCAAACGAAACTCAACATGCAAATGACAGATTTATATTTCATGCTGTCGTTTCGGCTGTCAATCAACTTGGCCAAGGTGTTGATTGATGTCTAGACTCTAGACGCAGCTGGGCTTGAGGGTGAGGGAGAGGGAGAGGGAGAGGGAGAGGGAGAGGGAGAAGGAGAGGGAGAGATTCGAGTGGGCGTCTGTTTTGGGGAGTTTTCACCAA
Source organism: Drosophila putrida (assembly GCA_037043535.1). Taxonomy (NCBI): domain Eukaryota; kingdom Metazoa; phylum Arthropoda; class Insecta; order Diptera; family Drosophilidae; genus Drosophila; species Drosophila putrida. The sequence continues at coordinate 2,418,554 of JBAMBI010000135.1, forward strand.
ACATTTCATATATTTTTGACAGTTACGCATTCAGAAATGCGAGTCTGGTTCCCAATTTGGAATCTATTTGGTGAGTAGATGTGGGTGCAATGTACGACAAATAGAGCGTCTCGACTACGCCTGGGCACACTTGAGTGAAAAAAGTTGTAGAGGGGGAATAGGAGTATAGGGAGAAGTGGCTACTAAGCTGAGCATTAGCCATACTTAGAAATGCAATGACGCATGCTTCGATCAATATGAAATAGGATTATGTCAAATGCATACAAACATTTTTTCATGTAAGTAGATACATATGTATCTACATATATTTGTATCTTTCATTCATCAAATCTAAGAAACTGGAAGTAACTTTACCATTAAAATCTTAGCCTAGTTTTCCTTGTCTGCTTACTGACAACAAAAAATAGAAGAGGAAAAAGTCACCATTCACAGGTGTGTTGTTCACTCACCATTCACAGGTGTGCGCACGAGTTTTTGTTTAGTCAAGTATCGTAATTTGTTAGCATGTTTATTCATGATAGCGCAGCTATGTAGACCGCAGACAAGAGGCAGACGAAACACAAACACAAAAGCGAAACTCTTAAAATTGTCGCGCTCTCTTTCCCTCACACTCTATCTCGCTCTCTTTAATAATTCAGCAGTCCTTTTTAAAGGCAACAACAGCGAGCAACCAAATTGAAAAGCTAAGGCAGACAAAACTTCATGTCGCCTGCGACAAGCGACGATATTCCTGTCGACAGCCCCTAAAAAAACAGAAGAAGAAAAAAACCACAAAAAGAAAACAGAAAAAGAATAAAAAGTCGTAGAGCCTGGTTAAAAACAAAGTGCTTTAAATGGTAGCTCGGGTTTGGCTTTGGGGGGAAGTTGGAGTTGGGAGGGACACATTGAAATTCGGCTGAGACTGACGCAGAGGATGCTTAATGGTCTTAGTAGGGCGCTTTGCCGCCAGCTTAACCCCATAAGGCCACGAAAAAGGAGGCTAAGCTTTATTTATGCGCCAAAAAGGTATGGAATTTCCTGGGGGGTACTCACAACTCAAACACTTACAGTTTTCCAATAAAACACAGCTTAGGAATTTCAGATGATATAAAAATGCGAATGGTAACTTTTAAAAAATTTAACTAACGCAGCTCGAGTTTCCATAACTCCACGATGCTTACACCGTTTCAAGATCGTAATGATATAAGTAAATCTTTTAAGATATTATTAGAAATCATTCTTAATAATTAAATCAAAGCCTCTTTATTCTCATTTAACTTCTTTTATACAGGTTCATCACACTACAGAAAAAACAACATTTAATTGAACAACTTTTAATTACCCTCTATAAATAAATATGAATTCCAGGAAACTTTAAATAAGTTTCTGATCTCTGACATTGAAACCAGAACATGGCATTCACTTGGCTTCAGTATTGCTCTCCAGCAATAAAATCTTTTAAGATTTATTTTTAGAAACTCTCAAGCAGAAAACTATGAGTACTTTACAGATTGAATCCCTAAAATGTATTTAGAAAGTTGTCGACACGTGTCGTGGTTGTTTCATCTTGTAGATCATTAGAGAGGGTGTTCCAGTCATTTATCGTAATTTATCACTAGTAAATTTTGTTGTCGTTTTTAGTGTCTACATATATAAAATTAGAAGTTTACAGCTAATCACATAATGCAAGATAATAAACATCCTCAGCTATCAGTGCCTTTAAAATCAGTTAAAAGTCAAATACAGCTCAACTTTTTCTGCGCTATTGTATTTTTAAAGATTTTTTGAATACCCTACATTCACAAATGGAACAAAGCGGCTATATATGTATCATTTAAGGTAAATAGAGTTAGAAAATATGTAATAAAAAATATGCAAAATTTTACTTCTACATATACTATTATTTCGTAATGTCTGTAACAGTTAACTTAATCTAACCATCCTTTTGAAAATGATAACCCCACACAGCTGGTCGTTTTCCAAGTGAGTCAGATGCTTTTTATAGACCCTGTATGTATGCGTGTATATGCGTATTTGGAGGGGGCATCAGGTAGCCTAGGGAACTCGCACAAACGAAATAATCCAATATACATATTGTATTGTACGATAATTCGCTGCTGGAGTCGGAGACAAGGGGGAAAAGTGCTCTGGACTGAAGCCAGTTGAATTTTCCTTTTTCTATTTCTATTTTTTCGCTTTCTACTGTTTACCTATGTTGCTCTGTTGTTGGCACAATCCTACCATGTATCTACGAATTCCATTCGGACAGAAACACCAACACACTCTACTCCAGTGTGTTCATTTAAAATTTTTTTTTTAGCAATTTTTAGGCAGTTTTATGCTTGGCAAAACAAACAAACCCGCTTGAAAATTCAACGAAAATCATTTCAATTTTCAGATACTACGCAAAGAATTTGCATATATGTATGTTATGTTACATGTATGTGTATGCCCGGCAGCAGTGTATGTGCAAATCAATTGCAAAGTTAAAACTCACACAAAAATTTCATTAAGTTAAAATGCGCTGGAAATGCCAGAAAATCTTTTGATATAGAACTTTATTTGTTGTACTCTGAATAAACCCACAAAATATTTGTTTAATTATGCAACGCAATTCCTCACTTATTTAAGTGGTTAATATTTTAAGATTTTGTTTTTAAAGTCACTTTAATACTTATAGTAAAATATTTATAGTTAAATCCAATATATGTATAACTAAGTCAAAAAGACAGTAAAGTTTAAAATAAAAAAATTATTAAAACAAACAATATTTTAAGCTATTGAATTTGTATTTTATTTAATTTCATTTCAATTGTTACATTAAGTTATTTTGTTGAAAAGATTTTTTCATTAAATAAATAAATATTGAATCGCAATTAAATAAATATTACAACACAAATTGAAGGATACATTTGCCAAATTGAACTGCTGATATTCTTTTCATTTGTTTACCCATTTTTGCCAATGTCGGCAAAGGACAACAAATAAAAATTTATTTTGATTACAAGAGCCAAGCGTATTCCTGTGCCAAGGATAATAGTTCGCCATGCTTAGCAGGCGTTGCATGAATTTTGTGGTCCATAACCGTTGACTGTTTTGACTGCCAACTGCTGTCCTATTGTCCAACTCCTGGACTGAACTGGAAGTGGGCAAATGTCCAAGACTGTTGGGGGACCATTCCTGGCCAGCCAGAAGGATCCTTCTCCTCCTTCTGAGTGTCTCATGGTGCTGTTTATTTTTATGTGACAGTGCAAAGTAAGTGCACTTGAGTTTTTCTCCCGGCCTACAATCAGCTGGCAGCTGCTCAGTGCGCGATAATTAACATTTGTTACGCAGGTCAACAACTACACAAACACACACAAACACACACACACACTACACATACTCCACTACATGAATGCGTAAAAAGAGGAACTGTATAAAAGTCAGTGAGCTTTAAAATTGGCACGGACTCGACTCTCGCTCAATTACGGCAGTATGAGAAGTTCCAATGGCTGCTGAGTTGCCTTTGCACGGCCATTAGCCCGGTTACGGAATCGGGAATGGGATTGGGTATGAGTCCTGGAGTTGGAGCGAGAATGGGCGTGGCTATGACTGTGGCAGAATTCCGCCTTCAATTCCGCTTTGTATGCATGCCATAATTGTTTGGCTAGGAAAAATAGTAGCTCGCAGATGCCAATCAATGAGAAGCCCGCTATGATGCCACAGATGTTGCCAATTGTACCTGGAAGCAAAGGAAGAGCACAACATATATATGTACAAACACACTGTATACAATATACATATATGCAAAATTGTAATATACAGCAGGACTCACTGAAGATCTCATACCAGGCATTTTTAATAATCTGCCGAAAGTATTGAATGTGCGTTTCGGCAAAGTAAATACGCACAACGGCCAACTCGGAGCTGTCATGGCCATAACTGTTATTGGCATCGATGTTGTTGCTGTTGCTGCAAAATTAAACTCATTTATGGCAACCGACGAAGGGTAAACGTAACCCTATCAAGGATGCCCCAAAAAGTATCTCCATATCTTACAACTATCAAAGTGAAAATGTAGCAAGTTTGGTAGCTGAAAACTACAAGAACTAACTTTTACCTTGGTTTAATTTCAGTCTAAATATGTTTAACAAAATTAAATAGCTCACAGCTAAAATAAAGTTACGATTTCCAGCAGATTTTGAGCAAAACTTATCAGGATTTTTTAACTAACAAATTCTTACACACATTTAGTTTTCTTTTAGCTTAATTATAGCTCACAACGTTCCCTACATCATATTAGCTTGAAAAAAAAGAAAATTTATAAAGTTAATATTGATTAAATATTTCTAGCAAAATTGAGAAAAAATCATGGGGCATTTTGTTCACTAAAACTTTCTGTCATTTAAATTTAGTAACTGTCTTTCCTAGGCTATTTAATATTATTCAGGACCCAAATTTAAGCGCTATAAATAAAATTTGCTGGCTTAACCTCAAGTAACCGGAAAAATATTATGTTCTACAAAATTTTCTAAACGTTTTAATTAAATGAAAAAACTTTCCACTTACAGCATGGACTTATATAAACCATTCAGAGCTAACGTCATGGCACCACGAACACGGTAGCGAATCTCCGTGCAGGATGCCAGACAGTGGGGACAGTATAGGGCATCCTCCAGTTCATGCTCCAGACCAGTCATATTGACGCGACTGGTGATGACATTCAGCCATTTAACTATAACAATGATTCTAGAATCACAACTATTCAAATACTCCATCCTCTACAATCTACTCACACTTGTATCGCCTTAGACACTCCATGTGCTGGAGAGTGCAGAAAACTCGACCCACGTTGCCCTGAATGAACATTATTGGTATATTGAATGGTAGACAGCCGCACAAACTAAAGATACTGCGAGCTCGACAGGCAGAGATACATTTACTGAATGTATAGCGACCATTAAAGTTGTGACGAACTCTTGTATTCTCAGTCGCGAAGAGACATTTGCGCTGTGAATTGATTGACTTAATGATTGATTGACAGTTGACTAATACTAACACATGAACTCACTACAGTGGGATTCATCTGACGTGCCTCGGGAACGGTTTCAAAGATTCTGGGATGCACGGGTAGCTGAGTAATTTCTCCAGTATTGATAAATCGTATGGAGACGCCCCCAGATTGCGGATCAGGATAATTACCGGGCTCATAGATAATGATCTGCTCAAATGAGTGGATAGATAGAATGATAATTATATTGAGCATCTTTTTCTCACCGCAAATCCATCACGTTGATGCAGCTTATAGAAATTATCTTCTGGTGAGGACTTTAAGGTTAAGACAAGACCCATTTCGGCTCCAAAAAAGCGCTGGAGATATGGTCGCTCCTTGAAGAAGCTGAAAATTAGAGCAGGAAAAAAATCAGATAAGTAGAAAGATAGATAGAAAGTTAGACAGATAGATAGATAGATAAATATTGTATTAGATAAAGTGAAAGATATATGAAGAGAAAAGCATATATAAAAATCTATATATAAATATACATATCTTCATACTTTCCACGTAAATTGAAGGTACAACAGAATCCATAGCTGGTTAGCGACTCCCTAAAATGCCTTAGGCAATCGAAGGATTTACCAGCCAAGCGACAGGACACAAAGATTTCACTGCAATTAGGAGTTAGATCTCGCATGCGTTTTTTTGTATTGAAGAACAGCTCATCTGGTTCCGTATCTAGACCATCAAGAAATCCCTGAAGTTTCAAAACTCTATCGTAATCGACCAATTCCTCAGGACCGTAGTACATGCCAAAGGCATCGAGTTCCTTATAAAAGAAGCTGGCATTTCGCTGTTTGGGATCCTTGTCGCTGCTATAGAGAATTGTTTGGAGGAATCTACTTTATAAAATGGAATCTTCACTTACAGTTCCCGGGCATACTGCCAGACAGCCCGGTTGGAAATACGATTCATCGCGCATACGGAGACCGATGGCAGCTCAACATTACTCACAGGATATTGAGGGTTGTATATGGTGGTCACCAGCACCTCCGTTTCGTCGTTGAACGTGCTCCAAACGAATGTGACTAAAACGCTCAACGCAGTTATATGGAAAATGAGCCAGAAAAGACTGCGGAGCTAATTGAAAGCAGGACGAGAACAAAATGTCGCTGGTAGGGCTACTTACCGTTCCTGATAGCGATATCCGTGCTCGACTAATTTCCCATAACAATGGAACGAGAGATTTTCCAGCAAATCCTTTAACGCAGCGCAAAATGACAATTTCTGTGGAACAGCTTCCTCATTCTGAACCACCACAGGTTGGTTATAATTGGTGGGTCGGGGTATCCACCAGACGGCGTGTCCAACCGCCAAACGTTGGTGGAGCTTTCGTTGTTCCCGTTCTTTAATTGATACCATGTTTGGCACTCACTCAGGCAATCTCTGGATTGCAACTGTTGCGGCAAACAACGCATTGCGAGCCTTTTGTAGGCCGACCTCCAGCAGTTACCGGTTGTCCTGTCAGTGTCATGGTCATGGCGCGGGGGCAATGACTAGGAGAGAGGCGGAGAAAGAGGGGATGAAGTGCCTCTACATGTTGGCTCATTTTAATGAAAATTTTGCAGTCATGTCGTGCGTGTTGTTGTAATTAGGCCTCGTGTTTCAACTTATTGCCAACAAATTAACTGCGACATGGCACGTGGTGTTCCACCACGTTCTTCCTTCTCCCATCTCCGTTTCCTAAACTCTAGGCCTGCCTCTCGATTCGTCTTGGCAATTTCCCTTAATTGTCAACAATTTAAAATGAAATTAGTTAAACGCGCGTTAAATGTCAGCCGAAAAGGAAACATCATTATCAACGCTAGCAGGACTCAAGTAGGTAATGCCTTTTCTGATTTCTATTCCCATCTAGAATAACAAGCCAGGCAAATGATTGTGATTATGAATAGATGTATTTTCGTTTTGATTCCCAAAATTACAAGCCAGATTGACTGTTAACAAGCATATGGTAAAAGTGCTTTCATATCATATTAATCCAGTAGACTAACAAATTAAAACTAATTGTTGTATGTAACAAAAGAGGTTTAAAGTTTCTGGTAAGGATATTAGGACCATTTTAATGTTTTATAAAATGTTTACGGATAAATGTGCAGCTTAGAGGCATCAAAAATTTTGGCCTGGTTGTTAGCTTTGTTGCGATCTATTATTCGATTGCAGGCCATATAGAAGAACTTCAGGAAGTGATATAGCAGCTCGAAAATAGCCACCACAGAAAACCCCAATAAGATCGATAATATATTTCCAATGGTACCTAAGAAATAAATCAAATAAATATCAAACTGATAGAAAATCTCCAACGATTACTTACTGAATATTTCGAACCATTCGTTGTTCAACAATCTCATATAGAGTTGAGCATAGGGTTCCCCGAAGTATACTCTTAGAACGGATATATCTGAGGATAACTCTGTTTCGTTATTCTCATTAGTCTTGAGAGTAGCCAGATAGTTGTCAATGGGCAACATGCTCATGGAGACGCGATACTGAACATCATTACATGAGGGCAAACAGTGGGGACAGTACAGTGCCTCCTCGATTTCACGTTCCAGGCCTGGAATTCTCACCCGTTCTGTTAGCACATTATTCCATTTGACTGCAAATTTAAGATTGAGGCATAAGGAGGATTCTAGAATAGTTTCGCACGACTCACATTGGTATTGGCTGAGACAGGAGACATGGGTAAGTGTGCAGTAGACGACGCCTTCCAGGTTGTCCACCAGTTCCAGTGGTAATTGAAAGGGCAAACAATTACACAAAGCAATGATGCTCCGGATGCGACATCTGGTAATGCAGTTGGGAAAAGTATAAACATATTTAAACTGCCTTTGGCTGGGCATATCGGCCTCGTTGTGGAAATAACAGCGACGCTGCAGAAAAACAGATTTACATTAAACAAATATCTCTAAATCCTGCATGGCTTACTTACTCCAACTGGTGAAAAAGTGTACAAACTTTTATCAGTATCAATTACACGTGGAAAAATCTTTAGGAAACTTTCCTCCCTTTGTCCGGGAAACATTTCCAGCGCATTCGAGGAAGCTATCGAAGCAAAATTATCTGCATCATGAATAATGACAATATATCCGTTGGTATTTAAAATTGGTGAAAAGTAATCATCACGACTTGCATTGACCACCACCGTTAGACCCTGAGCTGAGTTTGCTAAGCGATTCTTGAAATCTCGCTTTTTAAGTCTGCAAGAAAATATTAATAATAATTATATAGCATATAGTTTAAACTGATCTGACCTGTTTTGAGTATTAAAAGTACAGCATAGTCCGTACTTGGTAAGACTTTCCTGAAAAGCGGCCTCACTAAAGCATGGAATATCGATGTTTGATAAACTGCACCTCAATATGTAATCCTGGCATTTGGGCGCCAGCTAGAACAACATAAGTGAATTAAAACTTACATAAAACCAGAGTAAATTATAATTTGTCATTAAATTTTAGAATTAAAGAAGAACTTTATTGATATAAATAAGTAACTTACCATTCGCATAATGCGTCTCGAGTTGAAGAATGTTTCATTGTTCAAAGTGCCGAAAATATCAAGAAAGGCTTGAAAATCAAGATACTCTTCGTAATCGGAATTGAGATTCCCCATAAAATACAATTTATTAAGGTATTTCAATTGATCCACATAAAACGCCAACTGACGAGGCGAAGGATCATTATTTTGTCTGAAGAAAGATAAGTTGTTGAAACCAGATGTGTGTTGGATTTGGAGCTACTTACAATTCGAGAGCATAGTTGGTGACGGCCTGTTTGGAGAGCCGATTGTTTGGACATATTGACACAGCCGGAAATGGAACATTTTCAACGGGATAAAGTGGATCCTTCAGATTGATGACAAAGTACTGAGCGATAAATTGCTCCCAGGTAAGCAAGAGGACCGCCAGCATTGTGAAGAACGTGGTCATGTGCACTGCCAGCCAAATTAATCTGCAAATAAACCAAACCAAGAATGAAGTATGAGTGCACGGGTAAGAGGAACACACAGGACGTAAGATAAACGCACATGGCACAGGGCTTTGAGGTAAAAACGGAAACGGAAATGAAAAATGTGAAAAATGCAATGCCAAAGCGGAACAGAATGAGTTGAGACGATGGGACGATGAGAAGATGAAGAGATTGACAGAGGGACAGCTGTAGAGACAAAAGATAACTGATTCCCTGTGAAAATTGCAACTGCAAATTTTCTATGGGACCACGTTGCGTATGAGTAACGTCACATCAATGCAGCAAAGGCAACGTCAAGTTGCCTTTTTATCTGTCACCCACCTTTCCAGCAAAGTTAACTCTGGTGCAACCAACTTGTTGTAGCCCTGTAAGGATATATTGCGCACCAATTCTACCATATCCATATAAAAGCTCGAGCCAAGCGATGCCTTACGCCCACCATCATTGCCGCCCACTTTGCCGGCATTCGGATTTTTAATCCACCAGATGGCATTGGATGTTGATTCAATATTAACCATTCGAGCGCACAATTTTAACGATGATGCGAACTACGAGTTCTCGCGATAATTCTTGTCCTTGTCCTTGTTGTCCCTGTCGGCAACTGAGCGTCTTTGTTGCCTTTCAGGTACACGACCATGCAGTAAGTGGGCGTGGTTGTTGGCGTCCTAATGGAAGTTTGTCATTAACGTATGTTTTAATTGTCTGGGTCGCACCGCATAATGGTTAAACTTCTCGATTAATTACAGTGTACACTAGTTAACTTTAATATCAATAAATTTAAATAAATTAATCATTTTTAAAGAAAATGCTCCATTAAGCTACAGTGTAGCCAGATTGACAGTATGAGACCCTGTACTAATGGGAAGAGCAAAAAGTGAAGAAAGGCAAATATACAAGTTAAAATTTTATATGGATTTTTTGTAGAACTATCTTAAATTTTCAAGAATTTTTTACACACATATTAAAAAATCTGATTTAATTGACCTTATTTATACTTATATTGGTTTGTTTAAAAAAATCTATTTTTTAGTTTTATTTTTGTTGCATTCTTTTAGGCTTGTTAAGTTTTGGTCCATTTTAAAGTGAGTTCATTCCCCAGGGCTGTCATGTTTCACGGTGGTGGCGCCATCACTTGTTTGTAGCGCCGCCACTATAAAAATAGTCTACTTTTTGAACTTTACTTTCACCGTTGTTTTGGCAACATATTTCAAATTTCAATTGAAATTTTAGATTATTTTTGGAAAGAATCGAAAGAAAAGAAAGACAAAGTGTTTTTTGATCTGCCCCCAGTTATCAGCAGCATCATAATTCAAATATGGTAAGCAAAAAGCGTTATATGTTTATCGCAATTACAGTAACTAATTGTTTTGTTTTCGAGTGTCCAATCGTGCGTAACCAATTTTTGCTGGGGACTGTTTTTTTTTATTTTTTGTTTTTAGGCTTACATGAACATGGCTCTTATGCAGTTTACTTTTGGCGGAGCTATAAGAATTTTAGCTATAAAATGTGGCAGGATTCCAAAAAATAAAAATTCGCAGTTGATAAACAGTCGATATACATTAAAAAATATATTTATAAATATTACAAATAAAAAATAATATAATAGTATTTTATTTAATTTTTCTTAATCTATAAATTAAGTACATTAAAGCTGATTCAAGTCTATGTTGACGACTCTAACGTCCTGCTGGCCAAAAGGGTTGTCCTGGATAATTGCGAGAGCCCACAAAGGCATATTGATTAGGGTTAACGACACGAGCAATGTCCGTATAACTACGCCCCGAACGTTGTGTTTGATGTCCATAACCATAAGCAGGCCAGCTAAGTGCCTGGGAAAGCAGTGTGAACCAGGCCAAGAGCAGAAGTAGTAAACCTTTGCCTTGCAACGGAGACATTCTGTTTCTATAGATTGCCGTTAAGAACTGCGCCTCAATGTCGTCGCGTAGAAGCCTTTTATATATCTGTACCCAGAAGAGTATTTCCATTCGGTTGCCGGTTTATCGATCAGGTTTTTGCCATTGTGACATGCGTCGCACGTAAAATCGCACCATTGTCGATACTCTCTGTAGATCTCTAGTTGTTTCATCCCGCGGCGCTGTCAAAATGTCATTCACACTGCGATCGTAAAGTCATAAATATCAACAATCACGTTCTGACTCAGAACCAAAAGCAGTTGACAAGTCTACACTCAAAGATACCTCCAACTATCTGTAGCGATCTTGACTTGTGATACTTGTACGTATTCATAGTGTGAATGATTTGTCTAAGCGAACATAACTATGACTATTTAAGCAGTAATTAGCAGCTGTTAAATGACGTAGGTGCGCCTTTCTTTATGGTTTTTTGCTCGTATATCGTTATGAGATCTATGAATTCCAGAGCTAATGCAATCACCTGTTAGTTTTTTTTTACTTCCTGCAATATCACTTCCATTACTGTCTAAGGGGAACTACCATCTTACTGTACACTCGATCAGCATATTTTTCTCCAATTCAGAAACATTACTGATTGTGACTCAATGCGAATTGAATCACATGTGGTGCTTTTGTATGTATATCAAAAAACCAGTATTCCAATTTTGTGGACAATTACTTGACTGTACACAATATGCATGCTATAAATGCTGTAAATAAATTTGAGTAGTGAATTATTAAGGTGATTTAAAAAATGTTTGCAACAAATATTTTATTTACCTTTACCAATTACCAAGAGGGTTTCTTATTGTAACTAATAATCTAATCATGTTTAGCTCTGATTAACAACATAAAAGCTAGTATTAAGTAAAGGTTTTATTGCTTAACATTCGAATAGAGCGACAGAGTAAGTCATTAATAATTATATAATAATTATATTGTACTATATATATTGTATAAATATATTATATTATATTATATTATAATTATTATTATAATAGAAAGCCTTGTAGCATACTAGCAGTACATGGAAACTGGAATCCTTCTAATTCTGAATCTTTTTCAGTTCTTCATATAGAAGGCCGTTGTGTTAAATTCCGCTAGCGGCTTTAAATTTTAACAAAACGCTCTTAAATCTGTATACTAGAAGTGGAAATAAAAATGGTTATTTCTTTGCCCAGACACATAATCTACGCCTTTCTCGAGGACTTAATCTAAATGTATGTAAGTCAAAGATACAAAGCTCACTAGAATTCACTCGACAAAACAAATAAGAATATCAATTAACTTCGTTAATTTAAATACTTATTAAAATTTTATTACTTAGATTTACTTTTTTAAATAAATACTTATTAATATAAAAAGGGCCTGATATTTTGTTGATCAAGACATTTAAATTAGTTAATTCTTTTAAAAATAACAACACAACAGGCCATTGATTCTCATTGGACTTCACCCTATGAACTCAACTCCCAAAAATTTCAGTATTCTCACATAATTCACTCGAGGTGGACCTAACATTTAATATTTATTATTATTTTACCACCTGATTTTGGCCACAAAATAATTTGTAGAAATTTTTTAAACGCTTTTTTTTATAAAAGCGAAGATCGTTTTTCTTTGAGGTAAATAAATACCTATTAAAATTATAAATATTTATATGCTTTAGGGTATAGATTCAGCAATAGTTTAATTTTATTTCAAGTAGACTTAAGTTTTTTATAATTTTGTTTTTACTAAAAAAATCGATTCTATTCTATTCTATTCTATTCTATTTTCTATTCAACCATTCACTGTTGAAAATCGAGTGGATTCAAACACTTCCCTTGGAATGATACTACGTTTAGAAATGCCGTTTCAAACTAAATGGCTAACAAATTGAGAAAGGCGGTTGAGGAACCATATTCGCACCTTCCCCTGGAATTAAACTCCGTTTCCGAGCAATGTCATGATCTTTCCCTGGGCTTTTTTGTTCACAGCTTAACATTTCTGCAGTTTCCTGCCGTCTTACGTGGACAACTTGGCATTAATACATTTAAAGGTGTTCTGCGCAAAGGAGCCTTTGAAGGAGAAGAACATGACTTTGCTCGGAACGGAGTTTAATTCCAGGGGAAGTTTCGGATATGGACAACTTTGCATGGCACTACAATAAATATCGTAGCAGACAAATTAATATGTAATATTAAATTTGTTTTCGGCGGTATGTATTTTTTTGCGGACCGTCAGTTTACAGTGTATCACTTTTATAACGTAATAAAATGAACAAAATCAATTTCTAGAGCGTGATTCGTGTGACATTTACGTGACACTCCCATCTCTATAACTGACCTAGTCGCAGTTTCGTCACGTAGCATCAATGAGTCTCATTCAGCTAGGGCTAACTACAATACACATGTTTTATGTCATAGTACTACATATTCATGTCCAATCATAAGCTTTTATACAGCAACTAAAACGCATAACTCAAAGCAAATAAAAAGTACTTTTAAAAATAACAAGACAGACAATAAAAAAACAACATTTAAAAGAAATTAAACGACTTATAGTTACAGTATAATTATTATCCTATATTTTTCTGGTTTATTTGCGGCACATTTGTCATACAACATTAATTAAGCTTATAATTAACTACATAATAAGTTTGATAAATTTAACCCCACAAGTGTGAATAGGGGGCTCTGGGAAGATAACGTCCTGCGCCGAGACCGAGGTATTTATCCTGAGCAAGAACATGAGCTATATCGGAGTAAGTGCGTCCTGTGCGCTGTCGACTTCTAATGGGCCGCGAATAACCGCCATAGCCCCCATAACTTCCATAGCCACCAGAGCCGCCGTAGCCTCCATAACCTCCATAGTTTCCATATCCTCCTCCTCCGTATCCTCCATAACTTCCATAATAATTATTGGAATAGCCGGTAGGATAGCTTCTATAGTCGCCATAGTTGTAGCCATGTCCTTTCAGTCCTTTCAGAGCCTTGAAAAACAAAGCGTTGCTCGATTCCAGACAGTTGGCCCAAAGGCAAGTGAAGATGATCAGAATAGGAACTTTCATATTGAGTGATTCTGTTCGGAGTTCGGTAGAGTTCTGGCAACAATTCTTGGCGTTTCTGATCTATTTATACTCTGCAAATGAAATCGGGATTATGGGATGGATGACACATGGTGATCTTAATGGTTTTATTTTAACGTCCACCTGGATCGCTGGAGATCTGCTGCCATAATGCTAATGCCAACACAAGTAGCAACAACTTTAATGCATTACTGTGAATTACTTGGACGTTAACAGATGGAACCACAAGCATTGAGCATGCAGAGCACGTACGTGATCAACGCACCGCTCGGAAAGAAGCCACTTAAGCGGATCCATCGCCGACAATCAACATCCAACTTCATCCGTCATCTGTCTATCCGTCGGGTATTTCCTCTCAAGCTTTTGAGTCGCGAGCTTTTTTTCGGTCTTTTTTATTTTGTTTACAAATTTGATGATCACATAATACGCTCCGTTAGAGAGTAAATCTTATGATCGCTCATCTTGCATTGATTAGCAGTCAACCACTCAAGCAAAAACAAACAAGTAGAAGACTGGTTTTGAATACAGATCCGATCGGAACGATCTCTTATGCCATAACATATACCACACTCTTTCCTCAGTTAGAATTCTCATCTCTTGGCGCATGGGCGCGAAAAATATTCCATTCCATTTGTCTCGATCATGCCGCGAATACGATTAAATATGTTTGCGACCTTCATGGTCTGCGTTTTGCTCCGAACTCACACGTGCTTGGCACAGTTTACTATTACAACGTCATCGGCTTCCTCGAGTGGTGCAGTTGCATCTGCCGGTGGTGTCACTGCCGTAGCACAGCTACCACAATTTGGATTCGGGCTCAATGGAGTCGGCTTTAATGGATTCGGTACGAATGTCATAAACAACGGCTTCAACAACGGCTTTAACAACGGTTTAAACAATGTCTTCAACAACGGTTTAAACAACGTCTTCAACAACGGCTTTAACAATGTTAACAATGGTTTCAATAACGGCTTCAATAACGGCTTCAATAATGGCTTTAACAATTTTCCGGTTAATAATCGTGGTGTGTCTAAACCAGGCAGAGGACCCCCACAAACTGTAACCGTAAAGTGGAGCAACAGCTGGAATGGAAACGGCAGGCAACCAACTCCTGGTTGGGGGACTTGGGAAAGTCAAGGCGGCAACGGAAATATACCTGGTTGCGGATTCTGTAACTGGAATGAAGGAGGTAATGGAGGCAGAGGCCAACCACAACCACCTGGTAGGGGTAATGGAAATGGAACACCACCTGGAAACGGAAGAAATCCACCTATGCCCCCTAACGGCAACAACAATGGACAAACACGTCCCGTTAACCCAAAACCACCGATTAACAATGGCAATGGCAATCGGCCAACACAAACACCAACACCACGTCCCACTACCCCACGACCCACTACACCAAGACCCACTACACCAAGACCCACTACACCAAGACCCACTACACCACGACCCACTACACGACGACCTACTGCACCACCACCAACCAAACAAACTACTCCCAGTACGCTTATCGTCGGCACAAATCGTCCACCAATTATTGCACCTACTCCCCCTCCAAATCAGGGAGATACGCTGATCGTTGGCACAAATCGACCACCGCTATTGCCACCGCCACAGTCAACACCACCACCAAGACCCACAACTTACTCTCAATCAGTAGAGCTCTCCCGACTTCGTCACATCATCTTCCCCAGTTCTTTGCAATATATCCCAAGTCCTATAGAGGAAACTCCAGCGGAAGGCATTGATGTACGAAGACGATGAGCTGCGATAGATAGCATTTGGTTAAGTCAATATTAATAATGTACACAGAGAAATATATATAGATTTTCGATATTTCTCAGAATTATCGTCAATGACTTTCACAATTAATTAACCAAATGGAAGAAATTAATCATTTAAGTGTGCTATTTGTTCGACCCTGACTGTCTATATATAGTAAATTTTTTGTAGATTAATAAACACAAATATTTTTATGTAAATTCGCATGGCTCAGTAACCCCAGAGAATCCGAGTTCTCTCTTTCTTTCTACAAAGTGAATAAACTGAATAAAATGAATACTCGAAACAGGTTCGCCGTGACAACATTAAATAATTATATACAAGAGAGAAGAGTATACTTTTTTAATAAATTATGTGCTGTAGTTGAGCTTATGAATAATATCGTACTATAACGTATTATGATTTCAAATTAATATACGATCACATAGTATCACATAGTCACAAAATGGACTTTAGTAACCATGTTGCTTGTAGCCACCCACTGAGGTGTATTCAGTGCCAGCTGGTCTTCCATAGCTCTGCCCATAGCTGGGTCCATATGGATTATGGTGTGGCGTGGGATACTGGGGATACTGTGTTTCGGGATAGTAACCTTTGACGGAGCCCTGGTAATAGTCTTGGGGAGGTGACTGGTAGCCAGCATTGCCATAGTTATGAGAGCTGCCTCCTCCATAGTAATAATCATAACCATGATCATATCCCTCCTGTATGAGTGGACCACTTGGATGTACGGGATGTACTGGGTGAACGGGATGTACTGGGTGAACGGGATGTACTGGGTGAACGGGATGTGCAGGATGGACGTATTGTGGTCCGTCGTCCAGCACGTTGAGCAGCATCTCAGCCATCCGATCGAATGTGGGCTTGGCCTCTGATCCCACCAGGAGTAAAACCACCAGAAAAGGTAGTCCAATAACGAGCTGCATCTTCACTTCAATTTATTATTTGTATAATGATCATTCAGCGATTGATGCATGCTTTTATAGCATTGGAAGCACATGCTGATAACTGTGAATATATGTGTATAATAAAACCATGTGAATATGTATGGGTCTAATTATCGCTCAAACGGATGGACTACAAATAGGTCTGAGCATCAAGGTCGATCACTTGGATTCCTGGAAGAACTAAGTCAAGGCTTGTTTACAGCTGCTGTCTTAACGATCCAATCTAAGTTTGGGAATCTTTATAAATTAAATAGAGCATTTCGAATTCGTTTTCTCGAGATACTCGTGTTGTTATTCATTTCTCAATGAATCTGACCTTAAAGATAACCCCAAACAGACTCTCGGCATCGTATCATCTTTAAATACATGTCGATTCAGTTTTGAAGGTCCAGTTTCATTGTAGGCAGCACCATGCACTGGGGATTTGTTTATGTTGAGCTGTTGCTCTCGCTGGCCATCAGCCTAACCCAGGGATCACACTTTTCCCGCGATGAGAGCAGAGAGGATTCCAAGACCGAATTTAATTTGGCCTCAACCTTGACTGGAGGCATAAGCAGTAATCGTCATCATGAACGTGCTCATCTCAACTCGCAACTGTATCCAGAGATAACGCAGCTACCCGTTCAACAGCCAAATGCCGGGTACACCTCAACTGATATTGATGAGCCGTCGGCACATGAGAGTGGCGGCAGTGGCATTGGCACCTTGGATGTTCATGTGGGTTCTGCTGGTAATCGTGTGGTTCCTCCTGAAAGTCGTGTGAATCCTTCTGGCAATCGTGTGGTTCCTAGTATTTATCCTTCTCTGCCGGTTGGAGGACCAGTTAGATATCCAGCTCCGGCGCCAGGCTATCCACAGGTTCCACTCACAATTCCAAATCCGCCAATTCATAATCCATATCCTGGCTACGGTTACCCAGGCCAATATTTGCCACAGTACCCAGCTTATCCACAGGCAGTGCCATTTCCAGTTTATCCTGGCTATCCAGGACCACAGCCAGGCTATCCCGGAAGCTTGCCACCGCTGAGCTATCAGAACCAACAACATTTTGCACCATCTCAACCCGGACAACGTGATCACTTTGATCACAGCTTCACCATGAACACTGAATACAAGGAGGATGGTGTACATAAGGGACCTTTCGATGTACTCAACAATCAAAATAGACAGGGCTATGGCAGCGGTTTTGGAGGCGGCTATAATGGCGCCTACAATAGGCCAGGTTACTGAAAACAGAATAACAAACAACAATATCAGCATATAAGTTATGGTCATAAGTTAGGTGTAAGCTTACTTACCGCGTGCCAAATCCTGAAGCAGCTGCTCCTTGTTCCTTATTCCTTAATAAACTTGATTTGTGCACGCCCAACCAAAGTAATTAGCAATGTACCCGTCGGTGCACCTTGATCCACAGCCTAGGAAGACGACAGAAGACGACGAGGACAACTTTTGCCTTTGTCCTGTATACACATACAATCTCAGTATGTACTTATATAAATAAGGCACCCTACCTTGCGAACCGGAAAAAAAAACTGAAACATGCATTTTAGTTGCTTCATAATTTTGTTAAGGAAGCACACAAAGGAAATAAAACTACCTGGCTGCAGGCAGCCGAAAAAAAGTACCCAAGCGCACAATGGGAGGACGAAGGACTGACGGACGTACATACATAGGACCGACAATGAAAGGTGGTAGAAAATCAACGTCAAGGAGACAGACAGACAGACAGACAGTCAGACAGGCTGCTTGCCTGCCCTTTTTCAGTTTCAGGCTCAACTGCAGCGCTAGAAATCGCTTGGTTATGTGTATGTGATTTGTTGGACAAAGACGATTACGGGAACGGGATCGATGTCGCTGTCGCAGTCGACGTCTTGCGGCGCATGCGCAGCCTGCCACACAGAACCCAAATACAATTTGGCGCTAAAAATGTGCAGATAAACGCGCCAAAAAATAAAACCAGAGCTAAAGAAATACATGTATTATTGTATACTTCTATATATGTAGTGTAAATAGGTAATAAACTCACCTGAAGAAAGTCAGAGGAGTTCAAAGAATGCTCCAAAGACAAAAGAATTGCAGCTGTAATTATATAAATACCCTAAACAATTGATTAACATTCAATTTTTTAGAACGGACAAAATTGTTTATTGAATCTCTTGACTGGCGACATACATAGGCATGTACACACACACACAAATGGAGTACACGAATACAAACATAAATAACTAAAAGTTAAGACAATGCGACATACATGAATTGGTAACAATAACAACTACAACATTACATACATAATATTATGGAATTGGGGCCGTTTCTTTTGTTTTTCATTCTTGTCTCAATTTGTTGTTAGTACTATCGAGGAATTGTTAAAATATACATCGAATGTTAATATTGGTTAATCGAATCGTATAATCCATGTCAGCTTTGGTGTCCACCAGCATCAAACGGTTTGGCGTTGCATTCGCTTAAAATATGTGTAAAATTTATTAATATTTGTTCTGATTATAAATATTTAGCATACATTTAAATATAAGAGGTTGAGAGGGGTGCTTGGCTTAGGGTATTTAAGGGGTGATGAGGCAGGTTTTTAAAAGGCAAACAATAAACGTAAATGGAAATGGAAACAATGAAATGTGGTAAACGTTAAATTTATAGTATAGTCATAGTAAATATATAAACCAATAAATGATTAGCAAACACAATACAAAATAAAATGGGAGTTTGAAACAAATCAAGTATGTGGGCAGGCAGTTAGATTTAAATGTGACGACAATGTGGTTTGGTTTCATGTTGATTTATGTGTCCGAAAGATTAGTTAAATGAAGCGTCTTAATGTCTAGTGAAGCGTAACATTTGTTGCTCATAATCAATTTGGCTAATTGGCGTTGACTTAATTGACTTGAATCCAAGATCAGGTGCAAATATTGCTATCGTTCAGATCAAGATTGGATTGGAACATCTCCACATTGGTTAGAAGTGGCACCTTAGCCACCTCATGGAATATCTTATGTGAGTACTTGTTCCGTATCGTCTTGATGGTGGATCGAGGTTTCCGATGAAGTCCTGCATTCAACACTGGCACCAATTCCGCAAAATCTGCCAACTGATAGCCCGTGTAGTAGATCAACGTTGATGTCCAGGTCTGATTGTGCAGATTAGCAGCTCCACCGTGCATACGCAGTGCCATAAAAAGAGCTGCCGATGCCATCTGGGAGTCACTGTAACCAATTGTGGCATAGTCCATCAGCGAAAACTCCAGAATATAGCGAGCCAATGTTAATGTGGGCATTTGTACCTTGGCACAGCGAGCGTAGCGACGTAAGAAGCGATAGGAAAGCGGTATTCCAAGATCATAGTTGATGATACGCAACGTTTGCATTTCCATTTTGACCAGCTCATCATGATTATACGCTCCATCGCAGATATACAGAAAGTCCTCAATCAACGGCGGCTGGCGTTCATCATACTTGCAAGCAATAAAGAAGGCAGCAGCTCCTAAAAGTTGCAACTTCTCCTTGTTGATAATCTCACGGCACAGATAGAGATCAATGATTTTAACAGCCAGGTAGAGGGTCTCATGATTAAGCTCAAAGGTCTCCTGCACTTCAACCATCCAATCGACCAATAGTGTACGCATCCAGGTTGTCAAATGAATCTGCTTTGGCATATAGTCATGAATGGGAAATTCCGGTTCGCGCAGCTTTAAGTAATTGAATATATCCATGGCATAATGCGACACTTGAAAGGGATCATCCCAGTTCTTGCGATCAAAGTCCTCCACATCGTTGGGCACGGGCTCTATGGTCGTCACCATGGCAGCAGCGGCAGATGCCTTCAGTAGAGCTTCCTGGGTCTGGTGTTCAGTCTTTTGTTGCAGTTTGGATGCAGAGCGACGTCGCGCTGCCTCAAAGTTTCCAGAGAAGCGCATGGACTCACAGCTGGATACATCCTCCAGTGCGGACATGTACAAACTCTCCTCAGTCTTGTTAAAGTCATTTGATATCCGACGCACAGGCTTAATTGCCGCTGGAGGCGGAGGTGGAGGCAGTGCAGCCAATTTTTGTTGAACAGCTGCAACTGATTTCTTTGCAGGAGCTACTGGAAGTTTCCGTTTTTGACACGCTAGTGCCTCCTCGAATCTATCCAGGACTCTGTGACAGTTTTCCACTGCATCCTCGGACTTTGTTGAGGCGCGCGTCATTATTTTATTTGTTATAGGAGCAGGAGCAAGCGCAGGGGCTGGAGCGGGAACAGCAGCTAGAACATTTAAATTGTCATTATTCTTAGCATCCAGAAGCGCCTGCAGTTGCTGTGCCGTCGGCTTTTTGGGCACCTGCATCTTGGTGTCTTCATCATTCGGATGCAGCGTCATTATTTTAACATTGTTGGTCAAATTGCCCAGAGCTGAACGCTTAATCTTATCATTCTTTATCGGGCTGTTGTCGGCCTTGCGTTTAGCTCGCGTCTGCATATTCTCCACATTTGGATCAATATTATTGCTGTTGACGGCCCGACGAGTCGTCAGTCCCTTGCCCCTGACGCCTACTCCTCCCATGGGCAGAATAGCATTCATGGTCGCCTGGCTAGATGAAGCAGCGCGTGTGGTACCTTTGGTTGGCGCCATTTTGAAATGCTTGTGTGTTATTGTTGTCCTGCCTACACAGCGACTGCGTGCGCGTTTTAATTGTTGTTGCAGTTGCTTTTGCTTAAATATCGTCGTGCTCCCTTTGAGGTATTTAAGCTTGAGTTAGTTTTCTTACTTGTGAGAAAAACTACTCTTTTGTTGCTTTATAGTTATTTGTATTTTTAAGCGTCTTTGCCTCACAAACTCACTTTTCACATGGACTTCTTATGGCGCTTGGCTGCTCTGTTCATAACGGCGCTTGCAAAGATACAAAAGTGAAAAACAGCGCCAGCTGCATATGTCAAAAAACGCTAAGTTGGCTGCGGCGTCGCTTCGTAGGGCTGCCATACGGCTAACACAATTCGCGTTGCCAGCAGGCTCGAAAAAGTCGTTGTGTATCTTGTTGCGTAGCGCAAAGCTACTAAACTAATGGTCTGGTAAGGCCAAAACAAGAAACTAGCTGATGCACTGCAATGCGACAGTAAATTTGAACTTAACGTATAAATGTGAACCAAAGATGCGCAATTGAATATAAGTTATGTATATTTAATTTGACTAATCACAGATAAAACGAATTAAATTAGATGCTACTTCCAAAGCTTGATAACTCCATCGCGCGATGCTGAAGCTATATAAATTTGACCTTTATCCTTGCACATGAGCAAATCGGTAATTGCATCATGATGAGTTGGTTTGGGCATATCCGGTCCAGAGCGGGGGCTTTCCTCTATAGAAGTTCGCATCTGCTG
Organism: Drosophila putrida; assembly: GCA_037043535.1. NCBI lineage: Eukaryota > Metazoa > Arthropoda > Insecta > Diptera > Drosophilidae > Drosophila > Drosophila putrida. The sequence goes on from JBAMBI010000135.1 coordinate 2,440,624, forward strand.
CGAATCACTTCCACTGCTTTTAGGAATGATTTGTTCCTCAATTACCTGGCTGCCGTCTATGAGGCGGGAGCTGCAAATATACAAACATATTAATAATTATAAATTATAATTATCAATAAATAAATAACATATTAAATGTATATAAATAAGTAGGATTAAAAAAATTATAAATAAAATAAAAATAATATATAAACATTGGGAGTAATATCATGAAATTACCTGTAGTTAAAGGTTAAACTTGTCAAATTATCATTTGTCGCTGGCACCTTAAGCGACGAGTTCTTTGGTGATCCTATATCCCAGTACCTAATGCGCTGATCCGAACTTCCCGTCAAAATGAACGGAGAACCGTCGACAACACCACTCAAAATGCCACATGTGGTAGCTGGATCGTTTAGACTGGTGTTGGTTAAAACGGGAGCTGAGCTGGCCCAAAGCACCGTCTGTCTTTGTCCCGTCTCGATATTCCATACAGACACCTCGTTATTGGACTGTGATGCCGAGATCAAATATGATGGTTCAGTGGGATGGCACGCGACCTTACGAATCCACGAATCCGCCGGATGCTTAATCTCAGTTATGGGCAGGCGGAATCGCAAGTCCCAGCAGATATGCTTGCCACCGCTGGTGCCCGTTGCCAGCCAAGACCCTGTGGGATCCGCACAGATAGTAGTGATGACACCATGACGTAGTTCATTCTGCAAACGCCAAGCACTGTGCTGCATCCGTGTATCCCAGGCAACAATGCCGCCATAGAGCGTGGCATAGATAATGACACTCTGTGCCGTCTGATCATAGGCATGCATGTCCACAACAGGTCCATCATTATATTCACTGCAAGAAAAAATAGAAGAAATTAACCAAAAATCAAGCTGGATGGCAATCTATGTTACTTCTGATCCAATGCCTGTTGCAGCGTCATCTTTGTGGAATTACGATCAATGCGCATTATCAATAAACTTCCGTCCTTACCGCCAACTGCCAACGATTGTCCAGCATCGCAAGCGGCTAGCGCATAAATGGGAGTATGTGCGGAATAAACCTGACGGGATTTATTGATGCCCTGATTGCCATTCAGTTTACTGCAATCCCACAATCTTACAGTACCGTCGATGCTGCCACTGGCAAACAACGAGCCATCCGGACGCAGTGGCGCTAGTTTAATCACCGACTCGGAATGCTCGTGAAGATGGGCCACCAGCGTACCATTTAGACGCCAATTGGGCGGATATGGTGTCACCAGCTTGTCATAGTTGCCCCGCTGCGACAGTGCAAGCACATTATAACGACGTTTAATCTTTAAAGTTAACGACTCCAAATCCTTGCAACACTCTGAGGAACGATCCAGTGAATAATTGCGATCTGGCATCGTGTATTCTCCCAAAGATGTTGCCGTGCTCACTGTTGTTGTCGGCACACCAAGTACCATGACTCCGGAGGCAGGACTGCCAGAAGATCCCGCGGCTAAAGCTATGTGTGGAGCGACAGCTGCATCCGAAGCGGGTGACACCAACGCGGGAGCATGGGCATCATTAGATCCTACAAAATATTTGTTGAAACAACTTAAATAAGAAAGATAGGCTATCTTTGGCACGCCAAAGAGATTGGTTAAGATATCTCAGTAAAACATTACTTTTAACCGATATATGATATACATGATATACCTAGTAATCCTATCCGGCCTGTTCCAACATTTAGATACAATGAAATGGAACTAGCTTCTAATTTCAGAAACAAGTTTGCATAGAGACAATAGGTTTTCGCTATATAGATTGACTAACTTGGTATTAACTTACGATTATCCAGGGGTAACTTATTTTTCTTGTCTGCCAATGGATATTCATGGCATCCTACATGCTTGCGACTGACGACAATGCGTCCATTGGCCGATGACGGGTCATCAAGATCTTGCACTGTTTTATAGTTGAGAGGTATTAGAAACGGATTCATGGCCAGCAGTTGCATCTCAATGGAATCGGTCAATCCCTCCGAGGTGAGACGTCGGAAAAGCTGTAGTGTTTTGGAAATGTGAGTGGTTCGCTTGGAACAACCAAAATTGCCAAAGCACTTACATTGCGCAGAGTTTGACCCATATCCTGAGCCAGCTCCTGTGGCTGAGCACCGCCTCGCGTGGCCATGCGCAAGCGCACACGTTCCTCCAGAGCACCAAAAAATGGATGAATATCCTGGAAACGCAACACGCTGTCGTAAATTTGTCTGGGAATCGGAGGCATCAAGCAATCGAGCAGAATGTGAGGCTTCTCTACTTGGATGAGCGGTGCTTTCAAGTATCCTCTAATGGCGGGCATAATCTTACACTGCACATCAATAGCGCTCAAATTACGTGCCGTTGTTGCGATCATGCCACAAATTTCATGGCGAATCCATAAATTCGGATGGCATAGATAACATGCTGTTTTATTCACAATCTCCGTGACGGTGGGCTTCCGTATGTGACCCAATTCAATTAGAATGGTTACAGCACGTATTGCCTTTGCAATTACGAACTCCTCTCTATCTGTGAATCCTTGCTCCAGCAGAGGAACCAATATATCTGATGCCTGCCATCCAACGTAGCCCGCAACGCCAGCAATGTTATCATAGAATGCTCCTCGCAAATTCTTGTCATCATCATTCAGAAAAGTCATAATGTGAGAGAGTATCACGTCGTTGGCTTTCTCCTTGCCAAAGAATGCACACAGATCGCATATGCCCGACTCCATTAGAGTCTGCTTCACAATGGGCTGCGTGTCCGTCAGCAAACTTAGGACCGCCTGTCGTACAATATCATGTAGAGCATTCAGTTCCGCCTCGTAACGTGGCGTGGGCATTTCATTGGGTGCATTCCGTTGCGTTTCCTCCAGAAAGTAAACAGCGCTTTTGGCCAGCGCTGCAATGTTTCGGGCAAATGCTACGCGAACAATGACAGCACTTGAATCACTGGCTAAATCTGGGATGATGTATGGTAGTATATACTCCGGAAAGACATTGGCATCACTTCGAGGAATGTCCTTGACCATGCTCAGGCAAGCCGTCAACGTTTCAATCGCCTGAACTTGAACCTTAGATGGCGATTTTTTGGCCAGATGAAGCTAAACATATAGAAATTGGATGGAATTAATTATGGCTTCTGTAAAATTAAATAGAAACATACGATATAGGGCAATATGCGATCCAGAATGGTCTCAGATGTGGTGTATTTGGACAGCTTTTGGAGCAACTGTAATGCAGCAATTTTGGAGTTTGATTGCTTTAGACCCCGTGTGCAGGAGGTGACCACTGTGATGATTAAAATAAGTCCATCCTGCTCTGGAGGCAGACGTTCGCACCTAACCGGATCGCTTTTCTCTTGGTTCTGCTCGGAATCGTCCTCCTCGCTGGGTGTTAGGTCCTGTGCCTGTGTTAGCACTTTGATGCAATGCCCAATATCCTTGTGAAGACATTGTATCTTATCATCAGGCGACATAGTTGGCGTCGATGAGAACATTTGCAAATATGATTGCAAGAAAGAGTAAAAGTATTCTGGAAATAGTTTTCCCCGCTCCTGATCCAAATAATCCTCAGCACTCTTCCGATTCAGCGAATTAATATCAATCATCGAGGCCAGCAAATTACGCAGTCGTTCGTTTTCAATCCCAGCCAAATGTTTCTTCACCAGCTCACGGTCGCCAGCTCTATAGGATAGCAGTTGTGAGAGCTCAAATGGAGCTGTGCCTTCAGTCCAGAGTTCCAGCAAGGCACAACTGCAAATAATGAAAAACATTGAACGGAATGTGTTTATTTAAAAGGTATGACTTACCCAGCTGAAAATATATCCATAGAGGGAAGCAGGGTATTACCCGCATATGAAGGTGGAACTCGTATTATGGAATCCGAGTGAATTACTGACATATTGGCATTATTGGGATCATCCTCAGCGGACAAAGTCTTGACAAAACGTTCAGGTGCAATATAACAAGTTCGACGTCTACTCGTATCAAAGAAATATGTATAATCAGCCGGGTTATCTTCTGGTAAATATGTGGGCTTGAATGAGGCAAAATCCGACAACAAAATCCAGTTCCATGAGGTGATTAATATGTTCTCCAACTTGATATCGCCATGACAGATCTTTTGTTTGTGACATTGGTTTAGGGCACACAGAATCTGAAAGGTAATCCACTTTTTCTCGAGAACAGTAAGAAATGGACGTGTGGAAACTCGGTCGTACAGACTGTGCTTTACATACTCTCTCATTATATAGGCCGCCTTGTCGATGAGCTGTTGAAATTTAAAGATAAAATTAAGTATCAGGACTTGGATTGGAAAATATCCTTTGGATACAAACCTCCACCCGTTGAAAGGGCAAACAGTTAACGGCATTTGCAAGTGTTTTCTTGATGCTTTCCAGGCGTTCCTTGTGATCTTCCAATGGCAACGTTGGATCATGTTTGACAAACACCTTAACAACAATCACTCCCTCGTCCGTCTTAGCTTTGGCCACTTTAAAGAATCGCGTACTGCCCATACTGTGGGCGAATGATACATTAATTTTATTTGTACATATTCATATACTTGCATAGATATCTGGGTAATAGGCATAACAGCTGTTCAGATATGTACTCACTTCAAGTCGAAAATGATTTCATTCCCAAACTGACCCGAAAAGTAGTGTTCCACTGCATAGATCTGCGATGGTGCAATGCCAACCAATTGATTACCCATTTTACTTGCATTTGCACGTTACTTCAATGCCCAGAAAATCCTTTACTTATAAATGTTTGTTTTTATTTCGCAAATCCGAGCCCTCCCACCTTTTCTTGTTGGTGTTGTGTGGGATAGTTGAAAAAGATTTTATATATCGATATATCGATAGATATCTACAACGTTTGTATGGAGCATAGAACGTGAAATCATTTAATATAGTGGTAAAAATGCGCGTAAAACACCATTTATCATTTATTCATGTATTTATTACGTTTATACATGCACTTTTGACACGGCTTCATGAAATTATTTCACGCTATGTGCTCCGTATAAACGTAGTAGATGCACGATATCTTATATAACGATACTATGGTTATCAATAAATTATTGCTATCGATATTAGAACGCGCGCTAAGCTTTTTTTTTTGAATAATTGTGCACACCTACATACAAACGATAAGCCCAGCTAAAAATTAACCGTCAGCAAGTTTGTTGTATATTTAAAATGGAACAAATTACTGTCAACTTAGCGAAAAATTATTTGATTAGCAAGTGTATAAATAAGAAGCAGCGCTGTGGCTTATTAATAGTTTAATTAAGCATTTAAACTCGTTTCGCAATGCGCTTTTCATTATTTTTATTAATTTCCAGCGGATTGGTTTTGGCTCAAGCAGGCAGCTGGGGTCAATCACGGGATTACGTCACTAGGGATAACATGGTCAGACCCAGTTGGAGCCATAGACACTCTAGCTTATGGCCCTGTGATGTGGCTGACTATCCACAAGCATATCTGCTGATTCATAAAGTTGAGAAACGTTTAGACCGCATTGATAACGAACAGCTAAAAAACAATATTGTGGACTACGTCGTTGGCCAATTGAGGCAATGCAAATACGGCAATGAAATGGACGAGCACTGTGTGAAACGCTCCATTGGATATGCCATGTCTTTTATCAGCCGACACAAACGTCAACAAATGTATTAAAATAAAAAGGATTTAATATATTTATACATATAAAAATAAATAACTAAATGATTAACAAATAACTAATATATGATTTATTAAGCTGCTAGAGGTGATCCTGACTGTATTTAGTGTCTCTCCAGCTTGGCAAACTTACTTCGTGTATAGAGTTGCTCCTTAATTCTTTCCCTACGAACACCGGGTAACGAATAACGTCGCAGTATATCGCGTCTATCAAAAATGGACATCGTAATATCCTGACAATCCCGTGACGGTTGACAGAAAGTCCAACTCCCGAATATGGTATCAATGCAACCACAATTCCGACCAAACCCAATAAAAGTGCCCATCAATTTGGAGTTTAAATTGCGACAGGAAAATGATACTGGTCCCCCAAGTGTGCTAATTGCATGCCCAGTGAAAGCCCAATCTGAGATAGTCTCTATCAGTTCATGGGGTCGCGGTGGCACTGTATCTTCTATGGTTATATTAAGCTCCTTCATGTCACCTGCCCTAAAGCGTTCCCTAATTTCTCTCGATGTCATTTTAACACACTGACGCCAAGATCTACTGTTGCTGGATCGACGAGTTTTTGGCTGGGCACAAACTGGTTCAGGTATATCCTTTACCGATCTGTGTTCGTCTACGATATTTATACGCACTCCAAGTAGTAGAGACTCCCAGGAGCCTGTTAATTCACAGGGAGCACCTGTTAGAGTAGAGTAAGTATATGCAAGTTCGGTTCAAACCTTTGATGAAGCTTGCTAACCGTCAGCAGGTTCGGCAAAGCAACAAGGTAGTCTATCAGCTCCCCACATTCCCATGCCCTTATTCAAGTTGGTGTCCTGTATGGTCTGTAGGCGACTTAGTATCTTTTCCAGCATGGGAACTATGTTTGTGGCTCCCGATTGATTAAATGAATTTTCCGAAGCAATCTTGTGATTTGTTTGTTCGTTTGGGATTTGGTATCCGATGGTCTGGCTTGCTTTTTAAAAATCCTATTAAGCTAAAACTAAGCATAATGGTAAATTACTTACCTGAGTTGCTCGGCAGTGAATAAGACGAGGGAGCAAGAGAATTGGAGGAGGCAGCAATACGTTGAGCCATCTCCATCGGCGATACGTTCAATTGTTTTGCCATATTGTCAATCATTCGACCTCCTGACTGTTGACTGGTTCCAAGAGAATTGGAGGAGGCAGCAATACGTTGAGCCATCTCCATCGGCGATACGTTCAATTGTTTTGCCATATTGTCAATCAATCGACTTCCCGACTGTTGACCGATTCCTACTGGATTAACGAGAACTTGGGGAAACCCCACATTGCCAAGATGGTTACCATTTTTATCTGTTAAATTACCTAAACCACGTTTATAGCTTCGCTTTGCAGTTGACGAATGATGTTTGACCTGAAGCACCTTAAGCAAATGTTGAAGTTGATTTTGATTCTTGTTTAATGTAAAAGAGCGTTTAACATTTCTTTGCTGCGATTTAATAATTGGGTGTTCACTTTTCGCCTTCGGTCCAAGGCTACTGACCTTATCAATTGCCTGACTATTTTCCTGAGTGTCTGCTGAGATTTTACCTAAACTTTTCCCGACTGTTTTAGTGGCCTTATTTTGTGCTGATTTCATCAAAGGGATGTCATTCCACACCATTTGCCTCTGCTTTGAGTTTGATATATAATATGGTTTGGGGCCGCCATTCGTAGACTTTTCCTTACTTATTTTTATACACGCTTCCGAGTAGTCATTACATTTTTCACTTTTAGGATCTACTAATCTGGCACTTTTCATATCATCACAATGACACTGAACTACTGCATTACATAATTTGGATGAATCTCCTTCAAGGGCAAATCTCGATGCATCACAATGGCATTGATCTTGACCATTGGAAATTCGATTTCCTTCACTGTCCAAGGCCAAGTTAAAAAATTTATTGACGTCGCAGTGACATTGAGGCATATCATTGCCGATGGAATTTGGCATATTTTTAGCATAGAATTTGTTTGGACTCTTGTGTTCCTTCAGAATCTCATTAAGTTTGCTCTTATAGTGTTCATAAAGTCCGCCAGTTTTGAGATCGGAAATCTCTCTAACATTCATATTTTTAGACATGCGTTTAAAAATACCAGTAGCTCTCTCGATTGTCATCTGGTTTGACTTGGCAATTTTATCATTAAGCCTGTCCCGAGAGGTTAGACCTTCACTTTCTCTGGTCATTTCATGGACAATGGCTTTGACAAAGTCATTAATCGTATTAGGTTGCTTTAGATTTTCCACAACATTCATAAGCTCATTCAAGGCATTCAGACGAACAGGTTTGCTGACAAATACATTGGGTCTCTCCGAATTAGATTGAGGCCTTTTCCAAGCACTTAAAAAATCCGTATAGAATTTATTTAACTCTGAAATTCGAAGCTCTTCATAATCCTGAGCTGAAGAATATCCTTTTGACTTTCCCAAAATGATTGATGGATCAACCTTATCTTTTTTGAGCAAATCGATTTTGCCCTTGACTTCAGGCTCTTTCGTATCAGAGTTCTCCCTATTTTTATGTTTATCCTCGACATCCTTGGTTTTCACATCGCAATTTACAGTTGATGACTTCAACTGTGTTTTCTTTGCGTCCTTTGAATTTTTCACAGATACTTTCCCAGATTTCCATAATCTATCCACAATGCCCCTCTTCCTCACATCAGTTTCAATGGCAGTACTTTCGGCTATAGAACCCGTTCTAAGTTTTGGATCATCGGCTCCCTCCTTGACACGATCCCTGTAGGCACAATATAAACGGTGAATATCGATTTTGTTCTTGCTGGAAATTTGTTTAGCGGCTGCCTCATTTTGTGGGACATATTGTGGCAACTTCGGCGATTTCTTCATTTTGCTGGCATTGGATGGGCTTGGGTTCAAAACAAGCAACAATAAGAAAATGATTGTTAAACGAACTTCGCTCTTAAGATCAGGCCAGCCAAACATTTCATTTTGTTGCAACAATATAATTTAAGCATTTGGCAAGTAACAGTAGCAATTTTTTAGTTGTTATTTTATTTGATAGCTTTTAAAAACGGAAGACATAAAATTGGACATTTAACTCAAAACAATTTCGGAAAATTAGTGATAGCTTAACGGTCCTTAGTAATAACTATAAAAATAGCGCAAGTTAAGGACCGCCAAAGCCAGGATACCCTTGCAGGGATCCGTATGAGCCGTCAGACTTTTTACAAAATTTGGTAGATATTGATTTCGAGCCGAGAGAGGTTTTCCCTAATCTATCCACAATACCTTAAGGTAAATTTTTTCACATCAGTTTCACTATTTTAAATTTGCTGAAAGATTACGTTAAATAAATATGCTAAAGATTACATTTAAGATATAAAAATATTTTATTTAAGAGAATAATATAAAATTAAAAAAATTAAATAACAACACTAGAATTTAGAAATCAACTTTAGTAGATGCATTCTCCGACTGCCGTTGTTCAACTGCCGACTTCAACGTAGCTTCCTTTAACGTATTCGCACCGATCTCCATATAAGGATAATAGACATTCACATGCTGCACAAAGCACTCTTTGATAATCTGTGGAGATGTCCAACGCAACAAATATTGTGGACTTCCCAGCTTCTCATTGGTGCCGGAAATGGCACCAGCTCCAAATGGCTGTTGGCCCACCTTGGAGCCAGTGCATTTGTCGTTGATGTTCAAGTTGCCCACATTGAATTTAAATGCTTCGCAGGCTTTCCGGATGAAATTATTGTCCGTAGCAAAGACAGAACCGGTGAGACCGCGATTGAACTCTGCCACCTTATCCATGGTCTCTTCCAATTTGTTATCGTTGTATACATAAACGCAGAGTATAGGTGCTAAGAGTTCCTCTTTGCAAAGGAAGTTATTGAGATCTTTAACAAGCACAATCGTAGGATCGATATAGTATCCTAGAGTCTTTGAGCCGGTGCCACCAATAAGAACCTCGCAATTTGAACTATTGTGTATATACTTAAGGTATGTGAATATCCGCTTGAAGGCATCTTGATTAATCACCGCGGAAAAGAAAGAGTCACAGTAGGTGGCCTCGCTGACAAACAGTTTGCGGGATATATTCAACAGAGGCTCTCTGATTCTGGACTCCCACAGGGACTCGGGCACGTACAGCATTGAGCAGGATGAACACTTTTGTCCGGCGTACTCAAATGCCGCCCTTATTGTACAAGCAACGACAACACCGGGATCCGCTGAGGCATGCACAAAGTGAAAGTTTTTACCACCACTTTCTCCAACCAAGCGGGGATAATTATGATATATGTTGATCTTGTCAGCGACCATCCTCCAGAGTATTTTGAGTACAGCAGCAGTACCGGTAAAGTGAATGCCCGCTAGCTTGGGACTTTGGGTTACAGCCTTAGAGAACATTGTCGGTGAGGCAGGAATGAAATTAACCACGCCATCCGGAACACCAGCCTCACGCATGGCCTGGAAAACATACCAATTGGAGAGTATAGAGGAATCTGATGGCTTCCAGAGCACAACATTGCCCATTAGCGCAGGTGTATAAGCCAAGTTAGCAGCTATGCTCGTGTAATTAAAGGGACTTATTGCTGCCACAAATCCTGTAAGGCCACGCAAGATCATGTGGTTCCGACAGGAAGCAGGATCAGCGTTAACTGGCTCGTAGTTAGCTAGATCACGAAGAAAAATGGGATTAATTCGCATGAAATCTACAAGTTCAGCAACATCCATGTCTGCCTGCTTCAATGTCTTGCCCTGGCCAAGCATAATTGCAGCAATAATTTTGAAACGATGCTTCGTTGAAATCAGGTCTGCTGCCCTTTCCCAAATGGCCATGCGTGTACTTAATTTTACGCTGTTCCACTTTTTTTGTGCATACATCGCCAGTTCAATTGCATCCTCAATGAGGTTTCGGCTAGCATGATTATAGCTGTTGATTTAATGAAATTAGTTTAGTTTTATTATCCAGTATAAAATAGACTATGTATTACCGTGCAATATAATGATTTCTATTGTACGGCAAGTTCTGCACTAGATGACAATTATCGTGAAGTTCCATTCCATCAATTACTATTGGCACAGACTCTATGCGTTTAAGGATCTCCGATAATGCCAGTTGCACTTGGGAACGCTCCTCTGATCCAGTTTTATAGTTTAATAATCTCTCATTATGGACTGGCAACAAGTCAAAGTACTCCTTATCGACATTAGGTACATAACGTGAATAGTAACGGACGGAGCTCCTTTTTATATACGGATTTTCTATTTTCTTCGTTAAATTCGAGTTTGATTTACACCTTTAAAAAAACCCGCCATAATTATTAAGTGGCAACGCTTATACTTTGAATTATTATTTATCCGGCAGCGCTACTTAACGAAACAGCTGTTTATTGTTATAAATATGCACCGGCTGAGCTTGTTTATGCAATAAACTGTTGCTTTTGATTGAAAATGCAACTTACGCGAATTTTGCTGAAACCCCGAGCCTCCGAAGTGTTGACAGCTTACTTAAAACAGTGTCAGGAGCCATTTTGGACCTCATATTTTGTGAAAGTGAGTAGCGAAATTCATATACAGAGTGAAAACAGACCCCCAATTAATTTATACTGTAAATTTAGTTTAAAGACGTTCAAAATGATCAACGCGGTATGTCACACTTCAATTGGACACTCGACACGGGTACAAACTATCATATATTGCGCACTGCTTGCTATCCTTATATGAAATATCACTGCAGTAAGCGGGAAGTGCAGGATCTTTCACTTGAGGATAAATTCTTTCGTTTCCTGAAGATAATCAATCTGGGTAAGTAAAAATAAAGGCATAAATACAGCACATACAAGAGAATCAACCCATATCTGTCGTAGGCCTACCTATGCTCTTCTATGGACTTGCAGCCATACGTCTAATTAGCCATAAAGAAATCGTTCGGGTCAGCGATGAAGTGGAGGTACCAATATACTTTCTATATGCGGAGGATAAGGGGTCTAGATTTTGAATTTATGTTTACAATTACTGAACTGAAGTCTGATGCTTGGGAGGAATTTTTGTTATAAACATTTTTAATCTATTACATACTAGAATATATGAGTATATTGCCCAACAATAACAACATAGTTACACCTTCAAATTCATTTAACAATATGTAAAACCTAGAACAAGTCGTTTAAACCTTGCAGTCTGTTGGTGGATTCTCACAAGTTTCATCATAGTTGTCCAACAAAAGAGGATTTAAAGTTTGCCCAAATTGAGTCAGCGAGCAAGGGGCATCACAATTGGGTATGCTCAACTCCTTGGGAAACTTGTCGTCGCTGTTGAAGTAGTACACCAGCTGTGTGAGAGCAATGCATTCATATTATTTATTAATTAAGCGAAACTAGATCAGTAAACTTACCTTCACTTCAAAATCTCCATCGGCGAACGATTTACTATTGTGTAGCTCAAACACCAAGGCGGATGCATATTCCGGCAGTTTTGATGTCTGATCAATAATTCCCAGAGAGTTCATGACATTCACAAGGGTCACATCGTGACCCCCATAAAGAAATATCTTGCGATCTGGATTTAAATTCTTTCTACGTTTGTTTTGCATTTTCTTGAGTATTTCTGTTAGAAAAGCGCCGCCCTTTATGCGCTTCATGAGAGGCGTTTCCGTAAATAATGCATAGCTTCGCTCAACTAACGGTCTCATCTCCTCTGGATATATACCCTCTGTCCAATCGGGTAAAGCAAGGCCTGCCTCCTCTTCGGTTTTAAGTGTGGTGTACAAGAGCTCCACATCCAGCACATTGGAGATATTCTGCAAATTTCAAAATATTCTTAGAATAGGATTAGAGTATCCTTATGGTTTTCCTATTTACCTTGCCCGTATTCTTGCTAAGTAGTTTGAAAAGGGCCTTGTTTTCTTCATTCAATTTTTCCAGTTCTAGAGGCGGATTTTTGTAAAGCTTCTGAAGTATATTTTCATATTTAATGCAGGTCTTCTTTTGCGCCAGCAACTGTAATAAAAAATATAATTAAAAATAATGCAATCATAATTTGTGTATAAGACTACTTACAATGTCATCATTGCGGGCAAGGGTGTTTATTGCAACGGGTTGCCAAGGAATTGGTAGTACGTTCTTATTCTCCAGCGGTGGCATCAGTCCAGCCAAAACACTCTGAGCACTCATCTAAAAGATAACTACCAAACTGATAAGACATAAAGCTTCTTATCACCAGACAATTTTGTGACTTTGACGCACCACACAGCGTTCCGCAGCGGAGCTCAATACCAGCAATTGTTGCTGCGTATAAATACTATTGGATGGTAAAAGACGATAATAGCGCATGCGCAAATTTCGACCCAGATTATATGACTGCAGGCTGCCTTTCTGCATAAGAAACAAATGTTACAAATTTAAAATCAATAAATTAATATCAGAACTTGCCGGTGTTAATGCTCCAAGGCCCTCCGGCCAATCGTAAGCCGCATGCGGATCATTTGGATAGAAACCACTGGGATTCTTGGCACCATGACGAAACAGCTGTTGAAAAAAAAGTACACAAACAAAATACTTAATACGTATGCTAATTTTGTATTTAGCTCAGCAGCTCAGTATTACAATGGATATCATTCGAAGCTTTTTCAAGCCCTGCTCGTCGTTGCTGTCGCCAAACACGAAATATGCCATCATTACAAAACATAATGCGCTGCCCAATAAAATAACCGATATTTTGGTGCCACGCCGTGATTTACATTCGAACGGCGACATTTTGTATCAACTAGTTTTCTTTTATCTTCAGCTGCAGTTTATTAATATATATGTACTTGTTATATGGCATGCACTATAGAACTATACAAATTTTCATAGCCTAAAAATAGTTGTTGTTTATTTGTTTTTATTTTTTTTTTTGCTCTTCACATTCGCGCAGCGTGAAAAAACTACAACAATAGCTCACTCAACACGTCTAACAACAGCAAATATTACGCGGCAACTGAACTACCATCGATATCAGCTTAGCCTATAGAGAGGAAAATTGACGAGAGCAGCAGTTTTGTAAACACAAGAGAACGAGCTAGTGAAAGAGAGACACAGAGAAAGAGAGGGAGAGTTAGTCGACAAACATGTGCTAATAATCAAATTATGTAGACCTCGAATAGAAGACCCCAATACGAAATTTAACAGTGCAGAGATTAAAAAATACGAATGTACCACTGTGGAATACCCTGTACTAAAAATACTCTGATAAAATATGATTACTTTAACGGTCGAGCATGCGAAATTTATTTAAATTTAAAGCTGTTAACAAACGACTTTATTTATTATAATATAATGTTTAAAAATCATGACTTCTTTTCATCAAAACTTTCGATAAGCAAAGTCACAGTTTGACATAACGTTTGGCAGAAACGCTGAAAAATAACGAGAAATAATTGCTTAGTTTTTAATTTATTACTTTTTTCTAATTTACATTCTGTTATGTTTTGTTTTTTAATTCATGAAAATACATATTTTATTCTAAAATTTCATTTCTCTTTTATTAAAAAAACATGAATTTAAGGGGGAGCTTGCATTTTATTTAATGAGTCATCCTTTTTTTTGTTTCTTTTGATTAATGTATTCATTTACTGTATAAACATAAAAAGAAAAGTACAGTTTACTTTGTGTTTGTACGCTAATTAAAAACTATCCATTTTTCACTGTTTTTCAACTTTGATGGTGAATAAAATAGTGGATTCACATGTAACCACTTGATGGCCTTTCTCAAGTGGGCCTCAGCTGACCCAGTACCATCTACCGAACTTATTGCAACTAGAAAAAAGAAAAATTAAAAAATTAGATTATTGATGCAAAACTACAATTACAATGAATGTAATGATAACATACCTACCAAGCAAGCATGCATAAAAATGGGCTTCATCTTTTAAAGCCGCTTTGCCTCTACGACCATCCACATTGTAGGCCTTGAAAACTTCGTCGCAAAAAATATTTTTAAAATTTTTGGCAACACCGCCTGACATTATCTTTATTTCATTAATCTGTAAACAAAATAAATAAGAATTATAACTAAAATAACAATTTTCACATATCTATACTTACTAAGCCTTCTCGGTTTGTGTCGTTTGTATTTTGGCTGAGATATTTTAGCTCCCTCAACGTCAAAATAGGAAGCTGAGTGCAGGTGTTGCCGCCTGGTTTGGGGCAGCTTCTCTTCGCTGGCTAGTGTCTTGGACAAGTCTGTCCAACTTATCGCTGACCTCTTTGATCTCGGCTGAAAGTAAAAAAATACTTAGTTTAATTTAAATAATTTATCGAAGCACACTTACCTCGTGAGGCACGGACTTCCTCTACAAGCTGGCCAACGGCGTTCTCCAGCCGCTCAATTGAAGCTGCACAGCAGCAGGTAAAGTTAACTGAAACATAAAAGTTGTAGTTATTTATTTGTTTCCAAGCAATAATTCAAAAAGTATATAATCGCAAAAATAAAAAACAAATTGAGCATATAGTTTGTACTTTCCCGAATAAAACAATCCAACGTTTATAAAACAGTAGTTTACAAAATCGAACATTTCTTTTGCAAAGTGAATAAAGATATTTTGTTCTTATAGACTTTGGCCCACTGAACACGAAAATGGCACTTAAAATTTTTTTCATGGGTTCGTGTTTAGTGGGCCAAAGTCCATAAGAAAGAAATGCTTTGATTCACTTTGCATTTTGGCTGTAAACTAGTGAAATGAAATAATAATAATTAAACAATATATATAAATAATTGTTTATAAAAATTCATACTTTGAACCAGATTTTGGCTATTAGCCTTTATTTTTGATGATTTTGATGACGCTCTCGCTGCACTCGTCTTACTTCAATGCTTTCAGAAAAATTGCAAACCAGCAAACACAGCTGCGTTCGAGCATTGCGAAAGAGCGGCAAGAAAAAACCAAAACAAACGGTACTTCCATAACAATTGTTTTTTTAAATTTAGGAACTTTGAGTGACATACAGCTTAATCAAAGTTTTGATTTCTCTACCATCTACAGTGATGCCTACCTGGCCTTTTTTTGGATAGATTTGTCCTATTTTTATCTGCTTCAGCCGCGTAAAATCTTAGTTCTTTATCTGAAAATCTGGACTATTTTAGATGCGTGCTCTACAATCCAAAACTGATTCTATACTGTCAATTTTTGAGAATGCAGGCAATAACCCTTTCACAGAACTGGTGATTTTCGCTCTTCTTTCAATGCCAAAGTCAGACGGTTCTTAGCCAACGAAGTTTGATAAAAACTAAATTCAGGAACCGTCTAGAAAAGGAGACGATAAATGCTTTTTCGACAATAATTTTGACGTATATATTATATGTAAATTATTTCAACTATATGCATTTGTATATTTAATCTTTCAAAAATGCAGTTTGCATCGATACAAATCTAGTTGGCAGGTATATAAATAACTTGGCAAATATCTAAGGTTAAGAGAAAAGTCCGGGGAGAAAATAATCGAATGCCCTCAAACTATTAAATTAAATAAAAATTTGTTGTCCTATTTTTAATTTTTTCAGATTTTTTTCCCTGTTTTTTTTTTGGTTTCTTTCCTATGTTTCCAGAAAATAGTTGGCATCACTGATATGAATATGAATGCAAAACACACATGCATTGATTCATTTCTCTATTGCTCTCATTTCCTACTTGTTCTCTCTTTCTTCGATCTTTGCTGATGTTCGCTTTCTCATTCTGCCACTTGCCAATACAACGCCGTAGCTAGCAATTTTAATTAGGATACTTTAATGTTCATAGAGTAATGCAACCAGTTTATCATTATCGGCTATGCCGCTGCAGATTTGTCAATTTTCCCACGCATCTTTGTTACTCTTTATCTCTTTATTTCGTTGAGAGAGTTTCGAATACGCTGGCGTGTTATTTTAATTGAAAAGATTTGCTACAATATAAATAAATATAAAACGTAATTTTCATTACGATCTTACAAAATATAATTCTAATAATAATATAATGGGAAGCAAATTAGAGCGGCGCACTATACTTCTACAGGTTATTTTACTGTCGGGCAATCCCAACTGAATCATATATGTATTTATTTTAATGTAAAATAGTTTTCATATAGTTTTTTTTCAAAAACTCCAACTCTTGTTGTCTTCTCAAAGCTTTAACTGATGTAATCTTTTTGATCATCGTTGGACTCTATAGCTGTTTTTTCGATTCAATTAAGTTCTTTTACATACTTCAAATTTTCTCGAAATTTTTGGACCAAGGAAATGTACTACCTTTTGTGAATTTATTTCTTCATTTAAATGCACTTGCTTTAGAAAATATATAATTTTTTATTTAAAGGCAGGCTCCCTTTCAACAACAATGAAAATGCAACAACCTCACAAAAAATATATAAATTAAGTATGTACATATATGATTAACGTGTATCGGTTTTTGGTGTTTGTACATATGCCCACTATGCCTTCGAACAATAAGTTGATAAACAGTCCTTATCCTTCCTTTAAAATCGGAAACCAGCCGAAAAAGTCAACATAAATGGAAAGAAGAACTGAAATTCAATGCGATCGGGAAAGCCTGCAGTTTCAAAAACTAATACTGATCCATAAAGCTTAGGAGGTGCTTTCTTGACCTTCTTCGGATGATTCACTGGTGGGTTCCTCCACCAAGTAACCTTGTTCTGCTTGATAGACATGCTTTTTTTGCCTTTAGGCTTAGATGGTAATGGTTCCGCATTTTCAGTCTGGTCATCTAAATCTTCAACTTCATCCTGTTCATTTTCGGGATTTGGTAAAGGACGACTGCATTGGGGTTTATCCTGTTGTCTCAATTCAAAGATAGTCGGCCTTTGGCAATATTGCACCGTGCTATAGATGAGTTCGTTATAGCAATTGTTGTCCTCCGAAACTATCATATAATTTTCAGTAGCATTAAACGGCCAAAACATCGACTCAAGAATATCAGGCATTAGGAACTCGTAATACTCAACGGTTGTTGTGCGATAGCTATGACTCGACATCACGGCCTATTTCTGCGTCGACTGCTGGAATGAATGTAGTTTTTAATCCTGGTTACCAACTCCCTCAATAGGTGCGTCCTGATTCACAACACTTAAGCTCAGTCGCAAAAAGTAGACACGGAGCTCACACTGCCGCAAGAAATAAAACTGCAGATAAAGTTGAAAGATCATCGGGGTCCAATGTATGTACATAAATGTACAAACAAATCCTTGGTTATTTATCAGTTTGAAAGTCGTTAAATGAACTTTTTGTTAGCTGCTTTTTGGTTATGTATGGGACGCTGTGCCGGAAATGGGATTGTAAAAGTAATTTTGAATTTCATACGTATAGAATTTTGAACGAAACAAATATGTTGCTAGGAATAACAGGTTTTATTAATAGAAATCAAAGTCCACCAAATGGAAAACTTATAGATATCCAGTTTCTTTCTTTCTCCTTTATAATTTATTGTACATATAAAGTCTTAAATTTAAGCAGTCTTTGATCCCAAACATTCTAATCGTACCGATGTCAACTTCCGCCCAACACGTAACGCTCCGTGTCGAGCTCCTCATCCGAATATTGTGGCTCCATTCGCTCACATTCGCTATGCCTCGTACAGCGCTTATAAATCATATAACCACCCCAGACACTTAGGGGCAGCATTGCCAATCCCACTGGCATCAGGAATAGCAACAGAAACTCACGAGGATCGCTGGGATCATCAGCAATGACCTCATCGCTGTTACTGTAGTCTGCCCAGTAGTCGACATCTTCTGTCTGAGGCAATACCTCCAAATAAGCCTCTCGTATCTTGTGACCACGATAGCTAATTGCAACACAAGCATAGAATCCTGCATCCCTCAAGCGGACGCTATTTAGTATAAGTTTGCTGAGATAGATCTGTGGACTAATAAGCTTCTCCGGGGATGTGGGAAGCAATTCATAGGTTCGTCCATTGTAGCGTACAATATGAGCACTGAAATTGGAGGACCCTAATGCTGGCTGAGACGCTTCAGGAGCTGACGAATATCCTGAAAAGCCGCGTCGTCGAAACCATTTGATTGTTGGATGCTCTTCACTGTGTACACGGCACTGAAACACCACTCGACTATCCTCGGTGGCAGTCTTATTATTGGGATAAGCATCAAGAAACTCTGGGGCAGCCAGAGAGCTGTCTAAGATAAGGATACAAATATAAGTTAAGATTTGAGATGATGAGACTAACACAAGACTCCTTGCTTACTCTTCACATCCAGCTGATAGGTGCGAACCAATTGGACGTCAACAGTTTGTGTAGAATCCAATATATGGGGGTTAATGCTGCACTTATAGAGACCCGAATAACGCTCGGTTACATTTCGTAGCCAGAGCTCGGGTCGACAAAGGCTCGACTCGCAGGGCAAGGCTGTCCAATCATCAACAGATTCTAACTGATGGCAATTGTTATCGCTACATTGCTGAAAACAAAAAAAATATATTACAATTGGTATTCATTAAGCTGATAGTGATCTTTCCTACCTTGAAATACCAGTGTATTTTAATCTCCGCCAACCTGCGCTCGTCCACAAGGCCCGTAAGGTTGCATTGCAGCTTGACATCATATCCAGCACGTTGTTGTATCAACTCCGTGTTCTCTATTTGAAAGGCAATCATGGAAAACATTGTTACAAAAATCAAAACATAAAATTCTTGTTTGCTTATTCAAAGAAAGGTAAAATATCTTATCAAATTGCGTTGCCAAAACAAAAAACGAAAACAAAAAGATAAACTACGCAAGTTTGCAGGAATTGCCAATGATTGATTTTTTATGATAATTTAAGTTTTCTATTTGTAGATTTTTAGCTAGCGGTAAATAAAGTGTTCTCACAGAAAAACGCATAACAGACTTTATGTAACTCTCGAACTCACCTGTAATATCGATAAAGTGTCCGAGCGTTATGGGCGGTTTTAAAATTCCAATTAAAAGCCAGATGGTCACTAAATGTTGCTGCCGCAGCTGCTTCATAATCATAACTATTGATTTCATCACATTCCTTAGATATTTAATATTTTGTGAACATTTTTATGCTCATTTTAGTTCTAATAATAGACTTTTTCATTTGGAAAACCTGTGATATAAATATATAGACTTCATTTTGATATCAAATTAGAAAATATAAATCTGATTGCTTTCGGCTCTTCCCGAAATTGATAGGAAATGGAATTTAAACTAGGGTGAATACAAACTATATAATTCGATACTATCGCATCGCTTTGTCTATTTACGAAATGATCGATTTGTATTTAATTTTATAACAAACTTTTTGGTACTAGACCCGACGCTACTTAGGCTTTTATTTATTTATTTATCCATTGCATTTTTCACCGCTTCGCACACATTTTTCACACATTTTATTGTGCGCTGGCGGCCACTGAGTGTACAATTTTCTTTTGTTTATTTACTTGGTCATTTAAAGCGGGTGATCCATATACAAATAGAAGAGAGCACACTCAGATATGTATGTGTATATATGTACATAAAAATGTAGGTGTAATAGACATTTGTATATACAAATCCTTGGCTCACATATAAATTATGGCATTTTGCTTTTCATTATTATTAAATAGTGAGAGACCCCATTTATGAAAAACAATAAATCATTTATGAATGTGATAATGCCCATTTATCAAAAGGCGTGGGTTGATTGAAGATTGTGGAAGTTAAGAGTTTTTCTATTTATAAACAGTTTATTATAACAGTAACTGGACTATTTGAAATAGCATTCCAAGGGAAATTATTATTTTAAAATCCTAATGTATTACACATTAACTTTACATTTGTCAGTAACATATTCACTTTTTCGTTTCCAATTTTATAAAAAGCAATTGTAATTTGTTTTTTTAGTATTTTACATAGATACTTCATCTTATTTGTATGTGGATCGAATCGCTACACGAAATTCTCATAAAACACAATTGTCTTAACTATTCACAGACTAACAGATCGTCAGAATTGTTTGTTGGTCTGTTTATTTAGCTGTTCTCCACATGATCAATTTTTGGACTTGATTTATCAATGTTGCTCCCATTTGATTGGCATTCACTCAATTGATTTATATGGTATCATTTATTAGGTAGCCGACGTTTCATTTAAATATATATTTATGTGCTTAATTGACACTTTGTTTATACGGCACAAAGTTTGAAAATCAAAAACAACTTACGACTGCACAGTTACGACAATGGACGTCAACGATCGACTGTCGGTTTAGGTTTTAATCATTTAAACATTGTGAAGGCACATCAAACTGAAACTCTTTGCTGATATGGCCATTTTTTGATGAATCCGCCAAAAGGCAGTAGACACTTTCTGCTGATATAGACGTATTTTATTACCTAATGCCACATGCAAAAAATCAATTGAATCCCGTTGATGAAACGTTGCGTTCTTTGCAAAACATTTGAAATGCACATACTATAAGTACTATATGTTGTGATTATTTAATATGTTGTTCTCTTATTGTTGTTCTAGTTGTATTTCACTGATCAAATATGTAGCACTCGTTTTTTATAGTTTTGTATTGTATTGTACTGTATAGTAGCCTCATCGATCACTCGATCGTACTCGTACTCGTACTCGTATTGTGTGCGTCCGTGCGAGCGGGTGGCTATCAACAAACTACTGTAATACACGAATCGAACAAGTGTTACCCCTCGAAAGCATACATATAGAGGTGCTCGGCGTTGTCGTCGCCGTCATTGCTGGAAACAAGGGAACAACTAAATAAGTGTATTTTATAAGCAGTTACGCTTATCGCATATATCAATATAAATGCGTAAATATACAGTAGTCGATATAGTGTGCCGATATGAAACTGCGACTATGTACATAGACGGTTACAGTTAAAGATTAGACAACCATGGTAGACAAAAGTATTTTGACATAAGTACAATAACATTTGATTGATTACGGTATGCATTGTTTGTTATTATGAAATTTAGAGATAACAATTAGTAAACTCAATATTAGGATCAAGAAAAGAAATGTTATATTTCATAAGTGTTGGACAATCTATGTATTAAGTAAGTAGCTAAAAGTCTTTATAATTACTCACAATTTTCATGAAAAACAAACTAAATAAATTCTCTTTTTACCTGTATTTAATGCATTGATACATACCAGTAATTGAAAATGAGCATTACTTTTACTTTTGTCAGAATAATTTTATCTACTATTGTATGTCCATGGGTCGAGCAACAAACTGTACACATATCATTAGGCTCGACCAAAAGTTTAACCCTACAACAAGAGGGAGAGAATCAGGTAGAGAGGAAGAGGAAGTGATAGCGAGAGGGAGAGTCATTTAAATGTTGTATACTCATATACTGTGGCCTGCACCCTCGACAATTGTTTATTTTGGCTGCTTCAGTGTTCGGTTGTTATATCAAGTCGTCTAGTTATCGGAGAACCAGCTTATCAAGCATAATAAATAGCGGGAGCCAAGCGGCAGCACCGATGGCGTCTATAGATTGCTGCCAATGGCGACAACAATGCCTGCCAACAATTTGACCAGCTCCATTCATTGAATCGAATGTTAGCCCAACAAATCCAAATTAATTCCCAATGGGCTAGTCAACAAAGCCAACCCCGTGGACAAGGCGGTGTTGCACTGTTAGAGCTCTGCATAATACTTGATTACTTTCAACAGCCATATAAACTGATTAGGCTGTTGTTATATATTGGAACTTATGATCTAGGATAGAAAAAGGGGGCAGAAATAATCCCACTGTTTTTTATTAAACCAAAATTGTAGTGTTCGTCTTATGTATGATTAAAGTAAAAATTTATACTACGCAAATATACAATACGTAAATCTTTTTAGGACAAACTTTTAAGCCTTTTGTATATTTTTTAAGTACAGGGTCTTAAATATTTTTTAGAAGGGGTAGGTTAACCTCACTTAGAAAAATTTAAATATATATATATATATATATAAGTATATTTATATAAGATAAAAAAGCGTTTTGTAATAAATGAAATCTGCAACTTTTGATTTGGAATTAAATAAAATATTTATTGAAATGTCGATTTGTTTATACAAAATGTTCCTTCACCGGGGTAAATTGTAGTAGCTCCATTCTGTGTGAAAATATTAAGTTTAATGGATCAAAAAATAATGTATTTTTCCTTCAACCACTTACATTTTTCCTTCGGTTTGAGCTCATTCAGCTCTGTGGCGTGCTCTGCCAGCAAATCCAGCATAACTTCAATCTTTAAATTACACATATTATTCTCCTCCTCTAACGCTCGAAACTTTTTATTTAAACGCAGCATATCATCGACATCGCCTTTGCGCACCGAATGCATCCAAATGCCATCGGCAAAACGAAGTTTCTTGTTGCCCAGGTTGAGGGATATCTTTCGAAAATCATCAATATCTTCAGTAACAACGGGATATCCAATATTACAGCGATTTACACGAGCTGGAATTGGTTTCGATTCAAATTTCTTGTTAAACAGCGGCATCTCAAAGAACAACTGAAAGCCAATAACAAATAACACTTGACCACAATGACGTTGCCAGGACAACACTGTCAGGTCATAACAGAACCGGCAATCATGTATGTATATGTTGTATACTCCAGCTTCGAACTCACTGAGCTGTCAAAACTCTGACAGGAGACATGAAATATTTGCCAGTTGAATTTATATTATAGTAAATAGTTTCCAATTGTATATGGTGCTAATTCTAAGTGAGAAAATTATAAGTTTGTAACACGATTTCTACTACACTAGATAGGAATGACACAGGAGGCTAATACATATAAGTTCCCCAGGTATGTGCTGACAAAGTACACGAACATAAAACACTTCCAACAATAATTCAATTGTTATTCTTTAGCTGTGCCGAGGAGGTGGCAGAGCATGTGGAACAAATTGTAAATCAAACTTACGAAGATTTAACAAAGTTTCGGCTTGAGCAAACTGCTCTTCACTCCCACATCAGTACCATTCTGGATGATAACCAAAACCTGACCAGTAAACTGGAAAGATACCAAAGAATGACACTCTCTGAGGACGTTCAGCATTTACAGCAACAGCTCGGCATGGCTAATGATGCGCTGGCCAAAGCCTTGTCGCAGATTGAGTCATTTAAAAAGGATCGACGATGTCTGCAAAAAATTCAAGATTGCTCGAACCGAACCATTAGGAACATGGAAACTGAACTGCAGAGCTATCGTGCACAATTGTCTAAGGATGACAATCAGCAGGTGAGTTTACATTATACCCCCAAGACTTTATTTACCAAGTATTTCACCATTTTAGATTTATGACATATCCATTAAGAAGTTAGAACAAAGACTGGCTACACAACACGAAAAAATACAATCTCAAACAAATTTAATTAAGGTATTACAAAAAGAAAAACAAAATTGCGCAGAACAAATCCAAGAGCTACAAGCCGAGCTTAAACAGCAAAAACATGATGAAATTGTACGAAAAGAGAATGAATCCACAATTTCTAGTCTGCAAATGCAACTTAAGGAGTGCAACAAAACCTTGCAAAATACTCGGGTATTGCTTGAGCAGAGCGCGAAACGAGAGGCATTGGCCATGCAAAAGGTTCAAGAGTCCCTTGTCCTTAGTGAAGCTGCCGAGCGAGAGAAAGCAGAAGCTGAAAAACTAGCCGAAACATATAAGGAGGAAGCCGCCCATCTGGCCACCAACATAGGCAGCATAATGGATGAAGCCGCTAAGCGTGTAGATAATGAAGTCGATCAGCTAAAGACGAAACTATTAAAAAGGGATACAACGATACAATCGCTGCGCGAAAGGGTCTGTTAATTATCATATATGTTGTGCAATAACTAGAATTTTACTAAATATCTTATTGTAGCTTAGCAACCAGATTGCCGAGCACAAGACCATCGTAGAAAAGCTGGAAGCTCGCTACAATCGTATGTCACTAAAGTATGTACAGACGCTTAAACAAAATGAGAATTACAATAAGCGTCTTACTGAGATGGAACAATGTGCTTTAAATGGAGGAGATTTTTGCCTAAGGAAGTAAATATCCAATTAAAAATTATTACCACATCATGGTGTAATATTTCTCTTCCCCAAAAAGCAAAGATGACGATTCGATGTTAGAGAAGTATTTGCAAAATTATAAGGATTTAAAAGTACACTACATTGAACTCGTAAATGATTTAACAAGGAAATTCGAGGTCGAATTTTCAAAAATGCAACGGGAAAAAGGTGAACTACAGGCTGAAAATGAAATATTAAGGAATGGACCTGCTGGAGACGGCATCGGAAAATTCTTTTAGTATTTTATGTACTTATATTTTTAGTTTTAAAATATACATATCCTATGTATGTACATCATCAATAAATGTTTGGCATATTGTAAATACATTTCTATGAGGCAACGATTGCAGCATTGCGGGCAGGGAATAAACTAGGAAACCAGTAACTTGGCTCATCCGATTGTTTATCAATCCAACAAAGGCCCTCACCCAATACTTTGTCCAGAGCCTGCTTTGTACGGTAGTCAGTCCACCTGAAAAGGAAAACATTTATGACTTTGCAGAGTTAGGATGATACAATTCCTTACCCTAAATCTTTTATGAGCTGACTTTGAGTAACACAGCCCAATTCCGTATTAGATGCAGCACTCAGTATGTTTGTTTCTTCCATGCTTAGCTCGCCCGGAATAGATTGAACCATGTATTTGCTCTTGTCAAGCTTATGGATAACAAAGCTAAATAAAATGAGATTAAAAAAAAATAAAATAGAAAAATAGAAACTTTTGCAGCGGTTTTTTACCCGTTGCCAAAGATGCTCAGTTTTTTCGCAGCCATTAGTATATCCTCCTTTGTAATCTCTTGATGTACTGCATTTTGACCACGTGCAGCTATAAGTCGACGACGAAGTTCGTCCAGTTCCATGAGTCCGCCAGTTTTGTGATTGGACGCAAGGCAAACCTCCACAACCTGAACACTTAGCTCGTAATAGAAGTCGCCCATGCCAAGCACACTCCAGAATCCTTTACCAGTGGCCAGAGGATCAACTCCAATGGCAGCACACATCTCCTGGAATTGCTTACGAAATTGTGAGTTTTTGCGAATATCGTCCTTGTGCTTCATGGCAAACTCTTCCAATTTATTTCGGAAGACCTCCATTTGTTTTGTCATTTGCTCCAACTGAGATTCCTGTAAATCGGCTCCCTTATCTTTATATTTCTCTGCAGCTAACTTTTGTTGCTGTATAGCACCCAGCCCCACTCGGCGCCGCATTTTGACCAATATAAGTATATTTTATTGTTTATTATTTTACAGTAGTAAATTTGGTCCCAGCTGTTACACACCGATAGCAAGTTTGACAATCGAACTAGCCAAATCGGCTTCACTGCCTAGCTCATTTGAACATTTGTGTTTTGTCATTTGTTATGAAATGGTCACCTTAAATATTTAACGGGTAATTAATTTAAATTAAAACTTCATTTAAAGTTTTTGTTAATGTATTTTCAATTTCTAAACACTCAAACATACTTTTCGATCTGCAGATTTAAATGGAATTCCTCGTATCAGAGAAATACACAAATATTTTAAGCGAACTAGATAATTGTTTGTTTACACAGTCTTTTTGTTTATATTAATGGTCTTCTGAGCTGTGAAACCTTTTGGACTGCTGTCGTAGGCTAAATTCTTGTGATTTCCATTTCATAGTTCAGTCTGTGTCCGGCAAATGAGTAGAAGGTTTATTATGTTTATCTATTTGCTTTCTGGCAATTTATTATGTGTCTTAAAGTTGTAATTGTCGTATTTTGCTCAAGATCAAATTATTCTTATTATCTACTTTGCTCAAAATGTGTTTTATTTCTATAAAACAACTTTCTTCAATATCGATGCATCGATAGGAATTAATGTTGTGTTTAAGTCGATATTAATCATTGAAATCGATATTCTATATGTACATCACTAGTGCATTTTGCTTGTGTTTTTACGCATTTTTTGCATTTTGCATTTTTTATTAATTTTAGTTTTAGTTCTCAGCGTGTGGTTTATTTCGCGTGCATTTAAAAAATGTTATCCCATTTGACTTCACTTCAAGAGAAAATTGCGAAGGAAAACCACAGATAAATTGAAAAGCTGCAAAGCAGGTCCACAGACAGTATCTATAACATAAACAACAACAATAGGACTTCCCTTAGGACAAAAGCCCAAGGTGACTTAAAATCCTACAAGCTGCGACTGCAATAACCACAAGATGAAAGCAAATTGAATGTGTTTAATGTAAAATATTGTCGAAACATTGCTTCGGCATGTTGTGCTTCGACTCGGAGAAGATGAACTGGTATTACCATGTGCTGGCAAGGCGACCATATCTGGTTGTCGTATCCATTGCCGTCTATTGTGTAGCCTGCATAATAGTTGCCCTAATATTAAACGATTTGCCCGACTTCAGTGACCCCACCTTGGTACGTATGTTGAGGCCCAGGGCAATAAATCAATTCTACGCATGCTCACACTTTCACATATTGCAGGGCTTTGAAACGCGAGGCACCGAAATTGGCAAAAGGCTAACCGCTTGGCATAATCTGGAACAGGAGTGCGATGGAAACGGTGCCTTGTTTTCCAATCCCACAGATCTTCTGCAGAAACTACAATATGAAAAGACACGCGGTGTGCCGCGCCGTCAGCATCCCAATCACAGAAGGCACAAAAACCAACGAAGAAAACACAAAAACAAAAACAAACGTAAGGAGCACAAGAAAAACCAACACGATGATGTGGCATACAAAATGATGGTCATCAACAAGCGCCTGAAAGCGACCAAGAGTCCACTAAGTGACAAATGGATGGGCGACAGCGGAGTGTTCCGTGACTACGAGATCACCAATGACAGCAGTCCCTCCTTGCTGGAGCCGACCAGACGAACCGAGCAGATCGAGTATGGTCATAATACGACTTTTGTAGATGAGGATGAGCATAGGGAACGCGTACAAACCAAGAAGAGCACATGGCGCATGCTGAAACAAGCCTCGTTGCCCAACGACGGTTGGCCTGACTCAAGAGTGCGTCAACCTATCGAAGGATTCTTCTGTTATTCCTCACCGCACAAAGACTACTCGCACTTTGTGGTAAAACGCATTGGACCCAATTCAACAGACTCGTTATTTGATTTAAATGGCATGTTAGCCATGTGCCAGTTGCAGGAGCAAATTGCTTCCGTACCCAGCTATCAGGCATTCTGTGAGCCTGAAATGACTGACATGACTCCAAACTGCTGCCGGCCCTGGTCGCTGCCAAACTATGCCACATTGCTGGCCAATAAGAGTTCCTGTTTTGATCTGACCACAGAGGATGTTTCGCTATTACAAACTCTACTGTTAAATTGCTATGAGTATTATCATTATCTAAAGCTAGACACCAATTGTAATGAGCTAAATCGATGTTATGCTCCTGAGGAATGTACGCGCCACGATTTGGTCTTCAACGTGCTCAACTTTCTCAGCGACGTTGGTTTCATTAAACCAAATGTGAGTAGCTAATGTAAGCTTAAATGGTTAAGATTAACATAGATTTGATTTTCTTTTACAGGACACAAATGTTTATTTGAAATACGCAATGATTTTTGTGCCTGTTGCACGCTCTAATCGAATCCTGCCACTCTTTCATGAATGGGAACATGTGTAAGTTAAAAATATTTTATAACTTGTTCTAATATTTGCGCAAAGTATAACGATCAATAGGTCCTGAAGGCATTTTGCCATCTTTTGCTGTGACCACGGCTGGCACACAAATTTCTTCATAGTAAGTGGTCAAATCATATTTGCGAAATAGCTTACGCATATTTTTAAGAAAATTCTCCATAGTCAAATCCTTAGGCGGCGGTCTCTTGTACAAATTGCCCCCGCACCTGTTTAGTTCCTCAAGTCGATTATAGTAATTGCCATATGTTGTTTGATAGTCCTTTGATTTGCAGTTGGAATCAGTGCTATCGGCCTTAATAGTTCTTTGACTAATCAGTGATACATATTCATTCGGCGAATAGTCCGAGCCATAAACAGTCTTCTTCAAATCCTTTAAAAATTCTTCAACTTGATCATACCGCACAGGGGGACACTCGAAGAATAGCTTGTAAATCTCTTCGTTACACCATTTTGTGCGCATCAAAAATTGACGATACTCCTCGCGCCAATCCATGGCATATGGCCAGGTGCGTGTCTTCATTTCAATATTGTTCACCTTAAGATTGTTTGCATAATGACCAGAGATCAATGCCGCATCGGTTTGATATCTAAAGATCTTCTTCGGCTTATATATGCGACCATCAAACATGTGATTCACAAAGTCCTTTTTCGTTGTGGTCTTTTTCACTATGCACTTGGGCAGCAGATCATTAACGTCCACTGCAGCCAAGCGTTCACTTCGTGTTTGCGATTCCTCCTCACTTGCCATGTCGCTGAACTAAGTTTTATGCGTATTTCAGTAGAATTTAAATTGTTAATTTTTGAGTTGAAAATTTGATGTGATTTATTTCTATAATGACTAATGCTAGATATTCTAGATCTCAAAACTCTGTTGCTTCATTTGACTTTTTTTTTAGCGATCTGAGCAATGAACTGGTTGAAGTCATTGGCATGGACTTGGGTCTAGAAAACGAGCTTTTTAGCGAGCTTCTACTCACGGATGTATGGCTGGTGTCGCTGGGTGGCCTCTTTGTCATGGCCTGCGTTTGGTTATATACAGGATCCGCCTTTATCACTGTGATGTCCTGCTGTGCCATTTGCTTCTCACTTGGATTGGCCTACTTTGTCTACACTTTGGGCTTTGAGTTTAGCTTCTTTCCCTACATGAATCTGTTGGCGGTTGTGGTTATCATTGGCATTGGTGCCGATGATGTCTTTTTGTTCCTCAAGATCTGGCAGTGTGTCCTAGCTGAGCGTTTTAGCAAAAGCAGCACATTAAACACACAGTCAACGCTGCCCACGCCATTGGAGCATAATGAGCATACGGAAACATTGGAGAATCTTATGGCATTGACCATGCGACATGCGGCTGCATCTATGTTTGTCACATCGGTCACAACAGCGGGTGCATTTTATGCTTCCTATAGTAGCTCTATAACGGCTATCAAATGCTTCGGGTAAGTTTTTATTGATCTCACTGTCAGACAAAACGATCTTAGGTCTAATAACGTTTAATTTGTAGAATCTTTGCTGGAACAGTTGTGGTCACCAACTATTTACTCATGATCACCTGGCTGCCGGCATCGGTTTCAATTATGGAACGTCTTTTCGCGAGTCACATGTCCTGTCAACAGCATCTGGCACAGAAGCTGATCCTTGCCTGCAAGAAGTCAATTAATCGATTTTGTGAATTGTTCGAAGAGCGCATCACGTACAGCATTATGAACTATGCATTTGTATGGCTAATAATCTTTGCAATTCTTGGCACAGCGAGTGCCATCATTGTGTTGTGGTATCCCGGACTACAGCTGCCGGAAAAGCCACACTTTCAATTGTTTGTCTCGCATCATCCCTTTGAGGTTTATACAAAGCTTAGACATCAGTTTTGGTTTGAAAAACCCCTACAAGGATTTGAAAACTTCAATATGAGCATGCGTTTCGTTTGGGGAGTACAGCCAGTGGACGATGGCGATTATACAAACCCAAACTCATACGGCAACCTACACTATGACAATAATTTTAATATATCAAGCAAAGAGTCACAGATTTGGGTGCGAAACTTTTGTCAAAACATGCGACAGCAGCCTTTCTATCAAGCAACTTTTGGCTTCTTGTTGCCCAATTGTTTTATTGAGAACTTTATAAGATTCATGGAGAGAAGGTAATTAATATGTCACGTGTTATAAGCAAAATATTCATCAGGCTTCTCTCTTTTATAGATGTATTGATGACATGGATACAACAGGCACAGATCGTACTCCCTGCTGCGAATCACAGTTTCCCTTTGAGCCGCACATATTTGAGTTTTGCCTGCCACAATGCATATCAAATCTGTGCGAAACAAGTTTCTATCAGCAGGGCAAGGCAGGTCCCAAATTTGCAGCTGCACCCAATCGCCTAGATCAATACTTGGAGAGCAATAGCAGTAACGAAAGCTTAAGCATGGAGACAAGATCAACGCAACTTCTTGCCAAGGCACTAATCATTGAGTTCGATTCAAATGTCAGCTATAGCACCATCTACACCAACATCAAAGTGTTTTACGAAAGTGTTGAGAGTTGGTTTCAGCAGCAGCTGAGCATAGCACCGATGGAATTACGCGGCGGTTGGTTTATAAGCGATTTAAAGTTCTATAATGTTCAGGATACACTCTCGAATGACACAATTGTCGCCATTATCTTGGCCATGGCTGCTTCGCTTGTGGTCCTGCTCTGCTTCACTCTTAATTTGATCATCTCTATATATGCGGTTGTCACAGTCTCTTTGACAATTTTCAACACCGTGGCTGTGCTAATATTACTCGGTTGGCAACTGAATATACTGGAGAGCATAGCAGTATCGACGGCCATCGGCCTGGCTGTAGATTTTAGCTTACATTATGGTATACACTATCGCCTGTCACCTTCCAAGGAACGTGTGGCAGCCACTCAATTTGTGCTGTCCCGCATCGTTGGACCTACGGTTATGGCGGCGGCAACCACTGGCTTTGCCGGTGGCATTATGATGGCATCAAATATTCTACCCTACATACAGATCGGCATCTTTCTGGTTGTGGTCATGGTCACCAGCTGGTTGTATGCTACCTTCTTCCTGATGAGCCTGCTCAAAGTGGCCGGTCCTCAATATGGTTTTATGCAGCTGGGCTGGCCAAAGTTGCGCAAACGTCGCACTGCAAAGGCCAGTAAATTCTACGAACGGTAAGTTTTTCAATTCATTAACTTAATTAGTAATAACTTAAACCTTTTTAAACAGCAAACCCAGTCAAATTATTGCCAGTGAGCAACTGCTAACGCCCACCAGTTCGGCCATTGTTGAGATGGCTAACTCGGAGACACATGAACTAGAATCTCTGAATTCAAACAGCCAGATCAAAACTATATCGGGCACTGAAAGTGGACATACGCTGCCTGCCTTGCCTGTGGACTTTGAGCACTCATTCCAGACAGTGCACTAGGGTTAAATATCAAATGAAGCCGTCTATTTGTTGTCATCATGCCATCAACGAGCTGCAACAATTTGCATTTTTATACAGGGCAAAGCTGTGAAGCAACCCGGCACACAAAATACTTTGTTAACATTAAGCAAAAGCTCATAGAGGCAAGAAGTTTGCGTAAATGTTTGCAACATTTTATACTTTGCTAATATTGAGAAAACTAGAGATATTCAGATTAGATAGAGATATTGACAAGTATTAGGAGTGTTTTAAGCTTGAGCGAATATTTGCGCCAACTAGTTGGTTAATTGCACAACTCTTTAGTGTGCTATTTCAAAAAGACTTTAAACCAGTTGCAATGCTCTATTATTTTTTTTTTTTTTACTTAGTTATTGTAACGTTTGACGCTCCGAGCCCAAAGTTGGCTTAAATTTGTAAACTGAAGCAATTAGCGGAGAGTACTGGGTACGTCCAAAATAACTGTTCGACTGCATGATGTCGGTATTATTAGTTGATAGTATTTTTAGTGAAGCATTAATGAATGTTTATGTATTATCTATGTACTTAACTGTAATCAAAACTATTTATACTCTGAATTTTTATTAGCTGTTAACTCGGGCAACAATGTTGTCTCCGTCACTATATACGTATACACATATATATAAATATATATATATATATATGAAGTTTCCATATATGGTAGTTATATACACACACACACAGACACGAATACACTTCTATATTATGTACATTGATGTACTAAATGTGTTGTCTATCCTAGATGTAACCGTTCAAAACACAAACACACGCAACACACTCACGTTTGTAATAACCATGTAACTGTGATACAGAAGGTGACAAATTGAAAATATTGAAAAAATTCTATGTTTATACAGACAGTGAGAGTTTTGAAGAAAAAAAAATACAAAACAAAACAAAAAACTTATGACATATTGTACTTAACTACAACTGAAAAACCTTGTACTTCCTTCATTGAACTTAAACAAATGTGTTGAAGTGATTTAATAAATGTTACTTGTGAAACAATCGAATTAAATGTTGTTTTATATCAAGTGTGCTACATATTTAATAACAAGTGTACAAATTATACACTTCGTTGATGATAATGGAGTACTCTTCTTAGCCATTTCAATTTAGTTCAGGGTATAAATATTTTTACCCACTCCCAATAATGTACAACAGCGACATTTACTTATAATAATAATTTATTTATCTCTCAACTAAATATCTCAATATTATGTGTGCTAGCAATTTACGAATTTGTGTATTCTGCTTCACATTAGTAGACATTGCATTCCATGTGGAGTTTAAGGAGTTTGTTTACCTACAAGTCAATCTAAATGGCTAAAAACTGCATTTGACATGCTCGAATTTTCTCATTTCCGACTTACAAGTATTCAACGATATCGCATTTGATGGATATATTCGGACAGCTCTGTCCAACCACACTGCGACCACGATAGTTGGGACTTTTCTCAGTAAGGAGCTTACGGAATATGGGTAATATGGCCGTCTCACCCTCGATTAGTTCTGTTTCGGAACTGGCACCATATATGGAATGCTCGGTTTTATTGCGTTGTTTTCTTTGCTTGTCCGGTGCCACATTCGGGGAGCTATGATGATGTGCCGCATGCTGAATGTTGGAATTGCGATTAAATTTGCGTGGCTGAGGACATTGCTGCACACTAGTTGGAGTTGGCTCTCGTTCCCTCTCACTATCCGTTTCACTCTGACAAATGGTGCCCTTCTGTGGCTTGGGTCGATGTTTATTACGATTCTTCTCCGAGACGGATCGTTGAATGGGCGACGTTGTGTTCTGATCATAGGCCATCACGTGTCCATGGTGCTCGGAGCAACGCTGCGGACTGGCATAGGTCCGTTGGGACTGCCGGGAATGCTGCTTGGCATGTGAGAGCGTATGTGTGTCCCAGAGATCACTTTGGGAGACAACAAAGTTGGACTTGAGCGCCGATCCCATGCTTGTGCGTCGATGATCCGAGGCAGTGGGAGCTATGACAGGTAAGAGTATGATTTTTATCTTATATACTTACTTAAGTGAAAAGTTAGGTAAAATGGCAAAGTTTATTTTAAATCAATAAAAAGAAGAAAATAAATAAAA
Organism: Drosophila putrida; assembly: GCA_037043535.1. NCBI lineage: Eukaryota > Metazoa > Arthropoda > Insecta > Diptera > Drosophilidae > Drosophila > Drosophila putrida. The sequence continues at coordinate 2,474,523 of JBAMBI010000135.1, forward strand.
TAAATTTATCATAAAATGAATTTTTATTTTTTGAAGAGTAAAATTAAAGAAAATTATGTATGTGCATAACGTTTAAACAAACTTTTGTAGAGACTAGTGAAATAATAAATAAATTAAATAAAAGTAAACCTTGCAGCACTACTATTTAAAAATTAATCTTTTGTAATTAAAGTATTTATTTAACGTCATTTAAAAACAGAGCACAAAAAAATTTGAAAACACTTAAATAAAATTTTAAAATATGATTTTAAACTAAAAATGTCAAGTAATTAACATTCAAATAATATTATATTTTCAAATCAAATGTTTGTGAACAAAAATTTAGTTGGTATAAGATTTGCTGCACAACAAAGTCAAATCAATAAAAAATGAAAAGTGTATTAGTTTATAAAAGTTAAAGAGCTTCAATAGTTAATTTAATTAATCTTAAAGCTTAAACACAAGTGATGGTAATGGGGAAGTTTGTTAAAACTTACTCTTGATGACACCTGGTGTGCCAGGCTTACTGTGCGGACAAACGTTGCTCAGTTCAGATTGTGAGGTGGAAATGTTCGTTGAGGAGTTTCGATGTGTGCTGCTGTATTTGGGCTTTGCCGTCGGAGTCTGACTGCCGCTTTCATAGTGTCGGGATGCATTGGATTGCCGTCTTTCCCGCATAGCGGCACAATCACCAGAGGGACGTTTACCGGTGCTGCTCGTGATGCTTCCAATATTGGCATCTGTCTGTGCCGAGACCGAGTTACGTTTCTCTAAATGTCGATGATGTTGATGCTGCTGTTGTTGCTGCTGCTGCTGTTGCTGCTGCTGTTGTTGCAGCTGCTGTTGTTGCTGCAATTGCTGCTGTTGCTGTAGATGCTGTTGCAACTGTTGCTGTATTGGTTGCATCATAGCGGGTGCATGATGTTCTACAATTGATTGCTTCTTCTTTTTGCTATTAACAGATCATTCCATGAATAAGTTTAAGTTTAATATACAACATGGTCATAAAAATAGCATTGGAACTTATATTTTGCTTCTAATTTTTCCTCCTTTCATTTTAATATTTAAGCTGTAAAAAATCTATGATGTTTTCCTTGGCATGTTCTTATTTTATATCAATAAATAAATCTAATAAATCTTTAAGATTTTAAGATTTTAATTAAATTTGGTTAAAATGCTACAATATCGTTCAACTCTGCTATTTATATGGCCACATGAATGTACTATATGAATAACCCGACTACTTACGGGGGCAACGACGGGGCCAAGGTTGTGGACTGCACAGAGACAAAGGAGTTGTCCATTTCAACATGTGTGGAAGTAATGCTATCCACGGAGGTCAGCTCGGTAACTTCTAAGTGCAATCAGTGAGCAATGCATGAATATGTCAGATTATAAACAATTAGCACTCACCTGTTGTACTTGGCATCTCTCGTCTCACGGGTGGTGCTGATAGTCTAGCTATATCTTCACTAAGTATGGGCTCCAGATCAGTTGTGGCACCAGAACAAGTGACGCCGTCAATCCACTTGCGTGCCTCCGGTCCCAATTTTCGTATCAGGGCCTGCAGCTCGTTCTCCTTCTCCATGAGAGCCTTGCGGAACCGACAATTGGTGTTTTTGACATCGCGCAGCCGCTGTTCCAACTCACAAACCGATGAATCGCGTCGATTCTTGGACATGGGTCGTAACGTGGCACGTACTCGCTTGTCAACAACACCTTGAGGATTGCGCTTGAGTTCGACGAGCTGAAAGAGATGCAGAAAGATTAATTGGTTGCAAAGAGTATCCAGATCACAGCAAGGATAAAACAACCATAACAGTTGATACAGGATAGACTTTAAAGTCAGTAATGCCAGCGAGCATTGCTGTTATATAATATAAAAGTAGAAATATATAGGATAGTTTAGAGTTTAGTATAAATATGTAGTTATGTAGCGCATTCAAAGTTTTGAATTTAGTTTAGTGCGTTAAATGAGAGAATGATCATATTCATAGATTGAAATGATCAAACAAACATTCGATATTAACAACATTCATATTACAAATGTACATAATATGTCTGCATTGCATGTACGAGTATTTACACAATTACATACATGTATGTAATTCATTATTGTACATATGTATTTAACAGCTACAAAAACTACAAAACTTCCTTACTACCAGTCTTACTTTCGGTACGAACACCAAACACAAAGTGGCTGTCGTACAAAAAATGATAAAAAACGAGAGTAAGACAAAAACTAGATCCTTTCGATCTGATAACACCAGCGATATGGCCGCGCCGGCGATACAGGTAATGAACACATTATAAACGGAGAAACCAATATGCTTGGAATCGTTTAGGGCTGGTATGGAGACGTGTCGGGTTTCCCAGGCCAAAAAGGCACCGAAAACCTAAAAAGAAGCAAAATTATTGATCGAAATAAGAAAGGCACTAAATAAGAGGAGGATTCTACGTACCAGTAACAAGCCCTTATATGCATATATAATGCTAACAAATATCGTCATGTGTTCTGATTGGCAGTATTCATTCTCGGGTATCACAAGCACATCATCAATATTCTCATGGTGCTGAAGGAAGAATTAAAAAGTTAATTCAAGTAATCGTCATAAAGAATATGATGTGATTCTCACCTTTGGCTCTAGCTTCTTGGTTTCGCGATAGAAGGGATCAGCAATCTGCCAGGTGGTTATAATAGCTATATCAATGGCCAACAGCACACCCACAACCATAAACAACTGATAGTCCTTGATCACTTTCTTGTTGAGCTTTAGATCGGTAAAGATCGAGTGCACACGCCACGTTTTGGAGAACATGGCTCCAAAGGCCAAACTGAAGCCGGCCATAAGGATCAGGGCACGAGCCGTGCAGATATAGGGAAAGGCAGCAACACTACTTAGGGTTGTGTCCAGTCCAAGGAATATAATGCTCAAATAGGTCAACATGCAGCCAATAATGATTAGATTATTTAAATGCGGACTGGACATTTTGATGTAGCTAAAAAATGAGATGCAAGTGTAAAAAAAGATGCGAGAAGATTGATTTTTCTTACCGTTGATTGCGATACTTGATATTGAAGGCAAGGAAAACGGTGGCTATGATCACGCCAATGACAGAGGCGCTGGCTGACACTATGTATATGGTGGGATTGACTTGGCTGTGTTCTATGTAGATTACCGTGCGATCCTTGGGCGGCGTTTTTCCCACCCAACGAACTGGCCTACCTAGCGTCATGTCCAAATGAGCCTGTTGCGAATGATATTCACCGATCTTCTCCATTTGTCCCAGTTGAAATTGGGTAATCAAAATGTTGGCCTTGCGCTCATTGTTGTAGAAACGTACAGGACCCTAAAAGAATTCATTCCAATCAGCATATAGTTATGTACAATTTAATTTATAGTACTTACTGTTACGCCCTCAAAGGAAGTATTACGTAATGCCTCTAGGAAGATGTTTTCCCAATCCTTGACACGATAATCAAAATGTGTCAGCAGATCCTCACGCTTCTCAGCTACATACTGTATGGCCAAGGCGGCTGCCCAGATACCATCATAGGTGTAGCCATGGAAGCGCGAGTATTCCGAGCCGCGTAATCTATCATACTCTACCAGATACTCATCCGCCGTCTGCAATGAGAAACATGGCTAAAATTTTGATCCCTACAGAAGTTTACAATCTACTTACAATGCCGGCAACTGTAATGTCTCCGCTGGTTGATAGCGGTAATAGATCCACCAAGATGGCCCCTTCCAGAGCAGTGGCAATTTCATCCACGGTACACTCACTGTCCAGTGTAACGTTCCACCAATCCGTGGAGTAAGTTGCCATGATCAACCATTGATAAGCTCTACCATACATCTCCAATCTGTAAGATATTACTCGGTATTAATCATTATGAAAGCATCTTCTAATCCTGGGGTGAATAAAGTAAAACCCACTTGTAAGCTTCACAAAATACTTTCCGGGCGAAATGCTCATTGAAGTTTCCCAAATGATGCGTACATCCTTTTCGCGTAGTTTTTTGAGTGACTCGGCGACATCGTTGACAAAGCTTTGGGTCTCTACCACCTCCAGCTCCATGGAGTCCAGATCAGCCACCATATGATTGTGTGGCAGGGAATATCGTGGTTCGTTCTGATACACAGTGCCCACTCGTGTCCAGTTGAACTCCCTGAGCAATGCCAGCCGAGGAGCATTGAATGCATTCTCCGAGGGCACTACTCGAAAGAAATTGGGAAATGCATCTTTGGTGAACATGGGATGAGTGTCCGCATAGCTTAGCTGTGTGAGGTGCCAGTGCTTGCTGGCCTTGGCTATGGGATCTGTGACGTGGGTGCAGGCGGCTCCAAAGAGCATCACCTTGTTGGGACCCGAGTGCATCATATCGAAAAAGGATTTCACGCCTACAGCAGCATTGCACTAGGAATGGAATTATAAAAATGCCTTAGCTATTTATTTATTGAAGGAGATTTGTAACCTACCTGTGTGTCATTCCACCACATGTGCAGTCTGTAATTTGTCAATATCTGTGGATGCTCATTGACGTGACCCAGCGCCAATTTAACACTGGGCATAACTCCCCGTCCTGTATAGGAATTTTCCACACCATCGCCATAAGGAAAAAATCCCGCTATATAAACATCCGAGCGTTTGGCAGTTCTGGCCTGAGTCAGGACCAGACAAAGGCCAAGGCACAGCAATAGTGACAGTAGCAGTTGTGGGTGGAACATGTTTGATTTCGCGGGCTGTCAATCGATAACAATAATTTAAGTCTTCTTCTAAGCACAACGTTAAATGTGGAAATTTTACATGTACACGTAATTAACATACATGGCTTCACTAATATACAAAACAGCCATACAATTATATTACTTATTTATGAAAAGCCTTCCGAGACCAATTTATTTTTCAAAGTCATGCCCAATAAATATCAATTTGAAATTAGTTCAAGGCGCTGCTGCGCCAATTAGGCGTGCGTGTCCATGCATGTCACTAAAAAAATTCCACACACATACACATTCACACAGACATGGCACGTAGTCCTTGCACAAAATTTGTATAGCACATTTCAGATATTTAATTGCAGAAAATGCATTAAATCACAATATTCATAATATTAAATGTATCTTAAATAATTTAAACATTTTATTATACTAATAAACTGGAATTTTTCCAACTTGAGAGAACACTACATATTGCGCTGTCTAAACTTAATGTATACCAAGTTTTCTTTTATACTTAAAGTGTACCAAGAGTCGTATACTTGATAAGCGTACCGCGACCTTAACTTGCGAGCACAATTTATTTAATGTCTAAATACATATTTGTTTGATTTTATTTGAATTTTTTTATTTAAGCTGTTTCGCTTCGTTGGAAGTTGCGAAGGTCCGAAAAATTGTGTATCCTGACAATTTGACAGTTGACCTGACAGTTGCCAAAGGACATGGATATGCGCATGTCTCGGGAATTGACACCCTTTGCTTTAGCCCACGATTTCGCATTGTCAACAACATCGTAAAAAAATAGTATACAAAACAAAAACAGGCAACAGGTGAACGAGCATTAAGGACTTTTGTTTTGCTAACTCTGTTCGTTGTTATGACCGTTGTCATGGACTACGGCCGGAATGAAAAAACTCTAGGCCGACCTACACTTAATTGTTAAATTATTATTAAAAGAGACATCATGGAGGACTACGCGCCGAGTCGTTACAAAATGCTGGACAAAATTGGCGAAGGAGTGCACGGTTGCGTGTTTAAGGCCATCGATTTGCAGCGAAATGTGGAGGTGGCCATCAAGAAGGTGGCCTTAAAAAACAAATTTGGTAACATTTCATTGAATACACTGCGTGAAATTAAAACACTTCAACTTTGCAACTCGGAATACGTAAGTTTTGATATGCATTCCTACATAAACTATTGCTATATATAGTCCAATTCTGCAGATACTTGACATTATAGAGATTTATCCCGATCTTACTGGCCTTTCGCTGGTTTTGGAGTACATGCCCGACACGTTGTATGGTCGTCTCAAGAACGAAGTAAATCCGTTGAGCCGCCAGCAGGTGCGCAAATATTCGCTAATGATGTTCAAGGGCATGTCCTACCTCCACGAAGCGGGCATTATGCATAGAGACATTAAACCTGCCAATTTGTTAATCAGTCACACCGATGTTCTTAAAATTGCTGACTTTGGTTTGGCACGCCTTCACTTTCCGGACGAGGAGTCTCGCCTGTATTCTCCACAGGTTTCCACGCGTTGGTATCGCGCTCCCGAAATACTTTGGGGCAGTCAGAAATATGGCCCAGCTGTCGATTTGTGGGCATGTGGTAATGTCCTAGCGGAAATGCTACGTGGTGTTCCGCTCTTTGCGGGCACAACAGACATTGAACAATTGGCAATTATAATACGCACACTGGGAAGTCCTCGTCTGAATGAATGGCCAGATCTTACGGCATTACCGGACTATAGTAAAATTAGGTAAACATTTCGAAAATCTAATGATATCCATAATAAAACTCGATCCTTTTCTTAGATTTCCCAACTCAGTCGGCATACACTGGGATAATTTGTTTCCCAGCTGCACACATGCTGTTGAAATAGATCTAGTCTCCAATCTTGTCGTCTATAATCCCAAAAATCGGTTAAAGGCCACCGAGGTAAGCTTCCCCCTTGTGAAATGTTCTTTATATTTAAAATCCTCCATTTACATCTATATTTTCAGGCCGTCGATCATAGTTATTTCCATTAATCTTAAGTCTTTGTATTTACACATTTAACTAACAGCTAAGATTAAGCACTTAAGAATTCTCCGACTCTTTAAATCTGTGAAATAAAAACAACGTTTAAAGCATGGATATTATTAGCATTTCAAAGGATTTACGTACTTGCACTTCAGACAGGTAAAGAATACAGTCTGTCCTTCATCAGCCGATCGAAGCTGTAATGTGGCATAGGACATTTTATCGTTGCCGCATTTGGGACACTTTCGCTCCACAACGGGACCATCAGCCTCTTCAGATTCGGATCCGCGCCTCGCTTTCCTTACCAATTTGCTGGGATCATAGGTGTTAAATTGTATAGTGTATTCAGATTTCTCACCGATGTAAACTGACAAGTAAAGTTTTAAAAATATGCAATAGACAATTTCTAATTCTTAGCTAAAGCTTACCTTCTGGATTGAACTCTTGTTTACAGTTATAGCATATTACATTCCCTTTAACTTGTAAAGGTGGTAAAATTGATCCACAAGTTGGACAGAAACCAGGGCGATTATTAAAAACATCCATTCTAAAATCTAAACAATTTGTATGCTGCACGTGCGGTGATAGAGCCAGATATTAGGGTTGTCGAAAATATATCAAAATATTAATATATCGATATATATTTTTTTGAATGATTTATTTAAAGGAATACCAGAAATGCTATCAGCTAAAGAGCAAACCATTTGGCCTGATTTTTGTAGCCTTTTGAGCCCATTTAATATGGTGATTTCGTTAATTTCACTATTATTAAAAAAGACACAGACAGTAAAAGTGGAATCTGACGAGGGCATACTGACAAAAGAGTCGCTTCGCAAACTGTTAAAAAAAAGATTTTAGCCACTTGAATCCAATAAAATATTAGTGAAATCGTCCTTTCCTGATCCCAGATTTAAAAAAATGTACATCTCACCAGTTGGAGTACAAGAGGCGACTAATATTAAAAGAATTAACTAAAATTTCTCAAGAAAAAAACGGTATGTCAAATTTGAAATTGTAATTATGTATTAACTTTAATAACAAGCAGTAGTTAGATAAATATTGTAATATTTTGATTCTTCCGAAAACAGAAACAAATATTTTTTGATTTTATTAACATTTTTTCAGGTTTCGGATGACGAAGATGACCTGTCCGCAGACTTTATGGAAGCCCATAATAGGTCAATTTTAAAAGGCCTAAATTATATCTTACTACAATTTTTGGGAAAATATGGAAAAATATGGATATATATTTTAAAGCGATATATAAAATATCATTTTGATATTTTTTTTAAACAGTAAATATCATCCATACGATATTTTAAAAATTTTCGACATCCTTACCAGATATCGAACTAAAATCGATAATTTGAACATATTGCGATTAGCGATAAGACTTTATATTCGATATCTCTGCACCGTGGGACGCAAAATGTTTTGATAAACTTATTTTTTATATTGCTTGAAACATTTAAATTTGATAATGAAACATTTATTTATGTGCACCTCACAAGTACAAACAAATTATCGCTAATTTCCGAAGCCCCAAAAGATTTAGCTACTCAGTACATTACATAGTCAATTGACACATGATTTCCAAGGACTATTTATCATCTTTTTTATCTGCATTTTTGGCAGTTGCTTCATCCTCACTTTCAGAGGATTCTTCCTCGTCATCCTCATCATCTTCTTCACTCTCATCGTCAACGTCTTCGCCGTCGCTTTCATCGTCATCATACGTATAACCAGCGCTTCCGCTTGCACCATAGCTGTAATAGCCTCCGTAGCCCTCCTCATCATCGCTACCAACACCCTGCTGTTGACGACCAAACTTATGGGATCGTGTCGACATGCTCAAGTCCTTGGTAACCGATGTATCATAATTGCACTTGGGACACGGTATGGCCTTATTCTTGTCATACTTAAAGCCCTTACGACGCACATGGTCCTCGCAGTAACAAGTCTTGCAGCGCAAGCACGAATATTGGCCAAGACGGTTGCAAGATTGACACTTGTAGTTCTCCGATTCCAGCACCTGGCATGAGGCCTGATGCTCAAACTGATCGTCCTCGCAAAGGAATCCATTGCAAAAGGAACACTTGAAGATTCGTCCACCATGCTCCCAAACACCGCGTTCACACTCCAGGCAAACAGCGTTCTGCAATGGACAGGTGCAGGCATGCGTAGTTAGACATTTGCGACCATGGCACACCCAAGCCTCGCAGAAGTCGCAAATGGCGCCAACCATTCCAGGAAATCCAGTGGTATACACGCCAGGATGCTTGATTACACAGTCGCCGGTCTTTAGCATGCATTTTATCTTGCCACATTGCGCACAAATGGGCAACCGTTGGACACTCTGGCAAAAATAGCAAAATGCACGAGACTTTTGCTTCTTCTCGCACTTATCGCAGTCCATCGGCGCATTGCAAGGAAGATCGGCGAGAGGAACTTCCCGTGCTCTTATCTCCTTCAGACGTAACTTTTGCTTTTCCGCCTTCTTTCGCTGGCCCGTTTTCTTTTTCGGCATTCTAAACTTTTTGTAATAAAAATTCGATTTTAAATCGATTCAAGTCGATACTTTTCACCAGGCCTGCCAACTTGTTTTCATGTGGTGGTCACCAATAGGTGGCGTTTATGTTTCGCAAAAAAGAAAAGAGGTGGCGTCACAGTGACACTGTCAAACTATCGTTAAATAAATAAAAGTATTTTATTAAAAATGAGATCAGATCAAACAAACTTATTTCAAAATTATTTAAATTCAAGTGGCTTCTTTTACAATAAATTTCGTTTATGTGCCCTACTTCGATTAAACAAAACGCAGACATATGCCAATCAGAAATAATCAGATTTCAAAATAGTAGTGGCGCCATCTCTTGTTTGTTAGCGCCGCCAGGTAACATGTTGCTTAATTTGGAAACTAGATAATTGTTGATGTCTGGCAGCACAGCACCATTTCTTTGTCATCTCTATTTGTCAACCATTACTTCTCACTTTCAAATTTTCATCAGTAGCGAGTGTGTCGTTTTTGTGGAGCAGGTGTGCTAAAAGTTTAAATACAAATTAAATAACTTGAAAACGTATATAAAAGATAAAATGGGTGGTCACAACGATCAAAATGGAAACTCCAATGGCCAGCACGATGATGTAAGTAGTACGCAAATAAAAAGTGAAAAATTTTATGGGTGCACCCCTTGTGTGTTCGTGTGTATATGTATTGTAGACACGCGTGTCTCGCTGACCGCCATTTTGAAATTCTTCATGTGCGTCAGCGGGGTAGAGGTTAGGTTAGAATTTGTGAAAAATTAAAATCGATATGAAATTTGTAATTTTTCCATTTAGGATTCCATCACCGAGCCAGAGCATATGCGTAAATTGTTTATTGGCGGTCTGGATTACCGCACAACCGACGACAATTTAAAGGCGCACTTTGAAAAATGGGGCCAAATTGTCGATGTGGTCGTCATGAAGGATCCGCGCACAAAGCGCTCTCGTGGCTTTGGCTTCATAACTTACTCTCATTCAAGCATGGTGGACGAAGCCCAAAAGGCGCGTCCCCATAAAATCGACGGTCGCGTTGTCGAGCCCAAACGTGCTGTGCCTCGCCAAGATATTGATTCACCAAATGCGGGCGCAACTGTGAAGAAACTGTTTGTGGGTGCTTTGAAGGACGATCATGATGAGGAAAGTCTGCGTGATTACTTCCAGCATTTTGGAAGCATTGTAGATATCAATATTGTAATGGACAAGGAAACTGGCAAAAAACGTGGCTTCGCCTTTGTTGAGTTCGACGATTACGATCCCGTGGACAAAGTTGTGTGTAAGTATCTAACTAAGAAATGTTTTCTATATTTTTAACAGTCCCAGCTCCGCATAGCAATGTTTGATGTGTCTGTGCGGCGTTTCATGGCTGTAAGATAAACGTTGCTTGTATTATATCTTTGTTAATTAGGCCCTCAGTATGCCTAGTTGATGAAAACGTATGTGCCACATTTGGTCTATTTATTACACAGTACTGACAACTTGACAGGCTTGACCAACACCTGAATCGGGTTTCCTTTTAAATGCTGTGAGATGAATTAAAGCGTCGGCTTACGCTATGTTATGCGAATGTATATTTGAATCCTATTCAGCGTAACACGCAGCCTCGTTACATCCTTATTTCATTATTGTAACATCCTTTCACAGTCCCAGCTCCGCATAGCAATGTTCGATGTGTCTGTGCGGCGTTTCATGACTGTAAGATAAACGTTGCTCATATTATATCTTTGTTGACTGGGCTACTTATGCTCAACCGATGAAAACGTATGTGCCACACTTGCTTACTTATTCAGTTAAATCTTTGCACAGTACTGACAACTTGACAGGCTTGACCAACACCTGAATCGGGTTTCCTTTTAAATGCTGTGAGATGAATTAAAGCGTCGGCTTACGCTATGTTATGCGAATGTATAATTGAATCCTATTCAGCGTAACACGCAGCCTCGTTACATCCTTATTTCATTATTGTAACATCCTTTCACAGTCCCAGCTCCGCATAGCAATGTTCGATGTGTCTGTGCGGCGTTTCATGACTGTAAGATAAACTACCAGCCGATATTATATTTTAGTTATTGATGCAACTTTGCTACGATGATCAAAAAGTATTGGTATAGTTTATATTTTGTAATATTCTATTAGGCCTAGTTCTGTTTTGAATGCTTATTAATCATTTTTTGCATACACTTTTTTATTACAGTGCAAAAGCAACATCAGCTCAACGGGAAAATGGTGGACGTGAAGAAAGCATTGCCGAAACAGAATGAAATGGGTGGTGGTGGTGGCGGAGGTCGCGGTCAGGGTGGACGTGGTGGTGGTGGCAATCGTGGTGGAAATATGGGCGGAGGTATGGGTGGTGGTGGCAATTTTGGCAACCAAAACGGAAACTGGGGCAATCGTGGTAACAATGATAATTGGGGAAATAACAACTTTGGAGGCGGCTACGGTGGCGGCAACAATTGCTGGGGCAATAATGCCGGACCATGGGATAACAACTGGGGCAACAATGGCGGCAACTTCAGTGGTGGTGGTGGCGGTGGCGGCAACGGTAACTGGGGTGGCAACAATGGTGGCAATGACTTTGGTAACTACCAGCAGAGTTACAGCGCGGGACCACAACGCGGTGGCAACTTTGGCAACAACCGCATGCAGCCCTACCAAGGCGGAAACTTTGGCAACAAAGCAGGTAAGAAGCAAGCAGCAAACCAATCAAGTTAGCATCCCATCGTAATAGGAGTCCAGCACGAATACATAGTTAGTTCTGAAAAGGGGAAAACCAGTCCTATACTCTGTTTTCGTGTCGTGCTCATCCTCGTAGATATCCTTACACCAAACTGTTTGAACGTTTTTACAGTTTAGCAGTTAATTATCAATTAAAATGCAGTGAGAATAATTCTTAGGACGTCGGTTTAAGCCATCTCATGTGTATTTCAAATCAATCCAGATAAGCTGTAACACGCAGACTCAATACAATTCAGTTTTTTTAACATAATTCTAAAGATAATTTAGCGCTGAGCAATTTTTATTTAAGGCTATTTTAGTGATGAGCAATTTTTTTTAAAGAAAATGTGGGTTCTCTTGTTTTTTTAAGGCGGTGGAAACCAAGGCAATTATGGTGGAAACAATCAGGGCTTCAATAACGGTGGCGGCAACAACCGCAGATATTGAGGCGCCCATAAGAGGTGAGCATAGATATAAATTTAGTTAAGGTCCTAACAAAAAAAAAAGTTTGCCAAATTAATCAAGCGACCAACCTACAACCTGTCTATATTGTTTGGTTTTTCTTTTTTTAAACAAACATTTTGAGTAGGCTTCTTGCGTTTTCATATAATACAAATACTATATTATAAGGAACTCGTATTATCTTATCGGTACTTTCCTGGTAGCCTCTAACAGCATCTTAGAAACGAAAAATTAAATATTTTCTTTTGGAACCTTTTTGAACACTTTTGAAACTAACGAAACACTTTTAAGTTTATTTTTATTTATAGTTTTATTTTCTTAATTTTTTTTTGTGTAAATCGTATTTAGCGAAAACAATTTAAGAACTGTTGGAATGCATTACAAATGATTTAAATAACGTTTCTCATTTATCGACATTTTATAGGTGGTAAATTAGCAGTGGCTCAGTTTATGCCCAAAAGTCAAAGTCAAGTAAACGATACGCAATTCAATGATATGAGCAACAACTCATATACCTAAGAAGTTTTATCCGAGAACAACCAATACCAAAATCATGACAGAAGATAAATATCAGGAAACAGTGCAGTACAGTCGTGAGATTGGTTCAGTCGAAAGTCAGTACAAAGTACAGAGCAGAGGCAGTGTGTATGTGTGTGAGTGTGATGCAGTGCAGACAAAATAAATTACATATAACAATAAAAAACAGCAGAGCAGAGCAGCAACATCACATCAGCAGAGTTAACAGAACTTACAATACAGAGAAGAGACAAGAGAAGAGTAAGCAGCAGCGAGCCTCACACATACGCATCTCAATCAGCAGTACACGTACACAGCAGCAGCTGGCCAGGATTCAATGAGAGTAATTTGCACAGTTACCATCCATAATACTTATGATTAAAATTTACTTACCTACCTACCTACGTACACGTCAAACCAATTCAATATTCAATTAGCATAATATTTATATATTCAACATTTTATAGCAAACCCAAAATAAGCAACGCAACATTGTAAAATTAGTTTGATTGTCATATTGGAGTTGTTCAGCTAATTAAGATAAAGCTAACGAAAAAAAAGAATCAACACCCAATTCTCTTGCAAATGATATAAAGAAATCGAGTTAAATTTTGTATTTTTTGTAGCCACATTGCTTAACGAAATTCTTTAGTTATCAATAATTTTAGTACTATTTATATACAAAAACAAAAGAAAAAATAACTTCGTGTCGGCAGCCCCACCCCCCAGTCGCCCAGTGGTGGTTGAACGGTTGCCGCGCATTATTTCTGATAATCAGTGCAAAATTTACACAAAAATCTATATATTAATATGTATTACTACTTTTTCACTAGGCTTAAGTTCTCATAATCTTTAAATGAGTAGAGCGCGTGTTCACTTCTTTCGAGCCGCGCGCTGCATTAGCATTAAATATACATATACACTTAAATATCACATAGTGGGTTCCTAGGAACCAAGGATAACTTAACTAATAATGATGAGGAGCTTCTGACGCTCATTTTTTGTAAGCGACAATGACGACATTGAACATTAAAATATCTCCCCAATGTTTAGTTGTAACCAAAAATGAACAAAAATTAAATGTAATCGATACCTTTTAGCAGTTTCTATGCAGTTGTGAGAGGTCAGCGCAATTAAGGATTTTAATATGTTAAACAAAATTTACATTTAAATGTAGCAAAGAAAGATCTAAAACACATACAGCAATGAATTTATGTAAAATTGACAAAAAGAAAAGAAAAATATCAACAAAAAAAAACAAAGAAACAAAAACAAATCCAAAAAAACGTTGTTTAGTTCAAGCGTAGTCTTGTATTTTATTCGTACTTTTTAGTATAAGTTTTGTATTTAGAACAGGAAAACAGGAGCAGCAGATCAATCAAGCACAGTGCAGATGCCAGACTACGTATGTAACATACATTCAATTCTCTCATAATGTGTAAGTTGGAAAGGCAAGTAAGCGGTTAGAGTCAGAAAGCCAATTGTTCCATACGGTAGCGGTTGTTGTGGGCGGGCACTTTATAATTTTCTATATGATTTTTTATTGTTTGTTTTACTTAAATGGTTATTCATGGAATGCACACACCGTATTACTAATGTATATCATTTAAAATATATGTTATTGTCATTTTTGTTCCAAGTTGGCTGAAAAGTAATGCAAAGCGCTGAAAAAGACGGCCGCCAAGCTACACTCAGCCACAAAACGGACAATCAACGCTCGCAATTTGGCCAGCGAAGCTGACCATTTGTAATCTCTGCAGATTGGACAAACATTTTATCAATATGGGTAAGTTTTAGCTGTATAAAAAACAGCAGTTTTACTTTTCAGGTGGTCACTGAATCAGAGGAAAGGCTGATGGCAACAAATCTAATGGTTGTTTTTGAAATAAACATTTTTATTTTTATTATAAATATACGAATTTAAATATATAAATAAATAAATATTGAAAAGTTTACGTGTTTTGAAATTTTTGTAACGGATATTTTTAAAGCGCCAGTGTGCACACACTTGGAAAATTTCACTGTGGTGCTGATACATTTTTCAATATACAATCTGCTTACCCAACTAATGCTTAAAGTATCTTGGATCAAAGGGTTTACTAAGGAAATCAAAGTATATTTAAATGAAGCTCACTTTTCAGTTGCTAAAGTGGGCAAGCTCGCCTATTACTAATTTAAATCAGAAGGAAATAAATATCGATGCACAAGTATCGTCCAAAAACATCGATAGCTCAACTATCATGAAAAAGTACTTATCGATATATCAAGATTTTAAAGACACAATTAATTTAGTTGCATTGTGTTTAATAGCAGTGCAATATTGCAGAGCTGAGATTTTCCGTTCAATTTGCTGAATAAGTTCAATCGATAATTTTTGAATCGTGAACTAAATCAGTCATTTAGTTCAGTTTGCTAGCTCGAAATAAAAGAAATCCGCTTTAAATTTTTAAATTTATAAGGAATTTGGTTTGCTTAAACTTAATCTTCTGCTTTTAATAAAACAATTTTATTTATTTGATTTGAAGAAGTTTGAATGAGAATCTATCGATATCGATATATCAATATAGCTTTAACACCTTTTTGTAATAGGTGGCGCTTTGTTTTAAAAATTGAGCGCCCGTTAAGCTTAAAAATATTGACTTGATTGTTCAATTTAAATTTGTGCTATGCCTGCGTGCGTTTGTGCGTTTGAACTTGTAAAATATTTGTTGCTTGGAATAATTTCAGATAATGAAGACAAATAATAAAAAAAAAATAATTCACCAATGCTTGTTATTAAATGTTGATTCTTTGATTTCAATTTGTGCACAATTTAATTGCAATAATTGTTGAGAAAATACGTACAATTTGTTTGTGTTTTATATCACAGCACCGAAAAAAAAATTAATTTATCCTTATTCCTTGCGAGCTCAAAGGTCTGCACCGGACGGCAACTAAATTGTTAGTGAACGGTCCACACAACGCAAGCGGCCAACTAGCCTCAGCAGCGGCGCAACAGTTGAGAGATAGAAAGCGTCAAGTACAAGGAGACAGTTGGCGACAGCGAACATACACACGCACACACTCTCAATCGTTCAACAGCGAACATACACACGCACACTCTCTGAACCGTTCAACAGCGAACATACACACGCACACTCTCAATCGTTCAACAGCGAACAAACACACGCACACTCTCTGAACCGTTCAACAGCGAACATACACACGCAAACACTCTCAATCGTTCAACAGCGAACATACACACATACACACTCTAAGCATCGCGCTCTGAGCAGCGCGCTCTGAGCTGCGCTCTCTGTGGATCACCGTCCACTGCTTAGAGAGCTGTTGGTGTGGTAGGCGCCGTACACTGGTATGCGTGCGTGCTACATTTATTTATGTACGCTTGCTACTGCAAGTTGAGGGCATTCAGAATACAGACGCCGGTGCGTACACATGCCAGGTAATTCTTGAATGGTATAGGTATATAAACATTCAATTTAAAATTTAAACAACTCATATTTCAATTTGTGCATATTTTAAACTTGGTGAAAAATAACCGCAATAATCGAAACTAACGAAAATAATTTGTTGACGAACAATCGACCAACTAAGCAAAATATTCGATATAGTTAATAAAATACTGAATAAGTTCATTTGTTCATTTCGATGACCCGTTCATTTGAACTTATTCAGAACGAAACGACCCAACTCTGCAATACTGTTTTTGAGCTATTATAAACTGCCCATATTTATACTGGGCGGCCCAAGGCATACGGCTAGCATACAATGGAGGCCACTCGCATAGTCAAATTTGTATACGCCTATAAAGACTACGCCGGCGAAGATAGCGAAGCTAGTCTGGATATTAAGTTCCCTTTTGAGGATGACAGCATTGAGGAGTTGGTAACTCAGCTTTTGTCGCAAATGGATCCAATGATGCGGTATTTGGACGAAGACGTTAGTAAGTTTCGCAGTTAATAATTTGAGTCGATGACTTTTATGAAAAAATCACGCCCCCAATAGATTTGGAAAAAGAGCTGCAATCGTTTATTGACCTGGAGCATCAGAAGTTCCTGGACGATTATGCCGAAAAGTTGATTAATCAGGCAGCTAACGAAGAGCTGGACTTGGAGGCAATTGTGCGAAACACGGAACGTCTATATAAAGATGAGTTGCTGCAGTTTGCAGATCGCGTAGGTCCAAGCGATGAAGACATATTTGCTCAGAGTTTTCATCGACTGGTACACTCTACTTCGTTAGAGGATATACTTAAGAGAGAACGGGGCTATGCCAAGGTCATATCTGATATAACAGATCTAATGGACAATGAAGTGGAGACGCTGAACACGTCTCAGCAGCAGGAAATGGACAGTCAGATTAATCAGCTGGATATAACGACAACATCAGAAGATATTAACAATCTGTTGGCACAACAATACACAACACAGAACTTTGTGCGAAAACGTTATGAATCTGAGTTGGAGTCAATGATGGGTCATCAGAAGAATGAATATCGTAATTGGATTACCAGTCAAGTTAGTCAAATGTTCCAAGTGTCTCCGGTATCCACTCCGTTGGGCAATCGATCATCCATGTTCGTGTCACAACAGCCATCAATGGAGGAGAGCTTTACCATTCACTTGGGATCTCAACTAAAACATATGCACAACATTCGCATACTCAGCGCCAATGTGACGGATTTATGCAGTCCGCTGCATGCAGAAGAGAGTTTAAATGGTCTCAATATGGCATTGGGACTATACTCCAGCTCCCTCTGCGGTGTTGTGGTGCTGACTCCCTCCATACAGGCGCAGACCAATAAGAGTATTATCAAGAATGCCAACAGATCGACCGAGTTTCACTTTGATCAGATGGATGTACAGCTGGAAAAGATTGAGAAGCAAATACGTGCCCTTAACACGAGTGACACAAGCAGCTCACCAAGCAATGGCAGTGGAAGTGGCAACAGCGCCAACAGCGAAGGCAGTGCCACATCTTCGCCAATTAAACAACATGTGCCAAAGTTGAAAACCGGCGACTTTTTTATAACTAAACACTCGAATCTATCACAATCTCATGTCATATTTCATTTGATCTCGGACGAACCCATCAACAGTCCCAGCGAAATAAACTCTCGGCATCCGGTCATCTTGGGACTGCGAAATATATTAAAGACCGCCAGTCGTCATGACATTACTACTTTAACCATTCCAGCTCTATTGCGACACGAGATGAGTGAAGACATGACAGTTCAGTGGTGCATAAGACGAGCAGAGCTTGTCTTCAAATGTGCTAAGGGTTTTATGATCGAATCAGCCTCTTGGGGCGGTGCAGAGTTAAGGTAAGTCAATGAGGTATTTTTAAAGTTAAATGATAACATGTTTAATCGGTCTGATTTTCTTTATAGCACCTTGCAATTGCTGCTGCCACATGATATATCCGAGGAATTGTTCACAACGTTGGCTGGAATGGTGCCCAACGTATTTCGCGTGGCAAATCCAAAGATACTCGTTGATAATAATAAATAGAGGCATTCCCTGATATTAATTAAAGACTTGTTGTTTATTTATATGAATATACATTTTATTCAGATTCATAGTTATATTTATGTTTGTATGTATATGCTTCGATTTGTTTTTGTCGTTTTTACGCAAAATGTAAATTAAACACACTCAGAATTTCTGTAAATGTTCCTGTATCCAATTTCGTCAATAATAATCCATAGTTATTAATTAAACTTCAATGCAAACGTTTTGCAAACTACAACACTACTTTTGTATAAATACATTTATGTATATATTTTTATAGGTAATCTTGTGTATATGCGTATGTATGTATATTACTTCCAAATTTAAATGTGTATCTTTGGTTTCATTCGATCTTCTCATGCAATTCGTGTAATTCCGTTTTGTGTTTCTTATTTTCTTTCGGTTATCAATAATGTTTAATATGTATCTTTGAATAACTCTGGTTTGTTAACTTGTAAATATGCGTTTTGTTTTGAAATAAATATATATATTCTTTTTTATGTAAATTTAACAATTAATTACGTTATAATGTTTCATTTTTAATCAACATTTCGCTGTTTTAAAATTTTTTTTAGTTTCCTTTTATTTTTTTTTTTTGGATATAGCCAAGTACGTTGTATGCTTGTCTTTGCCTGTGTCTGTTTATGTTTATGTGTTTGTGAATGTGTCTTGATGCTTTGCAGTGAGAGTTGAGTTTTAGAAAATATTCTATCTGAGACTATCAGATGTTGAGTCAGCAGGTCTTTTGGGTTTCAGTTAATAATTTTAAATGGGATTTCTGAAATCAATGAAAATTAATGACATATAGGTACAGGAACGAGTAATGAAGCAACACATTATATTCGTGCCTCGGGGGCATTGAAAATTTTTGTCGAAATGACGGAGCTGCATTAGAAAAATTGACATAATTCGCATTATAATCGTAATCGTTATACGTACTCTTAGTTCAGTTGTCTATGTTGAAACTACCATGCTAGATATTAAATAAATAATATTATTCAGCCATTTGTAAAATTAATGCTTAATGCTTGCTTAGTATGGCGCTTAAAATGTCTCAAACTGAAACTCTTAATTAAGGAAAATATTAGATTTGTTTGTCAGCCTAAGATAATTCCATTAATAAATTAAAAACAAACTCACACCAGTTTTGGGGGAGCCCAAAGTGTTTATGTGTGTGTATTAAGTGTAGTATGTTATGTTCGTTATCGTCTTTGTCTTGTGTTAATTTGATTTCATTTGAAATTTCGATGCTACTTTTAATGAGTTCTCTACTATTTGCATGCCAAAAATGTACTGAAATATCGTCCTATAATTCGTTAATACTTTGCGCGTGCCTTAAACTACAGTTTTGCAATAGGTCTAGATGTATTTTTAGTTATTGAAATAAGAATACATAATAAAAGTGATTTGTATACTAAAATTGAAACTATCACAAAAAACAAATACTTTTCATAAAGTACAAATTAAGTATATAAACTCAATTAAGTCAAATACACGCTACTACTATAATTGAGTATGCAATGTGTGTGTGTGTATTTGGGTGTGGGTATGTGTTTTGGGTGTTTGTCTTTGTTTACATTTGGCTCTCCTTTCGCCACTGGAAGGTGCCTGACTTGACGCCAATGCTGGAGGAGCCCTGATTGCTGCTTGATGAGAGCATGTTGTTGGTGCGTCTGATGAGCTGAGCAGCCGAATCAAAGCGACTGCGAATGAGCCTCATTGCCGGATTGCTGGATACGCCACTGCGCTTGCTTTTGCTGAAAACAATTAATAATATAATTAATTTTGATATACACATAAGTTTATCTACTGCTCACCTTGATGAACTGGGCTGATTTTCCTTTAGGTTACCCAAAATAATACGCATATGCGTATCCCGCGCAAAATGATTATCGGGCAAGGCGGGCTTTGAACCGCCACTTGGACCAGCTCGGTCATCATCCACAAAGGCATTCAATGCTGGCAGCTGGCCAGGTGAACTCAATTCGCTGCTCGGCGAATGTGGTGGTGTGGCATACAACGGCGACATGCACTCCATGTCGTAGAGATCCGCCTCGTTTGTCATATTGCTTGCTGCGAGAACAGAATGTGATTCGAAAAAGTTTTTTTTAATATTATTAGCCCGTGACTTACCCAGCTGATGCTCGCTGAGATCGGGTAGCACTTGAGAATGGCGCTGTCCATTGCTGCTAGATTTATGTGAGGCTGCAGCTGAGCCCGAGGCATGCTTCGAGTTGATCATCAGATTGTTGCGTGAACTTAGTTTGCTTTGACGTTGTAATTGCTGTGTGAAGGTGAGAGGAGCCTGCTGCAGGAGAAGATTGGATCACATTAAATGAGATCAGTTAAATGATAAACCTTTACTTACATCATTGCTGCTGCCCGTGGATTGACTAGAGATGACGCTCTTGCGTTTGTGCAAGCTGCTCGTATCGGATTGCATAGTGTTCTGATAGAAATTATTTGAGCTGTGCGTGGAGCTTGAGGCATTGAGAACCTGCAGATTGCTGCCATTGTGCACCGTGGCAGTGGTTGCCGCCGAGCAGACGGAGGAAGCGGAGGCGTGTGCCGGATAAGGAGCAAGGTTCTGATGCAGGGGCAGCGCTGGAGGCTGATCGGGAGAGCGCAGCATGCTGGCATGGAATTTTGCTTCATTGGGATTGCTAGCTTCATCTAAAAAAGGTAAAGGAAAGGATTTAGTAACAAAGCAGAAGACTACGACGCTTGCAATTGGTCTTACTTTTGGTATAGCTCTCAAAGATCTTCAAAATGCTGCTGCGACTCGATTTAGCCGCCAGCTTGATGGGTGTGCGTCCACAGTGATCCGACTTGTAAGGATTAGCGCCAAATTGCAGCAGAGCAATGACACACTTCTCATGGCCCTCCTGGGCAGAGATGCCCAAGGCGGTGGCTCCTTGTTTGCAGGCATGATCCGCCAATGCACCGTAGTAAAGCAATATATTCATGACATCGTGATTTCCCTGCCAGGCGCAGGAGTGTAGAGGTGTGCGTGCCTCCAGATCCATTGAGTTGACATCCGCACCAGCTTCAATCAGAGTCTTCACCATGTCCGAGTGTCCTTGCCAGGCGGCCACATGCAACGCAGTTCGTCCTTCGCTGTCGGGAATGTTGACATCCACATTGGTCATGTCCAGCAGGTACTTGACAATCTCCAGCTTATTCTCCAGTGCCAAAATGTAGAGCGTAGTGCGAGAGTCTGCGTCCTTGGAGTTCACATCGCAGCAAAATTTCAACAGGAACTCTACGGTTTCCATGTGTCCTTCGAGACAGGCCAATCTAAACGCTGTTTTGCCATCATGAGCCTTCTGATCCACAAAGCTGGAGTGGACATCGAGTAGGGTCTGGACACAGCGTAGGCGTCCTTCCTGGGCAGCCAAATGCAATGCTGTCTTTCCCTCATTGTCACACTCATCGATCTTGGCGCCCGACTCGAGCAGCTGAAGGCAAACCTCATGGAATCCCTCAAAGGCGGCATAGTGCAGAGGCGTCCAACCCGCATTATCCCGATGCGTCTCGTCCAGCCCGCGATCAAGCAGCTGACGCACTGTCTCCACATTTCCCTGGGCAGCGCCAATGCTCAGCACGGTGCGTCCCTCGGAGTCCATACAATCGATGCCACAGCCCCAGAAGAGCAACAACCTTACAACTGTGGCATGTCCCGCCGTGCAGGCAGCCCACAACGGAGTGCGTCCCATGAAATCAGCCAAATCGGGATCAGCAGCATTCTCCAGCAGCAGCTCACAGACCTCAGCATTGCCCTCAAATGAACTGACCAGCAATGGAGACATGCCATCATTGTCCAGCTGATCCGTGTTGGCGCCATGATCCAAAAGCGTGGAGATCACCTTACTGTATCCCGAGGAACCGCACAAGGCAGCCACACAAAGAGCACTGCGTCCATCCAGATCCAGGTGATTCACATTTGCGCCATTCTCCAAGAGTATTTCCACAATGTCATAGTGTCCCATGTAGGAAGCGGCAATCAACGAAGTGCGTCCCTGACGATCCACAGAGTTGACATCCGCGCCAGATTCAATCAACAGCTTGAGGATATCCTCATGTCCACTCCAGGCGGCAGCTCGTAGCGCCGTGCGTCCTTCCTTGTCTGCCAAATCAATTTTACAGGCAGGTTGGGCAATCAACAGCCTGACAACCTCACTGTGTCCTCCCCAGGAAGCGGATCTTAATGGCGTCCAACCATCGCGATCTGCATGGTTGACGTCGACACGCTTCATGCGACCTGTGCCATCGTTGCAAGGTTGCGAGAAGCTCATCAGCAACTTGACAACTTCTAGGTGTCCATTTCTGGCTGCAATATTCAAGGCTGTCTGTCCATTGTAATCCTCAATCTCCAAGTCGATGGGACTCTTGCAGGCATTGAGGGCACGCTCCAACAACTGATGATTGCCATCGTTGGCTAGGATGTGGATCAAAGCCTTGCCCTTGTGCAGCTCAATGTGATGGGAGTCGGAGAGTTGATGCAACGTACTTGATGCATTCTCATCCTGGCTCTCGTGCGGCGGTTCACTATGCTCCGAGGGGCTAACCGTACGTTGTGTCTCCAGCAGACAACTCTTCTCACTGGACAACAAAAGATCTGCCAGCTCAAAGTCAATGTTTTGTGATTTATCCGACAATTCTGGTGACATTAGTGATGACTCACAGGAGTTTTGTGCCTCGGCATTATTGATGCCCGTCTCGATGAGCAGCTTAAGGATCTTTGCATCCGTCGGCAGACTTGGCTTAAAGAAATCGCAAAGGAACTGGGCAAATGGTTCACTCAACTCATTGGAGAGGAAACGCTCCAGCATCGAGCGGGTCTTGGGCAAAAAGTTGACATCGGTTTTGAAATCATGTTCACACTGGGCACAACAATTCAAGTGATTTGTGTAGAAACAATCGCTAAGGTTTAAACGCGATTCGAGGAGCATGAGTATAAGATCAAGATCTACATGGCGATTGGTCAAATATTCCCCAGACTTGATGAGATGATAGGCAAACCGTCTCACAGTATTTGCACAGAGTGTGTCTGCCACAAGTAAATAATACATGGAGATCATGACGTGACCCTCGTTCACATCACAGATGAACTTCTTGGTTGCAAACTTGACATCCACCAACCAATCGGCAAACGAGTTGTGAAAGATCTTCAGACGTTGCGCATTCGCATCGTAGGCCAGAATATTACGCATCAATTGCAATCGCTTCTCAAACTCCTGGCAATCGATGGTATAGTTATGAGTCCTTAGACAATTAAAGAGAAAGAGTTTATCCACATAGCCGGAGGAGGCTAACAACACATTGAGCAGTGGACGAATCTTCATGTATTGCTTCTTGTTGAATGACTTTTGACAGATGTAAAGATACAGTCCATTGAGAGTGCAGGGTATTAGCTTAATCTCCCTGAAACTGAAGAAGTTATCCTTGATGCCATGCAGCACCTTCTCCAGGTATAAAATGCAACCATTCGACTTGATGTACAGCTGATGCAGTGACTCAATTATCTCCTTGGTTAACATGATGCTATCCTTAAAGTCCGAGTTCAAACGATTAATAATATACTCCTGCACATCCTTTACCACATGCGATTTCCGCAGATCATCGAGAGTTATTTTCTTGAATCCTGTAAACATTTTTGTTATTTGCTTCGTTTGCTTCTTTGTGGTGCAGACAAGGAACAACCACTTGGGGAAGAGATGAATGTGGTTCGACAGCAGCTCGGCAACATTGCGACTCTTGTGATTGGTGACCGTGCCACGTCCTCCTTTAAGTGTTGAGATCAGATTCCCATCATTGATGTAATTCTCGTCAATGGAATCAATAAGCAGAAGAAGCGCCGTCTTTGGTGGCGTCAATTCGAGCAGTGGGAAGAGCAGCGCCTTCTTGAAGCACTCGTCGGGATTCTTCTCAATGCTGTCCACACTGAGACACTCCAAGATCTCAGGATTCGACATCAACAACTCGTAATAACCATCCGCAATGATGGTGCGACAACTCTTTGTCTTGGGCAGCGGAGGAGGCAGGGTGTTGGTGCTATTTTTGATCTTGGGCTTCTCCCCGGGCACAGGTGGTGGGGGTGGGGCAATTTCCGTTGCTGTTGGCGTCACTTCCTTTTTCTCCTCCAACTCCAGTTGATCCTCAAAATCAATGAGTGGCTCTGCTTCTGATTTTTCTGGCTCCTCATTCGTTGCTTCCGGCTGTTGCTCTGGTAAATCCTTGTCCGCCTCGGGCTTATCCTCATCGTTTTGCTTCACATCCTTGATAGCAGCCTCGATTTCATGTTTCAGCTGATCACTAACCAAATCTGCAATGTCCTCGCCTCCTCCCTGCTGTATGGCCTGGCCATTGCTCATCGCAGTCGTGGATGTCAAGACTTTGGCTGGCGAGGATACGCCGCTGCCAGTGCGTCCACGTTTCACAGGAATCTTGGACTTGATTTTAACTGGACTGCTTTTAGGCGCATCCTTCTCTTTATCTTTATCCTTCTCCTTCTGTTCCTCTTTTAGCTTCTGTTCCTTTTCACTGCCTGTGTCTTTATCCTGCTCCTCACGTTCCTGCAGAGCTGTGGCTCCACCACGCTTGGGAGGATGCGTGCCATAGCTGTTGCTGCCGGATTTCTCGGCAACATCTGCCAGCTCCGGAGAGTGCAAACTCTGTGTCGGCGCTGGCTCCGATTGCTGTCGGGTGAGACTCGATTTCCCAGGCTTTTGAGCTGTGGAAGTGCGTCGCTTTTGAAAGTTATCCAACTCCTTGGTGTCACATTCACTTGCACCGCGTTTGAGCTCCTCAATGAGCAATTCCTCGGCATTCTCACTTAGTGTAATATTGTTCATTGCCTCATCCAGCTTCGATTCCTGCTGTTGCGCCTCCTCACGCAGAAAGGAGAAACCCTCATCGATGATCTTCTGGCTATCCTCCCGAGTAATCAGTGAGGCATGGCTGAGCAACTGCAGCACAATCTTACGCATAAACAATGAGAGACTATGGCACTCTGGATTCTGGGATTCAATCAAATAGCAAGCAAGTAACTTGCGATTGAGGATGCCCTTGGTGCCGGAGTTCCCCTTCATAATGGCCTGACAGATGGAGGTCTTTCCGGAACCATTTGACCCCAACACCAGGCAGCCATTATAACTGGAGCTGGAGATGGCTGCCGCTTTGGCACGAGCGGACACATAACCAGCACTAGCAGCTCCCAAGGCAGCTGGCATGGGTTTCTTGCCAGCCGTCCGTTGCTCCAGACACAGGGCAATCTTCTTGAGCACCCACTCTCGATGTATGTAGACGGTGCTCACAATCCGTGGATTACATGGCTCCAAGGCAGGAGTTAGGCCGTTGACTTCCTTGTCGGGTGAATGCTTGCGTTGCATCAAGGATTCCAGATTGTCAGCGGTCTCCTGAGTCGGCTGCTTGTCCAACTCCAGACCATCCTCCTCGGGGGCTGAGCCACCATTGGTTTGCGTTATTTCCAAGGGAAAATTCTGTTGCACAAGATTGGCAAAATGCTCCTCCCTGGCCAGGTTCGAGAAACTCGCATTGGGACAATCACGTCCGGTAATCTCCAGTTTCTTTTGCACTTGCGTTGTATCCTTCAGAAAGTTTAGTATGCGTCGATCCTCGAGTTGTTTATTCGGAGTGCCTCCAGCACCCAAAGACATCACTTGGTTGTTGGTTTTGGGACCACCCACCAAGGCACTTGTGGATGCATTAATATCCTGTTCTCGCTCCCTCAATTCATCCTCATCATTCGCATCCAGATCTGTGACCTGCACCGGGTTTCCATTACGTACACTGGCCAAACGATTCGAGTCTCGTAAATTGGACAATTTTGTGTCGTGTGCCGTTGAATGTGCCACGCCCCCATCCACAGTTGCCACATGACTACGACTACGTTCACTGCTCTTGTAACGATCCGATTTACGTAAAGGTGTGGCATACAACATCTCCTTGGGCATGTGATGTTGTTGTTGTTGCTGCTTGTTGTTGCTTCCTGGCACCGAATTACAGTTGCCTATGGAGTTTGAATTCGAATTGGAATTCGAGTTGACATTGGAATTGGAATTGCAATTGTTGCTGTTGCCAAGATTCATGTGCTGTGAGGATTTTTGATGATGCTGTTGTTGTTGCAGATGATGTTGCTGTTGTTGCTGCTGCTGTTGTTGTTGTTGTTGCATTTTGCGAACAGACTCATTGTACATGGCCTGACAGGGCAGATTCTCGTAGATGTCATTGCGCAGATTATCGTTGTCAGTGTGTTTAGACATGGTTCCAGACTTTTTGTGTAATATCCTTTCTATCCTTATCTATCCTTTCGTTGTCTGCAAAGAAAACCAAAAAGATGTCAACGTAAATTTCACTCTTCAGCTAAATCTCTTTTTAAAGTATTCATTAAGTACTAGTTTTTCACATCGATTATTAAATTACACCTATAAGATATCCCGAAATTGGCTATCATCTAACTCTCATCTAATGCCTGCTTTTATGTCCCTTTGACTTGATGAGTACTTTGAGCTGCTTTTGCTTTCGGCTTGTTGCCGTTTTTTATGCTGAGCTGTAACTTTTTTTTTTGTTTTTTTTTAGTATCTCCTGCCAACAATTGACCTGATTTTGTCCACACTCTTAACCCTTTGGCAGAGCATACTCTCTTCATACAGACACGCAGACCGTTAAGCACACATAGAATCCGTAATATATATAGAGATAGAGATGAGAGGGTGGCCTAAAAAGTCGCAATAAGACAACAGGTACTAAAAGTTTCAAAGATTATTTCATTTATATTTCGATCTTAAACGTGTAGCATATCTAATGAAGATATGGAAAATGTACAATATAATATCCTATTATTCCATAAAATAACTTTGGCCAGAACAGTTAAATTTCATATTTTCAATCTCGCAAAAAGTTAAAGACCATTCCACATACTGTATTCAAGAAATTTAATAGGGAACTTCGAGAACACAGATAGGAAACTGCTTATGTACTAAAGGGATTCCAGTAGGGAAATCCTAAAGTAATTGGAGCTACAGAGAATAATCTATTTTATGACGTGATGATTTGGGTAATATTTTGATAAAGATTTCACTGAATGAACTTTTCTTGAAAATAATTGAAACTCTGTAGTTATTATTAAGTTGTAGTTGTATGTAAATGTTATCAATTAGATCTCCAAAGTCTATAATAACCAAGAAAAATTTATTATTTAAGCTTACATTTATAAGCTATTCCGAACAATAAACTATCTTGCTGTCTTAGATTTTGAATTTTTTAGTTAATCAATTTCTTATTGTACACAGTAAATTCTATATATTTAAAGAAGAAGAGTTTCTATTGTGATCCATAGAACAAACCTAATTAACTTTGGTAAGTAATGTGTTCTGGTAATCTTCACAAACTGTTTAAGCCACCCTCGCATGCACATGCTTGTCATTATATTTTTTTAGAGCTTGTCTCTAGCCAGAGTCTTTTGTTCTCAGCTTTTATCTAAGCCGTTTATGTGCAATACCAATGTGGTTTGGGGTGGTGGCAACTTTGGGTACGAATAGTCGTATCTCCGTGTTGAATGCTGCGCAAATAACACGCTTTATGCAGCAAAGTTTTTATTTTAAACTTCAATTTAGCCGTTGCGTTTGTAGCACAAGCTCGACAACGGTTCGCGAGTGCCTCAGTGGGTTAAGGGGGTAGGTTTGGGGTTTGGGGGGTAAATGTAACTAATGATGCGCCAGGCGCTTGTTGTGTAAGTTTCAGACAAAAATGGAGCAAATTCAGCACGTTCTCAGCTCAACGAAATGGCTTGAAAATAAAACCCAACGACATCAACACCCACAGGAACAAAACAGAGCCAAGAGTTGGCCCCCATTGAAGAGAAAGAATCACATTATTCTAACTATAAAAATCGATGCAAACACAAAATGATTTACGACATGGACGTTGTAAGTAAAATACTAGTTGCCACAAAGTACGGCAAGAACAATAACATCGACATTTGATAAATTGCCATAATGAAAGTGAGTCAGACGTGAAATCTTTTGATTAACCAAGCAATGTCCTGACGACCATTCGTCAAATCCAAATGGAAGCTCGGTTTTGCATTAAATCGGATTATTGTCCAGCATTCATTCTTTCATTCATTTGCATTCACACACATATTCATGAGTTGTGAGTGCTGTGCATGTAGTGACCGTTTAGTCTCAGCAATTATTTATGTACGCTATTTGTGACCAGAGGTGGAACAGGTGGGACATTTAGATCCTTGACAATTATTTATACCGTATCGACAATAACGTGTAACTGAAGTAAACAATTAATATTGAAACTTTGTTAGAAAAGTCGTGAAAATATTTAAAGAAAGCAAATTGTAGTTTATAGCTTATAGTTTCTTTAAATATTATAGTAATCAATTAAAATTGTTTGATTTATGCAACTAAATTAATAGATGATGAAAATTCTTAAGGCTACCCTAACCGAAATAACAGGCATAAATAGGATAAAAATTCCTTAAGGACTTGCAAATATCTAAACTTATTAATAGTAGGTAGTAACAATCTGGAAGCTTGTCTACACGGATTATTGTCTCTAATAAGTATTTTTGTTTCGAAAACATTTAATTTACATTTTATCATGTTGATTACACTTCCTTACCATGAGAATGAGAAGCTTAATTGCAATTTAATATAACCCCTTGTTAAAATAAGAGTAGAGCATGAGAAATTGCAACTTGTAAGTAAATGCAAATATGTCTAATTAATACTACTTAATTTACTTTGAAGTATTGAATTAAGGCCCCACCTGCCCTCTTTTCCCTTTGGGCCCATTACGGACACAACCGCTCCTGTGCATATCCCTTCATACATAGATGAAATTACGCCCACATTTCCCTCTTCTTCTCCAACGTATTCTGTGAACTCTGGTTTGATTCTTGTGGTTTCCCTTTTACACAACGTGTGCAATTTACGTTTGCATTTCCCTCTCTTCTTTTCCCCTTGATGCGGACTTGATTTGCAAATTGTGTTTATAATTTGATAAGGGAATCCGTTGGATGCCTCCTCAGTTGTAACTTTTGTTTAAGCAATTGGTTTTCTTATAATGAAATGCACGGAAAACTTACGGTTTCAATTTAAAACTGACCGAAATGATTGCGGAAAACCTAAGAATTTTATTTCATAAATTAATTATGTGATTAAATAAAAAATGCCAATGCTAAAATGTGGACTTTGCTTGCGGTGTTAGAAATTAGAGCGAATTATGAGTGAGAGGGAGAGTGGGAGAGCGTGTCGGTAGCAAAGTTTGGCTAATTGGAATTTCAAAAGCGTACAAAAAGTCAACTTGAGCAAGTTTCCCATGAGTCTTTTATGCCTTTTAAAAGTTTAATTGGATTGCTTGTGCAATTATGTTAATTAAACATACGACACGCTTGAAATACGCATTCTGCACTTATTTAAATTAGCTAATAGAGTTGAAATCCTATGAAAAGTTTTACCTTTCAATAACTTGCGAGGATTTTTTTATAACTTCTTTATGAGCTCATGCTGAACACAACATAAATAATAGTAAGGATAGACTTTTAAAGGTTAAATCATAACTAACTTAATACTAGACGACAGCCTCTTATTATTTCTTTTATACATTTTCAATAACCTTGTTCATCAAACGATTTATTAAACAGTTCCAAAAATATTACAAGTGTTGAGCTGAGAAAACACAATATTCAATAGAAATTCTTGTTGCTTTAAAATATAAATAGTTGAAACAATAAAAAATATTTTACGAAAATGCGCACACGTTGTAAAAATATCATCGACAAGCTGCCAAAATGAAATGTAAACAACAGAAGTGCCTTAACAAAACGCCAACAATTTTAATTAATTGCGCCAAATAAATAAAAAGGAAAAATGTGTGAGTGTAAATATGAAAGGAATGTAAACACACACACACACACACGCACATACAAATACCCTTTTGTACGAGTTTGAGTGTGTGTGTGAATAATAAATAAATAATTACGCGCTCGGCAACAAAACGGGCAAGCGGCCACATGGCGCACGTAAACGTATCTGTATCTGTATCTCTATTTGTATCTGCCCCAGTATCTGCATCCGAGCTTGCAACTGTAAGTGGCAGCTGCCTGAACTTGAGGCATGGCAGCGTGGGAACCTTACAAATTCGCAGCATTTTAAATGCTCCTTGCTGCGAGGCTAAAAAAAAAATAAAAAAATATAAAGCAAATTTAAATGTTAGCACGGCAACAACACTTTTTTCGACGCCAGCGGAGGTTGAACTTGCAACATCCCCATAATTGAAATGTTGCAACTACAGCTATAAGTATAACGGCTGTCAGCAAACGGAGTTAACTCACTTTTTAAGGACCCAGCCTCCGCTGACTGGCAGACTGTCTGTCTGTCTGTCTGCCCGTTTGTTTGTCTGTTCCTTTCCGTCTGGCAGGAAGTGCGCCATTATTTTGTATTTACATTTTCATCTTTGATTATTATGCTTTTTGCATTTAGCTCTCTCTTTTTTTGTGTCTTTTAATTTGTTACTGATGCTCATCATGTTTAAATAATACCTTCTTCTTTTTGCTGCTTTCAACTTATTAAAATATTCCAGCAAACAACTTTTTAAATCTAAATATATTCCATGCATTTCAAATTGCGTCGACACCAGTTGTAGCAGCTATTTGTAAAAGTATCTATGTATCTCATGTGCATGTATCTATCTATATATTGAATGTATCTGTGCCTGCACATGGGACAGCATCCTTGCTCCAATCAGCGCGACAATTGTGAAATAGCAAATAGCAAATCAAATATTGCAACAATTTGTTTGGCAACAACAAAAATTCAATAGTAACAGAGGAATTGTGCGAAATTTTGTTCTGATCGACTCTGAGATACTCGTACTAAAGATGGAAGAAGTAAAAGATACACGAAAACTTTCGGTAAATAGTAAATGTTCGTTGGTAATATTTTAGATATATTTCTTGTATTCTTAAATACTTTGAAATAGTTACTTGCACTTAAGATAGCAGAAGTAATAAATAATCGTTTACTAGAGGAACTTTTTAGACAAAAAGTCCTTAATGAATCCAGGAAAGTATTTGTATTAAGAGCTGATTTACATGAGATAAAAACACAGCGGAAATTAAAGTAACATTAAAAGTTGGATGGAAATATAGCTGATGACCTAGACTCGAGAATTCTTAGTATCTATATTCATAGCTATTGAAACT
Source organism: Drosophila putrida (assembly GCA_037043535.1). NCBI lineage: Eukaryota > Metazoa > Arthropoda > Insecta > Diptera > Drosophilidae > Drosophila > Drosophila putrida. The sequence goes on from JBAMBI010000135.1 coordinate 2,506,238, forward strand.
GATTCTTCATTCTTGAATCTACAAGAAAATAATAGTCTTAAAAAATCCAAAATAAATAAATATACATATAATATAATATAAATATATTTAATCTATTTTTGTTGGTCTAAAATCTTATTTGTTTAGAGTTAAGAGATTCTCCACAATTCTAGATTATTTACTTAAACACTTTGAAAACAGTTCTTTCTCACAATCCAAAATAATTAATATTTTTTAACCAGGTTGCATTTGTATGCGAATCTCATAGAGTCAAGTATTGAGTTTGAGTTTACAGCAAAAGCTGATTAAGAGCTTAGTTACTCTTGTTACAATTGAGCAAATATAATATTCCCTTTGCATCCTTCCGAGTTGCAGGTACATATATATATAACATACTATAGCATCGCTGAACGTGCAGAAACATGTTGAAAAAGTGTGCTCTGGGCAACGTCAGCATCAGGAGCAACAGGAGGAACAGCAGCAAGAAGAAGACAAGCTTTATATCGATTTTACAGTTGCCGTTGCCGTTGCCTTTGCTTTTGCCACAGGCTTTTAAGAGAAAGAAAAAGCTGTAAAAATATCCCGAGTCGTAATCAAAATGAATGTTGCTTGGGTTTTAAATGCGCTTAATTTTTTGCAATGTATGTGGTATGCTGTGTGTGTGTGTGTTTGTATGTGTGTTGTACCACCGGATGCTGCTGTAAAGTGCTTATGGCTCCTACCCAGGACCCTGCCAGTTTTAGTAATCAGTTTGCTCGTTTGTTGTCCTTGGTGGCTTTGCTGGGGCTGAGTACGTGTCCAGAGCTGGCATTGTGTTTAGCGTTTGGTTTGATTTTTGGTTTGGGAATGTAGCAGGAAGTGAATTCAATGCGGGCACACCCAAAAAAGGACAATGTGCGATCTGCACAAAACTGCAATGCTGTAAAACAGGATGTCAAACCCTGACAGGATGTGATAGCCGTTGCATACAGTTATCCCCCTGCAGGCCCATTGACGAACGCTTAATTAAACCTTAATTTTTCATGAATGTCGGAGTTGTGAGCACATTTTCATAAATCATTAAAGGCATTCCCCAACCTCTCCTCCAACTGATGTTTGTTGTTCTGAAAAGGATACGCCCCAGAACACGTGTGTGTGTGTGGGAGTGTGTGGAAAACATTGTCACACGACACACACTCCTGTGTGTCCTTAAAAGCTCATCAACGAAGTTATTTTCCATGCAGTTATTTCGCTCGTTCTGCATTTTCTTTTTTATTATTTACTTTGCACATTTGTAAAGTTGAGTGCTCAGAGATAAACTGTTAACGTCCCATTGTTATCCGAGCAGCGAATGCACTGAAATTAGTTCATCTGCAGTTTTTATACCCTCTCGTGAAATGCATATGAATTTAAAATCTGTTTTAGGTTGTTGTTCAGTCTCCTTTAAATCATAAATTAAAGATTACAATTGTAGGATACAATTTATAATACTCTCTGTAATTTAGGGAATTTTAAGGCTTCATTAAACTTAATTTAATTAATTTCAACTCTGCAATAATGGAACTTCTATATTAGTTGATAGATGTTTCATTTGATTCCCTATCACAGTAGACGGCAGTCCGTGCTAGTGACGAAAGCCGAATCCAAAATCAGGCCACTAACTATATATACTCGAAGTTTTGATATAGGGATAGGCTGGGTTAATCGCAATGAGTGTCATATTTTTCTAGCTAAGACATCTTCTCTCCTGTTATTATTCTCAGCAATAAAGAGAATCTTTTAGATTTATAGTTTTTGCTTTTCTGTCGAGAACTAGCTTAAAAAGACAGTCGTATCTTTGATCTATTAGATAGGCTAGTCAAATCATATTACACTCTGCAATTTTAGGTATCTCTAGGTCGTGCATTTACATAATTCCATTTGTAGCATGCTTGTTATGCAGTTGCATTGTCTTTGCCCTCATCTCGACCTGTTCTTTATCTATGTCAAAATGGTGGCTCACGCACGATATTGTCTCTTGTTTTTTGAATCCCTCTTGCCTCACCTTCCCCCTCTCACTCACTGTGACTTTTTCTGTCTCTTTCTCAGAGTCTCTTGCTATCTCTGTCTTTGGCCTCTTGTTTATTGTCGGCTTTGGTGTCGCTGTATGCATATTGACATCGTTTTGACAAACAACATGCTCCCTCTTCAACCTCTTCACTCTGTTCTTCACCCTCTTTTCTTCCTCTTCTTATTCTGTTTCGCCCCTTAAAGCCTCACATGTCTTCTGTTCGTTGTGACATGTGCAGACACACGCACTTCATGGACCTTTTGGCATTTCCGTTTCCTCTCTGCAAAGCTTGGCATATTTTTTGCTTGTTTTCTTGTTTGTCTTCCAATAACTGCGTGTATTTTGTGTCTGTTTGCGAGGTGTACTCCAAAACTTTCTTACAAATATAACATTTTAAGATTAAAAACATTTTAAATGAGACTATTCCTATTCTCAATTTAAAACTCTCCAATTACAAAGATCGCTAAACCAAAAGACATACAAGTTTTTTTTATATATAAACTATTTATTAACATTTCTTTACTTGGCATGTTATTCGATACACCCTCGCTGTATACACTTCTTTGTAAGTTGGTTATTTTCTCTGGTTTTCTTTTGCAGTTACATTTAATCATATTATCATAAAGGTTGCTTGACAGTTGCCTGACATTTAAAAGACTTCGTCCTTAACTTACTTTATTGATGAACAAACGTGGGAGGAACATGAATACAAAATTTAATTCATGGCTCGACATCTGAAAGCCATTCAATCAATGGACTGTCCTTAACTTGGCATCCATTTTGCCATTCTCGCAATCCAATTGAACTGAAAACTTTTCGGAGAGACCTGCCTGAAAGGGAGATGTTGACTCTGACGATGAGACTGAACTAATATGAAGTGAGGTTGCTCCTCTTGACTTGGAGTTCTGTGTGCTCGAGGAGATGCAAGAGCACGTCGTCATGGTTCATATGCTTGTACATGACCATGTCCTGGTTGTCTGGCTTAATTAATGCTAGAACTGATTACACTCACACACACAATGAGGACTGCGTATCCTTCCTGTATGCAGTTAGAAATGTTGCTCATTTTGTCGTTGATTTAGATACGCTTTAACCTCATTCTCATCGTCATCCTCATCCTCAACTCTGTTGTCGTGACTGTGACACGTGCCGTGGCAAACGGTAAAGTAAAATGGCAAATTGCAAAACAAAAAGGGGCGTGATGGGGCGTGCAATAGCTTTGGGTCAGCTTATTATTGTTTAATTGCAACATTTCCCACTCGTCCAACGCTCCATGATTTCATGGCACTTGCCTTGGTCAAGTGCAATAGCCACATCGCAAGTTCGAGTCTGACATTAAGTAAATTGTGCGGGCAATAGCGTTGTTCAAGTCCAAGGATTACAATATACTAAGCTGGCTTTTGTGGGGGAACTAGGAAAATGGCAACATAGCAGCATTGGAGGAATCCCGGGGAAACCCTCAGCATAAAACAGCGGGTCTTTTGATGGGAAGAGCGCTGTTCAAAGTCAACGGAAATTATGTGTAATTGCATTAAAAGACTTTAATGCTATCTGAAGAACAATTAAAAAGAAAGGTATATGCAACTTAAATTTCATTCAATTTAATGAAATCCAATTGATTGCTTTTATAATTTATGTTTCCTCTTTTCCTCATCACATTTGATGTCTAAAATCTTTTTATCTCTATAAATTTATAGACTTAGTTTAACTACATTTATGCTGTGCTTTCGCATTCGAATTTGCAAATAATGTTTAGACAGCTTATCAAATTGTTTGCCACATTTATATTTATTTGTCCTGCATTTGATTGTTGTGAACGAAATGTGATTTTAGTGAAAGTCAATAGAAAGATTTCGATTGCATTGTATTGTCAATTTGTCAGTTTGCTATTTTGCCAACTGCATAATTAAATTCTATTAACTCTGTCCTGCAAGCAAATGGTGTTAAAATACATTTAATTTTATTTGCAACATTTTGTTTTTTTAGACCCTGTACTTTAAAAAAGTACAAATGGGTCTATTACGTTTGTGCAAATGTGCGTAACAGGCAGAAGGAGGCGTGGCAGACCCCATAAAGTATATATATTCTTGATCAGCATCAGACTATAAGAGCTAGAGACACCAAATTTGGCATGTATGTACATCTATATCTTGCATTGAACGAGTTTGTTTTATATTTTTGCCACGCCCCCTCCGCCACCGCATATTAAAATACAATATTTCTAAGTCGAGATTCAAGAGCACCTTTGATGCTAGCGCCTTGATTTTTAGTATGTATAATACAGACTATGGTCTGAACCTATCCTGCGAATTTTATCCAAATCGGATGATAAAATCGGAAGTTATTCAACTAACAATGTTACGGGCAAAATCAATTTCCGTACTGGCGCCATCTATGGGAATTTTTTGAAACTCAAACAATCTGTAGTGATCGCTTTGCACTCAAAAAGTACAGGGTCTCCTACTGTCGAGCTTGCTCCACCGTAGCTTAATGCATTTTTTTGATTAGAAAAAAACAAATGACTAATTGTCAATTAGATAATTAAACTTTAACTTATGTTCTCTATTAATCTAAAGCTTTACATATAATTTAATGAAACAATTCAAATTGAAATGGACTACATTTAAAAATATTTCAGTATATCTTCAATCATTATAATTTATTTTAAAAATTAAAGTAAAATTCTTTCAATCCTGTGTTAAATCCAAATGGTGTTATAATACATTCAGTTTTAATTGCAACAATTTGTTTATTTTCGATAAAAATAAAACAAATGACTAAGTGTCAATTAGCTTATTAAACTTTAACTTATGTTCTCTATTAACTTTAAATTTGGCATATGAGTTAATAATAAAATTCAAACTGAAATGGACTACATTTAAGAGTATTTCTGTTTATTTTATTGACTGAATGTGATGACATTCTGACTCGACTAATTGGATTGTTAATTGAGCATGAAAATGACATTTCAATTAGCTGATACAATGGAAAAGCACAACTGGACTCTTTGGCATTTCCATTATTTTACAGGACGTAACCCGAATTGTTTCTTTCTACTGCACAACGACAAAAAATAGTAACTATTTTCATCGATTTGACCCACTTAAGTTGATGAAAATTGTATTGATGATCATCAGCACCATTTGTGAAGGTGTTTTACCAATTTATCACAGTGTTGCGCTAATCAAGACCAAGTGGATGTCGTGATGGATGACGCTAATGTCGGAGCATCAGTTTCGTCAGGTGTTTGAGTATGTGGGTGTTAATGAAAATTAACAACACTCAAACGAGCAACTCTGCTAAAGAGCAACATACGCCACAGGCCAATAAACATCAGCTTCAACAAAAATTAGATAAAGGCAAATCTTGCTAATGCTCGACTAATTGTTACCCTGCAAAAGTGTTACTCACTAAAAGTTTCACTTTTTAGCTCGTTGTAATTAACATCCATTAATACATTTCTAGACTGTTTAGTTCGAAAACGATTTTACTGCGCTAAATCAATTCTTTTGGCAATGTTATATAAGTTTATAAAAGATTCATAGATGGTATTTTTTAAATTTAACATTTATTTAAAAGTTTTCTTTAATCATGACGACTTTGACATTTAAGATTATTATTTATTATTTTTATATATTATTATATTATAATATTTAAATTATTTTTAATATGAATGATTTAATGTTAACTTTATTGATAGCTATAAGTTCTTCATATCTTCCAGCTTTAGTTACCCAAAAGTATGCTGTGTTAAATTAAAAAAAGATTACTTTGAGATACTTTCGTAAAAGATACTCTTTGCTTGATAGACATATGAGTTGAAAAAGTGGGACACAAAATTAGCTCAGCTTAAACCAATTTATTTAGGCTTAGTTAAGAACGAAACTCTTTAACCCTTCTGTTCGTTATTTTAGCTTGCTTGATGCTGAAGTTTTTCAATTTACCTGGGAATTTCGATTTTGTCAAGCACAAATTGAATGAATGTCTAAAGGAAGGAAGGAAGAAAGGAAGGCGACCCGCTGAGCTGCATTAAAGCACTTGACATTGATTGGATTAACCCAGGAAGTTTGAGGCTTGTGGCTCTAGATTATTGGCCAATACTTCAAGAGCTTTCTAATCAATACACAGTCACTTCAACTAATTGCCAGCAGGATGCAAATGGGCAAGAGATACGCTAGAGAATAGATATTATATATAATACAGACTCTATGCTATAGAGTATTCAATGGAATGGAAATAAAACTTGTGGCGATAACGAAGCATCAGCATCGTTGAGCAAATTGAGCGATAAGCTTCATGAAACGACGCCACAAATGCTCAAGAGTTTGGAGAGCAGTTGAAACGCAGCTGCCACAATGAAGTGTCGCCAACAATTTCGATTGCTGCTGATGGTGCTTGGATTATCATTGACTTGGACATTGGCCAGGCCAGCTTTGGAGTTCAATGCAAAGTTTGTGGAGCAAACGTTGAGGAATGTGAATGACAGCGTTAACCCTTGTGAGGATTTCTACAACTATGCCTGTGGTAATTGGAGCAGGAACTACAAGGATACAGAAAACTATTTGGATATGCCTGGATACATGGATTACAAATACAATAGACAGCTGTTGCGAGTGTTACAGATGCAACATGAACAAGGAGGCATCTATGATCTACTTTGGGCATATTACGTATCCTGTCGAGACTTGACCGAACCAGCTCTCAATGAGATGTTGCATTTGTTGGAGCCGCAGTTGCAACTAGAGTGGCCAATCTTTAAAAGCAATCAAAGCGAGATTTGGCGCAATGAAACCCAATTTGATTGGCTTGCTACGTTGGCCAAGTTGCGCTCTTATGGCCTAAATGGTGTTTTTATCAAACAGGATGTAAATGTGCGACGGGAGAATGGCTCGCATTATGTGATTCTGTTGATGCCACAACCCGTTGATGCAACGCCGCTGATCGAACAGAATATACTGGATTTATATGTGGCTTTTGGAGTGGATGAGCCGTTGGCCAAGAATCTTACAGCCAAGCTCATGCAATTCGAGTGGCAAGTGAGTAACTTGACGAGTCAAATGGAGCTGCAACCAATAAACAGCATTTCCGAGTGGACGTTACCAGAGCTACAGCAACGATTGCCTCAAATCGACTGGAGTCACTATCTGTTGCATCTACTGGAACAACCGTCAGACGCTTTGCAGTTGTTCCAAGTATCATCGCTCAATGAAAGCTATCTGCAGCAACTGCAACAGATACTCGACCAGAGCTCCAATGAGACAATCTGTTATTATCTCATGTTCAAGCTGCTCTACGCTCTCAACGACGAGTTGCCCATGGACGGCAAAGAAACACGTTCTATGGCCTGCCTGGTGCAACTTCGAGGCCACATGCCACTGGCGATGCACTTTCTCTACGAGACGCACTATTATGGCAGTAAACGTGAAAAGACAGATGCAACATTGCAGCGACTGCAACAGAAACTGAGCTGGGAATTTGAGCGATTGTTGCAACAGAATCATCTGCAATTGAATGCCGAGGAACAAGGCTATGTCCTCGAAGAGCTGCATGGACTACGCCTAAAGATAGGCAACTTGCCACCATGCTTAACAATGCAACAATTGTTAGAATACTACAAGGATCTGCAGTTGCAGGAACACGATTTCTATGGCAACAAGTTGCAACTATTGAAATTCTACCAACGACGGGAGCAGAAACTGTTAGCCAATAAGCCAACTTGGGATTACTATCAACAGGATGCGATTGTGGCACGAAGCTCTTCGCCAGTGAAAATCTTTCAGAATGCCGTATTGCTGCCACACGGTTACTTGCAGTTGCCACTGTACGATGCAAGGCTCTCTCAGCTGCTGCAACATGCCCAATTGGGTTTTATCCTGGCCCATGAGATGCAACATGCCTTTGACCTGTTTCACATTGTCTACGATGCACGGGGCAACTACAATACGACAGGCTTGGCGGTATTGCAACATTTTGCCAATTTCACCAGCTGCTACACGACTGTTCACAATGCTCCGGAGCTTCTGCTCTCGGAGAGCATGTCGGATATTGTTGGATTACGCCTCGCCTTTGCCTCCTACTTTGATCATGTTGAAAGCGATGAACTTCCACACAGCGACAAATACACGCAACAGCAGTTCTTTTTTATCAACTCGGTGCAATTCCTGTGCGCCAACATGCAACAGATAAGGGATGTTAGCATCACGGAGGATGTGGAACATGGAATGCACAATGAACGCGTTAATCGCAATTGGCCACATCACGAGCACTTTGCCAAGGCTTTCAACTGCACAGTGGGTCAACCCATGTACCAGCCGCAGACTTGTCGTTTGTGGTAAAGCGTGTGGTTGCCACAAGGGGGAATGTTGATAAATGTTGCGTGTGTCTAATAAAGCAAATATCGATTAGCTACAAACGGAGTTTTCTATGCAGAAGCCAAAAGGGCATACCGACTATCTAGTAAAAAGTAGTTTAGCAAGTACTTTCGATAGCTGATACTATCGATAACTTATACTATCGATAACTGTTACTATCGACATAACTGCTTTCTGTTTGGTAAAGCCTGTGTTCTCATTAGTGAAGCATTTACTACTAATAACTGATACTAGCGGTAGATCTTCTATTGTGAGATCTAGTTTATCTTTAAAGTATCCTGCATTACCGATAACTAATATTGCAGCTACATTTTCCTTATGACATCATAATATACATAGATGATACTATCGACAAATTTATTGTTCATCATACTTACTATCGATAATTATCGATTATAATTATAATTTCTATCGATCGATCAAGTTTCTTCTTAAATGTGCATACTATTGAGATCATATCGATAGCTGAGCGCTACAATTGTGCTAATTGAGTTCAGGGTATCGGGTTTTCGATCTATTACAACACATTTCCAGCTTATCCACTGGGATACATAAAAGCGTGCCCACGCTTTGACCTTGAGCAGGCATATGACAAAAAAAAAAAAACAACAACGGAGCACAATAACAACAATGTGCATAAATTACAGCACGGCCTCCATTAAAATGTAAATGTGGCCACGCCTATTAATTCATTCATTCATTGTACCATTCAGTTATCCATCCATCCATCCGGCCATCCATGATGTCAGCACGACATCGTCAAAGGCTCAACTTGGCGTGCAAATTGTCAGCACAGCATGCAGGAACCGAAAAGGGAATAACAATGACACACACATATATTACACACTTTTGCATACTCGTATTGTAATTTATTTAATTTATTGTTGCACATATAGTATTTTGACGACAATTTATGAGGCCCACGCACGTGTTGCATATGGATAAGTGTAGAAGAAAATAAAAGCGCAGCAAGCGGAAAGTCGGAATTAAAGTGTTGCAAATTTAAATTGTGTCAGTCAGTGGCGGCACTGTGAAATTACATGACTTGCCATGCCGGGTATTGGGCATTGGGCATGGTCATGGCATCATGTCCGACACTTGATACACATTTCACACCAAGCGTACAAAGTCAAAAGTGACAAACAGCCGTTGCCGCACAGTGGAACAATTGTACAGTAAAATTGAAACTTAAACAACTTATCCCTACTAGCATTTCATAAAAATTTCTGATCACATTTAAGTCTTTTTCGCGTCGTCAGTCTGATTAAAATAAGCATATATGCGCTCATATGAGTTTTTGTTCAAGATAATCAAACTCCGATGCGTATGCTTGATATTTGTAGTTCGTTTTAAATGTGGCAAGGTTAACTCTTTATTCTTCTGTGGTCTTAAAAAGTGAATTCTTTTAATATCTGAGGTAATCTATACATGAGCTAGAGACTCCAAATTTAGAATGTATGTTCACATATATTTATCATTCGATCAATATTAAAAGACAGCAACAATTTGTATGAATATAATATTCTACATCATATCATTTCTCAATAAGACAACATTTCAAAACCAGGAAAGTGTTTTTTATTACTTGCACAAAAAAATAATCTTTCACAAAACACTTGTATGTATTTAATAAGTTAAAAAGGAATATATTCCTGTTTAGATATGAAATTCCTTACTTAAACCATTTGATTATAATAAGGTTTTATATTTTATTGAAACATTCTTTTGCACTTTCCCACTGTTTGGTGTTGTAGGGTTTCACATGCCACAGAGAATGTTGTCCATATATTTCAAAACAAATGACAGTCGCGGGAGCCATGCAAATGCCACACATTTGGCCACCATCTCAACAATTGGTCACTTGATACACATTGGACCATTTCAAGCATTGTTTAACTCGTAAGTATGTACATCTCTACTGAGTTGTTATTCTTTTATTTTAACTGGTTATCGTGGGTCTGAAGTACTCCCCAGGTCAACTTGCAAGGCTTGTCCATGGCTTTGGCTAATTAATGCGAGTCGGCAACAAATTAAAATGCAATTTAAGGGGCTTTGCAGCCGGCAGCTGCCACGTCTGTTTGCCCCTTAAACTTGTTTCATATGCAGTCAGTTGGCCACACAGTTGAGCCTACACATAAGCCAGAGCTAAAGCTAAAGCCAAAGCCAAAACCAAATCCAGAGCTCTTTGCATAATGGCAAACAAAGTTTTTTGCCTTGCAGCAAATGTGGGTTAAATGCTTTTTGCGGCTTGCAACCACAAAGCACCAAACAGTCGCTATCAGTGTTGTGAGTTTGAGTTTGAGTTCGCTGTTGTTGACTCTGCACTCACTGTGCATTTTATAAACTTTTATTTTGTTGCTTCACCTTTTTTTTGTGCGTTAAATGCAAATTTTCAATTTGGCCAACAAACGTAAAAGTTTTCCATTTAATTTAATTGAAACATTTAACAAAAACCTCACTTTTTTTTGTAACCACACAATTCAAATAGAAATGGAAAATAAAGTCAATTAGTCGACAATTAAGTTTGACTCTTTATAGAGTGTATGCAATTGAGTGTCTCTAATTGTAATTGGCTGGGCTTTCTGTTGCCCAGTTTGTAATAAACTAAAACATTATTAACTACACAGTTGTTTGTTAATGTTTAATGATTACTGTTTATTTAAGTGCCGAATGTGTTGCAATCTTACTTGAATCATTGGTGTGGAAATGAACTAAGTAAGTGTCACTCTTTTGTAATGTGAAGGCCTTCGATAGCCCAATGAACTCATTGCAAGTGAGTCTCTTATCAAGAACAAGACATTATCTTGCTTGTATGAAATAATAGAAATTACGCATACGCCACGTGCTGTTTCGTAGTACATTTTGATTCATTTAAAAGTCTTGCTAACTGTTTCCAGTTGTCTAATCAGGCCTCCGTTTGATTGTTGACCAGTGGGCGATTAATAGTAGCTATCAATTTGGTTAGCCATAACCAGTTTGGAAATGCAACAACTGTTCGAGTTTGAGTTCGAGCTGCAACTGCAGCTTCAGCTTGAGCTTTGTAAATAAACTTGTTTATGCTAAAAATATTAGCAAAAATTACAATCAAATTTCCGGCTGCGGTCTGTTAACTATGTCAACTCGATAAGATTTGCATGCGACACAAAGTACGACCTATTTGTCTGTGTGTGTGTGTGTATCTGAAATACTGCTTGTCTTGATTGACAGACGGCAGTCGAGTCTCAACTCTCGAGTCTCGACACTCGTCAACCGGCACTTTGGTCAGTCAATTATTTATGCTGACACTTAGTGCGCCTGAGACTGCAAGATAATTGGCAAAAAACACACACAGGCAGACACAGATACACACACACACACACACACACACATAGAAGCACATCTAGCGAGCGTCACACGTGTCGTATGCGTAACACGAACATCAATTGCGGCCCATGTTAATGCGTTGGCAAACAACATTAGCTCAACTCTCACACACACGCACACATAATTGAGTTTAATACACATGTTGTCAGGTAGACATGACCATAGACACCATAAAAACCATTTTATGCAGTCTGTCAAATTTAATGGCTTCGATTGGCGTTGCAAATTTGCAAATTTGGTTGTCGAACCAAAATCGGCACTCGCTGCATTTAATTGCCACATTTTGTGGTAAGAAGGGGTACATGTGGGTACAGGTGGCCAAAATCATTAGCAATTAACTGAAATTCTGCAAAAGTTATCATAATTAAAATCCATTGCCAAGTTTGTAAAGAACGGAAGCAAAGAAACGAATAGAAAAGTTAAAAAAAGTTGTGGAAATGTGTAAAGCCAGAAATGAAGGAAATTTAATCACTTAACTGACGGACGGAAAGACAGTAATAAAGTGTGTCTTAAAGCAAAAACGAAAACGAAAGAGAGCAATGTTGAGAGTGAGAAAACAAAGCTGACAGAATGAATGAGTTGACTCACACATTCCATGATTATTCATATTTTTTCATTTCAACTTCGAATAACATTGGCATTTTCTCAGCTCGTTTGTCTTCTCATAATTGGAAATACTTTTTCTTCACTTTGTCTTCGTTCCCCCTCTAGTCTAAGGCCCTGGATGTCTAACTAAATAGGCTGTCTAATATGCAGATTATCGGTTTTGCCGGACGAGACTTTGGCCAAGTGTTGTTGCCACAAGCAATTAGCCAAAGTGTCGTCGAGACAAAAAAAATAACAACAACGAGTTTAACACGAACAACAATAACAGACTACGATTTATCCGGCAGCTGTGCATATGGTAAAGCTCATAAAACCCCGGCAAACAGTTGAGTGGCGCCGTCGGTCATGCCGGAATGGGGCGTGGCAGCACACACACACACACACACACACACACACATATATATACAGAGCATTTCATTCATGCAACTGCCTATTTTGTTATTATTGTGTTGTTGGTTTTGTTTACGCTTCATTTGGCTTTTTTACTTGGATACGTTTGGTTAGCTGTTGGCCTTTTTTGGGAGCTTGAGGCGCACGCTTTGGCGCTAATTAATGGTTAGACTCAAATCTCATACATATTAAAGTACATTTATAGCCATAATTGTTTGACTGAGTGTATACCCTGTAAAGAATAAGCAAAACGGGTAATCTAGCTGCAGCTTATTTAAGAGAAATTTACCAATTTGTGCATACTACTTTTAGGGTTTCAATAATGAAATCCACTCAATTCAAAGATATTCAATTCAATTAATAAGAGAATATACATTCACAGTTCTATGAATTTCCTCTGTCAATGTGATATAAAGAATTGTATTTATCAACATGAGGCGCTTTTACTATATGTGGTATATAATTACCTAGGCAGATATGTAAATATGTGCATAGGTATTTACCATATATTTATGGCATAAGTAAGCTATTGCAAATAAGCAGAAATAAACAAATTGGACTGTTTTGTTTATTTTTAAATTTGCATAGCGCAAAATGTGGCTCATGTTTGCTCAAATTTCTGTTTACGCTAATCAAAGTAAGGGGCCAGAAAACCATTGAAATGCCATTCCTCTTCTCTATTTGTGAGTGCCTTTCTTTGAATACTCTATCAGAGAATATATTTCATTTATCGCTAAATGTGTCAGAGTATAATATAAAGATTCGTTTTTATTTAAATGACAATGATTTACAAATAAATAATTTTTTTATTTCTGTGCATGCTACAAATCTTTTTAAAAGTTATTTAGTATTATTATTTATTGGTCGTTATTTATTTTTTATTTTTTTTTTATTTATTAATTATTACTTATTATTTATTACTAATTATTTATTATTTGTTATTTATTATTTATTATTTGTTATTTATTATTTATTATTATTATTTATTGTTCATTATTTATTTATTATTTATCATTTACTATTTATTATTTATTATTTATCATTTACTATTTATTATTTATTATATATTAGTGGCTATTATTTATTTTAAATTGATTTTCTAATGTTTTCAGGAACTAAATTAACTTTTCCATATTAATTAAAGCCACAAAACCGCTTAACAACTGCAATATATATTTCATCTGTGGCAGAAACAGGAATAGAATTTGGGTCTTGCCTTAAATGGAATTAACAAATTTTCCAACTGAATTGCAAACTGTAAAAGCAACAACTTCATTTCAGAAATAAAACAAAGCAATTAAAATTGCTGCCGGGAGATGCAACTGAAACCGGACCACAACGAAATGGCAGACGTATGTGGGTCACAGGCTACTGCTAAAAGTTGTCCGGCCAGTACAGTGAAACCCCATTACAATGCCAATCGACAAAATGCTGACAGGCTTTGCCCGAAATGTCAGCCATTCCCCATTCTTTTCTTTTCCCAAACGGAAGGGAAGATGTTTGCAACACTCGAAAAACTTTGGGCAGGCACACAATGGAAATTGTGCGGAAAGTGCCTTCCAAAGCTTACTTGACAGGGCAGGACAAGGAAGGGTTGACAGAGCAGGAAAGGACAAGAAAGGGTGGCTGCAACCATGGCTAATTCAGAGGCCAGTCAAGTTTTTTAGTGCGGGTCTGCCAGCGGCAAGTGGTAGTGTTTCATGTTGCATGTTGGCACCCATGACTCAGCCAAGCTGCAAGTTTATAGTAAACATTTTGATGCTGTTGCATAACAACAGCGAATGCAACTACAGCATTCATTAATCATCATGCCCACGTTCCAAGACGACCCCAATGGCAGCCATAGAAATTGAGAGCAAAACTCAATAAAACTCAGACAACCCACCGAATAGCGACAGAAATGAAAATGCCAACAGATAGCAAAGTAACCAGGGCAACCAATGAACCACTCGGGTGCCTGAAGAGGCATTCAATCAGCTGGGTGGGTCAAACAGTATGAGGAACCAACCACCCACATAAATACTTTCCATTGCGTAAATTGTGTGGGGTGCGTGGCATCGATGATAAATGTCTGCCGGTTGAGATTGCAACGGGAAATTAATGGTTCTTCTCCTCTCAGTTTGCAAGTGGTTTCAGTGCCACAAAAAGTTGCAATTGCGTTAAATGAATGGTAAGTGCACAAGCAGGTGGAGTTTTTTTTGCTTTACGAGGGAGAGATTTTAATGAGCATTATTGTGCAAAGAGAATGTATAAATGAAAAGTTAATGAAGTTTACAAATTTATCTTCATTTTATAGTTTCCACGATCGATATTTTATTATCAAGTGAGACATTAGGAAGACAAAGGAGATAGTCAGTAGATGTATATAGTCCTATTTACTCACAATCTTATTTTAGCAAGTGATTCTATTCTTAAAACTTTAAGCTTATGCTTATTGCAGTGAATACAATTGATATCTTATATTTTTAGATTGATTTTTAGTCGATAGTAACTATTGATAGCTGCAGCTAATTGTGTGATCCATTATCGGAAACAAGCTAAAATTTGAACGATAAAATAGCATCTCCCTATTTAAAAATTTGTAAATATTACTAAGGCAATCTATAGAGTTCTGAAGCCTAGATAATGCCAGTTATCGACTATTATTTTTGTTAAATGGTCCGCTTATAAATACTCTTAGAACGCAAGTTATAGTCAATGCTTACTTAAAAATATAAAAATTATAACTGGTTACTGAAGATAATAGAACGATTATAAGCATTGCACTGCTATAGAAAGTTGACTTTAAGTCTTTAGCTTCATGGTGAGCAAACTGAATGCATATCCATTCAGTTGCCGTCAGGTAGATGAAAATAAAAAGCTTAACAACCTGCTCAAAGGCAGGCAGCTGTCATTCATGTGGAAAATAAAATGTAAAAGAAATCCATTACAATATTTTCGCTTTCACCGTTCGCTGCTCAGACAAAATCCCTGACCTTTGTGGTTGCTATCTCACTTTTTCCCCTCTCTCTCTCTCGCTCTCTTTCTTACTCTACCTCTCTCGCATTCTCTATCTATTTGAGTTAATTACACATGGGGCCTCACGATCCCAACTGAGGAGGGAGGCAACAAGGCAGCCTACAGTGCCTTCAAATTTGGGTCAGCCACTAAGCATAAGTGAGTGTTATGTAAATTACAGTGCCGCTGCTCAAAAAGGACCTGCAAGTTCCCGCTTTGCTCCTCTCTTTAGCTGCTTCTCGATGTTGTTGTTGTTGTTGGGAACTAGAAAAGCTGATGGAAAAACTGTTGACGCGCCCGTTTTTTTTTCTTATTTTTTTTTGAGAAGGCCGTTAGTTAAACTGAACGTTGGCATTTCATTTCTCGTGGTGCGTTTTTAATTTAGCCGCTGTTGGCAGCTGCAAAGTGCATATAATCTATGTGATTGCGTATGTGTGCGTTTGGGGAATGGGGCATACAATAAACACATGCAGATGCAACCAGAAAGAAAGAAACGAAGCAGCAGCAGCAGCAGTGACAAAGCTGATGAAATGTTCATATGTAAGTTGCTGTCGACGAGCAACCACAGATTATATCATAACCCCAGCCACACAATCGTCATCATCATCATCATTGTCCCCCCCTACTCTTTCCTCTCTCTCTCTCTCACTCTGTGTCTTTCTCTCTGACTGTTATAATGCCCCATGCGTCGGGCATTGACCATGACGAAGAGCAGCGCCAAAGCAGAATGTAAATAAAGCACAATAACAAGACAAGACGCGACAACAAGTACTAGTAATCCAAAGTGCAGTCGAGAGTGCACGACTACTGAGATACCTTACATTAATTAATTAAAAAATTTAACTATACAATTTAATGTGTTCGCAGATAATTGCTTAAGGTTTATCTAAAAGAACTTAAAAACTAGTTTTATAAACTCTTTCAGTACTTTATTTAAGTATAGAGTCTACAAAGATGGTTACTCAAACGCAGGCAATCCCTAAAAACGCTTTATAAACTTTAACACGATTCAAGAGAAACCAACAAGATAATGAATTTAAATTTAACTATAAATAATGTGACTCTATTTCACTTTACATTACACTTGAATTTGGGAAAAAATGTACCTTAACTGTAAGTACTTCAAAGCTTAATATCCATTTTACATATTTCACCTCGTGTTTTTTTTAAAAGTTGATATACAATAACTATAAATAAGCAGATTGTTTAATAGTCTAGCTTATTATTAAATGCATTGCGTAACTAAAGTTTATATCTGATAGTTAATAGGTTTTAGAGAAACGAAACTTTAACTACAGTCAACAGTCTGTTGTATTTCTATCGAAAGAATCTAGACCATTTCTTAACTTGTATACAGGGTATAAGAAGACACACTGAAGACGCGGAAAAGTGCTTTATATATAGCAACAAAGCAGACCAAGCACCGACAACGGCATCAACATCAACATCAACATCAACATCGACATCGACACCGGCTGTGGCACTTCCCCATTTTGCCAAGGAGAAGTCAACAATCTCATAATCAGTTAAATTACAAAGCAAAACAATGGACAGAGATGGAGGGAGAGAGAGAGAAAAAGGGAGGAGAGGCAAGAGTTGTGGGGAAAGGGTAACAGAGGTAACTCGTTGAAGTTGCAAGTAAATTGGTACTTAATGAGTTGGCCAAGTTGTTTAGTGGGTGTGGCCCAAGACAGGCCACTGTCTTAGTTGGCCAAATATGATCGGAAAATGCTGGCAATGTTATTAGTCTGTCCGCCTCCGGCAACAACAAATCGATAAGTTTTCAACTCAAGCTGCAGCAATTTGCACGCCAATAAAAAACAACACCAACTTGTCGGAGCTTGCCACAAAAGGCCAAAGGGCATGTTGTACTTACATTGTACTACACACAAGTGTGTAGATCGATGAGTGTGTGTGTATGTGTGTGTGTGTGGGCGTTGTCCATGGCATCATCAGGGTTATCGATAACAACAGCGTTATGGATGTATCTACTAGTTACTTGCATCGCATATGCTTAACAAAAGACAGGAAGACAGTTCAGTTCATCTGACGGGTCACTCACAATTGCTGACCCATTTCGGTTCGGTTGGCCAGATGACCAAATTGTTTGTTTATTGCATTGAATTAATTATTACGTATGCTTTATAGGCACGTCCGACATGTGGAGCAGCTCTTCTGGGAGCGTCCAGAGAAACAGGGAAACAGTGAAAAAGAGCTGTGCTAAAAATAACAAAAACACTCTACAATGAATGAAAAAAAGATGAAAAACATTTGAAAAACTCCAACCAAAACCGAAAACGGGCCTTTTGAACTGTTTGTCATAGTCGCTGCCAACGACGCTGCAACGGCCACAAAAATAGCCACACAAATCTCATTGAGAGTCGCAGTCGTGTGCTCCATTTGCCACAAAAAAACACACAAGCGACAGCGGCAGGAAAACAATAATATTTTCTTTTAATTCCAACCGAACTTTCAATACACTTCAATTCGATTTGAAATAAAAATTTTCACTGAAGTATTTAATAAACTTATATTGAGCATTCCATGAATATTGATGCAACCTGCAAATAGAAGATAATCTTTACGGTACCTTTAAGCAAATAACACTATTACAAGAACATATTGATGCAACCTGCAAATAGAAGATAATCTTTACGGTACCTTTAAGCAAATAACACTATTACAAGAACATAGTTTTAATAACAATGCATACTATAACTACATTTCAATTAAATATAAATAGCGCATTTGAGAAAAAACTTTATAGTTAAACATAAATAAATAATTTATTGTTTCAAAGTTATCTTTAAAAAAGTAAAAAAAAAAACAGAACAGTATTATTAGTTTTAAAAAAAGAAAAACAAGATAACGTTTAATTCACTTAGTTTTCATAGGAAAAGCAATTCAGGATCTTAAGAGAATGTCAAGTCTAATAATGTAATGATATGTATTATGTACATTTATCCTTTTCTTTTATGGATTATCATCCAGGAAATTCTTTTATAAGTCAGAGCATTTGTAGATTGGAAATTTCTCTCAACTTTTTAATTAAATATATTTTACTTCAGATTGTCATGCTCATGGGGAAAGAGTATTGCCATTTGAAATAAAAAAGTAAATCTCTTGGGCATGGTTAGGGCCGGTCACCGTCACCGTCACCGAGGCTCGGTTTCATCATCTCTTTGCCGGCCTGGAAATGTTCCAAAACGTATGGAAAAAAAGCAAAATAGAAAGAAAGAAAATTTTAATGCGGTCACTGGCTTTTTGACACGCCGCAAACTATTTTCGAATATGAATCTATTCAGACTGAATATTCATTTCGCTTTGGTCAGCATTGGATTTGTTTTTGTTATTTTTAGCGCCGCGGCGTCTGAAAAAAAGAAAAGTACGCCATGAATCGGCTGGATAGTTCACTTCGTAATGCTTGGAGCATCCTTCAATATTTTTGAAGCAGCTGATGTTATGTAAATTTGTTTTTACGTTTTCCTTTTGCTTTGCTGCAAATGATGATGATGATCATGATGATGTTGATGATGTTGAAGATGATAACGATGTTGACTTCAAGTGTAGCTGTAAGCTCCGTCGAAAACTAATAAAACGTCAAAGCAATTTTGACAACTTGCAAGTTGGAGGCAAAAAACTTTTCAAATGTAAAGTTTCTTTTTTTCTACTCTTCATACTCTTCATGTTTATGCAGTTGCAAACAAAAATGTAATATGTAGTATGTTAGTATTTGCACTATTTATACCCTGTCCCAGTTGAGATTTAAGAAAAGAGCATTCCAACCTAGACTAAAAGAACAATTTTTGCTCAAGAAAGTGTTTCTTTTAGTACAGGGTATCTCATGACAGAGTAAAGTGTATCTGCAGCCAATGTGTACATAAACTTTTAATTTGTTTCTACAAATATGTAGACTTATACTTGCGACTGTAATTGTTTGAGTTTTGTTTTCTAAGTACTTTTAAGACATAATCTGAAAAGCTCCGATTGCGATATCTGTCAGATTTTGTCTCTGATCTATCACTGGACATATCAAGGCACTGACTAGACTGACTAAACAATCCGTTAAGTTACAAGCTTCAGGTTAAAACAATTATACCCTGTCGTGGGGTCAACGCAAAAGAAAATGTAGACAGAACAGAAAGTCTCAGAACAGCTTGGCAACGCTTTGTGCAATTTTTAACAAGCGAAAACTTTGTCTTGCCAGTTATTTTCCAGCCAATGGGAGGGCCAAGCCAATGCTTTCATTTCAGCCATACTTCTTTCGCTTGGAGAGACGTTATTTATGTAGGTATCCAGCAACGAAAGAGACATAAAAAAAACCTTGAAGATGAGACGAGACTAGAGTTTCAGGGTATTAGGGGGAAGTCAGAGTAAGAGTCTGTCAGAGCAGCTTAAAGTTATCAGATATGAAACTGCGCTATTAAAGCCGTGTGAAAATTGCGACTTAAGTGTTAAATTGCCATCACAGAGGTGTATGTGTGTGTGGGTGCGTGTGGGTGTAGATGAAAATGTCAAGAGTGATAAGCGCTCTGTTTATAGAGTTGTCAAGTGCTCATAAAATATGTAGAGTCACTTGCAGTGCTACCTGCGCATTTGATACGCCCATTTTGCGCGGTTTTTTTTCGGTTTTTGGCCTAACATGGGTTAAGTGCGGTGCAAGTACCGCTCATTAGCAAACACACACACACACACACACATACGCACTCACAGAGAGAATTCGAATGAAGTTGTAAGTGCTGAGAGGCCACTCGTTTTAAAGTGTTTTTCCGTTTTCCGGCACCCAGGAAAAGCCAGCGGGTTGCCTACAAAACAACTCTTGACCCTGGGCCAGTAGACAAGAGCTAAAATAACAAAAACAAGCCATTTAAGTTTATGACTTATGCTATTTACACTCCTCCTCATCTCGATTGAATGACTCAGGCCGTATCCTTGTTTGCGTGCATTTCAGGCATTAAAGGACTCCAAAGTAACCTTAACCAACCCCAAACGACACGCTAATAATATTATAAATATTTCTACTGTGACCAATAACAAATTTACTGTCAGCAAAATATTTTTTATTTTCTTTTTTCACTGCTCGCAAAATGTGTCTCAATTCAATTAATTTGGAGCCGTGTCCCTAAGTGCCGCCTGCCAACCAGGATCCACTCTGTGGTTACAATTTTAATGTTGCGGCACAACTCGAGCTTTAGCAGAGCAGATGAAGCCAATGAAAATTTAATTGCCTGAGGTTTGCATAAATTGCCAGCCAGCGACGTAATATGAATACCGAATATTTTGGTCAATTTTCATCAGATTTATATTAAGCTTTTAAATTGAAGCAAACTCATTTGGAGTAGAAAATTGTTGAATCGCAAAATGTTGTTAGATCGCAACTTTGGCCAAATACTTGACGAAGGCGCAAAGTACCATGAAATATAAAAAATATGAAATAAAAAGAAAAAACGGAGCGCGTTACAAATTATGAAAAGTACTCGCAAAGCGACATAGAAAAAGTGGAAAATGCGCCATTGACGCGATGGCGTCGGCAACAGCAACAACAACAGCAACAGCGACCGCAAAATGCAAATGAAAATGCAAAATGTAAATTCATGAAAAGGCCGAGCAGAGAAAACAGGTCTGGGTCTGAGCGTCGTCAGCTGTCGACGCTGCTCTTGAGCTTGAATGGCAGGAAGACAACCAGAGTCAGAGTAGTTACAGGCAGACATCCCTACAAAAGATACACACACATACATAACTACAGTAAGTACATGTGTAGTGTGTCTGGGCCGGGTCTGTCTCTCTGGGTCTCTGGCAATTACGTCAATTGCGCAAACGTCCGAATGTAACAAACAAAACCGTTAAAACGAATTCCACTGCAATTTATGGCAGAGTCATCGCTGCGACTTGTAACTAGTCACTGTTATTTTTATACCCTACATCCAGGCATAATAAAGATGTTTAACTGTCTGGAAATGGCTAAAAGAGACATTCAGCTTATAAAATTGTGTCCAGAAAGAAACTGCAGCTGTAAGAAGACTTATAAAACATAGATATAATTGCATATTGTGTATTTTAAGAAATCTTACACCAAAAAAAAAAAAAACAATTTTTAGTTAATTGTAAACAAAAGTAATAAAAGCTTTGGATTTAAATAAAGAGATTTTGAAATAATCAATTAACTTAAATATTTACTCAAAAATCTTAATAAACCTTTTAGACTTTTTTGGTTCTCATAGAAATATTAAAAGAAAAGTACTAATTCAAATGTAGATAATTATTTTGTTTTTTATTTTTTAGATTACAGAAAAATAAGGTTTACATTTTAAAACAAAAATGCATTTCTTATCAGGATATTCCATCAGTCTGTGATCATCCATCTAGATTCCAGATAATTTCTTTTCACACCAACAAATATGTTCTTTATGTTTGTTAAGGTATTGTTGTAATTGAACTTTAATACAGGGTACTCCCAAGTCGTAGTTCATTAATTATAAGGGTACCTATTTGGTTTTTCTTAGAGTCTGATTCATTGCCAGTTCTAGTGAAGCTTCTGCATAGTGTTTGTGACTTGTTGTTGTTGTTGTTGCTATTGTTGCTGATATCAGCCAGAATTGTTGCAGACGTCGCGTCGCTGTCGGCGCTTTGTCTGCGCAGATTAACTCATGCCATATGATCCATTCAAGCCTGTGCTGAAGTTATGGGGCGTGGCACAGCACAGCATATACTCGTATTGTTATGCTTTTGAAAAAGTTGCCGGCACAGGCAAAAAAATAAAGTTAAATATAATACCGCAAACTGAAAACTTTGTGTGCAGTTACATAAAATATTTAAAGTGGCTGCTACACTGATAAAAATAAAGGTTCTAAAATCAAGTTTTTGGTGTGAAACTAAGAATCTTTGATTTAGAAGAGTAGAGATAGAGTAGAGAAATATGTATTTGCATATTATGTTTGCCTATTTTCCAATCTTATGTTGAGGGGAAAATTTACTGCGACATTATTTTCCTAAGACCTTAAGACTTTTATTCTTACATTCAGAATTTAAGTGTTTTTATGTTAATAAAATGGTCTTATTTGAAGAACAAATGAATGCTGTTGTTTTTTGAATCTGGTGTTTTTGCAGTGTACACACAGCCACACACCCAACCACAACTGTCTCTGTAGTAGTTGTTGCGTAGTTGTGTGCGCTGAAGTGCAGCAGCCGGCGCGCCGGCAATATTTTCATATTTTTTTTTTGAGTTGCAACTTTAATTGGATGGCAATGTTGAGAGCGTTGGCAAACGTGTTTTTTTTTATGTTTTTTGGCTAAATCAATTTCTATTTGAAATTCATTTCCTACGCGACTTAAAGAGCGAGGTCAACTGATGCTTTGATTGTTTGTGGAGGTGTTTGGTTGACTTACCTTTTAGCTAAACATGACACGGTTGAGATCAAAACAGATCGGCGACCTCTCTGTCAGTTAGTTATCAGTGGCTGATAACAAACGAGCGGATGAAGGGGGAGGCGTTGGTGGTTGTTGTTGTAACAGCTCTGCTTCCGTTTCCCCTTTAAACGAATTGAACACTCTAATACAACACACACACACACACAATCACTCACACACTTTACACACAAAAGTCACCCGCTTTTGGCTTTGTGTTGTTGCAAAAATGAAAGAAATTAAACGATAATTTGTTGTGAACGGCAGACGCGACGCGCGATGAGAGTGGTTACTCTTGCGCTCTCGCTCGCTCCCGTTGCGTTGCGTTACGTTTGTTTGGTTTTGTTTGTTCTCTTTGCTGCTTTGCTGCTTTTCTGCTTTGCTTTTTTACTTCACAACGCGATGTTGCATGGTGCACATTTCACTTATTTTAATCACAAAAATGCATTTCTTTCTCTGATTTGTTTCAATTTTGTATTTCACTCTTGTGACTGCACCATCAATTACTTCTGCTTGGAATTATTCTCGCGTCTGCTTTGTATGCCTATCCTGCGTGGGCAAGCAAGGATATTACAATCTTTCTTTTCTTTTCCTTTGCTTTGCTTTGGTGGTCGTGGATGCGGAAAGTTGCACACCAAAATACACGCAATTAACGCAACATTTTTAATACAAATTCAACGCGCAGTTGCCGGCAGTACATGTAATATGTATGTGCGTCGATTACTTTCGATAATTTTACTACATATTTATTGAATTTAAATATTTTTCACGAGCCGCAAACACGCGCAGACATGCTCAAATTTTCTCAAATATCAACTAAAATTAATAATGTGACCGCTTTAAGAAGATACAAAAATACAACATCTGAAGATATTTGGCATTTTTTAGTATTTTTCTGTGTTGCCGAATCTGAGAAATGTTTCAGATACAATTCAACAAATATCCCGGAACGACATCGCATAGGAAATAATACCAAATATTTTAGCACTGTATCTCCTGGGAAATAACAACCAGAGATTGTGCAATGGATTTCAGGGCATTTATGAGAAGCTCTAAAGCACAAAATGCTTTACACAGTTTTATATTTGGTTGCGAAATTGGATTACAAAAATATATCAAAGTTCCGCACCATTAAAGTGAACATGCAAGCAGTGGAAAGTGCAGTGCAAAACAAGCAGTTTTACTCTCAAACAGAAGTTAACTTCTTTAATTTACATATATTCAATTCATTGCAATTGAGTGAAAATGTCAAAAAGACAACGATTTTTTAGACCCTGTACTTTAAAAAAGTACAAATGGGTCTATTACGTTTGTGCAAATGTGCATAACAGGCAGAAGGAGGCGTGGCAGACCCCATAAAGTATATATTCTTGATCAGCATCAACAGCCGAGTCGATATAGCCATGTCCGTCTGTCTGTCTGTCCGTCTGTCTGTCCGTCTGTCCGTCTGTCTGTCCGTCTGTCCCATTTTTGAGTTCCTAGATCTCAGAGACTATAAGAGCTAGAGACACCAAATTTGGCATGTATGTACATCTATATCTTGCATTGAACGAGTTTGTTTTAGAATTTTGGCACGCCCGCCTCCGCCCCTGCAAATTAAAATACAAATTTTTCAAGTCGAATTACAAGAGTATCTTTGATGCTAGCATCTTGATTTTTAGTACATATAGTACACTTTATGATATGAACCTATCCTGCAAATTTCATTCAAATCGGATGATAAACGCGGAAGCAATTCAACTATCAATGTTACGGTCAAAATCAACTGGTATCTTCGTAGTGGCGCCATCCATAGAATTTTTTTGTAACTGAAACAATCTGTAATGATCGCCTTGCACTCAAAAAGTACAGGGTCTCCTACTGTCGAGCTTGCTCCACCGTAACTTAATGCATTTTTCTATATTGATTATTTATTACACGCACCCACATATTGCGCGAAATGTGTGAATTCTAATCATATATCTACAGTATTTTTAAGCGTGTGAAGAAATAAATCAATGCTATAAAAGAGGTAAAAAGTAAAATATAAGATATGGTACACTAATTTATGGCATGAAAAAAAGTTGTACAAATACAAACCCACCCACACCTGCTTTGCAAAATTAAAAATTTGACGATTTAAATTGGCCAAAAGTTCAACGAAACCCAACGCACTTAATTCATCAAACTAAACGTGCGAAACGTGACAATAAGTGTTAACTAATTGGTAATTACAAATATGTAGATATATGTATTTCTACTTGAAACATTTTCTGCAATAGTGTCAAGCCTCTTAAAACATTTCATTACCAACGCGTTACTGATAATGGGCCCGGTTATCAATGCAATACATATGGAACTACCATATATTGGAACTTGGGACTCCTCAGTCTGGCGTGGTTCGCTGCCATTTAAGCAACATGTATTTGATCTCTACTGTTGCTCGGTCGCGGTACAAATGGCTTGTTATCTGTTTCCTAGTAATGTTCATAATAGTTTACTTACCATATCAAAATGACAATTTAAATCCTAGGCATAAAATATTAAGCGCGGTAAAAAGAAACGGTTCCGACGGTGACGAACTTGAGGGATCTTTTGACCGCATATTGAATGAAACTTTTGCCAACGACGAGGATGACGAGAAAACGGAAAATACTGAAAAGCCTCCTTTATACTATTTGGAGAGTTCCAAGTGTAAAATTCCCTATATAGATCCTTTCTCAGCTGAAGTGATGAAGAATTACAAACCGGAGATCTTTGAGACATGTTCAAACGTATCGGATCTTGTGAGACCCATTTTCGATATGAACAGGAAGCGTTATATGCTCTATATAAATGAAAGTGTCGCGACGCAAATACTCAATTCCAGCAATGTCGAGTATAATTGTTACTATCAGGAAGTTACCCGGAATGCCAATCACGACAGCTACAACGAGTAAGATTAATAAATCAAATCGTGGGTGTGGTATAATTAGTAATGTTCAAATTATGAGAACTCTAGAATATTTTGTTTAATTGTTATACTCTTATCAATACTTGACTATGCAGTGCAAACTTCGTTACTACGGATATTAATCAATATTTGAATTGTCTTGCGAGTACTGCCCAATAATTGTGTATTGTTTATATCGGGTAGGCAAGTAGTTGCTTTCCGATTTTTAGCTAGAAAAGATCCATTAAGTAAGAGTGGAGCAAACTCGACATTGGGAGACCCTGTACTTATGAGAAAGAGCAAATATTGAGGAAAAGCGTATACTAGTATATAGTGAGAAAAACATATAAATTGGACCAACTTAATAGGTCCTTTTGTCCTTTTTTATAGTACAGGGTCAAAAGTGGTAGACACTTATTTTGTTATCTTTCGAATGTAAAAATTTATTTAATTTTTCAGTCTCCTGCCGCAAATATACTTTACCCAAGGATACGTAGTACCTCTACATGTCGAGGGCATGATATTGGGCTGTCATGAGGCAGCAAACACCTCAAATGTCCTTCAACGAGATGCATTCGCCTTGGTTCAATACAAACCTCTTCCAGCTGCGGATCCAAAGAAATCGACACCTCGAAAACCCAGCGTTATAATGTTCGGCATAGATAGTATGTCGAGAATTAACTTTAGACGCACCATGCCCAAAGTTTACAAATTCTTAACACGTCGTGGTTGGTATGAGATGCAGGGCTATAATAAGGTAAGTATTTATTTGATATAAGTTGTAGATTTCTACTATATCATTTACACATTTTACTTTCCTAGGTGGGAGATAATACATTCCCCAATCTGATGGCTATACTCAGTGGATATTTACCCGATTCGGCAAAGGAGAAAGTTTGTGATACCGATAAAAAAGGCTGCTTCGATCGTATGCCCTTTATTTGGAAATACTTGAAAGGTGCTGGATATTTAACCGCCTATGCGGAGGATGAGTGTTGGATTAATACATTTAACTATGTAAAGCCAGGTTTCGTAGAAAAGCCCACTGATTATTATTATAGGCCTTTTCTGAAAGCATTTCAAGATAATATGGATACGTGGAAATGCGGTGATTGTACAATGACATATTGTATTGGAAGGCGGGTGCAAAGTAGTTATGTCTATGATTATGCCAAGGACTTTGCTAAACGATATATTGATGAACGACCCATTTGGGGTCTCTTCTGGTCAAGTAGTTTTAGCCATGACAGCTATTCGATGCCCTCAAAAATGGAGAACTTTACTTTGCAATATCTGCTTGACTTTAAGCAGGATGGTGTCCTTGAAGAGAGCATAGTCATCTTCTTTTCCGATCACGGAGCACGTTATGGAACTCTGACGTCTTACAGCAGTGGATTTCTAGAGGAACGTCTGCCCATGATGTTTATATATTTGCCCCCCTGGTTCCGTGCCAAATATCCGGAATATGCCAAGGCCTTGGAGCTGAATCGTAATCGTTTAACATCTAATTATGATCTACACAACACTCTGAAGCATATTGTGGAAATTGGCGAACCACCGAATACTCCGAAATTACCAAAAGCCAGCGATTGTCCGAAGTGTCAATCGTTGTTTTATCCGGTAAATGAAATCAGGACTTGTGAAGATGCCGGCATCTCAGAACACTATTGCACCTGTCAGCCCTATAAAAGGATAACAAGCCATTGGGCGGATAGAATAGCTCATGGTGTTATCGATCGCATCAATGACTATCTTTGGAACAGAAATTTCAGCAGTCTCTGCGCGAATCTCACTTTAAGTTACATTCATAAGACGGAAATTAAACTTGGCCTCGACATCAGTTTTCACGGTGAACTACCCAAAATCGATGAGGCTTATTATCACACCAAGTTCAAAGTAAAACAGAACAGCGCCGATTTCTATGCCACAGTTCTTTATAATAACGTAACAAACAACGTGGATGTCGATGTGGAGACTATAAGTCGCACCAACTCCTATGAGGATGATTCCACTTGTATTGGTGATAAGCTCGGCAAATTATATTGCATTTGTCAGTCTCTTCTGAAACCCTGATACCTATCCTTTTTAATTAATGGACTCCAAAGAAATTATCAAAGTAAATTTTATCGTAATTGCCAAAAAAAGAAGGATATGAATTGTTAAAAATTGTTTTGCAAATTTTATGATATTACTTTCTCCGATAAACAAACACATGTCATTTTATACCGGATACACCTCTGATAAAGTTAACAAGTGGAATACTGGGTACTCATTTTAATTAATGCACAATTTCCGTTGTAAGGCAAGATTGGAAAAAGTCAATATGTTGATTAAATGCTTATTAGGCTCGTATTTTTATTTTTTTATTATTATATTATACTTAGGAAAATTAATCTAAAACATACTAATAAAGAAATTTTCAACTAAAAAGATGTAGCTAAATAGCGGGCTGCAAGTATAAAAAATGGTAATTAATCCAAAACATACTTTTATTATCACGTCGCAGTACGCAGTGCATAGTGCGGGCTTCGCGAGATGAAACAGCCATGACGTCATTTCAGACGCAGCAGCGATCACTTACAAACTCTAGTGTACGCATTGGAGAGCCTACACACACATACACACAGCGCTGTTTAGTTGGGTGAAGGGCGAAGGAAAAGGTGCAAATGTCTCCGGCGCAAAGATATAAGGAGCGCCTTAAACACTTTACTTTGTAATACTTATAAAAAATATATATATGCAGAGAATTTCATTATTTTGTCACAAAACTTATAACGCTTATATATATATATATTGGAAGCTACCTTGGAAGAGGTCCGTCTTTTTGCATATCCCGGAACCAGCCGGATCGGATGACAATATGAATCATATAGCTGCAAGAGGAACAATCGGTTAAAAATCAACTTTTAGTATGAGGAATTTTTTTCTTTTTCCTTAAGAAACATATAGCAACAAAACTTAGAGATTGTGTGTCTGGTATAGTTATCTACAGTCTGACCAAATTTGGATAAAATCGGACTAAAACCTGTGATCAATTTTAATGCAGGTCTCTGCAAGGGTTACTATACAGTCTTTGGCTTGCCTACTTTTTTAGAGGAGCAAATTTCAAATCGTAGCACGAAGTTTTTCATTTATTCATCTTTCATTCCTTGTGTACTGTATCGACAGGAGCAGTTTTGAATTCGTGAAATAAGAAATACATAAAATGGTCTATAATAGATGATTCATATTCTTATCTTGTTCAGATCTGGTTGCGAGCCTTATTTTTCGTTTTAAACCTGCAGTTCTATAATTATCGATGTCGTTCTCAAAGTTTTGGTCCACTGGGAGAGCTTCAATCGAACACGAGCCAACCCGCATACGACATGTTATCCAAATTTTGCATAGCGCAATAAATTTATTGCTCGATTAATTCTTCGAGAAGTATTGATTAAAGCAGACGTGTGTGATTCATCAGCGGACAAAATATTTAGTGTGTAAAAAGAAAACCAATACCAAGGAAACCAGAAACTTTCGATTTGTTTGTGCTCGACAGCAGCTGATCGAAAATGCAGTGAATGTCAGTGAGGAACGAGCATTAAGTCCTGTTGCTTAAATAAGCTCGATGTAGTAAATTCAAAATAAATGTGTGGAAAAATAAAGCATAAATGTGTTATTGCATGAAAAACAGACATTTAACCCACTGTAAACATATTTTGCAAAATTAAAAGTTTTAATGACCTAAATTGGCCAAAAGTTCAACGATATTTAATGAACTTAATTCATCAAACTAAGTGTTAACTAATTGGTAGTTACAAATACTGATAATGGACCCGGTTATCATTGCAATACCTATGGAACTATATTGAAACTTGGGACTCCTCAGTCTGGCGTGGCTCGCTGCCATTTAAGCAACATGTATTTGATCTCTACTGTTGCTCGGTCGCGGTACAAATGGCTTGTTATCTGTTTTCTAGTAATGTTCATAATAGTTTACTTACCATATCAAAATGACAATTTAAATCCTAGACATAAAATAATAAACGCGGTAAAAAGAAACGATTTTGCGCCTTCCGACGGTGACGAACTTGAGGAATCTTTTGATCGCATATTGAATGAAACTATCGCCAACGATAAGGATGAGGATGATGAGAAAACGGAAAATACTGAAAAGCCTCCTTTATACTATGTGGAGAGTTCCAAGTGTAAAATTCCCTATATAGATGCTTTCTCAGCTGAAGTGATGAAGAATTACAAACCGGAGATCTTTGAGACATGTTCAAACGTATCGGATCTTGTGAGACCCATTTTCGATATGAACAGGAAGCGTTATATGCTCTATATAAATGAAAGTGTCGCGACGCAAATACTCAATTCCAGCAATGTCGAGTATAATTGTTACTATCAGGAAGTTACCCGGAATGCCAATCACGACAGCTACAACGAGTAAGATTAATAAATCAAATCGTGGGTGTGGTATAATTAGTAATGTTCAAATTATGAGTACTCTAGAATATTTTGTTTAATTGTTATACTGTTATCAATACTTGAATATGCAGTGCAAACTTCGTTACTACGGATATTAATCAATATTTTTATTATCTTGCTAGTACTGCCCAATAATTGTGTATTGTTTATATCGGGTAGGCAAGTAGTTGCTTTCCGATTTTTAGCTAGAAAAGATCCATTAAGTAAGAGTGGAGCAAACTCGACATTGGGAGACCCTGTACTTATGAGAAAGAGCAAATATTGAGGAAAAGCGTATAGTAGTATATAGTGAGAAAAACATATAAATTGGACCAACTTAATAGGTCCTTTTGTCCTTTTTCACAGTACAGGGTCAAAAGTGGTAGACACTTATTTTGTTATCTTTCGAATGTAAAAATTAATTTAAAAATGAATAAGGAATTACATTTATAAATCCAAAAGGACTTTTGTGTGTAATTCTGTTTTAAATCAATGCAAATTTTTCAGTCTCCTGCCGCAAATATACTTTACCCAAGGATACGCAGTACCTCTGCATGTCGAGGGCATGATATTGGGCTGTCATGAGGCAGCAAACACCTCAAATGTCCTTCAACGAGATGCATTCGCCTTGGTTCAATACAAACCTCTTCCAGCTGCGGATCCAAAGAAATCGACACCTCGAAAACCCAGCGTTATAATGTTCGGCATAGATAGTATGTCGAGAATTAACTTTAGACGCACCATGCCCAAAGTTTACAAATTCTTAACACGTCGTGGTTGGTATGAGATGCAGGGCTATAATAAGGTAAGTATTTATTTGATATAAGTTGTAGATTTCTACTATATCATTTACACATTTTACTTTCCTAGGTGGGAGATAATACATTCCCCAATCTGATGGCTATACTCAGTGGATATTTACCCGATTCGGCAAAGGAGAATGTTTGTGATACCGATAAAAAAGGCTGCTTCGATCGTATGCCCTTTATTTGGAAATACTTGAAAGGTGCTGGATATTTAACCGCCTATGCGGAGGATGAGTGTTGGATTAATACATTTAACTATGTAAAGCCAGGTTTCGTAGAAAAGCCCACTGATTATTATTATAGGCCTTTTCTGAAAGCATTTCAAGATAATATGGATACGTGGAAATGCGGTGATTGTACAATGATATATTGTATTGGAAGGCGGGTGCAAAGTAGTTATGTCTATGATTATGCCAAGGACTTTGCTAAACGATATATTGATGAACGACCCATTTGGGGTCTCTTCTGGTCAAGTAGTTTTAGCCATGACAGCTATTCGATGCCCTCAAAAATGGAGAACTTTACTTTGCAATATCTGCTTGACTTTAAGCAGGATGGTGTCCTTGAAGAGAGCATAGTCATCTTCTTTTCCGATCACGGAGCACGTTATGGAACTCTGACGTCTTACAGCAGTGGATTTCTAGAGGAACGTCTGCCCATGATGTTTATATATTTGCCCCCCTGGTTCCGTGCCAAATATCCGGAATATGCCAAGGCCTTGGAGCTGAATCGTAATCGTTTAACATCTAATTATGATCTACACAACACTCTGAAGCATATTGTGGAAATTGGCGAACCACCGAATACTCCGAAATTACCAAAAGCCAGCGATTGTCCGAAGTGTCAATCGTTGTTTTATCCGGTAAATGAAATCAGGACTTGTGAAGATGCCGGCATCTCAGAACACTATTGCACCTGTCAGCCCTATAAAAGAATAACAAGCCATTGGGCGGATAGAATAGCTCATGGTGTTATCGATCGCATCAATGACTATCTTTGGGATAGAAATTTCAGCAGTCTCTGCGCGAATCTCACTTTAAGTTACATTCATAAGACGGAAATTAAACTTGGCCTCGACATCAGTTTTCACGGTGAGCTACCCAAAATCGATGAGGCTTATTATCACACCAAGTTCAAAGTAAAACAGAACAGCGCCGATTTCTATGCCACAGTTCTTTATAATAACGTAACAAACAACGTGGATGTCGATGTGGAGACTATAAGTCGCACCAACTCCTATGAGGATGATTCCACTTGTATTGGTGATAAGTTCGGCAAATTATATTGCATTTGTCAGTCTCTTCTGAAGCCCTGAGGTATACTTTGTATATGTAGCACATAATAATTAATGGCCTATAACGAATTTATCAAAGTTAATTTTTATCGTAATTGCCAAAAAAGACGGATGTGAACTGTTAAATATTGTTTTGCAAATTTTAATTATATTGCTTTCTCTGATAAACATGTGTTATTAGCATAAATGTTTTGTACCGCATACATCTCTTATAAAGATAACAAAGTTAGTGATAAAATCTAATGTTTGATACTCATTTTAATTAATGCTCAATTTCCGTTGTAAGGCAAGATTTGAAAAAAAAACAGCTTGTTAATTTAATTCTTCTTAGACTCGTATTTTGAAAGACTTTATCAATTGTCAATCAAAAAACATTTTTGTAATGTAGGAAGAATAATTCAGTATATTTACAAAAAATAATAAAAAAAATGTTTACAAAAAATGTAGTTCCTTTAAAATAATTTATTGGTATGTAAGGTATAAGATAAGGTAAATAAAAGATATTAATTGATCAAACATTTGTTGATAGGATTGGGGAAAACCCAGAACTTGGGCTACAGATCAATTTATACCAATCAAATCCAATTATGACAGTTAGAGTTTACTTATTTTTGGGTTTGAAAATAGTGGATAAGGAACTTGATCTTCATGTAGCTCTGGTCTGCAATGCCCAGCATACCTTGCAAGGAATTCGTTGGAGTTGCAACAAAAAACATTTCTGTTAAAAAGCGAGTCCGTTGGACAAGTAACTGTGGAACATATCAAAGATGGATTTGCACTCCTATCAATATTGTTATAGGATATGAAAGTGTGAAGGACATCTCTGCCATGGCTAACAACCTTATAGACCCATTCGGGAACGGGATTAAGAGGCTTGTGATGAATAGGATCGGGATGTGTGGAATCACCACCATACAGATAAATTTCCTTCTGAATGTTGTTTTCGTCCAACAGCTTCAATACACCCAATCCTCCTGTGCAAATTTGATAGGCCTTATATTTGTTTCCATCCTGTTGTACTTCTGTTTTCAATTCTTTGCGTATCCAGCTTTCAAGTAATCTCCAAACACAGCTATTATCTTTACAATACTGAGGCACTGCATTGACGTACTTTGATGTTGCCATGCTATATTTCTTAAAGGCAAAATCTATATAGGGCACTAAGTGGCCACGATCGAATGCCCTTTTATCATTTTGACTAATGTATGTCTGACTTGGGCCTAAAAGTTCTTTGAAACGTTCAAAAGCTGAACTGGTTTTAAACGTGCGCTCAATGACACCGTCTATTACTGGATTTCTGTCCCAAATGTCTTCACGTGGTCCAGCTTCTGCAAGGAAAGTAGAATCCGGTTAAACCAATTTTATATTAAACGCATACAACTTTTTAAAAATGTACCTAAAATCTGAAAATGAGCATTGTATATTAAACTTTCAAGTGATCGTATTGTGGTTAAATGTAAATTTTTATGATCAGGGTCTGAATATACAAAGGTATAATAATGCATGCACTTACTCAGAGTGTAGTCATATAGATGATGAGTGGAGAAAAGTGCTCTCTTAATGTCTTCGTCATAGCAACTCCTGTATAATTCCAGAAACTGATTCTGTAACTGATACCCAACGCGAAACATTGTTTTGGGGCAACTGGGATGGTGAAATCTTTGAACGCTTTCCGAGATTGGATTTGGGCACTGCTCTTTGCCAGTTGGGAGATTTGGTGTAAATGTGCCTTTTTGCTCACAAGTGACTTTAATCACATTTGCGCTATTGCATACCAATTCCAATTCTAGTCCCGTTGGCACCACATCCACCCGAAGTGGATATAGATGGTTTCCGGACCAATAGGCAAAGATGCGATTGGTGTTCTCGATATTCGCTTGAGTCAGCCGACACTCGGCACTCACTTTGGCAATGACTATATAAACGGATTGAGTAAATTTAAATCGATCAATAATAAGTTAATTTAACTATTTACTCACGCAAAAATAAAATTAAACACTGTGGCTTTATCATCTTATGGCTTCATCAACTGCATTGGGAAGGACTTGTAAAGAGTAGAGCTAGCTTTGATTCGGTTTCGTGGTCTTTAAGAGACTGATCATTGATCGCTTGCTCTACTCAACAGCTTATAATAGAATGAGACTGAGAGTGATGATCATTTCGCACTTACTTTATTCGCAAATTCGATAAAAATAAACGGTCCCAAGAGTGACCGCCCCACATTTGCATAAATCGCGCACGAAGCGCACATTACAATTACAACTAACCAATAAATAACTTTTATATTATTGTGATTAAAAAACGTTTTTATAGAGATGTCCAGCAGCGCAAAACATTTGCAACATTCGTTGCGATTGAATACAAAAAATTGCAACGTAGCATTGCGTTGTTGGTTAGCAAATAAATTGAATATTTAGATTAATATTATTTGCAAAACTGAAAGAAATAAAAATAAAATAGGAAAAACGCAGAAAAACACTGGTCTGATCAATATATACAGATAGAAACCAATAATTGCAGTGTTAGTTTATATTTATTTTGAGCAAGTTATTTGTTACAAGTTAGGCATGCGCCTAAAGTAATTTGGGCAGGAAAATTGTCTGCATATCCTGACTGGCCGAGCATTTTCATCAATGTTGTTGTAGGTGACGAATGTGTAAAGTAGGGTTCCACCATCGCTAACAACCTTGTAGATCCATTTGGGAGCGGGATTAAGGTTGGTGGGATTAGTGGAAGTACCCCCATACAGATAAACGTCTATCATATTTCCACTTTGGTGCGGGAGTTGCAATACGCCTAATGCTCCCGTACAAAATTTGTAGGGCCTTATATCTGCCTTAAATTTTTTTAACTTCCTTCCGCCACCGTTGTTGCTATAAAACTGAGGCACCGCATTAATGTATTTGCACGTCGATTTTCTATAATTCTCAAAGGCAAAGTCATGTAAGGCCGCCAAATGACCACTTAAAGTAAATTTACCAGTCCTGTTTATAATTATAATTGCATTTTATTTATTTTTTAATGACAGTGGGTATGACAATTTAATATATTTATTTATGTATTGATAAATTAAGATTTCAAATTACAGATTTAATTTTATGTGTAACACTGAAAAAGTAAATAAGTTTTCGATTCTGGGAGAGTTTATAAAAATGTAATGGATCCCATTGGGAGAATTGGAAAAACCTAAAATGCCCCAATTAGATCAATAGACTAATAAAAACCAATTACGGTAATGAGAGTTAACCTCTCTTTCGGGAACGAAGACGGCTTGAAACTGGAGAAAAGTTTTGTGTTTGACTAGGGTTTGAAAATAGTGAAAGAGGAACTTGATCTGCATGTAGCTTTGGTCTGCAATGCCACGCATGGTTTCTAATGAATTCGGTGGGGTCACAACAAAAAATATTACGCATGCGTCTTAAGAAGTCTGGGCAGGCAATTGGGTTGCATATACTGACTGGCCGAGCATTTTCATCAATGTTGTTGTAGGTGACGAATGCGTAAAGTAGGGTTCCACCATCGCTAACAACCTTGTAGATCCATTTGGGAGCGGGATTAAGGTTGGTGGGATTAGTGGAAGTACCCCCATACAGATAAACGTCTATCATTCCATTCATTCCATTTAGATGCGGGAGTTGCAATACCTCTAATGCTCCCGTACAAATTTGTAAGGCCTTATATATGCCTTGCAGTTTTTTAGCTTCCTTCCGTGTAAAAGATTCTACTTGGTACCAAACGCCACGATTGTTGCTATGAAACTGAGGCACCGCATTAATGTATTTGCACGTCGATTTTCTATAATTCTCAAAGGCAAAGTCATTAAAGGCCGCCAAATGACCGCGATCCAAGGCACAGGAACGTGGCTTTACAAAGGATTGGCCTGTCCCAAGAAGAAACTCAAAACGGTTGTATGTATTATTGCATTCAAATGAGGCTTCGACGGCTCCAGTGATTACTCCATCCATGGTCCAAGAGTTTGTACGTTTAAAAGCTGTAAATTAGGTAATAATAAATTAGCCAAAGGTCTGTTTAGAATTAAAATTAAAAAAAAACAATAACATGAGTATGCGAATTAGCCGACATAATCTTAAAATGTTTACCAAAATCTTAACTTTAAGTTGATTGTTCCTATAAAATCCATTTGGCCAAGAAATTAACAATGTTTGTAAACATTTGTTGGACATATTAATTACAGTAACTAAAGATTATTAAATTGCTCGACTTACTTAGAGTGTAGTCATATAAATGATGAACGACAAAATTAGCTCCTTTAACCACTTCGTCATAGCAACTTCTGTATAGTTCAAGAAACTGATTCTCAAACTGATTCACAAAATGATATCCAACGAGAAACATGGTATTTGAGCAACTGGGGTGCCGAATTATTTGATGACTTTCCGAAATTGGATTTTGGCACTGTTTTTTGCCAACTGGAAGGTTTGGTCTAAATTTGTCATTCTGCTCACAAGTGACTTTAACCACATCGGCACTATTGCATATCAATTCCAATTCTAGACCCGTTGGCACTATATCCGACCGAAATAGATATAGTTTGCTTTGGGAGCGGTAGGCAAAGATGCGGTTGACAGCTTGAATATTATTTGCACTCAGCTGACAATCGGCACTCACTTTGGCAATGACTATATAAACGAGATGTGCAAATTTAAATTAATCAATTATAAATTATTTTAATTATATACTAACACAAAAGCAAAATTAAACACCGCGGCTTTATCATCCTTTGGCTTGGAGCAAAGATATTCAATTCATGAATTGCGTTTAGAAGAAATTCTAAAAATAAAAACTAGCTTTGGTTTGGTTTCGTGGTCTTAACGAGACTGATCATCGATCGCTTGTTCTACTCAACAAGTAGACTCTTAACATAATAATGTTATCGCTTAACATATAATAGAAGTGAGAGTGTTTATGCTTTACTACTTTCACATATCTCTATCTTATATAAGCTATGTACACAGAAAAAAACCGGGATTCTAGACTAAATTCAGCCACAAATAATGGCATGTGATTTTCTAAAACCCAGTTCGAAATACTTAATTTAAATGAAGGTCCTATAAAAAATGTTGCATTAAATAATTAAGAATAATTTTAATGCTGAGACACTTCCGTATGAATAATATAATTTATTCAATCATAATTTGATAATTCATAATTTAATAATTATATTCAGAGCTTATTCTTAAAAAATTCAAGCCAACGACAAGAATTTTTAGCTTGGTTTTTAGCAAGTCTACTTGTTGTTTGTGTACTAAGAGAGCGTTAAGCAGAATGTTAGGCAGTGTTTATCTTTGATTTAGGTTAAACATTGATGATCAATTTGCATATTATTTAATTTGTTCTGCAGCATTTGCAAATGCGATAAAAAATCTATTGTGAGGCGGCCCAATAGTAACCGCCCCTTTTTAATCATCTTACAACTAATCATCTTTCAACTAATACGAGCATATAACCAAAATTAACTAATATGATCTCGGTTTGATTTACTACCTAATAAATGATTTGTTCTTTCACATGACTTCCTGTTTGCTTCAATCTGTATGGGTGGAAAGAAATTTAATCTTCTAAGTTTAGTTAGCATATGAAAGGAAAACAAGGGCGCTAGCCTCTCTTCTTCTTCCGTTTGCCCGTAACATTGTTAGTCGAATAGCTTCCGCGTTTACCATCCGATTTGACTGAAATTTTTAGGATAGGTTCGGACTATAGTGTATATTATATGTACAAAGAATCAAGACGCTGCCATTGTAATTTGACTTCGAAATTGTGTATTTCGATTTCCGGGGTCGTAGGAGGACAAACTTGATCAACTTGAGATATAGATGAATCTACATGCCAATTTTGGTGTCTCTAGCTCTTATAGTCTCTGAGATCTAGGTGACACAAAAAGGGACAGACAGACGGACATGGCTATATCGACTCGGCTGTTGATGCTGATCAAGAATATATATACTTTATGGGGTCTGCCACGCCTCCTTCTGTCTGTTACGCACATTTGCACAAACGTAATAGACCCTTTTGTACTTTTTTAAAGTACAGGGTCTAAAAATAATTCAAAATATTCTTTGTTTTTGTTGCCAATTTTTGACTGGAGTTTGTCCTCCAACGCTTTCATTCTGTCTGAATATTTTTTGTTACTTAAATTGTTTTTTTGTATTCTCTGTTTCGACTGCCAAGCCTCCAATGTGTTGAAATAATTGAGAAAGTGAGTTATCCACATTCATAGAATGCAATCAGCAAGATATTGTCTTCAACTACGGCATAGGTAATGCTAATAGATCTAGCAACTTGAAAATATAAATATTTTTTCACATCGAAACACCCGCTTAAAGTAAATTTACCGGTCCAGTTTATATTTATAACTACACAGTAATAAATATATTTCGATTGCAGTGGGTATTATAGTTTTATAAATTTATTAATGTAATATAATAATTGCAGTCGGGCGATATGTGAGCCGCGAGATAATTTGATAAATATACATTTCAATCTAACAATTTATTTAATTATTAAAATAAATTTTATGTGTAACACTGAAAAAGTAAATAAGTTTTCGATTCTGGGACAGTTTAAGAAAATTTAATGGATCCCATTGGGAGAGTTGGAAAAATGTAAAATGCCCCAATCAGATCAACAGACTAATAAAAACCAATTACGATAATGAGAGCTAACCTCTCTTTCGAGGACGAAGATTGTAGTTGTGTGTTGTTGGGTTTGTAAATAGTGGATGAGGAACTTGATCTTCATGTAGCTCTGGTCTGCAATGCCCAGCATACCTTTTGAGAAATACGTTGGAATTACAACAAAAAACATTTTGGTTAAAAGGCGAGCCAGTTGGACAAGTAACTTTGGAACATATCACAGGGGGATTTGCGCTCTCATCAATGTTGTTATAGGAGATGAAAGTGTGAAGGACTTCTCTGCCACGGCTAACAATCTTATAGATCCATTCGGGAACGGGATTAAGAGGATTGTGATGAGTGGGATCGGCATGTGTGGAATCACCACCATACAGATAAATTTCCTTCTGAGTATTGTTTTTGTCCAACAGTTTCAATACGCGCAATCCTCCCGTGCAAATTTGAAAGGCCTTATATTTGTTTCCATCCTGTTGTATTTCTTTTTTCAATTCTTTCCGTATCCAACTTTCAAGTAATCTCCAAGAGCAGCTATTATCTTTACAATACTGAGGTACTGCATTGACGTACTTTGATGTGGCCATGCTAAAATTCTTAAAGGCAAAATCAATATAGGGCGTCAAATGGCCCCGATCGAATGCCCTTGTCGCGTTTTCATTTATGTACGCAACATCTAAAAGTTCTTTGAAGCGCGCTTTAGTTGGACCAACTCTGAACGAGGCCTCGATGATCGGGTCTATTACTGGATCTTTGTCCCACCTGTCTTCACGTGGTCCATCTTCTGCAAAAAAAAGTAAAATCAGGTTAATCTATGAACTGCGTAGCCGTTTTTTTTTTTTTGAGAAGGGAGCCATGTATCATCCAGAGAGAGGACTAGTTTGCATAGAAAAAGATAGAGACACAGAAAGAAGCTAAGCTAAAATTGATTGCATTTGAATGCGTTACACAAATCGTCAACAAATTATATTCAGCTGATCGTTTCTCTGACAAGTTTATAATAAAGACGATCACATCATTCAAAGCGTTACTTACAAAGTTTTAATAAAGTATGCACTTACTCAGAGTGTAGTTATATAAGTGATGAATAGAGAAATGTGCTCTCTTAATGTTTTCGTCATAGCAACTTCTGTATAACTCTATAAACTGATTGTCAAACTTATACCCAACTCGAAACATTGTTTTGGGGCAACTGGAATGGCGAAATCTTTGAGCAATAGCAGGGATCGGATTTAGGCATAGCCCAGTCGGGAGACTTGGTTCAAATTGACCCTTCCTATTACAAGTGACTTTCACCACATCTGCGCTGTTGCAAATCAATTCCAATTCTAGACCAGTTGGCACCACATCCACCCGAAGTGGATAGAGTCGGGCTCCGGAACGGTAGAGAATTATGCGCATGACAGGTTTGATATCTTTTGTACTCAGTACACAATCGGCACTCACTTTGGCAATGACTAATAATTAGATTGAGTAAAATTAAATCAATGAATTACAAGCTATTTTAACTATTTACTCACGCAAAAATAAAATTAAACACTGTGGCTTCATCATCCTATGGCTTCATGAACTGCTTTTAGAAGGACTTGTAAAGAGAAGAACTAGCTTTGTTTCGGTTTCGTGGTCTTAAAGAGACTGATCATTGATCGCTTGCTCTACTCTTCAACTAGAGTCTTAACATAATATTGTTATCGCTTTTATTTTCTAACATACATAAATATATATTATATAAGCTATGTGCACCGAAAAAAAAGCGGGATAGTAAACGTAACAGGCAGAAGGAGGCGTGGCAGACCCCATAAAGTATATATATTCTTGATCAGCAGCAATAGCCGAGTCGATATAGCCATGTCCGTCTGTCTGTCTGTCCGTCTGTACCATTTTTGAGTTCCTAGATCTCAGAGACTATAAGAGCTAGACAGACCAAATTTGGCATGTATGTACATCTACATTTTGCATTGAACGAGTTTGTTATAGATTTTTGCCACGCCCCCCTCCGCCCCGAAAATTAAAATACAAAGTTTCCAAGTCGCATTACATGTAACGGGCAAAATCAACTGATATCTTCGTAGTGGCGCCATCTATGAAAATTTTTTTAACTGAAACAATCTATAGTGATCGCTTTGCACTCCAAAAAGTACAGGGTCTCCTACTGTCGAGGTTGCTCCACCGTAGCTTAATGCATGTTTTTTTAAGTGCATTGGGAGCGTTAGACAGAATGTTAACCAATGTTAATCTTTGGGTTATGTTAACGATTAATGATCCATTTGCATATTGTCTAAAATTTTCGGCAGCATTTGCAAATGCGATAAAGAATCTATTGTGAGGCGGCCTCAATAGTAACCGCCCCATATTTGCCGGGACTATTTTAGACTAATGCATAATACATACATACATAATCAAAATGAACTTCATATTCGTTCATTTTGATTATGTATTATGCATTAGTCTAAAATAGTCCCGGCAAATATGGGGCGGTCTTGGATTGATTTAGCACCTAATAAATTTTTAAATATTCTCCTCGTCTTGAGGATGTCAGATCATTCCCTATTAACAATAATTAATAATACACATATATTTTATTTGTTATGCAGTACAAAGTTTTATATGTATATGTTGTAAAGCAATTGAATTTTTGAAAATCTTACTCTTGTATAGGGCATAAGCTTCGAACAAACAGTCACTTATGCCATACAAAGTATATATTATAAAAATCAATTTGTTATACGTATGCGGAAAAAATACTTTATGTTTGGAGATCGAATATTAGCACAGAAGTTAGTTAACAAACTTCATTGTATGTATTA
The DNA here is from genome assembly GCA_037043535.1 of Drosophila putrida. NCBI lineage: Eukaryota > Metazoa > Arthropoda > Insecta > Diptera > Drosophilidae > Drosophila > Drosophila putrida. Next base: position 2,548,288 of record JBAMBI010000135.1, read on the forward strand.
TACATAGTGGAAAGAGAGGGAAGCAGAAGAAAAACTAACTTTCCACGTGCACAGCTTGTATAGTATTTGTTTGTTTGTGTTTGTGTAATTATAAATGTATTTCAACAATGTTTAACAATGTAATATTAGTAAATACACAAAACGTGCCAACAGTTATGTATGTACAATGCATAATATGTGGGTGCATTAAAATTCTCTTAATATTATTAATATTATTATATTATTAATTCTATTAATATTATTATTTTATTTTGGTTGAAAAAACCCCGAGCCAGTAAATCTATTTTATGCCCTTCAGTGCCTTGGGCTTTTTCTTGGACAGAGTCGAGCATTTAGACCGTGTTAAAGTTTGCTACGCCTTCTAAAAGAATAACATATTTTTCCTAAGGATAACATTTCATAGATAAAGAATCACTTTTTGTCCTGAATTGCTTTAAAACCAATCCTAGCTTAGCGATAAGTTATCAATCTACTCATTCACATAAGAATACTTCATGAAAACATATTTTCTCAACAATTTTTTTTATTAACTTTTTGTCATTTAATAAAACTTAATATAAAAATTTAATTAAAAATATAAAAAATAAAAACTTAATAAAGAGTATTTAGCTGACTCCAGGTCTACTTTCATAAAAAAAAACATACAAAATCACTCGTCAAAAGGTTAAGGAGCAGGGCTTGGTATAAATGTTTCAAGAGATTCCATTCTCTATCATCAGTATAATTTTTGTAGATTAAAATGTAGTTGTCAAAATCTCTAGAGATCTATCCAAATCTTCCCGACATTCAAAAATAGCCAGATTAAACCCAAAAAGATACAACTAGTAAAATATTCACTGCAATTATTTTATTGTGCTTTAGAAGATTTAACAAACGTTTGCCAATTGGGGAGCATTCCTGCTGACGAAATCACTAGGATCACAACAAAAGCTCGGTCCTGAACGTCTGTCTGTGTTGAATGTCAATGAAGCTGGACATGGAACTTGGATGCAGTTCGGAGTTGGTTCTTCTGGGTCATGAATGTTGTTATATGTGAGGAAAGCGTAAGCTGAGCCGGAATTATCGCTAACAATTTTATAGAGCCATTTGGGTACGGGATTTCCACTTTCGCCATTCAGATAAACCTCTTTCAGCTGACCTTCAGTGTTCGGTAATTCCAATACGCCAAATGCTCCCACGCATATTTGCAAAACATGTAAGTCGTCACTCGAAAGTTCCTTTCGTACCCAGTTCTCGATGGTTTTCCAATTGCCACGATTAATGCCAGCAAATTGAGCAACTGCATTGATGTACTTAAATGTCATTCGCATGTATTGATCAAATCCAAAGTCAGCTGAGGGCGCCAGATGGCCACGATCGAAGACCAGATCACGTTGTGAGGAAATATAAGGCTGATTTGGTCCCAAGAGCTCCTCAAAACGTTTATAAATGTTCTTGGCCTCGAACGAGGCTGCGGCGGCACCACTGATTACTCTATCTGTGGTAAAGGACTGACCTGGACGCTCGCCACCTGTAAGGGAAGTGACAAAAGATTAAACTGAGGACTTTTAGATTAAAAACATGTAGATGATTTGATACCCTTTTTGACCAACGGAACAGGAATTTCTTTTTCACATCAGAGCATAATTTTCAGCCGATTATCGCTATTGAATTCCAATATCAAATTCATTCACAAAATTTGTCCGATTAATATAAAAATATTAAAAATTTACCAATGTTTCTTTTTTAACTGATCGTGGCTTAATACGCGACTCCGGTCGTATTTGGCTTTTTAGTCTCTCTTTAAAATGCCTGACTTACCCAAGTTGTGGGAATATGCCTCATAAATGACAAAATGTGCGGTTTGGGTGCTGGGATCGTAGCAACTTCTGTATAATTCCAGAAACTCCTCCTCGCTCAACTTGTACCCCACACGATACATGGTATAGGCGCAACTGTCGTCTGTGATTTCCTCAACAATTGCCTTGGTGGGATTACTGCAATCCTTCATTGGCAGCTTTGGGTCGAATTGATTCTGTTGACAAGTGGTAATCACCACATTCTGACTATCGCATATCATATCCAATGCCTGACCCGATGGCACAACATCTACCCGGAGTGGATCGAGCTGGGTTCCAGAACGAGTGCCAAAGATTCTATTCGTTTGGGAAATGTCCGTAGCACTCAGCTGACAATCGGCATTCGCCTTGGCAATCACTATTTAAACAGGTGATGACAAGTGAAGTGAATTAACTCGCCTTATAAGGTAGTTCAACTAGTTACTTACAGAAAAACAAAAACAAGCAGAGCGACTTAATCATCTTGCAACTTGAAGTGTAGCTAAGCGACTGATCAAAGCTCTTAGTTGATCTTATATTATAAACTCAAGTTGAAATCAAACAGAACCAGATACAGATACAGAAAAGTTCTCGCAAACAGATCTGTTTCTTCCCTTTTCTCTCAACCTCTCGTGTTCTCTCGTGCTAACAAGATAACAAAATGTGTTATTGTCTTCCCCTTTCACTCGCCAGGTTGTGCCTCATGCATATGATAATATTTTCTATCTGTATTTATCTTGCTGTTCTTTTATTTTGGTATTGTGGCTTTGTTTTGAATTGTGTACCATAAGGTGTCGCAAAAAGAAACAGGCAAAACATACTTTACAAATGAGAAAAATGCCATCCTATTAGAAAGATAATATTTATTCTTATAAAGTATGCTAATAATTAAATAAACAACATTTGTTTAAACTACTTACTTTAAAGAAAAGTTACATTTTCAATAAAAAATATTTAATATATGTACATAAAATTAATTTCCTAGTTTTTATTTTACTATAAATAAAAGAAAATATTTAAAAATAATTTTACAAAATTTATATCAATGTCTTTGATGACAGGTATTGAACCACAGATCAAGTAAAGTTTTATTAATGCGCCTCCTGGTTCAAAAGATATTTGCGTTTAACTTTTAGTTTTGATATTTAAAATATAAGTTTCGGAACAACTTTAACTTTTTCCATAAATATAAAAAATATCTGTTATTTTGTAACATTTTTAAATGTATTTTAATTTATTTTTTATTTAAATGTTACAATATAACAATTATTTTTAGGTGTTATTTTGTAACTTTTAAATAAAAATTGAGAAACAATTGTTATATTCTAATTTTTTATTTTAAAAGTTATAATAGTTACGGTCCCTGTTTTAAACCAATAACTTTTATATGTCTTGTATGCTTTGATTAAACTCAATCACATAACCATCAGCGCTCATTATCAGTTAGGGTATTTAACTAGATGTTGCCACGCTTAAGGTAAGAACTTTTGCGTTTTTTATTACTATTCTCTATCTAATCAGTGCTACCGTCTTTTGCGGTACATTAATAGGAATCGATTTGTGTCAAACACTTTGATTAGTCATTATAGATAACATTAATTTAGACTCTACATTTTAGAGGTCTTAAGAGGTATGAGTGAGAGTATGAGTACTTACCTATGTATGTATTTACTGACTAAGCTTGTCCTGTATTTTATAATACTTCTTTATCTAACACTTTCTGCTCTATTGGCCGAAGTCAGAGTTCGCGTGCCTTGACAATCATAAATTGCCATTTCTATGTGTCGTCGACACTTCACATCGCGGGTCATCGCTGATAAGTGGCATACGTGAGATTGGGTCTCGTGAGAACCACCTAAGAACCGTAACGGTGCCACCTGCCATGTTATTCATAGAAAATGCCAAGCCCCTTGCCACAGACTCGTATCAGTGTTTATTATCAGACCTCGCCACGTGGAAATGTCTGTTTGCCAACCTACACACACACACACACACGGATACTTTTGTATCTATGTGCATTCAGTTATGAGTGTATAAGTATATTAACAAAAGGGGTTGCCTCGTATACAAACTCGTACTTCCTTTAGCATTATAGCTCAGTAAGCTTTATGTGCATTCCGTTTTGTCATCAGCTTATCTAAAATTGAATCTGAGGTGTAGCAAAAAAATGTATAAAATGTGCACTTGAAACAATTCGACGGGTCATTCATTAGCCAGCACAGTCCACCGTATCTTAGTCCATTGCCAATCAACAAGTTTCTGGGTTGACACACTAAAGCTAACATTTATCGCTGTTTGACTTGTAATGGATAGTACTTATATTTATTGCATCAACAGAAATGACCATGATAGCAGCTTAATCTGATATAAGTTTTGTTTTTATCGATTTCCGTTTAATTATTGCAAATGTCATCGATAAAGTTTGTTAATAATAAAGCGCATGCCAACAACTTGGTGTTTCTCCACTCTACTTAATGAGAATTTAGTTTTGCCTGCAGTCTGAAATAATATAAAAATACTGAGAATTCTTAAACTATAGTACATACCAAAAAACAAAAAAAGTGGAAAAATAGTAGAGGTAGTATATATATTTTATTATTTTAATTGTGTGCGTTTTGGATGACAGCCGGAAAAAACATTTAATGTCGGATGTGCTCAGTAATTTCTATTTTCCGACTGCATACACACACACACTTAGAGAGTCTCAGATACTTGCAACATATCCGAGCAAGACTCTGGCACATGCTTAAAATTGGGTCAGCATGTGCAAGAGCTTCTTTAGCGTTGATGGCAATTTAATGAATTTTTATTGCAAAATATTTAACCAAAATTATTTCGCTGTATTTTATGTCAAATAAACGTTTTCGACTTGGCATTTAAATGACTGCATTCAAACACACAGACACACACACACACGCACATACACACACGCACGTACAAGAATTTCAATGTATATGGTTTTGGCAAAAGCATTTTGCAGCATTCTTTTCAAACTACAAGAGAATGCACTTTACGAGCTTCTTTTTTAAATAATCTTAAATAGTTCTGAGTAAGAAATTTTTAGTCGATCTGTGCTCAGGCTTAAACTTTAAAGTACTCCTTGCATAATACATAACAATATTCATGTTTGACCTAAACTTGGTTTTTATGTAAAGGAAACTTTTTAAAATACTTATACTAATCTATTGCAGACAAAGTTATAACTAGATTAACTGTAATAAATTGTACACTTTATTTAAATTTTAAACTATGTATTTACCCTCTGATGATTACTCACATAAAAAGTCACTTATCAATATAGGAACTATTTCAAATTCGTACAGATTCTTACCCTATAAATGTGTAGTTGTAACAAAATGAGAACAATGTTCTCGAAATACGATGTGCATTCCGTAATGTGCTGAAAAGTATGCGCCGCTTTTGTTTATTTTCAAATTGGAGTGAGTTTCCGAAAAAAGACGTAACACAATTTTCGAGCAATTTGAAGCTATTTGGGCGCCTCTTAATGTATGTGCACAAAAGCGCGCCAAATTATGTCATATAAAATCATGCTGTGAGTGAGCTGATGTTGTGCGTGCTCGTGTGTGTGTGTTCGTGTGGGTGAGTCAGTGAGTGTGTTTATGTCATTGTGTGAGTGAGCAATTGTAATGGTCAATAAAAATAAAAGGGAAGCAAGAGCGCAACAAAATCAACAAGCCGACCACAAACCGACACATAAATTAAATTGTGCCGCAGTGCAGTCTAAGGAGAGAGGGTTGGCTGGCGGGTTGGATCTCCAGCGGGTGGGCGTGGCAAGTGGCAAGTGGCAGGAGCACATTTACAATGCCATTGAGTTGCGTGTTTACAGCACAATTACAACTGTTAGGTTTTATGCGTGCCCAATAGATGAGAGCGCTTACATTGCTCGCAAATTTATGCTGCAGTTTTATGAGCAACCAGAGCCAAAGTCTCCACTGTCCACGCCCATGCTGATTCACACACATACACGTGCACATAATAATCTCACAGTGGGATGAATTTAAAGGCAACACAAGCATGTCCTGTTGAATAATTTATTCAATGTCTGCTTTTAGGCGCAGCACAGTGCCACAACAAAAGCAACAAATGCGGTTTTATTGCACTCCTACACTCTCATACACGCGCACACCCTCACCCATACACACACCCACACATACACAGACACATTGAAAAGCCGTCTGGTTCTCACAAAGGCAGCTGTAGCTGGAACATTTTTAATGGCTGCCACAATTTATGAGCAGCCACCGAATGACCATTAAAAGTCAAAGGCAGGCCTAAATTCTGAGGCGTGCAGTTGTTGTTGTTACTGTTGTTTTTGTTGTTGTTGTTGTTGTTGCCTCTAAATGGCCAGCTCAGCTTTACGATTTATGAAAATTGATTCGCTGCAAGGAGGCATACAAAATATATTTGTTTTTTAATGTTTCTTTAATTGGATTAACGTGCGCTCTATAAAAGTTGCTTTTTTGATCTGATTTGATTAACTCGGTTTATATTCCATGCGCTGCTTCAAACCTGAAATATGAATTGCAATATTTAAATTTAAAAAAGGTAAAATTTATATAAATAATTGCCAAACAAAGTTGGCATACTTTGGATTTCTTCACAGAGAATGAAATAGTATTTGTTAAGCTTTTTAATATCAGCAAATATTTGAAATTTATTTGCTTGCATATTTGCTTGCCACAAGATTAGTTTCTAATATTTCTTTGTTGGCTTATCGTGCTGTCATTGTATCATATTTTTCAGGATTGACTTTTCTTATACATGCTTAAATTTGCTTATTTTGAAAACATGTTCAACTTTAAATGCTTTAAATTGTTAATTAAAACATATAGACAAAGTCGACTGAAATACCGACAAAAACAAGTCACATTCAGAGAGAGATAGAGAGATAGAGAGACAGAGAGAGAGAGAGAAAGAAAAACAAAGGACATGAAAAATATTCTGAAGGATAGACATGAGTCACAAGGCACATGGCTAATTGGAATGCATTCTTACATGTATCAAAGCTATGCGGCTTTAACTAAACATAAACAACAGGCAAGGAAATGTAACAAAAAGCAAGCAAAAAAGGAAATGAAACTGAACATTTTGATAAGCCTTTTCATTGTGTGTTAGTCAAAAACTTGTTTTTACTTTTTCATAGAATAGTTTTTGAAAGTCATCCTAAGCTGCTTTTATGGGAATCTCTTGTAAAACTTACAAAGCATTGTTCACTGTATATTTATTTTCTCTAACATTAATGACTTACAGTTAGAAATGGCAAGGTTGAAATCCTTGAATCTCAATATAATTGACTTTGCCACAAATCAAATTATTCATTTGGGCCCCAATCCCAAATGCAAGTTTTGCCCACAAACATGTTGTCATTTGTGTTGCTCTGATACACAAACAAATTGACTTGGTTTTGCATTGATTCTGGTCATGTTTATAAGCAACAACAATGGTAATGGCAATGGCATGAGAAAACAGATTTGTTTGTTTCATTGTATTAAATTGTCATAATGGAAACGTGGTCTCAATGAAATGCCGCACAAAGGTATGCAACATATTTTTGCATACGTATACGTAATGCGTGCTTACAAACCCATTCATCGATACACAGGCAGTTGAGTGTTTCGGTTTTGTATTCAATAATATAAATTTATATTTGCCTGGCAAATCCCTTAACTGCTGTAAGGCTTTTCCAACGAACGCTTTCCAACGAAATGGCTGCAAAACTAATACATGCGCATATATCACATTGCTTGAGCTCAAAGCGTTACGTGATAACTTCGTATGCTGCCATAGCCAATCGAAACCTTTCCTTTTATGCTTGTATTTGCCAAGCAAAAGAGTCAGGCAATGTGCCACAGGCTTGAGACGACTCGTATGCTAGTTGTGCAACCGTTTCATTGCCACTAAATGTGCGGTAAGTAGCGCTTAAAAGCAGACCTAACCTGGTCATGGCCTTCCCTGACTTTGGCTTAGCTTGGCTTGGTTTGGCTGGCCTGCCTTTAACGGCCTTTCAACTCGCACGCATATTCAAAACACTCAGCATATAAATATATATATATATTTATATTTATAACAGCCCACTTGGCACACTCTAAATCATTAAGTGTACGAGAACGCGTCCCGCGCCGCGCGGGACCAATAAAATCCTTAAGCAAAGATTCAAGTGGATACATATTGTCGTCTTGTTTAAGGAACTGTCGGCATCGTTTTAAATAATTTCGTACGCCTCACGCATGACTTGCCACAAAAAGAGGCAAAGAGCAGACCGAGGCAATTGAAAACATGCAGACAGCCAATTTATGCCCATGACTCTAACAGATAGAGTCCTTACACTCTATTTTCACTTAAAGTTTGCTTTTTTTTCTGCTTTAATGATAGTTACATAGATAGAGTATCTCACAGTCAACTGTCATATTTTCGCTTAGTTTTCGTCCTGTTCTATTTAACGATTAATCAGCCCAGTTAATGTCGCGCGAAATAACCAGCAAAATGAGAAAAGTTTTAGCGTAACTTTCGTGCCTAGTTTTGGCCAAGGCTTACATATAAGATTTATAAATGGTCCCAAGGTTTATTTTTTAAACAAACAACACACGACGATGGCAAGTTAAATAAGCTGCCTGGCAAAAGGCATTAATCAAATCAACTTTCTCTGTCAGTTAAGGACACAAGCAGGGAGTTGCCAGTGACAACTTTAGACAACGTGCCGTATACTTAATATTACTCATACGCCGCATTTCATTGATAATTTTTCTGCTATTGTTCTGATACGCCTCTGATTGTTTTTCTTTTCTCCCCGATTTCCTGATTGTTATTATTGATTTCATACGTAACGGGGGTTTTTGTGTGTAGGGTTCTTTTTGTCGTCACAGTGAAGTAAATGCGATTGTTGTTAAGGTGGTGGCATGGCGGTGTCAGCATCAGCAGGTGGCACAGCCCATATTACATGCCACAACGTGGACTGAAAGACGTTGTATGAGCTTCCCTCGGCTTGACATTTATTAAATTTTCCAAAGCTCACATTTCAGAATGCCAATGCGCTGTATGTTCAGTTACTTGGTTACTTTGGCCGCAAATGTCCTTAAAGTGAAGGCCAATTTGTAGTTTTAAGGTGTATGCTATTTAGTTCTTGCAAAATATCATCATTAAAGCCACACATGCGATGGCGCTCAAAGGGAAACTGCTCCATTACATTGCTGTTTGCATAGCCTCAATTTTCGGGGCAATTATTTTGCCTTGTAGTTTTTTTCCAAAAAAAAAAAAAATAGAAGAAAAAAAATAAGCCTCTGTAGACTCTTTGATAGACAAAGCAGGCGCCCCGTCATGTCCTGTGTGTGTCTGCCGTGCACGGTCTCTGCCTTTTGCCAAATATCCTTCCGTAAAAGTATTACGATGATTTGCATAATTTTAGCGCACCTTCAGTTGGCAGTTGGGGCTTCAGTTGCCGTTGAAGAGGACCCAAAACCACAGCAAGGAATAATTTCGCTGCTTCGCATTTTCTCCATTTTTTTCCGTTGCTTCTTTCTGGTTCGTCTTTATCTGGTTTGCTTTTATGCTGTCTCTCTTTTTTTATTTTTTGGGGGGAGGGATTGAGGGCTCAACAGTAGCCTACATTTTTGTAACTGATGTGCTGCGTTGGCTCTCAGCTTGAATTCAGTTTTTATCTCTTTGGCCTGATCGAAATTGCTTTTGTGGTTGCTGCTGTTGCTGTTGCCGTTGCCGTTGCTGTTGTTGGTGTTTTAATTTTAGTCATGTGTGCAGTTGGCTCAGCAACAAAGTCGACCGACAGCCTTTTTTGGTAATTCTCTTTTTAGGCCATTTTACAATACTTTGCCTCTTTTGGTTTAGATATTCATATCAGCTCTATTATAGCTATTTTCCGCTAAAACTGTTACTGATTGCCGCTTTGTGGCTGCCAAAACCAGCAGCAACATGCTCATACTCTCTACTTGATCCAAAAGGGTATACCATGCTGATATATTCTATATAAATCTAAATAAGAAAACATTTTGGATCTAAGGAAATCCTTATAAAAGAAGGTGCATATTTGTGTGGTATTTTTAGTAGCTTACAGGGTATTTTTGCAGTAGCCTTTAATGTATATTTTTTTGGATCTGCTACTTATCTTCTTCAATTTCATTTGGACAGCAATTGAGATGCAAATTGCCGCTGACTAGAATGATTTGAATATAATTTTTAAGTTAACAATTTCCTTTTCTTCTTTTCCCGGAACATTTCTGCGATTAGTTTAACCTTTGTATTGCATAATCTATTAGGAATAAATGTTGCCCCAGCTGCAATTAAAATGTAGAGCGGGAATTTCAATTTCCTAGCTTAAATACCCGAAATTTATGAATTTGTTTAGTATAGTTTTACTCCATACATAGACAAATATATGTTTGTATATGTAAAATGTTTTAGCGCCACATGACGCTTGCATTTCCTGTTCGTTTTCAATTGCAAATATTTATTTGTACATTTGTACATTTCCTTGTGCGCTATTTACCCACATCCGATGCAAACGCAACGCAGGCGAGCAACATTTCTAAGGGTTTTAGTTTTCGTTTTCGTTTTCATTTTCATTTTCACTTGCCAGCCAAACCACTTTAGAGATACACACAAATACACACAGTTAAAGCAACTGCTGACCCAGACTCGCTTGTGAATGCAATTGCGAATGCGACGTTTTAGTTTCGGGTTTTTGGCTTTGCTTTGGTTTGGCTTGTGTAAACATTTTCCAGCAATTTACTACAACTTTTAGCATCTCCACTTTCAAACCCAATCTCCATTCTATTCCCTAACTAGAAATGCTATGAATGGATGCAAAATGTCAACTTGAGTTTGACATATTTACGCCGCGGCATTAGCCTTTCAAATTGATATGATGGAAATGAAGTCAATTTCAATGATAGACACTTTAAGCGCATAGCTTGAATGTAAGTCAAACTTTGAACTTGTTGAAACTGTCAGTGGCATTAAATTTACTCCATCTGTCAATTAATTAATGGTCTTTAAAATACAAAGGACTGAAGCCGTCACTTGTGTGTGCCGCTTGAGCGTCATTGAACTGCAATTTAAGCCGGCGAACTAAAGAAAAATGTTCATTTCTGTCATTCCATTAAGCCTGTGGGGAAATCAAAGCTCCCCGGCAATGTGCATGTGCAGATATCCTGCAGGGAAAGGCAAACTGTAGACGCACTTCCAATTGGCGACACTGTCATGCACATCATAAATTCTTAATGACCCCGCACGCATTGCAACTGCAACTGCAACAAGGACAACTTCGGCAAGGACATCTGCAACGGCATCTGCAGCAATTGAAGTTGCATTTAATATGCAGCTGCGCTGCGAAAATTTCACATTTCTCTGCAATCACAACGCATTTCAATGAAATCTGAGCATGGACATGGACAACGTCCGTTTCATGACTTTTAAATTAATAATTATTTGCCAGCCAGTCTCCCAATCTCCCAATCTCCCGATCTCCCATTTTCTCTTTCTTGCTGTCTGGCTCTCTGTCCTCAGTCTCTCTTTTATACTCAATTTCTTATGCTGGTCATTAACACTTCGCCCCACTACATTGTGGTATTGCCACACACCTGTCCACAGTTGGGCCAAATTAATTGCCACACAGAATTCCGCTTCTCGTTTTCCTCACATTTCCATTGGTGTCTGGCGATGCTTTTGTTAAATGATAAGCATTGGCCAAAAATGTCTGACATTGATGTTGTAATTAATAAATTACCAACATATTTATGCAACAAATTAATTACACACATTCCTTTGCCTTTTTTTCTATACTATAGCATACTTGTGTGAACAAACAACAGACTCGAATTTGCGCTTTGAAGTGAATGTCATGCAAAATTATAATAAATTATATAATGTAAGAGACTTATTCAGCTAGCAACTTTGGCTAATTGCTGCTGCTCTCTGCTGTTGAGTCTTATATGTGTGTGCCTTCTTCTTGATTCTAGAATATGCCACACCTGATGCCAGCTTGCTTTGGTCCTCGTTGCCCCGGCTTATCCTAGCTTGCCTCTGGCTTTTGTCTTGACACGCCTCTGACTCGTCTGTCATCATTAGGATAATTTATCATACACAAATCTTGCATGTCCAAGTGGCCGTTGCTTTGTGCGGCCCCATTCTTAATTTACTGTTTGCAATTTCTTAATAAACATTCTCATTTTAATTAATTGAAACTAAACTCCAAGGCTCTCTCATTTAACTGTAAGTAATATTCTATAGAAAAATAGTTCTTGCTCAACTTTATGACAAGCGTAAAAACAAAAAGTACAGAAGGATTGCCAGTTGAGTTGTTATAACGTCTGGTTTCAATTTCGAAAATATACAAATAAATTTCCATTGAATGTGTAGACGTTTATCCACACAATTACAATATCTTTTATTATATTATTGCGAAGCATTAATTAAAAACAAATGCTGTGCGATTATTGCGTGTCATGAATGCGACCTGCCACGCCCCTTCTTCTGGATTGGTAGTAATTCAACTCTGTCTGCGACAAAAGGAATATGATTGCAGACAATTAATTGTTGCGTTCTGTATTCATTTTGGCGCTTTCAACATTTCATCTGCAGTTGTCAGTTGCCACCGTTACTCCTCGACTCCCCGACTCTCCGACTCCTCGACTCCCCTCTCCCCACCTGGCTGCTCTTCTTTATGATAAATGAGTTGTTTTATAATGCGGCTACGTTGCAGCGCAACCTGCCACCATGCCACACACTGTATGCCACGAATTTAATCCCAAGCGTATTACGGCTTTCAAAGCAACCATTCATCAGAGTCTCCATCCCTTTTTCCCTTTACTCTTTCCCTTCTCCCATCTCCTTTCTCTTCCCCTATTGCATTCGGTTTGGTGCCGATTTGTGTTTGGGCCCCAAAGCCACTTAGCTTCATAATGAGCTTGCTTTTAACCATTGCACTATGAGTACTTTACCCAAGTACGTTCGAGATCAGGTAATGAAATATATGTATGTATGTACATTGTACATATACACTCGCATCTATCAACCAACTAAAGCTCTACAGATGTTGCAAGTTGCAGGTGGCATGCATTCGTTGATAAAGTTTTCCACTTTCCACGCATCTGTGGTCATCATAAATAATATTGAATAGTTCTGATTTTAAAATACACTTCAACTTCAACTCGACCAATTAATGTCAAGTGCATCGTTATGATGGGCACTCAGACAATCATTCGGTCACTCACTTAGTCAGTCAGTCAATCAATCGGTCAGTCAGTTAGTCAGCAACAACTGATTGAACGTGAGTGAGAGTGAGGGTGAGGGTAAGAGGAGGTGAGGCGTGGCATGTGCGTGCGCATGTTCGATTAGATAAATCCCAGTACATGAACGCTGCCTCCAACTTTTGTAATTTATTATTTCATTTATTTGTCAGCCGACCTAACAAATCCCCCAGGTCCAAAAATCCGATCCACGTGACGTATTGCGGCCAAGCCACGTACATATAAATTATTGCATGAAAATTAAAGCTCATGAGAAAAACAAAAGCTGATTTAATGCCTATTAAAATTGTGATAAAGTGCGACAGATAAAACCAATTAAGATGTTGTTGCTCTATTCAATGACCATAAAATACTCTACCTTCAATTGTGACAAACCAAATCAATTTTATTTCAAAAATTTTAAAAGAAATTAAATTATAGTGAAACTATGTTTATTTAACTAAGCCTGAATCTGATTTTATTCATACCCTTATTAATATATACCAATTCAGTAAAAAGAAGAGTATACACTGTTAACTTTTAAATCTGTAAATGTCCATAATGTCGCCCATAATGTATTAATAAATTTTCAATGCTCAATTTAAAATATTTTACCAATTGGTCGATCACATCAATCAGTTGAGATTAAAAACAGGATTGCATCAGTTGGTAACTCGTATTTTAATTTTGCACAAATTAAACAATTTTAATATATAAAAAAACGTTTTATCTTTACTGTCTGATATTTATAGCTTTCAAATGTAGCTAATAAACAGGAGAAGTCAGCTTTAATCCTAAAATAATTATACGTGTATTATTGATTAGTATCAATTGTATAACTGAACAAATTGTTTATTTTACCTATCTCAGAATTGCTTTAATTAGATGAAATGGTATTTCGAATAATACAATGTATGGACAGACACCTTTAGGCTTAAGATTGACGAAGCAACAAGAAAAATTAATGCAATCAAATATAAAGAGTGAAAATTGTTAACTAAAATAGCTTATCTTTGTCATATATGTATACATACATATTTGTGTTGCAATGTGTTGATCTCAGGGCACATAAGAACTGGAAAACTCGAATTTGACATGCTCATTTTTTAATTTTTGAAAATCTTAACTAGTGCAATAAAGAATAAATATCCATGTACTTGTATCGTTTGGATGAATGTTTCCATAAATAGTAACAATATATAAAGTAATTAGAATGATGTTACAATAAAATTTGTTTTTATTTCCAACAGTTCACATATAATTTGGACTTGAGAAGAAAGATAAGTATCGGACCAAAGGTAAACAAAGCCAATTTAATTTTCAACGCTTAAGATCTTTAAGTCTTTTAAATGCGTCCTTCTCTTTCTCTATGTCTCTCGATTGTCAGCTAGGCATATTAACTGACCTCAATAGAATGCAAGACTGTGTGTGCTTCGAAACCATTTTTGTTGGTCGAGCTTCGAGAGTTCTAAAGGTTTTGAAATTGCCAAAATCTACCAGGGTGGCTGTAGTTTAATGGCTGAATATTTCTGTCGGTCGGAGCGTGTCCAATGCACAATGACTTCAAGCCATGCAACAGGCTGGCTATGTTGCACCTTCTGCTGCAACTGTTTCCCATCATTAATTCCTCGTTTCGACTGTTTCACAATCTTCTTTGGCACATGGGTAGAGTCTTGTGGAAAATTGGTTTGTTTACCATAATTGGCAATAACTTTGCTTTTAATCGTTTCTAAACTCTTGCGTTTCTTCTCCAGTACACTCTTCATATATGTCTTAAACTGACGACGATGCATTTTACTAACAATAATTTTTTGTTGTCTAAATAGAACAACTTGTAACTCAATTACCAATGTATCAATTTGACTTGAAAAACTTTGGGAATTCGAAATATGGAATGTGGGTTAGAAAATCCCAAACGTATCAAGCAATCCGTATTGTGTGAACGGTCCTCGTCAACATTGCCATCATGCGGAACCTAAAGAGATTTGTTAGGCATCCATCAAAGAAAGCATTCTTATTATTCAAAGTACTTACACTTGTGCTTGAGCATAAGAGCAATGTCCTCGCAAAAGTCCTGGCAATGTGCGTGAGCTTATGTTATCCTGTTATCCTCTACTAAGCAAGCACAAGCACCACAAATGCCACACTCTCACATACAAAATCCATTAACTAAAGTGTCAATTTAGTGACAGAGATAAAATGTCATACGCAACACACACAAACACACACCAAGCACACACGCCATCGCATACGCGTGAACAACTTTTTTTCTTCCTTCTGGCTTTTCTTTTTCTGTTGTCCGTCTGGCAATGCGTAAAATAAAAGAAACCAAGAAACCTAATCCTACTAAGTATACAACGAAACATGAATGCTCTGCACTCTTAAAAGTTATGGATTACTTTCGCATAGGTGAAAAGTGTTCTTTAGAGAAAAGTTTACTAAGCAGCAGCATAAGTACTTAAGTATTTAAGAGAAAGAGTTGATCAATTAGCAGACTAAATATGTGTCTAAAAAAGATAGTTTATATAAATATGGTTTATATATTTTGAAATCAAATAATTAAATATCAAGAAAACAATCAGCGGACCTGGAAACAATGTGAATGCAGCAAGAGTTAAGGACATAAAAGAATTGGCAATATTTGAAAT
Source organism: Drosophila putrida (assembly GCA_037043535.1). Taxonomy (NCBI): domain Eukaryota; kingdom Metazoa; phylum Arthropoda; class Insecta; order Diptera; family Drosophilidae; genus Drosophila; species Drosophila putrida. The sequence continues at coordinate 2,564,011 of JBAMBI010000135.1, forward strand.
AAATTCATTTTTTGAATACATTCTTAATAATCTTCCGAATATGATACAGATATGTAATATACCCTTAATTAGGGCAAATAATAGGGAGAATGAGAATGTGAATGAGAGGAGAAAAGCTGCTAGCCGAATAGCAGAGCACAATGAATGACAGTACTTTGTATTGTGATTTTTTCTGTGTTGAGTGTGTTGTTTGTTTATTTGTTTGTTTTCTTTTCAGCTTTTCTTGCTGTGACTACTGTTTTTGTGGGTGTTGTTGTTGTTGTTGCTGTTGCGGGTCTTGTCAAACGATCTTGGGATAAAGTCATCCTTATCGCTGTCGTTTGCTTTGTTTTCTCCAATAACCTGTTACATGTCACGTTTTTGGTGTCATTTCTGCGTATTTTGCACACATTACGTATACGCCGTATGAGTCTAAGGTTTCCTTTTGCTTTTTCAAATGATTTTTAAAGGCTTGTACTGCGCTGAATTGCATCTGACGGTAAAGGGAAGAACAAATGCCGCAATCACATTTCATGATAGTCGGCAAAGTGGCCACAAGTCGTGCGTGCAACGGAAAGGTGGCAAAGTGGAAATGCACACACAAAAGACGCAAATGAAAACTGTTTTCCCCGTTTTGGATTCTCGCTTCTCCTTTTGGCTGAATCTGGCGCGTTTAACGTATTGTCTTCCAAGCATTTCGTATGCGACGCCAAGCGCCACAAAGTGCAAGTCAATATAACCAAGACGAAGCCTGAAGTTGCCACCATAACACGACACCATCTACCCGCAGATGCCCCATTCAGAGCGTGCCACATCGTGTTGCAACTGCAATGCTCCAATGGAATTTCTGCTGTAAAGCAAACATGCACATGCAAACATAAGTACAAGTATATAGTATGCTTCTGAAGTTTTGCAGCTCTGAAGTTTAAGACAAGCATTTGGTTTTATGCAAAAGTTCGCTAAATTGCGTAAATTTGCAGTCGAACTTGAAGCTGAAGCTGAAGCTGATGCTGGGCTACTGATAGATGTGCCCTACATGTTTAAGCTGCCACACACTCGAAATGGCAATAAAATGCGGCAACTACCATACCATAAATGCAAAACTTTGAATTTACCTGTTAAACGAATATACTTGAATTTATGCCGTTTAAATATGTCAAAAATAAACTTATTTGAAATGCGCTAGTGAACACAAACAACAGAAATCATTGGAATATTTTAATAGAGAATGAGTTCAAGGATTTTATTGTCATGATGGAACTCTACATACATATGGAGCTTCATTAGGCCTCGACGTGTGCATTTCCAACTAAGACAAGCAAATTTTTCAAACTTTAGACAATCCACACACGCACACAAAAAAAGAAACCAACGCTCAATTATTCAAAGCAGCGAGGATACAGCAAATGCATGTAGAGATGAAAGGAGCTGAGTGGAATGGGACAGGAAGAGGTACTCGGAATGCTATTCTTGGGTATAGGAAAAGCCTAGACACGGGTACCCAGTTAGACGACATTGACTAATGTTGATATGTCGCCGTTCCCTATTTTTTCTATGCCGCCCTCTGATGGCTTAATGTTCTCAGTAAAGAAGTATTATAAGTTTGTAAGCTGGTATGTAACAAGAGTCAGATTCAGAATCTAAAACATATTTATAAAATAAGCACTAATAAGTGATTAACAACGCTTAAATTTTATTCTTCAAAATATTAATATTTTATTTTAATTAATAATAATTTTCATTTTCATTCTTATTAATAGTACTTGAAGAAAGAATTGCCATTTAGAGGAACCTGAGTAACAGGAGGCTTCTCCTATCCTATAATGATGGCATATTAAGCATATTCCTAGTTTTATATAAATCGTTCATTTTAGTTTTAATTTAAATAAATTTAACTGTTTTTAATTTCTCACATTTATAATTTTTTGTATACTTATATCGAGAGGGTATTAATTGGAAGTATCGCATTTCTAGCACACTCGACTTTACCATTCAATGCTTTGCATATATGTGTATGTAAGTGAGTGTGTTTGTTTTCGAGGACACCCAAGTTTTGTCTCGATATCTCTTTTGTAGCAAATACTGCTGCCGGCTGCCAACTGCCTTCTGCCAATTTGAAGCTGCCTAACGGCAAAGCGTGGGTTTATGCTACGTCTACACTGCTCGTATCTCTCATGGAGATGGACGTGTTACATACGAGCGAAAGTAAGTAAAAGGATTTGCTTTGATGATGATATCCCTAATGGTGCATGCCATGCTACTCTCTCTCTCTCTCTCACTCTTTCTCTCTCTCACTCTTTCTCACGGTCTATCTTTCTATAGTCTTGACTAATGATGCCCTGTTGCACGATTCATATCAAATTGTGCCAAAGACAAACGCTTTAAAAGTCGGCTAATTTCATTTGACATCAAGAAGGAAGATACCGCACACAATCCATTTTAATTAGCCGCTTGTGCTAGCTTGGCCAACACTATGGTCACAAAGTTCCACTGTGTTTAATTATGCTGACCTTAGACAGACAATTAAACAGCTTGTTTTTTTTTTGTGTTTTTGTGGTGCACTAGAGTGTCATATTTATTCGTGTTAATTGTCTTTAGTTGGGAGAAAAGCAACAGAAACAACAGACTCAGCAACCAACGACAATTTGCATAGCAACAACAATGTCTGATTTTAAGTAGTAGTATTTAATAGAAAGTAGTAGAAGTTGCGATTTTAAAATGGCTTTCAAACTCAAAAAGTTGTTGGTTGTCAATTAAATTGTTTTACTTAAGTTAACTCAATACATTGGCCTATAATTAATTAATAAATTTGCATTGTTAAAGTTAGTTCAAAAGCCGTGTTTAAGTAGGATATAAACTTATTTGTCCAAGATGTGGCCAGTATACGTTTAAGTTTCGCTTGTTAACTCGATTGTTTTAAAATTGCCTTTAATTTATGAGGTATTTGAGATAGTCGCATGCAATAACATAAATTCCCACCTGCAATATGCCAGAAATTTAATATCCTGCCAAGTTTAAGCATATTATGCTGTGGCCAGAAATTGCATTGAAATACTCATTAGAAGATTTGCATTTTGTAGCAGCAAGAACAACAACTTGGATAGACATTAGCATTGCCAGACAGAACAATGCACAACATGGAGAAATAATATTAATTTCGTACATATAGAGAAGATTTGTTGTTGTGTTGCAAGAAGGAGAAGGCAACCACAAAAACCTTTGAGAGCCACACATTAATTAACCTAAACTGTCTGCTTGCCATACCACAATACGGTATATATAGTATAAACAAAAACGCATACACACACACACACACACACACTCTCTCGCCTGTCAAAACTGACGACTCAAAATATTGCGTATACGTAATGCATATGATGTGAGGCGTAAATCATATTAAACTGCACACATTGTCAGTCATGTATATAGTATCTCAAGATGCATTGTAGTACAAAACTGATTGACTCATTCGATCTAATGGCAATTTAATTCATATGGGCAACTGAACACGCCCCTTTGTTGTTTGTTTATGTTCAGCTATTTAACGAAACACGTGATGCTAATTAAACGCACAAAAAGTTGTCTAGTCAATTAGCCCTAGCATTGGTTAATAGCAGCCTCTCGGAGTTTCGCGTTTCGGAAAATTGCAAGGCTTGCTGAACCACTTATACTCCTGCTATTGTTGTTACTATTGTTGTTGTAATGAATTTACACTAAACAAGCAGGCCAAACACACAACACACAACGCAGACACACACACACACACGCACACACATACTTATATCAACCCACACTCAGCCATGCAAATATCAATTTCGGTTTTACATGCCCCAAGCAACATTTGGGGTATTGTCCTTTGGGTTTAGCAACAACGCAAGGCAGGAGGAATATCGTAAATACAAATTATGTTTCTCTTAGGGGTTGCTCTTTGTTACTTTAGTACAACTGAAAGCTCTCTCTCGTAGTCGCTCTCTCGTATTCTCTCTTTGTATGCAGTCATGTTTCTATGAACCTTGGGCAACCACAGTTCAGTTGCCTTATGGCCAAAAGACCTTTGATATACTCGTAGCTGGCGGCTTCCTATGTTTCGTTATACAATATTTTTTGGCATAGAAATTAGGCTAGACTTAATGCAGTAACCATGTATGCTTAGTTGTTTAGCATTAGCCGGACCCAATGGCTGTTGGTAGCTGAGATATAAGAGCTTTTTTTAACCATCTGGTGGTAAAATGTTCTCTACAATGTGCCACACATTCGGCATCTTTGTTTTTATTTTTTACTGTTTTGATATGCGTCTTTTAAATAATAAATACACGTTTCGTGCAGCTTCACATCCTTCGCAAGTTGAGAAGATTGAGAGTCGACTTTGCTGTCTTTGGTGTCTTTGGTGTCTGGGATGAAAAGGTCACGTGCAAGGCAGCTGTTTCACACCAATTACTTGCAATTTGCATACAACAAACACAAACCGCATGCAAATGATAGAATGCAAAGTTGTTCACGTTGTTCACATTGTTCACGTTGCATTTGCATTGCATATCAAATGTAATCAACGTTGAAGATCCCAACTTTTGACCCCGGTCAGAGCCCGAAGCAGCAGCTTAGCTAAGGGAAACTTTTACGATGAGTCTATTAGGCAATGAATTAAGATACGCAATGAGATCAATTGTTTGAAAATGTCACTGAGTTAGGCGGTTAGGCGGTTAGATGGTTGGTTGGACAGTTGGACAGTTGGGCAGTTGGGCAGCTAAAATCCATTCAACAAATTGGCAAAGTTTAAACTTTTCATTGGTTTTGCGTTTTGCGTTGGGGTTTTCTGAAGAGTTTCCAACCAGTTGTCGCACTTATAAATTAATGATTTCCACAAAAACTTTTTACCACAATCAGTGACAGCAACAGCAAAAGCGACTGTGACAGTGACAGTGAGACTGAGACTGAGAGTGGCAATGGCAATGGCAGTGGCAGTGACAGCGACGACAGTGACAGCATTTGGCAAATGAACTTGGCTCTAATCAATGGACCAATATGTATGACCCTTCACCCACACCTCCAATGTTAATGAGGTTAAATTGTGTGCAAGTGAGTCAGCATCATTTCATTAAGCTGCCTAAGTGATTTATCTAATCAGCAACGGTGCCATAGGCGACTTTACTTAGCAGCTTACGCGGCGTATGCGTAATGCATGATTATCACTAAGCAGCTCTTCATCTGAAATAACTCACACTGTTCTCTAATTAATTTCAGAAATCTGCGACTAGCGTTTCAATTCCGTTTTGAATAATTTACAACAAAAAATAGAATATCATTTGTATGCACGCCATATGCAGGGATTAAAGGATTTCTGTGGCCCCTCTCTCTCTCTCTCTGTCCCTCTCTCTCTTCATCTCCAGCTGTCGAAGCTCAACAAGTGCGCGTTGGCGGCATTTCCACAAATTGCAAATGAATTTTGCCGCTGACTTTGCTTTGCTGGTTTGTTTACAGAATAAACAAGAAAAAATCTTGCTGTTGTAAACATGCAGATAAGCCGCTTTATGCTTATATGTATGTATTTAATACGCATGTATAACGGTTACATGTCCATGAGGACGAACAACAAGTACGATCGCATAGCCCGACTATCGATATACCCCAACGAAGTTATGAAACATTGGTACATTGATCGATTTTACTACTGAAGGGTTGCAAGAAAAATAGATTTTTTGCATATTTATTTATTTATTAATCTTTTGCTAGGCATTCGAGTCCTTTAGGGAGTTGAAATTTAAACCCATGACAATTTTTCCTATCAGCTAGAATAATGGCGTCTTCATCTGAAACGAATTTAGATCAAGGTTTAAAACTTACGAAATGGAGAGAAAATGGGAAATTAATAAAAACTTACTTAATGGGCAATCATTAACAAGCTTAAGGCAAAAAACATTTAAATTAAAATTGCTACAAAGGAATGTTTACAAAGTAATTAAGGAATATTTAAAATATAACAGTTTAAAGTAAATATGTATTTTCTGATATCCATTCAGATATAATTTCCAATCAATAATCAGGACTTTACCTTAAGCAAAGATAAGAAATGCAATTTATATTTAAATACGTTGAATTAAAATATAATTTTTCTAATTATAGTATAAAATAACTTTCTAATGATTGCTCTTCTAGCCTCTCAGTGAGCCTAGACATTGTATTATAGGGTATACAGTCCCTGGCAATGGGGCTGAATTGTTTGTTGAGCAAAGTCGAATGCAAAATTTCAAATTGACATTTAGTCTAATAAATTAAATGTCATGTATCCTTGCTGTTGTTGCTAAGCATCTGGCTGAGTTGCAAATTATATTAAATATGCAAGACAATGCTTGCTTATAAATCCTCTAAATGAATTTGAAGCACGCAAACACACGCGCCAATAAACAGCCCCCCCCCCCACCAAAACATATATCCCCCACTCCATTCATCCTCCCCATACACACACACACACTTACGCAGTTATGTGACAACATTTATCGAGGAAAATTGTTAGCAATTTTCCGCGGCGTTTTGCACGCTCGTCGCTAACTTGCACACTGTTTATAGGAAATTAGTTTAAGCATCCCCAAAGTGGTTCTTTGGGTGGGTGAGTCCCACATCATCGCCTCGTTCAGTGACTGCCGCTTAGTGGCTTAATTTTAGAACATACTCCTCGTGTGTCTAGCTCATAAATCTGTACAAACTGTTAGCGACTTTTGAGAGGAAAAAAAAATTAAAACTCTGCTCACGTTTGACAGGGAGTAAAAAAGTTTTCGCTTTCATTACACAGTAGAAATGCCATTGACTGCAACAAAGAAAGCACAAAACAATTTTTTTGTCAGAACAAGAAGCGTGAAAGTTATCGATGACAGGTTTGGTTAAGTTACTGGTAAAGCGCATTACACTGCGTATACTTAACATTTTGTCAGCAGGTACTCGACCTTTAACCCTATCACAGCAATACAATCAACCCAAACAATTTTCAGCTGCTTCTCGAACTCGCACTGTCACTTTGAATGCTTTACGCTCGATTGAGTATTTATTTGATTTCTCATTTGTGTCGCCCAGTTTACTTGCTGTTTTTCAGCTTTCCTTAAACTCTGCACTTCCTCCATCACTGTTTCTTCCCCCTCCGCCCTTGGGTTTGTTTCGGTGATGTGCTCTGCTGTGCTGTGCAAGTTTCTTTGGCCATTTAGGCAGCTACTTTTGGTAAATGGAGCTCACTGTCTGCTTGTCTGTCGGTCTGAATGTCTGTCTGCCAGTCTGCCTGCCTGCCTGCTTGCTTGCTTGCTTGCACTGGCTCCATTGTAATTCAAGCTCTGTGGCCAACAGTTAGCCACAGTTGATTGGTTAGCCAAGACTACTCGTGTTCTTCGAGCTTTTGCTATTGTTTTTGTTTTTGTTTTTACTTTTCGATTTTCTTGTTTGCGTAAAGTACAATGACTATTTTGGGTTCGCCCATCCTAATTTCTAAGTAATGAGCGAGCAAAAGTTAATGGAACTTCTGTTCTGTCACTGCAGACATTTTTACGGCAACGAAGATGGGATTTTTCTAGACTCTATTCAACACAGCTCATGCTTAAATTTGTCTTGTATTTAGTTTTGTTAAAGATATGTGTTGCCAACATGTGCTTAAATTTCTGCGGCATTTAGTTTTTTCTTTAAAGCCATTTGTTTCCGACTGTTCACTGCTAAAAATGCTTGCAGCTAATAACGACAGCAATATTGCGCATACGCCGCATGCACATAAAACACTAGATGCAGCGTGTGCGCTGGAAAATAAATGATTTTAAATGCATTGTTTAATTTTTGTTGAATCACAAAATGTATTCTTCACTTGTAGCACGTGTATTCCATTACCAAACAGCAGCATAATTATGTTCAGCTCCCCCAAATTAGCTCACTCTGAGTATAATACAACATATTTCATTGCGCACCCCAAGGCAATATTCAACAACATTTGAATTGCGTTGAGTGGCCAAGTGATTCTGTCTGATTTCAAGTGCCTCAGATAACAATGATTACCCCAAACTTTGATGATTAAGCGTTGATTTAACTTTCCGTTTATATTTGCTCAATTATGGGGAGCTTAAAGCCAGTTTTTATTTAGATTATTAAAGCAAAAGAATTGGTAAACTAATGCCAATGCAATTGGTTCCAACAATACTCAAATATTGAAAGCCTAAAATTTTAGTGCATACATACATATATAACTTAGTTAGCTTATTTTTCTACATAGACCAAGAATAAAAGTGCAACTTTTTAATCCTATTATCTGTAAATCGCTGGCCACTTAAAAAACACACCAAAAAACTTCTCTACAAAAGGCTGGATCATCAAAAATGGTTTAATAATTTGAATTTTTTATATTTTGACTACGCAAAAAATATGCAACTTTTTATGCAACCAATTAAAATGTCAGCTTTTTAATTTGTAACAATTAAGAAATGGTTTGCGCTGTGAACTCATTTTTTTCCGAGGAAAAGCAATTTGATTTTCTTTGAAATTTATATTACGAACTTTACGCTTAATTGAACCAAAAGGCAATCAAACCATTTTGCATGCCAATGACAGCAGTAATACTACAACAACAAAAACAAGCCTTAAATTTTTTCATTTAAATAATCACAAGTTTGATTTTAAAGTCTATTTTCTCATGTTCATGGAGTAAATTGTCCTGGGGTTATCTAAAATGCAAACTCATATGCCTGCTATGAAAAGAATATTTACTGTAAATTTGAGTACTGATACAAATTGGTTTCATTCAACGAGTAAATCGTTTGCAAATGCTATTAAAGTATTTCAATTTCCAGGTTGCAATTGAATCCTCCGTCTCTGTCAATGTCATGTCATGTCATTTCATATAAAACTAATAATTGCGGCTAAATGCTTATGGCCTTATTGTTGCCATCTCTGGTGTACACTTTACACTCATTACTCGAAAACTGTCAGGACAGATACAGACAGATTGAGGCAGTATTTATTTGGCTTAATCACTTCTGTATGTGCTCCTGCTGTGCATCCCTATAAATGTCAAATATTTCTGACAAATTGCTCGAGCCACAGACAATGCTTCTGTCTTGAATAATTTACATTTCACAAAACTTGCACAACTCTTTGCAGCAGCTCAAATTTTCATATTTATCTTGCAGTTTTCCTAATAACATAAGCACACATGTGTCAGTTACGCAATCTGAAGATACAATGGTAACAGTTTAACAATCATATCTTTGACAGACAAAAAAACATGTGTATATATTTTTACTGTTGTCGAACATTTATATTTATCTATAATTATGTATGTATTTGTTATTAAGTCTAAGTAGTAAATTATACGTACAAGAAACGTCATCTTTTGCATAAATTTAAAATACCCTTTTCAAGCTTTCTCAAGCAAAAAAAAAAACAATTAAAACATTAAGACAACAGAAGATGCTGTAATAAATAATTTATTATTATCTTTCGCAATTTGCTGAGAGCTTTTCCTTTATTATTTTAAAATTTGCAGAAAAACAGAAAACAAAGCTTAAACTCCATTAAAAATTCTACTTAAGCTCTTTTTTTGTTATTCTACAAAACAATCAGCATATAATTTAAAATTCGCAACTTTTTTATTTGCGGATTTCCGCCAACAACTTTTTGCCTTTGCTTTAAGCCTACTTGGCTTTTTGGCCAAAGAGAGCTCATACAATGCACACTCAGGTTAGACACACCACAAAATTTAGTTTTATTGTTCCATATAATTTTAATGGAAATTTATGTGCTATTTTTTGATCGAAACTAACAATTTGCAGTCATAATTCATTGATGAAATTATAAAGGAAATGCCAAGCACTTTCAGTTTAATTGGCAGCCAGAGAAAACTTTGGGCAGTAAAAGGAAAAAGTAGTTGGTCTATGCCTTACTTGAAAATAAGTTTCACTCATAAATAGCTTAGGGCTATGCTGTCCAGAAGTAGGTCTTATCTAATGGCCAAGCTCTCAAAAACTAGTCAACATAATCTAGCAAATAGTTGCCAAACTTTTTAGTATTCCTCCTCAGGCTGTTGAAAGCATACTCGTACTCATAATTCTTTGAATGGTTTGTTGACCTGAATAGCTAAGACCGATTGTCAGCTCTTCAGTCGACATTTCATTCACTCTTTGTGAGAATATCTACTACATTTGTGAAGCAAAGAAAAAGTTCTCTTCATGCTTCTGAGTGACGCTTTTACAATTGTATTCTTTTGAGCTATTAGTTTGTTAAAGACAATGCCAGCGACAAAGTACTGCTCATATATAAGTAGTACATGTAGTATATATTTTAAGCTTTTTCATAAATTATTCGCAACAAATGGCACAACAACAAAGCACATCGTTGCAGCTCACACTTCCCTCGCTGACAATATAAATGCAAAAACTTGAGCTTTTTTTTGTATATTGCAAATGACTAAAAAGATGCCAAACAAAACAGCGCTGAATATACAAATGTACATGGAATATCTCCGGAAGTCCTAACCAGAGCTACTTTAGTGGTTGTTAAGCAAGAAGAGGACCGTTGAAATGTTCTTTAACTGTTTGTTGTTTTGCGAAATGGCCTAATTAAAGTTGCAGAATTTTTGTAGATTCTCAACTATCCATTATATATTCTAATAAGCATCTTGCTACAGATAAAATAAGAAAGTTGTTTGAACGTACTCGTATTTGAAACTCTTTCTTATCAATTTTCATACCAGCTTATTACTGTTTTGCTTTTAGGTGACGTAAAATAAATCGGAACTAAATGTGTCTTTCAAGTCAATTTACACTTTTAATGACATAACCGGGCCCTTACATATCCATCAATCCACATTCGTTAAGTACAGAATTGCCTCTACTGACAGCATTGTATATTATTTATGTTGTATATATTATTGTAGGAATACTTTTCAAGGGTACTTTAAGAATTGGCACTTTCTATCAGAGTCATTCTTTTAATTTAGCTAGTGTCGTTACGAATTATAAATCTAAGTTACTTAAAAATCAATGTCTCAATTATTTGCATTAAATTTACTTTTATTCCACAAATAAAGTTATACTTATTGTTAAGTGTTGGCTTATAGACGCATTATAAATTTAGGCCAAGTCAGAAGCATTTCTCAAATACCAAATGAAAGTGCTTACACGCCATTATGTCGCCCACCATAATGTTCACTCGTAATTTGTGTGTGTGTGTGTGTGTTCTGTACTTTGTCCTGCATTCGGTATTTCAATGCCGTCCGCTGTTTGCGACAATAAGGCGAAAGTTTTCACAATTGTTATTGTTACCTTTTTGTGTGCAACAGCAGAATTTTAAGTAGGTTAAGTGATTTTCAGCTCAATTAACATTGCAAAAGCTAAAGAACTGGTAGTAACAACTGGTATCCAAGTAGTTGAGCAGTCCGTGCAGCCAATGGGGCGTATACGCAACTGACCGCAGACCAAAAAACAATGTGTTGCCACATTAACAGGCTATGACCCTAGACTGTCTATCAGGCCCCAAAATGCAAAGGGGCTATTTCAGAGTTGTTTCTGTTGTTATAACCAGTTGCCTCAGCATGCAAAAGTATTATAACTTAGTGGCAAGGTTAGTAACAGGCTTGATTAGCATCAACAGCTGAGACTTTATAGGCATGTTCATCTGTGCTTTTGGCAGTCTACCAAGCTTTGTCGTGATGTTTATATTAATTTTTCTTCTTTTTTAAAAAATTTTGAAAACAATCTTTGAAAAAGAAACTTGAGCTCTAAGATTCATATAAAAAGGATATTCTTCAATGTCATATCAGAAAGATAATAAATACATACATCAATTTGGCATAAATTCAGTGGAAGAAACCTAAAGAAAGTGTCCTTTATCGTCATAAATTCGCTTCAATGTATGTTTAAATATTTCATCAATTGCAAACAAATAAATAAATTAAGCATAAATTCAAGGATTTATGTTTTAATTACATTTAAGGAACAATTTTATTGGGAGAGCTTTAAATAATAAGTATAATGTGAATACTCTTCTATGAATGTAAAAATAATTTATAAATGAAGTAATCAAAAAATTCAATGGTATTCAATATATGTTTCTTTACAATAATATTAATTTCTAATAATTTTTTTCTGTATCTTTTATTAGTTACTTTTGTACCACAATAATAGGGCAACTGAGTATCTCACTGTCTAGCCTGCTCTTTTGTAGCGTTCTTCGTTGTTGTTGTAGTAGCTATTGCTGTTATTGTGCCTTCCACTCTGGAACTTGAGAGTGAATTGCCACTAGATTGCAACATCCGAGTTAACTGCTTTAAGCTTACGTGACATAATTATGCATTTGACTAAAAGGACAACAACAACAACACGAAGAACACCAAATACAGCTACAACTACGACGTAGTTGGAGAGTCAGTCACTTGACTAGCGCTGGATGGCTGGCATATGGCCGAGTTTACCCGTTGTTCCCCTGCTGCGTGTGCGAGTATGTTGTTTACACACTTGCTATGAACTGCATGCGCCACGCAAAACGTGTAGACAGACAGGGAGACAGACAGACAGACAGCCGGACAAGAGAGACAAACAGACAAACAGACAGAAAGACAGACGGACACATAAGCAAACAGTTTGTTGGACAAATGAACACGCATCAACAACAACAGCAGCAGCAGCGGAGGAGAAGGAGGAGGAGACAGTGGAGACTAGTTGGGGCCAGGCTACATTTACATACTCCTAAGTGTGTGCTTTATGTACTACTCAAACACACACTCACACACTAACAGAAACACTCGCACACTCACTCACACACATACGCAGTTGTTTGCCGGCGGAAGATGCTTAATGAGCACACAGCAAAATAGAAAGAGAAACAGAAACAGAGACGTGGCAACATATCCTATTTTAGCTGTCTGACTTGGCCAAGAAAGTGGATCATAAAACTGATTTTTATTGTGCTAAAATTAAGTAAAACGCACTCTACATCTAAATGTCCTTTGAACCGGACGTAAATCTGTGGCAAGGTCGTCATTGAGGCTTACCCAAAAAGGTAATTCCTCTGCACAACAGAGCATGACTTCATCATTTACACACATGCACACCACACACACACACACACATACACATACTGACACATCTTTGCGACATATGGGCCATATTGTGTTGACTGAGGTGCTCTTGGCCTAGATCTCACTGCTTGCAGACTGAAAAGCATTTTGATTAACGACATTTCGCTCTAATGTCAAAAGTCATTCAATCAGCACTCTCTGGGCTGCTGTAAAACAACAACAACAGCACACATATGTCTATATATATATTCTTTTACTTTATATACATATAGAGTATATATGTATATATAATATGCATTGAGATTCAGCTATGTTTCATTCATGGTTTCGTTGGCATCAACATTGACATTCCCGCATTGACAGTATCGATTGATCATTGGCACGTGATTCAATTCAATTTAATGGAATACTCAGCCAATATGTCGTTTTTACTCGTACACAACCTTTGCTCTGTCAACTCCCAATAAAAACGAATCAAAAAAAAAAGTAAAGTCAAGTTTCCAACTATAAAATACCCGATACTCAATTTCGATGTGCAACAGTTTTCTATAAAACAATAACTAATCTGAGCATTATTTGATTAAATGTCACGATTTAAAATGATAAAAAGTGTGTTTTGAAGCTTATTGAAGTTTTGAATACAATAAAAGTACAACATACCCTTGTTAGCTACGAGTACGAGGTATAAAAACAATCATTATAAATGCGCCTAATGCTTGTCGCTTTCAGGCAAGAATATTAAAAGGCACAGGGCCAATCAATTAAAATGTCTTTTATAATTTATGCATTTTCTTTATAAAAATCTTTCTGGCTTTAGAGCCGTGACAGCATTGATTAGATTACAATAAATGGTTGATTGCTATGTTAATGCACTAATCGACTCTTCGAGTTTGATTTTTGTAGCCAGATGTCAGTCACAATTTGCAAACAGTCAGCAGAATTCTAGATGGCAAATTATATATGAGATTTTGTAGAGTAGATTTGGGCTTAAATGCTGTCGCATTGACAAAATCAACTAAAATGTTAGCTAACACAAACTGTAGGGTCAACGGGAAAACCCGTGCCACAACCTCATTGCCACAGTGACCGTTGTTGCCGTTGTTGCCGCTGCTGTTGTTGCTGCCACAAAATTTGGTGATGTGATTTTCTCTCGTTCACTGTGTGTGTGTCAAATGCAAATCAATTAAAACTGTCATCGTTGGCGAGAGTAAACCAAAAGTTGACAGCAGCTAACGTAAATCCGCTTAAAGGTTTTCCACAGCCATTGTTGTTGTTTCAATTGATGTTGTTGTTGTTGTTGTTATTGTTGTTGCTATTGTTGTTATTGTTGCAAACAACAAACAGACAAATGGATATTATCTTTTTATCTATTCATTTGCCATTGTTGTTGTTATCGTACACATGGCGCAAAGCTTTTAGCTTATTTGCATTAAATAGAAGGAAGCAAAGCGTAGAGAGGAAGGAAGAGAGGCAGACAGGGGAGGCATGAGGCAAGTCTTTGGCATTAGCCAAACTGACAGCTGCCAATGGACAAACAATAGCAGCTGCCAAATAATTTGCTTAAGTTGCACTCTAAGTACATCGACATGGCGTATGTGTAATATGCTTAAACATTGCAAATTTCATTACATTACATTTAATTTCATTTTATTGCTGTACAAATTGTGTTTGTCATTGTGAATTGTGTATTTAACAGGCAGTTTACATTTTTGGTATTGTTGCGGCTGATGTAAAAATATGCGATTCTTAATTGAAAATTGATTTTTCCGGCTTCGTCTGCAGCCTGAGTCTGAAGTGCAAATTGCTTCATTTGTATGCAATTTGTGGGCTCTTGACTATGTGGTGCTGCAATGTGTGTGTGTGTGTGTGTGGTGCGGTTGGCTACAATAAAGCTAAAGGTAACGGCAAAGGTAACGCTTACGGTGTCGGTTACGGTTACGGTTACGTTAACGATTGCATCTTTGGTTTGTTTGCATAGAGTAGCAATTTGATTTGAATTTAAATATAAATCATTCATTTAACCAATTGGCCAAATTCAATCTAACATCTAAAAAGCCAACAACTTGCTATTGTGGTTATTGATTGTGGTTATTTTGAATATTTCTTTATTTGCTAAACAAATAACTGAAATCTTTCTGAGCTACAAGTAGCAACTAGCAATTCAAAAGCATCTTTTCAAATCAACTTTTGGTGCTCCTCTAACCAACAAATTCTTGCAAGAATTGAATAAATTTACAATTAATTAAAGGAAGTTAAATTACATCTTTTATTTAATCAGAAGGCATGATATGTGTAAAATAAAATTTATAAATATAATTTTATATAATAGAGCACCAATAAATAAGTTTGTAGACACTTAAAATTGATTTAAATATTTTTCAAAATTAATTCAACTCGATATCCCTCCATCGAGTTGAATTATACACATAATCACAGCCGGAGAATGAACTATAAAATAAATCGGCCTATTCAATTTGATTGAAGGATATATATACATAATTTATTTATGTCAATCAAAAGTAAAATGCTGTCATTTGACATATTTGTTCTAGTGAACTCATCCACTAGCTGACTAGCAGTCTTATTTATTATATTTATTTCACATTTACTAATTTATTATAACGAGTATTATTAGATGTCAATTGCATTTTGTTTTAATAATATACACTTCCTTATCCTACATCCTGTGGCATGTAAGCAATGCCAGAGCTTACTTTTGTGAGATTACACAGATGCACCGCAACAGATGCTAATTGAGAAGCCAAAGTTAATCGATTTGTGGTGAAATGTGGCTGCTATTGATGGACAGCTGGTAGCTTTACTGTGGCTGCTTTAAATGTTGTGCAACTGGAGTCACATGTGGTTGGTAGCCACCAGGTTGTGGCTTCACTTTATCCTTTGAGGCATGTTTTAATCAGCATTAAAAGGAAATTACTGACATTTAAAACAAATATCGGTATTTAATTGCACACTTGTCGACAGATTTATTTAATTATTCCATACGGAAAAAATATTCTCTGCTTATACAACTTCTAGATGAAATAATTTAATAAATCTAAAAGATAACGGGAATACTTTAAAGTGCCATGAAACTTTTAAATGTCATGCTTATTCGAAAAGTTTATTAAGTTGATTTCATTTCAATTAAAAATAAGCAAAGCTGCCAATTCAGTGGATTCTCATGCCGTTTGTGACTTCTGAAATTCCTAAATGGCCACAATCTATTTTCAATCTAAAAAACAAACCAATCACAAATTAGCCAACTTTTTCAACAGACTTTGTTAGCTTCTTTTTATGCTATAAAAGATTTAGACTTAAATTTATTTTCAAACATTTAAGAAATGCTACAAAACATTTATATTTCCACAATTTTTGTTAAGCTTGTGGGTAAATAAACTAGACAGAGTTACAACTGGCAACAAGAAATTAAAACATTTTGATATCTATTGCGTTAACCGGAAATTCTGTAATTCAAAGATGGCGTCCGCTGTGCCTGGCTTAGAGTCAGCTTAACTTTAACTTGTACTGTTTCCGTTTCCGCTGCCGCTGCCTCTGCTGCTGCGGCTGCTGCTGCTGCCGCACACGGGCCGAGCAGCAATCCCAATGCTAGCCAGATTCAATTGCTGACCCACTTGCTGTACGATATTCTTTCCCACTTCTGGGCTTTCTTTTTTCTTTTTCTTTTTCTTTTTTTTTGTATTCGTTCGCTTTTTTAATGTTTAATGCCTGATTGAGTTTTGCTTTTGATTTCTCGGCTTGCTTTGTTTTGTGTTTCACTTGCTGGACATTTCTAAGAGCTTCTCGCTTTTGTGGCTTGTGTTTTGAGCATTTCAGTTATTAAACTTTTGGCAGGCATCCTCCTCATTCTCATCCCCATCTTCCCCCAGCATCGCTCCCAGCCAGCTTTGTTCAACTACCCATTGCTAAGTAATGAGATCGATTTTAATGGCGGGCTATTCTTTATTTCTCGGTTCTCTTTTTGCCATTTTCGTTCACTTCTTTCCCACTTGTGCCACATTTCAACGCCATTGCCGTTGGCATTGCTATTGTTGTATTTTTTGTTATTTATAGTAGAGTTTTTTTTTGTTTATACCACCCTGCTAATTAAATAATAATTGCCTTTAAGCAATAATTCTGTTTGAATGCTGCCAGAAGCACTTCTCTCGTACACCCTGTAATCTAATGCACATGCAAAAGGTTAGTTGATCCTTATAAATAATAAAATTCGATTTAACAATGACTTTATTTTGTTTACGCACGATTTCAATTAATGTTACGTAATTAGGCCTAATTATCATTTGAAATGAGATTTAAGATTAATCTGTCTGTCATTGGCAGAGTGCATCACTTTGTGTTAGCCAATTTGCATGATTTGTTCAGGGCCAAGTTGAGTTCAATTCATTTCTATAGTCTGACAAATAAAGCATTTTGTAATTGAGTCACGTTTTATGTAATCTACAAGTAGCAAACAAATTGATTTGTTGTAGCTAACTGTGTCAAACTCAAGGCTGCTTTTGCTGCCCAATAATAAGTTGGCCAATTCAACTAAAGGGAAGTAACAACAATAGACAATCAGCTAACCAAAGTACTGTAAATGATTTTGGGGCATCTTAATACAGTAAGCTTTCGATATAGTCTAATATTAATTATTGTTCAAGCTCACATGTTTACTGCAGCATAATTATCACTTTAGTGAATATTGAAATATGGGATGTGCTTGTATGTAAATTACAATAGGAGATTGTAATATTGCAATTTATTGTTGCACATTGTGGCTGTTGAGGCCAATAAACTTGTCATCAACGAAAGCCTCAAACCAAAAATATGTATTTAATGATGCCAGAGATATTTATGCATTTACCTAGATTCCACAGTAATTAATGTGATTTATGATTATTAATTTATTTTATGCTATTTAGATGCACCTGACAAATATTTGCAAACATCTTGCAGCCAAACTGAAATTTATATCACAAAATTTGATTTTCATATTTAATTTGTTGCCTATTTGTTTTGCAAGCTGCATGGCCAAAAGGGCAGATATTTTAGCGTTTTGGCTAGCCTGGTCAAAACTGAAACTGGAATTTGTAACTTTTGCATTTGTCTGCATTTAAAGTCCGCCTCAGAGCCAGCTGTCTGTGGCTTTATCTCTGATTTACAAGCGTAAAATAGTAGCAACATAAAATATTTAACTTCTTCCTATCGAGTCTCGAGTGAGTGTATATGTGTTGTAAATAGTTTTATATCTGTGGTTGCTCAATTTGTATACATATACAAAAAGTATACAAATGTGTGCGTGTGTGTGTGTGAAGCTCTTCATTTTTGTGGCATTTTCGAAATTTCATTGCACACTTTTGTGCTCCCTTCAACGCGTATGAAACTGTAATGAGTTTGCCGCAACCAAATGCATTTTTATTATACTTTATTTTATTTTATTTTATTTTTTATTTGATTGGATTTAAACACATTTGCAGATATTAATCAGACGGAAGTGCAATGCAATAAAAGCCTACACCACATAAATATTTACAATTTACGAACAGCTCGCAACTGTCTCTGCTGCAAAATCCGCATTTTAAGTTCAACCTCAACAAATGAATGAATGCCTCGAAATGAAATGCGATATTCGCACGCATTTATTCAAATTACATTTAAATTTATAGTGGCCAAATGAGGAATGATGCCAATAAATCAGCAAAATAATATTCGGCTACACTCAATGCACATAGTGAGAATGGGCTAAAACACACACACACACACACACACACACTCAGGTATGTATACTACTTTTATATAGGTGCGCATTTATCATGAGAATGTGACAAAAATGTAGGCAAAATGTGCTACATGCAGAGCATATTTAATTTCCAACACACAAGTTAAGCAATTTACAAGCATCCATTAGAGAATGCAGCCAGACTAGAGATTGGCCAACTGTTTGGCCCAACTGGCTGACCATGTAACGTGCAAATAACGTCTAAATGCCCAGCGAAAGCTAACATCAATCAGGTCATGCTTATGCGGGCATTTGGCATTCAGTCCCGCAATTCAAGTCTAACTCTCGAACTGTAGAGCGTTTAATACCAATAGCTTTAAGTTCTTCATGCAATCGAAACATCAATAGGGATACTTTGTACCCCCAGGGGTACCCACACTTTTGTAAATACAACTTGAAAGTAACCCACATCTTGCTGTTAGTACACATTTATTTATTTGTACTGATTTACAAAGCTAAGTATATGTCCGGATTACAACTGTTAGCAGGAATACCACAATTCTAGTATACGCCCAATATGCCAGGAGAGCACTTGTTAACTCTTTTTATAAGTGAGTATTAATTTAAGGTTCGTTGAATCAAGTTGCACTTAAATACGTTACAAATTATGCTTATGTTTACTGCAATTGCCTTGATTGAGCACATGAAATAAAGCAATTCAATTACACTTTTAATAAGGTTTACCGAGCACTATAATAAATTTGTTCAGAAGCATATTCATATTTAATTGATACAATTGTTTATTCTCATTGTGGATCAAAGGGAAATTAAAAAATAGCATACATATAGAGTAGTTTTTTTTAAACATACTGATGGCAGCTAGGTTAACGTCATTATACGCTTGGAATTTAATAAAAAAGGAACTTCGAAAAAGGATTCATAACGAACTATAACACAATTTTTGTTATTGTTGGTCTCCAGGTCCCTAGGTCCCCAGAAGGGCTAAAATGACGAAACATATTTTTAAAAAATCAGATTGAATTTATCTAATTTCGAATTTTACTGAATTGTTAAAAAAAATCATTTTGATACTTTAAAATTTTTCAAAGGAAATATTTTGTTTCTTTTCGAACCTAACAAATACACCTTAGCAAATTCTTAAACCCAAGAAAAAGGGGAAATGTTAAGTTAACAGTTTTGCTGAATACGAAACAATCTCCATTATAGTTCCCTTAGGTGGCGCTAGCAAAGAAATTCCCTTTACAAATTTTTCAATGAGGGAATTTTCAGTAAGGGAAATTGGGTAAAAACTTAATAGATGGCGAACGCTGGTACAGTGGCCGTGTGCGAAAGAGTCAACAGGTGTGAAATTGAAGAAAAGAGAAAGACGATCATGTACGCATTTTGGCGCCAAAATTAAACATGTAAACTGTTTTGAATAAAACTGGTTTAAATAAACTATAAATCAGATTGTATAAAAATAGAGCAATTTAATTCGAAATTCAATTAAATATAGGAGATCTCTAAATAATTATTTGTTGCTCACAAATCCTCGGGGCTTAAAATTTTGTGAATAAATTTTAAGAAAAACAACTTATTAAAATTCTATGTAAATAAAAAGAAACTATAAATTATGGAAAAATTAGAGCACGAGACCAAAGATTATTTTATTTTGTTTGTCTTTTTTGAAATCCATCTTTTGTCTGTTTTGTGAAACACTTTTTAAAACGGTGGCGCCATCTTTTGTTTGCTAGCGCTGCCACCTGATGTTGTTTACTTTACGAACTAGATTCTTGTTGTGCTACACAATTTGCCGGAGACTCGGTTTTAGTAAATTTGTCTTGTCGCGCTCTTTTTGCAGCGATATTGTTTATATTATGACGAACAATGATACAGAGACTGCTGGCTCAAGCCAAGCCACCGCCGGTGCCTCCTCATCTTCCGCGGGTAAAGTAGAAATCACGGAAAAAGTACGCGTTCTTTGCCTGCACGGATACCGGCAAGATGGTAATTTCAACACATTTAATATTGAGCATAACATTAAAAGGAATTTCTTTCAATTGTAGCGGATTCATTTAAAAATAAACTAGGATCGTTTCGCAAGTTTGCCGGTAAATATGCCGATTTTGTGTTTATCTCAGCACCCCACGTGGCTGCGCCTCTGGAGGCAACTGCGGAACCTGTGGAGCAACAGCGTAGTTGGTGGGCAAACAAAGATGATGGTACATTCAAGGGCACCAATAAGGGTGGACCAGCGTATGGTTTCCAGGAAAGTTTACACGCCGTTGAAGAGGCATGGAAAACACAAGGACCCTTCCAAGGACTCTTGGGTTTCTCCCAAGGAGCTTGCTTTGTGGGCCTCATATGCGGTCTGGCCAAGAAGAAATGTAAGTGAAACAAGTCCAATTCATACAACTTTCTCATATTGTCAACTTTCCCAAAACAGTGACCTCCATTCGACCCGAATTCGCAGTGCTCAGCTCGGGCTTTATTTCCGGAAGTCTAGTACATATGAGCGCCTATGAGGAACGCATAACAATTCCAACTCTTCACGTTTACGGCTTGACAGATGAGATTATTCCCAAGGATATGAGTGAATCTCTGGCGGCACACTTTAAAAACGTTGAGGTGCTCGAGCACAATGGAGGTCATTATTTTCCGGCCACAGCGCAGCAGAAGCAAACGTATATCAACTTTTTCCAAGATCGTCTGCAAGAGTATTTGGAACATTTGGAGCTGCAACAAAGCAGCAATGCTTCGTTCATCGATAGCGCAGAGGAGGATGATGGAGGTGTAACCGATGCCAATGATGCTGAGGTGGCTGCTGTGACGGCAGCGGCGGGCTCAGGAATGGATGATAGTGATTAAAAATGTTGTTGTTCTTTTTCGTTTTTAATAATAATTAAATCTTATTATTACAATAATAATAATAATCATAATTTGATTATAAATTATAATAAATTTAAATCCCAATATTTTAAATATTCACCGTTTGCTCAATTATCATCAATTGCAATTATTATAAGCTATTTCAAATGTGACTTTCATTTCATGGTTTTTAGTTCTTTTTCTTAAATTTTTGTGAAATTATTTTTTACTTTTTTCTATTTAAACAAATTCGTTCAAATTCCATAAGAAACAACCAAATGGGTGATTATTAATTAAATAAGGTCGATAAATCCCATTCCAAATTTGTATCAATTTTGTATTATATTAATTAAATTGTTCCTTGCTATATAAATCAACGAAAAAAATGCATAGATATTTAGCTATTTTTGCTGTTGTTTGTTTTCATTTGTTGTAGTTGAAGTTCTTGTTGTTTGTTATTTATGACCAGGCAGAGTAGAAATTGTAGTACAATTCGAAACATTTTGCATTGCATCGACAGAGTTGACTTTTTTGTATGGGAGGCGGAGGCGGAGGGGGGAAGGGGGGACAAGCGAGCGATAGTAAAAATTTGACTTTCAACATTTAGTTTTGTCTCGCACTGAGCAGCAGCTTTTAGCGATTTTCAATTCTTGTAGTTGTTAGCTGCTGTTCGTGTTAGTGTTTCTCTTTATGATTTTATGCGACTTGTTCCTGTCCATTTGAGGCCTCTTGATTCTTCATCACTTCTGGTAAGTCCGGCGGTGCTGAATACGGTGTGATATCGAGCGTCTCAAAATCACCCATTTCGTTCCTACAAACACAAGAACAAAATGTCATCATCAGT
This sequence comes from Drosophila putrida, assembly GCA_037043535.1. Lineage (NCBI taxonomy): Eukaryota > Metazoa > Arthropoda > Insecta > Diptera > Drosophilidae > Drosophila > Drosophila putrida. Next base: position 2,586,454 of record JBAMBI010000135.1, read on the forward strand.
AAAATGTCAACTCAATATCAAGTTTAGACACGTGCGGTCCGTCGGGCGATAGCAGATGTACAGTATGTGCAATAAGTCTTTTGACAATCAAAAGTGTGGAGTTGACTTTTATTTATAAAATAAAAATGAAGCGAACCCAACGGATCTGACTTCAAATAAAATTTTAATATTCAAAGGATTTTTATATCCGGGTACCATTTAAGGACTATATAGATATTAATAGATGTATGCAAAAATTAAACGTTTGACGTTGCGTTACAAACTTATAAGTGGCTAGGCTGATTTCAACAACATTCTTCGAGAATGTTTTAATATAATGAAATATATGACTTTGGTCTTTGTCAAAACAACTAATAGACATACTGTATACACGTAAATACATATGTTTGTCTGTGGTTGTAAGCCAACAGCTGTAGCCGGCACTTCTGGTTATCAGCGTGACTCAAAGGGCGGCTTTCATAACGGGCAATCACAGACAGACAGAAGTATTTGTTGGAATTGGTTGGGAGGGAGGAATAAAAGCGGAACTAAATGTCTCTTCTCTCACCTGCACATCAAGCCCAGTTGCGCTGGTGATTGCGCCTTTGCCGTTGATACTGTAACGCCGTAGTCCTGCAACGTGTTATCGTCCTCCATGATGTCATTGTCCTGATTATATAATCGCTGATCGCCTGGTGGCACTTTCAAGATGCCTGGTTGATGGTTAATAAATATTACTTAATAATCAAAATGTTTGCTATAAATAGGAATACACACACCCATACTCTGACACATAAAAGCAGTCAGAGCAAAAAAAAAATACAAACAAACACACACACATATGTACACTATCCTACACTCACCTTCGATCATGCGTTTCAGTTCAACAACTGATGTGTTTTCCTTAGCATCCGTAAAGATGGTTGTCTTTTGCCGTCTGATCATTAGAAACACGTCCTGCAAAAGAATATTCGAAATTAGAAATCGTTTTTGACCAAGTTTCGGTCAAAGTTCATTGCGCGGCTTTTGCTTATTCACCGTGCACACACATTTCGTGTGTGTGTGCCTGTGCGTGCACACTGTGTGTGTGCAAAATGACGTGCAATTTGCTGAGCAGCAGCAACAACAACTCAGCGTCATCAAAATCGTCCTGAGGCCGGCTTGTTACAATATACTTATGTATGTGTATGTGCTTACCATGTTTGCGAGTTTGTTTTTGTTGGTTGCCTTTTGTTTACTATTGCCAGTGGCTTAAAGGGGCTTTGTTATTGTCGTTTCCTACTTCGTTTACTACTACTGCTGGCGTGGGCGGTCAAGGGGTGCTTCCTTTGGCGGTTGTAGAGAGTCGTTCGATCGTTTCTGCTTACACCACAAGCCAGAACACGCTGCTGGGCAATTTCGGTTGTACAGTAAGGGTGCGTGGTGAAGGCAACGTTTGCGAGTGTTTTTGTGTGCACAATAGCCTCACTGAAAGCTTGCACTTGTAAGTTTTCCTAGATTTTACAAATTTTTAATGTAATTTTTTTTTGGCGAAGCAAGACCGAATGCCAGGCCCTGCCAACTTAATAGCAAATGCAAGTTGGCAGCATTTGTGATTTTTGTGACGTCAAAAATTATGTTAGTTAACACTCCCCTAATGTTTGTTAACATTGTTACTAAAAAATACTCAATTCGTACGTGTCTGGCATCACTCAGTTGAGCGATATGGTAACATTGTTGTCTGATATCTGCCACGAAATGGTTTTGCTGGATAATTCTAACGTAAATAAGTGAATTAAATGTAATAGATCTTTATAAATAACTTTCATTACAGTTCATACTGCGTCTGGAAAAGATTGCCAACGATGCTAAGAAGGATTCATCATTTACAATAACGTTTAAACGCTGTAAGTAGTACAGAGTCCAATCTGCATAGGACTCCACTAAACAAAAATGTGTTTTTATTCCCACAGACGATGGACATGATCGGCCTGTTCCGCGGGAAGGAAAGAAACCACTGCCAAAACCAAAAACCTATATGTGTTTAATGCGTGCGCAATCCAAGTCGAAAAAGGTATAACTAACTGTCTTTATATGTCAGACAATTTGCTGTAATTTGCAACTTTCAGATTTCAACAGTAGTGCGCCAGGAAGATGTTCCCACAATTATGGCAATGTACTCGCAGTTCATGAAGAGTAAAATGGATGGCCTTAAGCGTGTAAAGAAGGTCAAAAGCAAGGCCAAGGCGACAAAGGGATAATTAAAGTTTGCTGGAGACGTTAAAATTAGTTAAAGCTTTTAGTTACTTTCAAATACCCGATGGCGATTCCTTGTAAATTAAAATTTTTACTTTATAATTGTTTTGTGTATTATGAGAATTGTGGAAAATCAAGTGATATCTTTCCGGGAACATAAATCAAGTAGACTACTTGGTAATTTATCTTGTCTTAATCCAAACAAATGCTTAGGTCTTATAAGCTGAATTAGAAAATAAAGGTGTTCTCTTTGTATCTGTGCGCAATCCTCATCCGACAAACAACATAAATTGTCAATATACATGACATCTATGCCGTTGCGCAAAGCGCGATGAAAGGAAGCTCCAGCTTTTGATGTAAAGTCTAAATATCCGATCAATTTGTCAACAATTAAAGTAGTTGCCCATTTATCTGAAAAAATAATTATTTTTAATATGATCTTACAAAGAGGTAGCTAGATCCTCACTTTCCAGGAAATATAAATACGTGTTTTGTCCCTCTGGTATCAAAGTCAAATGGTGCTTAATATTATTGTATTCAAATTCAGTTGATTCGTTTGGTTTAAGTACTCTATATTTGTACGTATCGGTGGAGTTGGCAATAGTCTTTTGAAACCGAGCTACATCGTTTGCAGAACCATATATTTGTCCACACCAATCATTATTAGGACGTACTACGTGTTCCTGAAATGCGGCGAATGTCAGGATCATCGGTCCATTATGCTATTAAAACACATTTATTTATAACATAAGTAGAAAAATGAACTTATATGTTATTTACCTGATCCCAGGGACCATATGTTTTCCGACAATCTAGTATTTTAGGCTGTCCAATATCATTTAAAAACATGTTTTAATTATAAAACAAGCAATGTTGGTTTTGATAAATCGATAGATACTTTTCTGCCGATAATATCGCTATCACCACTTATCGTTTTGTATAAAATTTAGATTCTTATCGACAATCAACTTTGTGCACTGTAAAAAATTCAATTTACGCGCTTTAAATATTTTGGAGAATGAATTATTAATATAATTTCAGGCTAAATTATATTAATTTGAGTTTAAACAGCTAGAAGTATAAAACAAATACAATACATAATTCTTTTTGTACATATATGTATTTACTTGTATGTCATTCTATTAAGAATTTTTATGTTCGGCACAAACCATATATAATTATAATAGTTTTTTTTTAATCAAACAAAGTTCTTTTGTTGTAGTTTGTTGTTTTTAACATACAAATATACTGTTAGTTCTATCACAATGAATATTATAATTTTGCGTTTCTGTTTACTTGTGGGTATGTGTTGTGTCTTTGTCTTGCAGTTTCGAGAGCTGGGATACCCTAATTAATATTGCATGCTTACATATAATGTTCACAAATATTAGATCATTCAATGCTTAGAGTTAATACAAACAATTTTGTAGCATGAGTAGATTTACTTTTTTCTCTTATTCACTTTTGTTTTTCTTTTTTTTTTAGAACAAAGACAGTCTTTTGCAACATTTTATGAGAATATCAGTTGCGTTCATAAATTTTCTCCATTTGCTAATGATTATTGCATGTCATTTGGCATTTAGTGAGCAAGTGAGTGTGCGTTAATGTGGACGAATACGAACACGATTTGTGAAGAAAGGACAACAAGTTAACAGAAAGGTGGTAAGCACACTACCAAACCAAAAAAACCATAATACAATGCAAATGACTAAAAAGTACGAAACGCACCTATTCAAAAAAAACTCAAATGGTTAACTTAAAACTATAAATTAAATTAAATCGGTTAAATCATATATAGATAACAATAAAGCAATATCGTTCGATATTAATTGAACGTATTGTACCGCAAACTGCTGTCCACTTCACCAGCATTGTCGCTAAACCCTCCAGAATTAGACGGCTGATCAGCAATGAGATCCGTGGATGACTGCGAATACCGACGCCATCTGGGCCATGGCCACGCATCGCGTATGCTGTCAATTAATCGCTGCTGGAATGTCTTATATTCCATGTCCACCGATTGTGTGTCACCAAAGTTGAAATCAGCCACCTCTACAGTAAACCTATAAGCACAATTTCGATTCAGTACTTTGCTGTAAGCAAAGAAAATTAAAATTCCTACCGATTACGGCTCTGCATATAATAGGCCACTCCAAAGATAACTAGACAAACGGCAACCAGTGTGCAGGCAATGGGCACAACAACTACAGAGAGTTGCGACTGCCGTTTGGCTAAAAAGAAAAAGTAACAAAATAAGTACCAAATAGTTAATTCTCATAAAATAGAACTCACCTTCATATATGTTAACGGTAACCTGATTTCGGCTTTCAGAGACTTCGTTGCGTATGAAAAACAAAATTGTTTTGCTCTCCGAAAAGTAGCGCTCATAGTGAATGTTACATTTGTCGAATTTTTCATACAGAGTGCAAGTCTCGTTGCCTGTTGCATTGTACGGCGCTGTAATTGGAAAAATAATGCAATTAATTTAAATACTTTAAAACGTAATTACTACATACCATTGAATACCAAAATGCAAACTTCAAATGGCGCTGAGCCCTTGCAATTAACTTGTAGATTCATAAGCTCCCAGTGCTGAACCCAGTTCTTGCCACTGGTGGCGAAATTGGAAATAGGAGCTAAAAATAAATGTAATTATTACTCATATAATATGGTCGTTGTAAGGCTTTTATTGCTCTCACTTTTTGTCACGATTCGCCTTTGGAAGAAGCCGTATGTGCTGTTGGCATCCTTGGCGATTATATTGCCATCGATACAAGTGAAAGGAGGTGCCGGTGCAGGAAGGAGCTTTAGCTTACGCACTCCCAAAGGATCTACCAAAGCTGTAGTTGCATTCATAGTGTAGTTGCTCATCTCGAGTTGTTTCTGCCGTGCTGCCGTTAAATTTAAACCAAGCAGTGCTGCATTCGCATGCATTGTTTGGTTCAGGTCACGTTTAGAACGCAACTGCGTAGGCTTTATTGTAGTGCTTGTTGTTGTTGTTGCTGGGGTTGTTGTTGATGTTGTTGGAGCTGGAGTTGTTGTTGTTGTTGTAGTTGCTGGCGTTGTTGACGTTGTAGTTGCTGGTGTTGTGGTAGTGGTAGTTGTTGTAGTCGTTGTGGTTGTAGTTGTTGTTGTCGTTGTTGTTGTTGTAGATGGTACTGGCTCTGGAGGTGCATTTGGTGACGCCACCACAAGCACTCCAATATTATAATATTGATCAGCCTCAGGATATATTGCTTGATAGTCATAGGCATGCGACATGCCCAGATATGTACAATTTTCGAACCAATAGGTATTGATATAATAGTTATTTTCCTTTAAGTATCGATCGTCAGCCGGCCACAGATCTATACTATGATTCACCATCTCCTGGGTTGACACAAAGTCCTGTTTGCGCACCTTTTGATTTTGTATGAGCTCCAGACTACCACTAAGTGAATCTACCAGATCAAATTTAGCTGAACTTTCAGCCACTGGATACCAGACTATATACTTTTTGAAAACTTCCACATTCAATTGATGATTTCCCAATTTTGCGTTATCCTTTGAATACTTTATGGTCCAATTACAGAACGGCTCAGTCGTTTCAATTTCCTGTTTATCGGCGAAAGTAAACAAGTAAATAACAAACATTAGATATTAAGTAATTACATGAACAGTGGAGGCTGCGCCCATTTAATTTGTTAATCAACAACTATGACGCAAATTAGTTTGTTGGAATGATGTTGCGTATAAACATTCTAAATGATTTTGTGTGTGATTCGTAGACACGTGTAGGAGAATTCTATTTTATAACATTTCCCAGTGCCAGAAATTTGTTGCCCTTTGGGAAAAGGGCACAAAAGCGTACCAGGCACGGCTAACAAATAAATGAGAAATTTGCATTGTAAATTTGATATCGAGTTAATAGATGTCAATTGAAGCGTTTGCTAAAAATAACTCTGGAAATTCATAATATTATATATTACGTGCATATATGTGCATATGGGATTTGAATGCACTTCAAAAGCAAAACTGTAGTAAGAGATACTGCTCGTATAATATATATTGATTAATTATATTGTATGCCATCGAAAGAAAGCGAATAATGCAATGCACTTGCAACAAACACAAACGATAAGCTTTTTAGACCTTGTACTTAAAAAAACTACAAGGGTCTACTAAGTTTGTCGAAAAAAAGGGCGTAAAAGTCAGAAGAATGCGTAGCAGACTCCATAAAGTATTTATATTCCTGATCAATAGATACATCGGAGTCGACAAAACCTTGTCCGTCTGCCCGTCTCTCACCTAGATCTCAGAAACTATAAAAGCTAGAAACAAAATCGAAAATTAAAGTTTTTTTTGACATACATCCTAACGTACTATTCACAACTATTTCTCTTTGACCTCGATTTGCTGTTTCTCATAAGTACAGGGTCTCCCACTGTCTAGCTTGCTCCACTATAGCTTTATGGATCTTTTTTATCACAACTTGCAATTAGAGAGCGCGTACAGTACACTGTCCCGTTATGCATTTGTGTGTGTGTGCGATTAGTCATACAAATTACTTTGTTGCTATATGTATGTATAAGCTGTTATATATGGGGCTCATTGCTTTCTTTTGCTTTTAACGTATTTGTATTTACACTTTTTACCTTTTTCCCGCCACCACTCGCCGTCCAGCTCCAGGAGTAGCTGTCTTTATCAGCCACTTTTTGGCTATCAAGTACATCGTACAATGTAGCTGTAACATTTACAGCGGATCCAATTAGGATATGTTCAGGTGCCGATATAACAACGTATTTACAATTAACTATAATGAGAAAAGTTTTAAGTTAATAGCTTTTATTGATTTGTAAGGTTGATTCATTCTTACCTGCATTAAAAAAACGTAGAGTACTAAAGTTATTGCTAGTGCTGTTGTACTGGTCATGCTATGCATTTTTGCAAAGCCACAATAGGGGTCTGGAATTTCCGACTACGTTTAGAATAAAAAATCACCTTTGTAATAAATTCACTTGCTCGCACCCTCGCCCCCTTAAGACAAACAAAAAGAAATAAACACAAAATTCTAATTGCTTTTATCAGTATTTCACAGCCACTATCGGAACTATACAATAAACTAGAACTGTTGAGGATGGCATGCAGTTGTTTATTTTTCTAATTTCACGGCTTTTAAACAATTTGCATTGTCAATTATTGCGTTTTCGTTTATTTTGTTTGATGAACTGCTAACTGCGATGGAGCAGATTGCCAGACTTTAATGAGAATCTAGTTCTGAAAGCAAACAACAGATAGACGGCGGCGCTAACAAAGAGAAGAGGGCGCCACGAATGTTTTAAAACGTGGCAGCCTTGGTACGCACGATGTTTCTTTCTAGCGATATCCCGAAACAACAAAAATAGAGCTGCCAGATTTCCACAACATTGCAAGAGGTTTAACGGCTTATCAGTTGTTTAAACATAAACAAACGAAATAGAAGCAGCAAAATTAGTTTTTTTTAACTGGCAAACGCACATATTTGTTGATTCCCAATTCAGCGTTGTTTAAGTTCAACTGCAGCACAACATATTTTAAAATACTAAGTTCGTTTATTTATTAGTAAATAATCATACTTATTATATGTATGTATGCATATATTATGTATGTTGGTGTGTATATGTTAATATTTGAAGTAAACTTAATAGCATAAATGAAATACAACGAGATGAAAAGCAATAATTACTTTGGGATAAGCAAAACGCACAAAATACTCGAGAGACATTGTTGAGTAGCCGTTGTCTACTTCTTCTTGCTTTTGCCCAGCGTCAGTGTATGATGGGCCGTGGCCAACTGTTGTTTGCGCCTCTGGAAGTCTAGATAGTCCTCTTCCAGCGATTTACGAGATTCCTCAAGTTTACGTTTCTCCTCCGCATGATCTCGCTTTAGCTTTTCAAACTTTAAATGCAAGTCTTTCTCACTCTCCTTGAGCTCGGCCTCCTTCTCTTTAACTCGCTGCACAAACATCTGACGCACTTCCTCTTCTTTGGATTGCAGCTCAGCCAAGTGATTAGAGCGCTTTGCTTCGAATGTTTGCTGGAATGAGATTGGCTTATTCTCGCTGTCGACATCACTGAATCCCATTTGTTCCAGGCGCTTCTGTCGATACAGCTCATAATGTCGCGTATGTGTCTTCTCACGCATATCCTCCATATTTGTGCGAATTAGCATTTCACGTAGTTTGACAAAATCGCAATGCGTCTCATTCTCTACCTGGACAGTGCCCCATGGATATTGACGAGCCCGAATCAATTTGTTGCCCACCTTAATAAATTCGGTGCTGCCGACAACGGCAAATGGAATATGGGCATTCATCAGACTGTTTGTATCCGCAACAGTCTCATCATCAGTGGGAAACTGATAAATATGAACGCCATTGGTGTTGAGCTCCTGAATGATCTTGGCTTTGAAACGTTGTAGCTCCGCCTTGGAGATGGTATCTGCTTTGGCAATCACAGGTATAATGTTCACCTTGCTGTCCAGTTTCTTCATGCAAACCAAGTCCAAAGACTTTAGGCCATGCCCTGTGGGACAGATGAAATACAGACAAATGTGTATGCGACTGTCATGGCATGAAACAAGTGAACGCTTGATTTTTAGCTCCTCCTGCAAATAGTTCTCGAACTGGGCATCAATATAGTCGACGACAGCCTTGAATGAATCGTCCTTGTTGATCTGATCGCCATATCCAACCGTATCGCAAATCGTCAGCTTAAGTCGAACATTGCTTTCCTGTAGCTCGTAGGTGTGGGCCTTCAATTTAACGCTGGGCAGCGTATGTGGACTCGGCGTGGACTCGAAACTGGTGTTGAACAGTGTGTCCATCAATGTGGATTTACCCAGACCAGTCTCGCCTAAGAAATGACGGCAAAGAGAGTGAAGGGAAAACCATATTACAAATGTTACAAGTAACACTTAGAACTCAAGTGTCTTCAATTGGGCACTACATAAAATATTTGTGTCAGGGTGAAATTGTAGAAAGCAATTGATGAAAATCGATTGCTAGACACTTTGCATATTAATCTACTCCGGCTTTGCTCGAGCCGATTTCAATGTTTACACGCATACAGATACATATATCTATATGTATGTAAGTGAGTCATAAAGAGTTGCTGTGCCTTAAAATGTGTAATGTGTGCAATGCACTTACTTCGGCTTACAGAAACTCTTTATATTTTTCATCGTTGATTCAGACACACACACATATAGACAATGCCGCATACACACCCACACATCTGCTATAAAATCTCCATTTCTATATACATACACACCTATACACATGACGTTGAAAACGAATCCGTTTTGAACACTTTTGTTAACCAGTTGATCAGGCAAACTGTCAAAACCCACATGTCCCGACTGCTTCAGAGTGCGTAAATGCACTTCCTTTTTGTTAACAAAATCTACTTCTGCCGACATTTTACAACAATTTCACAAAAAACACTGAACAAGAAGCAAAGCAAAGCAAAGCAAAGCAAAGGCGTCGCCAGCGAGTAGGATTGTTGATTAGAGTTGGGTCGTTTCGTTCTGAATAAGTTCATATGAACGGGTCATCGAAATGAACAAATGAACTTATTCAGTATTTTATTAACTATATCGAATATTTTGCTTATTTCGTCGATTGTTCGTCAACGAATTATTTTCGTTAGTTTCGATTATTGCGGTTATCTTTCACCAAGTTTAAAATATGCACAAATTGAAATATGAGTTGTTTAAACTTTAAATTGAATGTTTATATACCTATACCATTCAAGAACTAATTATGTATAATATATTGTGTGGAGTTGTCGATAATGAAGGGCGCAGTACGCACCGAGGCGGTCACTACCTGGCATGTGTACGCACCGGCGTTTGTATTCTGAATGCCCTCAACTTGCAGTAGCAAGCGTACATAAATAAATGTAGCACGCACGCATACCAGTGTACGGCGCCTACCACACCAACAGCTCTCTAAGCAGTGGACTGTGATCCACAGAGAGCGCTGCTCAGAGCGCGCTACTCAGAGCGCGATGCTTAGAGTGTGTATGTGTGTATGTTCGCTGTTGAACGATTGAGAGTGTGCGTGTGTTTGTTCGCTGTTAAACGATTCAAAGTGTGTGCGTGTGTATGTTCGCTGTTGAACGGTTCAGAGAGTGTGCGTGTGTATGTTCGCAGTTGAACGATTGAGAGTGTGTGCGTGTGTATGTTCGCTGTTGCCAACTGTCTCCTTGTACTTGACGCTTTCTCTCTCTCAACTGTTGCGCCGCTGCTGAGACTAGTTGGCCGGCTTGCGTTGTGTGGACCGTTCACAAGCAATTTAGTTGCCGTCCGGTGCAGACCTTTGAGCTCGCAAGGAATAAGGATAAAATAATTTTTTTTTTCGGTGCTGTGATATAAAACACAAACAAATTGTACGTATTTTTCTCAACAATTATTGAAATTAAATTGTGCACAAATTGAAATCAAAGAATCAACATTTAATAAGAAGCGTTGGTGAATTATTTTTTTTTTATAATTTGTCTTCATTATCTGGAATTATTCCAAGCAACAAATATTTTACAAGTTCAAACGCACATCACACACACACATGCACCCACCCAAAATAAACGGCATAGCACAAATTTAAATTGAACAATCAAGTCAATATTTTTAAGCTTAACGGTCGCTCAATTTTTAAATAAAAGCGCCACCTATTACAAAAAGGTGTTAAAGCTATATTGATATATCGATATCGATAGACTCTCATTTAAACTTCTTCAAATCAAATAAATAAAATTGTTTTATTAAAGGCAGAAGATTAAATAAAAGCAAACCAAATTAATTTAAAACTTAAAAATTTTAAGCGGATTTCTTTTATTTCGAGTTAGCAAAGTGAACTAAATGACTGATTTAGTTCACAATTCAAAAATTATCGATTGAAGTTATTCAGCAAATTGAACGGAAAATCTCAGCTCTGTTGTTGATATAATATCGTTATCGACACATAGCTGCCACAGCGTCAATTTATCGAGCTAGCATTTTGCCATGACTTGGCAGCACTGCCATGTCTGACAGACTGGCAGGTGGCAACCATGATGAAATTCATCACGGTGGCAACACTTTTGCTTGCTGATGTGTCTCCACCTGTCAAAGTTGCATACAAGGCGAAAGTTCAGTGTCTGATAAAATTTTTGCAATTTTGATTAATTAATTAATTATGTCGAAAGACACAAATCCGAAGGAGGCGCTTATCAAAGCAGCCTATGCTGATGTACACAAGTTTGGCAGCAATCAAGAGTTCGACAAGGCGGTCAAAGCCGTTAATCGCAGTAAGTTTCAAGTCATGTGTTCAAAATAGTCTCAAAAACTTATTGAGGATTATTTCTCAGTACTCGGAGTTGCACCAGATGATCAAACGGCGTTGCACTGCAAAGTTGTTTGTCTTATGCAATTGTCAAAGTTTGATGAAGCGCACAAGTTTATTGAGAAGAACCGCCTCAATAATGTGCTGATCTTTGAGAAGGCCTATTGTGAGTACCGCCTAAATAAACAAGTACAGGCGCTTAAGACCATTGATGATGCTGGACTGCAGCCACTGCCGTCCAAGTTGAAAGAGTTGCGCACTCAAATCTTGTACCGTCTGGAGCGCTACGAGGACTGCCTTGAGGCGTACAAGGATATCATTAAGAATACCAGCGATGAGTACGAGGATGAGCGTCGCACAAATCTCAGTGCAGTGGCAGCCAACTTGGCACTGGACAAGGAAAAGGAAGTGCCCGATGTGCCGGAGGATACGTACGAACAGTACTTCAACAGCGCTTGCATACAGTCCAATCGCCAAAAGTATGTTGAGGCCGAACGCAAGCTTCGCACCAGTGAAAAACTGTGCCGTGAGTTTCTCGAAGAAGAAGGTGCCAGCGAGGAGGAAATCCTGGAAGAACTAGATGTTATACGCGTGCAGCTTGCCTACTGCCTCCAACAGCAGGGCAAGATTAAAGAAGCCGGCGTTATTTATGCTGAATGTCTACGCCACAAGCCTAAGGACGCTGCCCTGGTCGCTGTGGCTAGCAACAATGCCGTGGTCATCAACAAGGATCAAAACGTCTTCGATTCAAAGAAGAAAATACGCGCTGCCATGGCAGAAGCCTGCGACCCAAAGTTAACCTCGCGACAAAAGCAAATTATTGCTCTGAACAATTGTTTGCTGGCACTTTATACCAATGCAGGCGATCAGGTGCAGCAGTTGACGCAAAAGCTGGTCCAGAGTTATCCACATGTGGAATTTGAGGCATTGCTCATTCGCTGCAGTCAGCTGGCTAAGGACAAGAAGCACAAGGATGCCATCGAACAACTGCAAAAGTTCGCAGCCAGTCACAAGACGCATGAGTTTATCAGCAAGTTTGCAATCATTCAGCTGCAGTTGTTGCAGGTAAAAGTAAATAAGTTCCATTGATTAGCTTAATACACATTTGAAATATCTTTCAGGGCAATCGCAAGGACGCTATTGAAACGCTGCTCTCCCTAGGAGAGGCCAAGTACAAGCCTGGCGTTGTTTCAGCCCTAGTGTCACTCTATCTGGGCACAGACAATAAGCCGGCCGCGTCTGCGGTCCTAAAATCTGCTGTTGAGTGGTACAAGCAAAATAATGTGAGTAGCGGAGACTTGTCGGACATGTGGCGTCAGGCTGCCGAGTTCCACCTGCGTGGAGGTGCTTCTGAGACAGCTGCTGGTTCTCTGGAAGAGCTACTCAAGTTAAAGCCCAACGACATGAAAGTGTTGGCTCAGCTTGTAATTGCCTACGCGCAGTTTAATCCTAAACGTGCCCTTGAGATAAGCCGAAGATTACCCAAACTTGAAACTTTGACCACTACATCCGAAATCGATGCTCTTGAGGCCGCCAATTGGGTCATGTCCACTAAAGCTGTCAAGAAATCGGCCAATGCCAAAGTGGAGCCCTCACCAAGCACACCCGCAGCTGAGAAGAAGAACGCAAATCGCAAAAGGAAAGGAAAACTGCCCAAGTGCTACAATGCCGAGGTGGCACCCGATCCTGAACGCTGGTTGCCCAAATACGAGCGCACTGGTTTCCGCAAGAAGCGTGGTGGTGCACGTGGCAAGGACATCATTAAGGGCTCTCAAGGAATGGCCTCTGGAGCAGCTGACCAATAGTAAGTACTAAAAACTTTGTCTAAATTCACCTTTTGCTTACTTTCTTTTAATTTTCAGTGACATGTCTAATCGGGCCAATTTGAGTAAGAATTCACCTGCCACGCCCGTATACCAGGAACCCACACCTGGACCAAGGCAACAGCATCGCAAGGGCGGTCACAAAAAGAAGAAGGGTGGACGCTTCTAAGCTCACATGCTTTTATTTTACACTGTATCCATTTATACAATATTACAACTGGTCTTGAATTGAAAGCTTATGGATTGGGGAATTATTCAAAAACAAATATCGAGTATATCGGTTATAGGTTCTATTTCGGGCTTGTTCTTTCGACTTCGGTGACAGAACCATTATAAAACTAAAAGCCTTTAAAAATTAGAAGAGAAAAAGTAAGAACCCAAAATTTTTTAACCTTACTTAAATTTCAAGTAATTTTTTTATAGAATGTATAAAACATACAGCAAACAACAAATATTTTTTTTTGAAGAATTACCAGAATCTTGCTGGTATAAAGGATCGGTTATTGAAAGTATTTTTCAAACACAATGTAAGGCTTAATTTCAGTTCAAGATTCTGGTTTAATTCCCAGCTGACAACTTAAACATAAGTAACTAGTTATGCTATTCCTCGCCATCATCATCGTCAGTGTTCTTCTTCTGATTTCCACTAGCTTCTGTTGTTACCTCATCCCGTCTTGTATCATAGGAATGAAAATGCAATGTGCTCAACCAATCCAGCAAACTTCTCTCCTCTGCCTCGGTTTTGTAGATATTCGCATAGATGTACTTTTCTATAAACTCTTGCACCTGCTGCTCTTGTGCTTCCCATGTTAATGGGGCGTGTATGCCATCCTTGCCATAGCGATCATTATAGCGCTCGTAGTGCACAGTGTCTAGAACCAATCCTAGACCTGGTGCCATGGGTAAATCAAGCCGCTCCTCGGTCAGAGCACGCTCCAGCGACTTTGTCGTAGTGTTGCCTCGAACTATAGCAATAGTTAAGCCAACCATTTTACGTATCTGATGTAGCATAAAACTTTGACCCTTCACCTTTAACGTAACAAACTCAATGCCCTGTGAACTCTGGAATGGTTCGCTGCATGTGAATGACATGATGAAACGCTTTGCGGATGGATCTAGAAAGTTTCTACAAAGTACACCTTTAGAATATGGATTGTTGTTTCATATGGTTTTTAGCTTACTTTTTGCTTGTGAAATTGTGAAAGTTTTTCGTACCCTCGTAGAGTTTCAAAGTGTCGCTGACTTTCTTCAACACTTCAGATGGAATACGATACGTGTCCTGTTCATGCTGCTCCTCAAATGCGGCAAATGCAATTGTTGGCAGTGTGTAGGTGTAGGTTCGTGCATTGCACTGATCCTTGGCATTGAAACCTTTGGTGACACGCTCTACACCATACAATCGTATTTCTTCTGGCAAATCTTGATTGAATGCCTGCAAATCCAGATCCTCGGCTGTAAATTTATATAGTTTATAAGAACCATTCTTTTATGTTATTTATATTACTTACGTAGCTTTACGGAGCACACTTGTCGAGCCGCTGAGACGCCTTTGTCTGTGCGTGCCGCACGTTGAAAGCAGGCAATTTGCACCTGCTCGAAAGAATCCTCCGTTATCCACTTGTGCTTCAACATGACCTTGAAGAGTTCCTCCTCAATGGTCTGCATTCCTGGATTACGTTGCATGCCAAAGTATTTTGCACCACAGTAGCTTAGTAGGATGGCGCTCTTTTTACGCTTAATACGATCCGCAGGATCAAAAGGAGGACGCTTTGTACCATTCGCCGCATCCTCTTCATCCTGAGCTTTCCAGTCCACCCATTTCTTGCGCTTTAAGTTACGCTTTACTTGGCTCATTTCCTTTACAGACTCATTCTCCACTTCCTTGGCTGCCTTCCTTGCCAAGTTATCCTGTTCCAGTTTGTCCAGAGCTTCGCTCATTGCGGCAGAAAAAGATTTCTTACGAGAACACAAAACGAACCGGCTTATTTCTGTCTTCAGCAGCGTTTTAAGGCAATCTGTTGATGTTAGTAAATTGGTTTATTGCTGCTTATTAAACAAATGTATATCAAATTCACCTGCCTTTCTGTAGCTGCTTAATATGTGGCTGAACAGCATTAATTTAATTCAAAAAAAAGTACAATACAAAGCAATACACGTTCACACGTGCGCTCTTTTTCTATACAATACAAAACAGCTGTTGCATGACGGCTGAACTGGTTGCAACCCTACTGCCTCTTACAAATCTTTCTACATATGAAAAGAAACTAAATAAATATTGAATAAATCTATGAAAAATAGGACAATTGTTTTCATAAATAAATTGATTTATTCAATAGTATTCAATTAATAATTTAATTAATGCACGGTATGAACGTGTATGACTACCTTGCGCACCGCAAGTCTGGCAACGCTTGCGAATCCAAAATGGCTACGCGAGTAGAAAATTTTTGTACAGAAGAAGCGTCCAAGGAGAGTAAACGCCGTGACCGTGTGTTTTCCCAACAATTTATTGCCAATAAAATACAAATATTCATTTGAATAACAAATAAACAAACGTCGAACGTAAATAAATTAAAATGCTGCAGTGCAATGTTGTGATGCTAAACTGAAAACGGAGCATAATGCGAACATTTAAATGAAAGTTTTTGTCTTCGTGAGAATTTGTGCAAAAAGAGTAGAGAGAAAAAATTTTTTGCAGCGTTCGAAGTTGAAGGTTGAAGGAACAGCAAAATGCCATAGCAAACAAAAGATAGTCAAATAAATATACACCAATAATAACCAAATAAACGCTGTGCAAAACATTAAATCATAAATTTTCAAACGGAAAGCGAAACTATTAACTTACTTGTTTGCAAGTGTGTGCGAGTGTCTCTCTGTGCAAGTGTGTGTGTGTGTGTGTACATTCAGCCAATTTGGCGTTGTTTTTGTGTTGCTTCTTCTCTTTTCCCACTTTCCCATTGTTGGGAATGAATAAATAATGAAATGGAATAGAAATCCTGCAAAAACTAAATGTGTTCACCAAGGGCAGCAGCTGCTGGTGGAGACAACTAAGAATTTCACGCGCTAAAATTAGCTTACGCCCACACCCAAGTTGATATAGCGCCCACACAAAGTTTGACAAAATTTAAAATGGATTTGGAATTGGAGAATCTAAAGAATGACTTTTTGCCATTGATCACCGGCATTAAGCAGGAGCAATTGGACTCGGTTGCATCGGATGTGTTGCCCCAACAGAATCATTTACCCATCACAGCAGCAACAACATCCACATCCTCTTCATCGTCATCGTCTGTTGGCAATCCCTGCGATAGTGCAGAGAAGCGGGTAAGTTATCGATATACATATTTACCTACTATCAGCAAATCTCACTTTCAAAGAACATTATTACCTTTCCCATTGAGGTTAATAACTCCCAAGCAGGCTACACGTGCTCGTCTGTTCGGTGCATTAGGCTGCGATAAGAAAAACTCAAACCAATTGAATCATTATGATTTTGGTTTAAGCTACTTATCAGTTGCATATGCAGGCTTATCACAAACCAAAAAGCGACTATTGTCTCGTGCAATTTTGTATGTTATCATTTCCCATGCTACAACAACAAACAGAACAGCAAGTAAAAACAAACGAATGCTAAAGCACCCACACACACACAGAAACGTTTGCTAAAATTGTGTTTCACTTTCGTGTTGAAGTCTCGTGCTGTTTGTTGTTCGGTTTCTGGTTTTGCCGTTTGGTGTGAAAGGCAAAGCAAATATGTAACTTATACAAAGCAGAGACGGCAAAACAACAACAACAACAGCACACACAGACTCACACATAGCAATTTACTCTCTCTCTCTCACTCATACTCAGATGATGGTAAAACGCTCTTTTGCCGCTGAGTGCTCTCCATCAAGATCAGCTGCAACGTGCTGCGAGTGACTCGTCTCTTTTACATATGTATGTGTGTGTGTGTTTCTGTGTGTTTTGTCCTCTCGTCGCGCTTGAGCGCCATGAGCGTGAGCTCTTCTATTTCAGATTCATAAATAAAAGCACCTAGTGGTTGCCTTTGAGTGCCATGCCGGAGTAGAAGATGGACTCACGCACACACACACACACCTGCACTCAAGTGTCGACTGTGAATGACATGCACTCTTTCAGTCCAGCTGTCTGCCATGCAAGTGCTGCCACCCGACTATTTCTATGAATATGTACATTGTTATCAGCGTTGCCCAGTCAGCCATTTTTCCGACACATCTGTCATTTTTAAAACAGCTTGAAAGTTGCGGAAATAAAGATAAACTTAAAACTATTCTCTGTATATTATGTGCTTCAATTTGTGGGATCTCTTTTTTGGTATATCCACATGTTTTCTATATTTATTTCTGCATCTGTATAAGTACGTTTTTTTTAGATATAAATAGGAAAGAACAACCGAAAATAGATTGATAAAAAAATAAACTGTTTACATAGCTTTGTAAAATATTCTGGTTATCTTTTCGTGAATTTATTCAAAACACAGAATACGATTTCGGGTAAAGAATGTTCTTTTTTCAACCGGCTAAATTATTACTAAGACCGTTTTCCTATCTTGCCGATAGCCTTACCATAACAGAATCTTAAATTTATCTTCCCTTTAATGTTATTAACAATATGAGAAAATAACAAATCTAAACGCAAAAAAGATAACTTCGCAACACTGGTGTGTTTTTTTTGTTGGGCCTCGATCTTTCGCTCTCCATTTCCCGTCGCCTTTTTAACATTTAATAACCTTCACTTTACCCCACTTTTTGCTGTCTCACTCACTCAATGCTCACTTTTGATGATAAGTGTCACGAAATGTATTCAGAAGGTTTCAAAGCTTTGCTTGAAACTTTTAAAATGGCTGCCAAATACAAAATGGCCGACTTGAAGTAAATAAACGATGATTGAACGTTGTGAAGCCATATGTTTTCATTATATGATCATAATGTAATCAAATAACTATCTAATCGTTAGTTTTAATATCAACAGCTGGTTGCATTTCCATGCGATATCTTTTCTATCAGATCATTAATGTCATTCTCCTCTATACGTGTGTGTGTGTGTGTGTGTAATTGTAATTAATCATGGAATCTGACACCTTAATGGGAATGGGGCATCTGAATTACGGTGGTGTTCGGCCATTTTGTTTATTGCCTTTTCGTTGTTGCCTTTGCTTTTTCGACGAAACATAAAATTAATTCCAAGAATTTGCTTTTAATGATGTGCAATTAACTCTAATTTCACTAGAATATGCAAGCAAAGCAAAGTGCCGATGACCGAAGTGAGGGACAAGCAAATGGATAGGACAACGGACGGGGGGAAGGGGTAAACTAAGAGAGCCCAGTAAACGAATGCTATCCAAAAAAAAAAAACAAAAAAAAAAAATGTTTCTAATTAACTTTATTGCTAGGTAATCTTAACGAACAGATCTTGGAAAAGCAGCTTTTCACTTTCTGAGCTGCGTTTCCGCTACCTGCCCCGCGCACCTGTCGCATTGTCCGTGCCTCTCTGTATGTGTGTGTGTGTGTTGGCTTTTGTATGTATCTAACAGATACACATTTTAATTGCTTTTACGGACAACGTTTTGAGGCGTGGCTGGGGACATAATCCGACCATAGAGCGTGCGTAATTAAAGTTGACTACGCGAACGGATCAGTTGAACTATGAAGAGGGTGGCCCCCGACCCCCGACCTCCGATAGGCTACACATATTGCCTGGTCGGCCGCCTGGATGGGGGATTAGGCGCAGCACAGGATATAATCCGATCACATAAAGCGGCTTATAACGCACAATAAAAAGAAAGAAGAAGGTGGTCCACGGTCGCACCGCAAGTTGACGTAACTTTAAATTGAAGCGACTGTCATGCTGACTTGGGATAAAGGCGAGTATTTGTGTATCTGGGCAAAGTTTTATAAGCTCTGTGTCTGTGAGTGTATGTGTGTGTGTGTGTGTATAAATCCTGAATGAGACTGCAAAACCGTAAGAGGCCGTAGACATAAGCAGATTTTATCCAGCAAGCTCACGTCGTTTCGCTGCATTCGACAGCTGTGCCACGCCCCCAATCTTAATGTACTCCCCCTGGGCATAAGCCGAGTTAAAATTTTGCTGCATCTGCATCACGTTTAGGACCCCTGCGGCTTTACTATTTTGTATCTACATCATAGCAACTACGTCGCCATTTTGGAAAATGTATCTGAACGTGTGCTAGCATGTTGAGCTATATATATACATATATAAATATATGTATGTGTGTGTATCTGTGTGGAGATTTGCCGTTTATGTCATGGCCCGGGAGCACGAACAGTTGCATCAGGCACAGAAAGAACCGCAAACCGCAGCAGCAGCAGCACCAACGGCAACAGCAGCAGCATCGTCGGCGGTTTTTGGTAAGCTCCAGAGACCAGCGACCAGCTCTTTGAACCGTCAAACCCACAAATGTCCAATTCGTCGTAGTCATTTTCTGAAGCAGACCCAAACCACACGATATATTCCCAGTCATAGGCCCTGAACCCAGACCGTATCCATCCGGCTGCTTCATTAGTTTGCGGTTTAAGATTATTTCGTCCAAGCTGACGACTTTACTTTTCCCAACATTTTCATATCATGCCTGTTCCCGAAATCCAATTCCCTTTTTGAAATTAAATTTGAAACAATATTCATTTTATTCTCGCAAGTTTCAAGTGGAAATCGACTTTCAAACATGGCCGAACCAAAGGGCTAAACTAAAGAGTTTAGGCTGAAAACGAAATTGCTACAATTAACAACAGTCTGTGTATTAATAAAAAGCCCCTAAAGCGGTTGTAATAATAATTAAGACATAAAAACAATGTTAAATGACTAATAAAGGAATTTCGTTATGTTTATAGGAAGTACAAATGGATATATTCGAAATGTCGAACGTGAAAATCGTACGCACTTAAAGGGAAAAACTTATTCCGATAAAAAGCTGCACTTAAAGCACTTGCTTAGATCTGTGGTATAAAGGGTGCCAAGTTTAATATTGGGCAAATGTTTGCACGCAAAAAAAAGCATTTAGCTACGGTGGAGCAAGCTCGACAGTATCAGACCCTGTACTTTTTGAGTGCAAAGCGATCATTACAGATTGTTTCAGTTTCAAAAAATTTCCATAGATGGCGCCTCTACGAAGATATGAGTTGATTTTGCACGTAACATTGTTAGTTTAATAACTTCCGCGTTTATCATTCGATTTGGATGAAATTTGCAGAATAGGTTCGGACCATAGTCTGTATTATACATACTAGCATTAAAGGTGCTCTTGTAATTCGACTTGGAAATTTTGTATTTTAATTTGCGGGGGCGTGGCAAAAATCTAAAACAAACTCGTTCAATGCAAGATATAGATGTACATACATCCCAAATTTGGTGTCTCTAAATCTTATAGTCTCTGAGATCTAGTTACTCAAAATAGGGACAGACAGACGGACAGACGTCCTTTTTTAAAGTACAGGGTCTAAAAACGGACTTATCAAGATTGTATTTTAATTAGATTTCTGGCACTTCAAGAGAGCTCTCGTGGAATAATCCCTAATTTTTATAGAATTCCCCGCTTAAAAAAATGTTATAATCAAAAAGTAAAAGCTTCAAAAGATATAAAAGATCTTTTGACAAGAAAAAAAATGTCTTTCACATTTTGGAAAACATTCCAAAGAGGATTTCCTTGATTATTATGGAAAAGTAGAGCCTATTTTATTTAATGGGATATAGTGATTGTTCAATTTGGTCGATAACAACGTAAATCTTAATAAACCGCAACAAAACCACTCAAAGCAATCAACTTGAATGGATTGGCATGGAACAGCTCACTAGGTGACTGACTGACTGACTGACTATCTGACTGATGGGTTGAGTACTTGAGTGGTTGACTGCTTGATTCGTTGTCATTGTCGTTATGAATCACATTTTGAGGTCATCGCTGACGGCCAAAAACTTATCATGCTCCTTGCACATTGAATTGCCAAATGCTAAACAAAAAGGGGCTATGAAATTGAAGGCATTTATTGTAGAAATGAAAAATATATGTATATGAGAGAATTCGAGAAATTCCTTTTGGTATTTTGGTGAAGAGTGAGTATCTTGGTTACCTTAATGGGAGCCATCGATTTTTTGTATACCCCCTAACCCTCAAAATAAAGCACATAAAAACATTTTCTTGGTTCTTTTGCGAGCCATTTACGATTTCCATACAATTAAATCTTTACGACTGCGACGATGGGAAATGATGCGAACGGAGCGAACAGCAGCACTTGTCCAAAAAACAAAACAACCGAAAGATACATTTCTATACATTGTGGGTTACACATCGCTGTTAGGAAAGGGACGCCATTGGAAGGGGGCAGAGTATTTCAATTGAGGTTTACCCGTTCGCTGGGAATCCTCCTATGTTAATCCGCAATCAAATACATACTCGTACATTTTTATGGCATCATTTTTGTAGCAATTCAGTTTTTTTTTTTTTATTTCTGGGTAGCTTAAATTGCGTTATGAAATGTTATGTCAGGTCATTAGGGTTTGCCCATTAGGGCGACTCTCCCTCCATCTCTATCTGTTCCTGCACCGCAGCGGAAATTGCAGCGTCGCTGCCGGATATGTCGGCGATTTAAGCAAATGGCCCAAACGTCACTTTACAATCTGTACCATAGATATAGAAGGGGTGCAACGGGGTCCTATTTAAAGTGCCAACGATTATTCACAATTTGATTCATTTTCACTTCTTGCTGTTTTCGAATTTCATGTGATCCTTCGGAAAGCACCAGGAGTTGGCTTTATATATTGAAATCAGTAAAGTAAAGTAATATCAACGTTACATTCGATATTCGATAGTCGGGATTGTCGAATCTAGCAATAAAATGAAATATTCTTTATATAGTTGTCCTGACTGTCAGTTCAAATTACACAAGTTGCGACGCTGAAACTCATATTTGTTTTATAGCCAAGTGTACTGGAAAATGGAAATTTTTTAAATTCAATTTAATGTTTGTAGTTAGATGATAAAAAAGAAAAATTCAGGGTTGTCTAATAATATATAAATATTTTACAGATTGATGGTAGATGGTTGGTTTGATTAAATATTTCAGTTTCTATTAAATAACACACAACATCTTTACGCTTCAGTGTCAGTTTGGTGAATGTTCCAATAATGTATTTGACAATAATATAATTTGACATTATGAATACGGGCGGATTTGTGTACATATGTGTGAATATATGTGTACAGGCACTTATGACCTGGGGACTTTGCTATATGTATTTGTTCACAAGTACATAAGATTCGAACTTGTAATCAAGTACGATGGGACCGATAAAGAGTTTGATTTATGTTTATTGCTTAATTAAATGTTTAGATTAAGGAATAAAGCATTTATTTAATGGGACCAATTTTCATTGATTTTAAACTGATACGACATTGGGTAGAGGTAGATACCCCGAAAACAGTAATTGATTAGTCTATTGTGAATTTATATCTTTAATTAAACAGAAAGGCAAGTTGCGGGTATATGCTGCGAGCTTAGACGGGTATATATGAATGTATAGAAGACCTTGTGGAACAAAATGGAGCTTTCCACCAATTGTTGAGCTCGTCACACTATAAGCTGTTGTGGGGGTTTATGGTGGCATAAAGAGTAATAATTCTTACATTTTGAGATTAAACTGGATTTTATTTTGATCGTAGAATTTCAAAAGTTAACGCCACAACGTGCCAAGCTTGTTGTGTGATTGCTTCTATATTCTATTCTTCTATTGT
Organism: Drosophila putrida; assembly: GCA_037043535.1. Taxonomy (NCBI): domain Eukaryota; kingdom Metazoa; phylum Arthropoda; class Insecta; order Diptera; family Drosophilidae; genus Drosophila; species Drosophila putrida. The sequence continues at coordinate 2,609,597 of JBAMBI010000135.1, forward strand.
CCTTGTATTACTATTTGCCATTTCCCACAAGTGCTATCCAGCTCACTCCACTGTAGTTATATGGATCTCTTTAAATAAGTATGTCCATAGTAGACAATTTTTGCGTTGTCAAATCTCAGATATTTCAGGACCACCAATATTATTATATTGCTTTGTTTGGCTGTTTTCAAAAGCAATATCCTAAAGGATCTCTAGAGATAATATAAGCACATGTATTTTAAAATAAATAACAAAAAATTTTAACTAAATAAAATACTTATTTCTTTGAAAGGTATTTTATTTCATTGTACATTAACGTGCTTCAGTTAAAGCCTCAACACCTCTGCAGGCTATTCAATAAATTGTTTCAGTTGGTAACTGATGGTTTGCGGCCAAGTTGCGGTCCTGGTCAACGCTATCACATAAATCGCATCACCTTTAACGGTCTGGTGTACATTTTATTATTTTCCTTCTTCGTTTTTTTTGTGTTTAGTTCATTCGCAAGTTTCAGTCACAATCAAGTTTTTCGCTTTTATTATGGGGAGTATAAAATATTTTATTGTGCCATCTGCTCATCTGCTATATCTTTTATTCGCTCTCGCCTTTTACAATTTAAACTGGTTGTCCCTTTCGCACTCTTTCTCTCTCTGTCCCTGTCTCTATCTCTGGGAGCAATTTATGTATGGCATTTCGAGCATTATATCTTTGCAATTTTAGTTTATTGCTCAGCCTTATAAATATTTCAAGAGCCGAGAGTTTTCTTTTATTCATTATCTCTGGTGCACATTTTTATAAGAACCTTTGCCTTTGATGTTGCGTTTTGACACCTGAATCCAAAATTACAGGATGTTTTTGTAACAAGAGCTTGAAATGAGATTTGAAATTATGATATGAAATGAAATGAATACCTATTACGATAATCAGATGAGCACATTTGAGACGTTAGAGTTTGCTTAGCTTTAGCTTATGACAAAGATGTTTATCAGTAATTAGTCATAAGAGAAGTTTTTGGAATTTCCCATTACTTATCTTTGAAGGGGTTTAGTAATTAATCATAACTATTACTAATCACATTTGTTGCTGGCTTGAGCTGTGTTATTGCAACAAGGCCAAAAGTTATCTTCATTTATTACAAATTGGAATTTCTGTTTAAAATGCGCTTCTCTGTATGGTCTGTATGGTAATTTGATTCTTTCCAAGCACCATGAACGATGCATGGCAAATGGATTTGAGTTGCGCATGGAAACTGTAACGAATTTAATTTCATTGAAGTGCATATCAAAACTAATTTAATTAATTTATTTTGACAAAAGCGAAATGAGCGCGACGTGTGGAGAGGACATCTAATTGCTAATATATCATAAACAAGGATATTTTGGAATGGACGCAGGGATGGGAATTGAATGAGTTTGAATGAGTCTGGTCGGGTAAACCAAGAAATCGATAAGTAAACCTCAACTCTAGTTGAAACCTGTCCCAAGCAGAATCTTGAAATGCAATTAATTACCCGTCTCTTGTGATTGTTGTTGTTGATTGAAAGTGTATGCTGTGTGTGTTGTATGCTGTATGCTGCTTGCATTTCCAAAGTTCAAAGGACACTGGCTTTTGTGTGTGTATTGAAGCTTTTGTTGTTGCGTGCCAATGAATGGACTTTGGACGTTGGCTTTAAAATGGCGAAACAATAAAATTATACGAATATTGTTTGTGTGTGGCATGGAAGCTGAAACCCAAAGACGGCAGATAACAGGAGGTGCAGCCTGTGGTGTAAAGGACTTTCACAAAATGGCTGCTGAAATCCAAATACAGCAGGCTCGACCAGCAGGACATGCCGTACAACAACAACAACAGGACAGCAGAACGTGCTGTATGCAACACGCAGCGTTTGGGATTTTAACAAAATGGCCGTTGTATGTGCCACCCGCTGTCCATCAGGATTCATGATGCACACAGATGATGCATGCTCTCTCACATTGCACTGATTTATGCCCCACCCAGACTGGGAAATTGTCTGTCCGTCCAACTGTCGGACACAAAAATGTAGTCTGACATTTATCATGCCCGACGTTGTTGAATTTGTTGCTTTCATTGTGAAATACAAAATGTTTTTCACTTTGAGATCGATTTTCTTTGTAATTATAGCTTATATTTAATTTAAGGCCACTCGCTTCAACTGCACATCTATCATTGACAGACAGACAGTCATCGTCATCCACTGCATTATTTCCAACCAAAAAAAGTTATATTCGAACCAAACAAACTGGTCAACTGAAGGATATGTCCATTCAAATTACTGAGAACCCAGCACATTGCAAACTTTTCAAACAGGCATATAATCAAATTGCTGCAATTACGTTAGCTTGTGACAGAACTATAATATTCCTATAATCATTATACAGGCACAGATTATTAAATCTGCTACACGTGTCTCTAATTGGGTCGTACAACTTGGTTGTCCACTTAATGGGACAATTATTGAAGAGCTTACAAAGTTGCAAAAAAAAAAGTATTAAGTACGATATGGTAAAAACAGGAAAGTTGACTCTATACTCTTGAAAATAATTAAAATGATTACTTTAATCTAGCCTGTATAATTATTTCAAAAATGTTTTTATTTGAAAGGGCTGAAAAATAAAAGATAACCCAGTTGAACTTCATTGAAACAACTGAGGCTGTCAAAAACTGATGAGCCACGATTATAATGGTCCAGCTCAAATTTGTGACTAGGGAATGTTGTGAAGAGAAATTAAAGTTGAATAGAACTTGAGCTTTTTTCCAGGTTAAATTCGGTTTTTATTGCGCAATAAAATCAATAAGAAAATGCTTTTCTTTTGATGCCCTGTCAAACATTGAGTCCTGCTCTCTTGCCTCTTTAACGTTATCTCTGAACAGGAAAAGCGACGGCTTAACTGAAAATCCAATTTGATGTGAGCACGCAAATTAATGGAATTATGGCTGCCTGGCAAAAAAAAAAAGAAAAGAAAAAAATGAATTTGGCATGTGAGATGTGTCTGAAAGTTGTTGGCAATGGGACTTTCCACTGATTTTTGCTTTTGTTGTCATCTTAAAGGGGAAAGGGATTGAGCTGTGGCATGGGGAATGAAATATAGTTGTAGAACTTCTTTCATTTTCACAACAAAGTTTTCTGTGTGACTAACAAGAAAGAAAGTTTTTTCTCTCTCTCTCTCTCTCTCTTTCGTTTTTTTTTTTGCAAACTGAAAAACTTATTGAAAATAAATTCGCAATGAAATGTGAAACGGCTTTAAAAGGCTTCGCAATGCCGGATGGAAATGTGATTACTTTCATCAAAATTACATCAATCATAAATGCACTCATTCAACGCCAGACGTCATGCAGCCATTCCATCATGTCAGCACATTTCTAGTGCTTCGTGCCATTGTTGTTGTTGCTGATGGTGTTGTTGTTGTTGTTGTTGTTGGGGCATCCTTTCAACATTTTCTAATTGAAATTGATTTAGAATTATTTATACATTTCGTTGCCTGGATCCCACTGGCTGCCAGGGACGGCTACTAATGGCCAACCCAACGGCCATGCATACGGTTTTTTTACCCTTAGTTGGGTATGCACAAATATGGGATTGATAGGCACATTCTTTGTGTATGGGTGAAAGAATAAAGCAAATATAATAGCCACAAAATAGGCGATTATTCTAAGCTAACGATTATTTACTTGATAATGTAATAAAGTTATAAAACATAGAAGTGGTATTATTTTAAAAATTGTTTAATGCGATAAGGGGTTCAGAAATGTTGTCAACTGTCAGTCGGAACTAGTAAGAGGAAGTTCTTATCTGACTTAACCGGAACATTCCATCAAATGAAATGATTAACAGACGTTAGACCTATAAGCTATAGTACAGACGTTCCTTATACTATACACGGGGTTTTTCCGGGACCTAAAAAAGTAAATGGAAAACGGATGTTTTAAGATTAAAATTGGCTAAACTCGGTATTTTCTACAATCTATTAAGCTTACTATCTTAATATTTCAACCAACTTCAAGCTTATCACAGACAAGAAACGAGTCACGCTTTTCACTTAACTGTGCCCTTATGGACCTGTTTCCAAAACCACGCACAAAGGATGCTACAAAATGTGACACAATTCCTCCACAATTTCCGGTTAAATATCAACCCTACCTATTTTTAGTTGGGTCCCCGGATGTGATGTAAAATCGATTAAACTTCAGGGTACCTTGATTGAAAACCCAATTAATTAGAATTACGTGCATAAAAGAATCTATGTAATGTTTTTGAAATGTTGGCCAAATTGAACAGGTAACGGGGCAGCGGGATGCGGGTTGCGGGCGAAAAAAACGGGTTTGCTACCCGTTTCCAGTTTATGCCAAGTCATTTTCAGTGAGATTAAAAACATGGGGGTAGCAGCTGGCTATATATGTAGTATATATATGTATATATTTCTTTTTGTTTTTTCGCAACTTTATTTTTTGTTTTAATGGTATGTCAGTCGCAATGGACTTGAGCAACTTTAAGTGGGCTGCGTCGGCCGAGCGAGCGAAACGAAGCAACGAATCGAGCCGAGCCGAGCAGTTGTACGAGCCAAGAGCCGACCAGTTTTTCGAGGCCCACAATTGGGCGAACAAGCGCCGCGAGCGAGGAGAATGTGAACAACAACGGCAACAACAACAACAACAACATGGCCATGGAACATACATTATGATAAATGGCTTTCAAGTGGAACGTCGCCCCCTAATGCCCCGAGCTGGAATCCGAATCTATGTTTTCTGCAGCACAGTGCGCGTGGGCATGTGGCAAGCTTCCCATATATGTCTTACTATATACCATATATTTTATATATTACATACTATAAGTATAAAATGGCTGTTGTCTGATGATTTATGAGTGTCGAGGCGTTTTTGAAAGTTGAGAGAAAATTGAGGCACACTTTCTCTCGCTCCAACTCTCTCACAATTTCTCTTTGTGTGACGTCAGCAGCAGTAAGGCCTAAGATGGATCTGTGGATCTTGTGGTCTTGTTGCATAGGAGTCGGAGTAGTAGTCGGAAACTGGATCCCCATTTTGGGATTGCAATGTCGGTCCAGAAATTTGCACAACAGTTTCAGCTGCCAGTGCGTTTCGGACTATGGGGCATTCATCAATGTCCATGGCGCTTCCGTTGCTACACACACACAGCCATACACACACAGATACATATTGAGGCTGGCTGGCTGGCTGGTTGGTTGCATGTAAAACGCTCGCATACCATTGCAGTAATCTTTATCGAGCAAAAGCATAATCAATCAATTGGATTTATGTGCTCCAACTCAAGATAAAACTAATCAATCTTGCCCTGCGACAGTCAGAGACGACGGGACCAAGTAACCAAAAGCAGCAGCAGCCCCACTCTCCTCCTCCCCATTTATCCCGTTCCCGTTCCCCATCCCATTCCATTATATTCTATACCCCAATTCCATTATACAGCGCTATTTGTTCGTTTGCTGAGCTCTGAGCTCTTCTTTTATCTCTGGGCATTGGGAAATTTATGCTCTCTTGTCTCGTTTAAAAGTTAGTGCGATTAATTATTAAGAAGCAACTGAAACTGGGATCGATATTCCCACTGTTCATTAATATCCTTCGCCTCATGATAATGCTGCAAACCGAATGTCATATCATTAATTCGACGAATTCGAAGTTTCAATCAGTAATCAATCTAAAATAAATTATTTAATTCCTAATGAAAAATGGAATATGTATTTTAATTCTTTGCCCAGTTATCTTTAGATTAATTGACTCCCTAAAATTATAAATTATATAACTTTCTCGATAAAGCAAACACCTGCAACATTTCTGGCTTTAATGAAAGTTGAGAAAGCATAAATATCCCCCCATTGACAACAACCTGGAGTTATTTCTACAAATTTGACACTTTACCAGGCTGCAGCTTATCACAATTAGTAAAAAAAAGAGTAGATAAGATAAGATTAGATTAGCTGCAATAAGCCATCAATCATATTTATTGTGCAGGAATAAGGTTAACCTTATGAAAAAGAGACACTTGAATTAGCAATACCTATAAATGAAAGAGACACTCGTCATAGATATATTATCCTGATTGTCTTATCCAAAGCTTGTATAGCCCCAGCCCCTTCAAAAAATAACTCAATTTCAACCACTTGAGTAAATGTTGATTTAACTTTACTGCTGATAAGAACATTACATTTTTTTCTTTCTATTTTTGTTGTTAAAATTTCATTGTAATCTATTTGCTTAGTAACAACATGTTTTCTTCTCTTGTCTTGCAGTCGGAATCAAATTCATCGGCATCGGCTAAATTTACGCTCTTTAAGTGCGTGTATTGTGCCCAAGTGTTGGGTTTAAATGATCGTCCCAAGTTATTGGAATGCCTGCACGTGGCATGTGGTCAGTGTGTGAACACAAAGTTTTCAGAATTGGATCGTTCCTTGCCACCATTAATACACTGTCCGGTGTGTGATAATGCCTCACAGAATGAGTACATTATTGAGAATCAGTTCCTGATCGAACAGTGTGCTGCTGGTGAAAGTGGCGATGGAAATGGCACCACCGATGGATTAAAGAGTTCACTTACGGCCAATATACAATGCAGCAGCTGCTCGGATGGAGCTGTGGCCACATCATGGTGTGTGGATTGCTCCGAATACATATGCGATAGTTGTGTACAAGCACATCAGAGACTCAAAATAACCAAGGATCATACGATCAAGCCAAAGGATGAGGCCAACAATGAGCAACTGGTGGGCACTGGCGGTGTCGATAAGCTGCACATGTGTCAGCTGCATACACAGGAGAAATTGTCGCTATTCTGTGAGACTTGCGATAAATTAACCTGCCGCGATTGCCAGTTGAGTGATCATCGAGATCATAAATATAAGTTTGCACATGAGATTGCAACGGAATCGCGGCAAGCGCTTTCCACGCTTGTCTCTGAGATTAACTACAAACGCTTCCTACTCTCGTCGGCCACCAAGGTGATCGATGATCGCCAGCAGCTGATACATGACAAAAAGAAGGATCTGATCAAAGAGATAACCGCCATGGTGGTCAAAATTACCAACACGGTCAATATGCGTGGCAAGCAGCTTGTCATGCGTTTGAACGAGGTCTGTGACAGCAAGCTCAAGGTGCTTGTCGAGAAGAAGGAGACCCTACAGCTGCTCTCCGATAACACGGATCATTGCATCGAATTTATGCAGAATGCCCTTGAAAAGGGCAGCGACTTTGCCATACTCTCGAGCAAAAAATCTCTAGTTCGTCATCTCCAGAAACTCAAATGCCAACGAGCGGACATACCAAATCCAGAAATCCCTGTGCGGATTCAGGTCCAATTGAATCAAGTCGCTGAGCTTCAGAAAGTCATCTCACAGTTGGGCATTGTTATTGTTGATGGCAAGCCATATCCACCGACTCCAGCGCCCTCACCAAACGGACCGGCGCCACCTCCGCCGAGACAACAACCGAGCCCAAATATGGCACCACCATTACGTCCCGGACTGCCGCCAGGCATGACGGCGGGTCTCTCACCCAACGGTCCTCCAGGCGCCTTTGGGCCACAGAACGGTCCGCCCTTGTACAGCAATGCCCAACAGCAGTACAACAATCTCTCCATGAGCCGCTCCTTTCCGGGCGATGGGCCAGGTAAGGGTAGGCAACCAAATACAACTAATTATTTTAATTTATTCTACAAACGTGTGCGAAATAATAAGAACACCGTGTTTCCATATCTAAATACCGATAAAATTAAAAGATATGGTGCTGAAGCTCTACAAATATTGATATTCCGTCGTTTTCTCTCTTTGTTCTGATTCGTTAAAATTGGGATTCAATAGTATACAAAAGGATTTCATAGTAATGATAATGCATTCTGCTAAAAATATGGAACTTAAAAGTATTGTTCATTCAAGGAACATAAGTACCTTAAGTGGAAAGTGGAAAACGAGGCAGAATATGTTAATGAATTAACAGTTAAAAGGGGCTATTAAATACACTCCAAATCAGTAATAATTTTTCTTAAGCTTTTCAATTTACAGTGTACTTTATTTTCACAAACGTTACTACGTGGAACTTTGAGCTAAATGAACTATCAAATTTGCATCCATCAAGCTCTAATATTAATTACCTTTAATTAACAATGTTTCTTAACAAGTTGAATTAATTTATCTGTGCTTGCAGTGCGATTTGGTGGCATGCCACCTGTGGGAATGCAACGTCAGGGCCAACCACATGTGAGCTCCTCCACACATCCGCAGAATATGGGTAAGTGAGATGAAGAAGGTTGTCTAATTGAATTGTAATTAATCTGATAAACTTCTATAGATATCAGTCTGCGTGGTCTGTTGAACAACCAGGCGGCACAGAGTCCGACCGCACATCTGGGCTTTAATGGACCACCCAGTTATCCAGGTGGACCGCAGGGCAATCCCTCGCCGGCACATCAACAGCTGGGGCCACAGATGCGTCCACATTTCATGCCGGGCCAACAAAATTTTGGACAGGGTGGTGGCCCGGGCGGAGGGCCGAGAGACAACAGCAATTTTATGAACAGTAATGCTCGCTTCCAGTCGCAATATCAGCGCATGGCGAACCATGTACAACAGCAGGCGGCTGCGGCTGCCATGGCTGGAGCGGGAGGTGGCGGGGGTGGACAAATACCCTCACCTGGTTCACTACAGAGACCACCAATGATGCCAAATCCAATGCAGAATGTAAGAATGCTCGAATTTCAGATAAATAATTAATTACTTGAAATTATAAATTGTTCTCTTGGGTGGCTAATTACAGGCGTTGGGGTTTCATGGGAGCCAGGCTGGCTTTAATGCTGGCCCACCGCAAACGTCGCCGCAATTGAGTAGCGCCATGCACAGTCTTGCCAAGTGGCACATCCCACAATCCGCGCAGCAATCCAGCAGTAAGTGGTCTTGTCATGTCAATAACTCAGAACTTTCTATTAACTTTTGAAATATTTGGTTGCTTTTCAGTTTGCCAACAGCAGGGTCCGCTTTTGCCATTCGCAAACGGTCGACAAACATCAGAAAATTTTAAAATCTCATTGAAATCTCCAAATACTCTTAAGAACAGCACACCGCCCAGTCTGAGCTTAGGGGGTCCAGCACTTCCGGGCTTGGGAAATGGCTCATCTTCTGCCAATAGCATAGCACAGCTGAATGCCGCTGCTCTGGGACTTGGTCCAGCTGTTTCAATACTCTCCAATGTCACGTCGACAAATCCAAAGACACCCAGCCCCAGCACGCATGAGGTAGAATTTCTGATTACCATATTTAATATGTACTTGATTAATCAATTAATTGAATTTATAATTTCCAAAGAATACAAAGGACTTTACTGAACCCATTGACAAGGTGCGTGATGACTCTATCAACGATCTGATTGCTACGATTGCCAAATTGGATTCGAATGGCGTGCAAGTATTGCCTGAAGGTCGCACCAAGACCACATCGCCCCAGGTGCACAGCTCAACGGATCTATCCAACACTCAGGAAGGTGAGTACCATTTACCATTTACAAACTTTCAATTCAATATCAAATACTTTTCATTCGGCTCATGGCTTATTTAATGGGTGTGGGGGTGTATGTGAGTGTGTGGGTTTGTATTTGCTGTCTCTAAAAATAAAAAGAAATTATCTTTAATGTAGTTGCTTAGGTATAAAATATCTTTTAAGTATATTAATTAAGTCTTTTCAATGAGAAATTCCTAGCAATCCTTTTTTGTGACATTTTGGTCGTCAGATTATGGCTAATAAATCTACTATATACTTGCTTATTAAAAATGTAGCTATAAAATTTGGATTGTATGAGAGCAAAACAAACCCATGGTATTTGATATTTCCTCTTATGTTTAACATTACTTTTGCTGTTGTTGGTTTATATGAATATCTAATTCTTATATAACTTTGCTTTGTTTATTTCTATTTTCAAAAACTGCAAACTCGTTTTCGAAAAACCCAAAAATAATAAATACAAAACCAATCTAAACGCGCAATAAATCGTACAAATCAATTACTAACCATTAAAAAACCTATTGAACAACAAACCAATACCAAAACCAAACCAACTCAATTCAAATCAAATCACATCAAATCAAACAAAAACAAATCAAAACAAAACACATACAATACTTTTACACACCCAAACACACACACACACCCATAAATAAATAAATAAAAAAAACACGAATGCAAAACACAAAACTAATCATATCAGTTAATAATAAAAACGAACAAAAAGATGACCCCAATGAGGATTGGTGTGCCGTATGTCTGGATGGCGGTGAATTGATGTGCTGCGACAAATGCCCGAAAGTATTTCATCAAAATTGTCACATACCCGCGATTAGCTCCTTGCCGGACGAGAGCGAGAGCTGGCAATGTCTGCTGTGTGTCAATCTCAAGGAGTTGACCAAAACCGAGGGCACCGAGAAGTCGCAACCAGGTGAACTGAGTAGCCTGGAGCTGAGAATACTGCAGCGCATATGCCTGGAATTGTATTGTCAGTATGAACAAAGTCTCAACTTCCGTGAACCCGAATCACCAGCCAACTCCCAGTACTATGAAATTATTTGCAAGTAAGTCGAAAGTTGCTCTATTTGTTTTTTACTTTGTTCACTAATTAAAATTTTGTATGACTACAGCCCCATGTCTTTGGATGTAATACGGACGCGTCTGGATCCCTCCAGTCCCAATCATTACAAGGATATTGCCGGTTTTGTGTCCGACGTACGCTTAATCTTCAAGAACACATATCTTTTCTATCAGGTGAGTTAATCATGCATTTGATTCACATCGCTCAGTTTTATACATTTGTGCTGCACATGCTTTCACACAGGAGGATTCGAAAACGTACAGCAATGCCAAGTATTTGGAAACCTTTTTTGAAGAGCAGCTCGCCAAATGGTTGCCCAACTTTGGTGGCAAAATCGGAAGTGGTGCTTCCACATCTTCAAATTCACCAAACTTACTGGCCGCAGCTGCTGGTTCGCCTGCGCCAATTGAGAATGGACGTAAGAGTTGCGGCTCCGCTTCGTTGGCTGACAGTGAGGATTCTTGCTTGCCAGCTAAACGTCCGCGTCGAACGGTGCACGAATAGAACGAGCTTTTGCCCGACGACAAGGGCATGGATGAGCAGCCGCCGCAGGATGAAGAGAAGACACACCAGCACCAGCCACATAAAGAGAATGAACAGCTAGAGCAAGTAGATGGAGAGCAGACAAAGCCAGAAGATGGGGCGCAGCAGAAGCACGAGCATAACTTGTTGGATTTGGAGCTGGAGTTGCCACAACGACCACGCAGTCTCGGCAGCAATGCAATACAGGAGAGCGCTGACTATGTGCTCCAGCTACTGCATGCATATGCCGCCGCTTTTGGTCTCTAAGCTGTTCGATAAGGTGACTCACAAAAGAACATATCCGTACACACACGCAGTTACCAAGTTATAAGTACCACATTGTTGTAAATTAATAAATGGCGCTAAACAAAGTAGTTACATAATTATACTTATATGGAGAACTAGATTTAAGCATTTAGAACAAAACAACAAGTGGTTGGTGTACATTTAATTTTTAATTGACAAATGTAAATATACAAAGTCATTTGATATGATTTATTGAATAATGGAATAATGCAAGCATAAACTCGATCGTCGCTAGTTAAGTGAGCTGGAAATATGTTTTAACTACAGTCTTAAGTGTTGAATATACATATGTAAACAGATATACCAAGTAGAGATTAAATCTTAGTTGAAGTCTTGTGAAACCATCCTGAGTTTCATATTAACTTCACCAAAAAAAAAAAAAAAACTCTGGAGTACTCCCAACTCTTCTCTAACCCTAAACCTGTTAGAGTTGTATTTACTTTTGTGATAGCGATAAACAATAAAAATGAAAAATGAACAAATTATGTCCTAATATGTATATTATAATATTGCATACAAACAACTCATTTCAATTTCTTTTGTTTATTTTTATTTTACTCTTCACCTTGTATGCTATGTACGATATTTATTGCCCATACTTCAGATAAAGTATATATCTATTAATATATTCCAAGGCATGTCACTTTTTATTCATTTTCTTTTTATAACTTTGCCTTTTGCTCTCCTCATTCAACAAACAGCAAACATTCGTATACCATATAAGAAGACACTTGTAATAAGTTGCAATTAGAGTTTTAAGTTGGAAAGAATAAAGCACACAATATTCATACGTATTTAAATAAGCACATAGATCTTTTAATGTTGTATGTTTGTCGTTTTAGTATAAAGAGCCGGTCAGGCAAAGCAGCCAATCTGTCTACTAGAAACACCCCCCAGAACTTCTATATAACGAAAAACATATTTATAAATATGTAAATGTAATAATAATTACTTCCAATACATCCAACCAGTTAAATGCTGTGCTTATTATCTTGTTTTTATCTTGTAAAGTCTAACATCGAACAATTAAAAGAATAAAATGAAAACAGAAATAAAACTAAATTCGCAAAGCAGCGAATATTTTTATAACTATTTTAACTGCTTATAAACAATACAATATCTCCTAACTGATCTAAACAAATACTGAAAATATAAAGTAAAAGCGGCTGCTTATCCTATTCATGTCATGGAAAAAGAAAAAAAAACAATAGAATGAAATATGAACTTGAAATTATATAGATGTACTATTGACTATGTATTAATAGAAAAACATGAATGTGTGCTATCCTATCGAAATTACAGCAAACAAACAAATGAAAGAAACAACTGAATGAAATAATAAAAACCATGCTTAATAACTAAGTGTGTTTATATGTTGAATGCAAAACCATAGAAATTATTTTATCTGTTTTAGGCCATAAGTTTTATGATAAATACTTAAAAATTAACTAATAAATGTACTACTTACTATCAAGTGAATTTTTAAATAAAAGAAAAGGCAACATTTTATGTTCAAATCAATTTGTCAAACGTTCGTTCATATGTCAAAAATTCCATCCTCACGCATATATTGTTCCTCCAACTGACTTTGGGGCTAAAGCAGAAAGCGCTCATCAATCAATGTCTTGCGAGACACATTTCGACGCACCCAAAGGCTGAAGATGTGACGTAATATCTATAAAGATGGATAGATTTGAACCACCAAAAATAAGAAAATAAAAGATCTTTGTCTTACCATATTAAAGGCACACACCACGGCGACGGCAAAGAGCAAACTGGAGGTAATTAGATACATTGAAAGTAGCACAAGTATTTCCAGTACAAAGATATCCACGTGATTGCCCAGCAACAGCACCCGACTAAAGTTTAGAGAGTCATCTATATAGAAAGTGCCCTTGTCTGTTAAAAACAGTACAAAATGATAAGTGAATAGTTTGATAAATTAATTAGCTCGATAATCACATACTTTCCGTCAGGTAATTCTCGATTTCACAATTGAAAAACTTTTCCACTAAGGTTTTCTCCTTTATAATATAATCCATGTCCTTAATGGCCTGCAAAGAATTCATATTAATATTGTTATCATCTTCAATGTGGTTAATTTTTACGTGATCAATGAAGGCACAGAAGAAACGATTGACACTAGCATAGGCAATGGAGGTGCGTTCCACCTGACCATCAATGCTGGGCACTTGGAGATCTTTCTGATAGAGCAGCGTCTGGGACATGCTTCCATTTCTGCTGCGTTGAAAGGGCAGTAATAAGCGCTCCAGATAGATCCTGCCAAGAATAAATATTATACCCATTATTTATAAAAATATATTTTTTTAACGTTAACTAAGCCAAGAAATAAAGTAACTTTGGGAGCTATGGAATGTTATTTAATTCGGATATCTTACCGTAGGTTTCGTGGTGGCAGAATTATGTAGGCTTGCTTGTCGGAATCCATGAGCAGACCACGACGACCGCACATATTCTGCGCCTCGCGTTGTAGTTGAAGGATCATTGAAGACATGTCTGTATCCGCAAAGCCATGAGGCGAGCGTCCATGTATATAATAACCATAGCCCGGCTCCAAAAGGGAAAACAGCGAGATGTTGGCTAAACTGCAGAGATCAATGAATTTCTGCAGGGGATTAAATTGAAGGATTCGTCCGACCAACAGTTGGATGAGGTATGTGACCAAATAAACTATGGAGATCAGGCAACAACTAATTCCAAAATCGAGCTGAGACTTCGTGAAATGTTCCAGCAACCGATAGGCAGCGACTACTACTCCAGCTTGAATCAGACTGGAGTAACTTTGCGTCGCACTGAGACGTATCCAGGCATTGGCCGTGAAGAGCACGCGCCACGCAGAGACGCTGCTTTCGGCCACATAGGTCCTCACGCTGGAACACAAAGAAGTGCTGTCCATATTCAGACGCTGGCCCTCACAACTGCTTCGTGGACGCTCCCAGTCAATGAGGAACAATTCCAGTTGACTTGCGCGTCTTAGATGTACTCCCAAGTAAACCAATTGCAGAAGACAGGCGGGATAAATGAGCGCTGCAAGCTGGCGTGTATTGAAGGCTTGCAGTACCAGCAGCACCAATGCAGTAGCCAACAAAGCAACTGCAACATTCCCAGCCAATAGTAGTAGCAACTCCAGGAGATTACTTGTTTGGCAGAGCTCCGATTGGCGTCGTCTTCGTAGATTCTGAAGACGCATCAAAGCCGCAATGGAAGCTAACAAAAGGAGCAATGGCAATGCCAGCTCAAGGAGCAGCTGCGCAGCCACGCTCTGTTGAAGGTGTTGAAACTTTACGCTCATCCGGAATGGATAAAGTTGAGTTAAAGACGCATTCCCAGTAATCTCAATGTGACGGTATCGTAGCCTCAACAATGGTAGTACAATGCGGTTTTCTGCCTGAATGCTGTACTCAAATTGAACTTGCTCCACAAATCGCAAAGATCGATAAAGTTGCAACTTGTGAGCGTCCTCATAGTGTGGAAAAGTCAGATGTTGACGATTATCTCTAGGATGTGCTGAAATAAGCTGAAAACGCTTGACCAGTTGCCATTCTTCCTCGTGCAGACGCTGTAACATTGAAAGAAACGTACAGAAAATGAGAGAAATGTTTGAGAATCCTACTAATGGACATAGGCACTCGGCCTGCTTGGCCTTCCAGGGGAAAAATCTTAAGCGAATTTACAATTTGAACTACTGGATTTTTGACCAAAATATTGGTAATTTAATCAATATAAAGAATAATACTTTAAAAATAAACTATATTCGGCGCCCCTAAAAATTGAAAACCTTGTTGTACCTTTTTTTAATAGTAATATTAATTAACTTCTTTCCCTAATGCAGCTTTTGTTAAACTATATTGTATTGCTAAAACCGAAAACTGCATCACACAAGCTTATATTTATATTTAAATTGGATCAATACCTTATTCTCCGGCGTGAGAGTCTCAATGAGAACGGGTATCTGATGCAGCAGAAACTCCCAATTGCTGGTAAAGTTCAAATAAAGGGTCAAAAAATTATCGTTGGCCTCCTGGCTGGCCACATCGATCAGTTGCTCCAGATTTAGCTGGCAATTGATCTCCCCCTGTCGCTGTCCCAAGTCCAATTTAGGCGCCTTTTGACCTGGACATAGATTTAATTGATCCAGTTGAAAACGACCCCAGCGCTTCAGACGTCCTGCGAGATTGTAGTTCGTGCTAAAAATCTGTAGTTCTGACTGATTAGCCGAATGAAGAGTGGTTGTTAACAATTCTTTAGTTGATTTTCCCTTTTTGTAGAATAGAAAAGGTTCCAGAGCACGGGGTTGCTCGCCGGAATGAGCATATTTCATGACCACATCGGACATCTGTGTGAGCAGAAATGCACTGCAAGGTGAATGCTTTTCTAAAGAATAATGTGAAAGCACACAGAGGTTCGCCAACTCCTGGCAGGCACTGTCATTTCTCAGTGCCAGACAAAAGAAAGCCACAAACTTAAGGTCACCAAAGTGCAGCTTGGAGTTGGAGTTGGGCTTAAGGGTGGTTGTAACCTGCCAAAAGGCACTGTAATGCAAATATGGACGCATCAGAGTGTTGGCTATGCAATAATCTTGGTAACGAAAGTTGTAAGCCATGTTACAGCTCTGACAATCGCTGTTGTTGCTGGCAGGATTCGTTTTTGTAAGTACAATTCCTAAGCCTTGCTGGGAATTCACTGTGGTGTTAAGATATTGGTAGCTGCACTGCCAGGTTGGCAATTGGTTGGACCAAGAGGATGTACAGTTTTCAGTGATCTTTGTGGAATTGTTGCACATCTCTTCGCAGATTGGCCAACGCTTGGTCTTCTCAAAAATCGATACATGTCCAACAGGACACTGGCAAGAGAATTCTAAATGGAGGAAGACAAGAAAAAAAGTTACTAGGTTTTACAGATAGCATAACGTTGTTAACACTAAGCCTAATTTTATCTGCAGTGTCATATGGATCATTAAATTGATCTTTGATTTGATACATTTTAAAAATAACACCATAATAATTTTTATTGAGAATTTTAAATAATTTCTTCGGACTTTTTCAGAAATTTGTTCCAAATTTTTATAAAAATTATTATTAAATAGATAAATGATTTCCCCCTTAAAAGTTGAAATAATATTCAATAGCCCGAGATGCCCTGCTTTTAGTTATACGAATTGCAGCATATTTTGGAGTCCCCACCATGCCCTTAAAGCTCTACGGGAATTTGTTTAATCAATAGACACACTTACTGTCCACAGTGGGCTGCAACTCGTTGATGCCACCATCTCCAGCCTCGTTGCATGGTGAGCAGTCAAAGTAGTTTAAATTATAGAACTCGTTTCTGAGGCACTGCTGAGGTTTTTGGAAGCGAAATGTTTGGGGCGTTGGCGACTGTTTCGATTCGAGAATGGTACAGTTCCCGAATTTAATAAAAACTGTTGTCCACAGCAATGGGAGAAACCAACTTGCCAATAGGAAGCACATAATATTTCTAATTATATTTCAACCGTATGCCAGTTTTCCCCTTTTGTTCGATGCAAACTCATTGAATTTCAAATATAAACTGAGTCTAATCCACAAAAGGTTGCTAGCTGCAATTGCAGGTACCAAGGTAGGCAAGTAAACAAGTTCACAACGGGGTTGGAGTGGGCGCATATCCTTTATTGTTTGCCAAAAGTTGCTATAGCTACCCAGCCCCCGGTAGCCATATCCGGTGGCAGCGACGTCTGGGAACGCATGCAAAGTGTTGATTGCACGTGGTGGAGAGTGGTGTTTGTTGGTCAGGTGGCAAAGTGTGTTGAGGCTTGAGTTGTGGTCAGTAGTGGATTAATGAGAGCGTCACTTGTTACGCCTTTTGCTTTGAAAATCGCGTGCCAAGGAAGTTCCCTTACGATTTGCGTGCTGAAAATTATGATTACCTCATTTATTTTATTATTGTTTTGCAAAAGCCATTTTGCTTACAATATGCAATGCTGAAAGTTAAATTAAATTATTTTGGACCTATATTTAGCAAAATTCTTGTGCGATCCCATAGTCCTATTTCGGTCTTTTAAAAATTTCACAGTCTTTTACCACATTGACTATTTTTTAAGATTAACACAATGTTTTCTTAATAATTCAATATTATTTTATACAATAATTTATCTTAAATAATTTTAGACATAATATTTTAATATACGAATACCTTCCCAAATATATATTTTTGAAATAACGACCTCGTGAGCAGCTTTTATCTATATATAAGAGTTATATATTGTATTATGTATTATATGAAACACAAATACGATTTATCTAAAATAAGGTTAGACATCTCACAATAAATTGGAGCGAAAACTCCAAAAATTTTATCTTAAAATATTTAAATTTTGTAAAGTTCAATTTTGTGTTTAGGTGGCCAAAATCTATGGGAAATAAATATTAAGATCTCTGATGCAAAATGTAAACTGTAAGCTAATGTAATATATCTGATACTGGCCATTTTGTTGCACCAGTTTCGCCATTTTTAGAAAAGTTTCAGTGTGGTATACCACGCATGTAAAACTTTTGGTCTTTTGCCTTCATTTTCATTTTTTATTAATTCTCTTGTTACCCAAATATCGTGCTTTTTTCCTTTTCGGAATTAAAACGGCGAAATATTCCGAAAATTCCCTTAGTGGTGTCCATGGGAAATTCGTTATCGTTTCCACAACTGTTGTTGTTATGGTGGTTATTTTTAAATCGATAGCAGCCAAGTCTTTACACTTTTAATCGATATCTAAAAGTTTTAGCCCGCTACCTCGTTTTCTTTTATAAATTTTTCTTTTAAGCCGCCCATCGAAAAATGACGACATGATTCATTTGTCCAATCAATATATTTTTTATAACCAACTGATAATAAAAAATATACAAACAATTATCTCATACTTACTTTTTCTTTATTTTGACGCGAACAGTTTGTATCTAAACTATCGATATATTCATAGGCCAATGCAAATTGGCATGCCAAAAGCATCGTTAAGCTCCGATGAATCGATAACTTAAGTATCAACAATCCCCACTTCCTTGCCGAAGGACAACAGAAACAGTCGGCAGACACATACAATTTTCGTTTTTATTTTGATCTTATTGCTTATACGCGTTCCCAAAAAACATTTGAGCATCTAGCCAGAACCGTTAGTGTTTCAAAGATGCATTGGTGGCGCCAGTCCAAATAGATGCAGATGCCGCTGCACCAGCAAATGTCCATAGCCGAAAAATGAACAATTTGGTGAGTCTGCTTTTGCATATATGTATGTGCATATTGGTGGGTGGTGGGTGTGTATAGGTGTGTTGCCGTGCATGTATACGAATGTGCCAGTCTGTTGTGAGTGTGTGTGTATTTAAATTAAATTGCAACTATGGGTGTGTGTGTATGTGATTGCAGGAGCACGTAAAGCATTTTTATCCAGACAACTACAAATTGGATCTATCCGAGACAATGAAGGCGGCACTATCAAAGGGGCCCGTTGGTGGGGGTGGGGGCGTAGTTAATGCTATTAGCAGCAACAGCAGCAGCAGCAACATATCCAGTTCGATGGGAGGACCAGGCCACAGCGATATGTTG
Source organism: Drosophila putrida (assembly GCA_037043535.1). Lineage (NCBI taxonomy): Eukaryota > Metazoa > Arthropoda > Insecta > Diptera > Drosophilidae > Drosophila > Drosophila putrida. The sequence continues at coordinate 2,628,602 of JBAMBI010000135.1, forward strand.
CAACAACAGCCCAACGCTGGCGTTGGCTATGTGACCGAAAAGCTCTACATGCTTCTGCAGCTGTATCTGCAGAATAAAGGCTGGAACCCGAGTGCCGAGCTCCTACAATGCTTTAGCGATCTAAAGGACAACGCTATGTTGCCCAGTGCAGCATATTTACAGTAAGTAAACATATACAAATATAAGTTTATCTCAATCTTCATTTTACACTCATATACAGAGTACTGGCCAACCGATTGACCTTGGACTCTCAGGGACGTTTGATTCTGCGGGACAATGGCAAGATTGTGTTGCCCTTTGAGCATTTTGCCAATGCGGTCATGTTGAAGCACATGTCGGGTCCACATGGACTACATTTGAGTGTAGATGCTACGGTGCGTGCTGTCATTGAGTCCTACACCATTGGACGTGATCACTTTGGCATGGAGAAGGAGTTCATCATTGAGGTGGTGCAATCATGCCCCAGTCCAGCCTGTCGTTACTATAAAAATCACATGGGCATCTCACCAATGCCCTTTATGGAACAGCAATATCCGGGTGTCAATACACCCGATTTCTTGCAGCGTCTCTCACATCTTCCACCAAGTGCAGCAGCTGGCAGTGCAGCAGTTGGTTCAGCTGCTGGCAATGCCGGAAGTGGAGTATCAAGCTCCAGCAATAATGTAGCTGCTGTTGAAATTGATTTATCCAAATCAAGCGGTTCCAAGGTGCCAACACAATTGCAACACTTGAGTAAGCAGCAACAGAGCAGCATTCAATCGCAACTTTCGCAAATAAGTGCTGCCGCCGCAGCTGCACATCATCAACAACAGCAACAACAACAGCAGCAACAACAACAGCAGCAGCAGCAACAACAACAGCAGCAGCAACAAGCACAGGCACAAGCACAAGCCCAGGCAAAGCATCAGCAACAATTGACGGCAGCTTTGATTCAACAACAAAATCGCGTACTTGCCCAACAGAGTTTAGAGAAGCTTAACAATCTGAGTGCATTGGAAAAGCAGCGTGTATTTGCCCAACTCGATCCCAAGCACTTTGATCCAATGGCCGTCGCAGCAGCAGCTGCCAATTTGCAAATACAAGGCATGATGCAGTCACAGGCTGTGGCTGCAGCTGTTGCTGCCAATCAACAGCAACAACCAACTCCACTAACAACAAACACCCCATCGACTGCAGTTAGCTCCAATGTTGGCTCACAGGTCCATCATGGTCATCATTCGCTGCCGCCACCTTCGCAGTCCCCTCACTCGTCATCGTCGTCATCCTCGCACTCCTCGATGGATCAGATAACACATAAAAACATTTCCGAATCCTTGCGGTGAGTTTAGCTTTAAATTTACTTTTTAAAGTCTATTTCTAGTTATAAGACTGCCAATAGTTAAACACTGAAGCTCACAAAACTGGTTTGTTTTGGAATTTTTGTGTTTTATTTGGAACGAACTATAAACTGAAATAAAATAATTTGGTCATTAAGTTCTAAATTAATTACAATTTTCTTTAAACATAAAATTTGTAAAATCAGTCTTATTGAAATCTGTTCCCAAACCGAATTGAAAGAATGTTTTTTTTATTTCCGTAAACAACAAAAAGATTTTTTTGTCAGACAGTTTCGCGGTTCCTTGTACATTTATTCTCTTTTCAAATTAAATTTTCATAAATAGCGCAAATAATAATTTCGATCCCTGCTGTTATTAGTTCTAATCTTGACTCGATTGAATCGAACAAGGATCTTTTGGCTCTACACAATGGCGCCTGGGCCAGCCAAGATGCCAATCGTCTGGATCACATGGGTGTGGGTCAGGACAAGATTGTTCGCATTTTCTCGGAACTTATGCGTAACATGTCACGTATGAAGACGTACATACGGCCCTCCATGTGCAAACCCTACGGCAAGCAGAGTGAAAGTCTACAGAAAAGTAAGTCAACTCTCGAAAGCAGCACCTCAGTTGTGTAAATCCTCGTTTTGTTACAGCTCTCATGGACACCATACAAATTGTGCAAACGCTGCGTAATTGCTTGCCAGCTCCACATATTCCTGTGTCGTCTTGGAAGAGCGAGAGCGAGGGAAGTGTTGGAGTTGGTGTTGGAGTTGGAGTTCCTCCAGGCATGGCATTAAATGCGCTTGGTTTGCAATCGAGTCGAGTAGACAATTTGCACTAATTAAACACCCGCAGAGGAGCTCAAGTTGAATCGTATGAAAATTACATTAGGTAATATCTTGAAAAACATATTCCCAATCTAAACTCCTGCGATTCAGAGTAACAATACAGTATTTATATAGAATAGAGTATCATCTTCATAGGCTTGGCTCATGGTTTTTCATTACCTATTATGTGCCATGTTTACCACAAGACTTGATTTCATTTCAACATTTGACTGATTTTTATAAACCAATGACACTAGCTTAAAGTCGTAACTAAGCATACACTGAATCAAAAAACGGAAAGCAATTTCAAACTTAAACTTCTTAATAATTCTAATTTTCAGCTGGATTGCAGAATAATTCGATTGGAATTTTGTAGGATTAAGCTCTTTTTAAGCTAGTGTCATGGAGCGATTAGATTTATGCGCTTAAACCCGGCTAGAGTTTAAGATTAAGCTACAAACCTATCTCCATCCTAAGCGCCCTACAAATCGACAAATGTTTGATATTGTAAGCGCAAGAAATTATGGTATTAACACCGTAGTCATAAGATTTCCCTTATTAATTTATACTTTTTTTTAATTCCTTTCATTTTTGATTTGGCATATACAAAATTAACAAAGCATATTAATTCAATTGGCAAAAAGTCTGTGATATTTAAATTATGTTTAAAGCAGCACATTAACAAATGAAATCTAAATTAAATTAATTTATATTTGTGTGCCCTTCGTTGAGTAAACTACAATTTACTTTGTGCAATATTACAAAGTGTCTAAACTATGTATTCTTAACCACTTTTGTGCAATTGAAAAACTTCTCACTCATATCAAAAGCGCATAGCATTAAATGAACTCAAGAATATAAAGGCAGCCTGCCGGCTATAATACATTGAAACATGTATTATGTATTACTTATTAAGCATATTCGCATTAACATACATTTAATTAAGATATTGTGCTACATTATGTCATGGGTTGTCTCAGATCGTCGTTTCAGTTTATTGGCGATCAATGCAGAATGGAGTTGTATTAATTATTAAGCAGCAGATGGGTTGTATTTCGACTACATACATTCGTAACGCATAAGCTTATATTATATTTTATTCCATGCTCATATATTGAAATATCCGATGCTTAGAAAACATACAGTATTAACCAGAAATAAACCCACTTGCGAACCATAAATATTTACGTAGCTAAAATGTATAATTTTAACAATGAATACCATATTGCATAATATCGCTTAATGTTTACCTGTCCAATCCAATAAAAATAAACATTTTATTCTATTCTACCTATAAAATAAATTTTTTGAAAATTTTCGCCAACTACCATCGGACAGTTGGCAACGCTATTAGAAACATTGTTGATATTTTTGAAGACATCGATATTTCATGTATTGCTACGGTAGAAAGTATCGTAAAAATATTTCTGTGTCGATATATGTTATCGATATCAACTTCCCTACCGTCTGTGCTTGAGCACTGCGTTTTTCGTTGATAATTTTGTTTAAAATTAAGTTCAACGTATTTATTTAGTAATTTATTGGTTTAAAATAGTTGCAAAGTGCTCAAGAAAGATACCGCAACGTTTTGCTTCATATTTTACATACTTTCGTGCGCGCGCTTTGTGTGAAAATGTGAAAAACATTGCCGATGGTAATGGTAATTGGAGAACGTTTTTTCTATTATTTTATCTCCTCTTCCGCTTCGTTTTATGTGATGCTACGCTCTTTGTGCTCCTTCTCCCTCCATCCAAATGCTCTCGCCAATTGTTAGTATGTGTAAAAATTAAAAAATTTCAAGTGACGAGTTAAGAATAAACTGCATACCATAATATAATATTTTAAAAAATAAATTGTTGAGTTTCCACAACATGAAAATATGATAGCAGACGCTCCCCCAATACGGTGCCGAGCTGGCATATTTTGTTACGCGACGCCGTCAATTCGTGCGGCAATCAGCGGCCGCGCACTGTTCAGCAGAGTACGCAAGGAATTTACAACAACAAAAACAATATGTTTTGAGAAATAATAAAATGTGCAATAATACTAACAAAGTTTTACTGATTAAATACTGATTGATAGTAGCTAACAAAATTCGTTGTGTGCTCTACGCAGCATCTGAAAACATATGGCAATACATATTTTGTGTACTGTATGTATGTATATTGTCCGAAGTCCAATGGGACGTGTTGATAACCATATTATTTGTGATTATGCGTAAATTTTTTGACTAATAATCGTGCCTGACATTATGCCGGCTTCAAACTGCAATTATCAATGTACATCTGTTGCACGTAATTGCAAGATTTTGCCTGTTCATAACCTAGGACACATTTGTTGTTTAACATAAAGCAACCATGCATGTAAATTCAAACGAACGCTAAAATTAAAAATTAAACAAAATGGCAGTTGGTGGAGCACACGCAGCAACAACGTTCTTGGGTGTGAGCGCCGGACACTCGCTCAGAGAGTGAAAGAAAGACAGAGAGATTGAGAGCGAGAGAGAGAAGTGAACGAGTGAAGTAGCGAGTGCTGCTCGTGCCTTGAGTTAACGTGGAAAGTGTTTGTCTGGCTGGCACTGTTGCCAACATTTGACCGTTAATAATATCCAGATTTGAAAATATTAATAGAAACTAGAAATGTTAAATTAAAGGCTAACAAATCTTAGCTCATTACAACCAAAACACATGGGAAAGTTGTGGCTTACTGTCGTAATTAATACTAAAATAAAACATTGAAAAAAAGGAAATAGCTGAACTGGCTATAAAATAGCTAAACTGGCAACATTGCTGACTGTGCGCGAGAGTATAGTTGTGTGTGTGTGTGTGTGTGTGTATGTGAGTGTATGAGTATGTAACAGAGTGTGGAGTAAAAAAGATGGAGCACAAAATATAAAAACAAAATGCAAGCGTATAAAAAAAAGATCAAAAAGAAGTGAAAAAAGAAATAACAAATGTTACAATAAAATACAAATATTTTCTTCATTGAATCTAGTGTTTCCCAACAGCAGCAGTGAAAATAACTGCTACCAAAAATGTGTGTTTGTGTGTGTGCTTGAAAGAAACAAAAACAACACAAATAGCAAGAAGATAAATATAAAGGAAAATAGAAAAAACATAATAATACAGAAATTGATGTGAAGTGAAGCGCCTAATAAATCATCATAACTAATGTACGGCGTAAAAATGTTGCAGCTACTGCTGGCACGGCTGCAAAAATGACCGATGATCGCAACAGCAACAACAATAAGAGCAACAACAGTAACAACAACAGTAATAGCAGCAACAGTTCAACAAGCATTGCCAACACCAGCACCAGCCACAACAACAACAGTTCTGCAAGTAGCAGTAACAACAATAGCAACAACAACAACGAACGTCTTATTGCAGAGGCGGCTGCTAAGATTTTACTTAAAAATGGTATAAACGGCACTAATGCTGCAGCAGCGGCCGCAACATTATTAACAGCAGCTGCAGCTGCTGCCACATTTCAACTGCCCGCCGCACCAGAACTGAAGTCAACAACAACATCGACATCCTTAACATCGACTGCATCCATCCACCCATCATCAGTAACACCCAATGGCACCACGTCCACATTATCATCAGCAAAAATTAACAGCAGCAGCAGCAGCTCAACCTCTGCCACAATGCTTGCTGCTGTCGCCAACTCCACCACCACAGTCCCTAAACCGCCACCTCCCGTCGATGTCATGGCCGGTGTACTGGACTACAGCTCACTAAATGGTCCAAGTGTCGCCGCCGCCGCCGCCGCAAAGAGTAACAAATTTGGAGGAAACGGTAACGGAAACGCCAGCAGTGGCTTTGATATGGGCAGGCATCCGATATCAACGCACAGCAACAGTTTGCCTGGCTGTGGAGGTCGACTACAGTTTTTCAAAGGTAAAATAATAATATTCCCAAGAGCTTAATGATCATACGATAACAATAGTCGTCAAAAACATTAAAACATATTAAATGTATAATACATTCATATTTGAAATTGAATTTAAAACTGAAAAGATAACAAACTAAGTCAAAGAGTTGACTAAGCCTTGGTTGCAAGGTTGAAAGAAAAACCGATAAATTCGTATTCCAAAACATTTTTATCTTTTTGATTTATATTTCTTTTTTAAAAAAACCAAATAAATGTTATTTAAATTTGTATATTTGTTAAATTAAGAATATTGTCGCACTGTTTCAAAAGATGCCACTCTCTATAATCAATACCATTATGTTGACTTTTCAGAGATACAAGCTTAGTCTCACTCTTGCATTGTTAGAACCACTTGTGAATTTTAAGGTACAACAATTAAAAAATTGATTGAAAAACTGATTGAAAAAACCAGCTGACTGCAGGAATTTGAAATAAAAAGAAGAAAAGCTATTATGTTATGTTAACTTACATTTTGAAGTCCTAGGTTTTATCTCAATATATTTTTTAACTCCAACTTTAATCCTTATTTTTAGATGGTAAATTCATATTGGAACTGGCACGCGCTAAGGAGGGGGACAAAGCCGGTTGGGTGTCGGTGCCTCGAAAGGCATTTCGCACTCCCTCGGCAGCTACGTCGGCCACGGTGACGCCCACGTCTGCGGTGACAACAACGTATCCAAAGAACGAGAATTCCACATCGCTGAGCTGTAAGTGGGGGCAAGTGAATTGGTTTGCTTTTCGACTGTCTTATATTTTGGTTTCTTTACAGTTTCGGATGACAATAGCTCCATTCAGTCATCGCCTTGGCAACGTGACCAGCCCTGGAAGCAGACGAGGCCGCGTCGCGGCATCTCCAAAGAACTGTCGTTATACTATCAGCGTCCCAGGCACAATGTGCTCAATAAACGTGCACGACAGGCTGCTACACGTAAGAGACGTCGTCCATATGATCCCATCGTTGGTATCGATGACTCGCAGTCCATATTTGAACGTGTTCACGTGCAAGAGAACGGCGATGAAACATTGAAGCCAATCGAAGTTGATGGAAAATCGTCGGAGCAGCAGTCAGATGAGATTCAATCAATTAAGCAAGAAACAATTAAAGAGGAAGTGACGGAAATCAAGACAGAGCCTGAAGCAAAGGCTGCAGGTCTTGATGACTGCAAGGACATGAAAGATGCTAAGGTAAAAGCCGAGGAGATTGTAGAGAAAATGAACACAAGCGAAGATGAGGATCACATGTCCGCCGCAGTGGACGATGCGACAACAGCAACATCAACAACAACTTCCTTAGCAAACGGCAATGCGAGTGAACTGAATGGCGATTCCAAGGCACACACCAAGTGTGAGCCAGGCAGCGAACAGAACACAAAAACAACATCAACGACAACGATGACGACGACAGAAATAAGACTTAAAAAGCAGAAACCCAGAGCCAAGCTCAACAGCATCATACAGAAACTTATTGATGGCGTGCCTGCGCGCCTAGAACAATTGTCAAAGACACCAGCGGCAATGGCGAATGCAACAACATCGACAACGACAATGGGGTCAACAGCAACAGAGCGCAGCAGCAGCGGTGGCGGAGCCATCGGTAGTCTAAGTCACTCTTTGGCGCACAAGGTAGGCAAACTGTGGAAATGATTTCCTTTGCTAAAACTAACTTAATTATAAATCAATGAATGATTATAAAAGATAAAGATCCAAGTTTTAACTTAATCAATAAATGCAAGGAAATATTTTAAATGTTTGTTAACTTTCCATTTGTGATCTAATTGTAATATTCATTACTGTGCTAAATTATTTGAATCCCTATTTAAACTATCTTATTACATCATTACAGATTTCTCCGCCTTCGTCGGCAGCGGCAGCCAGTCGTCTAGTCGAATACCATCATCAGCATGTGTCGCCACGCAAGCGTATACTGCGGGAATTCGAGAAGGTATCGCTGGAGGATAACAATGGCTGCGTGAATAATGGCAGTGGTGGTGGTGGTAGTGGAAGTGGAGGAGGCAGCAGCAGTGGCGTTGGTGGTAAAAGGAGTCGTGCCAAAGGTGGCAGCAGCACATCGACCAGCGCCGTTGTCAGCAAGTCAATGCCTATGAATCTGGCACCTCCCCAAGCCAAGGCGTTAGCCACTCCCACAATAACGACGGCAACAGCAGCAGCAGCATCTGCAGCAACGCAGCCGACACGACTGAATAGTGTATACAGCATACATTCGCTGCTTGGCGGAAGCGGAAGCGGTAGCAGCAGCAAGAAGACTCATGATCAGCCAGCGACGATAATCAGTAATGTGCATCATCCGCATCATCAAACGCTCTATGCCAATTCCTCAAACTATCCACGTGCCCTGCTTAACAACTCACCCAAGTCACCGGAAATGAGCGGCGGCGGCGTTGGCAGCAACGGTGGCAAGTCACCATCGCATGCAGCTAGCAAAAAGCAGCGATCACCGCCGTATGCAACGGGTGGCTCACCGCTGCCCATTGACTATGGACGACGCACGCCGCCACCGCCAGATAGTTATAAGTTGGCTCAGGCGCATGCCCAGCAGCAGCTTCAGCATCATTCCTTCTATGCGCCTTATGTGGGCGCTGCCGCGCACTCACCGCACATTCCAACACAAACCAGCAGCAGTGGTGGTGGTGGTACGCGTGATTTGTTATCGCCGCCACGCTCGTCGAGCGCCTCACCACGTGAACCAGCGACAACAGCTGCTGGGAGCACACCACACCGCACCGTGCCCAAGAAGACTGCATCGATACGACGCGAGTTTGCCTCACCCACGGCCAGCAATAGCAACAGCAGCAGCACGGCAACAAGTTGCCCCTCGCCAGGCGAGCGCAGCACATCATCGCCGGAACGGCGGCATCTTCAACTGCAGCGTGGTTCGCCTAGCGCTGCTGCAGCTGCAGCTGGTTCCCCATTGCATTATTATATGTATCCGCCAGCACAGCTTAACGGCGGCGGTACGGCAAGTCCACATGGAACAGCATCTAATGCTGCTGCTGCTGCTGCCGCGGCAGCTGCTGCTGCATACATTCCATCGGCATCGCTCTTTCATCCATACATAACGCTTGCCGCAATGCGACATAACCCCTTATGGGTGCATCATTATCAGGCCGGTGCATCACCACTATTGCCACCACCGCCGCCCCATCCCCATCCACAATCGAGTAGCGCAGCTGGATCTCGATTATCACCACAATCGCCGTATCATTCGTATGGCTACAATGGTGTGAGTGCCGCCGCTGTGGCAGCTGCAGCGGCTGCTTCTGCATACGGTCAGCAATCGCAGAATCCACATTTGGGACATCCAACGCATTCAACGGCGCTGTCACATCATAACACGCCGCCAACACATTTGGCTGAGCACAGAACGCACACGCCAAAACTGACTGATACATGTACTGACCAAATGTCTGCAGCGTCCAGTCATCGCACCACTGTCTCCAGCTGTTCGCCAGCTAGTTCCAGTGCGTCCGTAACGTCTGCAGGGGCAAGTGCAGCGCACGGTGGCGGTGCCAGTGGCAGCGGCAGCGGCGTCTCCTCAGTACAATCCGCAATGTTTCAAAATAGTAGTCTAAGGAATGAACTAAGTTCAGGTAAAAACATTAATTTCCAACATTTAATTTTCCCTTTTACTTTAAACTTGAATTGTTCATCTTTATTGCAGACTTACCACTGAATCTGTCAAAACACTGAGACACACGCGGATTCTGTAGCATCCCAGCCTCCCCAGTTGCTTCAGTGTTTGGGCATCTCTCGAGTTAAGTACATTATTGCACTAGTAGCGCTTAAGACGACATTCAAACCACACTAAACACATAATTAATTGATAAGTTAGTTGCTATTTTAGTTGTAACTCAATTCTTTTGCATTAAGCTACGTAGGGTTTATTTTAAGACCGACAATTCAAGCAGATAATAACTATGACTCTATCAATACAAACTTCAGAATGTTTTTAAAACCCGTTCCAATCAGCTAAGAGAATAAAACAAAAAAAAAACTATTATTTGTTCGCTAACATATGCAATAACCAAACTTATGAGTAAAATTATATATACATATATTTTTTCAATTCCCATAAGATGCACGTCTTAAAGAATCTCAAAAAATATTGATAGACGGGGCTTCAAAGATCGGTAAATATAATGGATCGATTTCATTCGTTCATTGAGAAGTCGGTTCTAAGATTTTTTTATCAAAACATTTCCTTGAAACAGACTGAACTTAAACTTTTTAGACAAAAACATAAAAATTTAAAATTGAAAAAAAAAAATTAACATAGACCACTGCATCTTACTTTTTAATATGTACGTGTGTGTATGTAACTAAACATTTTGAAAACAAAAAAAATCACAAAAACACAAAAACAAAAAAATACAAATCAGATTTTTATAGAATGCGTGTGCCTTTGAACATGAAGATAAATCTAGGGATTTAAAAAAGGAGAGAAATGTACTACGAAACTTAAAAGAACTTACAAATTCAGAAATCAACTATACAAAAACTGTTATTCTAAAATGCATACTAAAAGGTATACTATAAAAAAAGAAGGTCCAAAAATACAGATTGCAAGCTTTCGATTAACTATCGATTTTGTATTAAGTCACAGCCATATGCAAATAACATTTAATCACTTTCTAATCTCAGCTGAAGCAACCGTTAATGAGCACATTGCAAAATATACTGTTAAGTACTTTGCACTGTTTTCATTTACAGTCGAAAATAAATTAATTTAATTGCTGAAATAATTCGTTGAAAATGTAGCAAAATAATAATTACATTATTTTGGTATATTTTCGATTCAACAATTTCGTAAATATAAATACTTTCAATATAGATTTATAATTGAAGTTTTTAAGCTTCACTCATGGTCAGAATATCAAGTCAATTCATGAGTCAATCTTAGACTTTTCAATTTAATATGAACATAGATTTGACAGTATGGCTAAACTTAATACAAAATCGTCAGTTTACCCAAGATTTAACTAATATTGCAAAAATGTACAAAAATGCTACATCTACATATATAAATAAATACATAGAAAACAAATATTTACAAGAAACACAGACCTAAATTTCGTACAACTGAAACTATGTAATACAAATAAAGAAAACAGAAAAATATATATTCCTAAAAGTAAAAAAAGACAAAATATTTCTCATATTTTCTAAATTATTTATATAATACAAATGACTATTTATATGTTATGCTCTAAGTGAAAATAGTTGTAATTTTTGTAAATACAGTGTTTTTACACCGACAACAATGTAATAACAACAGCAACAAATGAGTATAAAAGTAAAAAAGAGAGAAAAATAACCCATATATATTATTAATGTAAACTATTTTTTTAAAAGAGATATTAACTTGATATACTAATGTATACACAATAATAAAATCTAAACGATTCCATAACAGAAATATTTCGTAATATTACAAAATGTAAAAAATGAAAGGGAACAGCAAAACGAAATCAAACATTTTCCATTATTATTTATATACAATTCGGTACTGTGTACAATATTCTTGTTTTATGAAATTGAAGTGTTTTTTTTTTGTAATTCCATCATCCATTTTTTTTATAATATTCACAACGCTGGCAACGTTTTTTTTTACAAGTGTACTGTGTGCATTTATGACGCTGTTTTGCTGAAAGGTTTCAAATACTAGAACCGCGAACCTAACTGAAAAGCGCGCGATAGGGTTATATAGTATTTAAATATATAAATATATATATATATTTATACATATATATTAGGTACTGCGTCATCTATGGAAAATAGATGAGATGATTGTAAAGTAAACTGGAAACAAAACTAGTTTTAAACAAATAATATATTTTATATACATACATAAACCGAAACTGAATTATTGATGTCAAATAAAAAATTATACTAAATGAAATATCATTAATTTGTACATACATAGTTTTCGAACTGTTGAGACTTACTTTACATTACTCAGCATTTGCTCTAATGATTTGGTAAGTAATTAATAACTCCCATTTCTATTTAAAATTTAGCCCCATTCCATTCAACCAAAACAAGTAAAAGAGTTGTCAATTGTAGAAGCACATTTTATTTATTTGTTATTTATTTCTTGTTGTATGTTTCGATTACAGTACACTTCAGTCATGTCGTACTTAGTGTCATTTATTTGTATCATCATCATGACTTATCTGAGATACGTTATAAGATTAACATAATATTACAAAAACCATTAAACACAAAAAATGTATCTTTTGATTACAGCACACATCATTCATTATGTTGAAGGTATGCATATATTTATAAATTACCCGGCATATTTTTGTTTTTTACTCGTTTCTCATATATTAATATATATGCATATATAGCAAATGTATGTATGTATATATAGTATATGTATGTTGTATGTAGTTTCTTTGAACTGCTTATGTGTGTATCGACAAGTCATATATTTTATTCATCTTAAGATTAACATAATATTACAAAAACCGAAAAAATCACAAAATAATATTATGTTCTTCTTTTTTGTTGCAAGAAAAGTATAAAATCGGTGTATCGGAATAACCGCTTAAATCTATGTAAAGTGGCCTCAATCAGTTGACAATTGGCTGAATTTAAATTTGAAGCAAACCATTTATAAAACTCACTATTTGATAACAAATTCGCATGATAATTATTTAGAAAACTCAGTAGAAATATTTTAGACAATCTGCAGATAATTTTTAGTATTCTGCAGATAATTATTTACAAACTCTGACAACTTATTAACTTGCATATTCAGATTCTGCGAAAATGTCAAATTAGGCAATTGCCTAAGAAACAACAGCCAACTGAATGAGGATGAAAAAGTTTAAATTTGTTGTAACATAGTGTAATAGGCATTGAACTTATAATATATGAACTACCAAAAGGTGTTACGCACTTAAATTAAATATATATAATAATAGGATACATTCATTACAATTTGTTTAGGTGAGTGTGTCCACTTGCACACTTTGTTAGATTTGTATATTTAAGCAACAAAAGACCACAATATTAGAAAACAAAACATTTTTACAAGTTGTCTATGAAATGAACATCACGAATTTCAAATGTACAAAAACAACAGGAAAATAATATTGGAGCACTTGTTGGGGGGACAGTGACGTATTTGCTGGTTGATTATATTTATGTATATGTAGTATAAGTGGTTGTTGGTGTGTGTGTGTATATATATTAGAGTGCATCGATTTGTACGTGCCCAAAACAAAAAAAATTGGAGCCTCATATTCATAATATGCGGTCAATTCTAAGATGAAAACAAGAAATCATAGTTCCAAAATCAATTTCTTACAGATTGCTCACAAATTGTTACAAACACAAATATTCAATTAATTGTTTGATTGAATTTAGAACTTTGGTTTCGAGGTGAAAATATCTTACAATTATCCGTAGATTATGAATATGTGGTACGACTTTTTTTTCATTTTGAAAAAAATCGATGCACTCTAGTGTATATATCTTGACCTAAAATAGTGAACACATAGTTTTGAACTTGGTTGTATGTATTATATAAAAAATTGTACTACGCCTCGTCCGGAAACGGAAACACAGAAATGTAGACAGAAAGGTGAACAGGACCTGCGGATTATGTGGGAGTGTGTGTCTGTGTGCGTGAATTTATCTCGCGTTTAATGATTATTGTTGCTGCTGTTTTTTTTGTAGTTCACTGTTTGTTGTTTTTAGAGAAATTATGCGAAGCCCAATTGAGTGAGGTTTTCCAGGAGTTGGCCAACGCTTCGCTGAATTTCGCCTGGAAATGTTTGCGCGCATTTTCCTCCGTATAATCCAGCACCTGTACAATTAATAGATGTATTTAAAATATATGAGGAAAGTTTATTGCCAGTTAAAGACTTACCAAAGTCTCACGTAAATAGTTTAAATCCTTTTCGGAGGACAATTCTGGCAATCCCGTTGAAATCATCATTGAGAACAACGATAAAATAAGGCAACCGTGTTTGCGTAAAATTAAAAATGCCTGTAATAATGAATAATTTAATATTAGTATTTATTTCAATAATAATAGACCTTGTAGGTAAAACTTACGCGCTCGCACAATTCCTGAAAGTAGCAAAACTCTTTTGCTTCGCGATCTATGCAGCCTTTGTTAATGACATAGACAAAGTCGTGGGTTAACACGAAAGGAACACGTTCCCGCCGCACGCCAAACTTTTCCTTAAAGTGGCCGAGAATGTGGCCAAAATCAATATGGAAAAGCTGTCAGATGAAGCATAAGGTTGAATTAGATGAATTTATGCTATGTAGATAGATGATGATCAGCTCACCTGTCCATTACGTTTGACCATAATATTGTCCGAATGACGATCGGCCACGCCCAGCACGTAGGTGGCAACACAGTAGCCAGCACAGCTGAGCGTAAACTCCTTAATTGCCTTGTTTAATTTCTCAGGCGCTTTATTATGCTCCTTAAGCCAGCTGTAGAGCGAGCCCTTCTTAAAGGGTGACGTAGCTGAGAACATACCCTTCTCCTTTTGTATATTGGCAATTGTCTCCGCATGGCGCACCACCTCGATCATGCCCAATCTTTGCTCCATGCTTATGCAGTTGTAGATGTTCATCCGTAAATCCATGCTGTGTAAATTTGAGCAAAAATAAGTTAAGTCCAATTTGAGATTAACAAAATAAATATTAAATGTATGTACCCTTCGCGTTTCCATAATTGATCCATTACGCGCAGCATTTGCAGGGTTAACATATCCTGACGCAGATCATCGCCATTTTTGAATATCACGTAGACATCGCTGGCAGTTTGATCGACGTTTTCGAAAACCACCCAAAGCGGTCTCATCTTGCTGTCCATCACCTTGCACTTTTCTGGTGTGACCCGACTGCATCTAAAGCTCGGATTTAGCGGATTTTTAATATTCTGGAAGACACCGTTGTTGTGCTCGTTCTGCAGAAACTTCTGCAGATGAGTTCGCACTTTATCCTTACTGCCCTTTTTGGCTATCACTGAACCTTGTTTGAGCTTCTCCAACACTTCGAGTTGCTTACGCAGCGGCTTTACATGCTGCTTGCAACCCTTAAGATATGCTTCCAAGAGCAGACCGAAGCGTGTCTGCATGCAGGGAGTTTGCATTTCGGATCGTAAATGCCAAAAGAAGTAATGTCCAATCCGTCGATTGCGTAACGCACGTTCCAGCAGGAATATAACCAGATCATTTTCCAAATACGACTCGTGTTTGATGGCCTGAACCAGCTGCAGCAGATAAAGCAGCAATTCTTCGTCCCTACGAAGAGAATTTAATTTAATTATTTATTATTACTTAGGTATAGTTGTAGAGTTAGAATTTGCAACTTACTTTAAGAAATGCAAACACTTGATGGCAAATCGACGTACAGCTGGATCTGGATAAGCGTAGTCAAGGAGCTCAAGTGATCTTTCGATGGAAATGAGAGGCCACTCTTTGAGCAGATACCAAATATCGGCCACATCGTCGCGTTCTTTCCAGTAGACGCAGTGCAACAGCACGGACAGCTCCTCTGGAAACTCACGCAGTATATCGTTTCTGTATAAGAAGCATAATTCAAATTAGAATTTGACAGTTGACGAGCTTAAGTAGAAAACTTACCTGCGCTCCCACATGGCATTGCGATCCTGATCGACCATCTCGTAAATTTTATCTCTTCCCGTATAATTAGCAAGTATTTCGCCGAGATCTCGTAGTGGTTTCTCTGGCTCCATCATTTGTTGTTGCTTCTCGCGATGGGCCCGAGCTCGATCTGCTGCAAATTGCAGCACCTGCTCCTCACTGGGATAGCAGACATGCTCGACGCCGCTGCGATTGTCACCGTGATGGAATGTCAAATGCACAACGGCACAACCATCCTTACGGGGATTTGATTCGACGGTGCCCAGCGGATGCAATATCTCTTCGGATTGTATGTCATCAGCATAGGTCCACGTATAAAGGGTATGTCGTCCATGATGTAGTTGATGTTTATAATCAAATAGCGTCGTGTTGACCCATGCCAAGGGATTATTATTATAGGATATATCCTTGAAGGTGCTGCTGTTATTGGACGATTTCTTTGAGCGCGACATCTTGGTCACCTCAAAGACAACAATGCAAAGACGGGTCATACGTGGAAGCATACGCATTTGCAGATCAAATTCAAGGACTTGTTCGAAGAAAAAGTCCTGTGTGTTCCCAGAGCTTGATGCATCGACACTACGATGTGCACACAGTTTATGCTCTCCATGGTAGAGTCCGACATGGACTCCCACTTTAAAGGCGCGTGCCCGATCAAAGTTCACATTGGTAATGCCGTGCAGAGTTATTGAAAAATTGTGTTTTTGTAGATCCCAAAGCATCGTCGAGGGAGTTTTCTGCAAGGCCACAGCCGTTTGACTCTCCGGTTTTGTTGGCCTCTTTAGGCCCAGACTTTGTTCGTTGTAATGATTGATGTAGGATTCGAGACGCATCACGGATTGGAGTACCACGTTGGGTACTGCGGTATCGGAGAGCGTCTCTTGTATGTACAGGAACTGTATCAGCGGATGATCGCCAAACAAATACTCATCGCGACCGCTCACCTTGAGTATGTAATCATTGGCGCGATCGTTCATCTTCATCTGTGAACGATTCATCTTTTGCAGGGTATTCTCGATCAATTGTAACGGCGTATCATGTTCCAGCACGGACAACGTAAACGTACTCTGATCATTCTCATTTTTCACGACAATGAGAAATGCCGACGTTGGATGTCTCTGTCGGATCAACTCCGGCATTGATGCGGAGTTTGCCAGTCGCAGGGGATGTTCGTAAAGTAAACGCTGTTGCCAGGTATACTTTGAGCGCTCCATCTTAATGTTATCGCAAATTATTGTAACTTTGCGGCGAAAGTGATCCACTTCCGGTGTGCCTTGTGTGATCTGGTGATCAAAGGACTTACCAATTATTTCGCTAACCATTTTGGTCAACTCATAGTCGCTGGAAAAACTACTCGTATCCGTACGCTCACCGAGACTAATCAGGCCAAAATAGGGCTGAACATCTATCAGACGCTTTGTCTCGTCCGTGTATGGCTCGATGTCATAGTCTGAGATGCCATATACAAGATAATCACATGGATCCTTGATCACATACCCAAGGGGTCGACTCTTTGCTTGAAATACCATCTCGGCCTTCACGTCACGGATTGTGGAGGTCGAATTAAACCATATTTGTTGCATCAGTCCGTTGGGCATTAGGCATGTTAATTGGATAGTATCTGGTGGATCGTTTTTCCATAGATAAATCGAAAACGTTGTGTAGCCATAACCGGGCGGTTTAAGGCGCTGGGGAAATTGTAAGTCGGCCATCGTTTTAATAATAAAGTAGAAATTTTCACTATATTTTCAATGTATGTTTGTATGTGTGTATTTATTTTAAAGAAGATCTCTTCTTTGTCTCCCTTTCTATCTCTCTTTCTGTGTCTCTATTTCTTGATCTTCCGCTTGTCTTTTAATCGTTGCATGCAGTTTCGGTTTTGCTTTTTTGTCGCTATCAGCAGACTTTCTTTAAGTTGTAGTTGTTGCTTTAATTGTTGTTGCTGTTGTCGGTGCATATTGTAGTTGTTTTGCATTTTTCCATTTAAATCAGCGACGCAATGTTAGTCATGGTGATCTCTGTGCATAAAATAAATCAAAAGGTGGCGCCGGGTTATTTCCAAAGCAAACAAAAGACGTTTTGGGAGGAAAATTACCGCCCACTTTAATATGTTTCAGAATTCTTTTTGAAATATATGTATATCTGGTCAAGTTATTGTTTTGAGAACAAAGAAAAATTCCCATATTTGTTTTTTGTTTATTTAAAAATAGTTATCCGTAACGGATCTATATATTATTGTTAACTTGTGCTAAAAAAGAAAATTTTCCATATTGCTTTTTTTATTTAATAAAAAGTTAATCGGAAAATTTTATAGAACTTGTCCTACGAAAAAAAAAACGTCAAAATAATAACTTGACTGTGTGTAAGCATTCAATTTGAAAAGTTTTCAAACATTTAAAATCGGTTTAAACCGCAATTAGATATAAAAATACATTCATTTGCAAGCATGTATGTACATACATATCATGGGATTGGTCATAAAAACAAAATCAAAAGTTAAGATTGATAAACTGAAAATAATCATTTACAGTTAATCGGTGATACATGAAAAGATTTCATTGACAAAACTCGTACATTTTTAAATTATAGCTCGCCGTATGGATTAAACCTCCAAAAAACATTGACTTTATATTTAGTATGAATCACACATTATGGCTGCTAACATAGACCGGCGCGGGGGTGATTCGTATAGGAGAAGAGAAATTGAAGAAATAAAAACAAGAATGAGAAAAAACAAGCATTACATGGCGAAGTTTGCATACTCTACATTGTGGCGTCACTTGCGCACATTGAATAAATTACATTGGAATTTATGACAATGAACACTACTAAAGAAGAAAATAATCAAAATTAACCACACATGTAATGGGATAGGTCTACGCATTATATTTGCGCACTTTTGGGACCGACGCAACCACCGGAAACACAAAACGGATCAACTTCACATGGAAAGGGTGTGTAGACATTAAGTTACGCGGCACGGCCTTTGCCACTGATGTCTCATCTCTAAGTCGCAATGCATTAAACAAAAAACAAAAGTGTTTTACAGCTTGCAACTGATTCATTAATTAGTAATTGCTGATCGCCATTTATAATGTAACTTTTGTATTTGTTATTATTTTGTTTTTATTACCCGAGTCTGTCTTTATACATATACACATATATAATTTTTTTGGGTGTGAGCTGCGCAGGCTTGATTTCAGTGGCCACTTCACCACTTGCCACGCTTGGGCAAACCTTAATTGTCACGTTAACACATACAACACAATATGAACGTTTAATAATTGTTTAAACTGTTTATTATATATTTTCTTTTTTTATTTTGGTAGCAAATTCTTTGCCTTGTTTACTTGTTGAAAGAGATCCAGTGCTGTATAAGTGCTTTATTTTTCTCAAGGCTGCAATGCAGCACAAGAAATAATCGATAGCGATAACCGATAACCGATAAGATAGTGCTATGAAATCGACAGCCCTGGAACAAAGGTAAACAAACAAAGTGAAATTTTCGCAAATAAATCTGCGAGATATTTGAAATAAACGACGCTAAAAATGTGAAAACATGCACAAATTTTTATTTAAGAAATTCGTAAGGTGCTGAGCAACGAGATTCTGTTGAATGCAATACCAAAAGCGCTTTACAGGACTAGGAAATGAATGTGAACGACGACTCAGATGAGGGTAAGAAAAAGTCAATAAAGTAGTGTGTACACAGGGTGCTTCTTGTGCTGCAGCTTATAAGAATGCGCGCAAAATAAATGTTTTTAAAATGTAAATACTATAAACAATAATAGAGTGTTAGGCTTTTTAGTTGTAATTGGTATGCTTGTTGGCTGGAATCAACCACTTGTTAAAGTTAAACAAGCTTGTAAGACTGCTCCAGTCAAGAGCGTACGACTGCCACATACCTTGGGCACAGCCTCTTAGATACTAGAGAGTTAAAAACAAAAATAAAAAATGTAATTTGCGCACGCAAAATTTTTAATTTAGCTTGTAGAATCGATGCATCAAATCATCTTTCAATCATTAAATGTTAATAGACTTATTTGATTCCTTAAAAACCGTTTGGATTTCACCACTTAGGTGTTAAGTAATTTTTAATATAGGTTTAAAAAGACTTCTGTATACATTGTAGAGAGGTGCATACACTCGGCCAAAACTATAATACCCTACTGATATTTTGATATTTTTTAAAAATACGCACACCTGTCCATGACCCATATCAAATGTGCAACAGTTGTTTTATTTTTAACTTGTGTGTCTTGCGCAGTGCGTGCAATGAATGTGCTTTAATGAATGGACTGTTGACCGAACCGGATCCCAAAATCGATTTTCCAATGCTACTGCAAAACCTATGAATAGGCTCAGTTACATTTCAAGCACTGAATTGAGCGGTTGAATAACTACATCAAATTTTTGTCTTAATGTCATAAATTTGCATAGAATTTTTGTGGCCTGTCGTGGGGGGAGGACTTATATAAGAATGTCTTGGAAGTTTGTGGAGCAACCAAAGTCTGGCACGGAGACAGCCCTAGATGCCTGCGACTATTTCGTTGATGAGGTCATTGAAGCCTCACGTGGTCTGGGTGCGATTTGTTTTTATCAGCATTTAACCATATGTATGTTGTGACTCATTATAATTTCACAGATGCTCGCGAGGAGGTGCGTCAGATTAAGCACGGCGAGCTGCGTGCAGCGGTCAACGCTGGAGATGAACGCACTGTGCGTGTTCTGCTGGAGGCCCTTGGCCGGGAGCGACAGATTATCGTCAATATGGCAACATCCGGCGCAAACACGCTGCTCTTTCTGTAAGTTTGAAATTGAGGTTTTATAAACCTAAAAAGTAGAATTTTGTTATGCTTTTGTTACATAATCTTAAGTTATATTCTATTATGTTATATTATTTATTCTAAAAAAATCAATCTCTAAGTCATAATCTTAAATTGCATTTTTTTAACAAACTATTACTTTTTTAAACATAAATTGAATTCAATTAGATAAGACTAATTAAATAAAGCAAAGGATCGACCTAACATCTTGGGCCCAGGAGTTTTGAAACCGGTCTCCAAGCTGAGCCCACCCACTTCCAATTTTTAAATAATTGTAGTCTTTAATGTAGCCTCTCCTAATACGACCAATTTTCTTTTTTAGAGCCAGTCAATCGGGATTTGAGAACATCACACAACGTCTACTCGATGCTGGCGCGGATGGACGTTCCCATGCAGTTACAAAGTACTCGCCACTTTATGCTGCCGTGCACAATGGACACTACGGGATTGCTAAGCTAATGTTGGAACGCTTTCCGGAACTGATACAGCAGGCGACAGTTGAGCGCTGGCTGCCGTTGCATGCAGCCTGTATTAATGGTCATATCAAGCTATTGGAACTGATAATCGGCTATTCATATCCTGACTACCTCTATCAGACATATCGTGATGAGGAGGGCCAATGGGAGTGGCGACTGCCCTTTGATGCGAACGCCCAGGATGTGACGGGTCAAACAAGTCTTTATATTGCCAGTTTACTGGGCAACAAGCAACTTCTTGGAGTACTTCTCAAGTGGCAACTGCGTTGCCGTCGCACTCTGAGCGAGGATTCAATCAGCTCCACAGCAGGACAGTCTACTCCAATAACGCCAACGAGGAAACGCATATCCTTTGGCATACAAGCCATTATGTCCAAGCTGCACATATCCGGCGAGGGAGAGACGTTGGAAGCGCAATCAACGCAAGAACAGGAATCACAACGTTGTCCCATCCATATCAATCTGTTGTGTGGTGCAGCTCGGGAAACGGCGCTGCTGGCAGCGGTGCGCGGTGGACACTTGGATGTGGCACAGGCGCTGCTGCAACATGGAGCGAATCCCAATATTGTGGCCAAACCTGTTGAGGATCACAACGATCCCAAGTGTAGCGAAGAAATCTATGGCTTAAGCAATGTGCCCATTGCCGAGGCCTGCAAACAGCGCTCCCTTCCCATGTTGGATCTGCTGCTTAAGTTTGGAGCAAGGGATGATAATGGCACAGCAATAAGTGTGGCCATTGCTACCGAGGATGAAGCCTTACTCAGTCGCCTGTTGTCGCGACGGGTGCATCCCGACTCGGATTATAAGATAAATAAGAAGGGTCTGCCCACGCCAGTGGAGGTGAATGTATTTCTGCCTTCAGCCAGCAATATTTCATACAGCGCCATGTTTCCCAATGTGCCGACTATTATTGATTGGCACAGTCTCAGTATGAATGTGCAGTTGCCATTTGTGCGAAGTTCCTGGCTGGTGAGCGGTGTGCTCCAATTAAATCCTAAGCTGACTTCACATCCCAGGCTTAGCGAGGTGGCACTTACGGCTATAACACGCATTGATTTCTCGCACAATGTGCTGAGCAACATTCCGCCGGAGCTCTTCAATCTGGTTAGCCTCAAGTGAGTCTTTCCCTCTCTCCTTAAATCCCATTTAATTTTCTTGGATTCCTTTTCTTAGATATCTCAACATTGCGCAGAATAAGATAACAGAGTTGCCTGCTCCACTGGGCAAGACCTACAATTGCCCAGTTTTAGACGAACTCTTTCTGCAGGACAATCAGTTGACTTCCTTGCCGGCCGCAATATTTCAGTTGCCCGCTTTAACCATCTTGGATATCTCAAACAATAAGTTGCAAAAGTTGCCTTTTGATCTGTGGCGTGCTCCTAAGTTGCGTGAATTGAATGTGGCCTTCAATCTGCTGCGTGAGCTTCCTGTGCCGCCCATGCAAACAAGTGGATCACTACTCAGTCTGGACAAGTTGCAGTTACTCCAATCCTTTGATGAGCCGTCCTCAAATAAACCACATACACTCTGCCAGCAGACATTGACACACCGGAATCTTTGGTCAACGGCACTTGATATTACGGATAATGATTTAAAGTGGCAGCAGGATCAGGAGCAGGAGCAGGAACAAGCCGTTGCTGAGGGGAAAGCACCACATGGCGCCTCTCAGTTGAGCAGTCTCAATATAGCCAATAATTTGTTCACAAGTATTCCAGCAGCTTTGCCCTGCCTTGCGGTCAATTTGACCCGCTTGAACATGTCCTACAACAGTCTGAGATCAATGGGTCACGTGACTAGTTATCCGGCCACGTTGAAGCAACTGGACTTAAGCCATAATGAAATCTCTTGTTGGCCCAGCTTGCCCCGTATTACGGATTCCGATCCAAATTTGTTGTGCTATAGTTATGTCCAGTTGCCCGATGGCATTGATGAGCCTATTTATAAAACTTCCAAGGGCAGTACCTGCTCTTTTCGTGCCTCTGTGCTAAAGAGCGTCTGCCGACACAGGCGACACTTGCGTCTAGAGGCATTGCGCACTCTTATCTTGGCTGATAATCTGCTGACACGCATTCAGTTGTCCACGGATGATGCGACGACGCTTTTCAATGAAAGCGAGGATGCCGATTGGAGTGTTGTGGGCGTCAACAAATCTAAAGTTATATTTCCCAATCTCTCCATGCTGGACATGACTAACAATTGCCTAAAAGAAATTCCAGCATCTCTACATGAGCTAAGCAGTTTGTCTGTTTTGAATATAAGTGGAAATGTGCAGATTACCGAATTGCCCCCACATCTAGGACTGCTCTCACGACTGTGGAATCTGAACACACGTGGTTGTTTGCTGCAAGAACCGTTGCGTTCCATGATTGAGAGCAAAAAGCACAAGACAATGGACATTGTGGGTTATCTGAAGTCCATTTACGAGGATGCACAGCCATATGCAAGGATGAAGCTTATGGTGGTAGGATCTTGTGGCATTGGAAAAACTACTCTCTTGGATCTACTGCGTCAGGGAGTGGGCAGTGGTTCAAGTAGCTCCAGTTCACATCGTTCAAGGGCTAATGAGAATCATTGGGCCAAACGGATGGGACACTCTCGGAGCACATCACGTTCCCAGCGTCAGGCTAATATTTCTACGGTTGGCGTCGACATTGGCACCTGGATTTGTGAGAAGCGCAAACGAGCCACAGGCTGCCAAGCAATTGTATTTCGTACTTGGGATTTTGGTGGACAAAAGGAATATTATGCCACACATCAATACTTCCTATCTAAGCGTAGTTTGTATCTGGTGCTTTGGCGAATCAGCGATGGTCACAAAGGATTGGCTGAGCTCTTACAATGGCTGGGAAATATTCAGGCGAGGGCACCCAACTCCCCAGTCTTAATTGTGGGCACACACTTTGATACCGTTGGGGAGTCCATCTCAGCACAGCAGGCAGAGCAGCTGCAGCAACTTATACGGGAGAAGTTCATTGCAATTCCGGATGCAGAGAAGATTGGACTGCCACGAGTGATTGACTCCATTGAGATCAGCTGTCGGTGAGTTCTTTCATTTGATTATGCTGAATACTTATTGATACTGTCTAAATTATTTCCTTACAGCACACTGCACAACATTCATTTGCTGGCCAACATCATCTACGACACGGCCATGCAGCTACGCTCTCCAGGATCAAAGGAGCCTCTGCTGCTACAAAAGATTCCCGCCAGTTACATAGCTCTTGAGGATATTGTGAATGTAATTGCTTGTAATTTACGGGCTTCAGGACGTGATCCCGTGCTAGATGCGGAGCAGTATCGGTGTTCGGTTACAGAGCAGATGCGTCTGCACAACTACAAGAGTTTTCGGGATGCAGCCGAGCTCCAACAGGCGACGACGTGGTGTCACGACAATGGAATCCTATTGCACTATGATGATGCCACTCTTAGGGATTACTACTTCCTTGACCCGCAGTGGCTGTGCGACATGTTGGCGCATGTGGTGACAGTGCGGGAAATAAACCCCTTCGCACCAACCGGCGTCATGAAACTGGACGATCTTCAGCTGCTCTTTCGCAGTGTGCATGCACAGGGCAATGGAAATCGCAGGTAGGAAAAACATTTAACCACGAGTGTATGTAAGCAATATATGACAGCTAATGCATTAACTTCTCCTTCAGCTACATTGTCAGTTTGTTGAACAAGTTCGAGGTGGCGTTAACTTGGGACTCCCGCACTCTTTTGATTCCATCATTGTTACCTTTGCAAGAAGCAGCCTCATATAATGAAGGCACCACGGTTAAATTGTTGCAGCGTGTCCGAGGACGTAATCACAATTTGGGTTGCTCTGTTTCCCAGGACTTGAATCTAAATAAACTGATCTATGAGCAGCATTCGCCACGTACTCCAACGTCAAGTGCATGTTTAGCCAGCCAGGGATTGCGTCGCATGTTGTTGATGACATATTTTCCATCTGGCTTTTGGTCGAGGCTCATCACTCGCGTCTTGGCTGATGAACAAATCATTGAGGCCATTCGTGGTGTCTATGTTCCCGCACAAGATGTGAGTACAACTTTTAACAATGTTAAATTAACAATTCGTAACAATTAACAATTCAATAACGTATTTAATAATACTTTTTCTTTATTATTTTTAGAAATATTTAGACTTTGATTTACGCAGTTCCTTAGAGCAGGATACCCAGTGGAATCTCTGGCAGACGGGCGTAGCACTTTATTATGGTCCTATATTGATCTTTCGCATTTGGGAGGTGCCGTTTCAAAACACTGAGCGCACACAGCCTTTTCGCACAGCCAGCAATCGTTTTAAACTTAAGTTGGATGGCATTTGGAGTGATGTCAATCTGTGTTCCTCTAGCATTTTGGATGTTTACTTTCCGTTGTTTCACGTGAGCATATCTCAAGAACTGGATGCAGGCGAGAGACAATTGCTGGCCGAACTTCAACCTCACATGTCTCAAGTTGCCAAGTTGTTAGCTTTGGTTGTGGACCACATAGATCTTTTACTTGAGGATTGGTATCCAGCGTTGGGCACACGATTTGTTCACACATCCGAAGGTCGTTTTTTGATCACTCGCCTTGTGCTGTGTCCGCGCTGTCTCAGGAAGCTGCAGCTTCAGAATACGACAGATCCTGTTGAGCGAGAGCCCAATTTTAATGGGAATCGTCCAAGTCGTAGCAGCAAGCGTGGTGCCTTCTTCCTCCATGGAGCTGGTGATCCTGGTGACGATGGTGCTTTAAATGTCTTCTCAGCGTATTTGAATGCAACCGCAAGCCGAGAAAGACGCTCTGCAGACTCACTGGGTGCTGGTTCAGATGCAGATTCCGGTGTTGGACCTGACTCTGCATTCTCTTCACGCAACACCTCCGTAGACGGGCATCCCGCATATGCGTCACATCATCTGCCAGACAACTCCAATGTATGTTATGCATGGATGGTCGAGGAGTGCATATTATCGGTGTATAATCAGAGTAAACTTAGCTGTCCTGTGCATCTGGAGCAATCAATGGCACAGTTGGCGCCAGATGTGATTTTTGCAGACATTCCCGACAAGCACACAATTGCCACGGAGTGCATCATCAAGGGTTCGCTGCTAGGACGCGGTGCCTTTGGATTTGTCTTCAAAGCTAGCTGCAAAATGCGCGGTACTCGAGCTTTTCGCTCGGTGGCGATGAAAATGCTACAACCGGTACCACCAGGAGCCCGAGCCAAGGAGGTGAGTCTACAACTTTTGAACTTGTTTGGCAACTTCTCATTTATCCCATTTTTAGAGCGCTTTAATGGCCTATAAGGTGGCTTTGGGCAAGTGGGATCGAGATCCTTTGCAGCATTCCTGCAAGGCTTACTGTACCGCCAGACAAGAGCTCGCCGTACTTTTAACTCTTAAGCATCCGAACATTGTGCCCTTGGTGGGCATTTGCATTAAACCACTAGCTCTGGTCCTCGAACTTGCACCATTGGGAGGTCTTGATGCTCTGTTACGTCAATATAGACGCAGTGGTGCTCACATGGGTCCACATACGTTTCAAATGTTGGTGGTGCAGGCAGCGCGTGCTATAGAGTATTTACACCGTAGGCGTATCATCTATCGGGATCTGAAATCAGAAAATGTACTTGTTTGGGAGTTGCCCCAGCCACATAGTGAGGATTCCCCTCGGAACCAAGTGCACATTAAAATCGCCGATTATGGCATCAGTCGACAGACAGCGGCTGGTCTCAGTGCAAAAGGTTTTGGTGGCACTGAAGGCTTCATGGCACCCGAGATTATACGCTTTAATGGTGAAGAGGAATACACAGAAAAGGTAGGTTTGTAAGAGCTTAAAGGTAGGCTGGCTTAATATCTCTTTGTTTTCGTAGGTGGATTGCTTTTCCTTTGGCATGTTTATCTATGAAAACATTAGTCTGCGTCAGCCCTTTGAAGGCCACGAGTCCATCAAGGAGTGCATTCTCGAGGGCAGTCGTCCGGCTTTAACGCAACGGGAGACACAGTTTCCAACCTGCTGCCTGGACTTGATGGTCCTCTGTTGGCACGAACAGCCACGGCGTCGACCTTCAGCTAGCCAGATAGTGTCAATACTCAGGTATGATAACCTCAATATATAAAATAGAACCACCACCAGTAAATTTACTAGTAATAGCAATTACCAAAAAGTTATGGATTTTAGTTCCTTAGACATTTAAAAATATTTTGGTACTGGACAATCAACATTATTTTATGTTTAGTGCTATAGTTTTTGTTATTCATCGCGCAAAATACGTGCTCTATTTTCTCATTTTATTTTTCTTTTTGCTCGTTAGCTCACGCGCTTTGTAAATATTATGTAGACCAATTTTAATCTTATAATTTCTAAGAAATTCGAATTATTGCAAATTGAATTTTATATGTATACAAGTTTTTAAGCAATTTTTCAATTATCTTTAGCGCTCCAGAGTGTATTCATCTACTGGACGTGGTGGCATTGCCACATAGCGACAAGATTGTGTGTGGAGCCTTTCAGCTGCTTTTGGGCGGCCTCGAGGAGGATCGCTCAGGATTGGAGCTATGGTTGCCAGCCTTTGGCTCACGCATCGATATATTGGATGTTTCGTCAGCTGGCAGCTTGTTACAGTGCAGTAGCATAAGTTGTGCTCCCCAGCCGCAAATGGTGGCGCCTAAAACGCCAGAAAATACGGCATCGACACGTGCTCGTTCTGCTCAGCGTATTCCCAAGGTGAATATGATGTGTTGTTGTCTGGTGGGCGAGACGATTTGGATGGGAGATGTGTCGGGCAATTTGCATGCTTATAGCACATCGAGCTATGCCCATTTATTTTCCTACATGCTTGATCCCGCCATCAAGTCAGCTGTGATAAGTCTTGTTTATATGGAGGGAATTGCACGCGTTGCCGTCGGATTGCACAATGGTCGAGTATTTCTGGTGGATGCCAGTCGAATGCCTAGTAATTGCGCCTTTGCCGAGGGTTCCTTTGTGCTCACCGAGATTTGTTCTGGTTTTGTGTTACATGCCGCCTGTTCAGTGCTCATTGATGGGTAAGATTAACATTCCCACTGGAAATTGCAATATTTCTAATTGAGATTTCATTATTTACAGCATCTATGAGCTTTGGTGTGGCGAAATAGCTGGGAAAATCAACGTTTTTCCGGTGAATGAGTCGGGTGTATGTGGACATCAGGCCTTATGTCACAGCGAGGAACCAAATCTCATTGAAGATGTTAAAGTGGCACGGCTGTGCAGCAATGATAGCCATGTCTTTAGCTGTCTGTATCCCGGTTGCATGGTCTATCAATGGGGCGCCTCTTCCAAGCGCATTGAAAACAAATTGGACTGTTCCAAGCTGTTGCCCTGCTCCGAATCACTTCAAAGCATTGCCATTGATGAGCATGTCAATTTAATTAAATGCCAAATTTCTGCATTGGCTGCACACAACACGGAGCTCTACATAGGCACCACTTGGGGTTGCCTCATTGTTGCAGAGCTGCAAACGTTGCGTCCTATCAGCGTTTTTCGACCATACGAGAACGAGGTAAAGTTTTCTAAAAATTACAGCTAAAATTTGATTATATATAAACCGAAATTCACTGCTTTTTCAGATCAAGGCAATCATAACGATGCACAATGCTGGCGTTCCTTTGATTGCTACACTTGGACGACGCTATCGCTCTTTAATATCACGTTATGTGGACACCGTCGAGAACACACCAAATCCGCCGGGCTCTGTAGTGAGTACACCCACGCATGGTGCTGCCAAATCTGTGCCTCAAGTGGATGTGGATAATCACATACATTGTCTGCTGTGGCGAGCCAAGCACTGGACGTAAAACAGATCTCAAATAAGTCAAAATACTCTGCAATATTGCTAAAAATATTTATTAATCCTCTCCAGAAAATTCTAATTATGCGATAAGAAATTTTGTTAATTTGTAGCACTACCTCTGCTGCTTACGAGTATAGTCGTAATATTCCTTATGGTGCTTTTGGAAATCAAGCACTTAAAACTAAAGAACTATTAACAATTAAGCACATTGAATATGGCAATTTTTAGGATATTTAACATAATTTTACAACAATATTTGAAAAGTATTCTAACTCGTTTTCTTAAGCAGTTTTACTGAACGTTTTTTAAGCAAGAGGCAAGCATTCCATTTCAATCAACAAACTTTTAATAAAAATGACAATTTTCAATTTAACTCCTGTCTGATGGAACCCACTGACATTGAAGATTGACGACTACGAGAATATATTGAGGCCGAACTCTTTAGAACTCGTATATAGTTGTTGAAGTCGATAAGGAACTGGAACTCTTCTTTTAGAGCTTCCTTCAGCGGCACCTGTAAGTTAACATTTATATTCCGTTTCAGTTATTTGAATTAGATTGAGACATATTACGCGATAGTGTCTTGCTTTGTTCATGGTGAACAGCACCCAACTAATGGCTCCATAAAGCAGAGCACAAGCACTGCCCACAAGGAGCACCAAGAAGACGCCAGCTAAATTGTCCATGGCCAGTGGTGTGGCATCAGGTACATCCTCCTTTGTGGTACATATGCCAGTGCCAACCTCGTTCCACCATTTGTTTTTCATCTTCTCCAGCACACCCTGCTCTTGGAGCTGTAACAGAGCATTGTTAAATTTACCGCGATGTGGCCAATCTAGATGGACAATAGAATAGATTAATAACTGAATAGTAATGTAGGAGAAATAGATACCCATATAAACTTTGTTTTGTATTATACTATAAAGCATTATATAAAGAATAATTTCGCATAATTAACTTGAATATAGACTTTAAAGTATATCAGTCTGTATGTAAATAATATTACATCTAATTAGTTTTGCTTACTTTTCCGCATAGCAATACCATACGTTTTTTCATCAAGAGGATCACCAATTTTTTTAAGATTGCATTCACGTTTTGTGTTATACTCAATGGTTGTGGACTCCATAAGAAAAGCATAGTGAGTGCTGTCCTTAACCCTTTGTACGCCCTCCTCATTTGATTCCGTCAAATGTTGCGGATTTTCAGTCATAAACTTGTTCATTTTAATGAAACGTTCATCTTCAGAAGTCTGAAAAGCTATACATAGTAGAGTTGTATAGTTAAAAACCTACATTTATATACTGATTTTACCGAAAAGAAATTTCGCGTCGATCCTGAGGCTTTGGCACCATAGACAACGCCGTCTTTGTTGTCGGCCAAATCTTCGACACTGTCGATCAAACTTTGTGGTTTCTCAATGGTCAAAAAGGCAGCCAAATTAGCGGTATATGAAGAGACAACAATTAATGTGAAAAACCACCAGAAAGTAGCCACAATTCTTGTCGATAAGGATCTGAATCGTATTCGATATTATATTGTTCTTCATTTTATTTTATTATTATAAAAAAGTGAACTCACTTGGGTCCAATTTCCGAGCCCTGTTGTAGCAACGCACCAGTTGTGAACCATATGGAATTGCCTATAGTAAATTGATTTTCCAGTTCTTCAGGCTCTTCAATACAAGGGTATGGATTATCCCATTCGCTGGGCGACAGACGGCCAAGGATAAAAAAGCTTAATGAAACACCAAAAAATGAAAAACCCAAAAACCACCAGACCTCCGATGAGAACGGATCCATGAAGGTGAAAAGCTCTGGTTTTGCTTTTTGCGGCTTTAAATAGAGTATGGAAATACCTGGAATATTTATTAAGTATTACAGCTAGTCGAAGTTGTACCAATGTTGTAGTGCCTACCAAGGTTCATAAATGGTATACTAAAGTCAACGGCCTCTTCACGTTCCGATGTTATAGTCAGATCGGTGATAGCTAAGTCAGCGTACTAGAAATATGTATAGGTGTTTTGTATTAATTATAATTTTTAATTCGATATTCCAACCACATATTTACTTACACCATGCCTAATCTGGTGTAGCATGCCAGTTGATTCATTGGTGCTCTTATTGAACGCACCATACTCCTTTCCACCATTTTGAAATGTGTAGTTGAATCCCAGTTTATCTGCAAGCTCCATGATCAGATCCACGCCGTATCCTTCGTACTGATTGTTTCCTTCGAGCTGCTTGTAACTCTCCACCAAACTGGCATATGGCTTGTTCTGTAAAATAAACATGACCATAAGCTATTATAGGAAGGTTGTATACAATTGTATCGCTTTTTACCGGAACCGAAAGCAACACAATAAACGTTGTGTTGGCCAGTGAAATGTCAATTGAATCGTACTGGGAATTTGAAGGTGCTAAACGCTCTTGCGTAAAGTTTCGCTCTTCATCCCAAGTGCCCACTTTTATAATACCCGAGGGTTGCAGCCTAATGACATCCAGATGATAGCCTTTTCTCACATTGCCCTCAAAATAGATGGGCCCGGTGAGCAATCTCTCCTTAAGGCGTAGCTAAAATAACAGATATTGAAAGATCTTGAAACTCTCATTGATACCTCAAGATTACCGTTCTCATATAATTTTTGAAAGATGAACCATCGTCTCGAACACTTTCCGTGCGTTGTGAGCAATTCTGAGAAATGGGCTTAAAGGGCAGATTTTTAAGGGTTTCGGCAAACAATTGCACAGCATCGTAAGTAAGCGCCATTTCCACGGTAATGGGACAAGATCCTTCAAATAGAACAATGAATAAACGGTTTCAATTAAAGTACATTATCTTACCATTTCGATTTTCATCCTGTTCGATATTATAGCCCAATTTTAGCATTAGTTCCTTCACCGCCATCTTTTCAGGTGAGAACAGCCGCAGACTTGTTATATTAGCTTCACTGTATTTGTACTCTTCTAGATCGAATGAATGGAAATCCAAATTTCCAATTATATAGCTATAGTCCTCATTGATAATGCCAACTTGTTGAGCCTGCAAGCAAATATACATAGTTATATAGGTTTTTTCTAATGTAATGGAACTTACCTGATTTAGAAATTCTGGCATAGTCTCCGTGGATCCCACGACTACAATTCGATTGTCTTGGGACTTTCGTATACGTCTCAGAATAGTTTTATAGTTGCCATTTAGTTGCATATCATAACGTAGAACCGTCACAATTGGACCATTCATGCCAAAGAGGGAGTTTAGTTCATTCAAAATACTCAAGTACTCCGCTGTGAAAATATCTTAAATTATAATAAAGAGACATTTTTAAATATATATGAAGTTCACCTGATTCATAGAGAAATATAAAACGGGACCAATCGAAAGATTTAATGAGGCTGTAAAGAGCCCTGGATATATCTTTTGGATGAGGATGGAGATTAAAGCCTTCGGGATATTCACTCATATAGGAATAAATATGGGGTATATCCATGGCATCGCATATGGACATCAGATGCACAGCCGTATGACGTGAAGAGGGACCAAAGACTCCGGCTATGCCTGTCTGGAATAAGAAGTTTTGTGCAATTTGTTATTTATGATAAGGAAATGAGATGTAATTAAGCGCAATTTATTTTAAATGTGAATAAGAAACATTTTAGTATTAATTAATACGGGTAAAAAGGATTAAAAAAGAATCTTTATATGTAGAGATTTTGAAAACAGTAATTTCAATTCAATTTTACCTCTAGCATTCTGCAGAGATTGCGATAACTATGAAAGGCATCGCCGTAGTTCACATCCGCTTTAAGAGATGACAGGGATAAACCAAGTTCCTGGTTGGCCACATCTATAGCATGATCAAATACAATGTTCATTTGATCCGTATTCTGATCCGTCAACAAGCCTATATTGAGTAAATATCGTATAATCATTTGCCGGTTTGTTGATAAACAAAAACTTGAACTTATTGAACACATTTGTGGTTCATCCTCTAGTGTCTAGACAAATGTCTCGATCAGTCGGAAAACCCAAACAAACAAATATACTACATACTTAAAAAAATTTTTATGAGCTTTCGGCGATGATGGAACGAACAGCATGTTCTCTTTACGAGACATTAAAAATAAACCAAGCGTTTTGAGATCGAGAAAAACCTACCAATTGGTACACTGCCCAAATTCTGGATTCCATCATAATCTCCAAAATGATCTTGTTGTGCGCTAAGAATTGTTATTCTCAAGTATATTATTGAAACGAATATAAAAATGTTGCACTTTTGCATTTTATTGCATAAATCAATTACAATTTTTTCTATACATATATATAGATTGAATTAATAACATTAAATGCTGTGCGGAATTTGTGTTCTCTTCGCGACGAGTGAAAAATGACAACTGTGGACTTTTCCAAAATAATGATTTTAAATACTTTTTTGAGTGAAAGCTTCAAAAGCTTTTGCGTTATTTAAAAGTTTATTAAAAAGTTTTGAGTGGACAAACAGATAAACACAATGCAAAATGTTTGTAGAATATTTTAAAATAATTGTTTTTTTTTTATTTAAGCATCCTCCGGAATATTGTTTTCCGAATCTGTTTCGAGCGATTCAATAGATTGCGAAGAGTTGCGGCTGTGAGAGTAGACAGACTGGGCACTTTTCAAAGCGCGTTCATTCTCCCCAAAACTAATGACAATTTTAAACTCCTCAGCAAGTGCATCACAGAATGGAACCTAAGGAGTATTCAGATTTTAATTTTAAATATTTATATTAATCGAATCTTACCTCGTAGAATTTGGCTTTCCTGAAGACAAATAAACACCAATACACAAAAGAAAGGACAAAAGAAAGGACGGAACCGAAGATCAACACTAAATAAATGCCGCTTAAATTTTCCATGCCAAGTTCCGAGGGACCATCGTCTTTGCTTGGAGCCTAGAAATTTACACACATTATAGAATATAATATCTATAGCAACTCCAGAACTTACACCACAAACTCCAGCTCCTATTTCATTCCACCATTTGTTCTTTAGTCTGGCCAAGACGCCTTGCTCTTGCAACTCCAATAAAGCATTGTTAAACTTATCTCGATATGGCCAATCTACAGGCTCACATATAAGTATCTTATGTATCTACAATATCTTATTATGTCCTGTGGATACTCACTTTTGGGCATGGCTATGCCGTAACCCTTTTCATCGAGAGCATCACCAATTTTTTTCAGATTACACTTTCTTTGTATATGATACTCGATAGTTGTTGACTCCATTAAAAAGGCATAATCTTCGTCTACTCTATCGACGCCCATCTGATTATTTTCATATAACATTTTAGGATTTTTGGCCATATACGCATTCATCTGAATATAAATTGGCTCCTCGGAAGTCTAGAATAATTAGAACATTATTATTTCTCCAAGACTATATTATTTCAATGGTGATTACTAAGAAGAAGTTTCTGGTGGATCCGGATTTCTTGGCTCCATATTGTACTTCGTCTTTATTATCAGCCAAATCTTTAACACTGTTTATGGAACTTGTTGGGTTTTCAATGGTCAGAAAAGCGGCCAAGTTGGCGGTATATGAGGATACCATAATCAATGTGAAAAACCACCAAATAGATGATATTGTCCGAGTACTAAGAGCTCTGTGAAATGAGAAATTAATAATGTAGCTATAATTTGTTTTCGTTAAATTATTATTTCATTACTTCGGTGCAATTTCAGAGCCTTGTTGAAGTAACGCTCCGGTAGCAAACCACAGTGAGTTATTTATGGTGAATTGATTCTCTAACTCTTCTGGCTCTTCAATGCAGGGGTAGGGATTATCCCATTCGGAAGGTGAGAGGCGACCCAGCACAAAGAGACAAAGGGAAACACCGAGATAGGCAATGCCGAGATAAAGCCATACTTCTTTTGAAAATGGGTCCATGAAGGAGAAGAGAGCTGGTTCCGCTTTTTTAGGCTTTATATACAGAATGGCAATACCTTTAAAGAGCATTAAAGTATTATTAAACGGTAGAAATATCGGGAAAGAGCTTTACCTAGATTCATAAATGGTATGGAAAAGTCTATGACCTCCTCTCGCTCCGATGTGATTGTTAAGTCCGTAATCGCCAAGTCGGCATGCTATATTAGAAATTTTAAATGGTCATAGAGTTATCAGTATATTTAAGTTTTTGCTTACACCCTCTACAAGCTCCTTTAGAAAACCGGTTGTTATGTTTGTTGTCTTATTGAAGCTACCATAATCATTGCCACCATTGCGAAAGATAAAGTCAAAGCCCAGTTTTTCAGCCAGCTCCTTGATCAGATCAATGCTATAGCCCTCAAATTGAGCATTGCCAACTAAAGTGTTAATGCTTTCCACCAAGCTGGCATAGGGTTTGTTCTAAATTAAAGATATGGGTTTTATTTTGGTGACTGTATCGCTTAAAGGTTCCACTTACCGGCACAGAGATTAAAACTCTGAAGGTTTTATTTACTAAGGAGTCTTCTTCAATGTCAATTAATTGAGATTTTTGCTGTGGCCGTTGAAACTCAAACTTCTTGCCCTCCTCCCAAGTGCCCACCTTGACCAGACCCACAGTTTGCAGCTCAATCACATCGAAACTAAACGCCTTACGCACATTGCCCTGAAAGTAAATGCGACCAGTGATGGTTTTGTCCAAAATTTCCAACTGAAATCAAGAACAGTTTAATTAATGACTTAAAAGAGATTATTTATAAGAAAAGTGGACTTACTGTTCGCATATAATTCCGGAAAGTGGATCCATCTGGCTGGACATTGTCGTGTCGTTCGGAGCAGTTTAATTGTTGTGGTTGATATGGCATATTGTTGGTTGTTTCGGCAATAACTCGGACAGCATCGTAGGTGAGAGCCATTTGCAAAGTAATAGGTGAGGAACCTAGAGAAGAATGTTAGATATAAAATTTGTTTTTTATTAATTTAATAGATTACACTTACCAAAATTTAATGGTTCACTCTCGCCAAGTTCATGATTTAAAGTATCAATTAAATCGCGTACTTCTTTTTTGTCGGGATCAAACATGCGTATTCCCGTTATGTTAACCTCACTATATTTGTACTCCTCCATTTCATAGGTGTGCAGATCCAAGTTTCCCACAAGATACGTGTAATCCTCATTCATAATACCCACTTGTTGTGCCTGACGTAGAAACTCGGCGACTCCTTCCGTGGATCCCACAACGACAATGCGACTGTCATCCGATTTGCGAATGCGACGAAGAACTGACTTGTAGTTGCCATTGAGATTAAGATCGTAACGCATCACCTTGATGACGGGACTTTTGGTGCCATAAAGTGTCACCAGATGATCCAATATAGTCAGGTATTCAGCTGGAAGAGGAGGGGCATGACATATCTGAACGAATCTTAAACTGTAAGTTACTAACAAGATTCATAGCAGAAAATAAATCGTGACCATTTAAAGTTTTGGATGATGTCGTAGAGTACATGGGCAATGTCCTCCGGATGTGGATGTAAGTTGAAGCCATCAGTCTGTGGACTCCACGAGAGATGAGGATTTATAAAGGGTATATCTTTGGCATCGCACGCATTTAACAAATGAGCCGCAGTATGTTTAGCAGCGGGTCCAAAAACAGCTCCAACTCCATTCTAAGGGGAATATTTTTTAATTATTTATGTTTGAATAAAAAAAACTCACATATTTTCCTGACCTGCATTAGACTGCAGAGTTGTGAAAAAGCCTGCACAGAATTTCCATAAGGGACTTTTTCTGTTTCACCCACTAGAGGAATACTAAGATCGCTGTTAACCACAGCGATAGCATGCTCGAAGGTTTGTTGTATTCTGTCCGTGGGATCATCGGTGATAAGACCTGTCTCAATTTTTGAGTCAAAGAGTAATGAGTAAAAAGAGCTAATGAGTGATTTTATGGGACCTTACCAATGCGAATCGCTTGCTCTCCATAGGAACTAGCTCCATAACCACGGACCTCATTGGGCCACAGCAAAATAATGCAAATTAACCAGAAATGCATTTCAGCTATTCTAAATATTAAAGAATTTATCTTTTTTCTTCTATTTTTTGTAAATTAAATTTCACTTAGTCGCTTTGGTATCTTTCATATCTATTGATAGCCGTTTTTTCTGATTGTCTATATATATTTTTGGATCTTTCCCACACACAGAAACGATCTGTTCGAAGTTCCGTTCCCGCTGAGCACACGGCTCCGACTGAAGGGAAACTCTACTCTGAGTTTTAAAAATGCTCAAAAAAGTTTTCCAAAATATATACATTTTGTGCTTGAAAAAGCTGCAAAAGTTTTGGAATTGCCAGTAGTGTTGAAAAATCCCGGAAAATAATTGATGGTACGTTAATTCGATTGTGAATGCTTTGAAATTTGTTGTTTTGATTTTATTAAAATTATCACAAAACATAACTAATTGCAACTAAATTAATTCAAGTCAAAAATATAAATAGTTAATTATACTATGAAATATATAAAATTAGAAAGCATACAAATTATTTTTGGCACAGTTCGCTACATTGCAATAAATATATATTTATATTGTTAACGTCTTTGAGTAAATCCTGTTTTATGAGTGGCAAGTGTACTTTGAAGCTTCTGGTTAAAGTTCCAACATTAACAATGCAAGCTGAAATGAAAAATAAAACAAAGAATTTAGTATATACTTGAAAGTTCAACAAAAGTTCTTTATGAATATTGGCTTAATCTAATTTCGAGTTTAAATTAAAGTGAATAAATTTAGAAGACGAGCAACTTTGCGTGTTTCATTTTTAAATATGATAAATTGGAGAAAATCAAGTTTTCTTGAATATCCTTTGGCATTTGCCAAGTGGCGCATAACAATTGGAACCCAATTGCAAAGACAATTGAAGAAGTCGACGGCAATAACAACAACTTGAGGAAGACAAACCAACTGGTGAGCATAAATCACCATTAATTAAGTGAATGTGAATGTGAATGAGAATGAGTCGCAAATGGGTCCAAGTGAAGTGTGGCGTTGTTGTTGTCACAACAACCCATCCAAGGAGAAAGCTGAGAACTCCGAATCTAATGATGCTAAATTGAACCAATGAATGGGAATGCGAACATGAATATGAATATGATTGAAAGGGGCATTCGAATACTCACATTTAGTGTTAGACTTTCACTAGGGTATGAACTTGTATTTAGGAATACTTAGTTTGTAATACTCTTAGGCTATGTATGTAGATAATCCATGCAGTAGGACTCTCTTTCTCTCTATCTTTCTACCAGACACTGCATTTCTTCTGAGGATTCATGGGTGTGCCCGCTGCACAATTGAACTCGCGGGCAAAGTCAAAGGAGTTGGAAAGCGTTCCAATAACTCGATAACGTCCCGGACTATGTATGGCCGTATTAAGTTTATTCCGTATCGCTTCCGGTCGCATAGCACCACACCACACCTGCCCAAAATTCAAAAAGAACAGCTGCGGTCCAGTCATATTCATTACCGGCAATATGTCTTCCTTCGCCTCCTGTGGATTCGCATTTGCCCAACGCATGTAGGCGTGGAATGCTTGTCGCAAGCCTCCATTGTCTGCGATGTTCTCACCTAAATAGAGGGTGGGAGAGAGAGGGAGGGATACTAAGAAAGGGAGATAATATAATGAGTTACAGTAAAGACTCACAAAGTAGAACTTAGAAATTAGACCAATAGCTACAACTTTGGTTCTAATTTGTGAGCAAATAAACAAAACTGTTTTCTGTTTTGATTTTTTGTGCATACGATGAATAGCTAAGAAATGTCTAGAAGTTTGTCCCATTGTTAATTTTAGTGCTTTACATTTTCAAAACTGTTTTTGATAAATTTAAAAATAGTGGTATTCAATGAAATATTATTTTTTCACTATTTTTAAATAATAAGAAATGCAGAAATTAAAAGTTCAAAATTTTACAAAATTTGATTGGCAAGAAATGCGTTGTTTTATGAATGGTCCAGAAAAAATGGTTTGCTTTTTAGATATATTTTGTTAACTCTAAAATATTTGGCGAACTTCATGTCATGCTTCATGTTTACTTTATTCCCAATTAAATTCCATAGAAAATAAATGGTGGGTTTTGCAAAAATTATATATTATGTGCAACGCAGCAAAAAACACCGACTTTTGCATTTCGTTACTTTTTATAGGAATAAGATAATATAATAATTTAGTATGAATAGTTCAGTTTAAATCACTTTTGTCTAATTTTTTTTAATCTGCTGTAAGTCCAAACTAGTGCAATAAATTAGGTGGTTCTTATTTATGAGAGTCTACTGTAAATGATTAAGGGACAATAGACAGGAGGTTTACCTTGCGTGCTTTCGCCGTTAAGCGTTATTCCCACCTCCTCGACCGTGTAATTGCCGTACTGTGAGATGATGCAGCGAGCGCGTTCATCGAATCCATGAATGGAGGCGTCCGTCCACCATTTGTGAATGTTGCCATTGCTGTCAAAGAGACGTCCTTTGTCGTCAAAGCCGTGGGTTAGCTCGTGACCAATGACAACACCAATGCCGCCAAAGTTCAATGACTTGGGGAAGTGTCGATGGTAGAATGGGGGCTGAAGGATGCCCGCGGGGAACATGATCTGGTTCTTATTGCGACTGTAATACGCGTTAACAATGGCAGGTGCCGTCTGCCAGTTGGTTTTGTTCACACGCTCATGCAACTTGGCCTGCTCCATTTTGGCTGTGTGAAGGAGCACATTTAACGTATTCTCAAAATACTTATCCGGATGGATATCAATGCCGGCATACTTTTCGTTCAACTCTTCGGCATTTAATATGAAATCTGGATAGCCGATTTTCAGTGACATTGCATTTACTTTCTCCTCAGCCAACTGCTTGGTGCTTTGATCCAACCAATCTGTTGTCTTTAGTATTTCCCGGAATGCCTGCTGCAGTTCATGGGTCATTCTCAATGTATCCCTCTTGCTGTTGTCATCGAAATACCGACTTACGAACATGGAACCCACTGCCATGCCCATATTCGTATTCACCTGTGCTATGCACACCTTCCATCGCTGTGGACTCTCTTCTCTTCCGAACAGAGAATGATAGAAACTTTGTTTGATATCGTCAAACCGATCATCCAAATTGTTAATGCGATGTCTAACAAATCTCCACATCATGTAGTTGGCCACAGTGCGAGGCTCTGTGACAGCGAGTAGAGCAACCAATTGTTTCATATAATCCACCGCATAGATCACCACCTGCTCCGTATCATTCACATTGCGTCCTTGCAGTGTGCTCAGATACGTTGTCCAGCCAATTTGAGGCACTGTCGCCTTCAGCTGCTGAAGTGTCATTCTCTTATAGAGCTGAAAAGTACAGAACGAGAAAACGAGTTAAAGCAGAATACAAATAAGAATGCGCATAAATTCGAGATTTCCTTACAGTGAGATATCCTTACAAGAATTTGTTAATCTAATATAAATAAATGGCTTCTGCAAAAGCTTGTGCGAAAGCTTTCTATTCAGATCGAGAAGTGGCTATATATATATATCATGTGTAAAGGCTACACATTTTAAATCGATTTCAGAATATTAAGAATATATGAAAATTCCCTTTATTCAACCTTTTATATACTCATATAGAAAGATTTTCATAATGTTAAATAATATGTATTAAATTTACCTTTTTAAAGTTCTTTTCAAAATCTGGTTCAAAATGTAAAAAAATATAGCGTTCCCCCTTTCGAAATTTTGTTTTCCCTATTGAGAGTTGACTTTGTCCAAACTCTACTGAATTTTCTCAAATTTATTATACTATTCTTTTATATTTTTAATAAAGATTATAAAAAAAGAAGGTAAAACTTACCTTCGTTACATTGAGCCTTTGTTCTGCAGGAGCCGTAATCCCTGCTAGTCTCGTCTCAAAGGCAATCAATTCGGAGGCGGTTCGCAATGCATCCGATTTATTCGCACCTAGTTTCTGCATCACTTCGGACATGTAACGCTGATAGGCATGAAGATACTTTGCATTATTCTGTTGCAGGAAATACTCTCGTGTGGGCAACCCTAAGCCGGTTTGATCAAACTGTATGATATTCTCCTCGGAGTTCTTGATATCTGCGCCCACCCATTGAACGATAAGTATATCGTTATTGTAGCGACGCAATGTGGCCGCCAGTTGTTGCCAATTGAAGTTTGTGCTCCGCCATTCCGGATCGAGTACAGGCCAACCTCCCAGATGACGAATAAGTGTCTGCAAGGGCTCGAGTCCTCGTCGTGAGAGGAGTTCACTGTTCACACAGGATTTGTAAAGATTCTTGGCCTTTAACTGGGCATCATGCTTGGGTTTCAAGAACTCGCTGGTGATCACCGGCAGTTGTTCCTTATCCTTGATCTTATCGTTCTCATTTTCCTTGTTGTTGGTGGCAATCACAGATGCTTCCTCCTCTTGCGACTTTTCATGTGGCGTCTCAATAAGTCGCTTCCTTTTGGTGTTATTGGAGAATCGTTTATACCGAACCAGGACACGATTTAGCAAATGCCTTCTTCGTACAATATGACGACGTAGTTGCTCAGCTCTTAATTCAGCAGCCTGATCCGTTTCCGGTTCCTGTTCATTAAGCGTAAAGAGTGTGTTATGGACACGTGTCTCGGCGCTGGGCATCTGCATGTTTTTCTCGAGAAGATTGCGGAGCACGACGTCCAGACTCTCCCGGAGCATTTCGAAGGTATCAAAGCCAGCCTTGTCTTTGGGTATGGGATGCAGTTTCTCCCAGTTGCCGCAGGCATACTTATAGAAATCCACACAAGGATCTATCTGTGTGTTCATGTAACGTTTCATGGTCTTGGCCTGAGCTAGACGTATGTCATCTCGTGTTCCTTGTT
This sequence comes from Drosophila putrida, assembly GCA_037043535.1. Classification (NCBI taxonomy): domain Eukaryota; kingdom Metazoa; phylum Arthropoda; class Insecta; order Diptera; family Drosophilidae; genus Drosophila; species Drosophila putrida. The sequence continues at coordinate 2,670,303 of JBAMBI010000135.1, forward strand.
CGTTCCAGAAAGAGGGTAATGCAGCCTCAACTAAAGGAGACTCCGGTTCCTTCAAACTCTGCTCTAGCTCTGCTTCTCTTCGCTCTCGTACTGACCAGTATTGCAGGGTCTCTGGATATCGTTTGGGAATTTGAGCCTCCCTTTGACTGGCATCCTGTTCCTGTCCTGCATCATCTTCGCTTTGGACATTTAATTCATTATCGAAGCACTCGCGTGGCATGGAAACGACACCAGGGCCATGTGGCAAAAAGGATGTACGAGCATCCTTCATCAATATGCTGCGTTCCTCCAAATCCAAAGTCTCTCCATTGCCATAGCGATAAGGTAGACATCTTCTGGCCCTCGACTCCAACTGACTTTGCTTCGTGTCTGGCAAAAGGAACTCTTCGGTGATGAGCTCATTGTAGTTGTCGCTTTCCGGCAGCAGAGACTCGTAATCTTGTATAAACTCTGCCATGGATGTTGCTGTTTGTTGATTGCGGACACGTTGCTCGCTGAGCTGCAGAACTTGCAGCATTCCATCCAGCCGCAGTAGCAACAACAGTACCAATGTCAATGGCAGCATTACCACTGGAAGCAACAAAAGCAATTTGCAGCATGTTAAACCGGGACACCACTGTAAACGTCCCGTTTGTTGGTTAACTCCCAATCCCAAAGTGACGCGAGGGCGATGAACAGGGACGGAGTGCACCTGTGGCAGTGCCAACTTCAACGGACTATGTCGGCTCATAACACAGTTATGAAGATGAATATGAATATGATTACGAGTATAGCTAGCGAATAGTTCCAAATGTGCGATGTGGCCTTTATTCTCTTTTATACTTTAATTAAACGCAATTTTTAACGCGACGCAATTGCGAAACAATGAAAAGCCGAGAGAATCGAGAGAACCGAGAACTGGGAACTGAGAACTGTAAACTGCGAGCCGAGTAGCAATTTAGCCGAGATCGTGCTGGCGCATCAGTCGATCGCGCAATGCCTACTAAAAAGTGCCAAGCTTCAGAGCTGTGGCTCTGCCACTGACCACTGATCACTGACTACTGCACCCGGCTGTCCAAGCTGGACGGGACGCAATCACGGCGCGCGACAAACAATTGAATGAAGACGTAAATCGACGACGACGGCGCTACAATAAAAACCCTCTAAGGCAGCAAAAGATGGAGGAAGAGATAAGTAGATAGAACAGAGTGAGAGAGAGGTATAAATGTGGAGACACGTTTGCTTGAGGTTCTATGATTGTGATCTTTGTTTACCCTGCAGTCGGTATATTCTGCTGCTATTCAGTTTGTCAAACAGTGCGTAAACCCTAGTAAACATTAACGATATTATCATATCGATACCCCCATGACCTTCTAAGTAAGTACTTGAACCTATAAAATACCTGTGCTATGGGTTCACAGATTGTTTGACCTCTTAACCTCATTTATTTGCTCACAAAGCAGCCACTTCCGTTTGCATTAATGAGCGCTAATCAACAGTATCTCTCGCACACAAACACACACACAGTTCTTGTTAATAATAGTAGTACAAATTTCACACACATGTATACAGATCAAGTGCAGGCGTGTGTATCCAAAAACAAAAAAAGAAACAAACAAACATATCGTGCTGAAATTAGTGTCATTATCACTGGCACACAGTGGCAGTTCCACTTTTGACCTCCATCCCCGTGGGTTCAGCAACGAATTGAGTCTAAATTCAATCAATTTAATTTAATTTCACAAAACAATTGCACAGAAACAGAAGCATTGCCAAAGCAGGTTAAATTCGGTGCTCATGTCTATAGTTTGTTGCGTTACACTTCACTGACAATGAGTTGGAGAATATTAACATCATTGATTTCAAATTCATTTTGTCGTGTAGCCAACTGTTATGCTAATCCATGTAACTAGTTTTTAGTCGCTATACGAGTAAAACCTAGATAAGAACCTTCTACGGGCAGTTTTGTTCGGTATGACAGTCACTGTTGTCACATTTGTTTAGTGGAAACAATTACATTTTTCATTACTTGCGTAATTTAAACAAAACTAAACAAAACAAGATATGTCATATAAATGATTTCATTATTCAGTTAAAGGCATTATTTGATGTTTAATAACATAAACAGCACCTCTTAAATTAAAATTATGTTTATTACGCAAGTCAGCGGTGTTTGAACTTAATGTTGAAGCAATCAATTATTTAAATATATATTTAATTATATAAAGAAATTTATTTATTTATTCATAAATAATAGTAATGATATTATAAATAAAAATTATGCTTGTTATCATAAGTCAACCAGGCTTGGCAATTATATATTATAATATATCAATAAAAAACCTATATGATATTTAATTTGTTTTGCCCAAGGTTAAGAGTAATTGTAATACATTGCGTATACGTAATATTTTAACACTCTAATGAAAATGTCAAATGCATATATTTACTGCGAATCTGCATAATCACAGGAACACACATACATACCCATACACACTCATACACTGATGAACAACTAGTTAAGTGAATTTAAGGTTCTTGAAGGCGAAAGTTACAAATAACAGTAACATTACATGCGGAGAGGCATTAGAGGTTTAGGCTAGTATTACAAGATTATGCGGATAATTGCTGGCATGCGATGCCATCTAATATGACGCCACGCACCTCATTCAAATTGCTTTCATCCCAGTGTCCCCGTTCCCCTCTCCCCTCTTCATCATGTACGGACTAATCTATGGACATTTCTCATTTGGGGTCGCGGCTTTTGTCCACTTCTCGTACTAAAATGGGCATGAAATTCAGTTTCATGAACAGTAAACACGCAAATCAATGTGTGTGTAATTGAGTGTGTGTATACGTGTACATGTGGGAAATGTTTATGCGAGTGTATTGGTGTTGCATCTGTAGTCGTATTCACTTTGAATTACCATTGCCTGGTATGCTAATTTTAGCCTTAAACCTTTTAATTAGCGACTCTGACCGAGATTTGAGAACATGTCAATTTATCGGCACACACACAGAGATCAACATATTTGCATCTTATGTGTAATTGTAAATAGGTAAAATGCAATTGTTGTTGCTATTGTCAGAATTGAAGTCTCCAGCGTAAATATTATATATATGTATACAACTATAGTTGTTTGTCAGTTTGATGATTTTGTCTATATTGTAATATTCAATTGATCTTTAGTTCAAGAGCACAGTCTAATCGAATGTGCTCGTTATACGAGTATATATACTCATGAACTCTCAGAGATGTGAAATGAGTTTGCACAAAAGGTAAATGAACCAACAATGAATCAATGAGTGTGTATAAAATGAGTTAATTAACAGAAAATTTCTGTGAATGAATGCCCAGTTGTAGATGAACTTTTGAATCATCTACAGGCTCATCAATAATTAGTAGCTGCATTAACAGCCTCATTGATTAGTGACTAATCAAGATGAAGAGCCTGATAAGGCTATAGAATAACTCTTGGTTGTCGGAAAACATCAGTCGGTTCTTTTGTATTTTAATATTTGCAATTAAAGAAGATTTTGCGTAATCTTCAAATAGCAGTTGCATATTGGTTTTCTGTCATTTTGCAGATCTTATTTTCACATTTTTCCCATTTTTAAGGCAACTAACTGAAACTAAAACTTTGTTGAAAATTGAAACCGATGCCTTCAACAATTTTCGATACTCGATGCAAAACAATATGTTGAAAAAATAGTTTAGAAGTCCTTTTGATTCGTGTAGTTTTAGGTTGAATTCATGGAAATCGGTCGAGTTATTTGAATTTTAATTAAAATTCTAATGAATAAACACTTACATGCTGAAGCGGTGCTTTAGTAGCAGTTCACCAGAAATTTTGCCCTTTTGGAGTATTTTTTTTAAACTTTTTTTTTCAAAGAAGCACTTGTAACTTTGAGCGTCGCTGGCGTTTTAAAACTGATTTGAAAATTGAGCTTTGGAAATCGATTTTGTGTGTTTCTGCGAAGCTGCTGCTACTTCCGATTTTGCTGCTGCTGCTGCATCTGCCTGTTAGCACCTTTTAGGTGACGTAGGGAATGGTTTTGGGACTTGGTAACGTCTCTGGATAATTGTTAATTGATGTTGGCTGTTTAGACTCGTTAATGATAATGCCTCCAGCACTTTGTCGTCGATAATTTTAATTGCCCCAAGTTAACCACTAATTGATATAGGCAAAACAGCGGCCCAACTGCTTTGAGCTTACACTCAGAGTGAAAATCGGATTGGAATTTAGCTGTGAGCATATCAGCAGAGTTTCTTAACTATACTTAACAATTGACTTAAAAGGCAAAGCTGTGCAGCTTCAAACTGAGTTTTTGTTGAATAAATGTTAGTTTAATCTGAACTCTCTTTCTCTTAAGTATTTTAATTTGTTTAAAGCTTTGTAAATTTTTAAAGAAATATAGAGGTAAAATCATATTTATCATGGCTTCATCTACTTAACAATCAATTAGTTCATTCATAAATAGTTTGTTATCAAATATAAACAACAACAGACCAAGGGCCTACCAGACTTCAAACTTACATAGTTTTGGAAAATCTAAACAGATTTATTTATTTTAATATATTTATAATATATAAACGGTTTCATGAATCTTCATGAAAATTCTCTAGATTTATGCACCTAACTAAATGCAGAATTTAAGTAAATAAATCATATAAGTTGACATATCAAATTGAACTTAGCTTTTACAAGCTTATAAATAATCTGATTATTTCAGCGATTGTCATTCGAGTAGTAAATCTTTAAAATAAATAAACTTAATTAAATTCTGAATTGAGAAAAATAAATCATATGAGCTGACAAATCGAATGTGCGTGCAAATAAAAATGAATTGACAGTTGAGTAGCAATAATTATCACAAGCCAGCATAAAGTGTCAATTAATCAATGGAATTGTCGTTGTCTACGCTTATTTTCTGTAATTATTGAATGATTTACCTGCATGAATTGTACAATCTCGTACATGCTCTGCTCGTGTTTATTTGTTGTCATACTTCGACAAGAACATTTCAATCTGCGTAGAGTGGACCACACCTGAATTGTAGCAACAACTTTGAATTGATATGCTCAAATTGATTTCCATTATATTTTTCCTTCTTATTTTATTCAATACATTATTGTTTACACCTACAAGCTATTTGTCGTGTCTTGACCCCAACTCTGCCCCCTGCCATTTGCATGCCATTATTATTATTGGCTTACTTCACTCATTTGTTTGCTTATTATTGTTGAAGTTTTTTATTAGCTAATTTAATTATTTAACACCTGACTGTTTGTGTACGTGCAGTTATGTAATGAGATTTGCAGCATATTAAATAATTGTGCATGTTTTTATATCCATTAATAATGACAAGAGGAGGAGCTCTAAATGTCTGTATGTAGTTCCGCTTTAGACATGAATATTCATGGGAATTATAAAAGGAAAGCAATTAATTTGAATGTTAAACTATTTGAAATTCTATTTAAAATGCAGTAAATGATATAGATTTGAGAATTAAAAGCTTGTTGGCACTCTACACTTAATTACGTCCATTCAATTCATTTGCCAAAATTCCATTTCAAACATTTCACTAATGCACTCACGAATCCATTCACAATTGTCGCCTCGTTTATTTTCGAGCTAATTATTGTAAAAGCCAACCGACAGCACTGACAGTGGAAAACATTTTGAACTGTCTGGAGCAGAAAAATGTAATTGGATAGCCAGCGAAATAAGTCTCTATTCGAGTGCACTCCAGTCCTGCCACAAACTGTACCCCGAAATCGGAGTTACTAGTTGGAGTTGGAGAATCAAGAGCTGGAAATTGTAGAGCGGCAAAATTTGTATACATAAATTTTGTACTATCGATCATTGTCAAGTGGCGAGATAATTTGCAATAAATCTGTGCGGCATTAGAATCAGTTGTGGGCGGTAAGGCGGGGCAGGGCAGGTAAACGCGGCGTATGCGCAATATGCGCCGCTATCGACAAAAACTACAGCAGAGCGAGCAGCATACAACATAAATTAGGATAATTACAATTGCACCCACAAGTGCCATTCGAGTCGTTGGTTGTGGTTGTTGCTATTCACCCGGGGGCCAGCAAGAATTTTGATTGCATAAACACCATCAAAACAACAACAACAACAACAACAATACCAACAGCAACCACTCGGCGTGGCCCAATAACATTTGCCGCGAAAAGTATATGGCAGGCGAGTGGAAATGGAAATCCACTTTAACAGCCGCATTTGAAAATTAGTTTAAGAAAAAAAAAGATATACAAAGCATGGCAATTACAATAACACAAACAACGATCAAATCTAGCTATATAGTATGGCAAGAGGGTGCCAAGTGTTGGTAACCAAAAAAATTAGGAGAAACCAAATTTGGCCGCGAATATTTGGCAACTCTTTTGCATGCCTGGTATTGGATTAGATACCACTGTCTCCTGGCTTCATGTTCAACCAAATTAGTTGCCCAAGCGCGGATTTTATTTGGCAACAACGGTACGGCAACTCATCGGCCAGTGAAGCAGGCGGTGCCGGCAGGCGCTCCTGCCAACCACAATTGACCAAGAAGACAAGGCACAACAAAATCAATTAAAACGAATCGCTGAAGCAAAGTTCCAACTGCAACTGCAACTACAACTGCAACTGTCGGCCAACTACGAACTGTCGGCTCATTCATCCGTGACTTTGCACTTTTACGATGCCGCCAACAGCAACGGCGCCTGAATTGCATTTTTGGATTTGGGCCCGCATTAGTTGATCACCCGCCCGCATCAGTTGACCAGCTTTGGTTTTAACTGATGTTGCGCATGCGGTAAAGGTGTTACTGTCTGGAAATAGATATAGTTAATACTCGAATTGCCTGCACTGCCGACAATGACTACGAAAAGTATTTTGTAGGTTGTTGCTTGACTGGTCAAAATAGTAAAGTATTCAACAACCTGATTGCAACAAGACATACTTAGAAATTACTTATTATAATTAAACGCCAGATAAATATCAATGTAATGAATTGACTTCATTTTGATATTAAATGATGTGATGCTGAGAGTTGAATTGGAGTCTTATGTTTCCATCACAAGAGATGAAATTTCTAAATGTGCAGTATCTACACTGATAATATATTTCATAAATTAAGTGTCTAACGCATCTCCCTGTTATTGATAGAAATATTATTTGTTGAAGAATTTTCCAAGAAACATTAAATAATTCCTACTAACTATCTTTGCGAACGCGTTCACATTAAATTATATAATACTTAAAGTTAAATGGGAGTACTTTAGTTTTCTGAAGAAGACTTATTTGCATAATGAGGAGTTTTAGTTTTAAATGAAGCACATTCGAAAGAAGTTTTCAACAAAAAGTGTTTTACAAACTGTACTGTACTTGGAGTGAAATAAAAAATATTCCTATGATTTTCCAAAGATATCCCTAATGCTAATTGTTGTAATTAAGGGTTGAGGTGATTTTTAATTTTAGAAGGGAAATGTGAACTCTACTTTCAGTTCAGATTGCTTTCAGAAGCACTTGGAACTGCTTCCTCTTAAATATCATTGAACTCGATATTGCACAGCATCGATTAGTCATTTCATTCATTTACGGTTTTACGCAAATCAGAGTTGAACTTCAGACATGACATTGACTTACAATTGCCTGGCACACGCAAGTTTCCGCTAATCGACATGTTGCACAGTTGCAACTGGTTTATTTTTATTTTGGCTACACTTCCAAGGCCAACGACTCGGAGATTGCGTATACGCAATGTGCGCCCATGGCATGCGTCAGCGTCAGAGTCAGCGTCACCTGGCAATTGTGTTTGTGTGTGTTAGAGTGTGAATTGCTGGCAGTCTGTTTGCCACACTTGTCGCTAATGGCGTTAACAAGTTGCGTTGCAAGTTTTCAATGCAATTTGTTTTAATTTAATTTGATTTACAATGAATGGGAATGTATTTGAATTGTCTTGCAAAGACTTTCACACTCTGTGACGACAATTTAAATGCATATTGTGATTGCAAGTGACAATTCGATTGTCGCACAGCTCATGATGCCTGATTATGCAAATCGATTAAGGCAATTAGTTTGCAATAATAACCCGGGATAAAGCAACAAATGGTACGAATAGAAAATTGCAGCAATTAAAAAAGGACTCGAAGCGACGAAGGAACTTTAGCTGACTTGGCGGCAATTAGCTGCTAGAAGCGATTGTAGATAAAATGAGGACAGCAAGGAAGCTAAACGTTATTTTAACTTTTCTAGTTGTACGCTTGTATCTCAGTTTTACGCTCTCTGCTTTGCACCATTTGCACTGCTTAATTAGTTTTTAATCTTTTTTAATTCTACGAACTTTTCAGCAGGACATGCCGAGTCACAAAAAAAATAGAGAAAGCACAGCTTGTGACAAATAAAATTAGCTGCAACTCAGAAATATCAGATCTTTCGTTATTATACCACAAACTAAAGTCCAATCGCAGTCTAAGAGTATAAGAATTTCTGTCGGATAATTAACCTTGAAAGTCTTTGCTGTCAACTGGCATCTAACCTGTCCGATCAATCAATTGAAAAGTTTCGCTTTTTTGACACAAATGTGACCTTTGTTATCTTTATGCTGCCATTGTGGACATTTTCCGTTCCTGTCATTGCGTAAATTTGAAAGTGACACTGAAACTGTCAGCTCTATTGGATAGAGATGCATAGCTTAGAAAATAGATAGCAAATTATTGGGTGGGCGAGGTACAGATAGAGAGAGGGGACGACATAAACGTGCGACACTTGAGCGACATTTGTTGTGTTTTCTTCTTCTTCTTGTTCTTCTTGTCTTCTCAGAAATTGATATTGAGACACGGCCGTTAACTCGTATTTGGCTAATGGTGATTGGGCCTGGGCAAGCAGAGGTGCCAGCGACGTGACCTTCAAATGGAGCATGAATAATGGAATTGCCAGAAATATGAGCGTAGCATAAATATGCGTGACGGTGATAAACCAACTTTCAGCTTAAATATGTGAATGTGTGAAAATGAAGGAAATAGTTAGAAGCATGGGATGCAAAAGAAAACCCAACACGTGTCCTAAACATCTATCAAAATACCAATTAAGTTATTTTTTCTATCTGCTTATGTTGCATAAATTATTCAAATATAAGCTTAAAGCAAAAACAATATAAATCTCCTGCATTACAATTGTTATGTATTTGATAATTTTGTATACTCGATATAATCACCTAATAAAACTCTTTACACTCTTTTACAAACCTTATTCTTACTGTAGTCCCCTTTCAAAGTCTTCTATGAAGAAACTTACATTTATTCTAATTTCCTTTATTTAGATAAAATATTCAAGTTGCAAGTACAACAAATTAAAGCTCAATCAAAAAAGTAAGAGGTCTTTATGGACCAATTTAAGCAACTGTCATTGTGCCCTTAAGTACATACTTACAGATCAATTATCTGACAATTTTTATGTGACTCGCATCATGCTGAGCATTTCTCAAGCTATTTTACGAACTCGAGATTCACACTCCACCCTCAGTTAAATGGCGTAATCTCCCTGGTATTTTAAACCATTTTATGATGTTTAAATTTAATGCAATGTTACGGTTGAACATCCTTGAAATTTAGCGACATTTGAAGCAGTGCTCACCTTATTTTATACTCTATTCTTTATACTCACTTTTTATGTACTTTTCTTTTATTTTCTGGGTGTTTGTTGTCCAGCCTCCGAATCAATCCCAGCAATGGTTTGCCACTGCGGTTGTTTGCTTAGTTTGCAACCAGCCAGCCAGCCAGCAGGCAAGTTTATTTGCAACGACTGACGTTGCACGTAGCCTGGTTGCCCCATCAAGCGGCGTCGACGTGTTGGGTTTGGGTTCGTTGGGTGGTCAACTGAACGCCAAAGTTGCGCTTGGCTTTTTGGCGTATTTTTATGCATGTTGGCATCTTTTTTCTCTCCTTTTTGTTTTTGGCAAATTTAATATCAGAGGCCAAACCGGGGGCCGTGCCTTCAGGCAATGGTTCCTCAACCAGTTGCCCGTCATTTCATGCGCTTGTGCGCACTTTATGGACATGAATTCGGACATGAATGGTGGACTCTGTATGCCATGTGGCAATGCCACGTTGTTGTGGTGCGGTTTATGTGTCATTTTTCGCATGCGACAACAATTCCTGCCATGTATCGTTATTTCAGTGTCTTTTTGTTTTTGTTTTCCGCTTTTACGTTTATTGTAGCTTAGAATTTCCATGTCAAATTGGCTGGAGGTCAGCATTTAAATGACGCGCAAGCCTGTTCGTGATTCTGTTGTGGCACGTGAATATCCTTAGTTGGGTTTGGTTCTGTCCTGGCATCTGTCGGGGCGTGGGAGTTTTTTGTGTGAGTTTGAAAGGAGGGGTTTGGCCTGGTGGCACCTGTGGCGAATCGCCCCACAGTTTGTAAGACAACCGGCCACAAAAATGTTGCCGTCTTGTATGTTGCAAGCGAGCCAGCCAAAATACAGGTTTGAAGCGTGTCAAATTGCTTAAAAGTTCGATGGCAGCTGCTACATAAAGTCTGTTGTCAAGCAACCATGCAACCAACAACTGGGCCACAAAAGTCAATATTAATATCAATATCAATATCGCTGGCGATATCTTTCTGGTTTAAAACAGCAACCCACGCGATTAGCAAGGGGAACTGCACCTAAATCGCATCCCAGACAAATTGCCAACTAATGCGACAATCAATCAAGTTTCCCAGTGATTGCAAGAAATTTCATTGTAATTTCATTGAATGCAACTAAAGTCGACAGTTGGCCCTATACCCCAGTCAATTAAATTGGCCCCGCCTTGTGATAGATGCAGACCACATGCAATGCCAAAGCCCCTCAGTTTACGTCTTCGTCGAGTAACACCCTAATGACATGTTAGCAAGCATTTTTTTGTGCCATAATTTTTGTAATTTCATGTTAGGGTGGCCACCGTTGATTGAATTGAATTATCTGCCACTCAATGCGAAAATCTAATTCAAACTCTAACCAAATAGAAACTGAAATGGCCAACAAATGCGCCACGATCTTGGAGATCTTGGAGATCTGGTAAACGTAACTACTTGTTAACTGTTGGCAGTTCAAGTTGTGCTCAGTTTGCAACGCTTTATACATATCTGTGGCAATAATTGAAGGCAATTAAATTCATAAATTTTAATGATTTATTTTAGCTTTGCACTCTTAGCACACTGAATTAATTCTTGTTCTGAATGTACAGGGTGTTTTGCTTTACATTAAACTGAATATCAATCTAATAAATAATTTGATTTAAAGTGTGGTTTCAATTTACTCTTAAGTACCTGCAGATAAGGCGACAGATTGATTTTATTTTTTTATTTCATTTGAACTAATGCAATCGTAACAATACATTATATTAAATAAACAATTTAAAATTATCAGCTTAGATTTAAACTCATGCATATAATTGTAGTAAAAAAGTGAACGCATTTTGTAATGATTTAAACATAAAATTTAATAAACTAAATAACAAAATGTTTTCACTTTAAAGTTGAATACTGGATCTATATACAATTCCGTGCACGATTGAAGGAGGCCTCAAATATTTCAATGAAACATCCTGTATTCAGACCCGCTACGATTTCTAAGCAATTAGCTTTTGTAATTAACCACAAATATTTGAAGCAACAGCATTTGTGTAAGAACAAATAACAGCAGACATGCACGTAGGTAATGAAATAATTGATACACCCATAGACATAGACTTGGTCAGACTTGGAAGTCACGATCCCAACGCCTGACTGCATCCGCCTGGCCAAAAGTCAGCCAAAAGAGTGTTGGATGCGCTTCACTACACCACTGAGCAGAGCTGGCAAGGAGCCGCTATAATGACTACCAAAAACCTGGCCAAAACTGCATTAGAGCTGAAATACGAGTTGAAGAGACGATTGCAAGAGTTTCAATGCCAACTATTGTTCAGTGATGCGTGACAGGTCTAAAGGGGTTTTGCTTTGATTTCCCAGACCGAACCGAGCTATAAATTGCAATTCCAATTGCAATTGCTTGATTGCCACGTGGTTGTTGAGTTTCAGTTCTGCATTTTATTGTTTTGCTAACTGAATTTAAATATTAATTGGCTTTAATTGTAGCGGTGCAAGTGTTGGCGAGCTCATTTGCCTAATGATCCAGCAGATCGACAATTGGTAAACTGGACAACTGGTCGACTGGTAAAGTGGCCAACACCCGCGGCGACTTTGTTGTAGAATTTGCGTTAATTATGTTGTTTTACAGCTGGCGCAATTAATTAAACATGATTTACTAATGAATATGGATTACGAACTGCAAGATAAATGGCTGCACATAAGTTTCTAACTGGCGTGCAACTAAATCTGACACATTCTAAACAAATTTTTGAAAACATGAGTACTCATAATAGCTACATATCTAAGCAAGAATAATTAACAATTTGAATAGTTAAACCATTGAATCGAGAAGGCATTTGGCATGCAATTTATGACCAGATTTCGAATTGTATTCTGCACTGTGTTGAATGCCTCAATTTGCATTTACAGAGTCGTAAACAGATTGATAAAAACCTCAGCAGGCAGCTCACGCCCACGCCTCTGAATTGCAATTTGAATGCAACTTTTCAGCCTGTTTTGATGGATGATAGTGAGTCTTGTGAATTAGAGAGGAGTCTGTGACACGAGTACACTTCAAATGTGCAACAACTCGAAATATGCTAAATATATGATAGATTCCTACGATTTCATTCTAGAGTAATGTTAGTTTTTGATTTACATTAAGCCTCTATCTCTAACTGTGTGCTGGAATTTGGACCACATTCAGCCGTTGAAAGCCCTTAAAACATATGAATGTATATGGAGAGGCCACTTGGGATTGCAGCTGCTACTAAAGAATTTCCGTTTTTTAATACTAATTGCATAGGTAGTTCAAATTATTAATAAGAGTTGGTTTATATGCCTTTGAGTAAACTAGTTTAATAAATTTATTAGAATAGTATGTGGAGCGTATACGTAATACATTAATCTATAGCGTATTTTACACAAGAAACTGACATTTTTATGGCGTTTTAATAAAGACAATTATATAGTAATGTGTAAAAAAATGTACAATGACATTTGCTGAAAAAGATAGAAGATATGGATAATGATAATCTAAGATTTAATTTTGACTTTGTGACATTTAAGAAATGTTTAATTTTAAATATTTCCTAAAGCGTTTGACACTGTTATTAATTCCACTTAATAACAGATATTTAACGCGGTAGTTTGGTTAATATTTACTTCTTGTAATTTAAGCTAATGTCATTGCGGTAGTTACACATTCCCTAAGTATATAGAAAATAACTTAATAAATATGATTATATAATTAGCACTTTTTTTTGCTGCAGTTCTTTATTTATGCAGAGAAACACGTATGCCGCATTGCATTTGCTGTAGCGCACCCATATGAAATGATAATTATAGCTCACAAATTGTACAGGATAGGTGGGCTTACCGTATATACACAAATCTGTAGATTGCACTTGAGCAGTTCAGCCCACATGTCGGCATTCAGTGTAAAAATAAAGACAAATAAACAAAACAAAAACTAAATACTAATAAAATGAAAATGAAAACGAAGGTGACAACGGGAATATAATTTATAATGTTGCGCATGTTGCAAAAATGTCAAAACACACACCCGCCACGCCCCCGAATGCATGCACACAAACACAGATACATACATAAAGACATTTGTTGGGGGAGTTCAAAGCGCAACTTGAGTTTGGTTTATTTAAATTAAATTGGCGCTGGCTTTGGAAACAAGCTGAGCAAATTAAGTTGCCGATATGTGGCACAGTGTGTCATATGCCACATGCCACATGCAACACACACACAGTCATACATAGATGGCGCCTATCGAATGCAAATGATCGAACTGTATGTGCACTCGTTATTAAATGTGTTTCTTGTGTTGCGCCTGTTTGTGTGGCAGGTAAAACAATAAAAACCAATAGCAACAACAACAGCAACAATAACAACAGCAACAACAACAATTGCAAAGTGTGGCAAATGCAACATCAAGATTGAGTCGAGTGGACGCTAAAGAAATGCTGCAACATGTGCCAACAACAACAACAACTACAACTACAACAATATTGTACTGTTAGACAGAGCATTTTTATGTCTTTTGTTTTTGGTTGCTGCGCTCATATTTTTAATTTGCAAACTTTTCGTTTCTGCCGTTTTTCGATGCAGTTCAATGATTAAAGAGGCAAAACGCCCAGAAATTGGTTTACAATTTTCTAGTTGTTGCTGTTGTTATGGTTTTTATTGTTGTTATTCGATTTTTCTGCTCACTTTTGGCGTTGTGGCCCGTGGCATGTTGCAGTTGCAAGTTGCAGCAACTGTGACTCCCTAAGCATTCATAAGAATTTTTTAATTTGCTGCCCAAGCAACAACAACCACAACAACAAGAAGAAAACCACACACACTTAGATTGGGGCACAGGCCCCTTGTTAGCGGTTTATGAGAGGCAATTTTTGGGCGGGGTCGGATTTTTTGTAGCCCAAAAATTTTGGAAAGGCACAAGGCGATAAGATCGAACATAAATCCCCCATACCAAGTAATGATTGCTAATTGTTCAATGCACGGAAGTTCAATTGCCCACACGGCAGTCAAAAAGCGTTCAAAAGCAGCTAAAACTCATAAAAAATAAAAAAAAAACAGAAATACACACTACCAGATAGCAATTAAAATTCTTTTCCGACGTCGCCATAACGTTTGAGTCTCAATCGAAAGCAAGGTCATGGCAGCATTTGCAGTGACAAACGCAAAACGCAGCACCAATAATATCTACATCTATCTCTATGTGTATCTCTATCTCTATCTTTGAGCAATCGTATGCATGTGTGAAGCTGTTTTTTTATGTCTCTAGCTAGAAAAGGCGCTAAAAGAGTCAGCAATATAGCTGAAATGTCTAGCAACATGCTTTGGCAACATTCGTATCTCGTTTCGGCTTTGGCTTCGACTTCGACTTCGGCTTCGGCTTTGGTTGTGGCTAAAACCCGCTTCAAGCCGCGATTAACGTTGTAATTCGATTACTCTTGTGGCACATTGTTCTGCTTGTGCTCTCATTGTAGTTATTGTTACCATTGTTGCTGTTGTTGTTGTAGTATTGCTTTTGCACTTTGCTTTTGCTTTTTCTTGTCTTTGCGCATTCGCCGGCGTCTCAGTCGACGCCTCTGTCTCTGCCTTTACCTCTGCCTCTTTCTCTGTCTCTGGCGGTATATATTAGAGCCGTCCGCCGGCAGTCAGCACAGTTCGTTAACAGTCCTAGTCGTGATTCTAGGAGGTTCAACCAGCGTCCAGCGTCCCATCGACCAGTGCCTGTGTGTCGAGAGTGTGTGTAGTTTGTTTTCTGTTAATCCCCCAGTTAACCCCACTTCCTTAAACGGACAATTACCGTTAACGTTTTTCAACTAAACTCAACTTGTGATTAAACATTTTGTGAACAAAAATGAAGCCATTTGTAAGTAAAAATGCTAAATGTGCATAAAATAAATACATAACTTAAATACACGTGAATAAGGATAAATCAAAGACTAATGCAATACATTTGTGAGAGATTTTTTATAATTCTAAAAAGTTTCGCTTAGAATATAAATTTAAAGGAATTCGTTTGTCGATCTTACAATCTCCTAATGCATAGATATAGAACTAAACCAGTGAATTCTTAGGTTTTTGTAAATTATTAATTATTATTAAAATTATTATTCATCAGTTTTCATTCTACAAATAGAAGACTTTATAGGAAGTATCTTAACTGATATTTACGACTATAGATCAAATACTTTCAATCTGCAGATTACGATATATCTGATATTGTTTTTAGATACTTACATATTAATTTTATTTATATATTATGCATATTTAATTTGTAAACCAGAAGTAAAATTTACTTTATTTTATTCCTTACACATTTATTTATTTATTTTTTCTGATACTTTTCCTGTTGGTAAATCAATTTGATTTTGTTGTTGGCTCAGATATGCTTAAGCTTATTCCTTTAAACATGATCAGATCTTGCTTCTTGCAACGTTGAACCACCCAGAAATTAGTTTTAGCTGCCATCAGTCAGTGAAAAAGTCTGTTGATAAGCTGTTGACATGTTGCATGTTGGTTAGTTTAGTCACCGCTTACTCCATATAATATAATAAACGACTCGTATGCGGTAATATCATTGACTTGGCTCCAACTATCTCGAGTCGAAATCAAATCAAATCAAATGTTTCGCATGACGGCACTTACCATCGAACAGAGAGATACAGTATATAGATACTTGTATAAGCAAAAGGGGGCGTGTGGGGATGATCTGACAATGAGTTTGAAAGAGGCAGGCGAAAGGAAAAGTTTGAGAAACGTTGGCGCAAGCGCAACACGAGAAATTGTCTGGGAAAAGTCTATTTGACTGACCGATTGACTGACTGACTGACTGACTGGCTGGCTGACAAGTGCAATTACGTTACGTATTGGTCTAACTAAATCCATGTAATCCATGTCGCTCTCTTTTTTTATTGCAGTTGATTGCCGCCGCTCTGCTCATCTCAACGGTGTCCGCCTCTTGGCACGGAGCTGTATCCACACAATATCAGCATCTGGATCCTCATACCCACACCTATTCTTATGGTTATGCCGATCCCAACTCACAGAAGCACGAGACCCGTGCTCATGATGGCACCACACACGGCTCCTACTCCTATGTGGATGGACATGGACACACCCAGTCGGTGTCCTATACGGCTGATCCCCATCATGGCTTCAATGCGGTAGGCACCAACCTGCCCCAAGCTCCCGTCGTGCATCATGCTGCTCCCGTTTATGCCGCTGCCCATGCTCATGCTGCCTATGTGCCATACGCTCATCATGGCATCCACATTCCTGTTCTGACCCATGGCGGAGTTCCCGTGGACACCCCTGAGGTGCAACATGCCAAGGCCGCCCATGCTGCTGCTCATGCCGCTGCCGCTCACAATGCTGGCGCCCATCATCTGTACAAGCGTTCGATCTATGGCGGTGCCTGGGCTTATGGTGGCCATGCTGCCCATGCTGCCCATGTTCCACTTACTCATGGTGGTGTGCCCGTTGATACTCCCGATGTGCAGGCCGCCAAGGCTGAACATTATGCTGCCCATGCCAAGGCTCTGGGACATGTTGCCCATGCTCATGGTGCTCCCGTCGAAACTCCTGAGGTTCAACACGCCAAGGCCGCTCACTTTGCTGCTCACGCTGCTGCCCGTTCCGGTCATGCCATCGCTCCCATTGCCCACCACGGTGGCTACCATGTGCCTGTGATCCACAATGGAGTCCCTGTCGACACCCCCGAGGTTCAGCACGCCAAGGCCGCCCACTTTGCCGCCCTTTCTCAGGCTTCCGCCCACGGCAGCTCGCACAGCTCCTGGGATGATGGTCACTACGATGGTCACTGGGATGCCAGCCACGACAGCCACGCCCACAGCTATGCCAGCGGCTATGCGCACAAGGGTCCCATCCACATCCCGGTCATCCACAATGGTGTCCCCGTTGAGCCCGCAGAGGTTCAACATGCTCGTGCCGCCCATTTGAGTGCTGTGGCAGCGGCTAGTCACGGTGGTGCCCATGCCCATGCCCATGGTGGTTACTATGGTGGCTCTGCGCATGAAGATGATGGTCAATACCACGCGCACTACAACCACTATTAAGTCCAGAGGCACGATGAGTTTTGGTTTAAGCCATTGACACCGAGAACCAACAATGATAACGACAACGACAACGACGAGCATCCCTAAATAATCTGCCCCGATATCTATTTGTTTCACTCTAACGACAATCGAAGCAATCTAGCGTATATGTAACTATCTCTTTCACGCTATGTTCTATCAGCAACTACTTTATCACCATCTCTGTCTTTTGTTACACACACAAGCAATCAATGGAAAACAACTACACATGGGAGATTTGAGCTGCTGTCTCAATTGCCCGTTTCAACTCCACTTCCAGCAATCTTCAGTTCCATGTCGAACTTCTTTCCTCTCTTTCTTTCGACACTTTCTAACTTTAACTTCTGTCTTTTCTTTTTTTCACTTCCAACTGTCTCTATCGAGACTTTAGTTGGACTCTTTTACTTACTGTTCTTCTATATGTTTCTTCAATTTCTTGACTTGAGCAATGCTGAACGAGTATGTTGTAAATAATTGTTGTAATTTTTTATATATCTTGAATCATATACTGGATATGTATCTATATTTTATATGAAACTGCAAACAGACAAATAAACTGCAAAAATGTATTTGATCACAAAACTAGAATGTTTATTAATGGGTGAATGTACAAAAAAAAAACAAATTAAATAAAACACAATTCCAAGAATTTGTCACTTCGCAAATTCCAACGAATACATAATTAATGAGACATTTTTAACAAATTGATTTTACTCAAATTAACTAATACAAATGACTTCAGCTCAATCGATAAGTAATATATAATTTTGCCCTTTACATATTTTGAGAAATGTCTCTTTCCTCTTCGTTTTTTGCCTGTGAGATCTAATAAACAACTATTGTTCTTTTTATTTGAATTTTAAATTTTTGGATTTCACGTTTAACAATTTATGAAATTATTTCATTGCATTGCATTTAAAGTTGTATGACATTCTCTTTTTCCGCTTCCGCTCGGAATGTGGAAAGCGGCACTGACTTAGTCACATACCTTTAGCTGAGGCGTAAATATATGAAATATTTGCAGTGTAGCGATTGAAATATGCATACATTCGTACAAGCTGCCATTCAAAAGGAATGGAAACGAGGGGTCATGTAGTGAGCCCAGGAATCTGTAAACACATTCGAGTGCAAACAATCAATCAGTTGGGAAAAGCGACATTTTGTTGTTTTAATACGGTGCAAGTTCACCTGAATGCTGGAATGGGAATCTGTATGCTTTGAGCTATTTGCGGTCAAGTTGGCCCAAAATAAATTTACCAATTGGGTGGGCTTTCAATTTGCAAAATACTTACGTTTTACATTTGGTGTTCGCCTCGAGTGTCGAGTTTGTATTAATTTGCAGCCCTCATGCCTGAAAGCCATAAATTGAAATGCAACCTTTGCACTAATCAATAACCTTGGCGGCCTGGCCGTCAATTACAGAGCAGGCTGTCGGGCTCTCCGGCTCAACTAATTAAAAATTAACAATCTACGCCGCACACGCAAAGGTCACGGTACAAGTGGTTGGTGCTTGGTGCTTGGTGGTTAGTGGATGGTGGTTGGCCCTGTTCGATTTTCAACACATAAATAAGAGCAGGTGAGCCCATTGGGAGCTTCCCCTTGTGACTACCAAAAATGGCCCCCCAGGCGGTTGGAGGGGTACTTGGACATTTAGTCACTTAATTAGACATGTTCAACAATTGGCAATTGAATTTATGGCGTAAATTTCAATTTGAGACGACCTTGAGGTCGGCGCAGGTGTACGAATAGTTAAACATCGGGTCACATTGATTTGATCTGTTCATTGATTTGGCTTAAACTCTAATTATAATTATGCTTCAATTGAAATTATTTAAATTGCCAACAAGCGCTTAAATGGTTAGTTGTGTGGCCAGAATGTGGCAGCCCCCCAGTCCAGTGGCAGTAGGAGTAGCTTGGCAACGGTAGCTTGACCGATTGAACGTTCCGCTTGCCACAAGAGCTTGTGGGCGTGGCCCGAAAGGCCCACGTCAAAAGTGAATGTGCAACATTGTTGTGTTTGGCTCAAATCATTTTTACTAACTTTATTATTGCAATGTTTTTGGCGTTGAGTGGCGAGCAATTCGCTTCTTGCCACGATTTTGTTTTTCTTTTATTATTATTTCTGCCAGTTCATTTTCCAACGAATTGAAGAATTTCGTTTTGGCGTTTTGTGGCTCATTTGCATGGATAGCAATTTGGCAACCAGTTGGCTTTAGCTTGGCTGCCTTTTGCCGTTGGCCAGAACCACTCTTAATTGGAGGGTCAGTTCCAGCCCAGTGCCCAGTGTCCAATACTGCAACATCGACACCAGGCCAGAACCGTTAAGCAAACAAATGCCAGTCAACAAAAATTTGTATAAAATAACACAATTACTAAGCCATTTTCAGCTAGTGGTTAAGTTCTCTTCCACATCTTGCCAGGTTGCCTGGTTTATAGACAGTTTTATGTGGTGGGCGTTTACTTGTAGCATTTTGCATATTTTTGTTAAAGTGGCTTTTATGTTTTGCCTCAATTTAATTTATGGTTTAGGCGTTAATTTATGGCCTAATTGATCCGATTTGAATATATGTAAATCCATGTGTTGAAATTCACATTGCAGCGCCAAATTATTATAATTGTTGTCATGACAGATATCTATTGTTGCAAATTGACTAATTGTAATGACACTAACATGAAACGAACATGGCTAACATGAAATTTGCCCTATTTTAACATAACGTAAAATACAAATTGGATTAGTTTTCTGCAACATAAACCTGCAGCCTTGACCTTATATATCGCAACTTCCTAGAACAGTTACAATATTCATAACATAGCTGCAAATAGCTTTGATTCTATTGAATTTGCTGATTAAGACAATTCTTGGTATTTGGTTTATGAAATGCATTCACATACATTTAAACTTCGCCTCATTGGTTACTGCAAATCCCTAAATAAAATAATAAACTAACAACAATAGCTACATAGACACAGAGATAATAGCCTTGTTATTCGATTGTTGGTGATGATTGTGGTCTTAAATGAAATGGATTTGGTTTGGAGTTTACTGTGTCGTATTGATCTGCAACCGTTGTTAATTATGGAAACATTTAAGTATCGTACTCGAATGGAATTATCTCTAACAATGCTAAACAGAACACACACATAATATAATGGAGTTACACACGGTGCAAATGCAACACCAACAATAATAACAAGCGCATCAAATATTACAGCAACAAATTGAACCAACATGCAGAGATAATGCAACACAATTTGATGTTGCTGTTGCAGATGTTGCTGCTTTTCGTGTTGTTGTTGTTGCTGTTGTTGTTGCTGTTGCCGCTGCTGTGAGTGTTGTTGTTATTGAAGCTGAAAATGCGTTGAACATTTCGCGCATTTGCACAGCAAAATAAGCAACGAAAATGTGTAATGCGATTGTCGATTCCTGATGCTGATTGTTGCATGCCAAAAACGGTTTTCCACGCTTTTTCCTTTATATTATTTTCCTCTCCAAATTGCAACTTCAGTTGCTACAAAATTGATTTGCGTTCTTCTACATTTTCCTGAACGTGAACTTTAAAATACAAGTATTTCCCAGTTTGTTGCTGCCAACAGCAGCTGTCAACTATAAGTTGAACAATAATATCAAGACAGAAATGTGGAATGTTAAATCTAAAAACATTTTAACAAAAAGCAGCATTGCACATTTCTGGTAAGTTGGCTAAAACACATTTTGAGAGTAAAGGAATTTACTTTTCAATAGATATGTTTTATGACAATTTTATAAAATATAGATGTCAGAAGCCCGATAATCTTATTACATTTTTATATATTTTTTTATTATTATTTCTTATTACCCTTATTATTATAGCTTTTAAACGAAAAAGATTTTGATACAAGAGTACAATATTCAACTGATCGCTTCTAAGAGACTTACCATTTGAAATGGAGGCCAATTGGGCTTACAACACAATAAAGGGGCAATCGAATTTTAAAAACTTTATGATTTGTTTTTAAGATCTGCATAGCTCATTTGTTGACAAAATGAAAATTTTTTTTTATTATTTTCATTCCTTTGTATTAAATTAGAAATTTAATTATAATGTTAAGATGTAAAGTTTTATCAAAACTTTGAACAATTTGGTAGTTTAAGGAACACTTAAACTTTCTTTGGCGCTGCTTTGGGGTTGTGAGTTAGGAGTCACTAAGCAAAACTGCAAGCTGCGCCAAAAATCTCGCATAGACTGACAGCTGTCAGTTGAGTTGCTTTTGTGCTAACACAAATACATTAAAAGAGAATACAAATATAGCGCAAGCTAACTTTGGCGCGTCAAAGTTTGGAAACCCTTGCAGAGTCTGTATAAGCCATAAATTTTTTTATTTTACACAATTTGTTAAATGTTGATGACGAACAGTTCCTATAGCAGCTATATGATATAGTGATCCGATCTGGGCGGTTTCGACATGCGTACTGCGTGCAGCAAAGAGGCAGACCTGTCCCAAGTTTCATCAAGATATGTAGCTTAAAGACTGAGAGACCAGTTTGCATATCAGTTTATATCAGTTTGCAATCAGACAGACAGATTAAAATATGAAAATCTTTTTTCTGAGTCATTTATTTTGTGAAAAGAAATTTAGAATCCAACGATGCTTCAATTTTCGATTATTCTTTCAGATATAAAACAGTTCCTTTCAATATGGGGAAAGGAAGATTTTTGGAAGATAACTTTTAGTTTAAGCTCCACAAAAATTTGGTGACTCTGATTGTCAAAACAAGCGAGATAATTAAATTTGAATTTGCATTTGCTAACCTGATAGACGCTCAGTGGATTCCGACAAATTGTAGTATCTACTTTTAGGCATACACTTAATACGTGTCTTTTGACTCCAGCAAGCTTTTTCATATATTTTCAAAATGACATAAAATTATGCATAACAATAACCAAGGCTAATAACAATAATAAATGTTTGGACTTTCTCTCAGCTTGTGGTCACACATGTACGACAAGCTTATTTATTGTTATTAGAGAAAAGTTTAAATTGCTCAAGTGATGTCGTTTGCCCAACGGAAGCAAAGTTTCCGAGAGGAAGAGAGGAAGAGAGAAAGAGAGAAATAGAGAGTTAGACAGATAGAGAGAGAGAGAGGGAGAGAGGAGGAGAAGGAAATGAGAATCTGTGCAACAGCTGACGTTAAGCTAGAACTTTGTCCAGCTGCTGGCCGTCAGTTGGTTGGCCCAGTTTGCAAAGTAAAACGATTTATGGCTGCCACTGTAACGAGCTTTAATTGCATTGCAGAATATGCGTTTTCGAATTTTAATATTCGTTTGCTTGATTTTGACACATTGACTAGACCTAAGGCTAAAATTGGCTTAAAACATTAACGGGATCTCGTCTGCTTTTAGTATTTTCCACATGCGAACTTGTCTACAACACGGCACTGAAAAGACCGGATATGAGTAATGTTTCAGTCACAGATCATCTGCCTACTTACATCAAATTATGTTCAGGCTCAGCCCAGACGGGTGCCGGAAGTAACACAGCTGAAGGCGCTGGCTGTGGTGCAGCACCACCGGCTCCACCGCCTCCACCTGCACCATTGCGGGCTCCTTTGCCGCCCTTGCCACCCTTGCCACCTTTGGTGCCGTCAGGACCATCGGGACCATCAGCACCATCTGCGCCATCTTCGCCATCAGGTTGTGGGCCCGCAGGACTAGGAGCACCTGGCTGTCCACTTTGACCACTCTCACCGGATGTCAGAGTGCCACCGCCACCGCCGCCACCACCAGCACCACCGCCACCTGCGCTGCCACTTCCTCCTGCACCGCCACTGCCACCTGCTCCACCTAAAAGGCCGCCACCTTGTCCTGCCTGGCCACCACCGCCAGCCCCACCACCAACTGCACCAGCAGCAGCAGCCTCCTGAGCTGCAGCTGATGCTGCTGAGCTAATTGAAAGAGCCTCCTCGACAGCAGCAGACGAGGAGCTGTCAACTGACAGGGATCCGTCTGTCAAACTGGCATCTGCAGTGGAAGCTTCGATATATTCTCCCTCTAAGCCAGGCTGAGGATTCCACGAACCATCTGCTGGGGGAACTGGGGGCTTATAACTGCCATCGTCCTCTGGCGGTGGTGGTGGTGTCGGTAGTTGCACTAGATACAAAACTGGTGATGGCTGAGACAGCAAGTAGGTGCCGGCTATTGGCCCTGGTAGCGCTATCGGCACTACATGAGCCAATCCGCCATGGATGTGGTGAAAGCCCAGCAGGCTTTGAAGCAGCAGCAGAAACTGTTCATGAAAAAAGCGCTTTTCATTCGATATTCACATTCATTACACTCAATTAAATATTTACCGCTGTTGTTCGCATATCGTCGATTAAATTCAATGTGAATTTCTTTATCCCTTTTTTTTCTCTTTGAGTCCGTGCTCGACTGAGACTTTTGTGAAACTGACTCCATTGGCAACGCCCTAGCGTTGTTTATATACAATACCTGTAAGTTAACTGATGATTAATTGAAACTCAGCTCCGAGTTGCTGCATTGTCTATAAATGGAAGCAGCTTCTACTCGAAGTGCATAAATCAAGTGCCACCAATGTTAATTAGAGCAAAATGCTTCTATATAACAATTACAACAAACTATTATCTTATTAATATAACACACATAAATAAGATCAAAACTCGTCTGATCAAATACGCAGTTAAGTTTGCTATGAGACACGGCTCATGCTCTAGAATGAATTGATTTATTTGTCTAATTGTTGAGTACTCTTTTCTTTACATTTATAGGAGTATAGTATTATTTAAACTAAAGTTAAACTTGGAAGAATATTTGAGTTAGTTTTAAAGAGTCTACAACTTTCGTTATTGTTGAATTCAGATTCTTAAAATGTTATAAATACTGGTTGAAAATGACTTTAATATACTTGATTAACTGTTGAGTGCGCTGCACTGAAAACAAGTATTATTTGTTATAATAGTTTATTTATTTCTAAATTTAATGAAGTCGACACCAGATACTCTTTTAACTGTAAAGTATAAATACAAATTTTATTTTAGCGTATAATAATAACTGAAAGAAAAAAATATATAACTTAATTGACCGAACTGAAATATTTTTGATTTAATTTAGTTAGATGTGAAATATTTCTTAGCCCGAAACTTCTTTTAAGGTTTACTTTCAATCAATTCTATACGACTTTTTTTAATTAAGAGTATACAGCTGTCACACAACCCTATTTAGGACAACAATTCTAAAACAAGATTCTTTAAATATTCTTAATGATTCATCGGCTAATTTAAAATTAATTTGTTTGTTTTTCTTTGATACCCAATACTATTATCAGTTTTATTGTTGTATAATGAATTAAATTTTACTATATTTTGTACTGTATTCAACTGTCGTATATGTGCTGTTTGCCAACATTGTTTGCCTTATTATATAATAGAGATTCTTGAAATTTTCTCAATGCCTGATCAGGTAGTAAATAATTAAAATGCCTTCCTACTTAGCTGCAATGTTGTCAGATGTGGCTGCAGACAAGATAAGATGCCATTCATGGCCATAAGCCATAGCACCCAAGAATCCAAACTCTCTGAGCTGCTGACTCGACTCTCCATCCGCTGCATAATGGCCATAATGGTGTTGGCGTCGTTGACTCAATAGACGGTCTCGATTACATGCGATGTGTGGACGTTTGAGGAGCTGCCTAACAGGTTTTCTTTAGTTTTATTTAATTTTTACATGTTTTGTGTATGCAAAGTCGCGTGTCAAAAGTGTAACACAGTGGTGGCAAATATTAAGTGCCAGTTAAGGGGCTGCTGTTGCCCTAGTCTTGTTGACTCTCTTTGACGCCGCAGTGGTCCCCACATAAATGATGAGCAACTATTAAACTCTGTGCAGCTTTGACTAAATCAATTAAGCCAACAAGCGCAGGCAACAACAGGGATACAAGCAGACAGGAAGACAGGGAGACAGGGAATAACGGCAACGAGGCCATTACCATCATCGTGCTCGTCCTCGTTATCGTCCTTAGCATTTAGCTACAAAACCCGGAACATTATTCATGGCTGCAAGTAAAGGGGAGGGAGACCAAGTAAGACTAAATTGTTTGTGCGTGTGGCAGCAGCTGATAAAAGGACACAGCGTGTATGCCCAAAGGATGCCAAAGAAAGCGAAGCTAGTTAGCTATTTAGCTAGTTACCCTCAACAAAGTTGCAGCCAATTAGTACTGCGAGTCCTAGGAACGCGACTGGAACGTAAAAATATGCTTACGTTGTTCTTTTTGCCAAAGCAGTTACTGTGATTCCATTTCTGCTGGCATTGCAAATATTTAAGAGACTACTGACCAATGTCCAATGTCCAAGGTGGAGCTGTTGGCGCGAGCTATTAATCAAAACAGAGGCATTCGCCAATAGTGCCCCATAAATAGCTTCCCTCTCGCATGCCGGCATCCATTCATTCACACATCCTGACCGCTCCCTCGGCCACACCCCTGGACACACCCTTTAGGGGTGAGGGCCACATATAAATAGTTTTGCTAGAGCTACGACATTGCTTCATTTGTTAGTAGACTGACAGGCAAGTCAAGTTGACGTTGCTGTCGATACTGAATACAACCCTCACTCACAACCACATTTACAACCCATCCAGCAGAGGGATTGTTGTATGGCACAAAAAGGTTTTTACGTGCCTTGCATATGAGCAACTTGTGGTGGTACCATTAAACCAAGAGGAAGAGGGACGACCGCGGGATGTGCAGATCGAAAACAGTTTACAGAAATGATTACAACTGGGCGAATGCGTAATGAGCAATGTGGCGTATGTGTGATGTCTGTGATGTTGCTGTGCAGGCACACGAATGAGCATCCACTGCGTGCAGCTGTTAAAACTAGGATATTTAATTAGAGTAGTGCACGACCTCAGTTGTAAATTCATTGATTAAAAGGCTGGAATGAAACGGCGACACATCAAATTAAAGTGGAAATACAAAAATTAATTCAAAGAGCATAATTTATAATTATAGTGAATAATTAGAGGTCCCAATATAAATTCTAAATGCTAGAAAGAACCTTTGAATTGGCAAATCGATATAACTTTTGAGAAAAAATTTAGCTCTCGAGGCAAATATAAAATAAATCAAGAATTGGTTTATTATAATAATATAGGAAAGTACTTTAAATAATGTCCTTTAGCATAAAATATGCTCACCAGTTGATATCGGAAAGAAAGCATACGAAATCTGTAAGCAGCTAAAAAATCTAAAAGACAACTTACTTACTTCCAACGGTCTATTAAACTAAGCTCTATAAAAGTGACCTGTGTATTTCCAGTGCACTCTCTGTTTACCTTTTTAAATAAGTAAGGTGCGATGATTTATGATACTTGTCAAAACATTTGATGCTGACACCACATAAATGTATTTCCAGAGCTAAGTTGAACTTTTGACTGCTTTCAACATGTGTTATATACATTTTGTGTTTAAGCCAAAAGCCCAGGGCATGACATTTTTGCAAGGGGCGTCAAGTGTCGTTACAGCTGTCACAATATGCAGTGTGTTGAAAGTGTCGACAAAGTCATCAATAACAAACGACTGTGCACAGACAGCAAGCATACATACATATATTGTTATATTTTATATATATTGTACAAGTATATTTGTCCATATACGTATATGTGGAGAGTAGACCACAATGCAAACCGCATTTAAATCATAATAAATCATTGAGTGTGGTGTCACAATTGTCCTGCAAGCCATTTGTTGGGTTTGCAGACTGAATGAACACTATTAAAATACATTCACACATATGTACATAGATTGTTAGCACAATTCCTCTGTTAGACACACAGTGACAATTTTGTGAGACCCACTTTACACATTTAGAGGGCACAATTGTATTCTAGCAGCGCAGCAAGCCGAATTTTTTGTCAATCATCAAATTACGATACATTAACTACAAATACAATATAATAATCTATTCATAATAGGAAACATGGTAGAGAATGTATCGGAGGACATTCATTAAAAACTACCAAGTGCTAGAGAATAATAGATAGAAGAACTGCCAAGGACATATCTCGTATCACCAACAACTTCTCATCAGTGTCGGGACGAATTTCTTAAAGAATTACTAAAGCCTTTTTAACCGTCCTAAGAGCCAGATAAGTATTAGCGATATCACATTGCACAGACAAGAACAGTTTTGAATTTGTTTCACTTTAAAAATAAATTTATAAAGGTACTTGCAATATTTGAAATAAAACTTTAGAATTATAATTAAATTTTCGTCCACACACGTCTGTCAGGCAAGCAGAAATTCTCTAATTTATAATGCTCTTTGCAAAACTGGGCTACAATATTAATTAATACTAATCACTATTAATATTTAATGAGAGATATTTTTATAGAGCTAAATTATTCATAAACTAGTTAAAGTTGAATTGGCTAAACAAAGTTATTGGTAATTGTTATATACTATTATATAGAATTGAAATCTTAGCACAATTTTTAGGAAATAGCAAAAAAGAAAAGAAAAAATTCAACGAAGCATAAATATGTTGCAATATTTGTATTGTTTTTATTGGTCTCCAACAAATTGGTTTGTGGAGTTAGACTCTTGTGTTATTTTTATGATCATATCATAACAGCATTAATTTTATTTTTCTTTGTTATTGTTTTGTAGTTTCTGGTTTTGATTGCATTTGTTGGCGGCGCCTCACGAATTGTTATGGACTGAAGGCGTTTATTGGTTTTTTCACGCAATGGCTAATGAGTAAAACATTTACGAGCACAGCTGGCACCCCTCTAAACACCCCATTACCCCTGCGGCTAACAAATAAGAATAAAACAACAGCGAATGCGAAGTGTTAAAGTCATAGAACTTTAAGGCTTTGGCAATTTGTGTAATGTAATGTAAGCAAGCTCATGCTGTAAGCTCTGAAATTGTCTGGGCATATCTGTCTTGCAACAAAGGAATTGCTATAAATACTCATAGTACTGTTATTTAAGGCAAGACAGCTTATCAGTTGGCTGTCGCCAGTTTGTCTGACGCTTTCTTGGGAAAAACCACAAACTACCCCGAGTCACCCCATCCATCAACTTGGCATACTTTATCGACAGGCTAAACATTTACTTGATCCCCAAGCCCGTCTGCGTTATATTTCGGCCATAGTTTGTTGGTAATGCGTTCAATTTTCACACAGACCATTGACGCAGAATGCTCTTGGGTTTGGACTTTACATAAATTGACTGGGAAACGGTCTATCGAAGCTATATCTAAAGTGTAAAGTCATCCAAAGCCATAGTCTTTACTTGGGCTTCTTTTGACGCCATTGTCCATTGGTCAACGCCCAGTCATTGCTCTTAGAAAAACTTGACTTACATAATTGGTGTTAACAACAGCAGGAACAACCACAGTTACAGTCAGAGTTCCAGCCACAGTCCTAGTCATAGTTCGAATAAGACTTCCATTTCCCTTCAAAGTTCTACTTAAGGAGGACAAAAAGTCATTTATGCAAACTGCTGCTGACAGCAATTGAAGCGATGGCAACTGGAGCAGTCCTTGATAATTGAATGTATTGTTCTTGTACTACATTTTACTCTGAAGCCACCAAGTATATTCGGGGTACATTTATATAAATGTCCATGCCGTTTCGAGTCATAATCACAGGCATTCGAGTGTTTTTATCGGGCTGCTTAATTCATGACTCTGTTTATGAGTCAAGTCTCAAGTTGTGATGACGCAAATTTCTTGGTCTTGGCCTTGTGCTGGCTTTCGTCATCAATAAGGCATAAGTCTTTATTCACTTTATGTAAAATCAATGACAACTTGACTGCCAATAAATATTAATGATTACTAAAATTTTTTTCTTTGTTGTCTATAAATATGTATGTACATATTAATAAGGCGATTGGTTACAATTACATCTACATGTAAGTCGTTTTCTTTGCAGTCCTATCAATCAACCACAGAGCCCTGTTAAAATTAGGTCCTTAACTTCTTCATGTGTATTTATAGCCTTAATGCTCTCTTGCTTCCACAGAATTACTCAATTTGTTTTCCCCCACTCCCACTCTCACTCTCTCTCTTTACCTTTCCCTCTCTATTGATGTCTGTGGCTGCCTAAATAACAAACATGCAGCCAAATCGAAGCAAACCAAGTCAACACCCACAAGCCAAAAGGCGCTCGAAGCCAATTTACATGTGGCATCGTCAACCACTGTAATTGTGGGTTTTTCTCTGTGTGTGTTTGTGTGTGTGTGTGTGTGTGTGCTTTACACCTGAGGCCACTTTAAGAGAAAACCTATAAGGTTAGACTTTTGTGTAGCGGCTGTTGACTTCTCACATTGCCTTGTGTATTGCTCACAAGCTCACGCTTAAAACAAATCATCTTTTATTATAACGCATTAATCATACGCACTGTGCGCCGTTGTTGCTGTGAGCCGGAAGTGCAAAGTTCTAGCAGAAAACAGGACCAAACAGGTCCCCAAAACATATACACATTTCTTTTCAACGGCCTAAGGGTCGTTGTTGTTGCTTCTTTCATCAGATTTTCAGTTGGGGCTTTTAATATTTTTCATTTTATTCTTCTGTGCAATTTTGGTGTTGCCTACTTTTGTGTTTGTGTGTTGGCCATAATTTATGACCAGGTGTGCGGCACTCTAATTGCGTGATAAGTTTTACCAATGAGCATTCTCTCGGTGTTTGTATTTCATTCAGCTCGACTTGATGCCTTATCAGCCGTTTTGTTTCGATTGACGTCAATTCGTGTCGTCGTCTCCGAGTGGAGTCCAATTTGTGACTGCGACTGCTGGGAAGTTTCTTCAACTTGGCTAAGCTGGTCGTTCTGGAGTGTTCGGCAAAGGGCAATTGATTAATGGCTACCGCTTATTAACAGCCATTTTGTGCTGGGCAATCGCAAGAGTGCTTTCACGTTTTGGCCAAACAACTCAATTGGTTGCCTTTTTTTTATTTGAACGAAGTAAAAAAGTTTTCTACTTGAAATTCTTAACTCATCCTTGACTGCAGCTTAGGACGACGGGCAAAACAAAAACAGAAACAACAACAAACTGTAGCATATTTTTGAGTCGTTTGTGTTTGAACATCGTAACCACAAAATCCACCAACACTCATAAAATGACGCAGTGTATTCTGCAACAACAACAACAACAACAACAGTGACGACAACGTGGCTATTGAAAGTTCGTTCAGCGAGAATTGCTGTGGGCATTTCAGGGTTGGGTTGGGTTGGGTTGGTTTGAGTTGGTGCCGTTGCCGTTATGGCAGCTGCAATTGCTGCTGGGTATTTGAAATGCTGCGGCAAAAGCTCGCGAGTCGCGACTGCGATACGACCACGTTGAGTGGCATGCAGCTGTTTAATGCCAGTCAGCCAAGCGGCAGGGAGTCTGTTTATCTTGGCCCTGTCAACGGCAAAATGTCGAACCCCTAAAACGCAGTTCGACATTTAGGCAATCCCACGACCAAAGAAGAGAAACAATGTGTAAAGCACTGCGCTTAAACATTTGGTATTCAAATACCAGCTGACTTATAGCCGACATGCTGTTTTCTATGCCATGTGGGCGTATCTCCATCTCCCAACTGAGCATGTGGGCGTTAGTAATATATATCCAACCGGAAAATTGGACTGAGGCATAAGCAAGTGGAGCTGAACTAAGGCCAAAGGTTTAAAGGCGATGTCACCTACAACAACAATACAACAACGACCAGCTCAGATATCAAAATGACATGCCAAAAAGTTTAAATTTAAATTCAGAACACCAAACAACAAATTAATGCGCAAAATTGTGATTTTGATTAAGAGTGAATGAAAATAAATGGCTGCGTAGAAGCGAAAGGAAACAAGCCATCCACTGGGAATGATATTAAAATGCTAATTTTTGCTAATATTATATGGGAGTAATGGGAGTAAAATTGGTTGAACAATGAACAAGGACAATTTTCAGCGAGATTTCGATTCCTTGCTGCTAAATTGGCAGCTTTAAAGTTGATTTTAAGGCACTTGAAAATTGTTGAAAAAAGTGTCCTTATTATAAAGAAACAGACTTTTAATTTTAATATTTTTAACGCCACGAGTCATAGATTTAAAGAGTATTTAACTAAGAACACATTTTTCATGGCCCAGTTTATTTAACAGACAATGAAATATTTTTGCTTAAGGTTGGTATTAAGTGAATAAACAAAATAAACAAAAATAGTTTGATTAACTGAATGTATTCTAGCTAAGCAATTGGAAAAAACAGTGGCCATCTAACATTAAAAATAATTTTAACGAAGCTTTAAAACTCTATAAAACATTAAATGTAAAATACATTTTCAGTTTGAAGCATAAAGGGCCAAGTTAATGGAAAACTTCAATTATATTTGGGTTTCATTTCCAATTCCCGCCTAATAAAAAAACATTGCTTACTTAACTAGCAAAAATAATTTTTCATTAATTTTACTTCACCTGCACTCAAAGTCAAAACTGTTGTCTGAGACATGCAAAAATGTAAACGAGGAAATGCTATTATAATAACATAAAAATTACTCAAAGCTGGACAAACCAAGTTTCTCCCTACCACCTGTCTGTCTATAGCCACAACTGAGGCCTCTTTCTCCTTTTGTTCCCTTGGCTTTAACGAATGCGTAATAAATTTGCACGTGGTGAAGGCACAACAAACAGACGGTAAGAGTTTTGGTAATGGAGGTAGACAGACCCGCCCAAGGGAACCGGGTAGCATTACCAGCACCGGACATAGGAATGAGACCGGCGGCCATTTTCTGGCAATAAACTTGCAATTAATGGACGCCAAATGAGTTTCAATGGCCAAGCCTGTGGCCGCTTTGTGCCTTTGCATTTTGTGTGTCTCGACGCCGCGTTAGTCTCTTTGTTTTGGTCAGGTCAACATGGTAAATGGTAAGAATCAGTTTGATATTCTGTTTAATTCAGTTGCTTTGCTTTCATTTCTTAGTTTCTACGCGAGAAACAATTCAAAATTTTCAACTTGTTGTCTTAGAATTTTCGTAGAATTTTATAAAGCCAGTGTGAAAACGGGCTGCTATTGAAATACAAGTTTCACATGACAGAATAGACAGGGAAAGATGGGGAGACAAAGTTCCAGTGAAATTTTCTCTAATGATGGTTGTCAGCTTAAATTTTCCATTTGTAATTTAAGATTTGGTTGCTATGTGGATTTTCAGCCTTGGAAAATTGATTGCGGTTACGAGTACTTTGTGCTTGCAACAATTTTCCTATTTGCTGCAGGCACTTTGTGCTCTACTCGTATTCAAAATTGTTTATAATAAGCAGTACACATTTCAGAAGCAGTTACCTTGGTGTTCACTTGGTGGCGAAGAAGACGAAGAAACAGGAATACAACAGACAAATGCCTGGCAATGGCAATGACTTTGACTTCCGCTTCCGCTTGTAACAAAACGCTTTGGGCAATAAAGTTAATAAAGAAAAACCAACTTTGTGCGTTTGTTTAAATAAGATTTCAAACCGTTTAGGTTTATGCAAAAAAGGACTCAAGGCAGATTTCAAGTCACTGTAATGCCAGACAACTTTGGCTATAAGCTAATTTAGCTAATTTAAGCAACTTTCTAACTGTCGTACATTTGCAACAGAGCCAAGTTAAATTTAACGGTCGTTTGGCCAAATGGAATTATAACTGCGTGAAATCGAGTGTCAACAGCGATAAAGTCGAATGATACGCTGACTGGAAATGGGAGTGAAAATGGGTAAGGAAATGGGAATGCGCCTAGTCTGGTTGGTTTTTGGCCAACTTTAAGTGCATTTGACATTCGCTTGACTGACCAAAATTGAATTCAACCGAAGTCGATTATTCAATTGAGTTGAACGTCTGCTATCGTCAACAAATTACGAGAAATGATAATCCAACTGACAGCCACACAACGCACAGCAACAATGTGGCTAAAAGTATATTACCAACAAAAAACGGCAAGTGGTGCACAAAAGTCAATAGGAAAAACGAAAGCAAATGGACTGCGACTGTGGCTCAAAACTGAAGTGGGACTAAAGTGGGTTGAAGTAGACAGAACTGGAGTGGTTAAGAGTGGTTCCAGGATATTCGGTTAACTCGACTGTGTTTCTGTTTTGCCATAAAAGCCAATTGCTTGCCATTTTTGCGGATTGGTTGCCCCCAAAATTTCGTAACGGTGTCAAAGTCGTTTCGTTCACGCGACAAAAAAAATTACAGATGGACAGAGGGAGCACTTGAAAATGGTATATGAAACTATAAAGTGTTTTTGTGGATGTTGTCACTTTTTTTTTGCATTTCCGAAAACGGGGTTATTCGACGTTTTTCCGGTCAAATGTGTGTGCGGGTGTGTGTAAAAATCATTCCTGCACCATCAACATTTCGCCGACAAACCGTACGGTTTCCCTTGAGGCTTTTGACAATGGTATTTTTATTTGTATTTGTTTTTCTTCGAATTTTTCTCTTTTTATTTTTGTCAACAGAAAAACAATTGCTAACTGGGCCGCTTGTTAATCCGCTCAGCTGTTGTTGTGTTGATTGCACCGCGGGCGGCTATAACAATTAGAATTAAATTAAGGGAATTAACGCCTTGTGCAAATTGAGATCACTTTTCCAGTTGTGTGTGGTTCGTGGTTAGTCGAGGGAGGAAGGGCAGACTTTTCACATGGCAACGCATGCTGCCCTTTGGTTATCATTGCGGCTAACCACAGCAGCAACTGTGTGCAAGTGAAGCAAATGTCAGGGGTCCATTTAACTGGATGTTAAGCACCGCATGAAAGTCCCCACAAGTTAAGCATAATCCACAATTACTGATGCTAATTAGCCACATGCTATTAAAGTCATCATGTGATTGAATAATATTCAAAGATATTTATCCGCACTTTTAAGTGTCTTTCTATTTCTATTCTTTCTATTTTCCAATGTCAAAATGTGACTTGTAAATAACAATAAATATGGAAAATTGAAATCTACAGTCAAATTGATAACTAAACACTCATTTTGCTGACTCAGTCCTTCCATAAACAACTTGTATCCTTTTTTGCTGATTCGTTTTAGGCAAGTTCAACTGTGCAAACATATGGACCGTCCAATGCCACATAATGATTTGGTAAAGTTTTTCCAAAAGTTAAAAGCAAATGCTGTAAAACATTGCAGACAATTTTATGTGGTTTGCTTTTTAGATATTTGATTCCACTGTGCAGTGAATTGCAACTGTTTTTCTACACTTTCCAAGTACTTACTGTATATGAACAGCTTTGCTGAGTTTACAGCTCTTCAAGTTGTCTAAACTTTTTTATTTGCTCCTTTTGAATTGACGGAAAGTTGCTGCCGTTGTTATTGTTGTGAACAACTTGCAAATGTTCATATTTTTATTTCCGCTCCATTGCTCAATAGTATTTATAGTTGAGCTGACTTCCTGGATGAACTGAGGCTGAAGACCAGAAAGAATACGAATGTGAAAAGTTACTTCTTTGCATGTTTTTCAAAAACTACAAGATTTGTTGTTTTCTGCAAAACAAACAACCGACAACTTTTCTAGAGGAAGATTAATATTTATGGTACCTGGAAACATTATTCGTAGGTCATTCGTATCAAACGACAATATTTACATAAAAAAAGTTGATATTGTAGGTCTATTAATGGTTGCATTGTTAAGCTCACCTCTATTTCATTTCCCTTTCTCTCTCTCTCTCTCTCTCTCTCTCTCTCTTTATATAGCTATCTTTATTTCTATTTTAGCTGTGCGCAGATTTGTTTGCTTTATCGATTGTACGATAGCAGAGACTATTGGTATTTGTCTGCCCTCTGGAGCTTTAGTTAGTTTGTCTGTCTGTCGTTCCATTTGATTGTCCGCCTCTCGGCACCTCGCAAAAGCAAACAACTTCCGTGTGACAGCAGAGCTAGACTAAAGCCAAAGCCAAAGTACAAACAGAGATAGAGAAAGAGATAGAAGTAGAGAATAATAGAGATGGAGAAAGACTCGGTGTCAGAGTTGGTCGATCTAACAACTCGCATTCACAGAACCAAACATTTGTGGTTGTTTATTTTTGGATTTTTTCACATGTGTATTTCTTGCTGAAAAGAAAAGTCTAAAAAAAAAATAGCAACATAGTTAGAATGATAAGTCTAAAGCATGCAATGAGTTTTAAAGGGGTATTAGAGCAATCAAGAAGTTGTTAAAGTTTTAAAAGAATTTACTTCATATCGCTATAGAGCAAGTTTAGTGTTTCCATGTGGCTCATCAAAAATTGAGCTCAACTTGATTAATTAAATCGGCACATTTAAGCCGCACTTAATCTAAATAAGTGTCTGATTGAGGCGAATTAAGTAGAAGTTTCTATAGCTTCTCCATCTCAACGAGGCAGGATTTGGGCTTAAAGACAAGGTGTTGCTGTTGGTTTCGCATCGATGATAAACAATGGATTCTACCCCAGCTGATTGGATAAAACTCATAGGGGCAAGGCGAAGAAGTCGAACTTACTTAAATGAACAATCGATGTTATCTTTCGACTCCGGGGGTTGCCTCCACAAAAGCAGACACTTGGACAGCGCTCACGTTTTTATGGAAGGTACTTAAATGGGGGGCTCGGCAACTTTAGCGCCAAGTTAATGCGTTTTATCAATTGAGCTCCATCAAATGAAACACTCTGTACGTAACTGTAGCGAAAACTGAAAGCCAAATGAAGTCAAATAAATTGGATTCCTCACCCAAAAAGTTAGTTAGTTGCTCTCGAGGCAAATAACCCGCCGCATAAATTAGTTGTTCACTTTAATTTACGGATTTCTTCCCAACTCGAAGGTATTTATTGCCATGTTCTCGAAAAGGCAAGCTATTAAAGCTGCTTGCTAGAGTCCTGGATTTTTAAATTCTTGTAATAGAAGTTGGCTGTTAGCCTGGCTCTAATTGAGTTGCAGCTGCAGCACTTCATTCATCCTTTGATACTTAAGCCTTCGCATTTTTTGCAGCATCTCTTTTATCTGTTATTATCGCTTCGTCTTTTGTGCAGAATCTCTGGCTAATTGAAAGCAAACCCAGTGCGGCCTTTTAGGACAGTCAAAGGCATAAGCTGATTGAAGCATAAATTCCTGTAGGAATTATATTTCAATAAATTAAATTGGAATTTATTTATAGCACACATAACGTTTTTAACTGGAATTGTACTTATGTGTTAATTATGCAATTATATTCTTATGGTATATACACATTTATGTATGTAGGTATTTAAGTATGTCACATTAATATCTCAGAAGAATGTTGAAGATCGAACAGCACACACAACATTAACAATTTAATAATTAATAATTTATTTGTTAATATTTAACTTGCGTTGCGCAACAAATTTGGTTTTGGTTTCGGTTTCTGTAATTTTGTAATATTGTATTCGTAATTCGTATATTGTTTTTGTTTTTGTATATCGTTTAAGAATATTTGGAATTTTAAAGGTACAACTCTCAATTTGTATAGCGATAATTTTAGCTAATATTTCCTATATACAGTATTTATCGCACTCAAATGCTCACACATATTAATTAAATATCAAATAGACACAGATTTGTTAAATAAAAGATAGATACGGATTTTCTTCTTTCTTTTAGCTAACTATAGTACTGACTGACTTAAGGTTATATTTATTTCTGCACTCTGAATACTTATATTTATATCTCACAATTATAAATATTATTTTTAGAGCTTCAGTAGGATACAGGAAAAAGCTCAAGGACTAATTGGTTAAACCAATAGCTCAATTTTATTTTAATTATTTTAGATTAAATATAAATAGAAATTCCTATTCGTAAAGTGTCACTTTACACCCTTGCATCGCTGTACTCGATGCGCACTGTGCGTCGTGGTCGCTGCCCCCGCAAGGGATTGGAATTTGCCTCAGAGGCTCCTCCCAGACTCCGCAGCGCCAGAAGTTCCCGCGGCTACAATTGCGTACGTTTTGCGGCGCCGGCGCCATTGGTGCCTGAAGTTGGGGTATCGCCCGGGGCCTCAACGTAGGAGTAGGAGGGCGTTTCCATGACTAGAGGATGACATATTTCATAGACTGGAACCTTGAGGCTCGTCTTGCGTAACCCACCCAAGCTGCTGTGAGAGCTTGAACTGGGTCCAAACGAACGTCATCTGGAGTCACTGCCCAGCTCGGAGTGGGAATGATGCATCTCGCTCTCGTCACCAAAACTGTGAGCTGCTGCACTGGGCGTAATACTTGGAGTTCTTCCTTGAATGCGTATGGCGGACATGTCGGATCCACGACGAGAACTCTTCAAGGAAACACTTTGGCGGGAGCAGAAGCAACGGCAGATGATGCGCTTGAAGGCGAACCGAAAGTCTTTTGAGAAGAGTGCATAGATCATGGGATTCACAGCCGAGTTGCAGTAACCCAGCCAGAAGAGCACCGAGAAGAGCAATGGATCAACGCAATCCTGACAGAAGGGCCGTATAATATACATCGTAAAGAACGGACACCAGCAGAAGATAAACATGCCAACGATAATAGCCAGTGTCTTGGCCGCCTTTGTTTCCATGCGAAAGCGTTTAACCTGCGCCTTGATATTCCTTCTGCCCATCTTCTTATTAGCTGACCGAGAATGTCCTCCAACTACTCCGCCAGCTTCGCTCGTGTTGCTTTGGCGCCTCGACAGCTCCGGCAATGCTTTGCTCACCTGCAGATAGCAGGTGCTACCTCCATGATGCTGTTGCCTATAAAGCTGTGACTCCGTCGACTCACGTCCATGGGCACCATTGTAGTGCACGGAGAAGAGAGCATTGCTCGAGGGACGACGTTCATGGGTCGCCTCTGTCTGAGCCAACTCGTTGATATTTTCGCTGGATGGATAGGACACTGAGATCTTGATCTTATCGTGCTGATGATGAAGTCGTCTCGTGGCATATTTGCTCAATCGCTCCGGTGAAGGTGTGCCAAGGGTTGTTGTCGTACTCTGTGTGCTTCCATTGCTGTGCATCGAGTCCTGTTGATTTGATCCACGACCACGATGAATTCGTAGTGTCAAGCGTTGCTCCTCAAAGCGGGAGCCAATGCCCTTGGAGCCTATCAAAAAGGGGGAAAAACGAAAACGAATCAGCATTAGTTGGCAATGCACACAAATTTACATTAAGTTTCCTCTCTTATTGAATATCGCTTATACGCCCCGTTGCACAGCACAGCACAGCTCAGCTCAGCTCAGCAAAGCACGCACGCAATTCGTTGGCCCACTGCCAGGCCAGGCTGCACTTTAGTAAATTAAACGCGTAATTATGCAAATGTCTTGGCATAAATGCGACAAGCACTCAATGCGGACCCCTCCTTACCCTCATCCTCATAGCCTGCTCCTTTTGCCTATTGCCTGTCTTGGCAACAATGTCGTCCTGCTGTTCGTCTTAGTCGCGTTTAAGCCGCCTTCAAAGCGAACTTTATTTCATTAATACAACATACATTTGCATAATTTCACACACACACACACACATACATCCCCATAGAGGGTCTTGTTGTCTCTTTCTGTCTGTCTTTCTGGACTTTGTTGCTGCCCGTTTTGCATTTATTACTCATACGCACGTTTAACAGCTGTATAAATTTTCATTACACCCTGCGTGAATGTAATGAATAATCAGCACAATAATGCCTTGTCATTTTGAATCTGATTGTTGTTGTACGTTGTATAAAGCTGGCACTCTCTTAAATTATTAATAGCTGTCTGACACAGCCAGCCATTGCTATGACCTCCTTTAGAGTCGAGACCTGTTCGTTTAACCTGTCGGCACTTTAATGTAAGTTGCGAACTATGTTGTGTGGTTTGCTTCTGACTTTTTGATGTTCTTCTGTACATGAAATAGTTGTTCACATTACTGTAAATGTGATCAAAGTAATTGATTTGTCAACATTCCTACTTATCGATAAGCAGTCAGGAGTAATGGAAATGTTTGAACTAAGCACTTAAAGCTATCAAAATAAGTCTAAAAGAACATTTTAGTGTAGAAAGCAATTAAAAAATTCGTCTTTTATCAATCAAACAAGTTCCTTTTACGCTATTAGTTGAACAGCTCTAGATTTTTGTTCTTTCATATTAAAATTTTCTGTTTTAACAATTATAATATTTATTTTTCAATCAGTCTGTGTGTAAACCACTTTGTTTTAATTAAAAAAAAACAATTTAATTAATTTTTTGATATGCCTATGTAATTGCTGAGTGAGGTCAATTGCTAACCATATCTTTCTCTCTCCGTCTCTTTATCTTTCTCATTCTCTATTAATTAACCATTCTGTGGATGTATCAATTAATTTTATTATAAATTACCTTTTCTTTTGTCGGCGTTCGTTTTTGTTTACATGGTCATGTTTTTGGCATTTGGTTTTGCATTAATTTAGTTTATTGAAAATGCTATTTGACTTAACCATATTATCGGCTGATATACACATAAGAATATTCATTAAATACAACTATATAATACATATATAAGTAACTGAACTGATCTGAAGCATTTTTTAGATGACAACATAAGGGAACAATAGATCTGCTTAACATAAATCGTACATATTTTTGTAAGATAAGTCTTAACTCTAAGTACTTAGCTCACAGTGTATCAAGGTGAAGTAAGTACACTTAAAACTACACAAACTTAAGCTTAGTATGCCTTAGGCCTAGGTAAATACACGTAAATTATTGCCATTAAGTTACAATGTCGTTCGAATGCGAATACTGTCAATGTCAATGTCAAATGGGGCTGGCGGCGGGTACAAAAGTACAAAAGCGAAATAAATTGGCTTATGTCAGATTTTGGTACATAGTTGTTGGTTGTTGGGTGGTTTAGATCACTCGACCCTTACAGAAACCACCGCGTCGTATACGTTTAGTACTGCCGGTGGTGTCCATGTCCCCAGTTCCCATGCTTGTATCCTGCGGCAACGAGGCTGTTCTCTGCAAAGGGCTCGTCTCATAGTTACCGATTAGTCAGCTGAAATCAACACCATCTCCGTCATCGGAGCAACCCGAAATGGTTTTGTGGAATGTTGCTGGTGCCATTAAAGCTCGTGCTGCAATCATCTGGAAATTCTCTGATGCTCGGAAACCGCTGCGAGTGCAAACACAACGACAAACGATGCGTTTGAAGGCAATACGAAACTCATGGGAGAATAGAGCATAGATCATCGGATTGATGGCAGAGTTGCAGTAGCCCAGCCAGAAGAGCACTGAGAACACTGTTGGTTGAATGCAATGGTCACAGAAGGCGCGTATCAAATACATCGTGAAGAAGGGTAACCAACAGACTATGAAGCCACCTACAATTATTGCCAATGTCTTGGCCGCTTTTGTCTCCATGCGAAAACGTTTCACTTGAATCTTTGCACTTCGTTTCCCCGCACGTTTTTTGGCTGCCGTCGAAGCTGCCGAGTTGCCTCGTTCCAGATCGGATTCTCCCCTGTTAGCTGTATCCAAATTGAAGGTGGTTTCGCCAATGTCAAAGAGGCTGCTCTTGAATGAGGCACGTCGCCCATTTGAGAGCGCGCTTGCTCCTTTTGTACTGCTGATGACTGCATAATGAGGCGAAGGTGGAGGCGCTGGAGACCCTCCAATACGTGATGACTCTAGCATATTCTCCGAGGAAGGAAACGATACCTTAATCGCCACCTTCTCATGTCGCTGTCGATTCACTCGCATCGACGTAGCTCTCTTGGGCGTGCTCAGTTGTGAAGCAGCCTGATGATCCTCGTTTGTAGTTCCAATTGCCGTTCCAGCTGCTCCATTGCTATTCACACTCAGAGTCGAGGACATAGAGTGCACGGAGAGTGGAGTGCGTTGTGGTGTGCCACAAGGACGTCCCCGATGGATGCGCAGTATTAACTGGGAGTCATCATCCCGATTATTACCCCCCGACTCACGTGGGCTGCCTGCAATAATTCAGTATTTGTTGGAAGTTGTCGGGAAGCGAAATGAATCTCATTACAAATGAGTACATGATGTTGTTTGGTGTTTTTGGGTGTCATTGTGGACATTGATAGACATTCAGTTTGTATTATACATACATGAGCTTATGTGTGGATGATTGTTCATTTTTCAGTTAGAGACAAATGAAGTTTTTGTAACTTTTTGGCCAGTTTTTGTTTGTAAATATTTGTGAATCACATTAAAATAAGACAGGTAACTAACTACAAACGTTAACATTGAGATTTTTGTTGGAAAAAGTTTTTGCATATTTATAAGTATTTATTAATTTTGTACACTACGAGTATTACTTAATAGTTATAATAGTTAATAAAAATATTTACCAGGTAACATGTTCTCAATTCCATTCTCGCTTCAGTATCATAAATATTTTAATAGCATACTTATTGAGTCATGCTTAAATAATAAAATTTAAGATATACTGCAATCGTCTTAAGAATCATTTATTAAGCAAAATAGCAAATGATTATGCACCGGATAGATTAAAATAGAGAACATGCCCTTGAAAGTTTGTATTTAAATGTATCAAATTATTGGGAAGATCAGGCATCAGCATTCCAATAATGCTTAATTAGATTTAAGGTATTTAAATGAAATTCATATAAAATACTAAATATTATAATTGATAAAATTTATAAAATCTAATTAATTGTGGTAAAATATTTGTATAATGTTTTGTAAGGATCATTTTTTTCTTATTGGTAGGTTTTTCATTTTAGAATTTCCCATATGTCTTGGTTGTAAGGGTGTTTTCTTGTTTGTACAATATTTTGTAGGAGGAATATTGTCTTAGCTATGTAAAGTCTGGAGTAATATAGTCGGGATTTAATACTTCTTGAACATTTTCTAGACTGTACTGAACAGTACTTAAATCTTTATTTCAGTTTAAATTCATGCATAAATGATTTTAAATAAAAAAAGTGTCTTTTCAGTTAATTAATTCAAAACGGAATTTGATTAAAAATTGCCTAAAAATGTGAAAATGGTTAATGAATATCCTTGGGTGTATCGCATCAATCACTTTTTAGTTTACTCCTACTATTTAATAATTGGACTGTTCAATGCTGAAGCAGCTATTTGCATAATGGAAATTAATTAAATTTCAACTGATTTTACCAGGAGTACAATATATGTACATATATTTTATATGATAACACACAGAAATCACTATCTGATTAAATTTGCTTTAGGCCAAAACCAAATGTTCAATATGGCTGCTTGCTTACAACTGTATTGGCAAAAGCGAATTAAATAAATATCAAAAGGTAGAATAATATGAAAAAGCCCATTTGCATAGAAACAAACAGGAAACGAACTCATAAAAATATGTAGAAATGCAAATACAAAAGACATGCTTTTGATTTATACATCAGCCGGAAAACGAGAAAGAAAAAGTAAGTCCATGAAAATGCCTACAATATTCCATTTGATAGAGTTGTGAAAGGAAAAACAAAAACAAATTTTCCTATAAATGTGCATATAAAAACTATTTTTATATTCGCTTTCCTTTGTATGTACATTGTACATATTATTCGTAAAAGGCCTTAGGCATTATGTAGGCGACTAAGTTAAATAAAAATACGTTAAAACGTGGGTTTCCCAACCAAACCAAACCAAACCAAATCAAACCAAACAAACAAACGAGAAAACTGTTTTTCCTTTAAACCGTTGACAAATTGAAATGTTACGCTTTCGCATTCGCATTCACATATGCAAATTGATGATCGAATCCCCACCCATAAGAGGTAGGTAAATAATAATAGTAATAAGGAGAATTTACAGGCATAAATAATAAATGATTTCATTGATAATATAACTGCATGTTGTTTCCGATTCGTTGCCATTTGTGTCACTTTAATGAGGCATTTATATGAATTTCATTATACTTAAATATAATTATTTGCAAATTGTTTGTTCCGTTGTGCAGCTTTTAATTAGTGTGTTTATATTCACTTCATTTAATGTTTAATTAGTCAATTTAATAGACGCTCGTGTGGTTTCTGTGAATCAACAATTGTTATATACTCGTATATGTATTTGTACCCCGACATCCGACTGCATTTGACCTTTGAATAGCACTTGATGTTAAATAAATCTGGACGTGGACGTGGACGCTAACGGGCGCGAAAGTAAGAGTGAAAGTCAAGGCGAAAGCTGAGACAGACGGGCGTGAAAGTTACTGTTGTTGACACACGGCCAGGGTCATATCTTTTGAAATTAAAATTTTGAAAGCCCTCAGCTTATGTGCAACTGGCGCAACAATAACAGGCTCAGGCTCAAGTCCTGAGACGCTCCGACGACTGCGTACATTCTAATAGTCAACGCCATGAACCTGAGCTAGTTTTTGAACTTGAAACTTGATTA
Source organism: Drosophila putrida (assembly GCA_037043535.1). NCBI lineage: Eukaryota > Metazoa > Arthropoda > Insecta > Diptera > Drosophilidae > Drosophila > Drosophila putrida. Next base: position 2,714,308 of record JBAMBI010000135.1, read on the forward strand.
CCTTCAAAAGCCACTAAGGAGCGTGTGGGTCATATAGGAAAAACATCCCAAAACAACAAGAGAACTACGCCCTCACATTGTGTCACGAAATGTTTTTAGTCTTTTGCGCTTGTATTTGTGAATAAAAATACGACGAACGTGGCAAGTGAAAGAAAAGAAGACACGCACGGCAAGTGGCCCATACAAAAAACTATAACAAGCTCAACACCATGCTGTGTGTGTGCTGTGTGTGGGTGTTTGCATGTATGTTATAGCATATTTCAAGGCTGTCGCATGATGTTCAGCAAGCGGCTATTTCGTAAAATCTGGGCTTTGTCTACAAAACAGCACCAACTAAGGACACGCCAACTGAAAAACAAATCAACAAAACATGAAAAACAACAACACCTAAAACAACGCAAGTAAACAATGCCATGTCGTCATCAAAATGGCAAAAAGTATATACACTTATGACGTGTACAATTAGTCCAATTCTCAGATAAAAGAAGACGTCACTCAATGTTACAATGAAATTCCACAGAATTGAGAACTATGTTCTTTTGCAAGAGGAGCAGTAAAAATATTGAATTGTGGAATTTAAGGAGAATTTTACAAATAATCCATTTTCAGATGAAAGCCAACGTGAATTTGCGTCACCGAAAATTGCTTATGCTCCATTAAAGTTCCATTAAACTCAGCGTCATAACCTTTTGAACAGATAACAGCATTGAATTGCCTGATTTAGGGCAAAATTAGGAAACGTTTTAGCCATTATATTTCTCGGAATAAGTCGCAGCTTGACATAATGATGATAAACAAGAAAAACAGACACAATGAAACGAATCCTTAGCCAGGCTCTTTCACTTTGACCGAATGAAGTCAAATGAAACCGACTTATTTTATTATTGTGCGGAAATGAAAATTATATGTTACTGTCTATTAAACTGTCATTAAGGCTTACGGCAAATTGTAGGCACTTTTGACTGGACTTTTATTTTGGGAATTGGCTCAGACTTTGGGTCTGGGCACGCAATTAGCAGGAGCATTGACTTTCAAAGCGTTGTGCACGAAATGTGGCTATTGATTTTTATTATGTAACCCGTCATTTAGTCAGCTAGTCAGTCAGTGAGTTGGCCTTGTTGCTTTTGTTTTGATTAAAGCCAATGCGTGCGCTTGGCTTGGCAACACTTGGCCGTTAGTCCCACAGTCGATAAGATTAAAAACTCAACTAGAACTGTGCCCAATGAGCTGATCATCCGGAAGAAAGTGCACAGTGCAGTATTGGCAAAATATTACGCAACTAATGAGCCACATAGTATGAGAAGCACATACATAAATATACAAACATGTATGTATTTCATAAAAATTTAATTTGTCTTTAAAAGGCGCTCCAAATACTGACTTCAAAAAGGAAGAATTTCACTGGGCGACAAAGAAAGAGGATGGAAATCTAGTTGAATCTAGTCACTTACATTTCTGTATATTCCATGTGTGTGTCTCTGTATGTGTGTATATATATATTTATGTGTCTTCTAATGTGGATTTTTATTTTTCTGCCCTAATGGCTAAAGTTTGTTCATTTCATTTACGCTGCCTTTTTGCCTAAGCCGATTTGTTTGATGTCCTCCGCTGTGCGCATGGAATTTACTCAGTACTGCATGAAAAACAATGCTCATTATAAGTATTGTACATCTACATATGATAATTCTTCTTAGTCGATTATATAATACCCTTACAGAACATGTATTTTAGATATAGAAATACCTCTCCGAGGGTATTAAATGGAGATAACAAATTCAGTCTGTCAGGCTAAGGAGAAAACAAGGCTAAAACTTTAATGATAGACTTAAAAGGGAGTTCAAATGATAAGCTTACAAAATATGACATCTGTGAGTTAACTGAATTCAAATACAATTTGTTTTGAATTCAACTAGTATCTTATAGAAAGGGTGTTAATATAAGGACTTTATGGTATTTAAGAGGACTATTGTTTACTTAAATTATTCACAATACATATTCGATTAAAAGTCATTTAAATTCGGTATATAAATTTACTTAAATATGTTCACTTAAATGGGTAGACTATATGATCTATACTAGAAGCTACAAAAATACGCATAGTTTAAAGATTAATTTTACAATTGGATTTTTATTACAAGGTTTCAGGTTCGTAGTTTTAAATTTACAAACACATTATTTATCGAGGTTTCTATAAGTTTTTTTAAATATATTTTCTTTATTCTTAATAAATAATGGATGATTTGTTTATATTCACAGTTGAAACTGTTCACTTAGGGGACTATTAAGGGTTCTATATATATGTAATATGTTTATGCATATAGTTGTCGATTGTTATTTAGCTCGTCGTAAGTTTATTAATGATTTACCGAGTGCAGAACACAAAAACAAAATACCGACAAAAAGTGTGTGTGGTTATTTATAAATGTTTTTTGATTATTGACAATTGTAATTATTGCTTACTTAAATTGAGTTAGGCACGGGACACATACAATTACAAAGAGATGATAACTTTCTTGATTGCCAATTTATTAACTATAATTAATATTCTTTTGTATATATTTAACCAGGAGTTAAAAGACAATCACATTATGTACGATTATATAAATTTAAAATGTTTGTGTTTATACTCTCTTAATAAACTTTTTTTTTGTGGTGTAAATTAAACCAAAAAACAGGGTTTAAGGACGTCACACAAATTCTACACGATTAGAGTTCGAAAATTTTTTAGCAGTCGATATTGAAATTTGGATAAAATTGTACTTTTAATGTTGAGCAAACCAACTACATACGCTACGTGGATTACAGAACTTACGCTAGAAATTATCAAATCAAATCGAATTGAATTGAATGAGAATTAGTATAAAATATTGAAGGGACAAAACTTTTAGCTACTCACAAGTTGCCGAATAATAGATTTAAAATGTGTGTCAAGATGTGTGGGAACTGATGTGGAGAACTGAATAAGGAATCTCTACTCACCCTTTGTCGTCTTGAAGCCCTGATTGATGGCTCGAGTCGTGCGCACGGCGGCTCGATAAATGCGCCAATAGAAAAAGAGCATCACAAACATCGGTATATAGAAGGACCCTAAGGCCGAGTAGAGTACGTAGCCCCGATCATTGGTCAGTTCACATTTCCAAGGGCAACTTGTCGCTGATTGTGGAACATTTTGAACTGGTGCATTTAACAGATCGTAATCTATTTCAGTGACTGGTGAAGAAGTTGTTGTTGATGATGTTGTTGTCGTCATGGCTGCAATATGAATCTCATCTGAGCCATCGATTGGCGCAAAATTGGGATCATATGGATTGTAGGCATTGCCATTGCCATTTCCATTTCCATAACCCCTTCCAGTTATAAAAGAGGCTCCAGCCTCTTTATGCTTAATGCTATTGCTATCTACATCTATTTGCTCATCCTGTGTGCTTGACATTGTGGTGGCATAGTAAAGCGTATAATTTCCCCGTGTGTAGGTCGGTTGTACCACGGCCTGAAAAAAAAATAGAAATAGAAATGGATAGAGAAATAGAAATGTGAGATATACATATGTGACATTTGACCGGGTTATATTAAAAGCTTTGTCATTGTCATTCCCACATTGAAATTCTACACTCGCACACGTAAAAAAAGTTCCCAACTCACACATTGCTCACAATAAGCCAATAAAAATGCAACTTAAAGCGGTTTATTTTGCAAAAGATATTCAGCGACGTGTTCGGCATAAATATAATGTCAAGGTGTAGCATACATTTGGGAGCACGTTCTTGATACTCGACTAGGAAACACTCTGACATTAAAAGTTCAAATAATTTTAGAATAGCTGGTAACGGCTAAGAAATTATTTTTATTGATTTTGAGTAACTTTATAGTTGCTCTCAAATTGCAGACCTAAAAGGAAACATACAAACTTCTGCTTGAGACATAAACTCATTGAAACACCTTTCGGTTATCCTCTTTTATACACTTTATGGATATTGGCAATAATAAAGTGGAAAACGTTGTATTAAAAGCTACCCTAAAAAACAGTTTAAAGCTGCGACCAGAATGCCAGGAGCGACATTTGAGTGTGAGATTATTATAACGAAATGCTCTGTCATATGCAGACATGACGGGAGATACACACACCTGAGTTGAAATTGAATGAAACCGGAAATAACGGTTGAGAGAGAGAGATGGGGCACAATGGCATTTGACTGTATCATATAAATAATCGATGCCAAGAGCATTTTGCTCAAAACTGGAGTTGAGAAATGAAGCTCGTAAAGTCAGTAATGCAATTGCAAGTTAGATGCATTCAAGAGATGCATTGATATGGGTTTCTACTTCATTGATAGATGCAAGTTATGTGAAAATGCCTTAGGCTCTTGCTCAGACACAATTGACTGACTGATTTCGATGCTCACATACCGTTAAGATTAAGCCAACGAGATGTTTCGAACAATGTTGCCCCTCAAGCCATATGCGATTTATGAGCCTTGGTCATAATTGGGAGTGTGCATGTGTGTTGGCCAGCTGAATGGCTATATTAGCCCACAAAGTTGAAACAATATGCTCAGAGAATTTGTTATGGCTTGGCCTTAGGCTCATTGGACTACAAAAACGAAAAGACACAAACATAAAGTGCTGAAGGAAGTCGTAATTCGTTGGCCCAGTTAGTTGCCATATCAGCAGAGGTTGATCTGATTACCCAAAACCAAATGAATGATGCCATGCTGTCTGGACTAGTTTTCTTGTCGCATGTGTAGCACATTATTATCATTGTCGTTATGTAAGTATTTTTCTGCATGTAAGACAACGACAACGACAACGACAACGACAACAGTGACAGGCGAGCCTGGAAAACAAATTGTCACAATGGGGGCGAAAGGACATGTTGTCAAGCCTTCAGCATTTTACAGCCATGGTTTGGTTGTGGTTTTTGGCCAGAACTTTAACTTGTAATGGTGTCAATGACAGTCTTATTGAAAACTTTCGTTGTCCAAAGGGTTCGACCAACCTGAGTGAGGACTAGCTGAGGTTTCCTTTATCCTCGTTGGCGGTTGCATGCCAAAAACAGTTTTCACATTTTCAATTTTTACCCAGGCAAATAAAGTCGGCAGTTTAATTTATTGTAAATACTTGTACTCGTAGTTGTAGTTGTAGTTTTTTGAGTTTGTTGAGTCACCCACTTACCTTTTGATCCTTCCAGCCTACTAAAGGCGGAAAGCAAATAACAAATGAGAGTACCCAAATGCCGGCGATTAAAGACTTGGCCTTCTTCGTTGACATAATGCTTGGATAGGTGACAGGTCGCGTGACTGCGACGTAGCGATCTAAAGATATGGCACATAGATTCAATATCGATGCCGTGCACATCCAGACATCCACGGCCAGCCAAATGTGGCACCAGACATCGCCAAATATCCAAACCTATCCAGGTAAAAATTATTATTAACAACGATTGTTTTGTTTTGTATTGTATTCTATTTTCGATGTTAACTTACCTTGAACACCTCCCAGACGGCCGAAAATGGTAGCACCGCGAGACCTACGAGTAAATCGGCTACGGCTAAGTTAACAATGAAATAATTGGTAACACTACGTAATTTGTTTGAACAGAAGACGGCGGCAATGACAAGACAATTGCCACCAATGACCAGTACATTGATAAACTCGAGTATGGCCAATGAGATCAGATTCGCCGGTTCCGTCCATTTCACAGATTTATAGAGATCCTCACACTCTGTCTCATTCATGGCGGTACTTTTGTGATGGGTGTATCTTTGTGTTCACCACCTGCAAAAGTCAAATAAATAAGAATCAGTAAAGTTAATGCATAATTAGCCATGCTACCTAGACCACAAAGCTACGAGTATTGCGTGGCCGGCATGCCTAATTTTTTATGAAAATACAAAATAAGTATACTCCAGCCAAAAAAAACGAAGGTATCTAGAGAAAAGTAAGCAAGTAAACGGAACGGAATGGGAAACCAGGTAAACTTTTGGTTGTTGCTTATAAATGGGTCGAAATATTTTCGAAGATTCCTGAATAATATCAAAAACTTTAATGAATTGCCAGCGGGTCAATTGCTATACTGGGAACTTTGTCTGATTTGTTGACCCGCCAACTTGCTTAATTTATTTCGTTCAAGGATACACGTAAGCCAGTCCAAAATGCTACTTAACTCTTGTTGACAAATAATTGGAAGTTAAGCGCTTGCGGAAACGGAAGCGATGGCATTTTAGTAATGCAGGAAAGGCTAAACAGAAATGGGAGTTAGAGAGGTAGACAAAGCACTTGGAATTCAGTTGGCGGGCACATTGCAATTTAATTGCGGTAATTAATTGTCGTCATTTTGGCATACTGATTAAATATACGCAGAACAGTCGTCACTTGGAATTTATGAATGACTTCAAATGCTTTCGCTATATCAAGTGTTATCCGCTAATCAAAACATGCGATAAAACCTATGCAAATTGGTCAAAATATGTTGAATGTCCATAAAACTATCTCATTGTCTCACTCACAATTTCAAAGCTAATCAATATTTGCAGCAAGCAGTATTTAAAATTATTTTTGACTTTAATGGTTATGCCAACTGCGAAGCACGCACATTGGTAACAACAACAACAGCCACACATCTTTTGGTGTGGGTTGGGTAATTACTAGGCATGGCAAATTCAAGGCACGCAATAAATCGATTAAAATATATATTTGGCCTAAGTAAAGGTATTCGTACTCATATCTTAGCTGACTCTTGAGTTGTGAGTACTTTGGAAGTTGAGCACGTTTGCTTTCATTTCGCATCAGATGTCAAGTGCACAAATACATGTGTAAAGTCTATGATAGTCGATGTAATAGACTGCACCTGTTATTATATTTTCTTGTTAGTCAAATGCATTGTTCACATGGCAAAATTCATAACAAATGCAAGTTTCCAATCAGACCTTGAAGAGGTCACCTGAATAGGTAAGTGTAATGCGCCTACTTTCCTATTTCTGTTCAATATTGAATGTCAAAAATACACTTCCCACATCAATCGATTCACTTCGAGTCCATTGTCAAGGAGAAACATGACGTTGGCTACCTCAACAATTACGTAAAAGTTAACAAAACAAGTTCTTCGCATGGAAGGAAACTTTTGTTCAAGTAGATTCGACAAGCTGATTTCAGTTAATTTTGATAATTGGCCTCTGTTCAACCAGTTCAACCATTGACATTTTGAGCTCAACAGCAAGAGACTAATTTACATTTACAACCAGCAAATATATGAGGGAGCTCTGCAATGCGTCATAAAGTGTCAAAGAAGATATTAAAGCATGAATATTCTGACAGAAAATCCCCCTTCATTGTACTTGTTTAAAGTTTGTAACGAACACAAAGTGAGTGTGCCCCAGTCTCAAAATAAAGGCAATCAGCCGCATTGTGTGTGTGTGTGTGTGTGTGTGTGTGTGTGGGAGCCAGCATAAATTACTCACATGACAAAAAATATGAGCACTAAGAGATCCTGCCTTTGTGACTGGGCATGCAAATATTTTGGGGACAAGGGCAGAGAAGTGAGCTGCGACCTGCAGAGGTTGCGATGCATTCGCTATCACGCAACGGCAAAGAGATTTTTGTCTTGCATTGAAAATTAAAAAAGTACAGAAAAGTATATATTATATATATCTGAGCTCTTCCCATTATAGTAAAATTTTTGACATTTCATTTGAATGCGATATTTTCGTGGTAAAAGTTGCTTTACGGCAGCTAATAATGGAAAATGGCTCAATTCAGTCACAAGTAGAAATTTGCTAACATTAAATTGTTGCGCATATAATAAATAATTGACATTTAAAAAGAGACGCGTGTGTAAATCCAAAAAGCTTTTTTATTTTCATTTTTTTTTGGCTGTCACACACGACGCATACGCAATTTTGCCCTTTTACGTTACGCATACGCACAGTTGACGAAGGCTTAAGAGGCAGCACATTAAACGCGTAGGCCTGGTAAGGCATGTGGTAAATTTAATTACAACGGAATAAAAAGTCCTCCGTACTTTGAAACGGCCATTTAATTGAGAGATTTTCTGAAGAGGCGCAAAAAATTCAATAAAATGTGAAGTTGAATGTGAATACGATTACATTCATATTCAACAACATTTTACAGTACACATCACTTAATAATCTTTAATAATCTATGTGGAAACTGTAAAAATAAAACACTTTAAGCTTAATCGAAATAAAAGCGAGTCCCTTTCAATTAATCTTGTAGCAAAATTTATGTGATTTACGAAACATTTCTTTTCTTCAATACAAACTGCATGAAAAATGAATCCATTTGTCAGGATTGAGATTTGCTTAGCAACGTTTACAGTGCACACAGATTTAATGCTAGTTCATGACCAGTTTTATTGACACAACTAATGGACATTGCAGAGACAAAAGCAGCTTTCACACTTTTCCATTAGATGAATTTCGGCTGCCATTTAAATGTTAGAAGCCAGGTATATGGTCATGACTTTTGCAACCCAATTAAGCAGAAATCTGGCTTAATATACATTAAATGGAAAATTACATTCATTATTTGCATTTCGTACTGCGATAGTTTTCATCCGCGCAAGGTCAACTTGCATTAGAATAATTATATATTTTTAAGATGAGATTATCTAAAATTTTAAAGCAAACACAAATAAATGTATGAATAAAATGAAAAGATGAAAGAGGAATCATTATTTTGTAAACGGTTATAGTGCTCTGGCTTAAATTGCTCTTTTTCCACAATCCTTTCTCCCTCCAGCAACATTTAATATATATACCACAAAATGAGCTCCGCGCAAATTAGCGCAACATGGAGCGTACATCAACAAATCAGCTAAATTAAGTGCAAAATTTGCAACAATTTCGAGCGGAAGTTGAGCGTTGCACAACAGCCACATAAAGCACACACATACAACAATTTTTTGGCACTGTAATTTGTGGCAGCTGAATTTGGCTGTTACCAGCCCTCAAAAACTTTTCACTAAATTCTGATAATGGGACGAGATAAACAGAAAATTATAATGAAATGAATGCAAACTATTTAAAAAATATGAATTTTTGTTTACTTTAAGTTGAGCTCGAGTGCTTGAAGGATTTACTCGGACTGAGCCCTTAATTCAGAGCCACATAGAATCTAAATTTTACTTTGTGACATTCTGAGAGCCTTTTACTATAATGCAAATGTAAGCCTCTAAATGACTCAGTGTCCTTAAGTAGAGATTTGTGCGGATCGTTAGGCTTGTAGTTATCATAATACTTAATTAATTATGCGATCTTTGTAAGTCCCAATATACAAACTACTTTCAAAGGAAACACACAAATAGACAAATTGATAATAAAGCCTGGAATGTGCTTTAACTAATTAAAAGTGTCTTAAAGATATAGCTAAGTGGTTTGACTATTAGCGATTTCTCTTTGAAATTCCCCTTGAATAGTAATAGTAGCATCCATTTAGCTAGCTTTAATGCGCTTTTTACGAGCTGACATGCGACGTGTGGCGCGATTCGGTGGCGTATACGTAATGTTTACGAGCAACTCTCACACACGCGTACCACATAAAAGAAGCGCAGTCTGTGACCCCACAGCCATTTGTCACAAGTGGCATGTAGATTCATTCCTTAGATGTTATTTCCACACAGTCACAGATTTGCCAAATTGTTACTGCAATAGGCATGCCACCAAATGTGTTGCCTCACCAGCTGTGTCAACTTGTAACCTTGACAGTTACAATATAATCAATGTCTTGGGCACGTATCAACATGTCAAAGTTGATTGCAACATGCACAGCAATGCTAGAAATACATTGCTGAAATGTGCAACTCAGCAAGAGTACATGCAGCAACAACTAAATACAGCCACTGCCACTGCCACTGCCACTGCCACATAGTGTGGCAAGTTGCCTATGTCTTGCAATTGCTGTTGACATGTTTGTCCCACTGGAGAACTGAGAAGAGCCCTGTGCCGAGTTGTATTCGAGAATTCAGGATGTGCGTGCCCTCATCAGCGGCGGAAACGGCTACGGAAATATTAACAGGAAATGTTGCCAACAATATTTTCAACACGCCAAGCCTAACTAATTACACACACGCTTAGAATAACTGACTAGCTTATGATGAACGAGTTCTTTTGGAAAGAACAAAACAGTGGAAGTCCTTACAATAAAAATCAGTTCTTAGATTCGTAGTGAATTAAATATAATTTCAGCTCTTGGCCTAGGCAAATCAATAAAAGATACGGCTATTTCAGATTCTCTTTTTTATTTTTAAGAATGCCTCAAAAGAGAAACAAACATACTTACCAGTAGCAGCAGTTTGTTGGGTAGTTGTAACCATGAATTACATTTAGTTCGTTGCTGTTGCCCTATGGCCATATTGTTGTTGTTGTTGGTGTGCTTGATATTGGCAAACACTCGCCAATGTTAATACCCCAAAAGCGCCGTCTTCGTCACGTTGCCCCCGTCGCCCGCACGTGTTCTCCATTCAGAACACGAGAAACTGTTTGTCTCTCTCAACTTCGGAGTCTATGATTTTCGAACTGGAACTGTTTGTTGTTGCTGCGACTGTTGTATGTTTATATATTGTGCAACAATATGAGGCACGCTTCACTTTGAACTGCACTTGCACTGAAATCCTTAGCACTCACAGCGGCTTATAATTCAGACAAAATGTTTACACGATTGTTTACACCAACTGCCTGATAGCTCAGGGAATCTATTTTTGGCACGGAGTCGAGCGTGTCAGTATAAAGTCGGCTTTTCCAATGTGAAGGAATATTATCAATATACTGCAAATAAAAGGGAAAAAGAAAGATGTAACATTTAGTTAAATGTTGCGAATACGTAATATAAGGAAAAGTGAGTTAATGATGGATTTAAAATGCCATTGAATTGATTTTAAATGTGGTTCAAATTTTGTTTTCTAGGAAGCAATAAAATGCTATAAACAGAAATGTAATTGCTGCATCAAATAACTTTTCAACAACTTTTCTGCCAACAAGTCACCTGTTTATTTGACAGCAACAGAAGCAGCAATCAATATTTATAAATTGCCATTAGTAAAATTTTGATTGCAACCATGCAGTTCCTCTGAATCCTTTAAAACTTTAGCAATGTCTGGGTAACTAACAAAATTAAGTTTGTCTCTCATTGGCAATCACATTTCTCGAAACCGGAACCTATTTAGGTTCATCTTCAGAAAATGTAAAGTTATTTATTCTGATTAATTTGGCTTTCAAGACGCAGTGCGGTTGCACTTTTTGACAAAATTTTCCACCCATCCAATTTTTTACTCATTTCATGCGCTGTCATTTTCAAAATGGCAAAATTTTTCACTTGTCAGCCAACCGTTTCTTGTGTTCACCAGATACGAAAATGAAACGTCAAAGTGCAGAGTATGACAAATTGCATTTCCATTGTTAATTTGTATGCATAGCTTGTTCAGTAAAAAAGGAAATTACGTTTAATGTATTCATCTCTTCTTTTTTTCTTCACTCGCAAAATTCGAACAAAACTTTTTTAATTCAACTTTGCAGAGCCTATTTACAATTGAATATTGACCAGATATATATAGAGTAAGAATAATCAGTGTTTAACATAATCTACTTGACTGTTTATTTCATTTAAAAATAGTAAAAGCTTAAATTTTACGCGCACGAAAAGAAATATTTTATTTATAGTACCAGATATTTAATATTAATGTGTAATCTGGAACATATGAATGAGTCATTTCAGTTTAAAGGTCGTAACCTTTCCCAAAATCTGTTAATATCCACAATGTAAATACTCTGGCCTCAACTTTGACATTAAAAATAATTATGTCCATTTAACATATATGTATTGTCGATAACAATGACGCAATAAACCAATCTATGAACTCATTACTTTATTCACAAATCGCATAACAAATCAAAAAAGAGAGAAATTCTAATATTCTTTGTGTAATAACTTACTTAGCTGTCAGCTGAAGTAATCTGCATCTGGAAAGGTCCTGTACGTAAAGGGCGCGCCTATAATTTTGGTTTGTTCGTTTTATTTTTAATATGATATTCGGCAGATAGAAGCTTTCTGGTCGTCAAATATTTCTATTTGGACAGCTTAGCTAATGACCATGGCCAAGAAGGGAATGTCGTAAAGTGAATAACCGAATATTTCTAATTTATTAAAGCGGCTCATGGCTTATGGCTGTTTAACATGAAGGTTTACTACATAAGAATATAGAGAGGTACAAATGTATTTATACTTATATTTATAATATTTTTTTTATGTTTTTATTAACAATAACATTTTCACTTTTTTGGACAGAGGTGTAAGACAACTGGCAACCGAAAAATAACTTAAATATATTAAAAATTAATAAAGAGTACAACGGAACCAATTTTAAATCTTTCTTAAACTCCACTTGTAGTTTCCTTTTATCTCAACCAACAATTATATTTAAAATTCAAAAGTTAAATTAGCATAATATTATACTGCATTTTAAAAATTAGAAATGAGGCTAAACTCAAATGGTGCTGCCTTTGTGTGCGCAATAATAATTCGAAATTTATGAGCACATTAAATAAATTAAACCATAGATAAAGAAGAATTATTTGAAGGTAAAAAGGAAAAAAGAGATTTATATTTCTATGATATATACATATCTAAGGATATACTTTGCTTGAGTGTTTAGCTGTCAAGCAAGAAGTTTAAAGTGTGCAAGCCCTAATAAGATAAAATGACATAAATATTGCCATTATGGCCTGAAAGTCCAGCTTAACTGCCAAGCCAAACCAAGCAACAATTGCCAAAATGGTCACGTATGTATGTGTGTTGGTGTCGTTAACAAGGCAAAATCACTCGGCTGCAAAACAGATTGAGATTTAGACTCAATGTCTTTTAAGTGTTGGGCTCACAATTCCCATTTTCCCCTCTTATCCCTTGTTGCTGTTCCTCGTTGCAACTGTTTACATACATTTGTGCTTCATTCATTGTATTCTCACTTGCGTAAATAAGTATGTGTAAAAATTCACATCAAGCAGCAACAACTTGCAACTGCAAGAGCCACAGCAACAACAACATCACACGTTGCACTTGGCATTAGTGTGTGTCGAGTGGTGTGCGCTTTCTTTGCAACGAATGCTGTCTGTGTATTGTGTTTGTGTGTGTAGCTGTGTGTGTTTTATGGCTTTCATGCTTATTGCTTTTCCAGCTGCATATACATATGTATAGAGACACACACATAGAAAAATAAACCCGCTGACGGGAAACGAGCGGCGACTTCGCCTCAGACCAACAAAAGGATTTATGTGCCATGCACAACAAAATATACAAAAAAACTATACGTACACCACTCAGAATCATACACACACACATGCATACACATATGTGTGGCGTTGTCTTTAGTTTTGCATAAAAAATTGGCTGTGAAAACGCTTTGGGCGAATTTGCTTTCAGTTTGCGCACAATTCTCACACTACTTGAATTTTAGCAAGTTTTCCTTTCATGATGTTTCATGTTGCGTTTTACTGCCGTTTTATTGCTCCCCGCTTTTATTTTAGTTTCATTTTTTTTTTTTTTTTTTGTGTACTTCTCACATTTGTTTTTTTGTGGCTAAAGAAAATATTTTGTGTGCAAAACTAAATTGCTAAAAGGTTTTTAATTTTAAATTGTTGGACATCAAGTAGCAACTTATTGAAAATCTTATATCCTTAAAGGATATCTTAGCTAAGAATTTCAATGGAAATCCAATGTACATGTAGTTCAATGTAAGTATGTACATATGTGCGGATTTTGATTTGAATCGCTGCCAAATGGAGCGTGTCTTAGAATGCTTCATAAATTGGCTAAATGCCAAAAGCAGCGGTGGTCATAATGCAAATGGCTAGCAAGTAATATAAATTAATACTGTACTTTCAATTAACCTAATTGATACTAAAATCAATAACAAAAGAAACGCTGCCAAATTGATTAATTTGAGTATTCTAAACACACCCACTAACAAAACTCAAAGTGTTTTTTTTCCATTGTCATTGCTAACTCAACTATAAATCTATATATTGGAAAAGTCGGGCTGCTGAAGCATCAGAATAGTTTTTGAAAGCTGGCATTGAAAATGAAATGGAAATGGAAATGAAAATTGAAATTGAACAGAGAATCGAACATAACAGAGAGAATTGCCAAATTGATAGACTGTTGCCAATTTGAACTGCCAATCAATATGACAAAACAAATGAAATCAAATCCATAAATTGCAATACTTTTTTTCATGTGCTTCATTTAATTTGATATACCCTAACATCGAGCTAAAAATATGTCTATTGCCTAAGCTGTTTAAAATGCCTAGAAATATATACTTTATCTATATTTTACTCGGTATGTAATATAATTGAATAAAAATTTATAAATTCTCAGCTCACAAAGTGGAATTAAACATAATGGTAAGGGTATTGTTCTTACGGCTACTTGATTTTAGATATTACATTTTTTTTGCATAATAATGAAAAATGCAAATGCAGTTTGTTATCGTATCGAGAAAACAATTTAAAAGCCAACAAATATACATATGTATAAGCGCCCCAGGCGTGGCTGGTAACCCCCAAAAAAGGAATTTGATTTATTTGTCTGTCTTTTTCGTCTGTCTGTTGGTTTGTTTGTCCGTCAGCTTGTCGTTTGACAGCTTTTACATTTCATTTAATGGCAGATGACTTTGACAATGCAAGTAAGTCACAACAAAACAAAACAAATCAAAGCAATGACAAAACTAAATGACAAATTATTAAACTAAGCAAAAAATAAAAAAAAGGAGAATCATGCAAAATGACTTCCTTGGTGTGCAATTAATTTTGGGCGTGGCATGAAAAAGTTGCCGTCATTAATTAACATTTTCTTTTACAGTCGTTTCTCGACAACTTCTTGCAAAAGGAAAGTTGGTAAAAAAAAAAGAAAAATTTAGAAATGGTGTAACTATCTGTGTGTGTGCAGTTCATTTGGCACGTTTCGGGTATAATCCCAGTCCGAGTGTCATTCGTTAGAAGTTGTGAGAAGTAGGACGACAACGACGACGACTGTAGGGACTACCAACTACGCTTGACTGTCTGGGAAAGCTCATTTCCGTTTTATATTTAAACACTTGAGGCTAAAATGTTTGCTTTCCCAATGCCCCGAGTGTTGCTTGCCACTGCAAAATCATAATAAAAAAGGCAAGAAATGAAAAAGCAAACAGCCGAGCAAGACGAAAGCAAAGGAAAGTTGTTGCCCATAGCTAGGTGCAGAAATAAATGGAGATGGAGGTGTTTTTTTTCTGTTGCTGTTGCTGTTGCTTTTGGTGTTGGTGTTGGCAATGCTTAGCAAGAGGATTTTTAAATTAGTTTGTAGACTCTTCCAGACTTATGCAGCTAAGCGTAGACCCCAGAGTCAGAGTCCGAGTCTGAGTCCGACTCAGAGCTAGAGAACAAACTGTTTGGCGTTGTCCTTTGGGCAAATGGACTTCCACGTCATTGGCTATGACATTTTGGTGCTTATTTAAATGAATTAAGTGATTTTTCAAGTGCTAAGCTTGCCACGAGCTGCAAACTCATTTCCGCCTGTGCTACTTCGATATTCTCTTTCTTTTTATTTTGTTTGTAATGCTTTTTCCAAAAGTTGGCTCTTTAAGCTTCATTTGGCATTCATTTTTTATGGCAACACTGCAATGAGCTGTTTATTTACAGGCAATCAAAACTTTAACAACCGCTCGCAATTTGCCCGGCGGTTCTTTATGACAGTCTATCTGTTTAAATAAGAAGAAAATGCCCCAAGAAAATGCCAGATACAAATAAAACTAAAATAAGAAAAGTAAGTGTCTGCAATGAAGATACTCTATAACTAATTTTAAGTGTGGTATTTGCTGAAATTACTGATAGTTAAATACACTAAATTGAGACATAAAAGTTAATGCTGATTTTTAAGAATGCTAGTCTTTGTTACCTGTCCAATTCATGTGCTTTATATTCCCAGAATACACACATCAATCCACTACAAAATTAGGTGTGCACATCATAAAAAACGTGCTAAAGATATTATGCAGATACAAACAAGTGTATGCCCTTATATTTCGTTTGTGATGAGCAAATTTTTGGTGTACCCGGCTAACGCGTCGTATGCGCAATGAAGTTTTGCGCGTCTTTTGTCATTGTTTGTTTTCGCTTTCACTGCCAGCCTGAATGCTGTTACATAGCCCATACGACACGTGTGCCATGCGAGCCGTGAGGTGACAAAACATTGCAATAAAGTTGCAAAGTGGCACGAAACAAGCGTACACAATTCGTGAAAGGGTTCACCCCCCCCCCCTCCCTCCCACCCAACCCCACCGTTTCGGTCACCTTTCGCTTTGTTGCCTTCTTACCATCTTAAGGTGGCTGTATTCGTGCTCGAGCTGTTTTATTGTTATGTTATTGTTATTTAATGCCAAGTTTAATGCCAGCACACAAACTGCAGACACCTAAAACAATTTTATAACCGCCTCATAAATAAGTACATTTCAACTGCTTTCCTTATATGTGTAGACACCCCCTCTCTTATCCCCACTTCCACACTTTTTTCACTATCTCTCTCTCTCTCTCTCTCTCTCTCTCTCTGTCGCTGATAAAGAATGCAGCAGTCTGGGTAGCCACCCAGTCACCAGTCACCATTTACCGGTTACCAGTTCCCTAGTCTGTAGTTTCCATTTCCCATTCCCACACACACACATACACACACACACATTTATTTCTCACTTTGAATTTGAATGTTTTTGTTCTTAGTGTTCAAGTAGATTAAAGAATCTCAGGTTTCATTACCTTATGCACGTAGGCTGATACTGTCGTTAAAGTTGTTTTGTTGTATTTTTCGATTGTTGCTCTAAGCAAAGAAATTATTTAGAAATTGTTAAAATTCGAAAAGTCAAATCCCTTATCGCTCCCCAAAGTAGTTTGGGACTCCGACGCAATATTTGTAAATTCACAAGAATATGCTTTTATGCTCATTAGCATTGTTTATTCTGCATAATATTTTATTAATAACGCTTTGAGCTATCACCTGTGACATTTACAATTTCAACGCCTGACCTTTTTGGACTAACATTTTGTGTTCTGAGCCCTTTTCGGCTGTCAATTATAATTTCGAGATCTATGTCAGTGTCACTAGCTGAAAATGGAACTTCCAATTTCATTTCCAGACGTCATACGAGTAGAACGAGTAATAAAATCTAATTTTAAGCCTATAATCGAGCTCTAAGCGTAACATACTCGTGTGTCTGATATTCAAAACTTTTATCTGCTTTACCTAAGATTTTATAGGCAGTATATAAAATTCACTATCAACACAACAATATGTACCAACATATGAGAATCGACTTAAAAATTTCGTCAAACAAACAACTGATTAAATAATTTGCTTATTATTTTGTAAATTCAGCGATATATTCTTGAAAATATGGAAATCGAGCTTCAAAATAAATATAAAGTCTTTATACAATGCAACTGATCGATAAACTATTTACTTCATTTGAAAAGTCAGTGAAAACTCTTCGATAAAATAATCTTTATACACTATAGTGTCAGTTTCAGTAAATGTTATGGAAACTTTGTCACTTAGTCAACTAGCTTTTGTTAAAGCCTGTCAAGGGTGATGTATCAGTTGCAAGTTGTATTGTGCTTATTTGGGAAGATTCATGTCCACTACACAAGCAAAAAATACTTTTGGAAATGAGCTGGCTTTATGGTATTTAACACATGGCAGAGGCACTTTAGTTAATTAGACTACTGGAAAAATTGTAACAAAATCTGCTACTAAAAGAGCACGTGCCAATTTGAAAGCCGCAAAATTGCACATACAACAATACGCGTATTTCTTTAATGGCATTTTGTAATATGCCCTTCTGCCTTGTTGCTAATTACGCTTCAAGCTGTGTCAAAAAAAAGCAACTAAATGTATTTTAGTCGAATGTATTCGAATTAAAGATGCCCTGTAATAAACACAAGCTGTCAAATACAACTATGTTTAATTCTTGGCTTTAGTTTTACAACGAGCGTTATTTTGACATTTTTAAGACATTTTAAGTTATCTTAATGAATATAAAATGTCATGCATTTTTCAAACCCGTTGCAACTGTAGTTCTATTAAAGCTCTTTTGCTTAATTGCTTTTCGAACAGGGTAGAACACAAAAACATTTTCGTTGTTTTCGTCACTAAATGCAAAAAAATTGTAATTAGCTGGAGTTGCGGATTTATGGCTGAGTGCAAAGCGCAATAAAAATCATTCCAAATAGTTGCACTTGAGAGTTCAGCCCTGGAAACGATTCTAAGCCCGAAAACAAGAGTCGACTATTTGAAATATCAATTTGCATAACTAAACGCCGCTCGCAGCTAAACAAAAAGTGCGTTTAGATTGCGCTCAAATCGAGACTTACCTGAATAAATCATTGCGATCGCGATCGTGAAGTCGAAGGCGATTCTGGGCGAGATTAGAGACGCCAAATTGATTGAAAATTCGGTCAAGTTTTTAAGTGTTATGTAGCTGTAGTTGCATTTGTTGTTGTTGCTATGCTGATGCACTTTACTGGCGGTAACCGGCTTGACAGTTTAATTCACAATTTTTTGTGTTGTATATTTTATTATTATTTTTTTTTTTTTTTGTATCAGCTGTTGTCTCTTTCGCTCTGTTTGTTGCTGTTACGCTCTTTGGCTGTTTATTTGTTGTCACGCATTGAAAAATGCTAAACGTACTTGTTTGATAGTTTACTGCTCAATAGAATAAATTGTTTACTTATGCTAGAAACTCAACTAAGATATAATTAATTTGTTTGCTGGAGTAATTTATGGCAAAATATTTATTTGCTGTCATTGCCGATTCATTGAAGTATCTGATAAAAAATAATTGTTAACTGTCTGAATTGTGGCCCAACATTTTAGATTTATTGAGCACGCACAAAATTACAAGTCTATTCACAGAAAACAAATTTGAATCTATTCCATTGTTAATTTATTCATTTAATTGCTGCTGTCTCTGCTTTGTTTATGCTTTTTATCCGGCATTATGCAAATTGTGAAACATTAAAAACAATCAAATTATTTCCTAACGATGCTAATTGCTGAAAACAAAAGAAGTAATTGTAACACACACCAACACACACACACAGACACACACGATAGCGAAATATGGCTAGCAAATATTACAACACGAAACACAATAAAATCACATAAAAGACATTTTACACTCGACAAGTAAATCTGAGTACATAAGTGCACTCACTTCCACACTCTCGAATATCTTTTTGCAATAATTATAATTATTTTTCTATATATAATTTGTTTTGTTTTGTTTTTTTTCTTTTCTTTCTTTTTTGAGCTGTTGCTTGTCGAGATATTTGCAGTCTGGAGCACGTAGCAGCTGTTGCTGTTGGAAATGTCATTGGCCGAATTGTGGTCACATTTGAATATCATCTGTGAATTATTTCAACATTTCACACACACAACACACATTATTCATATAGAGAATGTTCACTTTAAATATCAATCCTTGCACTTTTGTTCAAGACGAGGACTCGACGGCAACTGAATGAATGAAACGGAAACACGGTTGCGATCATGACTTCGTTGCTCGACAAACGAGCGCTCCTTTGACTTCGGCCTCAACACCCACGCACAAAACAATCCCACACACACACACGCATACACACACGTTCACATACGCACGTACTTATTCAATTGTACCGTTATGCACTATTTAAAAATGGCGTTCAACCTTAACGTTTCTATGCGTTGCACAACCAACGCGGCGGCATTTTCAACACAAACTGATGTCTGATTCAATTCTAGTTGTCGTTTCAACCAAATACGGAACATTGTGGCAATGGAACACAGAATAGAACAGTGTGAGTTTTCCAACACGAACAAACAGCAACAGTCGCTGCTGCTGCTGCTGCTGCTACTACTGCTGTTGCTGCTGCTGCTGTTGCCGGCGACAGCGCTGCCTGCGAGTGTTGTAAGAAATCGCATGCGATAAATGCAGGCTGGACGAGAGTACTTATTGAAGTATGCCCCAAGTATATCAATAACCCGGCTAATTAGGCACTTCTTTTTCTTACTCTTTGGATCGGATATATAGGCAGAATTTCGAGCCAGAAAATTTACTTTGATACGCGGCTACTTGTTAGCCATTTGACGCCGCTTTTTGGCAGCTGAAGGACACAACCGATGGCATTGAAAGGACGCATAATAAATTGCGAGCATCCAAAAATTAGCTTTTGCCCAGCAATGAGGCAGCAATAAGGAAGAAGAAGGAAAAAAAGAAAGGAGCAAAGGACACACGCACTGCTTACAAAAGTGCGAATTGTGTGGCAAATTGTGTTGGGTTTTCCGTTTTGACGCTCCCTTTGCTTTATTTGCAATTTTACTTGATGATAAAGTTGACATTGTCAATTTAGCAAATTTCTTTCTTGCTTCCCTTCCTCTTTTTTGACACTTTTCCTTACTACTTTTGTTAACCAGTTTTCCATTAGATGGTGAATGCTTTGATTGCGTCTGCTGCCCTTTAGATTTTAGCAACCGATTTGATTGAAGCAGTTGGACAGCCTTTAGATGAGCTTAAAATAAAGTGGAAACAATTGAGAAAACTATTTTTATTCATTTTACAAATTAGGACCCATAGAAAATCATGAAAATTTATTCAATTCAAAAACTAAATGAATCTAAAAACAAGAATTGTAGTTACCCATTAGTTTAGACTTGTAGTTGTTTACTCTTTACTCCTCTTCAATTAGCACTGTAAATCATTGACAGTTGTTTGTTTTGTGTGCCTAACTGGAAGCCTGTGAAGCAATAAATAAGCAAAGCTCGTCCCTGTCACGCCCAGCCACACCCCCTACACAGACAAAGGCACAACAAGGATTCACATCTAATTAGGATAAACAGCTGTTGCCAAATTAATTACATATGATGGGCACATGAACATAAACACAACCCGCCCATCATTCTGTAACAAATGTATCCTTTATTTCGACTGCCTGTCTTCAACATGCCAGCAAACAGCTACCTCTAATTTCATCCTTCGTCACTACTTACACCACATTTCCTCCCACTGAATTTATCTAATCAAAATGGAAGACAAACCTCTCGCAGCTCTTTCGCATTTGTATTTGAAACTAGCAACTCTCAAGCCAGCAATAAATCTTACAATCAGCTGTCGAGCGGAAAGATACTTTAGTACTCGGAGAATGGCCAAAATGGAATCCCCAACTGCAGTTCCTCGTTTCTCGTTCAACGTAAATTTGCATACACAGCTGGGAAAATCCACTTGAATGCTGCAGTTGGTGAGACAGTCCGTAAGTCACCAACGAAAAAAGCTGACTGTCTTTTTGGCTTACAAAGTAGGTAAGAGGGTGGCAGAAGTTAGTGACGGAGGTGCACAGGTGCAATCTGGTATATTTTATGCTGCTTTGACGTGAAATGCCTTGGCCTGTGGAAAAGTCAACGCCTTGATCTTAATGCACATCGTGAGTCATATCCATGGCTGGCTTTCTGCTCCTTTCTGTTCTTTTCAGTCTGACAAAAGAACTTAAAGCTGCTGCAAAAATATTTGCACAAAACTTTGTTGCACGCTCTGCAAAGTTTTTAGCTTTAGTTGTTCACATTGTTGATGCTTCATTTTTGCTTATAACCCAGAAATTTCTTATAATCAACTTATCTGACGATTTCTGGTGCTCAATTTTCCCAAAGCTGATTACACAATTTCATACTTTTCCCCCATCAACTCGTAAAAATAGCACAGATACAATGTGTATTTGAATTTTCCTTTCTCCTTTGCTATCGATTTTCTACTTAACATCTTACGACTCAGATTCAGGCTGGGATAATCTTTGTTAGATTTTTTTCGGCCTTAGATTATATTGTTGGAAGTGAATATCTCTGTGCCAAAATATATTCTTAAAAGGGTTTTAAATATTTGCCTATATCAGCAATTACAGAAGACATTTAAATTCATTTCAAATTGGAGGTTATCTGTAATATTTCTGGCTATAAGGAATATATTCAGATTAATTTCTGTAAATTTATCATTATGTAAGCCGCTTAATAAAGTGCAGGGAACAGTGAGAAAAGTATTATTTATAAAAAAACGAAAAGATAACCATTTAATTTCAATACAATTTTAATCAACAAATGTAAAACGAATTTATCTCCATATACAATATTTCAAATATGAATTTTCTTTCGGATTTTTTTTTATCATGCCATGTTTTACCTTTTTTTATAAAAATGCGTTTAAATCGGTTTGTTTTCTATGGCTACGGCTAATTTTGCTTCACTCTATGATTAATACTTTTTTAGGGTTATTTTTAGATTTAAACAGTCGGATATTGTTGTCGACCTTCCAGTTTCATGTTCCAAACAGATCTTTAATTTAGTTAAGAAACGGGCTAATCGGTGGCCACTCCAGTCCGAAAATCTTCGCAGCCAGAAGATATTCTTGCATTTCTAATACCAGGATACAAAGAGTATTGTTAAATTTGCAAAAAATTCTAGTTACAACCAAAAATAATAAAAAATGCACATATACTTATTCAGGAAAGTACAACACTCATACATTATCTTGGCAGTATTCGCCAAAGACTTTTGGCATTTTTTCTACCATTACTCCCTTGATTTCGTAACTTGATGACTGTAGGCGTTAGATTTGTATAGTTCTGTGAAAGGTTTTTGGTCTTTCGAATTTCATTGAATACCTCCCCTAATTCGACTGTTTTGCTGTCGCTTCTGTCACTCAAATGCAAACACCTGTAATAAATATTCGTTTGTCGTTTCTGGTTTACGGTTTCGTTTCACTCGGTTATCCTGGGTTTCTGGTTTTCTGGCTGCCTGCCAGATACATTTTGCTTGATTTTCCATCCGAGTGCACAGCAACAGCAACAACAACAACTGCCAGAGCAAGAAAAGCAGAAAAACGAGATGAGAAAAAAATTTGTGCCACGCTGGCACATTTTCATATGGAAACTTAACTCAATTTCAATTCGGATAAATGGCAGAAAGGCAGCGCCATCATTGGACCAACAGCCCGAAAAGAAGTGCAGCCACGCACTTGATGTCAAAAGCACTAAACACAACTGAGGGCTAAGCGAGTTCACTGGCCACAGTTAGGGCCGCTTAAAGGCAATGGCCTAATTTGGTTGCACATGTTGCACAAAGATATACTATATATGTACCATATACACAATTATCACGAGTAAGTACGGGTAACGCCAGCTGCTACAAGAATACCATTTGCTAGTGTGCAGTTGCTGGTTAATTTAGCTCAGCTTCAACTTTTCTGTTGCTGTTGCTGTTTCTGTTGCTTTTGTTGTTGCTGTTTCCTTCCTGCTAGATGTAGCGAGTAACTACAGGATGCCTACGATAGATGGCGCACTCTCATTCTCACAGCAGCGTGTCACAATTTGCGCACATCTGAGCACTCAGTGTGTGTTATTAATTGCGTAATTTGTTTATTAATACACAAGTGAGCACATACACCTGCAGTGGCCACTTTTCATAATGCATCTGTAAGCGGGCCAAGGCTGAATGCCCAGAGGATTCACTCACAGAGAGTGAGAGAGAGCGAGATTGAGACAGAGAGAGAGACAGAGAAGTGTGTTTGCGGTTAGAATCTATGTGCATCATCTTCAGGTTGCAGCCACATCATAAAACGATTTTGAGCCACACAGCTTGTGGCTTATTCAACGCAATTACGGAACTCACCTGCTGCCTCGACGCCACAAAATTTAATCACATTTCAACTGTGCAACACACTCAAAAGTAGTGTGCACACTTTGCCGCCAAGTGTTTGACTTGCAATTGAAATGCTTTGCTTCAACATTTCTCCCCACATACATATATACCATATACTTTTTACGATCTGAGCATGAGGGAATTGGGGAGTTGACTAGTGGGGCATAAATCAATTTTTATACTCCTGTGTTGCCACTTCAGCAACCTTTTTCTGGCTGCCAGCTCTCCTTTTCGCTTTAATTGCTGCACATGGAAAA
This sequence comes from Drosophila putrida, assembly GCA_037043535.1. Taxonomy (NCBI): domain Eukaryota; kingdom Metazoa; phylum Arthropoda; class Insecta; order Diptera; family Drosophilidae; genus Drosophila; species Drosophila putrida. The sequence continues at coordinate 2,738,313 of JBAMBI010000135.1, forward strand.
TTCTAATGGCAAACACGAGCGTACATCCTTTGCTTTTTTGCTTGGGGAAAATGCGAAAAGCTGGCAACACTTTAATTAAATTATACATTAATTGTCAGCGTCTTATTAGCACAATTACTGACACTGCCACAGCGGTAACCAAAGCAAAGAGACACGTGTCCTTGATAAACAGACATCAACACTTCAACAAGATGCCTTTTCCTTAAAATGAAAGTCAGTGACCTTTGCCAAAATTGACTTTAATCTGTATCTCTCAAATTCATCTCATCTTAACTTCAGCTATCGTCATGCCAATAAAATATCAAATAAAGTAATTTGACAATTTGTAAGCTAACAAGAGAGCAGATCTATCTTTAGATGACGAAGATTTAACACCTATTAATTAATGGAAAAATTTCATAAATTTAAAAAACTAGTAATCTTCCAGTATTACAATTTTAAACATTCAATAAAAAGTATATTATCGGTTAATTAAAATTATTGTCATTATTTTTCTAGCGAACAATTTACCATTCTGATTGAACATTTTATCCAAAATTGTTAAATATGTATTGTGAATTGTAACGGGCATACCCATTTATAAGCCACATCTACAGGGTATACGCATACGAAAGCCGCAAAGGAATCGATAAATAATATATTGTATGCCGGGTCAAGTGTAGAAAATATCTATCATAAAGTCGCAACTTTGTTGCAGCTGTCAAATAGCAAAATGTCAAGCTAGTGCAAAGCTAAAATCAATAAGAAAATAATATAAAATAGTTAGATGAAGCTATTGTGGATGGAAAAGAAAACAAAGGTCATGCTTTATGCAAGTCATCATAATTAGTTGATGTTTATGAAGGCAACTAAAGTATGCCAAGCATTTATGTTAATCACGTAATCCTGCTGCGATTACAAAAGTATTTGCATACCATACACTGATTAATCTGAACGAACATCCGACATAGACCACAACAGCGGCAATAACTTTTCCACTAGCCTACGTCAATATTGTGTATACGTCACGTGTGCATTTGAATTGCATACAATATGCGCTTGCCAGTGGGCAAGACAGCATGTGGCAAGAAGCTAGACTGGCATATCAATGATTTGTGAACAAAACAGTACTAAACTCACGCAGGTAGACAAACACTCACTTAACATTCACACACCCACACGCATACACTCATACACTCATAGACTCATCTGGAACATCAGTTGCAGCCTTATGGCAACGAGTTTTCAATTGCAGCATCTGCTACTGACTGTTGTTGGCCAACAGCAGCAGCGAACAGCAGCTACGAAGAAAAATGAAGGCAATACAAAAACAGACGCCCAGGGCGTCGAGTGCATTAGATGAATATTAAAAGCATTTTTCCCCAGAAGCACTCATTGAGATCTTCAGGCGGTCAGGCGGAGTATTCAATTTGTAAAATTTGCAGACGTCATCAAAGTGTTTCATAACTATCCTATTGTGCATCCTTCAACGAAATTTGGAGTTCGCGTTGTGACATTTTGTCATCTTTGTGGTTATTAAAAAATTACTTGTAATCAAATCAGCATAATTTATTCAACTGATCAAGGGGCTTTCGATTCGACAGCCGCCAAGTGCGTGAAAATTTCATACAATGCCACTTGGCTGAAACCCCGTTGAGATAGCCATCTAACTCTCTATCCCTTTCTCTCTCCTCCCTCTAGTAAAATTGTGGTTCGCATAATTCGCAGCGTTGTTGGACTTTTGAGTGGCATTGTGATTGTCACTGACAGAAACACAATGGCAGCCGCAGCTCGACAAACAGCTTGACAGTCAGCTCGACAATCAAAATGGCTGTCATTGCCAAAGGCGGTCACAATACGCTCACCTGTTGGGATTTATTGAGGTACTGAAATCATTGGCCACGAGTATCTGCATCTGATGGATGATTCTCTACCCACCATTGAGGTTTAATAAATATAGTATAAATAAAAGCATACTTCGTGGTCATCCTGGCGAGTTTTATCAGAATTAACCTTTTATTTTTACTTTGTGGCATCCACCTGTTGCCATATCCGTTAGCCGCAGAGCGCTGTGGGTGCTTTTTGTTAATCAAATCCCAACAAGAAATGTAATTTATTAAAAGCGCACAAAGGACCAACAATATACAAGTATATGTAGTCTCGTATTGACAATGTTAAAGCAGTCAGCCGACTTGGCCAAATACAGTTGGGATTGGCATTAAGTTTGCCAAGTTAAAGAGCCTCTTGCCTGGCTGTGACATTAGAGAGGACGTGATGTCATTGATTGGTAAAGTAGGGTGGAAATTTTCTGACTCTTTCTGAGATTTGCCAAAATAAATTCGCATTTTACAGAATAATCTGAAAATGTCTGAAATCTTGTTGCCTTATAAATAATTTGTCGAAAGCATTTTAAAAGTCAGCACAGAGATGAAGTTTAAGGAGCATAAAGGATGTTGAATAACTTGAATATACTCGAATGAGTACTCATATGTATGTGTGGGTAAGTGTTTTAACACAACCACATGACAAACATAAAACTATAGTGTGAGGAGGAAGGGAGACATATGCCTCAAGGCAGCCAGCCCATGGACACTTAATGCAAACTAACAAGCAACCAAAGCTAAGGCTGAACAGGAGTTGGGCTAAACAACAATAACCAGTAAGAGGCAAGTGGAAAGCGCCATGAGCCAAGACAATAATGGCTGGCAAAGTGAAGGCAAAGGCATCTGAAATTCTTAAGCTTATCAACGGGCCAACTACGGAAGCTGTGAAAACATTCATACATATTTACACGCCTCGGCTGCTGGTGTTTGAATTGCAGGGTTGAGACAGCTGCCCCATTGTGTGTCAAGCTGGTGACTTTGTGTGTATCGTGTGTTCATCAAATTACGTATTCAGCAGACAGACAGTCAGACGAGCTGACAGACAGACTGGCAGACAGACAGACAGACAGACAGGCAGGCAAGCAAACAGACGACTAATAAAAATTCCTTTCCTTGAAATTTGGCTGCACTTTGTTTAAGGAAACAGCATAGCAACAAAAACAATAACTACAATCTCTTGCTGTACATCTGGCATATTTATTTATTTAATCTATTTATTTAACTGATCGTCAGGCGACTTCCCATTGTTTGCTCGCAATTAAACTAAAATAATTGTATTAATATTCTTTCTACAATTGTTAAGTCAACATGAAATTAAAGTTCACGTCATCATTCATAATTGATTGGTAGGCTGCAAACTCAATTGCTGAAGAAAAATTTCCATTTACAATTTTGTAATTACAACGTTAATAACTTAATGCAATTGACATCAATTTCTTGAGCCTGGAGAATGTCGCTTGTCGTTCGACGACGCCTTCAGTTCAGCACCAAAAAAAAATCAATCTTAACTCGATTAACGCCACGGCAACAGGCAAAGTCCTGCAAGGAAATGGACAGAACATTTTTTTCACAAAATTTATTCAACAATTTTCACACAAAGTTGAGAGATTGAAAATTGGTGACATAATTGAAATTGAATCATTATTAATCTAAACTTGAAGGTAGCTACAGAATTTACTAGAATTTAAACATTTAATGTTCATGCACATGAGAGGACTCTTGACAAATTGTTTTGTTAGAAATTGGAGTTTATTCGTACAGTACTTGATAAATTCGTATGTACGAATAGTCCCATCAAATTCCTGTACTGAGCACAACTAACGAGACAACGTCACGTAATCAAGAAACTCGTTACAATGACAGGCATCTATCAAATAAATTGAACACGCCCACGTCGTGGAGAAACAACTCTTTAACAGAGAGTATCAAGTGCATGCGTTGCCGAAATCTGCACAGCGTGCGTAGACTGGCAATACGCACTGTAAAACATAATGACAAGCCATAAATAAAGCCTAACAAAAAAGGCGAATCAACCTGAGCGCGCGGCTAGTTGACGGATCAGCCTAAGGTCATGATGAAATTGAGATGGTAACAGATCCAGCAGCACAAAACGTCGTATGCCACGAATGGTGGCATGATTAAAGGATGAGAATGGAAATGGAAGTGAGAATGGGATTGGGAATGGGAATGGGAATGGGGTGACTGATGACGAAAGCGACACTGTCGACGCCTCATATACGTGTTGACATGTCAGTTAGGCAAATGAGGGTAGAAAGCCGAAAAGTTGCGTGAAATTTAATGCCATTGTCAAGTTTATAGTCACGACTCTTTAAAACTAAGCCGCAGACAGGTCATTAGCTGAAATAGACTCTGACACTCAGACTGGTCACACACAGCAGGCTGTCTGGCCAATTGCCAAGTCCAAATAAATGACCTTTGTGAACACTCCCTGATAATAAATTTCGCCAATTTATAGAACAATTGCTGTTGGCTGTTGGCTGCTCTAAATCTGTGTGGCACAGGACATTGTAGAATTCATCATTTCACTCGAAAAGGACTCGACTCTAGACTGAAATGGCATAGATTTTATTGCGGCTTTAAAGATGCCACCGAAGCAACCAACAAACTGTCCGCATGTTGGTCACAACGACAAACGATAATGTGTTGGAAGGGAGTGAAAGAAATCCAAACTACAATGCTCGTAAATGCAAAAAGAAATGGAAAAAAATAATAATAATAATAAAAATCGATTTAAAACAGGCTTCAATTGAAATTGAATAGAGGAAGCCAACAGTGTGTGGCACTAGGCACTCTATGTCTGCCCCATAGCAGCATCCGCCCTGTGGCACGTTGTCATTTGATAACCCATTGTGGCAAACGTTTCTCACCGAGCGCGCAAATTGAAAAAAGTGCCATCGAGTGCGAAATGGCAATGGGAAAGGATATGGCCTTATCCTGGCAACAAGAGTGCGGCAAGTGGCAAATAGAGAGTGGCAACTGACAACCGACGAACGAGTGAAATCCAAAAAGGGTACCCTCTGTCTCTTATGGCGCGTGTCCATTTTGTGGCTGTCATTGAACATGAAAACCTAAGCAGAATATCAAAACCACACGAAAAAAACGAAAAAGAACAGAAAAAACAGAGTAGAAGAGTAGAGAAGAGAAACCAAACCAAACCAAACGAAACGAGACGAACTCGTTTACGTAATGCCAATGACACGGACCTCGGTGATGAAGTCTCAATTAGTCTCATTATTGAACTTTGTTGCAAGGGTCAGAGCCCACGGACAGTTGACCAAAGTGACATGAAATGATACTTTGATCGAGATGTCTGTCAGCTGATAGCTTAGCCCTCATTAAGCCTGGGTCCCTCCATTTAATATTCATGTACGTGCTGGAAAATTAACATTAAAGCCAACTCACAACTCCAGCTTTACACAGTATAGTGAACTTTTGGCATTTGTTGCACTTTAGCATTGCCAAGAACATAGACACAGACACAGACACACACACACACACAGGCAACTAGCTTCAGTCAAGCGTTAAGATAAAGGCCAAGTTTCTTGGCCGCACCTTTAGGCCATTTCATGTAAAAGGGCAACTGACTGGCACTAACAAACTGCAACTTCTGCACATTTTAAGCAGGCACAACGAAAAGACTGCAACTGAAAGAGAAAGGGAAAATGAAAATGAAACTGCAACTGGAACTGTAAATGATACGTGGCTGCTCGAGTATCGAGCTTATCAGCTTTGTTGTCTGTGTGCATCTATCGTTGAAAGTTGGGACACGCTTCGTATGCGTAACACAATTTAAGCTTATTTAGCTCCGAAAATGTTGAAGGCTTCGCATTTCCTTAGGATACACTTAGCATATTCCTGGTAAAGCGCTTAATGGGCTCAATAAACATACGAGTGAATATATACTCACAATTCCTGGAATAACAAAACAAACACTCACTCTCACACCGTCCGAGTTCGCGATTTGTTGAGCGCGTGCCCTTAAATCTCAACGATACGAAAGCCAACTGCAAATCGGGGCACAACATTTAAGAATAAAATTAAATATTTTTCTACTCATAGTCAAAATCCATGGGCACATTTCAACACTGAGAATCGGAGTAGACTCAAAGTATTACCCTTTCCTTAACCGTCATCTCACAACTTTGCCTAGAGTTAAGAATTGTGTTTATGCATTAAATGAAGGAAGCTTCGGTGGGGCAACTTTTTTGATTGGGTTATGCTGTTTTTCAGGGCCGCGTGTGCCGGCTGTTTGGGTTAATAAAATATGCAAATATCCAAGCATCCAAAATTAAGTTTCGTTTTCGGTTAACAATCCCTTCAGACCCGGGCCTCAACTTTTTGGGGTGAAAGACAAGATGGAATGACAACCGGATTGAAAGTAAAAGTGAAAGTGCGCACTCGAGTACATTACACATCCGCACTGTTGTCTATACCAACACTTAACTAATAATCAAATTATTTAAAATAGCTCAAAGTTTTCAACGCTTGTAACGCCTTTCATCTGCGCGCTTTCCTAATGACAAAATCGTGTTCTTTATCTCGCCTCATTCAATAATAATTATCACGTTATTAAGTTAGTGGCATGTGTCGAGTGCGTAAAATATGTTAATCAAGTTATGTGCATGTGTAATATGTGGACAACTTGTTGCTAAGACATACAGATTAAACTACTTACTATCCCAATTCTTGTAAAAACGCCTCAGGAACTAGAAAGCTTAAAGGTGCTAGTCAAACTGTTAATTTAATTACGAGCTTAAGACAAATCTCAAACATTCAATTGTCTTTTAGTTTTCCACTCCTACACTTCGGCTAGAACAGGAGCCGGACACTAAGAGAGGGACTCGTAGGAGTCAAAGGATGCATGACTGCCCTGGCGATTTCTATCGCAGTTGGGCGGATGTCGAAGAGACGGAAAGGCAACCAAGCTCAACCTCCTTCGTGACTTCGCTGCACTTTCAAGGAAGCGTATTTATTCTATGAAAACTGGACATCTATGTCTTTTGGCTTAAGAAACTTGTAAAAGTTAATTAAAGCCTGAAGCAAAAACTTTATTTTGCTAATGAAATTATCTGACATTTGTATTAAAATATAAAAGGTTGTACAATTGTAATATAATTGTTAAGTATTTTAAATACCCAGAGGAATTCTGGAGGTTCAATATGCAAATCTTTTGAAACGGTTTATATGGTTTCTCATTGATTACTCGCTACAAATAAATAAAAAATAGAGAAAAAAGCGCTGACAATGTAGTATTTTCTAGTCCCCAAGGAAATATGTAACAAAGCTGTTAAACAGCCTACACACACACTCGCTCACTTACACTTACCCATACACAAATCATAAGTATAAAACATGGACAGTAATTTATTTCATATTTGCCACACGTACAAATAACGAAATTCTATTAAATAAATTGAATATGTGTAAGAGTGATGAAGTGGGAAGTCTTATAGCAAAAGTAAACTGAATGAAGAACAAGAATACAATACAGAATCTCAGTTACATTTACTCGATCTCTCCCTTTCTCCCAAGCATACGCTATCTCTTTCGGACACTCACAGGGAGTATCATACATACATATATGTACATGTATGTTGAGCAGACGAAAGTCGATAAGCAAAAAATGCCATAAAACGAAATAAGCCTAACCAAAAAGTCAAATGCCTTTTCATTTTGTTTGATTGTTGTGCCGCATACTTGGACACATACACATACATGCACACACACGCACACACACACAGACATGTTTCGTTATTTGACGTCTGTCAATAATTTCATACCTGCAACTCGTAAAGAATGATGTATTATTTATATCTGTATGTGTGTGAGTGAGAGGACTTTTGTGTGTGCCTGTGTGTGCCTGTGTGTGTGTGTGTGTATTTGTATTGAACAGAAATTGAATTGTTATTTGTGGTTGCCGCTGTTTACACGTGCCTTATATAGGCAGCACCACTCGCATAACTTTCTTGTGGTTTATTAATAAAAGCACAAAAATAAGAGTCGAATATTGAGCTTGGAACGTGTTTATGCGGCAAATGAAGTACTTTAGATCCAATTATATGTATATCTCTACCATATACATCTATATATAAATGTATTTCGCAGCAAAATTCATAATGGAATGCCAAAGGACGTCAGTTGCCACAGCCACTTGTTGTTTACATAACGCGACCTTCAATCAAAACTTGGCCAACAAATAGCAACAGGTAGAAATAATGCAAAGTATCGTTCAAGCAGGCAGGCAGAATCACTTTCAACTGCAAATTCCATTGCATATTTTCGAAAATTCTCTAAATGTACTTGCCACAAATCAGATTTTGTGGCAAACAAGAGAGTCAGAGATTTGCCTCTTTGGTAAAACCAGAAACCAGAAACCAACAACCAAAAGCCAAATGACACTTAACAGAAGGAATTTCTTTTTGGTTTACCAAAGTCAAAATAGGATACAAATTTAACACTTTGAATGAATTTGTTAGCATATTTAAGTGGTCAGTGTGGCTTTGACAGCAGCTGCAGGTCTGTTGCAAATGTTTATTAATGACGACTTCGTTATTTATCAGTTTTATTCATTTATTTCTGCCGTTTCACGACGACTTTCCACAAACCAAAAATCATCTCGCATTACTCATACGCAACAGTATACAAAGAACAGAGAACGATGAGGGAGGGGCATTAAAATCAATACTTGGCAATCAGTTGAGGGATTACAAATGTAAGCACCACATGGTCCAATGGACAGCCAAGAGACAAGACAACAAATCCCTGTTAATGTGCCAGCAGCATTCAATGACCCAGACCCCAAGAAGTTCAATGGAGACTTGAGAATCCTGAGACCCAGACACAATCTGACCCTGTGTTGAGGACTGTAATCGAAACCCGAAATTCTTAACATGTTAACGCCCCAAACAAAGACAAATTCGCGAAGCGCAAATCCTTTGAGAAATTAGAAATTAGTTTTGACTTTAAGCAATGCTATTACCCTTTCCCTGACTTCTCAACTTGTCAACCGCTCCTCTAAAGTGTTTTCAATGAACGGTGCTCGGGCTTTAAGTGTATACTCCAGTTAGCTAAGCATTTACTCTTCGATTAAGGCGCTAACGGACTACATTAAATATTTCGGCTATTTGAGGTCAGGTGTCCATTTAAAGGGACTAAATAAATTCAACGTTCGTCGAGGATGGCCTACGTAAACAATCAAAATTGCTTTACAAATCCGATGAATTAGAGGTCGACTTGCGCCTAGGGGCGGCATAAAAAACGTCCATTAAAAATTGCCACACGCACCATAACGAGACATGCGTCAAAGTTTTTGGTGCCTCTTGAATCTGGTGCTTGGATCTTAGGGCGCAATAAAAATCAATCGCCACTGACGTCAACCAGAGAGGCGTCTTGGCAGGGGCTTCATTCTCATCTTGACATTTACCACTGTTTGACTGTGTGACAAACTGTAGACATGCCACACACTCTCACACACATAGTCACTCTCACACCCATACATATGTATGCACTTGAGTTCATGCTGTTTCTGTGGACAAAATAGAAAACGAAACTTTGTCTAGTTTAGTTTGGTTTGGTTTGGCTTCGGTTGCAAATTGCATGTGGCCAGGGAACTAAAGACTAAGACTCAAACTGGGCTTTCATCTCTGGTTTGACTTGGCTGTGTGGTCTCCAGTCTTTTCTGTCAATTTGTTGCAACATTTAACTGAATATGCTTCTAATGAAATTCAGTCAAAGGACAAGGCGAGCCACTTCAATTGAATTACAGCAACTAAATGCAATTACTTGCAACTAAATAAACAGAACTTGCATTTTTCAGTTTACAACTTGGCAACTACAGGCACACACAGAGATAGAGACAGAGACACAGACACAAACACAGATAAAGATAAAGATAGAAATAGAGGCTGTTAGTACTTTCCAGTGAATAGGAAAAATTAAAAAGCATCCGACTTGCAGGTCCTAGCTCCTCAATCAAAGGCAAGACATCTGACTGACTCAATTACAAAACTCAAATATGCTAAAAGCCAAAGCCAAGTTAAAAAGCAGCAATGTAAAATGTAAAAGCTCTTAAAGTAACTGTCATTAAATCATTAAGGCTCTGAGCAATGTCAAAGAGCAGTTGGTAAAAGGACTCAAAATCAACACCTGTTAAACGTTTATCCTGACCATGTTGTAACTTTGTTTCTAATTCAATTTTCGATTTAACGAGCTGCTGAATGGAAAGTTTCAGTTTCCTTGTTTAAACATTTACCTCAACTTTAAAATTAATTTATATAAGAACTGAAAACAGCAGCTAATTGGGAAATATTTTTTTTAAATATTGTCTATATAATACAGATATCAATGTTAATATAAAGGCTTACATTTGATTGAACCAACAAATTATGAATCGTTATTAAACTGTTTCCGTTCCAATTTCAACTTGTCGGCTCTTTAAATATTTAAAGCACAAATGACGCTTTAAATATTCAATATGCTTTCAGTTAGTTGGTGGCTTGTCAAAATTTGTGGCACATAATTGAATTTGCTGACTTAATACGCTGAGCATTAACAAAGTAATTACGCGCATTATGGCAACCACATTGGCGGGCTGCCCAGTTTCAGTTACAATTTTTGCTTTAGTTTCAGTTACAGTTTCTGTTTCTCTGCTTTCTGGTCTACACACAATCTGGACAGTTACCATGACAAGACATTGTGCCTGGCAATATGCGATGCTTGATGAGCTTCAATTGTTGTTGTGCAGTTGCGGAACTAAGTGCACTTAATCAGACACCAGCTTGAAAATAATTTTAAAATTAATAGCTTCCTTGAGTCAACAGCAGCAACAGCTGTAAGGATTCTTCCGCTTGGTCAACACAACTAATAAATTCCACGAAACTTAAGTCACTTCGGAAATAAAACATTTACCCAGAGGAAGTTAACAACAAACACCATTAATCAGATAATATTTTGTGGTATTTTCATTTTAATAAATTTCAATCTATATTCATTTAGTAAATTATGCTTAAAATGAGAGATGCTTGGCTATAAATAATTGAATTTGAAATTTGAAACTAAATTCTCATAATTTACTTCTCTACAATCTAAAATTAAATTTAAATCCAGCAACTTTTTTAAGTATAATTTAAATGCCGAAATTGTGGAATCGCTTTGGACTCAATGATAAATTAGTTTTCAATCCAACTGCTTTGTAAATTATTTAATCTGGCGTAAAAAATAATATAATTTCAATCTTTGATTCTGACTCAAGAAAATTTCATATTTCCAATCAATTAAAATTCTTGGAATTATAATTAAGTTTGATCATAATAGTATAAAATTATAAACAACTATTTTAAGAAATTTTGAAGTTAATAAGCATCACGTGTCTCTTGGACGCTGTTAGCTACAGGTTAGGTAAGGTTTTCTGTTTCAAATGAAGCTAATTTTCTTGTTATTCAGTTAATAAGACCGGCTTATTCAAGTACATTCGGGCTGGCTTTTCTTACGACCTACAACTTGACATTTGAATGGTGAATTTGAAGGCAAATCTTTTCATTTAATTTGTATTTTCTTTCGTTTATCCGTTGGGCCATTTGTTGTGTCAAGAGATTTAAGTAAGAGGAAAAAAACACAGCCGCTGGGTCTAACACAAAGAACTGCCAAAAGCCAAAGCACAACAAACGAGACATTAAATAAAATGAAAAACAAAAATTCAGTGAAATGTCAGTCTAACAAATAAAAAGGTGGAAATGAGATGCAGGTGTTGTTAACGAAAATAAAAGTACAGAAAGAGAAGCCAATAAATTAAAATCGAATATAATGTGAAATAAAACAGGCAGGACCTCCCCAAAAAAAGGACGAGTGTGATGTAGACAGCTGTGTGTCTTCGGTTGATTCAATTGTTACCAACTGTTGTTTCTGTAGCTTTCACAGTCTGAGGCACGTTCATATCTCTGCCATTGCTAAACACACGCTCTCGTTAAATACGCATACGACATGGTTGCCATACAAAACAAAAGACAACAGTTTGTTGCCTGTAACCAATTCCTTCCTGTTTATTATGTTCAACACACATATGTACTTAGAAGAAATTTCGTATCATTTAATTCGTGAGTCAGCTGTGGAAAGTAAAGAAGCTGATTGAAATTTCATGCGCAGTAGCAGACGGTGTTAAACTGTTGGCTGCCACTTGCCAACTACCAAAGTCAAATGGTTTTTGGCCCAACAGTAAGCAGCATGGAAATTCCATTTCCAGGAACGTGTTGGCATGTGGAATGACGGAATGGAACATAAAAACAATACAAAGTACTTTTAAATACTCCCACTTGCATAATACAAATATATTCTTGTTTTATCTGCTTCAAATTCTAAATTAACTTCTGAACAAAATATAAATAAAATGAAATTAAGAACAATCTAAAAAAAATATAATTTTACCCATAGAAAACATTGTAGTAGTATATTTATTCTGGTAACTTGTCAGCATTCCTTGCGGCCGCAATTTGCCACAAATCACCTGTTGCTTCCACTGCCCATGGCCGAGGGCTTTAATTAAGGTCTGCCTTTCCGTAACCAACTTTTTGTTTCTTTGGCAAAACTTTGATCCGCCTGCGGCTCTAATCCAGTCGAAGAAAACTTTGATTTTGTATCCAACTGACAGCTAGCTATAGGTAGGAACAAAATAAATTACATAATCAACTTCACTGACATTTGTCAAAGAAGATGGACAAACGAAAACCAAAGTAACAAAAATAAGTAGACATTATATTCAATGCGACATTTGATGAATAACAAGAGAACAGAATGTGCTTTAAGAATGAAGAATTCATAAAACATTATTTATTGTAATATCTATACAGGTTTACATGTAAAATGCATTTAATGCAACCATGGAAATAATTTTCTATTATTAAAGACAAAGGACTGTTGAACATCTACTGAGAAATGTTTCATCTAAAGGCTTTTTACATACTCAACATGCTTACATTTGTTAATATGAACAATTAATATTCATTCTATTAAAATAAGCTCAGTTAACTATTGTAATCTATTTCATTTGAATTTTAATTTAAATTATGCTAGATTCAAATTTAAATAAAGAAAACAAATTGTACAGACCTATTTCGCTTTTCGCTATCTACATGAATTTTCCTTTACCTGTTCCTCTAATTTCATTTTGGCAAAAACTTTCAGATTGAATTTACTCTAATTAACTAAAACCCGCAAATTTATAAAAGTCTTGGCATAAATACAACGTAAACTAAAATTACATTTTATTAGCTGCTTTAAAATATTAATGGAAAGCCGGAACGAGTCTAACCATTACACAGCTTTGAGTTAATTTTGTACAAGAAAAACCTTTTACTTAGCGTATATTATAAGCATACGAACAGCTAGTTATCCAGACAATTTCAAAGAAACAAAATGCATTACAGTTACAGCTCAAAGCTGTCAGAGAAACTTAATTGGGAGTAGGCGGAGCTAAAGTGAAAAGTAGTTAAATGTCGGAACATGAAAAAAGTTGCCAACATGGTTATTACAAGACTTAAATGCAGCGCATAGAGGGTAATGGCAAGACATATAAAATATTGGAGCTGACTGTCTCTGATGGCATTCCTATTGTTGCGCTAATGACACTTTTATAACTTTTTATAGATTTTTCACACTTAATGTGAACTTGTGCCATTTATCGTAGCATCCCCGACAGCGACAACAATCCTTTTTGTAAGCAACACTGGCGATGTGTCCTCTATTTGGCACATGGCCCCTTTTCTATCGTTTGGTTCCTTCTTTTTATTTCAAACTTATTTACGAGAATGTGCGGAAGATGATGCCGGATTTGCACAGGGACAGCACAGCTCAGCACCATTATGCCCATACAAATAGATATATGAGTATATGTACACACGCACACCATACATACCTACTTAGTTGTGTGTCTAGCGGTTGTTGCTATTGCTACAGTGTCTGCTGGGTGAGCCTTGAGGCGTACGACGCGTATACGCAATGTGGCGCATACGAAACAAGGCACAACCTTACGTCGCTCTACAATATTGCAACAAATCCCAAATGCCAGGCATGAACAACTTTTAAACTTCCCCCATACACACACGCATAATATGCTTGAATAGCGGCTACATATGCGTGTGTGTGTATGTGTGTGTGTGGTTTGCCTTATAAACATTGATGCGTGGCATGTTAAATTCAGAGAGAGATAAATTGTCTCTAGTTTGCAACCAAGCTCCACCAAATGGGTTGGGGAATGAGCAAAATCAAAAGCAATCATGATTCTATTTGCACAGCACATACAGATTATGTTTTAGTTTTTTTCTTTTCCTAGCAAAATAGACAAATGGACCATTTACGATTACTTCGATTCTATGGGTATTCAAGTGTTTTGGCTATTTACTTAAATTTTATAATGATTTTATGCGATTAAGTTTGAACTACAATTGTTCCACTATAAACTGCTAACAAAAGTCGAAAAAACACAAAGTAAAACTAGGCAATTGAAAGAGTCAAACATTTCCTATTGGGAACTATATTTCTAACGTAATTTTACATATTCACACATACATCTATTCATCTAGGTACCGTATATACAATTATAATCTTTATAGCAAATCTTAGCTGATCGGACTTACGCTTTGAGATAGAGAGAATATACTGTGCCGCTATTTACAAAAAAAGGCGATTAAATTACTGACCTTTAAAATATTCTCAAAAGACAACTCAGAATTACATCGAATTGTGTGTTAAGCTTATTTTCATAGTGTAAAAAGTTTTAATTTAAAATAAAACAGCAGCTGTTAAAAAAAATTAAATAAAATAGCTGCTTAATAAAATATATGTTTATAAATATGTAAATGATTTTATCTCTCAGCATTATATTTTTCTTCAACGTGGTCTTTGAAAGAGCATGAACACTGCACCATCAAATATTTCGAAAAAATATAAATTGTCTCTTGCTATATTAAATTAAATGCAATCATAAAGTGAATCCGCACAAAGGGGTAATTGCGAAATTAAGTTGTTTGTGTGACGTCTCTTATCAAGAATATAGGCTAAAGTAGAAATAAACAAATCAAGCTTGAAATAAAAATGCAAGTATAAAAGTCGACTACACTGACAATTGTCTCTCAGTTGCAGCATCAACAAGTTGCATTTAACATGGAATTCAAACCGAGGACTATCTATGATCCAGTGGGAAAGATTTGGACAAGTCTAGATGACACTGATCACTTTGACCCAGATCTTTCAATAGGCGAGATAATCTATCATGAGATGCGACGACATCCCAAAGAAATTGCTCAGGTGAGATGGATGCTCTTCACTGAATACATAACACATGTTATTTCAAACTTTTTTCAAACAAGATTTCGGCAACGGAGAATACAGTTCTTTCACGTGAGGAAGTACTGTTAAATTCCCAGCGCATTGCCAGCTATCTGCGAAATTACGGACTTCTCCAATCGGATGTTGTGGGTATTATTGCTAGAAATACCACACACATCTCGGCTGTGGCATACGCCTGTTTCTTTAATGGCATTGCCTTTCATTCACTCAACGTCGGCTACGAGGAAGCGAACATTAAAAAACTCTTTAATATTACGAAACCTCAACTTATGTTTTGCGATGGCGAAGACTTTGAGAAGGTGCGTGCTGCAACAAAGGAACTGAATGTAAGGATTGTAACCATGCGTAATCATACGGAGGATAGCATACCCATTGAGGAATTGCTATTAACGGAAGTGGAGGATAACTTTAAGCCAACACGTCTCGATCAGGGTAACAATCAAACCTTGGCAATCCTATGTTCATCGGGCACCACAGGAACTCCAAAGGCTGTGACTATTACCAACAGCCACAAGATTCTAAATGCCAATTTGTAAGTGCTGAATAGAATTTTTAATTGAACAGTAATTCTAATGTTAATTAATTCATATAGAATGTTAACCACATCAGATGTGCAATATTCTCACAGCACCCTCGACTGGGTCACAGGTCTCATTACGACCATTACTTCAGCCGTATTTAGTACGAAGCGCATAATAGCTGATAATTTCTTTGATCCTGAACTGATCTTGCGGTTGATTGAGGAGCACAAAATCACTTGGCTGCTCTTGTCACCTTTCCAACTGGCCATGATAACCAATTCATTGGCATATGAAAAAACCTGCTTGAAGAGCATTCGTTATTGCATGTTTACCGGAGCACGATGTTCGATAGATATGCTATATTGTTTGAGGAAACGTCTTCCAGAGAATAGCTTGCACTTTTCGTATGGAATGACTGAGATTGGTATATGGGCCACTTTTAATTGGCACTTTGATGAGAAGCCCAAGTCAGTTGGCCGCTTAACAGCCGGCTTTAAAGCGAAAATCCTTAACGAAAATAATGAATCTTTGGCACCCAATGAGATGGGTGAAGTGTGCCTAAACAACGGACAGTATTGGGCAGGATATTATGGAAACATCGCTGAATCACGAAACATACGAGACAGTCAAGGTTGGTTCCATACCGGTGATTTGGGCTACATGGATGAGGATGGCTTTCTCTATGTAATGGAACGTAAAAAGGACATGCTTAAGTATCAAAATATAATGTACTATCCTCATGAGGTCGAGGAAGTCATTTACCAAATGCCACAAGTGGCAGACGTTTGTGTCTTTGGTGTATGCAATGATGACAACGGCGATGAAGCTGCCGCAGCTGTTGTCAAGAAACCAGGCACACAGCTCAAGGCCGAGGACGTGGTCGACTATGTGAACAGCCATGTGAATGCCACATATAAGCAACTGATTGCAGGAGCCATCATTGTTGACGATCTTAAACGCAGTCCCAATGGCAAGACAAATCGTCCCGCCAACAAAGCATATTTCTTGCAAGTCAAAGGCTTATAGTCTATCACAACATATTTAAATGTCTATACTAATTAATTCACATTCCATATTGATAATTTATGAAATACCATATTTAAAACTTATTAGTAATTTTAGAAATTGCAATTTAAATTGTAACTTATTTAATATTAATAATGCAATTAATGATGCTATTTAATAATGTGCCCTACATAGCTCATTAATTCAACTACATAAATATAATCTGATTTGATGTCTTTTGTAATAATATTACACTTCTATTCAAAGCTAAATAGTTTTTAACATAGTTAAAATTTAATAATCTTAATTTCCAACTATTCATTTGAAAATTAAAAACTTAAAAAGAAACAATTTAGCGAACAAAGGTCGATTCTATTTTAAATAATCACTGAAAACAATTATCTCAAATGTAATGTTCAGTGAAATTTTTCAGCAATCGCTAAGAGCGGTATAGAAAAGTATTGATTTGTTTTTATCATATGGTACTTTCATTTTCTATTCTTAAACGCTGTAATCCTTTGTGTAATATCATAGCTTTTGTTATGCACCCAGCAATTATAATTTCGCTATCTCCACATAATATAATTTATTTTTATATTTATTCTCATTTTCATTTGGTTTAAAGTTAGAAAAAGGGGTTTTCTCTGCTAATGCTGGTCCGGACAGACATAAAAAAGCCGCCATTAGGTTTACACACGATTGCCCACACACACACACACACACACACACACACAAACCATACAAAAGGCACACACACACTTGTAGTTGGATGATGGAATGACAGGCGTTGTTAAGCGCAATTCAATTGGAATTAAATTTAACCGGCAGCATTTGCTTCCAGCACTGACTGCAGTTGTAACTGTTGCTCCATTGTCGACATTTTTAGCTTAGCTTTGCTTTTGTCTATCCATGTGTGTGTTGGAGTGTGTGTGGGTGTGTTATACAAGCAGCTTATACGTATATGTATATATACATATACATATATACATATACATATATATTGTATAGTTTAAGCGTACTTTGCAACTGTTGCTTTTGTTCAGATTACAAGTTACATTTTTGCTTCCATTGATGCCAACGGTTAGATTTACATAGTTATTGTTATACTTGTTATTTACGTTGCTGCTTCTGTTGCTGTTCTATTTGTTGTTGATATTTCTATTGCTAGGACTGCATTTGCCGTGTGGCAATATCCTGTGGTATTTTTGCACGTGGCATACTCGCTACCTGCACGTTAGCTCCAATTACGTGTAACAGGCAGACTATTACTCCTTCTTACACATCCCTCTTCATGATCCTGTTTAATTGCGAAATTGGATATTTGATCAACTAATTTGAGGGCAACAATTGCTGGCATCGATTAAATATAAATTTCACAAGCGCCATTCGACAGATTTCCATTCATACACTCATACCATTGACAAACCACAAAAAAAAATCTCACCATAATTAATCCGATTTACGCTTAATTAGACAATTGAGATTCCAGGCTTGTAATCTATTCGCAAATTGCTGCAGTAAAGTATTTAATTATTTAAAGCTATTGTAACGACATCATTTAATTCATTCAAATTACAAAACACGAGCACTTGAACGCTCGAGTGCAGGACACTTGACTAGATAAATACCATGTAGGTTCATTTAAAGTTGATTATTATAGATGTGCCTATTTTGTACTTAATTAGTGAACTAACACTTGTTACTGAACAAGAAAATATATAATTTATAAATTTAAAGAATCTTTTCTCTGCCTATCACAGCTATTTTAAGATTTGTGCAGGGTATACTTACAATTAGTGGGAACTGGCAGATGTGGAATTTGGTTGAAAATTATTGTTTACAAATTTTAATGTTGAAAACATACAAGATTAAATGTTGAAGAGATGAGATTAATGCATAATTTGTAAAAAAAAAGATACAGAACATTTCTAAAAATAAGTAAGTGAGAAAAGGAGTAGCGAGTGAAAATTGCGCAGTTTTCATTTAACTGGCATCCCGTTGTGGCTGTACCTTCATTTCTTTCCTATTGTGCCGTTAATAAATTGTACTTTCAAGTTATTTACTCAAAGCGACCCATGTAGCCCTAACCCAAATGCATAAATCACACGAAACTCGGAACTTTCGCGGAAATAGGGTTGTGCCAGGGATGCTTATTGTCGTCGTTGCGCTGAAAATGAAATTTCTGTACGATTTTTCGCTTCACTCTGGTGTATAACTTTAGTCATTAGGTATCCTAACCTTTTTTATTTTTTTGCTCTGCATCTCTTTGCCATGAGGGCTGCTAGATTGCAGTTTTTCACATTCTTTATGCCACTTGGTTGGCGCCAAAAACCTTAAGTACATATCAGCATAGTATAATTTATATTTGACTATGGCAAACAGAAGTGGCTCCAAGTGCAACCTTATCGACCACAAGCAAACTCTGCACCAATGTTCTTGAATATGGAAATTACCCAGCAGTTGCAGTCATAAATACAGCTCAAAGTGCTGAGCAGTTGCTCTTGTACCAGAAGAGGAAGTAATGTAGAGAAGGACTCTTTGGTACTCACTTGCCTGCCTTCTAATGATATTTACAAGTTGTTCCGTGTGTTGGCAGCATGTTTTTCTTTAAGTCATTGCTAATTGTCACCCCATGCTGCGTATGAGCAATGTGTTGCGTCCTTCGTTGAGGTGTTGGGCGAGTGAAGGCGTTTAATGAAGTCACCAAGTATGCCAAGCAAATGGCTGTTAGTTATGAGTTGATTATGTATCCCCTCAACTCTGCGCCCCTCACTTTGCCATTGCAGTCATGATTAATGTGCCATTAAATGTGATTTCGGTGGAGCTCGGCAACAACAAACACGCGGCAAAAACATTTTCAGTTAGTCACAGCACGCGAATGTCTGTCAAAGCGACACGCAAAACACTTGCAACGGAAAGGGGCACAGCCAAAGTTGCCCCAAGACAAAACACATTTTTATGGCATTTTTATTGAAACACGTAAAACACAAATTGAGCAGCTCACAGCTAAAATAAGAAAAGGACGAGTCAAGCACTCACTAAGCTTGCGACTAACAAAGCATCTAAATAACAAGAACTGCATATAACGTATCTAAGAACTGTATGAGAATTTAATCTCATTAAAATTTGTGAAGCTCTCAAATTGTCTTTTAAGTGTTTTATCATAGCTGTTAACCTGAAAATAAATCAAGACAATAGATCTGTTAATCGATTCGTATTGCAATGCGTTGTAGAAAAAAATGCATTAAACTACGGTGGAGCAAGCTCGACAGTAGAAGACCCTGTACTTTTGAGTGCAAAGCGATCACTACAGACTGTTTCAGTTTCAAAAAATTCACATAGATGACGCCACTATAAAGATATCAGTTGATTTAGCCCGTAACATTGTTAGTTGAATAACTTTTGCGTTTATCATCCGATTTGAATGAAATTTGCTGGATAGGTTAAGACCATAGTCTGTATTATACATACTTAAAATTAAGGTGCTAGCATTAAAGGTGCTCTTGTAATTCGACTTGGAAATTTTGTATTTTAATTTGCGGGGGCGGAGGGGGCGTGCCAAAAATCTAATACAAACTCGTTCTATGCAAGATATAGATGTACCTACACGCCAAATTTGGTGTCTCTAGCTCTTATAGTCTCTGAGATCTAGGAACTCAAAAAAGGGACAGACAGACGGACAGACGGACAGACAGACAGACAGACGGACATGGCTATATCGACTCGGCTGTTGATGCTGATCAAGAATATATATACTTTATGGGGTCTGCCACACCTTCCTCTGCCTGTTACGCACATTTGCACAAACGTAATAGACCCATTTGTACTTTTTTAAAGTACAGGGTTTAAAAATTGTGAAATATGAAGCGCATTTATTGATGTCCATCTATGACAGGCTCTTAAAAAAAGTTTAGCTTACCAATAAAACTAGTTATACTATAGATTTTGCCCTCCTACACACGTAAATGAATCGTATAAAAAAAAAAAAAAATCCTAAAACTTTTCCTTTTAAAGTTTTAAAATCAGCTTGATCGTTTTATTTTAGAGCCTCTTAAAGTTAAAAATTCAACTAAAGAAAACTTCATTTTCGTTTTTAGGAGGCCAAAATCCCAGACTAGACAAATCTAATCGGGCTTGTGAAGACGATAAACATTTTGCTAAAGCCATATACTTCCACACACACTGCTTGCAGTAAAGCGAAGTTCAAGCAGTGTACTGCTTTGTTTTAACCTAAGGCACTCTGCAATTTGAATTAAGTATAAATATTTCTTTATTTAATCAATAGAATTACAATTAATTGCTCAATTTTAATTTAAATTTAATTAAATGTTGATTATAATTTAATGAATGTTGGTTGGTTTGTTACTCAGGGGGTTAATCTGTACTAAATAGATTTTTGAAAGTAAGTAGTAAGCCAACAACAAAAGCACCGTACACAATTATTGTTATTTTGCATGTTTTATAATTTAAGTGGAAAAATTTAAATTGTTAATAATTGTTTATTCAAAGAAGTTTAAACATGAGAAAATATGACAAAAAAATAGACCATTGTTGCCACTCATTTCAAAACTGGCCACCGTGGTCGCTACTTAAGGCGCCCTCTCTTGTCGGTTGCTGAAATTATTTATTCAAGGAGCTGCTTTGGATGATGCTTCTTATTTCTGAATATAAATATAGTACTATTAAAAACATTAAAGGTATGCCCTGAATTAAGGATGACTTATATAAGTATACTGTCCACTTATGACAAAAAGTTAATGGCAAAAGCAACAAAATTTAAAAATAAATGACAGATTGAAACTATCGATAATCAAAATATCGATAACATTACCATTATATACTTTTGCAGCACTACGAAGAAGCGTCAGTTTTCCCTCCATTTTTTTATGTTTTCAGCATCAAATGTAATTATAGACTAACGAAGTTAACTTCACTTCAATGCAGACAGTTTTGGATAATTTTCGAGGGGCCGAGAAAATCGGCGAAGGTACATACGGCATCGTATATAAGGCATGCAACAATCAAACTGGACAGGATGTCGCACTCAAGAAAATCCGACTCGAAGGGTATGTAGAAGTCTCAGTCGCAGTCCTTGTACGGAAATACTCCATGCTGAAAAGGACTCAACAAAGCATACGTAAATTTAATGGAAATAGACAGCTCAAAAGATTTCAAAGTCCACGTCAAAGTGTTCTTGGAGACCCATTTCTGGTGACAGCTACGCCTCATCTTTGATGTCCTTGACGAATGTCAAACGCCTGCACAACAAAGCCCGGATCCTGTGTGAGCTGCGCTAGTTACTGGAGACGTAGCACCACATGATTCGGCTTCGTGGTGCAGTGAAATTCAACAGAGGACTTGTATACTAAGTACATCGTATATATGTACATTGATAGTTCATAGTTAAGACATCTAAAACCAATTGTATCCCTGGTCTGCTTAGGGAGTCGGAGGGCGTCCCATCGACAGCCATAAGGGAAATATCATTATTGAAAAACCTAAAGCACAAGAATGTGGTACAACTCTTTGATGTGGTCATATCGGGCAATAATCTGTACATGATATTCGAGTACCTTAACATGGACCTTAAGAAACTAATGGACAAGAAGAAGGATGTCTTTACGGCACAGTTAATCAAAGTGCGTACATTTCATTCATATGATATCAGCATCCTCTTCATTTTGTATCACTTTATAGAGCTACATGTATCAGATATTGGACGCACTAAACTTTTGTCATACCAATCGCATACTGCATCGGGATCTCAAGCCACAGAATCTGCTCGTCGATACAGAGGGCAACATCAAGGTATTTTATCATCGACTCTTACATTACCAGTCCCTACTAACCCTCCATTTGTAGCTGGCTGACTTTGGACTGGCACGTGCCTTTAATGTGCCCATGAGAGCATATACACATGAGGTTGTTACGCTTTGGTATCGTGCTCCTGAAATATTGTTAGGCACTAAATTCTACTCAACAGGTGTGGACATCTGGAGTCTGGGTTGTATATTTTCCGAAATGGTAAGTTTTTTTATTTACTCTGTGAGCGCATATTTGATTGACTTTTATAGATCATGAGACGGTCGCTGTTTCCGGGTGATAGCGAAATCGATCAACTTTTTCGCATCTTTCGCACCTTGAGCACACCCGACGAAAGTAAATGGCCTGGAGTTACACAGTTACCGGACTTCAAGGCAAAGTTTCCCAAATTTGAAGCATCTAATGTGCCCTCAGCTATACTTGAACACGAAGCCCACGAACTCATTATGGTAAATAGCACCTAACATGATATATTATGTGTAGTACTCTTAAATACTAATGCTTTATTCTTTCTTTTATTGAAGTCTATGCTCTGTTATGATCCTAATCTACGGATATCTGCCAAAAATGCCCTCCAACATGCCTACTTTCATAATGTACAACATGTCAATCACGTGGCATTACCAGTCGACCCCAATGCTGGCAGTGCAGCGAGACTTACCCAACTTGTATGAACTCATTTTAACAGTTGAGATCATAACTATCTCATTTCTTGTGATGTTTAGTATAGTAAGTGACCATGTCTACCTCAAATTAGCCAAATCAAATGCAATTACAAAACGTCTAATTACGTTTCCTACTTCCCTTTTGCAGATGTCAACTTCATTTCATTTGTACACACACCACAGATTATCATACGTCATCAAAAATACACATCATTTACATTATAATACAGAGTTTATTACTGCTTGTTTGATGCATTTACCAGGCGTGCAGCCAAAAGAAAACTATGTCGATTACGTGGTTTTATTTTGGCTGACGAAACCGCTTCCACCTGCTTTTCAGATTGGCGCTGACGTTGCCGATTTCGCTGATCGTCACGCATATACGTGCCAATTGCATTGCGCATGCTCTCCGAAAGAGTAGAGGCGGAGTCGTCTTGCATTGAACTAGAATCGTCAACGACTTCGGGTACACCGACATTTTCATTGGCTGAACCACTAGCGACGTCTTCGTTGTCGGCTAGACTTTCGTCGTTTTCTACATCGCTCACAATTGTGGCTGGAGAATCGTTGCTGGTGACTTTGATAGCCAATCCCAAGGGACGTAAGACAGTGTACTTTTTGCCAATGTTCTCCTCATCTGTATATTGTGGCTGCTCCTCGGATAATACGTCTTGATAATACTGATCATAATAATCGTTAAAGGCTTGTAAACGTCTCATATCATAATAGCTATCGACATTGGGATGATAATAGTGCATCGATTGCTGCTGTCTCAATGCTAATGGCACTGAGGAACCATAATAACCATATGGATCATCTTGCTCGACGGAATCGTAGGTTGGACGACGCCTTTGTTGCTTACGGCGCTTACGTTTACGTTTATTGGGGCTCTGTGTTGGAGTCGATGCCATTTGATCTTGCTCGTCCTCCATGTCATCATTATATGTCTGTGCCTGCAGTGGCACCGTTTCAATAATATTGGCATTGCCATTATTGAATAAGTTCGTTAACGGGTTTGTCAGATTACGAAAACCAAAATTGGGCTGCACACTGCGCACAAAGTTATTCCAGACACGTATAAAAGGTCGCTGCGTTGTGGTTGTTGCTGCTGCCTTGCCACGATTCACCAATTGCCGACGACGATTGTATCCGCCGCTAGGAAATGTATTGTAAACATAACTGGGATAATCACTCTGACGGCTGTTGAGTAAACAAAAATGTTTATTAGCATATGTATGTGTATATGTACATATATTCAATATTAATATTTATAGACGCGTTAGTAAACTTTTTTAAATATTTTGTTTTAAAGCCAGTAACTCATTATCCTGGTAATATTTTGCCATAATCACTATTGTTTGGAAAACAAAATATTGATCAGCAGTTTTATTTTAAAAATAATAATATTTGTATAGCCTGTTCGAATCTCACACATTTGTAAGCCATATCGACATTGTCAATAATAAACTTAGGCTTACCCAGAAATCGCAATCTTCTGTGACTGTGGCTCCCAGAATTGTAGCACTTCCAAGTTTTTCCTCCTGGCTGCTTCGACTTCGCTTGGAGCACTAATCCATGCCAGAAGTAGGACAGCTGCCCATAGTTTCCAATACATTGTGATACTCCAAAGGATTCGACGTTAAAGTTTATTTCTTAACTCGCGGCCGTGTGCTTTTCTGGCTCAGAGCCAACTGATATTTGATTCGTTATGTGCTTGGGATTTCAATCCAATTTTCACTAAAAATTATGTTAAAATTCTTAGGTCTTTAGCTCATTTGAATGCTGTTTGATTGGCCAGTGAAAGTTTTTTGAAATAAATTTGGCATTATCGAACGGAAGACGAAACAATATTAATGAATATATGTAAGCCAAACTAACCCAATTCTGTAGCTGTTGAAAGTCTTCATGTGGGAAGACTTTTTTGGCCTGATGGCCATTGACCATTGGCAGCTACCAATCATCGCCTCATCTATTGATATGTTAATTTCCGTTTACGATTTGCTTTTTGCCAATTCTTAAACCTGTTTGATTTACAAGAATCTTGATAAATATTGATGTTTAAGATGGTAAAACGTCCGCTTTATTTAGGTATTAAATTTAAAGTATTATTTTTTTATAGGTTTTTTTATTTGCTAACGCGCTTTTAGTTTTTTGCATGGGATTGTCAAATTTCTTCTCCTAATAAGAGAGGATTTAAATTTGTTGCATCTCGTTTAGGAGAATTTATTAGTCATCAATATATAGATTGATAAAGTATTGTGTATTACTTATTACCTTAAATATTGGTTAAAGACATCGGATGAAACCAGATATACAGAAAAATTCTGTATATGTTTTTAGCGGAAAATCAGAAAAATTCTGCATCGTTAAAGACTTTGTAATATATAGCTTAAAGATCGAAGCATGAGATGTACGCACAAAAAGTACGTTGACCTCAAAATCTTTATACTGATTAGCCGATGTGAGAAAGAAAACCATTTTGAGGTAGTGTATAAAAATTACAGAAGCGGAAACTCTAAAAAATTACATTGCATTCATATAATAAACAAATTTGACATAAAAAAAAACAAAGCAAATAACTATACCTATGTAGACATTACAACTGATTTTGAATATTAATACCGTTTAAGGGCCGCCATTCGAAATATTGCTCTTATCAAGTTCAATCTAAAATAGTTGACGATACAAAACAATTTATTGAGTCCTTCGAATTGTCCACAGTCACATAACTGTAAGGAAACTGGGGAAACCGCTGTATGGGGCCTCTAAAACAACTTCCGACCCAAAGGCAAAACAAATAACATACAAATCGTATGAAAATCTCTAACAAGTGTCAACAACCAAGCAAAGAGAAAATGGGAGAGGAAAACCGAGAGAAAGCTTTTAGTGGGTGTTAAGAGAGAGTGCTTTTCTAAGGAGAGCAGAGCATAGCTTTTGGCCGCTATCGAGGCAAGTGGAAGGCACGCTCAGAAAATGGTTTAGTCGACGTTGAGATTCCTGGCCAGAAACGACCGAATGCATTAATTGGTCTCCGTTGCGCGCTAAAAAAGAAAAACGCTGGAAAATCGCCAGCAGCTCTAACAAAACATAAAAAAAAATATACAGAATTTTTTCCTCAGCCTAGGAAAACTAGTGAAAAGGCAAGTTTAAGTGGCAGTTGTGAGACCAAAAACCCCGAAAACCGAAACCCGTGCCCTAGTATAATTCTAGCCTCCGTTGATATTTGCGTGCGTGTGTGTGTGTGTGCGTTAGGGTATGTGTGTGTGTGTGTATCTATGTGCGTGTGCGTTTTGTGTATCCATTCAGTGTTGAGTTTTTGAGTTGCTCCAAATTATATACAACAACAACAGAAATTGATGTTCATATATGTAATTGAATTAAAGAAAGGGCTCAGCCTCAACCAGAGCGTCGCCTTTAATTTTTTGTATTTTATGTAAGGAAACGCTCAGAGACAAGCGAGGGGTAAATGTGGAAAAAGCAGAAAGAATTGCGTAAAGTTTCATGGCCCCCACACAAATGCCATTAAGTGCTTAAGTAAATTATATAAAATCATTTAACGCAACGATGAGCATTCATAACAAAAATGCAAGATAATAAATGACACAGTAAAAGTTAAAAATCCATCACCTGCTTCGTCTTTTCTTCTTTGCCCTTATGTGTGTACATAAGAAAAATGGAATTGGCCAAGCAGCTACATAAGTACGAGTAGATTACTTACCCTATCCTATTATGCTCCTAACAGATACATAGATACCTTGCAGGCTGTGTGTGCTCAATTTTGACATCCGCAGAGTTTCAGGCTGTCAGGCTGTCAAGGTGTACGTTTATTCCAAGGAAAAGTAAGTAAAGTAAAGAAAAAACTCGACTCAAACAATGACAAACCATCTTCCCCTTCCTCCTAGTTAGCCAAACTATCTACACGACCAAATTGAAACATCTTGGCGGGCAACATTTTGAAGTGCCCCATTTTAACCACCCACTAAAGCACTCAAATTGTTGTTGTTTTTGCTGTCAGTTGCAGGTGTGTCTGTCTCTGTGGAAGAGTAACAATTTTTGGCGTCACTTTCATTTTTCGCTGTTTTGTGGTCGTGCCCTCGCTCAAGCGTTGTGCTTGACCATAACCACTAAAGCTGTCACATTGCGTATACGCCGTGTATGCCGTGAGTTGTCCTCGACCGCTTACTGCTGATGTTTTTTTTTCTTTTTTGGCTTTTTGGCTAGCACCCACGCGACTCAGTAAGAGCGCAAGCTCTCTCTCGTTCTCGTTGTGTTTCTTGTTCTCTCTTGAGTTGGCCGCTCTTTCGTCTCTCTCGCAGCTGTTTAGTTTTTGTTTTGTTTTGAACCTCATTTACATTGCCCGTAAACAACCTTAAGCACCCACCCACCCAATTCTCCTCTGCCGCCTGTTTGTCTATTTCCCCCTTTTGGTTTATCAGTCTCTACATTTATGCACGTATTCCTCCTCCTTTTTTTTCTTGTTTGGCAATTTAAATTTTATTGTGATTTTAATGCAGCGCCAAAGCAGAGCAAAGCAAACAAACAGGAAATACAACGTGCTGGCATCTTTCGCTTTTCCATAGAGCCATTTGGCGCCTAAATGTGAGCACCGCAATTATGTTTGTACGATTGCTCGTAGTCCTTGTTCTTGTTGTTGCTTGCGCATTAGCCTGGAAGCGTTATGGAAAAAATTGCCATAAAAAATGGCACTAGCAGAACTGATACACCTTGAGTGACAGCTACAAGCCCACTGATAATACACATCATTTCCTATGTAGCTTTTATTTTCCTCCACTCAAACTCAAAGGTAGTAAGAACGGAAAAAAAATTCAAATATATTAAAGTTCTATTTAAAATTTTTCTCTGGAACTCATCTTGATCAATGCTGAGGACTTTCTTGAATAAATTATAGTTTATTTTATTTTCCCTAGAACCGATTTAAGTCCCAGTTATCGTGAACATAGGTGAACTTAATATATCTACTCCCTTAAACTAACTCGAAAACGTTCATTACCAATTCTGAGAACTTTCCAAAGGTAGTTCCAGTTCAGTTTGTTTTCTCTAAAACTGCTCATAGCATGACTGGCTTTTATAATTCTATTTACCCAATTATGAAAACTTTTGGAAATTAAATCTATTTAAGTTTAGTTTCCCCTAGTACTCATCAATCCCACTGACGATAGAGAATATTTTCAGCTTAGCTTTGATTTTCACCTGCCGCAAACCCATTAAAATTTTGCCTAAAAACAAATTTTGCAAGGTTTGCGAATGGCTTGGCAAGCGGCCAAAAAAAAGGGCCAGACCATTGTTCATAGTATTTCCGCTTTTCCCCTGAGAAATGACAACATTCTTTGGTTTGTTTTTCCTGACACTGTTGATGTCGCCTGTCGCTTGTCGCTTGTCTGTTGTCAAAGTTGCCGTCATAGTTACAGTTAAAGTTTTTTCGGAAAATAAAACCTATAAAAAAGGGGCTGGAAAAAAGCAGCTGCAATTTCCATATTTCTCACATTAGCTATTAATACTTAGTATATAAACAATTTGCAATTCGCATGAGCACGAAGCGAAAGTTAAGTAGATTTTTGAGACCTGGGAAACGAGTGTGGTGACTGAATAATTAACAGGGCCGACCTGTTGGCAGCTGTTGCTGTTTTATTAACGAGGCTGAAACTCATTTTTGATTACAATTAGGGATTCAGTGTTGCGCTGAATGAAATTGAGATAGGGCCTCACATCGAGGAAGCTGGACACAATCCTTTCCACCTTCTGCATGCGCTTTGAATCGATTAGTAGACCAACTAAATAGAAATTATGTGGTACATCCGATTCCACTTGAATTCCCACCAATGGAGCACCCTGATAATAGGTCTTTATGCGATCCTGATAACCACAGATAGTGGTGCTGCTGGTAATCAGAGCACTGTGCTCCTTCTGGCAATACGAACGACTGATAGTGTTCACCCAAGTCTTGTGCTTCAGCGGATCCTTGATGGGCAAGCCGGCAACAACAAACATTTCTCCCACCAACGTCTCATTTGCCATCGATGGAGGTGGCATACAAATCGGCATCACAGTTGGCGTCATCTTGGCATCTCGTTTTAGGGTGAGCACGGCCAGACTGTGCTTTAGAGTCAGCGGATCATATTCGGGATGCACGGCAATCTCGGCCAGCGGAATATCCTGGGCAGGTAGCACACAATATCCATCCTTGTCACAACTTACTTCATGTGCATTAGAGGTCTTGTTCCACACTCCCAACTGCACTGAGTAAGCATCCGCCTGCCCATCGTACTGGACGAAACAATGGGCAGGAGCAAGCACATTGCGCTTAGAAATTAACACACCCAAGCAGCCATCATTTGGCAGCTTCGCCTCATGACCTAGCGGATTTTTCACTTGAATATTACAAGGCGAACATGCGGTCATAGTTACTTACCATTTTCATAGGTAATGCGAGCCAGCCATTGATGCTCTGTGGGCACTGCAAATTCGGTTTGCTTGAGCAGCTGCTCCTCGTTTATGTAACCACATTTCGCTTCCGATGAATTCGCCAAACTCTCAAGGAAGGTTCCAAGAATCACACAAAACAAACCGAGTATTAGTTGCATTTGTAAGCTCGTCTGAAAGTCAACTAAACTGGAAAATACTCAACGACATTGGGAAGTGCAAGCGTTGTAAATTATTCTATTTGAGAGGGTGGATCGATAAGTTTTTTAAGGTCAATTATTTCATTTAAAATTATAGAAAAACACTTAAGTCTGTTTTTTAGAGTATGCTAAATTTAATATTTAGTTAGTAGTTAGTTAGTAGTTAACAACTGTATATTGTCCCTTAAACATTAAATTATATTGTAAGTCATATCAAATCAATTTTGTTCAATTGAGGAAGCTTTAGCTTTAAAGCCACTGCGATCAAATTTTGGCTTTCTTCAAATTTAACTTGTGGTAATTAAGTTTGTCTGCTGTGCTATTTTAACACTAAAAGAAAGCTACAAATTATTCGCTTATACGTTACTTCTTTGAAGCCAACCGGAACTTTTCGAGCAACTCTTCATATCTAATAACTACATTCCGTAAAATTAGCAATTAATGATTAAAACATTAAAAAAAACTCGTTTTCAATGCGAAGTTGTGGGCAATTCCAATCACGATATGCCTACTTTATAATCAAAACAAAACAACAAAACAATATTAAGTGAAAAATTATATTTCAATAGAAAGTTATTACATAAAATAATAGACTATGAGCGGGTATTATCCAGAATCCAACTGCGCCATGGACCCACATCTTGGAAACATTGAACCGTTGTCTGTCCTTTAGTTACGGTTTCTGAGAGTAGACCCACGAGATAGAAATTCTGCGGCACATCCTTCACAATATTAAGTCCCATCATGGCAGCTCCTTCATAGAACTTTGTGCGCTTTACCGGATACGCGCAGAATTGATTCTCTGGTCGGGGACTTGATGCCCCAGAGAGCGAAATACAGTATTGTCTCGATACGGTATATGAGAGACCCTTTCCCTTGATGTAGTTGCTGTGTTCAAATCCAACGAAATGAAAATTGTGACCTATCAAAGATTTGAGTGGGGAAATAGGCTCCAAACAAAGAGGTTGCATGTAGGTTGTCCATTTTATTGGCTCCGAGAGCCGAAGGAGAGCCAAATCGTTGTCGCCCGTATCCTTGTCCGCCTGTGGGTGCACTTTGATCTCTGACACGCTATGTTGTACCGGACCCGGCACACAAAACCCCTTTGCATTGCATACGTATTCCTCGTCGGGGGTGTGTGTCTCATTCCAGATTCCCAGCCTCACAGCTGCCGTTTCCACACGATTATTGAAACGTCGCACGCAAGATGCAGTGGTCAAGACATGAAACTGTCCCACAATGACCACACTGCACTCTGCATTCACAAATGTTGCGCCTGAAAAGTACTTCAATTACTTTCAGTCCTTAATTATTTCCTACGCTGACTTACCTTTGAGGTGAAACAAGATACCCATCCAAGGATACTCCGCCGGCTCCGTTGAAGTAGCTGTCTCAAAAAGCAGACGCTCCTCTAGGCTGCCACACTTTTGCTCTAGTCCTACAGTGACTTTAAGATAGAAAATATAGCTTTAAAATTACATCTGTAATGAATTTTTAAATAGCAGTTGGTATTCACCGTTCAGCAAAGTGCCGACGAGCAGCACAACAAGTTTTCTCACAGTTCTCATATCCCAACGTTGATTATCCGCAACTATTTCTGTTCAATCTCGATGTTGACAGCAAACTGGCAAACAGCTCTATCCAAGCAACTATCGTGAGTGCTAATTAGTCACTGAAAATGAGAGATTACTTAATTGAAATCAGCCGATGCCATTTTTTGTTGTAGATTTCATCAGTAGTTGGCAACGCTGCGTATACGTAATGCTCCTTAAAGCGCGCTTGAAAGTTATATCTAAACGAAAGATTTATTTGCTACTTTCTTTTAGCATAATAAGGCATTTACATTTTTGAACTTAATAACTTATTAAAATCCTTAAAAACAAGGAAATGAGTTATGTACTTCATTAATTTATCAATTAAATAAAGTTTAATTTATAACATTTTGGCCAAATTAATAGAAGGAAATTATTATGTTATAATAATTTTATAAAACATTTCTGCTTCTATAAGATAAGCCATCAAAATTTTGTCAAAATGCAATCATATAATATCCTTTAAAATAATTCAAAGCGTAAATTATGTCTTCTTTAAAGTCGAAAGCTCAAAACGTATCGTAAGTATCTGGAAAATAATATTTCTTATATTGAGAAAATCTACAATTATGATTATTCGATTTTTACAACAAATATCAACATCAATGCGTTGCTCTTTAATTAAAGGTTATTGCAAATCAATACATCGTATACAATCAAATATTTAAAAAAATTAAATTGCTACGGGCTGTGCAAAAAGCCAAGCTGTAAAGTTAGATTAATTGAGGAGGCCTCGAGCTATTACTAATAATTATAAAGCTATTAAAACGCATCGATGGCTGGGAAATACTCATAAAGTTATGTATTTGCGTAGGACATGGTCTTAATATTTAATGTTTCAATTAGAATGTCATTATCGGGGACAAGCTGAATGCCCAATGGGACGGCTGAAAAGACAATTTGAAGGACGCAAGAACCATTAGGATGACCTTGAAGTGGGGGCGAGGCAGTCAGACGAAACTGGAAAGGGCAGTGAGCAGAGGACAGAGGGCAAAGGACAGAGGACGGAAGGTAGCGGGGTCATATTTAATGCTGCACTAAAAGTTCAACAAATTGCCCCACTTGCTGTTTCAGTGGCAGCAACAACTGACTGTTTATTGTCCACTCAAACGCCGCACAGTGGGCAAAACTGCTGAGATGTCTGCATTTAATTAAAATAAGCAAGTCCCTTTAATACGTATACTTGTAAGAAATACTTACTGAAACTTTTAAAAAGTTATCCGTTCTATATATTTAAAAATGCATTAAGCTACGGTGGAGCAATCTCGACAGTAGGAGACCCTGTACTTTTTGAGTGCAAAGCGATCACTACAGATTGTTTCAGTTTTAAAAAATTCCCATAGATGGCGCCACTACGCAGATATCAGTTGATTATGCCCGTAACATTGTTAGTTCCTCGTTTATTATCCGATTTGGATAAAATTTGCAGGATAGTTTCAGACCAAAGTCTGTATTATACATACTCAAAATCAAGCATCAAAGGTGCTCTTGTAATTCGACTTGGGACTTTGTATTTTAATTTGCGGGGGCGGAGGGGGCGTGGCAAATATCTAAAACAAACTCGTTCAATGCAAGATATAGATGTATATAAATGCCAAATTTGGTGTCTCTAGCTCTTATAGTCTCTGAGATCTAGGAACTCAAAAAGGCACAGACAGACAGACAGACGGACAGACGGACAGACAGACGGACATGGCTATATCGACTCGGCTGTTGATGCTGATCAAGAATATATATACTTTATGGGGTCTGCCACGCCTCCTTCTGCCTGTTACGCACATCTGCACAAACGTAATAGACCCATTTGTACTTTTTTGAAGTACAGGGTCTTAAAAGCGCGGAAGCTTTCATTACTGACATATGTTAATAACTTGGAACTAATTCATTTTGAACATAATTAAACTTTTAATATTCGAAATATTTTTCGTTACATTTAAGTACTTAAATATGTACCTGCTTTGTGATTCTTATTTTAATTTCTAACTTTGTCGAGCCTAAGCTTGGACTCCCATGCAGACATTTAAGGCATAAAATGTTGTAAAAAAATTTATAGGATGCGTAGGATATACAATAATACAAATTTGTTTAATTAATCGTCAGGACGTTAAGCCCACTGTGCACCGTTGACTTTGGCTCAACTTGACCTGAACATCACTGGCGCATTCATAATAATGCCCCATTGTTTTGAGGCAGCCCCCACACATACACTCACATATATATATAAGCATATATATACAGAGCACGTATATGTGGCAACTGTGCATTTGAAATCAATGTTATCCTTGCCTGTTATAAACCGAGTCCAGTTGAGCATTTAACAAGGCTCGCTTGCCTTGAGGTTGCGACTGACCAATAAACTGCCCCGAGACGCATATGCAAATTACACGAATTTTTTCTTTGGGTGTGCATGATTTGGGTGTGCAGGTTCGCCCTTTGCTTGTTCGAAGCCTTTGCCATTGCCTGCAAGTTGGCCATCAAGTTAAGAGCCCACGTCTTGGCCAGTTCGCCTTGCGTGTACTTCTCCTCTAATCGTGGACAGCACGTGAATTTCACGTTTTGTGCGTGGACATGGAAGACAGAAGGAGAATCAAACGAAGACGAAGGTGAAGACAGAAATGAGATTTCAAATAGGAGTACCCTGTAACCATTAAAAAGGTGTCACGAACTTTTTAAAATGTTAATGACGGATATAAGAGGGCATTTCTATCCATAATATATTTTTGATTGGTTTCGTAAAAGTATAACCAATATAGTTTCATATGGGTAAAAGAAATAGATTTTAAATAAACTTTAATTTTAAATCAATACCGAAATCTTAATATACCTATTTCTCGAACCGAAGTTTCTCCTAGCGTTCGGTAGCTTTCAAAGTATGTTTCAATAGGTTAGGATATCTCATAGTCTGGGTATCTCATAGTCGAGCATTCTCGACTAAAGCATTCTTAATTGTTACTCATGCACATTAGAAGGATATCCTTAATGGTTGTGTTAATTTCTTATCCTTAATTACAGCAAAGGAACACTATGAACGTCAGCGGCGATTGGCAATGATAGCATGACGCGCGACGGCGAAATTCCAGCCATCTTCAATCCGAAACGCGTTCGCACTCCCTCCGTTGTGGTCACCGGCGACTCCTCGACGAATGGGCCCTACAATAACAACAATAGTGGAGGTGGAGGAGGAGGTGGTGCTGGCAATGGGGCTGGAGTCATTCCGAGCAGCAGCAGCGTTGGCGGAGTCGGTAGCTGTGGCTTTAGTAATGTGCTCACCTCAAGCAATCCGCAAATAACCCACCAGGATTCGATATCATCGAGTCAACAGGATCCCAATGAGGTCATCACCATACAGGCAGATACGCCAACAGGCACACACGGATCACAGCATAATTTTGGAGGAGACTCCAGCGATCCACAGACTGGACAATTGGCTATCGATCAGCAGGCCAATGGACAAGGACATGTTGAGGATGGCGAAGTGCGGTTCCGTAAGCTCAAAGCCTGCCAAGAGTCTTGTTGCTCTGAACTGGCCAAAAAGGTAAGGTTAAATCCGAAAAATTATCCTTACATTTTCAATACAACAGCTCTACAATCTTATGGCAGATGTATTTTGGAGTGTGCGTTACGATTTTGGTAACTGCCTCATGGGTGGGTGCGACGCACTGCATCAAATATATGTATCTGTATCGGGCACCTTATGACGATGAGCTGGACGATGATCTGGACACATCGTCAAGTCGGGCTGAGCTCAGCACTGAATTGGAGGATATTCTGGCCATAAGCGATTCATCACTGCATCATGTCGAGGACGCCACCGAGATGTTCAACATACCACCGCGACAGCCCGTCTATTTTAATGCCCCATTCTTTGCGGCCTGGTTCTTTACCAACTTCTCGCTTCTCTTCTTTCCCATCTATATTCTGGGCCTTATATCGGCCCGCAAGTGCGATAAGCTAAGTGAGATTCTGGCCGATGTTCTGCGTGGATTTCGTGAGCGTGGTTTTACTATAGGTAAGCGAAGGATTGAAACAAGAAGGTAACAAAGAAAGACGAAAGAGATTTGGGAGCAGGGATAAAGAAACAGAAAAAGAAATAATACTCGGAGAAGCCTATAAAATAATAGACTTATTATTTTATTATTAAAATATTATAAAATCATATACATATGTGGAGTCTCTTGATTTGATCTATTGATTGATTGCACTTTTAAAATTAACTAGTTTTCAAATATATTCATTTTTGTTTTAAATATTTAAGAGAATGTAGTATTTTATACATTTATAAATTCTTTACTTTTTTGTTTCAATCCAGCTGCTCTGATTTTACATGTCGGACGTATTTTAAGGTCGAGCACACCCGACTTTAGCATTTGTACTGGTTCAGTCCTTAAACTAATGTTCATTTACAGGTCGTTTCCTCAATCGCTGCCTATCCTTTTGTATTCTGTGGCTGGTGACCACCTATCTATACACGCTGTCGTTGCACGTACTCTTTGCCACGGATGCACTGGCTTTATTTGCCACAAATGTTGCCTGCGTCTATTTACTCTCTTGGGTCATTCTGCACGAGCAATTCGTTGGAGTTAGGGTAAGTATGAGATATACAATACCTATTTCGAAAGGTTAATTTAAATGCATATATGTATCTGCCACAGATTGTGGCCGTTATCCTGTGCGACACGGGCATCGCGCTTTTAGCCTACATGGACGGCATTACGGAAAGTCGGACATTGGGCGGCGTTGTATTGGCCACGCTAGCTGCTGCCGGCTATGCCGTGTTTAGGGTAAGGTTTACCTGTCAAAACATGTTTCATGTCTTGGCATGTTATGCTCATGTTCGTGCTAATGCTCGTGCTCCTTTCTAGGTTATGTTCCGCAAGGTGATGGGCGATCCACCCGTCGGCCAAATCGCGTTCACATTCACCGCACTTGGCCTGCTCAATGCCTTGCTGCTGTGGCCCGTTGTGTTGGCTTTATACTTGACGGGTACCGAGAATCTGACATCGGAAAGCATACCATGGAACATATTGTTGGCAGCAAGCGTGCTTCTTCTGGGTAGGCCAAAACTACTGTACAGCTACAGCTACAGCTACATTTTCAATTGTTGTGTGTTATAAACTTTTATCGTTGTAATTAATTTTCATTGCAGTTTTCCACGTATTAATGCAGTTCAGTGCCGCCGTTACCTACAACATGTTTGTGACATTGGGTTTGATAACCGCTGTGCCCGTTTCTGGTGGTACGTACAACAACCTCTTGAAACTAAGGACCCCCTTCTTTCCAAGGGTCTCTGATTACAATTACAGTTACAATTATAGAGGATATCGTGACTATAACATATATTATTTTAAATTGCAATATAAATTGTAGGCACATGTGCACATATGTATGTAATCATACATATGTATATAATTATAGGTCATGATAATTGATTCCCTGATCTGTATATAAACATATATCTTCTCTGCCACATTAACTGCAATCTAATACACCACATCAATTTCTTCAATTTCTTCAATTCCACATTTACCTTTTACAATAAAAACACCATTTACAACAATCATCATAGCACTCGACGTAATACTGTACAGTGCGACATTTGCGGGCATGAAACTGGCCGGGGTCATTCTAATTGCCATTGGGTTTTTCCTCGTTATGTTCCCCGAAAACTGGCCCGATTATATAACACGTCTGCTACGGTAAGTGCTCAGCTAATTTGACTTTTTTTCTTTTCTTGTGATATATTTATGTATTTTTTACAATCATAATAATAATGCTAAAGAATTCTTATATTATGCTAATTTACTTAGTGAGTAAAACTTGTGCGTGTTTTCAATAATTTAACGATATTTTTCGACATTTTCATTTAGGTTTATTGTTACTTTCATTCATTTCTATTTTGTATTTTGTTATTGCAACTCTATTTTCAAAATATTTCGTGTTTTATTTATGCGTTCATAAAATTTACTAACTTAATATAACAACTTAAAGAAACACTAAAATGAAAATTCTGAATATATATTGCTAATATACCTAATATTTATCATAACATAAAAATACCATATATATTTAATTCTATATAAACAAACATCTTGCAGAAAGAGCGTTCGTGCCATACTCCGTTACCAATGTTGTTGTGAATTAGCCGAAATTCGCTATGCTCATTCGGTAGGCCAAAACCAACTCCCAACCCAAAACAAAACAAAAAACAAAACAAATTAAATTAGTTAAATATTATCTATAGCAATTTTGAACATATTAACGTTGGCATCATAAGATAGTAACTACCAAAAACCTTTTATGAGATTTATACCAGAAACTTGACCAGATTTTTTACTGACTGAATACAACAATTTCTCAATATATACATTTATAAACCTATATACTAGTATCTGTACATTATAGTTAAAGAAACACATACAAGAATGACATAAACATGTGTTCAAATACTTACAACAAAACACCCTGGCTTCCAAAACTTTGCGCTCACCCCTCTGAAAGATCCATGTATCTACTTACAAACATATACCTACCTACCTATAACTCCAACTTTAGTTACCCAGTTCTATACACTTACGCCTTGTTACATGACACCTACATACTCTATAAGAAATATATGTTATAACATTAACCAATTCAGGCTGTTGTTGTGCAGTTTGCCGAAAAAAAAACAATTTGTTGTTTCTTAATGTGTTTAATTGTTGTTGACACTTTTGAATAATAAACATAATTTCGTTTTGTTATGGATCTCGAAGGATCTCTATACATAAATACTAAATACTTTTACTTTGACCACCTATGTGTAAAATATATCTTTGTATATGGATGTTGTTGCCAAAATATTGACCATGCTAAGGGTTCGAAAAATGTAGTACTTACACCCAAAAAACAACACACACCACAACAATCCACAACTCACAACTGAACTGCGTAGTTTGACTTTCGCTGGTGTTGCGATATTTTACCTATATATCAAAATACTATATCTTATAGACCTTTAAAGACCCCCAACTACAGCATCTAATAAAATTGATGCTGATATTCTTCCAGGCTCGTTCCTTGTTTTCTTGTTTCCTTGTTTTTTTGGCTGCTTGTTGTGCGATCTGTTGATAGTACACGCCGCTTATTGTAATTCTTAACAAATGTATAGTTATCTTAAGTTATTATATGTTCTTTGGTTAACATTCCACCCATGGATTGAAATTGAGCAAATGCTGTAAATACATATTTATAATTATTTTCTTTCAGTTGTATGTATCTACTTTCTATACCCATTACTGTGTGCACTTTTTAAACAGGGCGCAATATAGAAGTCCAGATATCGTGGCATGATCGACTCAGAGTCACTCATTATTCAGTTCTTATATAGTTTAAGGTTATTTGGTTAATTTACCATTTCAAGATACAATTGTACCTGTGAAAAGCAATTAAGAATGTGACCTATATAGTGTATGTGTACGTACGTGTATGGTATGGTTACGGGAGCACAGCAATAAATAATTACATATAAAGTCCCATTATAAATAAAAACAACTAATATTGAAATAACAACTCGTATAAAGCGTTAAATTATTGGCATGTTTTTACAACCTTTTTCGTTTCCAATAACCAATTGGCCACATTTTCCTTTTCGAAACTACATCTTTCTTTAAGTTTCACTATGATTTCTCTATCTGTATCCTGTGTATTCTTCTGTCTCTAACTTCAAGCAACTAACTAACTATAACTATAACTATACTCTACTCTATTGCTATATACTATACTCATTTCTTAAATAAAAAATGGTGTCGACATTTCTCAATTGTATTTGCAGAAGCATCATAATGCTGGGTCACAATGCGAGGTGAGTTTCGTGAGTTCGTGAAATGCCGCTGGCAAAAAGAAAACAAAACAAAACAAAGCAAAACTCCTTTTAATTTAAGCATAAACTAAACGATGCTCAAAACTAAAGAGACAAGTTTTTCTGTTATTATACGCCATATAGGTAAAACAAAAAAAAACATACTCAAAACTCGAAACTTTACCAAGATGAAAACCTAATTATTTATTGTATTGATTTCATTTGATTGAAGTTTTTATCTTTCGGGTTTGTTTTTGTAATGGGCAGACATTTACAATTAAAATCTAGAGGCGATATCCTATTTAACATACACAAGTATGACATGATAAGTATTTTTCAAATATTAATTAAACAATTGCTTTAAATAGGGATTCAAGTTTATTTCTTTTATTCCTTCCTCATTAATTTATTGCATCGAATCTGTTTTCATTTCAATTCCAAATAAGTAAATTCGATTATCTACTGCTATTTTTTTAAGATACTAGATAGATTGCGTAGTTTTGAGACAATCTTAAGTTCTTGTAGCTTAGGTACAATGTAGTTTCATAAAATTTTTTCAAAAGTAAGGTAAGTTCTCTTCAGGGTTCTTTTCGAATCCCAGTGCTCCATAACAACAGCACGTATTATTCTAAATCTAAAGATCAGTCATCGCACCAAAATAATCGCAGTTTGTGTGTCATTTGGAGTGACGAAACACTGAAACAAAAGCAATTTATTGCGTATATTATATGTTTTCATAATCTCACCACGAAATTTGTTAAAGTATGTTTGATTTGAGCAAAATGGAACACGGAAAATCTCATTTTTTTTTCAAAAAGGACAAAAAAAAATAATGAAATTATTATAAAATTAGCTGCTCTTTCTGATTTGTATATAGAAAACACCGCTAATCTGTACTATTGCTTCTTCTCTTCTTGTTTTTCTTTTTCACCTCTACCACGATCTGCCTATCCGTATCTCTACTCTCTACGACTGTCTCCCCCTCTTGAAAATCTCTCTTTCTCTCTGTTTCTCTCTCTCTCTCTCTGTGTACACTACACGAACACCTCCAAAAAAAAAAAAAAAAACTACACGAAATCACACCATGTATGAACCTGGCTTAAATCGACTACAAACAACATCAAATTGTACAATAAAACATTTAATTGTCATTGCAAAATTCACAAAATTATCAAATAAAACACTAAATAATATTGATAAATATTAAAAAAAAAAAAAAAAAAAAAAAAAAACTACACCAAGTAGCGGTAGGCCAGCGCTTTGTAAACGAGATGCTGCAGTCACAGGACCGTCCACGAGATATGCGCAACGGCACATCACGCGTTCCTTCTCGCACCACATAAGCTAAAAGTTGGACAAATCACAGATATATTAATTCTGTACAGAAATCAAAAAAACAACAACAAATACATATATTTTGTAAATGATTTTCCCCACAACCCACAACAAAAAAGAAAAGAAAACAAAAACAAAATTAAGAAAAGATCACAACACTGAAAATGAGTCCTTTTGGGGTAAGTACCTTAACCATTTTTGCTTTTGCCTGAAATGTTATGAATAACTAAGGTACAGTTTTCCCCTCAAGTCCTAGTTATAGTTAAGTCGAAGTGGAGTGATATATATTAGTTATATACAACTATAGCTATTGCTCGGATTCGTTTAAGTTGTTTAATATTTTCCTAATTTATTGTGCTTTAAATCCTCTTCAAATTATATGTTGTTCTCTCTTTCTCTCTCTCTCTCCTCTCTTGTTCTTGTTCTCGTTCTCTTTGTTTTTGTTGTTTTTTTATTCACAGATCGCAGCATATTTATGCGTCCCATTATAAACATAAACGAAAATACTATGCTGTCAATACGAACTCATATGTTGTTTGAGCCAAGCGCATGATAAAAATCCCGATCCTATAAACAGCAACATTTTTGTAGCGAGCGTGTGTGGGCTTTAGGCGAATTTTTGTTAAGCCCCACGGCCCACGAAATGATTTTTTATAAATGTCGCATAACTGTTGAACAATAACAATTTTATACCAAAACAAAACAAAACAAAACAAAAGAAAAAAAATGATACATACTTAGTAAAAAGTACAATAATATTTCAAATCGAGGTACGAACTAAACGGTGAGCGCTTTTATTTAACATTCGTTTTTCAAGACTTACAATTAGTTTAATAAACTTCACTAGCTGCCCCCGTACTATCCCCAAATGACCTTCTCTGTCATTCTACTACTACCTATCTATTTATCTGTAATAATCTTATGTTCATAATTTGTTCAATATACGCATAGTAACATTGTATATAGCTGCACTTTGCTTTTATTGTTTATTAAAGTATTTAGCTTACTGGATTCTCTATGTGGCACAGCCTCTGCTTAAATCCACAAATGCCCTTAATATATATACTTACACACACAGCCACACATACACAAACACAGACACAATGAAATATTTTGTAAATATTAAAAGTAATAAATGAAATACGACAAAACTTAAGAAACATCAGTAAAAAATCAGTAAAAATGCTAGTTAACAATTTTAGACGCCTACAATCTTAGTGTCAACTAGTTAGACAATGTAAATGCAGTGCGGATCAAAAGAATATCCCTATTAAAATAATATCGTCTTTAAATAATTCAATTTAGATTCAAAACCTCAACAACTTGTATGATACACATTTCTATAATAACTTGTCAATAACCATAACAATAGTTTGAAAGATCACTTGATCCGCATTGAATATACAAGAAAAAAGAAAAAAATATATATATAAAGCTAACTTTAATGGAATAATAAATCAAAAATTCGTAATTCTTGTGTACATAATATAGAGCATTAGAATTGAACACAAAATGCTTAGAAAACGAAACAATTTAATGCTGTAGAGAAATGTATTATTATGACAATGCTAACATTTGAAATTTTCTTTATCTTAACACAAACATCAACATCATTGATTGAACAATACATACATACTATATAGATGGGGTCGAGGCCCTCGGAGCGGTACTTCAACAGGTCAGCATCCCACCATTATCGACTATCGGACGGGATACATAAGGTCCCATCTTCGTTCACCCTCTGGCCGTGTGAGATGACTGATCTATCGCCAACTACAACTGGGTTTCTGCATGGCACCACCAACGCACACCATCACCATCACCAGCTTTATCAACAACAACAACAACAAAGACACCACCACAACCACCACCAAAAGGAGCAACAACAACATTTGCAACGTCAACATTCGCACACATCACTCACAATGATCCATCGCCAAAGCAGCAGCCACAGTGTCCATGGAAGTCGACGTGGCAGCGGTGGCATTCGTGCCCCACCTGCCGGAACGGGTCGCCTCTTCTCCTACTTTGGCAACGAGCATGAACATGAGCACGATCGTAAAAAGTCAGAAACATCCTTCTTCAATTTGGGATTCCGACGTAAATCCACAGTGGTCTACTATGCCCCCACAGAGTAGATTATCCACAAAGATCTAGAGTTGTGCAAACTTTGCTCATGCATATCATCAGATTTTACCTGCATAACGTATAAGCATTTTGCAATAACAATCAGGCACTTTAGATGTTATTAAAACAATTATGGTTGGCAAGAAGTAAATAAGTTATACCAATGTCGCGTAGGTAATTTTATTATCGTTGTTGTTGTTGAGAAAAAAAAACCAAACACATGCAGTTAGAACTTTGCTCAAATATTAAATACTTATACGCAACAATTACAGATACAGATACAAATACGGATACGGATACGGATACAGATACAGATACAGATACAGATACATAGTTCATAGTCTACTTACATGTAAAGTGTTCTTGAAAACAAAAAAATAATACCATGCCGAAACCCAAGCACACTAAAATCCAGAACCAGAAGCTATGATAGAGCCTTAATATAATTGAGCTCAAAAGAAATTGCCCCTGAAGTAAACTAAGCTACTTACTAATATATATATGAAATAATTTAGTTGAAATAAATTCAAAATTATTTAAAAAAATGAACAAGACAAAATTTAATGAAATATCGAAGCCA
This sequence comes from Drosophila putrida, assembly GCA_037043535.1. Taxonomy (NCBI): domain Eukaryota; kingdom Metazoa; phylum Arthropoda; class Insecta; order Diptera; family Drosophilidae; genus Drosophila; species Drosophila putrida. The sequence goes on from JBAMBI010000135.1 coordinate 2,781,660, forward strand.
ATTGTTTTTAGCAATTATATACATTAAAATAAATTTAAAAGAATAACTAAACAACAATAATTATACTAAAATAATATGGTATTTTAACGTAAACCCACACTGCGGCACATCTTTACAAAATTTCTAGAGATTTAGAATAAGATCTTAAGAGATATTGTTCATAGGCATCACCTAAATTTTAGATACACCTAGAAGATATGACCCGTTTAATAATAAGCTCATTTTTAGCTACATACATACTAGAGGCCACAGGAAAGATCCTAAAGAAGAATTAATTGTTTCCAACTTTGGCTTTTGTTGAATGTTAAATGTTTTTATTTGAGAAATTGAGAAAGTAATTTAGCTAAATGTTGTGTATTATTGTTGATTGACCTGTTGTATTATTGAGTAACTGAATTATTGTACGATTGAATCCAAGCATTCTCATAAAGTATTCAATGACTGATTGACTCATTCATTCGCATTCGCATTTGGGCTTGAATTGAATCATGCAATTTATCAGTTGCATTTTGTATTAAAAAATCCAATAATTGATTTGTGATAGTTTTTAATGATATTTGATAACCAAATTCCATGGAACTACCCCCCGCAATGGAGGCAGTGGTATTTCTGTATTTAGAAACCAAAAACACAAATAAAAGAACACTACAAAAAAAATGAAAATAAAACATGTTTTTTTTAGTTGTGGGTACAGATATCAAGTATGCATTGAGATAATTATCAACTATATAAAATATGTCAGCATAATATCCGTAAAGATTCATCAGTACAAAAACATCTCTCATTCAAATTGAAACCCTTCCAAAATTTGTTTAAATTCTAAAAGGATCCAAAATAAATCAAAATTTGAATTAACGATTTATTCTTCATATTTCGCGAATAGCTAAGACCGATCACAGCTAAATCGTATCAGTTGAGCAGTGCAAACAACTACCGCGATAAAAAGAGAAACGTGACGCCCGACGATAAACGGGCGGCATTAACATAATTGGTTTTCAAAGTTTTTTGTGTTTTGTTTTGTCTTTTGTGTTCCAAAGACCTTATAACATTTACCTGGACGATCGATCTATAAATTGTTGTGCGATCCCAATATGAATAAGTTTGGTAAGTCAAATATTCTTTTACTATTCGTTTATTAGAACGATATTGTATACAAGGAAAATTATAAAAATTTGTTTGATTCTTTTGAGTTAAACGAGATTCAATCTTAACTCTATACATTAAGCTATAAAAAAGAGAGTGGTTACATGTGTAAATATATTCGAATGCATTCGCTCTGTCAAGGCACTTAATATATAAAAATACATAATACAAAAGAGACAAACTTATTGGACGGACTTACGTTGTAGTCTATAGTTTTCCATTTGCATATTCAAAATAAGAATATATTAATTTCTTGTCTAAGGCACGGTTAACAAACACTTTGATTCAGGGTTTTTTTTTCTTTGTACTGTCCTACAAACTGATATGGAATTGTTTGAAAAGTGTAATACTTTCAAATTTAATAAGAAAAAATAAGGAGGGAATCACTTGAACGTGTTCCCGCTGTGTTCGGGTCCTAAAGAGACGAGTCTTCGTCTTCAGCCGGCAACGGCTCAAATAGAAATGGAGGAGTTGCCCAAAACGCAGCGGTCGTCACTGCCCATTGCCCGTGATATGACTATGAAAAATGTGTGAAAATATTTTTTGTGTACATGTCCAAGTCCACGCTCTACCTATGACCATATCATTTTTTAATGAAAATCAGAATGAAAAAAAGCTGGCAATATTTTTTTTTGAGTTTTTAGTTGCCCTGGCAGGAGACCAATACCAAGACCAAGTGGCTGATAAACTGGTTCCTGCCGCGCATAGAAAAAGTTCTCAGGGTATATAGATAATAAAATTTCAAGCGCATATGATAATCAAGGCGCAAGAAAAAAAGACAACAAAAAAATGAAGAGAAAAAGAAAAACGGCGGCATATTTAATTCAGGCAAAAAAGCAACCAATATACCATCGGACCCCGCAAATGTCGACGATTTAATATAAGAAAAACACTAGGTCGGTTCGTGGCCACGGCAGGCGTTGCTTTTTTGCTCAACCGATGGCCAGGCAGGAAAGGTGTGTGTGCGTGTGTGTGTGTGCGGCACAAACAACCCTCTTCTTGGAGGATGGGTGTAGGTACTATCGAGGCCTAACTGGGTTTTGATGTTAACAGGTTTGCGATCTCTCAGCTCTCGCAATGCACACACACAGCTGTGCGTCTTCACGGACATTAGCAAGGGCCACAGTCGAAAGCCGCAAGCAGCAGCAACGACAGCAGCAAAAGCGACAACAGCAGCAACGGCAACAAGGCAACGGCAACACGGCAACGGCAACGACAACGTCGACGCTTCCGTAATCTGAGCACAGTAGGCGCGGCTGTTTGCGCTTTTCTGCTGCCGTTGCCGTTGCTGCTGCTGCTGCTTCTGCTTCTGTTGCTGCCGCTTTTGATAGAAATGACAAATAACCAGATTCATTGTAATAGATTATGTCTACAACTTAATCGCCTTGCAGATAAATGATGACAATGTTCAAAGACGCACAGAGAGCATATAAAATACAGAATAGAGTGGACTTCGTTGGGCTTTTTTTCTTTTTTTTTGCTTTTGGGCAAGAGCGCGTTTTGTTTTGGGTGTCAATTTTGTGTCTTTCAGTTTGCTGTTGCTTTGTCAGTTTTTTTTTGTTATTTTTTTACGTTTTGCTTATTTATCGAAAGTATAGATGTGAGCTTCGGTATGGACGGAATTGTTAAGATATTTGGCTTTTGGAGCGCTTAACTAAATCGATAAAGCAGCGTGATTGTCAGCCCAAATAATGAGATGACCAAACCCAACGCTGATTGCAAACCCGATGCACCCGCCAAACGGCATTTGAACATATCGTAGCGGGTCTCCTTATCGACTACAATATTCTGATACTCAGCCTCGACCAGCTGGCCATCGTAGTAGGTGATCAGATCCTCAAATGGATATTCGTAGCCCTGCAGGCACTCGCATTTGTAGCCACCAGTTTCATAGCCACGTCCCATGATCGGTACACACTGCATAAAATTCAAATAATTAGTTGATAATGATAATAATGTTTAGAGTCTTTTAACTATTTCTTGAAACTATATTCTCTCTTAGCTAATATATAGATAATAAATAAGTATTTCAGAAAAATCTGCCTCACATTTTAATTTGCGTTTAGGACTCGATATTTTAATATACTCACGTAAGAAGTCTTTTGATCGCACTTGTGCGTATTCTTGAAGGCATTTGGCTCATAATACCAGTCCGGGCACTGGTTTATATCCAGCTGGAGCATGTCCATGGATACAGCGACCACACCCCTGCGAAAAATCAACAAATTAGTCTGTTTAATTGCTCACATTTGCATGACAATTGTGCTTCCGAGAGAGTCACAAGTCACAAGTCATAAGTTGGGCCATGTCAACACTTGAAAATTAGACAATCAAATAATAGAAACTACAAACATAACATGACATTTGCATGAGAATACAAAATACAAATGGGACTGGCCCCTAAAAGGGGTGATCACGGCCCGCGACAGCGGCACGCATCAGACTGGTCTGATCTAGACCAGACCAGACGAGATCAGGACCGGCCCAACAACAATTACCCCCTCTTTATACTCACTTGAATTCCAGTTTGACTTTGAGGCTGTCCCAGCCAAAGAAGGGCGCCGCATAGGTCACCAGCCACTTCTTCACATAACCATCGCAATCAAATTGCGGCTGTGTCCAGTAGCCATGCTTTATGTTTGCCGCACGATACGAGTTTGGATAATGCTCGTACTTTTGCTGGTATTCACCTGTCTCATTATGACGTATCTTGATTTTCAAGTAGAATCTTTCCAAGTCATCAAAATTGGTGTTCCAACGTTGCTTAAGGAACTTGAAGTACTTCTTCTCTGTATAGAGCTCGTTCGTTTTGTTGAGACGCGCAAGATCCTCCACCTTGTATTTGCGTGTGTTCAGCTCCGTTTTGTATGCATAGGGTGCAAAATAGGTACGATTTGTGAACTTATTGCGTTCCCAGAGCGTTTGCGCTGACCAGACCTTGCTGTTACCCATCATAATGGCCAGGGTCTCGCCAATCATTTGATCCTCGGTTAGCGGCTTGTCCGCCACACGTTTGCCCGAATAGACCTCGTTGGGATCCGATATCTGAACGTATATACAGTATGTGTTTGAATTAAACAAGAGTTTGACAATACTTTTTTCCCCCCCAAAGGCTGACTAACAACTTGTGCAAATATCGAGTAGATATAATGCTAGAGGGAGGGTTAAGGATAGTCGAGTTTATGTGACCAGTTGCTGCCACGACTCTGTGTGGCATTTAATGAAGACGACGCCTTGTGGCGAACCCGTTTTTCGTGTCTTTTGCTCGCTCAAACTAATGAATTTAGCATTTGGTAATGGTTTGACACTGAATATTTAATTCATGCCGCGGCAACTGGCAACTGGCAACTGCCAAACAACAGACAACAGAATCTCCGAAACTGAGAAACTGAGAACTGGCATTGCAGGAAATTCGAGGAAGTTGAATTACGCGTGGAAAATTATAATTTACACTTGAGAAGTTTTCAAGAGGCGACGTCGAAGGCTCTTAATAGGTGTCGGGTTTATCAATTATTGCTCTTCATTTAGCGTGAAGCCGATGGGAAACAGTTCAGTTCTGTTCTTACCTGTAAAAAGGCGCTAATAAAGTTGGCCAGACGGACAGCCATTTTGGCTTCGTTCTCAAACTGCTCCTTAGCTCCAGAGCTAACATCGCCACGCAATATCAAATCTTGTGGATGGAAGCTGTCAAGATAAATGATAAATGGTTAAAATATATATATATAAATTTAGAATTTACATAGAACAAGGTCGCTACTCACTTTTTGCATGTGCGATAGTTGACGCCATGAATGTACTTCAGGACCTGATCAATGTTTAAATGCTGGGCATGCAGAGATCTTGAGCCCGTGGTAATGTTGCGATAAACTGGATGCATATCCAAATACTTTTCGCGTATGTGATAAGGCGCCTTCTCCCACGTAATGGGTAGTTTTTGAATCCCTACAGAAGAAAGACGATTGGATAAACATTTCTATTGAATATGAATAAATCCACTTACAGCCAATTTTGAGACAATCGTATTCATTATAATATTGTTCAGCCGAGGCACGTTCCACAATCTCGCCCAGATAGGGACGTCGCACCACGTTGGGTAATCGAAAACCTGGCTTGCAACGACATTGATAGCCGCCACGTCGGAAGCCCCAACCGTGTAAAGGTTCGCATTCAGTTGTTTCCTTCTTGCAACGCGCTGTGTCCGCAAAGTGATTGGGCCCCTTATTACCCTCGCCCAAGGGACACTGATTGATGTCTATACGCTCAAAGTCCATTTCCAGCACTGAGACGGCAGTGTATCTATAAAAATACATAAGGATTAGCAAAGAAATAAGAATGGAAGAAGAGTTGTCTTTATACTTGGGATATTCTATGTGCCGGAACTGGGTGTGTCTTGGATAAATATCTGCAATTGGCACCACAGCTGCCACCAGCCACTTGTTAGAGCGTCCGCAGTCGAAATAGGGGCGTGTCAACTTAATCGGTCCAGGACTCTCCTCAGAGCCAGGCGGACCGTGGAATGTATAGGTTTCATTTGTATTATTAGCGTAGCGTATTTCCACCTGGTATGTAATCTTTGTGTCATGCCGACCAGCGACGTTGTCCGGTAACCAGGCGCGATACCATTCATTAATCTTATAGAAATCATGTGTATAATCCTTCGATATGGTATCGGGATGATGTGCACCCAAATCCTGCACATCAAATGTGTTCCATGTGGAGATCTTTTGCAAATGTATGGGATCATTAAAATCATCCTGTCGGAAGGTACGAGGTCCAAAGCGTGGGAAGGTCTTATTGAAGAAGCCACGATACGAAGAGGAGTATGAACTATTTGGCGAAAAATATATGGCCGAGGCGTTGATACTTGGATTGGCTGAAACATCCGCAACCGTGGAGAGGAAATAATACATCATGCCTGGATCGTAGGTGTCATTAATGGCTGGACGAATAAAGCGCGATTGTAGAATGTAACTCCAGAAGAAGCTGCGACTCAACGCCATGTTTTGCAGATGCAATAATGCTGTACGATTTGGAAAAACGGGATTCACATTCACCTCCTTGATGTCCGGTTTGTGGGAAACCGCGTCCATTGGCATAAACAGATCCCCATGATGTTGTATGGGACAATTGTCAGCGTTTACCTTATCAAACTGAATTTTGATCTCATCAAACGAATCTCGGGCTTGCCACTCATGCTGAGCGAACACGCCCACGATGAGAACCAGCATAAAAAGCAAATAGCTGCGCCCCAAAATTGTTGACGGTAAAAACGGAAGCATGTTTGTTGTGTATGCGTGTGTGTGTTTGTTGTGGGTTTTTTCTTTCCGCCGCCTGCCTGGGCAGCTTATCAAAGTGCTTGCAACACTTTTTAACTTATTAAACAACAAAACTAAATTAAGAACAAAAATTACACTCCACGCAGCCACCAAACACAACGCGATTAGTAATACAAATTGATGCTCTGCACTTGTTGGAACTACGCCCTCAAATTTTACAGTGTTGCAAGTGGTCTTAGGTGGCTCATAAGTCAAACCATAGATGGCGCCACACCGTTTTTAAAACGTGGCAGCCTTGGTTCCCAGAAAAACTCATCAAAAAGTTTTGTGACTCAAAAATTGCGGCCAAAACCAATTACTTGAAATTTTTTTTAAAGGCTTTTCTAGATTTTTAAGAATTATTTTGAATAAGCTAAGCTGGCTACAAGAAAGAATCCGTCTTACATTATGTTATTTAAGATTGTTTTATTTAAAAACAAATAGGCGTGCCAATTTCTAAAATTGGTTGAAATTAAAAATAAACACTCCATCGTTGCGATAGCAACAAAAAGTTATCGATAAATACAACAACAATGATTTGCGAGTGCTGTAAAGTGCGCGAGTTGATGTTCGATTTGTGAATATCGATATGCAAGCTCGTTCACAATTTAATTTAAATATCGTTATTCAAAAATTCATAATACTGTTAAGGTAGCTATTACTTTTTGATTTTGTTTTCATACAGCGATTAGCGGAATTTAATTGGCACCCGCTGCCAATTTTTTTTTTGTAATTTCAAATTGAATTTGTAAATGTGCAACTTTACATATATAATAATTATGCACATATCGCAATATGCATTTGACACTAGATTTATTATAGCACCGCATGTGCCAGAAATGGGCTGCAGCGAATGTTTTGGGCGTCTGCCAATGAAAAAGGCAACGGCCGACCGCCCTATGGAAAACTTCATAGATCGGCATTGATAGTCGGTTCTTTTGCATTATTCACATAGCGATATGAAACGGTATAAAACCGCAACGAGGTCAGGTATCTGGTAAATTCGACTGTTGTGAACTGCAGCCATTTCCTGGCTCCTATCACTGTCAATCTGTTCAGTTTGTCTGTGTGTGTGTTTCTGTAGCTGTTGTTGTTGCTGCTCCTCTTCCTTATTTTTTGTGTCGCCACCTGCGCTAAATGACACGAATTAGCGAATGGACGACTCGCTGCAGTTCCCCTTTGACTCTCTTTCTCTTCCCTTGCCATTCTCATACCCTTTTGGCACTATTTTTTTCGTATTCCTGCTTTTTCGTTCACGTTCTGACCGCTTCGCTTGGGTTATTTATTACACCTGTCGTTTTGGTTTTTTTCCGTCCGTTTTTTGTCCAGTTGGATTACAACGCCAATTCTCTCCTGGCCATAAAAAAGAGTAGCAAAACTTAAATTTGGCACAAACATAATTTTCAGTTTGTCGACTGACATTTCCGTGCCAGTGTAAGTGTGTGTGCGAATGTGTGTGGTAGGCACTGTTTATCCTTGTGCCGCACCTCGTAATGCAGATAAATCTACGCGGCGGCGCTCGCATTGTTTTATTTTGCACGTGGGAATCGACAGAACTGAAACAGCAGCAACTGTGCAACTGCAACTCACTGAAAATGTTGCAGTTATTTTACTCTGTTTTTGTTTCTCATTCTCATTGCGTTCTGTTTTAGTTTTGCCTTTGCTCCTGTAATTGAATGTTGTTGTTCCTGTTGTTTCGGCTCTTCTCGGCGTGTCCTAAATGCCAACGGCAATTTCGTTTTGCCAAAAGTTTATTTTGGGGGATTTTACACTGTATCTAGCATGGGATCCCAAAGGGAATGGGGCGAAGGAGGAAGCGCTTTACCAGTTAAGCTCGACGAGATTAAAGTTTCATTTGAAAAAGTGCCAAAGCATTAAATAGTTTTGTACTTTTCGCACTGAATGAGCCATCTAATGAAGTTGGCAAACTTCCCATAAAAAACATGATTATGTGAATTTATAGATATTTATAATATACAAATATGTATCTGCAGTAAAATCTACCTAGAGCAGAAACTCACATTTTCTAGACACACAGTGCACATTGGTTTTTGTTTTGAAAAATTTCAAACCGAAAATAGCATTATTTTTATAAACTTTACAAATACAAAATTCTTACTTGATTAACAGTTCACAGTTCACATAGAAATGTGTTCAAGATTGCTAAAATTGCTTTAAAAATCTTAAATAAATATCGAAATAAAAAACAGCTTATTTATATTTGATATGCAGCAGCATGTAGCTAATTTCTGATAAGTTTTATCAGGCCTCTTGCGAATTCCACTGCAAAAAAAAGTATATTAAAATAAACAGCTACAAATAAAATATATTGCGCATTCATTGAAATCTTAGCGCAAGTTCAAAAAACCGCAAGCCATAAAATCAAAAACACACAAAAAATGAATAAAATAAAATGAAAAGAAACGAAACGAAACGCAACAAAACGAAAAAAAAGAAAGAAAAATGAACAAATAATCAAAATAAAGAACGCTCTTTTGCATGCTAATAAACAAAGATAGACAGAGAAAGAAAGAGGGCGTGAAACTGGTACAGAAAAGGCGCAGAAAATAATTTAAACAAAATCAAATGGCAATTGTATAAATGTTAAAAAGGAAAAAGAAAATGAAAAGGATTTTGGACATATGCAAAACACTCTCGACATGTCTGCGATCATTGGATTGCATTTTGCCAATGGTTTCCTAAAAAAAAAAAACATAAAAAGAGCAGCCCCAAATTTGGATGCCTGTACGTGCTGCTGCTGGGCGTCAGCATCAGCAATCTCGCCAACAACAGCAGCAGCAACAGCAACAACAACAACAGCAGCAGCAACAACAACAACAGCAGCAGCAGCAGCAGTGAGTGTACAGCGGCGCAACAACAATGCAAAGCACTTCCATCCCAGCCAACCAACAACAACAGCCAGAAAAATAAAAAAAATAAAAAAAACACATACAAAAGCGGCCTAACACAGCGCAAAATTTTTTTTGTCAAGGGTGAATGACCCAGAATCAAAATCCACAACGTTGTCGCTGCCTGGCTGGCTGCTTGTGTTTGCCTCCGTCTCTGCCTTTGCCTTTGCCTCTGGCCCTGTTCCTTGCCCCGCCGTTGCCGCCTTCTCCTGTCATCTTCGTGTGCAGCGCCCCCTCACAATTGCTCCCCCCGCGAATGCTCTCTAACAATGTTGTGGCTCGGTCTCGGCCTCGACGATTCGGTTTCGGCTCCTCGGGCTGTTATGATTGCCGTTGCCAGACGATAACCCAAACCAAACCAACAAACCAACAGCAGCAACAGCAACAGCAAAAAGTGAAAAATGAAAAAAAGAAGAAAAAAAATGGGAATTTGAACATTTTGCAGCATTGCACACGCGACTCTCGCGCGCGTTCTCAGCCAGACAGTCTGAGAGACACAGAGAGCTCCACTCACAGATACACAGTTACGGATACACAGATACAGATACATTGCGGATTCTGCTGGAGCTGCTTTTGGGTTTTGTTATTGCAAAATGTTATCGCGGCTAACGAACAGCGTTAATTGCATTGCTTCACTCCCCTTACCATCAAACCAACCTAACGTTTTACTTGAAGGCTCCCTCTATTGCATCCGCTAGATACTTTTTCCCGGGCTGCGCCAAAAATCAATCTTCATTTAAACACAGCACAGAGAGGGACAGAGAGAGAGTGCGAATGTGTCGGCATATATCAGCATTATGATTATGTCTCTGGACAGGACAACATGAAATGTAATTTGAGCAGCAGCGAAGAAGATCACAAAGGAGCAATTAAAATTGACCCAAGATGTTGTCGTCGCACATTGGTTGCATGTTTTATCCTTTGACTAACATGAACTTTAAGCTGTACCCTAATGAAAGTTTAAAACAAGTTGGATCAATTGTCGCTAGGGAAACATAAAAACAATTAATTTGTAGACCAAGCAACTAACTCTCTGCCCACTGTGCCTTTTGAGGCCGCTCTAAAAACCTGTCTCACACTCAACGTCTGGGCCTGTCACCTAATTTCCGTTTTAAAGAACATGTCCTTTGGTCTGCAAGGGCCACTTGAGAGTTTGTATTCTGACATGTGTCCCGCCTTGTATCCTGGGCAAAACTACAAGTAGTTTCGAGTCATTGCTAACTTTTATTTGCCTCACACAACAGCAACAGCAACACACAACGAACAGCGAACAACGAACGGAGACAGCAGCAGCAAAATAATTTTTGTAATTCAATTGTTGTCCTTGTCGCATATGCCATTTGTCGTTGTCCGTTGTTGCAGGTTCCTGGCCAACCTGGCCACAGTTTGCCACTGCAACAACTTTTGCTTATAGCACCAGACCCAGCTGAGTCGTATATCGTTGTGCCTGACTGAGCTCAAGAGTTATCCTGCTCCTTTCGAGGACCTACGACAATAGCACAAAAAGTTGCCGAGTGCCCAAAGCAGAAAAAGAAATGACCCGACAAAGCAACAAACTCAATACAGCCCAGATCTCGACACGCCCCTCCCCTTCCTGCAGCCATTCCAACAAATTGCGGCCGACTCTTGGATAGGGATAGGGATAGGTATATAGGGGCTTCCCCTCCTTCGATGACTTTTTGCACACTGTGTCAGCGCTTTGAAAGTTACTTTGAACTTCCCAAGTGGCTACAATACTCAATTCTATCTCGACAATTGCTTGGGATTTTTTTTTTGAATAGAAGTGGAAACGGAAAGCTTCTCTTAGTCAGAAAGAGGTGCTGACTAAATTCTCCTACGAAAGTTGAGATATTATGGTAATGAATTATGATGATATGATGAATTTAAATGATATTTAATGCAATTCTTGTAATTCTGTAAGTTTTCTTGCCTAAACTATCTACACAGCTATGTAATATTAAAACTGCTCTTAATATATTGAAAATTCTGTAGTGCCAAAAATTGAATCAAAGATTATTTCGTTATTTCTGTCTTATTTTATCTATTGAAAAAGTATTTCAATTGACAATGTTGATAGAGTTAAAAGACAATCTTAACATCCGAAATAGAACAGCAGATTTGGGAAGATTGTGATAGTTTCTGAAATGTTTTTATTTCATTGTTTTATTAAGATGATAGAGGTGTCTTTTAATTTCGGTGAGTACACAATTCTGTGCAGAACAATAAAAGTACAAAGCATTTTTACTACCCTCGAAGAATTTTTATTTGAATGAAAATATTATTCTTCATTTAATCTAGATAATATCACATTGATTTAGGGAGAACACGGAAAGAATATTTGGGAGTTTCTGGATGAATTAAGGTGCAGAGAATTGTAAAATGGAGCTTTTCAAGATATTTTCCAATTAAAAAGATAATTATTGCATATAGTAAAGCGCATCCTTTTTCTTATCTTTGACGTTGCATTCCGTTCCCATGGCCACTTGGTTTTGTCCTTTTTACTCAATTGCCGCTTATCTGGCATGTAATTTATGCGTATTAATTTCATAGCTGGCCTATCCCGCTTCCTGTCCAGTCTGTCGGTCTGTCCGTATGTCTGTTTGTCTGCCAATGGCTTGGCACAATGGAAAAAATGGCAGAAAGGATTGGCAAATCCTTTTCGATTCGTAGTGGCGTTGCATTTGCCGAGCGTATATAAACAACACACAAAAGATATCGAAAAAGGATTCTCGCATCGAATCGCATCGTATCGCACAAAAGGGAATGCAATGCGACGGTTGCATTGGTTTTTGCTTCGCGCATAATGGCGATATGAATATAATGCCATTTTGATATGTAAATAAACAACAGGAGCAGCAAAAACAGGAGCAGCAGCAACAGCAATAGCAGCAGCAGCAGCAAAAAGTTGAAGGCTGCGTTCTAATTGCTGCAAAGGACCTGCCCGGCTGCCAGGCATCCTGCTAAGCTGGACATGCAATTGCATTGCATTTGCCATTGTTTTTTCCAGCATTCGTGTTCGTCTTTTGCTTAAGGGTTGAGTTTCAAGTTCTCTGCGTCTGGGGTTATCGCACGATTACAAAAGATTTCCTCTGGTCAACGGCGAGGCATAAACCGAATGCTATAAGAATAATAAATGAATGCAAAATCCAACAAACTTGCAGCGGAAGTTGCGCCGCACATTTCATGAGCAGAAGCAGGAGCAGCAGCAGCAGCAACAACAACAGCAAAAACTTGGCAAAAGAACAGAACAGAACTTCGAACTTCGAAAGGAGCTGAAGGAAAGTCGAGGTAGCTTTATGGTCATCAACAGCATTGTCATCGCTATCCGATGCAGTTGTTGCTAGTTTCGCCATCTTGTGAAGCGCAACTTAACTCTTATCTATGAGATACTTTGCTGCAGCAGCAACAGCTGCCATAGGGGGAAACAATATTGCTGTCAGTTGCATGTAACATCAAGGGTGGGGGAAACCTCTTGAAGATATTCATCATTCGAGTGCTAGACTCATTCCTTCACTCCTGCTAAAATCGAAGTCATATATCAGCGATATCCTGCGTGCCAAAAGGATAATATTGCTTAGAGAGCATCCCTTCATCCCTCTTCTCTCTCTCTCTCTCTCTCTCTCTCCTCTCTCTTTCTCTAGCCAACTTCGACCTTCGAAGCTGTCATTGAACCCGTCAAACAACACAACTGCAATGAGGAGCAGGAGGGGAAGCCATTGCACTTATTATGTACTCATTATGTGCTCATTATATGCACATAATGTACCTCGAGGCACTTCAAAGCACCGCACGGGAGTTTTCTTATGCATTTTTTGTTTTTTTTTTTGTTTTAAACATAAGCATACTCACTTATGTACACTCATGTACACATACTCATTCAGAAACTACACTCATACACATTAACACACCCTCACCCAACAGTACTGACCTATTCCTCTGAAAATGTTGTATGGGTTGGCTGCACAAATGGCATAAAGTAAATAGCATAAAGCGATTTTTTTTTTTTTGTTAAACCAACTCATGTGTAAACATATTTAAAGTTTATGTTTTTGCCCCAAGGGTTATAAGTACTACAAGAATGGGTGTCCGGGGGGCGGGGGTTGGACAACAATGCAGCTGCCTTTGGATTAAGCATTAAGGAAGCATATTTGAGTTTTAATCTACATATGTTTCCTATTAAAGCTGTAAAGAAATTTTAAAGATCATTCTTAAACTGTTTCCTTTAGAGTTGGACTGAAATTTTATTAATTTAATTACTAAAATAATCAAAAGTTCTCTTTAAGAGAGAAAAAAATGCAGACAGAGGTCGTATATTTCCGAAGCTTCTGATTATATCCGAACCTTTCTTGGCTAGTATTTAGTTTAAGCAAGTCGTTACTTAATTTTGGTAAACATAAATTAAGCAATTTAAATTTGTACACGCGAATAAGGATCAATAGAAAACAGAGGACTAACCTTTAATAAGAAGGAGGATAACATCAAGTTTTCTATAACCAAATTAAAGAAATCTATAATATATTTGCTCTTTTCTGTAACGAATTATACGTTCCTTTTGTATTTTAGAAAGTTGCCTCTACAATTTCACAACTGCCAAAATGCATTATATTCTTCGAGTGCAACCGATTTAGCTGCAGTTGTGTTTCGTTGCAGGCAAATATGATCCTTTTATTGGCAATTGACTGCACTTTTAGCTTTTCTGTCTGTTTTTTGCTTTTTCTTCTTGTTCTACCGTTGCCAAGCTAACAAATTGCTTTAACACCTTGATATGGCCACTTGTGAGATGGTTTTTGGAAATCGATATTAGCAAGGGAAGGTTTAAAATGAAGTTAAACAACACCTTTAACGGCGACAGAGGCTGGTGGGAAGAGACGTTTCGGACGGGTATTGAATGTAATTAAAAAAGGAGTTGAATTACAACCAGTCGAGTTTAGAGGAGAATGAGAATGCAGCAAAAAAAAAAGAAAAAATTAAAATAAGGAGCTGCTTGCATAAAATAACAACAAATGCTGCTTGGCGTGAAAAACAAAACAACAGCAACAGCAACAACAAAAAGAAATGAGAAAAGAGAAGAAAGAGAAAGAAAGAAAGAAAAAAAACAAAGAAGTAAAAAAACAAACAGGACAAACTTTTTCTTCTTCTTTTCACTTAACACACAAGTGAAGTGAAGCAACCAAGTCGAGCAGCACACGCTACGTCTCCGCGACGCAATCGTCCTCTTAAAATGCACTTTAAATGGCAGTTTCCGGTCACACACACATGCACATGTAGACACACTCATGCATAGAAATGTATAAGCATAATAAAAAATACAATGCGAAACGTTAAGTAAAAGCTAAAAGGAGTCGCGCTGTGCCAGGAGCCAGCAATGCACCGCTTGGTACATACTGTACCCACACACACACATAAACACATACAAACACACACACACACACATAAACACATACAAACACACACACACACACACACATAAACACATACAAACACACACACACACACATACGCATACACATAAACACGCGCTGTCATGTATGCCATTTAACTTCGTTCTCGTCCTTCTTCTTGCTGAATGAAGTTGCATCAAGCACTTTTTTATAGGCCTATCATGTATGTGTGTATGTGTGAGTGTGTGCTTCTGTCTGTGTGTGTGTGTTGCATAAATGCAACGCATGCAGTCGCGTCTAGGCAGAACTATGCCTTCAATGCAAAATGCAGTTTTCAACAACCGATCAACGAACAAGTTGTTGCCCTGCTATTTAAATTTTTGTATACCCTGTTAATAGAGTAATTATACAGGCATCTTAAAACTCTAGAAAAATTAGACAAATATTGCGATTGTTGAGAATAAATTACAGTACAAATTTACTTTTAAAACGCAGTCTAGGAAAATCGTCAGATAATGTGCCTTCCTGAAAAGGTTTCTAAAAAGATATTTTTGTTAATGAAATTTATCTGAAATGCAATGTAGTAAGCTTTGCTAACATTTTAAAATGCTTAGTGTCTTACAGTATCTTACTTTTTAATTGTCCTTTAAAATAATTCGAATTGAATATAATATAAAATTCATTAATAATTTTACTATATTCCTTCTTCATAAGAATTCGCTTTAGATATCATATTAAATGAAGTAAACATTTTTAAAAAATATACTCTTGAAAGCATTTTTAATGTTTCCAGAAAATTTATTTAGTGATTAACTTTTAGGAAACTCTAGGTAATAATAATAATAATATGTAAGTTGAAACATGAATAAGTAAATAACTTGGGATTTACTTATTCATATTTCAACAACGGAATCCTGAAGTCCAACTTATATACTTATTCATAGTAATTAATCGTTTCGGCTACTTAATGAATTGAAGCTTTCCAAATAAATTACGGTCTATGGAAATCCTTATACATTTTCATGAGGACACCTATTTACATGATATCTACCCTTTACTTATTTACTTACTCATTATAATAATTCGATACAAGCTCATTTAAAGTTTTGTACATTCTTTTTAATTGCAGTTGCACAGAGCATAACACGGGGCACCTATCGGGCCTACAACTCCGAGATGTATCCCTCCCGGGCCAACTCCATGGGTCAACATGGCGGTAAGTGGAGTAATTCAATTAATTAATTCTGTTGCTGAAGAGTGATGAAGGGGGTTTCCTTCATGCCGAGCCATGTTTCGGTTGAATGCAATTTTCCACACACTTAAAAAGATGCCTCTGACCTGAAAACTTCAAAGAGTCACTTTACAAAAACAGAAAGATATATATACAGACATACATTGGTTGCGGAAATGTTTTTATTAGTTAGCTTACCTCTTGCATCCGTCTGCACAATTTGAGGTTAGGTGATGTCTGCTGTTGGCGGCTCTTCAAGGACTTTTGCTTGCCGCATCTCCACATGGCTAAGAGGTGAGGTTATGTTCAGAGTTGCTCCCCATCTGGAGTCAGGTTTTCCTCTCCTCTCCTCACTTATACTCAATTTCAGACACGTCATCCCGACGCGCAACTGGCAGTTGTTTTTCATCAAGTTCCTTGCACTCCTTTTTATACTCATTACCCAAAGCGTAGACGAGTATTATAGCTTAGTGGTTATGTATGTAACATATTTATCTAGTTTGTACAGATACATTTTTCGAACTCGTATTATCGTCTTAAAATTTGTATTAATTTATCTAATTGAAAATAGTAACGAGACATAATGGAGAACCTGAGGTAGTAGAAAAAATTTAAAAAGAATACAATTTATATGTCTTTCGTAGAACTGCTCCAATTTCATATCGATCAGATAATGCCTTATTTATTTTAAACAAGTTATGTTTCAGAAATTAATTTTCCCGATTTTTACCTGACAGTATTTTTATAATTTTTTCTGCTTTGATGCGCAATTTTGTGCTGTATTTTTGGACAAAATCAAAGTGAGTATACCCATAATCTGTTACAGAAAAGTAATATTCAACTGTTTTAATACCTTAGAATTTACACTTTAATTTTAAAAAGTACACTATACTGAAATGCGCGGACACAATGATTTGATACTTGATTTCATTTAACTTGCTATTAAATAGTATCCCACTGTCGAGCACACTTGACTGTTTCTTTCTTCCTTGCTTTTTTATACTGTTGCACAGATGATGTTGGTGTAGGTCCAGCCGGTTCTACATGCATTCAGACCACATGCCCACTTTTCGCACCGAGTGCGTTTACATAATGCGTTTACATGCCAGCACACATACATAAATATATATGTATATATATGAATACTTATGTAAAGCATGCTCTTCACGCCTTTCGGCACATGCACCACGTTCTTCGCTAACCGCTCTCGTCTCGACCCGCATCCCGCATCCCGCAACGCGTTGTCAGCACCTTTTTTTCGACTGTTGCCACTGCAGAATTAATGGGTTAAGTAAATAGCTATGTAATATGTTGCAGTGCCCTGGCCCAAGGTACTTATGATGGTTTTGGGCAGAAAGAGGGGGGATTCCCATCTCTTTCTCTCAGGCAACGCTTGGCTGCCAATGCCACCGTCATCGTCATCGCCATCGTCCTCTGGGGCCTCCAGACCCTTCAAAACGCTTTACGCCTCACGTTGTTACCAAGTGATAATAATGTAAATAGCATGCACTTAAGAGTGTATGCATTTGCATGCTAGAACTCATATTAATGAACGTTGCCTCAACAAATGTGTAAAGCTTTAACCTCTCCTCGCTCGAATACGACGTGTTTCTATGTGTAACATTTTACAAAATAAATATCTAGATTAAAAGAGAAACCAACCTACTTAACTAGAGCATACGGTTTAGTTTGCTTTAGCATATGGCTTTCAGAGGGTTAAAAAGATGTAAAGCTACAGTGATCCCTCGCAAATTAGTGCTAACAAATTTTAAAGACACCCCGGACTAGAATTTTTCCGAGCAACAAACTTTAAATGAAATCGTTTTGAAATTAAAATACGAAATATTTAATAATCTAACTTAATTGGAAAGACAAAACAATATTATATAAAGAACTAAGAAGGTAGCTTCAATATTGGCCTCTTTGAGTTTTTAACTAGTAACTTGGGTACCAGTCCCAAACAGATCACTTGTTTTTTACCAAGGATTCATAGTTTTCGTTTGATGAGAAGAAAAAACCTCCCCCGATCGTAATGATGTCAAAATCTAGCTTAAATTTTCCGTTTCCCTTGCGTAAATTGGAACAGCTTTTGAAGCTGCTGCAGCTGCAACTTGCAACTTGCAACCTGCCACTGATTGGTGTGGCACCTTTTGTGAATGTAGGTGAAACAATTCCCATTGAAAACGCGCACTGCATTTCAACTAAGAGTATGTGATGCCTGTAAATGCAACAACAAAATTTAAAAAAAAAACGCAAAAAAGTGGTTCAACTAAAAATGTGAATTTTGCTGTCGTCGCCATGTGCGAGTTGCAGAGATTGCGTTTCAATGAGCTTCCTTTCCCCCTTGAGTGTATCATGCTGCGCCATGTGCAAGCTGCATTTGCAACAAAGTCTGTTGTTGCAACGTCGTCGTTTTGTTTCGTTAAGGGTTCGAGTTTTGTAGTGTAGAGTGTAGTGAGAAAAGTAGGCCAAGTTAAAATTGATTTAATGCGTTGATTGTTGCAGCCTCGTTTGCGGTGTTGCAGCTGCAACGTGTCGGCGATCGCAGCTGTGCCACAAATGCATCTTAATCTTGATCCAGAAAAAAATAAATAAAATAAAAATATAGTGCGTGAGATTCGTTTCTTGTGTACGCGCTGTCGTATGCGTAATATTTGTCCTAAGCAACTTCCTTGCCAAACACACAAACAAACACACACACATACAGTTGCAAGCACATTGACCCAGGACATAGCATAGAAAAGTTCGTTAAAAATAATTGCCAACCCTTAAGCGGCAAGTCGCGTGTGAAAAGCAAAAGCGGAAAAGCAAAACTCGCAAAAACTTTAGCTACAGTTGACTTTTCATTTTGCAGTTTTCCCATTGCAGTTTTTCTATTTTCTTTGCTATGGTATATTTCTGCTTGGCACGAAATCTCTGGCATCTTGTCAAGTGGCCAACTTTGACAGCTAATTGGGTAAAAATGTTTACTTTCTAGCTTTTTAGATTGAAACGACATCGACATCGACATCAGCTCAAAACAGAGAAAAGAATACAGAGAACAAGAAGCCAGAACAACGGATCCTTTGTATTTTAACACCTTCATCCAATTTCCTTTTCTCGTTGTTCTACATATTCGACGCTGATCCTTTTTGGCTTGGTATGCTGTCAGTTACCCGAGGCTTAATTTATGGTCTTCGGGCCATTTGCTTGCGCATCATTTTTGGAAAAAAGTGACGACAAAACATTCCACAATATGACAAAAACAACACACAAAAAAAATCTAAAGAAGAATACAAAATCCTTTTTAGCAAAAACGCAAAAAAAATGGAATAAAAAAAGAAATAAAATATAAGAAAAAGGATAGGAAAAAAAACGCAATCGACAATTTAGATAAATTTTCCCACCAGCGATGGGCATAAAAACAAAGAGGGCCACCACCCCATATGAGAGGGGTGCTGGGTCACCTCCCTTGCTCCCTTGCCTTGCCAGCCTCCTGATCAGACTGTGCTTTGAGGGGTGGCTATTCTCTGGGTGCACCATGAATGTGCCTCATCCACATCCGCTGTGGCATTCTTTTTACAATAATCACACTCTACGCTCAATATCAAATGATAAACTCCAAAGTCCAGCAACGACTGCAGCTTGCCAGGAATATTTCTCTCTCTCTTTCTCTGTCTCTCCCTTATCCCCTGACCACCCCTCGCCACCTTTTTGGGTATGTGTGTGCACAACGGCTCAGTGACGGCGGCGCATCCTTCAGGTACAACTTACTCATATATCACAAAAGGATATCGTAGCATTCTGTGTGCTTTTCTGCTTAGCTTTTTGTGTCTTGTCTGGTCAGCATTTGCCTCCTGCTCCGCTGCTCGAAGGTGACACCGTGGCGCACACACAATGGACAAGGCAACTGCTTTCAAATAAAAAAAAATGTATATTAAAATACTCTTGGCATAGTAGTATAAAAAATTAGAACCAGTCGCATGTGTGTTTGTGTGTACATAGAAACAAAAAAATCACGAATCACGAAAAAAAGCAGCATCGAAATCAACTCATAAAAAACGCAATTTTATTTGTTGGTCTGCATTAAAAATGCAAATGTCGCATTGAGTTTCTTTCTTACTTTTGATCTTCTTCGCTTCTACGCTCATCGTTCATCGCTCGTTTTGCTAGCCCATCCACTTCCTGTGCTTTTAAGATTTTGGGTAAACAACATTTGCAATGGCAATGGCAATGGCAACAGCAACAGCAACAACAACGAACCTGAATGAACCTCAACTCTGCCTCGGTCTTCACTAACTGACATTCAAAATGATTGCTTAGCACAGTTTTCCTACTTTTTCTTTAAACTTAAAAAAAAATTTGTTAAAAAAAATAGAAAGAAAAAAGGTTTTTGGGTTTAAGTTCTTCGTTCGGGTGACTTGCATTCGGGTCGAACCTTGGCTCATTTTAACTAATGAGCTTATCTGACTTTGTTAAAGTGACTCCATAAATGATGTTAATAATTCGATCATAAAAGAAAAGAAGAAAATATAAATTATTATTCAGTGAATTGTTTTTTAAATTTCCTCGTTTAGCTTCTTTCCCATATTCCATAGTGCCGAAGAAGAATAATATATTCAAATATTTAACTCCAATACTGAGGTTGAGCATTTGATCTATCAATTGATTCAATACTATACGATTGATACTATTACTAAGCTTAAATACTTTATTTTCATAGCGTATACTTTATTTTATACTGATTTATTTGTTACTGAATGAATTTCGATTAACACTATTCAACATTTAATTTTTGATTATTTATTTAGCTTAAAACTAATCTATTAAATAGTTCATATTTTATTCGATTCCAGTAGCTATCGTTATGTAGCTATTTATATTTTTCATGAACTTTCTTTTTTTTAAATAATTTATATTATTATCTTGGAGCTTTCTGTAAGATCTCTTCAGATTTCCTTAGAGATCTTCTAAAAGGACCTGCTCCATTCTCTTCATTCCGATCTATAAACTTTCACGAGACCTTAACAATCTCTGTTGTTGCCCAAATCTTGAGCCATATGACAGCGTTAAAGAGCTGCCAAGACAACATCCACCACCAACACCACAACAACAACAACAACAACAGCAACAACAACGATATGAAGGAGAGAAACTATCATCAGTGTGCTCAATAGGTTTTTGGTCACTGGACAATGTCCATCCTTTTGTGGTTGTCGGAGCCAAGAGGTTCAGGTACATTCGAGTACCTCTACCTACATTCATTTGAATGGAGACAAGTCCCTGGGTCCTTTTTTCGTACTGCGCGACGATGACGACGACGATCTTCAAGCAATCCTTTTGTGTGGCCAAGTGCGCCGATGTCTGCCTCTGTCGCCCCTACCCCTAATGTTGTTGCTGCTGCTGCTTTTGGTATCTGGGGAATGAAATTAAAAGCATGCTGAAAAAGTTTTTATTATGCGCGTATCGCAAGGAAAAAAGCGATTTTTTTTCATATAAAAATATTTGGAACGGACTGTGGTGCAGGGTTGTACCGCTTGGCATACATAGGGAGAGGCACATCGAAAGCGGCATCGTCATCGGCATCGGCATCGTGGCATCACCACCGACATACGGCATATGGGGTAAGGTTAGGGCCAGATCGCGGCTGCTGCGGCTGCGCTTGCGCTTTCTGCCTGCGCTCTCGCAAGAAGTGTTGGATGTCATCTTATTATTTTGAGACCACGATGATGACCATGCGCCGCTGACCAGCGGCCCTAGAGGAGGGCTTTTGGGTTATATGTACATATAGACTTGGTCTCGTCGTTGTCCCCCGGTCAGTTGTAAGCCTCGCACAAAACTGTGGGAATAAAAACAGGATTCAATGCCATTTTTGCAAAAA